>OU963902.1:23641713-28441713 GCA_902850365.2 Chilo suppressalis
TCAAGTAAGTAAAAGTAACTACTTTTACTTGTTTATAAATACGTCGGTAAATCCTTAGTAGAGTGAGCGCCGAGCACCCCACTTATTTTTACAAACGGTGTCATATCTCAAAAGTTTTGTCGAAACGACCACCCCACTAGAACAATGAATAATTTTCTAATTTCGCAACTTCGGAATGGGATGCCCTGCAAAACGTTTTCTCAACGACTACTGTAAGAATGTCATCTATAAATATTCATGGGCCAGACATTTGGCGGTGTTCTCTTGTGGTTCTCAAGCTGTATTTTTTTTTAATATGATGATGTGATTTACGTTTCACGTTTGTTTCTTATTGACTGAACTTCGTGATGCAGAAAAATATTTAAATCCTTATAATAAAATTTTCCTACTTCATTCCGTATCTACTAATGTTACTAATAAATAAATAAACGCATTCTATAGTCTGCAGAATAACGAGAATGATATCTGCTCCCCCGTAATAAGTGAAGAACCCGTATTGTTCGGGAATCTAGCAAATTAAGTGAATTCGAATTAGAGAGTTCGTCTGGGTATAGTAACCTTCACCTTAGAGAAGACTATTTTTTTATGTTATAGGGTGACAAACAAGCGCATGACCCGCCTGATGTTAAACGGCCACCATAGCGACTCTTGCGATACCAAAAATATCACTCGCATCTTTACCTACCCTAAACAAATCCCCTACTCCGTGGAGCCCTGGGAAATTACTTGTGTTCTTCTACAAGGTGGGGGTAATTACCAAGATAGGTGCTCTAATTAGAGCGGAAAATCCGCAATGCTCTACCTCTTTTAAATATACTATACACAAAATGAAACTCAAGTAATGGACCAGCGACACCGCTTTTCTGTCGGTGAGTGGGGTTCATGGGGCTAAAAGGATAGCATTCGGGCCAGTAGGGTGATGATTACTGCAGATTTGGCGAGACACATTTTTCTGCCATATCACCTATCTTCGCTACTGGATATTTATAGATTAGTGGAGGTAGGTATTTCCCTGCGCTTCAAAAAAACTATTTTTTCCAAGCTCTTCCCATTTATGCATATTCTGATACCCGAGCGATTCTGAAGTGAACTCTTTGAACATTTAGAGCTACTCTTTTTACTTAATGAAGCCTTTTGTAATTTTTGTTATTTACTCTAATTCGCGCTGCGCAGACGGTAAGACCGTAACTGTCGTATTCCTGTAGTTTTCGGAATGTACGCCTAAAGACATCGTGGATGTGATGATTAGCCTTATGAATACGGAATTATTATTATAGTTTCTTTACGACTTGGATGTTGAAAACAATGCAATTGTTTGTTTATTATTAGAATCCATAATGTTGCCATTAAGCAAATTGGCTAAAGCGGACATTAAATCCAATGTTAGCGGAAACTTATCATTTTATTCATGTCAAATGCGGATGAAAGCGGTCTAGTCAGAGCTGTTTATAAAGACTTCTTTAAAAAATCTACTTATAATGTAATTTTTAGATTATAAGTATTATTATTTTTTATTTTTTGAGGGTTGCGTCGGTTATTTTAGGCATGATCCATTTCATTATACCATAAGCTATTTACTTAATTATTAAAAGAAGAACAAACATACCTACAAGTATTATCATATTCTCGAAATTCCTTTAAGTGGTATTTAACAAAAATCTACTAGTAAGTTTTTCGATTTTAAGAAGTTCCTAGAATGATATTCTGATCTTAAAAATAACCGTAATTTTTTTCTAAGTAAGTATTTATTTAATGCTACCTAGATCTTCTAAGCTTAATTTTTTTATTGTATGATGTTTGTATACTTTCAGATATATACGGACGATTATTACCTTTAATTAAAAAAAAAAAATACAGATTGGTAGGTTCATTTTTCTTTGGCCGTGGCCATAAATTTTCTCGTGGTCTGTATTAGAAATGTTATTCCAGGCACGTCTTTACCCAGAACCTATCTAATGCACTCGTTCGTGAAATTGTGGTGAGCCCCCGAATGCCTCTTGCGACGAGTTATTCAGAAAATGAAGACGTTGCACTTAAAAACAGAACTCTGCTGAAATACCATCGGGCAGTGAACTGAAATAAATATTGTATTTATATAAAATTTTCGAATTTTAAGAAATGTTTCCCAACCTGATAGCTTTCATAATAACGACCTTTCTTTTTGTATGCCTGTTAGAATTATTTTTTCGTTAGACCCACAATTGAATGCGTTAATGCTCTGAAGGGTAGAAAATAAATTTCATTTATTGGATACATTATGAATGCGACTTTAACGTGTAATTTTATAATACGCGGGCAAGTCCCGAGGGAATTCTGCAGCAAGCATCGAATGCATGACACAAACACAACATAGTCATAACTCGTAAAATATTACTATTTCTAGAACCCATCCTATATATTTATCGAAACGAAATCCATACTAATATTATAAATGCGAAAGTGTGACGTGACGTGACGTCTTTACGCTTGAACCGATTTAGACAAAATTTTATATAGAGATAGTTTGAGTCCCGGGAAACGACATAGGATAGTTTTGATCCGAGAAATCACTCTTTAAGGTGGTGAAAAAAGTTCCTTTCTATCTGTTTCTATGGGAACCAATTTTTCCACGCAGATGAAGTCGCGGGCACCTACTAGTTAGAAATATAATAGAAAATATATTATACCTATTTTATCGCAAGATTCTTCAATTCTTAACGAAAATCATAGATATTGCGAAAACATAAATCACTGACAAGTAAGAAAGAAACTGTTAGGAGTAAGTAGAGGCCTGCGTAAAAAAAAGTATTCCCTGAAAATATTTTTCTTACAGAAATTCCAGTTTAGTCACCATTGTATTTTTAGCTTTACTTGCACTTTGTCATCAAGATTTTATTGCGAGAACTCGTTTGGAACAATAGTAGATAAGTTGGATGCAGGCTTTAAAATTGGCACCGCTCCCAAGACGGAATGAACGGCAAACGACTATCCAATAGTCCTTTGATATGGTCTGAATTTTCCAGCCGGCTGGAAGAGGTCAAGGCTTCTTACGTGATTGATCATTTTGTCGTCTGATACCAGTTTACGACTTTTGTTAATACCTTTTTCGACGTTGGCAATATGATGAAAGTAATCTAGGGAGTATTTGTGTACCAAAACTTTGTTGAGGTGTTTTTCTATGGAATCGTTTTTTTTATCTTCCAATAATTGGGTTTTTGTTATTGTGATAATACTATCAATACTGTTTAGTTCTTAAGTTGTTAAAATTAATATCAGTTGTAAAATAAATGACAGGTGTGGTGTTCAGATTACATTATGTGTAATTGATAGGTATTACAAAATTGAGACTATGTTAGGCAAATAGTATACTCAATTACCAAAAGTGGAAATATTTTATCGTATAATTATTACATTGCCGAAGTACATGTGTTAAATGTCTAATATATTTTTTTTGTTATGAAGTAACTATCTCGCTGATTATTTCGTAAAACTTTAACAAGGTAGAGTTTAGTAATAGTTAAGTTTTATCGCTGTTTGTAATTTTTTAAATTGCAGTTGTATGTTTCGAAGTATTCGACACTAATTAGAGTGTTTCTTCGCTTGAAAACTCACCTATATCTACAGTCTTCCACATTTTTATATTTGGATGTAGTAAAGATAGAACTTACGCAATTCAATGTCAGACTACACACTTCGAGGCACGAAACAGTTATAAGTCGTATAGAATTAATTAACATATCGATTACTTGTGATTATTTTATCGAGTACTTGTGCAAAGGTAAAAGTATGACTGCAGTTAATCGAATATCACGAATTTATTTATTTATTTATTTATTCAATTATTGCATATCACATTCACAAAAATAAGGTGGTACATAACAAATACAGTAACTATGTGACGCCCTGCAAGGGCACAGCAACTTTAGAGGGTTATAATCTATTTAAAATATATTATTATACAATTGCACAATATAATTTATAAACTAAGTTTTAATCATTCTTTACATACATTGGTGGTTGGTGTCAATTCTACCATGACTCTCCATCCCAAACCTAAATTTGACGACAGTGTATCCTTATCATTCCCAATACATAATGAAAAAGTTTAGAGATTCATGCTAGAATCGACACCATAAATTCATTAAAATATTGTTATTTATTCTTAATTTAAATACATTCATTATAAATTAAATTCTTAAGAGTCTGAAGCATTCCATTGGCTGGGTGATTTGTCATAGAAAAATTCATTTAAGTCATAATAACACTTGGCAATAAGAAAGGCTTTTAAATGTTTGATAAATTGTGTCGGTGTGTTATAGTTTTTTAAATAGTTAGGGACATGGTTATATATTTTAATCATCATTATATGGGGGCTAGATGCTACTAATTTCATTTTCGATATCGGTAATCTAAATTTATTTAAGTTTCTATTACTCCTTTTATTATTTTTTAGTGGCGAATAAAATTCTGGATGTTTTATAATAAATTTACACGACTCCAGAATATAGATGGAAGCTAAAGTTAATATATTATACTTTACAAAAAAAGATCTACAAGATTCCATTTGGTCAATGTTAGCCAGTATTCGTATACATTTTTTCTGCAAAACAAACACCTTCCCAACGTTACATGAGTTTCCCCACAATACAATTCCATACGAAAGTATTGAATACGCGTACGCATAATAAGCTACAATAGCGGACTGAAAATCGCTAGCACGTTTTAATTGATGGAGTGCGTATATAAAAGATGATAGCTTATTTGTTATTTTTTGGATGTGCTGTTTCCAATTCAAATGTGTGTCTAATTCAATACCCAATAGAGTAGCGGAGCTTACTACATCCAATTTCGTGTCATTGTAACTGTATGATATTTCTAATCCAGACCTTTGATATGGTTTAAATTGGATGATTTTGGTCTTATTAAGGTTAAGTTGCAGGTTATGGGATTCTAGCCAGTTAGTTATTTTGCCAAGAGTTGAATTCAGACTAAGTTTCAATTCTGAAGTATTGGAGCATGGTATTAAGACGGAAATGTCATCTGTAAAGAGAATGCTTTTACTGTCCAATATTTTTGGCAAATCATTTATATAAATCAGAAACAAGATACATCCCAAAACGCTACCTTGCGGGATAGACCCCTTCACGGGGACCACATCAGATCTAGTTGAAGTAATTCGGCCCGTCTCAAAGTTAGTATTTTCAATTTCTACTAGTTGGGAGCGATTGGTATGGTATGATTTAAACCAACTATGAGCCAATCCCCTGATTCCCGATTGGTATAATTTAGTTAGTAGAGTCGCATGACAAACTCTATCATATGCTTTACTTAAGTCAAGAAGAAGCAAAACTGCATTTTTTTTGTTTTCAATTGTTTCTAATACATTCTTTATAAATTTATAAACATTAATTATTTAATTCAACAACGATTATATTAGTAAACCAATTATCGTTGCATATTTACTTGATAGTGTAGTGGTGTAAAATTCAAATGCAATAATTTGGATTTTGTTTTGTTAATCAAAGTAATAATAAAATTGGTAGGCATACATCCACTTTTATATTCAATTTGTCACATTGTTGCCCAAAATATTTATGAATCTATGCAATATATAAGTATTTGGTTTTTTTTAATTTAATTATCGGCTTTCTTGAATTGTATTTTATTGTTGTTATTTGTAATTGTTCAGTGTAAGAAATGTGGTTTTGATAACGATACTTGTAAGTAAAGGCATTATTTCTTATAACAACATCATAATAAAAAGCACCAGTCCTCATGATTGAAACACTTCGACTGGTGTCCGTCAATAGAAATGACTTGCATCCGCTTTGGGTCCGTAACACCCTACTTGCCATCTGTGTTTATGTTAAACCAATGTTAGTTTAACATGAGTGTGGCTCTTATGGGTATGTGTTGCTACTTATTGAATACTAAAACTGAATATAAAAAAGCAATTGCACAATTAGACGTAGTGACATTTGATGAATAGCGCAATTCATTACGATAATCAAAAGTTGTCACTTTTTAATTTGTCAAATCAATGAAGAGATATTGTAAGATTAAACACATTTACCTAACTAAAAACTTTGTTCAATTTGGCAGAATGTGCTCCGTAATAAAAAGTTAATTTGGCCACTTGCTACTACTTATAATGATGTCAGTTACAGATGGAGACGAAAGCATTTAAGTATGTGGTTATCATAAATGCCGCGTCCATGAAAAATTACCACTTTGAGTCCAACATCAAAGCCAATAAAAGCTTGAAAAGAGCTTTGAAAGCCAATAGTTTTCGAGATAACGACAAAGCCGCCGCCGCCGGCGCCGTCACTACAGCAAACAGAGATAGTGTGTTGACTGCGAATTGAATTTAAGCTCTCTCTGTAATAGACAAGCCTGTCGTTTGCTCAGTGCAGATTAGTTTATCCGAGTTGTTCTATTCTAACACGCTGTTTATATAGTGGACTACAAATAAATTGGAAATGATCTTGATTTAACAGTTTATTTGTTTGAGTGGTTTTTATTGTACAATACAAAACAGAAATGTGATTCTTAATCGTTAAATCGGGCTCTTGTTTTTCTTCTACACTACAAATAATATACGGATAGAAACATGCCACTAATTATTCTCGACTGTAGCCGTTGATTCATCGATGTCGTGTCGTCCTACGTCAAAGTGAAAAACTGCGCGACCGTATACCAATGACCGGGAGCGCCAACAGTCTTGAAATAAACATGTTTGATTATTTGCAGAACGCGCGTGTAGGATGGTTTTAAAACCGAGCTAAATTTATCTATAGATTTAAATGAAAAATACAAATAATCTTAATTATTTTTAATCTACAAAAGAGCATCGGAAAATAAAAAAAAGCAGGAATAGAGAAAAGAATGGGTATTTACATGTGCTTACACGCATAAAAGTACAGAAACATGGTATCTACAGATAGGGAGAATAAAATATTTGATAGGCAGATTGGATTTGCCTTTAATTTTATTATTACATATGGTACTATACCGTACCATCAAATCTGCATAATATCTCAAAAAGGCGCATTAATCTCAGTCTTATGCAGTTTTATTTCTTATTTATTTAATCTACATCAAAAAGTGAACAACATCGCTTATGTTGTTCAATTGTTACTTAAAATAAATGATGTAATTGATTATTTTGTTTTAATTCCAACACGTGTGTACGATAGTTTATTTATAAATCCTTCCGCACTGATGTTTGGAGCTAAAGTGTTATCATTAGACGAAATATAGATAAAGGGGAACGGGCAAAAATGTATGGAAGCCTGCCTAGGAACCAATAACAACATGCGACATATCATTGAATAGTACATTACGATACGCGTGATCTAAGTTGCCTATTACTGCACGGCGTGAAGTTAAAGAAAGAAGAGTAAAGAGTAAATTATTTTCTTCCAAAGTAAAGAGTAAATTATTTTCTTGCTGCTTTTATTGTGTCATAACATTTTTCACACAGCGATTTAGGACGCCCAGCAATTACAACAATTGAACTACATAAAAACCCTTTGTAATGATATATCGCATGTCTTTATTGGTTTCCAGGCAAAAGCGCCCGTTCTCCTTTATTTATACTCTGACTTGACCGTGGAGTGTGCACAGTTGACACAATCACATTAATATTATAAAGGCGAAAGTTTTGCGAGTGTATATGTTTGTTACTTTTTCACGTCTAAACGGCTGGAGCGCTTTTAATAAAATTTGGTTTGGAGTTAGCTGACACCCTGGATTAACACATAGGCTACGTTTTACTGCGGGAAAATATCCCTAATAAACCGCGGGTAAAATCGCGGGCCAGAGCTAGTATTATTAAATGCTGTTTGACTGATATTGGTTTTATTTTATAAAACTTAACAATAATTACGATTTATTGTTTTCATTGAATTGTGAACTCTATTTTTGAAGATTATTTATTAGACGATCCTTTTAGTTTCGAATTGATTGATCACTAAGATCTATCCCACTGATTTAGGTAAGTACTCACTCGAATACTTACTACTGAAATTGATGGATCATTCGGAATCCTTATTTCACTTTAGCGAACCGGGATATAAAGAAACAGATTTTTTGTGAAGTGAAGAATCTTTGTTTTAGTGTTAACAATTTCATAATAATTAATGATTGAATCAATTCGGTATTATTATTTATTATGTTTTAGTAGTATAAACATTAAAAGTAGATTTAGAATACTTTTATTCTTAGAAATATTATGAAATAGTAATTATGATTACAGATGTTGCGCTTCAACTATGTATTTTAACCCTAATTTATTTCCCACCGCTTACAAAATGTAACAAAGTACGTATAATATGTCAGCAAAGCCGCTAATGGACTTAGTAAATTGCGGTTAGTAATTTTGGCATTACAATTAGTGTCTTGAGGTAAAGTGGGTCTTAATTTTAATGTAGCCTATAATAGCGAATATGAATAGGTCATTATAATATCTACCGATATCATAGTGGTAAAGAAAGCCACAATTATAATTGCATAACAGCAATTTATAGATTTATAGAAAACGAGGTATAATAACAGGTTTTTAATAAGCTCCATAAGGCTCGTATTACAAAATGACAACTAAGTGTTGATCTTTACTTGAGTACAGTAAGAAAGGGATGTCGCTATGTGCTATACATGGCGACATCCCTTTCTAACTGAACTCAAGTAAAGATGTGTGTTGATCTTTTAGTTTTCATTCTGTTATACGAGCCGGTGATTATATGTTATACGATACGATGTTATAAGTGTAACGGATTGTGAAGAATCATTTAACTGAAAAAAAAAATACTTGGATGTTTTGACAGTAATTCAGATTTTAATGGAGTTCAGATTTTCCTTTTATATCACGTACTAGGAATTGAAGCATTCGTGTTGTCAGAATACTTATCCTGATTTCGATGTTCAGGTGGATTTTAGGTACTAACTTACTTTATGTACTCGTAAGCAGTTTTCCTTTATCTTAAGTTAATTTCATTCTTGAGCGGATACTTTTTGTTAGCGTTATTCCTTTCAGCGAGATTAAATTATTTTATGATTGAATGATAGCTATTGTTAAACATTTGAGGTCATTGATATTATAATAGCAATTCGTTCCACCACGTGTCGCTAAATATTGAAATGTATCAATCTTTTTGATATGAAATTGTTGTCTCTTTGTGGATTTCAATTCGGAAATCTAAATGAACCACAGGTAGATATAACAGAAATGAAAATTCACGAAGCCTTTTCTCTTTTGATTGAAAGTCAATAAGAAAAACAATAAACATAATAGTTATGATTTTATTTATTTTTAGGGTTCCGTACCTCAAAAGGAAAAACGGAACCCTTATAGGATCACTTTGTTGTCCGTCTGTCCGTCCGTCCGTCTGTCAAGACCCTTTTTCTCAGGAACGCGTGGAGGTATGAAGCTGAAATTTATATCAATTACTCATGTCTACTGTCCCTTGAAGCTGTGAAAAAATCAAACTTCTAAGCCAACGCAATCAAAAGATACAGCCGTTTATGCCGCAAATTTTCGACACTTGCAAGGGAATCAAAACCTACAGGGTGCTTCCCGTGAACTCAGAATCTTGAAATTTGGTACCAAGCAACATCTTATAGCATAGATAAAGGAAAAATTACGAAAACCATAAATTTTTAGTTACATCACATAATATATTTTTTTTTTAATAATTTTAACCTTACTACCCATTTCCTCATAAACGCGTAGAGGCATTAAATTGAAATTCATACCAAATACTCAGGTCTATAATACCTTTAAGCTGTAACAAAATCAAACTTCTATGTCAACGCAATCAAAAGAAACAGCAATTTAAGCTGCATATTTTGAAACTCGCAAGTACTCGCAAGGGAATCAAAACCTAAAGGGTACTTCCAGTCGACCTAGAATCTTGAAATTTGGCATGAAGCAACGTTTTATAGCACACATAAAGGAAAAATTCCGAAAACCTTAAATTTTTAGTTACATTACAAAATATATATTTTTTAATAAATATAAACTTATTACTTCTTTTTCAGTCACCATTTACAGGTCTGGTTCAAATTTAATACTTAATTAATATTTTTGAACCAGATTTCTAAATAGTGACTAAAAAACTTAGTAAATAAATAACTTTAATAAAAGAACTTTCGCAAGTCTGCTGCAAGGCTAGTATAAGTGTTTCAGTTATATTATAGATAAATGATATGTGTTAATATAAAATAAAGGATTACTTAAACGATAAAGAGATCTTTGTCTTAAATTTATGCTCCTCCATCTTTCCCCATTGTAATGTTATGAATTTCATTTTGCAATAAAAATACCATAGTTATGACTAGATTGTCGTAATGAACGAACTTTGTAAACCTTGCAGGTTTGTACGGAACCCTCGGTGCGCGAGTCCGACTCGCACTTGGCCGGTTTTTTTTAAGCATTTAACTGCTAGATGTTTAATAAACATAATAACCGCATTAACCCGAATTAGACACTTCATATTAAATAATAATTTCATATTAAATCTATTGTAGATTTCTTTAGTCGGCTTATAATAATGAAACTAAACTATTGAATATTTGTGTATTGCAAATTGTAACTTGTGATTTCGATCAATAAAGTATAATACCGTCTACGCTTCGTAAATGAGGTTCATTTGATGTGACGTTTCGTTTTATGTGATGTCTATTTATTATTATTAGGTATATTTAGGTAAAAAGATAGTATATCAATTAATTTTAACGTTGTTCTTTAAAACGATATGACCATTCGTATAAATATATCACGATAAAATAATCTACCTAGCTATAATTATGAGTTATGTACTGTGATTTACGTTAAGTACTTGTCGGTTGTAACTTTAAGGTTTTACAAGCGATCATTCATGTATTTATTTATTCAAGAAACATGCTGAATTACAGAACTAGGATCATTTTTAGAAATCCGTAGATAATATATAACAATTTAACATATAAATGTTATATTCTATATCAATTCGACTATTCCTAGTTAGGATTCATGCGTAGTAATTATCGTTTGGCGAGTCTTAACCATGTGCTAACGACTGCAGATTAAATTGACACAAGTTTCAGCTTAATTTGGGTTTAAGCGTGCTTTTCGGAGTTCAGTGGACAACGCAGGGAGCTGTGAAGGGTTTTAATGTTAATACGCAGTCGATGCAGTTCGGTATCGATAGTATCGAGCCAAAGGGAGCGAATGAGCATTTAATTCAAATACGCAAACGTAGTGCGGACGTGGCCTCACTTCACACAAGCGCATACAGTGTTGCCAGGTTCGATTTTTAAAAATCGGGAGGCGTTATATAAATAAGCAGTAGATGTATGGAAAGAGCTACAAGAAAAAACAGTAGATGCAGAGGCGTACTTTTTCAGATTTGCATCTCCCATAGAATTGGTAAATCAAATCAAGATATAGGCCAGTAACGAATGTGTTTCTGTGGCTTCTGCCGCCCCTCAAAGCTCGTTTTTTAGACAATAATTATTTTATAATAATTAAGATAACCCACATTTTAATCGCGGAAAATGCAACTCAAAATGCAATTTATAAAGATAATCGTATTCTAAGAAAAATAGTAGAGTCATGTAGAAAACAGTAGAATAGAAGAAATTTCAGAAAAACAGGAGATCTCCTGAAAAATCGGCAGACCTGGCTACACTGAGTGCATACGTAGTTAGGTACAAATTTGAAGGATAAAATGTGTTTGCCTACCCACCTTTTTAGTAGGTACGTTGTAAATATTTCGGTTACCTATCCTACAACTGCCAATAGCTAAACATAGAGATGACTCGTACAAAATGTACTAAGTACTGATTTGTAAATTTGTAATGCAACTTTTTTATCTTATCGTATCTTTTAAAACATTTTATCTTTTATGTTTAACAAAAATGTAGTCCAAATATCAACATGATATTAGGGATATCAACACTATTATAATATGAATACAAAATACTATAAGGTTATTATCACATAGGGCCAATTCACACCGGAATGGCAGCGGTAGGCAACGACGCAGCAAGTACTTTCTCAGCATAATTTAAATTTTATCTGCACACTTAGAAGTTCAGTATGGCCCGCGCAGTTTCTAGTCTCTAGATACGGGTCTTTATAAGTGTGTAAATAAAGTAAAAAAATACTTCACACCGCTTTCAGTGCGAAAGTGCTCACCGCGTCGTCGGTCGCTACCATTCCGGTGTGAATTGACCCTTATATGTACGAAAATAGTTACTATATCATCTCACAATTCAATCTAACCAAGATTGGTTTTGTCGCAAATAATTTTATTCCATTTTGTCACCTGCTATTTATTGCCTGCATTTAGCACTCAATCAACACTTATGTCTGTGCAGTGCACCCATGCAAAATTGATTGATTGCCCGCATGTACGGTTTAAATCGGCCGCCCTTGTCGCATTTAACGGTGCTAAGGTCAACAGGGAAGGAAATTAATCATGATTTCGTAATATAAGTACCTACTATAAGCTTATTTTTAAGAAGAATTGCTTGTTAAGACTTCGTTACCTTTCTTCGTGAATAATGACAACTTCTTGCTGTTTATGTTTTTGCTGATAATATATCGAATTTTCCCTATTGGAAAAAGTTTATATTAGTTGAAGCTAAGCCAACTTTTCTTAATAAAGGGTGGAATATAGGTATAACACAGTATCGTGCAATAAGAGCGATTTCAAAAAAATAAGCCATATTGTTAACATAGATATAAAAAAATACACAATCAATTTCTAACTTCTTTTTCTCTATTATAGTTGTTAATACTTTGAAGGGTTGGTTAGTAATTGCAAAGTTATATTATATTAAACAATTGAAAACATCAAAAATATTAAATAAGCGAAATACAACCCAACGAGAGAGGAAAAACAATTGCATCAGAAAAACTTTTGCTGTCAGCTAAGTACTTTGGAGAGGAGAGCCGTGCTCGCGGAATGACGATTTAAACCAAGATAATGTTGTTATTTGTATTTCGCGTGTAAATATTTCAGTTGATTGTACTGTGACACAATTACCTACCGTAATGTGTTTCAACAACTGAAAATGAAAGCTACTTCATTTACGTGGCTTTGTTGTAAAACGAATTTAACCTATGAGAATTAAAAAAGATTTCGAATACTATTGAGGTTTGAGAAAGAATCTCCATTTATTATCGGCATATTGGAATATAAAAGACAACAAATAACATAGAAGTGCCGAAAAGACATCAATCGGAGTAATATATTTACCCCTAACCCTGATCTTCAGCAAGCCCAGAGTGACAAAGGTACGGTACGAAAACAGTAAATATTTTAAAAAGTTATTTCAGATATCTCATTCATGCTACACATGTGCAAAGACCGGACAGAACTATTTATGTGCTTACAATAACAGTGTGACAGGTGATGCAGCATCCGAAATTGACACGCCAACCCGTACGTACTCATACACAATTTAATGATTCTTAAAATCACGAAGTTTCCTTTTGTAATCGTAATAGAAGTAGGTACACTTTGTCTTTAAGTCAGAGTAGTTGAATCGCAATGTTGGCAGTTGTTAATTTACTATGCATACAAGAACAAAATCTCTTTTTGAATAAACACACATCTGCTCGAATTTAAGCGTTAAGAATGCTACTTGGACTTTTTTCTAAATATTTATTTACTATTTACTTATTTGCATTTAGTGAAATATACTAGCTTACAACAAAAAAAAACTCTTAAGAAATATATCTTTTTCTACATTAAGACTGTTAAGCGTCATTAATGCTAGTACAAAATATACTTACAATGCTAATTTTAAAAAATCCCCATAAGAAAACTTCCGAGAATAGGTGATTTTATAAGAACAAATACTTAATTCAAAATTGCTAACTTTCTATTTTAAGCATAACCTTGTGATTACAAGTGACGTGTATTAGATAAGTACACACAAGCTCATCCTTTACTAAAATTGTCGTTTCAATTTGCATTTCATTAGCGAAAGCGTGATTTTTACAAGGACTTTGCAATCGATAGTCACGACTACTAATTTAAAAATTATAATAACACGAGAGGATGTAGATTTGACATAAGAGAGTCCTAGAAGAATAAAGTAAATAAACCTCGAAGTCGTGACTTCGTGAGAATAAAAAAAACGAAATGCTAGAGAAAGGAAACTATTATAGAATACACCTATTAGGTTTTACACTGTTAAAAAACTTGTTACTAATGTAAATTTTGTATGACATTTTTTCTTAAACTCTATGGTATGTTCACTCCAATGACTTCTAGTATACTTATACATAGAAGTTATTGGTACACTCACCAAAATTGTATGTATATGTTAGTAGATGGTAGGTACATACCTACTTACATTATAAATGCGGGTTGTGTCCACATTGACATGACCGCAGTACTACAACCACACCGTATGTGATGTGCTGACGAGACAAATCCTTAAGGAAAGGGTAGCCTTTGGGCATATCGGTGTTTGTTTGGCCCGCATTATGGCTCTATTTCGATTTTTGTTTGGATTTGACATTTACTCATTTGGAAAGTATTTTCTGTACTATACAACACAAATTAGGAAGGCACCTAGGATTTTGGTTTATTGATACAATTTTATCGATATTTCATACTTTTGATGACATAAAAATGTTTACATAACTTTACTAATAAATGTTAAAGTAGGCAAGTATATTCATAATATTATTCAAAACGTCCACTAAATGCTCGATAGATAAGAATGATATTTGGTAAACTTAACAGGCGAATAATCAGAATATTTAAGTTCTTACGATTTAAGGACGGTTAGAGGCTAAGTAGTTGAATTAACTCGAACCAAATTAGAAGCTTTTGCTATTTCAAACATAACCGAAGTAAACCAAAGTTATCGGAAAATGAGCAGCGAAAAGGAAAACTCTAATCGAACGCGGCGAAACGCCAAATCATTAAACAATCTAGGCGGAGAGCCAGCGAATCTATTTTATCTATCATTCACTACGAGTAAATTATTATCTGCGATTCAACTTTAAGCTTTAAATCGAACTATTTTTCAACATGAAAAATGAGACAGAAAGGCGATTTATAATATTGATTTTAAAAGGCCAACAAAATACCGCAGCATTACAGGAAATGATATATTAAGGACAGTTATAGGTTGTAGTGTTTCGATTTTCAATAAATACCTGATATTGCTTTTTTAAATCGCAGCTGGCAAACTAAGTACTTGCCTACCCATAAAATATTTTGCTTGGCATTTGAAATAGGTCTTACGCTCGGATATTTCAGTTAACTGGCGCGGAAAAGCCTGACCAAACCCCGTCGAGGAAGTTGGACGCGAGCTAACTGTGGGAAATAATGCATGTCCAGGAATTTACCTTCAAACTTCTCTCACTTATCGTAGTAAAGTAACTTAAGTTGCAACATCTGGCCGTGACGAGAAAATACATTTTATCAAATTCTGGGAAGAGAAGGAAGATAGAATAGAAGTCATAAAATAATAGGAGGTTAGATAATTCTAAATCTGTATAATCTTGAGCGACCTCGTAAAACTTTTTAATTTAAATGATTTCCAAACAAATGTGATTACGACCACAATCAGTACCACTTTATATTTATAAGAAAGAAATGTAAAGCGTTAGTTTTGTTGGTCGTTTAATTTAGTGTAGAGATTACTATAGGTCTGTACGACTTCGTGATATTCGTTGCTGTTCCGAGATAAGATAAGACACGTACCGTCGACCACGACACAACTCGCGATCACACGATGCGCTGAGATAACACTTAATCATCTAGTGTAGACAGATAAGGGAGAAAGTTCCCGCGCCATTCAATTTTATGCTCACAATTATTTTGACATTTGCGCCTTGACATTTATGAAAATCTGTACAAAAAGATTGCTAATATTTATATCATTGAAGAACGATTAAAAATAGAATAATATTAATAGTAATTGTAAAAACCTCGTGTGAGTGATTGAGACCACAAACGCACGAATGATCGTCGTAAGAAACATCACGTTGATATGTGATAAATTAATTATGCGATTCTGCTGACTTTTTTTAACGTTAACTATAAAAAAGAGATATTGCTTCTTTTCTTCTAATCGTACATTTGTAATTTTAATCTTTCGAAGACAAGTACGAGGCAAATGATGCGTAAATCATTGGAAATGGTCCACCGCGCAACACCTGGTCTATTTAACTGATCACTGTGGCAGACAATGCTTGGTTTTGTTTATTGTTGTCAGTTTTTGTTATTGTTATTGGTTTGCAATAAAATAAGACTTCGATCGTTTTTGTGTTAGCAAATCATCTAAATAATACTCGGTCACTCGTTTCATTTTCATTTATTATATGAATAAGTAGCGTTTTTCTTGCTCTCCTTTAGGCATCTTCTAAAATTCATATAAGTAACATTCATATATTTATGTAAAACTTTAAGAAATATCAATTCGTTGAGTACCTTCTCCGTAACGGTTACTCTAAAAGAAAAACACACTTCGACGCTTACATAATTATTACAAATTACAATCAGAGATTTTTGTTTATGAACTTACATTATGCCCTTTATTTACTAAATAAAAATAAAAAGATTTTGAACATTCCTAAAAGCTGTTGGTCGCCACAGTTGGATACATGCCCCGGTTTTGAGTAGATATTAGTTACTGTCACTTACTTACCTACACGTACAAACTGTGTTGGGTCAAGTCTGCAATTACAAGTTTCCTACATACAAGGAAACGATACTATCTTTACCTAATTAAGGCAATGGACTTTACCGCTGGCTTTACATAAGGCCAGTTGGACATGCGTGTTACGATTAAATCCTGTCGCAATTTCTTACTTGCTCCTCTTGTGTCGCTTTCTCGCATTGACACGTACTTGTCACTGTTAGATTTGATTGCGGCCTGTTTGCGTATGATTACCGCATATCATTAACTTCATACGTTTTATATCCAAATGAGTCAACTAAATAAATAAAAAAAAACCGGAACGTGTTTTTACTACTTACATGCAACAGTTTGTGTGTTTATGTGTGGTAAATAAACTATCTTATTTACTTAGCATTTACCTTCTTTGGTGGAATATGCGATGCGCTTGTTTCTAGTAATTCATACAGGCTGTTTTCTTAATATAAAAGTAACAATTACAACTATTTATAAGGGCTTAAAAAATACTCATTTGTGTGGCTTTTCACTGATAGTTATAGTGGATAATGTTAGACGGGTCCTTCGACGCTCTAGGGATTTTCAAACATAACGATCCTGAGCTTTCTGCTTATATCAAACTGAATTAAACATTTTTGTATCATAAGTATTTATCTATCGTTATAAACTCAAGCAACATACTTTCGCCTATAACTACGACACATTGCTGTGTATATTACCATACTCACGCGAATATAGGGTAAAAGTATCATTTAGTAAATTAACAATACAACGTCACAATAATTATGACTCGTAATAAAATGGGTGTGTGCACATAGGAAGCAGACTGCAAATTAGGCAAGAACCAAATTAACAAAAATGCCTTTCTATCTATAATGAACTTTATGGCCATAAAAATTGGGGTTTGGAAAACAGCAAACGTTACGTCTCACGCCAACAAATCGTAGTTCCTGCCGTATTGTCTAGTGACAAAACAACGTTGATTATGTTCCTGATAACTGCTTTTCGAACTGCACGCTGGTTTTGGTACAGATTTCGTGATAATCATTAAAATTGACTATTTTCGGTAACGAGGGTCACGTAGATAAGATAATTACAATCTAATAGGTATTTTCTTTAGCATTTTTTAACACAATCTAATATTGTGAAGTGATTGAGCTCTTAAAAATTGCCAAATATTGAAATCTACTTTAAAAGAATTGCAGGCTGGCAAAAGTAGGCTGTTCCATACAAAAACATCGAGTTTATCTCACTGAACCTTGAATAAACGAGGCGCTTATTTGTCTTAATAATTTGAATCAATTTTACAATTTAATAGTTGCAGTTGTTTATAAATTATTAGTGACTAGTGGCCCGCCCTCGCTTCGCTTCGGTGTAGAGCTGTAGTGTAAACTATACTTTTTGTTCTCAGGCTTGTGTTATAAACAATGACTTTATTTATATAATTACACGTGCTATTTTGAGTCAACCATAAAAGATAGACATATGCTGTTGCGGGATATTTTTTAGGCAATTTTATGTAGAATATTCCCGTCATACATGATGTCTATGTAACTTTAACCATTAAGGCTGCACACGCGACGGAAGCCTAAAAAATGGAGTAACTTCTCCCGTTTTCTCAACATTTCCCTTCACTACTCTGCTCCTATTGATTGTAGCGTGATGAAAAGTATACTATAACCTGCCCAGGAGTATGAAGAATAATTGTACCAAGTTTCGTTAAAATCCGTCTAGTAGTTTTTGTTTCTATAAGGCACATACACACAGACAGACAGACAGACAAAATTTTTACTGATTGCATTTTTGGCATCAGTATCGATCACTAATCACCCCCTGATAGTTATTTTGAAAATATATTTCATGTACAGAATTGACCTCTGTACAGATTTATTTTATGTATAGATTTATTCCTAAGTTAATTTTAACCCGACCTTTTTGGTTGATAATTACTATATAACGCTATGTAATAATAAGTCTTCATGCTTCAAAGATGTTTATTTATGATAGTTTAGCTAGGTACACTGTTTTTTTTTCAAAGCAAAAAAGTTAATCAACGATAGTGACGAATCGGAAGGTCAATGGTTTTCGTCAATAATTTCAATAGTTTATACTCCAGTGGCGTTCTTTATTCAAATTATAAATCATAGAGTTATTTTCTTGAAATGAGATTGAAATATTTTGATAGAAAAAAACAATGCAGAACATTTTTTTCTTTATACCGTGCCATAGCAGACTAGTAATATAATAAACGTATTGGAGGTCATTGACTTGTCATTGAGTTCACTTCTTTACTATTTTTACTAAGTAATAATTTTATTTCTGTAAATGCGCGATAACTTTTAAGTACTTAATGTTTTAATACCTGTTTAATTGTAATTGTCAACTTATCCTCGAAAAATAATTGCAGTGTTTTTCGTGTAGTGTTTAAATTTTTTACCCGTAAGTTTACTGTTCTTGAACTATGACATCATTGTTTTGCAACAACTTGTGTGTTGATATGCAATAACAGTGTTTTCTCAAACATGCTAAGAAATTTTAGCATTATTTTGACAACCTTCTTCGAGATAAATCGAAGTGCCATGCTGGCCAAATACCTGTAAGCGAGCAGCGGCCGGCAAATTGTATGACAATCCATATATGTCGTAGTTAAGTGGCCAAATAAATTACAAAGAAAACTCATATCTGTCGTCTAATTTAAAAAAATGGAACGATGTCTTACCCACAAACATGGCAACCTATGAGGTAACGTAAATATAAAGTTATTTATTGAAAAAAAAAACAGAAAAGATATCCATCAGTATAGTTACCATGGCGAGTTTTTTGAGGAAATATTCTTCCTTGTCCCTCTTTACCCTTTCCTTCATAGGACCTACATTGACACCAGCTTAATGTGGTATCTATTATAATGTGGTCTCAGAAATTTTGTGACTCGTTTCTTTGTCGTACTATTGGCAAGTAGAATTCTTCGTCCGGTAACGTGTTCCCACCTTTTTTTTAGAAGGGGTTCTCTACCCACTACATTTGACAGTTATATGGGATAAAAAATAATATTATCTAAATTATGGTGCTCATGCTACGGGGACTAGATTCCTTCATGGGCTTGGGGTAAAGCATTTGTGCAAAGCGTTAAGGTGAGAATGGCTGGTGTGTTTCAGTTTTATCTGTTTCACCACTTATCCACACGTCTGGACTCTTAAGTATTGCCACTTAACATCAGGTGGAGAAAAATCATTTGCCTATGTAGTTATAAAAACATAGCTACACACCAACAATGTGACATTTTCCATTGCTTCGGTTTGAATTATTGTTCTCAGTGATGAATAACCAATTATCCTGTCCAAATAACCTGTTATCATCACTGATTATCTTTTGAATTTCCGTACTCCGCCCATTAATATACGAAATACACACATATTTGGTTCGTTGAAAATGTTTAATTAACTTAGCTTAGCAAGAAATTCGAAAGCATTCATGCTTTTACTTCGTCACAAGTAGGTACGTAATTTGTATTTACAAAACTTTAATTGTGTAATGAAGGTTGCATGAAATGTCATATTGCACTCACGTACAAAGGAATACAACACGCCTGACTCTTGATTCTGAGTGCCGTTTTAATTAAAGAGAAAATTCGTTCGTAAATTAAATTACCCTTTAAGTACTTCCTTTGGTATTCCACCTGTGTAGTTAAGTTACACAATCTTGGGAAAAGTAGGAAAAGGGCCTGCGGACGGAAACACATACGTTACCAGAATAATTTAGTACCCTTGTGATACTGAGGTGTTTTTTTTTAATATATATTTCAATTATATTCTGATCTTTGCATTTGTTTGTGGTGTGTTGAAATTTCATTTATGATGAAAGGAAATTAATAGTTAAAAAGGAAATGTAACAATTTTCTCCATATTTTTCCTTTTTGTAATTCAGAGGACATAACGATTCGGCACTAAATGTTTCAGGTTTCTAATAAAGCAACAACAAAGGTGACCTCTAAATATTAAGTTATTTATATTGTCTGAAATTTTAACAAGTACTGTTTTAAATATGAAAAGCCTCTTAAAGAACAGTACCTACATACCTACTTCTCCAAATGAGTCTTTCCGTATTAATTTCAAATAAACAATGTGTGTTATACAAAGTTCTCTTGAACATTATTCTGGCCGTAGAGACTGAATAGCTTCTAAGGAGAAGGTAGATGAGATTTTAAATATAAATTGTTAACCGAAACTCGTATTTAAAGACCCAGGTACTAAAGTTCAGGAGGAGAAAGCAGTGCTAGATGAGTATCTCTTAATTCCCGCACAATTAGTACTTTGTCATTGCAACAGATTTACGAGCGTCTCTCAATATGTTGAGCGAGTCACGTAGTTTACAGTGACACAGTACTGAAACGCGCTGAGATGTTTCTTACTGATAGTCCAAACTGCCTTAGAGATCTGGTTATACGAATATTGTTCTTATTACTTCGTAGTAAAGGCTTTGTCAAAATTGTGTACACCAACTTACAACCTTGACCGAACAGAGGTGTGATAATTACACATACAACACAAAACTTATTCCTTGTCCTACGTGAGCGACGGTGAGCTATAACACGCAACGCAATTCGACTTATTACGACAGTAAGTGTTTCTTGTAGTGTTAACTTATTTGTAGCGTGTGTAACAGTTGTAGCATGAAGAGCTGTAGTTGCTGCAGTATGGCTTTTCCCGGAAAGAACAAAAGAAACAAGTTGCCTAAGTTGCTCAGTCAGTAGTTTTTCTATCTGCACGGGAAAGTTTATCGCTGGTAAATTCTATTTTAATCCTAATTTAAATGACATTAAATTTTATTCTAGATCTCGGATCTGCTCGCGTTAGAGTAAAAAAAAAATAAGGATTGACCTCGCGATCTTGGTGCTTCTTACAAATTTTGAATCCCCATTTTACCCGTTTAGGGAGTGAGTTTTGAAAAATCCATTCAGTGGTTTGAGCTGTGCGTTGATGGATATGTCAGTAACGGTTGCCTTTTATATATACAGAATACCTAAGCATGCTGGAGACACTGAGTTTATTTATATATCATGCTAGGCACACACCTCTTTATTATGATATTCTTGTTTGTTGCTGAGGCGCATGTGAGACAATACCTGGACTCCTGTGAATGCTTCTTTGTTGAATTGTGTTAGTACATAGTACACGGTTCTTAATTAATAGAATTATCACGACCGTTGTAATTACTGTCACACTCAGCTTCTTGAAGGATTTAATTTTCGTCCGAAAAGTTAACATGGAAGGACTTTTGTCCTAATTCAAAGTTGACACGGAAATCGCTCGTTATCCAAGAGTCTGTCATTAATGTATTTACTTAGGATTTTTTGTCTTATCATTTAGCTATTTATGCGACTTAACGAAAATCATTACAACTTAGATTGGTCTTGTAGAAAATTTGATATCAGAAGCTATATTGTTATTATGTTTATATCCCTATTTATAAATAACTTAACGGTATAAAAATCAATAGTAATTAGGGGAAGGCCTATATTGTATAATTTTATGAAATCTAAAATATTTTAATAGTTATAGCATCACAATAAATGAATATACCTAACTTTTTATCATCTATATTCTTCGTAAATTTTGTTATTCTTTGTCAACCGAAACAGCGTCATTGTTCTTATCTTTACCTGGACCTAATTTTAGATCGGTGTCGTCAGAGACAAAACTTTATTTTATGCTCATTCATTACAACAGAATAAGGTTTATTTTCAGGATAAAAAAAAAGATATTTTTACGACTCACAATTTACTTAGACGTAGGTAAATTCAGTCTATAGTTCCTGCCTAATAGATTTCCATTTATCAAGATCTCACTGAATGACACGAAATTGCGTAGTCACCTTCCATCATCAATCTTGCAGTCGATACTTGGGAGGTTTTACGATGAACGCCTGCTCATGGTAAGGTACCAAGGTGGTTGAAAAAAATGGTAGACTGTAAATCTACGATTACGTGCATGACGATAATCACAGGAACTCTCTAGTAATGGGCTATCGATAGACGGTTTGGATTCGGAAAATACTGTTGTCACCATCGTTTCCGATTAACAATTAAGATTGAACGAAGGTGGCGTTAAGTTATAAGTAAGTTTGAGAGGTAGGGCATAGCAGATTTTGCCGGTCTTCGTCGGCCCTAAGGTGGTCTGGGCGCGGCTTGGCAGCCGCGTGTCCTAGGTGCCATTCGGCAGACCATTGCCTAGTACCCTAGCGCAATCCCCCAGAGGTGTACCGCACTACTTTTGGTTGTGATGTGTTTCTGACCATGAGTAAGGTTCCATATAGGATAGGGAATTTTGTCAGAGTAGGCTGCGAGTGATATTTTTAGTATCGCAACCGTCTGTAGGCTATGGTGGCCGCTTACCATCATGTTTGTTTGCTATCCTTTTAACATTAAAAAAAACGTAGCTTTGAAAGTAAGATTACTAACTAATGCATGTTATGTTTGTTTATTTATACTTAGTTTTTCATTGTGGGTATGTAAAGCGAAATATGTTTTCGCTGTTTCATGATTGACACAGTAATTTGTTCGTAATCCGAATCCTACATGGTAATGACGGTCTCTGTAAGCGCGAGACACATTCGTGAAGTCATAAAGCAGAGCACACAACTCACCGACGCTAATTAAATTATCTATTGTAAACAAACACGACTTTTCTGTGAAGGTCGAATTATAGCAGCGCCATTTACTGTTAAGGAAAATCTCAAGTTTTTTTTAACTCATAAGCGAAGAAACCTCCTCAGTAGGTACTATTTTTTATCGCTTTTATAAGCGAGTGATTGTGTATTATTCGCTTGTCAACAATACTTGTACCTATGTCCTCCATCTTCATTTACAGAGAAGAGTGGTGTGTTTTTATATAGTTTTTATGGGCATTCATTATTCATCGTACGTAAATCACGTAGACTCTACCACTTATTGTTATATAACTTGAGGTTGTTTTGTCATGTACTGTCTGTGAAGTGAATATATATATAAATATGACATAGGTACTAAGGTAGTTATTGCGAATGAGTTCTTATTTGTAAGTATGAAAAGATCTTCGCCGGTACCTACTTAGAGAATCAATAAAACTTATTAATAATATGTTTCAATTGCAAAGTTCTTTTTCAGTGTATGAAAATTCAATTTTAGAATGATCTCACAAATCAATGTTTACTGTAAGCAGTATGTGAGTCCTGAACTACACAATAAGACTAAAGCTAGCTTAAGAAAATAATAGTTATATATAAGTCTATTTTACTAAGCTTTCAAAGCTATAAGTACATACTTAGAATGCAAAATTGTATTTTGAAAATGACAAATAAAAATTTTGGATTTCGAAGTGTAGGTACTTGTGTATGTAAAAAATTATAATTATGTGATTGCTCTGAGAGAAATGGTATATTTATTTACACCTATTACAAAGTAAAATATAAAAAAACTCAACTTTAATATCTAGAGAAAATAATGATGAAAAAAAATGTGCCGGTTTGTCAATAGTGAATATTTGGAAATCAGCGTTCCGCAAACGCGCTCGTTGCTCAATTATTGTTGTAAACAAAAACCAGCGGGTAATAAAGTAGTACTACTTAATTAATGCCTTGATTGGTGCAATACATTTTAAAATATTATCAAAACCTTCATAGCTATGTAAGCAAAAAAACAGCAAAAACTACTTGGCCTACCAATACCGAATGTCATTGATATATTGTAGGATTGAAATTACTGAAGTTTATTAGGGTTCTCCAACGACCGAGTAACATTAGAACTCTATTACTAAGCCTTTGGCTTCGAATACATCTAATCCGTTATCGGCCAAATGATGCTCGGCAGTAATCGGCCAAACACGGTCGATCAAATCAAACCGTGTATATTCCCAGTCGCCCCTGCCGAGATTGCCACCGGAGGCAAATAGGAATAATAACTTATCGTCCGATGACGACCGCCCGAATTCATACGTTTGATTCAATCGGCCGATGACGTCCAAGCATAGTTCGGCCAATAACGGATCAGGTGTATCTGAAGCGTTAGATACTGTCCGTCTGTCAGCGTGTTGTACCTCATAAACATTGCTAAGCAAGCATTTGGTTTTTTTCAAGACTATTTTATATTACTAATAACACAGTAACAACAATGCTGAAAAAATAGACACAATACACGAATTTTATAGCTGTATTTCAAATGTTAAAACCTTATAATATAAGGTAAAATCATATTATGATTTCACGGAACTTTCAGTTTGCAAGCCCGACTCGCACATGATAATTTTTTATCTTCTCAGTGTGAAACCTTAAACCCCGAAAGGGATATACCATAATTTAACTTGACATGATTTGATATAAGTAACTAAAAATGATGTTGAAGAGTACAACAATTATCTATTACTTACTACCTCTTTAAGAGTGAAATAAATCTAATAGCATACTGCAAACATGCACGGGTAAATAAAATACAAAACGAGAAATAAAACATCTTAAAAGAATTCAAGTCGACTAGATAAACATCGATATCAATACGGTCACAGATATACGCGACTTTTTTAACATTCACTATCATGAAAGTGGTACTGAAACTCAACATTTCAACGAAGATATTAGAATACATTTAACGATTACGTATATTTTATGGTATATTTGGTATGGGTACATTTGTTACTCACAGGTACTTTTAACCTTTAAGTCTTCGAATAAGAAAGAAATATAATGAAACAATAGAAAGTCGATCTCTTGTTATGTTAATTCTATTTCAACAAATTGCAAACAACTGTTTTCCGGATTTCATACCTTTGTTTTCCTTGGGTTCATCATCATTAATCAAAGTCTTTTGTTTGTATAATATATTGCTTTAAACTGTAATGTTTCAAAAGCACCTTTAAGCTTTCTTATTGTTGTTGTTAATTTACTCGACAAATATGGTATTAATACCTATTGTATTGTTTTCCTTTAGAAATACGTAATACTAAATTTAACTATGTTGTTCTAAACAATAAACATCAAACGTAGTTTTAACTATACAACGACACAATATCATTTAAATTTATAAAACCACGGTAATGACATAACCAACATAGCTATTTAACAACAAAACGTGTATTAAACTTAAACATGACTTAACTCTAGCTTAATCAAACTTAACATTACCTTTGGATGCATACTGTCACAGGAAAAAGTCCGAGCACAATGTTTTTTGGTTAACACTAAATTAATTCACTTTTTGTCACACACGTCAGGTACTGATAAGGTATGGTCGGTAGTGTAGTGCGCGGGAGGCTGTTGCGCGGCGGCCGCGCGTCTGTCTGCGCGCGCGCATGCATCACGTGCGCGCTACGGTGGCGCCCCGTCGCCGGCACGCTGCGGCTTAGCACCGAACTAACGGGACTTTTCACGGTCCGCCAATTAACTTCCATGAATGATTGCAATCATACACAATCAATTTATTACATGCCCACAATATACCATGTAGGAAGTGCAAAAATATGTGATGCTCTCATGTTATCTGTCTACACGATTCTTTTGGATGTTGCATCAAGTTTTTTGTTTCTTTCGTCAAGGTTTATTATAGCATTATCGTGACTTTAAAATGCAGAAGTAATAAGTTATACCTAGTTGTTTTTGTATGTAATAGGTAATTTATCTTAAATATTTCCGTTAAGTTCATTATGTTTTTTTTATCGAGAGTACGTAATCATTTAATTTGAATAAGGTCTCACTGAAAAACATGGAATTATTAAAAAACGTGATTTTTATATCGCGTTTATAAGATGATAAATATTTCAATGTATAGCTGTGCTGTTCATTGCTTTTAAGAGGTCGCTCTCTACCTTTTGGAGCAAAATCAATATACCTATTGTGTGCACTGAACGACCCAGTTCCTTTGTAGTATGTTTATTTTTTATTTGTTAATATTATAAAGTTATTTGTAAATCAAAATTGAACAATAAATATATTCAGATCATTCTTACTATGACGCAAAATAAGCGATACCTAATTCTGGTCTTCCCAACTTTACTTGTTACATTGACGAAGTTTTACAGCATTATATTACTTTAAAGGGTCAATTGGGTTAATTCGTTTCATTTCGATATTCTCTTAACAATATTACAAATGTTTAATATTCAAAGTAAGCTTTCGTATTTCAGCTACCTATAAATGACAAATTTTACTAAGTTTGACCACAAAAGATTTACCAGTATGAAAATAACAAATTATGATAACTGACATCACTGACGCAAACTTTGTCATATGTTATTTTTTATTGATCATGACTTATTATTATATTATGACGTAAGTAATACATATTTTTGAACTTCTAAATAAGCGCGGCGTTACGAATCTGTAGAAAGTTTATCAATTCTCTCTAGCACTGCGTTCGATTCGACCAGTACCTAACCATGTCACGCAAATCGTGCATCATCTCACTGTGTGTTCTGTTCATTCCTCATCTGAAGGTTATACGATCTCGAGGTATTATTATAGGGCCGTGTCTCTGAAAGACCCCAGTCGTTTTAAGTGTGTCATTTCATTATGTCTATACAAGTTAGTATATTGAATAGCTGTATCATGAGAGCGAGACGAATCGAAGTTTTCGTCGTTCGTTCGTTTCTGATTTAATCTTATTGAAGGCAAGGGTCATTTAATCATTAAATTTATTTATTTGTCACGCGATTTTTTCTATCGATTCATAATTATCAATTGATTTAGATGGTTCTTTTTTGTTTTGTTAGGTCTTATTTCAGAGGTGGGCTCTATTAGAGCAACGACGCTTTATGAAAGAATAACAAAAGAAAATATATTACAGTAACTGCGAGCATTTGATAACTTTTATTTTGTTTGAATCAGTTTTCTTAAAAAACACACTTTCATTTAAAAAATGGAGAAACCAATGTTACTTAAGACAACTAGCTGTGTCCCACGGTGTTACTCGCGGTTTGTTAGGAATGTTTTCCCGCAGTAAAACGTAGCCTATGTGTTAATCCAGGGTGTCAGCTAATTCCATACCAAATTTTATTAAAATCGCTCTAGCCGTTTAAACGTGAATAAGTAACAAACATACACACTCACTCACTTTCGCCTTTATAATATTAGTGTGATTTTCACCCATGTTTATATGTATATGAAACAATGCTAAACTAAGTCAGCTGATTTTGTAATGACTTGTAATAACTTTATTTTAGATCTAAGTAGTAGGTAAAAGTACCTATTTTGTAAAAGTTTTGTTTATAATGTATCGATATACGTCATCACAATTTAGTGACTATCATAACTATATTTAAATGATACAGTAGATATAAAACCGCTTCGCCTCTCATCTCGCCGGGTATCATTACGATGTGCTGTTTCAGTATACCTTTTCCATATAACTAAATAAATGTTCCGCGATCGCGTAGTTTTTACCAAGGATAATAGTAGTTGTCATAGTCACGATGACTTAGGAAATGCTCGCGTTGACACAATGCCATCTTGTTCTTGGTCAAGGTCTATCTATCCAGAGTCATCTGCGCCGGAAAAAACTCGGAGCGTAATAATAAATGTTCCGGTAATTCAATTATCATTTTAATGGAGTATTATAAACACGATGTGTTTATAATTACAGCGACTTTACTCTTGAACGAAATATTGATTGATGGATTCGCAAATTTAAAGTACATTTGAATAGACAATGAATAATATGATTGCTACTGTTTTGTTATGGAAATTTTTAGTCATCATAAAGTGTTTGTGAGACATTCATAAATCGATGTGTTTCACTGTTACAATATGACTGGTAAAAAGGAGTGGAATGTTTTCAAAGTTCATGTAATTTCTTACCTCCATAATTTCTTATTGCCTTAACAGATTTGGATACTTAGAGTACCTTTTAGTTTACATTATGACGGGTCACATTAGTTCTGTAGGGTGCATTTTTTTAAAAACGAATCACCGTTTTTCCGAACTTCCAGTTTCAGCAGAAAGCATACAGATTATGTACACATTATAGTTACGTTGATGAAGCTTACTCATTTGACGTGTTGTCAGAGTTTCTATTGTGAATTGAGCGAAAACGACACGCAAGGGGCGCTGTTCACTCAATTATAACTTCGCTACAACTATATACACGAGTAAACTGCAGGTTGTTAACAAATTTTATGTCACTCTAGTTTACCTAATATTAGATTTTTATTGTGACTGTGTGGCAGATTTCAACATCTTTCCTCGAAACACTGTCTCTGATGTGTCTTTACTTCATTCCAGATAAATTTAAAAAGAAGTAAAAAAAGATTCTATTATAGGTGCACATTTTTAACTTTTTGCGGTTATAAATATATCCTATTTTAATTAGGCTTTTGTTTTGTTTATGCCTAAAATGTACTAGCACAGCCATCTCAACAATTTCCTACTTTAACAATAAACTATTTTCTATTAATAATATAATAAGAGTCGTTCGAAAACTGAAATATTACTACACGATTACCACTAATTACAAAAAGGCTCTGTTGAAAGACCCAAAGAAGCAGAGGTTTGCAACCTGCAGTGAAACGTTTAGGTATAATGCGACCAAACTAAAAGAAAGGATGTTCAATGATGATACAGTTGGCGAAATTATGACGTTTTGATTTTACTGGCTATGGATCGTGTAGCTTGTAAGTAAGGAACGCACCTTGCTTGAAAATCTTGACATTCTCTTTGTATTTCTTTTGATGATGCACATATATTACGTCATTTGAAATTCTTTCGTTACGACGTAGTTGTTTTTGTTTTGAATTATAAAAAGAATGATGCGGGTACGGGCCCTAGTGATTCTCAAGCTATCCAACAGAATCTGCGGCGAAGTCGTGGTCCAAATCTTAAAGAAGCGCTTTTGCTATTATCTCCTAAAAAGATAAGACCAGAACAAAGTTCTCTTCGCGCATTATATGAAAATATTTTTCTAATTATTTACAAATATATGAAACAAACTTGGCCTAAAAGGGTTCAGCATTATAGAAAAGTAAAATTTCACTAAACAGCAGAAGCCATAGGTACATTTTACCCCATAATAACTTTACTTCAATATGTATTAATTACTTCTTTGTTGTTACGTATTTCAGTCTATATCAAGAAAAAACAAAAATCAGTTAGATGGATTTCGTCAGTTGGATAATCTTATCGATAATATGGTGGAGCAATTTGTGCAAATTTGGCAATTGTCATCGTCTTCGATGTACTCATCTGGTGAAGAGAGCGATTAAATTAAAATAAATCTAAATATAAGTTTTGCTTGTACTTGACAAGAGTATATGTTTATGTTGGAAATAATAATAAAAAAATAATATTCTTGTTGCATAATTGTTTGTAAAATGTCACACAAATAGATAATAACAAATTAATGACATTACACTCCAGAGTATCCAATAATACATAATATAGGTAATAACAAAATATTATTATCATATTTTATCATTATACAAGACATAAAAAGGTTTCGAAACCCTGCTTCTTTCAGCTTCTTTTTTAATGTTATCTGAAATGAAGTATAGGTTTTTGGATTTCGTTATCATTAAAGTTATATGTACTTTAACATGGGGCACAAAACCGGATAATTATAAAATTTAAGCAAACCCCTTTTCAGATAATTCTCAAGTTATCTTTTGTGATTTGAAATTTTATTCATTTTAATGTTTTATATTATTTTTTTAAAGCATAAAGTGAAACCTTTAGACTGGTTCTGCTCGAGCAGTAAGCCAATTATCAACATACACCGAACGATCTTGCAGTTAAGAGTTAACAGCTTGATGCCATTTCACCGTGCTGGTAACCGGCCGAAGCAGCCGCAATTGCGCGAATGGTTCCGTGTAAGCACGTAGGAGACTGTAGTTCACTGTGCTGTCGCAGCTTGAAGCAGTCCATCTTTACTGCTTCAAGATGTCTTTGGCCGGTCTTTTACAGGCATAATATTCGTTGTTTGCTCAAAGCAAGGCCAAAGTAGATTCTTTATTTACCTCCTTCATAACTGCGAAAACTTTATGGACTAAGTACCTCACGATAATAGATGACGCAAGAATGAATCTACTTTAAGACCTTGGGAGAGAAGATTAGGGACCTGTCCGCACACTAATCTGGACATTCTTTGCGTTAATCCGGGTACTTATAAAGGACAACCCTACTTAATGCGTTGGCGCTCACAAAGAAAAATCCATTAACCATTGATCTCTGTTTGGATTTATGATTTAACGCCTTTTGTCTTTTTTTGTAGAGATTGATCAAATAAGGTTACGAAAATGATATCTCTTAATGTCCTCAGGATATATAAGAAATGTCTCTTGAGGGTAAATACCTATTTTTTCCCGCTTCACTGACACTAGTATTCCCAATTTAAGGATAAACAATGTCAATTTGAGGACAAAAAAGTTTTAGGATTTTTTAGTGTTCACAAGTTCAGTCTCTGAGATAAATAAACCTTTTGGAGCGCAATTTTTTTTACCTTTGAAGTATCATTTATATTACAAAAACTACTTTGTAATTTTTTTGCCAAATACAACATGGTGCCTTTGTAGGCAACACTGTTTGCCAAGTGGCAACAATATTGTTCTTGATTTCAGGGGTTTTTGACTTCAGCTGTAGGGGCAAGTAGAGTTCAACGTAATTTAGATCTTTTGAGTAAACTCTTAATTCTGTCTTGCTCTACGTTGTTATATTTAATTAAGAACTGTCACTATAAAATTTCACGCAAATCCCATTTGTAGATTTAGTGTGCCTGATTAAGGCGGCGATAGAATTAAAAAAACTGGATTCTAAGGACTGTTGTCTTACAAGAAGCGCGAGCAAAGGTTTATTACTTTGATTATATCTAATTTATTACAGGCTAGCGATTATCTTTGGCGATGGATTGTTGTAAGGGTTCTTCTAAATGATTTCATTAGAGTCTTAACGAGAATTTTCTTTTAATTTTTACCTGTTTTTTTTTTAATGTTAAAAGGGTGGTAAACAAGCATACCTGGTGGTAAGCGGCCACCATAGCTTTTGCCTTATCCATTTGCAACATACTCGTAATTTGAATAAAGACTAACTAAAAAGGTCGAAATTCAGCCTACATTAGACAATTCTTATGATTAGGATGTATAACATCAGAACTGGAACTAAAGACATTTTTAATATTGTTAGAGTGCGAATAAAATTTTAACCAACACAGACAATCTCACTGACAATAAAGGAGGTTGTGGACCGTGTAACAAAATGTATTTTTTAGGATAATCAAATAAGCTATTACATTAACCCAACTCCCAAAGTGATAAGCCATTCCACGGATTTACAAACAAAAAAAGTATTTAAGGGGCAGTGACGCTAAATGGCACCGTTAATTTCTCAGGCGGGCACGCCCGGAGCTTAATTAGAGTACGTGATTTAAACAATACTTATTCGTACATAATTACAACAGACGGAGACTCGACGAGTAAATAGATAATAATGCAAGTTACAAGAAATATTGTAAGTACTTGTGTACTAATTTATTTACAGCAGAACTTTTATTAACAGTCTTAACTAGATAAAGACGTAGCAAACGCTACGGTCACGTTCCGTAAACAATCATTTCTACGCCCCCGATCATTCGGTGCTAATTGGTCACCTTCAACATATTACGTTTACTTATCTAATTCAAAGTTGTTACCATGAACATTTTCACAAATTCGAGTAACTCTGAATGTTATGATTTCACGCCTTACTCGCTGATCCGATTTTGAAGAATTTTTATAGCTTCCCTTTGTCGTAAAAAAACTGGAAGAGGTCGAAAAATAAGGAGCAAAATTAGTCGGTAGGTATGTGGAACGATTAATTGTATTGGATTATTATAATTAGACGGAAATGTTTGCTTACAATTGATGCAGCTATTTTCGTGTCTTTCGATACAGTGATCAATACATAGGAATTCAATTTTTTTTACTATATTTGTGGGACGCACATATATGGTTTTTATGACTAAACCACGGTTATACTCATACTGTGTTGTACTTCTCTTTTTATTTAGGGTTCCGTATGTGTGTGAATTGACTCTCACGTGACCGGTTTTAAAGATAGAAATTAGACCATTTAATTATTATTTTGTTTGTTTTATACCTTCCCATAGGCATAGGCGTGTTGAGTCTACATAAAACTTTCCTACGAAAACGTGACAAAGTGATTGTCCGTCATTATTTTTAATCAAGGACGCCAATGATGCGCGTAATGATCGAAACAATGGGCTCTAAATCGATTGCATAATAACCTTCGTTTGATACTCGCTTTCAATATCAAGGTTACTTTAAAGTGATTATGGTTTCTTATTAAAATTATAATGTTGATTGTTTATCAGCATTACTTAACCCATGACGGAAAAACTTTGGTATCTCCTCATAAGCTCATTTTCGCAGTCGGGTAAAAAGATCCGCATTACGGTCTTGCACTAAAGTGATTTAGTATAGGTATAATTTTTTATGGCTTAATTGACTTTTTTACATCAGACGTGTTGTATTAACACTTTATTACTTTCACTTAAACTTTGAATTGTACATCATTGTCAATAACTAAGTGCTGAAAAGAACTTGGACTATTTAGTCCGTTTTTCGTAATTAATTCGGAAGTAATTTTCGTAATAATTTTCTGCGTGTTACAAAGATTGTTAATTGTCGAAAGAGCTTTTTTGAAGAGAGAGAACAAAGCCTGTTTTTCCCATTCAAAAAAAGTTTCGTTCGGTTCACCTGAAAATTCCGAGTACCGAGAAAATCGTCACTATAAGTTGCCAAACAAACATAGAATTTTAGCTACGGTTTGAGAATCTATCGATACACTTTCTCCATTCCATTTATTACGGTATGAAATATGTGGTAAATAATAATTTTAAGTTATATTGAACTTTGTTGTGGTTTCTGTCAAAGAGATACCTCTTTGCAGTAACAGACTTATGAAGCGCGACGCCACCGAACGCCACGCTACCGTATTTTCTAAGGCGCATAGCTTCGCGTCGGATGTTCCTAATATGATTGTAAATTCTAAATTCTGAGTAAATTAAACTGAACACGCGTGGCGGCGTGGCGTCGGCTGGCGTCGCTTTTCATAAGTCTGTTTCGGCCATAATTGTATCATTGGGTGTTGAACTCAAACGCAGTTTTATTAATTTAATTCTTGTGTATAATAAATAACAATTGTCCTTTGTATCAAGGGTTTTTGTATTCGGATTTTCTGAATAACTAGATCACACCAACGCTTAAATTACACTTATAAGGTTTAATATAAAACTGTAGTGATTTCATATAACATATTTTTAACTTATTTACATTCGTGAGTTCGTTTTTATCGCTATTTGCTGTTAAGAAGTTATTTTCGTATTGGAAATGTTGTTTTAATAAGAGAATTAGAACCAGAAAGCTAATGAAAATGTAACAAGAATAAAGAAACACCCCAAAGGTAAAAGATAATCTGCATCGCATCTGTACTGTATTTTTAAGAGAAATGCTGCCGATATCTTCCCTCGAGGATTAATCTTTATTACCCTTAATTAAAATGTTGTTTTGGCAGCCGTAAATGGGTCAAAAATCTCTTGAAGCGCTCCAAATGAGTCGTTCCCGGAAAGCTTTGTTTTTATTAAGGCTTGTGGTATATTTTTAGCGGGTGTTCTACTTTCCACTAAGTTTTGAATTATGCAGGCTGCTTAGTTGCTTACGTAATCTCACAATCTCAGTGAAGCTGTGTCGTCAAAATTTCTATATGATTTGGTTAAAGTATCATAATTAGGCAAAACTTTCTTGGTCTTTTCTTTTGCTTTCGGTTAGGGGTTAAGTATTTTCTTAACTTCGCAACAATATGTTTTGGTGGGGAAATTTTACGCATTCATCATTGAAAGGGTGATAAAATTAATTCGTATATCTCAGAATTCTAAAGGCGTACTTAACTTGGAACTCGACTTACATTTATTATGAACAACTTTGACTGTATTACTTCGAGTTTTATTCAATTAATTTGCAAATTTATTACAGATGTAGAGATACAAGGTAGAGTTTTTTACTTATCCCGTGGGTGGTTTATTGATAGATGGCATTAATGTAAATACTAAAAAAAATATAGCAGGAATACTCGTTTTCAACTTTTCAGTTACTTCATGTTGATCAGTTTCTACTAAGTCCCTATTTATATAAGCAGAAAGTTTTTTTATTGTAACGGAATCGAAAAAATTAGGTTACAAGCAACGGACGCTTCATATTAAAAACTTGGTCTTAGTGAAGACCGTAACCTCACGGAATAATGACTTTATACATAAATAGCTAATTTATGCTGAAACATAAAAACTTCGTAATTGAATTGCAGCCGGGCGAAACCGGGATTTGGACGACGAAAATATCTGATACAATATTATTGTATTAACCTTTTAAAAGACCATCACACAATCAACGGTAAAAACGCGCAAAGGTTATTTGGTTATTGGGTAAGGTTAAATGGCCTGCACAGACGAGGGACAATTGTCCGCGGACTTTTTTGTAAGTAGATCGCTTATATCATATCGGGTAACGCACACGAAATTTTTTAAATTACCGCGTACAAAAACTCCCCCGAACAACCGAGATCGCCGAGAGACCGGACAGGAAAAAAGTGCGCCGGAGTCCCTGAAAAAATTGGACTCATGTGTTTAGGCGTAGCAACGCACACAGCTAACTTTAAACTGCTTTGCGCGATCGATCCGATTTAAAGAAATGGGCCTAGTATTCTGTTATAAAACGGATTCTCTTTTTCTTAAACTTAATGTTGATTACAACACAATGTAATCTGTGAATATTTACTTCCATAGCGTGCGCCTTTCTCAATTTTTGGCTTCGTATATCGCGTGCGTTCATTGAGTCGGTGACAAGTCCTAGGCGGAGATTTTCTTCACGATTCAGGGACGATTTGCCCTCCGTGACCAAAAGTCCCTCGTCTGCGCAGGCCAAGGGTAACTCTTTAACCTTTACGAATTATAAGAATACTATTCCTTATTGCGGATTTCAAATAAAGTGCTTGCGGTTAATTTACATTATTCATAATCCTGCATTGATCTGTAGATCTTATCTAAAGTAAATTATCGCTGCCGGCCCCCCAAATTTGCGACGAAATGATTCGCAAACCCGATTGATTGTCGATTTAAGCCCGCTTGTTGAAACGTTAACGAGTAGCTTATCTTGAACAGTGTGATTTGTAAACAATCGGGCGCGTATTGTTTGACATTTATTTAATTGAAAACATAACTGAACGTATTAAATAAATACACTGACGAAAAAAAACCGCCACCTTTTATAAATTCATTTAATAAATTGACGTTTTCTAGTGCAGTTGATACAGTTAAATGAGGTATGATATACCAACTTAAGTCAGAGAAAATTGTATATCTTTTACTACATTTTAAATTTAAGTAGGAAAAAAGATCAATAAAATTAATTAATAAATACATTTATGAGCTCCTTTTAGCTATACTTCCTAAAAATCTAGGTAGCTATAAAAGTTTCGAAGCACAGTAAAGGGTACAGTCTACATAATATTCATAAAACAGAAGTGGGAAAACTTCCCTAATGGTGTTGGTAATGCCTTTTCTCTCTCCAGGGTTTTTATATTGGTGAAAAGGCCAAGGGCCGATTAGTAAAGTTTATGTTGAAAGGGATAACTTACACCTCAGATTTGGTTTCATTTTACAGAGTTATTTCTTTAATAAAGTACTGGCGGTCTTCGTAAGAGATTCACTTTCAGTTTTATCACATGATTTTAAAAATTTAAATTCTTACAGAGTAGTAAAATAATAAATGAAAATATAACACCGGCATTTTTACTAAATTTTATTGGAAGTAGAGGTACTTAAATATTAGATTGTGTTGTGTTTCCGGCATTTTCAATCCTATCTTCTAATTAAGCGAGTTATGTAAGCACCGCAAATAACAGGATTTTAAATTTTCTCGTTAACTTATAGCTCCCAAAATTGTGTGTACAAGAAAGTTCGCATTTCTATAAATCTGGCAGTTCAATAGGTAATCGCTATTCGTGTTTGCTGTTAGTGATATTGACAGCAGGTTGCCCTTACACACTATAGATAACGAAAGGGAGAGACTGTTGTAAGTTTACAAATAGCAAATACGAATAGCCATATGAAGTATAGTAGTATAAAGAATATATAAATTTATAGAGCTGCAACGAATATTCGGCAACTATTCGCTATTCGGCTATTTGGCCACTGTCTTTAGCTATTCGATCCAATATTGCATACTATTAGGCCGAATACCGAATAGCAAATCATGAAAAAAGAGAACTCAAAATATTACCCGCAAAGATGTGTATTTAACCAACAATTTAACATTAATATACCTACCCACGGACACATCTTTTCTTTTTTTATCTTTTTTGTTGAGGAGCTTTTGTCCGATGATATGACAGCTCCATCGAAACAAACTAACAAGTACTGAACTACTTAATTAAGAATTGTAAAATTCACGGGCACCTCTATCAGCCCACCTTTTAAAGTTTTGCCCTTTAAGGTTTTGAATGTCGGTAGCTTAAGATAAATGTGACATTATTGAGTAAAAAAGTTAATACGCAGTTTTGGAACTGATTTATTAACAAACTTTTTCGTGTGTTTCTTTTCAATATATTGTTATTGCTCAACCTAACTTAATTAAATTTTTGCTGCAGACCGTTGAAATTTATAATACTAAATGGGCTGATAGATTTGTCCGAAAAAATCTTAAAATTTACCAGTGGTAAGCTATGATGAATGTAAACCAAATTTTCGGTATTTTCTCAATAGCAGACATAGCGTTTTTCCTCATAAATTATACCTGCTTTCGAAAACAGCCGCTCACTATGTACACTGTTACAGGGAGATGATAAATAAATCTTAGCAAATTGTGAAGGGTTGGATGTTGTATTTTCTTTTGATGACCACCAACTTATCTTGTCATGTAACAAAACAGCCGCCTACGTACTACTTTAGCGATGCAAGTTTAACCTCGTGCTGATTTGTGACTTGAAACCCGCGGAAAGTACTAAATGTTGCCGAATATTCGGCGCTTCGGCCAAAAGTCTCGTCGAACATTCGGCATTCGTTATTCGGTCAAATAACTATTCATCAGTTAGTTAGTAAGTGGCATATTGGTATAATTTTATAGTGTTGTCTATTCAGCCGTATATCTTTTTTCTCATTAGCTAAGCGATCCACATGGGAAGGGTGTGAAGGCCGTATATTCAATATTTACGTAATAGTTTATTTATCAATATGTTTAAATTAAAGGTGTTTTTTTTTCTCTATATTATAATAAAGATTCTAATGTTCTATAGGTAATGGTGGGAACTCTTCTTTTTTAATAGAATATAAATTGCCCGCACTTGTCTGTTTTTTTTTATAAAAGGGAAAGTGTAATTTATATGTGTACTAATTTCGTGTGCCTTTTATATTTACTACTCTTGCCGAGTTATATAAAGCAAAACGACATATTGATTTCATCTTTTCATGACCCAGGACTATTTATCATTACAATTTTAATATGAAGGTTTTACTTGGTTTGCAGGTCTTAAATAGTATTTGAGGGTTTAACCTGGGATCATATCAGCTTCCATTGGAAGAATGCAACATTATATTATAGTACATTCGTAGTTATTACGTAGGTACCTACATTATATTTGGAAGCGCTTAAAGCATTTATTTATGCAATCAAACGATATCAAATTAAACGTGAATTAAACACTTTTATTTATATATTTTACGGCTACTTTGTGGTACCAAACAAGGCTATTTGGTTATTTTATAAATTTGTCTAATATCAGATTTTATCAATGTCGTAACACCCAATGCTTAGTTAGGTCTACCGTCGAGGAAATAAACATCTTTCCATATTTGCTTTGAATATCTATCAGGCGGTAAGGGAGAATATGTGGAAATTCCGTTTGTTTCTGCAGAAGATGGGAATATTACCGAAATCTTCAAACAGTGATGAATTTTATAACAATACAAAACTAGGTATATTGTCCATCTTCCTTTGGGATATTATCCTTACCGATAAAAATATTTATGTGTTACTTTTATTATCGCTGTTAACTATTCGCAGAATAGCTGACGTGAATTGCTTGGTGTTACTGTTGGGTCAGTGCTTAAATAGCAGTGAGCCTCATGGGTCAAATGACCTCTCGCCCTCTTCTTTGGTAAAGGTAGCGGCAAACTTCTTGAGTAAAACCACATACAAATAAACTAGCGCAGTAGACGTTTTTGTTTGTAAATTTTCTACTGTGTAGACTTCCTACTCTATGGTAGTTGCTCAAGAAGTTTCAATAAGATAGTTTTTTCGTCTTTCTAGTGTGAATACGTTCATGTTACTTGCATAGTCTTAATACTAATCCAACGTTCTCTTTTTGTTTCAGGTAATATTTCAGTTTTATGCTTGAAAAGTTCTTCGTCGTTTTGTAACTGAATATTCGCTGTGTCGGGAACTTGGAAATGTAAGTTAGGCACTGTAGTTATTTTTAAAAGTTTTGCTGTGAGGTCGAATTACCTATGTAGCTTAGTCAGCAGAAGAATGTAAACGGTAACTTAATTTGAGATTCGGGCTACAGCGATACATTTTTCCTTTATATTTTATATCTAATGGAATTTGTTTAAGATTGCAATAAGTTAAACTATGACAGCATTTGATGGATTGATTATGAAGATTATATTAATTATGTAGTCTGAAAAAAGGTTTTATCATTTCCAAATATTAAACAATACATTTGAAAATGCGATACTTTCATTGTAAAAGAAACTCGAGGTATATAAGCAGCACAGATAAAGGTGAATAAAACCACACGAGTAATGCTAAAATACAGCTTGTTCCTACCGTATTCCTGATGTGATAACTTCAACTTTGGTCATAAAAACTTGGAGTTACATTTATATAGGTACTTACATACCGATAAAATCTTCGTTCTGGAAGTGCTGAAAGAGTCCCCGAATCCATTACCTACATCAGTATCTTTGAAACTAGGCCAAAGATCCAAAGAACTATTAACTTGAAATTTCCCTAAAGTTTATGTGCTAATTGGGATGACTGCCAAATTATTATGCTTAAGGTTTGTTAGTTGTAACCTGCCAGTGCAAAGATCGAGGACTCAAATCTTTAATGCTTAACACTTGTCAAAACAAACTTCGAATATGCGATTTGTCAAGTCTGCTAGTCATATTCTTAATCAGTGCTCTTATTAGGGTATGTAGCTTTGACCAATATATTATAGAAATTTCTAGTAATCAGGTTAGGGAAGTTTCAATACAAAGCAGTACAAAACTGTTGCTAATCGCTGTTATTGACTTTTTCTGCTTGTGAATCAATGTTATTCAATGTTATTTCGAAACAATTTCCATAATCTAATATATAAAATTCTCGTGTCGCGGTGTTTGTGGTTAAACTCCTCCGAAACGGCTTTCCCGATTCTCATGAAATTTTGTGTGCATATTGGGTAGGTCTGAGAATCGGACAACATCTATTTTTCATCCCCCTAAATGTTAAGGGTAATCCATCCCTAAATTTTATTTTCAATTTTAGATATTTTTTTTTTCATTTTTTACTAGTAAATACATATAACTCTGAATTTTCACCCTTCTACCACCAACCCCTATTTTTTTATGAAGTTCGCTGGGACAGCTAGTTTCGATATAAATGTTTGTTTAATATTTCCTAGAGTTCTGAAGTAAATAATTAAGTAGAAAAATGTCGATCTCTGGAACTAGTGGTGTTAGGTTATGTTTATGTCTTGCCTACTACCACTACTACATCATGAGACATTTACTTTATTATTTAATAGCTGATCCTAGAAGTTGAGTAATACTTGTTCAATTCAATGCTGCTTTCACCTTATAATTTAATCTTCTTCAGACGATAAACCATGGTTTTTAGATTTATAGTTAGCCGCTATTACAAGAGGTAAGGAAAAAATAGGCGCTAAATTCAGTCTTATATAAATTCAGATATATCAAATACCTAATGATAGATTGTAAATCTCATTGATATTAAATTTGTCAATAATAGGTTGGGAAAAAAGTCCTTTCGCACTATAAGTATGTACGAACTTGTAGTAAAATCTCTTCGGCTATACAATACCATTTGTATCTGGCATGTTATAGCGTCATGAAAAAGTTTTAATTTAAAAAAATATAATTTCAAATTCAAATTAGAAAAATGTGTGATTTTCATTTGTTTTTCTTACTCTCTAGATGAGTGAATCTAATGAAGAAATTTTGATACATTTTAAAAATATAATAGATATAAAAGATGAAAATTTCAATCCGGTATTTCTTATGCCAAAGATGCACGTCGCTTTGGTCGCCCTGTTACAGATAAAGGAATTTTTTGAAAAAGTGGAACAGGCATCAGTATTTACGATGTAGCTGAAGAACTGGGAATTGACATTTGTGATTCTTACGACGTAATGAAACGAAACCATTTTTGAACAAGCTCATAGATAATGATAAAATGTGGATCACGTACGACAAGGACTTGCGTTAAAGGTCATGGTCAAAGGCCGGTCAGGCTTCACAGGCTCTGGCGAAATTTCACCGGGTTTACTCGCAACAAGGTGATGCTGTGTGTATGTATCATTGGGATTGGAAGGGCATTATTCATTATGAGCTATTACCGCCAGGCAGGGCCATCGATTCTAAACTTTACTGCGAACAACTGATGAGATTAAAGCAAGAAGTTGAGGGAAAGTGGCCGGAATTAATCAAAAGAAGGGGTGTGGTTTTTCGTTATGATAACGCTGGACCTTTCACATCTTTAGTCACTCAGCAAAAATGAAAAGAGTTTGACTAGGAGGTATTACTGCATCCGCTGTATAGTCCTGACCTTGCACCTTCAGATTTCCACCTATTTCGTTCTCTTCAGAATTTTTTAAGTAGTGTCTGGTTAACATCACGAGAGGACTGCCAAAACCGCATGTCGCGGTTTTTTGATCAGAAGCCTCATAGTTTCTATAGCAATGGGATAATGCTCTTACCCACAAGATGACAAAATGTTATCGAACAAAATGACACCTACAAACTTTAGTTAAAGGTAAAATAAAATTTATTAAAACATTTTTTTTTCATACTAAATGCGAAAAATTTTTTGGCATTATTAGCATGGCATTATTAACTGAATTCTTTTAGAAGAGCAGTGGCTGGCAAAGTGAGTACACATATAGGCATATCTGTTCATTCTACTAATTGAGTCGACAAGTGCTGCAAACGCGTGTTATGCCAAAATGATCTCTCAGCGTTAGGTGCTTACTATTTACCTCGAAATTACGTTCCAAATGTTCACCGATATTTAATGAAGATCTTAATTTGAGGAGAACTGTCTCTGCCGTCCTGATTGTGACAGAATGTATGCGTGGCACTAATGAGGGTATTGATGTCACATCGGTGATTGATTGGTAATTTTATAAGTTTGTTCAAACACCATTCAGAATTCGGAACTTTTTAAACTAGTTTTTCGGTGGCTTTTGATTCATGTCATACATTTATTGTTTGGTGTTAGTCTGGTCGGCTCAGTGTGTCCAACTTTATCTCTATCTTCATCTTTCTCCTATTCACCAAATGTTGATACGAAAATTTGTCTAATACCATTCTATTATATCATACTAGCAAACCAGTGAACCAAATGTTCACCAAAAACTTATTTTAAAAAAAAAGTATTTAATTAATTGAGAATTTCGGAGATTTTGTGTGGTTTCGTTTGAAATTCGTGATTTCTCGAAAACGGGAAGTGCTACGTTACTCAAATCCGGTTTGTAGTCTTATCAGACTATTCTTAACTTATAACTTAAATATTCTCTTTATCTATCTCTTACGGTTTGGCCGCTGAAACAGCACCACAGACGGACGGACGGACTTGTCTAATAGATAAAAGATTTTTAGAGGCGTTCCTATCTTTTGAAGTATTCTTTGTGTTTCTGTTCATTGGTACATATTTAATTGTTTTTTGCTTATAGCTCAAGTTTAGCTGCTTATTTTAGAATAAGGGACTATTCTAATTGTCACATAATATTTCCTTAAAATTTTGACTTATGCGTAATGCATGTCCTAATGAGTAATAACATAATAGAACGAAAATATACAATTTTATACGATATCATAAACCGCTTCTGCAAGATGTTGACTGACATCTTCATTATTTCCACAGCAACATTTCAATTTTCCTGGCCTTCCCTTAGAGTGATATATTGCTGCATTCGCAATACCAACATTAAAATTTATTGTGACGTCCAGAAGCTCTTTGTAGTCAAGAATCATAATATTATGTTTGAGAAGAAAATGTATTAATTTCCTTTTCAATCTTATTGTTACGATTCTTACTTACTGATCATTACTTTTGAATGGTCATTCAATGAATGTAGTACCTTCTATGGTTTATTAAGTGCGACTGTCGTTACTAAAATGAAACAACACGTTTTATAGTTCCAAAATGACTGGCTTTATTCGTAAGTATTGCCAACATAAAGCGGCAAGGGTGCGTTTTGATACACACTCCTAACACCCCGACTTATCAAAACAAAGTTACAAACTAACCATCATATGTAATCAAATAATACAAACATTTTTCTTACATAATTAAAGATTATAGAAAATATTCTAAGTATAATTATAAGTTACAATTTTTACACCTAACATTTCCATAAACATGTAATGTTTAACACATCCTAAACTTTTAGTTAACAAATCAGCTGGCATTCTTGCTGTCTCCAAATACTGTAAGTTTACAATTTTATTGTTCACACAATCACGACAAAAATGATAGCGCACATCAATGTGTTTAGTGCGGTTGTGGAAAAAATTATTGGCAGACAGTTTCAGTGCTCCCTGATTATCATTAAAAATTTTAACACTACATACGTTATCAGATATTTGTAATAAAATATTACGCAAGTAAATTGCTTCAGTGCATGCCTCTGTGATAGCCATGTACTCTGCTTCTGTGCTTGATAAAGCAACAGATTTTTGTTTTCTGGAAGACCATGAAATGGCACCACCACAGAGTACAAAGCACACGCCTGAGTATGACCTTCTGTCAACAATGTTGTTTCCCCAGTCAGCATCAACATATCCCACAAGTTCAGAGTTACCTTCCCTAGTGTATGTTAAACCAAAGCTTTTTGTTTTTTTTAAATATTTTAAAATCCTTTTGGCATATATCCAGTGTTTATTATTAAAACTATTGTTAAACTGACTAAGGAAACTCACAGAATACATAATATCAGGTCTTGTTAACACAGCTAGATACATTAGACTACCAATTAAGTTTTGATAAGGAACTTGCAAGTTACAATTTTCTTCTTTAGTAATATGAAGCTTATCCTCCATTGGAGTATCAAATGTTTTACTCTCAGTCATACTAAATTTTATTAACAATTGGTTTATATAATTTTCTTGGCTTAGTGTGATAACACCCTTATTTTTATCTACATTTACACTCATACCTAGACATTGCTTTACAACTCCCATGTCTTTGAGTTTGAAATTAGAAGATAAAACCTGTTTTAATTTTTTTGTTTCTAAGACATTATTAGAAAATACAAAAAAATCATCGACATACAGTGTAACAATTGTTTTACATCCATTATAATTTTTTGTATATAAACAAGACTCAATTTTAGAACGTTTGTAACCCATACCTAATAAACAGTCATCAACCTTTTCGTACCAGGCCCTTGAGGATTGCTTGAGGCCATAAATTGCCTTTTTAAGCTTTAAAACTTTACCATTTGCTTGAGAATCAGGGAAACCTTCTGGTTTTTGCATAAATATAGTTTCCTCAAGGTCCCCATTCAAAAAGGCAGTTGTGACATCAAGATGTGTTATATCTAAATTTAATTTTACAGCCAACGCAAACAAAAGTCTAAGTGTAGCATGACGCACTACTGGCGAAAAAGTTTCATCGTAATCTACACCCTTTTTTTGCATAAACCCTTTGGCAACAAGCCTTGCACGGTAACGCACATTATTTTCACTGTCAAATTTCTTTTTTAGTACCCATTTACACTTCACTACTGTACCACTCACTGGAATGTCGACTAATTCCCACGCATTACTATCTTCAAAACACTGAATTTCCTCACTCACAGCCTTCAACCACTGCTCCTTTTCAGGTCCTTTCAAAGCTTCTTCTAAACTCAGTCCACTGGCATCATCTAGGATTTCTTCAGTAATACACATGTTTGAGTACCCATACCGATCTGGCTTCTTTGTCTCTCTAACAGGTTTAAGATATCTGTCTTTCAAAACCGTCTCATCTTCACACTCCTCATACTCACTTGGTACAAATGTTGTATCAGCATCGTTTAGTTGTGAAGAAGATGTATAAGTCTCTGTATCGCTGCTTTCCTCGATATCCTCCTCAGTATCTGACTGTCTTTGAAATGATTCTTGAACTGAAATAGTAACTTTAGTGTTTTGTTCATGTTCCATAATTATAACATTCCTGCTGGTTGTCACAGTTTTATTCCTTGGATTATAAATCCTATATCCTTTAACATTATCTGGGTATCCAACCAAAATATGTTTCTCAGACTTCCGGTCCCATTTTTTTCTTTTTTCTTTTGGGACGTGAACCATTACATTACTGCCAAATACCCTCAAATGGCTTATATCTGGTTTTATTCCCGTCCACATTTCAAATGGTGTTTTTCCTGACAACCCCGATGCCACTGTGCGGTTTTGAAGATATACAGCTGTATTTGTTGCTTCGCCCCAGAACTCCTTTCCAAGACCTGAATCAAATAATAAACATCTTGCCTTTTCTACGACGGTTCGGTTTGTCCTTTCGCATAAACCATTTTGCTCGGGGGTGTAGGGATTGGTTTTCTGATGATTAATACCCTCATTCTGTAAATATATATCAAATTCTCTGTTACAAAATTCAAGCCCATTATCACTTCTTAAGTTTTTAATTTTTTTATTTGTCTGGTTCTCTACAAGAGCTTTGAAGTTCTTAAAACACTTTAATGCTTGATTTTTATTTTGAAGAAAATAGACAAAAATGTATCTTGTATAATCATCAACGAAAAGTAGAAAATATCTTGATCCACCCATTGACATAACCTCCATGGGTCCACAGATGTCTGTGTGCACCAATGCTAGTTTTTCTGTACTTCTAGTACTAACATGACTAAACGGTAATCTGCTCTGCTTACCTTCGCAACATACTGAACAGGAAGACTTAGATGTGTCACTCCTTTCTGATAGTTTGATGCCTTCCACAGCAGATGTCATTTGGTTCAAATATTTGCTATTAACATGACCCAATCTGCGGTGCCATAACTCACTTGACACTGCCCATGCTGATAAAACATTGTCAGGCATTATCAACTTATACACTCCATTGGTTATAACAGCTTGAGCTACCAATTGCCCATCCTTGTTGTAAACACTGCAACCATTTTCACTAAATGAAACTTGATTATTGTTTTTAATCAATTGGCTAACAGACAACAAGTTTGTTGTCAACTCTGGAACACAGAGCACATCCTTGACAGGTACATCAAATTCACAGTCATCAGTCTTTGTAACAATATTAACATCTCCTTTGCAAGAAATTTTCAACTTATTGTTATTTGCAACGATAATTTCTTTTTCTTTTACACTTTGTCGATTTATAACCCAACTTTCCATGGCTGTTAAATGAGTACTGGCTCCTGAGTCAATATACCACTCAGTTTTATTAAAATTACCACTTAGGAAAACAGCACTGAATGCATTTGTTTGTTTTCTTGCATTTTTGTTATAACTAGACTGATTTTTATCATTATTCGTGCATTGGTTCTTGTAATGTCCCGGTTGTTTACACTTATAGCATCTGACATTTGTTTTCTTCGATGCGCCATCTTGATTTCCGGTCATAGACTGCATAGACTTTTTGTTTTTAGGTTGCCACTTCTGCGAGTATGAACTTGCAAAAGCACCGCTAACTTCGTGATTTCCGGTGTCGGTTTCCATGTCTAATAATTTTACCTTAATGGCGTCCGATGTGATGGGAACGCCAGAATGCTCAATAGCCATAATCATGGGCGAATATTTTTCTGTCAATCCAGCTAGTAGTAAACATCCAATCCAACAGTCATCAATATTGAAACCAGTGCCGCTTAGTTTTTGTCCAGTTTCAATTATTTCTGTTACGTACGACGTCATCGAGCTGCTACTCTCCAAACGAATTGATATTAAATGGCGCAATAAACTGATTCTTCTAGAAAAGCCGGAATCATCAAATAATTCTTTTAGCTTCTGCCACAATTCTTTTGTTGTAGTCACGTTTTTGATATGTACATATAACGATGAGTCAATTGTCATAATCAGTTTTGCTTTCGTTTTCGCGTCATCTGCGGCTGATAATGTAGTTCCTGCTACTGGCTCGATACAATGCGTCATGCCCTCGAGCACGAGGAAATTTTCCGCGGCGAACGTCCATTCTGTATAATTTTCACGTCCTTTCAACTTAGGCACGTTGATGAGATAGTTCGTACTACTCATTTTCATTAAATGATTTTACTGTAGCACGACACACTGACTCTAACTACACAGTTTTAGACCGAATAACTGATTATTTTTTAATATTTTACTACTATAAAGCGATTAGCTGGGCCCATAACCTAAAATGAAACAACACGTTTTATAGTTCCAAAATGACTGGCTTTATTCGTAAGTATTGCCAACATAAAGCGGCAAGGGTGCGTTTTGATACACACTCCTAACAGTTACAAATATCTGGCGGTAATAATTTGCATCTCATGTTGTCGTTTCGTGACCGGAAATTAAGATTACAGGCATTGGTCCATCATCAGACTTGATTGTGAACCGTGAAGATTCAAGGAGAGACTTATACGTAAACGACATTTAATGAAAGAATTATATACTGTAGAAATCTAATCACGTTGTAAAGTGTAATTTGAAAATACTGTTTTATAAAATAATATGTTTAAAACCATTTTGTTTAAAATAAATCTCATCTGGATTGCAATCATCTGTGATATGACACCTTGACTCATAACTGCATGCAAGGGATATCTATACTTCTATACTAATATAATAAAGAGGAAAGATTTGTATGTAAGTATGTTTGTAACAAATTGGATTAAAAAAGTTCTGGACCGATTTAAAAAATTCATACACCATTTGAATGCTACATTGTCATTGATTAATATAGGCTATAGTATGTTTTCAACAAGTTAGGGTTCCGCATGAAAACTTCAATAATGTAACCCAACGTGTGTAAAAAATACCAAAAAATAGCTTTATATCGCGTACGCTGCGGAAGTCATTGAAAATAGAGCAAAGTGATGTACTAAAGTTTTATAGAGGATACCAATATCTACAAAGAGGTCCGCGATAACTATTACAGTTATGTCACAACTAGAGGTCCCCCTGCGGTTTCACCCGCGTTGATTTGAAGAAAAAGGTTAATCGTGAGTCAAACTTAAAATATGGACATAGGCTGTCGTGGACTTTTTTACAGAACTTTGAAAGGGCAAGAATTCCGTCATACATGATTTTTGTGTAACTTCAACCGTTTACGCTGGGTAAATCTCACAAATGGAATATTTTTCCCGTTTTTTGCAACATTTTTCATCGATGCTCAACTGCTACTGGTCATAGCCTGGTACTATATAGCCTATAGCCTTCCTCGATAAATACACTGGTCCAAAACAAAAATATTTTTTCAAATCGGATCAGCAGAGCAATGTTGCATACAACGGGTCCTAAACTACGCAACGAATTTTTTACTTGGAATGGAAGGTTTATAATTATTATGAAGAAAGTCATTGTGTATAATACAAGCATTTGTACAAAAACTGTAGTCTACACTTTAGCTCTACACCGAAACAAAGCGAGGGCGGGCCACTAGTTGTGAATATAAGGGATACTGAATTGTTTTTAATTTAACATAATATAAGTAACATACACTTGTGCCCATTCCCAGGCTTTTAAACTAGCATTCATCTCTTGTGTAGAGTCATAGAGCTACGTAATTAGTTACCCATCGAACGTCCGTGGTAATTGTGTTTAGAGTCGCTTGAATCTCCCAAATTGCTATTCGCCAGCATATAGCTGTCGGGATTGTCCGTTTTGTGTTCATGCAGTACTAAGTTATTACACCTTTTTAACTGTTAAAACATTTGTACTTCTTTGTGTAACTATGGTATGCTAGAACTAGCATATTTATTAATATTTCAGACTTCTTAGTCGTTATAAAAGTTACTAATTAATTATGTAAGTTAAATAAAAATATATGTTTAATCAAATAAAAGACAACTTCATACGAAGAATTGATTTAAAATTAAATTATAAATTATTCAAACCGGCAATACAAATTGTTCAAATTCATTAACAGACATATTGCGGATTCTTTTCGGACTTTTTTAATGACAATGGAAATATTGCACACTGTATAAAAGTAGAGAGTAACTTTATATCTGTATTAGTAGCAGTTCCGATTGCACAGAAATCTCCAGTAACACCGCGGTCGTGTTACGAGTGCCTCCGCCTAACAAGGTTCCTCGTATATTTTTACTCCGTATACCGACGACCAACGTATTTTTAACTATACGCCTATTCTTTCTGCAGTCACATCTGCGATATTGTTTCATCGTATTTCAACAGATTTAAGATTGCTTTTTGCCTGTTTCGTATAGCAAGCATTTTCAGCAATACTTTGTATTACACAGATGTCTTATTTACTTAGCACTTTCGATTGCATTAATCGGTTCTTAATACGATTGTTTTTTTTAATAATAGTCTCAATGGTTCATGTGATGGTTGTGAGACAAAACCAGTTAATGTGAAGATTGAATTACAGCTAACATACCTTTTTCAGATATCGAAATAACATTTTAAGTCCGTGCATTCTTTTAAACTAGAAAGTCAATGTATTTGGTAGGGGTGACGTTACGTTCCGGTTATTTATAACGTTAAGAAGTTCAAGAACAAAAAGTATGTTGAAATATTCAATAGATTCAACTTTAAGTTTTGCTGTGCATTCCATGCAATTCAAGTGTTTAGTAGTTCAACTTCTGGATTCATTGTTTGGCGTGTGCGAGACAAGAGGAGTTTGCCTTTGAACAATTTGTTTCAGAGCTTAGTCTAACTTCCCACTGAAAATAGTTTGTCTTTCCTAAAACTTCCTGTTTATTCTAGTTATGAGTTAAACGTTTTGTAAGTTTCTAATTCAATGTGTTATTATATTATGACATTTACCTATTTATATGCATAAAAACATGTTTTTTGTACATCGTAAGACTACTTTTATGTTAATATAACTATATTCAAAATTTCTAGCTAAAAATGTCTGTTTTACTAATCACTAACACCCAAAGTGTCTCTGTTGAACTGCTAGTATGAAGGTTTATTACATAAATCCTTCATAAAATCCTCGAACTTAGGTAAGTTATTGTATACCTAACGAATGTTAACGATACCCTAAAATCCGGGAGCACGTTGCCCGTAGACTTTGAGTACTCGCACGTGGAATTACAACGCAGGAGTTTTATTTTACTACCTAGTATGTCGTGTATGTAGTACCTATAGCTAATTTAACAAAGATGCTAGGTCGTCCTAGCTTGTTCAGAGCATAATGCACGCACATACGCGTATGGGTGGCCGTCCATTCTCCGTGGGTATGTAACTTCGGTGACTCCAAAATAAGAATTGTAGGTTGGATCGGGATCGCAATGATTCTTCCCCGATCTCGACAAACAATCGTTTACCTGCAACAAAGAAAACGTTTTTATTAGAACTCTCTTATTGATTCTGTCTTAAGACATTTCATTATGTTCCAGTGCCTTGACTGTTACCGTTAAACTTTATAGTGGTTTTATTAGTGACAAACCGTTGTTGCCTTGGCTGATTGATTGCCCGCCCATAAAAAGCACACAAAGTCGTTAATGCTAAAGGAACTATTTATTAAATCGGGTATTGATATTTTTTCTTACGGTTCAAATACATCCTAAAAATACTATATCAATTGATAAACTAATATTATTTCATGTATCTAATTTTACTTTCCTATGTTTTTTTGCCACAAATTGTTATTTTGTCTCCATAATACGGAAGACGGCAATCGTGTTACACTTCTCTCCCTATAAAGGAGCCTGACGAACGGCGCGTCACTCCGCCGTAAAAGTTTATGGACCTAGGAGAAAAGGTCCAATGTGCTTTTTTTTTCAAATGTACACAGGAATGCTGAGAGGCATTCTGATATGCGTAATGTTGTAAAAGACAAAAAGAAGAAAGTTTTATTAAGATATTCATGGTATTTTATTTCGACTGTCGCTGTTTATCGAGAGATAAATAAATTATTTTTAATTGTATAATTAAATGGATTTTGTTAATGAGCTAATTATATATTTTAGGTCTTCAATTAAAATTTATATCATGGTAAGTAAAAATATTTACCAATATCAATATAAACGAAAAGAGAACTGATGTGTTTCTGTCATTTTATTACTCTCATAAGTTATAAACCACAAAGTTAGGGACAATAATAAAAATCAGAGTAAAATATAATTGTTTATTATCCAAAACCAATAGTGAAGAGATTCGTCTCACAATATGTAGTTTTGAAATGTTCCATATGCTTCGAAATACTTATTGTCTATGTAAGTGATATAGTTAACAGGGCAACATTGTTGGCTATTATAAATAAACATTTAATAATAATGTCAAAGCTAACATATCGTTAGGTACTATGCTAAGAGAGTCTAGCTGGACTCTGGATGACTGCCAAGTACCTAGTGTTGTCTTAATTACTGAAAGTACTCATATATTTGTAGAATTAGAGTAGTATTATAGTGAGGTCTGTGATTAAAGAAGTTAAGCAGCTTTCGCAATGGCTGGTCTTAGGTTGGGTGATTAATATCTACGTTCGCCGTGTTTAGAAAAGCACGTGAAGTCAGCAGGTATTAAAACCCACTAATACGGAATTTATTAGAGCAACTTTTTGCTGCACATGTAAAACTTTTCATACAATGGAAAATATTTCTGAGATGTCGGTAACAAAACATATAAAAATACTCAATATCGTCAAAAAACAATGAAATTTTAATAACAAATTAACAACACCATCTGAACAAGGTATCTGATACAGTATTTGTCTTTAAGAAAATAAATAAAAACTTCTTGCTCGCGAACAACTCGGAACAAGTTAATGAGCTCAGAAAACTTGTCGGCAAATTTATTGTAGACGAAACTGTAACCCTTTTGGACTTTCTAAAGACTAATGATTCAACTTTTATCAAATAACTAACTAGTAATAAACATTATTTTACCGCGAAAACAAACTAAATTCTATTTTAACATTGTTTATAGCAAAAATAATTACAAATTTTATTAAAGTCAGGTCTGACTTTCCTTATAATACTAATACGTCTAAGATTTAGGGATGAGGATGGATATTGCTTATTCATTATATCATTTGCTTTCTTTCAAAAACCGCGGTCCAATATAATACAACCGGTTGATATTGTTCAAGTTTTAGGGCCTTTTTTTATTTCGTCCATTCTGTTTTACGAGAAGCGGTAAAATTTTCACCGTCGCATTTCAAGAATGGTTTCTATGCGACCGTTTTATTAAAACTAGGGTCCGTCGGGATTATTGGATAGTGATTCAATTTGTTTTTAAACTCTTTTAATTTGTCTTTGGGGAATCAGGTTAAATCAGAAATCAATATATCTTTATTCAAATTGGATGTATAGTACAACACTTTTGAATCATCCAAACATTTTTTTTCCCTACCACTCGTTATTGGACATTTTTTTTAGCTGCGGAGAAAAACGAGCGAAAAAAACTCCACAACATTAAAAGCATAATGTAACAACATTTACAAATCATTATGTTGTTACAACGTCAATACAATCATGATTTATTTAATATAGAAAACCTGTTGGAATGATTGGAACAGTTCAAACCCAAGCATTTTTGTCTGTAATATAATCAGACACTTTGTAATAAGCTTTTTTAATAAGTGTTTTTTTATACTATCTTTGAATTTATTTATGCTTAACTCTTGGATATTGTTTGGGACTTTATTGTATAAGCGAACACAAGGACCTTTAAATGAATTATTTTTATATTAAAAAAGTCTGGTATCCTTTATATTTTTAGTTTCTGCTGTCGTGCTATCTAAATTTAAGTCATTGAGTATTAATTTAAATCATTTGTTTTTAAATTAATAAGTGATGTCTCTGTGCGGTCGTTACAATTAATGTGGGTATATCGTTACCTTTTTAGTCAGAACTTCAATTTTTAGATTAAAGTTTTAGATTTTGTACCTGATATTCTAACACTGTCATTCATATTTTTATATAAACTTCCAAATTTTTCTATTGAGCCGGGATATGAGTGCTTTTTTTTATAATGATGGACATTATATTAAGGGGTCTCTATCATTATAAATTGAAACCGCATCAGCTCTATTCAAAATGTAGATCACTTTATTTTCTGTCGCATCTCGTGCAACCGAGTTCACAAATGAGGCTCGGTGTGTCACTTCATGAATATTTAACGAGGCCTTTTTTAACTTTATATAACTTAACTTTTTTGAGAAGATATTGTTTTTTAAATAAACTTTAACATCTCTGTTACTATTATTATAATGTAGACTATAGTTACTCCTGAACTTAAACTGTTGCTGTCACTTTAATTTGCTAAAAAGAAGACAGAGTCAACATCAGGTTTAAACCAAGAACTTTAATCCGCGTTTTGGTTTAAGGCGGAAATGGTCAATTATTACCATTTGGTACGGCTGAGGGTTCTAACCGTCATGTGTTCAAACCGAAATTGTTATTAAATGACCCTTTATTTTGATGTTTTGCATATTTATGAAATTAAAAAATAACTTTCATTCTCCGAGTATTGTTTGGATTCTGAACATAGAGATGGCAATGAAACAATTATATACTAATCAAATTTTATACTGAAAAGCCAATCAATCTTAGTTTTCATGATTTGCGAATAATTATTACTATTTCACTTGTATAAAAAAAATCTAGGATATGAAGAAGTAGCTTCTAAATTTTTACTGCCTAAATACTAAAATGTGAGTTAAGAGATTTGTCGCTTCTCTTGCTCCTAAGTTTATTTTTTCTCATAAATTGCTGGTTTCTTATTTAGCTTTATTAGAATAAAGTAGACTTCATTGCCTTTTTGCAAATATCGACACATTAATGGGGGTGTTTCGGTATTCAACGATTAAGATTTATTTGAGCACATCAGGGTCTAATGGCTGTAGCTACTGAGACTAATGACTATTAACTAAACATCTCCCCGTTTGGACATAAAATGTACTCGTTCCGAATTCAGAGGATAACGCCTGTGAAAAATTACTTTTCCTTTATTAAATAGGAAAAAGCTCTGAAAAATTTACCTACCAATAAGAAGTTACTCTCTCAAAAAGTGTTTATCTTTGATGTTATATTTATAGAAGAAAAAGTATAAGAAACATATACCTACCTAGTTCCTAACTTTGATTTTAGACGTTTATTTCATTAAACGGTGCTTCATAATATGCATGTTTTACTCGTTCTTACAAGTACGATAGGTTGTCATACGATACTTGCAAATACCAAAATACAACCTTTTTTTATACTCTGTAAGTCGGCTTTCCTAAAGAACTACAGTGACAATCTATCTTCACTCTTTATCATCAAAATATTTTATTTCCACGATTGAGATAATAAGAGGACCAGATGAAAATTTTCCACCAACTGTTTCAATATCCAGTGTCAATTAACTTCGGTCCCCACGTCGTCAATCTGCATCAGTGTCACGTATTCCCTTGTCAACAATTTATGAAGTCATATCTTCGGTTATAGGAGACACGTTTTCCACGCTCTACTGTAGTCCCGGCGCGGCGCCTGACACAAAACAGAACTTGTGCAGTCGTGTCACGTTGCCCACCACATAATGCCAGGCGCTTACAACTGTCGAACTGAGGCTTAGCTTAGTATTGAACCTTCATTAATAAATAATTGATTTGCAAATTTACTTACTTTGTTAGGAAAAAGGTTGTTCAAAATTCTGTCTCGTGTATCAGTTCGTGTAATGATTTGTTGTTTAATTATATAAGATGTCAATAAATAGAGCTTTGAAAATTTATGTAAAGACTCCTTGTAATTATAAATAGTAATAAAAAATAAGATAAGTAAAATAAAAAAACCGTTGACATCAACAACTTACAATAAAAAAGAACCCAGCAAAAACATAGTCATATAATGTGTTGCCAAGACCATATGACTAGCACTGTCAACATGTTATCAGATCTCATGTAAAGCCAAGCGTTTAACTCGACAAGGCCTAACTTCACAAACTCGGAAAATTTTCGGAGAATGTGCTTCGGAGTTACATAACCTAATTCCACCTTCACCTTTTTTACCACAGAACTACCAGAGTGACGGCAAAACGCCACAGATATACCGTAGAGATCCCGCAAACTCGTACAAAACGGTTTGCTTCCACCTATATCGTCACAACAGCTAGGTTGTGGAACTCATTGCCGGAATCTGTTTCCAGTCACCTATAATCTGGGGTTCTTCAAGTCGCGAGTGAATCGGTTTCTTCTAGCCAAGCGCGTCCCACCTTAGGCTGCTACGTCGCTCTACATCAGGCGCGTGGCCGTCAAGCGTAAGCCTATTTAATGTAAAATAACACTGCAGGAAATTTACAGCTGTTGTGTTATATTCTTCATACAATACCAATCGAAAACATAACCTATGAAATATTCAACGATTTCCGCTGACGATTTAAAGTACCAAACTTTAATTCCAATGACCCTATCAAAACTCTATTCGTGACGTGGTCTACGCTTTCTGACGAATTATATTTTCGTCCCAACCCTCAATAATCGCCTGAATGGTCTTTATGGAATGTTACATGTGACTGAGAGGTTGCGTGCCCTCGCGGGTTGTTGCGTGTTCCAATACAACAGGTGCTAGTATTAGAGGGTAAACTGTTTCTTAAAATATATCACGCTAGACATATTATAACTTTACCGATTACTGCTTATGTAGTAAATTAGTAAGAAGTTAATTAGTTCGTTGTAACTCCTAATGAGTGCCTATTTATTTTGAAAATATTTATTTTACATTTTTATATTCACCACACTAAAGATTTAGCACAAGACTAACTACAAACAGTTGAAATTGAAATTGCATGTCTCAAAAGGTGGCAGATATTAAATCTAGATGAAAGGCACCGAAATAAAGTGGCTATTATTACAATGGCAATGATTCTCAAAGGGGAATCAACTGGAAAACATCTTTTCATGGCTGGCTCGGCCGATTGTAGATAATAAAGGAGACAAAAAAAATGTTGCCTGTGTTTTTTGTGGCAGTGGTTGCCATGTGTTGTGTGTATATGTTATTTAATTTTTTATTTAAAGCGTCTCGAGTACCTAGGTTTCTCAATCAGAAATTATTTCAAAAGGAAGTTGTTTTTCTTAACGTTGCAGTCTTGCTGGTGTGTATTTGGTAAATCATGATGAGGTATAATTTGATGTTTTTTTACATCATATTATATGTAATGTGATTTACAATTTTTAACTAACACAGTGCTAAAGGTATCATTATTATGTAATTATATGTTTTTATGCGTTTACGAATGTTCGAAATGTTGTAATCACTACAGAAACTAAACAGCTATATATTATTACAATAATCTTATTATTAAGGCACGATATGGTGTCATGTATTTTAGCGTCACGCAACTAGAAATGGTTCCTAAAATTTAAATTTTAAATTCTGTATGTTGTATGACCTAGCTGTAGTTTCTTAAAGTGCCATTCCTTTATTACGCAAGACTATTTTGGTTAGTACTTATTACACGCCCTTCCCCCTGCGTAGTAAATAAGAATAAAAAATGAGAAGAGTCCAATGGACTCCCCCTATTTAACGCGTGCTCCACATTCCTAACAAAACTACGCCAATATTGCCCAATACGAGAGTGTAGCGCTAGTATTGGTCTGTATTAGTGTTGTCTCGTGGATATTGGATGGATATAAATAAATAAATAATAAATAAATAATTTCAACACTCACACCAATTAGCCTAGCTCCAAAGTAAGCACTATAAGGCTTGTGTTATGGAATACTAGGGTAACGGATAGAATACATATACTGTACATATATAAGTATATTTTTATAGAAATACATATCAAACATCCATGACTGGAGTACAAATGCTCGTATTCATCACACAAACATCCACCCCCACCGGGATTCGAACCCGGGACCTCTCGAGTCGGCGACACCATGAAACCCGGCGTACGAACCACTCGGCCACGGAGGTCGAAAGGTCAAATATACCTAATAGATATAATATAAAGGAAATAAATAATAGAGGAGCAGATGACTAGTTTTTTTTAGGTTTCATATTGTTACAATTTAAAACTACAAAGGCCTGTTTCATCACTAGTTGATAAGGTCATGATCTTGCTATAAAGTCCCTGAATAGCATATAGTATATTCAGACATTCCCTGAATATGCTATTCAGGGAATGTCGGTCTTATTTTGTTCTTAGTATTAGCAACTATTAACTATTAGATCATGTTAAATGTATAGCAGATAACTATCCGAAATTAAATCAGAAACAAGCCTTTATGTGTTTAACGAGTTTGGAATAACGATTTGCAAATATTTTGTTGCCTTCGACCCTTACCAACATTCCAGTTACCCGAAAGCATAAACTTTAAGTTGGAAATAATACGAAATATCTGATAGTCAAGTGCCAAGTGGACTGAAAATTACTTGCGGGGAGGTTTTAATCTAATCTAATATATAAAATTCTCGTGTCACGGAGTGCGTAATTGAACAACACCTGGGGGCCAATCGCCTAACGGAAATGCTTTGGGAAACGCTAACGCTTACGATTTTATATTGTTATTTCTAGCCGCCTGAGGTTTTCGAATACCTCACGCTCATTTTTTTTAATATTGTTATTACTAATGCAAAAGAAAAAGAAAGGGCGCGAGGCATTTGAATACCTCAGGCGGCTAGAAATAACAAAATAAAATCGTAAGCGTTAGCGTTTTCCAAAGCATTTCCGTTAGGCGATTGGTCCCCAGAACGGCTCGACCGATTTTCTTGAAATTTTATATGCATATTCAGTAGGTCTGAGAATAGGACAACATCTATTTTTCATCCCCCCAAAATGTTAGGGGTGGGCCCTTAATTTTTTCTTTTTTTTGGACATTTTTTTATGATACATCATACAAAATTCATACAATCCTAAACTTTCGCCCTTCTACCACCAACCCCTATTTTTTTTATGGCGGTACGAAGTTCGCTGGGACAGCTAGTGTTAATATTAAGTGGTTTTTCAAATAAACCACTTATATTAATTAGATTTAGATAAGATTAAAACCTCCCCGCAGGAAAGGATATGTTAAAATTTTGTATGAGCGACTGCCCTAGCAATGTAGAAATATTGTACTTAGTAATTTTTGATGCTGAATGGCTGAATATTTATAATTTCTATGAAAAACACTGCTCAGAAACTTTTGATAACCATAACTTTGCTACCATTAATAAAAGATGGTGCCAAATATTTACAGAATCATCAATTTCGCATTTTCTTAGGATCTTTCCTTTCATTTCTCTGATTGACACCTCACAAAAAATATTTTCAAAGCAAAAATAAAAACAAATAATTTATGATTTTATTTATTTTTTAAGCATTTAACTGCTGTTTAAATCTAAAGAAAAGTTTACTAGAAAAATCCACGCAGACCAGGCAGCTAGGCTAGCAGTTAAATGCTTAAAAAATAAAAACATAAGTATATAGGTTGTCATACGAGTGTATTATAATAATATTAAATCCAATGAGATCGGGACGGAACCCTCACATCGGTATAATTAAATACGGTTGTATTTGGGGTCGTTACTAATATTTATTTTATACCACAAAAAGTGTACTTTAGCCAAATCAAATATCATACTCGTTCATCAATGAACCGCCAACTGATTTATTTTGTCGGAAGCTTTTATAGCTCTTAGAATATTTGCGCTTTTTACCAAAATTCTAGTTATTTCATTGATATAGATATTTACTTGTTGTTTGGCTATTAGTTTATTGATAATATAGCGCTCCCAACTCGTTACGTAATATTATGTATCACAATTTTTATGAAAGATCTATTTAATGTACCAAACATGATGATGGCGGTGATGTTTCTACCCCAATAAGTTCATCATGATCAGCGTATTTCGTGACGCAGTATATGTACTGATAAGTATATTTATATATAAATACATATTTAACATCCATGACTGGAGTACAAATGTTCATATTCATCACACAAACATCTGCCCCCACCGGGATTCGAACCCGGGACTTCTCGAGTAGGCGACACTTTGAATCCCGGCGTACATACCACTCGGCCAAGGAGATCGTCAAAGTCGTCGTTCTGTATTTTTTTCATTTTGCCATTCGCGGCAGGGGTTACACATCAATAAAAAAGTCAAAGCTTTTGACTTTTTAATATAATAATATTGTTTGTTATACTATATTTATTTTGTAATAAATTATTCTGTCTAGTTACGAAAATCCCGGTATGAGGCAACGAGTACATTATTTGCGTTGTTTGTGTATTTATTTGTCGTGTTTACGGAATTGTCAGGAGACATCTTTCGTTAAATGTAAATAAAATATTTGAACTCTAGAATAAGCTTGCTTGTGATCCTATACAAATGTTATTTCAAACGGTCGACATATTTTACGAATATAATAATAATAAAGCCTTTATTTACAATCGTTTATCTTACATTTTATCTTATTACTACTTGTGTACTACTAATATTAAACATTGTTGTTTATGAAAGCAACGTAATTTTAGGTTTATTTGTATAAGACACCGATTTTGTGATTGTCTTGCTCCTTGGCGTAGGTTAGGCAGCACTAGTTCAATCAGTTTGAATCCAAACGTGAGTTATCGGGAGGGGCGAAGAGACGTAAGCTAGGTTACAGAGAGACGTAAACGCGGGAACTGCAAGTTGACCGGCTCGGGAGCTTGTAGTGTGCGTTGAAGTATAGAGTATATACAAAGAATACTGATCGGCTAGAATTGATACGGTGACGAATGCCGATCCCTTTCCAAGTAATATGTGTGCCTATAACCTTTAATTTAATTTAAATTGAATAATCCATCGAAGCGAAGATATTTATGAGTACTCTGGACGCTTAGATACCAATGAACAGTTGCGACGCGTACATATTAAAGAAGATGAAATGGTATAGGTATTTGGAGACTTTTGATCTGGAGAAATATAAGACTTTTTGGTTGTGCATAATATTTAGATGACTTTAAATGCAAAGATATAATTGAATCTTTGCTCTTAACATATATGTGACCACCATATAACCTCATATTTTTAAGAAGCTGTCTGTAGCAAATACTTTAAAGCAAAAACAGAATTCGGAATAGAATTTGAATAGATTATTCATTTGGTAGCACTGCTGTCCCACTTAAGTTGGTTAACGTCTTGAAGTCACAAAATCAGCTTTTTGCACAGGAAAAATATATTGACGTCGCTTTAAGCGTCCGAGCGTCTTACGACTTGAATACTAATGCAAGCGGCATTTGTGTATTGAGCCGTTACTGTGTCAAATGAAAATACACAGCTTCTGGTGGAATTGTAGGTTAGCGGAACGCTTTTGGTTACTAAAAAGTTTGTTTATATCCCTTTTGAATTCAGAATCAGTTATTTTACGAGGTACTCTTAAGAGACGTGGTCAAAACCAGAAATGCAGAGGCAGTCATATCAAAAAGTGGAGTCAAAACGTCTAACCGTATCCGTACTGCATCCATAATATAATTGACTTCCAAGGAGCATGTAAACTTAAACTTTAAGGCTCATTACACCTTTGGGAATTTCTTGCAACCTGGTATTCGATTTGAGGTTGTTTTGTGTATAAAGGGTACATGAATGAAATCTGACGTAACTGCAGCTAATCTAGTTCCAGGAATTTAATGCTGCTCCTAACGCTTTTATATTATATAATATTCCTGCTAATAGTAAAAGCGACTGCCATGTGCCATATTATTAAAACTGAAAGTAGACCTTTTTGTTACAAATATTCAAAACTTTTTTCATAATAATGTCTATCCATTCTTATATTTACAATTTCGATTTATTTGGCAGAACGCGAATCGAATATATAAACTAAACGTTGACATTGTTTTAGTATATTTTATACCAAACTAGAGGTCGCCCGCGACTTCGTCTGCGTTAACTTAGTTTCTTGAAAATCCCTCTGGAACCTAACATTTTTTCGGGATAAAAGTAGCCTATGTGTTAATCTAGGGTGTCAGCTAACTCCATACCAAATTTTATTAAAATAGCTCCAGCCGTTTAGACGTGAAGAAGTAACAAACATACACACTCACGTACTAACACACACAAACTTTCGCCTTTATAATATTAGTGTGATTAGTTTAGATGTACGCATATCATTTGGGAAGTAAAATAGAAATATCAAAGAAATACGTACCTATATTTTTTAGACGTTTTTCGTATCGGAGGAAATGGGTCATATTGTCATTTTCAATTACGAAGTCCGAGGGGCCCAGTAGAGTATGCATGAACTTCAGAATTTAATCTCTGGAAACTCTTTTAGTGGAATAAATATATCCAATTTTATGTGATGTAGATCTCGTGTAATATAATCGCAACATATAAAAGAAACGAAAGGAGAATATTACAATGATTCAATGGAAAGTATATTTTTTCGCATGGTCCCTATGGAACAGATTAGATCTCTGAAACTAGAACGAAATTCATATATCTATTATAACCAGAACCATATTTTTTTTTACAATATTTTTATATACTAGTTTATATAAATTCTTACTTTTGTTAGTCGTTCTAAGGGAAACGTTTAACGAAGACCACTTTTAAGTTTTGATTTAAGTTATTGCTGTGCAAGCATGTGGTTACAAAATGATTGTGGTGCCAAATTTATTCTGCCATTAAGCATAGTCGCGCTTCTTCGTGTTCGGTAAATTACATGTCAGGTAATTCGGCGCCGTAAGAGTTTTACTAACTTAATAAAAAATGGTTGTCTGTAAAGTCGGATTACGGACGATAATTTTGCGTGATAACGTGTCGTTTGCTGTTTTCCTCGGCGCAGTTTTGTGGGTCTTTTTGTTCCGGTTCGTTTGAGTCCAAGCATGCCTCTGTAGCTCTATGGGGGCCCAAGTTAGGCCCCCAGGGGTTGCGGTACTCTTCAGAGTCAGGGGGGCACCACACCTAACACACACCGCGGAACGATGGACTAACTCGTGACTTGTGACATGACGTCACACTTTCGTGCGTGCAGCCGGTGTTCATCGATTTATTATCACGTTAAAAAGTTGGCTTATTTAGATCTAGTCGAAAAAAAGTAGACATCATAACAACGACTATTTAAATGAGTTATGATTTATTTAGAACCTGGAGAATATTTCTCACTCTAAGCTTACTGTGCAATCCCGCGAGATGTCTAATTTCAGCAGCAGTGCATTCAGGTAGTTGTATTATTTGTACTGCAGACGCTGCCGACATTGCAGTGATTATAGATTATATACATCAAAGATACTTTTTATTAAGTTGCTAACCTCAGTCCGCAACCGGCATCTTTGAGGATTTATTCATTCTACGCACGTAAAAGTACCTCAAGTGCTATTTGTTGTATACGATAAACTTCAATGTTTCATAAAGAATCACTTTTTTGGCTTGAGTATCAGAAATGTCTATCTGTAAAGTAATAGATTTTTTACACTTACACTTTGTATAGACTCCAACTTAAACATTTTAACTAATAATAAAAAATAAAAAAAACACGACTGCCGTTATAAATGATACTATAATTGTATATATTTGATATGACCTCTTTGGGATCTTTGAAATTATACCTTTATTGTATTAATAAGAAGTCCTGAGGGAGCCATCACTGAAGAAATCTTATTATTAATAAGAAGACTTTTTTATTGACATAAATAATATAATTGGCATTTTGACATTGTTGTTATTTCAATTTTAAAAGTTTAGGTATCCTATGTACACACACACATCTAAATCGGTTCAGGTGTCAAATTATGGTGAAATAAAGAATTGTACTATTGTGTATGTAACATACATACATGAACCCTGAATACATTACACTCTTTTTTTCTTGGGCAGTCGTGTAAAAGCTTTTATTCGATTATTAAATTGTTTCTAAAACTTCAAACGCTACTAATTATAAAACGGGAAATAAAGCCTTAAAACGATTTTTAACGTTTGAAACCTTTATAATTTTAGTTATAATTTTACTTTTTCTAGTATTTTACGCTGCTTCTAAAGAAAATAAATTCTTTCTTAATCTAAATCTAAAGAAAATTTTACAGAAAACAATCGTTTGGAACCCTTTCAAGTTTAGTGGTCACAAATCGCTGAAATTACAGTCCAGGAACACACACGATTTTTATACATACCCATCAAAGAGTAATATAATTGAAAGTAGAATCTTTGAAGAACTTGCTTTAAAGTCCTCCTCAGAATAGTAATTTGTTATTTCTGTTAAAATTAACCACTCAAAATACTATAAGTATTGCTCTTGGTGTTAGTAATAATGCAGGAGTGGCTCTGTGTCGGCCGGATATTTGAATAATTTGTCCTCCGGTCTCGGATTCATGATCTTGTTATTCAAATCCTGGGTGTCGAGGTTTTCGCTGCACCAGCACTCGCCATACATGACTTTAAGTGGTGCCACTAATTTACGAACTAGTATCGCCGCGATGTTCTTTCAATCTGTGATCTTTACTATATATTATGGAAAGAGGTAATATTTGTGAATTGTGCCGTTGCAGTGGTAATTTATGTTATTTACGGGATTGTCACCATGTACCTTGTTTTTAGTGGGTCGTCGATATTGAATAGCATAGATTTTAAAAGTTATTTAACAATAGAAAGCCACATTATTTGTGAGTGTCATAGGCTATATTTTATAACAAAAACTATAGTCAACACCGAAGCGAAGCGAAGGCGGGCCACACTAGTTTATGATAAAGTAACTGTTTTATTTAAATGCCATGTGATTGACGAATGTGTAGTTAATACGTTATAGTTTTTATCGAAACTCATATATCTCAACCGGTTATGTCATGTCTGAGCTTGACTAACTTCTGAATGTTTTTTTTCCCATCAAAACTTTGTAGTTTGCGTAAACGTGAGATGAATTTTAAGCCTTTTGAGCTTTGAAACACCATCTGGTGGAGCTTTGTGAACTCATAATAATAAAATTTAAGTTTAAACTACGACGTCCGACTCCACACTCGGCACAAATTGTTTTTAAAAGGCTATCAGAAAGGCTTATAAAACGATTTGTGAGAACTTGCTAACTCTGAACAATTCCTTTTGTCTTTATTTTAATTATGTTTCTTTGAACTATCCTTCTCACTTCGTTACTTTTAGATTTATTAGGTTAGTTAGTACTTACTTGGTATCTTGCTGTGAAAGCAAATCAAATTATTTCTTCATAACTATAATTCAATATATTGTCATGATTGAGATGAACCTGTTTTAAATATTGAGTTATGGATATGGATGAGGTATGGATACTTAGCATAGGTATAGAAAACAATTTTCGTGAATAAATTTACTCATTAAAAATAATTTCTTCTCGTCATGTCAGCAAAGAAAATTAAAGTCTACAAGGCTTCAGACATTGAAACTTAATTTGATAAAAAGTTTATTTTCCCCAAAGATAATAAATTTTGTTGACGGGAAAATCTTTACTGTCCGTAAGTAGCCTACCTACTTCATGATGAAGTAAACAACTTTGTTTTGATTAGTATTTTATTTATAATTTTCATCCAAGCGATAATTTTCACATTTTTTTAAATTAACTATTAGTTTATATTTAACAAGCCACTTGAACTTCGCAGATTCGATTTGACTTTGTTATAAACTTGATTATCTTTTATCAAATTGTCTCTTTATTTAATACTTCTAAGTGGTTTAATCTATTAGGCATGAAACAAAATGTTACTACACATCATTGGTTAGCTTTTGCTTACTTCATTGAACAGTAAATTCATTGAACATAAATGTAATCGTTGGAGAAGTGGCATCCCAATTAGTCTAGAAACACGCTTCGCCTATGTAGTGGTTGATTGCATTCGAACTGCCAAAGCAACCATCAGAACCAGAATTCTCCCTAAAAGGAGATTAGTTACGCTATATTATGAGCACTGAACTGTTTAGTAAAAAAACATGTTTTTGGCAAATTTTGATTACAAAGCTTTTTCTGCAAAAGCAGTGTGTGTATGAATGCAAGCCACCTAAAACGCAAACAGTGTAAAAGCAGTACAATAACTAATGGTAAAAGTTGTTCGGCCAAGTTGTAAAAAGTAGAAATAAAATATTGAAATTATGCTTAACAAAATTATTTATTGCTTATTATGTAGTATAATAGTATAACTGTACCTATTAAAATAAAAGTAACGCATTGCTTCATAGACATTATGCATTTTGGACATCGATTTCAGACGTTTCGCTTCATAGTCGTCTACAATTTAGGCTCTTTGCTTCCTAGATGATATAATGTTTTTAAGATTTTTGGAGTTTACTCCTTAAGAATTGATGTTCATATAAGGCCCCCGGTATGAAAAAATATGAGGAGTAAAATCTACTGAACAGATGACCTCGTTACGTTTTTGTGCGCAACCTCATCTGCGCACCTTTCACTTTTGAGTTGTGTGTGTGTATACTTGTGTGTAGCCAGCGTCAATCAACCACGACAATAAAGAAGTATAGTTATATTTCAACGATAGAATCGATTGAATTGATATCTATTGAAAAGAATCGATTGATAAAATATAATCGCGAATTCTATAATAAATGATTAGCGGACATTTGACGTAAAACAATATTTCTTAAGAACGGTTTAGTCTTTTTGGAGTTTACTCCTTAAGAATCGATTTGCATATATAAGGGGCCCGGTATGAGAAAAATGTGAGGAGTAAAATCTATCGATGAATGACCTCGTTACGTTTACGCGCAACTTTCTAATTTGTTTGTGAGTGTAGGGTATAGGGACACGTGCATAGGGTATACTGCAAAGCGACTATACCTATATGTTATTGGGTTTGTTTATTTATATATGTATATTATTTACATTAATTTGTTAATCAACCCTTTCATACAGTATCAATCTTTTTTAAGTTAAATAAACTCTTTTTGCGTCTGGTTAGACTATCGAACTTAAGGAGTAAACTCCAGTCGTGCGTCGGAGCTGACACACACAATTTTTTTTTTGCTTCACATTCTGTATTAAGAAATTGTTCTTAGGGTTTTGCTTTATAGAAATTCTGCAAATAAGGCTTTGTTATCAAAAAAGTTTTTGGCGTTATTTTGTTGTAAAATGGCAGTCTTTTATTATAGCTATTCTTCGAAATGCAAAATTGTTACCAAGTGAGTTTTGTCGTATAATATCAGTGTGCAGAGTCTCAAGGGTGTATGTGAATGGACAACAATGTGTGGATTTATTGAAACGAATACAACCCTGTCCGCCTCGATAAATTTGCTTGCTAGCTATAGGACTCGGAATGTGTTGCAAAAGCATGGCAAATAAATATTTTTTGTATCAAGCAATAATGCAAAAATATATATTAATTTTCAAAATCTATTTAAGAGCAATAATTAATAAAAAAGACAAAAATAATAATGAAACGAATATCTTGATTGCGATTTTGGAAATAAGATAAGAAAACAAGTAGGTATAAAATTTATAGGAAATAGATAAACTTATTATATTAAAGATACATTATTTTAATACTGATGTCATTGTCGAATAAAAAAAGGCCGAGCCAAAAGAGGTTCAATAGATGACTCATATTTTATTTATTTATAACACAGTGTTATTTCGTACTTTACCTAGTAAAACAAAATCACGTCTCACCGAAAGTTAGGATTACGGTCGACAAACCGTGATTCTACCTACTTTTCTATAGTATATAGATACGGAATAGATAGAACATACGGAATCTTAAAGATGGTGAGAAATGTTATTCAAAATCGTATCGTGATTCGTGCGTCAATATGTAGGACTGTAGGGAGATATCTAGGTAATCTCTTTGAGATGTTTTCCTTTAAAGGAATTTCGTTTACTTTTATACTTATTTGCAGTTAGTAAACTGACCGTACCTTTGTAGATTATTACGGACAATAGTTTACAAACGAGAAAGTTTGTTTAGTTAGTCCCTGAAACTCAAAGCGATTTTAATGATCAGTTAGAAAGGCTATGTGACAGTTTGGATTTCTTATTTTTACCACAAGTGTACTAATTTAGGAACAATGTAATACTTGCAGCAAATTCGCTAAATATTGATTTAACTAAGACGAGATTTGACACATATTGACATGATGTTCAGACATTTTTGTGTTAAAACATGTCTATTTGACATTCTAGATTGGATTTAATTTAGTTTTAGTGAAATTGAGATCAAAATTGCTACAAGTGGACCTTACTTTTGTAAGACATAAGGAAAGAACATATTATTGAACGAAAATGTGAATGTCTTGAAAACACGTTCAGGTTATTAGTGTTATATTTTCTCAAAAGGGTTGATGCGATGTAGAAATAGGGAATGGTCACTACGTAATTTGAATGATGCTACGAATGCTACGCTGTAGCTCGTAGAATAGGTCTTCGTAGTACACGTAGGCCCGTAGTCTAGGGTTTCGTAGTAATGTGTATCTTACTTTTAAATTTATTGTTTGGTATATTTAAATTATTTACCTTATTATTTATAATTTTAATTAGTTATAATTTTAGAAAATGAAAAAGTACATATGTACTTATGATAGCCCAAAATCACTATGAAAAGCATTTGGGCCTTGTATATGTGAAATTATGATTTATGCCAACCACATAACAGTCATATTCGTTACGCAAGTATTTGTAGTCGTCTCTTTGTTTAACTGAATAACACATGTCGTAAACGTACCACAATTTGTTTCATTCTGCTCGTTTCTGCAGTATTCTAGTTTTCAACGAGTTGAACCATTAGTGAAATGTACATTGGTGGCCGTATATGTGTGAGATTTTATAGTGTACAGTGCTATGTACACAAAGGAGCTTCCAAGCTTCAATGTTTCAAACACGCTTAATATAAACGGCTTCAAAATGCGTCTTTTTATTACTTTTTGACGTTACGCATCCTTTTCGGGCTGCGTGGTGAAATATAGTATTTAGCCCCGAGTTTCGTTATTTTTTTTACTTTATTGCCTTATTTAAAGTATGTTTTACGACGACAATAAGAACACATAATTCGTAGCATAATTTGATAGCAATAATAACATAATTTCATAGGTATTACCGTACGCATCGTAATCTTTTAAGCGTGATGAATAAATCGTATATCGAACTACATTAGTGTTAGCTAAATACCACTTCTAAATGTGGTGGATTAATTTTCCTTTCTAGGGGTCCGTACACAAAGGGTATGTAACTGTATTGCTGTCACTCTTTTGTCTGTCTGTCTGTCCGTATGTCATGGGTCTCTAGATCGTTAACAGAATGAGTTAAAGAACTGAAATTTAGGCATTTTATATAGAGTGCTTACCCATTGCCGAACATTTAGTTAAAAAATCAATTAAATATTTTTTCATGGGGGCCATGCATGGAGGCTAGGGCCTAGCCATCATGAAAGGGAGAAAAAATATTTATTTTTATTTTTTACCCCAGCATGTGACACATCATTGTCTAGATTTAGGCGAATATAAATGTATGTTTTTTACTAACTAAATTAAATGAAATCGGGTACTCAAAGTTATCATTTTTAGGCCTTTTTTGTAGCGGGGTCTATCTCGAAATCGAAACTAGTTATGAATGTTAAATTTTGGTATATGACGTTCCATATGCTGTATTTAATCAACAAAAACTGAAAATGCCGGTTTATCATGTAATTTCTAAGTTGTGACGAAAATAAACAAATGATTTTTCCTTTTGCGATTTGTACCCTTCGTGTGAGAGTCTGACTCGCACTTGGCCAGTTTTTATGACTTTGGCCGATGCACCGCTGACCATTTGTTTGAATTACGACCGGAAAACGCAGTGGCGTGACTGGAATCTGCAATGCGTACAGTAAGGTCAGCCAAAACTACACCCGTAGGATAGATCTAGTTCTAGACCAAGCGTGCTATCCCAAAACAAAGTTATCTATTATATTTGAAGAATTTGCATTGAAGATGGTAGGCTTGTAGAAAGTTGAAAAGCATTTTTTATTAGACATCCAAAAATATTTCTTAAATAATAATATAACTTATAAATGTGTAGTCTATGTATGTATGTGACATATATTTACATTTTTAAATCCATTTTTTATTTTAAAATACTACCGACTCCAGTTTCTTTCAATCCTCTCCATCCAAAGGTTGTCTGGAAGAATTCGCTTTTAGCGATAAGACAGCCCATTGAATCACTATGTTTGAACATAATGTATTTACCCCATTTATGTACTGTACTGTGGTGTTTTTAATAAATAATTGTGTATTGTATTGTATTTATTTATAACACATTATTTTTAATAACATTAAAAGTTCTTTACTCTGTTTTGTACTTAAATTTATAAATATGTGTTTCGTTTTATAAATATTCTCGTAAGTTTTATTTTCTGACAAATATGTTGATTTTTCATCATCTCACTCACATTAACGTAGATAACATTATATAAGCTATTAATTTTTTAACTGTGTCATATTGCTTATTTTTCTATTTGTTTATATGCCGTAGCACATAAAGGCCACTTGCATCAACAATCCCAATTGAAATTAAGGCTTCATTCTGTAAAGCATATCATTCTATCTTTGTTTTATTTAAATCAAAATAAAGATAAAAGTAGAAGAAGTACTAGTTCTCCACCTTATCTAAAACAATGCTTCTCTTTTCGATCATCCTCTTCACAATGCATTCTACGCTCCTCTTCTAATCTCACTCTCGAAATACCTTGCCATTCGACTGATTTCCTTTCTTACTCCTACTCTGTGCATTCTGTTCGCTTGTGGAATTCATTACCGGAATCCATACGAAGGGCTCGCACTCTGTACTCGTTCCGTGAGCAAGTTAAGCGTCATTTCCTATCTTTACTTTGAAAATACCTCTTTCCTTTATTTATTTTTTCATATAAATATGCATCTATATTATTATTACTATTTTTATTTTATTTTATAATATTGCTCCTACACCCTTCCCCCCTTTTTTTGTTCTTATATACTTATTTAATTTTCTGTCATGGGTTGCCTGGAAGAGACTGCTATTAAGCAATAAGGCCGCCCATTGTGTCTCTCCGTCAGTGTTATCTTACTGTCATGTGTCCTTTGTGGCGTTATACAATAAAGAATATTATTACTATAAAATGAGAAACATAATTAGCATTTAAAATTGATTTAAGAACGTCGCGATGGTGCAAGAAGGCCTAAAATAAAAAATAAAACCTTTTATGTATATAAATAATCAAAAGATTTTAGGTGAATGTATGTTTATGTAGTCACATAAACATGAAGCAAGTTGCTCGGTTAAGATTGAGGACGAGAAAGTTCCTTTTGGGAGCTCAGAATAGATGTGTGGAGGTTTACTGTGTACATGGACAAATACGCGGCGAGCTCGCTTAACTGCAAACGAACAGGTGTGCTATTACTGTACACTTGGAGTTATCGTTGGACTGGTACTTTTAGGTTTTAAAGCTGAGTTGAAAAATCAAAGAGCCTCGCTTGTTGCTAAAAGTCAAGCTACTCGTTAAGTGACTTTGTCTCTTAGCTTAGTATTTATGGTGTGACCTAAGTCCAATTGTTTGAGCTCGAGCGATTATCGCCGAAGTATCGAATTGCAAATTTTGTTACCAACGTTTTTTTTCTTAAGCCCATAGTCAGTATTTGGTCCATTTGGAAAAGGGTAATAGTGGGTCACCCTTAAAAGATATACATATGTTGTCGTGGACCTTTTTAATGGAAATTTATAATGATTGTTCATGATTTTTTTGTACCGTCTCCGTAGCGCACGTAACGGAAGAATACAAATGGAATATGATTCCCGTTTTTGCAGCATTTTTCATTGGTGCCGCTCTTATTAGTAGATACGTTATGTTATATAGCTTATAGCCCTCCTCGATACGTTGCATTAGCGCATTCAACCAAACAAACAAACAATCAAACTCTTTAGTTTAATAATAATAATAGTATAGATGGAATTTCTAGAGTGCATTATAATTATGTAATGAAATTAACACGAAAAAGGGTCACAGGAAACGTGGAATGGAATCTTTCGTATGTGAATCCGTTTTTGCGTTTTGCACTTGCTACTTTTTTTACTAACATACATACCTACCTATTTCGTTTTTAGGAATCTACATATTCGATTTGAAGTCGACGCATGGTACTGGAAAATCGACTTTAGGTAGGCATTCGATGCTGAGGCGTGAGGCAATCATGTTTCCCTGTTATATAGGTTCATTGGTATGATCTGCTCGTAAACATATATTCGAATTCCCTTCGGTACTTATATTCAAAATGACTTTGGTATGCTCGATAGTAACGATTTATAATATAAATGTAGCTCAATATATGATGAGCTTGTAAGTAATCTGATACCTGGGTCGAGCTGATATTTTTCTAGTGTTTTCTTTTAATTTTAAAAATAGCCGTTCAATGCTTGCAACTTTTCATAGTAAGCTTCGCTTCAATAAGTTGTTATTGATCAGATTAATTTAAAAAAGAACTGTCTCGAATTCGGGTGGTTGTATTGGCTTAGATTTTTGATTTGAAATCATATCAGACTTACAAATAACCATCGTAACGTCAGAAGGTAAACTACTACAAGATGGCTGTGTGAAAACATAGCCTAGTGCAGAATTTTGTAACCATAAAACAAGCTTCACGCCACATTCTTTGCCTCGCCATAGAAACTCAAAGCATTCCCGTGAGCACTGAAAAATACATGAGGACATCTATTCAGCCAGCGTCAATGTACTTTGGGTCAGGGAGTTCCGCAAATTGTTACATAAGCACCAGGAAACACACAAAAGCCACCATTTCCTAAGCAAATGTCGCATTTGAAAAACAGATATATCTTAAATCTAGTGTTGCTTGAGTCCTTATCTATACTTAATATTATAAAGCTGAAGAGTTTGTTTGTTTGTTTGAGCGCGCTCATCTCAAGAACTACTGGTTCAAATTGAAAAAAATCTTTTTGTGATAGATAACCCATTTATCGGGGAAGTTTATAGGGTATATTTATAACATCACGCTAGGACTAGTAGGAGCGGAGCCTCAATGAAAATTGCTGCGAAAACGGGGGAAAAATATTCCATTTGAGAGCTTCCGTTGCATGCGCTGCGTAAATGGTTAAAGTTACACAAAAATCATGTATGATAGAATTGATGTAAGATGTATGTACATTTTAATAATAAAAGTTATTATTTATCATTGAACCTTATCCTACTTCATTTTTATAAATTACTAGCGGCTACCCGCGACTTCGTCTGCGTTAAGTTTTTTGAAAACCTCTCAGGAACCTAACACTTTTTCGAGATAAAAAGTATCTTATGTCTCAATCCAGTCATAACTATGCGCACCAAATTTCATCCAAATCCGTTTAGTAGTTTTTTATATTAAGTAACAAGCATACAAACTTTCACATTCATAATATTATAGGATTTAATTATAAAGTTGATCTTCCGAATTTCGACTTGAATCTTGTTATACATGAATACACATGGGTGCGATTCATAAAGAACATAGATTACACCGACACCCCAAAGACGCAATGCAGAGGTGAACGTTCCGCCATCCCTTCTAAGCTTATCTAAAAAGGGCTCACTTTAAATTATGAGAGAAAAGTTTGTTTGTATATCATGCATGGCAGCAATTCCGGTCATGGATCAGTATTTTTCTATTTAAATGCCTTTCTCATTAAACTTCAATAACCTAAAATCCGTAGTAAGTAAAAACAGATTGTTGTGAAAATAAAAACAAAAGACTACAATTGAAAAGAGTAGCATCTGGGACAATTCCCACCCATCGGACTTCAGAGCCTACAAATGAGTTTTATCCTACTTCCTACTAATATTATAAATGTGAAAGTTTGTATGTTCGTTACTAAATCACGCAAAAACTACTGAACGCATCTGGATAAAATTAGGTACTCATTATAGTTTATAGTCTAGATTCTGAGATAGGATATTTTAATCCCGGATATATTTTAATTTCTTGTGGGATTCTTAAAAGCTAAAGTCAAAGCGGATATAGTCGCGAGCGAGTTAATTTTATAAAACATAACCACATCATCACAGCTGTTAACAAATAGCTATAACCTAAGCTTCAATCTCCTAAAAATATCACCATTCATTATTATTCACGTTACTGAAAATAAAGAGCATTTCACTTTTATATTTATACACCATATAACCTATCCTTACTAATATTATAAAGGCGAAAGTTTGTTTGGATGGATGTATGGATGGATGTTTGTTCCTCTTTCACGCAAAAACTACTAAACGGCTTTTAATGAAACTTTACAGTAATGTAGCTTATAGATCAGAATAACACATAGGCTATAATTTATAAAGATATTGTGTGAATTGTCCAAAATATAACGATAAATGTCATTTAAGTCTGAAAAAATTCTGCAATCTGCGAGCTATTCAGGCGTGTGCTGCAAAAACAGTTAGTGCTACATGTATATAATGTATGGTGAAAATATTTATCTTAAATAGTCCTACAAAAAATTCTGCGACACCATATATATCTATCTTTTATGAGTAATATAATATAAAACTCAAAGGTGACTGACTGACATAGTGATCTATCAACGCACAGCCCAAACCACTGGACGGATCAGGCTGAAATTTGGCATGCAGGTAGATGCTATGACGTAGGCATCCGCTAAGAAAGGATTTTGATCAATTCTACCCCCAAAGGGATAAAATAGGGAATGAAAGTTTGTATGAAACTTTGTCAATTTTAAACCGATCGGGCTGAGACTTTGCATGCAGGTATAAGAAGAATCATAGATGAATGTCATTGTGTTTAATACAAGCCTGAGAACAAAAACTGTAGTCTACACTTCAGCTCTACACCGAAGCGAAGCGAGGGCGGGTCGCTATGATAGTATAAAAGTTAATAATTCTTTGCGTGTTGTAGAACAAATAACTTTTTCTAAACTAATTGATGAAGCTATAACATGTATCCCAGGCGAAATCTCAATAACATTTCTATGAAAACTTAATTACTGGCAACCTTCGTTATTTTGTGACTTTAAAGCAAATTAATTATGAAAGTTACTTAATTTCGTAACTAAAATTGACTCACGTATAATTCAAGCTGATTTAATAAGGGGCCTTAAAATATTCATATAATTTTAATTACAATTAAGTATTAGGCATCAGCCACTGCTCTTAATTACAATTTATATTTAACGAAAACATTACGTGCGTAAAATGCCTACTTAAATTTTACATTGTTAAGAGTTCCGTTCGCAAATGGTAACAAAGAAACCATATAACTAAGCCTCCTATATCCGTCTGTTTGTCATAGGAATGTATTTCAATTAAGAATCACGATAGATAATGTGGAAATTATGCGCAATAACGCAACCAATTGAGGTAAGGCGGTTTGCACTCGACCTATGTTTTATTGATAGCGGTCTACCTCATATATCTAACTCAAAATTATTTGTTCAGTTTTGACTGTTACAAGCACTCGTGAATATATATAGAAGCTACGGTATCAGATCGTAAATCTACGTCGTGAGACCCTGTACTGAGAAGAACTGGAAAGAAACTCGGCAAGGACTGTTTTTCTGCTGAAAAAATTACTTAAGAGATGATCAATGAACTCACCTTTCATTACATGGTGTGAAATGTACATTAACTGTTCACCTGCATTTTTATTGGTGTGTCATTCAGTATAAATTCAAAGTGTTATTTATGTTAGTTATCATGTTGAATGTAATTGGAGTTAAAATGCAAAACAAAACAAAAAAATTCAAAAGAGCGTTAAGGCACGAATAGCTTTTATATTTAAGAGCCCTTTTACAAAATTGCACCTTTGCCGTACTGATCGGCGCGTAGGTAGATTTGCACTAGTATATATTGCATTTTACGGGTGATGTTTCGAGTCTTATAAAATAATTAGATGTTTTTTTTGATAATTAATGAGATGGAAAACCAAAATTCCAATACATTATGTTACAACAAAAACATATTTTTGATGTAGTAGTAATTACTAAATTCAAATTAATTAATTTGATCTAATTTATTGAACATTATTTAGAGATTCAGGCGTTTGAATAGTGCATATTATCGTTTTTTCCGTAAACTAGCTGCAGTAGAACGATCAGTACAAAAAAAGGAAAATAGAATTTGCAAATATTCTACATGAACTTACAATAGCAAGAATAAATCTACCGTTTACTTCTATTGGAAATAGTCAAAATATTTTCTAAGGGGGTAAACCAGGCTCTCAAAAATGATTTTTTTTTGCAAAAAATGTGAAAGGGCTCTTAAGCAAAAATCTATCAATTCACAGTTCGTTCTTGTCCAATATCTTTTCTTTATTGATACTTACGCTACTTTAAAATTGTCTTAGTAAAATATGTACATTCGAGAACCACGTTTAAGAAAAATATTCCATAATATTTCTTAATAAATAACAGCTGAAAGGAATATAAGTAAGTCAATGACGTAAAGTAAGTAGTCGATCAATAAAGATTATCCGAAAAGACTTGTACCTACAATAGTTACCCCTTTCTGTATATTCTTATTCTATGAAACAAAATTGTTTCCCGTAAATATTGCGTGACATTATAGTAAAATATGAGGTAGAGTAAAGGCGTTTTGGGTCGCAAGTTTTGTGTCGACTTCTTGTTTGCAAACTGGGTATTCATATTAAGGTCACATACATACATACGTCCGTTAAATCGGAATCTCATGTCAAATCTGATAAAAGCTACGTTTCACAAAAAGAAAATAGCCAGAAGTACGACGCGCTATCATCGAACCTCCATCGAACTTATTCCATAGACTTACCACTATTCGTTTTGACAACAGTCTTTAATATTCTGCTTAAGAATATCTGAGAATGTCTGCAAATGTAACTTCAATGTATGCGTGCGAGAAATGGCGATTTTTCTAAGCCACCTCTCTGCTTAGGCGCTGCGGTTAAGTACATCGTAACCATATCGCCTATAACATGCCAAGCAGTGCGATGCCGATGTTGCCGATGTCGTTTATAATCCGAAACATGTGCACCAACTTCTAGTGGATGGATTACAGAATCAAAATAGTTCGAAAGCCAACTTTTGATGAGGGAAATAGTTAATGGGACTAGGATTAAATAGCTACCTACGGAGTTGAATCTAAGTCGAACAATTAAATTTGTACAATCTAGAGCTCAAGAACACGACGATGGTGGATCGATCTTATTGCTTTGAAATAAAGGATCCTAATTATGTTGTAGAAATTATTCCCGCTTTGCAGCGGATGCAATACTTAGCTATTTTGATACAGTTTTTCAAAGAAACGCAGTGCGCTTTTAAGTTTGTATTTTTGTGGATTACTTTGACTTTTATATTGTTTCATTCAGTCAAAAAATAATATTACATAGAATACACTATTCATACTAATATGTATGAAAATAATTAAAGTATTTCTCGATGCAACAGCTGAAACGATTATTAGGAATTTAGTGCGGCAAGAAATAGGCTACTTTATGACGTGAAAATTAAACTTATGGGGGCGTAAGGAGGGATGAAAAAGTTAGCATTGAAACCAATTGTTCCACGTGGACAAAGTGGCAGGTATCGACTAGTATTAAATCTTTTAAGTAGATATTTAATCATGATCTTTCGTTGTTCCCGTTTCTTAAGAAGCTTTAACGATCCCAAAGCCGAAGCCTTATAGAAAGCACAAAGGACTCACCGAATCGTAACATTGATTTATCGCACAAAGGGGTGAAGAGTATCTGGAAAAGACAATTATTGGTACAACATAAAACGTGAAAGAATTTTTAGATTACATCAGCCGTTTTAAGTTAAATTTAAGTCGAAATTTTATAAATTTTATGCTCGGGCATCTAAAGTTGTACCGCCTTATTCCAAAAGTTAGTCAAGGTTTAAAAACCTGATGCTCTCACTGTCTCCTGGTTATCAAATAAGTGACAGCATCAGTTTTAAACCAGGTTTAACTTAGTCAACGTTATGTGTAATGAGGCGGTTAGTGTTAAGTTTGGATGCGACAACAGTCTCTCCTTTTCCTATTTTCGTTTATTACGTTTGAAACAGACAATCAATTACTCTTTCACAGAAAGAGTACTAAATAGGTCGAATTAGGTATCGATTTATATCGATTATACTTATAATATATATATATATATAATCCTATGGATGTGTATAATGTGATAGGTATAATGACCTGGGGATTCTGACTGATGAGGGATTAAATTTTACATTTAATGTTTGAGTTAACTTGGATATGATAACATCACCGTGTCTTGGTTGTCAAATGTAATACCAACCAGTAGTCTCATCTCTGGTACTTTGAGTGGGACGGATTTTAACACGCTGCGGGCCGTATTTGGCTCACCCCTCATAATATATTCAACATGGAAGTAAAAATATTGAAATAGAATATAAAACCTCTGTTATTGCCTTCATTTGCTCCAGAATTTTACATACATGTGTTTGTTGTACGTAAGTGAATTAGTTTTTTGTCGCGTGTCAAAGGATCATTCGTGACGTGCTTTCAACTTCATTTTAATTTTAGCGAATGAAACCCGTGCATATAAATGGTATATTTATTTGCTTTGCGATGTGCCCGTTGAAATAAAAAGTTGCTGAGTTGCTGTCGTCATATTATTTGGAACATTCGATAGCGCGCACGGTTTCCCATGAGTTTAGTAAAGCTCATTTGCCCGTTATAAGAAAAAAAACAACATCTGTTGGTCTATACACTTGCATACAAGGTTAAGAGTGTCCCCCTTAGTAAAGCTTCTTTGCCCGTTATAAAGAAAAATAAAACGACATCCGTTTGGTCAAAAGATACGTCTATCAGATATATATGTATTACGTATTTTTTGTTACTACCACCTAACCCATATCATTTAGGTAAACGATACGGCCACATATGATTTACGATTTTCTTTTCACTGTGAACAAAGTTGATAGCAATGTAAAGCACTTAGGCTTAGAATAGTTAACGCGCTAAGCTACAACAATGCATGGGCTTTAAAAGAAAAGAAAAGGAAAAGAAAAATTATCTTAGCTAAAAAAGTATCTTCAAATAATAAGATACTGAAAAAAGTATTTAAATACAAGATAAAATATATTTCAAAAAAGTATTTGAAATACAAGGTACAAATACGTATTTTGTATCTTGTTTCTGTATCTTAGATACGTCACATCTCTAATCCTGACAAGAGAAAAAAAGACTGTACATAATTCGAATAAGCATTTTGTCTACTAAGCATCCATAGAACTGCAATTTTCCAATAGTACGTTATAGATCCCTTAGATCAAAATCAAAGAGAAATCTATTTAAACAAATCACTATCAACCTGGAATAGGGTGCGGGCCGTACGGCTGACCTATCAATGTTAGCATACCTATACATATCCTTTCTCTCATCGATAAGTCTTTGTGACAAAACCATTTTTGGGGCTCCCAAACATTTTGATATCGCGTCCATTTGTATTGCGATGTGGCGCTTGACACGTACTCCGAAAGCTTTGAGATTCAGCGAAGCCTACACTTTGAAGGTTTCGCAACGATCGCAAATATGGTTATCGAATGGAATATTTTCATATGATATTTGGGTTTCTTAAAATTTTGTTTCAACACCTTTACCTTTTCTATTTATGTGAAACAAGAAACAATGAAATTGCGTGTTAGATTAGCAAACGAAGGGTTCCGTATCATCGGACAAGGGTAACTAAATTTGAAAAGGTTTTAACAACATTTGAAATAAGTAGGTACAGCGATTGTAAGGTCGAGCAAAAACGCAGCAAAATCACTTTTCTTGATATTTGTATATCCCCTTTATTTTATTTTGAATGACTGTTGTCACTCATTTTTGGGTAAATGGTCCTTACGATGTGATGTCTGTGACGAAAAGCAATGTTATTCCATTTGTAGCGAACACAGCCGAACTTTGACTACGAATGGACTTTAGCAAATATTTATTTTGTCGATACTGTTTTTACTCACCCTTACTGGCGAGTTTTTTATGCATGGCTCTGCATTTAACTCTCCCTCACCTGATAAAGGGCCCTTATTTAAAGTACTGCAGGGTGTTGTAGTAACTTTCTCGTTCTGTACGATGGTATATCATGTCGTGCGATAGAAAGGTACGTTTATTTAAGAATCAAACTGTAAATCTGAAAAAGGTATGGTAATATAAAATATCCATAATATTATGAGATAAGAGATCGTGAGTCTGGCTAGACAGCAACACAAAAAAATTTGGTGAATGATTTCTTAGTCGGACTATTCGCAAGTGGAATTCTGTGCCCGCGCACGTGTTCTTTCCTTCCTACTATCTGGGGTTTATAAAAAGAAGTGTGAAGAAGGATTTATGCAGGCCGGCAAGGTCAAACATATAGTTGGTTGGTGTGACAAATTATAACTGCTACCAGCTATCTTCTGGCGTTCAGCGTCTGGACTTTATCACCACTTAACATCAGGTGGGGTAGAGTAATTTGACTACCAAGCTATAAAAAAGTCCTATTACACGGTGAACGACTAAAAATACCGATTTTTAGTCATTCAGTGCCACTGGGTATGTACCCAGACCTGTGCAGTTAGTGTTTTATTAGTAATGTGACAGAGTACCTGTTGCGAAGATAGTAGTTTAGCTACATGTACGAGTATGTAGCTTAGCTGACGAGACAGAAAATTATGCAGAAACACAAAGCGTCATCTTGTTGGTAAATCCTATTAAGTAAGAGTTATTTTTTTATTCGCAACATTAGTTTGGATAGTAACGTGTTTCATTTGTTTGTTGCTATTAAAATGAAATTTTAATTTTTGATTAAAACAAATAATTATGTACGTCTTAGGTTGGTTATTTTTAATACTTAGGTATTTACAGCAACAGGGTGTCTTATATTCGGCGCTATCTTAACTTAGGTCATAAACAATGAAAATACCGAACACTGCGCCAGCGAAAAGATAAGACAGATCGTTGGACAAACTTAACTTTGTAGCTGAAAATATTTTCTCCCATACATGTTATAAGGGCACAATCGATTTTCCAACTGCAATCTAAGTTTGTAGGAAAAATATTACTTGTGCTATATAGATAGTTTCAATAAACGTTGTTCAGATATTTTCTATAACGCACTTTGCAAAAGTAACAAATCACTCAAAGCTGAACACAAGGGACTTTATGGACATCACACCGCGGCACCGGCACCGGTCAAACTTAAAGGTCATCCTCCTTACAGTCCTTTGGCTGCCTGCGACTTTTTTTGTTCCCTAAAATAAAAAATCAAATCAAGGGAAAACAGTTTTCGGAATCGGAAGATGCGCATCTTCCGATTCCGAAAACTGTTTTCCCTTCCCTGGCTGTATTGAGAAAGGCGTTGAAAGGAGTCTGATGCTAACTAAATAATGTGTTATAAAAAATTGAATTAGACTTATGAGACTGTGTATAGATGTCAATGGAGAGTTCTTTGAAAAGATTTACAAAAACATATATGTTTTTTGTAGTGGGTATCGCAAAACTTATGCTTTTAACAGAGCTGAAGCTCTGAAAAAAACTTACTTCTAGAAAACATGATAGTAAGTCGACCTGAAGTATTCCTCTAGGTTCTGCTTTATCATCATCACCTATTAATATTCCCACTGGAGCGCCAAGAGGGAAAAGGAAATATAGACATCACGGTGTATTAGCACTATGCACTGAAGATTCTGATGTATTTTAAATTTTAAATCTACCACTATTAAAAAAACTACATTACTAAATATTAGTTAAAATATTTTTAAAACTACACTAACGGCTGCAAGAGACTTCGCAGCGTAAACTGTAGTTTTTTTAGAATCCCACAGGAACCTGTCATTTCCGGGATAAAAAGTACCCTATGTCTTAGTCTAGGTCATTAACTATATGCATACCAATTTATATCCAAATTCATTCAGTAGTTTTCCCATGATTGAGTTACAAACATCACATTTATAATATACTCGTAAGTAGGATTCATTCCTTTAAATTACGAAGTGAACCTGTAAGTAAAAAAGGCTAAAAATATTTCTTCCGGTTGTGGTACGGAACCTAAATAAAATGAGTTTTCTTCACGGTTCCGAACTGGCGGCTAACGACCACTTGTCGCCATGAGCGCTTTCCATTCATTCTTAACCGTAGCATTGTTGTCTTGCCACGGGAAGTGGGTTGAGCTATTATACTTGACAGTTGACACCCGTTTAGGGGGTCGTTTTTTACTTTAAATTAAGCACTGAGGTCCCTTAAAAGCTATTATCAAGCTTTGTTTATGTAACAAAGTGAAATTTAGTCCCTTAGAAAATAAGCTAGGTAGGTATATTATAACTGACTTTTCGGTTTTGTTTTGGAAACTGTTAAATATTTTTCTTTAGAAACTTGAAACGGAACAATTAGGCCAAGTCGGCGAGAGTATTATTGGCAACAAGAGGCGAAGCCGAAACTAAACGAGGCCGTAAATTGCTATTTTGCCCGACACTTGTAAGTACTATTCTCTGATTTCGATGAAACAAACAACAATGAAATAAGAAAAATAATACTAGAAATATAAACGCCTGATTCTTATTAACAGTTACATTGCAATATGAACAATGTACGATGATAGACAACGATACAAGTTTCAATTAAACTCCGGCACAAAGTACACACTCTCTCAGCCCAGTGATTAGTTAGCCTTTAAGGCAGATTTACACTGGGTCAGTAACTGGCCCAAATTCGATTTGACCTGTTGACCCGATACACATGTATGTGTAGTCTAAGTATATTTGGCCCCAGTACAGCGCCGACGTGACGTCACAACTACTGACTATGTTTACAGCAAACTATTTGGAGTCACTAACTGATCCTGTGTAATGTTTGCATCCGCACCAATTAATTGTACAAGTTAGTACGACATAGACAAGAGTTCTGTTTTAGGGTTCCGTAGTACTGACAAGGAACCCTTATAGTTTCGTTATATCCGTCTGTCCTACCCCGGTTTTGCTTGGAGACTATTAGCACTTGAGGGCTGTAACTTTGTGGAGATGTGTATATCAATCACACCGCCAAAATGGTAGAATAAAATTTTGAACAATATTTATCCCCTACAGGTTACCTGAGGATGATTTTTTTTTCATCATCTACTCAATCGCGTGGGGTATCGTTGAATCGATCCTTTAAAATTACTTAGGAGTTGCTAAGACTATTTTTCGATTTAGAGATCCGTTTGTGAAATATTGAACTTTAAAGTGCTAATTTTTGCTCGAGTAGGGCGCCACCCTCACCCTTCAAAAGCTAAAATATTGGCTTGAAAAACCTGTGAAAAATTCATGATATTAGTGCTTTTCATGAACTTTTAAGGGAAACTTATAGTTTAAGATAGATTTGTTAGTTTAAAAAAAATAGTCGTTCAACTATGGTTAAAGAAAATTTCTTACCTATTAAAAATTCCTGAGAAGAAAACATTAATAGTGACATAGATGAAGTCATTGTAGCGTGAAATATTGCATTGCAACAAAATAAAAAAAAAACTATTTCAAAACCGCAATAAAATATCATTACTTCCACAACGCTACCGCGAGTACCAACGGCAACGGCTTCTGAGTCGCGCTAATGTTACGATTTTATAAAAAATATATAAGTATGATTTTATTTATTTTTTAAGCATTTAACTGCTAGATGTTTAAATCTAAAGAAAAGGTTACTAGAAAAAAATCCACGCGGACCAGGCAGCGGACGGGACTGTATATAAGTACGGATAGTAACGGATAAGCGGGAGAGTATATAAGTACTTGAAAAGATTGGCTGTTATAAAACCGCATCATCCTCTTCTCAGGGGATGATCGCTTCAGATGAAGCTTGTAAGGCCCTTCTGGTCATAAGCATGAACTACGGGTGTGTTTTAGTCAATAGAGTTTGACATAACCTTGCAGCTGGCTGTAGGGTATCCCGCGGATTTCACACCCGCTCCCTCACGGGAGGAATCAAAAAGAAATCGGCGGTTATCATTCGTTTAAAATAGACATGGGCGTTTTTGGTTTTGAACGCAAACGGATATTTATCGGATTTCAGATTTCAAAATCGATTTTAAAATCCGTTTTTAAATATCCGATTTCAGATGTGCTGAACTTAGCCAATTCACTAGTTTGTGTTATGATTTGGTTTTATTAGCTAACGACAATCACAAACAATTAATTGTAGGAAGCAAGGATACTCGTAGATATTCGCGATTTTCCTTCATGCTTTAAATCTAGGCTTAGGACTAGCAGAAAAGTTATGTTTACGGTTAAGAGTAAAACTTTTGCGGCGCATTTAAAAATCGGCTTTTATACAATGATTTCTTTTTACATATTTTTTAGTATTTTTATTTGTTATTCTGTTTGTTTTTATTATTTTTCAAACCATTTACAAAATCAAACCTAATTACTTCAGGTTAGCGTCCAAAAATGTAAGTTGCTCGACTTTTGATGTTTTTAGACGACATATCTTTTCAGTGATAAATAATCCCGCCTCAGAGAACAGCAATAGATTTCCGTAAACAGCAAATCGAAATCGGAGTTCCGAGCACGAAATCTTACTTCCGAAAACGAAAGCACGAATTTCGAATCCGATTTAGATTTGGATACTTGTGGTATTTGGTTTTGGTTCGGTTAGATTTCTGAAATCGGATTTTCTTGTTGAGAAATCGTTCGGTATCAATTTGTGTTTGAAATCGGATTTTGGATTCGTTTTGATATATCGGACGCATGCCTAGTTTAAAAAAATGTATCGAATTAAGTTTGACTTTGAGTTAGGTATTTTAGTTGAGATACATAGATTGATATGAAATGGTTTTTCTAATTTCCGTTATAGAAAATAAAGACTCCTGCTCAAATATATTGTGGTAACTACAGGCAAGAATAAAAATATAATTACACAGACCTCCGTACACAGGCCGTGTCTATAATGCTCTATTCGCCTAATTTAAATTAGTGCGCACCGAAAAACCATAAACCCCATGGACCAAGTTAAAAACCTAGATTCATGAAAAAAAAGAGAGGAAAGAAGTTGTGAATAAATTGTTAAAATTGCTAACGTGTTATTTCTTTGCGTGCTAACAGGTTTCTTATAATAAAGCAATTTTTTAAAACAGTTATTATGTCCAAGTAATAATCGTTGCGCTTAATGTAATCCAAGTAATGTAATAAATACTTACTACAACTAGGGTAATGTAGCTTGTTACAAATTAAAAATGAGAAGACTTCTTAAGTTTTCAATTCTGCCCTATTTAATTAAATCCTTTAATTAGTAACAAGAGATGAATAAGTCTGAGATAGGTTTCTTGTGAAATTTTGCGTGCTAGAATCTGTTGAACTAATTTAAGTTAAAGCTCATACAAGCTTTAGTTCTTAAAAGGTTTTTTTTCTGAGCCATTTACAGTCAAAACAATTGTATTGTAAGTCAATTTAATTTCATGTATATTTTTGTTACGAACCAAAATTGGGATGTAGGACTAAAAAAAGGAAGCGTTCTCCTTGTTTAAAATACATAAGTATCAATGAATATGTAATGAAAAAATAAAGTGAATTCAGATTAGAATGAAAAATACAAAAGGTTTTAAAAAAAGGAAGCGTTCTCCTTGTTTAAAATACATAAGTATCAATGAATATGTAATGAAAAAATAACGTGAATTCAGTTAGAATGAAAAATACAAAAGGTTTTACAGAATACCGCCACACGTATTTAAGAAGACCTTTATATAACGATCAAAGCAATTGCGTGGTTTGTAAAAGTCATTATACTTCCTGCGGTGGTTTTAGCCCTCCGTTTAACTTTACAGAACAGCCAATTTCTTTCCAAAGCAAGTTCAGCCGGCGAACCCTTTATCAGAGCGAATCAATTTAGATATGGACCTACGTAATCTTGTCCGTACGGAGCAGGTAATGGGGATGCGATAAAGGGCTCCCAAACTTTTGATATCGCGTCCATTTGTATTGCGATGTGGCGATTGACACGTACTCCGAAGGCCTTGAGATTCAGCGTAGCTTACACTTTGAAGGTTTCGCAACGATCGCAAATATGGTTATTTTGGAATTGAATATTTTCATATCATATATAGGTTTCTTAAAATTTTGTTACAACACCTTTTCTATTTATGGGAAGGAAGAAACCGTTCAATTGCGTGTTAGATTAGCAAACGAAGGGTTCCGTATCATCGGACAAGGGTAACTAAATTTGAAAAGGTTTTAACAACATTTGAAATAAGTAGGTACAGTGATTGTAAGGTCGAGCAAAAACGCAGCAAAATCACTTTTCTTGATATTTGTATATCCACTTTATTTTATTTTGAATTATTGTTGGCACTCAAGTGAGTGCCACATACAGATAATCACACTATGTCCTAAACGGGTTGGATAGACAGACGGAACAGAGCGCCCATAAAGATACGTATCTAATACGTACACATTTAGCTTCCTACACATTCTTTACTCCTCTTCGTATACTATCTATACTTCCATCGGTTTTACGGCATCACCTGATGAAATGATGATGTAATGGCAAGGTACTTATAGGAAAAGAACAATTAAAACCACTCTAACAATTCTAGCAAATAAACTTTGTATTTTCTAATAAATTTTTAATAATTTGTTTTTTTATTAAAAAAGTTATCTAACTTTTATAAGATTTTTTGATAAATACATATGTACTAAAACTTTACTGTAAGTAAATAAGGTACGATATAGATCGATTGCAGCATTGTTGTGGGTTGTTAAGGGAATGCATTTAGGTTAAGTGGCGATGTAGTTGGGTGCAATGTGAACTGCTTTTAATTTGAAAGCAGTCTGCAGGGATCAATTTCCCTTTCAAATAAGGGTGGTAAGTGTATTAAAACGGCGTACATTTCAATTGAATACTAGAATTATCTAAGTAAAGAGATGTTTATTTTTGTTCCTTTTACCGGTGAAATTTAAATGGTTCTTTGAGTAATTTTTCTTTGAGTTCTTTGAGTAAAAACATGAATGTATCGAACATTCATGTTTTTATCGTGTATAAATAAGAATTTAAAATGATTTTGAGCTGTGTGCTGTCCCCAAAATAAATAAATAAAAATAAACTTTATGCTCCCGACTTATCTCTCTATTTATTGTTAAAAAAAAAGAGATAAATTCGTACAGCCTACGCATGAATTCGCGGGTTGATTACCCTGACCCCATTCGTTATCCTGTTCTCTGGAATCCTGAGCTATGGAATCTAACTCACTAAATGAGTATTGTGTTCCTTTATTCAGTTAGATTTAAGAAAGACTCTCTTCGGCTGCAGTCTTTGCTAAAGTATAAATTGCTTTCCCAGACAGGCGCTCCGATTCGAGCGGTAAATCCGCCGTGCTCCAATTCTAACTTTAAGTAAAGTACTTAACTAGTATTAGTGCCAATTTTATATACCTATTTAAAATGCAGAGGAAAAAACAACAAGCAAGATTTATAGTTTTATTAGAAGTTTGGACGTTGGATTTACTTCCCGTTGTTGAAGCAAAATCCTTTTTGCTTCTACACGTTCTGGAATTAATCCGCTCTGGCAGCAGCTGTTGTAAGATACTTCATATTGCTAGCTTATCTCATGCTAGACTGGAAAAATATTTAATAGAACAGAATTTTTAAGGGAGCCACGACACACAGAAACTCGCGTATTTTTTTTATTTGCAAGTCGCGTAATTTAAGCTGCATTCGGATCATAGATACGATTCGTTCATAGAAAAGTCCTGTTTGAATCACTCCGCGACGCAAAATAAGTTGTTTGCCGAATCACACGCATAATTCCAACCGAATTGTGTATGTGGGGGTGAGGGGAGCGACGACAGGAGGCGTCCGTGAGGTCAGGATTGCGTGCGACACGTTTTTGACGGTATAGGTGTGCACAATGTTTGTAAAACTTATAATATTACTAAACACTTTACGAAACTTACTCAAATATATTTCCTAGGGGGGCCATTCGCCTAACGGGATTGCTTTGAAAAACGCTATCGCTTACGATTTCATTTTGTTATTTCTAGCCACCTGAGGTTTTCAAATGCCTCGCGCTCTTTTTTCTTCTTTTGCATTGGTAGGTTGAGGTATTTAAAAACCTTCGGCGTTCAGAAATAACAAAATGAAATCGTAAGCGATAGCGTTTTTCAAAGCAATCCCGTTAGTCGAATGGCCCCCTGGACTGATGGCAAGTCTCATGTTTTTGTTCGATTTAGTAATAATAGGTTTTACGAGTTGTTATAATTCTTGAAAAAGATATAATAGTACTTTTCAAATATAGCTGGATTTGCACATAACGTTCATATAGGGTTTGAAACTATCCATGTGTCAGTCTTTCATTATTTAATGGAATTACCTCGCTTCTTTTTCTGGTCTGTGTTTTCTAAATATGCCTCATAAATTCATACAATTTTCAACGATTCCATTGCACGAAACGAACACTCGCTATAAACGTTGAAAGGGATAGAATAAAATGCACCCGTCTGGCAGCTCCAACAGAATTTCTGCGATAGAACGCGACTTACCACTTAAAAATTAACGCTTGTTTGGCTTCACCCTAATAATTGTAGTTTTGAATCAGTATTAGGGAAAAACGAATCCTCTGAAATGTTAATTTTAATAATGCTCCGTCTTAAAGTTGCATTGTAATAACATCGCTGGCTGACTGTAGTACGTTTCATGTACGTAATCAGCGGTAATTGATAAACGTCATTTGATGAGGTGAATGACAAATTTGCCGTGTCAGTGGCACCGGGGAGTAGGGGGGCAGTGATACCCGACATATTTAGGAAGGTTGTATGTTAACGTATGGGCGGTTAGCGCGTCGGGTCTGCGGTTGAGGAAGTGGAGCAGCTATTGCAATGGACGGTTATTGGATATATTATTTTTTGTGTCAAAATCCTACGTGATTCAGATGTGTTGGAACTTCATTGGTCGAACCAAAGAAAATAGCAAGCGTTCGAACGTATCGGCGGTTAGCGTGTTCGATCTGCGTTCGTGGAAGTTGAGCAATTTTTACCGATTGCTGAGCCAAATTAATGCGTAACCACGCTCCTCCTTTCTTTAGAAGCTGTGTCAAGCCGTACACGTTGGTCCGGTCACCATCCGCAGGCGTTACCGCGTACCTACTACATTCATGTGGTGGGTTATAATAAAACCCAGCCTACCTGGCTTTTAATGTAATTGGAGATGGCTGAGTGAGAGAGATGAGTTATGTTATATGAATGCAATATTTTATAAAATAAAGTTACTTCCCAAGACGAGCGCTGCTACAAGCGGAAATCAGCTGTGCCCCTTCTATCTATAATGCAACTCAAATTCGGGGCTTTAGGGGCTAGCGAATAAATAGAGAAATATGATACAGAGTGAGCAATTCATAAAATATCTCTCCTTGCAATAAATAAGAATTCCTTGCTGATTGAAAAATTCCTTTGTCGTATCAAGTGAATAAGACAATAAATATTTCTCGCTGTACTCCAGAGATCGTATAAAAAGGCTTATCGGTTTTTATATTATTCGCCACGTTGTATAAAGAAAGTGAATTATCATTTATCTTTCAATATTTTTGCTTACGTAGATATAAATGCAAATCAATATCAAGTTGAGCAAACCTTATTGTTCAAAATACTCTGAAGATTTTCAAAGTTGATTCATTCTCAATATATTCTGTTACTTTGCAGTTTGTAGAACGTTGGAAGAATTCAACAAGTTTTCGTCGAGTATTTTTCTTTTGCTTCAGCCATAAAAAATGAAACGTGCTTGTACATATATACCTAGCACTCGTTAATGTGCTGTGATATGAAAGTTTAGAAAGCTTAATTTTCATAAAATGTTCGATACAAATATTGTCTCTTCAAGCAATATTGGAAGCAGAGAACGCAATACAAAAAAAGCAAAAAACGTCTGACTATGGATCTTTGCAATGGATATTATAAATAGAGTGAGATCCCAGGCCCGCCAGACCTCACTTATTTTCTGATGGACAAAAAAAATTGATAATCCAAAAGTATTAGTGTGTACAATGAACTTATACATAATAACATATACATGCATACAAAAATTCCCTAAGATTATTAAAGTGCCACTGTGTGAAAGGGCGCGCTCATGGTAATTAATTGCCTCTTCAAATCAGCTTCATTAAAAATATCTTATAAATAGTGTAAAGGAAGCCTTTAACAATAATGAAGTAATTTATTATTATCTAATTATCAAAATTATAGGTATTTAAAGCGTCTGACAATAAATACTGCCGATAAGAGATGTCGCAGTTTTTTTTAATATTCTAAACAACATACGTAGAAAATTTTCCTCAGACTGTAAGTTAAGTTAAGCCTGAGAATTGGCCCACAGCACAAGTTAGTAGCGAGTATGTATATGTTCATTGTTTATACTAATACCACACCATCATATATATTTTGTCCAGTAAGGTCTGGTGAGCTTGGGATCTTTGACTATTTTGTGGATCGAGGGAATTTAAAAGACTTTGATATAAAAGTTGATGGTATTGTTTTTACTAAAAAGCATGGTGTTAGCAGAAAAATATTTTGGCAACGGCCGCTGACACTGCGACGTCCCGAGGTGCCGAAAATTGGAATTCTTCAACTTATTGAATTGCCTGTCGCCTCCCGAGAGTGCTTTATCATTTAATTATGTTTGGTAACGTTTTCATGAATAAGTAAACGCTGTATGCTCCATTATAACTTAATAACAAAATGTCAGTCCTGCGGGAATCATTTTCATTTTTATGCGAATTAAGTTACTCATTGAAGTGACGCTAAGATTTATCGTCTTCGTCAATCCTTATAATATTGTAAATGTGAAAGTTTGTTACTCAATCACGCAAATATTACTGACTGGATTTGAATGAAATTTTGTACGCAAATAGTTTATTAACTAGATTGAGACAAAGCATAATTTATATCCCGGAAAAGTGTTAGGTTCCCGAGGGATTTTCAGAAAACTTAAGTTGATGAGGATGAAGTCGCGGGCGGCCCCTAGTTGATTCATAAATATTGAAGCGTAGACTCCTTGAGGCTTGTTTGCGCTTGGTTTTCGCTTTTTTTATAGCCCCTAAGCTCTCAATAATTAGATTTCGGAACGGAAAATCATTTATGCTTTTCCCTGACAAAAAAGTTTCAGTCATTTATATTCGTAAACAAAGTCACGCAATGCTGTCTAATATACTAATTAATTTCTTTGATAAGAATATTAAACTTTGTGAACGTAATCCTTACTAATATGTAGTTTATTGAGCAAAGAATACTGACGGCGGTCTTAGTTTATTAACTTTTTTCTTGAAAAATAATATATTTCCAAAAAAAATATGCAAGCTGATATTATTTTAATAAATTGACCTTTGTAATTTTTGTTGTATAATTGGCGTTGACTTGATTTAATTAATAATTGTGACAACATATAAAATTGTATATAGATAGGAATTTAATTTAATTGGAAAACATTTAATAACTTACAAAACAAAATGTAGAACTCTTTATTTCGTAGCAATAAGAACGATAATCAATCCACCATCGTCGTGTTCTTCAACTCTTGATTGTACAAAGTTAATTGTTCAACTTAGATTCAACTCCGTAGGTAGCTATTTTCTCCTATTCCCAGTAACTCCTTTCCTCATCAAAAGTTGAATGTAGAGCTATTGTGAATCTGAGGCGATATCACTCAACTAATTCAACTTTACTAAAGTCTAACTATCACAACGCAGGCAACGTAATTACAAACTGTTTAGTAATTCACTACTCGCTTAATTCAGTTAATCAAGATCCTTATCTTTCCTTTTTTATATGAAAGTTTATCTTTTTCTTCACTTTTGTTTAGGGTACATCCATTGACATAGAGAGAATGGGCTGAGTGTTCCCTATTATGTATCTATTTATCATACACTAGAGGTGTCCTGAGGTTGCACCAGCATTAATTTCAGGAAAAAAGTTATAGTGGGTCACCCTTAAAGATAGAGATGCTGTCGCGGACTTTTTTTATAGAACTTTTAAAGGGGCATAATTTCGTCATACAGGATTTTTTCTGTGTAACTTTTACCGTTTAAAAAGCGCACGCAACGGAAGCTCACAAATGGAATTTTTTATCGGGTTTTTGCAACATATTTCATTAGTGCTCCGCTCCTATTAGCGTTCTGATATATATATATATATATAGTATTGTAACGTACTGATAATAGCCTATTCCTTTCTCGATACATGCACTGCTCAATACAAAAAAAAATCAAATCGGACCAGTAGTTATGAAAGATTAGCGCGTTCAACCAAACAAAGTAACAAACAATCAAACAACTCTTCAGCTTATAATATAAGTACCTATAGATTAATGTTGGTGTCTCAATAATTTCCTTTTGCTACTACTATTACTTTGGTCTCCGCCAATTTTCTTCGATTAAATATAACTAGATACACACATGATAATGAATATTCAATATTTCATTGAATTATGTAAGTACCTTTTTGCTAGAAGTGGATTCAAGTGAACATGTCGGAATTCCTTTGAAGTATCCACATTATACGTGTTGAGAGACGAGTCTTTGACTCTGTTTGAGTCAATTTGAGCCAGGCTTACATTGGACTTGAAGCGGCAGTAATGACTTCCCGAGCTCACGTACTAAAGGAATTCAAAGAATTATCAAATGCTATTTCATTAGTAAAATGTTTTGCTTGAAATTACTAAATCATATTTTGACGTATTACATCATATTATAAGAATAAAGAATGTATTTAATTAATTAAATCACGTGTTTACTTATTCTTAACAAACGTTTTGTGCAACGGCAGTTATTTATATTGTTGGATGGATGGATGTTGTCATACTTTCATATTATGTATGCATTGTATTCGGTATTATGTTTAATGCAAGCATATTGTTAAGTTTAGGACTCAGTAATTGATTATTGTGAGTAGTCCGGTATTCATTTCAAGACAGAATCAACATAAATCTAACCTAAACGTAAATTGATTTCACTGAGTCGCCGTAACTACCATTTATATAAATAAAATTGTTCTTTAGTTCGTTTAGGTATCGTGCAACTTCAAAAGTAATTTGTGATAAAACTACACTCATAATCCTTTCCTCTCCAAAATCATCACACTCTACTAAACTCATAAAACACGTGAAGTTACTACGCTAGGATACGCTACATACGTCCCCAGTATAAGGTATTGAATAATTAAAAAGGTTTAAAGTAGTTACGTGCTATTCGGTAAGGCCTACGCCAGTTCCCTTAATTCGATTTTTATTCCCAGTTATTTTTACCATTACGCCCGTATATTTTCCACCCTCGAATACCATTCGCCACTCGATTCAAAGTTAATGCTTTGTATTTTCCAGATGATTTGTCTTCAGGCTTTGTATGTCTCATAAATGTCATAATCAATTGGCTCTACATTATGTCGTTAACGATGTTCATTCATATTACGCATCATTACTCAAACATTATCTTCAATAATTTAACATATTGCTTGTATTTGAATAACCAATATTAATTTTCATGATAAAAATACGTATCAGACGTTTTCATAATGATTGTAGCATAGCATATTATAAAATTTATCAAAATAGATAAATCCTTGAATTCTTAATGTTCAAATATTCATTTAGCTAAATGAAGTGAAACTAGTGAGTAATGGGGTATTAGGGTATTCATTACAAACATAATATTTACTGATTTAAACTTTGCCTGAAGTAATTGCTTCTTTTATAGCTGTATTTAAGTTAACTTTGTAAGTGATGATAAACAGTGCCTACTAGCAAGATTATTCGCTCGATACCGTGGTCTCTTATACGATATTGTCTGCGGTAGAAATGAAATAAGTATATATTATCTAAGAGCAACTTTTTATTTTTTTTAAACGCTGCATCCTTTTTTGTCTTGTCTACAGTAACTTCTTAACTTACGTGAACCGAATGTGTCGCAAAATTTGCCGATGGGTTACCATAATGTTCCATTTTGTAAACTGACTCCTAGAAACAAATCTTACTTATGGAGCTGTAGTGTATGATACTCCCTGGCAGGATCCAGTCAGCTACAAAGAATATGATGATAAAAAATGTTGTAGATAATAGGGATGATCACTATTTTTTTTTTTCTTCGTTTATCAGGTAGATTATCAAAAAGTATTGGACACGTATTTTTTCTTTTTTCACATAATATAAACATTGCAGAGATATATTGATTTGAAAAGTCGCATGACGTCACGTTCGAGTGCACTTATAAGTGAAAATTCACTCAAAAGTGACGTCACGAGCCCCTACTCCCAAACTTTGACGCGCTATAACTTTATTATTTTTTGGTTGATTGCCCAAAGAAAAAATACGTGTCCATTATTTTTTGATCATCTAACTGACGGACTAAATAGAATTTCGTTTACTGTACCCCGTATCACCCCTATTAACATAATTTTCTAGGAAAGTTAAAACATATATATATACTTAGATTGCATACTCACCGGCACTTTTTATTATTATTATTTTCATGATGTAAATTTTTTAGAAAAGTTCTTACGTTAAAGCGACAAAAAGTTAGCCTTAGGTCACTTTCACTGTTTACCCCCCTTTCTGTGTTTTCGCTTATATTACTTTCGTAATACCTAATATTACCATAATTTTATAACAAAAACTCTGAAACGTCTTTGTGAAACTAAGAAGGGTAGGAAATGACGCCGACCTCACTGTGTTTTCTTGGGAAAGTGCTAAACAGTCCGGCTCTCATGAAGCTTATGGTAATAGAGTCTGCTGTAACTCTGTTCACCATTTAGGAACATTACCTCTGTTTTCCTTATTTTAGGCTTAGAATATTCGACATGTTTATATTTCTTATTAATATTTTAAGCTTAAAAAATAGCTTAATTATGCTTTTTGTTGTATTGTGAATTGTTTGAGTAGTATTGTTATTTTGATGTAAAACATCTATCGCATAGCGGGTCTGAGAGCGGAGAGCGAAACCTAATTACAAATACACGTACTAATAATTAATCTTGTGCTTTGAGCTAATGATATAATTTAGCCTGAGCTCCGTTGATTTAATGATCACTAAAAGAGACTGCAGCTAGTAAATAACAAATAGATCCCATTTTTTTAGTTTTAGCTTTTTTTCCCTTTTCATAACAACGTTTCTTTATAATTTTAAGTTTTTTATGAGTCTCTTCTGGTAGGAGTCGCGCAATAGCTCACCATTCTTTTTATCAATTTTGCTTTATAAGTTTTCTAAACCACACATGGATATCGAAGAATCAGCTGTCCCGCTTAGTTGACTGATTTCCATTGTGATTACTGCCCTGAATCACTCATTACAGGTCTGTATTCAATTTTCTTGTCGTGGTTCTGAAGAAATAATCATCCCAACATGGCGTGCTGCAATTCAAGCGGCACATGTAACATATTTCATGTCCATTGAATGAATGACGTGTGATTTTTCTTGTATGTAATTGTTAAATAGATCCAAATGTATATATTATACGCTATATAATTAAGATTTGTCGTGATGAAGATACTTAAAAGTTCAATAAAATCTAAGAATGGGCTATTGAACAAGAACATACTCTGCCAAAAAAATACGTGTCTTGATTGCGTGGGTATTCAGTAAGAGAAAATATTATTTATTAATACATATTTTGATTGTTCAAGTTCAAGTTATGATCATATTTATAATAAACTGCCTCTAAAATTCTGAAAAGTAACACTTAGATTTTATTTTTGATTCCAAGGTGCAGCAAATTACCTACCTCATCCCATCTGATGTTTAGTGTTTTAAGTCCAGTGGTGACACAAAATTGTGCGCTTCAACAGTCTCATTTCACTTCTCCGGCCTGAACCCAATACCCTACCCTGTGGAGCACTAAAACCGATTGAAACCAACAATCAACAAAACTAGGGCCAGCAAAAATACAACCCTAACAAAAACATATTGCAGGGCATGATATAATTTAATAATTTAACTGTAATTTTTATATTGAATGCTGTGTACAGTCGTAAGTGGCAAGCATATATGTATTGCTGTATGTGTACCTAATCAAATTAATAAATAAAAATAAAGGTTGTGGTTACTTTTCCTGACGAGAGCTCCAAATAGCACAAAACATTTATTATAATAATAAATAAATTATGTTATTGCAGCGTTGTTATCAGGACTATCATAAATTAAGACAATTTGTTTTTTGATTTCAGGTAATAAACGAGTGCGGTTTCGTTTAATGCAATATTGAAGTTGGTCAAAAACAACTCTTTCAAGTAAGTTTATTTCCAGTACTGTGCGTTTTACGGCCACAATCCTTTTATATGTTTATGGTAAACCACTATTCGTTGAAGCAGAAAACAATAGGTCGCTTTTGTCAATTCAAATTGTTTGGAAACGTTTGTATTTTTATGTAAATAATTTATAAACTTATAACAATAACTTAATAGATAAACAGTAAGTACCAACAATGTATGAATATAAAAGAGTGAACCACGCTATTTGAAACTAATATATCAGTTATGCAATTATGAAATTATCATAAGGGTCCCACATTGTTATCGCTAATGCAACCTAAAGCTCGAGCCATTAAAGCAACGAGTTAATTTGGCCTCCCGCGTATGCGTTACGCTTTAGGGCAGATCAGAAAATATATTTCAATTACATACGAAAGTTACGGCTCGCAGTGCGACGACCTCCTCGTGTGCAAAGAATTAAAGAGAAAGTGAAAACCGCGTAGAATGTCCATCCCAGACAAAAAGCGTAAAAACATTAACATAAAATATGTAATTAATTCAGTTGTGGCAGATGTATTACGATGTTAGTATAATATCATCGCCGCCTTATTCGCTACGCGCCGCCGGCACTTTACTTTGAATGAAATTTGCTTGTTACCATCAAAAAGAATGGGAATGAATTAAAAATACACGGAGTGCGTCATTTTATTTTTCGCTGTTCCATTAAGCAAACAGACTTGATTAAATTGGATTGCGGTTTGCTGTGAAAACACTGCTGATAGAAACGATGACAAACATTTAGTTAGTTTAAAACACTATGTGCTGTCATCATCATCACCAGCTTCTTATTGTCACCACTGCTGGGGCTCAAGCCTTCCCTATGGATGGAACAGGGAGAATTGTGCGGATTGGTGGGTGCTAATGATAAAGAAAAAAAGTTGGTCATCGTCTCTAACTGGTTAATGGTAGTTCTACATAATCTCAGACACATAAACCAAAAATCTTAAATACGACTCTTAAATCCTACCAAAAACACTGACCCTTCAAGATTCTCGAGTAAATTGGTTGTTAGTTCGACAGTTCACAGCTCTAGAGTGTTAAGCGACCTAATTCGGTGAAGAGCTTATTATTCCAAGACCAATCGACTTGCACTTGACCCACTACCGGTCGAATAGGCCTGTTGAGCTTTGGTTATGTCTAGTCTATGGTGCTGTATATGTCCAGCGATTTTATCCCTATACGTGATTACAATAATTGACAACGATCTGAAATATTTGTTTCTTAGGTTTTCACGCACATCACTCATTAAATAAAACTAGTTTTTACGGGTTAATGCACGAAAACTTTACTTCGAAAGACGAAGGTAGCTCGACAAATTAAATAAAAGTTTTATTCTGACTACGTAGCCTGTAAAGGCTACGAAACGTCAATAAATAAATAAAGTTTTCGTGCATTAACCCGTAAAAACTAGTTTTATTTAACGGTCTGAAATTTACTGGACTACTGCAACATTTCTTGCTCACGCAAACTTAAACTGAAAAACTAGTTTTTCGGTAGTTTTCTCATAACGACATTAAACGTCGTTTAAACTACAATCTTTGTAGTCATAACTTCTTAAATGTCAGGTAGATCAGTGGATAAGGAGATACGAACTTCTTACTCCATCGTATGTAAACTCTTAATTAATTAGAATCAAATTTCAACTATAGTATCATTAGTTCACCATATACCTATTAGCTACAAAACTACTTAATCGATACGGAGTTGCGAAGCTATGGTTGATTTTTTGCTGTTTCTAATAAAGCACAGATAGAAGGTACATTCTAATCTACTCCAGAGTTGCCACTAATCAAGTGTGCCATTTCTCCAGTCCTATCTTAGTCAGTGCAAGTCTACCTAATTGAGACTCGAGGCTGTATACCGATCGACGTGACCGAGCAGCTGTTGCTAACAGCCTTATGTGACTTTGGAATATCTCTAGGCTAAAGTTCAGCTGCATAGTGTTTGACCTGAAAGTAAAAAATGCTAACTTTTTGGAGTGTGTGGAATGAATTCGGCTCTATTGTTACTGACAAAAAGGATTCATAATTATTTTTTTATCAGTGGGTGCCTGCGTCTTCGTCTTTAGGTCAGTTTTGGAAAATCCTTTCTTAGCTCCCCTAGATCGTAATAACTACATGTGTGCCGTACACACAATGTAATCCGTTCAGTGGTTTGAGCTGTGCGTTTATAGATAAGTCAGTCAGTAACAGTTGCCGCTTATTTAAATCACACTTAGACATTTCGTTCTTTGGGAAATTTTATGAAGTTGCACGAAATTTAAGCGTTAATTTTTTTTTAATAAGTATATATTGCTATAATAACCCTTACAAATAAACATACTTAGCGATAAAGGCACAGTTTTTGAAAACTTACCGATCATCGTGTGTGCTTTTAGTAAATTTGAATCTGTTTTGCTGTTGTACACTGTGCATCGAGTGCAGCCACTCGTTAAACGTGATAATGTAAGCATTTGGGGCACGTGCGAACACGCCTAGTTTAGTTCAGTTAGTATTTGAGCTGCTTTAGTTTTCAAGATCACAGAGAGATACAGCTTTCTATCCGCCTTTTGTTCACTTATTCTAGTATTTTGGAATACTTGAGGTTTGATTAAGAACTAATCCATTCAAAAGAAAGTAACTAGTATAAGTATTGTTAATGTTGTTCCTATGCGATGATATTTGTAAAGTTTCTTCGGCCCGTAATAAGAATTTTCCTTTAAAATATATGTTTAAGAAAATTTTATTCCTGGACCAATTAGGTAGAAAGGACATTTTAAATACTATAATACTTTGAAGTTCATCAGGCTCGATTGTTAAATTAATTAATTCTGACATAGCTTCAGTCTGTGACGACGAAGCGACTTAATAACAACTTACCAAGTATTAAGTTCCAGATTTAATACGTTTCTCTGAAAGTGTTACATAATTGTGGGTTTGCCTTTGCGGTGGGCGCTATAAAGGGGATGCTTAGGTGACTTCCTTTCTTCCCAGTGGCTGTTATTTTAAGTTAAAGTTTATTTAAAGTGTAATCAAAGGGTAGGTATGAAAAAATTTTGAGCTTAATTATTAATAACTGTTACCAATTAAAATACATTTAACTTTATCCATGTAAGCTTTTGTTGCATTTACAGCCACTATACACTATTTTATTTTCAGTATTTTTAACATTATATTGTAATAAAAAATAGTGAAACACAATAAATAAAAAGAGACACAGAATTGTCACCAATAGCTCCGTATAGTTAGATACAAACATAATTAAAGTGTTTGTATTTTATTTTAAGACGTTTATCGTGTATCATGGTTCGCTACACACGGACTCGCTGTGTCAGATTGCATGAGACTATAAAAAGATATCAGGATGTACTGTTGTGATAATATTGTTGATAATAACTGAAACGTTCCCTCCTTTCATTTCTGCAACTCGGCAATAGCCTAGATGGCTGGTGTGACAGTTCATCACGGATGCACCAGCTATCTTCGCATCTTGACTATACCACCACTCAAGACCAGTTAAGGTACAGCCATTTGCCATTGTTTTATTCATGCCTAGAATAGGCTTAACGCCTGCATTACTTCGCCACCGGGAGCGTGTGACGAGGATATCTGTGAACCCTACTCATTTCACCCAGCATGTAAGCTCGATAAATGAGCAAGGCTCTACTTAGTAAAAATCAGAAGATACTCTGGCCCCGGTTACCCGACACGTACTCTGAGGACCTAGGTCCCCCTATGCGTGTTGGGTTGAATCTGCGGGAACAAAGTTGAGTCATTTGCCTATCTTTTATATAAAAAAGTACGAAAAAGCATATCAGATCTACGCTCAGATTATACGCTCGTTTCTTCAATATTTATACGAATTTACGAGTTCAATATTAGTCGCTGCCGGTCTCGCTCCGTTCACAGAATACGAGAGAATTTACCAATCACGTTCAATATTTACAAAGCATTCTGTATTTTAATATTGTTACATTACGGGCAATTTAAAAATGTATGGAATAAAGAACTTTTAATATCATATTGGGCCCGATCCTAGTATAATATCTTAAACTAATTTTTAATAATACATGTCGTTTTCATAGTATTTAGAAAATATAACCACCCACAACATGTTTACATAAAAATAGAAAAAAATTACACATGAAAGGCTGATGTCATTTTTAGTTTTAAGTTAAGTTAATATTCTGTTTATATGTTAAGTTACTTGTCCTTATGTATCTGGTTATTTGGACTGAAAGCACCATTACCACTGAATCGCATTTATAAATTTTAATGTGTACAGATAACTTCAAATGGAGTATTTGTACTAAGAGGAATCGCCTTAGATTAGCGAACCAGATTGTAAAATTCACTAGAGCTGCCATTAATCCATTTGTGGCAAAAAATATTCATACAATGAAAAAGCTCTTGAGCAGAGTTCTTTATTATATAGCAGGTCAAAATGCTAGGTTTCAAACTATTTCAGACGCAGCCGTTCTGTCGGGCTATTTTGAAAAAAAATATGAATTTGGTTTAAATTACGTTTTAAACGTAACAATATTATAATTTGCATTTTTTTTTTCAATGGTCGTATTAACCCATTTATCTCCACAACGAAAAGTATTGGGATTTTTATGGATGATTTAAAATAGTTTTATTATTTGAATAAAGAAAACATGAACTATTTGTTGCGATTCGTTTCTGTATTTAGGTTTTTGCAATTTCTTCTCAATGTATCATTTATCTCTTTAATATATAATAATCGTAATATACCTTAATACTATAATCTGTTCTTATGTTGTAAGGGTATGAAAGCGGTGTTATATGGTTATATAGATTATTATAAAGTTAAGTATTTTGTTATTAATAGATTTTCTATACGCAATTCGTGAATTCATATTTCTACCTAATCCCGAATCCGTAGTCACCGAGAATATAATTTACGATAAACTTAATAAACCCAATGAGGCCTTCCAATATAATCTCGAGTTATTGTTCTTCGAAGAATCTTATTTAAGTTTCTGAGCGTAGATATCTTCTGACTTTAACTCAGTGAATCATTTCCAATTTACTTGATGAACAAAATAATTAATACCAACGTTTGCTTTGTCTTCTCTATAATAATTTTGTATTCAATCAAATTAAATTACAGCTGCTGTTTGAAAAGTACATTTTATTTTCTTTTTTACAAATGAGTACGCTACATTTTTGTTAAATTGCCTGTATGTATATATGTTTTTTTTTATTATTTGCTTCCATATAACAGTACGCTGCTGTAAGAGCATATAAACATTCTGCGGACGAAACGGCAAACATGGGATGTGGCGATTAAAATTTTGCCCTTCTAACATAAAGTTCAGCGTTTTTACTGGTTAGTACTCGGTAAATATTTTTTATTATGGCGAATATATATTTTTAGTCGTTAGTTTATTTCCATTGGTTTATTACAAGGCCGAAATATTAACTGGTTACTAAAGTTTACAATTGCTATTTATGTACTTATCGGACGTTAGGTACTTGTCTATTTATTAAAAATGAAAAAATAAAGACGGATAACTCTGTAATTCGTAAAGCTGTGTACGAAAAAAGAAGTAATTGAAGTTTATAGTTATAAGTGGAGTCGATAAAGCTATTGGTTTTACTTCTAGGTGACATTATATAAAAATACTTTTCCTTAACGAGAATTAGTTCGATTGTACTTAATATTGGTACAAATAGAATTCCAATTCTTAATAATAAAATGCTATTTCTGCCATCTGAAACATTGTTGTTCTCAATCAGAAATCACTGCAAAGCCGATGTAGTGCTTCAAATTGGCGTTCACCTTAATTTCTCGAACAACCCGATTCTTATTGTAACTGGCAATCTAACGCGCATCGTATTACGTACCACAGACCTATATTTAAGTAAACGACACATGTGCTACAAATTGTATGAAAACCGTCATATTTTGCGTTCTCACGAGAACAAATTAAGTGATGGAAATACAAGGGCTCCGACTACAGGTTTCGATTCTATCGTTTTTACAGCTGAATATGGCACAAATACGTTAGAAAAATGCGATTTATTTGCGGTGCCGAGAACGGTGACGCGAAAAAATAGGAAGAGCTTTGTCCTGCCTTTTGGTATGTTTTCGGCGCGCCAAGTAAATCCACATGCGTCATCTATGTCTGTGGTACTTACGCCAGCTAGCGTGAAGCGATTCAGCGGTTTACATGTGTGTCATCGAGAAATATGCGGCGGTGAAACGCAGAGAGCGCGCGCGGCCGACACGCTACGCCGCGCGCGTTTTTACGCGTAATCTGCGGTCGGTGGGGGCTGCCGATTATCTGATTATTCAAACGAATCCGTACCATTATTTCTAACTTCGAAATGTCTAAGGGAGTGGTTCGAAGCTTTTTTTATGTGGCGGACTGTCAAATTAGCGTTTGATTCGTTTGCCTTTGTGAAATAATTGTCATTGTGATACTAACGGCCCGCTCCAGCTTTGCCATTGCCAAAACTCTTAGTTGCTCGGGGGCCGCTGCGATTATCTGATTATTCAAATGAATCCGTTCCATTATTTCTAATTTAGAAATATCGAAGAGAGCACTCCGCCTTTTTTCAGGAGGGGGACGGTCAAATTAGCGTTTGATTCGTGGCAACTCTCGTTGCCCTAAAATTTGGTATTTTCCCGTAGATTATGTTATTTTTCACAGCAATTCAAATTTACATAACCGGAAATGTACTTACTTTTTTAAATGTAATTTTACATGTATGATATATAAAAGTACATGTTCTGTGATTTCACATAGTGGGGTTGATTCTCATTTGTGTAAAAATACATAATATGTTTTATGTATTTTTACCCGAATCATTTGATTCTACATGAACTTCGTGTATAATTACCAATTTTTTCACGTGAAATTCAGTAAACATAATTTGTGTATTTTTAAGTTTAATTGTACGTGAAATTAATCATGGTTATGGTGGGATTAACAAATTTTAAAGGTTTGATTATCTGTTAAACGTGTATTTTTAACAGATATTTTGTGTATTTAACCAAATCACTGCGTATTTTTACATATTTTAAGTGAATATCAATAAAATTGTCATTGTAATTTTAGCTCATATTTTTGCCAATTTTTCATAATATTAGGTGAAACTACCTTCTTGTTTCGGCAGTTTTACTAAAAAATATATGGACCTTTTCATATTATTTGGTAAAGTGACCTACAATTTCAGGTAAAAATAAGTTAAAACAGGCGTTTATAAGAGACAGAAATCGTACAATGCAGGTGGAAATCTGTCAGATTCGGTGGCTACCGTATCATAAGCAGTCAGATCGGACGCCGTCCAGTATTTTACGTATATTACACATAAAACTTCGGGCTTGGGAGCTGGATGAGGTGCCGAGATACCAATAACATAACAACACTAATAAAATAATTATTGTAAGTATTGGTTGCTTACAACTTACAAGTCCTAAAATAGTTACCACTGTAATTTGTTAATTTTCCTGCGGTTTCTGTATAATTTAATAGTTTATGTTATATTTACAGAATTTATGTAAAATTACATAAATCTTTTGGTATTTGAGAACTGTTTAACAATTTTTAAATTACAAATTACATTAGTAAAATTACATAAATATACATTTTCCCACAAATTATTGAAAATTAATTTTAATATTTGGAGTTACTCTTGCCTAATGTAGAATTAATTATTTTGTATGTGAAAACCCCGTTCATTACGTTGTAAGTGCAAATATTTATGTAAAAATTTTTTTTAGGTACTTTTACATACTTTTTCTGTAAAAAAAAGTAAACATTTGAAATTTTAAATAAAAATTGTAAATTACCCAAAAAATATGAAAACGTACACACAATTCCGCATCTTTATCAAAATTTTGAGACATTTTACCGTATTGTGTAATTTTTTTGTATGTAAAATTACATTTTTTCTAACAGTGTGGTTCGAAGTTTTTTTCAGACGGGGGACTGAGAGTGTTTGATTCGTCTGCCTTTGCAGATGTCTCAGTGAAATAACTGCACGGACTTGCACGTTTGCCATTTACTATTAAATTAATAAAAAGTTTTGTGATTACATTAAAAAAAACCTCGTGACTCGCGGGCCGCTGCGATTATCCGATTATTCAAATGGATGCGTGCAAATATTTCTAATTTCGAAATGTTGAAGGGAGCGTTCCGACTTTTTTTTCAGGTGGGGGACGGTCAAATTACTCTTTGATTCGTCTGCCTTTGTAATTAAGTAATTTTGGTTATGATACTAGCTACCCGACCTGGCATTGCACGTTTGCCATTTACTGCTCGTGCGTGGGACGCTGATTATTTGTTTATTCAAACGAATCAGTTCCATTATTTCTAATTTGTAATGTCGAACGAAGGGAGCATTTAGACTTTTTTTCGTGGGATTGAGTTTCAGACGGCAACGTTCAAATTAGTGTTTTTCTGCCTTTGCGATTTTGTTCGTGTTGTTGTATCTAAAGTACATATATAATATCGTTGTTTCCATAAAAAACTTCTTGACTTGAGACGCGTGTCGATATATTCAATTGTTCTAATTAGATATTGTTTCGCGCAAACGGTACAGGTATTCTTTTCTGGCTAGTTACATTGGTCCCTTGGCTTGATTGTCGATAAAAAAAGTTTTTAATTATAATACCCTATTTTTATCAGGGGAGATTTTATCGCTCTTAATTCACTAATCACCGCGCAGTCAGCGAATTCCTGAGAATGAAATCATATCTTTAGCGTCTCCTTTATAAGGTTCGATTGATTGCTTTCAATTAGATTATTATTCCTTTGGCGACATTGTTAATAACGTTTTAAGTTAAGATAAATAGAATTGATTAAGATTTTAACAAGCCGTGGCTAAGATATAGATGGCAAAGGGAGTTGGGCTAAGCTAAAGCGAGACACAAAAAATGTTTTTATATTGCGGCCACTTACCGTCAGGCGGGGTATTTGATTGTTTGCCATTCATAATAATACAGGCACTTCACATAGCTATTCGAACTTGCTCTTTGAGAATTTAACCCCAATGTTTTATAGGACATTCAATTTGTTATAATTTTCATTCCCGCACCCTTCGCTATCCTAATGCACCACTCTAGAGGAATTTCGACGCGGCCGTCAGGGCCGCGGTAGCATAATTGGTCAGTGCATTCGCCCGAATAGCGAAGGATGCGGGTTCGAGTCCCGTCTGCTGCCTGGTTCGCGTGGATTTTTTCTAGTTATATTTTCTTTAGATTTAAACATCAAGCAGTTACGTGCTTGCTTATAAACTATCATTCTATATATACTACGTTTAAAAATAACATATCAAACAAGATCTACATTATGGAAAAAAAGAAAAAATAGTTAATTGGCCTACATAGATACTAAATTTACAGCATATTCATTTATAAATTAGTGAAGAGAATGAGATTTACTTATAAAAACAAAAAATGGAAGAAAAAAAAACATATCAAAAAAGAGGCAATTATAGGCTTTAGCAGAAGCTGTCCCTACACATGGCAGAAGGCCGCACCAGCGCTGATATTCTATAGAGAAATTTAATAAACAGGTATTATAGAGGAATAAAAACTCATTGTTTTGAGTTTGTATTTATATTTACATAGGGTGGGATGTCAGCTTTTAAAATTAGCTTTGCGGGCACAAGTATGTCTTATCTAACCTATTTCGTCACACAGAGTCGTAACATGTAAATGTAAGCAATGAATAAATTCATATTTAAGTAAATAAACGTATTGTAATTTTGAATAACGTTGATTTTATATTTTTTTGTTTATTGTTTGCATTGGCTTTTTTTCTGTATCTGAAAATAGGGAAAGGGCGCTGAAGCCAAAATACAGGATGAACTTCCTAGTTGGGCTGAAGATGTCATTTAATATTTAATGTAAAATTAGCCTTAGTGTAAATAGTCTTATAAGAATATTACCATGTAAGAACGTGTAATTTATTGCAAATAAACATTATTATTATACATATATGCATGTGATCACCCAAATGCGTTAGAATTCCTCCGTGACTACTACCATTTGAGCAGCTGTATTTAATTTAAAGCTTAATATGCTATTCATCGATGCGTCAAAGATACATCTTGCTATAATTGAAGTAAAACTTGATTATCAGAATCGTATATAATCTTCATGACACGCACGTTGTTGTGGGAACCCAAGACCATTTCTAGTTGAATATATTAAGCAAAAAATAAATTTTCCACAATATTTTAGACGTTGTTTTTATGACCAAACAAATTCTGGGATTTAGATAATAAACGAAGAAATAGATCATAAACAAAAAGAATGTTTTTGTTCAACAATGTACTATGTATTTTAAGGGTAATGTCATAAATAGGCAGTACAAAAGAATCATCAGTTGGAACATGAACATATTAAAATGGAGAACCCAGCAGCTAAAGCACGGTCACGGACACAATTTAATAAATAATCTCTCAAATATCATAAATCGTATCGTATTTTTAAATATATAATTACTTTTAGAGCCCAATCTCTTTCTGATTTCTTTACTTTTTCTCCAGTGACAAGTGATGATATTCGAAAAATAATTCTGTCTATCAAATCTAAAGCTGTTGGATGGGGTGACGTCAGCAGAGAAATGATAGTTAATATTTTAGACTTTGTTTATCCAGCTATTGAACACATAATACATACTACTACTCCTTTCTAAACAAAGACTTTCCTCTAGCTCGGCGTAAAGCTTTTGTTCTACCTCATCCGGAGCTACTTAGTAATATTAATGTCACTTGTTCATTGAGTTCAGACCTGTAACTAAAAAGCGTGTAGAAAATTTTATATTAAATATTGATGATAAGATTTATCCAATGCCATGGACACATGATAATCCTAATATTCTTTATTGCGACCTTTTCCATTTAATTAAGAAAGAATTCGATAAGGCATTCCTACTTCAGACTACCAAATTTTCGCAAAGGTTGAAATTCTGTGACTGGGCTACGACTGGTATTTATAAATCTAGAAACAAGCTTTATGAATTTTACCATTTAAGGAAATACAATAATACTCAAGGCTTCGTTGATTACGTAAAACATTACGTAAAAACATTCAAAAAGGTTTGTGGTACAGCTAAATCAAAATGAAATGAAAATCTATATGAATAATGAAATAAAAATTAAAATGAAATGAAAACTTGGAATGTTATAACAATCGTGAAACGAGTAAAGAAAAAACACGTGATGACGATATCTCCCTTAAAGTTGATAATATTGAAATAAAATCTAAAGAACAGGTTGCTAATATTTTTGATGATTACTTTCTTAACATACCACTAACCACAACTTCTAATTTGAATTCATCGTCAGCGGCTGATAAGACTGCTCGAGACGTGTGTACCTCGGTGTGATACCCTGTTTACGTTTAGACATGTTGGATTTATGGATATTACTATAAAATTTAAATCACTTAGAACGAAAAATACGTGTGAATAACATTCATCGCTCCATATCTTGCTGATATATTTAATAATTGAATTGATCAGGGAGTATTTCCAGACCTCATAAAATATAGTTAAGTTATACCTCTTTTTAAATCTGGAAATAGAGATGACCCCGGTAGTTACAGATTTAATTAATTAAGTAATCAGTATTAAGTCAAATTTTAGAAAAAAATATTTTACTGCTATTGTCGTATCTCAGTTCTAGAGTTCAGACTGTAGAGGTAAATGGTGTCAAGTCATCTGGATTTCATGTGTTAATTGGGCATTCCCCAGGGTTTTATTTTGGGTCCGTTCCTATTTTTATTGTATATAAACTGTTTGCCATTTTTTGTGGAGAAATTCTGTGAGATTGTATTGTTTGCTGATGGCACATCTTTATTATTTAAGGTTGACAGATCCAAAAATAACTATGACAGTGTAAATGATGCTCTCTCACAAGTACTGCACTGGTTTAATGTAAATAATTTAAAACTTAATGCTAATAAAACTAAATGCATAAAATTCGCTTTACCAAATGTTAGAAACGAACCAGTTGAAATTAAATTAAACAATGACACGCTAGATTTAGTTGAATCAACGTTATTCTTAGGTATAACTATTGACTCAAAATAACAGTGAAATCATCATATTTCACTTTAAGGTGATAGATAGTTCAGCAGCTTATGCCATGCGAAAGATGAGGCAACTTTCTGATGTCGATACTGCTAGGACTGTATACTTCAGTTACTTTCACAGTATTGTATCCTATAGCATTATTGTCTGGGGAACAGCAGCAGATATCGAAACGATATTTATTTTGCAAAAACGTGCTGTAAGAGCTATTTATAAACTAAGCTCAAGAGAATCTAACAAAGAAAAATTTAAAGAAAGCGGCATTTTGACCGTTGCTTCGCAATTTGGTTCGAAACAATATTAACTTTATAATTTTTATTATTTTAAAGCATGTAACTGCTTGATGTTTGACTTATAATTGCCATTTCTTCTTTCAAATGTTTAATACATGTAAAAGTATTCATTTGATATTGTGGGTTACCTATAATGCGAAGAGATGGCGCTGCCTTGCAGCTTAAGAATGGCTAGAAGAATTTCGACGCGGTCTGTGAGGGCCGCGGTAGCATAATTGGTCAGTGCATTCGCCCGGATTGCGAAGGGTGCGGGCTCGAGTCCCGTTTGCTGCCTGGTCCGCGTGGAATTTTTTCTAGTTATATTTTCTCAATATTAACTTTTTTAAAGTTAATATTGGTTCGACTTTATAGGGTATAAATATATTTTTAGATGGATTGTATACATGTATGTTTAAGTATTTTAAATAAATATTTATGTAGTTACTTTTATTGATATATTTTATGGTATGTATTCACTCTGGTTTACTGTAGCCGTATTCGTGCATTTCTTTACGGCTAAACGTTGACTGGCAGATAATGCTTTTCCGTCTTTTGTATTTTTTTGTAATTGTTGCAATGTAGTTTAAATAAATAAATAAACGTCCTAAAATACAATTCTTCTCTAATTTTTGAAGCTTTACAGTTTACGGATACTCGTTAAAACCAATTAAAATTCATCAACGTGATAATTCGCCAATTAACTTAATTAAATTCTAAGCGGATACCTAAATTGTTCTATATTCTGGAAAATTTCAAGATTTGCAATTATGTTGGAATATTAATTTATATAAAAGGTACAAAAAATATTGTATGTATAATATTTATCACAATAGGGAGCTAAAACATGGTTGATTTCCTACTCAGTCGTATTGGAGCGACCGCCTGGGGTTATGGGTAAGAAATATTCATACACCGTAAGCCGCAAATACATGTTCGCCAGGCGTAATCCAAAGCGAGCGTAGGCAAACTAATACAAGGCAGTGCTACCGTCTTGACGTTAGGTAAGTGACAAAAACACCAATGCAAGATTAAGAACATAGATTGGCTTTGTGGAGCTGCCCATACGTTGATGCGCTATCAGTTATTAAGGACGGCGTGAGACAAATGTTGGCGAGGGACAACGAGTGCCGAAAAGCGACACCAGTGAGGTCTATACACGTTAGCGCTTCCCTTTACTCGGAAAATTAGATAAGCTTCACCAGGCGATGACCACGCAAGACAACTATATCTATACTTACATATAATAAAATGGCAGGAAGTCAAAACTGTACATTAAATATTTTTTTAAAAGAATACTTACTTGGAGTGTGATCTACTACTTCACAATTTTAAAGCAGCGCCATCTATGAGATTTCAAAAACATCAATTCGAATTACATGTGTAAGTACTTTTAGGATATAAATAATGTGGGCGATGTATGCTCTATACACGGTGAAGAGGTGTACTAATAATGTATCTTTAGAAATAAATCACTTTTTGGGGTAAAAAAGTATGTGCAAGCGTAGCAAAGAGTTAGTTGAACTCCACGCGTACGAATTCGCGGACGGCCGCTAGTTATCTATAAGTTGGTATTGGCCTTCGCTTCGCCGATATGTATAAGCGGTTTTACAGAAGAATGTAAGAACAAAAACGCGTGATGTGTTTGTTTACGTGATCAAACTGTACTGTGCGCAATGGAAGGTCAAGGAACGTATTCATTACGCTTGCATTTCTAGAATTTTAATTGCACGCTCCACCGGCTTCAAAGTGGTTCCGGATTTTTCATAGAATACTTACTGCACTTCAACCGTTCAAACAGTATTATTAGTATGGATGTAGCGTATACGAAGTGCTGATTCAGGTTTTATATTGTCTGAAGACCAAATCTCGGGCTTGTGATTTCTCGAACTGTTTTAATTCGGGGTTAACCGTTTAATATGATCTCCAGCAACAAACCACGCGAACCCTTTTCTTATTAAGAATACCTGATTATAATTTTGTTATTATAAAAAAATAATAAAATATTATTAAAAAAGAAATAACAATTTTTTTTTTAATTATAATGATTTTCAGCTAACGATTATTTATGTCCGATGCTGGATAAAAGGTATCTATGTCATATGGTTCGTAACGTCACCGATCTTTATCTCTGCTTTACCTTATTCAGTAGGTTGAATGAGACCTAGACTGCTTATTGAATTCTTTACCCCGAATGGATAGAAGGCGTCTGCACTAAGTTTGCTAACATGCAGTTTCCGTTCTAGAAAATTTCCTGATTTATGATTATGGTTGATAGATCCATTTTATTGTTTTTTATTGGATAACATCTTTAATTTGAGAGTTTTAAAAGAGTAGCACAACGTTGTAATGTTCTAATAATGTTATTACTGCCGTAATTTTGCTTATGATGTCGATGTGCTAAAAACTTGGAGTTAATTATTGTATTTCATACAGTACAGTCAAAAAAATCTTAAATAAAACTTAATGATACACTTGATTTTTATTTAACAAATAGAACTTATGGCTACACTTAAAGATATAAATTACCTCTAAAGTTTGATTAAAGTTATCGCTGTCACTTTCTTTGTTATCACAGGATAGTAAGAGAACACGTGATTTTAAAAGGCATTAAATTTATTTGACGTCTATAAACATGTAGGTGATAATAAACTTTGGAAAGTAGTAAATTAACTCGTTACAACCAACACCATGACTGGTAGCAAACATTTCCACTGTATTTTATGAAATAATGGGTGTTTGTAGAATGAGAAAAAAAGCTGATAACGGCTGTACGTGCAGGCCAGTTAGGTCGCGCTCCAATTGGCTCGGTTACCGGTGATGATCGCCGGTGCATCTACAGACTGCATCTGAGCAGTGGCTGGGCAAAAACTGGCGGTTGTATTGCACGCGTCTGATGGCTGCTGATGGTGCGTCAATACAATACTGAATGTTTCCGAGTGACTTGGTAGAAGTTTATTGGTCTGTTGTTGGTCTGTTACTGTTACTGTGGCAAACAAGCATATGGTCAGCCTGATAGATACTGTAGACACTTGTGAAAACTAATTGTGCCGTTACCTACCATGACCTGACATAGTGCCTATACTTGAAAAAGTATGTAGTATGTAACTTACTGTTGTAAAATTACCAAAAATCTCAGTTTCTAACCATTTTTAGAAACATTAACAAGGCTAGAATTCTATGTAGGTAAACTAATCAAGTGCTATAATTAATATTTATATATATTACAGTGTCATAAATGTTTTATTGTTAGAAATATTTCGATATAGTGTTTCCAATATCGTGGTGGCCGTGGAAATAAATGAGAGAGACGAGACGTCACGTACTGATCTAACGATGATGGAAGCCGCAGAAAATCTTTTTGTCGTGTAGTAATATTTTCGAGATACCGTTAAGCTCAACAATATTTGAGCAGTTTTGATATTTGTCGCATTGAGATATAACATTTACTTCATTTTATATATAAAACTATAAGACGTTCGGTGCACGCAGTGCGATCGTGAAAGTTTAGCTATATCATTTAGCAATGGGTGAACATAAATTTATTTGCATGAAACTTTTATTACATCGTCACAAAATTTTCGTATTACATTTTTAATTGTTATTATAAAATTCAGACATTATCAACCAGCATCGGTGGTTCAGTGGTAGCAAGCTCGCCTGCTACGCGGGCTGCCCGCGTTGGATTTCCAACTGAGAAAAGTTTTTTTTAAATGATTTAAAAATTTCACTTGCGTCGTGGTTTCATAATACCATTCTTTTATACCGAGCTTCTTTCTTCGTGCTTTGCAAGTAAAGCTTTCACTACCTCTGAATATGCAGTCGTTATTACCCTCCAGTCCGCACTGTATCAGGGTCATGACTTGTTCTCCCTATTGCTTCCTTGGGGAAGGCCTGTGCCAGCAGTATCGTCATTAATAGGCTGATGATATGTTTTATAAAGTTAGCGAAACTCTCCTATTTATTATTCATCATTATTCGTGCGGATGAAAGAGCGGATTTCAAAAGGTAATAGAAAAATGACATAATACTTATTGTTATATAGGATACGACAAAGTCCATGAATGCTTTCTTCCCGTGGCACTACAAGCTTAGTTTCACAAAAAGGAATCGTAAAAATATGTTATTGAATTCGATTATTCTAAAACGATATTACGTAATCTACCCACTCCTACTTTGTGTTTGATCGTAAGGGAGCCCAAATGTCTCGCCCAGATAAGATATAGTAGTTTTTCTGTAAAGTTTCACAGAATTTATTAGGATAGTGTTTGTAGATAGTAAAGTGAATTTCTGTAAAATCTGAAGGAAGGCTTTTAGAAGAGAGGGAATTTGGATTTTATATTTAAAATCACAAAACTCTTAATTATATTTGAGTGTTTTTCTGTTTTGCTTAAATTGTGTATCTCCTGAAGCATATTACCTATTTTCAATGAATAAACTACCAAGCTTCGTCGAATTTTACGTACATTACACTATTTACCTACAGAATGTTGGTAATTTTAACCAGCAGGTTTTTGTCTTATAAAACATGGACAATGGGAAATGACAATAATTAGAAAACAAAACAATAATTTTGTATGGTATCATTGGGTAGAAAATATTTGTTGGATCGATTGAACAACTAATCAGTATTGATTTATTAAAGTAAAAAAATGGATGCGTGTAACTTATGTACGTGCGTGAGAAGTTATACTTCTTTAGCATCATTAAAAATATTTTTAATTGCATGCAAATAATTAATAATTACAATAAAATAATAAAAGGACTGGAAAAGGATAGTTAACACAGTCAATTAAGTTCAGTTTTAATTTGAAAAATTAAATAAATATTCAAAATATTCAATTAAAATCACTACTGAATTTAAGTTATTAGTCCATATGTAATTAGCACTTGTAAGTAACTAGAACACGTTGTGTCTATATAGAAACTAGAAACATGTGGATAAATATTATAAATATGAAAACAGTGATCAGAGGCGACGAGCGTGCCAACATTGTTTTTGACAACGCGATCATCTTATGGAGCTCCGTGGATCGTTCAAACTAACATTCATAACGCGCCCGCGGCCAACTTCATGGTGTTACTATTGTGTTACAGTGATGCGCGTGCATCTTAAAATTTCACTCTCATCATTTTTTCATAACGCGCCCGCGGCTAACTTCATTATGTTACTTTTGTGTTACAGTGATGCGCGCGCATCTTAAAATTTCACTCTCATAATTTTTTCATAACGCGGCTAAAGAAGTATAACTTCAAAAAATTAAGAAGTTAGGTATACCTACATATGTAATAGCTATTTATGCAACTGTTGCATAATGAGGGGTATTTAACACGAGTGTTAAATACTAATTATGTACAGTTGCATACAATAGTTTATCTACACTCATACAACAAATTTAAATTAAAGACAAAATAAAGTAATCATTGTTTATTGTAATAATTATTGACATTTTGTATGGTACAATTATTAAAGGTTATATTTGCGGATGGAACCGATCCTTCTCGAGCATTTATAGTAGATGTAGATGGGATATTTATATTCAATGTATTTTTTTCGATGGAATTCAGTATTTGATTCGTCACTTGAATCTTGTTGGCTATTGACTCATCAATATATCCCTCTGCTACTAGTCGTAGATTTCCATCCACCATGTCTTTTTAAAGTTGTTATATCTCCACCAGAGTCCACTAACAATGTCGCAGACGTCCTGCGAAAGCAGTGCCCCGTAAATAATTCTGGATTGGGATGATCTAGATAATTTGCAATCACTTTTCCAAGATAACCAAACTTATTAATGCCGATTCTTTGTGTGGTATATTTTCCAGCTTGGAAGTTTAGAAAAAAATAAGGGCTGCTGCAGGGATTTGGGCGTAGTTCTATGTATTTTCTACATACTTCGTAATAACAGCCCGTTATAGAGAAAGAGCGGCTTATCTTTGTTTTAGTGTTGTAAATATTGACTAAAATGGTGGTTTCAAACACTTGTACATCTTTAAACTGAAGATTGTATAACTCCTGTCTTCGGCACGCACCCATTATTCCAAAGATGAGTGCAGTCTGTAACAATATTATGAATAAATAATGTTTATGTAGATAAGTAGTGTCAATAACATTAAACAATCATAATAAACAATAAGTATCTGCCTATACCTTTGAGAAAAGATATATCTTATCGGGTGCTTCGCTCATAAACTTTTTTATCTGGTCAGGTGTAAAGGTTTTCGACTTTTTCCCTTTGTATCCCTCTGATTTTCTTTTGAGGAAAGCAATTATCTTTGAATATTTTGTCATGTCAATGTTGTGATGAATTCCCAATGTACTTTTGAGCATTGAGAATTTAGTCCACAAAGTTGGAGATTTTAGTTTTTCTGACATCTCTTGAAAATACACAAGTAAGACATTTTCAGAATATGATGTAGTGTTTTTCTTCATTCTCCAATCCATGAATTCTTCATAGGTTTTTTCGTATATCTTCCTTGTTTTTTCTGGGAGAAGATTATTGGCATTTTAGTTGCTGTTTCAAGAATATCCGGGGGTGTCAAATTTTCGTCTATATCACTATCAGTTTCAGACATTTTACTGGGTTTTTAGTAAAAAAACTTGTAATAACGAATTACTTATTACAACGAATAACGAATTACATATTATACAAATTGCAAAAGGAAAAATACAAACGTTAATGGCGCGAAAATAAATTTGCAGTAATATAGCACCGCGCATGCGCGCCGCCAAGGGTGCGTTCCGAAACACGCTAGTGTGCTCAAATAGCCAAGCATCTGCGTAAAAATTAAAAAAAAAACTTCATTTTGTTACAACTTTGCGATAACGAAATGAAATTTGTATGGATCCTTAGTCACGGCTCCATCGAAAGGTATATCATTTGCTTAGCGTTTCTGATAAGTAAATGAAGGATTTACGACATGAGTGTAGATAAAATATTTTTAGTTCGGGTTTGTGCTGCGCTACTCATATAATAGTTAGTAAGTATTCTCATTGTAAATGAACTTTATGTTTTTATGAGAATAAATTCTTTAAACATAATCAGGTTTGAAATATGCAGAATGTTACAAAAATACAAATAAAGCTTGAAGGGCGTTGAAGTACATCGTATAAGGAGTCTTCTCTAATTTTCTTAAAATATTTGCATGAAGTTTTAACTTTTTATAAAAACAGTTATTATGTTAATGATCCTCGAACTAGTGACGTGTCTTAAAATGATCGATATTTTTATTAATCATTAAAAATAACTGTTTTTATAAAAAGTTTAAACTTCATGCAAATATTTTAAGAAAATTAGAGAAGACTGCTTATGTAGTGTACTTCAACGATCTTCAAGCTTTATTTATATTTTTGTAACACCCTGTATAACGAATATATAATATTTGCTTCTATTTTTTTACATTATTACGAATTCAATAACTTCATACACCCTGAAAATAGCATTAGCACACTTAGAGACATCCATTAGAGAAACGAGTAGATAGAATGTAAGTAATTTTTAAATAGACCAAGTCCATTACGTCTCTGGATTGCTTACTACTTGAGCAATCGCCCGTGAGACATAGTAGAGTTGAAAGGACGGAGTCTTAAAACTTTCATGGCGGAAGTTGGCTGAGGACTTGTCCAATCTGCCACGCCGACTGTCGAGTGCTTGCGTACCACTTTAAGCATAAGGAAAATTTAATGCCCACATTTTCCGTCCAAAATCTGTCCCGAGGAGTTTTTTATAGTTATATTTTCTTTAGATTTAAACATATAAGTAACAGTTAAATGCTTAAAAGTATAAATATCATCTAAAATTGAAAATGATTTTTCATTTGAACAAACTCATAGAAATCTATTACTATTGTTTTAAACTTTCATGGTCACATGGTAAACGGGATTACTACTAGGGAATGAAGAACTGGTGCAAACGTAGAGTTCCGGGATTTTCGGGACCATAAAGGATCCGGGACTACCGGAACTTTGGGGATTTACGAGACTCCTATATTTTTTTAGGATATTTATATAGATATTTATAGGGGCGCCAATAAAACTCATTAATTTTAATATATTACGAGTTATTTTATAATTTCATCATCATCATTAGCAGCTGTAACTGTATCGCCGACTGGGAAAACCAAGGTAAACGGTTGTTAGAAATCCTATATATAACGTAAATTAGGTACTGTTTAATTGTAACCTCAGCATGCTATTAAGTTTAAATAACTCACTTGCTGACTAACAAAAACTGTTTACACATAAGTTGCCGCTCAGCTGAAGCATTGCCAACTAGGAGAGGTATAAACTTGAATTTATGTTCATGGAAAATATGCCATCCAGGCCTCCTGTACACTATAGTAACTAGGTTTACTTCACTTTTGAATCCAACTTACTATTGATAAGATTGCGTAGTAGGTACTCATGTTGAAACGCGTTGATTTGGTAAGGTAAGTTTCATGAATAAACTGCTCCAGCGGCATAACTTTTCCCATAAGATTTGAAAGGCCTTACTTACCGAGATTCTGCCCTCGGGTTAGAGTGGGGTGTGACAGGTCAGGCAAATAATCTTTTTGTTTATCCCATTCAAAAAAATGATCCTATTCTTTATCGTCCGACCTTAAAAGACTACGTGACGTGAACAGAAAGTTGTAATAATGTATTTGGTAATAAGTTATGTTTTATCGTATGCAATAAGTTTTGCTTTGACTTATAATGTACTAGTTAACATCATCGATCTTGTCCCTCAATTATTTAAAAATGAAAAAATTGAAAAAAAAAAACTGTAACCAAATTAAATTAACATTAAAGTTATTGAAGCACTCTTTTTGGTAAACATATACCCGTGTTAGAACACCTCGTTCTCTCGTACCATACATCAGAACTTGTTTACAAAAAAATATCTCAAACTAAATTATAATAAAAAAAAAACTAAATAATAAATAACAAAAATCATGTATGGTGTATACATGATTTTTGTTATTTATTATTTAGTTTTTTATTATTTACTATTAAGCTTAATCTCATACGTCAATTTGCATAAGTTTTTCTACCTCGTCATATATAAGCCATTCAGTTACTTGTTTTTTGAGCTCACATTATGTTAAAAAATATTAACAAATGTTCATCATATTATATAAATATCTAGACAACTAAGTTCTGTTAGCTGATATAGGTATAAATTTAGTTCTTTTTTCAATATAAAAGTCTATTGTGTTCAGTTACTGTTAGGGCTTCTTATTTAGTATCGCAAATTGAAAAAATAAAATAAACAAATCTTATTAAAATGTAGTTATTAAATTAAACATACGCAAGGTCCTAAAGTGAAGACTGTACTGTACATTCCTTTTCAGAACGCGGAACATTTTGTAATGTGCGATTAGACGTTATGACACCGCAATGCGCCTCAGCACGGAACCGGCAGATAGTCGGGCGAACACGATTACCATATCTGCTGGATATCTGCGTCTGATAGCCGACGAAATATTATAATTCCAGCTAGGTTAACGAGTGCGAAACCAAGATTGCGAGACTTTCAAGTTTCCGCTGGCGACGCGCAATAGATTTTTAAACAAATTATTGCACATCGCAATGTTTACATTGTAATCACGAGCGTTTAGGTAGTGGATATTTTCTTAGCTTTTACGTAAGGAAAACTTTTTCAGTAAACATTTTTCTTCAAAAATCTCCGACGAGTTCTAGAGTGTTTGCATGCTCATTGAACTTTTAAGGTTTATTTAATAATGGACGTTGTAAACTTCTATTGTTCATATAATTTCTACATAATCTTTACTAAAATTATATAGAGTTGGTAAAGTTCATAAGTTTGTTCGATGAAAGTAATCTGTGGATCAGTAGGGATGACTTGAAAGATTTTTCACTAGTAGAAAGCTCAAGTACATTATTCCTGAGCGACTAGGGTATATTTTATCGTGTTAAAATAAAATTCACCCGTGCAAATCCTAGACGACAGTTCTAGTCAACGTATTACGGTTCCATTGTCAAAGATTCTCATCTACTTTTATATCCAGACATTGAGCTACAAGATTGTCTCAGATTTCGGTTAAGAATGAAAAATACCCAAACGGTTTAATGTCATTTTCGTGACTTTTATCAACACTATTTTTTATGTTACCCTGACTCAGTCCCCTATCTCGTGGAGCGTTGGAACCTGTAATGTGGAGGTTACTTAGCCTGATGGGTACTCAAATTCAAGCGGAAAATCCGCTATACCCTACCTCTCTTGATGTTCTATATGCATTGACTTTTAATAACGTAACGACATCCAGTGTTTTTTTATAATTAGCGTGTAATAATGGATTGCAATAAAACCAGATAACTGGATGCGTTTTATGGCGGCCGCGCAATACGCGGTGCAAACTTCATGTTATTTGGAGCGTGACTAGCTTCAAAGGGTTGCCATCGAAATGTAGTTAAAACTTGATTCATAGCCATATCCTCTTATCTAGATTTTCTTTATGATAAATGTGACGGTTTAAGCATTTAGTGAGAGATATAAATTTGTGTTTTCTGAATTGGAAAACTATCTGAATACCTACTGCAGGTTATATTTGTATATAGTAAAAAAAGTACTTAAGCCAGGTGGGCTTTTGTTTTTAAAACCTCCACCTTTAATAAGACCAATATGAAATAAAACTACTATTCGCTGGTATTTTGTATTTCTGTTGGCAAGTAAGGTCTTTGTTGTGCGTCACCTTCGGTATTTTGTGGTAATGTTTTCAAGCTCCATGGGGTTCGGAATTGAGTTATTTGTCTTAGCCACTGCTGCTCTACTGAACTTCAGTTGGTAGAGAATAATTTACTGCGCCCTGTATAAAAAAGTAGGAAATTTCCCTGTTTATGCTAACAGAAAAAATATGTTGTTTGTTGCAAGACTTACTTACTATTGGTATCAAATACTTTATGCAAGAGCAAAAATTAAATTTATACACATTTCAGCTGAACAAACTTTAAAAAATTTGGTCTCCATAATGAATAAATTATTAATACAAAGAATCTTTCACTAGAAAAATCTAAATAGATTGCGATTTCTAAAAAAACACAATAAAAAATCCCTTTGTCTCCCGTTGTCGAAGTTAATCTGTTAGAAGTGAATAAGTAATTTTTGCATTTTTTTTTATTTTAATGGAAAATCACTTTGGTGTTACTGTATCGATGTTTAATTTATTATATTTCTGACAATTATTAGATATTTCTGACATGCTAAACTTTGTATTACGTTTTCCTGTTTACAAGAAGAAAAAAATTATACATGAAATGGTACAAATTTCCTATCAATATGTTTTGTAATTTTGAATGACTACTAAATAACTGTATATTATTTTAAAGTAAATTTATTCTAGATTATCTATTAAACATAGAAGTTGTAGATTTATGACCCGAAATCAACTAAATCTCCACAGACTGCGCTGCAAGCGCTTTATAGATCAAATTTGTAGGTCAAATTTGGTACGAATAGTAAGCCTTTTCTATGAAAGATTCAATATAGATTACAATTCCGATTTTGTCCTTTGAATGATAGGTGCTGGGCCCAAGCAACCTTGCCGATTCGCCATGGTGGTCTGGGAATACGAAAAATTTCAAGTGTAGCACTGCCAGCCTTCCTGTCCTCAGTTTATAGCACGGTTAACCTCGTTGGTAGCATACTAGGCCCGTCGTTCTGCGGCGTAGAGGTACCTGGCGTAGAGGCCAGGGATACCTGGCTCAGTACAACCGGTCCGGACCTACCCTTGAACCTGGCTCCGCAGCGGCAGTGGGATGAGCCACTCTGCATGAAGACCCGAAATCAACTGTTAGAGTCTTCAGGAAACGAAGCGGAGCGGTCTCGTCTCTTGGCCAGTTGTGAGCCAGAGTCAGGATACTGGTTAAATGCCATTCCATCGCTTAGCGTAGGTACCCTTTTGGAGAGGACGACATTTAGTTTGGCGGTGAGCCTACGGCTAGGGGCCCGGACTAACGAACCCCATCGCTGTCGTTGTGGGGTAGACGTCGATCCTCTAGGTCATCACGGTTTAGCATGTCGTCGCAGTGCAGGACGCATTCCGCGTCATGCCGCCTTAAATGACGTCATCCGTCGCGCCCTTGCCTCTTCCGGGGTGTCAGCAGTGCTTGAACCTAATGGCATCGCCCGGGACGATGGCAAGAGGCCCGATGGTGTGACGCTCATCCCGTGGAAAAACGGGCGGTCACTCGTGTGGGATGCCACATGCGTGGATACTGTTGCCCCATCTCACGTGAGAGCGACCGCTCGCAAAGCCGGCGCAATCAATAAAATGCGTAAATATGGGGCCTTGGGAGAGCCGTATATATTTACGCCTTTTGCCGTGGAGACCTTGGGGCCTTGGGGTGCGGAAGCTCGTCAGCTATTTAAGGAGATTTCCACACGCCTCATCGACGCCTCAGGGGATCCAAGGGCTGGCGCGCATTTCGGACAAAGGTTGAGCCTGGCCATTCAACGGGGAAATGCCGCCAGCCTCTTGGGCACCCTACCCTGCGAGCGCAGCAATTTGGGGTCGATTTTTAATATACCTAATATAGTTTTATTTTTAGTTTGATATATGTATTTAGTTTTATTTAGTAGTTTTAATCCATTTTGTGCTTTTAAATAATATATTATTTTAGGAATTTGTGTATAATAAAATGTTAGTAAATTTGATTATTGAAATAAAACACCTAATATTCCGATATATAGACGGAAATTACTGAGCTAATAACACTGTAAATACTGTAGAATTGTACAGCAGTTGCTTTGTTTTTCGTGTTAATACAACATTTGCACGAGACTATTCTTAATAGTGCGTATCAGAGTTGTCGGAATTTTGTCTTAACTATTTGTTATATATCGAGAAATCACAATTTTACAAATTAGATAGGATTTTGCTAGGTAACATCACAAAATTGTTTATTCCTTTGAAATTTCATCACGCCTGATTCATATTGTCAAAATATTCGTCATTGTATTTATTACCCATTGTATCAATTTAAAAAGAAAAAGTCGAAACCGATACAGGTTTGTCAAGAGATGTAAAATATTTAACAAAATAAAATCGATGCCTCATAGCAGTAGATCTAGGTTGTAAGAAATCATTTACTTTCAGTTGAACGTGAACACTCAAATCGGAATAATTTTATTAAATTTTCGCTTTGATGTAAAACACCTCAGTTTTTAAAAGTAAATCGGGTAATATAAAAGCTCTTTCATTTGCCTTCAGCAGTTGTGCGGGAAAATTTACGTCCAATGAGCTGTAGAAGCATTACTAAAATAGTTTGACGGTTTTGTAGATTTTGTTGCAGTTTGTAAAATAAACATTGTTGTTCCGGAATTCTACATAGTTGTGTAAAAATTACGATGGCATCCTAATAACTCTAGGAAACTCCCGCTGAGAGCTTTAGAACTCTATGATGCAACGTAATGAACCTTGTATAAGCTTAGTAACTCTATTCTGGCTTCACACCAACATGTTTGCAAACTCATTCTATATTTATAACATCACGACTATTTCCTAAAAGGATGGGCACAGCAAAATGGAACTCTACTTTATACGGTCTCCCGATACATCTATTTCTCTCACATAATATTTACTAATGGCTGCTGCTGAGTTTTGGAGATTTTTGTATAATCCTTATTTAAGACGTGACTCCATTTGTTAGTGAATCCGCTTCGCTATGCCAACTTTTAGCTCTCATAGATAAGTAGAACTCGATTATCATATTTATCAATTTATACCATCAACTCAAAATAAACATAGCGGAATAGAAGTGTTTAAATTTAGAATTTGTTTGTAAAACTAAACTGCTTGAGAGTCCCGTAAGTCACTCGTCTTCAAAGAGTGTTAGGCTTAGAACTCACAGCGTTATTTTCCCACGTGCACACCCGTCTGCGGGACCGCAACTCTTGTAGATTGTGACACTATAAGTAAAACGAAAATTTTGCAATTTCCTGACGTGATTTAAGCCCGCTGAGTGAGTGTCTACACCGGCGGGTACGCGCGGATCGCGATCACCCGCAGACGCGGCGGGCTGCGTCCGATCCTTTCGTGTGTGCGGCGGCTGTGGGGAACACAGAATATTGCAGCTTAGAAATAAAACGGTTCTGCCCACTCCGGGTGCGGGAAAATCCCGCCCCGTGAGCTCTCAGCCTTATGCCGCAATTACATTTGGTCATTAGCTGGTATTCGGGTGCATGAAAGACATTACTTAAATTCAGGCACCTTAGGTATTATTACCAATGTTTACATTGCAATACAGACTGAAAGACGATGTCGGGTAGACAAAATAAAATCCACCTGAACACGGGCGTACTCGACTCCGTTCATTTACAATGTCCTAGTCGTTTACTCGAATTCTGTTGGCACTCGTATTCGGGCTAGCAACCAAGTGTAATCGTGCTATCAGAGTCGAGCGTAATTTATACAGGATCTTGGTGCAACATGCTTTCTCTCGTACTAGCGGAACGATGTTAGTATGTCACAGGAGAGAAAAGGATTCTTGAAGTATTCAAGAACTGAATAAAGTTTTTGTTGTATTTTCAGTTTTTTTGTAATATTGGACAATGTACTACCTATCCAATATTACTGGAATTATAATATTTTTCCTTTTACCAATAAAATTGTACTGATAATTTATGACAGCAATACAGAAAATTCGTTCATTCAACCATAGAATCAGTGATACGGTATTCAGAAAATAAGGTATTTATTGGATGATTGTACTGACTTAGACCACCATTTTTATCTTTTTTTAAACCAAAGTTCTATTCTTGGTACTTTACATGTTTCTTGGGTAATACCTTTTATCGTAATATTACAATTGCTATTTCCATCAGGCGGTTGGTTTGAGGTGAAGGTCGTTCGTCGTTTGTGTGCGATTTAATCGCCAGTAAATTATTATTGGCCCTGCGCAAATATCGCTAAGGAGGTTCTTCGTGAAAAAATAATGTAGGTACGTTTTTACTGAACATTGTTAGGTAGTATTTTTTAGGTTAAAAGAAAGTTTTATGTTTTTGGGTTTATGTGCTTTTTATGGTTATGAAATGTATACTGAAAAATTTCACAAGTTTTCTTGTAATTTGAGAAAGTAGTTATTCAATGACTTACGGTTGTTTCTCTAGATTGTTCATTAATTGTAATGATAACAATAGGGATGTTGTCCGGGTAAATTTAACGTAATTCGATTTTGACCGTCAGTTAGATTGCAAAAAGTGAACACATATTATTTCTTTTGTCATTTAACCATAAAATTACAAAGATAAAAGCACGTCATGCTTTAGTTTCTAAGTAACAATTGTACCAAGACAATTGAAATCTATATACAATAATAATAGATAACGTTTAATTCTGAACAAAGTCAAATACCGCTTTCGGATCAGAATTCCCGGTAAGTATTATAAGTACTTGTGGTAGAAATTCTTGCTCCCCCTAGATCAATTGACACAAAACTCATTTGTAGAAGAAATAAACAGCTATGAAACTATAAACAAATATATCTATATATCTCATTAATGTTTTGATTATGTGAATAAGTAAATAAAACAATACGCGTCCAGTATTTTTCGATAATCTACCCGATAGACAAAGGAAAAAAAAGGTTAGTCATCATCCCTATTTAATAAAGTTAAAAAATCTGATTCTCTTTATTGCAAAAAAATAATAATATTAGAAGTCTTTCTTCAAATGGGTTAGTTAGGAGGAACTTAATACTGGAATGGTATTTGCACTTCAAAATCATACGCGTAATCAACTGTATTACTGTATCCTTGGTTCATTTAACTAGGAATTGTGTCATCAGTGAAGCAATTAAGATGTACTAAGTAGACCGTCGCGTCGGCAGGATTAGCAAACAATGTTCTTGCCAACTCTTATTAACAAACTACCTATGTGATAGTTTACTCATAAGGTTTGCTCAGTAGCTGAGATAAATGATAAGGGTAATTTGCATACAAATAGCATCTCTATCAGGAGAAAAATACTTCTTTTAATACTCTGAAGTCAAATAAAAATAAAACTTTGTTTGACTACTTACTTGCACAGATTACGTGGTACATGATACAGTCGAGGCGACAGGTGCATATAATTTATCGTTGACAGTCTTAATATACGCAGCAATTCGGACAAAATTTGTAGTGAGTGCATCCATAGTTGTGATCTCGATTGTACAATAACCGCTGATACGAATTTTCGTAAAGCACAATTGAAATATTGTAAGAAAAAATAATTTATCAAGACTCGCAAGTGTACACAGTAAAGTCTACTGTGTGTTTGGTCTCAAAAATAAGAGAAATAGACAAAACTGCCAATAAATGCTATTTTCGTTCATGTCTTCGTGTCGATACTATTCCACAGGTGTGACAAATGCCATCATCGTGGTATCCCTTTGTCAAGTGAAACGACATACCTTCGCCTCCTGCTGTGCGTCTTCCGGCGGTCGTGGGACGGCGGGTCGCTCGCGTACGCCCCGCCTTCTCCTTCCGCGCTGTGTCCAGCCCCCATCCTTACCCCATGCCACTTCACACACCCTCACTGACACTAGCCACCTACGACACCCTCTTTCGAAATAAAAACTATAGTAAAAAATGAGAAACTTTGCGTAACTAAACGTGGCTTAAAGGACCAGTATACAAGCCATTAATTAAAAAAAACTTTTTGCGTCGAACTTTTTATCTTTTTTTTACAGTCTGTAGCACTGGCAGTTTGGCTGGGGATGGAGGTTCTTTAGGGTGTCGTGGTTGATTCTCACGGGCCGCGTATGGCGCGAACGGCTTGCAACGCGAATGTGAACCGTACCGACTCTTGCGCACCTCGCACGCGCCCGCCTTACATTATTAATGAGCGGATCGAGTCACAGGCGGTTGGGTTTTACTTTTCTTATGCTGAGTATTGTTCTGTTCTATTCGTATTGTTGTAGGGAATATTTTGTGTATTGAGATTATTAATATTTAAAATACTAGCATTATTTTTCTTTTAATTTTATTAATGCAAGTGATGATTAAAGCATGATCGAGCGATTCCAAACAAAGTCATTCCCATGGCAATATTTCGACGCCATACTTACGATAGCTCAGTCACGCAAACCGGCTGATGGGATTTGGATGAAATCTGGCATCCATTAAGTAAGATATAAAAAAGGCAAAAAATACAGTTTCTAAAGTTTTATCAAAAACATAAACTGACTAAACACTTTCACAATGAATTATGGTATTTGTGGATTTTTTAATTTTTTAGGACATCTTAAAATTTTCATGTGCACAGACGGAGACACAGTTAAAAGTTTAGTACCTAAGGCCGAAGCACGAACTTTGACAAATCGCAATAGTTTTATTTTATTTATTTATTTAATAATCACTTACATCTATCATAACAGGTATAACCTAATACAATAGAGCAGTTACGATACAACCAATTATTATACAAAACTAAAAATAAAAAAAAAACACAAACACGAAAATAAAATAAACATTTTTATGATAGTATACAATAAGCGGCCCGTGTGAATTCATTCAATGTGCATTGAAACAAGTCAATGTGCGTGACGTAGTATCGTCATCGTCAAATTTTCTATGAAAGAAGCCATTTTGTTCTTGCGTCGGGTGGGGGCGCTGCTTAGTTTTCTTTAACTTAATTTAGGCGATGCGATACATTTACAAAGCTGTCAAATTCCGTGCTTGGGCTTTTGCTACAATTAAAGTGATGTTCTGTACAGGAGCTATCTGCGCGCTCACGCTTGCAACTTAAGCCTGTGTCCGCGCTAGCTAATTGTTGCCGATCCGCCTTGGAAATCGCTTCGCTCTCGTTTCTTCTAATTGCCTTAGGTGCTGCTTTCCCAATGGAAAACGTCGTCGGCCGTCCGACCGGAAGGAACGCATCATTTCTGTCCTAGCTCATGGATTATGCTGTCACTTCCGTAGCTCGAATCACCATGGGTTACAGGGTTAATATGTTTACCTGCTGTTTATGTCCAAACGTAGCAGAGAATATATAGGTACTAATATTATATCACACCAAGAGTAAAATCTTTACTAATATTATAAAGATAAAGAGTTTGTTTGTTTGATTGTTTGGTTGAACGCGCTAATCTCAGGTACTACTGATTTAATTGAAAATTTATTTTTGTGATAGATAGCCTTTTTTTTATCAAGCCTTTTTTTATCGAGCAAGGTTTGGCTATATAACATCATGATAAGACTAATAGGTCTTTAATGTTACACAAAAATCAAGTATGCAGAAATTGTTCTCCTTTTAAAGTTCTAAAAAAATCCGCGACTGCATATGTCCCTCTTTCAAGGTTGACTCACTATCACCTATTTATCCCGGAAAACTTAAACTAAAGTTAACGCGCTAAAAGTCGCGGGCGGCCGCTAGTCATACATAAACGAATATCTTGGAATTAGAAATGGCTAAAAACGTTTATTATGCAAGATATGAGTAATTCGTATGATTACAGCTTACAGCTATGTTTCACCGTCAAATATAGCTATCTATATAAGAACTAATTCCATTTTATGCTACTCGTATGTTAGTAAACACAAGTGACACAACAAAAAATATATCTCAATTCATGACTTTCACCTCAGCCTAATGTCTCGACTTCATCTGTTTTTAGAATCTTTGCATCAGCTGAGAAGGAGGAGCTCGATGGTGTCATTGGTTAACGTGTTCAGCTGCGGTTGAAGTTAAGCAACTTTTGCAGCGGTCGGTCATTGGATGGGTGACCAAAATTTTACTATCTCGAGCTCCTCCGTGCTTCGGAAGGGACATTAAGCCGCCGGTTTCGGCTGCATCTGCGGTATCCACCAATCCGCACTGGACTCGTGGTAGGTCATGGCCGAATTTCTCTTTTCCATCCATAGGGATATCCAGGCATGCGCTCTAGCAGTGGGGATATTAATAGGCTAATGATGATGATGACATCAGCTGAGATGGATTTATTTGTTCGATATTTTATGTTTTTTTTTTCGAAAATATGAAATTATTTTCGTTAATATATTGAACCGACCGAGACCAGACTATTACGCATCTGCTTTGTGTTAGAGAAGCATTCGGTTCAGTGGCGTGTTCAAATGCGAACATCAATTATACATGTATGGATAAAGCGAAAGCGAGATATTCGGATAAACATATTCATTCTTCGGATACGGAATAGCACTTTTTAATCTCCGCAAATGACAAGCATTGACTTATTATTGTTTTTAGAATGCTGCATGATAATCTTTTACCTATTAATACTCCACAGCCGGGGATATTCTTCAACAGACTATTGTCTTCAACAGAGGTTCTTAAACTTCATACGCCTACCGACCAATTTGAAAATTAATGTGTATTTGCGCCCCCGAAACGTGCGACTTTATCACATGTAACAACACATTATAAAAGGCTATTACACACGAAATAAACCAGTAGTATTTAGTTACTTACAGTACGCAGTCTTTATATTTGTTAAATATCCAAAATAATAAATAAATCATCATCTCCTCCGCTACTTCAACAACCCCTATTTTTAGGACTTATCGGCTCCTTATGAACTGATGGCGCCCTCACGTGGGCGTTATTACAAACTTTTAAAAGTTTGGTATAAAACAGCTCTCTGATACAATTCATTATGAAACAGTAGATGCAGTAGCTCTCTGATACAATTAATTATGAAATTATGTCATAGATCCGGTCGTTTGACAAACGCAAGCAACTCTAAAGTATCGATGAAAAGGATGGCGGCAGTCGTAACGGATTTTTTTTCACTTTTATTTTTACTTTGGTATTCTGAAAATACATATAATGTCGAGTTCGCCTTACAGAACAGCCCGGCTAACGGCCACGAATTCAAAAATGTTAGTGATTTTCACGTCTGCTAATTTATTTAATAACGGAGTCAAAACTATTAATAAACAATATATTTTACAATCCATAGCACATATATTTAAGAATTACCTATTGTAACTCCAAAAACCCAGTAACTTTAGTCCATATAAATCGAAGCGAACTGCGAATTAACACATTTCACTTGAAAGATGCTTCTCATTGTTAAAAGAATCCAAGTTTTCCATCTCTTTCACTGATGCGTTTTATAAGTTCATTAAAAAGGATTGGAGACACTAAAAATGTTAATGTTAATTTCAATTTCTAATTCCGTACAATTAATGTATAGATAGGCTAAGAGATTATATTGAAAGTAATAAAGTAATTTATTGGTAAGTATGACTTGTTATTTCTCGGTCGAGTGCGAGTCGTACTGGCACTTGAAGGGTTCCGTAATACCGTACAACGCAATTAAAAAAAATACAGTCATACTTTTACTATTCCAAAATTCACCAAAATCGTTGAAAAACGTCACAACAGACAAGTCACTTTCAAGGTTTTAATATTTAGTAGGTACGGATGAAATTGTTTTGCGTCGCATGCAAGTAACGCGCGTTTAGATAATAAGTGATATTTTTTTTATTTAAAATAACTGTTTGTAGAGAGTTGATTTATCGGTGGCATCGCAACGTAATTTATAACTGCGTAGCTGATCATTAGAATGCATGAACACATCTCTCGGTAGTCAGATAGACTTATATGCCTCGGTTAAGTGCCCATTTCAATCTTCATGTTAATGCAGACACCTCTTTTATAGAAAAAACTTATTACTAAAAAAATCCGCGTTAGGAATTTGTTCCAGATTACAACCATTGTTTTTGGACTGTTTCATTGTCTTTAAATATATAAAAGTCAATGTTTTTTTCATAAATTGGCGTCGGCCGTGGTGCTCTATCATATGTTTGAGAGACTACAACCTACGTACAAACATATAAGGGGTAAAAATTATACTTTAAATAATATACTTTTTCCATATCCAGCACGGTAGAAAGTTGTTTTTCTTCTTATTAGCGACTTGCTATAAATCCGCTCTGATATAAGTTATTGAGTAGGGAGTTGTACAAAAAATATTTTTTACTCTATTTTAGTTTCACATTATTTTTTGTAGGGAAACATACCAAATACCTATACGACTGTAAACAAGGTATACTATTACAATACCCACTTAAACTTAATAACGGTATTCAAAAAGACCTTTAATCAATTAAGTTGGCATACCATTATATGTATTTTTATTGTAGCGTTAATTATAACGTTATTTGCTTATCAGGTGAAGCACGGTTCAGCCCCAATGCGTGTTCGTAAATAAAACCGTTGAAATAGTTTATAACGCTCGTAATGGTTTGACCCGGCAAACCCAAAGTAAATAGGTCTTTGAGGCAAACAAGGATACAGAGCCGGATTAAGTCTTGGAGGGGCCTTTATAGGCTAGGAATGTAGACCACATTACCTTTATTCTTCCTGAAATAGTTGCCTTTGGTACAAAATCACTTAACATCATGTCTAATATTGTAACTCTAGAGAAAATCCTTTACTGAAACAAAGTTATTGTTCTATTAATCTCAAGGAAACATTTACTAAGAACATTAACTTCCTATATTGAATTGTGTGAACGGTTGTGATACAAAAATTGTTTCGAAATTTCATGTAATAAAAGCGAGTAGTAAGTTTCAGTTGGTTTTGAGCAATGTTCGTATGATATGAAGTTGTACTCATTCATAGGAATAAAATGTTACATAGTCAACCTAGTCATGCCAACTAAGTGTACAAATAGATCTTAAAATTCATAAATACACAACTTTTCGAGCACATCATAATATTAATAAGACTGGTTTCATTAATTATGTCACGTGCCGTCCGCGGGGCCCCCGGTGATTCGGGGCTCAAACTCAATTCCCTGCGTTGCGTGCCTGGATGATCCGGGACTGCAAGAAGTTGAAAGTGATCTTAATAATTAAAAGATTCGTTAGCATCATCAGCCGGTGTTCGCATTAGAATCTGCGGGCGGCAGAGTGTGAAACGGTAAAAATTCAACTTTCCTCTTAGAATTTTTAATGTAAGCGTTTTAGAATGAAGATGTTGATGGTTTATAAATAGACTTGAGTAGATAGGTGTAAAAACGAAGAACTGGGTAAAACTTGTATTTAAGATTTAATAATACAGTTAACTGAATATCCAAGTCGCATATATTATCATTATCATTTATTTATTTATTTCAATAACAAAATCCACATCAATTTCTTGCCTTAATATAGGTATATTCTATGCCATCATCCCAATTACGGATTTTCATTATTTAGATATCTAACATTAATTTAAAAAACTGGAAAACCTTTTATCAGTCATTGGCGAGGTATGTGATGCAAATTACTACCGCTTTAACTTTTTTCATAACATTAAGGTGAACATTATTAAAGAAACGAGTACCTTAAGGCCTTTGGATTTTAATAATGTTCATCACATTATTCAAATTACAAGCAGTTTTTTTGTTTTTGTATTGATGTATACATAGGTACTAATTTTATTATGCAAAAGTAAATATTTTTTGTCAGCATAACGTTAAACCCATTTACCTTCATTTGCGGAAAATTGAAGGGGGTTGAAAATTAGTACGCGACTCATAATTTTCCACGCAGATTAAGTCGCGGGCTTCTGCGCGAGTCTAAATGCGAAACTTATGAAAATCTTTTAATCTATGCCACAACAAAACAAAAAATTATAGCAGTTCACAGATTCTAATAGTAGGTCTAAAATAACTGGTGGTGATGTGTGTGCAGTATCTATATTGCCTCATTATGTTGAAATCTAAAAATATAGTATAAAACCTAAAAATTAACCGAGCCTACAATTTTATATTAATGCAATTTGAAAACATTGAGAGATAATATATATTCAATACTAATACTTTACTAGAGCAATACTCGTATAATGGCATGCCGAGCAGTCTACAGTGCCAGCAAATTCCAATTCGGATCGCTCCTGAACGAAGGCCCATTCATGCTTACTGATATCCAGCGGGTGACTGGAATACATGCTGGTGATGGCACATTCCTGTTTCATAGCTCGGAGCGAATATATTCGTAAAATACAGCCATACCTATCATGTGTCTAGAAATCAAATACGCAATGCACGTTCGTAATAGACGCCGGCGGTTAAGTTGTGTTTATGTTCCGAAATTTATTGTTACAAAAGTATGGCATTTCGAATTTGCCGCGTAAAGGTTTTATTTGAATAAGTTACATTGGGACTTTACTTATTTCCTATTCCCATATTCCTCCTACACGTATTATCTTTCTCGATTGCAAGAACGAGTCAACAAATTCCACTGGGACATCTAACGGGTGTTGAAGTTTACTCCCGCTCTTAGAAAAACAGCATCTTTTGTTAATGGCTGTCGTAAATCGCGCCGTACGTAATTAATTTGTTTGGTAGACCATTGTCAAGCAAGACTACCAGCTTAGTATTGTGATTAGGAATACTAACCGGCCACGAACCCGACTACCTTAGAGGTATAAGCTTCCGGATTGGCCGTTGATGCAAACTATTTTTTTTATAGCGAAGTAGGCCCACCTGATGTAAAGTGGTGATAAAGTCCAAAAAATAGTTGGTACAGCAGTTATAAACTACTACAGCAACCATCCTCACCTTGCCAGCCTGCAAAATACTTCTTCACGCCTCTCTTAAAGGACCCCAGATTGAAGGAAGCAGAGAACACGTGCGAAGACAAAGAATTCCACTTACGAATAGTACGACAAAGAAATGAGTCACCAAATTTCTTTGTTCGTGTAGGAATAGTGGCCACAGCAAGTCGGTGGCAACGTAGGCCAGCGCGCGTGATCTTCTATAGAAAAGTATTGTGCTACTTCCTTATTGGTTTCGAATTATTGCCATTTGTTCTAATCCACCTAGTTTAAAATCTCAGTTTTTTGATTACCGTGCCAATGCTCTCGCAAAATTATGGTTTATTAAATATTTAGCATTGCCCGCGTCACCAATATACAAAAACAGCAAATTTTCTTTAATTTTACAAAACGTACCTGTACTTGTTGTTTACTTTATACTCACATAGGAATTAAAGTAAAAAGCCAATGTGGAAGAACTCGAGTTCAGTATCCACTGAAGTTGCGTCGTCCACAGTACAAAATTTAAATGAGATGTGGAAGTGCTAATCTCCAACATCCCAAAAACGAGACACCTGTGACAGTCGGTTGGTAAACACACTCTTCTATACTTTGGATTTATATGAAAATGCTTTCTGAACACATATGACGTTACGCTCTCTGACACAATATTTACGTAAGAGAGCGTGTTTCATAGGTATTATTTAAATATATAAGTATTATATTTGTATAAAAATAAAAAACAGGAAGAAAGACAATAATATTTAAGTAGAAAATAAGGTTGTAAAATATTTTGTTTCTTTCTTGTAAGACATAAAAAAATATCTCCTGAGTTGGAAGGTCAATACATGAAGTGCGCGAGGCACTGAATTTTTAATGCTGATTTATATCACTCAACCTGTCTCAAACTTAGGAATATTATTGTCCGATGTAACTACACTGTATTATAATGATGTTTTAAGACGTTTATGTGAATAATCTCTAATGTTTGGTTTCAACATGCTAATTGTGTCTGTTGATTAAATCACTGCCGGAACCTCAGCGATACTGCGGCCAGTACGATACTTGTATCGAAGCAGCCTATTGTATGCTCAGACAGCGACATATATTTGGCCTTATTCAAAGTGAAACTTTTATTTTTCGTTCATCTTTAGTATGCCGCATTACATTTTTAAATGCTTATTCAAACATCAGACCTCGTCAATAAGCATCCGTGGTTCAGTGGTAAAAAGCTCGCCTGAAAGGAATATTTTTTATTATTTTTTTATTAGCCAGAAAAGAAAAGTAATATTTTATAATGAGAGTAACTTGGTTACTCTCATTATGTTTATTTATATAATGAATGTTCATTAAATAATTTCTGTGTTTGTATGTAGGTCAATAAAATATAAACGTTTTCCTTCTTAAATCTTGATGAAAGCCTTAAAATAAGACGCCACATTTGGCATTTGTGGGTTGTTGTGAGAAACTTAAGACGTTAAATGTCAATGTTGTTTATTGAGTCTAGCCGCTTACAAGCACTTATGAAAGTCGTAAAGCTTCGGAAGTCTACATCCCGGGAGACTATGTATAGCTTAGGAAGAATAATTCCTATGTAATATATTGAAAGAACAATATTTATGATGTTAATGGCTCCTACACACAATGTCGGCGGCGCTAGCTGCCGGCAATTGCCGAGTGGTACGTGCCGACGGCTATTGCCGCGCCTCCACGCCGCCGGCACGTGCCGCAGAAACTTGGACAAAGCCGTTGTGCATCACAGATATGCAACCCACGCGGCATGCTTGCATACCGGAGCGGCTGCTTTCTGCGGTAAAACTTTTGCTTTAAGCTTTGAAGCAGCAGTGTGCATCGCGGCTTAATAACGGCAAGGCCGGCGGGGGTTCCGCCGGCACAGTGCGTAGTAGCCATAATAGGAAGCATGTACCTATAACCATTACAAAATACGTATGTAACAATTTAGTATTTTTTAAAAAGCATTACGATTATTTCGGTTTTTTACCATTTTCGGCAATGTGTGCAGCTTTCTTAAGGTGCTGTCCAACGACCTGTGTTCGCGGACGAGGCCGCGCCGCGCAGGGTTGCCACACGTATGAAAACTCTAACGTTTGAGATTTAACAGTCTCTATGCATGATACGAGGTAAATAGAAATCTGATACACTTTGTGATGGAATTATGAAGCTGTACTTACTGAGTCGATGGACATTTATTAACTTTCTGATAATATTTTTAGTTTTGTGTGCATGACACAAACAATGAACATTGTTCAAATCTCATATCAAAGTGTACGAGATTAGTATTTACCTTGTATCATGAATAGAGACTGCTAAATCTCAAACGTTAGGTTCTCATACGTTTGGCAAATCTGCGCGGCGCGTCGGCCTCGCCCGCGGCAACACCGGTCGTCGGACATCATCTTTAGATGTAAAGCAACGCAACTATTTCTAATAATAGCCGTTCGGCTATAAAATCTAAGTGCAAATTAGCGAAACCGAAATATCATCTAGAATTTTATTGTTTCAATGAAGACAAATATTTGAGTTTGCTTCAGAGCAGGAGACATAAATCAGCCAAGAGCAGGACGAAATAACATGTCCGTCCACTGTCTCACCCCTAGGTTCCTGTGGGAGTGATACGGGAGAAGCCAGGATACTATTACTGCTATTCCTTCGGCTATTTGTGTTGATTTAGAAAAGTTTTCCTTAACATGCCTTGAAATACGAAATGCTATTAGCAGGTTCCGCGTTCGTTGACTAAGTGTCATTTTCTTTGTTGTATCCAACAAACGAGTCTCGGTCGTTAATATTTATTTATATATCTTTTCCGTTACGTAAGGACATCAATGCGCTGATGTATCAAGAGAGTTCAGTTGTAGTTACCTATTTTTTTATTATTCCGGAAACTAAACCGCACAAATGTGTTTAAAATTTCCGAGCCAATATAAGCATTATCTTTATCCCATTTATTTATTTGTAATACGTTAACGCTAAAGTAAGAGGCGACTTATGTAAGTAGTGAATCTTCTTTATCATCATCAGACTATTATTGTCCTCACTGCTAGGGCACAGGCCTTCCCTATGGATGTAATAGGGAGATTGGGCCATGACCAACCACGCGAGCCTAATGCGGATTGGCTGGTGCTAACGAATGCATGCAGCCGGGACCAATGGCTTAACGTGTCTTCCGAAGCACGGAAGAACTCGAGATAGAAGATTTTTGGCCACCCATCCAATGACCGACCGCTGTGAAAATTGCTTAGCTTCAACGATCGCAGCAGAACGCGCTAACCACCCGCGCCATCGAGCTCCTCACTGTGAATGTGAATCTTACTTATTACCAACTTATCACGAACACAAAGCTTTTTCTTGTCAGTCTTCTACCCGGAATTCGGGACAACAAACTATTGAAATGTAAGTAGAAATTAACCTTTTGAAAACACTCCAAATTAGTGCAAGATTCGCTGATCGGTAATAAATAAGCAAGCAATTTAAATACAAGCAAATACAATACTTGCTTCAACAATCCTATAAATTAGGTACATATAATAATTACTCATTATCTGCTTTAAATAAAAGCATATTGTTGTATTCATATGAATTAGTGTTGAGTAGGACTTACAAGAGGCGGTACATTTGTCCCGGACATGACGCCAAATTCTAAGAGCGGCTCAAAATTTTAAAATGTACTACTTCACATTAAATGTCGCGATAGTCGCGTCTCGTTACTCACTCACTCTTCGTAAGTCTGAGAGAGAGCGAGGCATGACATTTCATTTAAGTCCTCTACGCACTATCCATCTGTATCTCTATCTGTTTTACGTGTATAGCGCTGTCCTGCATGCTGGATCCAGCAAGATTGATAGTGCGTAGAGGAGGTGCTACTCGTGCACACAAACGTAATGTCGAGCTTCTGTACGCCTCAATGTCATATTTGTACTCGTCACTTCAAATGTATTGCCGAGCTTCAGTAGTCCTCGCCTCATTTGAAGTGGGACATTGTACTGGTTCAGTACAAAAAAGAGGTTACTCTTACAAACTCTTTTTCAAGTCGTGTCCTACCCAACACTAATATGAATGATCATATCTGATCTAGATAACTCAGTTGACGAAAGCTGCTACGGAATAAACAACCAAAGGAAATTTAAATATACATTACACGGAAAAAAGCAACAAAAAGGACGAAGAAAATTGAGGTGTACATTTTTACTTTTCATCTCAATTATCCTGATTGGAGGTAAAATGGAATCGAAAGCGTATATCTGTGATGTGAAAATGAGATGAGATTTTATTTCGAGCACCCGTAACATGTAAAAATCGACTGCGGCAATGTTGGGGTCGCGTGAACAATTGACACCGTTTTTTGTTTTTCTTTTTACGAGTTTTTATTGGAAAAGCGGAAAAGGATTGATGTTGTGCTGTAAAAATAGGTGATGTATTTTTGTATGTCTGCCTACTAATGTATAGGTTGTTCTTCATTTTCTTTACAGATTTTTTTATGTGAATACTTACATAGTCTTGTCGTTCTCTGTTTTTTTCTGTATAATCTAAAAACACGCTGAAAAAAAGAAGTTTTTATTACAAATAAGAATTGGAAACAATTAAATTTATGACTGCCATAAATCGTAAGAACCATTAGCAGAGAAAATGCGTAACCATAGACTTAGAGTGGTCTGAACATGGACATAGGATTTTCTTGGTCCAGTTGCCGGAGTCTGAGCGAAACTCGCACGCAATGGATAACTTCATATAAGGAAAAAAAAGAGCGAGCCTTACAGTAGTCGCGTATGATGTGTAACATTTATAACCTCACCTTATATTAGTAAAAAAAGAAATAAAACCTACTACAAAAGGATTAAGCCATTTATTTGAACATTATGTTCTAAAATCAAATCAAATAGCGCGCGCTTTCGCGACTTCCTGTTATACACTTCCGTCCCATTTCACGAAATCACTCCTACAAATTGCAGGAAAGCGAGAGAAAAGATTTTACACATCAAAAAAGCGCTGGTACAGTCTATACCTATACGAACTGTTGGCCGCACGATCATGTCGACTCTGTCACACTCCCAAGTTTACTTCACAGTTGGGCAGGGAACACTCTGTCCATCTTTGGCCTATTATTATAGGTAGCGGAAAACTTTTTAAGCAAAACAACAAACAAACTTGTACAGTAGACGCGTTTGTATGTACAATTGCTACTGCGCAGGTTACTTGTGTATGGTCGTTGCTCAAGAAGCTTGCTGTATGCCTATCAGAAAATATATATTTAAACGTCGACAGATTGTTTCTACCTACTGTTGAGTCTGAGAGAGAAGCCTGACCTTTTGAAACTATTACCGGCATTAACAACAGACACACTCGAAACGTTGTACTATCAATTATGCAAATGTCCGGTCACAATATTCAACGAGCCGTCTTTGACGATTTCCATTATTCGTACGTAATTTGGGTAATGACAAGTTGTCAACAAACGTCAATGTAATTTATCTCCACTCTGTTGTTTCCTAAGCACATCGTGAATTTGTTTTGACTTGGATCTCAAAGCAAAGGCGCAACGCACATCGGGAGAGACGCGGCGAAGATACTGAGAAGTTAGTCGCCTGTTTCCGTGGCGCCGGGTGAACTAACAACAATCGTTCTTAAGTATCCAGGCTGGGGATGGAAATCATCAATTCAGTCCAGTGACTGAATGACTGAAGTCAATATAAAATTTCAGTACATTTTCTACTTGTTTTCGAATACAATAAAAAAAACATACAAAGTTATTTTTACTGTAACTATTGCTTTATTTATGTTATAGTAATAAGTATAAACATAAATGTTTATTTTTTATATCGGTAAATCTTTAGTTATGCCGTGTCCCTATTGTCAAATTTTTCCGACGTTGGCGTTCGTTATTAAACAGAACGCGCAGATTAAACAACTAGTGGTATTTGGTCGGAAAAATCCGACCTTGGCGATTTTGGCCTGTATATTTTTGTCGGAAAAATCGACCTTGGTTATTAAAGGGTTAATTTACAGTAGTTTTCAATATCTTATCCCCTTTTAGATATCTCCTTATCTAATTAGATAAGGACAACTGCTTTGTAATTACAAAGCAGCCTTTGATATTTTCTTAATAATTTTCGATTTTCGTTTTAACTAGACGATCATGTTTTGGTAAAGCTATTTTGTTGGAGCGAATATAAAAGGGGATTATAAAAGCTTTTACACGTCACATCAGATTACACACAGGGGTAGGGATTTCCGCTCTGTGCTCTTCGAAATGAGGGATAATCTGAGTTTGTTTGTTCGTATCGTAAATACAACTTTCACGTTCTAGAGATCGTATTACTCGCTTACTTCCTGCAATGTTCCCTCAAAGGCACCTTAGGATCCGTGATTCTATAACCTTAATAAAGTAGATTTAAGCCTGACGTACGTATATATTGTACTTCATGACGACCTCCGTGGCCGAGTGGTTTGTACGCCGGGTTTCATGGTGTCGCCGACTCGAGAGGTCCCGGGTTCGAATCCCGGTGGAGGCAGATGTTTGTGTGATGAATACGAGCATTTGTACTTCAGTCATGGATGTTTAATATGTATTTCTATATAAACATACTTATATATGTACAGTATATCGTCGTTGCGACTTCAAGACCTCCTATGTGTCATTTTTGTCGAAATACCTTTTTTGTACGGGTTTATTTCAAATTTTGGCGCTACATCGAAATCAAAAACTCTCGTGTGAATAAGTCTTTTCAATTTCTATTTATTTACTTTATTCAATATATCCTAAGTGCTTGCTCAAGCAAAGTTGGCATTTAAAATATCTTATGTGTAAAAGCGCTAGATAGGTAAAAATTGTTATTGGTCAAATTTTCAAAATAACTAACCAATAGAAGCACTAGAATGAGAGGGATGCATAGATCGCGTGATTATTTTCCGATTGTAGGTGTTACATGGGGGTAGTAATATAAAAATTACGTTAGCTTCGACGGGTTCTCGCTCTGTGGTTATAAAAGTCGATGTGCAAAGTGTATTGCTTGCTCCAAAGCTATTGGCAAGTGCCCTGTTCTATAAATTGAAGTTACAATGTCATAATTTCACTGTTTACGATGTTTTATCAAAATGTATCAATTTACTGCTGGCACGAAGCAGACGGTAATGTAACTGCGGATGAATTTACATCTTGCTTAATAGACCATTGTCAAAATTTACCAACTACGATTGAGTGTATTATTATTTTTATGTTTGTAGAACAGAAACCGAATTTCGTCGACTGCCCTAAGTGTTTTGGCACAACGAAGGCAATTGAATATCGAACAACTCTATTTAGAGAAAGGGCATCAATGATCTGCTCCTTACTCCCGGTATCTTTGCAGACGACAGCACAGTCTCGGAGAGATACCTGCCTGATGTGAAGTCTGATGCAGACGTCCGATCTTTAAGGGAGGCGATGGTGGAGGGAGTGATGCAACCCTGGAAGCTGTTTCCCTCTGGGGTGAAGCCAACTTGGTTGGATTCAATCCCTCTAAAACACAGGCCTGTCTCTTCTCGGCGAAACGAAGTCCATTCCATCTGACTCCGACTTTCCGAAACATCTCCGTGCCGGTTACAGACCATCTCGAGCTCTTAGGTCTCGACATCTCATTCAGCCTCAATTTCGGTCGCTACATCGAATCCATTGCTAAAACCGCTGCCAATAAACTTGGAATACTTTCTAAGGTCAGGCGGTATTTGACATCTGAGCAGCTCCTTAACCTTTACCGAGACCAAGTTCGCTCCTGCTTGGAGTACTGTTGTCACCTTTGGAATAGATCTGCTCGGTATCAGCTGGATGCACTGGACTCGGTGGAACACCGTGCGAAGAGACTCATAGGCGATGACGCTCTCGTTGAGGCTAATCTCCAGAGCCTTGACCACCGAAAACGTGTAGCTTGCCTCTCGGTATTTTATCGGTTACATTTCGGAGAGTGTGCGGAGGTATTTATTACACAATTTGATTCTCCCTTCCCCTTTCCACCACCGGACGACCAGGCGCGGCGAGGGCTTTCACCCTTATGTTGTCCAAGTTCCTCCCATTCGCACGAAGCGATTTACTTCAGCTTTCATTATGCGAACGGCTAGGGAGTGAAACTCCTTACCGAGGTCTGTTTTCCCGGACCAATATAATCTGGACATCTTCAAGGCCAGAGGGAACAAGCATCTTCTAGGCAGGCGTGTACCATCCTAAGCCCCATCATCGCTTTCCATCAGGCGAGATTTTGGTCAAACGCCTTGCCTATTAAACATAAAAAAGGGCACACCATGATGGAGGTGGACAGTGTTCACTCCACTATTGAGCAATACATAAAACCACTATTATATACTATTGTCATTGCAATGAATAATTTTAAAAACAAATAACTTGTATAATTTAAAGTCATGTGTTTTGAATCTCAATCCCTTTTACATACTTATATTCTCTAATGTGATACAAAACGCGCAACCAAAACCTCTTATGTGTCACATTGAATTGTTTTTTATTTTTTTTACTACAATTTCGTTTATTATTTAAAATGACAAGAGCAAAATAAAAATCATAAAACCCTCTAGTTATCACTTGTATTTTTTGTTATATTTAGTTTCCTTATATTTTTTTCAGTAGACAGTTTTTATTGAATATCTCGCATTGAAGAATTTTACACATGGGAGGTCTTAAAGTCGCAACGACGATATGTATTCTATCCGTTACCGTAGCATCCCATAACACAAGCCTTACAGTGCTTACTTTGGGACTAGGCTAATTGGTGTGAGTGTTGGATATTGTGTAGGAGAGGCAGTTCATAGCGGATTTACCGCTCGATTTAGAGCGCCCGCCTGGGGAAGTAACCCCCACTTTATAGAAGACCATAGTAAAATGACATTACCTTTTGGTGGTGTTGTGTTTCTGTGCTGAGCAAGCATTCCAGCTCCAATAGTTAGGGGATTGGTTCAGTAGACAGTTTTTATTGAATATCTCGCATTGAAGAATTTTACACATGGGAGGTCTTAAAGTCGCAATGACGATATGTATTCTATCCGTTACCCTAGCATCCCATAACACAAGCCTTACAGTGCTTACTTTGGGACTAGGCTAATTGGTGTGAGTGTTGGAAATATTTATTTATTTATTTATGGAAGTGTAAAGCAATAAGATTTTGAACGCATTCCAATTATAATGAAGTAACTAACGTATTCAAATGAACACATTCAGCGTAACAACATTTCACTTTTGCGCGCCGGCCGCTTTCGAAAAAGAAGTACATTAATAAATCTAAAAAAGATAAACAACGAATCATTGATCTTGAAGTGGAATAAGAAAAAAAGAGTTGCATGCTAGCAAGGGTGATATCTATAAATCAAACATGGCGGTGAAACGCTTGCTGAATGGTGCGATGATAATTAGGTAAGTGACAGGGCAATTACATATGGCGGGCGACTGTCTGCTACGACTTCATATGCGCGTACGACGCCGCTTACAATGCGTACACTAGACATGCGCAAAATACTTCACTGAAGTGTAAAGAGTGATAAAGTCCAATTGGACTAGATGAAGTATATCACTCATCTAGTTCACTTGGCTCAGTAGGTACTTCATTAGTCCATTTGAGTCACCTTGTCATTAAGTCCAATCGCGTTATTTCATTCGTATAGGTTAATCTGTTCCGTAGTTAGTTCTAATGATTAGGTATGAGTCGTCACGTCAATTTGTGTTTATAATTTTGTAGATAAATAACATAATGCAGTCGTAACTTAAAGATTGGGGAGCTCGATGGCGCAGGTGGCTAGCGCGTTCGGCTGCGATCGTTGAAGTTAAGCAACTTTCGCAGTGGTCGGTCATTGGATGGGTGACCAAAAATTTACTATCTCGAGCTCCTCCGTGCTTCGGAAGGTACGTTAAGCCGTTGGTCCCGGCTGCACCTGACACCGGACCTTAATAGGCTGATAATGATGATGATGAACTTAAAGATTATTATAACAATTGAAATGTTTGTATTTTACAGTTATTTACAGATTTTACATACGAATTTACACAGGTGTACTTACTTTTAAGGCCTTATTATTTGTATATAGAATGACAAATAGAATATCCTTTAGTTTTAAGTTAAAGTACACTAGATAGATAATAAACAAAAAATGTTTTTTAAAAAATGTATACTCTTAAATTACGCCTTCAATTAATATTTAAGTAAATCTAAGCCTTTATATAATTGTTTGTGCAATAAATTGAGTGCGGGCGGACTCTGACTCCGGAGCCGTGCAACTGTCTCGCTTCCGCACGTGGTGTTTGTTATCTATCCGTTCGCTTTACTCTCCTTCAGAAAACTGTGAACTAGATGAAGTACTGAACTAATTGGGACCCGAATGACCGAACCGACTGAAGGAGATATACTTGCTAAATGGACTAGTCCAATTGAAGGATTCATTCACGGACGACAACTCCAGCTTACACACATTGAAGGGTCGTCAGGCTAAGAATATGTCATTCATTGAATAATATGTGTAGGTATGTGCAAGAGCACCTAAATGCTGGAAACCTAGTATTTTTGTATTTAGCCGAATAAAGAATAAATGAAGCAGATTTTTAATTTGAAGTAAGATTAAACTAAAGGCAGTGATAATATTTTAGAATAATAGTAAAGAAAATACAGAAAAAAAAAATCTCAGTTTGTTCAAACTCGATAAAAGTTCGTGGAATTCTTCAAATAAGGTAGCATTATCGCTTAATACCTTTATATTCTAAAGCCATATCAATGTTTCTACTCCTGGACAAAGAATCTCGCTATTACGAGACTATACCTATGTTTCCACTCATATAACATATAACCTTTCTCTAAAGATCTTTTAATATTAATATATTTTTAATACTTTTAAAAAGCTTCATTACGCAAAAATGTTTTAAGAAGAAATGATTCAAAAGAACCCGATTTTGCCTGCTACTTCAGAAAATTGACGAATTAATGTAAATCATACAAAAAGTGTTCAAAGAAACTTGTGAAAAGGAGGAAGGCCCCGTCGATTCCTATTCAACCATTTACAAACTCATTCAACAAACTACTAAGCGACCCCAATTATTCAGTCCAATTGTTTCCGTTTATCATTGAAAAGGGATTCCTTTTTTCTTTGATCATTTGCTAAAATCTTACAGTACACTTATTTTGAAATATTAAATAATGCCATGGTCGCTTTGCTCGTAAATCAATTTAAATTGGAGATTTGTATTTTTTTGGTACAAAAGTTGTATTTCCACGTAGTTAGCTATGAACAGAACATGATTGAATTACGGCGCTTCGTGTTATCAAAATTAGTTAAATAACTCCGAGTTAACTTCAGTTAACTCATTAAATATTTATTTACTTTTACCACTGTGCGCCTCATTTGAACGATTAGTCTGCTTGAAAGTCTTACAATGACTTTTCTTGTACTGTCGTGAGCATAATTTGCTTGATTAATTGTTTTATCTAAGCGCATATTATACTTTTGCTTTATATAAAAAGTTTGAGGTTAAAAATATTGTGTAGGAGAGGCAGTTCATAGCGGATTTACCGCTCGATTTAGAGCGCCCGCCTGGGGAAGTAACCCTCACTTTACAGAAGACCATAGTACAATGACATTACCTTTTGGTGGTGTTGTGTTTCTGCGCTGAGCAAGCATTCCAGCTCCAATAGTTAGGGGATTGCTTCAGGGTAGGCAACGCGCGAGTTTTTTTTGGTTTTGTAAGCTTGTTTGTATCCAAAGGGTGGTAAAACAGCAAAATTATACTTATAGATTTAAGATAATGTTAAAAGAACAGTGTCTTAATTCTATCAGTATAATTTGTATTAAGGTGTGAGGAAGCTTCATATTATTATGATCAGTAGGCCTATTCGCTGTTTTTGACAGATGTGATATTTACTGAGTTATTTGCTGATTCAATGCTTAATTAAAACGCCACCAAATACTTGTCCTGAAAAGCATCATGGCTATATAATTTACTTTTTAGTTACACACTATAAATATAAAAAAAAATGCGAATAGGCCGTCAGGATTGGAAATCTTAATGTCATATCTTCAATAACTCGTAGCTTACTTACGTTAAACAAGACCAATCTTAATACGAACAACCAATTAAAATTAATATCTCTTACCGTTACGTCCACCTAGAAAACCAACAGTCAAACAGAATGCAAATAATAAACACGAAACTGCTATTATGTTGGGAACAAGAAATCAAAAACGTATATTAAAGCGTGCCATCTGCTACGTAGTGCGATAAATCTTAGGATATCGTTATCGTGTTTATTTGAAATTAATTGGTAATCGGTTGTATACTCGTAATAGCGGGAACACTTGTGCGCTCGACTGTACTGTAAGTGGAGCGGAGCGGCATGGCGGCGACGCGAAACCAATTCACGGTTAACATTCACCTTACATTTTGAGCAAACGTCTTCATTTGAAACGGTTCGACTCGTACTAAAACAATGTTTCTAAGCTCACGGATTGTTAGACTATCAAGCTTCTCTTTTTGCGGAAACAGCGAACTTTATTTAAAGAGTATTCTTGTACCTGTTAAAATACTATTGTTTTCAAATGTCTCTAAATCATATGTTGAGTGATCATGTAACCTCGCATTCGGTAGGCTGAGCCCTACCTATCGATGACCTTCGGTACGTATTGATGTCCCTACGGCTGGGGCACAAGCAGACCCCTCTTCCCAGTGGGCACTTTGGGCAAGTGCCCAGGGCCCCGCGATCGATAGGGGCCCCCCCTCAGATCAAATACAAAGTCCCTAGTTACTGTCAGATCACCAAACGATAACCAATATTTATTACCAAAAAACTTATATAAATTGATGAAATCGAACCTAAATTACTCACTACAATACCAACTTCCTAGCTTTTATAGAAGCGAAGCTATTCTACTCTCGCCGAAAAATAAGGCTTTCCGACTTCAGCATGCTTAGATAAATTTAAATATGCATATAATGCTATAGGCATTATAATATAGGCATAAGCACATACACATTTTAAAGAAAAATCATCAGTAGTACACTCATCAGTATGATTCGCTCCATTTCAAGTCATAATCCACATCAAAGTCATAGAGGCCTAAATATCCTAATATGCCCAGGGTCTCCAATAGGTTAAAGACGGCCCTGGGTACAAGCCTTCCTAATGGATAACATAAGAAGAATGGGCGATGGTTACCACGCGGTCCAGGTGCGGGTTGATGTGTGCTTACGACTGCAGATACAGCCGGGACTAACGGCTTAACATGCCTTCCGAAGCTCGAAGGAGCTTCAACTAATAAGTTTTTGGTCATCCATCCAATGACCGGCCATTTTGGAAGTTTCTGGAAGTTTCTCGAACAAAGAACTCTCAAAAACTAAACGCTGACGCCATCGAGCTCCTCAAGATAAAGTAATCGGCGATGAATACTTCTTAATATCGCGAGGTTATAATGGCGGGTCGTATGCTCCCCATTGCCATCCCGTCATCCATAAATTCAATTCAATTCAACATTTATTGCAGACCATAATGTTGATACAAAGGTGGTAATTTTAACAGATAAAACATGCATTATGGACCCTGTAGGGTATCGCGATTGGAAGAGGAGAGGACGTCTTATTCATAATTCCTTATTGTGACATAATTTTTTATATCCAATGAATCCACACCCAAACCCATAAAAATAATCTATTCATACTACTTCAATAAGATATTGTATAATGAGATTTATGATTTATGTACATAACTTAAGGTATAAAGTGGGAGTTAGGTTACGATGTATTTCTGAAGCAGGATATATTGTTTCAGAGGTGACGGTGACGTACCGGCGCGGCCTGCCAGTGATCACGGTGCCGCTGCCCTCGCGTCGTGAGCGATGCCGCTTTACACTGCGGCCCGTTTCGCAGACCGTGGGAGACCTGTTAGAACAGGTATATTGACAATATTTCTAACACTCACACCAATTAGTCTAGCCCCAGAGTAAGCAATGTAAGGCTTGATAGAAAACATAAACTTAACTGGTTGCCTATTAGTGGCCGAAGAAACCTCAGATTACTTTGCATGCTTTTCAATCACGCAATACCATCCACGTGCTCCAGAGTACCTGAAATCTAGATTTCAATTTCTGGGCACTTCCAACCATCGTGTTCTTCGCTCGTGCAGAAATCTTACTCTACAAATCCCCACTCATCACTCTGGCTTTGGATCCAAATCTTTCTCTGTTACTGCCATACGCCTGTGGAATGCTCTACCACTCAGCATTCGTAGCCCTAACAATAAGATGGAGTTGAAAAACTAGTGCGTGAACACTTCCTGACCTGACTACGTAATCTCTTTTTTTTGTTATTATTTATAGTTTGCATCTATTTATATTATATTATATTTATTGTATTTTATGTATGTATATATTTATTAATGTATTTTATCTGAGTAGTTTATGTAGGTGTATCAAATTTATATATAATTAAATAATAATATATATGCTCGTATTCATCACATTTGCCCCACCGGGATTCTAACCCGGCGCGGCGAATATACCACTCGGCCACGGAGATCGGCTGTAGCACAGTTAATACAAACGTTACCTATTATTGTAACCATCACTGTGATTCAGGGTCTTAGCTAGAAAGAACAGAGTTCACATTAAATTTGAATTGGACCAACGGCAAGATCAAGAGCCCAAAAGGCAGTTAGGATGAACTTCTTCAAGTTGCAACTGCATAGTAAACTACAGTCTTCTACCATAAAACAGACATTACAGGATTCTACATACAAAGTGCGCTCGAGCAACGCACATATAGACACCGCTCACGGACACGATATCTCGAATCATTTCAGACTACTGGGATTGCGAGTTCCACCCACTTACGACAGGCGTCGGTAAACTTTTTTGTGCAGAAATGGAGCAAAAAAAAAACAAGTTAATATATCTTTTTAGTAGACGGTTAATTAAATTCAACATTAAACGTTGAATTGTATTTTTAATTTTTAATATAACAATAACATTAAAATGATCAAAGATCAAATTTTTGGTTGGTATTGGTTGATATTTTAGTTCTCTCTTTAACATTCTCGACAATAAATCAAACGACTAGATACTGGTGCCATAGTGCCATTACCACGATAGTTTTTTTGTGCTTATGCCAATGTTGAAAATTCCAGCGCGAACGCCGAGCGTAGGTATGCAAAATAAAGTACATACATGACATTACCTTCTGTTATGTCAATTTTGTGCTCTACGTACACGCATACACGGAACCGCTCGAGCAGTTGCGACTGCTTCGGGCAGTCGACAGCGCGGGTGGTGAAAAGGCTGTTGATCACTGGCTTACTGCTCGAGCAGTCTGCGTATGACCACTTTAAGGGTGTCCGATTTTAGTGTATCTTCCAAAAATATTTACCGCTAAATAGTAAAGTAAAAAACCTACCTTAAGTCCCACGGTTTCCGTATTAACTTATAAAAGCTCGGCACTGGCATATTTATAGTAGTAAAAGAATTTTCTACAGAGTTAAAATACTAAAAGCAGTACTTAAAATAAACCGCCACTGCACTCATTTCCCCCTTAAAATGGGAGGAAAACAACTTATACATCCCGGCTAACTTCTTGAGCAACGACCATAGATGAGGAAGCCTGCGCAGTAGCAATTTTACATACAAAAACGTCTAGTGCGCAAGTTTATTTGTCTATGGTTTTGCTCAAGAAGTTTGCCGCGACCTATGTTGAATAAGGCGTTTTTAAAACGTGAATGAAACTGCTTTTTGCAGTGGTTTTAAATGCAGTTCTACCGACTCATAAAACGATAACAAAATCTCTCTATGCTAATATCCATCCGAGATTTTAGTTTTGAATTAAATAGTGCAATGCAACGATAGCCCAAAACAGACCGACCAACCGTAGTTTATTTAAATAATTATCTTTGAAAGGTCTTCCATTACGTAGATTAGCTCGTCGCGGATTCTTGTCGTAAATCTTTATGACTTCAGTCTTTGGAAGAACGTGCGTTTACAAGAAATGCAGATACAGATTTTCGGAAGGAGGTAACTGGAAAATGCGCTTTTCTCATTTTATCGTAGCATGTATTTTATAGCGACATTTTTTTTTAAGCATCTAACTGCTAGATGTTTAAATCTAAAGAAAATTTTACTAGAAAAGAATCGACGCGGACCCAGGCAGCAGACGGGACTCGAGCCCGCACCCTTCTCTATCCGGGCGAATGCATTGGCCATTATGCTACCGCGGCCCTAATGGCCCTGTCGAACTTTCTCTAGCCTTTCTTGAGCTGCAAGGCAGCGCCATCTCTTCACATTGCAGGGAATCCACACATGTATTTTATAATTAAATTCTACTGATATTTAACGTAAAGATTCTTGGAAATAACCCAGTCTGTGTTCGTGTAAATAAAATGAATATTTCGCGTATTTCTGTAAAATTCAGCATGATCCAATTCCGGACTTAATTTGCTAGGGATGACGTTATTTTCTTGAATTAAGTATTATATACAGTGCACTGTACTATTTTCATATGTTTACAAAACGGGAATAAGAGATACGAAAAAACTAAAGAACAAATAATTACTCATAAAAAGCAAAGATATACCGCTACCCAGCATTGGTATTTTAAAAGAATATTAAGCGAAAAGGGATTGGCGATGATAGATGATACCAGCCAGCTTTAAGAGCAAGCACATTCCACTGCGAATCCAAGATAGTCCAGTGAAAATTGAGTAATAACTCACTGCTATTATAAAAGCTTTGTTGAGATTCTACTAGTACTAGGCAATCGTGTCTGCAATTATTTACCAAACGAATATAACACAATTAAATTTTGTGATTTGTGTTAGTCTATACTAATATTATAAACAGGAAGGATTTGATTGTTTGTTTGTTTGTATTGAATAGGCAAATTTAGTATCCTACATTTATCCCTGTTGATCATAGGCCATAGAGTATTTTCAAAAAAGTTAGGGTTCCATATGAAAAATTCGAGAATGTAACCCAGGGTGTGAAAAAAAATACCAAAAAATAATTTTAATTCGCTTACGCTGCGGAAGACATTGACAATAGAGCAAAATGATGAACTGAAGTTTTATAGATTAATATCTACAAAATAGTCCGCAATATATAATATCATACGTCTAACTATTACAGTTATGTCACAACTAATGGTCCCCTGCGGTTTCACCCGCGTTAATTTGAGAAAACCTGTTATAGTGCGTCAAACTTTAAAGATGGTGGGCATATGCTGTCGCGGACTATTTATAGAACTTTTAAAGGGGAACAATTTCGTCGTACATGATTTTTGTGAAACTTTAATCATTTACGCAGCGCACGCAACGCAATCTCATAAATGGAATATTTTACCCGTTTTAGCAACATTTTACATCGATACTCCGCTCCTACTGGTCGCAGCGTAATATTATATAGCCTTAAGCCTTCCTCAATAAATGCACTATCTAATACAAAAATCAGTTTTTTCAAATAGGATCATTAGGTCCTTAGGTTTGCGGGTTCAACCGAAACAGTGCATTCGGTACAATGGTTCCTAAACTACGCAACAAAATTTTCACTATTAGTTAAATACATTTTCATTGAAGGTTTATAATTATATTAAAAAAATAATTGTGTATAATACAAGCCGAGAACTTAAACTATAATCTAAACTACAGCTCTACACCGAAGCGAAGCGAGGGTGGGCCACTAGTATAACATATTTTTGTGATTCTAGCTTTAATAGAATTGTCACTAATAAAAGATAATTTAGGTAGGTAGGTACGTATTATTATTTTTGGTAGTCTTGATCTTCATAGCTTTTTCAGTGGAAGGTTCAATAGGAGCTAAAGGAGCTGGCAGCTCACCTTGTTGGCTTTATGACAGCCTACCTACCGTCATATTTAATCAAACCACGATGTCTCAAAGTACATTTTAAGGTGAGCTCGCTACGTCGTTAATTCCATCTCTGTTTTCAGGCTGAATAGGTGCAGAGCAAACCTATTAAATATACAAAATACAACGCTGCTATTTAGAGAAATGAGCTCTATTGCGCGGGTGGTTAACACGTTCGGCTGCGATCGTTGAAATTAAGCAACTTTCGCAGTGGTTGGTCATTGGATGGGTGACCAAAAATCTTCTATCTCGAGTTCCTCCGTGCTTCGGAAGGCACGTTAAGCCGTTGGTCTTGGCTGCATCTGCAGTCGTTAGCACCCACCAATCCGCACTGGGCCTGCGTGGTGGGTCATGGTCCAATCTCTCTATTCCATCCATAGGGAAGACCTGTACCCCAGCAGTGGGGACATTATTAGGCTGACGATGATGATTTAGAGAAAGCAGCAGACACAGATCTGTGATGAAACAGTTGACGTGCTACTAAATATGAAGTCCTAGGAGGGCTATCTTTAATATTTTTAATAAGTAGTTTATCAATAAAACTTTTCTAATAAATTGATTCGAATCCATCCAAATATTTGTATTGCCACCAACCACCGTAGTATATTGCCCAGAATTCATGAATCTTTTATCAACGCAGGTGAAGGCCGAAGATCGCGGCGTGGAGCGAGCGACGGCGTTGGCTTCAGACGAGCGCGTGCGCATTGCCGCCAGCGACACCATCGAGTCGCTACTCGAGACCGACTTCAGACTGATCATCAATGACACCGAGTACTACGTCAAGTCGCCGGCGCAGGTCAGTACACAATTAACGCGGGTGAAGGCCGAAGATAGCGGCGTGGAGCGAGCGACACCATCGATTCGCTACTCGAGACCGACTTCAGACTGATCATCAACGACACCGAATACTACGACAAGTCACTGGCCAAGGCCAGTGGACGGACACTTTGATAGAATAGAAGTCTTTTCTTTTATTATTACTACTTACCTACTGTACTTGTGTTTTGTTTTTACTTTTCGTTTTTACTTTTTAACTAAATTCTTCTCCTTCCTCGAAAAAGGACATCACTACATTTTGCCAGGGAACACGGATCCCTGGTGTCGCAGAATGAATGAGAGTGAATAGAGATGTTAATGCTATATTTGAGCTGCTTTACTTGCTACTATCATAATGACTATTGCAATGGGCCGGGTGCTAGTATGTGTTGTACATAAATTTTATCATTAATTAAATTTAATCATTTAACATACATTTAAAAAAAAATGCAATTATGCAAGTAATATTAATGTAAGCAATTAAAAGTTTTTGTCTACTATAATAATTAAACTATAATAAATACAGAAAATATAAAAAATAATTCTCAACATTTTATCAACACATTGGCGTCGATTATGGCTTGATTCTCTAAAACTTTAAACTAAACGTAACATCAGTCTCTCCTTTTCCTTCTGTATAAAGAATAACAAGGATCCACTGTTGTCAAATTTCATTTTAGGTTTAGATATGCATGCCAGAATCGACACCAATATCCGCGAAAATTTTCAGCAATAACGGATCAATAAATATTTAGCATCAATGAAAATTTAGATGGCCGATTTTTGGTTAAGCCTTTGTTATGCAAAATAATGAGTGGCGCGCTCTACATTAATTTTAGTAAAAATACCGAACGTGAATAAATCTTTTTAAATTGGTTGCGTGTGAAATGCCTATATAAAGTTAATTTATTCTATAATTGAAATGACTTTATTCCTCTGGATTTAACTTTGCTATACTCTTTAAATAACATAATGCTAAAACCATAATTAAACTAAGTACACAAGAGGCGATCCTGTTTGCGATTTTTTTTAATTAAACTAACTTTTTCGCAAGCTGATGTAAACCGTTAGAAGCGGCAGAATAGCAAAAGCCAAAAAGTTAATCCCTCCTTTTTTGAAACTTCCTTTAAGCGCGGAACGTACAGAAAAGACTTAAGACCCAGACGGGGCGCGGACATTGTCAGTTTTATGCAAAATGAAGAAGCGTCGCATCGAAATTTCAAGGGCTTTAAGAAGATGTAAAAATTTTTTTGGCAAAGTCAGTAACTATTTTGGAAATCGAAAAAACCCGACTATTTTCGACCGGAAAATCGTGTTTTCACAGAAAATTTCCGATATCTCAAGAACGGAGCCGAATTTCAAAAATATGAAAATAAGCACCTCGGTATTGAACCAAGGAACGTTTTAGGTCATTACACTTTTTTCGATATTGGTGACGGTCGAGGCTGTAGAGGTGCCCTTAGCCGCGAGTTTTGCGCGGTGTAAGGTGCGATATCACGCGGCGGGCAGCTCGCCCCGCGGACGTATGAGTGCTGAAAAGACGCGGAATTCGAAGGGCTTTAAGATGATGTAAAATATTTTGAAAAAGAAAAAAAATATTTTTTGTATAATCTATAATAGGTAGATATATTTTCATGCCCTTTTAAGTCGTGTAGAGCATGAGATCTGTATTTTTTTTTCAAATTCATCCCCGCTGCCACGTTCTATCTAGAGAGTAAATAATCAAAGGTAATAACTTACTCTTAAGTTCTCCATTGAAAACCTATTTAAGCTCTTAACTTTTCCAAATTCTATGTTTATGGTACTTTCTCGATATCTATTTACTCGCCGTTTCACGGCGCTTCTTTTTCTATGTCTGTTTTATATCTCTCATACTTATTTAATCATTTCACTGTGGAGAGTGCCACCAACTGGTGGGGTGAATTATCATAAACACCCTCATTCAAGTGGAAAATTCGTTATTCTCACTATTCTTACATGTCAACACGGTACGTGACAAATTCCTTTTGATTAATGAGCATGATGCCACACGCGGCAGGATGTAAACTAGGCTGAGTTGGCGTTAACGCTGCGTAAACGGACTAATTGGCCAATTGTCTATCACCGTCGTCGAGATGTAAAGTGATTGTCTACGTTAGTTGATTAGCAAATAAAAACTCGCATTCTTTAAACTAATTACTGGGAATTCTAATAATCCAGCTGTGTCGTGCATTACTCTGAGATTAGTTGCTGCTGATTCATATGTACTTAAATTAAGGTGTTCTCAACAAACAAAGTAATCCTATAAAGAAAGAATATAAGTGTATCACTACTAATAACGTTCTTGCAAAGATATTGCTGCAAACGTTTTAACTTATAATAGCATATGGCAAGTCTTATCATAATCAAGAGCGTTAGTTGTTATATCTCGGTCTTAAGGTTTGCAACAAGACTCACCTACAAAACATAGTCAGGCTACTTTTACTAGTAACAGCATTTCACGAACTTAGTTATCCTCAGGTGCATTTGATTTTATATCTCAGAAGATTGTGTTTACCACAATTTCAGGAATAAATCTCTTATAATTGTTTGCAGTAAGAGCAAATAATCGCGAATACTGTTTCGATCCTATAGTAGCATTTTGTGAGAGGACAAGATATAATAACATATTTAGCTGTGATCACTATTAGTTAGTTTGAGCTATTTAAGATCTTGCTGGAGCTTCTTTCAAATCTAATAGTACTTATTATGAGCACTATAAGGAAACTAAATCATATAAGCTGCTAGATTAATCACTTCATTAGTTAATGAACCCAAAATTGTTTTAAAATGGAGGCCAGTTTTCCTGATTAAAACTGTTACAAGAACTACTTTACCTATAATCGTTTTACAAAGTATTAAATGAAGGGCAAATTCAAAACTTTGCGAATCGATCTGAATCTTTACCCTGACTCAATCGCCTACCCCCTTAGAGCCCTTTTTTTCGATGACGGGGAAAAAATGCACTGTGCTGGAACATTACATACCGACAAAAACACAACACCACTGTGTTGTGTTTCTGTCGGTATGCAATAACCTCCACCTTGCAACATTTCTGCAAGGTGGAGGTTACTTCCCCAAAAGGGCGCTCCAATTTTATCTCTCTATAATAATTCTGTTTTACTTGGAAATGATAAATTTTGTTTGATCCCACATCATTTTGTACATCGCGGTTTTTAAGGGTTTTCTGTCGGGTATCCCAATGAGACGGTTTGTATTGGAATAATTCCAAAAAATCGACCGCTTTTTCATTTGACCCCTCCATGTCTGTCGATACGTGCGGCGCCGTTGAGCTCATGTTGCACACTGGATAAACGGTAGTATGGCCACAAACGCATTAATTACTGTGGTAATCTTCTTTGATGTGCGACAAAAGACCGACGCCGGAGATATTGCCTACCGCCATTTGCCATATTGATTGGCATTGTAAAATTATGGACATAAATCGTGGTTACACCCATGAAGGCTTGGCAATAATTATTGGCATATCACGGTAGGCCGTAACATTTCAACAATGTCTTGTACTCACTACATTGCTAAACTATAATGATTGTCAGCAATAAAAAGAGTATTTCGAATCATCACAATCTCCGTTTAAGTATGTTTACGTGGTACGTCGGTTTCTACGATTCAAGTAGTAGAATTTTTAAGAGAGCCCCCGCGCCTCTGGGGAAGTTACGTCGACCTTACAGGTAAAATAATAGTACCTTTTGGTTGTATGTGTTCTGTTTATATAGCGTTTTAAGCGATAGGGACTAAAAGCGATCTGATTTTTATTCTGCTTGCTGCTGGCTCTGCGGGGTCTGGCCGGCAATCATCTATCTTCGCGACTGGACTTCACTTACACTTGAAATCAGGTGGAGTAGTGTCATTCGTTGCGCCTCGTATAAAAAAGTGCAGTATGTTTATTATAGTTCTTCTTCTTTTTCTTTTTTGTGACTTTATTATGGTTTATTATGGATATGATAGTTTGGGCCTTTTTTTTATATGCAGGCAAAAAATACTGTTTACAGATGACGGAGCTTTTCAAAGGCACACCGCCCAGCAGTGGCTACCCACTGAGGACCCCGTAACTCTTACGGGCGCTTTACGGCATAATATACGCTAAAAAACCCTGCGAATACCCTCTAAGCTGCTTAGCGCGAAGCCGCGGGATCCCCGTTTAGGGATTCTTCCGCAATGATAGTTTAGGCCTGGTGACCTGTCTCCCACATTGTTTATGTATTTGTATTGTGAGGAGTAAATAAATGGTTTATTATCTCTTATCTATTAGACAAGTCCCTCCGTCCGTCTGTGGTGCTGTTACAGCTGCCAAACCGTAAGAGATAGATAAAGAGAATATTTAAGTTATAAGTAGTAAGTTAAGAATAGTCTGATAAGACTACATACCGGATTTGAGTAACGTAGCACTTCCGGTTTTCGAGAAATCACGAATTTCAAACGAAACCACACAAAATCTCCGAAGTTCTCAATTAATTAAATACATTTTTTTTTAAATCAGGTTTTGGTGAACGATTGGTTCACTGGTTTACTAGTTATGTGTAATAGTGATAGGAATCCTGCCCAATAATAGGAGATTATATAGGTACTATAGCAACCACTTCGTATTATTATAGGATTTCATAAGATTTAAAATTACCTGTGCTGCTGCTAGTTTTCGTCACTCCTCGGTGCATGTCACGGTCTATTTGTGAAAAGTTAATTACTTATAATTATTTCTTCGTTTATATATAGAAAATCATTATGCTAAAACTACAACTACACACTTAACATTTAATTATTCTTAACCTTTTAATTCAATTTGCATATTAGTTTTAACTTTTTTTTAATATGATATTTTAAAAGCATTTTTTATTGAAGAGCGCATTTTCCTGTTTTGAGAAAAAAATATCTTTTAGGTTGAAAGTCACCGGAATTGATAGCCAATTTTATTTTGACGTTGAATACTAGAAATAAAAGGGGTTTAAGTGCCAAAGGAGGTGCAATACACAGGGGGGGGGTTCTTTAAAAGGGTCTAAGGCCGTTGTCGCCTGACGCCAGTGTTATGAAAACGGCGGACCGGACGAACATATGTTGTTGTTAACGGCTCGGGATGAAAAAGTCGTAAAAATGGTGGAAAAAGTGTGCAAAGTGTTAAGTAGCTGCTGCTTTAATAGCAATAACCATAATTAAGAAAAAGAGGAGGCAACAAAAGGCTACAAAAGAGGAAGCATCGCTGGTGGATAAAAGAATTATACCGCAATAGAGCTATACATGGATGTGAACACTTGCTATTGGACATGACGTTGGAAGGTGGCGATAGCTTTCGAAATTTTAGCGACCGTCTCCATTAAACACACGGTTCGGACTGAGGCGCCTTTGAGCACGGCACAGAAACCGACAAAATATGGCTCGGCTCGCGGCGCCGAATTTGCCTCGCGTCGCGGCGTGCCTCAGGTTGAGGCAGCGTCTCCACTTGCGCAGCCTCGAGTTGAGGCAGCCGCTCGACCCGAGGCTGCCTCTAGTGGATACCCAGCTTTAAAAAGGCATTAAAGGGCAAGGTGATTCCAGAAAAATAACCACCACCTGATGAGGTTTTACGTTTGCCACATCACTAGTCTTTCTTTAGCTAACAATATGTCTAAGTGCCTGTATCAGAAAGGATTTACTCAAACCTTTATTTAAGATATAGCGCAAGGTATTAGGGCCTTATTTAAGTCGATAAAGAATTGGACTGCATACTTTTCTTCAGATTGAAAAGAAAATTTAAGTTTATTGTCCAAATGAATAAGTTAATCTACGGCTGAACGTATTTATCTTATCTTGGCCTTGAAATGTTCGTGGAGGTGTAGGGAAGGTTTAAAAGGTGAGAAAAATAATTATATAAAGAAATTCGTTGTGTATAATACAAGCCTGAGAGCAAAAACTAGTCTACCTACACTACAGCTCTACACCGAAGCGAAGCCAGGGCGGGCCACTAGTAATACTATAATTATTATTAAACCCGAGGACATCATCTATTCCTATGACTAGGCAAAACGGGTCAGGTAATTAGCTTTGGTTACTATTGGTTGGTAAGACATTTATAACCGTAAAAATATTTAAAATCATGATTCAGGATTAAATATCTCTGCGTATCACACGTAAATGTCAGTATCAGGATTCTCACCTAGGACATTTTGAGCAGATCCATTCAACGGTCATGTAAAGGGTCATGTACAGTAGGGGAGACCCCGCCTGCGAGTGAGGCTTAGGGCTTACACACTCAACTATTCCTAAGATTGGCTGAAAGCCTAACAGTATACCATCGTCTGCCGGAACAGGTTTGGTAGGATCCTGAGACTCCACGTTACAGGAGAGGCAGAGTTCCCTCGTCCTCCTTGCGGTTGACGGATATAGGCACACACACAGAACACAACGAGGTTAGAAGGGCCCTGTGTTCGGGGCAGGGGCGCCACAGTTATGTTTGATCAATTGCTCATAACTTGACCAAAACTCTCGGGTGTGAGCGCTGATTGGTTCGATTGGTTTGAGGTGGAAGTGTAGTGGGGTCGAGCCGGCGACATCAGTTCCCGTACAAGCGATCTATGATAACCCCTCTAACCTCTTACTGTGTTCTGTGGGCACACATATAGGTACAAATAACATATTTTCCAAAACTCGACCCTTAAAGGGGTAAAACGGTAGTTTGAATGGGAAACCAATATTTACACGTAGACGAAGTCGCAGTTACCCACTAGTATATTATAATTGCATAATATCACGGATGCTAACTTTTTTCCCAGAAAAGATTAAAGCCTGAACTTACGAATGTGAGTGTTGTCGAAGCAATGCCTTGTGGTAAAATACTAACACCCTAATAACGATAAACGCGGTTCAATTATGCCTCTGGTTATTCGGCCCAAAATAAGTGTATATTCTGTCCAGGAATACTGCTCATTGCCCGTAGACTAATTATTACGTGCACCTGCACTTAACAATCCAATTACCTCGTTAATTATCCGACACCGGTTAGTATGGACATGGGCGTCAGTTCATTTGTTTAAGTGCTTAATTACAGCTAATGCACACATGTTTTTGTTATACATACAAGTACGTAATGCAATTAAGCGACTACTTCCAGGCTTTTTGCTTTTACTGTGTGCTCAAACTAATAGGTTTTATACAGTGAATGTTAATTTATTATAAACTTAACTAATATGATAAAGCCTGAATAACAACATAAGTTTTCTTGATATAATTTTTATTATAAGTAAATATGTGTTTAATTTAATTAAAGTAAATTATTGCAAGAAGTATTTATTGATGTATTCGTTGAAACTCTCAACATTTAATCTTGCTCAGAAGAGCAAGATTAAATGTGTGCACCATAAGGTACCATTAATTATTAAGAATACTTTAGTATATGGGAATCGAAGTATATCCGACCGATAAGTAGGGTATTCATTATAAAATTAAGAAACAAAATGGAACTTAAAAGTTTATAAGTAATATAGTATGATCGTGGTCTGATTATATTGGTCAGATGAGACGTTACTAAAAAAACCTAAATTAGAGGCTGATAGAGTAACGTAGGTGCGCGGTAACAAAGTATTCACACAGTCAAGTAAAAATAACACGAAGATTACCCTGGAACATACATATTGATATATGGAATTGACATATGTAAAATAAATTCTGTTCTATTCTATATGGTTTGGAACAAAACTGTTATGACTAAAAAAAGATGATAGATCGCCCAGGATACTGTGTTTTTAACATGCTATATTCGCGACCCTTTCTTTATTCGGTGTCCAGCACAGATGGATACCTGGCAAACCTCCAGCTACTGGTACTACAGTAGGAGATGCGAGATAACAGAATCACCCGTAGAAAGTAACGATGTAAGTGTGCTAAGTATGACTGAGAGGTTTCTTGCGCGACCAACAAAAAATAACTTTGTTGTGATCTAATATGTTGGTACATTTGGTGTTTTTTCGTATGTAAAACGTTTGTATTTTACTAAGTTTTTTGCGAGTTGTGTACCTTTATGCATGTATGTTAAAACGTTATCTGTCGTCAATTTCAGGAATAGCTTTCCAAGATTTGTTTTTGTAAGTTAGGTACATATTATATTACGAAAAAAAACTCACATAATGCAATCGCAGCAACTTTCTTATTTCCCAATTAGATATTCTCACGTGTCTTGTAATATTTGGAAACTTGTTTATCTATATATATATATATATATACTAGTTGACCCAGCGAACTTCGTACCGCCCTAAAAAAATAGGGGTTGTCCAGCGGACAAAATTGTGAATCTAAACCATTCTCAGATCCCCTTGAACACACACAAAAAATTTCATCAAAATCGGTCCAGTCGTTTAAGAGAAGTTCAGTGACATACACACTCACAGAAGAATTATATATATAAAGATATATATATATATAAATATAAAACTCAAAGGTGACTGACTGACATAGTGATCTATCAACGCACAGCCCAAAACACTGGACGGATCGGGCTGAAATTTGGCATGCCGGTAGATGTTATGACGTAGGCATCCAATAAGAAAGGATTTTGATCAATTCTACCCCCAAGGGGATAAAATAGGGAATGAAAGTTTGTATGAAACTTTGTCAATTTTAAACCGATCGGGCTGAGACTTTGCATGCAGATATAAGAAGAATCATAGATGAATGTCATTGTGTATAATACAAGCCTGAGAACAAAAACTGTAGTCTACACTTCAGCTCTACACCGAAGCGAAGCGAGGGCGGGCCGCCAGTTTAAAAATAAAAATAAAAAAAATCGTTGGCTGTGCCTACGCACACTGGAGCCTCGCAAAACATTTTGACAACATTATTTTGAGAGAGTCGTACTCAGCTACAACTCTTTCAAGCATAAGCTTTAAGCTTGGAAGATGTCTTCAAAACTCAAATTTTGTTATAGTTCCTTGCCACATCGAAGCGTTTTGAGATTCTAGAGGGAAACAATTGTCTAATACTTACTACTTAATGATTAAAATTAATTAAAGTTATAAGCCAGATTTATATTATTATTAATTTGAGAATTCTTATAATATAATTCTGACGACGAAGCCTGAAAAGGATGCGAAACGCTAAAACTAATAAAAATACTAATTTTGAACGCGTTTAAGCGTGTTTCATTTATAAACCATTAATAAAAAATTAAATGAGCTATGTATAACTATGGGCCTACGTTGCGTGCATACAAAGAAATAAAAAAAAATGCTATAAGGTAGGTACTATGTTAAAATAATGGTAGCAGCAGCTGCCGTATACGGGTAATGTAAAAAAAGTAAAATGGCGCAGATGTTGAAGTCGATCGTCTGTGTTTCAATTGCCTGAGTTCGTTTTCCGAACAACAGGAGGCCTACTCTATTTCAACGAAACGAAATTTTCCATCTTTTTAAGTACTATTTTTTTCGTATCGAAATTTCGTTCGCCCGAAAATAGTCTCACATTTAAATTCTCAAACGAAAATTTCATCTAATAGATTTTTGTTCGAAATTTTAACCTCAAATTGACGAAATGAAAGGTGTTACCATTTCAATTTCGTTTTGTTTTTTTGTTAAAATAAGCTTAAAGTGACTGCTAGAGTATTTTTAACCAAAGCTGCTTAGCGTGAGGAAAAGTTTAAGTATAGAAAAATTTAGAAAAAAAGCATATTTGTATTAATTAACTATTAAATTCCCAATACTTTGAAATAGCATAAGGCAAATTTAGGTTGACATATAATCGATTGCATCAAATTTACAAATTAGTGGGATAGCACTATATAATATTATTGTTGAGAATTAAAAAAATTAATCTAAAAAGTTGACATGAAAATAACTCACAAACCATTACTCATTCCATTCCACTCGTTCAGGAAAATTGTTTTTGATACCGAACTGCACATGTGTGTCAAATAGAAATAGAGTCACTAGCGAAAATTCGTTAAAAATTCGTTTGTTACCGTAATTTCGTTTCGGAGAAAGAGAGCAGAGCTCCATCTCCGTGCCCACCGGGATCTTCGTACACTTACCGATAATGAGTTTCCGCTCTAATGAGATGTTCCAAAATGCCTTGTTCAATATCGTAACCTTAGGAAAATAATGACACGCCTGCAAAACCCAATTTATGCCGTCTGGATTCAGTACCACCCAAGGGATTGTTTTTCAATTCACATTCTTCACCCATTATGGAATAAAACTTAAAAAGTAGTTTTATTTAATGGAATGAAAATTTTAAATAATAAAAGAGTCCATTCTTTTCTCCATACAACTTCGCCCAATCTTGTACCATAAGTACTGTAGAAAAAAACGCTGAATTCATTAAAAATATAAATGGAATTTATTTTTCACTTGTACGACTTAAATGTCGTTTTAACATTTAAATTAATGGCAATACAGATAATGTTTTATGGTAAATGTGTATTTTTACATAGTTAAAATAAATGAAACAAGTTATTCAACGGGTATAAAATGCCTTATAAAACTTTTTTACAGAACTTGACATTTCGCATCCTTTTCAGGATGCGTCGTCAGAAATATGATTTTTATTTCATTTATTTTTCGAATTGACAGTATTTTTAACACCTAATCAACACCTTAATGCTTTAACAATACTTAAATAATTGTTCCTCTTTGACTTTTGAGTACTTAACAGTGAGAAAATTAAAAACGTGTTTATTTTTAAGTAAAGAGTAAAAGAATTTAGACAACTCGCTATTTTCTTTTAATAATAATAATACATGTTTATTTCGGGCACAATAAGTTAACCTTAAAAAATAGAATTGCAATTTATCCCATTCTTATCTTCAATTTAGATAGTTTTATCTCAACTCGTCAATGAAATAATTAAATTTAATCTCCATTATTTATCGGACGGAGGAAAGAGAAATTAATGGGAAATATTGGTGTGTGTGACACAATAAATAAAACACGCGGAAAAAACTTGCCGAATATCATCAATCACGTTGGGTTGGAACCATTAATCTGATGGTTGTTATCTTCCATAGAATCTGACAAATCGGGGTGAAGCAAATATTTCGATGCTTATCTGTGAGCGGAAGAACAATATAAAAGATATTGTGGCATTTTATTTACTTGAGCAGACGTTAAAGAGACAGTTAAAGAATTTTAAGAGAAGTAGGACATAGCGGATTTTCCGCTCGAATTGGATCGCCCGTCTAGGGAAATAACCTCCACCTTACAGAAGACCACAATAAAATAACAGTACCTTTTGGTGGTGTTATGTTTCTTGGTGAGAAGGGCTCCAGGGCTCCACGGGGTAGGGGATGGGGTCAGGGTAGGCAACGGTGTGAGTGATAGTTTTGATATCGTAAGCGTCTCATCATCATCATCAACAGCCTATTAATGTCCCCACTGCTGAGGCCCAGGCCTTCCCTATGGATGGAATAGGGAGATTGGGCCATGAGCCACCACGCGGGCCCAGTGCGGATTGGTGGCTGCTAACGACTGCAGATGCAGCCGGGACCGGGGCTCGAGATAGTAAATGTTTGGTCACCCATCCAATGACCGACCACAGCGAAAATTGCTTAACTTCAACGATCGAAGCCTAACGCGCTAACCATCGCCATCGAGCTCCTCAGCGTAAGCGTCTATTCGTCTAAAAAGACAGGCAAAACAGGTCGCTCCAATCGGAGCTTTTATCCGAGGAAGTATTATATCTGCATTCTAGTATCTACACTTGCATAATAACACATAAAATAAACGCGTGTTAACATGAGATGAATTTACTTAACTATTAAATTTAACTTAGTTAGCACTACAACAACAGTCACAAGAGTATTAATTTTATAAATATTAAAAATACTTGACACGTATAAATATTTTTAATTGGAGTTATTTTTAATGGAGTACATAACTGTAGCGGCCAGCAAAAACGGCATTGATGCACGTGCGAATGCCTATTTGTGCCCAAGGTTTGAATTCGATTCGATTTGATTTTGTTTTCGACGTCTTCTATCAACGTATAGTTGTAATGTTGACTTTATGGTATTTTTTTACTTTCTGTAAAGGATGAGTAAAAATAGTCATCGATTTTGAAAAGTAAACAGTATTACATATATCAATATGTATTGAAATCTAATGCACAAAGCGTTTAAACAACTTAAAGGCGTATTTTATGATCAGTTCGCCATAAAATTAAAGTTCAAAGTTTTCCTGAGTAGAAAAGTCGAAAAAGCGTCAACTGTAATTTATTTCCAACGCAATGGGAATTACGACACCTCGGCGAGGCACATGGAAAAAAGTCGTGAAATAACTGTCTGTAAAGTGCTTCGGTGTCGTTGATAATAGCGACGAGCGGAAGAGGATTTTTTTTATAGCTGGGTAGGCAAATGACTATGCCCCATCTGATGTTTAGCAGTGGTAAAGTCCAGACGCGAAGATAACTGGCGCAGCAGTTATAAACTGCCACACCAACTATCCTCACCTCGGCCTGCAGAAATACTTCTTGACCCCTCTTTTAAAGGACCCTAGAGTATAGGAATGGGGGGACACACGCGCGCGGGCAAAGAATTCCACTTGCGAATAGTACGACAAAGAAAAGTGTCAGTTCTTTGGCATGGATGGCATGTGATTGATTGAATAACATTATTTTATTTTCGAAGAAGTAATTTTACACGCGATTGCTAGCAATGCAATGCGGCGTTTCTTACGGTGAAGCCTGCGAACGCAGCGGCGATTCTCTTCATAATAAACGTCGTACCAACAAACGCAACGCTGCCTCATATTTACGACAGTAGTTAAAAGTAATGAAACTGTAACAAAAACATGTAAATTACAAAAGTCTAGTCTAGTAGGGTAGGGGATTGGGTCAGGGTAAGCTACGGCACGAGTGATATTTTATGTATGGCAAGCGTCTATAGGCAATGGTGGTCGCTTACCATCAGAGTGGCTATATGCTTATTTGCCACAACTTTAACATAAAAATAAATGAATTTAAAATACAAAATATAATTCTTGGATAATTTTATGGTAAGAAAATACTCACCCCTTTTTTATATATATAGGTAAGTTCCTAGGTTAACATAATCATTGTTAATGCAAAATTCATCAAAAAGTTTAGGGCCTTACTTTAAATGACAACATATTATATTAATCTAAAGAAAATTAACTTTAGATTTATACATCTAGAAATGAATTGCTTAAAAAATTATAATATAAACTACAATTGCTATTTTCTTCTTTCAAATGTTATACTTGTAAACAATGATATATTATTTCTGTAGATATGTAACGTTCATAGTAATTGCGTTTTAAATCTGTTCCAACTTTAATGTTTTCTTGTGCATAGAGTGACATTTTATTAGTCGTCAAGACGCTCCAATTGGCCTGTTTTCGAGTCTTCGCAGCGTGCGCGCTTATGACATATCTGCTCATTTGACATTGTGGGTTACCTACAATGCGATGAGATGCTGCCTTGCAGCCTAAGAAATATCAGAAAAAAATGCTCAAATTAATGATATATCAATGAGAAATTCCACACCGCCATTAAGATCTCGGTAGCAAGGAAGAAAACTGACAATTATCACTGCCAGAGGAGTTCGGTGTCAAATTATTACATAATTTGATCCCTCTTCCCCTTTCCACCGCCGGACGACTACGACGACGACGACGAGATTGTGGTCAAACGCATTGCCTATTATGCATAAATGAAAAATGCCCAGTTTATCTGACAAAATAGATACAAAATCTTCGCTGCGCCTCTTTCGGTGTGCTATGCGCCTTAAACAGCAGTTTGATTTAATATAATTCTTCGTCAGAATTAGCCTTTGCTTTTAACTACCAACGGCTGACTGTTTCGATAGTTGCGTTGCGAGTTGCGACGCGCCCCGTCACGGCCCACGGCTCTAATGTGCTTCGGCGCAATTTTGCCATGCATTGCGGTGCGGCCCGTCGCGGTTGTAGTATGCGCGTGCCTTTATTGGGCCATTTTCACTTCTCGCTTGTCGCAGTCCTTGCGACCACTCCTTTTTGGTCTACAGTTAGCATTATCCTTAATCAGGCTGGCAGCATCTTTACAAGACTTCGTTTAATGAGTCCCAAGTTTCCTTGTTACTTCAGTGCAGCTTTGTGTTCTTCAGGGCAACGTTCCGGTATTGATAATGTTTACAAGTCTAAACTTTCTTGGTATAATTTAATGGATTCTTTTTTACGACGTTTTCTCAATATTTCTTGACTCAGAAAAGCAGCAACGGTTAACTGTCACTTACTGCACTCATGTTTATGCATTATACAAGAATTGAATACAAGAGCTGCTTAAGTAATTATTGTATGTGCTGTTTACAATAAGAAAAGTTTTGAAGCAAAACTTGTATACCACACCAAGAATGCTATGTACTCTTTAGACGTTTTTGACGTGTTGACGCAAGTCATTTATTGCTTCAATTAATTCAATACTTGTATGAAACGGGCAAGAAACTTGCATCGTGTAAATGGTGCTTAATGGTTAGTTGTGGAGACCCAATAAGCAAGCGCACTAGTAGCCAGAATTTGTAGACACAAAAATTTAAAAAATACTCACTCAAAATCGGGCCACCCCCACCAGTCCTCCTAATAAAGAAGAAACAGTTGTAATAGCAAGTACAACTTATGACTATGACTTATAAGCGAATAAAAATAGCAAAGATCCAATATAAAAAGAGTCGACATATGCTTAAAAATATTAAGCATAAACTCAAACAAAACAACTAATAAATATGCTTCCTTGCCAAAAAGAAATCGTGGAGCAACTCTCTGAAATTAATATTACAAATTGTAAAAGTAACATAGATTTTTCATATCAATATTTACCTAGTATGAGGCGCCATCTACCCCAACTCGTTAGGGCGTCTATTGTTGGCTCAGATTGTTGGTCTGTCTTCGCTTGTTTCCCTTTATCATTATAAGGGTGTGTTTAATTATCACAGGCTTTTGAATAACAATGTTGGAAACACACTGAAAGACCGCTATAAATATATGTATAATAGTCTGCAACCCCAGATACACTTAAATACAAAATATGACTCGTGCCCATTGTTTGTGCCTCTTTCCACTGCAATATAAAATGTAAAGACAAAAATTTTGTAGTCTTTCTGTACTTAAATATTTTTGGTGCCTTTCGGCAATGTGGTAATTGAACTTATAGGGTCTATTGCTTGCACCACCATTTTTTCTTAAAAATAATCATGAAACCTTAACTTACGTCGAAAGAGATATCGTTTTTCACTTTAAACGCTTCTTAATGTTGTTATTACGTTGTCCACAGGAACGGCTTAGCAATGAGGAGATTATGCGCCTGAGCGACGTGCGAAACCTGGTGAACCAGTTGTATGAGGCGCTCAACGTGCGCGAACATCAGATCCGCAAGGAGAGGGAGCTGCATGCACAGCTGGAGAAACTCACCTTCGAGCTGCAACCACTGGAGGAAGTATGTCTATATATAACGCGCCTGTACCAAGTGTGAATTCTGGTGAACCTACTGAACGAGGCGCTCATCGTGCGCTAATATCAGATCCGCAAGGAAAGGGAGCTGCATGCACAGCTGGAGAAACTCACCTTCGAGCTGCAACCCCTGGAGGAAGTATGTTTATATATAACGCGCCTGTACCAAGTGTAAATTCTGGTGAGCCAGCTGTACGAGGCGCTCAACGTGCGCGAGCATCAAACGCAACAAAATGAAACGTAGCTCCGAGCTACAACCCCTGGAGCAGGTATGTCGACATATAAGGTGCCTGAACCAAGTCTCAACCTGATCAATCAGCTGATCGAGATGATGAATTTTTGGTAAATCGTCCGATGATGTGCTAACCACTGTTATCCTCGTCAGAGCAGGTCAAAATACCTATTGCCCTGGATTTCCTTCAAACTGTATCTAGTTATGGTAAGATGACTGTAGCGAACAACAACTTGTTTATTCGTATTTAGTCTACCTAAAAAGCAAACAATATAACAAGGACCAAAACGATCCTTCAGCTTAAATTAGGACGCCTCTTGAAAGAAGTATAATAAAAGACAAAAACTGAAAGAGATATTATTACTTTGACAATACGACTGGCGTTAATATCTCAATTTGAAACATTTCAAGGCGATGAATAATTCAATATTCGAAACTTTTCATTCACCGACGATTTTATATTGAAGTTTGATTAAATTGCTTCTGAAAATAGTCAATTTCTAAGAAAAATATCTGGTTAAATTTTCGACTCAGACTCGGCAAAGAAGGAAAGGAAAATTCGTTGGGGATTTCGTTACAAAAGTTTGGGCCGGAATCCGGAAACCGGCCCGGCCCGGTCTGACCGCGGCTGAGGCTAGAATTACCACACCGCAGAAATGTTGTGGACATTTGAAGAATTTTCGCTTTTGTATAATTAGAAAATATTATGGGTATTTAGGAAACATTCAACTTAAAACAGTATAAAACTACAAGCCTTCTTTAGTTAAATTTTGTACGATTTCAATAAACTTTATTCTAAAACTATATGTATATACTTTATTAATTAAAACACCTACATAACGTTTTAAATGCTATTTGTTTAATTATCATCACCAGCCTATTTGTGTCCTTACTGATAGGGCACAGATTGCAGATGAAAACTATTAACGAGCCTTCAGCAGTATTCTTTAAGAACACACCGGCGATTTGGCGGTTAAAGTAATTAAGTAATTTTGTACTTACAGAATAGCCCTGCAGAACCACGGAGAAGCCCGAATACCTTATTTTATATGTAAATTATTTCATCAATCGTCATCAATAGCCTTTCCTAGTCCACTGCTGGACATAGGCTTCTCCAATTGCACGCCACTCAGAACGATATTGGGCTACTCGCATCCAGCTCCTAAGTTATTTACTCGTATTATATAGTATATATTTATTACTATAAAAATGCTCAAAGTTTATAAAACTTACATGGAACACGTTATTATTTAAGTTGCTATTTCAAGCTGTCGTAGTCTTTTTGATGAATCCTAAAATGTATATGCCAACCCTACACTCACAGAGATAATTCGTCGAATGGGTTTCCATTCCAACGACTTCATTGAGAAGTTAGATGTGAGGGCGAATTTTATGTAACCCTTTTAACTTATATAGCAGTGTTGTCGTTCGTTATTCAAATCAAATTAGGGCTATAAACTTGATGTTCATAATAACATGAAAAATGTTACAGCATCATTACAAAACACAATTAAAGACATATCACGTGAGATTTTTAAATGAGATGATAGGATGTTGATGATTGAAAGGATTCAACAAATACTTCATCCACACATACGCGTCGAAGATTCGGGGAGCTTTGGTACTAAATGCGCTAAAATTAGCATTCCAAATTTGAATTCATCATTAGCAGCCTATTAAGCGGGCCCAGTGCGGATTGGCGGGTGCCAACGACTGCCGATGCAGCCGGGACCAACGGCTTAACATGCCGTCCGAAGCAAAGAGGAGCTCGGGATAGAGGATTTTTGGTCACCCATCCAATGACCGACCACTGCGAAAGTTACTTAATTTTAACGATCGTAGCCGACCGCGCTAACCACCTGCGCCATCGAGCTCCTCCTCCTCAAATTTGAATTACTTCTGTCGTTATGAATTAGCGGGCTGCGTGTCTATAGACGTGAGACGATAGCTTGACTGGCGATAATTTGACATGCTAAAAGTGGTTGTGGAAAACGATAAATTTGTATGTGCAGCTGAAGGAAAGTACTTAATTCATATTTCGAACGCTAATTTCAGCGAATTCCTGTACCAAAACCACCCGAAGCCTCACGCAGGTGTGTGATAAACATAAGAATTGAAGTTATCCCTTTTCTCGTGAAAATCCCCAGAAACGCCTGAGTCTCGAAGTGGAAACGACCAGACGGACCTCAGCGCTCACGTGGGTGGGTCTGGGCCTGATGGGCGTGCAGTTCGGGGTTCTCGCGCGCCTCACTTGGTGGGAGTACTCGTGGGACATCATGGAGCCTGTCACGTACTTCGTCACGTACGGCACTGCAATGGCCGCGTACGCGTACTTCGTTCTGACCAAGCAGGTTCTTGTCTCTTATGTGTTTTCGTTTCGTGAATTATGCTATTGGTGTTTCTTTGTTGGGAATCATCATCATCATCAGCCTATTAATGTCAGCACTGCTGGGCCACAGGCCTTCTCTATGGATGGAATAGAGAGTTTGGGCCGTGACTCACCACGCGGCCCCAGTGTGGATTGGTGGGTGCTAACGACTGCAGATGCAGCCGGGACCAACGGCTTAACGTGCCTTCCGAAGCACGGAGGAGCACGAGATAATACATTTTTGATCACCCATCCAATGACCGACCACTGCGAAAGTTGCATAACTTCAACGATAGCAGCCGACGCATTAAACACTTGCGTCATTGAGCTCCTCGTTGCACGAGCACCTTGTTGGGAATATATTAAATAAATAGAAGATTTTACTGTTGAGTAGGAACTAAGCTAATTTTAAAGCTAATTTTCCCAGATGTTGGTTTTATTCGAAAAGTGGATTAGTCTTAGAATCTACTCAAAGCAAAAGAAAGTATAAATGTTTTCTATTGCTCTGATATTTGTGCTGTTCTATTTTTGCACTACTTGTAAGTAGTTCGCAGCTGAAATAGACAGTGAATGTATACATATTTGAAAAACAAGTATGTACCTATATTTAAATATGAATTTACAATTATTCCAGGAATATATATTGCCCGACGTGAAAGACAGACAACATTTGCTCACACTCCATAAAAAGGCGAAAAAGATCGGCCTCGATATTAACCACTACAATCATCTGAAAGATGAGGTAATTTCACTTTACAAATATAAATTCTAATTTAATCAAATCTACATACAATTTTAAGAACTCGTCTTGTGTTGAAATCGTTTTATTGAACAAGAGAACATACATATACAAATCTCTACTAAATGAAGTCGCTAAGAACCCGTCAATATAACTTCACTGTACTTACAAATCAAACCTTTTTCATTTTTCTTGAGTACTTTTTCAATATGCATATTTTGTTTTACAGATAAATAAATTAGAAAGAGACTTAGGTCGCCTCAGGGACCCGCTACAAATACATTTGCCGTCTTCGTACGTCAGAAAGAGCGAGGAGAACAATCGTTCTCCCCTCACCAAGATTAGAGAAATGCTGGAAGAGACCGGCAAGAAGATGAAGATCACGTAATATTGGCTGTACGGCACGCGTCGCCGCGCGTAACGAGTGTTCGTTGAAAATCTTCCGTGCTGTTGTTATGTTGGCAACACTGAGACGTCAAACTTGTCTTTTTTTCTTAACGGCTTCGTGATTTAGTTCGTTAAGCCTATGATTTTTGTTTTGTTTCTGATGTATTATGATTTCGGGGTCTAAAACATATTAATTATGTTTTACTTAAGAATGAGATATTGTTTTTTGATTATATTTTGTCTTATGTGGTCTGTTTTACGCATTCTCTTAATTCTGATTAGATGACTGATTTCCTATTTTTGATGAAGTTACTTTTGAGGTTTTATGAAAGTCTTTGTATCTTTAAATTGAGAAAACAACTGTATTCAGCTTGCAATTTTGCTATTTTAGACCCCTGTTATGTTGTTCAATGTGCAAGATAACAAATTTAACAACCAAAATTAGTTGTAAGCGTCGATTTCGTATTTCGTACTATGGCCTCAGTGTTGTCAGCAACAAATTTAGTAACTGTACACATTGTTAAATAAATGCTTGTTAATAAATGAGAAGCACTGTTCAACTATTTCAACGTCACTATTTTCGAATAATAGTTACATGTGAATTTATTATATTCTGTTGTTTTTAGAAACAATTATTGTAAACAAAAAAAGAAAAACATGGGAAGACCTATTCAAACAGGGAAAATATAATTTTGCCTTTAGGAAATTTTTAGTAACGTGTATATTATTAATTTAGTAGAGTTTTTAAGTTCTGCTCACTTTCGTTTCCTATGTAGTTTTTAGATGAAACTCAGCGTTACTTATTGCCTTAGAAGCAAAACAAATCTCCTTAACTACTGTGCCAATGTGAATGTTGATAATGTTTGTCCCGTTTCTAATACGAAACATAAACATTTCTGGGATCATAATTTTCTTGTTACTAACCTTCGTAGATTATAAAATATGAAATCTAGTCTTTAAAATAAATAAATGGTATAGTTCAAAGTGATTAAATACAAATCGAAGCGGTAAGAATACATTTCCACTCAGATTCTTCTTGAATTACTACAATCCCTGCGGACAATGGGGTAGTACTCAAAGTTAAAATTCTATATAATATACGTATCAAAAACAGTAAAAAGATATAATTTGAAAAAAGAACATTGTTATCTCTTTCGCTCTTAAGGCATTGTTGGCGATAACGTCATTTTTTCATAGTGCCGTCCTTCTTCCACATTTGATTGCTTTTTCACTCGCACTTGTGCCACTAATGGTCATTGTTTTAAAATGTCGTCCCTCTTCTGTGATTTGACATTTGCTCATCCTACCAGATACAAATTTATAAATCTGTACGAAATAAATTCGAAGTACACAACCCAATTTCACAAAATCCGAACTACTATCCCGTCTGTCGCAAAAGCAATTAATGAAATCAAAAGGTTAAATTAAATTATTAATTAGTTGGTAGATTAAACCTTCATTAATAATTTGTTCACAATTTTTAATAAAGACAAAACATTGTAAGTAGTAAAATTATACTTTTTGTAGACAAACTTATAGGTAGGTATTTACTTATTTTTACTGTAGTTTATACATCAACAATAGTTGAATATCCAATATTTGTAGTAAAATGGGATATGTATGAAAAAGTGCATGCACAAATTTATTTATTTTTGTGCTGATTTTAGTTAAATTTTACAACCGTTTTTCTAGAAAGCTATAAAGTAGATAGACAGATGTTAAGTTTTTAAAAATTAAATTCTTGACCTAGCGGTTAGTGATCCTAACAGCGAATCCTGTTAGCCCTAAGAAAAGGCAAATGTTTTTGTGGTGAACACGTGCCTTTATCTGTCATGGATGTTTATTTATGTTTTTATTTTTAATATGTTTATGCGTTATAGCACCTATATTTAAAAAAAAACGTTCTTTCTCACTAGATAAATACATTAGCTCGATACTTGATGGATCTAGTGAATTCTAGTGAGAACTTATCTTCTCTATAGATCCTGATTTCAAGCTCAGGTTGATTGTTGTGTGTCCAGCTCTTATTGATCTAATTATGTCATATGTGCTTATCATTGAAACTGTGCACTGCACTCCTTTAGAACGATATCTCTGTAACTTTTTCATACATATTCCATATTAACATCACAATATCTTTTCGACCAAGCGGTTGACTTGCAGCAATTTACCGACTCATTTATTTTGAACGGATTAATATTTTTTAATCTCTCTCCCATTTTACATATTGTCCCAAGAAATATTGTGAGTCTAAGTATACTTAGATCTATTATCTCAATATAATCTAAATAATTAATTTTAGATGCTCATTTCTTAGAAAATGTTTTGGCAATTTGTGACAATGGACAGAAATATTTTATAAAAATATTTACTCTAGTAAGTGTTATATAATGTTTTGGGTAGAGTAGTGCAAGATATTGTTTAGCTGAAGCACTCAATGTTTTTTTGTGAAAATTGTGCAATTTAGTTTATTTACTTACTTTCAAAGTTCTATATAAATTAAGAAAAAAAAAATAGCCAAATCTATTTCTGTAAATCCACCTACCTTAAATAACGTAATTTATCTCTAGTTAATTTTACATTTAAATGTAGACTGAATGAATATGCACAAAAATACACTTTAAGAACTGGTGCTTTAACCGCGAAGATTCAAATCTTTGCTGCTTTTTTATTATAATATTATCTTTTGAGCTTTTAGTGATATTGAGCTTTTAGTGTGATGCTTAATTACCTATGTAGATATAGTTTTATACATTGCGCAAATTTTGTTTATTAAATATTTATTATGATATTTGTCTTAAGTGTTTAACATGTCTGATCGGTACTAATTTTGATCCCGAATAACATTTACGAACAGCGAATTATCGATAGTATAATAATTTATTATTTTTACATCAATGTTATGTATCAAATAGTAAGAAATGAAAAAAATATGTCTTCAGGGATTGTAAACTTTTGAAATCAATAACTTAACGCACGAACATATTATTAAGCAAAGCTTTTCAAAATATTGTGGATTATACCACTTATATCAAAACGATTTAAATATAAGTATCTATCACTTATTGATTCACGCTGAAATTATTGATTGCTTGAAATTTTGATCCTATACCTACAAGTGTATTATAGTCGCATATTTAGAATTGTATATTTATACTTAGTGTCGAGCCATAGGTTAAATAAAGGCTGTGAAACGAATTCGGGAAGCACTTTCAGTCTAATAATGTTTATTTGAATTGCGATAAAGTGACTTTCGTACGATCAAATTTTTAGATACATTAAAAGTATGCAAATATATGGAAATTTTGAACGTTTTTATGGGTATATTTAAACCGTGTGCAATCGTTATTACAAAATTGTGTCTGAAGAAAATGGTGACAAGTCGGTATAATGTCGATATGAATCGAAAGATGTTTGTATGTAATGCAGATGGTACCTACGCTCGGTTTTTAGTTATATTAAGTATATTATTATGCTTCCTAATATCACAACTTTATCATTTGCACGGCCGTGTAGCAATGTAGAAACCCCCACTAAATAATAACACTGAAAGTAAATAAAAAGAGTCCTGACAGACAGACGGACAACAAAGTGATATTATAAGGGCACAGAACCTTCCTATAGGGTACCTCAAAGGGAAAAAACGGAAACACTAGTCAAAAATTTCATGGTCGACAGCTTATGGACTTTATAAGCTTGAAAATAACACTGAAAGTGAAAAGAAATTTCATATAATATCAGAAATTAAATTCGTTTTTTTTGATGTGTAACATCTTGACTCTCGCTTTCATGCAATTTGTGGGAGTGATTTCGAAAAATGGGACGGAAATGTGTAACAGGAAGTAGGAGAAGCGCGCGCTAATTAATGTTATGTTATAATTGCTTTTGAAGTGAGTTTTTTTTACTAAGGTGAGATGTCGAATGTTACACATCATTTGAGGCTACTGTAAGACTCGCTCGTTTTTTTATAGATAGGTCCGACAAATGACTCCACCCAACCTGATGTTAAGTGACGGTGAAGTCCAGACGTGAAGACAGCTGGTATAGCAGTTCTACCTGCCACACCAGCCATCCTCACCTTGCCGGCCTGCATGTTGCTTCTTCACGCCTCTTTAAAAGGATCCCAGGTTGTAAGAAGGAGGGAACACGTGAGCAGGCAGAGCATTCCATTTATATTCGTATTCTAAAGGGGTTATTTGTCGATAGATTGGTCGATTTCAGCTGAAAGGTTAGCTGCATGCTAAATCAATTCGATGATTTTAGTTTAATCACCACACAGAATCGAATAGTCATTTATATAAAGTCGATTTTGGTCAAGATACAACTCGCCCCAGATTTTAAAAATATTTTTTGTATTCTAAGTGAAATTTATTTTCAAAAACTCAGCTCAAAAATGAAATATTTATTGCTATATCAGGAGTGGATAGTAAAGTCACAACATGTGATAAGAGAAGAGAGACAGTTTTTTTAAATGCAACGAAAAAGGCACACCATGTCGACAGTGGAAAGACAAATTCGCTTATACGCCACTTTAGTCGAAAATGAGTTATATATATCATTTGAATCAGATTTTTTTTGCGTCGTTCTGTTTATATTTCGTGAAGATTACTTAAGCAATTCAATATTTTGAAATTTTTATTGTTCAGAACGCAGAAACGACATAAATTTTGGTGTTTTTTTGAACCAATGGCGCTTACGCCCTACTATTCAGCAATTTGAAATGAAATGAAAAACCTTTATTGGCCATCTTACATAATAAAAATACTATAAATATAAACAAAAAAATAAAAGAAGAAACTTAACCTAAAAACAAAAAATAACAACATAAAGCTAAGACGGGTAAAACTGTACTTCCAGGGCCCAAAAGGTGATACTTGTTTTTTTTTTGTAGAAAAGGAAGGTCTTTTTAATAGATTTTTTTTCTGGCGCTTCGCCGGCCGCTGCCGCGGCACGCTCGCTTTGCTCGCTCGGCTCGCGCGTTATGGTCACAACACTAACCTAACCTAACCTAGTGTGAAGTATCACCACTTGATAAGAAAAGTAAAAATTTTCAATATTTTTTTCTAAAAAACTACCAGTGCATAAGTGTGACAATTTTTTAATAATGTGGTTAACAGAAACCTTTTTAACAACAAAAATGTGAAATTACAACCAACAAAACTGTGAAGTTTTTACTTTTGGGCCCTGGAAGTACAGTATATCCCTAAGATGGCCAATCAGGACCCTGCCTCAGCTTATGCTGACACAGTGGGAGAATACTCTCTCACTGTATCAGCGCTGGTATTCTGGCAGGGCCTGTGCGAGGACGTATTAGGCGCTAACAAGTAACAAAACAATACATTTATACTAAACTAAAAAAAATTGACGTTTGCTTATCAAAAAATGTATGGCGGACCGAGTGATTTCCGCTTAAGCGTCATCCAATTCGTAACGTAAAGGCACTGTGTAACTTTTTAATAGGAGGAAATTTAGAAAATGTTATTTTATGAATATGTTTTTATTTTTATGGTGCTACTTCTCATTTACGAGTTAGATTTTTTTGCGAAAAAAGAGCAAACTTTTTTCCTCGTTTCTGTAAAGTTAATTAAGTGGCATGTAAGCGATTTTGTATTTCCACTGCGTAAAACTAATTTTGTTTTGTATTCCTGGCGATTTACTTGTCTATTCGTATTTGCTATTTGTAAACATGACATTAGTCTGTCCTTTTCATTTCTTATAAAGCATGATAAAGACAGACTGATGTCATGTTTACAAACAACAAATACGAATATACAAGTGAAGTTCCGGCATTGCACATGACAAATCAATCAGGCTGTTTGATTGAATTATCCGGATGTTTGTTACATATATAATAAACGATCAAATCGAAAAAAATAAATTAAGCTGTCTTCTCACTGTGGCATCCTGCGCCAAACAACAGAATCAATAGTTTGTGGTGTAAAATTACTTTTACTAAGTGTATACGGTTCAAATAAAAAATATTTATTACTTTAAATGCCATAGTGAGAAGCCAGTTTCCTAATTTTAGCCAATTGATATTGTTTTACTTTTTGTTTTTGAATAAATCAACCTAACGGCCTTGAAGTAATGGTCTAAAAAAGATTGTATATACAGTTACAGAGGTGTCAATTCTGGCAAGATTCTCTAAACTCATAACTAAATTTAATATCAGTTTCTCCTTTTCATTCTGTATAGAGAATGACAAGGATACACTGTTGTCAAATTTAAGTTTCGGTTTAGATAATCATGATAGATTTGGGCCCAGTATACCCCTTGTACGTAGTTCTAAGGTCGCACATAATATTATTAGCTCAAAACAGCTTTCTCTTGTAATAGGCAAGGTTTGCCTTTTAGAACCTTTTTCTATCTGATGTTTTTCTATCTTTAAGTATAGATTTTTATATTAATAACTTAGTTGTAAGAGGGAGCAAAGCTTCAGTTAGGTAGAGTTATGTATTTTGTTGATAAAATGCAACTTAGCAATGTCATTGGATTTTCCATTTATTTGTCAAATTACGCGTGCAATTAGTATTAGTATATAGAACCTTATGCCTTTTACTCAAGGTTTATTTATTATATCTAGTTAAGTATGTATAAACATCAAATTTCAACTAATTGCACGTGTAAGCATCTTAAAATCTTGATAATTATATTTACTCCAATGCTAGGAAATAAATCGCAGTCTTAAGATTGAATTTTCTAGCATGGTTATTTTTATTTTAGCGTTTGATAAGTATAAATTTATACAAAATGAATAATTTATATAATTATCTTTCATGCAGGAAGCGTAGTGTTCGTTTGAAGAAATGGATTGTTATTAACAAAAAATGATTTGTTTTTCCCTGCATTAACCAAATAACACAATGCTTTGTTGTTACGCTGTTTAGGAACCTCACAATCGACGTATTATTTATGATAAAGTTTGCATTCACAATGCTTTTGTGTAATTGATATTTTATATCAAAGATGGGAAAGTATTTGAAAAATCAAATATCGATATTCCGGTTGCTTATTTGGTCACTAGACAGTCTTTTGAAACATTTTTCTATCTTTGGTAAAGTTTAATCTTAATGTAACCTTTTAAGTTGTATAATTTAGTTATAGTATCGTTACCATATAACGATCTTTCTTTACAATATTGGTTTTTAAAGGTTAAACCGCACTAGAGCGGCACTGCAGCAGGGCGACGCGGCGCGGCAGCATTGCCTACCGGAAAATATTTGGCCGCGCTGCGCCGCTCCACTTTTTTTTGAGTGTGTATGCTGTTGGTCGCTGATGACCTTTACAGCGTCACCGGGTTTGGGGACGGCGAGATCCTAAGGGGACCTCAAGCCGAGAATTGGCGAGTGCCTCTAGAGGTATTCCAGACGGATGGCATCTCCCCACGGGGGGAATCTCCTCTTCGTCTAGAGCCTCTAGACCACTCGAACCTGAGGGGGTCAGCGCCGTTCCGCTGCTGCCAGTGCGATATAGCTACCGGCGGCGGAGAGGCTCGGTGCGGCAGTCAGTTACGTTCACCTTGTATTTTGTAGTTCAATATGAGGCTTTATAATTTTTAATAACTCATATTACTTCCATTTTGTCATTCTGAAGTAAGTATGAAATCGATCACGGTATCTCAAGAGTCGTGGAAAAAGTGTATGATATTCACTCTCTTTATAACGTGAATTTGGAATGTCATGTACCTATATAGATCGCGTCTTTTTTTCTGTTCTTCTGTCTCTTCGCAGAATAAAGCTACCACGATAATTTCTTCGCTTATTTCGTCCATCTCGTTAGTCAATTTTTTTTGCCGCGTGCTGTCGCGTTGCTGCCTGCTGCATAGTGCGATTAGGAAAAGCCGCGCAGCGCCTCTTTGCAGCTGTGTCGCTCTAGTGCGGTTTCACCTTAAAGTTGAATTTTCTACAGTTTGACTCACGAAAGACGGATCGTTAAATGATAATGAACATAGAAATACTTGGTATAGGTAGGTTATTTTCCTGAAATTCTCATAACTATGCACTAATTCTGTACTAACATAATACTCTGCAAAACTTTAAATCTAATAAAGATATTATTTACTTGATCAATCCTAGTTATATTCGAATATGTACATTTTGAAAATTATGATATGCATTAGACAATGTCCTTTTTAAAATTTCGCTATCAAGTAGTTAGGTAGTTAATTATTAAAAAAATATATTTACATTATTCTGATATACTTACACGTCCTGGGCTGAATAACTTGGTGAGCTAAATCAAATTAATTTGCGAAAACTACTCTCAAAACGAAAGCTAGCAGATTAAATAATCTGTCGGCTATCATATGTTTTATAATATATAATAATATATACAATTAAAAGAAAACTATTATTAAGTTCGTCTCCATGTTCAAAGCAAAATTGCATGGCCAACATTTAATACGCAGCGCTACAAGGTATACAGAAAAAGCACTAAGTTCGAATATGTAGGTATATTATAATATCATTATTTATTTGATAGTTTTTAACGGTTTTAGTAGAATAGTAAAATTAAAATTAAAAAAACAACGAAAACTCATCATAAGGTCTCCCAGTCTCCGCCTCTAAACTTGACATTTTGGAATAAAGTATTAACGGTTTGAGGGATTTTCAGTCGTTTAATGATTTTCATTACCTTTATTTGGTATCCAATATTTTCATCTCACCAAGTTGTGCAGCCTATAAATCACTTATTTCTAGTCTTATTAATTTTCAATCTCAAAAACTATCCTGTTAAAATACACGAAACACAATATTTGCCAAAGTGGGGAACTTCCATATTTCTTGTTCATAAAATTTGTTAGATCTTTGTAATGTTGCGGCGAAGGTTAATCATCGTACACTTTGCTCATATTAATTTATCTTTAACCGATTATAGCACATCTACCTATTAATTTTAATTCCCAGAATCACAATTTTTGTTATGTCGGCATTTCACATACCCATTTGTATTTGCTATTTGTCATTTTGACGACATTTGATGCATGTTGTCCTTATCACACTTTATAGATAATGAAAAGGAGAGACCGTTGCCAAGTTTACAAATAGCAAATACGAAGGCATGTGAAATGCTGACATTATAGGTCGCTACCTAAGAAAACTACCTTCTTTAGTAATGCGACAGACAAATTTTCTCGTGCAGTAGACTAAAATGAGGGTTTTCTTGGCAGCACAGGCTGACTCTGTTGTCCATGGTTCATGTTCAAGAAATTTGCCACCCCGTATTCTATACCACATAAAGGTAGTGATTAAACTACAGACATAAGTTATATCAATGGCTTATTAGCGTGGACACGCTATACGCTCGACCAATTGCTGTCTAGAACCTCACTTGCGCTAACGCCCTGCTTTAGTTGTAATTGTCCGAAATATTTTCACGTCTTTGAAAAATACTTACTATTTGCACAGTTCTGTTGCTTTACCATACTTTATATTCAACTGCTACTGTAGATTGAAATGCTGGTTCCGATTCTTAACAAGAGGTTATTGCTTGCACTTAACGTGGCCATTCATATTTACAGTCAAGGTAGCTACACTTAAGCGGGCCGGCATGGTCGGTTCGTCAGTATTTGGCCAACAACAAAGCCGACCCGTAGTAATTACTGCACTTGATCTGCTTCATTTGGGTCGCCACATCATTCGAATCAGCAGTACTTGTGGAACGATAAAGCCGACTCGTAGGAATTACTACATACATTCAGCTCGAATCGGTTCGGTTTTTATTCGGTCGTCATCGCTCGGTTTTCAAACAATTTTGAAGGCCACTTCTCACCCAAATTCTTTGGGGTTTTCGTAGTAAAGAGCCGGCAATAACAACAAAACTTGTAGAAACTAACAACACGTCATCTTCGTCCCACATTCTTAGCTGAACTAAAATTTTAGCCGAGCGGGTTGTGATTCCCGAACATTCAATTACATAATTCGGTTTCACCATGCCTTGCCGATTACTGCCGGCCCGCTGATGCTGCCCGCTTAGTGATAGCTGAGCGGTCTTTTCTCGAACATTCATCTACATATACTCGATTTTACCGCCCGGCTGTGCCGAATATTGCCGGCCCGCTTATGTGTGTAACTACCCGCACTTCTTTTCATTCCTCTCTATAGAGCATGATCACTGTAATAATTATATATAGAAAAATAAGAATTGCCATGTAAAGTGCCAGCAACAACCTTAGATTAAAACAAAAAGGGAAGATACGACACTCGCAGCTCAAAGTGTACCGCTTAAATTGTGGTGCATGAACACAATTCGCTTTAGTCACAATTTGACATCCAAACACGCTGCATGTGCGCTCAATATATCGATATTGCGCATATTTTGTGTTTTCAAAATAAAGCAATGCCTTCGATTCTTTAAAAAAAATTACAAATAGTTGAAGATCAAATAACAAATTCCACGGCAACACTTTTCATTGCGTAAAACGATAAAAAAAAAACTAAAAAATCACGGTATGTCATGAATGTTATTTACTGGTTCGCCATTTTTTATAACGAAAAGGACAAAAATACAACTTACCGTTTGTAGAGAGAGAAAAAAAATCTCGTTCGCTCGATCGAATCTTTATTTACAGAAGTGTGCGTGTGGGAGAGTTGCTTACATAGTTGAGTCGAAGCATATTTTATTTGATTCTAGTATGAGCGTACCGATCTTCTCTTTTTGTTTTAATGTAAGGCAACGACGGTGTCGATTTTGGCATGATTCTCGTATCTAAACTTAAAACTAAATTTAATATCAGTTTCTCCTTTTTATTCTGTATAGAGAATGACAAGAATACACTGTTGTCAATTTTAAGTTAAGGTTTAGACAACCTTACCAGAATCGACACCATTATCTTGTTAAGAATCGAACCAGCATTTGAATCTCTACATTGGTGTCGATTCTGGCACGGTTCTCTGAACCTAAACTTAAATTTGACAACAGTGTAGCCTTGTCATTCTCTATACAGAATGAAAAGGACAGAAAGATTATAAATTTAGTTTTAAGTTTAGCGAATCACGCCAGAATCGACACCAGTAGCAGTAAAATAAAAAATAGGTCTATTCTGCTATGATAATTTGGGTGATATCACATTTTCGTGTTAGTTTCACTATAAGTAAGTAAAAGTTACACAACCAGTCAATCATTTTATTGTTTCTAGAAATCCCTTCATTGTTGAGAGTTAAAACTCGAAATTCTCAATGGATATAATATAATAGGCGTACCACAAAAAAGTTTCGTCAGGCATTTGTCACTTGTTTAGGAAGAAAATGGGCCTAATTCTGGTATGATAGATAATCATGCCAGAATTAGGCCCATTTTCTAGCTAAATCTAAATTTGACGATCGTCTGCTCTTTATCTGCTGCTTTCAAATAATTATAGTATAGTTTCAAGGTCAGGAGGATCACGTCAGAATCAGACCTATTGTTGTACAAAATGTGTTCAAATTCGGTTTAAACCAGTGTCTAACTTGTTTGTGGTACAATCTAAAAGGTTCATTGTAATGATTAGCGAGCAAAGTGGACGGTGATTTCAGTACCGTTACATTTACATCCTTTTTGCATAGTAAACGTTATGGAGTGAGATGATTAGGAGCGGAGTGCGCCTGCCACACACAACCAACTACTCCTCGTAAGTTACTGTTTTGCATTTTGTTAACAGTCGTGTTGTTCGAATAAATTTTTAAGAAATAACTTACTGCGTTTTATTTGCAGAACTGGGAGTATTTTAGAGTGGTTTTTGACTTATTCTTACAACCGACGATTGTGGTGGATAGGATGCCCTATAATATGTAGTATTTCTTTATCTAATAAAATAAAGATGTCTTTCAACCTATTGGGAATACCTAATAGCCATCGATTTTAAATTACTTTTTTCAATTTGTATAGATATATACAAGTGCTTACTAACTAGATTCTTCCCTTTGTATTATTGATTTACATAGTCTGTTTTTGAATATGAGGATAATGTTATATTTTAAGTCTTTTGTTAGTAGTTTCACGTGCTTAATAAATTTTATTTTTTAATTATCATACCCAGATCAATTAGACTCTTCTCTTCTTACATCTGAAATCAAACGCTACATTGCTTAGTTACATCTTTATTCGATAAATAATGCTAATTCGTTTCATTTACAGTACTTAAATAATATTTGCATATCTAATTGGTATTTTACTGGTTACTTATGTTTTGTCCTTTTCGATCGCTTCGGAAGGTGATATAGGTTTCGAGTCGAACGGATATAGATCAATGCTTTGCACGTGTGCTCTGACTGAGACACCGGGCGGTACCCCAAAGTAATCTCTGCCTATGTTTCTTATGATCGTAGTGCCCGGCTTATTGTGCTGAATATTGAATCCTATAGCGAATTGTGGACCGTTATTGTCGCCCTTCCCGTCATCAAACCCGGCGTTGTCATCTTTATTACTGTCGAAAGGTTTAAGTGGCACATATGGTTTCTTCGTCGGCCTATAAGGTTTAGGCTTGCTCGTAGGTCGCCCCGGCTTGCCTGTAATATGCAATTATTTCTGAATTCTAATGCGGTGCTGACAGCTGTGCGTGGTGCCGTAAGGTGTTTGGTGTAATAAAAACCAAATTGGTTGTGAACATTTTTATTGCGTTCAAGCAATTGTAATATCATCCTTAAAAATATATAAACTTATTTTCAATTTGACAGTGCAACTCTTCAACCTTCTGGGCAATTCGATCGGTTGTGATCTTGTTATTTATATGTGAAATATTCAATGACTCGGAGGCGTCTTTTTTATATTTTAAAAGAAGACCGACCATATGATTACTAATTCCACTGTCATCAGAATAATCTTTTAGTTTTTTATTAATATCGATTTAAATAAAACAAGATCACAAGCAACAATCACTTTGCCGTGATCCGTGCTATTCGTCACCTGGTCCTTTAGTTGGCTTGACAGCGCCTCCGAAACTTGATGCATCTTCGTCGACATAACCGACGCCTGTACTGACTGGGCCTTGTTCGAATGATGAGCCTTGGTAACCGCTTTCATTGGAACTGTCTCCGCCAGGCCCGCTAGAACTACTAGAGCCACTGGACCCTCCGGAAGTGCCACTATTTGGTCCAGTGGGTTTGAAACTGTTTGACCCGCCAAAGTTGCTTCCACCGAAGCTGTCGGATCCACCATAGTTGTTGGACCCACTGAAGTTGTCGGATCCGCTCCCCGAGCCAGTGGACTCGGAAGAGGGCTTATTACTTGGCCTGTCTTTGTCATTGCTAGGGAATGGCGGAGGTTTTATATGTCCCGATGCTGCTGTACCATCTGGGCCTAAACAACAGAAAATGGGGCATTTTGTACACAATAAACAAAAGGGATTTGTATCTTTAGGGGTCATTTAAATTAAAGCTTATATTTGTTAATAAATAAATAAATAATAAGTTCGTTGTGAATAAATTTGTCATTTTGTGACAAGTATGTTGAAAATTCTTTAGATATTACTAGTTGTATTACTAATATTAAAAAGGTAAAGCTTGAGAGGTTGTATAGGGGGTAATCGCTGGATCTGAAGCGATTTTGATTTTTTTTTTCCAAAAGAATCAACCTAGAAAAGAATAAAAATTATAGTATACGCCGAAGGGAAGCGAGGGCGGGCTACTAGTATAATTATAATTACTTGAAGTCACATTTGTACTTATTTATAAGCAAAAAATTACCCTTGAAAACATCATCAGTGCTACTGTCATCGGGGGAATAATTTGAAGCTGCACCAGCGTTAATGAAGTCTGGATCGTAAGCACTAGGGATCGTCGGGAAATACGCCGGAATGTATGGGTCTTTTCCATTCTTCACTATACGATAACCAATGCCGGGTCCCGCTATGTAATGTACCGTTCTGCAACATAAGTTCACTATGATCAATAAGATTTTCACACGAGATTATGATGACAATAAAAAAATAAATTGTTGGTGTAGGTAACTAAGTATTTTAAACAGCGTGGTTTACCTCTGTACTCCTTTGTCGTCTAAGAATGTGTATGAACCTCTGACATTACCATGAGAGTCACTGCTCTCTGTCCTTCTTTGATCAGGGCCTGCTGATATGAACCTGCATAAAGCAAAACCAGGAACATTTTCACAAAGCAGTCAATTACTATTTATAGGACCGTATGGGATATTGGGTATAGGCAAGCTTTTGACATGAAATTTTATAATTAGTCAAAAAAAAACATTTTTAAAGTCAGCATTCGACCGAAAAAAATGCCCATTTGTCTAGGAGTCTGAGCAAGTTGTAATTAAAAGTAACCTACAGACGTTTATCCAATAGAGCCAATTTACCTACGTTTATAGCATACATTTAGTATTTTATCTGTATCTTGCTGAAGCTTTCTGATCCATCTAAAGATATGATGTGTAGTTATGTATAAAAGTAAAGTATTTTGTCTCGGCTTGCGTAAAACTACGTATTATTGATATCTTTTACATAGAAAGTAAGCCTTAATCGACAATGGTATAACTCATTCTTACCTATAAGACCCATCAAGTCCTCTTTGCACAGCAGTTCTGCCTCGTGGTCTGGTTTCACCCCTGACCAAGGGCGCCCGATGGAAGGGTGAGCCGATGACGTTTGGCCCGTCAGGATGGGCTGACGACACGTGGAAACCAGTGTCACGCCCGGCTATGTACGAGATGTCGTGCCTCTCTCCAACATCATCGACGAAAGAATAATGTCCTGGAGGGATAAACATAAAGTATATTACATTTCTTGACGATGCCTGATCTTATACCATTACCAGGGGGTCATTCGCCTAACGGAAATGCTATGGAAAACGCTAACGCTTACGATTTCATTATTTTATTTCTAGCCGACTGAGGTTTTCAAATGCCTCGCGCTCTTTTGTTTTCTTTTACATTGGTAATAACAATATTAAAAAAATGAGCGTGAGGTATTTGAAAACCTTCGGCGGTCAGAAATAACAAAATAAAATCGAAAGCGTTAGCATTTTCTATTCCGTTAGGCGAATGGCCCCCAGAAGAATTTGTCATTAACAAAGCATGGCACGAGTAGCACGAATAAAATGATATAAATAAATAAATAATAAATAAATAAATATTTCAAACACTCACACCAATTAGCCTAGCCCCAAAGTAAGCACTGTAAAGGCTTGTGTTATGGGATACTAGGGTAACGGATAGAATACATATATTGTACATATATAAGTATATTTATATGAAAATACATATTAAACATCCATGACTGGAGTACAAATGCTCGTATTCATCACACAAACATCTGCCCCCACCGGGATTCGAACCCGGGACCTCTCGAGTCGGCGACGCCATGAAACCCGGCGTATAAACCACTCGGCCACGGAGGTCGTCAATGAATGAATGATAACCAACTGATGATTTTCTAAATTTGCAGGTTTTATATATCACTAGTGTACGAAAAGCCAAGTCCTGTTATAAGAAAAAAACTGAAATCCGACCGCAGCACAACCTATCGGGTAGAGTTGTAAGGAAGTTTTTCTTAAAATTTTATGATTTTCTGCGCAACCTTCGTAATTCGCTTTTCCGTAAGAAACTTCTACAAAGAATTAGGAAACTTTAAGTTAGATTACCTAATGAAATCGGAAAGGTTAAGTTCAAGTTATCGAATGAGCAATAGAAATAGAGCGTCCGAAAAATACAATTACTTATTTATCATTTTGAAAAACTTTTAAATTAAATGGGTAATGATAATTAAGTTAAATCGATCTTTATATTTTAGGCCTCTCGTGTTAACTACTCAAAAGTTTAACAAATACAATAGGTGTTTTGCACGAGAAAAATTTACAGAATCACAACAGCAATCTTTTATCTTCAATGTAATTGTCATTTTTAACGTTTGTTGCCGGCATTCCGGAAGGTCTCACCCATTGTATTAACTCAGTTATAAAGATTTTATAATGACTTTCAATATTCAAATACAACATGAATTCATAAAGTTAATGCAATTGTTTGCATAGTTAAATTATGATGGAGTTATTTGCGTTTCTAAACAAGTATCCTTACTTGATAGCTTATAATTATGCATGTTATTGTTATACCTCATCTGTAGCTAAAACTTCCTCGAAAATCATACTTAAGTAAAATTAAATTTATTGAATGACCTTCAGCACGATTTAAGTGCTGTCTCATCACTCATAATAGCTCGAAACAATGTATCTGTCCATACTTAGAATATAATAGGAATGGGATGGAAATGCACGAAAACTTTAATTGAATTTAGCGCATCTTGACAATTAAGCTACAGCCGTAGATGTTGCGAAGTTACTTTGATTTACCAATTAAGAAATCGCAATTTTTATTGGACTCATATCTAAGTTTTCTAAAATCAGACTCAGCATATTATATTATTGTAAGAACTGATTAGATTACCTGTTTTATTTTTATCAAACACGAAAAATCTTTCAGTATAAAGTTTCAATAAATGTTTTACAGCCATACCTACCTATTCAGAAACGTCAAATTAATTTTAATGTTTAGTTAGGTGGCATGTTATCAAACCCAGTAACAGTATCAATTTCAGTCAAACTTAAAAGTAACTTTGACTGCTCTGAGTGTGGCCATTAAAGTCCCAACGTTTTTATTTGTTTACCTTTCACATCTCCCCTGCTGTCAGCGTTCTCGTTCTTCGAATAGGTCCTGGTGTCGAACTTGAAGGAATAGCTGGGGTCCTCATTTGGGTCGAAGTTAGGGTCGTCCTTGTTCCCTATGGGGCCTCGGGGGCGCTGGTCCAAGTCCATTTTGCGGTGGACGTTGGGTCCTTTCGCTCGGAATCTATAGTAAAAAGTTAGTGTCATTTTTGTTGCACTTACAAATACGCTTACGTACTGTAAGTGCATTACAGTACGTAGTGAACGAGTTTGTGATTTTAAGTTTAATTTCAAAATCACGAAACGAACTTTAAGTTCAGTCCAGTAAAAAATATTAAATCAATTATGAAAGGTGATGAAGATTTAATAGCTAAAGTAATTCAAATATATTATGATAAAAGTGGGTGTCTATAGGAATACAGATTTTTTTGATATCGACTTTCATTTTACCGAAAACTGTTAAACGAAATTATTTTTTTTTCAATTCATCGAATAATAATCATCGCTGTTTTATATCATAGAAAAACGTTTCTTGAAAATAACTTTTAAAGTGGTTTTGAATACAAGAAAAACGTTATATCGAACTTACATTTCGTAAAAGTATTAAGTTATCGATAAACTATGCTTAAAACATGTTACAAAATGTATCGAAAGCCATAATACTTTTTCACATAACAACCTTTTATAGCAGTAACGTTTCATCGAATGACGAATTATATTTGTAAAACACTCTTTAAAAAATTTTTTTTGGCTCTTCGCCGGCCGCTGCCGCGGCACGCTTGCTTCGCTCGCTCGGCTCGCGCGTTATGCTCACAACACTAACCTAACCTAGTGTGAAGTATCACCACTTGGGCCATGGAAGTACAGTTCAGCCCGTTTTGTTACTAAAGACATCATGAAATCGTTTTTTCGATGTAAGTATATTGATTTCTTTAAAGTAAAAATTAATGTTTCCATTATTTTGCAAACTGAAACTTACGATGAAACAAAAATATGGGTAACAAAACTTCGATGTTACATTATTTCGATAAAATATATAAAACGTGGAAAGAAATAACGATGAACTGTGTTTGTAGATAATAAATATTCGAGGAAACGAAAATGCGATGTAACCTAATTCTAGGGTTTGTTAAATATTGAAAAAACAGTTCTGCAATTCGTTTTATGGGCAATGAAAATCATTGAAAGGAATTGTGATAAAATGATGGATTCCCAATAATAAATGGCTCTTCATTTCTTGACAATCGTGCTTATATAAGTAAATAACTAATGTATATAAAAGTTTGTATTTGTATGTATTAAAATTTAGGCCATACATTGTTTACTAAATAGTCTAGGCTTGGTGGATTTGGTGAGTAAAAAAGGTATAGTATTAGGTACCTTTAACTTTTCACAATAGCAAAAGTCTAAATAGGACAGGACCATATTAGATATAGGTAGGTAGCTACACTACTTACCCTCTGGGTCCTGCGGTATAAATAGTTTCCTTGACGGTGTCAGTAGCGGGGTCCCGGGCACCGAACCTGCCACCTACCACGCCGTTGGCGTTACCATGCGCCAAGTGGTAGCTCTGCCCCCGGTCTTTGTTCGAATATCTGGATTAAATATTGTATTTATTAGTAACCATTTAAAAGTTGGTAAAACAAGAACAAAATTGTTGGTAGAGTAGGAGTTGTTTCGATATTTTCTATGCAGTTTTATGCTAGTTTTATACGCATCTCTTTGTTTCTGATCCTTCACAGGGTCCGTTCAAAAGAGAATGATTTTAATGAGTATTGTGCGTGAAAAGATAAGAAATAAAAGTTTTGGAAGTACAATATTTTAGTGAAACAAACTCAGAAATAATTCCTTGGCATTAAATAATTATAATTTTTATTTTTAGCATGTAACTGCTTGATGTTCAAATCTAAAGAAAATATAACTAGAAAAAAATAATTATTAAAATACCCCTCAGAAAATCATTATTGTTAAGTAATTAAACTTTTTGTATACTTTTTTTTATCTTATAAATGTGATGAATACTTTACTTCATTATTTTATAACAAATGCCTACAACTTTACAACACTTTTTTACAACTAACTTTTTGTATGAAAATCAAGGACTATTTCAAGAAGCTAAACAATCTAGTTAACACAAAAATTTAATCAAGTAGTTGCATCTTTTAACAAAATGTTTTTTTTTATCTACCTATCTAATGATAACTTTTCCAATTACCCAAAATCAAAGGATCCATCTGTGTTAACTTCATTGTATTCCCCATCGTTAGTTCTCGACTTTCCCGGTATCACCTGACTTCTGACCACTGCACACACACACACCACAACCACAGTTATGCGAGTCCAATAATACATGGTACAACACTTTATTTCATAACACACCGAATCTGTATATCTTGTTCGAGTATGGGATCCAACTATGCGGATAAAAAACAAAGCCTCTCTTATATATGGCGCTAAAATTGGACGCCCGTAGAGTTATACCGCGTGAAAACGACCGGACGTCATTGTTATTAAAACTAAGACTTGATCCACTGAAAGATATCAGTTTTGTTGTAGCGAAAGCTATAAAAGTTGATTTTGTTCATCACGGTAATAATGTGATTAGAGCAGTCAGGAATGATACTACCTCAAGCTATAGGTACTCTTTTAAATGACGTTAGACTATAAGTTTTATGAAACAAGAGTATATCGGACCGCCAGCCGGGTCGAAATAAGTAAAAGTGTAGAAAATTTACTTATAACTTGTGTTTTAGGGGGTTTCTATTTAAAGCAAATAAACCCTAAACGATTATATCATTGGTGTTTTGTTATATTTCCTAATAAATAAAAAATAAATACTTCCAACACTCACACCAATTAGCCTAGTCCAAAGTAAGCACTGTAAGGCTTGTGTTATGGGATGGGATGGGTAACGGATAGAATACATATATAGTACATATATAAGTATAATTATATAGAAATACATATTAAACATCCATGACTGAAGTACAAAAATGCTCGTGTTCATCACACAAACATCTGTCCCCACCGGGATTTGAACCCGGGACTTCTCGAGTCGGCGACACCATGAAACCACTCGGCCACGGAGGTCGTCCTTAAGAATTTATTACTAATACAGTCACAATAAAATTATAATATCTTACTACAAGTAAATATAATATTAATCGAAATAATGAAGGTACGGTTTAAAAATCAAGAAGTTTTTTTTTATACAGGCTAGTATAGTGGACATGGTCATAGGGCACATTGTTGAATATTGCATCACGAAAGTTAAAGCTCAACTGAATAGTAGCCATACTCAGAAACGTCAAAATAATTTAATGTTTCACTACGTCACATGTTGTCACGTTCTATTGATATGGCAAAGAAAGTGATGGCATCAGATAGCTTTGACTTCAAAGTTGATTGACTTTTCTGACTGCGACCGCAGGATTAAAATTCGCTCAAATTTATATTATAGTGTGTACAATCCGTGCAGCTCGGAGATGCTGGCGGCTGCGATACGAGGGCCATCACATCCGACCGCACCAGGAACCACCACTTTATGTGGCTATTACACTAATTTACATTGATTACGAGATTAACACCTGGTAACTATAACGAAGCACTCTTATTGAACTTAGGGCGAATGAAAACTTTGGGTCAAGCAGGGGACAGTGTAACAAGGGGTAAGTGTAACCTAAGGGATATCTCTGTATGTCTGTATAAAATGGCGGGATATACGTTATTTGACGTCTGATGACAGCTGCTTAAGATGGCGGCATATGAAACTAATGAAAACACTTCCATACAGACAGCAAATGAGAAAAGGGCATACATATCCCATAATTATGTTACATTTTGCCCCACCTGAACCTCCCTTTAAAAGGGTAACTTGAAGAGAAAGAATTTTATCTTTCGCCTGGGGAAGGTAACTTCTAGATATAAATCTACTTACAATATATAAAAATTCATGCCTGAGTTACCTGCTCTTGGTTGTTTTCATAATATGGAAGATGAATTTTAATTGATTTATCCTTTTGTAGAAATAAATAAATATTTCCAACCCTCACACCAATTAGCTTAGCCCCAAAGTAAGCACTGTAAGGCTTGTGTTATGGGATACTAGGGTAACGAATAGAATACATATACGGTATATTTATATAGAAATACATATAGTATACATCCATGACCGAAGTACAAATGCTCGTATTATTCACACAAACGTCTGCCTCCACCGCCTTTTAAAAGTTAGCACTTGAGTTTAAAACATCACAGCTCCACTGAGAAGTTTTTTTTTTATAGATTGGTCCGACAAATGACTCCACCCCACCTGATGTTAATTGAAGGTGAAGTCCAGACGCGAAGATAGCTGATACAGCAGTTCTACCTACCACACCAGCCATCCTCACCCTGCCGGCTTGCATGTTGCTTCTTCACACCTCTTTTAAAGGGTCCCAGGTTGTAAGAGGGAGGGAACGCGTGAGCAGGCATTCCATTTACGGATAGTGCGACAAAGAAATGAGTCACCAAATTTCTTTGTACGCGTTTTAATTGTGGCCACAGTTAGACGGTGACAACGTAGGCCAGCGCACGTGGGTGATGGTGGTGGAAAGGGGAAGGTGGGATAAGAGAGAATAACTCCTCAGAACATTCTCCGTGGTACCGACGATAGAACGCGCTTAGTGACGCCACGTCACGGCGTAATTGAAGAGGCTCAAGGTGTTTAGTCACCTCCTCATCGCCTATAATGTGGATTGCGCGCCGCGGTAACCTATCCAAAGCATCGGACAAGTACTTGGCGGAGCCATCCCAGAGGTGCGAGCAATATTCCACGCAGGATCGCACTTGCGTTTTGTACAACAAGCATAGTTGATCGGGCGTGAAAAAACGCCGCACCTTGTTCAGGACTCCGAGTTTGCGTGAAGTTGTTTTGATCACGGTTTCGATGTAGTCCTTTGGATTCAGGTCAGAGCGAACTTCCATACCGAGCATGGTAATGTGGCTCTGCAGCGCCAGTGTTGTGCCTTGAAGGGAGGGAAGGGGAAGGACGGGCGATGTTTTTGCCGTGAAAGCGCAAGCCTGACTTTTCTTGGCATTGAACTCAGCCAAGTTCCTGGTACCCCATTCGGAAATGTGGTCCAAAGCTTGATTGAGTTCAATGACAAGATTCTCCCGTTTCTCCTTGGTTACCACCTGCCAACCGCTGCGTGTCCGAGATACCCAGCATGCACTGTACTATCGCCTGCAAAGCAAAGAATATTCCTAAGAGGAATTAAGTCATTGATATGCAGCAGAAAGAGAGTGGGGGATAGGACGGAGCCCTGGGGAACGCCGGCATTCACTGACATGAACCGCGAACTGCTACCATCCGTAAGGACACGAATTCTACGCTCATGCAGGAAGTCATAAAATCAGGGACCTAGGGGAATCGTTCAGGACAACAAACAAAACAAAAGGTGCAAAGGTGCATGAATGTATGTGCTATATCCAATAACACCTAAACTATCAACCATCCATTACCAACCATCGTATAAGTAACAAAAAATAAATAAAGTTTTACTTTATCATAAGCATATCTATCAAATAGGCATGCGTCACTTGGCCGACTGTTTTCGAAAATAAATCAAGTTACATATTGTGTGAAAGGCGAATCAAGAAAAGACGGCAAGAAGGGAATCAGAATCATAGGAATTAGAATACTTACATACACTATATTTTTTTCATAAATCGAGTACCAATATGCTATTTAAACCGCTTAAACCGCATTATATATTTAATTTTCGTTAATAAGTTGGTGTTTTGCCGGTAGTTTGTGAAGCGGACGCGCCAGGGTATGTCAAATGTTAGTCCTTTAGGCTAGTTTTTGCTATTTGTACCAAAATAATTATTATCATGCATCAGTTATATCATACATTATAGTAGCATAAAAATATATTTTGGATCCTTGTTATAATATTACGGGTAGTTATTCCTCCGGACAGCGAAACTTGAGCCTCTTAAGATTCAGCCTTTAACATATAGGTAACAGGGTGGTATGTGCACGGTTAGCCTCCAATATTTTTTTAACTTTCCCGCTCAAATAGCTCAATGTACCAGAGTGGTTTAGTTGGTATTCCTCAATATTAAAACATCAAAATCTTGAATTTCAATTAAAATTTTAGACGCATCGATGCTCAACCAGCTCCGCAAGAGATATTATGATATTATGAGTGATCATGTGGTGCTTAGAATATTAAAAAAATCTAAATCTTTATACATATATTTTTATTTTAGCTGGGAATGGCACATTCGTACATAAGGGATGTCACGTAAATCTCAAAATAAGAACACACTTCTATAAGTACTAATATTATAAAGCTGATGAGTTTGTTTGGCTGATCGAGCTAATCTCAGGAACTAATAGTCCCATATGAAAAAATCATGTGAATACAACAAAAAATATGATAATTATGGTAAAAACAAAACTGAATGTTGGGGTAAAGAACCTAGATTGTAAAGATCAGAAAGTATTTATTATACACTATTATTAAAGTAAGATGTATATACTTAAACAAAAGTTTAAAAAAGCTAAAGTCGAATTGAGAACTTCCCCTTTTTGAAGTCGGTAAAAAAACAGTTTGTACATATATTAATGATCTTTCTTTAATAAATCTGTTATAAGCTGCACGATTAAGTTTTTTTAAAACAAGCTTTTTAAAATAACAAATCAGCATAAGAAAATTATTGAAAGACTGGCCAAGTGCGTGTCTTGGTAGGTTTCCTTAGTTGCCTGCAGTTACCACAATATATTTGAGCATGAGTCTTTATTTTCTATATCGGAAATTAGAAATACCAATTAATATTAATCTATGTATCTCAACTAAAATACCTAAACTAAAGTCAAACTGCGCCTCAAACTCAAAATCAATTCGATATTATTATTATTTTGATACGTATGATAACGGCCGATTTTTTTTAAGTTTCCCTCAGTCAGGGGAGCGTGTGAAATCCATATATATGTCAGACTCTTACTGACTAAAACACACGGGCCTGCAGTTGGCAATCTGTAGTTCATGCTTATGGCCAGAAGGGCCTTACAAGCTTCAGGGGACTCGATCTTTTCAAGTGCTTGTATATTTTTTATAAAAACGTAAATTTAGCGCGACTCGGAAGCCGTTGCCGTTAGTACTCGTGGTAGCGCTGTGGAACTAATGATATTTTGTTGATGTTTTTAAATAGTTTTGTTTTTCAGATTTTGTTGCAATACAAGGTTTTACGCTACAATAACTTTATCTATATCACTGTTCATATTTTCTTCTCAGGATTTTTTTCAATAGCTTAGAAATTTTCTTTAACCAAAGTTGAACAACTATTACTCTTAAACTAACAATTCTATCTTAACTGTTAAAGTTTTCCTTAAAAGTTTATGAAAAGCACTATTATCCTAAGTTTTCCAGGTTTTTCAAGCCAATAGTTTAGTTTTTTGAGGGGGGGGGGGGGGGGCGCCTTACTCAAGCAAAACTTAGCACTTTAAAATTCAATATTTCGCAAACGGATCCCTAGATCGAAAAATAGTCTCAACGATATCTCGAACGATGGGGTAGATGATGAAAAAAAATTACAGCTCTCTAGTGCTAAGTCTCCAAGTAAATCCGGGGACGGACAGACAGACATGACGAAACTATAAGGGTTCCTTGTCAGGACTACGGAACCCTAAAAAAGGAAAATAGGCACTAAAGAAAATTTTCACAGAAAAAAAAATCTTCTCTTAAATCACAATAATTAGAAATCAGAAGTTTTATACCTTTTCAACACATTTGCTCAAAAAATCCATTTACGAAGGTTGTGTACTTACATTGTTCGAAAATTCAAAATTACTGGCCATGCGGTAAAATTGATTACGCACGCTCCCATACATGGCACTATGTGTACATTCTTTACGGTTTTTTTTTATTTCGATCGAACCAACTCTGAAGCGCTTTTAGGTGCTTTTAGTCTGTATCTATGTCTCGCTTTAATACTAAATAATGAGGCAAAAGATGTAGTTCTAATTTTCACCACCCGCATGTGCCGCCATTTGGAAATGCGCGCCATTTTCTTATTAGAAAAAATTTGCTTCTACACTTAAATTATGTATAATGTTTTCTCGCAAATGTGTTGAAAAAAGTTGTATGACATTAGTGCAGATTGGTATTATAAAGTCGTGACTATGATAAGCCCTCGAGTAACTCCTTACCGCACTAATATATAACTATTGTAATGTAACAGTCGCAAGTTCTGCACACACTCACATAAGAATTTACTTATGCCAAATTTTAGCTTATTCGAATTCCAACAAAAGGTCTGTAAATGGTTTGCAAATTAAGTGCTTGTATCTATACGATAAAATAAGCATGGTAAATTGAAAATGCCCCTTTTTATTTTACAAGCTTTAACATAACTTACAAAACGTTCGTATGTAGCTTCAAAATTTGTAAACCATTTTTCAACCACTTCTTTTTTATCCGATTTATCTAAAATTTGGCTTACTTATGTAAGTCTGATGACAATGCAATAATACGATACCATGTAGTTATTATGATGTTGGAGCTGGATGGTGGTCGTAGGAACTCTGCAAAAAAACGACGCAACCCCATCAAGTTTGGGTTCGTTTGATTCGTCTACACGAGCGCTTTGTCTCTAGATGGTATCCAGGGTCTGATGATGGAGCTAGAAGGTGGCCATAGGAATTCTATAATAAAACGAAGCAACTCCATCAAGTTTGGGCTCATTTGATCAGAACGTTCTCATTAGATGGTATCCAGGGTCTGACGATGCAGCTGGATGATGGCCATAGAAACTCCATTGTAAAAGGACCAAATGCCACTGAGTTTGTTATTACAAAATGGTGACTGTTTATAGTTGACGCGTTGTGTGGCACCTGTGACAAGGACTCGCTGAAATACTGTATTTTTGTGATAAGCGTTGCTCATGTGGCATGAGCGATTTTGTAAAGGAACATGCATACTCAAATAAAGCATTGGTTATTTATCAAAAGGAAATTATTTGTTAGTACTTTTATTCGTTTTATAGTAATAAATGTTCGATTACTGGATCATAAAATGAGAAATCCATCTTAATGAACGGGATTCACAGGTTATGGTCTGTTTTTTTACTTAAGACTGATTTTAATACTAACTGTTAACGAAATTTATTGATTTTGTTTAGAGAGGTTTCATAAATGATAATATTACTTTGGGCCAGAAGGTATTCGAACATTTTTCTAAAAACAAAATTTTTTATTAAATAATATTTACAGGTTCACATACTGGTTTTTTGGGACCAATAAATGAACTATGTAAGCATTAATTTTAGTATTAGTTACAAAAATAAAATCAGACCTTCCACCAATTGGTGAAATAATAAAATACACATAACTGTAAATGCGTAATCACTGGATTTAACTAGAGCTTTACTTGGGTTCCTAATGTACCAGGAAGAAGTTTATAAACCAAAGAAACAGTTATTTATATTTTTTCTAGTAAAATTGTCTTTAGATTCATACATCTAGCAGTTAAATACTGAAAAATATAAAGATAAAGAATAAATAAATATTTCCAACACTCACACCAATTAGCCTAGCCCCAAAGTAAGCAATATAAGGCTTGTGTTATGGGATACTAGGGTAACGGATAGAATACATATACCTTACATATATAAGTATATTTATATAGAAATACATATTAAACATCCATAACTGGAGTACAAATGCTCGTGTTCATCACACAAGCATCTGCCCCCACCGGGATTCGAACCCGGGACCTCTCGAGTCGGCGACACCATGAAACCCGGCGTACAAACCACTGGGCCACGGAGGAGGAGGTAACACGGAGGAACATATACTTATTTTTAAAGTTTGTTTTAATTTACCCAACCCTATTAAAAAAATGGTAAATTTCACCCGCTCTATAGAAGCTTTGTTTCTGTACGTGCCTATAATTACTATTCATGTGCTATAAAGACCAGTTGCACCAGTTTAAGTTTAACACATCATTCATCTTTGTTAATTATTTAAAGTCAATTATAGAAGAATGAAACCTTCAACATGATAGTTTTCACCTTTGTTTTAAGAATTACATTTTGTGCAAGTGAACCTAAGAATAAGAACAAACTATATTTGTTTTCTCAAAGACCTTGCTACAACAAGCGCGTGAAATAAAAAAATAAGGATTTTTTTGTACGTGGCGCACCCCATTTCACCTGATGTGTAAGTGGGGTTCTGTCACGAAGATAGATGATGCGGCAGATAATGTGCCGCTCCAGCAATGGTCACCTTGCCGGCCTGAACCAAATCCGCAACCCCGCGAAGCCCTGGAACTTTACCTTACCAAAAGGTAGTGTTATTTTAGTGTGGTCTTCTGTAGTTGGATGTCGCTTCTCCAGACAGGTGGGCGCTCCAATTCGAGCGGAAAGTTCGCTGTGGCCTTCCCCTCTTGAATATTTCAATCGTCCAGTCATATTTAACTCCAGCAATCATTCGTCAGATGTAATTAGTACGCACATACCACCAATATCGGTAATGGGCCCCATTCATTATCGACATAATTAATTTTCGCGTCCGGCGTTTGTTTCACTTCCCTGTCCGTCTGTCTGTTCGGGCCTTGTGGATGCAGCACAATGCTGTAATAAACGTCTAATTCTGATGAGAGACCTTTACTTAATGCGCAGCTCCATTCGCTCCAAAGATTTTGCGGAACTGAGAATTTAATTTGAAATTAGTAAATTTAAATCAGTGCAATTTTGTAATTTTTTGTCAATTTCGATTAATATATTGTTTAAAACTTTCATGGTCACTAACATTATAGCTATTAAGTGTTACTTACTCCGTGATCATGGCGCTTGGAACAATGCCGAAATATCGGAGACTCATAAAAAACAAGGTACATGGTAACAATAAGCTAATAATGGTTAAAGCGTTAATAGCTATAATTTAGCAAATTGAAATTATTAAATAAATAATTTCAATTTGCCTGTGTGACGGCATTATTATTTTTGTATTTTATGAACACTACTTTACTGTAGTGACATAAATAACGCTACGTAATGGTGTGTTGTCTTTCTGTGTATGATTTTCTTCGCAATAAAGCTGCCACCTGGACGTCCTAGATACAGACATATTATTATAATACGACAAAATAAAATATTACTATGTTTCGTCCAATATATTGAAAGTCAACAACCTTTCCAATTTTATTGTTTTCGTCTTACGATCAGGACACGCGGCCTGTGATGCGATCAGCCCACTTGTCATGACGCGAGTTTAACATTTTTTACCCATACAAAAAAAAGTGTACAACGCCGCTAAAGAAGTTTTCACTTCAAAAATATTGTTATCAGAATATTATATAAAGTGAATAAAAAAATTAAAGCATGAAAAAATATGGGGTATTATTCAATCATTGCCGATCCGTAGCTCATTAAATTGTTCGTGGTAAATAGGAAACGCGCCAACAATGCTCGTTCCGGTGCGGTCATCGCGTATTATAGTGTCGAATTGTACTCACTGAGATGTGAAGCTTCCTCAGAGCTTGAACTCCGAGCTGTGTCGATTTTTCAACATCAATTTCAGTCCACAGAGCTCAACTTAAACTGGCTATCTTACCAGGTATTTACATGTGTCCTTCCACAGTCTGCCACCATTGTTTTGTGGAACGATATATTAGTTTGGTTTTGTCGAAGATGCGGGCGATAGGAAAGTTCGGTACCTACCTACTACAACACAATCGCTTATTTGCAAAGTGGCTGTAGTAGTTTAAGGATTGATTTGTTATACATGCGGCGATGTGAATTGAGTAACAATTACTAAGCTCATCATAGGGTGAATCAAAAAAGGCAAATTTTTCAAACTTTTGCCCTGTCTTGAAAAATATTAAGGCTTGCGGTATACCTTTACAAACTGTTCCACTTATACAATCAAATCAATACTCCTTTTGGCAAAGTCGTATAAGGTATTACCTCTTATACCCCCTTATTAATAAACAAGGATTAAGCTTAGAGTAGTTACGACGTGTTTTGTTCATGTCACTCAAATGACAATCATTGAATAGACAGAGACAAAACATCGATTAACTAATCCATGCGTAGTCTTAGTTTATTAATAAGGTGCATAGGGTTTTGCCAGAGAGGAGCTTGTTGGTGCAAGGGGTTAGCACTTCGGCTGCGTTCGTTGAAGTCGATCGAGTTAGTGGTCGGGAATCGGATACTTAGGTGACCATAAAATTTCTATCTGGAGCTCCTTTGTGTTTCGGAAGGCACGTTAACCGTTGGTCCCGGTAGGATCTGCAGTCGTGAGCCCGCGTTGAGGATCATGGCCCAATATCCCTATTCCATCCATAGTCAAGGCCTGTGCCCTAGCAGTGGGCCTAGGTTATAGTAGGCTGATAATAATGATGAAAGTGTTTTACTAAGTAGTAGACATAACTTTTTCCGTCTCTACTAACTCTAAGCAGCAATTATTTTGACCCCGACTGACTGAATTTAGCGTTTGTTCGAAAGATTTGTTGCAGGTAAACCAATCATTTGAACAAACGCTCAATTCAAAGAAGTAATCATCAAGATTTGCCGTATACTTATTTCGGTTTCGCAATCCGAAATAGGTCAAGGGGTCAATTTGAGCCGAATTCAATATCAGGTACAGCGAGTGCCGTGTCCAACGGAGCGAGGCAGCATTTTAACATTCAATAGGGGGGTAAATACCGAGACCTACTGGGCTATTGCCGTTGCCAAATATACGTACCTAATTGGGTGAGGTGGGATTTTAGGGCCATTTGGGGGCCAGTGTAACAAGAGTTACATACAGTGTAACATAAGGAATGTTTTTGTCCTTTCCTTATTTGTCTACGATCTGTATTAAGCGAAGCGTAGCTGGTTTATGCGCCATTCTCGTGCTGGCAGCAACCGCCACCGGAGATGAGTATGCCCTAACTTCCTTGATATTGAAGATGTTAATGTCTAGTTACACCTATTATAAATATCACTATTTGTATTTATACCGTATGACACATCAATCAAAATTCAGGTATAATGAATATTTGACCATTATTTAATGAAAGGTGACTTTGTGAATCATCTCTGAAGTTAGTTTTGAACTTGACGACTCTGTAAATAATAAAAAAGGGAGAAAAAAGGTCTCCCGCTGAGTACTTGTAACAGCCTAAACTAAATAAAAGATTATGAATATGATTATGATTATTGACGTGTTTTATTAGCTTCATATGCCGCCATCTTAAGTGGCTGTCATCAGACGTCAAATGGCCGGGTATTAATACATAGATCCTCCTTACGTTACACTGTGCCCCTTGTTACACTTTCCCCCAATAGACCCTAAAAATATAAAAATGTTCAATTACGCATAACTGCTAGATGTTTAAATCTAAAGAAAATTGTGTATATCTTTTTATTTTTAGCGCACCAATGAGCGAGCTATAGACGCTGATTGTTACCATATTTATTGATCGGTTCATCATTAGCCTATTAATGTCCCCACTTGCGGGGCACAGGGCTTCCCTATGGATGGAACAGGGAGTTTGGGAAATAACCCACCACCCCATCACCCAGTGATCGGTTACCTACTATTAATTTATTGATCACTGAAAAAGATATCGATCATTGGTTCTTGTCAGTAATTAATGCCACTACCTTAATCGCTTTCTGAAAACCAGAATTTTCAAGATTACTTTTAAGATAACACATCTGCGTGGATCGATAAGTTTCCGGTCGGTGTGGCTTATGTGTATGGATTTTATCAGCTTTTTGAAACCTTCAACACTGGTGTGTTTTGAGGTACATTTAGGCGATAGGCGGTTAACAAGGCGGCGGTGGACGGCTGGAGGGTTCACAATGGGCTGCACGAAGGGCATCTGCCATCTTCACGGTGTGCGCTCACGCATCGCATTACGAGTGTGGATACGACAGCCAATCGGATGCGTTCCAGTGAAAATTGCGCATAGATAATTTCGCTATAGATAAGTACTTTTGGAAAACCATTTAAAACTCATTTTTTTGGAAGGTCGTAAAGTTGTGCAATAAAAGTTAAAAGTTAAGATTTTTAGGAGTCTTATTAAATGAACGAAAATATCGATGTCTCTGATTATATAAAATATGCATTTATATACCTACCGATCGGACCAGTAGTTTTTGAGATAATTGCGGACAAACATACAAACATATAAGATACAGGTCAAACTGAGAAAATTCTTTATTGAAATCTGTTTAAAATAGTAGAGTAAGAGCACTAAAATAGTAGGTATTTCCGAATCAGGGAATCCCAATTTTCAAAACTTTTCATAATTTTCCGCTCTGCACTACACAGGTACTAACTAAACGAACTTTTAAGAACGTCATTTGGTAACCAGACCAGTATCGAAAGTAGAAATAAATTATGAGAATAACAATTATTTTCAAGATTTGGCGGATAAATAATACCTGCATTCAGAAATAGATTATATCTTATGGGAATTAATTACCTACTAGGTATATACCTACAATGCAGTGTAAAATATCCTCATAACTAATTAAACAACAAAAATCCAAGGAACATGGGGTTTAACCCATTTAACATAATACCAATTTGAGTCTCAATCAGTGCTTAAGTTAAAGCTTATTTTCGCTACACTCCTCAATCCTATGCTGTTTTTTAAACTTTTCAAAAAACTAGCTCCCGGATGTAAACTCTGTGGTTAATTAAAAATAAGTTATATTTGGGTAATTACCTACCAGTTACTAACAATTTAATGTCCGTTCGAATGAGTGTGTAGGTACTAGCTATCGTGGGGTCGTGGGACATCGGCCATGGACATTATAGATAAGAGATCATCAAATTTGTACGCTCTTTGTATTTCGTTGCGCTTATGACGAGGAAGTACAAACTACGTGGCTTCCTAACATCGGTAATGAACAATGAGCAAGTAGCTGGTGTGTGATGAATTGAGAAAATGTGTAATGAAGATGTAAATGTTCATTGATAATAGGAATTAACTTTGAAGCCAAAACATTTATACGCAAAACTATGGGAGTTACCTAATCAAATTCTGAAAGAGTTTTTTCTATATAAGACAAAGAGAGTTTGAAAAGAGATAAAAAATTTTGAAGAATTAAGTTCAGGTCGGCAAGGCTGCACCTACTGCTGCTTTATCTATCTTTGCGACTGGACTCCTCTTACATATAAAAACATCCTTTTTTTTCATTATAGGAAAAACCTCTACAATCTACAATCTTGATATAATAGGTATTTCTACAAAATTTTCCTACAATTTAACATAAGGCACAGATATTTTTGTTTTTGCCTTGAGGAGCTTGAGGAGCTCGATGGCGCAAGTAGTTAGCGCGTTCGGTTGCGATCGTTGAAGTTAAGCAACTTTCGCAGTGGTCGGTCATTGGATGGGTGACCAAAAATCTTCTATCTCGAGTTCCTCCGTGCTTCGGAAGGCACGTTAAGCTGTTGGTCCCGTCTGCATCTGCAGTTGTTAGCACCTACCAATCCGCACTGGGCCCGCGTGGTGGGTCATGGCCCAATCACCCTATTCCATCCATGAGGAAGGCCTGTGCCCCAACAGCGGAGACATTAATTGGCTGATGATGATTTGTCTTTATTTCTGTATATGTCCTAAATAATATTTAATTAATGGGAAATCGAAATGTACCTACCTACAGTGTTAATTAATTTGGCATGCGAGCAGCGGAGATTATCAGGAAATGACAACCGTGGGAGCGGTGAGTCAGCAATTGGCAATGGACTTAAAGTATGATTTTTGATATTGTTCGACTTCAACTTACTATTCTTATCACGGTAGAGGAGTTTTTACGTTTAGGGACCAGGAGGCCTACGCTATTTTGACGAAAAATGAAATTTCGATCGAAACGCAAGTTTGTTAATCTGTTTCTTTCAAATTTTTAAAATTCATTCGTTCGTAAATAGTTTGTCAATTAAATTCTCTAAGCCTATTCACAATACTTTCGAAGAAAAGTTGAATTTGACCGATAATTGTTCGATATTTTAACCTTAAATTGACGAAATGAAAAGTGTTACCCTTTCGTTATCGTTTCGGGATTTTTATTTTAATATAGTCTGAAATGTTTGCTAGAGTATTTTTCATGAAGGCTCGAGCAACATTTTATAGTATATAAATAGCAAATAAACCAAATTTTTATTATTTATTGTATTTCTAATACTTCAAAGTATTAAAAGACATTTAGGTTGACATACAATCGATTGTATCAACTCAACAAATTAGTCGGCTAACACTGTCAAAAAAGGTTCTTTCAATGTCATCAAAAGTTTGGTCATAAAGTAAAAAACGTAATTTAAAAAGTAAACATAAAAAGAAATAAGAGAATTATATAACACCTATAGGTATGGTAAATAAGTAGTGGCTTATCATAACGTGACAATGAAAAGATAATGGCAATGTCGTAGTTCGTTTTATTCGTGCAACAAGTGTTTATACAATGTCTTTCGCCTTAAAATACTGTAATAGCAAAATATGCCGGCAGTGAATAGAGTCATAGGAAAAATATACGGCGTAACTTATCTTGTCTTTATTTTGTTCGATTTTGAGTGTAAAAATAAAATACTTAATTTGAGCTAAGGTTTTTCCACTCCAATCGGAGCGCCCGTCTAGGGTTCGAAATAGTAAACAATGGATTCAGGGAGCTTAGACAAATAGCCATGTTTTAATCGAGGGAACGCTTACGTATTCTTTGAAGTTTGAAAATTCCGCAGAAAATAAAAAATGTTAGTTTCTTGTCCCGTGTCCAGTAATTAGACCATATTGTCCCGGACTTCGATAATGTGCAAATTTCCGAATGACACCGCTGGCCTGCGTGATGTTTTAATTCTGGGGGGTGATGGGGGTTTGATTTGATATGCTTTATGTCAGCATCAGCAACCCTTTGAAACCCAAAACTTTGAATTAAGTACGCTCCCAGCTGCGCATACAAATTGACTCGCAGCCTGCTAATTTATATTTATTACGACAGAACTAAATGCTAATTTTAGCGCTTTTAGTACCAAACCTTCGTCGCGCAGTTGTGGGAGAATTATAATATAATGTTTTGGTGGTCGCTTACTATCAGGCTTTTTATTGGAAATAAAGCGCTGTTTACCCATAGAGGTATGAGAGACGGCTAGACTTTCTCATTATAATCGCGAAAGCGCATTGGATGAAAAACCTACGGATGAATACCGACCAATCACACGACTGCGCAACAATACCGACCAATCACACGACTGCGCAGTGTTACAAGAGAGAGAGAGAGAGAGATAGCTAGCCGTCCCTCATCTTCTTTCTCTTTCTACTAGACGGATACTTCCACTGGTAGTAGAGTACATAACTCCCCTACTCTATTCTTATACCTCTATGTGTTTACCAGGTTTTTTTACATTTAAAAGCCAGCTCTATAAGCTTAGTGCGAAGTTAGCTGTGACTAATAATTCAGGATCGTGTGCCTCTCCCGTCATGATCACCTACCGGCCTTAATAACTGAACAATAATATAATACATGTTATATTTGTATCTTAGGTCTTCACGTACACCACTCATTAAATAAAACAAGTTTCAACGGTATATATGCAATGATTTAATTATTTTTTGACGTTTCGCATCCTTTTCAGGATGCGTCGTCTGAATTTATAAATCATCATCATCATCAACCCAAGCTCGTCCATTGCTGGACATAAAATTTATACTGAATTTATAAATAAATCAGTGCCGTTGAAACTTGTTTTATATCATACATGTTTTGTAAAGAATAACCGCCAATTGCAATTTATCTCAGTGGTTCGCAATTGGCGGTTTTTCCACTCCATCTATCGGCTTATAAACACTCGCGCTATTTGTGGTAACCCCCATTTTCTTTCCGTCTATCAATTCCCTTTCTTTTCTGTGACTCTACTCTTGCTTCTTTCCAGCTTTTCTCTCATCCGTCCCCTACTCATTTTCATCCCCGCCCTTACCTTCTATCCCTGGCCTAATCCCAAATCGACCACGGGTAAATGTGAGTGTCTTTATGCCCAAAATATCTCGTACAATACTCACTATCACAATATCAACGAGTGTCAAAATATCTTAAAAACGAAATATAAAAAACGGCCGTTATCCAACCTCTTATACCCCGTGGAGGCCTGGAGCCTTGCTCATTGACAAAAACATAACACCACAATGAAATAGACTTATTTCACTGTGGTCCTCTGAGAAGATTTAATAATAAGTTAGTTAAGAAACTTACAATACATTTTTTGTATTAAGTTTTTTTATACTTCATAATAATAATAACTTTTATTGCTTAAAAACTGTGTATAAGAAGCAAAGTTTGTGTATTCGCCAGAACTTTGCGTCTCTATGCCTAGCAAACTCAAATCGTGACAAATATCCCAAAGAATAAAAAAATGTGCTAATATACCGAAAAAATTGGTGTGGTTTTATAAAAAGATGAAGCAAGTTAAACTTTTAATATCATTCATAAAAAAAACGTGTAACGATCGTGACGCTCGTAGCGTTTCAGCCTTCGCTGAGTTACCCTCCAACTTGTCGGGAAGAGCTGCGAACGCATTCTACGAACACACACTTCCATTAACACCCCGCCCGAAAAGAAGTTTAACTTAAAAAAAGGCTTATATACCGAAAAAAAAACTGCCCAAGTGCGAGTTTGACTGTCGGTCGGTCTTCGCAATTTTGCCTTTATCTGTACTATAAGACGTTACTTCGTACCAAATTTCAAGATTCTAAGTTCACGGGAAGTACCCTGTAGGTTTTGATTCCCGTGCGAGTTTCGAAAATTTGCGGCATAAACGGCCATCAAAATAAAAGCAAACTCTTGATTGCTTCCCCTTAGAAGTTTGATTTTTTCACAGCTTTGATGCAAGTGAAACTTTAAACATCATTCATAATAAAAAAGTCCTTCTTCGGCTAGAAACGGGCCGCCCACGTAGCAGACGTGCTTTCTATACCGCTGAGCCACGAATACTTGTTGATAAAGTTTGATTTTTAATAACAATAAAAATTAAAAGGGGGCATGCTAAATATGAACGAAAAAAAATTAAACGATGCAATAAAAGTTTCATATTAAAAACCAAAGATTTTGTTTTGTCTTTTTAGAATTCTATGATTGCTTGCTGTATTAAGTATATGGGAAATAAAACATGTAATTTTTTATGTACACATTTATTAGAAACGACTTAAATATCTACATTTTTATTAATCTATCAGTTCGTTAGGGCTCCGCTGATTAAGGAATACCAATCAAAATAACAACGTAGCACTTTAAGAAAAAAATAAGTTGTTACATAATAGAGTAGAGGAGTAGTGGAGTGGAGGAGTGCTCTTTATTATTTGTCTATGGTCTGTTTTGACGTTGTTTTATTAGTTTCAATGTTGCTATCTTAAGCACAGCTGTCATCAGACGTCAAACGGTCGGGTATAATACAGAGATACTCTCTTTGTTACACTGTGCCCCTTGTTACACTGTCCTCCTTGTTACACCATGCCCCTTGTTACACAAAAATTCTTCAATAAAATTTGAGCCAATAAAATGTCGCGACACAAGTTTTTTAACAATTTATATACACCAAGCACTTTCAAATAATGCGTAGGATTTTATTTAAGCATTATAAAGTCATGTCTAAAGCAAAGTTATAAAAGTAATTTTAATGTCAAATTTTCTAGTTGTCTATAGTTTAGAGAAACCTGTGAAAACTAATATTAAGCTAAGGTTTATTGAGCATCACAATTTAGTAGATTAATCGTTTTATTTTCTATATATTTACAATATTTTAATTTTAAAACTTAAACTATATAATTGTATGGTAATTCTCATCACCTTTTAATAGCTTTTATCAAAATTAATATGTAAAATCACAATTATGAATATATCGGTTGAATATTATTATTAAAAAAATATTATTACTATGCAGATTTAAGATTTTTATTCATTTGCAATATTAGGAGGAAAAGCAGTGTTTTTAATCCTTCATTCAACCCAATTCTTTCTTATACTTCGGTATATTTCACACTTAATTTGCAACTCTTTAATTGCTTCTACATTATATTAACTCTTCTTCATATTAACTTATAACATTACATAAATGTGGTAACTTACCTTGGTATGGTACTTACTTATTTAAGTTAATTATTTTATATACATTTTAATGGTAAGTAAAGAATTTTGTTTCATTACTAAAACAATTTGTGTTTTAACAGTTTAGAAATTTGAAAGAATATGTTATTCATCTTCGCTTAAGTGACCTCTAACATGATACGTTTACAAAATTATGTAAGTTTTAAATTATTTCATAGACAGGCAAAGTCATTCGTTTTAATGATTGCGATTTGGTAAAATTTATATAACGGTTTCGGTGACAGTATTATTTAATGAGTTTCGCTTAAAGTGTGAACTTATTTTATGCTGGCAAGTACGTAGTAATTTGTTTCAATGATTGATTATATGATGAGTTCCTTATTTAAAGGTAGCTAAGGATGATGACGGGGTAAATTAAACGAAATTCTTTTTCGTCAGTTAGATTATCAAAAAATAATAGACACTTATTTTTTTTTAGTCAATCAACCAAAATAAAACAAAAATAAAGCGCGTCAGTCTTTGGGAGTGGGAACTCACGACGTCACGTATAAGTAAAAATTGTACCGAGAAGTGACGTCATGCGACATTTCAAATCAATATATCCCTGTAATGTTTTGATTTTGTGAACAAGGAAAAAATATGTGTCTAATACTTTTTGATAATCTCCCTGATAAAGGAAGAAAAAAAGTAAGTGTCATCCCTATTGTGAGATTTACAGAATCACAGAGCATACAGGAAATGGCGTGAGTGTGTAAAGATTATTTTCACAACATTTTAGTATAGTATAATCTACTTATATCGTGAGTCGTGTTCAAAGTCCCGTGTTGCCGCAATACTCGCCGATGCGGTCGGAGATGCACTCGAATATGTCGAACGAAACGTCACAATTGCGACCATTATCTGAAAAAAATAAAGATATTATTATTTTATCTAAGACATTAATTTTTCAAAGAGAACTTTCTCATGGAGATTCTATGAAGTTTATTGTTCATTATAGCCTATATGAGCTATGAGAAAAATTTCGATGAAAACATCAGCCATTGAAAAGTTAAGAAAAGTGTCATTTGGGAACATATCGAGTCCAGGGACTATTCACTGAACTACTATATGTATATATATGTCACCGGCAATCTATGTAATGCAGGTATTCTATACAATACCTAGGCAATGCATAGAATGCCTGGGGCGTCTAGGCTTTTTGGAGCCGTACGAAGTCGATTATCTCATTCCCCAAAACGCTCAAATGCACAGCAAAATGGCCAACTTTAGATCAGCTAAGATCATATTACTGGTTTACTGACCCATGGGCATAGTCCGTGAGAAGTGGTCGTGGTGCCTCATGAGGCACTCTCGTGAGGCCTCCAGCACTGCCATGAAGTAGCCGCGCTCTTTGGAATTACATCCGACATATGACCGCTGTAACAATATATAGTTAGATACTGACCCATGGGCATAGTCCGTGAAAAGTGGTCATGGTGCCTCATGAGGCACTCTCGTGAGGCCTCCAGCACCGCCATGAAGTAGTCGCGCTCTTTGGAATTACATCCGATGTATAACCTCTATAACAATATATAGATAGATACTGACCCATGGGCAAAGTGCGTGAGAAGTGGTCGTGGTGCCTCATGGGGCACTCTCGTGAGGCCTCCAGCCCGCCATGAATTAGCCGCGCCCGTTGGAATTATATCCGACATATGACGGCTGTAACAATATATAGTTAGATACTGACCCATGGGCACAGTCCGTGAGAAGTGGTCATGGTGCCTCATGAGGCACTCTCGTGAGGCCTCCAGCACTGCCATGAAGTAGCCGCGCTCGTTGACGCCGTCTGAGTACAGCCCCACCAGACCCTCCAGCGTGGGGAACCCGTAGCCATCGACCTGGGATCACCAAATATCGCAAATTACTTTTTTACCACTAAGATGGTGTTTCGTCTATCTGGATTCATCATATCATACTTCATTTAGATAGGTTTTTACACAAGATAGTGTACCCGTCTATCTGGTCAACCTACATGGGAAAAATGTATGGTGATGTTGAGCATGAGGTCTGCCGCAAACATAATAGTAAAACATTCTATTATACAATAACGTTAATTTCATAATACGGGTATCTACATATAAAAAAGAATCCCTTATTCCTTTGATCTTGCTAGAAATTAGGAACGATTTTAGAAATTTCATCCATTCACAAACCCGGCAGTTGGTGCTGCCATCAGGCTTTAGATTTTTTGTATTTTTATCGAGCAATTTCAATATCTGATAGCGGACATTCCGCTAGTGTAATCATAAAAATTAATTGGCAAATAACATAGTTTTGAAAGTATGCGTATTTTTAGAATAACTATGTACTAAAATGATTCTGACAATTGTTTGACGACAATAAAAGCTCTCATGGAATTGTTTTTGTAAATAGGATCTCCAGAAAACTTTGCGTTCTAAGCGGGTATTCCGCTTTATCTTAAAATTTAGATAGCTGCTAACTTCTAAGGCAGAGTTGTTTCATTTATAGTGTAGTATATTTGACTATATAATTAAAATTCTATAGAAAAAATAATCATTGAAAGAAAATTATACTAGAAAAAATTAGATTTCCTTAGATTTAAACATCTAGCTATAAAATTAAAAATGTTTAAAAATATAAGTAACCATTTTCCAAAATTTTATACATTTAATATGTATTTGACGTGACATTAACTATAGCCAAATTTAACACGTCTTAAGTCAAATTTAACTCGTGTATCAAAAACAACGCGGTCTTAATCAGTTGAAACAGCAAGCACAGGATGTGCGGACGATAAATGATCACCACAGCCTTAAAAGGATTTTAAAAATCGCGATAGCTTAGCGGTTAACATAATAATATTAAAACATTCCTAAATTTCAGGTTAGTTTATTGTATGATTTTTGAACCGACTTCTATTTTGCCTTAAAAAGACATCAACGCAAATAAATCTTTCTGATATCTTTACACGAAATTAGGGATAATTGGATAATACTTTTGAAACTAATAGTTGATTAAGAATGGTTACGATTTGTTGTTCTTTTAAATTCATCAGTTGCTCAAAAAAGGAAGTTATTAAAAACAACATTTTTTTTTACTTTTATTCGAGTTCTTTGACCTTCGGGACTTTAGTCGAAAGGTAAACCTAGAATTTGCAAATTAGTAATTTTCCGAAGCAAGTGGTGAAAGCAAAGGCCTGCAGACCTGCTGTCAGGTAATCTGTCTGCGTACCATTGTATCACCGTTTTTTCTTTTATTTCCTTTACTCGTACTTTTTGCAATAGGGATGAAGTAAACGAAATTCGATTTAGTTAGTCACTTAGATTATCAAAAAATAATGAACACCTATTTTTTCTTTTGCTTATCAACCAAAAAATTACAAAGATAAAGCGCGTCAAAGTTTGGGAGTGGGCTTGTGATGTCACTCTTTAGCAAAAATATTTTCAAATCAATATTATGCGTGTAATCTTTTGATTATGTGTAAAAATAAAAAATACGTGTCCAATACTTTTTGTTATTCTACCTGATCGACGAAGAAAAAAAATTTGGTCATCATCCCTATTGCATAGTGTAATGTAATTCGGGAGATAACATTTTGGCACCCTATGCCTCATGTGACACTACAAATTACAAAATTCTTGCTTCTAGTTTTTTCTGACGCTTCACCGGCCGCTACTGGCTGCATGCTAGCTTTGCTTGCTCGGCTCGCGCGTTATGGTCAGAACACTAACCTATCCTAACCTAGTGTGAAGTATCACCACTTGGGCCCTGGAAGTACAGTTTAGCCAAATTCTTTATTCCTTCACAGCGTGTACAAGGTGTGCAGCAAATTCACAGTATAAGTACCTACTTATAACTCTATGTTAGAGACTGGCTTCTGCGCTAAGAGAATGCCTGTATGACAGATAACCAGCCTCTCCGCCTCCGACATTATTAACAGCGCGACCTGGATAATTATGAAAGTATGAAAGACCTGTGGCCTCGATATTTGTATGATGAAGCACAGTTAACTTCATGAAGAGTAAAGACATATACAACACTTTATTTCATACACGATAGTGGGTTTAGAAGCACAAGCAAGCAAGCTATAATCTTAATTTTACGTCAACTTTTACTTTAAGGATATACTTGCCGTGAGCTTCATGTAATTAGATCAAACATCAATAACTTGTAACAAATGGAATTGGAAATCTTGTTCCATATAAGTTTATAGTTTATACTTTACTTTTAATCTCCAGAGTTTGTAAGCTCTCTCTACATAAGAAAGATGACCAATTGTTTTCTGCGCCTGATAAAAAGACATGAGCGGTCGTTAAATCCCAACCTTGAAGCATAGATAGGTGCATTTTTATATCCAATACAGCGTTGTGAACTGATATTGATAACAATAAAAATCCAACTGTCCGCTTGCATGTTTATGACAGTCATATAACCTTTGCAGGGCGTTTTTTTCATAAGCTATAAATAGATAAAAAAAATCCCTGTACCGACTTTACGACTTCAGTCATATGTTTAAACAAATTAGAGCAATCGCTCGTGACACACAACCATAAACCAATAAAAGTCGATATAAAATTATTTTCTGTTTTGTTCTTTTTAATTGTCCTTTTTGATTCGTCCGTGGACCGGGCTGGATCGAACTTGATACTTTTATAGACTCTCAGTAATAGCCATCTCTTACATTTAATAAATTATCGTGGAAAGCTACATTTATGCCTTATAAATTATCGGAATAGGTATATAAAATTAATATAAAAAGCGCGAAAACAATTCAGCTCTCTGTTTCTCTGAGAGTTTTTATATCTCAATTACTGAAATTTATGAATATAACGGAGGAAAAAGACAATATTTTGTCCCCCAATTACGATAACTAAATAATATTTGTACGGAAAAAGTTTATTCTACGCAGGCAAAGTCACAGATATCCACTGGTTTGATATAAATCTTTGCATCTAAGTCCTATTGCGAGCTGCTTTCGCTTCACGGCTGAAAATTTATTTACATAAAAAAGGCAATTTAGAAAGTGTACACTTCTCCTAAACAACAGACAAATTCTAGGTAATGAGTACACGGTCCGTACATTATTATGACGTCGTAATTGGGGTCAAAAAGTTCCTGCCAAAAGGAGATGAAATATTGTGTCTTAAGTTATTATTTGGATGCCAAAAAAAATTCTGCCAAAAGAAGTTTAAATTAAAGTTAAAGTATCAGTTATTGTTGCCTATTTTATATTACATTCAAACATGCGAAAGTGGAAATCCTTCATTAATATGAAAATCTGTGTATTTAGATAAATTTACTTTAATATTTTCATATTAACTAGCCTATAAGTATCACAAAGAATATGAAAATTGTGTATTAAGAAAATTGTTTTGTAAGTGAATATTGTAAAGCTTCAAGCTTTAACTTTCAGATTAAGTTAGTTTTATTGAATTGTGTATTTAATTTTTTACTGTAACTGAAACATTATAAGTAAAAATATGCAGCACGTTTTTTTCAGCGCCTAAAGTTTGAGTGTTTCCCTATAAAGTTCATAAAATATATTCTTAATCTCTGGATCAAAATTTCAGAAATCAAGATCAATTTTAATTTAATTTAATACAGAATTAATCATTAAAACCATTCCCGTGTAGATATTTTTGAATTCTAGAAGTCAGGCTCCCATGTAAAGTAACTTACTGTCAATAAATGTATGATATTTCTAAAAATTCAAGTCAAGGGTCGTATTCTAAATATTTGCAATCGTAGTTTGAAAGAATTTCGTAATAAATCGAATAGCTACAAGCTTAAAATTAACTTTCTTATGGAATTTGTACAAATAATTTTCTTTGTCTTTTAAGTGCGCTCCATAAAATAATAAGTGTCTTCATATACAAAAAAACTTCAACTGTGGCTATTTAATTGTTAATAGCAGTTAAATGCTTAAAAATAAAAAAAGAATTGAAATTATACATGATTCAATTGACTTATGGAAAGCTATTTTGAATCGTCCAAGTTAAAGTTCCTACTAATAATGTGCCAAAAGGTACATAACAATTTTCCAGTGATCTATTCATTGTATATTTACGGAAATTATATTTCCATGAATCATTTAAGAACCCTTTCACATTTTTTGCAGAAAATCGTAATTTTCGAGCGCCTCGTTTACCCCCTTAGAAAAGATTTTGACTATTTCCAATAGAAGTAAACAGTAGATTTCCGTTTGTAAGTTAATGTAGAATATTTGCAAATACTATTTTCCTTTTTTTGTACTGATCGTTCTATTGCAGCTAGTTTACGGAAAAAACCATAATATGCACAACTTCAAACGCCTCAATCTCTCAATAATGTTCAATAAATTAGATCAAATTATAATTAATATGTCGTAGCAATCTACGATATCAGAAATGTTTTTGTTGTAACATAATCTATTAAAATGAAGATTTTCCATCGCATTAATTATCAAAAAACATCTAACCTCCGTGAGATTTCCCAAAAAATAATGCCGGTTTACCTCGGATTTTGCTATTGAATTAAATAGAATTACTATCAAAAACTTTCATAAAACTAAACTACTGTCATTGAAGATATTTTAATAATTAATTCATTAATAATTATTCTATAAGACTCGAAACATCACCCGTAAAATGCAATATATACTAGTGCAAATATACCTACGCGCCGATCAGTACGGTAGCGGCGCAATTTTGTAAAAGGGCTCTTAATGATTGGAAATATAAATTCTCAGTATCCCCTGTAATGGCACACTAGTCCAAGTACATAGCATTATATCATTAGTCTCATTAGAAGATCCAAAAATATCCTTTTTTTTTACTAGCAATTGTATTTTTTGATTGCCCCAAAAAAATAGTAAAATATCACCTAATAATACAATAATTGGTAACCTAAAGCATAGGACCTATGCTTTAATTCTGAGTTTCTGTTTGAAGATCAATTATTATTTTTTGATGATCATTAAAATATGTCTCTAATCATTAATGCATTCCTACTAAGAGCAAAGCCAACTAGTTTGAATTCAGCCTAGTAATGGGAAAGTTGAATTCTGGTTAGTGAAAAAGGTGTTTTTTGGGTTATACGTATAATCGACTGAGGATCGTCTCGATATTGGGATTAGCTTCCTTTTTTTTATTACGCAAGCAAAACCTCTATTTACAGACGTTGGCGCCCTTAAGGGGCACAGCAACGAACGGACCTCACACCTAGCCTCTCGCAAGTCTCACGGGTGCGAATCGGAGAAGCCGTTAAGCAGTCCTCGCGGCTTACGAGCGCTAACGGCACACTATCCGCTAAAAAACCCTGCGAATACCCTGTACGTTGTTAAGTGCGGGACCGCTAGATCCCCGTTGAGGGACTTCACCGCGTCAAGGGATTAGCTACCCTGGACATCAATCACAACACTAATGACATAAAAGTGGACAGCGACGGACCAATGCAGCGTAGTGTGGTTAATCCGTGTGGCGAGTAAAAGTCGATACTTACCGCTTTCACTTTCCGATAGACGCATTGCAGTAAGCACTGTAACAAAATGGTAACATTATAAAAACAGTTGTGGATACGCTTGTTTCTAAAATAGTTGTGTTAAAAACATTAGAGCGGAGATGAAAGTCTTACATTGCTCGATGCATTTATACTGATTTTAATATACCTGCCAGAATACCAGTGTTGTTATGGTGGGAATATTCTCTCCTACTTTAACTGCAGTAAGCTGAGGCAGGGTCCTTTCATTGGCCTTTTTTCTCTCTCCTTATTGTGGCTTTCTATTTATTTTTGTTGTTATTGCTATATTTATTGTTTTTTTTCAACCACGTATGTGTAAGGTCTATAAAAGCTTTTTCCTTCTTTCTAATATTATAAATTAAGGACTATAATAATATGTTTGTTAAGGTTTCTAAGGCCTAATTTAATATTTTAGATACATTTTTGTACAGAAACAATTAGGATACAGAGGTAATAGTTACGTTTTGTCGTCAGTTTTTTATCGCAGGTGAAATTGCGGGCAACCTCTACTAATTAAAAATAGCCTTTTCTTGTTAGGTTACACCCACAAAAGGTAGATAAAAAAATGGGTGTAGACAAGTTCTTATGCAGAAGTCACAGCGAAAGATTTCTAGTTTAAGGCTGTTGTATTTTAAACAACAAACACGAACTTTATTTTTTGCTTCATATAAATAATATTTTTTTTTCTAGTAACACTTTTCTTTAGATTTAAACATCAAGCAGTTAAATGTTAAAAAAAAAACTTGAATAAATATTTGATTAGTTATTAGAATATCTTCTCATTGGAAGAAGATAAGATCATAATGATAAGAGAGGTAGGGCATAGCGGATTTTCCGATCGAATTGTAGAACAGAAGAAATAACACTACTTTTTGGTGGTGTTTTGTTTCTCGGTAAGTAAGGTTTTAAGGCTTCGCGGGGTAGGGAATTGGTTCAGGGTAGGCAACACGAGTGATATTTTTTGTATCACAAGCGTCTATAAGCTTACCATTTTTTTTAATACACTCACACCAATTAGCCTAGCCCCAAAGTTAGCACTGTAAGGCTTTTGTTATGGGATACTAGGGTAACGGATAAAATATATATAGTACATATATAAGTATATTTATATAGAAATACATATTAAACATCCATAACTAGAGTTCAAATGTTCATCACACTCACATCACTGCCCCCACCGGGATTCGAACCCGGAACCTCTCGAGTCGGCGACACCATGAAACCCGGCGTACAAACCATTCGGCCAAGGAGGTCGTCAATATTTCACAGAACACAGAAATATACTTGTTTAACACCCTTTACATATTAAAATTAAAAAAAATAATCGACTCACTCCGGCTATTCTCTTCTCATCATGGGTGAAAGGCACCTCCCTCTTGTTCCTTCTCTTCTCGGCCGGCATTGTGTGTTCTTCTTTTATCACGTCTAGTGCTTCTGTAATGTTATATAGAGACATATTTTAATAAAACAGTCTTTTTTTATATTTACTAATTTAGTATACACAGAATTAAACAGATAACAAGAACAGGAACAAGAAATTTGTACAAGGGCACTGCTTATTTCATATTGAAATTTCTTCCAGCAGGCCCGCGAAAGGAAAGAGCATATATATAAAAGGTAGATATAGACTTAATTTTCCAGTCTCTGTAGCATGAGCACCACAATTACCATTATATCACGTTTTTTATCGCGTTGAACTGTCAAACCCCATAGAAATTTGACAGTTGAGCGTGATAAAAACGCGTTTTGCTCATGCTATATATGATATATAAAAAATACTCAGAAAATTGATTCATATTTATGCTTGCACATTTCAAGACACTGTTAAAGTTCAAAAACATTGATTCTGATTGTGTGGGAACACTATCGCCCTGATCATCAGATTAATGACAGAAAGTTTTGGAACTCAAAATTTTGGGAGATTTTCTCAGCTACAATCTTCTACAGTGATTTATCGGAGCGACATCCGATAAATCACTGTAGAAGATTATAGATGAGAAAAGAAATATGGCTGGATAAAAATATATAAAAAAAGTTTATGGCAAAAAATAAAATAAAAAAGAAAAGAAAATAAGAGTAAGTAACCGATCACTAAATATGGTAACACCGAGCGTCTATAGCTCGGTGTTATCATTCTAAAAATACCTATCATTGGTTCTTGTTGGTCATTGGGACCACTTCTTTACTCATACTGCTGAAATCCTACTGTAACAAATTTTTTGAACACGTTTGCTAAAAAAATCGTTAACGGAAGTTCTATACATGGTTCGAAAGTTCTAAATTACGAACCATACAACAGATCGTGTGGTAAAATTTTACCGCTCGGTCCGGCTATGTCATCGTGTGTATCGATTTACTATCGAACCTCCTTACAAGCGCTTTTTATCTATACGTTTTGCTCATTTTAAACTAAAAAAAAAGAAAAAAAAGAGCCGAAACATGTAGTTTTAATTTTCACCACTAGCACGTGGCATCACGTGGAAGCGTCATTTTGATCTTAGAGAAAGGTTGCATCATTACTTAAAAATTATACTGTTTTCTCGAAAATGTGTTCAAAAACGTTATAATTATGACATTCGTGCAGTATTGGTATTTACCAACTTAACCAATTTACAGAACTAATATCATAAATAACTATTATAATAAAAAATATACGTAAGATTACAGTGCTTAGCAGATTCATGTTTTCTGTGATATGATATAAATCGTTTAGAAAACTATCACTGACAATTAAAAGCAAGTCACTTATTATAATGAGACAGATATTTCAAAGAACATACTACATTTCCATTTTGGTAGTCTCTAAATAAAAGTAGAAGAGAAAAGTACATGTTTTCATAAAGGAACTAATATCTTACAATATCCCCCTTATTAATAAACGAAGACTGAGCTTGGATTAGTTACTCCAAGTTTTGTCTTTGTTCATTGAATCACAAGTGGCATTTGAGTGACATGAACAAAATACGGCATAACTTGTCTAGAGTCTGTGCGGAAATACAATGGGCGTGGCGAAAAACGGAACTAACATTAAGATTTTTATTTGGCAATCATACGCAGCAATCTGTAAAACGTCAAAGTTTTGTATTGATACGAATTTGTTTGTTGTTGTGATTTCTTGCGGTTTTTTGTATTTAATCATGTCTAAAAGGGGTAAAACCTTACAAATACGGTAGAAAAGCACTACAGCGCCCTCCAATCTAAATCCCATTCTCTTTCCGCACAGACTCTAACCGTATTCCTCATTTATAAATAAGGGGTTAAAGTAAAGTTATAGGTTTTGTCGGGTAAACAGATCTAGAGTTATTGATTGCATTATTTAAATTAATGCAATCAATAATAAATTCTAGATGTGAATAAAGTAATATATTCTAGGCTAGATATTTTATGGCAAATAAACGAGATTTGATGTAACACATTCCCAGTAATAATGATTTAAAACGATGGAACAGCTAAAGTGGCGAATAAAAAATGGAGAAAAAAAAGTACTGAAAATCAACATGTTTTATTGATCGAAAACATCTTACGCTCGCACTTCGTTCAAGGACTGAAAATAATAAATTTTATCATTTTATTACGTATAAGTATTTTACTGTCTATCTGGATAAATGTGATATCCTTCTACCTGTATCATGTAAGGGCATTAATAATGCTTTATTATTTATTTTATTCAGATGTCCCTTCAATTACAAAAAAAAGGAATTTTGGTTGCGTTTATACAACTAGGCAAAAATCAATTTTGACAGAACGCTTCATACAACTCGAATATCGAGTTGGCTACGATGTTCAAGTTTTAACGTTATGTCAAAAAGGTTTGTTTTTTAAATATAAAATTTGAAACAAACAAGCCTATAGTATAAACGACTCAACAAAAAGAGAATCACCCGATCGTTAATCTATTTATATAAAACTCAAAGGTGACTGACTGACATAGTGATCTATCAACACACAGCCCAAACCACTGGACGGATCGGGCTGAAATTTGGCATGCTGGTAGATGTTATGACGTAGGCATCTGCTAAGAAAGGATTTTGATCAATTCTACCCCCAAGGGGATAAAATAGGGAATGAAAGTTTGTATGAAACTTTGTCAATTTTAAACCGATCGGACTGAGACTTTGCATGCAGGTATAAGAAGAATCATAGATGAGAATGTCATTGTGTATAATACAAGCCTGAGAACAACAACTGTAGTCTACATTTTAGATCTACACCGAAGCGAAGCGAGGGCAGGCCGCTAGTTAAGTATATGAGGGTTAAAGTGTTTTTATAATGTTCCTCGTTATAGCGACATTAGAAATACACATTATGTTATATTAGTTATCTATATGTTACGATTCATGCGACGACGGCCTTATTATTTTCCTTTGGGTATTGCACTCTTAAAATTGCTAAAGAGAGGACAGAATCAAAATTAGAAGTGAAAACGAACTAACGAGCAATAATAATAATATCGGCTCTAAATCTGCATCTGTGTATTAGAGTTCAAATGTGTAGTGACAGAGAAGTTCTAGAGTTAAATGATTACTTATAACAAAGCCAGTTCATCGGGTATCTAGAAGTCTGACAATGTCATGCCTCGTATTTTGCAAGATTATATATTTGTGCATATATATTGAACAGCTTGTAAAGAACTGCCTATGTATTTTCTTACTGTAGACTCCAGTTAGGATTCACATCAGGTGCACTCGAGTTATTTGCTTAAGGCATTTTAAAATATCATATTCAGAGTTAAATATAACTTCGATTGAGCCCTTCTCCATAGCGATCCATTAAAGGTATCATTTAAATCGAATTATGTATCGCGCTTTAGACCGACTATGCCCGTAAAAATGTACAAGGATAAATAGTAATGGGTTTACGTTAATCGCTTAATGATTGCAGATGTGTACCCGATCTTAAAACACGATCATGTAACCGTCCTTTTTCTTGGAATCTGGGCATTACTCTATATTCATGATATTTGCTACAGTCGAAGAGATTTAAATAATACATAGTTGTTTAATGTCTTTGGCTACGTCACGGCTAACTTGGTAAATACCATTTTATTATTGAGAATGCTTCTGTAGCATCAAGTGCGTAGCGCATTTTTGTTTTATCGCATTTATGTAAGTAATTTTGAGACGGTTTTTTCTCCCACGGTATGTTTAAAATTCTTTATTGAACAAGAATCCCATATTGATGATTGTATGACGAAATAGTACATTTTCATTAAGGTCTTACTGGTTACAGATTCAGAGCATACTCTTAAGCTATTTTATGCAGAAGCAATCGAAAATTCGAGAGAACTACATTGCTACTTTTTTTTTGGAAACAAAATGTCTTCCTCTATTGATCCTCCTCCTTATTGCAACCAGTACAATCAGGCGCATATTGCGCGAAAGAGAAGCCGTTTTCTTTGCGTGATTTATTATTTAGGATGACTCTATCTAGGCGTATAAAGATTCAAAGCCCTCATCATGAAAGAGTAAAACAGTTATCACTGTTTCATGACAAGCTGTCCCGGTGTGAACTTTATTGACTCACTTTCTACTAGTTGAAGCGACAAGAGCTATTATAAAGCTTTTTGTTCATCAACTCATTTCTAGTTTTCTAGTTCTACTGTTATGCTTTTCACTTGTCGAGAGAGTTGGGAAAAGTATCTTTCGCAGTTTATAAAGCATAGACTTTCAAAGACTAAGGAAAGCGATATCTTTTAATTCAAAATACCGACCAATTTTTCCTTCGTACGTACATGAAAAATCTGATGTACATTAAGTAGTTTGGGAAAAGGTATAGATTTACCACTAATATTGCGGTAACAAAAAATATAGATAGGTAAATGTTAAAATTTAATGAAGTTTGATCATGCTAGTTAAGAAATATTTCCGTTCATTATCTACAAATATGTTACAATATCGACAATTTTCGCCGCGTGCAGGAACTACGGTTACGTTGTGTTAACTTGCGTTAATTTCCTTACTTGCATTAACATCAACCGCTGAAAAATAAATGTTTTACTTCTATTATAAGATTTAATTCATTAAGGTTGTAAATTAATCATTGTGTCATATTTCATACCATTGCAGTGAATGTTTATTTCATATTATTTATCCATTTATCCTTATGTTTGATTGCATTTTGAACTTTGTTTTACAATGTTTTTCATTCAAGTATAAAATGTTATTATTCCCGTATGTACTGGCAGAAGACTAGCAGGGAAAAAAGTCAATAATATTTATAGATAGGGAATTGTCAATTATCGCATATACTACTAAAAGATGCAATCAACCAATAACCTTCTAATTCTCAATCTTTAAATTGTCGGGAAAATTTTAATTACATTGAATATGAATAATAAAAGTACATATTGATTTAAATACCATACCATTGTAACTAAGTGAGTGATGGTACCATTTTGTGACTAAAAAGTCCGGCCTTTTTTCGAAATGTCAGGATTTTTCCAGGGCTTTTGAAATTCCTAAATGGTAACCCTAGCTGTGACTCTTATAAATTATTGTAGCACTATTGGCCACAGAGCAACACGGCCGACACGGCTATTGGTAAACGAAAACTTGGACGGAGCAAATCTTCGGTCACACGTCTTTTGTTTCTCATTATATAACATTCATTTAATGCGCGTTCATTCCAATAAAGATGTTCACCCAGAATGCAGTTTCGCAAATAGCTTAACAGTTGAATAAACACGAGAACATCGCATGCGACTAGTTGCATCGCGTTGCGCAACGGTTGCACAACTAGTCGCTATATGGGTCACCAGTGGTGGCAGCTATTGCAGTTTGTCGTTGCTTGCGTTCAACTAAAAACGGGTATTCGAATGGCACTAGTTCCTTGGCTGGTTGCGATAATTACAGCTTATCTTATAAACTCATCGTCCAGGTGCAATTGGCAAATAGAGTTGCAAGAATGTGTGGTCAAACTAATTATGTGTTATTTGTCAAATCGTCTAACTTACAGACATTTAAAGGAATTGTAGAGTTACGAGTGGGAGGCTGGCGTAGTACTGACAGCTAATTTGATTTCTGACCGACTTAAAGCAAATTTTCTTACAAGTAACAAAACAATAAGATACACTTTCGCTGAAATGAAAGTATCCCTGTAAACTAAATTGTTATATTCGGAACAATCATATTTAACGTTACAGATTTTGCCTTAGAATAATGATAGTTAGTATTCAGGATTTTGCCGCCTACTTGTCATAAAATGTTCACGTTACCTATTTGGAGTTTCGCCCATAGGCTTAGGATCTCCTAAAGAAGTTAGGAATTCCATTATTTTACCAAAGTTATTCTTAATATTAGAAAAAATCTATTGAGTTTCTGTTACATTTACGATTTTAAAGGTGATTTCGAAATTCGAACTGCTATTCCCTATGATACAAGTGGGTCTGGATTAAATTTTTTTGATAGTACTCACAGAATATAGCGTGGAGTTATGAATGTAAGCTAATCTATAAATATGCCACTGGTTCGTTGGCTTCAATGTTTTGACTGTTTTGAACTAATGGTTTGAATCTTAGATTAAAACAAAGGTATGAATATATGTTTTGTAAATCAACAATATTTGTTACTAACACCTGTTAAAATCTAATAAAATATAATCTAAAATAGTATTTGTAGACATAACTTGTTAATCATAGACCGGCAAAAATCTTCCACGGTACCTATATAACGACTGACACTATAAAACGGGTTATAAAGTGCACAGTATCGTTGACACAATACTTTAGGTTTTTGCGGAATGACCACCGACACCAACCTTGAAAATTGTCTACAAAATCCAGTAAAAGTTTAATATAAGTACCTCTTTCGTCCTTTATTTACCCATTTGAATGTGTTTTATTACATGAGTAGTATTCGCGGAAATATGAAATAATTGGTATCACATGCTTTAGACAAAAAAAAATCTTAAGATAATTTTACTAAAAAAAATAACTTCTCGGGAAGGCTGACAGGTATGATACGATTTTGTTTGATAATAAGTGTTCAAATTGTCAACAACCGAGCAAATATTTAAACCACCTTTTTGGATCTTATGTAATTTGTCAACTGTGTTTCCGTACAATACGTTAAAGTAATGTGAATTATGCTTGCGGTTTTGAACATAAATAAAGAAACCGCAATATCTTCCTCAATTTTCTTTTGGAAACATTCACAATGAAACGTGTTAATAAGTACTCATTAACGAGGTTACTACACAGGATAATTGTCGTTGATTGCGCAAGTTAAATGCCTGTGCAATTTAGTCCCCCTTTTTTGGATGAACACGTTGACCTGATGTCGTAATTACAATTCTGTGTAAAAAGCCTTAGTTGAAAATGTCACTAGCAATTTCCTTGTAAAACAAAAGTAATGTGCAACTTTTGTTTGCAATCAGATAAAATTAAGACCGTTCTAGGATAAATAAATATACATTGTTTTAAACACGTCACTATTAAACGGTATTAAAATCTTTTGGAATAAAGGGAAACATTTCATTAGCGTTTCGCAATCTTTCTAACTTCGATAATTTGATTCTTGATATTCTTGTAGAAGAGCCTGTTACGTTCCTTTATCTATCTGTTCGATATTGCGATCTTATTAATAACTCCAAACTATTATAATAAACTAAGTTCTCCGTTTTTTTCATTTGTTTCATGACAAAAAGAAATAGAATAAGGTTAGAAATGGATTTAAACATTAACATTTTCGTTAAGAACTTTGGTTGACCTCAAGTTCTCAAAAAAATATTAGTTACCATAAGTTCCCAGATACTGAGTATGTTCGTACTAAAAAGTACTTGGGATGACTAGAGTTCTTGTCAAAACTTCTAGCAACTAGGTTCATAGAACAGTAACAATATAATATAACAAATTACTAACTCCTTGGAACTTAGAACAATACCCGCAAAATAATGTCAAAGAACGCGAAGTCTTTAAACTGAGTCACGCAATGATCTCAGACAGTTAAGGATTTTCAACCTTCCTTAAACGAACACATGTTCAAACGGCATTGTCAACTACGAGGTTGCGATATTTTTGGCAGTTAAGGTTTCTATAACGCGTTGATAAAGAATCTGTGGCGGTTTTTTTTCTCAAATATTTCATACTAGTTGATGTCCATAACATCGTCTACGTGAAAAATTGGCTTCTCATACAAACTTTCACCCCCTTTTTCACCAGCCTCAAAGATGATATCTGGGATAAAAACTATCCTTTGTAATAATAATAATTTTGGAGATTATAGATAAAGAGATTTCTTTCTTTTTTTAAGGTTTTAAAGAAAAGTCTTATTTTTGATTTACAACACCAATGTTTTTTTAAACTATAAAAACTAACGTGCCCGTCCCGGGACTCAACCCATCGAATAATAAATTTTATCTTGGATAAACAGATACACTTTCGCATTTATAATAGTCATCATCATCAGCCTATTAATGTCCCCATTGCTGGGGCACAGGCCTTCCGTATGGAAGGAATAGGGAGATTGTGGCATGACACACCACGCGGGCCCAGTCCGGATTGGTGGGTGCTAACGACTGCAGATGCAGCCAGGACCAACGGCTTAACGTGCCTTCAAAAGCACGAAGAGGAGCTCGAGATAGTAAATTTTTGATCACCCATCCAATGACCGACCACTGTGAAAGTTGCTTTACTTCAACTTTCGCAGCCGAACCCGCTAACCACTTACGCCATCGGGCTCCTCATTCTTTTCTTCGCATTTATAATATTAGTATGGATTACGTATTAATGTATTCCATCTATTATCAGCACTTGTGATAGTCGTAAATCTGTGACAGGAGATCTTGCACCGATAAGAAACTCAGCAAGGGAAGTGTTTTCCTGTTTTATCATATATGAATATCTTACTGTTGTTATCTTATTATGTATTGTTATAAACAATAATATTTACTATTGCGGAGTGTAATTTTTTTGTCGACTTGACCAAATTTAATGACATTTATGTAACAAGTTTGATAACTCGTTAAGTAGGGTAATGTGGTATGCTTGAAAAAGGTCACTTATTTAATGTTTAAGCCTTGAAATACATTACGAAATTTTACATATAAATATTATTAAATGGAAGGAAAGTCAAAACTGTACATTGAATATTTTTTTAAAAGAATACTTGGGGTGTGATCTACAATCGATACTGAAGCCAAAAATATAGTTTTTAGAATTTTGTTTGGCTGTATGTATGTCCGGGATAAACTAAAAAAGTACTGCATGGACTTTAAATTTGGCACGAATATTATTAAGATTATTAGTCAACATATAGGCTACATATTATCACGCTATGATCTACGGGGAACGAGCAGTGAACTTTTATTTCTAACTAACTCCACGCGTACGAAATCGCGGGCGGCCATTTGTAGATAAATATAGATGAAAAATAGGTATTCATTTAGTTGGAAAATTCACAATAAACTAAGAAATTTATGACGGCAGCAAATTTATCTATTCAGTTGTTACCTTCTTTTGATAGTTAAAATGCATTATACTCATTATGTGGATTGACTCATATTCCATGCTCAGAGCGTGTAAGTTGAGTCTACGTGTTGAATCTACATTTATGCCATATCTCGTCTTGTTTTCGCACATTTATGGTGCTTTAGCGGTTGCCAACAGTGTATCGCATAAGGGGCTTATATTTGTTTAAATGGTAATTGACGACCTCCTTGGCCGAGTGGTTTGTACACCGGTTTTCAAGGTGTCGCCTGCTCGAGAGGGCCCGGGTTCGAGTCCCGGTGGGGGTAGATGTTTGTGTGATGAATTCGAGCATCTGTACTCCAGTCATAGATGTTTAATTTGTATTTCCATATAAATATACTTAAACATGTATCAGTATATGTACTCTATCCGTTACCCTAGTATCCCATGTCACAAGCTTACAGTGCTTATTTTGGGGCTAGGCTAATTGGTGTGAGTGTTGGAAATATTTATTATTTTAACGTTGTTATACATCCAACTAGCTGTCCCAGCGAACTCCGTACCGCCATAAAAAAGGGGTTGGTGACACGAGAATTTCATGTTATTAGATATTATGAATGTGAAAGGTGTTATGTTATATCGGATGTTTAAAACTTAATTATACTGAAACAGCTGGACAAATTTGCATGAAATGTAAGAATCATATAAGAATAGTAGACCACATGGTATTATTAGCAAAGAGGATACTTTATTTTTGCTGTGATACATGTGAGAAGATCCTCCAGGAATAAAACTCAGAAAGCTTGTTACACTATAAAAGATCTAGCTGAAGGAATAGATAAAGGCTCGAACTATAGAAATAGTCAATAGACAAAATCTTCCTCTTGATACCTTAAGCGATCAAAGTATGTATTTAATTTTTCAAATAGTGTTAGTACTAAATTTTATAGAAATTTTAGTAACTACTTTTTTAAAGACGCGCTTTCCTTATTCTTAATTTATTCCCACTTTTTTATTAAACTTTAAGGCTCGTATTACAGAATGACAATTAAGTGTTGATCTTCACTTGAGTACAATTAGAAAGGGATGTCGCTATGTGCTATATATACTGCCATCCCTTTCTAACTGTACTCAAGTAAAGATCAACACTTAGTTGTCATTCTGTAATACGGGCCTAAGAGAGGTAAGGCACAGCGGATTTTCGCTCGTATTGGAGCACCTGTCTGAGGAAGCAACCTCCTTACAGAAGATTAGTGTTTCTGCTGGTGAGTAGGTTTCTAGGGCTTCGCGAGGTAGAGGATTGAGTTCAGGGCGGCGGACTCAAGGTGAGGATGGCTGGAGCGGCACACTTTGTTTCGCATTATCAATCTTCGCGACTTGTCTCGACTCTCACTTAACATCAGATGGAGTGGGGCAATTTGTTGCGTGTCGTATAAAAAAAACGACGGGTTGCACTCCGGGAGTGCCGGCAGAAGTGAAAACTTGAATATTTTTTAATGGTTAGGGAATCAGTTTGCACGAATTGCTTTAATTATCAGTATTAAAGTACTGTCATGTATGTGGTAGAATACAATATTTATTTATTGCGCTATCGTACACAAACATGATAATTTATATTAGGTACATTAAAAAAGTTTATATCTCAGAAAAATCAACTTACATGAATCACGTTTAAGCGCACTTAGCGACATCTATTGTAAAGAAATCAACTTACATGAATCACATTTAAGCGCACGTAGCGACTTCTATTGTAAAAAAAATGCATTTTCTTCACAAATAAACCTGCCACGTGGACGTGCCAGATAGAGACTTATTATTATAATACGATAAAATAAAATATTACTATGTTTCATCTTATATATTAAAAGTCAACAACCTTTCCAATTTTATTATGTGTCATGATGCGATCAGCCCACGTGTTTAACCTGACGTGAGTTTAAAATTTTTTACCCATACAAAAAAAAAGTGCACAACGCCGCTAAAGAAGTTTTCACTTCAAAAACTCTGCAAAACGGTAAAATCATATGTGGTAGCTTTAGTTCTTCAACTCCCTAGCGCCTCAACTATTGCCGGTCACTCTGCCGATTGGCTAATGACTTTGAAGAGCTACTTTCAAACCATTCATTACTAAAACAAATCATAATATTACACTAATATCTTTGGAAACAGATATTTTGTAATACATCGTTTTATACATGATGATAAATGAATCCATGAAAGCTACTATTGTCTGCGGGATATATTTTATGAACAATTATTTCTTTCGCGTGAAAATGGTGTTATTAAATTATCTATTCGTTTTCGCAAGTAACTGACATGAGTCAGTTGTCATCCTTGGAAAAATGCAAGGTCGCAATGAAGACCAATCATTCATCTATGTTGTCATCTTGATAAATTTACCGGGGTCTCCGTAGACCATATTAAATTCATTACATATGGTCGTTAACTCGTATTCGCGTGCACGAAAGACATTACTCGAATTTAGGCATCTAAAGCAATATTTACACTGGAATACGTGCTGGAAGGCATTGTCGGGTAACCAAAATGAAAACTATACGAATACGGGCGAACTGAACTCCGTTCATTTATAAACAGTCGTTTAAGGTCGGATACCATTGGCAATCGTATTCGGGCTAACGACCAAGTGTAATTGAGTCATATGGGTCCCTCACAACGAACTAAGTTGCTCAACCTAATGGCTTTACTGTTTCATAAGTAGAAAATTTTCATTAAAATTTTCACTGAATTGGACAATGACAACACACAATAAAAAAAACATTTTTATCTTAATCTCAGTGAAGATAATGTAAAAACTTTGCACTTAGGGCAAAGTACAATTTATTTTATCTGAAAACACAAACAGACCTGCGATCTACATAGCGTCATAGTGATGTCGCGTTAGCAACATCTATCGTGATTATACGAGTATCGTGACATGGAACATGAGATAACGTCAAATCATATCCCGGACTAGGCTAGCGATCTAACACTAAAAGTCCCAAACTTTTAATTGCATAGTTTGCAACTATTTAAGAAATGATTAAAATATTTGGCACTCCTTAATAACGATAGTATTTGTAATTGGATGTAGATTATATTTAATAATTATAATCGAAATAAAAATAACAAAAGTGTTACCACTAATAGTTTATTTTTCATCAATTTAGATTTAGAAAATTAAAATGATTGTATTGTGATTGTTCATTGTATGCATGAAAATACGCAAAAAAGTAAATAAATTTAACGATTTCATTGAATTAAATTAATAAATAAACAGTGTAAACAAGTCCATTTAATTTATAACAATCGATATTAACACGCTTGACTCCGAGGTAAGTCCAAGTTATAGTAATACCGATACGTTTGTTTTGGAGATAATAAAGCAGAAACTATCGATAGGATAGTTGCACAGCCCTATTCGATGCCGTCACGGTGCGGTTGCGTCTGATTACTTTCACTGGCGACCTTGACAACTCGACCCGAGGTAGAGCGCATGTGGTCCACAGGCGGACGTTCACACACCACTTAGCGATAATAAACACTTTAATAGTGTATATTATACCAATTTGTAATATTGGATTGCAATACATACTTATATTTATTTATTTATTTATTGTAAAGACAATCACAGCTCGATATATTTCTACATGAAAAAATATTTTATAAATTTTGGAGGCCAATTAAGATCATCCACTTTGTAACATCGAATCCATTTGAATATGTACCTATGTACTCAAGGAAAACCAATTTAACATTAACATAAAAATACACGTGTCTACACATAAATATAATTAGGTATTTATACATAAATACAGATAAATAAAAATAATAAATTATATAAATATGAGGTTAATCGTGCATTTAATATAACATAAGGAAAAAACCAGTTGCAGTTGCCTCTTCATAACCCCTGCCTCATATATGTTGAGACTCCATGATAAAATAATACTTTTACAAAAATAAAATTTGAGAACTAGTTATAAGGAGTAAAGCTGCAAAGAGCATTTTGCTAAAAGTTAAGACACACGTTTGGTGACTAAAGGCAGCAATAGAATATATACTACCTGTCGTGTTGTATCGTGCCCTCGTGACGCGTCAGAGGTATCGGTTTCATACATTAAGTATGATTAGAATTATATCTGTGTGTCGCGATGTGTCGTGATGGCTTCTGATGTGTCGCATCAGAAGAGACACCGATCACATCAGAGAGGTGGGAGTAGGGTTACTATTTAAAATTTTGAAAGGTCCTGACAAAAAGCCGGACATTTCGATAAAAATGCAAACATCACCCACTTAGTTATAGTGATATTATACGCGTGGTAGCAGACGCTCACATCGCGAGAGGGGTCTTGGTGTTGATTTTTAAAGATGATTTATATTTTGTTTTAAATTAATGAGAACTTAATAAGCTTTATTTGACTTGTTTGATGTAACTTAATAAGTAGTTTACTCATATTCCACCTAATTAAAAAAATCCGAACAAATTAAAAAGCTGGACAAAGGGCAAAAAGTCCGGGCATGTCCGGAAAAATCCGCCTTAACCTTATTTCATATTTTTTATACTATCGCATTTAATCACGTTATAAGCGATGCGCTTAGGTTGGCGACTTGTATTGAATAGTTACTATATTGTCTGGCATTAGGCGATGCGTATTGTGGAGTTGCCTTGACCTTATGGAGACCAAATACAATGACTGACATGCATCACATATGCAGCACAATCCTCCTTATTAATAAACTAAGTATAAGCATGAATTAGTTACTCCATGTTTTGTCTCTTGAATGACAAATGGCACTTCTGTGATATGAATAAAACACAGTGTAACTAACCTCAGCTTATTTCTCGTTTATTAATAAAGGGGAATTTGTTAAGGATAAGCGTAAAAATGGAGAATTCCCAAACCTATCGTATGTCCATGGTGAAATGACATTGTTCAAAAGAGTTTAAATGTGCTTTTTTTTAAGTCAATGATCAGAGTTTCTATATGCTTTCAATTAAGTTATTATTACATCGGCGAGTGTTCTGAGGAGTTATTCTCACTTATCTCTCCATCCCCTTTCCTTCAGAGGATCACGCGTGCTGGCCTTCGTTGTCACCGACTATCTGTGGCCACTATTCTTACGCGTACAAAGAAATTGGTGACTCATTTCTTTGTCTTACTATCCGTAAATGGAATGCTCTGCCCGCTCACGTGTTCCTCCCTCTTACTACCTGGGATCCTTTAAAAGAGGCGCGAAGAAGCATTTCTATAGGCTGGAAAGTGAGGATGGTTGGTGTGGCAGTTTTTAACTGCTGTACCAGCTACCTTTGCGGCTGGACTTTATCACCACTTAACATCAGGTGAGGTAGAGAGAGTAGAGTCATTTGCCTACCTAGCTATAAATAAGATTATTAACTGTTGATATTTATCTTAAGGAAGAACATTGCAATCACAACACATCATATAGCCATCTAGTATTGCAAAGAGATAACTTAAAAATTAAGGTCATAATTCTTGGGTGTTGTGTGGGCGTTCACTTCCTACACGAAAGAGCCAAATATGTGACTTTATGATGTCAGCGAAATAGTCGTGAATTTGATGAATAAAAATAGGAATAGATATTTTTAGTATTTCTCTTGATTTTCTTTTTGTTGTTTAAATTACAAACAGAGCTAATTGCATATTCACATAATTTTCTACAGTATCGTTAAGTACAAAATATTGAATATGCCTAGAGCACAGAACGGGCGATGAAGTTCAAAAGTAATTTTTAATCTTATGAACAAAAGCAATAATTATTTACTTTCTTTTTCTTCATACAATTTTGACGAAAAGACTGTGTAATAATAATGTGATAATATAAAGAACAACATATGTAATCCACAAAGAAAAGATAAACATATCGATATAAAGTTATCAAATTCAAGAAGAAGATATGGCTATTACAACGAACTAGCGATGACAAAGATTTCTCAGTCTACAATACCCATATTGTTCCAAGCTCTGATTTGAATAGGAAAACGATAATTTTCTCTGGGCGTGTATACGTTATCTTATCTACGTAGCACGGTGACAGTTTTACATTGTTTTAGAACTTTGAACACACGAGTAGGCGACGCATCCGTTGCGGGAAAGTATAAGAGGTACACCTCGAAAAGAAGACACAATGGTTTGTTGTTTATGTTCCGCCTTCTTGAAAGATAGTGTAGACGTAATTACTACACTAAATCTAGCAGTTTATAAGAGACGCTACACTCTATTCGTTAATTTTTTAACATTAGTTGCAGTTTTTTCCGTTTATGCAATAAGGCAATATGCCAATATTGAAATAAAACTATTAAATTTTTAGTCGTAAATATTTGTTGTGGAGTCATTTCCTCTCAGGTTTTTATTTCAACACTTATAAGTAAAACTAACCTTTAGTTTTGCTCTTGAAATATGTTTAGAAACTTTTATCGAATGATAAATTTTTTAAACCGCCTGATTTTCGATTTGATTTCAGCCTGATACCAGAGCAGAGTTGAATTATAAAAATCTTTAAAGCGGCGAACTGAAAGGTGTCGTGATGGAACTTGAAAAAAAAATTCCGTTGGTACCTAAATACATCAGGTTGTGGTTACCTTTTCAGTTGGGCGCTTGCATGCGAGGAAATCTGCTGTGTAGGTCAAAGGTGTAGGTATTATATATTAATATCTTAATTAGGGAAAGAGCTTTAAAAGGTAAGTAAATTGTAGACCTTATTGAAGTTAAAATTAACTTGAATAAGAACCAAAAATTACTTATAAATAATACCAACTACCAAGTCAAACACTGATAGTAACAAGAGCAAGGCTGACAATACGATTTCGTATTTGATTTTTTATTTCGGTTTCAATAGTTCGCTAACGTAATGAGCAAAGCCACTCATACGAGGGGGTCGACAACTGGTTCTCGGCCGATGCATATCAACTTTCACGTGTGACACCATCCGTGAGGGTTTCTGTCACCTCCTCAGAGTGGTTTTAATTTCGTCACCTGTATCAACGAACGGGGGTCGTATAGCATGAAATAAAGGCGAAATTCTCGCGGCTTAAATCTTTAATACGTAAATTAAAGGCATAATAATACAACTATTGAAGTTTTGTTTATGCAGGCAAACGAGCTGGCAATCCACCTGATGGTAAGTGATCACTGCCGCCATTGGACATTTGTAACACCAAGGGTATGCCGTTGCTATTCCAGCTCTGAAGTAAAAGTTTTACCCGCCGTTTGAAGACCGTCTTATCCGCGCAAGAAGGGAAAACCGCTGAGAGAGGTTCCTTCTTCCAGATCTTGCTGTCACCCAAGAAAAAGGAACGTGCTTAACGCATGGGTGCTAGAACGCCAAAGCGTCTTGGGGGGGGGGGGGGGGGGGGGGACCTCTCTATTCTAAAAACTTTTTTGAAGTGAAACTTCTTTACTTGCGCTTGACTTGGGGATAAGCTGGCGAATGCGTTACGCGTTGCGAAAAGTGTGTTCGGGCGAGGCAAACGGGAGTTGAGTGGGGGATATAAGCAAGACAAAGCAATGAGATATGTACAGATGGAGCTAAAGAAGATTCACTTCAGTCGTGTGGTCATAGACCCACTCGTTTTTTTTTGTATCTAGAACCAGTTTAGTTTTGTAGAGTTTCTTGCGCCCTAATCCTAAAAATAAGCAAATCGTCTATGTGGAGTGACAAGAAAAAATCTAAATATTATAATCAATCACAAATTTCTATGTTTATTTTATTTTGTTAATTAATCATTATGTATAATTATTTTTTTCTGAGTGTTAGATTAATTTATTGGTCCTTAAGAAAATATAATAAGCATAAGTAATATAGTAAAAGATTAATTACCTCTCAGGATGGACAGCTTGATTTCATCTTGACATAATGTGATCACTCTTTCTATTTTCTGAGGTGCTGTGGGTGGGTTTCGGCATCTCTTTTCCTGTAACAAAAAGTGATTTTTAAGAAATTTCTCTAAAAACTAAAAAGTCAAATCATAGGTAATTTTGTGGCAATGTAAAATCTATCTTCGGCCTAATAGCTAACTTGTCCTTGTTTCCAGATGAATATAATATTTTAATATTTAATATTTAATATTTTTTTAATATTTCCAACACTCACACTAAGCCTAGCCCCAAAGTAAGCACTGTAAGGCCTGTGTTATGGGATACTAGGGTAACGGATAGCATACATATATTGTACATATATAAGTATATTTATATTGAAATACATATTTAACATCCATGACTGGAGTACAAATGCTCGTATTCATCACACAAACATCTGCCCCCACCGGGATTCGAACCCGGGACCTCTCGAGTCAGCGTCACCATGAAACCCGGCGTATAAACCACTCGGCCACGGAGGTCGTCAAAATACCAAAGCTTACTCCTTACCCTATAGTTGACTCTCTTATAAAGCTTTGATGATCTATCAGCAGAAATAAGACTAGTAGCATTTGTTTGATGACTATCAGTTTGATAAAGACTACCTTTTAACAATAGGTGTAGAAATCGGTAATCACAGTAATTAACAAAGCTTCTAACCTCAACAGGGACATGGGAGATTGAACAACGACCACCGATTTAATCACAACACGAGAGCTATTGTGTTTATTGCAATATCCGGACGCACCGAAACAACAACGGCGTGCAACTTATTGTTTTTAATTTAAACATTTCTATTTGATTTGCGAACATACTTCCGGCCCCAGTTAATTCAAGGACATGTTGAAGTTTTGTCTACAAAGAAGGAAGGACAAGCTGTTGAGTTAAATAATGCAGTGTCATAGAAAACTTTGGACAATTTAATTATGCGATCAGACCATTATGTAAACGAAAAGTTCAAAGTGTTTTAGATTAGGCTACTTAGAGTTTACACAGACTTTTACTTATAAAATGAAACTGCAATATGGAAATATAATATACATCACAGCAGGGGAGCCCAGGCAAGGATTTTTGGGGTGAATAACATAAGGGGGTAAGTTTGCACCTTGTGAAGTAATCCATATACCATCTGAGCCCTTTATATGCAGTCGAACGTCTAAGGATGCAAAAAAAAAAACTTCCATGACTTTGAGTCGCTTCCAAATCGTCAGCCTTTTGAATAGGAGTTACTGGAGGATTCACGTAATATCTCTTCTCAATGTCAGACACGCTCGAACCTATTTTTCCTATATTCAACCCTTTGTACGGCTATCCCAACACCGTGCAAATCGAGATTAATATTATTTTCCTCATCAGACCACATTACATGAACCCTCCAGTAGCTTCTATTAAGGAGGCTGAAAATTTGGACTCGACCAAAAGTCATGGCCGTTTGTTAAACATATTTTTTGCTGGCCTAGACGTTCGGCCCAACATAAAGGGCTCAGGTCTGGTGGGAGTACTTCACAATGTGCTGGGTTGTGCCATTATGTGACTCTGCCGCGCTCAAATAAATCTCAAAATCCCTGCTTGGGCTGGGACTACAGTCAATATTATATTTAGCAATAATGACAGTAACTACAGCGAATTTTTGTAGAAACATTAATATGTAATAGGTACACTTATATATATATATATATATATATATATATATATATTATATATGTATAGGTTTTCCGCGAAAAATATTCATCGTCCTAAACGTAATGCGTCGTGCGTGATTAGCTTAAACACTTATTAGTATGTATGAAACGATTTAAGAATGTTGAGAAAGCAAAGGCGATGTGATTAATACATGAAGATCTTGTAAAGAAAATTACGAATTTAAATATCAATTGTAAGTAATCGATTTCTGTCTACTTAAAAAGAAAATTAATGTTACGAATGTAGAGAAAAATAATTGTAGAGGATAGTCGACTGTTTACCAAATTAAGCAATACTATTGAACCACTGTTGGGACACGATTATACATTAGTAAAATCGACATCCCGGAATAGCGACTGGCGCAATGTCTGATCGCCGAAACAGGACACAGCAACTACAGTTTCCTGTGATGGTGTGCCGTGTCGGTAACAAAAAGTGTCTACGTTTTACACAGCTCCTTAGAAATCTTAATTACCAAATGCAAAATCATGTTTCATAATTCAATGTTCCGATTTCATTATAAGTTTTAAAATCCTAACATAGTTTTAAGATTTGTCTGGTTTTAGTTTAATATTTAAATTTATGAGAAAACAAATATATATATACTTTTACCCATAAATAGGGCACTCGACAACTTTCTTAATACCGTCTAACATTATTTATGAACTTCATAAAAAGTAGTTATTTAAAAATACACCAAAACTTGATCACCTCCACGCATCATGCATATACAGATAATATTAAACCAACAAATTATTACCTGATATAGCCTGATTAGCCATTAAAAAAACAAAAATTCCGCAACAATTAGTAAGCAACTTATTCCACATGAGACAGTATGAAATCAAGTTGCCCAAACGTTGGCGAAGATTACAAGTTATGAAATGGATATTCGACTAGAAAATACTACTACTACCTTTATGAAATATGCATAAGTAGCTTAAGTGGGAACACGTTGGTGTGTTTGCAAACTGACCTTCATGTAATGAGAGTGTTACAAAAGGATAATGAGATGCTAAAAATGGACGATGAAAAGCAGGTCAACATGAAATTTATAACTTTGGTAGAATGTTTGTAAAAGTATGTTGATATACATGTTGCATATATTTGGACTGGGTTTGCACAAATTAAAAAAAAATACATTAAACTTAACAAAACAACGGTATCTTAATCAGCCTATCTCTCACTACAGATACTTATGTTTGGATTTATTGATTGATCGATATTGGAAAAGATCAATAAACGCTTTCTATATCTACCTAGTTAAAATCCAACCATTCACTGCGCGTGAAGTTTTGGTATTCAACGTAGGGTACATATTTAATTGTCAAGGAAAAGTTTGTTTTGACCAGAGATTGTATACCATTGTTACATGAATGTACTTTAAAGTGTTACCAACTTTTTTCTATCAAATATAGTATTTTCGAAGCTGACCTCTCAAAATATAGTAAACGGCAAAATAATTGAAAAAAACATATACTATGAATATATTTTGCTACTCTATGCCTTAATAAATATTTTAGTTATTTTTAAGAAAGCTGTTACTAGCAAATGTCTACTTTAACCAAGATATAGTAGTTTCGCCTACTATATATATATATTTTTTAATATATATTTTTGATCCCCTAATATAGTAGAATACTATAATATATAATAGTACTGAAAAATATTTTTCTTCTAAACCAATGATTAGCCCTGGTTATGCATAAGATCCTACTTTTTGCTATTTTTTTATATACCATAATTATAATAAATATAACCAGATAACCAAATTTGGTGTAGCCTTTCTCAAATAATACTAGTAAGAAAATTGATTTTCATTTAAGAGATACATGATTGCATGTAATTTATTGAAATTACAAATTAATTAATAATCTCAAACGAAAATGACATTATTATTTTACGAGGTTTTGATATCGAATTATTGCATGTGTGTATCTATTGTTCCAATAACAATCGGGATTATAATTATGTGGGTACAATAACAGAACAATTCCAGAGGTACGTTAGGCTATATTGCTTTTAAATACGTTGCTGATGTTTTCAAAGCAAGGAGATCTGGGACGGTTCCAACATCGCAACTGTATGAGAATATAAATAAGTATGTAATCAAATATTTATTTATGAATATAAAAACCGCATTTGCAATGCAATCTAATGCTGTGTTTTCACTTAAGCTACGAACCTGAACGAGCAAACTTTTGCTCGTTCGCTAAATGAAAACGTAAGAGCGAGCGAACGAGTTCATACCAAGATGTTTGACTGGACACGGGGAACGAATGCTGTCTTACTCAGTCATCGATGAAAACAACGCAATATTGTTTTGTGCATTTAATTTACCGAGCGAACAAATGTTTGCTCGCTCGAACTGTTCTGAGCACTGTGGAAACGCAGCATTAGATAAGGCAATAAAACACAATATTAATTTTATACTTCACATGCATATTTTAATTCTATTAATTGTTAGAGAAATCTGTAACTCATTAGTTAATAAAAGAATTGAAAAAAAGAAAAAAAAGAAGAAATAATAAAATAATCCCCTCTCAATTGAGAGAGGAAACGATTCTTTTACGGTTTCCCACAACACCGATACTTTACTTTATATAACATAATTATACGGATATTAAAGAATTTGAATCTATTTCGAATTGAAATTATTGAAACCTCAAACATATAAGCATCTATCAATTTGTATGCTAATGTTAAATAACAATGTCACACAAATGTTATGTAATAATCGTAGCTTGTTCTAGGATATTTTTGAACATAATGGTGTAAAAGATGCAGTAAATTAATCGTAATAAGAAATATATTTACCGATGATAAAAATAACTCCTGAATAAAAACTACTTATAGGAACAAAACTTAATTAAATTCTCAAATGGCAACTAGGGATTGCAAGATGGACGGGAAATCCGGGAGTGTCTCGGAATTTAGCACCAGGTCCCGTGTACATCTGGCAACGGGCACAAAGATCTTGAACTTCAATATGTTTATAAGAGTGTCCTTAAAATTGACTATTCAACAGTGCTTAAATGTTCCGGGTTCAAAATTTATCTTGTAACTGTCTAAGAAAAAAGTCTGCGTCTAGATTTATATCGGAAGCTAAACAATGATGACTCCGCATTGCATCGTGAGTTTAGCTCGTGATCGATAAATCATTAAATAAAAGTGTTATCTCAGCTAATAAATTCAAAGAATACTTAACAACAAAAAAAGCAGGAAGATTACTCGAGACTACTTATCGCTTCTATAAATTTGAAATTATGCGATACTGATGTTTGGAGATACGCAAGCAAGAGCGTGAAAAATCGAAGAACCCTCTATATATGCCGCTAATCTATAAACATATTATTCATCTGGAAATCAAATCTCTTGAAGCTTGAAACGTTATGAGCTTCTGCAAGCTGTCGGGCTAAACTAGATACTTTAACTTAGTGGCGAGTCACAATAGATCTTTTAGACCGCAGTGACTACAGCTTCATAAGCAGTGCATATCTTCAAAAATCTGAAGTAATAATACTATCATTCTGTAGATTTTTTTTTCTAGTAATATTTTCATTAGATTTAAACATCGAGTAGTTACATGTTTAAAAAATTAAAATTAAAAATAATACTATCGGTTCAAGTTTCACGTACTACACTGTCCTGCTAAACTGAATATCACATTTTTTTTATTTATATTGTTACTAAACTATAGAAGTTAGAGATTTACAAAACAAAACGTTTTATGGCAAATTTAATCAGATTTCTTTGAAACTGTAGTACAAAATTAAACTCTTTTTCCTTTTTATTTCGAAGGTTATCTTGTGTACTTAAAAAGTTATAACAATTTAAAAAATGTGATACTTAGTTCTGCAGGCCAGTGTATAACAAGGATTCCTGTAGCATAAAACCAAGAATTTTTTACCCAATTGATGTTAGATTATATGGCAGTATCACATAATATATCAACTGTAAGAGATAATTATATGTAACATATGACAATATTATCAAAGCTTTCCCGAAAATTATGGTCAACCCATTAACAATTATTAAATACGTTTCATCATTGTTGCAATGATGGTGTACCAATACGATTCCGAGACAGGAATTACCAACTGCCTTATACAGCACTATTAAGCCAATCCCGTTCTGCTAACGAGAACGTTCAGTCGTTTTAAGTACCTATAGTTAGCCAACGTAAGATGAATTAGGACGAAATCTGAATTGAGCAACACACGACCAGCCGCTTTCAAGCGATAGCAATGTGGTTGCCCTATTTGTGAAGTAATTATTTTCAATAAAAAAAAAATTCAAAGAAAATATAATTATGCACTTTCTAACTATTATTGTAACTGCGAAAGTAAGTTTGTTTGTTGCACTTTCGGATTTAAACTTTTTTTTAAGTGTGCATGCTGTTGGTCGCAGACGACCTTTACAGCGTCACTGAGTTTGTTGGGGACGCGCGGACGGTGAGATCCTAAAGGGACCTCAAGCCGAGAATTGTCGAGTACAGGGGTACGGAGATGAGAATGCCATCCCACTGGAATACCACTAGGGAGTGGTATTCCAGTGGGATGGCATTCTCATCTCCGTCTGAAGCCTAGATCTAAACCGGTGAATGGTATAATATGTAATAGTAGATGGGTCTTTGGAGATGTCTGCAGGTTACTTTTTGTTGGGTAAATAAAACTAATGAGGTATGAATTATTATGAGCCTGTTAGGGAAAAATATTATGTTAAAATCACTAAATTGCAATTAATATCAAAAAAGGAAGAAAATTAATAATAAATAATTTTAACTATCCTTGAAGAAATTAATGATTACTTATTACAACAAGTAAGCAAGCGCGTATCGGTTCATCGTTCGAAATGAGAATTAGCCTTGTATATTCGTCAGACTTGTACGAAGTAGGGCAAATCTCCTACCTAAAATCATTTCAGTTATACATCCCGGCAAAGTTCTTGACCAACGACCATAGAAAAGGAAGCCTGCACAGTAGCAATTTTACGTACAAAAACGTCTAATGCGCAATTTTTGCTTGTCTATAGTTTTGCTCAAGAAGTTTGCCGCTATCTTTAACAAAACGAAACACTTCCGCTTTTCATCAGCATTCGTTGCAAGTGGACTCCACATACCTATTACTAGAGCAATTTTGAATAAGCATTGGTCTCTTTTGAATTGTACCACACTCGTTGCCATTCACTTCTGACATTGAATTTTTAGTACTAGCATTGGTGCCGTCTGAACGCTTTCCGAATCGATGTTGTAAAAACAAATATGTATACTTACATAACTTTTTTATAGCACGACTGCATGTATATTTAAGATTTTATTCGGCACTGGCCTCAAATAAATAGTATCATGATCGAAATTAGCCATACAAGATAACAGGTGCATCTACGATTTTTTTTATATATAGTTTCGATAAATGACTCCACCCCTCCTGATGTTAAGTGACGGTAAAGTCCAATCGCTAAGATAGCTGGTACAGCAAGTTTTACCTGCGCACCAGACATCCTCACCCTGCCGGCCTGCATGTTCCTTCTTCACGCCTCTTTTAAAGGATCCCAAGTTGTAATAGGGAGGGAACACGTGAGCGGGCAGAGCATTCCATTTACGGATAGTACGAAAAAGAAATGATTCACCAAATTTCTTTGTACGCGTAGGAATAGTGGCCACAGATAGTCAGTGACCAGTAGGCCAGCGCGCGTGGTCCTCTGAAGGAAAGGGAAGGTGGAATAAGAGAGAATATCTCTTCAGAACACTCGCCGTGGTACAGACGATAGAACGCGCTTAATGGCGTACGTCACGAAATAATGTAATTAAAAGTAGAAATGTATAAAAAAAACTATATTATCGTTTGACGACCTCCGTGGTCGAGTGGTTGGTACGTCGGGTTTCATGGTGTCGCCGACTCCAGAGGTCCCGGGTTCGAATCCCGGTGGGAGCAGATGTTTGTGTGATGAATACGAGCATTTGTACTCCAGTCATGGATGTCCAATATGTATTTCTATATAAATATACTTATATATGTACAATATATGTATTCTATCCGTTACCCTAGTATCCTTTATCACAAGCCTTACAGTGCTTTCTTTGGGGCTAGGCTAATTGGTGTGTGTTGTGAAAAATAAATAATAAAATAAAATAATTACCTACATGTACCTCATAAAAAGTCGTAAATTTATGGCAACATAGATAATTAAAAAAAACGGTAATTGGAGCGCTTAAATTGACTATGGGAACCGTACGTTTGAATAAGAAGTGCTAAAAGAAAAAAATGTTGGTATAATGTTAATAGTGCAGTAAAGTATATGTTTAAATCTTAAATGTGCTTTATTTCCTCGGGTTTCTGAATGGCATCTTGATTGAATTGTTTTTGTTTACATTTCTTTGTCATGAGATTTAAATCTTATATATAAAATTCTAGTGTCACAGTGTGCGTAATTGAACTACTCCGAAACGGTCCGACCGATTTTCGTGAAATTTTATATGCATATTCAGTAGGTTTGAGAATCGGACTACATGTCCAACGCCCCAAATGTTAAGGGTGGTCCAACCTTAAATATTTTTGTTTTGACAATTTTTTTTGTTTTTATTTTTTATGATACATCATACATTAATACATACAATCCTAAATTCTCACCCTATTTTTTATGGGGGTATGAAGTTCGCTGGGACAGCTAGTACCTATATATATAAATGTATTACATCAAAATACTTCAACTTAAGTTTCTAAACTTCATCAAGTCTAAGTCGAAGTTACGTAGCACCGAAACAATAATAAACAGCTTGCTGCAGACGCTAGCAAGAGTTAAATATTTTACATAATTTTATAGTTTTCTTTTTCTACAACTCATTCGTAAGCCAACAGAATTTCACTAATCACCTGTTTCAGACGGGATTCGAACTCGCATCTTCCGTTGTCCGGGCGGACGCACTAACTAATTATGCTACCAAGACCTTTTTTATCTGGGAAATGCCTTACGCATCCTTCAAGCACTGGGGAAGCGAGAAGAAGGTATTTGAGACTCCTCCCTGCTCATTTCATCCAACCCTGGGGGTCGACGAAATGAGCAGGGCCCTACCTAATGCCCTGAACAGGGCCAAATCCCACCAACCACCCATGGCCTGGCGAACCTTCTTAGTTATGCAGGCCGAAGCAGCGGGAGAGGCCTCCACCACGCGTACTTTCTTGACTCCCTACAAATTGTTCTTTATCTGTCTCCTTTGTCCCTATGGTCCCTCTCCCCTTTCTGGGGCGGACGCACACGAAACGCCTTCGTCGCAAATTCCAGCCGTCCCGTGCCCACTATAAAGTGGTACCGCTAGCCTCCAGTATTGCTTCCTGTCTTCTTTCTTCGCCTCCCTCGAGTCCACTCCGAATCCTGTGCCATCTACGCGCGAAGTTCCGTAGCTGCCTGAAGTACGCCTCCGATCCCACAAGGTCGCGATAGTAGACCGGCCCAACCTCGAGCACCTTCACCCTGAACAGGACCAGTAAAAACCAGACAATATTCCTACACTGTGTCACCCGATCCCATTTCTAGGACTGCGCTCCCCACAATGCGATCGGGAGTGCGGGCGGTAGTGCGGCATCGTTTCCACTGGCCGTGCAATGCTACCAAGACTTTAATTTCCGCTAATATTAAGGCATCTAGTAGTAAGGCAGTGCCATCTCAGCGAATTGTTAGCGGAATATGCGGGTCGAATTCCTCCTGAAACCTGGACCAAGTGTATTTTTCTCTCGTAATATATTCTTTGGATTTAAACATCTAGAAGTAAACGATTAAAATAAAAATATAATAATCTTATCACCTAAATTTTCAATTGCTTTTTAAACCATTTTTTTTATTATTATTATTGTGAGCAGTCAGCAAACAAACTTATACTGAAGAATATTTTTTATGGTAAAACATTTATACGTATTAATTTCGGTACTTCATTCAACCATGTCTTAACAACTATGTAATGCAATAATCAGAAAGGTCAGTTTCACAGTGACGGGGAGCACCTGCCTACGATGTTCCAGTATGCAGACCGATTTGAATATGATGACCAACATTCCAAGGTCGAGTATTGTTCGTCGCCAGAGAACCAGATGTTACTTATGATTTAATATTCTATGAGTAAGGAATGTTACGTGACGGAAAATAGAAACATTTACCTAGAAGAAAAGTTATTCTTGTAAGTTTTATGAAAACAACAATCTTATCAACGTTAGACTTTGTAATTGATAGAGATTTTTAAGCGGGTTAGTCAAAATCATATCAAAAATATATTTATTTTTCATAACAATAGAGGTACATAAGCTTGTTATTCATTAGGTACATATAAAGTTGTTGGCGAATATTTTTGGTAAGATCTCAGTGATATTTACATAATGCACTAAAAAGTAAGATAATTAAATCGTATATATATATATAGTAATAGGCAGGAACATTAATACGAAATAATAAGATCCATTGATCGTCTCAGCCAAATTTTATCAAACGTTTTTTTCTAATTTTAATGAATACTAATAGAAACTTCAATGAATACTCTAAAACTTATATAACAATGTTAGTAAAGCTCTTAAAAATCACCCAGTTAAATGCAAACATTGTAATTTCTTCAACGAACGCCAAAAGAATATGAACATTACTACGCAAGGCATTAATGATGTGTAAAATTGGTGATTAGGCGCATTAACTTTTTAGGCCATTGAATATAAGGCTTAACGCATGGATGAAAATGTTCATTTCTTACTGCGCTTGCCTTCGTTACGTTTCATAGAGGTCAGCGTCCGTCTGTATGATAGATCTTACTTAAGCAGATCAGGGTGAATGGATATGCTTCGTAAGAGACCTTCTTTAGAGTATGTATGGTAGACCGCTCCAAATTATTAGGACGTAACATTTGTGCGGCCTTTGAGGCTGAGTAGCAAGCTAGAGTTCAATTTCTGATCCGTCCAATGTAGAAAATGTACCTTGAAAGTCGCTCTTAATGCTAAGTGATAAAGACGTTGCCACTGTCAAGTCTTGTAAAGATAATAATGACACACAAAACAAATATATATACTAGAACAATGAACCTAAAACTAAAAACCTTAAATTATATAATATAGTATTAGCTAAAATATATTATTAAAAGGAGTCCCTTTAGACAAGGTTCCGAAAATACTGGCAGCGTCTCCCTTTGAATAGCTAGACTTATTCTTTGTCCGAGGTAGCTGCCAGCTCTTCGGTCTCCTGAGATGTCGACTAACCTTTTTGTTATTTCCTTAAAAAGCCTTATAGCGCTAGGACCCCACGGACCAAGGGTCTCGACATCGACATTCAAGTTATATCTATTACAAAACATACATACACAAGTGACTTCGATGTACCAGAATTTTTAATAACACCAGTGCCTGTAGCCTGAGCATCACAATTTACGTTTTATCACGTTGTTTGTCGCTTCTATCTGTCTAAATCTTTAGTAATGTGACAATTGAGCGTGCTTAAAACGAGCTAAAGTGCTTTTGCTACTTACTTTCTGTTTAACTTGCGATTCGTGTTATGAAAATACATTTTAAGTTGATTTTCTCACGCACTTACCCTTAAGTGCAAGGATAACATAACAAGCTTATCTGCTTCTCTAACCAACAGTTCTATTACTTGAGTAAAGTTTGAAGCAATTTTAAAGCCTGCGATTGAACGTGACTGAGTCGCAGATTCAGTTTATTGTATTAAGTTTCAAGGGATTTGAATCCACTTTCGTTTTTTGACGAACACAAAGGGTGTTCGTCAAAAAACCGTCAACGGGCCGAGCACGGTCTAGCACGAGCCGAACGTTCGAAACGCGCTCGTTCGAGGCTCGTAAGCCGGTCCACACTACACTAGTCTAGCGTATACGCAGCTCCAGACGCAAATAGGTTGCAAGTTAAATATATTACGCTTGCGGGTTCTTATCTAGGCTGGTGGGTTCAGTATGTTTTATAAAATAAGTTCTTGAGATATATTATTTTATACACGACGACGAAAGTTTATGAATATTTTTGCAGTCACCGTCAATATTTAATTCTTTATAATATCTACCTAGTTGTAGTTTTAGAGGTGTTGGTCGCATACCTTAAAACAAACATATGATTTGAAAAGCTTCAGATCAAGTCTAGTTGAGTCACGAGACTTGATATAGGTATTTTTGTAGAAGACCACTAATTGTCGAATCAGTGTGGGTAGGCGTAGCCTTGCTTGCGTTAGCGCATGTCTTTATAAGGTCACTTACGTAGGATGCGACCGCTAACTTGGCGCAGTATTTTGGATATAATATATATCTGTATCTTTAATAATTATGTCTGTAGGTATAGATTCTGAAGCTTTTGTGCAGTTATTCTTTCGGGGTAAACCGAACACTATAAGACTATTAGATAAATATCACATCAACATTACTTAATATTTGGCTGCTGTTGGACTTAAAATTGCAGCTGAACAATAGATCCGAAATCTTTTGTTCAGTTCACTTAGCACGAACCAATATCGAATTCGAATCGTTTGCGTCATTGTCAAATGTGTACTGATTTTTAGTTCTCGTTACGTACGTTATGGCACTGTTGTTCAAGTTTTGGTACAAAATTTGACAATGACATTTCGGACTCGCAAAGTATAAGACTGTTGATAGACTTTTTATGTATAAAAAATTTAACTTTTATGGGCTCATTTTATACGATACTTATACTCTCATCAATGTTCATTTCTTAAATGACTCTTCTTACTTTTTTAATCCTTTTGGGACCATAATTATGCTGCCAAAAACTGATAGTAATGTTATATTATCTTCGATTTACAAAACCAACTTGCAGTTAGACAATAATAGTTAATGACCTACATTTTATGTGCCCCAATAGACAGTTCTTATTTCCATATAATACTTGGCCTCAACTTATTATGCAAACTATAGCACTGAAGTTTCAACTGCTAAGCGATACCGACCTTCTGTTTCATAACATGAATAACCCTGTTGCGTCAGGGGTTAAAAACATAAAGTGACATCTTTACTTTACCACAGAATCATCTATTACGTTATTGATTAGATTTTCATGCTAACCGCAAACCGTACCGGAGTAATAACCAACCTTATAATAAGGTTGTATAACGTCTGTTGAAATTCATGCAATAAACACTTCATGAGAAAGCAGTGCTGAAACTGTCCGTTTTGCGAAATCAGAATTAGTTTCGTTTGACATGGCGAACATACTACGAATATTATTAAGTTTTTGAATATAAACACTAACAACGTCATGTTCGGCCCTTAGCAGACAGACGATAGGTCTGGACGTTTATTTGTAATGTACAAAATCATCATCATCATCTTCATCAGCCTATTAATTTCCCCACTGTTAGGGCACAGGCCTTCCCTATGGATGGAATAGGGAGATTGGGCCATGACCCACCACGCGGGCGGATTTGTGGGTGCTAACGACTGCAGATGTAGCCGGGACCAACGGCTTAACGTGACTTCTGAAGCACGGAGGAGCTCGAGATAGTAAATTTTCGGTCACCCATCCAATGACCGAAAACTGCAAAAGTTGCTTAACTTCAACGATTGCAGCCGAACGCGCTAACCACTTGCGCCATCAAGCTCCTCCTAAAAAATATCTCTTTAATTTAATTACACAGAAATGCGAATGCGAATCAATTCAGTAACAATGAAAGCAAAGAGTTTTAATTTCGATTAAGCGTTTAGCTGACATGGCATTTAAATAACTCATTAATATACTCTGAAAGAAAACCTTTCCTTATGATAACTTACCTTATAAGGTTTAAAATAATAATAATAATAAATATCACAATATCGTTTCTGCCTTTAAGTCTACTATTTCTATTAGCTATAAGAATAACAATAAATAAGTCACAAAAGTCGATTCTGTCTTTTCGAAGTTAGAAGAATTTTCCTACCTGAGGATAGCTGCAAGGGAGTACAAATACACACTCACTAATATTATTTATAATACTATGATATTAGATTTTTTGTTCTCATGGCAAAGAAAGCTAGAAAGAATAGGTGGTTTAAAACCGGAAATGAAGTATAATTACCTTATAAGGTAAGTTACTTTATGGAGTAAGGTAAGTGATCATGAAGATTTTTTACAGTATATTAATGAGTTTTATTAACTTAAAAAAGCCATATTTTTGATCCTTACATGACGCTAAATCATACGTATTTTCCGTCATTCCTCCTGAAATTTCATTAGTAGGTATCATGTAAAAGAGACATGTAAAATATGGCTTAATTGGAAAATAATAAAATTTACTACACTACACTAATGTGTAGTGAACAAATATTGCTATCGAATTTAGAAAACTTTACCATTATCGATATTATCGGTATAGGTTTTTATTACATTTTCGCTTATGTAGGTCAGCAAATTTATCGTATAATGGAGGCGTTAGTTAACTACAGTTAATTTAATTTTTACTTCATACCACTCTTTTATGTTTTCTTTAGTACGTAGTTATTCATAGAAATACTTCAAATTTGTAATCAAGTACAAAATATAGTTATATACAGTTTTTTTGTTTGTCCTGTAAGGTTGTGAATGCATATATTGCATGATACCTGCTATATAGAAGCTGTCAAATAGTTCTGTCAAGATGAAAGTAAAAGACTATACACGTAAGGTGTAGCTAAACATATTATGATGCCGAATTGTACCTTTTGCTTGTCGCACTCTTTGATGCACTGCCTATCCGAATTACATGGCTCGAAAATTATGTGTGATAAGTGATAACTATAGAAATTATGTATGAAACACTTAGCAATAAATAATTGCAGTTATTATGGGAAAAGCGAATCTAACAGTTTAACAACCTGCGTGTGACCAATCACATTCACATGGTGTTAACGGGTAAGTTTTAGCTCCTATGTTTGTGAGAAATCATGAATTCTAATCACAATATTTGCCCGCAGTTAAGGTTAATAAAATTACAAAGTATCTTAATTCTTTGAACTGAGTTTTCTTTAACGTAGCGCTCCACCTTATTAGTTTTCTTTATATGGTACGATAAAGTGAATAGGTACTTCTCTTTTAAGATCAGATATTAATAAACAATATTTATTTCTTAGGTTTTCACGCACATCACTTATTAAGTAAAACAAGTTTTAACGGGTTATATGCCCTGAATTTATTTATTTATTGTTTTCATTATTTTCATAATTCATTATTCTGACGACGCATTCCTGCAAAGGATGCGAAACGTCAATAAGTAAATAAATTCAGTACTTATATTTACCCGTTTAAACTTGTCTTATTTATTAATAAACAATTTATGTAGTAATTTCTAATGTAACTTCAGTGGTGTTAACCAAACAAGTTAACATCACATTCGTTTTATTTGAAACGAAACACTGCATAACCAGTATTCTATGTATTCCTCGTTTAATTTAAGGGAAAAAAGTTACGTGTGTGAGTGTAGTTCGCCTTAGAAAATGATCATGACCTTGAATTGTGTGGAACTAAGACACGAGAGAGTTGTAATTATCATCCACCACAGTCGGTGAGTATTGTAGAGTAAGTACGTACTATAAAAATACTTTCTCTTGTTTTTACGCACCGATTGTTGACGACCTCTGCTATTAGTGAGCTATTACGCAAACTTTGGTATTATTTTCACGAAACACTAGTGTGTTGTTGAACGTTTTGCAAAATTTTCTATATTTTTTGCTTTTAACTAGTAGATGTGATAAGAAATAATATTGAGATTTTTGTAGATTCCATACCTAAAATATTATTTCTAGTAAGGTTTTAGTACAAAGCCACCCTCGAATGTAACGCGAAATAAGATGAGATATATATGTTACCGGCCAAACCCGATTTCAGGACAATCTAGTTTTGCCTAGGCTAAACTGGTTCTTCCTATACGCGATAGGATTAACTAGTATAGCCTAGTCCAAACTAATTTATCCTAAGCGCGGGATAAACCAGTTTAGCCTAGGCCAAACTAGATGATCCTGATATAAATACGCACACTCTAGGATAAACTAGTACGACCTAGTCTAAACCAATTTAGCAAAGCGGAAAGTAATTGAACAGACATGTCAGGACTTGTACAGGGCGCGTCATGTAAAAAGAACGCTGGAAGAAAGTGGAGGGAGTGTTTTTTCTGTAATTGGTTTTTGTTTAACTCTTTTGTTGTTGCCGGGAGTTCGGAAGACAGTAAAGCCGGGTACGCATTAGCGATCTGTTACCGTAACATACGTGATACAGTTCGAAGTTCTAGTGTGTACGCTAGTAGCTCAGTTGTGAACGTTGGCTCGCTTCAAACCGCACGCGTACCGTTCTCGCAGCAGGTTATCGAACCACGTACACACTATGCTTTTTGGTTACAGTGCGTGCAACGGTTATGGTTACAGCTCGCCAATGAGTAACTACCCGGCTTAAGAAATTCCGAATCATTCGAACCTTTTACAATTCATCTCACTGTAAACTCAAAATATTTTAAGAAAAGTTTACTAGAAAAAAAACCACGCGGACCAGGCAGCGGACCGGACTCGAACCCGCACCCTTCGCAATCCGGGCGAATGCACTGACCATTATGCTACCACGGCCCTATTCGCCGCGTCGAAATTTGCCTAGCCTTAAGCTGCAAGGCAGCGCCATCTCTTCGCATTGTAGGTTGCAACCACGCAACCCACAATGTCAAATGAATACTTTTTCAAGTATTAAACATTTGAAAGAAGAAATAGCAATTATAGTTATTGTTTTTATTTATTTTTAAGCATTTAACTGCTAGGTGTTTAAATCTAAAGAAAAGTTTACTAGAAAAATTAAACTTTTCTTACTTTTCTTTGTATTACTAATTATCCATAACTTGTAACGATGAATCATTATGGTTTTAATAAAAAATATTATTTTTCCAATTACGGATTATTTTATTCAGTTTATCTATTTATTTTGACTTTCTAGATATACTATAATGTTTACACTAGGCCATACTAGTTTATCCTAGAGTATGCGTATTTTTATCAGGATCAACTAGTTTGGCCTAGGCTAAACTGGTTTATCCTATCGGGCTTAGGACAAATTAGTTTGGACTAGGCTATACTAGTTAATCCTATCGCGCATAGGAAGAACCAGTTTAGCCTAGGCAAAACTAGTTTGTCCTGAAATCGGGTTTGGCCGGTAACATATATACAATGAAGATAGAGGGATTCCGAGCTACAAACAGCAATGTACGAAACATACTGAAAAAGTAGACTCACTTTTTTTTCCAAACGTTTTAAATAAATAAATAAAATAAAAAAATACTTTTATAGCAAATTTTCTTTAAGCTTTCTTTAAAACTGTAATACAAAATTTTACTCTTTTCCGAGTCCTTTTTATTTCCGAAGTATATCTTGTGTACTTTAAAAATTATTGCAATTTAAAAAGTGTGACACTTAGTTTTACATGCCAGTGTAAATGATATATGTTTACTTATATGGTAGAAGTATACCTATTTATGGTATAGATGTTACTCAATTGCTTATAAGCTATTTACTTTTTAAACTTTTGTGCACCCTACAAATGAATTCATCCATATCCCGTGCTCCACGGAACACGCCAACCCGGTAAATTAATATTATGCAATTACGAATTCAAATTAGATTGTACGGACATAATAACTTGTTCGTGTTTATTATAGGAATGAATGAATTAGTTTTGAACAGGATTCTTTCATAATGCGTATTGTTATTTTATCGTTATATAAGTTATATACATTTTAATATTCAATTACAATTAGTATGTATATGAACAAGGCTGCCTTTTACCAAGACGTATGAATAGTTTGAATTTGCAAATGTGGAGTTATCAATGTCTCTTAGATTATGCCAATATCATGGAAACATGTATAATAATTAAACCTACATTTCACTTTATACATTAGAGATAAAATTGTTTTAACCAACAATTTTTGAGCGCAAGTTTGTTTGTGTTGCCTGTTACTTTGTTAATTAGAAAAAATATTAAAAGTTGATAAATAATCGTGTATTGGCATTGCAATCTTAAACTATAAAATTTCATAAATGTATTATTTAGTTATTTATTTAGAATTCATCTTCTTTATAAGAATAGTGTGTGTCATAACTTCCCATCATGATTGTTTAGAAAATATTTCACTAAGTACCTATAATTCATAAGTTTTCTGACCATTGTTTGGGGTGGAGGGTTGATAACCTGGAATACAGGAATTTTTCGCCCACCACAGTCTGCTACATTGTACCATTGCTTCATGTAAGTCTTATTTAGATTGTGGTATGAGAAAATTAAAAAATATTATTATTATTAATTTATTTTATTTAAACAAAATACAGCAGTGCTGTTATTAAAGAACAAACTGACATTTCATCTCGGAATCCAAGGTGAAAAGAAATATTTATTTACGGTCACTACCACTTTTTGGTGATAATTTCTAGAAGTATTTTTGTTTATATTTGCTTCAGCTATCAAGTTTCAGCTCAAGCTATTGTGATTAAAACGAAAGCTTAGCCAACGATAGTAACATCGTTGAGCATAGCACGAAACTATCGTATTTAAAACAGTTTTATTGATGGGTGACCAATTATTTACTAACTTGAGCACTCCGTGCTTTTGAAGGCACGTAATGTTATCATACTAGGCTGCATCTACTGCCACCAATTCGCACTGGGCGCGCGTCATGTCATAACAGAGCAGTACCCTAAGCACGAACAACTGGTCTGTATCATTCCCTTCTCAGGGGTTGATGGCATCAGACGAATCCTGTAAGGCCCTTATGGCCATAGGCGGGTGTATTTAAGTAAGAGTCTGACATAACCCTACAGCCGGCTGTAGAGTATCCATGAGGATTTTACAATCGGTCCCCCGCCTAGGAGAAAACAAAAAAAAGCGCGAACAACCACCGGGATAGTATTTGTATCCATCTTCAAAGTTTCTATGGAAGGAGCTGGTTTTTTCTTACGTCCGGTAGGGGCGCTGCTTAGTTTCCATGGAAACTTTGACGATGGCGATATGAATACGGATTTGTCAACGTTCGTAGTTTGAGTACAGTTCTTCCTTATCTCCAGGTATGTATGGAATGCCACCTACATCATCTCATATCTCTCATCATCATCAGCCTATTAATGTCCCCACTGCTGGAGCACAGACCTTCCCTATGGCTGGAATAGGGAGATTGGTCTATGACCTACTACGCGAGCCCAGTGCGGATTGATGGGTGCTAACGACTACAGGTGCAGCCGGGACCAACGGCTTAACTTACCTTCCGAAGAACGGAGGAGCTCTAGATAGTAAATTTTTGGTCAACCATCTAATGACCGACCACTGCGAAAGTTGCTTTACAAAGTAAAGTAAAGTTGTTTTATCAAACACCTGTCTAATACATTTTTCTGGTTTTTTTTCGATAATTAGCGTCAGATGAGATAGGCAGATCTCTCATCGGATGCTAATAATCGAGAGAGTTATAAATAGTTGGTAGGCAGAGTACATACTACACCAACTGGCTACCTCACTTTGCAGGCCTGAACCCCTCCAAGATCAAAAGATTCACAGATCCTAGCAATCTTACTGGATGTTTACGCTCTCAAATAAATTATCTTACTTTTCCACAATATTTATTCCGTAAGGTTACTTCCTTAAAACTGGATCTACAATTCGTACGGAAATTCTTATTCATATCTCGAATCGGAGCTCTCATCTGGAGAACCGACCTCCAGCTTACAGACAATGATAACATGTCGATGAATAAGATTCCAGGGCTCTTTGAGGTATTTTGAGTTTGAACCGGCAAGGTGGGGATGGCTGTGGTAGCATATGCCTGGAAACTGAAACTACTAACTACTATCTAATTTGTGACTTCACATACGTTAACATTAGGTGGAGCAAGGTATTTTGCTGCGGCTCGTATTAAAAAAATCGCATTATTTATCTTTTTTTTTTATCATACAAAAATAGAGACTTAGGTAATATGTTTTTTATTCATTCGTGTAATTTTTACTCAATTAATTGATACCATTTTTCTCTCAGCAACTACCTAATTGCTGAGAGAAAAATGTATTAGATTTAGAATCACGTATCTACCTTTGTGTCCTTACTCACGTTGTCCAGCTACAAAGCTTGACAAGTAACCAGATAGCGACTTCAAGGTTGTAAACTAGGGCGTAGGATTGCTCGCAAACGTATTACTCATAGGTGTTAGATATTTGCTGTTGTTTATCTGACAAGGCGAACATGAACTATCAATTTTCATAGGTGAGTATTCAGATCTTACTTTATTAAGGAATAAACATTAAAAGTCGAATTCAGTATTAGCTATTATATTCGTCTTGTGATTGTGAGTTTACATTTTGTTCTCGGATTTCTATTATATACTACCTGACCCAGCGAATTTCGTACCGCCATAAAAAAAGGGGCAGGTGGTAGAAGAGAAAATTTAGGGTTGTATGTATTTTTATACCACATTATAAAAAAAAAACCAATAAAAATTTTAGGGATGTGTAACGTAGTGTTCTATCAATTTCCTGGAATAACATTTCTCCTAAACGCTTAAGGATATAAAAAATAGATAGTAGCCGATTCTCAGACCCACGGAATATACATATAAAATTTCATAAAAATCGTTCAGGTCGTTTCGGAGGAGTGTGGTAACTAACAATATATATATATATATATATATATATATACACATTAAAATAAACCCGCATTAAAATATGTGCAGTAGTTTTTGAGGTCATCATGAGAATACATACATACAGACATGAACATACAGATAGTTTTCATTATTTTGTAAGAAACAGGTATCATATATATTCATACAGGTCGTAGCTACTTAGCATATGGTTGATTAGTTGAGTAAAAGAACATAATAATATCTCAAAAAGGTATCACTATTTACGTAATAAGATTGATGTGAGATGATTTGATGTTTAAAAATACAGAATATAGTGGTTACAAAGCCGAGCACTACCAAAATCCCAGATTTCGTCTCTTGATGGGTTTTCGCAATATTTATCTGAACGATGCGCTGTATATTATATAGTTTAGTTTTAACTAAAACTTTTAAACCAAATTTGTGCTTTGTTAAAAGTAAGTTTTAATATAGGTAGGTATTACATTGATTATAACTCCTAATGTTCTATGAACTTTTATAAAGTTTTGAGTTCTGGAAGATAAATAATGTATGACAAACTTGCATTTTTGTGAAGTTAAGTATTATAATGGAGCTTGCATTTTAATAAAAATATAAAGTTGTTGTTATTAGTTCGGTTTTAAGTACGTTTTTTAAAGGTAAAGTAATAAAAACTTATATACTTGAAAACCGATTACAATTAGTTCAATCAACTTACGCTCTCAGTTGATATCGCGCTATCACTCAATGATATGCCGAAAACGCAGAAGCAACACAGAAGTGCACTTATTTTTCGAACCATTTTCGAATCACTACACTAAATCCTCTTTGACAAAAATTAACACCTTTTAAAAGCGATAGCTTTTTTTTCTGTGAGCCACGTGCGGCGAAAGGAGCGCGACTGATCGCGGCGGTTCGCTATTCGAACTCAGATTTGAATGTGTCGCCATTTTCGAAAGGCCCGCGTAGGAGGGTTTCGCGCCAACTTTAGCCGCTGCGATTCGTTTTACGCAAAGTTCGCAGCAGATTCAATATGATCAATTGCATAATAGATCACGATAACACGTTACTACACTACCTGTGCGTTTGACTCGTATGAGTTATAATAAAAAGTAAAGTAATAAATAATATTCTGCGATAATTTAGCGTATCTAATTAATTATTTTCTTACAAAAGAACACAGTTGTTAATTAAAACATTTATTCATAAAGGAAAATGGGCAAAACAATGTAATAAGTATAAATCGATAGATGTATGAAAAACTAGCCTTTTTTATTATACACGATAAAAAAATATCCCTGTAGTCAAAAGATGACACCGTAAAAATATCTTGGTAGTCATAAGACATATACGACAAAGCCTGCCGACCAGCGCTTGCACTTACTGAGCCACCAAAAAACGGTATACGGGGGTTGAAGGACTTGCAGTTGCAAATAGTCGAATCGTCTTACTTCTTTGAGATTGGAGTGTCACTTGATTGATTTTTACCTAACATGCTTTGGACATAGGAACCCGATTATCGGTTTTGTCAATGAGTATTGTTTTCTCCGAAGCGTTGACAATTTATTACGATTTGTGGTCACTCCGTTTTACATATAAAGTGGCATCCACACGATACAATTTTACGTCCAGTTTGATTAGATTGACAATCGAATTGTGTTGTGTGGACGGAAATATGAAATTGAAGGTCATTGGATGGTCGGTATCGCCCGATTCGGGATTGCCCAATCAAATTGGATGGTGTGGACGCTAACTGGCCAATTTTTTAACGTAGTCACTGTGCAAGTGGCGTTCAGAGCGGGTGTGTGCGTTGACTTGTCTTTTGAGAAGAAGATGGAGCAACATGACGACAATTTTATGTCTATTCGATCTGAACGGGAAGTAATGGAGGAGATTTTAGATATATGTAAAGACTTGCCATGCCTTTGGGATGTGTCTAACCCATTATATAAAAATAAACAAGCAAGGCATAATTCCTTAGAGATTTTGCGGAATAAGTGGAAAAATATTGATAAAAATATTACTGTTATAATTTTTATTATTTTTAAAGCATGTAACTGCTTGATGTTTAAATCTAAAGAAAATATAACTAGAAAAAATTCCACGCGGACCAGGCAGTTATTTGTTATTGAAAATAAAAAATCATTTAATTAAATTTATATTCTACTCAATGATATGCGCGCATGCTGGGGTAAAAAAGAAATAATATTATATATATATTTTTTACAATTTTTATTTTTTAAGCATGTAATTGCTTGATGTTTAAATCTAATGAAAATATGACTCGAAAAAAATCCACGCGGACCAGGTAGCAGACGGGACTCGAACCCGCACCCTTCGAAAACCCTTTAAAATATGAATCGGGCGATACCGACCATCCAATGACCTTCAATTTCATATTTCCGTCCACACAACACAATTCGATTGTCAATCTAATCAAACTTTGCTGAATTTTTTCTAGTATATTTTCTTTAAAAATATTACTCTTTAAGTATAACTATATAAGCCTAACCTAACCCTAAGCCTAACTATATAAGTTTATTAATTGAGTCACTTAAATATAATATAACTACATTTAAGTGCCTCAATTGCTTTCTTTTTAATAACCATTGTTTTGTCCACAGTCTTCTTTTTCTTTTTCATCTACATTTGTAGTTAGAGCCAAGTTTAATCCAATTTTTTGCTTCTTGGTAAGAGGCATCCTAATACAAACAAATCCGTTCGCAGAGGCAACAAATAAAACTGAAATTGGCGATCTTGTTGTGTATGTGTAGACGGACGACCAGATTGTACCCAATTCAATCGGCAATCAGATTGGCAATCAAATTGTGTCGTGTGGAAGGGGTATAAGATAATTTACTATAACGAACAGACTGTTTGAAAAAACACGAACCCATGCGTTTATTTGAGGATTTACACTGTAGGGTGGCAGAATAACATAAAGGGGCACCCTCGCACCTTGTGAAATACTCCCATAATACCTGAACCCTATTATGTACGTTCGAACTAACTAAATTAATTCTCTTGTTTCATTAATGTTCGTTCGTTATAGTAAGTACTATTACTTGTACCTATTTAACCTAAAATAACTAAAGACCCCGGGATGGAATTTGATGCGCTTCGGCACAGATGATCATGACTATAATGACCCTTCAAACAAATGTGGTTTAAGCCGTGGCGAACGTGGGTTCAACTAACGAGCAACTAGCTAAGCATCTAGCTCAGCAGCCAGCTACACAGCTAGCTAGGCAACTATCTAAGCAGCTAGGTAGGCAACTAGGTAAGCAGCTAGCTAGGCAACTAGCTCAGCAGCTGGCTAGGCAACTATCTAGGCCATACACAAATGTGTAAATAAAGGAAATAAATAAAAAATAAAGAAAGGACATTGTGGGGAAATTCCCAATGTCCTTTCTTTATTTTTTGCCAATTACTTAAATCATTGTTTGTTAACAATCTAAAATGTGTTTCTGTGGTCGAGGACGATTTTTATTGTGGTCGAGGACGATTGATTTTTACTCTGATTACTTTCTGTAATAACAATCGAATTATTTTCAGTAGTGACTACTGGTTGACAACAGGGAATTTTCTTATCACCTTGCTCTCCCTTCTAGGCCTAGCTAGTAGCTAAGCAGCTAGCTCAGCAGCCAGCTACACAGCTAGCTAGACAACTATCTAAGCAGCTAGCTAGGCAACTACCTAGGCAACTAGCTAGGCAACTAGCTAGGCAACTAGCTAAGCAACTAGCTAGGCAACTAGGTAAGCATCTAGCTAAGCAACTAGCTAGCTCAGCAGCCAGCTAAGCAGCTACCTAGGCAACTAGGTAAGCAGCTAGCTAAGCAACTATCTAGGCAACTAGCTAGCTAGGCAACTAACTAGGCAACTAGCTAAGCAGCTAGCTAGTCAGCTAGCTAAGCAACTAGCTAAGCAGCGAGCTAGGCAACCAGCTAGGCAACTAGCTAAGCAGCTAGCTAGGCAACCAGCTAGGCAACGAGCTAGGCAACCAGCTAGGCAACGAGCTAGGCAACCAGCTAGGCAACGAGCTAGGCAACTATCTAGAAAACTAGCTAGGCCACTATCTAGGCAACTAGCTAAGCAGCTAGCTAGGCAACTAGATAGGCAACTAGCTAAGCAGCTAGCTAGGCTACTAGCTAAGCAGCGAGCTAGGCAACCAGCTAGGCAACTAGCTAAGCAGCTAGCTAGGCAACTAGCTAGGCAACCAGCTAGGCAACGAGCTAGGCAACCAGCTAGGCAACGAGCTAGGCAACTAGCTAAGCAGCTAGCTAGGCAACTAGATAGGCAACTAGCTAAGCAGCTAGCTAGGCAACTAGATAGGCAACTAGCTAAGCAGCTAGCTAGGCTACTAGCTAAGCAACTAGCTAAGCAGCTAGCTAGGCAACTAGATAGGCAACTAGCTCAGCAGACAGCTAAGCAGCTAGCTAGGCAACTAGCTAAGCAGCAGGCTAGGCAACCAGATAAGCAGCTGGCTAGGCAGCTAGCTAAGCAGCTAGCTAGGCAACTTGCTAGGCAACTAGCTAAGAAGCTAGCTAGGCAACCAGCTAGGCAACGAGCTAGGCAACTATCTAGAAAACTAGCTAGGCAACTATCTAGGCAACTAGCTAAGCAGCTAGCTAGGCAACTACCAAGGCAACTAGCTAAGCAGCTAGCTAGGCAACTAGCTAAGCAGCTAGCTAGGCAACTAGCTAGGCAACTACCTAGCAAACTAGCCAGGCTTAGCAGCTAGCTAGGCAACTAGCTAAGTAGCAAGCTAGGCAACTAGCTAAGCAGCTAGCTAGGCAACTAGATAGGCAACTAGCTCAGCAGACAGCTAAGCAGCTAGCTAGGCAACTAGCTAAGCAGCAGGCTAGGCAACCAGCTAAGCAGCTGGCTAGGCAGCTAGCTAAGCAGCTAGCTAGGCAACTAGCTAAGCAGCTAGCTAGGCAATCAGCTAAGCACCTGGCTAGGCAACTAGCTAGGCAACTAGCTAAGCAGCTAGCTAGGCAACTAGCTAAGCAGCTAGCTAGGCAGCAAGCTAGGCAACTAGCAAAGCAGCTAGCTAGAAAACTAGCTAGGCAACTATCTAGGCAACTAGCTAAGCAGCTAGCTAGGCAACTACCAATGCAACTAGCTAAGCAGCTAGCTAGGCAACTAGCTAAGCAGCTAGCTAGGCAACTAGATAGGCAACTAGCTAAGTAGCAAGCTAGGCAACTAGCTAAGCAGCTAGCTAGGCAACTAGATAGGCAACTAGCTCAGCAGACAGCTAAGCAGCTAGCTAGGCAACTAGCTAAGCAGCAGGCTAGGCAACCAGCTAAGCCGCTGGCTAGGCAGCTAGCTAAGCAGCTAGCTAAGCAGCTAGCTAGGCAACTAGCTAAGAAACTAGCTAGGCAACCAGCTAGGCAACGAGCTAGGCAACTAGCTAAGCAGCTAGCTAGGCAACTAGCTAAGCAGCTAGCTAGGCAACTAGCTAAGCAGCTAGCTAGGCAACTAGCTAAGCAGCTAGCTAGGCAACCAGCTAAGCACCTGGCTAGGCAACTAGCTAGGCAACTATCTAGGCAACTAGCTAAGCAGCTAGCTAGGCAACTACCAAGGCAACTAGCTAAGCAGCTAGCTAGGCAACTAGCTAAGCAGCTAGCTAGGCAACTAGATAGGCAACTAGCTAGGCAACTACCTAGCAAACTAGCCAGGCTTAGCAGCTAGCTAGGCAACTAGCTAAGCAGCTAGCTAGGCAACTAGCTAAGCAGCTAGCTAGGCAACTAGATAGGCAACTAGCTCAGCAGACAGCTAAGCATCTAGCTAGGCAACTAGCTAAGCAGCAGGCTAGGCAACCAGCTAAGCAGCTGGCTAGGCAGCTAGCTAAGCAGCTAGCTAGGCAACTAGCTAAGAAGCTAGGCAACCAGCTAGGCAACGAGCTAGGCAACTAGCTAAGCAGCTAGCTAGGCAACTAGCTAAGCAGCTAGCTAGGCAACTAGCTAAGCAGCTAGCTAGGCAACTAGCTAAGCAGCTAGCTAGGCAACCAGCTAAGCACTTGGCTAGGCAACTAGGTAGGCAACTAGCTAAGCAGCTAGCTAGGCAACTAGCTAAGCAGCTAGCTAGGCAGCAAGCTAGGCAACTAGCAAAGCAGCTAGCTAGGTTTTCTAGATAGTTGCCTAGCTAGTTGCCTAGCTAGCTGCTTAGCTAGTTGCCTAGCCAGGTGCTTAGCTGGTTGCCTAGCTAGTTTCTTAGCTAGTTGCCTAGCTAGCTGCTTAGCTAGCTGCTTAGCTGGTTGCCTAGCCTGCTGCTTAGCTAGTTGCCTAGCTAGCTGCTTAGCTGTCTGCTGAGCTAGTTGCCTATCTAGTTGCCTAGCTAGCTGCTTAGCTAGTTGCCTAGCTAGTTGCCTAGATAGCTGCTTAGCTAGTTGCCTAGCTAGCTGCTAAGCCTGGCTAGTTTGCTAGGTAGTTGCCTAGCTAGCTGCTTAGCTAGTTGCATTGGTAGTTGCCTAGCTAGCTGCTTAGCTAGTTGCCTAGATAGTTGCCTAGCTAGTTTTCTAGCTAGCAGCTTTGCTAGTTGCCTAGCTTGCTGCCTAGCTAGCTGCTTAGCTAGTTGCCTAGCTAGCTGCTTAGCTAGTTGCCTAGCCAGGTGCTTAGCTGGTTGCCTAGCTAGCTGCTTAGCTAGTTGCCTAGCTAGCTGCTTAGCTAGTTGCCTAGCTAGCTGCTTAGCTAGTTGCCTAGCTAGCTGCTTAGCTAGTTGCCTAGCTCGTTGCCTAGCTAGCTGCTTAGCTAGCTGCCTAGCTAGCTACTACTGGCAACTATCTAGGCAACTAGCTAAGCAGCTAGCTAGGCAACTAGCTAAGCAACTAGCTAAGCAGCTAGCTAGGCAACCAGCTAGGCACCTATCTAGAAAACTAGCAATAATAGCTAGTATATGTAGAATTAGAATAAAGAATAGGTAAATAAAAATCTAGGCAACTAGCTAAGCAACTAGCTAGGCAACTACCTAGGCAACTAGCTCAGCAGACAGCTAAGCAGCTACCTAGACAACTAGCTAGGTAGCTAGCTAAGCAGCTAGCTAGGCAACTAGATAGGCAACTAGCTAAGCAGCTAGCTAGGCTACTAGCTAAGCAGCGAGCTAGGCAACCAGCTAGGCAACTAGCTAAGGAGCTAGCTAGGCAACTAGCTAGGCAACCAGCTAGGCAACGAGCTAGGCAACCAGCTAGGCAACGAGCTAGGCAACTAGCTAAGCAGCTAGCTAGGCAACTAGATAGGCAACTAGCTAAGCAGCTAGCTAGGCAACTAGATAGGCAACTAGCTAAGCAGCTAGCTAGGCTACTAGCTAAGCAACTAGCTAAGCAGCTGGCTAGGCAACTAGATAGGCAACTAGCTCAGCAGACAGCTAAGCAGCTAGCTAGGCAACTAGCTAAGCAGCAGGCTAGGCAACCAGATAAGCAGCTGGCTAGGCAGCTAGCTAAGCAGCTAGCTAGGCAACTTGCTAGGCAAATAGCTAAGAAGCTAGCTAGGCAACCAGCTAGGCAACGAGCTAGGCAACTATCTAGAAAACTAGCTAGGCAACTATCTAGGCAACTAGCTAAGCAGCTAGCTAGGCAACTACCAAGGCAACTAGCTAAGCAGCTAGCTAGGCAACTAGCTAAGCAGCTAGCTAGGCAACTAGCTAAGCAGCTAGCTAGGCAACTAGATAGGCAACTAGCTAAGTAGCAAGCTAGGCAACTAGCTAAGCAGCTAGCTAGGCAACTAGATAGGCAGCAAGCTAGGCAACTAGCAAAGCAGCTAGCTAGAAAACTAGCTAGGCAACTATCTAGGCAACTAGCTAAGCAGCTAGCTAGGCAACTACCAATGCAACTAGCTAAGCAGCTAGCTAGGCAACTAGCTAAGCAGCTAGCTAGGCAACTAGATAGGCAACTAGCTAAGTAGCAAGCTAGGCAACTAGCTAAGCAGCTAGCTAGGCAACTAGATAGGCAACTAGATAGGCAACTAGCTCAGCAGACAGCTAAGCAGCTAGCTAGGCAACTAGCTAAGCAGCAGGCTAGGCAACCAGCTAAGCAGCTGGCTAGGCAGCTAGCTAAGCAGCTGGCTAGGCAGCTAGCTAAGCAGCTAGCTAGGCAACTAGCTAAGAAGCTAGGCAACCAGCTAGGCAACGAGCTAGGCAACTAGCTAAGCAGCTAGCTAGGCAACTAGCTAAGCAGCTAGCTAGGCAACTAGCTAAGCAGCTAGCTAGGCAACTAGCTAAGCAGCTAGCTAGGCAATCAGCTAAGCACCTGGCTAGGCAACTAGCTAGGCAACTAGCTAAGCAGCTAGCTAGGCAACTAGCTAAGCAGCTAGCTAGGCAGCAAGCTAGGCAACTAGCAAAGCAGCTAGCTAGAAAACTAGCTAGGCAACTATCTAGGCAACTAGCTAAGCAGCAGGCTAGGCAACCAGATACTAGCTACCTAGACAACTAGCTAGGTAGCTAGCTAAGCAGCTAGCTAGGCAACTAGATAGGCAACTAGCTAAGCAGCTAGCTAGGCTACTAGCTAAGCAGCGAGCTAGGCAACCAGCTAGGCAACTAGCTAAGGAGCTAGCTAGGCAACTAGCTAGGCAACCAGCTAGGCAACGAGCTAGGCAACCAGCTAGGCAACGAGCTAGGCAACTAGCTAAGCAGCTAGCTAGGCAACTAGATAGGCAACTAGCTAAGCAGCTAGCTAGGCAACTAGATAGGCAACTAGCTAAGCAGCTAGCTAGGCTACTAGCTAAGCAACTAGCTAAGCAGCTGGCTAGGCAACTAGATAGGCAACTAGCTCAGCAGACAGCTAAGCAGCTAGCTAGGCAACTAGCTAAGCAGCAGGCTAGGCAACCAGATAAGCAGCTGGCTAGGCAGCTAGCTAAGCAGCTAGCTAGGCAACTTGCTAGGCAAATAGCTAAGAAGCTAGCTAGGCAACCAGCTAGGCAACGAGCTAGGCAACTATCTAGAAAACTAGCTAGGCAACTATCTAGGCAACTAGCTAAGCAGCTAGCTAGGCAACTACCAAGGCAACTAGCTAAGCAGCTAGCTAGGCAACTAGCTAAGCAGCTAGCTAGGCAACTAGCTAAGCAGCTAGCTAGGCAACTAGATAGGCAACTAGCTAAGTAGCAAGCTAGGCAACTAGCTAAGCAGCTAGCTAGGCAACTAGATAGGCAGCAAGCTAGGCAACTAGCAAAGCAGCTAGCTAGAAAACTAGCTAGGCAACTATCTAGGCAACTAGCTAAGCAGCTAGCTAGGCAACTACCAATGCAACTAGCTAAGCAGCTAGCTAGGCAACTAGCTAAGCAGCTAGCTAGGCAACTAGATAGGCAACTAGCTAAGTAGCAAGCTAGGCAACTAGCTAAGCAGCTAGCTAGGCAACTAGATAGGCAACTAGATAGGCAACTAGCTCAGCAGACAGCTAAGCAGCTAGCTAGGCAACTAGCTAAGCAGCAGGCTAGGCAACCAGCTAAGCAGCTGGCTAGGCAGCTAGCTAAGCAGCTGGCTAGGCAGCTAGCTAAGCAGCTAGCTAGGCAACTAGCTAAGAAGCTAGGCAACCAGCTAGGCAACGAGCTAGGCAACTAGCTAAGCAGCTAGCTAGGCAACTAGCTAAGCAGCTAGCTAGGCAACTAGCTAAGCAGCTAGCTAGGCAACTAGCTAAGCAGCTAGCTAGGCAATCAGCTAAGCACCTGGCTAGGCAACTAGCTAGGCAACTAGCTAAGCAGCTAGCTAGGCAACTAGCTAAGCAGCTAGCTAGGCAGCAAGCTAGGCAACTAGCAAAGCAGCTAGCTAGAAAACTAGCTAGGCAACTATCTAGGCAACTAGCTAAGCAGCAGGCTAGGCAACCAGATAAGCAGCTGGCTAGGCAGCTAGCTAAGCAGCTAGCTAGGCAACTTGCTAGGCAAATAGCTAAGAAGCTAGCTAGGCAACCAGCTAGGCAACGAGCTAGGCAACTATCTAGAAAACTAGCTAGGCAACTATCTAGGCAACTAGCTAAGCAGCTAGCTAGGCAACTACCAAGGCAACTAGCTAAGCAGCTAGCTAGGCAACTAGCTAAGCAGCTAGCTAGGCAACTAGCTAGGCAACTACCTAGCAAACTAGCCAGGCTTAGCAGCTAGCTAGGCAACTAGCTAAGTAGCAAGCTAGGCAGCTAGCTAAGCAGCTAGCTAGGCAACTAGCTAAGAAACTAGCTAGGCAACCAGCTAGGCAACGAGCTAGGCAACTAGCTAAGCAGCTAGCTAGGCAACTAGCTAAGCAGCTAGCTAGGCAACTAGCTAAGCAGCTAGCTAGGCAACTAGCTAAGCAGCTAGCTAGGCAACTAGCTAAGCAGCTAGCTAGGCAATCAGCTAAGCACCTGGCTAGGCAACTAGCTAGGCAACTAGCTAAGCAGCTAGCTAGGCAACTAGCTAAGCAGCTAGCTAGGCAGCAAGCTAGGCAACTAGCAAAGCAGCTAGCTAGAAAACTAGCTAGGCAACTATCTAGGCAACTAGCTAAGCAGCTAGCTAGGCAACTACCAATGCAACTAGCTAAGCAGCTAGCTAGGCAACTAGCTAAGCAGCTAGCTAGGCAACTAGATAGGCAACTAGCTAAGTAGCAAGCTAGGCAACTAGCTAAGCAGCTAGCTAGGCAACTAGATAGGCAGCAAGCTAGGCAACTAGCAAAGCAGCTAGCTAGAAAACTAGCTAGGCAACTATCTAGGCAACTAGCTAAGCAGCTAGCTAGGCAACTACCAATGCAACTAGCTAAGCAGCTAGCTAGGCAACTAGCTAAGCAGCTAGCTAGGCAACTAGATAGGCAACTAGCTAAGTAGCAAGCTAGGCAACTAGCTAAGCAGCTAGCTAGGCAACTAGATAGGCAACTAGATAGGCAACTAGCTCAGCAGACAGCTAAGCAGCTAGCTAGGCAACTAGCTAAGCAGCAGGCTAGGCAACCAGCTAAGCAGCTGGCTAGGCAGCTAGCTAAGCAGCTAGCTAGGCAACTAGCTAAGAAGCTAGGCAACCAGCTAGGCAACGAGCTAGGCAACTAGCTAAGCAGCTAGCTAGGCAACTAGCTAAGCAGCTAGCTAGGCAACTAGCTAAGCAGCTAGCTAGGCAACTAGCTAAGTAGCTAGCTAGGCAACTAGCTAAGCAGCTAGCTAGGCAATCAGCTAAGCACCTGGCTAGGCAACTAGCTAGGCAACTAGCTAAGCAGCTAGCTAGGCAACTAGCTAAGCAGCTAGCTAGGCAGCAAGCTAGGCAACTAGCAAAGCAGCTAGCTAGAAAACTAGCTAGGCAACTATCTAGGCAACTAGCTAAGCAGCTAGCTAGGCAACTACCAATGCAACTAGCTAAGCAGCTAGCTAGGCAACTAGCTAAGCAGCTAGCTAGGCAACTAGATAGGCAACTAGCTAAGTAGCAAGCTAGGCAACTAGCTAAGCAGCTAGCTAGGCAACTAGATAGGCAACTAGCTCAGCAGACAGCTAAGCAGCTAGCTAGGCAACTAGCTAAGCAGCAGGCTAGGCAACCAGCTAGGCAACTACCAAGGCAACTAGCTAAGCAGCTAGCTAGGCAACTAGCTAAGCAGCTAGCTAGGCAACTAGATAGGCAACTAGCTAGGCAACTACCTAGCAAACTAGCCAGGCTTAGCAGCTAGCTAGGCAACTAGCTAAGCAGCTAGCTAGGCAACTAGCTAGGCAACTAGCTAAGCAGCTAGCTAGGCAACTAGATAGGCAACTAGCTCAGCAGACAGCTAAGCAGCTAGCTAGGCAACTAGCTAAGCAGCAGGCTAGGCAACCAGCTAAGCAGCTGGCTAGGCAGCTAGCTAAGCAGCTAGCTAGGCAACTAGCTAAGAAGCTAGGCAACCAGCTAGGCAACGAGCTAGGCAACTAGCTAAGCAGCTAGCTAGGCAACTAGCTAAGCAGCTAGCTAGGCAACTAGCTAAGCAGCTAGCTAGGCAACTAGCTAAGCAGCTAGCTAGGCAACCAACTAAGCACTTGGCTAGGCAACTAGGTAGGCAACTAGCTAAGCAGCTAGCTAGGCAACTAGCTAAGCAGCTAGCTAGGCAGCAAGCTAGGCAACTAGCAAAGCAGCTAGCTAGGTTTTCTAGATAGTTGCCTAGCTAGTTGCCTAGCTAGCTGCTTAGCTAGCTGCTTAGCTGGTTGCCTAGCCTGCTGCTTAGCTAGTTGCCTAGCTAGCTGCTTAGCTGTCTGCTGAGCTAGTTGCCTATCTAGTTGCCTAGCTAGCTGCTTAGCTAGTTGCCTAGCTTGCTACTTAGCTAGTTGCCTAGCTAGTTGCCTATCTAGTTGCCTAGCTAGCTGCTTAGCTAGTTGCCTAGCTAGCTGCTTAGCTAGTTGCATTGGTAGTTGCCTAGCTAGCTGCTTAGCTAGTTGCCTAGATAGTTGCCTAGCTAGTTTTCTAGCTAGCTGCTTTGCTAGTTGCCTAGCTTGCTGCCTAGCTAGCTGCTTAGCTAGTTGCCTAGCTAGCTGCTTAGCTAGTTGCCTAGCTAGTTGCCTAGCCAGGTGCTTAGCTGGTTGCCTAGCTAGCTGCTTAGCTAGTTGCCTAGCTAGCTGCTTAGCTAGCTACCTAGCTAGTTGCCTAGGTAGCTGCTTAGCTGGCTGTTGAGCTAGTTGCCTAGGTAGTTGCCTAGCTAGCTGCTTAGCTAGTTGCCTAGCTAGCTAGAGCTAGCTAGGCAACCAGCTAAGCAGCTGGCTAGGCAACTAGCTAAGCAGCTAGGTAGGCCACTATCTTAGCAGCTAGCTAGACAACTATCTAGAAAACTAGCTAGGCAACTATCTAGGCAACTAGCTAAGCAGCTAGCTAGGCAACTACCTAGGCAACTAGCTAGGCAACTAGTTCAGCAGCCAGCTAAGGTAGGCCCGCGCTGGGAGCTAAGTGTAGACGTGCCCGGCCTCATGCCCATCACACCGCTCCCCGTCCGCGGTCTTCCCTCTCGTAGGACAGAACTACAAGAGGAGGCTGCCGTCACGGGGTCCGTCGGTGGCCGGCACAGTTGGCGCCTTGCCGGTCAGCGAGGGATCCCCGGGTAGGGTCATGGGACGGGCGCAGCCAGGGCGCGCCGCCGTCCTCTCTTACCCGTCCTCCTTTGGCGGGAGGGAGCGGCCAGAGGATCATCCTCCCGTTCCCTCTCAGCCGCCTCCTTCTGCGAGATAACGTCCTCGCAGAAGGAGGCTTTCTCGCTGCGGAGCATGGTGGAGATCATACTCCGCAGCGAGAGGGCTCCGCATCCCAGCGCCGCAATGCGCTCGCGGCGCTGGTGTCGCCAGGCCGGGCACTCCAATAAGGTGTGCTCGGCCGTGTCGTCCGGGGCACCGCAATGATGACATTGTGGCGTTTCCTCCCGACGTGCGACACGGTGCAGATTTAATATTTAAATCGGCGGTATTTTTTAATATTTAAATTGATCAGTATCTTTCCTTTGTCAAAACACTTAATAGATGTCAGATGTTTTGCAAAAGCAACATTTTACAATTACCGACTAGTCGGGCGTTACACTACATAATTAAGCAACTACAATCAATAAACACAATAAAATTGTCTAACTAAGAGGATAGTACGATACCAACCAGCGCGGTATTGTTTAATAATATACCTTATCAGCTCTCTCATAAGAACCTGCCGGTGATAGTTTGCTTGCTATGTATATGATAACGCTATCCTATAAATTTATGTGAGTGACTGGAAATAATATCACTGTGACTCTGCACGTTTAAGTTTTTACTAGTGTCAGTGAGAGAGTACAATATGGCTAAAAACAACGATGAAGTGATAGACAGGCTCAGGGAGTATTTGAAGATACCGAGTGTCCATCCTGATGTCGACTACAGTAAGTACTAGTTACAAGTAAAAAAAAATCCAAGAAGTTGATACCCTAACGTTATCGGACAATTTTATCTCTATAATTATTATCTTAAAATTTATGGATATTAAAATATCATCTTAGACACAGCGCGCTTGACAGCGCTTACTGTAAAACTACATTAAATTATTTGAGTCGATCTCAGGGTGTCTAGGTCGAAGTGTGACTAGCCTCCATTAATGTATTATATCGTAAAATGGCTAGATCATTAATTGACTAGATCGCATCATAATTAGATCGCAAAATGACTACATCTTTATTTGACCACATCACATAATGACTATATAGCAAAATTACTGGATCTTTTTTTGACCACATCGCATAATGATTAGGTCGCAAAATGACTAGACAAGTTGATTGATATTTATCCCAGTACAGTCAAGGGTAAAGTCTATAGATAAAAATGAATCGCCGAAATTTATTTGCGCGCATAATTTCCGAACAACTCTATCAAATGGGATAATTCTTTTTTGTGTGTTTGTTTTTGTCAGGACAAGTTTTGTTTACTTAATATTAAAAATGATATAAATAAAACAAATGTTAACTTTCTTTTTAATTTTATGCATCTAACTACTTAATGTTTAAATCTAAAGAAATTTTCACTAGAAAAAAATCCTCGGGAACCAGGCAGTAGACGGGCCTCGAACCCGCAATCTTTGCTATCCGGGTTAATAAACTGACCATTATGCTGATGTCAGGCGTAAAAAAAACTTTAAATCTTTTTTTTAATCTCATTATGTTTATAACCTATATACATAGTACCCTTAATGAGAGACCCATAGGTAAGTGAGTGAATAAGACTGAAAAATCTTCAATATACCTATTTATTGACAAAACATTGGCTGAGGGTTTGATAACAATTTGACAAGTCTTTAAGTGAAATTCAAAAATATTCACAAAATACCTAAAAAAATATGCTACAAAGTTTTCCAGGTCAGAAAATATGAGTAATATTATAATGTAACGTTGCAGGTGTTGCTGTTTTTTTTTCTAGATTCAGTGTAAATTAGTTCTGCCTGCAGTTATCATACTCATAGAGGCTGGCTATTGGTTGACTAACGAAAGTTGAACCAGCAAAAAGACACTATTGAAATTATTCTGTAAAGAGGACATAAAGGTGGTTTAAGATTAGCGTAATTTTCTGTGCGTATAAGGTCGTTTCAGCATACGCGCTTACACGCACGCTACATAACGCGCTTCCTGCGACTTCGAAAGAATGGTGTTCGATACAATATTATGTATATAAAATTAATTTTAATATTATATAAAAGCGAGCGTTTTCAGAAAAAATAAAACATTAAGTGAGTAACAAAGCACCAACCATATCTACCTGGCACACGCACATATGATAAATATAATGGACAATATCATACTCTTATCTACTTAAATCAATAGTTGTTTTATTAGCGTAGATACGTAAAACAAACTTGTAATCCAGCAGATTAAAGCAATAAAAGATACAATATACAAAAACAAAGATAAGTATTCCAAATAAATTACTAGGAACTTAGACGATGAAACATTATTATAATTTTAAAACCCAATGAATAACTATTAACACGATGTTTAATCGTTAGGTACTTACATTGAAGTATCTGTATGCATTTTAAATGTTTTATAAAGTCGGTAGTTACTTCCGTAAAGAAATTTTTATTTTCCACTTTTCCAAGTCTGTGCGGAAAGAGAATGGGCGTGGCGAAAAACGGAACTAACATTAAGATTTTTATTTGGCAATCAAACTCAGCAATCTGTAAAACGTCAAAGTTTTGTATTGATACGGATTGGGTTGATGTTGTGATTTCTTGCGGTTTTTTGTATTTAATCATGTCTAAAAGGGGTAATCTTACAAATACGGTAGAAAAGCACTACAGCGCCCTCCAATCTAAATTCCATACTCTTTCCGCACAGACTATAACAGGTTTATTGCTTTTATATAATATTTTATTTTTGTTACAAAATATTTTCACATTATTCGGAATATACCATTTACCCAAGAAACCTAACCTCATTAAATAGAAAACAGGACATTTCCACAAAAAAAATCATGTCCATGCCCTGCAGTACACTTTATACCTACCTCCGATAAATGCTTTTGAAATGCATACCTACTAACAGTAAAGAGTAAAAAAAATTTTTTTCAGGCGGATGTGTGGATTTCCTCAAGGAACAAGCAAATTCGTTGGACTTACCCGTCGTGGTCTTCGAGTTTGCGCCACAGAAACCGATCGTTGTCATCACATGGGAAGGCTCGCAGCCTGACCTGCCGGCTATACTGCTGAATTCACACATGGACGTTGTTCCTGTTTATGAGGTATGTCAATTTGATTATTAAAATCAATGTCATCAGCCCGCATCAGTCTTCTGCTCTCCTCAGTCCTCTCCCATGACATACCATTGAGCTCAGTCTTCAACTCTCATCCAGTAATTTCCCGTTTTTTCGGATATCGTCACTCCATCTACTCGCAGAATGCCTCACACTGAGTTTGTCGATTCTCGGTCTCCTCTCCAGAACATGTCTTTCCTAATCTGCCATCTGTTCTACGCGATATATAACCAGCCCACTGCCATTTCAGCTTGATTACTCGGTTAGCTATGCCAGTGACTTTCGTCTCACAATCACGTCGTTCCGGATCCGTTCCTTCTGAAAAATTCAGCAAAGTTCTTTCCATAGCTCGCTGAGCAACCTTAATTTGGTAGAGTAGCCTTACCGTTAGTATAATCAATGTATCCTTTAAGTAATCATAGCAATTAAAGAACGAATACTTTTAAAGATGGCGCATTAAAAAAAATACTATCTCGAGCTTTAAAATGCTTCGAAAGTCGCGAGCTGAGAAACATTTGAGAAATAGGAAAACACTATTGGTTTCGCGTATAGGCGAATACCGTTCGATACAACTGCAACTAACGCTGAACATTGCGAATAATAATTTCTAAATTTGTGGTTAGGCTCTCAACGATTGTCTCTTCAAAAATTAGATATACGTAAAAGTAATTTGACCCATAGAATAATTAATAATAAGTAGTAATACTAGGCCTCTACGTTTTGCTTTTTTTGTAAATGCTTATTGAATCTCCACACTATAATAACGTCTTTGGAGGGGACAAAAATTTGTTTATTTTTGGATTTTTTAAGGGCCTCTAATTGCTTTTAAATACGGGTTATCGAAAAAGGTAAGACATAAGGGATAGTATGAGTAAAATTATATAAAATGTATAAAAATCATTTCTTTAGTGATAATAATCTAGAGTAAATCAGTCGATAACGTTTGTATGGCATAAACGTTGCGCGCCTCCCATATTAAGGCTGCTTTTGTAGACGTTAGAACTAGTGTTGCCAGGTCCGATTTGTTTTAAATCGGTACATGAGGTCAAAAAATCGGGATTTAAGGTTGCTGATCGGGACAGTAAACAAAAAACAAGGGGTTTTAAGTCTGGGTTTAATTTATTGCATTTTAAACTTTTAGTGCAAGTATCTCTTATCTATTAGACAAGTCCGTCCGTCCGTCTGTGGTGCTGTTTCAGCGGCCAAACCGTAAGAGATAGATAAAGAGAATATTTAAATTATAAGTTAAGAATAGTCTGATAAGACTACAAACCGGATTTGAGTCACGTAGCACTTCCGGTTTTCGAGAAATCACGAATTTCAAACGAAACCACATAAAATCTCCGAAGTTCTCAATTAATTAAATACATTTTTTTTTTAAATCAGGTTTTGGTGAACATTTGGTTCACTGGTTTGCTAGTAGTATTATATTGATTACCTAAATTTCATTTTTTGATTAATCGGGACATTTAGCTTCCCGATCAGGTACAAATTAGGACGCGTCCCCAGACCCCTGTAAATCGGGACGTCCCGCGCAAATCGGGACACCTGGCAACACTAGTTAGAACCCACTAATCCACACTTCACGCACGTGGTGTCCTCATTCTTTTACTAAACATAGTGTCTGTGCCCCAACAGTAGGAACACTATGAATAAATGAAAATAAACTTTATTCAAGTTGACTTATAAAAAAGCTATGCATGTATCTATCTCATGCTAGCTATGTATTATGTATCTAGTTATGCATTTCTGCAAGAATGAACTTTATGTTTTGCTTAATCTAAACATTGGAACAGCAAGTTTATGTTTGATTCGAGTATTACAGTTATGCATATCATCTCTTTTAATAAAATTGCTGTAATATTTATATGCATAAATCACGTTTACATATAATATGTATTGTCCAGTCAGTGTTAAGATGTTGATTTCTTTAAACATATCTCTAAGGGAATCCCTTGAACATAAGTTCTATATGGCTCTTACTGGCCATTTCTGTAATAAAAACATTATTCACAGCTGAACCACAGAAGAGGCCATAAGACATAACACTATGAAAATAAGTAAAGTACATAAGCCTTGCTGTTCAACATCAGTCAGAAGCCAGAATTAAAAAATAATCTGATTTCTAGATCTTTGTCAGATAAGCCCTGTATGTTCTGGTGAACTTTTAAATAGCTTGACTTATCTCTTGTCATTTCATTGAAAGATAGTTCATCTTTTGTCTTCAAATTTAATTGCAACAGTTCATATTATTATTATTATACTTACATTTGGAACATATTCCTAACAAGTTCTTAAATATAAGGAATTACCTGCTCAATAGAAGCAGTTGTGACTATGAAGCCAACTTATAAGCTAAGTGTTTAAAATAATAACAGCGATAAAGCTGCCTTCCATAATAATAAAGTGTTGAAGACAGTGTTGATTCTCAGGAACACTGGACCTACCCTCCCTTTGAAGCTGTGTTGACGGATGATGGATGGATTTACGCGAGAGGTTCTCAGGACATGAAGAGTGTCGGTATGATTCACCTGGAAGCCATCAGGCGTCTTAAGAATACTGGCGTCGTGTTAAAAAGAACTGTTCATGCCAGTTTTGTACCTGGTAAGTTGAAGATATGGGATAAACGTCTGTACTGAAAATGAATTAGAGACACGACGAGTATGAAATTCTGTTTCAAAAAATTAATATTCTGTGAATTTCAATTTTCTACTATTTACTGTTTCAATGGGAATGCCCTCAAGATCGCCTTGGAATGGTACTCCGAGTAGTATAATTAAACGATAGCCGTTGACAATGAAACATAATAAAAAAAAGGTAAGATGAATATGCGTTGCTTCAGAGCTGAAGGCGCACGTACAGGCCGCTATGCTCTACTGCCATGAATTTAGTGTCAGGCGTTTAGTTTTCTCATGCAAAATTGTTCATGAAATACCTAAGTACGTACAGTCTACGGAAAGATTGACGGACAGAAAGACAGCGGAGGCTTAATAATATAAGTTTCCATTGTCACTACTTTGATTATGGAACCCATAAAACCCTAAGATGAATAAGGTCACCAAGGCGCCACAAGATAGGGAAGTTGGCTGCAGGGCGGCAAGTAGGCTTTCCAGATGACCGGGAAATCTGGGATTGTCCCGGAATTTTGCGTCTTATCCCGTGTCCAGAAATAAGACCTTATTGCCCCTTATTCCCCGAATACCAGTTTTTTCCACGTTACATACATCAGAGATGTATTTGGGATTGGGCTGCGAGGGGCGACAGAAGCTATCATCATCATCATCATTATCAGCCTATTAATGTCCCCACTGCTGGGGCTCAGGCCTTCCCTATGGATGGAGTAGGGAGATTGGGCCAGGACCCACCACGCGGGCCCAGTGCGGATTGGTGGGTGCTAACGACTGCAGATGCAGCCAGGACCAACGGCTTAACGTGCCTTCCGAAGCACGGAGGAGCTCGAGATAGTAAATTTTTGGTCACCCATCCAATGACCGACCACTGCGAAAGTTGCTTAATTTCAACGATCGCAGCCGAACGCGCTAACCACTTGCGCCATCGAGCTCCTCAGACAGACAGAAGCTATGGCTTCTTTTATATAAAGGGTTTCAATTTATCGGGAGGAGCCATATAAAGGCATAAGGTTCTGACCTATATTTTTATTTGTTTTATTTCTGGAGTGGGGTGTGGGGTGGGGAGTGGATACCCGGAATTGATAAGCCAGCATTTGGCAATCTTAGCGGCAACGTAGAGGTTAAATCATTTAACCGTACAGATCTTACCGTATCGTCTGTCTTTATTCTTTACTGACTTAGGGTGACCAAAATAATTATGTTGTTTAGTAAACCTGCTTCAATCAGGAAGAAAAGAGTTCAGTTTTTTAAAACAAAAATTCAGTGAAAAAAATTAGGGCATAAAACCGTTATGCCTCGTGCGAGTATTCTCTGCAATTCGGTCGAACGAGGTGAGGATCAAATTCATATTACATTATAATATGCCGTATCACAGTATTGCACATACAACTTGTGATACAGCGATCCTAGGATCACGATAATATTAATCAATGTAACATATCCCTATGTTAACGTTATCTAATAGGTATATTTTATTGCTGTTTGCTTTCATGCAATCAGTAAGTTTTCCCTTGTATTCCTCAACCAAGCATCGGTACCTAAGCATACTTCAATCAGTTATAACTTTTCTTTGGCACAGATGAAGAGATCGGCAGCGACGAGGGCATGAACCTGTTTTCTCAGTCTGAAGAGTTCAAGAAACTCAACATCGGCTTCGCCCTGGATGAGAGCTACCCCAGTATGGACGATGTGTTGGTGGCATACCACGGGGAACGCACTTGCAGACGTAAGTTAGTTTTTGAGTAAAATATTACTAGTAACATTAATAAAACAAAATGTATTTAAAAGAAATACATTGTCACTTAAAACTTCGTTACTTAAGAGATTTTCTGCTTGAATGAGAGTTACTAACCTCCATCCACCTTACAAAAAACAGTCAGTTAAATAAAATTACCTTTTTGTGTAGTATTTCTGATAGGATAGTTCCAGTCTGGGGAAATTATATTTGAGATCTTTATAAACTTAGAAACAAAATCAAAAAACACTTGCAACAAGTCATTCATATACTTGCGAAAACTTAAATATCTAGTCCAGATTTAATCATGGTTCAGCAATTAGTGTGTGACTCTTATTAATTCTGTAGAGCACATCGCATCGCAACACACAGGACGTTGGTAATTTTATGATGAATATCTAAGAATGTTACTTTTACCCCAGGACTACATTTATAAAAGACCTAAGTGTCACCGCACACGGGCCACCAACCACAACCACAAAACGCCGCTACCGGCATATTTCTTGTAGTTTTCATACATTTTATATGGACTCGCCACACACGGTACGCCGGTGGCCGCCACACGCTAAAAATCGTCGTTGCTCGCTTCTTGTGGTCCGCACCGGCCACTTAATGCGCTAATACAAAACACCGCCACACGTCACTCGCGTGATTTCCCACCCCTCTCTCCCTTAGTGTCGCCGCACACGGGCTACACGCCACAGCCACAAACGCCGCCACCGGCTATTTCTTGTAGTTTTTATACATTTTATATGGACTCGCCACACACGGTACGCCGGTGGCCGCCGGCCGGACACTTACCTTAGTTGGCCGCTGTCGCGCGCTTCAGCCACTTTAGTAGCCGCTTCTAGCTTCTCGTGGCGGCGTTTATAGCTGTGGCGTGTGGCCCGTGTGCGGCGACACTAACAATTTAAAGTATTTTAAATTTTGTGTTTGTTTTAACTAAGTTATAATTTTTCAGCTTATTGACTTCTCAGATGTAATCATGAAACAAGGTATAATTTTATTTTTGAAGATATTCTGAGCTCCAAATGTTCTTAAAATGTTAAAGGGAATTGGGTGTTTTGGCCATGACCATTATATTGAGCGAGCGAAGTGTATCCGCGGAAGGCTAATCATGAAATGGAGGATTTTCATAATATATCTAGAAATTTCATGATCTGATACACCGCGGGCGAATTAGAAACGGCACCGAGGTAGTACTACACATACATTTACTATAGCCCCTTGTCCTCTTGATCTCATACAGAAATAATCTTCGCTTTTTCGCTTTATGTTGACTTTTTAACGGAAACCAAAATTAATGAATTAGATCGGGCGACATGTCGTGTGCATATGGTAATTTTTCCCTCTACCGTAGGTTCTTCTGCCATTGTCTGTCAATAACGTTTACAAGCAGAAGTTTAACCTAATGCCTCATATTAATCAGATATCCATGCAGTAGATACAGCTGGACTGGCACATAGAGTAAGTCATCATTACCGTTTGGCTGGAACGTAAAAAGTGTTCACATGGTGCTAGAGTAGGTATGTCAGTGAGATTTGAGCCAGCTATTCACTGTAAATCTAACATTAGATCTTATTTCACAGAAATCCAAGTTACCTGCCGCGGAACACCTAGCCATGCTAGTTTATTATTACCAGAGAAAACAGCGGGCGAAAAAGTAAGTGTTTAAAAGAGCATTAGAAAAGAAAGCAAGAAAGAAAAATAATTTTATTTGAGACAAATACAATATAAATATAAAAAATAAAATAAAACAATTAGGGTTTGTCTCAAATAGATCTCAACTCAGCATAGTGCTGATGTTGCCATCAGCGCTGGTCTTCCGTTGGAACCGGTTTGATCTCGCACGAAACAATAACAAGAGAAACACAACAATTAACATAAAAACTCAGAAACAAAATAAAAGATCAGCAATAAAGTAAAAATCCAAAACAAGAATCCGCGTACTATGTTTGGCTGAACGTCTAAAAATATCTCCGCTACAGCCATTAACTCCCTCTCCCCACACGTTATGGCAAAAGACATTTTCAGGTTTCTAGACCCAATCTAAATTTTACAATTCTAGTAATATAACTTATTTAGAGGATTGTTACCATGTACCTTGTTTTTAGCAAGTTTCCGATAGTTCGGCACTGTTGCAAGCGCTATCTAACAATACAATACACTAATAACAATTTTCTCTGCATTAACCATAAGAACACTATAAACACTTAATCTCTTGGGTGGATACTGGATATTACAATGTTGGATATTAAATGAAGGTTTATTTATTACTAGCGGCTGCCCGCTACTTCGTCTACGTGTTTTAATTAGTTTCCCATACAAATTTGTACCCCTCTGTTCACCTCTTCAAAGGATGATTTCTGGGATAAAAACTACTACGTCCTTACCCAGGACTCAAACTATCTCTAGGGCCTAGTTATTCTTCAGTTGTTTGAGATCAATGTTAATCGCGTGTAGGCTAACTTACGGGATATATTCGGTACGATATCGGATTAATTTGGCTCTGGGGTCTTTGTCATATCATCAACAGGTTTTAAATGTAAAGAAGATCTAATTACACCTGGGGGCCATTCGCCTAACGGAAATGCTTTGGAAAACGCTAACGCTTTCGATTTTATTTTGTTATTTCTGACCGCCGAAGGTTTTCAAATACCTCACGCTCATTTTTTTAATATTGTTATTACCAATGCAAAAGAAAAAAAAGAGCGCGAGGCATTTGAAAACCTCAGGCGGCTAGAAATAACAAAATGAAATCGTAAGGGTTAGCGTTTTCCAGTGCATTTCCGTTAGGCGAATGACCCCCTGTCAAGCCTAAAGCAATCAAATCGTTTAGGCCACAAAACGCGCCTAAGAAATATTAATACTCTTGAAAAACACAACTATTCTTTCGCCGAAGTCGCGTAAAAAGGGCCCCGCAAAGATTTGTCGCCCGGGTCACGCAAGCCTTAAGTCCGCCCCTGAGTATCGTGTATTAATCCAGGAAATGACCTTCCTGTATGCCAAATATCATCTTAATGTACTAAGTTAGAAACATTCACAGTCTAAATAGGAAATAATTAAAAAAATATGTTGATATCAATATCTGTGCATTCTTAAATTAAATATTCAGAAGGTAGATGTTTTAACATGAGTACCGTTATTTTTCTTTCATTTGTACTAACTAAATTTGTACTTGTACTAACTATTACAAATATATAAGTATGTGTTTTATAAACAGACTGATTGCATTTTCTATTTTTCAGCTTTACTACATGATAGACAAGTTAATGAAACTGCGTGAAACAGAAAAGAAGAAAGTCACATCACTAGAGAAAATGGGTAGCGTCACCACTATAAACTTGACCGTGATTGAGGTGAACATTCTACTTTATTCAAATTTAATTAGTGAAAACTCTTTTGAATCGTCCAATATTTTTTCCCGCCATCAAGGATATATTTTAGCTGATGAGAAGAATGGGCGCAAGAAACTCATCATCATTTAACCGAAGTAGCAACATTTACAAAAAAAAACATTTTGCTATCAATACAACATCCACTCACATTTTGACTGTAGTGTAATTTATATATATTATATAAAACTCAAAGTTGACTGACTGACATAGTGATCTATCTATATATATAAAACTCAAAAGCGACTGACTGACATAGTGATCTATCAACGCACAGTCCAAACCACTGGACGGATCGGGCTGAAATTTGGCATGCAGGTAAATGTTATGACGTAGGCATCCGCTTAGAAAGGATTTTGATCAATTCTACCCCCAAGGGGATAAAATAGGGAATGAAAGTTTGTATAAAACTTTGTGAATTTTAAACCGATCGGGCTGAGACTTTGCATGCAGGTATAAGAAGAATCTTATACCTGCATGCAAAGTCATTGTGTATAATACAAGCCTGAGCACAAAAACTATAGTCTACATTTCAGCTCGACGTCGAAGCGAAGCGAGGGCGGGCCGCTAGTACAGTATAAATACAAACAGTGTTTTATTAGGTATTAATCATTCAATATTGGGTATATATTCAATGGATAACATCTCAATAGTTACGCAGCATAGAGCAGACTCATACCCGCTGGCAGCACCAGTTCATAAGCATGATGCATAAACCAACCATCGCTTCGCTCAACCATATTTTAGGGAACGCAAACACCCGCCTCACATACACGATATGAAAATAAATAGTAAAATCAACTTTGTAAGTTTTCGTTGTTTTTTATGAAGGTAGCTCGTCAAAAGTATATAATCATCATTCTTTTGAGAACGCAGCCTGTAAAGGATGCGAAACGAAGAGACATGGTGTACAAAAATATTAAAAAAACGCATTTGAATTCCGTTGAAAACGGTTTTTTTATTTATAAAACTTAACTGGATCAACAACTCTACCCGATAGGTGACGCTTTAGAGTCGGGTTTTAGAGTCTTTTTATATTTTATCATAGTTTACTTACATATAAGTAATATTTAATACAAGTATCAGTGTAAAATAATTGCAGGGAGGCGTCCAAGTAAACGTGTTACCAGAGGAGTTATCAGCTTCATTTGACGTAAGGATTGCACCCGATGTGGACCACGATGAATTCGATAAAATGGTAAGGCATAATAATTGATAAACAAATTTGTAACGGAATAATGAATTCTAACTACATTAATAAAAGGAATTTGAATGCGCGAAGGAACTCGAAGTTAACCAACTTTCACAACGGCGGGCCTTAAGATGGGTGACTAACAATAAGTTATCTCGAGCTCGATAACTCCCTAAGCACGGAGGTGCTTTGGAAATCATGCTAAGCCTTTGGTCTCATCTACTTCTGCAGTTTCTGCAATCGTTAGCACATATGCACCGCAATGTACTAATCTAAAACTTAATAGGATTTAATTTTTATTTAATTCAGTTAATAACGAGGTACTGGTGCCTATTCTGACAGGATTCTCTAAACCTAAACTTAAATTTGACAAGTGTATCTCTGTCACTCTCTACACAGAATGAAAAGGAGAGACCGATGATGATAAATTTAGGTTTAAGTTTAAAGAATTATGCCAGCATCGACACCAGTATTTAATTAAAATTAAACAGGTATTTAAAAAAGATTAATGCATATACATAATGCATGGCAAGACCATGACCGGGCCACTTTACAAATTGTGCACGAATTCATTATCTTAAATGTGCCTAAGAGTGCCAATATTTTCTCTTTATCTCCCTCTTTTCACAGATTCAATCATGGTGTGACGAAGCAGGTGAAGGCGTATCGTTCAAATACTACACTAAGAACCCAAGAATAGCACCCACTAAAGTCGACGACAGCGCGGTATTCTTCACCGCTATAAAGCAAAGCTTGGATAAAATGTAAGCTTAAACCGTTACATTTATGCTTTCGCAGACTACCTACTCACTCGTACATACTTATAAACGCTAAAATATCTTTGTCCATACGTCTTGCTTTTACATATTTACTATAAAGTTCTATGACCTGGTAACTGATAAAGATCGATTTCTTTCCTGTGGATAATTTTGCCGAATTCTCGAATACAAAGACTATGTGCCCACTATATCTTAGAGACATATTTTTGCACAGTCTTTATATATCCGGTTAGCATACTATTCCTAATGATAAAAGTTTCAAAAATCTTCAAAAAGTGCGCATAGCTTTGATTTGATCACGACGATGCTTTGTTTCAACCATTTTACATTAAATTATTATTAAATAATTTTAAATAAAATAGCTAACTGATGCTGTCTGTAAAACCATAAAACCTTTTTACCAGGGACGTCAAACTGAGTTGCTCGATCTGTCCCGGTACCACGGACGCCCGCTTCGTCCGCAAGCAGGGCATCCCGGCCATCAACCTGACGCCCATCAACAATACCCCGATGCTTCTTCACGCTCACGACGAGAGAATCCACGTGGACAGATACAGGGAAGGCATTCACGTCATGGAGAACATTCTCGAAGCCGTTGCCAATGCGTAAAACGCTATTATGAATAAGGTCGCTATTATATTAATAAGACATAAAAACACTTGAAAGTAAATAAAAATTCGTCAACCGGACGCCTTTCAACAACACTCCCATGCTGCTCCATGCTTACAACAAGAGAGAATCCACGTTGCCAGGTACAGAGAAGGCATTCACGTCATGGAGAACATTCTCTAAACTGTCGCTAAAGCGTTAGAGGCACATTTATATGAAAAGAATAAAAAGCTGTCAACCTCATTCGCATCAAAAACACTGTCATGCTACTTGACGCTCACGACCAGAGTATCTGCGTGGACAGATACAGAAAAGGCATTCGCGTCATGGAGACCATTCTCGAAGCTATTGCTTGTGCGTAAAACGCTATTACAGATAAGAACGCTATTAAATTAATAAGACATAGAACGCACTTAAAAATAAAAAGTCGTCAACCTGACTGACAACAGTCCGATGCTTTTTTCTCTTCCACGAGGAGACTTCTTTTTCTACTACTTAAGTGAAACAAAGATAAAAGTAATATCAATGCATTTATTCAATATTTCATTACCTACTCTGAGTATTTATTTTACTATATAGATACAATTGAAAAAAACATGAAAATGTTACAGCGATGTTGACCCGTTTATTTAAATGTTATTCTCTTTTCTACAGTTAGGATTGGTCTAATTTTGTCGTCAAACTAGAAGTTCAGCTTATACTGATCTTGTGGGGTTTCCTCCACTAGTGAAGACCACCTATTTATTCTTGTCAGAGTTTTAATTCAATGGTTTTCTACCGGCAGCCTTCGACAATGTGAGATCTAACGTGGACCTTGATCTCAGAGCATTGCTTTCCAGCGTCTGTGTCAATAGTTGACTCCTTTGTGCCGCTATCACACTCCTCTGCGAGACTAAAGTAGGGCGGAGGTCATTAAAGTATTCCTCGATTTCTTGAAGTGTCAAATCTTTCGTTTCTGGCAGACAGAAGAACAGAAAGACAGTCCCTGAGAATACAAAAAATCGTCATTGTACATACTCGTAAAAAAATAAAGAAAGTTAACAAAACCATTTATAAAAAAGTTGAAACAATAAGTATTTATGACCCTCATCTTTGAGCGTTGAACTAATAATACTAATTTTGTACAAGAAATTAGTATTATTAGGCTTCTGCAAAGTAATCGTAAATTATATCTCAAGTAAATGTGCTCTTAATAGAAAGGCTACTGATCTATAGCTGATTCTACATCACCAATACAAGTCAATACTCATATTCGTGATGTAGAATCAGCGTTATATCGAATAGCTGGAATATGATCGTATAGTTTTAGTTAGAATCAGCTATAGATCGATGTACGTTAACTACCTTGACCACATTCCCTATAGAAATCCTGATATTACCTGTAACCTTCTGTAAGGCTAATAATATTTATGCGGAACATCGGCAACGCGGAAGCCCGACAAAAGCTGAGTTTTTATGTGATGTTTCTGGCTGAATTTAATTTTCATCGTTACTCCGACCAATGGCAGCCTCCATTCTCGGGTGACGCAGTCTTACATGCTTGTCTTTTGTGAGCGATTGTGTGTTAAAGAAAGCGTCCCACTAACTCGTCACCTAAATTTGTTTTCTTACCTAAAATCGAAGCCATAGCGAATGAAATAAGAATATAAGCATGTCCAACCAAATCTCGGAAGAACGGGAATGCTGCATTAACTCCAAATACCATGAAGTTAATAATGGAATTCGTCAATCCACCTAGTACACCACGGACCTGGAATATAAACACATGTCAAATATTCAGCGTTAGTTGACGACTGCTAGCTAGTGGTATTTAAGTAAATTGTAACATTTCAGTAATAGTTTTAGAATTTTGGATTCCTTTTCAGGCGTGAGTAGGTTTAAATTCCATTAAATCCAAGTTACAACTTTTAAAAAGGTTTTATTAAATGATTCGTATGCGAAGTAAAAGAACCAATCAATGAATAGCGTTTGAAGAATTCGTTCAGACACTTACCTGTAATGGATACAGCTCGTACATCATCACAAACGGCAGCGTATAATAACCTAATGTAGAAAATGTTACGTATAGCAGGTAACATATGAACGGGTATATCGTGACGCTATGATTGTAGAGCAAGAGAAACCCTAGCACAAAGCACATTACTGTCACGCCCAAACCTGAAGAAGAAAAGGTAAAAGATTATTAAATTCTCCGGGGTTTCGTAGCTGTAGGTAGCTACGCTAAGTAATAGATGACAACGATATCCTATTTCTAAACATCCATTGGCCATCTGTCAGTGGGCTTCATGTTATTACCACAGAAATAAATATGAATAGTAAAATATAAAACAATAACTAACAGGCAGTAGCGGATAGACACTAAGGGAAAAATAAAAACCAGATGGTATTAAAAAAATCAATAAAGTGGGTGTCCATAAAATAAATGTTACTCTTTTGGTATTTTTTTTAGCCTTTCGCGTCTGCCTCGCGTTTGTGGTACTTTTTGATATATTTGGAAAGTATGTTAATCTTATTTTTTCCATACATTTCAGTCTCTTGCCCTCTAGCGACTATTAGCGCCAGTTACGAAAAATTTAAATTTAGAACCAGATTTATTGTAAACTAAAAGAGAAATAAGTACCCAGCTTATGTTGTTAATTGAGATGAGAGAGGCCTCGTGTCTACATTTATGCAACGATATTTTATTTTATCTTTCAAATGTATTTAACTGGTGTCAGTAGCCTTAAAAACTAATGGAAGTAACAAAAACCTTGATTTATTTCTGTGAGAAAAACGTACAACACCGTGATATAGGTTTCGGTGTCTTTGTCTACCGTGAAACGTAAATTAGTTAATTTATATACAACGTATTAAGCTTACTTGAAATGAGCGCTTGAGGTCTTCTACCAATTTTGTACATTAATATCGCGCTTACAACACCCATCCCCAATCTGACAAGTTCCATAAAAAAGTGTGCGGAACCAGAATCAAATGACACTTTTGACGCCTGAAAAACTTTGTATTATTCCATTATCGATCATTAAAATAATAAACAAGTCCAGCAACGAACTAAGTAAATCGCATTTTCCATATTTTGTACAAAAAATATAATATTTAAAAATGAATGTCCTTCTTTAACAAAGATAATCGATCGAAGATTAAATCGATGAGAATTCGAAGATCTACATCTTTAGGGGTTTGACGAGAAGTTATTTTTTTTCCTCTGTTTTTCATTCAATATTTTTTAATTTTGCTTTGTTGACTTTCTGTTACAAAAACCTTTTTTTAGAGTTAATTACTTCATGTTTTGAATTCCAGTAATTAAGTACGTATTTAAAATAACACATAAGAAAACATAGAACGATCAGTAGTAGCAAAAATATATGAGTAACATTTACCTGTAAAAAATCAACAGTCCAGACAAAAATAATGCTGGTACCGGACAGTTGAGTCACCACAGAATATCCAATTACTATCCAGAACGGTAAACATACTGCTCTTGTCACAAAAAGTTTTATTTGGGTGCCAAATGTAAGCCTGCAAAAAATAACTTCCGGTTTTTTTATAAAATATGAAAGATGTAGAAAAAATCTACTGGATACCATCCAAGCACCGACTTTTCTATCATTGGCAGGAGTAACGACTGTGTTATCGTTATTTCAGTCTATGATATTCTTGTCTTTTGTAAACGATTGTGATTGTGAAAAGAAAGTTTATTTGTTTCCATCTCCCTATTCCACCCATAGGGAAGGCTCGTGCCCCAGAAGTGGGAATATTAATAGGCGCGAGTGCTATCTTTAGTGTCTCAAGCGTCTATACTCTATAAATATGCTATGGTGGCTTCTTGCCATCAGGCGGCCTAAATGCTTGATTTGGCACTCTTAAAACATAAAAAAAAATTAAGTGCGTGTACTTATGTACGAGCAAGAGAAGTAATACTTCTTTGGCATCATTAAAAATTAGTTTTTAATTGCATGCAAATAGTTAGTCAACACTGTCAATAAAGTTCAGTATTAATTGGAAAAATTAAATAAATAAGCAAAATATTAAATTGAAATCACTACTGAATATAATTTAAAACACGTATTGTGAATATAGAACTTAGAAACATGTGGATAAATATTATAAATATGAAAACAGTGATCAGAAGCGACAAGCGTGCCGACATGCGCGACTAATAGAGATTCTATTTTGTTGGTAGCTTTTTTTCGAGACTTAATGTGCGGTTTAGCGGCCAACTTCATGTTGCTACTTTTGTGTTACAGTGATGCGCGGGCATCTTAAAATTTCACTCTCATAATTTTTTCATAACACGCCCGCGGCCAACTTCATGGTGTTACTTTTGTGTTACAGTGATGCGCGCGCATCTTAAAATTTCAGTCTCATCATTTTTTCATACCGCGCTCGCGGCCAACTTCATGGTCTTACTTTTGTGTTACAGTGATGCGCGCGCATCTTAAAATTTTACTCTCATCATTTTTTCATACCACGCCCGCGGCCAACTTCATGGTGTTACTTTTGTGTTACAGTGATTCACGCGCATCTTAAAATTTCACTCTCATCATTTTTTCATACCGCGCCCGCGGCCAACTTCATGGTCTTACTTTTGCGTTACAGTGATTCGCGCGCATCTTAAAATTTCACTCTCTCATTTTTTCATAACGCGCCTAAAGAAGTATAACTTTAAAACTTTACGTTGTTTTTCGGTGTTATAAACCTTAGCTAAAGTGTACTCTTATCTACCTAAAACAGAAAAAAATGTTTAGTAAATCACCCACTAATGTTGTTAGTAGCCTTGAAATCCATCATCTCTGTTATTTCATTGCGTGTGTTGTATTCCGCTCCTCTGAAACGCTTTAACACCTTCTCAGCTTCATTTTGTGTGCTTTTTATGAGAACATAGTAAGGTGTCTCTGGTAGCAGTAAACTTGAAATACTGATTACAGCAGAGAACACCCCGTAACTAAGACAAAGCTCGTTCCATTTGAAAGAAGATCCTAAAAGCGCCTGAAAATGGTCCTGTAATTTAATCTCTTCAATAGAGAAACTGGTTTTTTTAGCCTTAAATACAGCATACACACCTATTTGTCATTGAACACATGCATGCAAAGGTAACAGAATAATCTATATAATATATGAAACTCAAAGGTGACTGACTGATATAGTGATCTATCAACGCACAGCCCAAACCACTGGACAGATCGGGCTGAAATTTGGCATGCAGGTAGATGTTATGACGTAGGCTCCGCTTAGAAAATATTTTGATCATTTCTACCCCCCAAGGGGATAAAATAGGGAATGAAAGTTTGTACCTATGAAATTTTGTCAATTTTTAACCGATCGGGCTGAAACTTTGCATGCAGGTATAAGAAGAATCATAGACGAATGTCATTGTGTATAATACAAGCCTGAGAACTAAAACTGTAGTCTAGACTTCAGCTCTACACCAAAGCGAGGGCGGGCCGCTAGTAATGCATAAAATGTTAGAAGATTCAAATACAAAAAAATACGAACCAAAATTTGTTTAACACAAATACTCGACATCAACCATAATAAATGTTGTTGTATGTGTTATAATTAAACACGACGATGATGTTCATAAACAAAAAATGGAAAGGAAATACCTAATGACCTTACGACAGGCAAATTTTTCTCACGCATTCTGGGGACCTGGGCCCTCAAAATATATGGTGAGGTTATTGTTTATGGTTTTCTTAGGTAAGGCTGTGCTCACTTCACAGAACTCTGGGCTGGCCGAAATGACCGGCGAGAAGTCCTCACATATCCTCGTGGCGACCCCTGGTGGCGAGTAAGACGTCATGCCTTTCGCAGGCAAAAAAATTAAGTTATGTGAAGTAGGGCACAGCGGATTTTCCGATCGAATTGGAGCGCTCGACTAGGAAAGCAACGAAATGAGGAAGCCACAGCTAATGCAATGTCACGGCTGACCCTTAACTTTCCCAAAATCAAATTTAATAGGTAGATGCTGCTGGTTGTAGTGATAGGTACATGCTGCAATCTTACCTGAAGCGTAAGCCCGAAGGACAAAGATAGTATTGTGAAGACGGCGATGACACCCCGCATATTCGGCAGAGATATCTCTGTGACGTACACACGAGGTGTTCCCATCCCCATGCCACATCCCACGCCGGTGAAAATTCTACCTACAGAGGAAAACTGTATTCACATTTACGCAAACATCATCGCGAAAGCACCATCGCAACGGCAGTGTTTTAGTACTTTCACGACGACAGAATACAGAAAGAGGTTGGAAGGGAATTAGAGATCATTTCTACGTGAACCGGAGTCGCTGGCTCGTCCCCACTACACTTCCACCTAGTAGATAATGGCCAATCAAATGACGTGATATCAAACAATCGAACCAATCAGCACTCACACGCGAGAGCAACGACCCAATCAGATCCAAGTTTTGGTCAAGTTATGAGCATTTGCTCACACTTAACTGCGGCGCGCCTGCCCCGCCCACAAGGTCCTTCTAACCTCTTTCTATGTTTACTACGATGATTTAACGATTTTAAAATCACATTCCAACCGATTTTATCTCGAATATTTAGTTTCGCAATGATGTCAGAGTAGGCCCAAGAGATCCTTAATAAGTCTAAATTATTATTAGACATTAGACGAGCAATGGTGTCTCAAGTTACAAACCTATGATTATATGCGTTGCTGATTTAGATAGACCTATGCTTATCCATCCAACTAAAAATGGAATACCACCAAGAACAAGGGCATATCTTCGTCCAAAAATATCCATAATATATCCTCCAATGATACAACCAACAGGGGCCACCAGAGTCAATACGCTGGCTGAAAAAGAGAAAAACGTAGAAAGTTAATACATTGCATCATTTAAGATATGATACTCGTATGACATAGTGATACTGCCGATACACGTCATACTTAAGTAATAAGTATCAAAAATTTTCAAAACAACGCAACATCTGGTATTGATAATGCCTGGAATCAATAAAAAGCTGGAAAAATACTCTTAAACATCAGTCTAGTTACAGGGAATCCATTTATTGAAGATTCCAAGTATAAATCTATTCTAGTGAAGAGTTTCATGTCACATATCACAGACGATAGAATGTTTTTGGATGACGTAAGTTGATTTTAAACAACAACAAATCAAAAATATAAAATTTAAGAAATGACTGATATGTTTTTGAGGTGTAAATAAGTATTGACAGTGATTTTGTTACACACAAGTATAATAAATGAATGTGATGAACACCATGTTTAATGCTCATGCTTTATCAAGCATTTTAGGAAGCGCTACGAAGTAATCAAAATGAAAGGCTAAACTGTACTTCCATGGCTTAAGAGGTGATATTTCACACTAGGTTAGGTTACATTAGTGGAGTCACCATAACACGCGAGCCGAGCGAAAGTTTTACAGTTTTTCCAAAAGAAAACATCATAATACTCTTTGGTACTTACCAATCCACGCTTCATCACTTGGTCCTATACTGAATTTAGCATCATCTTTAAGCTGTGGTATCGCACTCGAGGGGAAACCGAGTGCCAGTCCGATCAAAATGTTCACAGAACTGACCCATAAACCGTACCCCATTTGTATGAACGAGGTCTTCGAAAAGAACTTTGGATCAGGGTAACTCTCATCTAACATGATCGATACGCATCTTTATGATAAGATCACATTTACACGCATGAAACTGCTTACATTTATGTACAGTAATACTGAAAACACTTTAGGTGATTATTCGGTTATTTCCACTTCTACTTTGAAAACGGATCTACGGATACATTTAAATATTTGCGTTATATGTTACTGAATAAGAACAAGTTTAATCTTTGACAAGAAGTATGGAAACCCTCAAACTATTGACCAAGGATTTCGCATGGAAAAGGTTTGGAAAAGGAAAAATAATATGACAGATTAGGAGACAGCAACTATAATCTCAGTTTATCTAATCTCTTTCAAGTAAGTCTTTAGCCCGTGGACCTGCGATTTCGTTAGCCCAAAGAATCCAAGAATACAACACGAATCCAAGGTGAAATTCCTTGGATTGCCTTAATTAGGTCACAGCAAATTCCTAGATCTGTTTATTTAGCAGTTCTTTTACGACATGAATTAGGGCTTTGTGCGTTTATAACCTATTCACACTTTAATTAATAATAATATATTTTCATACAACATTTTGTCTTGGAATTTGACTAAAGGTCCGCGAGCTCACTTAGGCGAAGATAACTTGGAACCCATAAATTTTCCTTTTTATAACCTTACGGGGAATACCTGAGAATAGTTCTTTATTAACTAGCAATAACAAGCCTGTTAAGATATTTAAATGTGTACACATAAGACAGAGCGGTTGGAAGTTATTTACAATTTTCCAGATTAAAATTAAATCTTAGTTCATGTGATAAAAAATAAGAACTGCTAATTTTGAAATTGAACCTTGTCACTTTATTTCCTTATTTTCTAGTTCTGAAAGAAAGCAGGATAAATGTGAGGTTTTGTGAACTTGTTGTTGGCAAAAGAGGCAGTGAAAACAAGCTTCTTATTTGTGCTGGCCACATGTTGCTCGACGTTTTCCTCCACGTTAGCGAGGATTTTAAGCAGTTCACCACGGGATAGCTGATTGAATTCCAGGACGTTCACATATTTCTGAGTGGATGGGGCTGCAAAGATGTATTGTAGAATAGAAAATATTTAGTTGATTCAAAAAAAACTAGTAAATGATCACCAACAGTACAATCGGATGGTTAGGCTAGCAGTTGTTTTTTTTTGGAGATAATTTAGTTTTATTTTTGATGGTCGTTTACTATTTTTGGTGATCAGTTTAACATTTAAACCTTTTAGAATTAAAATTAAAGCATTTTAAGTAGTTTTTCGTTAAAATATTTCTGAATAATATTAAGCGAAATTATTTTTTTGTATACATTTCGATTTTTTTAATAATATTTATGTAAAGTGATTTTTCTTTAATACTAGGTGCCTGCGACTTCACCTGCGTGAAAAAGTTAGTTTCCCATATAAAACATTCATCGTCTTTTTCAACACCTTCGTGAGAAAAGGTAACCTATAACTTTCTTCAGAGCCTCATTATGTGTTTGACAAAATTCATTATAATTAACTCAGTGATTTAGTTGTGAATGCGCAACAAATAAACTCACTTTCACATTTATAATATTATAAAGTAGGAAACTTTATGCTATTATATTTAAGCATTTAACTACTAGACTTTTAAATCAAAAGAAAAAAAATAAAAATGTTTCAGACAGGATTCCAACCAGCATCTTCCGCAGTCCGGGCAAACGCACTAACCAATTATGCCACCCAGACTGTCCTGTCTGAAACCTGGTCCGACTGTTTTTTTTTTCTACTAAATATTTTCTTTAACTTTATGCTGTTTACTTGAACCAACCCAATCCCCTACCCAGTGGAGACTTGGAACCTAACTAAAAGGCCTATTAGACTACCCAATTTTATGCTATTCTTATGGTGTAATAATAGTTAGAAAGTAAGGGAGCCGATTAATTACTCCCTTACGCCCTGACAATCGGGTAATGAAATAGCTGTTAGGCAATAAGAGAGCTCAGTCGACGCCCTGAGAGTGTATAGTACGGACTTTTTTGTAGTCGAATTAGTTTATTGGCGCGATGGCATTTAATGAAGAGAAAGATGTATAACTTAAATTTACTTATTTCCATTGAAGTAAAGGGAAAATTGCCGAAGGATTTAGAGAAGTTTATAAAAAAAATATCAGAATACATCGGGTGCTATAACGACGACGTTCAACCGAGACGACTTATACTCTCAGACTGAGTTAGGATCCGATTGATAGGGCTCTGTAATAATTGCTACCTTAGCTTACTTAGGTGGGGACACGCCCACCCTTTCGATAGGGTCCTTAATATTGGGTAGTGTAATTAGGGTTGCCACCTTATTTTTGTCGAAATAAAGTATATACCGGGTGCTCCAATAATAAATAAATAATAAAATATTAGGGCGATCGGCGCGTTCCAATCTCCCTTACGCCCTGACAATCGGATCGGTTTTTTCAGTTGTCTTCTATACGATGGTGGTTACTTCATCAAAGTGGGTGCTCCAATTACAGCGTAAAATCAGCTATACTCTACCTCTCTCCAATAACCAGCTGGTGAAAGGGCACAATAGTTTAGCCGTAGATACATTTTCTCATAATCTCATTAACATGTGATTTTAACCACAAAGGAGGACGGGCATTTTGGTATCCAATTGGTTTTGGTATCAATAGCGATGAGTGATATATCATTGAATACCTCTTTTCATGTAGAATATTAGTTCCTATGGCGGCATTCTGATATTTGTTGTCCGTTTTTATTTTTTCCAGAAAATACCAGAACCTTTTTTGCCCGAACCGTTATTACCATTATTACTACATTATTATACTTACCGAATAATAATTATAATATTATAATTCAACATTATTGTACATGTCTAACCGGTAGACGTATCATAGGAACTTGTGCTCACATATTATCAATTATATGGTACCTAGGCTATGCCGGGCACGCCGGATTCGTCGCTCCTGCACTGCACATTTAGGAACACCTAAATGACATCCTTATTAAAAATAATGAATAAAGTAATTACTCCAAAATGTGTTTCTTTCACTCTGCCTCTGGATAACTGCATACATAAAAAAATAAATAAATAAAAACATAATGTACCAACAAAGATTAATATTTAAAATCTATTTTTGTTATTTTTATTTTTGTTAAAAAAGTTTTTTATTAAGTGTTACCGTCAATGGCGTATCTAGGGTTATTTTTCAGGGGGGGGGGGGGCTGACATTGAAGAGTCATCTGAAGTTAGTGATTAGTATTATAGAATTTCGAATCGGTAGTCCAACATCCTGGGGTGGGCACAAGACCGTCCTGGAGTGGGCACGGCCCACTCCCCCCCCCCCCCCTCTATATACACCTATGTTTACCGTTCAAGATAACAAGCTTATTTATTGTTTTTTTTATTATGTTTTTTTACCATTTTCTTTTATTAACGTTCTCGTTAAAGATAAACATTAAATAGTTCTCAGGAGGTTGTATTGTTACTAAGTCGGAAGGCCATTCGTATCTGCAATACTTTTTTTTTAAACTATTGCAGATATCAACGCTCTAACCTAATGCCTATTGTTAATACTAACAACACTGCTAAAATAATGTAAATACTAAAATGTCTAACAATTTAAAAAGGAAAAACTTTTTTTTATTATTTATTATATAACTCTGTTTCGACAACGTATCAGGGCAAGCGCCATTATTGTATTCAAGTAGACCTTCCAAATGATATGTAACACATCTCTATTGGAACGGATACCAAGTTCCATAGATTTTTGCCCATCATCCTTTTGCTGAAAGGTTTATAAGTATAGGTAGGTAATATTTTACGCCCGAAAAATTCTAAAGAGACCTAAGCGAAGAAAGGATGGATAATTAATATACTAGACTAGCTGACCCAGCGAACTTCGTAACAGCATTAAAATATGAGTGGTAAAAGGGTGAAAATTTAGAGCTGTATGTATTTTTAATGCCACATTATAAAAAAATAAATCAAAATCTAAAAAAATGTTAGGGTTGCAAGTTGACTTAGGGGTAGGAAAAATGGATAGTAGCCGATTGTCAGACCTAGTGAATATGCATATAAAGTTTCATAAAAATCGGTCAAGCCGTTTCGGAGGAGTATGGGCACTAACATTGTGACACGATAATTTTATATATAAGAAGATAAGAAAGCTTACCTCTACAAATCACAATAGTAATCCACATTAACATTGCTAGAATACTAACTGAAACTCGAATATTCATCATGAAATACACTGAACGGTAGGAGCAAAGTGAAGAACTTTTTAAACATCCATTGGCGATAAGTCGAAGTCTGCGTAAACACTGTATGTAAAATATCGATACTTATAGGACGGATACCAATTTCGTTTTTCGTATTTAAAAGAGTTCAAAATACGAAAGATTTTTGTCGTCATCTGCTTGAAAACGACAGCTAAGATTTATTCGAATTATATAAAATTCATACATTTACAGAGATAACAAATTTTTAAATCTAAAGAATATTTTACTAGAAAAAAATCCACTCATTCAAGGGTTTTTAATGGTAAAAATAACAATTTATTTTTAATTTGTTTCCAATAGTTTCCATAATACATTTTTTCTAAGTGTTTAACTAAATAATTGTTGAGTTGTACTGAATCCATAATTGTTAAACTTTATTTGTCAAAATATATCTTCCAAATTAAGTTTTTTAAAGTAATGTGATCTATCACGTCTAAATTACAAAATTATGAGACGTTTGTATCGAAATTAAACTACACGATATATTTCAAAATATTTCATTTTAATATATTCAACAAATTGTATTTACATACACTAACTATACTTATTCGATAATATCTACAACACTATCACAAAAATGCTTCCCTAAAATTAAGTTATATTCACACTTACGGCTCAAATAAAAATAAATATTTATAAACATAAAAAAATGCTTTAATTGCTTTGTAGGTACACACCTACTAAAATATGTATAAAACCAAAATTGCATTAGCTGTTTAAAGTAAAATAAAAAACTGACTTAATGTTTTTTTAAAGATTTTCTACAGGTCGATTTGAAATAAATAACAAATGATAATTTAATATTTTATAGTAACAATAATATTTTTTTTAATACTAACCGATTTACAATCGACTATAAATCTAAATAATATGCAAGTTTTTTTTTACATTCCATTCTTTGTTTTTCAAATTGTGATAAATATATATTTTGTTCTCAAGATCGAACAACACAACTTGTAAGTAACAAATGAGCAACATAGAAAGAAATATATGTTAATAAAAACTAGTGACTTTTAAATTGATAAATATTCAAAAATAGTTGCTCGCTGATAAAATTTATATTTATAAAATGGCACTTATTTAGGACTTTTGTATAATTAATTGTACGAAAATATTTTCTATTAAGTATAATAAGAATTATTTGGACATAGTTTTGTAAACCAGACCTAACCATTAATTTATTATAATATTTGATTATAATGTGTTTTTATTCTTTATGATGAAATCCGATAGTTATATAATTGTAATGAATAGGTATACAATATCGCATAAAAGTTATAACTTCAAAAAATATACACTGTGTAATCACCGTGATAAATAAGACAGAAGTAAGTATTTCTAATAGAAACATCAAGTGATGTTTCTATTAGATTATCGATAGATAGATAGATTATCGAACAATATTGTTCGATTTTCCAATAAAGAAAGATCCATGAAGTATAAGCGTGTTCACGTTGAAAGATGAGGTTTGATCTGGTTCAACTTAATGTACTGTTCTCTTTTAATAAGGCATTTTTATCTACCTAATAATACTTTTACAAAAATATATGACAGTCTACTAGTGCGTTTTAACAGTTGCTCCCAACAGTTAAAAATCCTATCTTACATATTTCTCACGAATTAATCTAATTTTAAGTATGTATCCATAATACACTAAATAAGAAGCAAAATAGGTGTTTTATTATTCATTCTAATTTATAATTTTACGCAAAGGCACATAGCATTTGTATGATCATATTCACAAGAAACTTACATAAACAATTTAATTATCTATTGAGTACTTTCTAAACTTACGAAAGAAAGAAAACTAACAATATTCAATCTCGTATGGTAATTTTAAATTAACCGCCGCATTAAGAGACAATTTCGAAAATAAATAAGTTAAAACTAACGTATTCTCGTGTGCATAAAGTACATATTCGATTGTTGAGTTATTTAATAGTAGGTTTTCACGCTGCGCTGGTCAAGGAGGCTTTCTTGAGCGTCTTCGTTCTGCCACAGAAGTAATCTTCGATCTCTTGAAGGGTCCTTCCTTTTGTCTCTGGTAAGAAGAAGTAGTAAAAGACCGTACCTGGAATAAAAAATAAGAAAAATAAACCTCCTAGTTCAGTATTTCGAAGTATGCGAGAAAAGGGGACAGGGATTTTAAAATCTGAGCACCTTTTTTGGTTTAATGGTTTAGTTAGGACATTAATTTTATTCCATGCTTCCTTATATTCAGCTTAATATTTGTACAAAGTTAACACATAATATGTGACACTCTCCACACTAGTCAGCCGGCATGCACACCTTCGTCTTGGAATTCTGACTTTTCTTACTACAGATTAGATTTATAGAATATTTGAATTTCATTTCAGTTTTTTTTTATACAAGATGTAGCAAATTGCCCAATCCCATCGACGAAAGTAGAAGCGGAAGAAAAGAGTGCCGTTGTAAATTAATTTATTGTTAACTCGAGTTGCTGAGTTTCTTGCCGGTTTTTCTCTGTACAAGTTCTCCCGTCGTAGATTTACCAATCGGTAGCGTAGCTTCTAGACATTTATGAGTGCTTGTAACAACCTAAGCTGAAGAAATGATTGTGATTTTTTTTTTAATTTTCACACATTTTCTCACCGGCTATAGACATAGTTCCGTAGAGCGCGAAGGTGCCGTAGTCATTGAGCAGGTGCTTCAGCAGCGGGAACGTCTTCACTACGGAGAACACTGACAGGTGAGCCGCGCACGTAGTCAAACCACCGACTATACCACGCACCTGTGTGATACGATAATGATACTTATTGTGAGAGTGGTAACGGAGAATATTGCTTGCATGATATTAAGACTGCGTACTATGCAACGCACCTGCGTGCAGGCAATAGTGGTGCTTATTATGAAGGTGGTAAGGGAGAATATCGCTCGCGTGAAGACGAAGTAAGAAATTGTGTAATACCGCAAATAAACGGCTGTTACTCTTAAACTAAGTGCTCTATTTTAACCGTCATAATATTCTTTGAAAGTTTATGAAAGCACTGTTATAATTTTTTTAGATTTTTCAAGCCAATAGTTTAGCTTTTAGAGAAGAGGGGAGCACCTTTTCGAACAAAAATTTGCACTTAAAGATTTAATATTTCACAAACGGATCCCTTAATCGAAAAAAAGGCCTGTGAAACCCCAAAGTCCTTTTAAAGGACCTAATAATGAAACACTATGGGGTAGACGATAAAAAAAAATCACCCCCACTTTAGATATAGGGGAGCTACCCTAAAAAAAAGATTTTTTTAGTTATGTTTTTATTTTTTAAGCATTTAACTGCTAGATGTTTAAATCTACGGAAAAGTTTACTAGAAAAAAATCCACGCTGACCAGGCAGCAGACGGGACTCGAACCCGCATCCTTCGCTATCCGGGCGAATGCACTGACTATGCTACCGCGGCCCTGACGACCGTGTCGAATTTTCTCTAGCCTTAGACTGCAAGGCAGCGCCAGCAATGTCTTTTTTCCAAAATTATATGAGACCAACCCTTTCCCATAAAAATGGAATTATCATTATTATCAAAATCGGATTACTCCGTAAAAAGTTATGCGTGATCATACAAAAAAAAATATACGCATCTTACTAATAACCCCCTCAGTTTTTTTCGTCGGTTGAAAACATTTAGATAAAAGTCATACCTGCGTCGGATAAACCTCCCCGATCATCACCCAGGGCACGATCAGGTAGCCCAGCGTGCAGGAGATGGTGAAGATGAAGATGCTGGCCACCGGGATCCATGAGTGACACGGAGGGATGTTGTTCTCTCGCCAGTAGTGCACGAAGTACATGTATACGGCGAGAGTGATCATCGTGGTGCCGCAGCCGATCGCTGGAAATAGGAAGTGTAAATATAGGAACCATTTAAGAGGAGGAGGAGCAAGCGAGCGCAAGTGGTTTGGATTGGATGGGTGACCAAACACTTATTATCTCTTGATCCTCCGTGGTTTAGAAGGCACGTTAAGTCGTTGGTCCCGGCTGCATCTACAGTCCTTAGCACCCACCATTCCGCAATGGCCCCGCGTAGTGGGTCATGGCTAGTGTTGCCAGGTCCAATTCGTTTTAAATCGGTACATGAGGTCAAAAAAATCGGGATTTAGGGTTGCAGATCGGGACAGTAAACAAAAGCAAGGGGTTTTTAAGTCTGGGTTTAATTTATTGCGTTTTAAAGTACTAGTGCAAGTTTAGTATTATATTAAATACCTAAATTATTTTCATTTAATTTTTTTGATTAATCGGGACAATTAGCGTCCGGATCAGGTACAAATCGGGACGCGTCCCCAGACCCCTGAAAATCGGGACACCTGGTAATACTAGTCATGGCCGCGAAAGTCGCGGGTAGCCGTTAGTTTATAATATTAGTAGGATTAACAAAATAATGCAGTTGAGGTTTATGCAATTGCAAAAGTAAGTGATATTAAGGGTACAGTTTGTGCTATACTTTTAATTTTATACTTTCTACAATAATTACGTATAATATTTGAGAAAAGAAATCAGCCTACTTATAAGCTTATCAAATTAGGGTAAAGGGTTTTTTTTTTGAAATCACACCGACTCATCGTGTCGCTTTTGTATTCGCTTACACAACATGTACATTGTCATAACCAGTAATAGTGTTGGTTGTTGGCAGATCATCAAAGATGTGACTAGAATTTCTATAATCGCTTATCCAAGCTTTAAAGATGCCACAATTAGCTCCGGTTGGGTCTCATTTGTTGTCCAAAAACAATAGTGAAAGGTTACCAGCCTAGCAATATCACCTATAATTATCTAGTCCAGTAATAGAAAAATTGACATGCGTTTTATTTTTTTCTTTTGGCTCACGAACAAATTCCGCCAAACAATATTATGCCTGCTGCGTATAGTACAAGAAATAGCACAAATATTTATTACTATTCTATCTTGGTAAAGCAAAACATAGAAAATGATCGAAAATATATTCGCGATAGAAAAAAAAAAACATAGAGACTGACGAACGTGTTAAGTCTGAACAAGTAGCTGCTTCAATAGTTTTGATGTATAATGACTTAATGAATATTTAACTTAGTTTAAAATTGGAGTCATCGAACTCTGAAGTGAAATTATATTTTACAAAATTGCCCTACAGGACCCAATCCATAATCTGGATGCTACTCTATTAATTTTTAATATTCACAACTCGCCCTCGCTTTGTTTCGGTGAATTCTATACGTTTTATTCTCAGGCATGTATTATAAACCTTCTTCTTGAATTACTCTATTTAAAGCTGAAACCTGCATCAAAGTCCGTTGCTTAGTTTAAAAGATCGAAGGGTATAGACAGCGGGAGCGACTCTTGATATGAGTTTTGTGATCTACTCAGAGGCCCATGCACGAAATTTGAGAGTTCCATAATCGTATTGTCAACTTATAATTTTATATGGAAGTTCAAGTGTATTCTTACTTCCACTGCTTAGTGTTCATAGAAACTTGGCATTCGATACAATTATGGAGCTGTTAAAATTCGTGCTTAGGCCTCTGAACTCAACCAAACAGACCCCAAGTTCCTGGTTTAACTATCACGATACTCACCAGACACAAAGGTGAGCGGTCGCCGACCGCAACGCCGACACAATATGCAGCCCACCACGGTGAATATGACACGGATGATACCCATTGCTATGGTGAGCCAATATTTGTCCAATGCCGCCCCAGAAGCCTGCGAATAACATATGAATTACATGTAACATTTATCATTCACGATCTGCAGAACTATGTAATTTAAATGGACATTTTCAGAGATCAGGATAAAAACAAGGAGGAGACCGTTCTCAAGATTCATCGGGGATATTCTTAGGTGATATTACTTGCTGTTACTGTAATTATCAGGTACATTCATATCATTATGTAGCCATCCAGAATAATAACCAACGTAGAGGCTCGTTAAATAGGTAATTTGGGTAGGCTATTAAAGGTGACTTACAGCAATGCCAAGAAAGCACCTAAGGGAAGCGATATTTAAGACGAAATGAGTAAGGATGACTTTCTGCAGGACCTAGATCGTGATCCATGGGGACGGCCTTATCGGATGGTCCGCAGCAGAACGAAGCAACATGCTCCATCAACCCAGACTCTCGACCCAGTACTATTGGACCACGTGGTATCAACGCTTTTCCCAACAAGAGTCCCAGAAGTCCCTCCATTAATGGCACCGAGAAGAGATGCGGATGAGCAGGAGGCTTGTGACTTCCCTCCAAATTCAAGAAGATGAGTTGTTTACGGCCATGGATCGACATAAGGTCAAAAGAAAAGCCCCTGGAGCAGTTGGAGTTCCAGGGCACATACTGCCGGTGGTGATGAAGCACCTTGGGGAGCACCTTTATACCTTACTAAACCAATTCATCGGGGAGGGAAAAAAGGAAGACTGTGTCTGTTGCAAAAGGAAGGGAGACCCATAGACTTCCAGTGCGTACTGTCCCGTGATTTTCCCGGATGAGGTTGGCAAAATCTTGGAAAAGAATTTTGCCCACCGGACTGTCGTGCACTTAAGACTCGACGGGCCCAAACCTATCGGCAAACCAATTCGGCTTCCGAAAAGGTCTGCCAACGGTAGATGCGCTGATGGAATTAAAAAGTCTCACACAGCGAACAGTGGCCGGAGGGGATGGCACTATCCCTAGACATCAGGAACGCCTTCCCTCCTTACCCCTCCCCTTATGTGTCATAAAAAACCTTTTTAGAATAGTGGCAAATTACTTGGATGGGAGAGCAATATTATATGCGAATTCAAACGGGCAAGTGATGGTTAGTTAGTATACGGGGTTCCACAGGGGTCGGTGTTAGGGCCGCTCCTGTGGAATCTCGGATAGGATTGCGTCCTGCGAGGAGTAATGTTACGCCGATGACATCCTAGTATTAGCCCGGGGCAGCAGGCGCGCAAGGCGTCTAGCCACGGTTATAGTCCGCAACAGGATGTTGGGTATAGGTTTTGATGGCTAAAAACCGAGGCATTGATATTTAACGGCCCTCGGGCTAAACCTACCTCAGGGGCCCACATCACAGTTAATTCCTATCAAGCAGGAGATCAAACACCTAGGACTAGTGTTTGATGCGAAGTGGAATTTCGATATACACTTAAAAACAGTGACGGGGGGGGTAGTCAAATGCACTTGCACCAGTGCCCTTTGTCGATTGCGGACGGTCAGCGATCTTCAAGCTCTCCGTAGCAGTAAATTGCTTTCCACTAACTGAATGCAGCATGTCGAATATTCGGCGTGATAGGTGGAAAGAGTACTTGAGATATACCTACTCTCCTGTGCAGCCTGAGCGTAATCCGAGAAACATGTAGTAACTTTTGTAAGTTAATTGCTTACTTAGATTAAGACAGATGAAACTGCTAAAAACTACTTGAATTGATATCTCACCTCAAATACTTCAACGGCGTAGAAAGTGATGGTATTCACGCCGCACCACTGGTACAGGAAGAAATATACCGCCAGAATGCTGAACGGCTTTAGGGCGGACGGCGACAGCAATGCCTTTATGATTTCCCGTGGGCTTTTTAATCTGAAACATTTATTTGCAAAGCATGTAAAATCGAAAAGAAAATAGGCACCTATGCATTAACTAAGGAAAGAGGTTGATGGTGCTAAACGCTTTCCATACTCTCGATAGCACCCACCAATCCGTGCTTGGCCCTTGTACTTCAGGCAGAAATACCATTATCATATAAGTTCGCCACCATTATGATATAAGTACCACTAAAATCTTTTGAACTTACGGTTCAACGCAATTCTTCTCTTTGAACGTGATCATTCTCTGGATCTCTTCGTTGACGTTGTACGTTGAACCCCTCATTTTCTTTAGAGAAGCCTGAGCTTTGTCCACTTTGTCGTTGGTGAGCAAGTAGTTGGGCGTCTCTGGCAACATCAACATTCCTAGTAACGAAAGTACGGGAACGACGACGCTTATTCCGGCCAATACGTTCCATGTTGTGGCACTACCGATGACATACTGGAAAAAGCAACAAAACCTCTTTAAATCAAAAGCTGACATCGAAACAAAGAGACATTGGATGGTAGGCTGGACATTGTGTTTGAATTTCGGTAGGGGTAAATTGTTTAACTGACTGCAGAAAGGAGGAGATTCTCAATTTGTCAGTGGGTACTTTTTTATCGTTCGCATATCTACGAGATTCGTGGACCGAGGATGAAGTGATGGATGTAATTCTGGCTTATAAAAGTGGAAAATAATAACTTTTCTAAGTGTTTATTTTTGGGTTTTGTTAGTAACCAAACACAAAAATAAATACTTAGAAAAGTTGTTTGACTTAATCATTTAGGATAATGATTACAATAATGGTAAAATAATCATGGGCCTAACTAACTACGGAATATAACTTTTTTTATATGAGCCGAAATTCTGGCTCAGTCCATACCAGCCCCCGTAGCATAAGCACCAAAACATGATAAGATAAACCTTTTTATCGATACTCAACTGTCAAACTCCATTGTAATTTGACAGTAAATGTCGATAAATCGCTTTATCTTATTGCGTTTTTGTGTTGCGGACAGAGCCTTACAACGAGCGCTATGACATTAATGATTTCCACTTAATTCAATTTAGTACTATAAAAGCCACATTACGTCCACCGAATAAGGCAAATTTTTATTGTTACAAAAATAGAAATAAGGTAAAAAAGAACACATTTGCGCTTGTGTAATAAGGCCCCATATTGATAACTGTTTTTTTACAATTGCATAATGTTATTCACTTTATTGCCATGACTTAAAACGAAGAGGTCATCGCATTGCAGATCGTCGTAAACTCAACTCATTTGTAATATGCCCACAACCACGATCCCAATATTAATGCAATATCAATTCAATACGATTCAAGTCAAGATTATGCTGATTATGCTGCATAATGGTTACGGGTTTCTACATAATATACGAAGTTTATTAGACATTAAAAGGCATATATTATCTAAATATATCTAAATGTTATCTAAACAATTTTTACTAGAAGAAATCAAATCGTTCTTGGGTACAAATCTGGATTTAAACCAGCTCCCTTTGCAGTTCCAGCAAATTCTTCAGGCGAGATTTTGACAGACGTGCCAAATTCTTATTTCTTATTCTTGTAGCAGACAAATAATTGAATGAAGTATAAGAACATACTTATACACTAACGTTCATATACGAACATTAGTTCAAAGATCATCATCAACAGCCTATCTTAGTCCACTGCTGGACATAGGCCTCCCCAAATGCACGCCACTCAGATCGATGATGGGCTACTCGCATCCAGCTCCTGCCAGCCACCTTGCGCAAATCGTCACTCCATCGCGCCTGAGGACGTCCTACACTACGTTTGCCTAGACGCGGTTTCCACTAAAGAACTCGTCCACCCCAACGGCTATCGGTTCTTCGACAAATATGGCCAGCCCACTGCCACTTCAACTTGCTAATCCGGTGGGCTATGTCGGGCTATGATCTAGTTCAAAGATACCTAAAGCTTAATTCAAATCGTATTAAAAATATATCCATACATACAAACCATACATTTTATGTGTCATACTATCTGTATAGCTGTCAACCTACATACACAAATTGGAATTCTATTCTTGGAAAAACCACTTGCCTTGAGTCAGGTTTTCATTTAATTATAACTAACAATTCCGATTTATTTTTATTTTAACCTTCGTAAATATGACCACGTCCTACACTTCCGTTCTAAACTTAACTGGCTACCCATTCGCCGGCGCAGGGACTTACACACTCTTACACTTCTTCACTCCGTACTTCTCTTACCCACTTCTCCTCATTACTTAAAAGAATGCTTCTTGTTTCTCTCTTCTACGTCACAGCGCACTTTGCGATCTTCTTCTAACCTATCTCTTGAAATTCCAAGTCATTCTACTGATTTCTTTACCTATTCCTTCTCTGTTTTCATTCTGTACGTCTATGGAACTCATTGCCATAAACTATTCGAAAGGCTCGCACTCTGAACTCGTTTAGGGAACAAGTTCGGAGTTATTTCCTATCCTAACTTATGTGTTAATTTTTTTACTTCATCCTTCCTCTTTCCTTCCTTAGATATATCAGTTTTCCTACCACTGATATTATTATGTTTTTCTATAACACCCCTCCTCTTCTCCTTCATATTTATTTATCTTTCTTTTATGGGTTGCCTGGAAGAGATTGCTGCCTAGCAATAAGGCCGTCTATATTGTGTACGTTCTGTCTATCATGTTTTAATTTACTTGTGTGTCTTGAATGGTGTATTACAATAAAGAATATTATTATTATTGTTAACCTTCTTCTTTTGGGACTCTCTATGGAACGTGATTTATTTTCGTATGACATTATAAGGACGACCTCTCAAGTATTTTAGAGATATTCTTTGCATAATAAGTGGCTCAATGGTGAAAAAGTTTAGTTTACTTATCTTCGAAACTCTGGCAATACCATTTTCATAAAATTTTATGTTAATTTGTTTATATGTAAAGACATTGTTATACCACATTAAATAGAACTCGTTCCAGGACCAGACTGAAAAGAAACCAGTTATAATTAGCTAGATAGCCTATTTAAATTTATTATTATAAAATCATTTAAACAATCACCAAGTATCGGTAACTAATACCTACTAGCTTTCCGGTGTATGTTGGTTGTCGAAACCAAATTAACACGAATACGGAAGTTTGTTTTTAAAAATACTCAAATATTGAAACATAATCCTTTTATCATGAAAATTGGTACCATATGCTTTAATAAATTTTAATGTTTTGTTTGTGCTATTCATCATAGAAAATTAGCAGTGGCATAACAAGTTGCGAATAACGCAAACATAATTCAAATTTTACACCTGTATCAACAATCGGGTGCTCTTCAATTATCATTAATCAGTAGAGTTTCAGTGATAACAGCTCAGTAACGAAATTCTTCATCATCAGACGAAGTCACGAGTTCAAACACAGTTCTATTTTTAACAACCCAGGTGGTGGAGTTTCGATGATGTATTGTCGCGATTTTTGGTGACGTAGAACGTGTAGACAGTTGTCAGTTTGGCTAATTATACTTTGAGTTTCACAATACATATTACACTGAAAGTTTCTTAGCGATAGCTATATCGCTAAGAAACTTTCTTTTTATATTATTTTAATAAAAAGCCTAGGATAGAAAAGAATATGTTTAGAGATGATTTTATCGATAACTATAAATGAAAGTAAGAAAAATAAATAAGCGATATAGCTATCGCTATCATCAAAATCATCTCTAAACATATTCTGTTCTATCCTAGGCTTTTTATTAAAATAATATAGTCAAGAAACAAAAGCTGAAGAGTTTTCAATACCTAACACTAAATATTTTTTCTTGAAGTGCAGCAAAGATGCAATTCTGTAAAATCGATAAGAAAGAGACATAAAAATCATTGATAAGCTTATACATAATATGTAAATCAGAATAAATAATATCATTAGCTAGCGGTTAAGGTAAACGTACCAATAACCGCGAGTTTCTGAATTTGAGTGACTTCGCAGTTGTGCCACAAAATCATTTATTATGTTATGAAAATTTTAATTTCACCATAACCTACAGAATTGCTTTAATTTAAGATTTATTTATTTGTGTGATCGAGGAAAGTAAGGTAAATATTATAAAAAATATTAATTGCAAAATGAGCCATTATTTAGCCAAAAAATACGAGAAATGTGTCCTAATTTTTTTATTTAATTTAATGTCCCAGAATTCTACATTTTTCATGACGAATTTGACGCTTTGTGCATATATTTAAAGTTCATGATTTTTTTCATCTAATATGAGCATTTCATTACTGTCTTTCGATTTAGGAATATAATTAAAACCAACATAAATGTGCCAAATGTACGCTCTTCTAATAGTATTAAATACTAAAAACTAAAATAATACTATTTTCATTTAAATTGGAGCTTAGTTACAACTTTATAATAATAAAAATATCTAAATTTGCTAAGTATTAACGTAAGGAATATTTAAAAGTAAGTTACAAGAAAAAAAATTAAACATTCATTATCTTCGTCTTCGTCTGAGCATTACGACGCCCGCTGCTAGGATGTAAGGACCGGGTTATGTAGTGTTCTCAATTGTAATTGGCGTAAGTACGGTATGAGGATTCGAAACGATTTCATTTTTACCTAATTGATGTAAGATTAAGACGAATGTAAGATCTACTAAGTACTTACCATTTATGTTGATGCTAAGAAAGAACGTTGTTTTCAATCGAAAAGCCTAAATATATTCTCTCAGGTAGTGTTAGTTAGTTTTAAAATATCATTTTTCATACGATCCTCACTGAGCATAAGTCGCCCCAAAGATCTTTACGCTGATCAGTCCTGAGCTGTCAGCATCCAACGACTTCTCGGTACCATGAATACATTTGGTGGGGGGCCACGAGCATCATCCAGCGTGTGGTCACCTCTTATTATTTTTTTGGAAATACAACATCTCCCTATCACACGAGTCGTTGCCGATGGATGAGATTAGATTTCTGACACAGTTACAGGATATCTCGGATAAAGTGTCCCGTAAGCTAGGATTTTCTGATACGTAGTCTTTCATCCATTAGGTGCTTATGCAAAATAAATAATGAAATTAAATTTTAGTTATTGTTTACGAAATATATTTTAATGAAATGAAATTTTAATTTAATATTTGACATGTGAATTGTTTTTTGTTTGAATTAATCTAATCTATAATCTACAATTAAAAATATTTTTTACATTGCATGCTACCATAAAATTGCTATGCCCTTGCAGGGCGTCACATGTTATAAAACTTTTTGTATCCCAAATACCATGTACACACTTGTGATATGCAATAAATTATTATTATTATAACAGCCCATAGAAATGAGTTAGTACCGGATCCAACTCAGGGCCACACGTCTTCAGCACTATTGGTGAGACTATCATCAGTCGTTGTCGACAAAGAATTCTTAGTCATCATTACATTTTGGAACTCAACATTATTTTACAGAGACTTCTTCTTTGTACGATTAATCCGTCTGTTAGGGTTTGTCTAAAGAAATACAATGTGGGTTTCTATAAAAGAGTTTCTATGAAAATTCTGGAGAAACAGTTACCGAACTAATCCTGTAGAATTTGCATTACACCTACGATTGTCACTTATCATAAAGCACACCGGTTTTCATACAAATAATCAAAAAGCACTTTGGATCCTTTTTTTTGCTGCTTGATAAATTCTTTATTGATATACGTAATCGCTATCAATGCGTGGCAGTTGCTATTGCTAAGAAGAATCTTAACAGAGGAAGAATTATCATTCCATGTTGTCCCGAATTCAATTTCGTCTCCTGAGTTCTGACATTTCGCTTTTCTGCTCCATAAGTTGGGGTGCTTGGAGAGTTTATGTAAGTTACACATATTTTATATATTTTGCAGTAAATTTTAAAATATATGCATCTCATAGTACGAATACTTATATTTACTTAAATTATTCATCAACTTCAAGGACTTCGAAACAGTTTTTAAATTTCAGTTGATGGCGTTTTGGAGTTTTGCAGGTATGAGAAGGAGCGCAGGTACCTATCGAGATATTCCAAGCCTAATGTTGATATCATTCAATATACCTACCTCCAACCACCAACCAAGAAACCAACTGATGATTACTTCCAGTTTTACGGTTTTATTAATTTTATGTGCTCTATTTTATATGCAATGAAGTATGTTTTTATGGTAATGACGTTGATTGGTATCGGTTTTAAGCCTGACCTACTAACCGTCAAAATATTGTTATTTTTGACGAGTATTAGGTCAGACTTTCGCATTTTTTTTATTAAAGTGTAATTATAATTACAAAAATGAAGCAGTTTAATGCTTAAACAAAAATTAAAGTAGAATTTTATAGTCTTAATAGTATTATATAATAAACGTAAAGTATTAAAATACATGTCTATTTGCACGATACAGAGGTATAGATCTACTCCCGTATTCACGCTCATTTAAGAGTTTTGCACGCCACTCTCACAATCTAAATATAAATGTTATTAAAAATCATGGCGTTTAAAAGTTATTTTCATATAGTGATAATACAAAAAAAACAATTTCATGATTTGATTTGATTGGCATACAACAAGTAGTGAAAGAATACAGACAGATGTTCACTTCTTGGATTTGTCGAGCTTGATTCGTCGACCGAAAACTACAATGTCATTCCATCAATTTCTACTTCTCATCCAAAGTTTGTAAAGAGTAACCCATACAGCCGATGAAATTATTACGTAAATTATGTAACTGAATTCCACTAAAACTGAGTGATTCAGTGATCAAATGTACGTCATGTGCGTGGCATTGAAATACTTTGTGTTTGCTCAAAAACGTAACGATCACATGCCTTCTAGATTCTAGAGTCTAATATACAGACGAAGATAATGATGAAGACTACACTTGTCTAACGAGCAGCACTTACTGCAACGTAATAACGACACTATAAATATGAAATTGTATTCGCAGACGTATGCTCGACTGTACTGGTTATGTGTGTTGAATTGGAGCAAATTCGTAAGTCGTACGTAAGCCCAATTTACGTCAGGAGGGTGGGTGTGTTCACTTTTTACGATCTGTCTATCATCTCGAAACAATTTGATCAGCTTTATGGCGAAAACGCATGTATGACGAATCATAGGTAGTAACAGCAGCACTCATGTGAATATTTTGGTAAATAATATTAATATGGTTTCCCTGGATTATTAGTGAGATTAGGATTGTTAGAGAAATAATAAAGTTTTTTTTTTATAATTTCCAACACACACCAAATACGACGTCCTCCGTGGCTGAGCGGTATGAACGGCGGGTTTCAAGGTGTCGCCTACTCGAAAGGTCCCGGGTTCGACTTAAGGTGGGGACAGTTGTTTGTGTGATGAATACGAGTATTGTACTCCAGTCATGGATGTTTAATATGTATGTATTTCTATTTAATGTACAAATATATTTATATATGCATCAGTATAAATATTCTATCCGTTACCCTAGTATCCCATAAACACAAGCCTACATAGCTTACTTTGGGACTAGGGTAATTGGTGTGAGTGTTGTAATAATGTAACGCCATCTATTAAAGACAACATAAATTAAGGTATTAATAACTACTTAAGGTTTTTATGTACTACTTGGTCATTCAGTAAGCAAGCACTGTAGGCTTGAGTTATGGGATACTAGGGTAACGGATAGAATACATAAATATAAGTATATTTATATAGAAAATACATGTTAAACATTCATGAGTGACAAATGCTGGTATTCATCAAAGAAACATCGGCCCCCACCGGGATTCGAACCCGGGACCTCTCGAGTAGGCGACACCTTGAAAACCGTCGCAGATACCATTCGGTCCCAGAGGTCGTCAAAAAAAAAGTTGTCTTTCCATTTTTTCAAAGAACTTACATACAGGGTACGATAGTAAACACAAAACTCGACCTAAGCCCAATTATCAAAATACCTGAAGGACGGGAAACATTCAAACCATAATCTAAACCAAAACCTTACTAAAAATGTATTATCCCATTAATTATCCCACCGCCATGACACTGATATGGTATACCTATATCACGTTTTTATCACTTCTGACTGTCAACTCCATAGACATACTTAGACAAATGCGCCAGATTGCATAATATTGTTTACATTATTTTGAAACACTGAAATAACAAAATCTTGAAAACTACTTAGTATCCAGATTATCTTAACTTACAGATCGCGGCACGTAGCTCTAGCTCTGAACAAAACGTAGAGGGGATAGCTGCGCATGGGTACGACTGGAGAGCCAATCGGCGCAACGCACACCCACCCGCGCAGCTCTGTTTCCCCCCAAGCCATCTTAATTTTTACTTCTTCGCAATAACTGTCAGTGCTAGAGTTTCGAGCCGCGACTTATACTTACCTAATTAAATAAATAATTTAATAATGCGCCTGATAAAATCTAAATATATTTATTATATTGTAACTTACTTGAACCAAGACTCCAGAGGACACTCCAACGGAAGCCAGCGCTCCCAGCATCCCTCGCAGATGAGGCTGCGACACCTCGGCGGTGTACACGCGAGCTGGGGCACCCACCATGCCCGATCCGAATCCTATCAGCAGTCTACCTGAAGGAAAGAGGTCACATCCAAAATCTTTTTAAGGCATCTCATTGCAAATTTACATGAATTCCCATATCTCATTTCAAAATTGACAACACACATTTTATAAACCGATGTGAAACTTAGTTAATTTTCCCATCGAGTCTTAATTACTATATTTTCTTCAATAGTTTTTCTATATTTTTCTATAGGTCATAAGCAAAGAAGGTCATTCAGTAAGGTATTCTTTTCTGTTTCTGATATAAATATACTGTTCCAGTGAACTTTGACTTGTGATTATGATAATATTCATATAACTGGTAAACAGGCCTCAGTTTCGTAAATTGTGAGTGCCGAAAAACTTAGTCGGAAACTTACCGATATACAACATAGGAACGTTTTGTGCCGAGGCTATCAAGACCCAGCCCGAAATCAGTGGAATCTCGGTCAGAATGAGGGTCAGACGGCGGCCGATGGCGTCCATCAAGTACCCGCTAACGATGCACCCCATGGGTGTTCCAGCCGCGCTCAAACTCGCTGTAAAAGACGAACAATTGGGAAATGTAATTAGTCTACTTTGTATTCTTAGCAAGGATGGCATAAAGCTACCAATTGAGGAGCTGGTGAATAAAACGGTATAATTATGCATCTGGTCAAACTACTTTTTTTTAACAGTCCGAAGGTTTCGGGCCCGTTGGATTTGTATCTCAAATAATTTTCAATTTAACCCGCCTAAAATAGTGGTAAAATAACTATAAAATAAAAACCATGCCAAAAGCTCATTGGAGGTATGTCATTCATTTTTATTTTAGTTCCTGTAAAATTTAATTTTATGTAATTATACCGTTTTGTTCGCCAGCTCCTCAATTGATATAATAGTTCGGATGCTAATGGAGGAAAGTATTGATAGGAGAATTGAAACTTAAATTAACTTAAAAATTAGCTGAAGCAGAATAATTATGAAATAAGACAATGCTGTGAGTGCTTTTGATAAAACAGAATTGGAATTCATTAAATCACGAAAACATTATTAGTACTGTCAAATTGGAAATCGGGTTAGAATAATAAATAAATATTTCCAACACTCACACCAATTAGCCTAGCCGCAAAGTAAACGCATAAGAAGCGGATAAAAGACATTTTTACTGATACATATATAAGTTATATTTATATAGAAATACATATTAAACATCCATGACTAGAGTACAATTCTCGTATACATCACACAAACATCTGCCCCCATCGGGTATCGAACCCGGGACCTCTCGAGTAAGCGACCCCTTGAATCACGGCGTACAAACCACTCGGCTACGGAGGTCGTCAAATAATGTGTCTTTGATATAAAAACCATTTGAAACTAACCTATCCAACTGGCCTGGTCATCCGTGATATGTATGCTTGAGGTATTGCTCTTCAGCTGAGGTAGTGCGGTTGCCGAGAACCCGAAGGCCATGCCCGTGTTAATAGTTCCCAGATTTACTATAAATGCAGCCACGATCTGCCTAAGAGCCTTCCCCCTACCGGCCTTACTCGGATCCGGCTGCTTTTTACTCTTAGTAGTGATGATAGGCGGCTTTTCTCCATTTTTGAGGAAAGGAGACGAGTCATTCCTGTAAAAGAGTTGCTCAAATAAATAACATGTCCTAAAAACTAACCACAATGTGGTCACAGCAACGTATTAGCTGCTTGGATAGACAAATTAATAACCATTACCCCTCGTTTACATCAAGAAATAAGTCATATGATAGTTTACACAAAGACTTGTAGAATAGTTGTTGTGACTGTTTGAAACATCCTTTCGTTAACATTGCATAGTATTTTTACAATCATAAATCACTTATTTGCTTACACATTTTATTTATCTAACAAGTTTGATTCAAGTATTGTATTCTACATGTTTTATACATGTATATAAATGTGAACAAAAATGAGTTAAACAGATGTATTATACCTTGGTGTAAACGAGGGGTTAGGTGTGCTTAAGACAAATCAACATCATCATCAACATTAATAATAGATAGCTATTGATGTACCGTTCCCAGGAATATTGGAAAAAACTAGGAATATTCGCAGGAATAGGAAAATACTTTTCTATTTCTATGAACATTTCTGATGTTACCAGAAAGATTGTGAATTTTCCTCATGATTGTGAATGTTAAATTAATGTTTACTCCTTCCTTAAAGGCCGGCATCGCATTTCTGATACTCCTGGTGTTGCAAGTGTCCATGGGCGACGGTGATCACTTACCATCAGGTGAGCCGTCTGCTCGTATGCCCCCTATAACATAAAAAAAAAATGTAACCCATTATCTAAGCGATCGATCTGATTTATCGTTATGCATACCAAGAAGATCCAACAATTATTTAAGTTATTCTCTTTGTTTTCTTTCTTTCTGCAGCAGTGTCATTTGGCTGCGATCTTCTTAAGGTTACTAGTTTTGTAATCTAATTTAAACTTATTAAAGTTAGAGAAAATATTGGAAACTAATGATTTATCTAAGTTATTAACAGCTACTAATGTTAAAATTGCGGATTATTAACATTTTTTTATACTTAATAGCTTAATATATCACTGTTATACTGGATTCACTGCGACACTGCGAAATTAGTTTAGCGAATTTTCATTCATAAACATGACATATTTGCCCGTTGTTCTAAATTAAAAGTAAAATCATTCCTACTTTACACCAACAGTAACAATTGTATACAGGCTTCTCATATTAATGAATTTTAAAAGGTCAACTCGTTGGCAGCCAACTCAATATAAGGCCTCGATTGAAAAAACCTTAACCTTATTGAAAAAAAAACTAAATAAAGAGATAATTTTCCGCCCGTATGTGATTTGAATATTAATTTGTTTTTTCCCGCATGTCATAAATTTATTATCGCCGTGATTAAAGTAGGTAAATTATATTATGGATTCGCATAGAGAACTGTCTTAGTCCACGAATTGTTTCTTTGAATTGATATATCTTACGAATCATTCTGTTATATAATTTATGAAATAATGACAATATAAAAACAAGTACACGTTGAAAATTTCTAGCACTCACAACAAATAAGCTTCGCCCCAAAGTAAGGCTTGTATTTTATAATACCTACTAGAGTAATGAATAGATAATTCCCGAAACTTTTCCAATTGGAGGAAAAGTACTTTAAATATTGTAAATAGGTAGGTACTTATGGACAAATCAGATTGCCTCCGCGACCTAATAGATCCTTATCCTCGTGTCAACAAAACTTGCCACAGAAAATAAAATAGTGATTCCTTACAACAAGCAAACAAACATATGTATAGTTTTGCATTAGGATATGATAAACAATGGAGGTTTTATAATACAGATATATGAGGTCTTTGTATTGTGTGAGGGCTATGTTCAGATAACCTCATAACAAGAGGAATCTTGTTACCCCGCACTTACTAAAGAGTAGGAAGTTAGCATTAGCGTGTATTTAAATATTTTTGCAATAATATAAATAATAATTGTTATATTTAACACGCTATTTCGAGTTTTCGAGAATTATGCTGTATTAAGGAGCTCGATGGCGCAAGTGGTTAGCGCGTTCGGCTGCGATCGTTGAAATTAAGCAACTTTCGCGGTGGTCGGTCATTGGATGGGTGACCAAAAATTACTATCTCGAGCTTCTCCGTGCTTCGGAAGGCACGTTAAGCCGTTGGTCCCGGCTGCATCTGCAGTCGTTAGCACTCACCAATCCGCAAAGGGCCCGCGTGGTGGGTCATGGCCCAATCTCCCTATTCCATCCATAGGGAAGACCTGTGCCCCAGCAGTGGGGACATTAATAGGCTGATGATGATCAGAATTATGTAAAAAGTATATCAACCCATTGTTTCCTTAAATGGTTAGGTATTATTTATTTCATCACTATCATATAGGTGCACTGCGTATGCGTTGAATTGAGAAAAGATTTTCCGAAGATTTTCTTTTTAATAAATAAATAAAAAAAAAAAAAAAAAAAAAATCGTTTATTTTCAGACATAGTCCATAGATGTGTTAGTTAATTGACTTAAATGCTATGTTAGTAACAATAAGACAATACAATAAAATAAATTTTAACAAATATTGGCTTGGAGCCCTATACAGCGGGGCGGATTCACCACACACGTGATCGCAGCACGTGCAGCTCAGTGAACCGGCCCAGCAGCACGGAGTCCAGCCGGTCCCCTACCATCCTCAGGACGCTGTTCGTGCTCTCTCTCACTCTTCTAACTAATGAGCCAACTTTTTTGCGAATAACCGCATAGAAGTCGTCGACTCCTGCATCGGCAAACATGCCTGAGGCACTGCAGTAGCGAGGAAGCTTGAACAGAGCCCTAAATACATAATTGTAGGAGATACGCAGAGCATTATAGGCCGCGCGTGTAAAGCTGGCCCACAGGCTGCCCGTATATAATGTCTGGCAGTATGTATCTTGAACAGCGTAATTTTGACTTCAGCTGAACAGCGAGCGAACCTACGTGCCAACATGTTACCACGCACCGACAACGCCCTGCGCTCCCTCTCAATATCTGCATTATCACATAAATTTTCAGTAACTATGTGGCCTAGGTACTTAAACTGGGAAACATGGCTCAACGGTATACCATTTAGAGTGATCGGAGGTATAATAGTCGGACCTTTCTTGTCGGCTTTAAACAACATGAATTCACTCTTTTTCTCATTATATTTTAAACCATGTTCCACAGCATAAGACTCACATATGTGCAATAATTTTATAAAAATTTGCAAATTAAACAAAATTCACGTCGTTTCGCTGCCAATATGGCTCGCGCTGTAGCAGTTACTATCGAAATATAAATAAATCTATATGAATCATCACACAAACACGTGCTCACTGTCGGCTAATACATAACTCTAATTAAATAACATGCATATAGGCAATAAAAGCTTGTGTCGATGACTCTCATTGACGATAAGTGTATTGCATTAAAAAATATTGATGACGTCATTTAGCGATAAGTAAATTCATATTAGGGAGAAGATAAAAAAAGCGGCCAAGTGCGAGTCGGACTCGTCCATGAAGGGTTCCGTAGCAGCAAGTAACTTAATATTCTTTATAAGATATATTAGATATTTTTTAAGTAAAATGTTTTGATATTTGCAATTGTAAATGTTTATTAGAAATAAAGAAATTTTTTGCAATGCCCTTGCAGGGCTCATGTTGTGAATCTTTATTTTAAATTTAAGAACCCATGAAGCAATAAAGATTATGATTAATATAAAAGTTCTTGTAGTTCGTTGTAACTATATGTAGTGTATTTTTTTATGCGATTTGTGATTTTTGACTTATTAAAAAAAACTACTTACTAGATCTCGTTCAAACCAATTTTCGGTCGAAGTTTGCATAGTAATGTAAATCATATCTTTTTTTTAGTTTTATCAGTCTCTTATTTTAGAAGTTACAGGGGGGGGGGACACATTTTACCACTTTGGAAGTGTCTCTCGCGCAAACTATTTAGTTAACAATAAAATGATATTCGAAACCTCTATATCATTCATAGATATCCCACACGTATGGGTTTTTATGAAAACATTTTTTTTGAGTTTCTGTTCTAAGTATGCCCCCCCCCCCCCCCCCAAATTTCTTTTTTTTTCTACTTTTTGTGTAAATCTTAATGCGGTTCACAGAATATATCTACTTACGAAGTTTCAACAGTGTAGTTCTTATAGTTTCGGAAAAAAGTGGCTGTGACATACGGACGGACAGACGGACAGACATGACGAATCTATAAGGGTTACCTTTTTTTGCCATTTGGCTACGGAACCCTAAAAAAACAATTGTTTATTTATAAGAGTTTCGCCACAACACGAACACAAAGTGGTGCATCCGAGATTTCACTAACATGATTGTGAGCTTACTCTTACGTTACATACCTACGATTAAAAGGATGAATGTTTGTTATTCAATGAAGTCGAAAACAATAATCAACACAATTTTACGTACTAAACAAAGAATGAATCACCGTTTACCGGGAATTGAATCATCCCGGTAAAGAAAATCTGAAAGATCAAAATTTTTTACTCCCATTACTGACTTTAAATCATTTTTATTTCAGTACTCTGCAATACTGCGAAATCGAAATCGTGTCTTTTTTCAATAAAAATCTTAATATTAATTTATAACAATCTTGAAGAACTTATCAAAAAAACTTATGTAAAGTTTAGCTATCTTGTGTTAAAACTATGATGTTTTTTATACGTCATTGTGTTAAAAGCAACATTTGCCTGTTCAAATGTCTTTGTGTTTATTTAAAATAAATATCATTTGCGTTAATTAACATAAACAATTGGAGATGCAAATAAAATTAAATTTATTTTGCCAGTAGCCTTAATTAATCAACTCGATGGTCACTTCAATGTAACTAACTTATCAGGTGAATAAGGAAAAATAAGTAATCTTACACTTGTCTAGAATTAAATTACTGCATTTGTCTTATTCGAGCAATGTTGCTGGGATAAATATCATCATCACCAGCTTATTAATGTCCCTACTGCTGGGGCACAGGCCTTCCCTATGGATGGAATAGGGAGATTGGGCCATGACCCACCACGTGGGCCCAGTGCGGATTGGTGGGTGCTAACGACTGCAGATGCAGCCGGGACCAACGGCTTAACATGCCTTCCGAAGCAGGGAGGAGATCGAGATAATTAGTTTTTGGTCACCTATCGACTGACCGACCATTGCGAAAGTTGCTTCAAAAAGAAAGTTATTCGTTTATCACCTGCGTCATCGAGCTCCTCCAGGATAAATATAACAACCGTGAATACTTGCCGAAGGTAGGTGATGTCTGATGTCAGAAGCCACAATAAGACGTCGAACATAAAAAGAGTTACGAATGCAAAGGAAACCAAATATGTGCGTTATGTTAAACCTCTACTTTATCCTCTGAATCTACTTTCACGATTTTTGTGTTCTGTGGACCTAGGAGACGATGAGCGGTCCAACCGCTTAACGCGGTTTTAGCCGCGCTGAAAACGCGTTAAGCGGTTGGATCGTTCAAACGAAGCGCCAAGGGGGCCAACCGCTAGTGCGTACCGGGCCTTATACTCGACTAGGCAATTTTTTCACGAAAATATAACTTGATGGGCGTGAAGTTTATATTGGAAGTCAAATTATTCCACGAAGACCCCCACTAATTACTACTTGACAAGTAGATGTTACCCTTAGCACGAATCATTATCGTATCCGAATAGTTGAATTCGAAGTCGATGAGCGTCAATTCGCCTCTGTCAAAATTTCCATACAAAACTTCTTGACCTTTGATGCGTATCGGGATCGAATTCAACTATTCGGATTCGATACTGGTTCGTATCGAGCAATAGTGTTTCTGAATTCATCAAAGGGAGGATGCGGCAGAAATGTCGAAACTGTTCCCAATTGCTCTAATTAAGTCGCTGGTCTGAGCTGGGGGACTATTCTGTTAGTTTAGTCACAAAATGAAGTTTTGAAAATAACCGTTAGAAACTTCGCATGAAAACAATTTTCTCTGCCTTTCTTTTTCTCGATAGGTCCATTTTATTTATAGAGCAACACGCCCGACGCGGCCAGTAGGGCCATTCTGTAAAATAAAATCTCACTTCTGATTTCGGTAGCTGCCATTTTAGACTGTACTTCGATATGCATTACGCCATTACACGGCAAATGTCACTATATCTGTAGAAGCATTTTTTATTAGATTATTACCAGTATTAGATATTTGACATTTGTGAGAAATCCGAAGTATAATCTCACTAATCCGGCACTATTAAAAACTGGAGGGTGCCGGATTATTGGAATGTTCGGATTACTGGATTATAGTCAAAAAGTCGTAGGCAACGAATAAAATAAAGCATTTCATAGATGGAATAAATGTATGTAATGTATTAATTTAACAAGTACAAACATACGGAATTACATAGTTTTAAAATAATCCTTAATTGAGGTCTGCTTTTGTGCAACTTATAGTCTTTGCTTAAACACCTTTTCTCGCATGTTGCGAAGAATTATAATATCTTTGGTAGACGTGCCGTTTGCTTCTGCCCATGTTATGCAGATATGAAACAAATCAAATGCTTTTATGGGCAAGTTGGATCTTTTCATAAACTTCTTGACTTCTGGGACAAAGTCATTGTGAAACCATTCGCAGAATACTTCTCTCGTGACCCAACTTCTAATTTAATTCTTGTAGCAGACTGCCAGACTAATGTTCTTGAAAGCTCTGGGATTTATTGCTTTACCAATCACTAACAAATCCAAGCGCACAGGTGTAGAGCGAGGGAGGCATGGGCGGAGGGTGACGGATTATTGGACGTGCCGATCTATCGAAGTGCCGGATTAGTGAGATTATACTGTAATGATATTCGTAAGTGAGATTGCATCTTACAGAATACCTATGCAGGAGGGTAATACTTACACATCTTCGAGTTGGTCATACACTCAGACTCAAGGATGAGTGCGATACATGTTGCAGGATTTGACGATGTATGGTGTCATTGTTTATGTTTGAGTGTCGTTCATAGTTACAATTTGTTTTTTATGCGTGTACGTTAAAATGAACGTTAGTGTGGATATAAAAAATAAATGCAAGAAATTACAGAATTATTAGAATTGTATTATGTCGCAATGGCTACTCCGTTCCGTCTTGATCTTTGAATTTACTATGCACGGCACGGAAGAGTTAGAAGCTGACGCATCCTGTGTTTTTCCTGCGCTATCAGACTTATGTGTTTGAAAGCCCCCAAGATCAAGTGTTTACAAATATTATTATCACTGTCATTTCGGATCTGATTCAACCAAATGAATATGACATTGTAGGTTGTGAGTTGTGAGAGACATTGATAGGGCAAGCGCGAGCGGTGTGGTGCGGCAAATCGTTGCCTAATTGTTTTCCAATAGAAAGTATTTGCTGTGTTTAACCCTCTTGAAACAAAACTTTTTCTACAAGACGTAGCCTTAATCAAAATTGTTTAAAATTTTCGGGTGTGAAAGTGTAACAGCTAACATTACTTCCGCGTTCTTAATGTTGAGGAGTTCGATCACAGAATTCTGTGAGTTCGTAGCGCAGTGGGCAGCGCGTTAGGTCTACTTTCGCAGGAGTTGAACAACTTTATCATTGGCCGGTCCTAGGATGGGTGAACAAATATATTTCCACCCCATCTTAGCTTCGACAGGCACTTTAAGCCGATGGTTTTGGGTGCCTCTAAAGTCGATAGAACCTACCAAAATGCTTACTAATTGTGAGTCATGGCTCAATCTCCCTATTCCACCTATACTATATATTTAAATAATATTTTAATGAAGAAAGATTTGATTGTTTGATTGTATTAAAAGGGCTCCGAAACAACTGGACCGATTTGAAAAAATCTTTCTCGTTTAGAATCCTACATTATCCCTGATGAACATAGGCTATAGATTATTTTCAAAAAGTTAGGGTTCCGTATTAAAACTTCGATAACGTAACCCAGGGTGTGAAAAACATACCAAAAAAAAACTAACAAATTTTTCCCTTTCAGTTAAACAAAATTTCATGCAAGATTTATAATTATATAAAGAAATTCATTGTGTATAATACAAGCCTGAGAACAAAAACTATAATGTGTACAGCTCTACACCGAAGCAAGGGCGGGTCACTAGCCTAAGTATAAAAAAGACTTGAGGAAACATTAATACGCATAGGCTGATTTATATTGATGTCGATGAATACTAACGAGAAAAGATTATTTTAAACTAAATCCGTCTCATAGAATATAAAGCATTGCTACCAATCATGGTGTATGCATGTTCATTACACTAGTATGACTTCTGGATACGTGAGTAGGTAAGTATCTGTTAATAATAAGTATTTTATTGCTAACAGTAGATAACTAGGTACAGCTTTTATGAATTTCAAAAGAGATCCAAAATATTTACAGAAATGACTTGCATCACAATATGCATAATCAAGGTTAAATTTCTAGTAACTATTTGCTTCAAATAATATGGAATCCATCACCAACCCAAAAAAACATTATCGGAAAGCACCGCATTCACCCAAAATAAAACAACAATAACAACATCATAAAAAAACCCCATCTTATGATGCAGTGAAAAAACCGACATGACTGACATTCTACTAGAAAATAATTCTACTTAATACATTTTTACTGCACGTTATCTTTCACATTCCAAAGAACAAATACTCATAATTTTGCATATCACAAGTTACCCAGAAATCTGCCATGCTATTCTGTAAGGACAAACTCATTTTTCTCCGCGGAATCCGCGTGTGAGTTGCAATTAGAATACAAAGGAGATTGCTCAAATTGGCCTAAATGCACAAAAAATATTGGCATACACGGTAATTCTTGGCGTAATTTATAATTTAATTTACAGTCATTAGATTTCAACGGACACCTTTGCATAATATATTTACTTTCAAAAGGACTTTTAATATTACCGGTTTGGAAGACATACGAATCATTTTTAATGGCTATGGGTGTAGTAACATTCAGCCAAAGACTGATCGAAGTTGTTTATATAACACTAGCTTTTGCCCGCGACTTCGTCCACGTTATCGTCGTTTTTCGTAAAAAAGTAGCATATGTCCTTCCTCAGGGTTCCGTGGTTTTGATGTGACAGACAGATTAACTTTCGTATTTTAGTAGGGAAATATAATACTGTTAAAAATATCGCAATAAGGAACCGCAGAATATTATTATTATCACTGTGCCCCGAGACCATCAGCGTGTAACTCCTTGTATGTTATTATGTTAATGTATTGGTAATATGGTTTAGATCACCTTCACATGAGTCTTAAGTACATATAGAATGAAAATACTTCAGCGCAAAGCTTCCGGGTAGACTACGTTGAAATTTGACCCGTCCGGAACGTGAACATAAAAAATTCTAGGACTGCTAACCCGGGAAAGACCGACATAACTGACCATGTGAAAAACAACTGACACCGAGATCTACTCCAACAACACGAAAGGTCTGCCCTTGAGCCTTATTTATTGTCATTGCATAACACACCGATACTGGGAATTGCGTTCTTTTAAATTGGAATGGAAAATTATTTGGTATTATGGGAATTCTGGGAATAAAGATGGTTTCTCCTGCACCGCAACCTATTAAAATTTGAGATTTTCGATTACATTTTATTGCAACTGGGTTACTTTAAGCCGAGTTCCATTGCAAATTTGTGGTGGTCTTAAATTTCGGAGCAGAATAATCGGAATGCCAATTTTTAAACAAATTTCATGAGAAGGAAGTACGGGCATATTAGTAGTATATTAAAAATTCTATCGGGTTATTAGTGGCTTCTTGTTCATCGGCCATTCTATTTATTGAACTATAAACTTTGCTTTCCCCCTGGATATTCGACAGTATTTTATTATTAATCTCAGATGCCTGGTCATTGCGAGGAGTTAAAATGGACCTTTCGCATAGCCAAGAATTGTTCTTATTTAATATATTTGTTACGTCACCGTAAACTGACGATGTAAGATGTTGTTGGGATTGCACTATACAACATAACTCAGGCGTCAGAATAAGTTTTCCTTGGTGTAGCAGTGGATAGGTATCTTTGGTGAAGGTATTTTCTTTAATAATATATCAGAAAATTCACGATCATCCGCGTTATCTACAGTTCTCACTCGCATGTTTATAGTCGAATGCACCGATTGTATATCACGCCACAAATAAGAGCTTTTCAGGCAAGTCCTAACCTCAGCAGCTCGGGTTCCCCGTGGTATTACCGTTAAGGTTTGTCGGAAATCACCACAAAATAAAACTGTGATACCGCCCATGGGTCGATCATTTTGTCTTATATCTCTTAAAGTTCTGTCTACCGCTTCTGATCTACTCCTTTTCGATGGGCCATCGTACATTCATCCTATATGATTAAATTACACTTTGAACGAATATTTAAACACTACCAAAACAACTAATACGTGGTCCTAACTTTAGCTACCTTACACATAAAATCTAAGTGACTATTTGAACTAAAATATTCTTATAGAATTATAACCAGAAATATATACAACTCACAACAAAAAAGAAATGAAAATAAAGCTGAAACGCCTGTGCAATACTATCTACCTATACCTCCTTCACTTAAAAATAAATACTTATAACTACTTTAATTAATAAAAGTACCTACGCTTAATAATTTTTAATTTGAACGAATATTTAAACACTACCAAAACAACTAATACCTGTTTTACAAAATAACAACAAAAGAAATTCAAATAAACTATTTAAAGACTAAAAGTCGCGCTGATAAGCACGGTTTCGGTCTCCCAGGCGGGGGAGCCGATGAGAAATCCTCATTTTCTAGAAAATTTTATGTAGAATATTTCCGTCATACATGATTTCTATGTAACTTTAACCATTAAGGCTGCACACGCGACGGAAGCTTAAAAAATGGAGTAACTTCTCCCGTTTTCCCAACATTTCCCTTCACCACTCTGCTCCTATTGATTGTAGCGTAATGAAAAGTATACTATAACCTGCCCAGGAGTATGAAGAATAATTGTACCAAGTTTCGTTAAAATCCGTCGAGTAGTTTTTGTTTCTATAGGGAACAAACACACAGACAGACAGACAGACAGACAAAAATTTTACTGATTGCATTTTTGGCATCAGTATCGATCACTTATCACCCCCTGATAGTTATTTTGAAAATATATTTCATGTACAGAATTGACCTCTCTACAGATTTATTATAAGTATAGAAGAAGATAAAAACAAATCTATTTTGTAAAGATCGATAAAATAAATCATTTTTTTATTACACTGTGATAGCAACTAGATGCAAATGTGCTCAGACAATTATTATAGATGGTAGGCGACATCATAAAGTCTATTTCCATACATTTTTCGCCAAACACCTCCATAAACACATTATAATCTGTATATATGTTAGACTTTAAAGTTTCTATCTATAGGCCTACGTTCCCTGACTATAAATTAATAAATAAATAAAATTATAAGGTGTGATACACTAAAAATCTAAAATATGGTTATCTTAAAAACAACAAAAAAATGAAGCTACTGAATATACGGCTATAGAACCTAAATCTCTTAGCTTTCTTTGGTTAACTAGAGTTTAAAAATTTTCTCTAATCTGTGGCTTATTCACAATCATCACACAGTTTCTGTCACAGAGTATCTTATTATAACCGGAAATGACACCTGATTTTAAACGTTACTCTTATGCATTAACTTTAAAAACAGGCAACTATCTGTTAATGTACATGCTGTATATACCTGAATCTAATCCATAATTTCGGTACTTGGCTTGATTTTCCTAGTTTACTATATAACTTATTTGTTTTTTATTATTTTAATATGTTCAGTGTATATGGTTTATAGAAGTTCTCAAGGGTGTCCGTCAATAATATTCGTTTCTACAGTAATTTATATATAATTTCGAATCTAGGAAACAATTTTTCATGATTATTGGTCTTTAGGCCAAAAATGTATGGAAGCTGAGCAATCTCCTTTCAAATCCCACCGCGGATTCCACTGTGAACAGTGAGTTTGTTTTTGCAGAATGCACAGCAGGTCGATTCTGTAAAATAAAATCTCACTTCCGATTTCGGTAGCTGCAATTTTAGACATTAGTTTGATATGCATTCACCCATCGAGTCACTAATATTTCCCCTCTAAAAATAACAGACAAACAAAAAAACATCAACCCTGACGTCACATTGAAAAATCACCGACTTACACAGCATCGTTGTCGAAGTCTTTGGAGCCATAACCATTGGCTGGTACGTCCGCCACTCCAATCAACGAAGACCTGTTCAAATACTAATTACAATGAAAGACCATTGCAAAAAGGAATGATGATCTGCTATAGAAATTTTGTGGAATTGAAACAGATACTATCCCGTCATATTGGGGACTGTGTGTAAGAGTACGTTAATAAGCAGACGATACAAAGAAAGAAAATACACGTGTGTGTAACTATAATATAGTAAAATAAAAATAAGAAAGAACAAACCACAAAAATAAATACTTAGTTTAATTTTATAATGAGACATTCTATCTAATTTTTGTTGGAAAGTGCTTATGTAGGTAAACGTTTAGTTGATTTTGGACGCGAAAAAATATTAAATTTCTACAGAAACACTTCTTTAGAATTTTTACGTATTTATTTCGTCATATCCACACTGTCAATTGGAAAAAGAAATTGGGTCTGAGAAAAAAAACCAAAACTCCAGCGACATTTTTATTTAATTATTTCACTAAAATTTATATTTGCAGGGAACGGTTATTTTTATTTACAAAAAAGATTGGTAAAGATTTTCTCTTTCAATACCTACGAGTATATCTCTGTATTTGAGTTAAGATAAGATCAAGAAATCAAGAGGATATTTGTCGGCTCATAGTGAATTTGTAATTTGATAACTACTAGTAATAGCTAGGCACAATATTACAAAGGCATAGTAACAAAAACACTTATTGAACGCTTTTCTAATGTCAATTTGTTTTTGCCGTCATTCGTTCGGTATCTTATCAACATCACTTAAGAGTTCATGTTCCTTTGTATAACTATCTTGATTAGTATGTCACAGTCAAGGGGGCCAATGACCGTTACTACCAAAGTCGAGGTTTTAAGTACATTTTAACCGTAATTTAGATACGAATTGTCAAATTTTCTTTCAAGCAGGTACTCATCACTGACTTGTTTCCTGTACTACTTTATTAAAGAACATGACGGCATGTAATGTAGGAAACATAGAATCTGACATCAAATGTACCTCGCGCCTAAAACAGTAAAATGTCTATATTTACTACTACCTATATGTAGCTATGAGATATCTGCTTTAATAAAACGCGTTGCAATGGCATTGGACGTGTAGGTCTGCAAATAATTGAAAAAACATCCTAAGGCATCGTCATAATTAAATGTGAAAATACACGAATATAAGTAACTAAACTTTCATAAAGCTTTTGATTTTTGGCTTTATGTCTCTTCACAAAGAAAGCGCGTGTTTTGCCCTACACAATCAACAAAACATTATTAATATTCAACAAAATTGTCTACACAAAACTTTGTTCCACTACACATATTTGTTTGCATCAACAATGTTTTTGTTTTACGAGCCTGATGGAAAATACGTACCCAATGCCCCCCCGCGCGGGTCGAAGGGCAGGGTATTGTTCCAAACCTACGCTCCGAGTAAAACTTTTCACTCTGACGTTTCAATTTTGACATAAAATGTACGAATTTTTAGTCAAATTTAACATTTGTAACAACTGGATCGTAGTTTTTGAACGTAGCCCTGGGTATTTTGTGTACGACAGCCAAGTGAGCAGTGACGGCGCGTGGAGAAACATGTTTCAGAAACAATTTTTTGTGTATATGTTTTTTGGAATGTTTTAAAAAAAAAATCTAGAAATCCGGCTTTATATACACAATCTATTGAAAATTTGACAGTTTGTAAAAACAAAACGTGTGAACAGCGATCTCAAATCGTAAGTGGCAGCAGAACTGGTGGTGCGACCAGAGAAACTTACGACTTCGTAAAAATCTTTATATTATAGTTGTTTGGTAGATTGTAGATATTTCCCGCACAATACTTAAGTAACTTAGATTAAATCAAAAAGGGAAAAGTATCTGAGAAAAGCCCGCTGCATACGCATACATAGTACGTGGCTAGTTATATCATGTTCTGTAGCTTAGAAAAGCCCGCTGCATACGCATACATAGTACGTGGCTAGTTATATCATGTTCCGTAGCTTAGAAAAGCCCGCTGCATACGCATACATAGTACGTGGCTAGTTATATCATGTTCCGTAGCTTAGAAAAGCCCGCTGCATACGCATACATAGAACGCGGCTAATTTTCGTTTCCGTTATATCATGTTCCGTAGCTGTGAAAAGCCCGCTGCATACGCATACATAGTACGTGGCTAGTTATATCATGTTCTGTAGCTTAGAAAAGCCCGCTACATACGCATACATAGTACGTGGCTAGTTATATCATGTTCCGTAGCTTAGAAAAGCCCGCTGCATACGCATACATAGAACGCGGCTAATTTTCGTTTCCGTTATATCATGTTCCGTAGCTGTGAAAAGCCCGCTGCATACGCATACATAGTACGTGGCTAGTTATATCATGTTCCGTAGCTTAGAAAAGCCCGCTGCATACGCATACATAGAACGCGGCTAATTTTCGTTTCCGTTATATCATGTTCCGTAGCTGTGAAAAGCCCGCTGCATACGCATACATAAGTACGTGGCTAGTTATATCATGTTCCGTAGCTTAGAAAAGCCCGCTGCATATGCATACATAGAACGCGGCTAATTTTCGTTTCCGTTATATCATGTTCCGTAGCTGTGAAAAGCCCGCTGCATACGCATACATAGTACGTGGCTAGTTACATCATGTTACTATAGAATTTATCAAGAGGCATAATTTAACCCATAATTTTGTGAGAGTCATCTCAGTAAGTAAATAATATTGGATGCCCACATGAAAACAATGCACGGAGGCCATGAAATAATGATAATATTTCTTTACGGTCCAAATATTGCATAATTCTTGTTAAACGCCAAGCTAACAAATATTATCGGCAATGTTTAACTTGCTTATGATATTCCAGACAGGATAATAATCCCATTTTCATTTAATCTAATTTAAGTAAGTACTTATGCGTACGACAATTGCGCTTTTGCGATGCCTACTTGCACCAAAGTTTTGATGCCTACATTCGCACATTTATATACAGAAATATTCGTACGAATTTGCGTTATTTTTGGCATTGCGTTAATAGAGTATTTGCTATCAATTGGCCGCTGTCTGTCTCCGTCAATTCGATCATCAGATGACGTCATTGCTCTGATTTATTGGTTTCGTGTACCTACAACTGCCTACGCACAAATTGAGCATAACACTCAAAAGTCGTTTGTAATGCTAATTTATTTAACTTTTTTATTTTTGATCCAGCAAACAAAGATTATTAATTGTTGTAATAATAAGTTGTACACCGTAAGTAGCATAAATTTATGTTGATTTCATAATTTGAGTTGAAAAAAAGATTTATGTCAGTCTGCTACAAACGTGATTGTTACCAAGACATATTATTTCTTAAGTACTTTTTATACCACACTTTTTCCAAGATTATCATGATGGATTTATCTTTTATGTATTAATTACCGGCCCGCCCTCGCTTCGCTTCGGTGTAGAGCTGAAGTGTAGACTACAGTTTTTGTTCTCAGGCTTGTTTTAATATTATATCCAATGATATTCTTTTACCTGCATGCAAAGTCTCAGCCCGATCGGTTTAAAATTGACAAAGTTTCATACAAACTTTCATTCCCTATTTTATCGCCTTGGGGGTAGAATTGATCAAAATCCTTTCTTAGCGGATACCTACGTCATAACATCTACCTGCATGCCAAATTTCAGCCCGATCCGTTTAGTGATTTGGGCTGTGCGTTGATAGATCACTATGTCAGTCAGTTACCTTTGAGTTTTATATATATAGATGTTGCCGCTGGCAATACATACCTAATGTAAGTTTAATATACTCGAGGTGTTCATCAATGTTTATCTTGTCAAAACATACTGACACTGAACCATGTATGATATATAAGTGTGAGCACAAAGTTGGATAGATACGTTCATCATTATTCTGTCATACTCTACTGATATGATTTGAGTGGTTTTATTTAATCATTATTTTGCTCATGATAAAACTGTTGAAACAGAGCCGATATCTGATTATCATAATAGGAACTTTCTAGTGTGAGACTTTTCGACGCTTATTTTCACAGAACACAGAAGAAAAAGGTTATAAGGAACTTGTGGCCGGGCAAAGCAAAAGCTCATAACTTGACCAAAACTTGGTTTTGATTGCGTCGTGGCTCTCGGATGTGAACGCTGATACGTTCGATTGTTTCATGTCGCGTTATTTGATTGGCTATTATTATCTATTAGGTAGAAGTGTAGTGAAGGCGAGCTGACAATATCGATACCCGTGCAAATGGTGTATGATCACTCTCCTAAATTCTTTCTGTGTTTATTACATTACTAGTGGCCGCCCTCGCTTCGCTTCGGTGTAGAGCTGTAGTGTAAACTATAGTTTTTGTTCTCAGGCTTGTGCTATAAAAAATGACTTTATTTATATAATTACACGTGTTATTGTGAGTCAACCATAAAAGATAGACATATGCTGTTGCGGGATATTTTGTAGACAATTTTATGTAGAATATTTCCGTCATACATGATTTCTATGTAACTTTAACCATTAAGGCTGCACCCGCGACGGAAGCTTAAAAAATGGAGTAACTTCTCCCGTTTTCCCAACATTTCCCTTCACTACTCTGCTGCTATTGATTGAAGCGTGATGAAAAGTATACTATAACCTGCCCAGGAGTATGAAGAATAATTGTACCAAGTTTCGTTAAAATCCGTTGAGTAGTTTTTGTTTCTATACGGAACATACACACAGACAGACAGACAGACAGACAGACAGACAGACAAAAATTTTACTGATTGCATTTTTGGCATCAGTATCGATCATTAATCATCCCCTGATAGTTATTTTAAAAATATATTTCATGTACAGAATTGACATCTCTACAGATTTATTATAAGTATAGATTATTGAAAGGGTTACGTATATAACTAACGTTATCGTTGTGAATTACCAAAATATATAATAATGTAAAGCTTTTAAATAATTTAATCTTATGGAAACGTACAGTATACGAAATTCTATTTAGTCTGTCAGTTAGCTGACGGACTAAATAAAATTTCTACGCTGAATTTCGTTTACTGTAAAAAAATAGACACTAAACTAATTTATTATTTTCTCAACCATAAAATGACAAAGACAAAGTCAAAGTTTGAGAGTATTAATACTTTGAACAATACTGTTCTAATAATCTACCTGATAGACGAAGAAAAAAAAGTAAGTCAACTTCCTTAGGTCTATAGGAACGCCGTTCAAATCTTATACAACGATAATACAAAAACAATCGGGAGAGACCCGACAAAATTGCTACTGGTGTCCCTGCGTCCATTAAAATATAATAATAATTGTTTCCAAGTTATATAGGCAAAAAGCTAAATTGGCAGTAAAAGCTTTTTATACTGCATTTCAAAAAGTTACACATGATCACAGATTTTGTGATTCTTCTATCCGGAAAACATATCACACTATATTTTCTTTAATAAGACAGAGAAAATCTGATCACAGAACTTTATTCTCAAATTTTCTACTTAGGTATTGAAAAAAATCTTTCTCAAATCTCACATCAATGCAATAATAGATTTTCTATATACGCAATTATTGGATTGTGATTTGGCACTTGCGAATCGAGGAAACCCAGTAAATGATAAGCGTTATCTGGTGACCGTACAAAGTTAACCACATGGTATAAATAAATAGTCATAACATTCATAAAGAAGAGAAGAGTGGTCAAAGTAACATCACAATTTATTTATGACAAAACAACGCTGGACTTGGCCCCTTTAGAGACCGAATCAAAATCAGAATTTTATTTGTAAAACGTAGGTTAGTGTTTACATGGTAGGTATATTCATTTTTTGTTAGTACCACTTCATTTCCACCTTAAATAAGATATACAAATAGCTATGGGCCAGAAACAGGTACTGTTATTTTGGTTTCACACATTACAATCACAATTTATGAATATATTATTTAATATTCTTTATGTCAGTAGTACCATTGGTTAGTACCATTGATGGTGCGAGTGACAAAACTTCGTATCCGCAGTACATTGGTGTCGCCTTCTTGAATAAATCGGGCTTGACTGGATCAAAATATAGTACAAAAAAATCTTTAATTTAAAAAGTCAAGGGCGATATGGTTTTGCAGAAGAAAGGTTTCATATGATCGCGTAAGATTTATCGCTTTTATTTTTTACAGGAATTGCTATTGAAAAGCAGAACACTTTTTTTCTATAAGGCCCCTTATCCTATAAATTAATATAAAGTCAGGGTAGTTAGTGTTCTCGTTATTATTGTGAGGGGAAGACAACGGCGCGATAGATACGAGTACTTTGGTATCGGAAACGTCTTTAGGCTGTGGTGGTCATAAGCTTGTTAACCATCCTTTTTACCTAAAAACAGACAATTTGCCTAACAACCAAAAACCAAGCCGTGTTACCGGAAACGACCGATTCCCCAATTGAACAAAATTGAGCAAAAAAAAAACATTAAATGAGTACTAAATCGATACAAATTCAACATAACAACGTAGTAACACATAAAAAAACATATTATCAGTCATCAGAAATAAATGAGACGTGCTGTCGGGAAAACGACGAATTGTTTTGACTGTTTCCTATCGGCGAGTGGACACAAATGGAACAAAAATAATTTGTAAGAGGTATATGTACCTCTTACTTGCTATGGCAAGCAAGAGCCATAAAAATAGAATTAATGATTCAGGTAGGCACTCTTACAACACTCCTTCTCGAGTTCATGATGTCATAAGTAAATCAGTTAATGTATCTTTGCACCTTGTTGATATAGCTAAGTAATTAATTTATAGAAATGATAAAGTGCATGCATTCTAGCATGACGCGGCAAACGCGCTCGGCAGCGTATTGGATTAATATGGACCAGTCAAGGCGTGGATTCTACTTGAAAATTGTGTTCGGATTGGACGATTTTTGCACATTTACAATATCACTAATTAGCCTCGCTGTATGTTTTATTGGACAAACCTCCACAATAACGATACCACAGTATCATCGAGGTAATATGGAGAAGTGATACTACATTGACCTATCAGGAATCGAAGTAGGAACCTCAGAGATACCTACACTAAAAACAAAAAGTCCGAGTCGGTTTTATAACATTCACTATTACCATCAGCATGTTAATGACTCCACTGTCTAGGCACAGCCTTTCCCAATCAACGAATTCGGATAGGCCGTGAACCACCACGCCGCCCCATTGGGGATTGGTGGGTAACGATTACAAGTAAAATATTTTAAAGGTCAGTTTTAATTTTATGAAACAGGTAGCTTTTGCGCGCTAGTTAGATTGCTTGTATGACACTCTGCATTGTGCTCCTAAGTGTCGCCGCACACGAACCACACGCCACAGCCACACGCCACACAGCCGCCACGAGAAGCTAGAAGCGGCTTCTAAAGTGGCTGAAGCGCGCGACAGCGCCGACTAAGGTAAGGGAGAGAGGGGTGGGGAATCGCGCGAGTGACGTTTTGTATCGGCGCATTAAGTGGCCGGTGCGGGCCACAAGAAGCGAGCAATGACGATTTGTCATTGTTTTGGCCACCGGCGTACCGTGTGTGGCGAGTCCATATAAAATGTATGAAAACTACAACAAATATGCCGGTGGCGTTTTGTGGTTGTGGTCGGTGGCCCGTGTGCGGCGACACTAAGAGCACCTTATACATTTACCGGGACAACGATAATATATTTGAGTATAGGGAAAGACTATTTCTTATATTTTTATAATCTGTTTCTTACATTTTCTGTCTAGAAATGGCTAGAAATCTTAGTGAGCACGGGTACAGAGAACAACTCACTAAACAAACTCACAACAATAAGATGAATGATAAGAAAACGCAAACTTTACAACGATTTATTTTTAAAATGGGTAAACGTGACCGACTTCTAAAAATTCTCAATGTTGTTGTGACATTAACGACTATGCTGCAGCTAAAAAATATCTTTAGCTCTGAATGAGTTAACGCAACATTCAAACCACTACGAAATGATCTCTCTAAAATAATAAGTATTTTAAGATCGTGTATCATTATCACGTATGAAAACGTGTTATTTGATGTTGAGCAAATAATGATAAAAGATAATAGAAATAGAAAGATAGAACTATCAGCACACACGTCCCAAACATTATGCATTCACTTGACGCATGATAGGAACTGATCGATAAACCCTTTAAATGTATCTTCGTGGGGTTTTATCATCGGTATCGATTATTGGATACGATTATAGGTATGTTTATTACCTGCTTAGGATATTGCCGAAGATTATATTATTACCTAGATAATGGTAAAGAGGTTTTAATGACGCTGAATATAACCTGTTTTTTTTTTAATTGCAGTTATAATTTTGTTTTACTGTTTTATATTTATTGCCCAATAAATATTTGCTAAAGGCACATTTTTTAAATATCATTATTTCAATATCTACTGTAAGAAACTATTTGAACGATGGTGCATGTTAAAGATCACTATCAAACTCGTGATATGATGTTAGTAAAAATATACCTACCGTGTCGGAATATTTGACGTCACTAAATAATAAACATTCTGGAAAATCATGGGATATGTTAGAGTAGGTAACTGTTATAAATAGTGTATGAACACCGTAATATTTTCCGCGGTACTAAATCCTAATAGATATGTATGTTTATCTGAAAGGAGTTCATTAATGTTTGAAGGACGTGAGTGTTGAATATAAGATCGTTGAAGTTAAATAGATTTTAAAAAGTTGGTCTCAAAATGGGTAAATAAATATTTCGTTGCTATCTAAAATGTACAGTGAAAATTATTAACTATTTTCTCTGGACTCTTACCGCCTCATTACTAAACGTAGACTAAAGTTAAACCTGGACTAAAACACTGAGCTCCATCGCTCATATCCGCTGGGCAACTTGAGCCTTCTTATGAGGCCCATAGTGATCGACGCCAGCCTCAGATTAGTATGTCATTGTTAGTAAAACATCCTAATGGAAAACCTTGGTATTTAGGCAGTGCGGCATTTCGGACAAGAAGCTTACAATATAACATTATTTAAATTAGTGTTATTATCAATTCTGGAAAAATAACGTCCACTTTAGGTACTACAGAACGTTAATCGTTTTGTTGATGTAAACTGTGGAGTCCAATTGTAATGAAAATGACGAATGTAGTATACTCAACAACAGATAATGTTATACTATCTTTTATAGTGTAATTTTATCTGTTGTTGAGTAAGGTCCTAGTGGTCCGCGGGATAAGGTAGTGATGATAGATGAAATGGTACAGGTACTTTATACAACATTAATCATTTCCATAATAATCGGACTCTAAAATTTACATCAACAAAACAATTAACGGAGTAAGATAACTTGCCGCGTCTAGTATATATAAGTATGAAGCGAATAAATATTGTGTCCATTATGCTTTATACATATTATAGAAGCTAATGCCGTTGCGTGCGTGCTATGCATAAGTATATATCATGAACACTAATCACAAATTCAGTGTGGTTTGCCAAATACTAAAACGAGAAATTATCCAAGTCGGCAAAGATCCGTACTCATGTACGTACATCACACGTGAGAAGTATTCTTGGATTTTCCACACGAAATGTTTCCGATTTCAATAGGTTTGGCTCGTTAACAATTTACCTACACACAGAAAAAATGGTTGGTCACGTAAGATTTCTGTACATAATCCTAATTACTAGTAATTAGTGGGTGTGTTTGTTTTTACGTCAAAAAACAAAAGAATGCTGACGCCAATTTTGAAATGGCGACGGCGGTGTGGCCAAGGTTCAGGCCGAGCCTTTGAGTTGTTTGTTTTTGTGGCTTATTTTTACCCCCCACGCAAAAAGTGGGGTGTTATATATACCTACTCGTACGTTTAGCGTGTGTATGTGTTGCTGTGTATTTGTGTGGTATCGTTGTTCCCAAACAAAAAGTTCGTTGGTTCATTTCCTGCTTAAGAGAAGATTCTTACAAAAAATCACAAATCTGATTAGTTTCAAACGCACTATTGTTTTGGAAGTATTCCTGAGATAAGGCAATCTTAAGTTGATGCTGCGCAAGCAAGTAGGTACCAAACTACTTACCTCAGGAACCCAATGAAAGCTGAGAACATGTCTGTTTCAGTTTCAACTGCACCATTTATAGTGCAAGCAGGGTACATATTTAAGCAAAGCCTTACATGGCCAAGAGGGGCATGGGCTGGGGTGGCGGAAGCCATATAAATGCATTTGTTAACTTGTCTATATTTTAGGTGCATATCGTACATAGGCCGGAGGCGCCTAATTAGGGTCCGGCCATTACGCACCCATTCCGCGACGCCCCCGGCCGGTACACACAACACAGTGAAAGACTGCACTGTAGTTGAGGGCGGCTGGGAGCGTCGCGGAATGGGTGCGTAACGGCCGAGCCTCCTGATTAGGCCCCGAGTGCAAATCAATGGTGCATTCCAGTGCAGTACGAAGTAAAAAAAACTACTTTTCATTCTATCACCATCAGCTGACCAGTAATTTTGTTTAAAGCATTTATTTAGTAAAATTGTTTTTACAATTTCCGTTTATTTCATGACATTGACATAAACATTTATGATAATCATAAACATGATAACATGTGTGCATTTCGGCTTTATACAGCTTTTATCAAACACCTTGTATAATGTAGGTTATCGACCGAAATCACGAACACAGGAGATGCAAGAGACGAAATTTTATTTATTTACACTCAATTCTTACCGAGAATTGGCTTTAAGCCCGTTCCTACCCTTCACCTTGCACTCGCGAAGATGTCTCGGCGCGGCAGTTCCAAAATTAATTTTTGGCAACAAATTATTTGACGTTCATATATCGCGCAATACTAAATCTTTTTCAACTTTCCAAGGAAACGTCTAAGTAGGTGTCGTTGATGGACAAGTATACTCAAGGCGCCTGCGCTCGTACGTCATTAACTATATTAGCGTTAAAGCACATTACACCGACAATTTATGTAAGTTTTAATAAGAAACGTTGTTTTGTTTTTATTAAAAATACATTCAATGAAATCTACATCCCTTTTTCAAATTTATGTTGTTTCAGCCATTTTTTGTAACCGATTATGAGTAAGTACTCAATAATTTATAGTCAGCTATCCCCACATTTCTTCTATGATTTTTTTTATTTGATTTGATTTTCTTAATAGGTAGTACAGTATAAAAAGAAAATATCTCGCATTTTCTCGTTTGTCCTTAAACTCAAAACGAAAAACAGCGAAAGGGATTTCCTTGAAATAACATAAAGTCCAAAAAACTACTTGATCTAAGAAGATTAATTGACCCTTCGGGTATGGAACTTTAAAAATGTACTCCTACAACATTTTTAAAATTTAAACTCCTGAAGCGGAACTGGGAATGAAAGCTCCCAAAAAACACTTTATGTCTTAAGCTAAGCTCCACGCGGCACACGGGTGTACGAATTCGCAAACTGTACGTCATATTATTTGGATTCAGTTTTCATGATGTACATGATATATAAAGGAACGTAGATATAATATCATACAAACTGCGTTGATACGCAATGCAAAAAAATATTTGCACTAGTAAGTACAAACCTGGTGTCATACATACTTACATAGGAACATTTATCTTAAACATCATAAAATATGATAAATAAATACTTCTTACAACTAAATATCTCTCTTATAAAATGATAAAGAGAAGAATCTATTAAAAAACAATGGAGTTTTGAACTAAGTTTTTAAGAGAGGTAGGGATAACAAATTGATAAACCGAATACACTGCGTCAACTTAAAGAAAAAATCATCGAAGAGATGTCGGCGATCTCGCGGCCTCTTTGCAGAAGAGTATTCGAAAACTTTAGGAGTAGGACTCGCTTAGATGAGTGCAAAAACCGAAACGGTGGTCATTTAGACGAAATAATTTTTAAAAAATAAATTACAACTAATTAGCTTTCTCGTAAATAAACGATTTCTAAAATATGTTAAATGGTTTTTTTTATACGATTTTTTCAAATGTTAACTAATTCATGGCCCACCCTGTACTTAATAGAACCGGGTACTCAATAACCTACACATTGTGTTAAAATGAATTTAGATTACATATATGTCCTTGGATATAGGTACCTAAGTATGGATAGAAAAAATATATTTTTATATTATATGTGCGCTTCATTAATTTATACATTTGACTAGATTTTTGTTGTTGCGTAGATTTTGTGAACCAACCAGTTTGTCACTAATTTATTTTAACCTATAATGAAGTTTAAGGTAGAAGAATAGACAATTTTCGAAACGCGCTCAAAATCGCCAAAGAATTTGATTTCTTTTGTGAAATCACGTATTTTCTCATCAACAATAGATGTAAACGTAAAGCAACTGATAGTCAACAACTTAATTACACTTAAAAGTTAATTGATGGTCGCACTCAGAAAAATCAATTGATTGTAAACTTTTACTAAAGCTCATATTTTTGCGTTTATATTACACTAACGGCCGCTCGCGAATTCAGTGACATAAACTTTTTTTTTTAGAATCAATAATCCAAGTCATGAACTAAATACGTACCAAATTTCACCCAAAGCCGTTCAGTAGTTTTAACGTTATTCAGTAACAAACACACAAACACATACATTTTCACATAATATATAATATTATTATCAAACAATATATGAGTGCGTATATTTACCTACCTGTATTAAAACTCTACGTAGGTAATTCCTTTATCTACCATTTAATATCTCAGATGTAAATATTGTACGAGTGCCTTCAGCATACTACGAAACAGATGATAATATAATAGAGCACGTGTGTTGTTAGCTTTTCCATCAATCTACAAAGTTACAGACTAAATATAACCAAATATAGATATGCAAATGAAGTTCGGGAAGCTTAGGCACATCCTCACGGCCAAAATTCCCCAGTGCCAGAAAAGTAGGGTCTATGACCAGTGTGTGTTACCAGTGATGACTTATGAGACTGAGACGTGGTCTGAATGTCGGCCTCATAACAAAACTCAGGGTCGCGTAGCGTGCTATGGAGAGGGCTATGCTCGGTGTTTCCCTACGTGATAAGATCCGAAATACGGAGATCCATAGAAGGACCGTTATGTACGACATAGCCCGAAGAGTTAGCACACTGAAGTGGCAATGGGCAGGCCACATCGCTCGAGGATCTGACAACCGTTGGGTAAGAAAGGACCTCGAGTGGCGACCACGTACTGGACGACGCAGCGTGGGGCGGCCCCCAACAAGGTGGACTGACGACATCGTCAAATGTACTGGGAGCCGCTGGATGCGGATAGCGCAGGACCGCGCATTGTGGCGTTCTATGGGGGAGGCCTATGTCCAGCAGTGGACGGAGAAAGGCTGATGGATGGATGGATAGATGGACAGATATGCAAAGGTGACAATGCGTTTACTTTTTTAAAGTTTTTGGATTTAGTAATAAATATAACTAACTAATGGGTGGCAACGTAACTTTATTACTTGTATCACTATCAGCAACATAATTACAACTGAACGCATGGACTTAGCAGCATAAAATTTTGCTGCATGAAGGTAGAACAATTCCGAATTTGAAGATGGAATATTTTGAAATTTATAGATGAGCTTAAGAGAATTAATATCCAAGGAAAAATACGTTTAACTTTTATTTAATAACTGTGATTATCAATTAAATAAAAGTTTAATGTACCTATTCTTATTTTGGAAATTCATCCTCTTAAGCGTTAAAATCAAGAATGAAAGTTGTACAAGCTTCTTAATTTATAAGTTCATGTTCTGTAAACGTTCTGGACTGATTCCTCCTTGAATTTTATCACTTATGACTTGATTATCATACATAAAATAAAATTTTACTAATGAGGGCTACCGTTTTCTGCCTCACCAGATTGCGTCTCTGTTGAGTGAGGTCCTAAATTGTAACTTTTAAAGTTTATTAATACGCACATGAAATCAAAGGTTATATTTAGATCGTATTTTAACACAAAAGAACCATATCCTAAAAATTAATAGGCCATGCCACAGTGACGCGCAGTTCCGTTTTATTCGGAAAAAATGGGAACATAATCATTTTTCTAAGCTCTAATTTTTAATAGCTGACATTCATTGCCACATAACTCATATTTGCCATAATTAAGCCGAATTGTTACCAATTATTCACAACATTATCTTAATAAGAAATAAACCCGCGTAGTCAACCAACAAGCAATAACATTTGACATTTCGGAGACCTCACGCTACACTAGCGCCTCTAGCGGCGGATTCATACGCGATAGCCTTCATTAAATGCTTATCTTCTTTATTTCGATAATTTGTGTTTCAAAGAAAGGAGCCCTCTCAAATGCCATAATAAAAACATTTTTTTCTCACTACTAAAGACGTCTAATGTGGAGATTTAATAAGCAAAAAAAATCAAAACATTGAGGCATAGTATAACTACTTATTACTCTATGAGTAAAATTTCATTTACATAAATCTGATTTTCGAGGAGAAAATCGTCGAGAGCCAATCGTCGAATTTTGCAATTTTTTTACGCTTTTTTCAGCTATAACTACTGTTTTCCCTATCGTACGGTATTTGCCAATGCGTCACCAAAATAGTTTTTACCCGACTGCGCAATGCAAGAGCGCGAAGCGCGACGCGCAGACAGGGTATTGTGTTTAACAGTCTATATATGTATGTTTGTTCCTTTGTGGCACACTAGAGACCAAACGCCTGGACCGATTTTGATGATTCATACATCAATCGATTCGAATCAATCATGGGAGTGCTACTAAAGATATGATAGTAATCAAAATTCAATGTGGACAAAATTAGACGCCATATTGTCACAAAGTAAAAAAAAATTTGACAAAATATGTCGAGTGGGGTATCACTGTCTAGATAATCGAAAATCATGTTGAGGTTCCTAACACCATTTTTCATTTTATATGATTGTTTAGGATCTAGAACGCTTTAAAGTTGTATATTAAACACTTGCTCTTTTAATTTCAATCTTACGTTTGTATGGATCTTTGTTACTCTTTCACCTAAAAAATACTTAATGGATTTTAATGAAACTTAACAGTAATATAGCTCATATATAATAATAACATATATATATAATAATTTATGTAGTTATTGAGTGAATTGGCAAAAACATAACAATAAGTGTCACATAAGACGGAAAAAATCTCCCATCTGCGAGCCATTTTGGCCTGCACTGCAAAAACAATAAAAGTTACATGAATATAATGTAGAGTGAAAATGTATCTCTTAAATAGTTCTAAAAAAAGTCGGTAACACCATATATCTATTTTTAATGTGTAAGCCATTACCGCTAAAATAGTGAATCAAAACTAAAATATTATTTGATATCTATTTCCAAAATGCACATTTTGTATTAACAAATTATTTTTCATCAAAACAAATACTTTTATCGCTTTTGATATTTAAAGACGATAAACTTTGCCTTTTACACTATGTCATTTCGACAAATATTTAAAAAGTTAAAACGATGACAAAGTGATAGCGCGGTAATACTGAGAGACGGAGTAAACTGCGGGAGGAATACTAAGAGAAGAAATTTAATTTAGGTGTTTAAAAACGTGGATAAAACCTAGGCGAATAAGATAAAAATTGGGCTACTCGCAGTATCTGATCCTATACGAAGTACTTACCTTACAATAAAACTGTGATACAGTTCCTTCTTATTAAATGATGAAAAATAAATTATCATAATAGCTATTTATTATTATTGAATTTCAATGAAAAACTCAGGATTATCCTGTTTTTTTAAAGATATTACTTAATGTTACAAAAAAGGTTTACTTAATATAATGACAAATAACCCATTTTTCGCTAGTAGGTACATACTTATTGGAATCCCTGTATTTATTAATCAGCTCGCGATTATATTGGTTTTGTAATTATAAACGATAATTCTGCAAAATTCAAAGTAAATAATATAGATTTTTATAGGTAATTCACCCCTTTCATCACCCAACGCCTATAAGTATTGCGATGTTGTAGCTAAGAACCAAGTTCCCATCTACTTCTATAGGGGAATTCATTATAATCGATTTAGCTATTAGGGCACGGAAGCGCAACAAACAAACTCACTTTCGCATCTATAATATTATACTTACTAGTGATCCACCCGGGCATTGTACGGGCGAAATTTATTTTATCGGGATAAAATATAGCCTATGTTACTCGGACAAAATGTATTTAAATAAAGAAGATGTAATAATAAATAATGCAGCTACCATATTGGTTCAGTAGTTGACAGACTATTTGTTACAAACATAAAAATCTTGCCTCTTTATAATATGTATTAGTATAGATAGTTAGGATAACAGTATTTAATTGATGAAAAAGATTTAAAAAAAAAGTAACTAATAGGTTTATTTGATTATATTTATAAAAGTTATTTAGCATTTGTGCTTATCAGTGATACGTTATTCGGTATTTTATTTATACAAAAAAAAAATTTGGAAAATAATTGCCATGATTGCACTATTTGCAATACATACTAGGCTGGTAGCAGCACGCTTGATAGGTGGAAATATACTCTTCATTCGAGCTTTACACTATAAATTGATAATAAATGAGATTGCTATGGTGCTCTACCTAACTTTATGAAAAAAATATTATGCGATTTTAGTTTAATCAAATATTATATCCTTTGCTTTGGTGATTGCATAATTATTTAATTTAGCGATCTAAAGCAGTTGCTACCATTGTTCAAAACAACAGACGGGAATTACTGCTTTCTTCAACCTGCGACATAAACGTCATTGATTGGTATTGTATATAGGGTGATTAACAACATTTGAAGTTAACTTCTGGCATCTACATATTGGGTTTCTGTGAATTATGTAAGCTATATCAAATTATGGGACTAGGATATGACATTGCATTTGTGTATATCACAATCTTAGAGCCGGACGTTGACATGACAATGCAGCCACTGCCAATTTTAAATAGCCGACGAATGATTTTTATATATACTGCTAAACTACTAAAAAGAACATAAACAAAAGATGACTTTTTGAATAAGTGCCAGTTTACTATAAAATTTACATACATTAGATATATAGGTAAAGACTTGATTTAACTTACTACTTTAACTGTAAACTTAACAAATTTTTGCAAAAATTGAGGACCATCTGTAGCCTTTACCCCGCTGGTATATGTCTTAATAAATCAATCTTTTAGACCAGCGCAAGATACTTAATAATTCCCGCGATATTAATTCCCTTACTGAAGTAACAAGACTACGGTATATACCGTCTTAAAATACTATCCAACTAAAAAGTGTTAAATAAAAAAGGTAAATTTAAAAAATCAAAAAACCCGACTGCTTAATTATACTTCAAATAAAAACTGAAAAGAAAAAAAGAAAAAAACAAGTCCAGTAGTCTATAATTCTGTTAATAAGGAACAAAGCTACTTTAACAGTCGGGACCCATTATTGAAAAATATTATGTATTCTTGAATATCTAATGGGTCCCGACTGTTAAAGTAGCTTTGTTCCTTATTAACAGAATTATAGACTACTGGACTTGTTTTTTTCTTTTCAGTTTTTATTTGAAGTATAATTAAGCAGTCGGGTTTTTTGAATTTTTAAATTTACCTTTTTTTTCAAATGCTTATTTCTCAAATGTCTCTCAGCTTGCGTTCGCTCTTAATGTTCCCACTGCAGAAGCAAAGTCGTTCCGTACGGATTATGTAGGGAAAAAGGGCCATTGCCCACCAAGTGCGACCAACGGCTTAACGTGGCTTCCGAAGCTTTCGAGAAGAAAAGTTCTTGGTCACCCATCCTATGACCGGCCCTTGCTAAAGTTGCTGATCACAGATTAGGGATAAAATTGGATGAGATATCTGTCAGGCCGGTGATGTCACATACAAGGGTATTGTTAGAGTTTTTAAACCACTATAAGATTACAACATATAAGATAAAAAACATTGTCCGCCTCCCCTCTTAATAGGCTGACAATGATGAGCTTATGAATTAAGAAGCTTGTACAACTTACATTCTTGATTTTAACGTTTAAGACGATGAATTTCCAAAATAAAAATAGGTACATTAAACTTTTATTTAATTCATAATCACAGTTAGACCTAAAAATGTCCATTGTGAAAAATTATCGAAGTGTTGGAAACATGTACTTTTCTGGGGCTGGTATGTTCTTATGAATAAAAGCACCTAAATAAAAAAGGTAAAAAAAATATCTATTTCCCAAACAATCGTATCAACATCGATGTAACCGAGCGATATCGAAAATATCGATGTTTGTTTGAAAACAAAATGTAAATGTACATCCCTATTGCAGCTGCAGCAGCAATTTGCTAAGCTCTTGGCATTGAACTCCTCTAAATCTGAGTTGAGGGATGAGTTTCCAATCAATTGATTTTTTTTTCCAAAGAACCTAGATTATGAAATCGGCGCCCATATAAAATTAATCAAAATTGGTTTTGCAACAGATCATTAACCTACCAAACTATAAATAAAACACCGATTAAAACACTGTGATAAGATAATCACTATTTGATGTTTTGTTGAATAAACATAATTAAATTTAATTGTATTTTAAACAATGTACCTACCTATATAAACGTTAAGCCTCTGATGGTAGTACTGTTCCCTTAGTACGAGTTTGAGCTCACGAAAACTATCATAGTTTTCGTAATTGTAAATTATGTTTCTATGTCCTATTTGGTAAAAAGTAACCAAATATACTTAAATTTTAAGAAGACGCAATTGATTTAATGATAGAATTTAAACACTGTTTATTTGTATTGAAACGAAAACAAAAAAAAAACATTACCCTTAGTACGAGTGCGAGCTCACGAAAACTATCACAGTTTTCGTAATTGTAAAACTCGTACTAAGGGTACTGGTCGTACTACGAAGTGGCCGATGCAATAAACTCACATAAGTACTGAATATTAGCTTTACTTGTCATGACTCCAAAAGAGATTAGGAAAAATTACGTAGGAATATCTTTACTTTGCTGTACCTACCTAAGTATATACTTAGGTAGGTATATATAGGTACTGAATTACTAAGTATATGAAAATTTGTTTCAAGAAGCTTTTTGACTGGAAACGTGGCACAAGTGAAATTATGCACATTAAAGTTGCGAACTTCAGTCAAAGTTAAATCATGTTTTAAATCGGCAAAGAGCTCTCTTACTCAATAACCATAAATAAATAGAACTAATGCATGAAACTAATGTCAAATTGCATATATTATTATTGTATAAATTTAACATTCGTGCCTATTTATTTAAGAAACTTACTTTAAATTTTAAATCGGCAAAGAGCTCTCTTACACAATAACCGTAAATAAATGGGAACTATTGCATGAAACTAATGTAAAATTTCATATATAATTACTGTATCAATTTATCGTTTGCGCATATATAATTAAGAAACTTACTTATTTAAAAAAAAGCGCAATATACGGACGATTTTCGAAAAGTAGAAGGTCGATTTTGGAATTCAACACAATGTTGTCACATCCCACACATGAATAAAGGCACATCCAAATAACCTAATCAATTTACCAACTTAAAACTAATCTTAAAAATTCACACTCATCTGCTGCAGTCTGAGTTAAATTCATATAGTTATTCATTATTTTAAATAAGTATATTTATTTTGATTTTTATTTGTTTATGTTTAATTTTAGGTCGCCTTTTGTCTTCGATCAACAGTTTGATCAATGACGTTTATTTTGATTGTTGTCTCCCAAGGGTTGACTGGTAGGGTACAACTAGCTATAAAGTTCACCTTTTGTAACATTTTTGATTTTTGACGAAATAAATTATAATCACAACAGCATATTTTACGGGATAAGATTGCTAATAATTTTATGAGGCGGGAAACGGGTGCAGGTCTCAATGAATGAAAGTTGTTTGTATCCTCATAATTTCACTATAACAACAAATTGAAATGACTGTTAGAGGTCATTCGTATTCAAATATTAAAAATGTCACATCTCTGTAAATAAAGTTTATGATGGAAAACCAAAAACAATAGCTAAGTAGATATTTGCATAATATATTTATCAATAAATTGCTATCTCCGAAATATTGTTTGCATTGTAAAGTACATATAATAAACAGTTTACAACTACCTAAAATCATTATAAAATACCTACAAACAAAAGAAGTAACGTCAAACGTATTGTCGATAATATTATGCTGATTTGATATCGTAAATATGCTTTTATTTGTTTATAATCAATAAAGATCTATTGGAGAAATTCAGTTTTATTTCACTTTAACCTATTATTTAAATCATTTAAGTAATAACACAATAAAAACAAATATGCACTTACTTTTCATCTGCCATTTTCAATAAAATTTATTTCAATAATAATTGTAACACAATATCACAGTTAATATATTAGGGTAGGTGCTTAAAACTATTATCACATATTTTTCATATAGAAAATAAATAGGGTACACTTTTCAAATATCAAAAAAGTAAGTTAATAAAATTGTACTATTACGAAGTTCGCGTCATTATCACGGACTTTTCATTGTGATATGCGTACGAACGCGTCTTTATTTCGCGATGTACAAACGTTTACTGACTTATGCACGTCGTCCGTCTACGCGTGATAAACTCTTCACGCGATAGGTAAAGAAATGACTACAATTCTAAATAGGTGTGCACTATGCTTTTCTGTTTTCTTGTCAGGCGATATACGTAGAGTAGTGATAATTTTATGCACATACAAAGTACACTCACTAATCGAGATAATTAATGGCTCTGGGGAAAATTTTACAAAACATTTGCATGCGTACATTGTGTACTTATTGTGTTTTTCAATATTCATGCAATTTTCATCGGTCTGTATCGTAGCAGAGTTGCCTATTGTCGCACGGTCAATGTATGTCCGAAACAAATGCCCTTTGTTTTCATGTTCATTGTAAAATAATTTAATCATAATAATCCACTAAATACTTGGGGACTTACCACGGGGAGCAAAAGAAGATAGATCATTCTGTTCTCCAGTACCTACATACTTACACTAAGAAATGCACACAAGTATTTATTTTGTAATTATTTTTGACCTGTAACGTGGCTATGTTTGAGGAACAAGTGAAATTATGCACATGAAAAACGTATGACAAAATAAAAACATTTTATAAATCAGCATAAAGTTCCCGGACGCACTAAAAAAAACTTGAAATATAAAAATCAAATTAAAAAAAAAAATGGTTGCCTGTAAAGTCGGTTTTACGGGCGAAGATTTTACGTGACAACGTCTTTTTCTCGGTAGAATATTTATTGATATGAATATAATTAAATTGCACAATAGGAACAAGGAATTGAATGAAAATAAGAATTGCACAAATTTTAACTATAGAAATATATTTTGTTTACTAAAACATTGTACATGTAAACTTAAACTTAACACGAGAGACTCATCGTAACGTTACCGAGCGTTACACTTTTTCATAAGTGACTCCCAGCCGCAACCTAATTTAAGACGTTGTCACGTCAATAATTATTAGCTGAATCGTTTCAAAACTTTTTACGAGTTTTTATAAGTGGAAAGGACGAAAATGAATAAAAATTTGCATTGAAAATCGATATTTCTAATTAGAAAATTTGCGAAACCAACAAGTAGATAGTTTTGTCGGTTTGTAAAGTTTTTACATCTTAACCAATATTGATAAATTTTGGAAAAGATATAAATAAAAGAAATAAAGGGGAGCTTCCAGTATAATATATTTAAGTACATTTTGCCCTAGATAGTAAAAGTTTGTATGGGAAAACAATAGATTAGGGGAAAAGTATTTTCAAATTATAGTATGTATGAACTTGTAATAAAATCTCTTTGGCTACACTATTTGTATCTGGCTGATTTTGGTATAATTAAAAAGTATAAATTTTAAGGAAGATAATTCCAAATTCAAATTAGAAAAATGTGTGATTTTCATTTGTTTTTCTTAATGTCATCATCATATACAAATAGGTATTAAGTTAAAATATGCTGTCTATAAAATCAGTTGACAAGACAACACACATTAATTTTTTAAACAGACAGCACTGCGCTGTGATAAAAATTTACTATAAATATGTATGACGCTGATTGCTGAATCAAAATCTTTTGGCTTTGTGATAAAAGTCAAAATTGTGACTTCTTTATGAATTTTAAGTTAAATTGTGAATGACAAAGCAAAAGATATCTCCTTGATTAAAATGCGTCTGGATGAAAAAACTTTGGGTGATATAAAAAAATACAATATTTATTTATTAGCACTATCACAGTCAAGCTGCCGTATCGTCGTGATTTAATTATCATTTATATTAACGCCCACAATTATATTACTAGTCTGGCGGTCGCGAATCAAGTTAGCGACTATCGATCAACACGTGATGTTCCTACATGTGATATGATAATAATGGTGCATTTACACAGGATAGATACATTTAAAGAACAAAAAAATGGAACAATCCTTGAATCTCTTTTGTCCTTCCGTCAAATCCCTTCCATTTCGTAAAACTTTTTTCCAGGGCACGTAGCGGTATCAAGCTGAAATTAATTACAAATACTAGATACTAGGAGGAGCTCGATGGCGCAGGTGGTTAGCGCGTTCGGTTGCGATCGTTGAAGTTAAGCAACTTTCGCAGTGGTCGATCTTTGGATGGGTGACCAAAAATCTTCTATCTCGAGTTCCTCCGTGCTTCGGAAGGCACGTTAAGCCGTTAGCACCCGCCAATCCGCACTGGACCCGCGTGGTGGGTCGTGGCCCAATCTCCCTATTCCATCCATAAGGAAACCCCAGCAGTGGGGACATTAATAGGCTGATGATGATGACTAGATACTACAATCCCTTAGAGCAGTGAAATTATACAACTTAAAAAAAAACTCATTTCACGCCGGGTTAGCGAGTTCAATTCTTACTTGATCGGCTTTTTCTCTTTTAGCTCTTGTACTAAAGACCTTTGTTAACGTAAAAACACTTAAATGCGAGTATGACATCTATAACAGGTAGAAAAATGCACGTAGGTATTCATTACACTAACTTGTGCCCTCTCCGGGATTCGAAGCCGGCGCGTTGGATACGCTGTTAGCATCACTATGGACCATTTGATCCATAATGTGTATGGTGTCGATTCTGCCATGATTCTCTAAGCCTTAACTCAAAATTGACAACGGTATCCTTGTCATTCTCAAAACAGAATGAAAAGGAGAGACTGATGTTAAATTAAATTTGTAGTTTAAATAATTAATTAATTTCAAGTCTGTGTAAACTTAACTGGTTAACTGAAAAGTAATAAGAGTAACTTAATTGAATTGTGTAAAACTGTATGTTTCCCAAATGAAAATAAATAAATAATCATGACAGAATCGTCACCAACGCCCGTGTAGAAGCTCCATAATGGCGAATCAAATAATAATAAAGATATCATGACTGCCTTGTTACTACCATCCTGTGACAAATACGTGTTTACATCAAATATTTGCTATACAATTACTTAGTAAAAAAAACATAGGTACGTAACGTTTCGACGTATCAAAACATCCAAAGTAAACAAACAACCCATGTTGCATGTAAATATGTTTTCCGTTTGTATAGTGAAAAGTTCGTAATCACCCATACTATTCATACGGCATAATAGCCTCCGTGGTCGACTGGTTTGTACACCGGCAAGTAAGCAGGCTGCCACCCGGCAATCCCGGGTTTGATCTCTGGCCGAGACAATCGCAACTGCAGTCGTTAGCATTTAAAAGAGATAGGGTCCAGTGGTATTTTCGCTCGAAATGTTGCACCAATCTAGGAAAGTAATGTACACCCAAATAAAGTATTGCCTTTACATTATAGGAAAACCACTTACATTTCTTCGAGATACATCGAATCTTTGGTACTGGCCACATACATGCGAGCCTCAATCGGCAAAAGTTGTATGAAAATCCATATCTGTCGTGTTATTTGAAAATGGAACGATCATTTACTCCTAAAAATGCCAACCAAGGAGGTTACTTATCAAAGGGTTAATTTAAATTTCAAACTTACTTGTGAATAGGAAGCGTTTATTGAAATAAAAAAATAATAATAATGAATAAGTGCTGCATTGTTCGATATTGATTTTGAAGAAAGTTCTGTCTAGGTAGGTACTACAGTCTGTGCGGAAAGAGAATGGGATTTAGATTGGAGGGCGCTGTAGTGCTTTTCTACCGTATTTGTAAGGTTTTACCCCTTTTAGACATGATTAAATACAAAAACACGCAAGAAATCACAACAACAAACAAATCCGTGTCAATATAAAACTTTGACGTTTTACAGATTGCTGGGTTTGATTGCCAAATAAAAATCTTAATGTTAGTTCCGTTTTTCGCCACGCCCATTCTCTTTTCGCACAGACTCTACTTAATTTTAATTTCCGCGCAGTATTTGAGAAAAGAACTATACAAGCCTTGGCCACAACTGGGCATTGATGGACATAACATTTACACGTTCGTCCACCAATGCCTCTTTTGCTGGCCGCTGCAGTAATGTACTAATAACACTTTCTTTTGAAGGTGTTGTGTTTCTGTGGGCAATCATCGTTGGTGAGGCTCCAAAGCTACACAAGATAGGGTTGAAGCCGGCAAGATGAGGGCAAGATAACCGGTACGGCAGAAAAGTATAAATCAAACCATCCCATCTGATATCACATTTTGTCAGCTGTGATCATAGACTAAACCAAAAAGGGAAGATACGGCACTCCATGCTCAAAAGTGGTCCGCTTAAATTGTGGTGAATGACCATAATTCGCTTTAGTCACAATTGGACATTCAAACACGCTGCATGTGCACTCAATATAACAATATTGCGTATATTCTGTGTTATGAAGTTGAAACAATGCCTTCGATGCTTTTATAAAGAATACAAATAGTTGAAAATCAAATAACAAATGCCTCGGCAACACTTTTCATTCGTAAAACTGTAAAATCATTTTTTTCTTAAAAATAACGGTTTGTAGTGAATGTTATTTACGTGATCACCATTTTGTTATCAAGAAAAGTACAACAATACGCTGCGTTAAAGCGTATAGTTCTGTCACGCTCGCTCGATTGAATGTTTATATACAGACGTGTGCGTGTGTAAGAGTTGCTTATGTAGTTGAGTCGGATGATATTTTATTTGATGCCAGAGCGTACCGTATCTACCCTTTTTGTTTTAATCTAAGGATGTGATGGTTAGATTTGCTGGGTCATTTATAAAGCACCCCACCAATTCTATACACTCATATTTTAACAGTCCACGTAGGAAATTAAACATTTAAAGTACTTTCCTTAAATAAATGATTGGTCTTCCCCAAACATTTTTAAGAGGTACTTTCTTTATGTACTGTTAGTAAATAAGGGTCGTTACAGATAACAATTTTAAATTGCTTTTTTTATCTGGAGTGTGCTTATAATTATGTGGTAGTTTGTTTGTTCGTTTGTTAATTTTTAGATTGGGAACGAAAATTATTACCAAGTGTTTTTTGTAAAATATTAATGAAATCTTTTTTTTAACTGCTATGTATGTACGTTTGTTCGGTTGGAATCTTGCAACTCAATTTTGAAGCAGTTGTTTTCATTCGATTGAGCTGAAATTTTGTACACACGTTTAGTTTGGATTATAATGCATGGTGAGCTGTGTGACGTCATTCAAAATCCTATATGGCGGAACATACAAGATGGCGGACTAGCTATTTTCGATGCACTCCTACAATATGGGTATCAAATGAAAGGGCATGATGAGAATAACACAAAAAATAAAGTTACGTCACTTTAAATCCAATATGGCGGACAAAGTTTTTTATGTTTTGCTACAATATGGGTATCAAATGAAAGGGCTTGCTGAGAATAACTCGATAAATAAAGTGACGTCACTTTTAATCCAATATGGCGGACAAAGTTTTTTTATGTTTTGCTACAATATGGGTATCAAATGAAAGGGCTTGCTGAGAATAACTCGATAAATAAAGTGACGTCACTTTAAATCCAATATGGCGGACAAAGTTTTTTTATGTTTTGCTACAATATGGGTATCAAATGAAAGGGCTTGCTGAGAATAACTCGATAAATAAAGTGACGTCACTTTAAATCCAATATGGCGGACAAAGTTTTTTTATGTTTTGCTACAATATGGGTATCAAATGAAAAGGCGTGCTGAGAATAACTCGATAAATAAAGTGACGTCAACTTAATTCAATACCGCTTTTTTATACTGCTAAGTTTTTTACGCTTTCCTAAAGGGTATCAACAAAAAAAAACTAGCGATAAATGTGGGGTTTTAAAGTTCTTGATTATGTGCATCTTTAAACTAAAAAAACTTAAAAACAAGCTTTTTTTACTCTTAGCTATGTTTTGTGGTCTACTTTTACTCATGTGCTTAAAAGAGGTGGTTTGTTTGTTCATATTTTTTTTTGTTGTGGACGCGTTTTTTTCTTGCTTTTCTAATTTTAATAAATATATAACTGTCTTTCAGATTTCGCACCTAATGACAGTTGCGACAGGCCGGCCCAATAAGGAGAAAGCAACCAACATCCTGATCATCTGCATGAAGATAAAATATATATTATATATATATATAGGGGGATGAAAAATAGATGTTGTTCGTATCTCAGACCTACTGAATATGCAAATAAAATTTCACGAAAATCGGTCGAGCCTTATCGGAGTAACTACTCCTACGGTGTGCGTAATTGAACTCAATTACGCACACCGTGACACGAGAATTTTACATATTAGATATATATATATCATACACTATATATATCTATATTATTTATGTATATATCATACATAAATAATATACATATATATAGTAGGTATATTTATTGAAAATAAAAAAAATATAAAATATTGAATTCTTTTTATTTAGAAGTAACCTACTCGGCTACTACGCAAAGTCCGTATTGAGCCTTAGGAACGGCGGCCATCTTGTGAATATTTCCGTCGTCCGAAATGGCCGAAGCCGTGGTGGATGAGAAGTCGACAGGATGTTAGATTTTGCTTTACTGAAAAGGATACAGACTGAATTTAAAAAAGTTATTGATACCATTAGAAAGGTAGTTAAATTTCCTGCATTTTGAGAACAACTAATTTTGACATTTTCGTAACTAACATTAGGAAATAGGCGTTTAATTTTAAAAGTTTATTAAAAATTGACTTTTTGTTGGGTTCAACCCGCTCTATTTAATCGTTTTTCGAGTTACAGAGATCCAAGTGTTCTGTAGTAGATTCTTTATTTAATCAGCTTTACGGTAGTATTTTTTGTTTGGTCCTAGCTTCAGTATTTAGCGAGAAAATGGCATTTCTAACTGAAAGTCCGGAATGGCCGACATTTTTCGCTTCGCTTCGCGCCGCTTGGACTGTTGAGAGCGGCTGCTTTGGTTGCCACGGACTTCCCGGTGGTTATATAAGCACTTAAAGCATAAGTTTGGCATAACCAAAAATCATAAATTTATAGTTACTCTATGAAATCTTTTCATTGAAATTTAAATTTCTACAAACGAGTTTAATTTACACACGGAACAAGACCGGCTCGCACTTGACAGGTTTTTTTATGTATATGAATGTAATTAATTAGTGAAATTAAATGATTCCGTAGTTCAATATAAGCATGTGTCGAATTGTTTATCATTCTTAAAATACATTTAATTGTGTATAGTAAGTGCCTACTTAAATTAAATATCATCATTCGATTCCGCCTATCAATTGGATACTTGCCAAAACACGTATCTTAATTTAGTTCACTAGGTATATATGTATAGTGGCTATTGAAACAAATAGTGAACGAGGGCAATGGTCCACATTCTTTGTTTACTAATACGATAGGACAAAGTTTATATACGATATAATCTTTGTCGCATTTATTTTTTCTTTACCCCCTCCGCCTCAGAGACCTCAACCAACAACTTATTAATAAACGAGGGTCAAGCTTAGTTACGCCGTGTTTTGTTTCGTGTGTTATATCACCCAAGTGCTATTTTTAATTTATTGACATACTACATACATACATACATACAGACAAAACATATAGTAACTAATCCAAGCTTATCCATTTGCGGCCGGTAGGGGTCGCAGGTCGAGACGCCGTGAAGTCCCGCAACGGGGATCTCGCGGTTTTTGCACTTAACAGCGTAGAGGGTATTCGCAGGATTTTTTAGACGATAGCATGGTAATATTATCTATACAGTATTGTGACTCCGCCCTGTCCTTGAAAATAAATGCCTACACCGAACGCTGCGTTGGCACGCGGTAGGGCCGCCAGCCTACAGTATTTTATGTAGTTTTGTTTTTAACGCGAGTGTAGGTAGATTACTCGTTTGTCTCTTTTTTCATCCTAACTACTTATTTATATATTATTCCAGATATTTTGCCCGATGGAAAAACCGAAATAACTAAATATTAGAAACAAATAACGTACTAGTAGATAGGTATATAAAAAATATTCTATAAAGGTAAGACACCTTTCCAATATTTCAGGTAATTTAAAAAATGATATCTCTGGGTGTGTTATTGAAGAGTTCAAGCAACCAAAAACAGCAATTGTGCTGTTGTACGATACTGATCGTCGTTTGTTCTTTTCCATACTAAATTATGTAGGTATCTACTTAATTAAATCAAATATTTACAATACAAAACGCATGTTTAAGCACGGCTAACTGCATAAAAAACAATTCAGACCGTTCGGTCGTCGTTGCGGCGCAGCGGCGCATTCGCGACTGGGTGCACGCCGAGAGCACATCGAACTCGAGTGACGTAGGTATGACTCGCTTTCCGACCGTTTGTATGAAGATAGAATACTGTATGATATTATTACCGTGACGATAGTATGCCGTAAGCGCTCGTAAGCCGCGCGGACTGCTTAACGGCTTCTCCTTTTCGCACCCGTGAGACTTGCGAGAAGCTAGTTCTGAGGTCCGTTCGTTGGTGTGCCCCTTAAGGGCGCCAACGTCTGTAAATAGAGGTTTTGACTCCGTCAAAAAGGGGGTCGCAGGTCGTGGGTTCAGAAATGAAAGATTGACTTAGTAGAAAATTAATCTTTATATTGTGCCCAAATACAGTTCTGTGGCCGTCGCAACTTCGAAGGTAAGGGGGGATAATAGAGAGATACACAGGCCTGCCTGGGAGTATCCGTCTGCAGATAGGTCGAAAGTCCAGCTCCTTCGAAAGTTCAGGGGTCAGCAAGGATCGTCGGTGTATTCCACCGACGACTGTCCGTTACGTTCAAATGTTGTAGCTGTTTCCCGGCTGAAAATCCTCTGGCAGCCTCTGGAAAACAGTGCTCTAAGTGCGATAGGTAGATTTAGCAACTAGAACCCAAAGGGCAGCACCTTAATAAATTGCTCCTGGACTCTTGAGACGGTCCCAACGGCCAACGGTTCAAAAGGAGTAGGACAGACTGGCGTTATTAGAGAAGAGAACATCATCATAACATTGTTTAGTTTAAATTTAATAACTTATTAATATTAAGACCTATATTCACGTACAACGTTACACTTTGTTTATAAATAAGAAGGATAAAGTTGTATGATTTTTTAAAAATTAATGTCAAATTCAATCGAGTCATGGTCAAGGTAGTTATATCCTACCGTTACCGTTAGTGAAATTACTTTCGTGCTCGTGATAGCCACTAGTGTTTACTTTGTATATGATAATGATAAAAAGCAGATGGCTAGATAATTATTTTTAGGGAGCAATACAAACTTACATATTATGGTATCGCGTGTTCTATCGCTTGCTTTTACAAGTAACCTATGGCTTGGGTATGGCAGATTTATCATCAGTCCACCGCCTATTTTCACTGACAAAAATTGCACCTCATGCATTGTAAAAATTAAAAACTCGGGTCCTCCCAGCTATCCCCACCCAGCTGGAGTATAATCTTATTCTAAGGCAGGAATATAGTGGGGTTGGTGGGTGCTAGCGACTGCACATACAGCCAGGACACTCACTTAACGAGACTTAATGTTGCACAGCTTATTAGACCCGCCCACCACCCGACCAGCACCGCCTCAACTAGCTTATATTCTTTATATCGATTTCTAATATCGGTCACCGGATCGCCTCGCTCGCAAGATGTACGCGCGCGGGCGGTGGGTGGACAACTCGATGACCACCAGTTACTCGCACGCTTTTTTTCGCACGTTACCTGAAATATTGGAAAGGTGTCTTACCTTTATAGAATATTTTTTATATACCTATCTACTAGTACGCAATTTGTTTCTAATATTTAGGTATTTCGATTTTTCCATCGGGCAAAATAGTTGGAATAATATATAAATAAGTGGTTAGGATGAAAAAAGAGACAAACGAGTAATCTACCTACACTCGCGTTAAAAACGAAACTACATAAAATACTGTACCTAGGCGGGCGGCCCTACCGCGTGCTAACGCAGCGCTCGGCCGTAGGCATTTATTTCAAGGACAGGGCGGAGTCACAATACTGTATAGATAATATTACCGTGACCTGACGTTCACTGGTTAACAGCGAGGCGTCCACCGATAGCACACCCGACGTTAGCTGACAACGCGGCGTCCTCCTGAGTATGCTCTTCGACCACGAGTGGACTTCGCGCCACGAGGAACACGGACACACACACACTTCCTTTGATTTTGCCTTTGGGAAAGTTTCCTAATTTTCATCATGCAGGATAAAAGACTATTTGATTAGTGAGTCGAGCACCTAAGTTTATGTAGCTGAGTAAAGCTCCTGGGTATCTAAACAAGTAGGTGCACAATTGAGGCTTTAGTTGCTATTCGATAAAATGAAATGGAATGGAATGGAAAAAGCTAGTTTCTTCTGATGTCAAGTAGGGTCGCTACATAAATGCCACAATTAATAAATACGATTCATCCGCATAATAAAATAGCTCTCACGTGACTTTCGCGTCATCTAATAGTCGTATTATTGTTTTTGGACATTGCAAGATATTTCATTGATGCAAATAAAACACTTAAGAAGAATCCTTTTATCAGAGGGCGAAGTAGGTACACTTCAAATCAACATTCGATGGCATTAAAAACTATGTAAGTTAGAGTAGTGTAACGCACTTTCGGTTGCGACGTTCAAGTTAAGCAACTTTCGCAGTGGTCGGTCATTGGATGGGTGACCAAAAATTTACTATATCGAGCTCTTCCATGCTTCGACACTGGAGTTCCGTTCTGCATTTGCAGTCGTTAGCACCCACCAATCCGCACTGGGCCCGTGTGGGAACATTGATGTTGATGAAGTTAGAGTAGGACAAACTATCACGATAACCAAAGCCTTATTAAGGTAGTAGGATCACACCGTTAGCGATCGCCAATGTCGAGAAAGTTCACGTGCTTGCTTCATGCTAGCTTATTCTGCTTTACTGCGAACAACAAACGTATTTACAACACTGATAAAAATAACGATAAAATACTGTTTGTTTATTTTGTTACGGAGCGACAGGAAAACCTTGGCGTATGTAAAAGCAAACATTTTCAAAGTCCTAACTCGAAAATACGTAGAATTAAATATTATATTAATAAATGCATCAGCTTTGTCTTAACTCGTGCTGTTATTCTTTATAAACAATTCACGCAATTGTATATTTCGGTACTGTTGCAAGCGCCATGATCACGGAGTAACAGTCAGTACCCCTGGCACGACCCAATATCGCATTCGTATCGTTTGCGAGTCCGAAATGTAATTGCAAATGTGTACTGATTTTTAGTTCTCGTTACGTACTTTGTGCCGCTGCTGTTCAAGTTTCCATACAAAATTTGACATTGACATTTCGGTTTGCAAACTATTTGAATTCGATAATGGTTCGTGCTAGGGGTACATTTCAGGTCAGTTACTCCGTGATCATGGCGCTTGCAACAGTGCCGAAATATCGGAGACTCGTAAAAACAAGGTACATGGTAGCAATCCCGTTAATAACATAAATTGCTATAGCGGGTATATTGGTTCATTTCAGCAGCCGCCAACGCCACCAAGATTCCGCCTCTTCGTCACCTGACACTACCTATAGCAGTTTCCACTGCTGAAAGTATTCAAAATTTTACTTCAACCCGCGCCGCTGCCATATAGATTTTTCTCACAATCTGGAGAAAACCTCATATCAATAACGAAAGTAATTCTCTGATGGAAATGTTACGTTAACACAAAGAAAACGACAGAGTTCAAAAAGGCATAAAGTCGACACACAAGTGGTGTTCATAACTTATGCCTACATTTTCTTAAAATTATTGCAGTTGCAATTGTTAAGTAATCCACCCACAGACCTAATAAACCAATGTCTTTGTAAGAAGTATAGCGTAAACTATAGGTTTTCCATTTCATAAAATTAAAAACAAACTGTTCAAACATTATTTTATGCTTTTATTTAAATAACACAAAAGAACTCGACAGTTCAAAAGAATATTTGCAATTACAACTGTGAAGAACATAGATTCATTATGTTTAATTGCTGAAGTACAGCATATTGCAAGACAGATGCAATGTTATTAGCCCCAAATTGCATAAAACATAATAATTAGCATTAGTATTAATTACGTGTTTTATTTCAACAAAATAAATGAGATATCGTCTCTCAGTCACTCCAACGTTTAACTTTCAAAGGAGATGGTTCAAAAGTGGTAGTCGGTGTACGGCAGCGACGAAACATATAGGTATCATTTAAAAACTTATTTTTGATTAAGTATAAAATGAACAGATACTTTATATTTTTTGTTTTTCTCAAATTAATTTTAAATCGTATAAAAAACTAAACAATTTTGTAAGGAAGCTGGCCACCCTGTCATAAGTAACGTTATATTTTTAGTATGTGGCAGCTTATAACGTCAACCTAATCACTATGGCTAATGTCAATCAGTCCAGTCATACTTGATATTCTTGAAATCATGGTGAACTTATTATACCAATAGTCGATTCATTCTTCTTGAAATAAAATACCCACAAAATACCTCATAATTGAATGATCAAACGAACTTACTTAATTGAAGTTCGATCTGAATTATCCTGTTATCGCCGAAGAGATTTATTTTTCTTTACTATGTAGTACCTACCCGCAGTACGACCAGCCAGTATGCACACAGTTTAGAGCGTAGTAAAAAAAATGGGAAGGAACCCCTCTCTTCACCACGCCTCGGCGCCGCTACTCGTCGGCGTCGGTTCGATGCTCATATATTTTAGAGAATAAGAAACATCATTGACGATGTTATCCTAGATAAGTAGGGGGTAAAAAATATTAGGGTGGGCGGGATCCTAAATCTCTTCGGCTATAACAGGATAATTCAGATCGAACTTCACTATGGTAAGTTCTTTTGATCATTCAATTATCCTGTTATCACCGATGAAATTTATTTTTCTTTACTATGTAGGTGTTCAGAGAGTAAAAGTCAATGTTGTTAAGAAATAAATAGGATATTATCCGACATAAATTATGATATTCAGTACCAACATGCGTTAAGCTCTGCTAAACCGTTTTTCTCAGGAACGCGTGGAGGTGTCAAACTGAAATTCATATCTAATACTCAACTGTCTACTGTCCCTTGGAGCTGTGAAAATCTAAGATAATAACAAATAAAATCCAATCAAAAAACATAATATACTTACTTTCTTATTAGAACCTAAAAATATATATATTTAAAGTATCGATATGAGTAAGTATCGAACAAAGATCTAAATACTACTTATATGAAGTGGGATGAAAATAGGTATCGATACCTTGGGGGTATTGAAACATCCTTACATTACACTACTACCATAGCACGGTTGATAATAGCACCTACTTTTAATCACGATACCTATACTTAACAGGAATTGCACTTAAGTTAACTACATTTAACATTTGCACATGTGCCAATATGTGTATTACGTCTTCCGCACAAAATTGTCATTGTGGTAATCAACGTACTGTTGCCCTTGTTAAAAATCTATTTTTACAGACTGTCACTCGTATAATTAATGGAAATTATCTCTATGCTGTGTTATCTCAACTGAGTATACTATACACCACATGCCTGTTTATTTGCATGACCAATTAGATTCAGTCAGCTGAACACAAGGGGTCACATTACTATTAAGCAAATTCATGTATTATATTGATCGACTTTATTTACCTATAGTCTGTTTCTTTCATTTTATGGAGAGTTCAAGTAGGAAATCTTTTCATACTTATATTTTTTATAGCCAGGTAGGCAAATGACTCTACCCCACCTGATTTTAAGTGGAGGTAGAATCCAAACGCGAAGATAGCTGATACAGCAGTTATAAACTGCCACACCACCCATCCTCACGTTGCCGGCCTGCAAAAATGCTTTTACACGCCTCTCTTAAAGAACCCCAACTTGTAGAAAGAAGGGAACACGTGCGCGGGCAAAAAATTCCACTTGCCAATAGTACGACAAAGAAATGAGTCTCCAAATTTCTTTGTTCGTGTAGGAATAGTGGTCACAGTAAGTCGGTGCCAAAGAAGGCCAGCGCGCGTGGTCCTCTGAAGAAAAGGTGATGTGGTGGGATAAGGGAGGTAACTCCTCAGAACCCACCGTGGTATAGTCGGTTAAACGCGCTTAATGATGCCACATCGCGGCGTAATTATAGAGACTCGAGTTTCTTAGGCCCGTATTATAGAAAATTTCTCAGTGATTGATCTAGTCTTGAGCATAGTTAGAAAGGGATGTCGCTATATATAGCAGATAGCGACATCCCTTTCTAGCTATACTCAAGTAAAGATCAACACTTAGTTGTCATTCTGTAATAAGGGCCTTAGTTACCTCTTCATAGCCATAGCAGCGCGCCGCTGCAACATATCCAAGGCATCAAGTCAGTACTTAGCGGAGCTATGCCATCCCACAGGTAGATGTAGAGGAGAATTTTTAAATGTACAAATTATTTTACTTCAATGAAAACAAATGGGAACTAAGTACCAGCCTAACGAATTTCTTACCTTCCTTACAAATAGGATTAAAAAACAAGGTATCTCCATATAAATTAAAAAAGAAAAAAAAAAACATATCTTAAATTTTGGTCTCGAAATCTAGACCGATGTTACTGGAGGTGAAATAAAAAGAGAATTTATAAGCACTAGCTTTATTTCAATAAGTAGGTATAAAAGATATACAATCCAATGCATTGAAGCATGGTGGATACAAGTAACATGGGCAGGAGAAACATTATTTCTTCGCTAATAGATAAATCATATTAGTATATGTAGAAGTCGTAGTGTGATATGATAAATCGAATTTAAATACGGATAATGAGACAATGGCGACAACATTGCTTAATAAAGAAATTTTCTTCATGGTTACAACACTAACCTAACCAAGTATGAACCCAAGAATATATTTATGATGAGGAAACGATTTTTCCGCAATCTTTCTGAGGCGACTCGCGTTTTCGCAAAATCCCTAGATTTATTTCGAAAATTCGATTTATCATCTTTCGACATTATGTACAAAGAGACATATAGTTTTCCTGCCTTTTGCCTAATATTTTTTACAAATTTTAAATCGATAGTGGTGTCGATTCTGGCATCATTCTCTAAACCTAAACTTAAATTTGACAACAGTGTATCCCCGTCATTCTCTATACAGATTGAGGAGAGACTGATGTTAAATTTAGTTTTAAGTTTAGAGAATCATGTCAGAATTAGACACCAGTGAATGCTTATGGGCATTAAGTGGACGCAACCTCATGTTTACAAGCCCTTTGCTTTACTCAAGTCTCATCCTACATGTACTGGGTATGAGTCTGAGCTTATTACAAAAAGCTACATAATATAAATACAGTTCAAAGTAGCAAAAATGATTTATTACTTATAGCACTATTAACAGTTGTAGTTTCAATACCGTTTTTAACATCTTATTTTAAGTAATTACAATAAATTTATATCATCAGTGTTTTATTGCAGAGTTAAACTTTTCGTAAAACACTTAAATATACTTAAATAGGAATGTGTATTCGTATGTGAAACTTTTTTATTTAACCAATAAATTAGAATAACAAGATAACTATTTATATCTATTTTTTTAAATCTAAGTAACAAATGTTTTAATAATAATGCTTGAATATTTGGTAAGTAGGTAAGGTATATTAAGATATCATTGATTTAAGATATATTATCTAATTATTATCAAAATCACACATATATGCCATTATTGCTATTACAAAATTTAATTTTATACTAAATAAAAATATTATGATAAAATTATTAGGATTTAAAAATTTAACTGGTTACAATAAAATCAACTAATTTATTTAATAGTTCGGGGGGGGGGGGGGATAATTAATTAGGGGGGTTAATACCCCTTGATGATCAGCTTTAATACAATGGGGTTTAAGTATTTTAAAGTTCCTTTCATTATAGGTATGTATGCGCTCAAATAGTAGCAGATGGTGGTTCAAATCCCAGGAAACCTGGACCCTGTAATTTTTTTGATCTAATATTTTTTTTTATTTAAAGATCTAGCAGTTAAATGCTTGAAAATAAAAATTTTATAATTCCTGAAAAAACTTTTTAATATAATCTGGTAACACGTAATTCCGTTCATGTCAAGCCAACTGAAAAGCTGGTGCCATCGGTTGATAGGTACTATTATGAAAGTTTTATGTCATATGGCCCGACTCAATTCCTTATAGAAGCAACATTACGACACCGAACAGTGTCGTGCAAGTAATATGCATATAAGCACATACGCTAGACCTAGAGCATGTATAGATGGCACCATCTTAAGATACTATGTACTCTCTGAAAAATACATTCCAGGGCATGAAATTTTTAAAATTGTACGTATTTCAAAAGTACCTAAAATAAAAGAAAAAACTAAAACGAAAGTATCTAATATAGTTCCTTATGTAATTGTCTATTATTTTAACAATATATAATAACTACACGTTCATGTAGCATACAAAAACATTTTACATAAATTGTTTATATTACACAATATTTAACAACACTTACCTAGTGACAGTTCAGCCCAGAACGGCTAGGTATCTCTTATTGCAATAAAAACATCATAAAAATAATAACTGGCATAAACCCGAGATAACATTAAAGTTTACTTTGTACAATCAACAACACGTCAGATCATCCAAAACATGAAAACATTGTAACCAAAACCTTTATTATAACATTTATTTTATTTTTATTTTTTCCATATATCCATTCAATTATGTGTATAATTAAATAAATTAGCTAATTACTTGTAGTAGGGGAAGAATCTGGAAGAAAGAGGCACCTAAGCACAGGGGCAGATTTGAACTAGATACCTGAACGCAACTTTGTATTACGCGCTAGATATGTCAAATGTGATGTCCCATTGCGCTTTTTTATAGTTGTTAAATCTAGTTTTTCCATATAAGTTTAGGCGCAGCTTCACAATGGCCCATGATGGAAGATTAGATTAAAACCGTGGCCATCATCACCATGTGTCTCGTGGGCCAGAAGAAACCGATCAGAAAGGCAGTTCAAGTATTTTTGATCAGTTCTTCATGGCAAATGGTTCATTTGAAATGCCTGGTATTCAGACACCAGAAGCTTCACCAGGTGGTCACTAATGGGTCACACCGCAAAGATCAGCTAGGCTAGAAGAAACTGATAAGAGATTCTGCAGCCCAAATTTACGCAATACTAATGATATGTCTCATGAAGTATTCATAACTCCAGAAATTATTAAACCTCATGTGGAAAAGGACGATAAAAAGGGAGTTCTTACATTTTTATTGACACCCCAGAAAATAATGTAATAGAAGAATCTTATTTAAACCGTATAAAAAAAATGTCTGCTACTTATTCACATACAAAAGAGGAGAAACTTCATACCAAAGTGAAGCCAAAAGACAAGAAACTACCTACAGTCAAATCTAAGCCGAAAATGAGATCATTGTTCACATCAAGCTGTGAATCTGATGATCATATAGACCACATCTTCATGAATGACGACACAGACATGGATGCGACTGATGCAAGTGATGGGGGCAGGAAGGTTGAAGGAACCCCCCGACCACCCCCCTCACACACACACCGCGGAACGTTGAAGTAACTCGTAACATGACGTCGTATAACGTGACATAACGTCACACTTTTTCGTGTTTGCAGCCGGTGTTATATGCCGTTATCACTTTAGAAACTAGGATATCATCATACAGTTTTCATTAAATTGAAACGTATCATCATTTTTATACCAATCAAACACTAAGGCCAACTTGCAGCAAATTTGCTAAATCTTAATATAACTAAAACTAGTTTGACATTTTTCTATGGGATATATCTAGTTTTAGTTGAATTGAATCTAGATTAAGCAAATTTGCTGCAAGTGGGCCTGAGAAAGCAAAAAAATATATTTTGTTTCAATTTCTTTTCACAGTTTATTTGTTATGAATCAGAATATGAAAAATGTGCTGAGGTACCTCCTTTACTCCTAAGACTGTACTGCAATTCTGTAAAATTTTACAGTTCTGAATTTAGTTGCAAAATTTTGGGTAGTTTAGTAGGGACTATACTATTTGATATTTATAGGACATTTATTAGTATAGTGCTCTCAACTGTATTTACCTAGTAAACTGAAAACACAAGACTAAGAGATCCAAAAAGGGAATCATCCAATCCAATTAGAATATAGATTCTAAATTCGAAGCAATAGGGTTCCTTATATCTATATTTTTTATCACTTCTTTACTTCCCAAAGATCATTCACCTTGCTAGTGTCAACCAATAACAGGCACCATTTACATACGAATTTCGTTTTACACGGTTGTCTCACTTCTTTCTTAAATAATGTAAAAAATCACGTTGTCCATATTCTAGATTGTCAGTCTTGAAAACAAACCTCACACTGTTTATCAATGTCCACAAACTCACTTGTGCCTTATAAAAAACAGTTCATTTCCATCACAATAGTAGTAAACCACTTGGATATTGTCTGAATAATGGTTCAATCTTGTCTCAAGTCACACACACTGCCGTCACATGATTTTATTATATAGCCTTAAAATTTATAATAACGATAACTTTTAACAATTTTTCAGTCAATGTAATAATAAATCACCAAATTCGGTGCGAATTTTTAGTTACCTTAGCTGTTTTTTCCCCTAAATAGGTACACCTGCGATATAATATTTTAACTCGACCCTCTAGGTCTATTATGCATGAGGTATTTATTATCAGTACTGCCATGCCAGCTCCTCCAGGAAGTCCAGCAGTCAACGAATATCGTTGCAGGTTTCTAATAGTGCCTGCGAAGCTCCCATGTGCGAAGTCCTGTGTCTAGCAACGCCTTGCGATATAAAGAGTATCGCTCATATTTTGACTTGTCTCTTTCTGATTATCATTAAATAAATAAACAGATTAAATAATTCTCATCTCTTACCTAGCATAATTTCCATAATTCAGACTCTCTGGACACTCATATCATTTTCTTCCGGGCCCTATTCCCCGTGGATCTCTGTCCCGTATCTCGGGCTACTTCCTCCATGTACTATGACGGTGGACCTTGGTATTCGCTTGACACTTCTGGGCAATCATGGTTTTCTTCGTCTTGAGGAATCTCTCCCGGAAGTAATATGTAACGGGCTTCCCTAGAAAAAAAGACGAGAAAAGGTGAGTAAGGTCTATCCGATTTAGTGGTACTTATTTATTAATTATTTTATGTTTCACAATAAACTAGGTAGAAATCTTATCGTAACGACTATAAAAAAGATTTGACCAACCCCTAATCCTCTAATACCTTATTCGAACAAGGTTCTTAGACATTTGAAGGATAACTGTAGCTTGACCGCCGTAAAGTCGACCCTCCCGATGGTCCCCGAGACGCGGAAGAGGGTTGTGCTCGACGAATCAAACACAGTAGCCTGTCAGCTGCTGACAGCGATACGTTCAAAATAGAGCTCGCGCGGTTGCAGCTTTGTGTCCACTACACATGAGATTAATTTACGGAATGCATACAACAAACTGAAATTACTGAGTGTACGTAATAAAAGGGTAAGAAGTCTAGCAAAGATTATGCTTTTAAATGTAGTGAATTAAATTAATACATTATTTTATATTTAAATATGTATATTTTTCTTTGTAACAATATTTATGACAAAACTACGTATTACATTGAAATAAATGTGGGTACATATTACAAAGTCAAAATATATTATTTATGAGTAATAAATTATTACATTAATACATTCGTAATACTAAAACAAATAGTAAAACTTAAAATTACAACACGAAGATTTTAATATCATGAGATATCTCGTTGTGTGCGTGTGTACCCGCGTACGCACCCGCCCGCCCCGCGTTCCGCGTACCATCAGGAGGGTCGACTTACGGCGGTCAAGCAAAGATATGAAATACCCTAGATACACCACGAGCGCTCAAAATGTGTCCCAATCAAGAAGTGCTTGAACTCCACTCAAGCACTTCTTGGTTCACAGTCACGCGCGGACCGTTACAAAGTCAAGATGCCACAGAGCTCCGCGAAAAAATGCGAAAATAATACTTAGAGTACGAAAAGTGTCGTTTTTTCGTCAGGTATCTAGTCAATGTTTGTTATTTTAGGGCATTTGAAGTTAATTTTGATCTAATACTTACTATAAACTGATTTAATATAAAACATTTGTGATATTCAAATGCATGGTCGGTTATACGTCGCCATATAGCCGTCTCTATTCCTCGCGGTCCGTGCCTGCTATATTGTTAACAGCGCGTTCAGAATTGCGCGTAGAGTCAAAGAACTAAGGTCTAAATTCTTCCGCATAAAGCAATCAGTCGTAAAATTTTACGAGCTTGCATTTCGAACTGTCAGAAGTCCTTGACGCATGCGTTTTAATTAAGACCTTATACAATATGTATTAAAGTTTACTTTCAATATTTAAATAATGCCTTATACTGATTTTGACTACGCGATTATCTTACGGAGCTCCGTGGATCGTTCAATGTACCTTTTGGACAGGTTACGGGCACGATTTTGTTCGTGTTGGTGCATCTAGGATATTTAATATCGCAACGATATTAAATATAAACGGTCAAGCTTTAACCTTCAAATCATAGCTTCAACTACAGATTTAATATACTTCGGAATTCAAAACCGGAATCCTAATTCAATTTCTGTCGATACCTTTCAAATGTCGAATTGAGAAATATCGTAGTAGAAGTTGAAGTTCGACACAAAAATATGGAGGAGAACGCAGGATTATCTACCATATAGGTACCGAGGAACACACTGTTTACTTGTCTTCTTTCGATTGAGGAATGTTGCAGGATGAATTAGTTCATACAAATCCTGTGCAAACGCCCCGAAATATAACCTAAAGAAAACGCACTGACTCACAAGTAGACTGCGATGTTCGAGACACTAAAGTGTCGCACCGCCGATAACTTTCCTAGCACGTCTGACAATAGCTTGCGGGGGGCTAAAAGCTGGTAGTGGATGAATTCATTCCTTAACCAATACTCTATGCGATGCTGCAAACCTGTGCTAAAGGCTTTTTGATCAGAGAAAAGACACGCTAGGTTTTTGTGGCGTTAGACCTGACAGTATTGACATTACCGATTTAAACACTATAAGATGAGATTTGTTAGCGTGCTCACCAAACAACTTTCACATTGTGTATAAAGTAAAAGTCACCGTCATTTCTTGCTGATTCAAGTCTTCTGCCACAAAATTGCAGATTGATGTGTAGAGTTGGTACATTCACAAGTACTAAAAACAAGCATGGGTTGTATAATATTGTTCGTACATTCAAAAGTACTAAGTAACAAGCATGGGTTGTATAAACTATATACCTCTCTTCTTACTAAGAGCACGAGCTGATTAGAATTCGGCATCCAGTTCTTTAGCACCACCTCATATTATTTATTCTTTACTATATTACTCTGTTATATGGTGCATTCACTTTTTTACACTTGGGTTTTCTCTAATGTTAAATGATTTTCATACATATACGTATAATATAGTCTCACAGAAGTATAGTCTTCCTTTTTCCGATATTATATTTTGAGGGATCTTGATCTTGTTAAAAATAGAAGCCCCCAAAAATAATGATCGACGTCTAGTGTGAAGATCCAATAAGCATTTACAAAAAAAAACAAAACATAGAGGCCTGGTACAACTACTTATTATTCTATAGGTAAAATTTCTTTTACATATATCTTATTTTCGAGGAGGAAATCGTCGAGAGACAAACCTGGAACTATGCAATTTTCATGCACAATTTTCAACGTTACCTACTCTTATCCCTATCGCACAATATTTGCCAATTCGCGACAGCAATAGCTTTTTCAAATACCTATTTTTCAAACGTCTCTACTCGCGTCCGCTCTTAAGGCCACAGGCCGCGCCAAGTTCCGAGGCTGGTACAGGCATGGATATTTTTTTCGAAAACACTGTCTCATTTAATTCATCCTTTTATTATAAGTACATCAAATACAAAATTTTAAGGCTCCGATATATCTCTAAGTTTTTTCGCTAATTTTTTTTTTTCAATATTGCTGCCAGGTTTTCCGGGAAGGCTCACTGTTTTTATGTGGAATTTCAGGCAAGTCACAAGAAGTTAACGTGGTTCAGAACAATGGGTAACAGAAGTATTTTACTTAGCGTTTTTAGTGCCGCTCTCAGCGTATATTTTCGGCTCGAAATTCAACAGCAACTAGTCGCAAATCTGCAGAAAGTTAAACAACAGGCCTACGTACTACGAACCTATTGATCTCGTGTACCCCACGAGTGGTTTATGCAGAATAACGTCTCTCTCTCACACACACACACAACATTCATACCATAAAACCCCAATTGTTCCTATGAACGGGATGTTCATAGTTAATATCAAACAAAGAGATTCGGAACACATTTTTTTATATGCTAAATATTTGTCCACACATGAACTGAACGACCTAACATTGATTAATTTAATACAGCGCCTTCCCTGAAATCTGAGCCTTGCAGCACCACTCCATATCTCGAAATTTGAATTAAGATTATTCGTCAAAAATCTGCTAGAACCACAATTTTGCATTATCACATTATATGGAAGAATAATTCATTTCAGAATAAAATCATTTTTAAAAGTTGTTATTTTCATTTAGTAGTTAATGATACCACCTTGTCGAACTTGTCGCTGGAACTATTCGAGATTGCATTTCGTCTCCGCTAATCTTTTCACCACCTCATATTACTAGACTCTGCTTTGAAGCATTTCGCTTTAAGCCATTAGAAAGCCCATGTATGCGTCGTGAATATCTATGGTTAGATATCTATCTCGACAGCTTAAATTTTTAAGTTCATCGGAACTTATTACCGTTTAAACAAATATTATGACTAATTGGGATTCGAAGTCATTCAACCGTGTGTATAGACGATTTAAATTCATCTTGCTGGATTTTATTTGTTTAGAGATAGGTACGATAAATGACTCCACCCACCTGATGTTAAGTGACGGTGAAGACCAGACGTGAAGATAGATTGTTAACAGGCTTTTGACTTCTTCTGTCACAGTCTATGTTCATAAATCTAGTGCTGTCTTTACCAGCCGTTGGCTCTGGCTACACACTTATTAATACAACCAACCGTCCTAGGTCCACAGGCTACAAATAATACCTACGTACTGCATATCACCTACCTTTTTTGAGATCTTCAGTCTAAGTTCACAAGACTGCGAGACCCATATGCACTCACATGACAGCGGAGACATTACGCACTGTACTCGTAAAAATTTGTTAACTTTCATCGTCATTCATTTTATGAACTTTGCCTTGTTCAGTTTCAATCGCTTTCATTATTCATTTATAAGTCGGCAATCTCATCCGTCTAAATCAGTGGATTTTCTAATATTAGGCACTTTGCAGACGACGGGGCGGAGCGGGCCGGTCAATTTCGCCGCGAATAATAGCACAAAGTGAATCCTATACTTCAAACGCACACAGAAGGCAAAAAGACCGCGCCGCAGGTGCCCGGCGTGGATCATACAAACCAGTTTATATGCAGTAACGCAGACGACGGCGCGGGGCGGTCAGCTCAGTCCGCGCCACGCGCTTGTAGAACGAACGTTCTGAACTGACCGCCTCTGCCCGTCGTGTGCTTTGTGTACGCGGCGCGGGCAGCCGCAGACATCGACGGGCCGACGGGGTTTTTATTGCTTCGCGGACAAAATGCCCGCCCCGCCCCGTCGTCTGCTCAACGCCTTAAGTTATGAATATTGGTGCAAGCAGCCATTTGACTTGACTTATTTTTTTATTGCCGCGGAATTGAATGGAAGTGAAAATTTGCATGGCATAATGAACCTTATATCAATGTTCCCGCCCATTCTTGAAAATCGACCAATTTTTGGCTTGCATTTAGTTTGTATGTTGTATGTATGTCATAAAGTTCAATATGCCATGCACGCACATGAAAATTCGATTCCATTCCATTCAGCGACGGGACAGATTAAATTTAGCCTTTGTCCAAAAGGTGAGAATTCACCACAAATGTACTCGCAAATACGCGCTTCTGTTGTTTCCAAGAGGAGATTAAGGAGAGAAACGGAGATAGCCATTTTTCTATATAGCACACCATGAACATGGCATATAACTATCGAATGAGAAGATTGTCGAAGAAATCGCACCTTATCAATTAAGACCCAAACTTAAACGAGCCTTTGAATGGCTATATGGCCTATGGTAGCGTTATGAACTTATGGGTAATTAAAATAGCACTTAACGTTTCGGTTAGAAAGGTCATAATTAAAACACAGCAAAACCAGAATACATTTATTTTTTACCATAAATTAGAAAAAACTTAAAAACTATTACTTACTATAAACAAATTACAAATTCCTTCTTATCAGTATTTGAATAATATTTTTTTTTTTGACGTTGTGAATATATTTTTTGTTAGACGTTTTTGTTTAAGGAAGGGTAATTAAAATGCAGAAGTTATTTAATACACATTTTAATATAAAATGTGTTGGGCATCACAGATCATTAAAACAAATATGACTACGTCATTTTTAACAAAATAATTTAACAACATCGGAACATTATACGTTTCCAACATATTTTAGATTTGAACGTTTAATATAAAACAAATGTAATAATTTAACAAAATAAAACTTTTGAAAGAACGTCTAGGACGTGATTATGCAATGACAGCATGTAAGAATTCATATTTTTAGTAGAAAAAAATCTATGTTTTTAATAGTACTAATGCATTTCTATAAAAAGCTTCACTGTTTAAAAACAATAACATGAAATTTTACATAAGCACGACCATGTTAATTTAATACATATTTGCATCTTTTCTAGCATTAAAATATCTTTTTTTATAAAGCAGAATATTGTTATACATACAAGTCAGTACCTCACACATCGCAGTTGTCTCGACCGGACAAACAATACAAAAAAGGCGATAATAAAAATTGAGCGGCTACATAAATAGTTACCCAACCAAATAAAAAATGGCTGAACTTCCGTGAATTCATTTCTCAAATCACATCGTAAAACCTGATATAAACTTTATTATTGATAATACTAAGACAAAATAATAAAAAAAAAAAACTATACATTACCTTTATTGCAAATTGATTGCGAGTCTGGTTGAGTTTTCACCATAATCGAGCAGTTGTCTATCTATAGAAATTATTATTTTTTCTAATACAGTCCATTATAAACAAAATCAGTCTATGTATAGTCTTGCAATAAGGTCTCAATTTGTCAGGTCTTCTAATTATGTAATATTATATTAGTATGACGTAATTTTTTTGCAGTAGAATTAGCTATATTACATAATTATATACTTTCAAATTTTAGTTTACATTAACGTGTCTTGGAATATTTTTTACAATTTCAAAAAGATGTCACATGTCAAGCAATAATTGGGTTGCTGGTGAGTGCGTTCTTAAGTGATAACGAAAAAACATTACAATTTAGAGGAATCGGCAGGACTGACAGTTCAAAATAACAATGTGTAGTCTAAGCAAATGTCAAAGTTTAAAATAACTTCCAGGGGGTTTTGTTAAATTAAACAGATTTACCTACTACATAAAAAACTTCAGTGGAATGTTAATATTGGAATTCATAAGGTGGAATGCACAGTTATGGCAGCATTGGTGAATAGAACTTGTATTTAGTAGGAATAAGAGCTATATAATAATAGCAAGTGTATTGACAGTCGTGGTATCTACAGTACAAAGCGACTTCCTATATTGTGTACGTTCTGCTTATGATAAGCATTATAATTTACTTGTGTGTCTTGAATGGTGTGATACAATAAGCAATATTATTATCATTTAGCGAGAAAAGGCAATCATTACAGCTTCAATATAATAAGAGTTATTTTTATAGCATGAATCTATTTTTGTGAAACAAATGAAAAGGGAATTATCTTGATCAAGTTGTTACATCATTCTTAATCACAAATTGATAGTGTCTGATGATATATGAATAACAATTAAAACAAGTGGACGGCTTTATCAACTGTTGCATTACACATTAAACTTTAATTTATGTGACACCTAAAACAGCCGATGGCGTTGAAAGCTTTTAAAAGTAAGAAAATTACTAATTAAAAAATGCTACTGAAATGCGGATAGCGTCAGACTTTTCCCTCCAAATCGTATTTCTTCTCATCGGCGTGCCTACGGAACAAAAAATCGAATTACAAAGCAATTCGCACAACTAATAAATTAGTTACACGTAACTTACTACAGGTTACAAAGCTTAGACAGTTAGGTTAAATAAAGAGTAACAGAAAAAGTGTGAAATACATACCACGTCGAAGTAATCATTACGTACTCCACTGAGCGATCGTTCTTCAAACTATCCGAAATATCGTCACTATTATCCTCAACTATAACAAATTCCTTGCCCTCTCTGAAATTATCAATGACAAAAATAGGATTTCTTTAGCGAAATTCATCAAGAAAACAAAATGGCGCCCTTAAAAGCGTTCGTTGGCCCGTTGTGTGCATTATTTGATAGGCGTTCCGTTTCAAGCAAGCGGGTTATTGTCAAAACACACGTGTTCTTTCTGTTTTTATATGTGATTCTTGTAGCTTGGGTGTGTTGTGAATTTGAATTTTCATCTCCGAACGATCCATTTTTGTGTAATGCATGTTTGTTTAAGGCGTCGGTAAAAAATGATTTCATTCCATGCATTTATATTCATCATCAATTTTCTATTGTCAAGCCTCTTTCTGTCGAAATGTCCGTAGAAATTGTTTCGGTGCAGATCTTCATTTTTAGTGGTTGCAACATTTTCTTCATTTTCAAGCGCATGCTTTTTAAATGAATTTCTATCAATATATGCTTTCATGCCAGTAACTTTCTAAATTTGGTGAATTGGTGAGCGATCCTTTACTTATGTTTATACCGACTTCAAAAAAGATGAAGTTCACCATTTGGTTGGTATTTTTTCTCCATACGATTCTTCTTGTAGACAATGAGTATGTGATGAAGAGTGAGTCCAGTTTGTATCGAAGTGTAAGATAGTGAAATGTTAGAAGTATCGAGAGCTTACGCACTATGTTAGTTCACCCCAAAACCGGATTAAAGAAAGTCGACAAAACAAAATTATCAACAAAACGAAGGCCGGAAAGCAAAAAACAACCATTGGCATGTTCAAAAATTTCCACACTCGAGATTTAACCATTATATATTCGGTTTGGTCGTAGTTATACGAACTGTTAGTAACAATTTCAAATGACATCGAGACTGCTTTTATTTACGTAGCAATAAGAGGTATATTTGGATTGCATGTGTATGCACTATAACGACCTTGATTAATACATCTGTCGAAAAATGCAATTTTTAAAACTGCTTTTAATTAATAAATATTTCGTATCCATTCCAAACTGACTTATTAGTTTATTTAATCAAACGTGGTGTCTTCTTGCATAACTACGGCCAACCGAGAATCGACATGCGTTTTGTACCGTACATGAACCAGTTAATGATAACACTTTACATGATTAATCGTGATTGCTATTTCTCTATTTCACAGCAGTCTCTATCCCCATCATACCCTTTATGGAATGAAAAGGAAAGACTGTTGTATTTTCTTTAAAATAGCAAATACTAAAAACTCTGTAAAGTGTCAGCATAACACGAAAAGATTATACTCTAAATCATTCGTTTTAGTCACGCTTGCAATGATTAGTATTGCGACACTAAATACTAAATCATCTCGACGTACATCTTTGCAGTTTAAAATTTATAACAAATTCAAATAAACTGTACAAAAAATAGTTTTGTTTACTAATAGTGATTGTTATTTCTGCTAAGACATAAAGGTTTTCCAGATTGTGACGAACGATATTTGTGAAGCCATTCTTAAAGAACTTTCCCGCTTCAAATGGTTTATTGTTTTTGAAAATACATTTTATCCTTTATTTCAACCCCTTAAGTTTCATTTTTGCGGCAAAATGTACAAATCCTTTTCATCTTTATACCAAACTAAATTGAATTCGATTAATAACTGATAGACTGATGTAAGTAAGGACACAACACTCATTTTAAAAATAAGTTATCGTAAACATCATTTATTTGATTCTGCGGCGATCTACATGAGATGAAACTTATTTGAATAAATCATGTAATAAGCAAATACAACTATTTAGTTAATAAATAATTTCTTTAGCAAAGCGTGACCAAATTGCATTGAAATTAAACACTTCTACGATTATAAATTCCTAAAAATCTGTAGACGCGTTTACGAACTTGTGGATGTAAAATAACACTACCAAAAGTAGTTTTTTTACCTCTTATTAAACTGGAAATGATGATGATGATGATGACTAGCAATTTCATAAAAAATGTAAAAGATGGCAAAATTACAGTAAAACGAGGCGTTTTGACACAACGAATTCTTAAATATATTCCGACCGAAAAATACACAACATAAAGTGTTTACTTCCAACGAATTACATAATGTATCAAAAGGCCTTTTTAAACACCGAAACATACCTGTAGAAAACGTAGTGTTGCAGTATGAAGAATATGTCGAAGATGAGACTGAATAAGCCTAAGCCGAATTTGGTCGCGTCGCCGAAGAACGACACCCAGTCGTTGTAGTTGTAGGCGTTGAGCGCCATCTGCAGGATGGACAGGAAACCGCCCACGAAGTCGAGGAATATGTTGCCTATCGACCAACCCACGGTGGACTTGCGTTGGTAATTCATGTAAGCCTGCGTACGAGAATATCACGTTAATTGTGTCTGGCATGGCGTGTAAATAGCCTAACCACTGGGTGCGGGTTTGACAATGAATATTGATTGTATACGGCGGACGAATTATTACGCACAAGTTGGTTGAACACAAAGAAACATCAACAATGCACCTGGATGTCTCTATGTTTCCTTATCGGAGCTTGCAAGCGTGGGCACAGCACAAGCAGCTCCTTCCTTCGTCCTTTGGGTATGCGGTTGAAGAATTTTCTACTCGATTTCAGCGAAAAGAAGCGATGCGAGTTTATAAATGTGTACACGACCGTTCGGTACCAAGATGTAACAGCAGAGAGGGGCCGTTGAAAATGACGAACCAACGACCGTTATTATTGTTTGAGTACCCGCGCATAAGAATATTCGCGGTACCCACATATCTGCCACCTGAACAGGTTCGCATATCGAACACCGGGTGGAGCCAGTGAGCATAATTATTGCCCATCCGAAACCCAAATGCGAACATTGTTGATATAAGAAAACTCATACATAATAGAACGCCCAACCAGTGTCGATTCTGGCATGATTCTTTAAGCGTAAAATAGAATTTGAAGCCAATAATTCTCTATACAGAATGAAAAAAAAAAAAAAAATAGTTTTAAGTTTATTGAACCACGCCAGAATCTAACCAACCAATAAATGAATTAATCCATACTAATATTATAAATGCGAAAGTGTGTCTATATGTTACCTCTTCACTATTAAACCAATGAAACGATTTACATGAAATTTGGTATAGGAAAGTTCGAGTCCCGTGAAAGAATAAAGCTACCCGCTTTAATACCCGAAATTATTCTTTAAGGGGCGAAAAGGGGGGAAGTTGGAGTTTGTATTGAAAACCCAATCAAAGCAGGGCCTTTCCCAGCAGTGGTAATATTAGCCTGATAGTAAATTGAATCTATACATATAAACAAAGTTGGAGTGTCTGTTTGTAATATTGAAATAACCACTATGTAGTAAACATGCATACGAATACGGTACATACACCATACTAACATTTTTTACAATTTTTGTCAGTCTCTGTCTGTTTGTTCCGAATTATCTCTGTAATGGCTGGACCGATTTTGACGGGACTTTTATTGGCAGGTAGCTGATATAATAAGGAGTAACTTAGGCTTTAGCGAGGAGCTCGATGGCGCAGGTGGTTAGCGCGTTCGGCTGCGATTGTTGAAGTTAAGCAACTTTCGCAGTGGTCGGTCATTGGATGGGTGGCCAAAAATCTTCTATCTCGAGTTCCTCCGTGCTTCGGAAAGCACGTTAAGCCGTTGGTCCCGGCTGCATATGCAGTCGTTAGTACCCGCCAATCCGCACTGGACCCGCGGGGTCATGGCCCAATCTTACTATTCCATCCATAGGGAAGGCCTGTGCCTCAGCAGTGGGGACATTAATAGGCAGATGATGATGATGATGATGATAGGCTTTTATTTTAGAAAAAATATTTTATTTTACAATAAAAAAAACTAAAATTTAACGCGGATGAAGTCGCGGGCGGCCGCTAATCAAATATAAATACTGCGTCACATATTTGATGAGTGTAATGACCAGTTTGATACAGCTGCAGTAGTAGAGGAAGTCCAGCTATTTGCACCAGCTGCGGGGACAGGCTAATAATTATAAATATAATGTTATAAACACCTGCGGCACATATTTGATGAGTGTATTGGCCAGTTTGATATAGCAGCTGCAGTAGTAGAGGAAATCCAAGTAATTAACGACACTTTTAGGCTGATGATGACAGAATATAATGTAAATACCTGCGGCACATATTTGATGAGTGTGATGGCCAATTTGATATAGCTGCAGTAGTACAAAAAGTCCAGCCATTGAACGACGCTGGCAGCGCCCAAGCAAGCGGTTACTACCACGATGCCGCCGAATAAAGTGAGAATGCCGCGACCCGCATTCGATACCCGTTGATCGTCGCGCTGCAAGGGAAAATACACTTTAATGCAAATGGAATAGAAGATAATAGTGTCGAACGATGCAAATTAGACTTCATAGCAAGTAACATAACAGATAAAAGCTTAAATTAAAACAAAAAGGGAAGCAACGGCAGCCGCGTCTCAAAAGTGTACCGCTTAAATTAGGTGCATGCACACAATTCGCTTTAGTCACAATTTGACAAGCAAACACGTCGCACGTGCACTCATAAAACAAAATTGCGGAAATTCTGTGTTAAAAAGATAAAAGCAATACCTTCGATGCTTTCAACAAGTGCAGAAATTGTTCATAAACATATTACAAATTCCACTGCATCAAATTTGCATCGAAAGTATACAAAATGTAAATACAATATTTTCTCAAAAATTCGTTACGAATGTTATCCGCTTATATACGCTTTTTGTTATCAAGAAAAGGACAACAATACAGCTCAGCCGGTTGTCAAGTGACGCGGACTTGTTCGCTCTGCGTTTAAAGCGTACCATTCTGATTCGCGCGCTCGATTTAGTGTTTATTTATACGTGTGTGTGAGAGAGTTGCTTATGTAGTTGAGACGGAGCATATTTTTATTTGACGCCAGTAAGAGCGTACCATATCTTCCCTTCTTGTATTAATCTAATGATAAATGTGTTGAAAGATGCAATTTCCTGATAATAAATTTAGTATATTTATATTGCAAAAATGTAAGTGTTTAAATGAATTGTTGACTACTATAAATGCCAGTTTCTAAAATTACAGACTAAGTGTTGCACGAAACATGGCTCTTTGTCGTTTATGCCTAGCCACATTAAGCTATTACCTATCTACGATTACGATCATATAATCACGATATCATTCAATAGAAAATAAATGTTACTCATTAAATTAACGAAGGGCATTGAAACTTGTATGATTTTTCACTAAGATGTTATTAGATGAAGAGGCCCACGCCCGAATAGTTCTGTAATCGTATCGTATCTTCAATGTTCCTATGAAAACTAAGCAATGCCTCTAGCAGACGTAAGAAAAAACGACGATGACGATACGTTTACGAAACTAAATTTTCGAGCTTGGACCTCAGAACCACAGATCACTATATACTACTAGTCAAAGACAGATAGTACACTCAATTCTCTGTGTCTTTTTAGTTTTCAAAATCGACGCTCAGTGCTAGTGTCGCATATCGCAGACTTTGGAGACATTAATGAAGTGAACAGCTACCTAAATGACTTGTCGATATCGACATAAACTAGTGATGTAGTACAGTCGATAAAAATCGGTTTCTGATCCTAATAGTTTAAGGTACCTATTTTAAACTTTCCTTTGAAAAATATATCACAGAAGGTAAATTCAATTTGTTTAATTTTTGTTTCTTAATCTAAATACAACATATTTTTATGCATATATTTGCGCAGTAGTGCCCATTTTTAACACACATTTTTCACCATTGTCTCTTTTCAATATAATCACGTTTCTCCAACAAGTTTTGTTTAGACAATCCACTAAGTTCCATGTTTGTTGGTACTTAAAGAAGAAAGCCTGCACAGTTGCCTTGTACAATCGACCTTCGGAAGACTGAAAAGGCGATGGCCACGATTTTCACATGCGTGCAATTCCCGACACAGTATTTACGCATACTCACGAGGAAAAATGTAATCTGTGTAAATCTGTTTATTGGTGATATATAGAGGAACGATATAGTTTAATTTGTTACTCAAATCAACTATAATAGTGAGGAAACAAACACCGGCACTTTAACTCACTGCCCACACTTAGGTGTCGATTCAGGCATGGGTCTCTAAAACTTTATTTAACATCAGTTTCTCCTTTTCATTCTGTATAGAGAATGACAAGGATACACTGTTGTCAAACTTAAGTTTAGGTGTAGAGAATCATGCCAGAATCGACACCAATAATACTATGACAGACGTCAAACTTAACGTTGATACTGGGATGGTGACGGGCACACTAGCGCTTTGCGGCAGCAGCGGAACTAATAGTGTCACAGACCTGCTCAGAACTAAACGGCCGCCTGAAAGGGTTTGATTATAATTTTACTTTAACCTTTTTTTTAAGAATTTACCTGCAAGATGTTTGAATCTAAAGAAATTTTTACTAGAAAAAAATCCACGCGGACCAGGCGGGACTGGAACCCACGCCCTTCGCTTTCCGGGCGAATGCACTGACCATTATGCTACCGCGGCCCTGACGGCCGTATCGAATTTCCTCTAGGGTTTCTTAAGTGCAAGGCAGCGCTATCTCTTCGCAATGTAGGTAACCCACAATTACCAAATAAAATCAAAAAACTTGATATCAAAAGAGTCGTCATATTCTTACCTCATAGATAAAGCACTGTGCGATCGTAATGAGGGTTGCAAAGGTGGCGTGGAGCGAGAAAAAAACGTCATTCAGTTGTACTGGGTTCAAACCGCGGGGATGCCGACTGAAATACTCACTCTGAAAATCAAAATAGATTACATCGTCATTACTAGAATTATACAAGTTTATTTTAAATTTTGATATTGCATTGGTGTCGATTTTGGCACGATTCTCTAAACCTCAAATTAAATTTGACAACAGTATTCTTATCATTCTCTATATAGAATGAAAAGGAGAGACTGATGTTAAATTTTGAAACTGGACGACTCTGTATATAACAATACAGGGAGAAAAAACCAGCCCTTTCTGAGTTTCTTGCCGGTTCCTCTCAGTAGAAGGTCTCTCGCCGTAGTTTTGCGAACCGATGGCGTAGCTTCTTGACCTTCACAAGTGCTTGTAACAGCCTAGACTGAATAAATGATTTTTGATTGATTGATTGATTGATTTGATTTACTTTTATGTTAAGATAGTCAGACCAGAATCGGCACAATTGTATTAAAACAATGAGTCAAAAAAACTTATTTACATGCCTATTTTATTAAGAAAATCGACACGTTATTACCTAAATTTGAGAAAGCAAGCAAGGCAAGAGGCTTTTATTTTAATGGTGTGGTCAACGAAAGAATGCGATCCTGACATATCTGTGCCATTTCCTTATGGCGACAGAAGAAGAGTTTGTTTTCGTACTAGTTTCTACTAGATTTAAAAGTGTACTATTTTCAATAAATTAAAAGAATTGAGACGACTTGTCAGGGTCGAATTCTTTCGTTGGTCGCACTTATACCAATTAATTATGTTTATTGCATTTAATATCATGAAACGTCATCGTAAAACAGTCAATCCAGTAAAGCGTTGTGTTTATCGTATTGCCTGTCATGTGGCTACATCGTTAAACATTGAATCCAGTTCGATTTTGATATCGCCAGACGGACAGGTTAATGGCTATAATCATGAGTCTTAATGGCAAATGTACTGAATTATTCATAATCGTAATTCCAACTTCTTTCAGTACTACATTATATTGCTAATCAACAGTTCATTACTGAGGTAAAAGATTTAAATAAAAAGCAGACACTCTACACGTGATACTTTCAAACTATTATTCATATATGCAAAACCTTAATGAAGTTGGAAACAATTGATTCTGTATATATATCGGTATAAAATTAGCTTAATTACGAGAGGCTATTACTTTGTAATTTAAAGTCGAACACGTTCATAAATAACGAAACAATACTTCATTTAGTGAATAAGCACGATAGAAATGTTGTTGGTATTTTAATGCGAAGAAGTAATATATTGATTCACTACAGCACGAAAGAAGACGTACGAGGCGATTGAACTGAGGTTAGCGAGAAATCTTGATAGTGGAGACAAGAAAAAACTTGTTCTTTTTATATTTGACTAATGGCCCGCCCTCGCTTCGCTTCGGGGTAAAATTGATCAAAATCCTTTCTTAGAGGATGCCTACGTCATAACATCTACCTGCATGCCAAATTTCAGCCCGATCCGTTCAGTGGTTTGGGCTGTGCGTTGATAGATCACTGTGTCAGTCAGTCACCTTTGAGTTTTATATATATAGAAGTACATTTGAATTTACTAATGAGGAGCTGGCGAACAAAATGGTTTAATTACGCCTATGGTTTTGACCATATAATACTTAAGAAAAGTTTTACTAGAAAAAAAAACACGCGGATCATGACCCACCCGAACCATTGCGGCTTGGTCGGTCCTAACGACTGCAAATGCAGCTGGGTTAGTCTCGGATTGACGTGCCTTCCGAAGCAGAGAGACTTTATAGATGCAGCAACACCTTCTTATATTACTTATACACTGATCCAAAAACTCTAAGCAGCATTTTGTAAGGTTTTGAACTTTTAAACGATTTCCATTATTGTAATTTATTTATACTATATTAATATAAATACAATCAAAAAGTTGCGATTTTTAAAATCAGACTAGGTATTAAAAATAAAGAGCTCGATGGCGCAAGTGGTATGCGCGTTCGGCAGCGATCGTTGAACTTAGTCAACTTTCGCAGTGGTTGGTCATTCGATGGGTGACCAAAAATTTACTATCTCAAACTCCTCCGTGCTTCGGAAGGCACGTTAAGCCGTTAGTCCTGGCTGCATCAGCAGTCGTTAGCGACCACCAATCCTCACTGGGCCCGGGTGGTGGGTCATAGCCCAATCTCCCTATTCTATCCATAAGGAAGGCCTGTGCCCCAGCAGTGGGGACATTAATAGGCTGGTGATGATGATGATGTTGATGATTAAAATTAATTAATCAATACCTGAATTTCCTCAGAGAAGTATAGGCCGCAGTTGAACAACGAATACATAGTGAATCCCATGACGTTTAAGGCCAAAAAATCGAAGTTTAATCCAACGACGCTCTTCCGCTTGAAGTTGATGTAGATCTGCGGGTAGAAGGAGACCGACCACGCGGCGAAGTAGATCCAGCCCATTATGTAGGAGATTACGCTGATTATGTGGGAGTGCATCACGGTGATACGAAGGAATACGGTGTCGAGGCTGTAAGGAGTAAAAGTAAAAAGGTTATTATGGAACCTTTATTATTTAAATAAATAAATCGTTTATTTCTCGTCACAACATTATGACATCGACAACATTTTTTTAAATAACTAATTATATTTTTATAGGCATATGGATGTATAGACATTTAACAATCGTAGTATGAGTACCATTGATGTCATGAGAGGTCGGTGTCTGAACTAAGCCGAGCTTGTATTTCAGAGCACCGAGAACTCATTTACAAATAAAAATGTTGTCCGATCAATTGACTAAAAGCAGTAGAAAAAATAATCTGCGGAATACTAAGTTGCCTGTGGGAATAGTAAAAGTACATCTACAGAGTCACAAGGTTATCAATCTATAGTTTGGAGAAAATTGATAGTTCATAGAATAACCAATCAGTGCAAGTAGCCTTCGGAATTTTCTGCAAACGTATATCCCTTTTAAGAAACTTTGTGCATCCAAGCAAGACTAGATATATTGGCCACAGGCTCGCTTAAGTTTAAAGAGTTTATATCTATTTCTTTGTAACTAGATAGGTAATTAACTGAATCCTGCATGATCTTAAGAGGCAGTAGAGTCCAGACTCTAAGGTAGGCAAAGCCTCTGTTTTATCTGCTATACCAGCAATCCTTACCTTGCCGGTCTGCACAAAAGCTTCTACACGCCTTAAAAAGTTCAAGGACAATTTTACCAAATTCTTTCACTCAACGATGCTCGTTTGGAGCAAAAAGGATAGACATAGACCGAATAATTTAGGATTTTTTGGGATATTATCAACCTGTGTTGTCGCACAACGTAATTACGATGTATACTACTACTGTATGTATCGAGGAAATTGTAAAAAAACAAAGAACTCACTTGAAGAACCCACTGAGGGTAACATTAAAGGTGAGCTTAGAATAGCCCGGGCTCTCTCCGTACGCGCAGATGCCGTGTGTGATCTTCACAGTGGTGTTGTATGTTAGTAAGAGCGAGTGAGAGACAGAACGAATTGACTGCACTTAACGATATGGTCTTGTCAGTGACAGTCTTGATTAAAAGGTACAGTCAACCAAAGATGTACTTATAAAAAATGTAAAAACAAACAACTCACTTGACGAACCCACTGGGGGTAACATTGAAGATGACCTTACAATTGCCCGGGCTCTCTCCGTAAGTGCAGATGTCGTGTGTGATCTCCACAGTAGTGTTGTTACATGTTAGTTAGAGCGAGTGAGAGAGAACGAATTGACTGCACTCAGCGATGTGGTCTTGTCAGTGACAGTCTTGAATAAGAGGTAAGGTAAACCAAAGATTACCTTTAAAAAAATGTAAAAACAAACAACTCACTTGACGAATCCATTGGGTGTGACATTGAAGCTGACCTCGGAATGACCTGGGCTCTTGCCGTACGCGCAGATGTCGTGTGTGATCTCCACAGTGGTGTTTGGTTCAGGTGTCCCTGGTATCTCTACTGTGGCGGGTACAAATTGCACTAAGTCCGGGTGTTGGATCTGTGCCGTCACCTCTAAGGTGGTGTTGTATTGACCACTAGAACAAAAGTTCGTATCAGAAAAAAATGCTTACCAGAAAAAGTGAAAAAAGGCCGAAATAATGGAAAAAGTTCGTAATTTAGAAATTGAACTACTCCAACGGTCGGTTTCAGAGACATGAAATAGAGATGTGGTTTAGTCGCGTGTTGCCTTCTATACCTAGTTATTGCAAAGAAAGTGAGTGCATCAACTTTAATGAAACTTAAAATTTACTTGCCTTACCTAAGCGCGACCGTTAGACATAAAAAATCAATTTAATATTTTGTATCGGAGACTTCTTTTTTTATATTAACTGTTTCCTATGTGTCTGCGCAAGCCAATGATTGAAATAAAACACTCAAATATCTGTTAACTTATCGCAATTTTTTGACGTCAAAGAGCCCATTCTTTCTGTGTGATCATAATTTAAAAATGGAATAGATCTTGTGACCACAAAAAAGAATTCTTAACGTCAAGTCAGTAATAAATGCAATGGAGAAACAAATTGACAATTATTCTGCCAGAGGCGCTGATGTCGTATGCCTCAAAACAATTCATGATCCCGGACAAAATCAATACAAAAAAAAATTAGATATTTTTTAAGAGTATTTCATTAAATGTTTCTATTAAATAAACATGTTTATAATTTTAAATGCTAAAGTTTTTTCATTCAGACTACACTACGACTACGACAATACTTACATTTGGACCAACTTCAGAAGATAGGTCTCATCGACCAATATCTTGAGATCTGTTACATCGACGTACATTTTCTCTATTTGGGAATGTGCGCTTGGTAAACCTGCAATTTGAAAGTGTAATAAAATTTTACTATATATACTATCATATGACTTTTTATACCTACTAATAAAATACGCGTAATAAATCATCTTATTTTCGCAGCAGTCATTCGTAATTTTAAATATGCTTTTTGGTTGCATAGGTAGAAACAAAGCTTTAAAATTTTATCAATTTCCCATACACATGTAAAATTTACGTGGACCATAGACATTGGTCATTTTAGGGGTTAATCGCCATCAGCCCATTAATGTTCCCACTGCTGGGGCACAGGCCTTCCCTATGGATGGAATTGTGAGATTAGGCCATGACCCATTATACAGGCCCAGTGCGTATTGGTGGGTGCTAACGACTGCAGATGCAACCGGGACCAACGGCTTAACGTGCCTTCCGAAGCACGGAGGAGCTCGAGATAGTAAATTTTTGGTCACCCATCCAATGACCGACCACTGTCAAAGTTGCTTATCTTCAACGATCGCAGCCGAACGCGCACACCACTTGCGCTATCGAACTCCTCTAGGGGTTGATACAAAGCTATATTTTCTACACAAACATAGTTCTGATGGACCAAAACAATTATTAGACTTACCTATAACCAACATGGCAATAACTATGTGTACAAAACAGTTGCTTATTCTATGACTAGATGAGATTCCTGCGCCCCCTCTGGGGAACGAAACTGTATTGCCGCCGCTCGCCATCTTGTTCTAACGTTGTTTTATCTGTGAACAAATAAAAAGGCATTGTATAAAAATAAAATTTGGGCATCTTTAGTAATAAAATCTTTTAAGAAACATACTCAAGCCGTCAAAAAAACTGAAAAGCAGAAAATAATAAACCCTTTTTATTGGGTTCAGTGATGGCAATGCATGGGCATTGCTGATAGATCTGAGGCACATTTACGAGTTGGGTTACCATGGCACGGACTCCAAATATTAATGTGACTTTTAAAAAGGTTTTATAATTTTCTGTTTTTCTGTGTTTTCGGCGGTTAAATTATTTTGCTAATTGTTTATATTTTATTATTTTTTGTGACATTATTTTATTTTATATACATCAAATCAGTGAGTGAACAATGACCCTATTTCCCCACTTAGGGTAGAATGATTGTTTCCAAATTTATCTAGGACCAACTTTTAGGTATTATACCCTATCAAAAAAAAACATGCCAAGTGCGGGTCGTGCCACGCTCCGTGTAGGGTTCCGTAGATATTTTAAAGTTTTTAATTAATCTTTTAATGTGTTCTTCTAAGGATTTTTATTAGGTGAGATTTCTTTAATTCCAATACCTAAGTTGAACCACTATACTCTTAAACTAACTGATCTATCTTAACCATCATAATTTTCTTTGGAAGATCTTAAAGAGCACTATTTTCATAATTTTCCAGAAATTTCTAGCCAATAGTTTTGCTTTTAGATGGGGAAGGGGGACCTACTCGAACAAGAATGTGCGCTTTAAGGTTTAATATTGCACAAAATTCTTATCCAAGCTAAATCGAACAATAGTTAGTATTCCCTAAGTCGTTTTAAAGGAACTATACAACAATACCCAACACGACCGGAGTAGACGATGAAAAAATAAATTCACCCGGACTTTATATAAGGGTGGTGTTTCTATAAGGGGCTAGATAGATACCTTATAAAAAAAATGGTTTTTTTTAATAAAAAAAATGTATCAAAATCGGACTACTGTGTAAAAAGTAATGCGTGATCTGATCTGATCACATATAAAAAATATGCGTCGAATTGATAACCTTCCTCCGTTTTTTTCGTCGGTAAACAAACTAAATTCAAAAACAGGTTTACCCGCCGTGGCACGTCGCTGTCTCTTTTGTTTTATTTTGCATGTACTATGCAGGTATAAGTTATATTATAACTGAAATGGTTAATTCATTAAGGCAAATTAAATAAAAATAGATTTTTAGCTAAAAATAAGATAAGATTATCCTTTTGCACAGATATCAAAATAGGATTTTTCCAGGAACTATTGATTAAATAAATTACAGTGGCTATGCTTAACAATATACCTAGTTAAAACGCCTCTTGACGCAGTCGCGTAAAAACTTAAATTCTATTTATTACATACAATAAAAATAATAGTAAAAAATATATATTCACTGACGTATTAAGAACCTACTCCTCTTAGAAGTCGGTTAAACAACACTAATTTCAGCAGATGTTTCTGCATAGTATAAACATGGTTGAGCTATAAAAATTACATAACACACCAACATTCTAGCGATAACAATAAGTTATATCGTGGAGCGATCGAAAATACATTTTATGGTATTGCATTTGAGGTATGCCTATTAATAAACCTGTACTGAAGTTTAATAACAATTGGATAAATTTTACTTGACTATACGGCACGTGTGTGTATATGGTCTGTCAAATGATAGATACTTCGATTAACAATCATCAATACATCAGCTTTATTGATTGAAGAATAGATAGTATATTAGAGATCTCATAGTGAAAACAAAAAGAAAAGGAATCACAAACCATGATAAACCTATATATATATATTAATCATCATCGAGAATAAAATTAAAGCATTAGGTTTATTTAAATTTAGATAAATATATTATATAAAAATGTAAATAAATAAATATTAGCAACACTCACACCAATTAGCCTAGCCCCAAAAAAAGCACTGGGATATGGGATGTGTTATGGGATACTAGGGTAAAGAATACATATACTGATAAATATATAAGTATATTCATATTACACATTAAACATCCATGACTGGAGTGGAGTACAAATGCTCGTCTTCATCACACAAACATCTGTTCCTCCGGGATTCGAACCCGGGACCTCTCGAGGAGGCGATACCTTGAAACCCGGGTCTACAAAGCACGGTTACGGAGGTCGGCAAAAGTATCGATATTAATTATCCTTACACCTAAAAAAAACTATATTAAGATATCATATCTGGATACCAGTTCTCAAGGTCTTAGCAGATATTTGTGTATAATGGATTCTGTTTTTGATGTGTAACATCTGTCCTCTCGCTTTTCTGCAATTTTTGGGAGTGATTTCGAGAAATAGGACGGAAGTGTGTGACAGTAAGTCAAACACTTCCGTCCCATTTTGATTTTAGAACATAATGTTCTAAATTAATTTTAGAACATAATGTTCAAATGGCTTATTCCTTTTGTAGTAGGTTTTATTTCTTTTTTTACTAACATAAGGTGAGGTTTTAAATTTTTAAATATATACTTTTCTTTATCATGATCAACAATGACTGCATTTAGGTCTAAACATTTTGTCATTGACCTTTATTTACTTACCTATATACATTTCATTTCATTCATTGGGAAATATTGTCACTTAATACACTAACTTTATCTTTTGCGTTAAGTTACACAATTAGCTTCCAGGAAGGTTGAAAAAGATTTTTGATTATGTTAACTACTTAGTACTCTTTTCCAAAAATTCGTGAAAAGATAAGTCAATAAAATCTAACTGATCAGTTTAAACAAGTACCGGGATTCCCTGAATTGCCTTCAGAATCATATCTATTCAATTTATGCGGTTAAATTTCATTAACTGTCAAATTATGGATTATAAAATTTGTTTAAGATCAAATCACATAAGATTTAACACGCGAAAGACCCGACGTGTCTATAATAACGTTAGCATTTATTTTGACGCTGACAAGAAAGCAACTTTCTATGAACTATTGCCTATCACATCAATAATTGGGTAATAGAGAATAAGCACAGTGAAATACAGTTAACATCAGTTACAAATATATAGAGAGGTAACAAGTAATATCTAAATACTACAACAAAGGCTAGTAGCTAGTTGGTTATAAATTCAGAATTTAGAAAGAATTTATTAGCTATTAGCTTAATAGAATTACTAACTCCATTAAGAATTTAGTTACAAATTAAATTCAATAGATAACTTGTATATACCCAGAAGTTTCCAATCAAGAGTGGAAAGGAGACAGAGTAATAATACCAAGGCAAACGAATGGCAAACATAACATACTTATCATTCAATAAGACACGGGTACTTGCACAACCTTAGCCCTAAACATCAATATAATAGGACCAATTTTCCACTTGTCATCTGCCCTTGACACTATAGATTTGAAGTGTTGAGATTAAAATATATCTCTTCTGTTATCATTGAAAAGAACAAATTTCCTTAGAACGAAATACTGCGGCGAAATACAAAGCAATAATTTCGACGAAATCGTTGAGTAATTTTATATTACTCCATGCCAAAAGAAAATATTTATTAGAATTATTTTGATAAATATTCTTATTAACGAGTAAGTTCTGTTCAAATTGGAAAGTAGTTTTTACGAACGAGCAAAGATAGAACATATTACAGGCTTATAGGTTGATAAGTACCTGTTTTAACAGAAACCTTAACAAATTTTACCTTATTGATTTTCCATGCATATTATTTTTTTAATTTCTGTAAACGAACAGTGAAATATTAAAAATTATCATTTTCACTGCTATAATAAAACCTACATTAATTAACCGTCCAATGATATTTTATTAAAACAATTATGGCCATATTGAAGCCATATTAAACCAGACCAGTAGCAACCTCGATTGCACGGTACACTTAAACAGTGGTTTGTAGAACAGTGGATAAAAACTGGTCAATCATCAATATACACAACACGGACTCAACAGAAAGTAGCCAGTCAATTCTTAACTATACCCATTCATTGATACGAGGCCTTAAATAGCATAAATTATGCAACCAGCCTTGTAAATAAGCCATAAGAAATTTTAAATAGACTTGATTTTCCCACAGAACTGGTTATAAACTGTTGTCTAATTATCCAAAGCTTAGACACATAAACGAATCACAAACGGCATTAATAGAAATGTGTAGAACTGTAGATAGAAGATATAAAGCGGATTTTCCATTGTCAAAATATCCTCCACCTTAGAGAAGTTACATATTTTCTGACAGTTGATGCTCCTTAAAGTGACAATCGAAATTAAATAAAAGAAAATATCAATAAGATAACACTATGATCAAACTTCTGATAATAACAAACTCAGTATTTTGACCAAATAAATGTGCAAATAAGAATATAGAATATATATGTAGTTATTTACGAAACCGAAAAAAAATATCTTTCGAATAAATATATCACATATCGTTTTACATATAAATATTTATAACCACTGTGACTGACGAAAAGATGTAAATCATGAGGATAACCACAACATTTTCTTAAGTAGTTGTATTCAATTTATGAAGACAATGTATGAAGTACCTAAATGTTCCTTGAAATAATGTAAATTGTGGAGTCTTTATGAAATACATTAAGCGTGAAGTGAACCTAATATATTTTGCATATACTAAACATAAAGCGTAACGAATGCTTAAATTTTTATAACAAAAGCCTATAATAATCTTCCGGAACCTAGAATGAATGTAAATCTAAAAAGTTCCATGTTAATCTTTATACGAGAAATCGTTTCATAGATGGTACTTTTTATTTTTGAATTCTGACTCATATTTAATACTACTTGTGTTTAATAAAACATTTCAAAAGCTTAAAATCGTTTCCCCTAATATTGTTAGTTGCTACATAAAAACGTATCTGAAACTTCGTATTTTATCTAAGAAATATGATAATCTTTTGTAGAGATATTATCCATGGCTATGGCAACGGGTGCAAATAGAGCATCGGTCCCAAAGTAAATACAAAAAAAAAAGGTGTGCAATATTAATAAGTTTTGGGATTATTCCATATCTCATCGATAACGATATATTTGAAAACATACATTCGTTCTGTTACACCTTCTGATTCGTTTAAGACGTTGTTATCGCCATCCGAATGTATGCAGCGATTTTCCAAGAGTTCTTAGTATTCGTAACTAATCAATATGGATGATATGTTTTGTGTAATATGTGAATTTACTTTCCTCAAGTTGTAAACCTTATAAGGCAAATTGGTGCTACACTGAATGTAATGAACTCACTCGTTGCACGTCCAAATAAACAAGTTTAAAAGAAACAGGTCTTAATATTAACAAAAAATCTATTATAGGCTTAAGAGAGACATTACGTTAACAACAGTAACAATAAATTATTTAGTGCTAATTTTAAATTAACATTGTAAAACTAGGTATTAAATCACAACATTCCTTTCATTGAAGAAAAAGGTATTAACATGCACGTTCTATATAACTTTCAATGTGAACACAATTTACAATCAGGTTGTGTACCCAAGCTAGTTGACCCAATCGAACAATTCCCTCAAGGTGAGTGAGTTTTAATAAGTATAAAGTACCTCTACTAGCTCAAAAATACCATATTTCTACATATTATCAATAAATATATTTCAACTTACAAAATACTAATGCTTCAAAATAATCAGAGCAAACCAAGCGAATGATTAAAGTCAAAAAAGGAAGAAATTGCTAATATCAGAAAACTCATACATATTTTTACGACGACGTCGAATAACTTCGACGTCGCTGATTAGAAAAATAAAACAACAAGCATGAATAACTTCAATGAACAACAATGAAATATAGATGAGATGAATAGCTGGATAGGAAAGACAGTGGAATAATACGTTACCGTAATTGAATCAACAAAACGTGTCGGCTTACAAAAAATTAAGGACAAGGAAAATGACAACTGAACCGCCTCGGACGACTAGTTTTTCTATGTAAGTAGTGAATGAGAGCTTGTTGTGACTGAATTACTAACTGTTGCTATTACTTACCGGAAGTTAGTTAATGACGACAAAATCGTTACTAAACACATACATACGTACATATTTAACAAATGATAAAATTCAAAATTCAATATCGTTTATTCAGTCTAGGCTGTTACAAGCACTTGTGAATGTCGAAAAGCTACGCCATCGGTTCGCAAAACTACGGCGGGAGACCTTGTTCTGAGAAGAACCGGCAAGAAACTCAGCAAGGGCTGCTTTTTTCTCCCTGTTTTATTTCACCTATATAAATGTATAAAGTATACAGAGGTAACGTATTAGATAGGTAGATAGGTAGAATGTCCATTTCCAAATTATGCAATTAAATATTAATAAAATAAATAAATATTGTAGGGAAACAAAAATCATATCCGACTCTGAATGAATGAAATCATTAATTAATTAGAATATCATTGTAGATAAAGCTGTGTGTGATGCAGTTTTACTGCTTTATTTATACGAGTTATTAACATAAATTATTAGGTAGGTACTCTGGGAATTGGAAGCGGGACAAAAGGCCATTCCTAATAAGAACGCAACTAGTAACCATACACTTAAAGGCATAGATACAATATGATATGCCATACTCTGGAAGCAGTTCTCACTACATAAGCACATACCGTGACATAGTCTTCAATGAAAGCGGATCATGCTTTCGCGACACGTTAGGAGGAGGTATTATCGAACATGGCACACAGATTCTCAAATATACCTTATTGAAAAGTACTTAGAGTCCTATATGTTTAAAAGTCAAGTGTTTTAAAAGTAAATTACGGTTACTCGAGATCAATGACCACGAGTCCTGATCGACAAGCAAGTCAAGTTTCGTTCAAGCAATTAAGTATTGCTATTGAGTTTTCTACTCACTTTCAGTAGTGTGTTTATTAAATATTTATCTACCTACTAAAACAGAACGACCTAACATATTTTTATTGTTTTAAGGATTAAACTGCTAGATGTTCAAATCATAAGAAAATTTCACCTGAATAAAAATGTAACATTCATTGGACATAAAGATATAAAAGAATGCTTTCACATTCTGGCAATCAATACTGCTTACAGAATGTGTGTGAATGTTACAATATTCTCTACAATATACTTAAGAATCTGTCTTCAGACTAAGTAAAGTGAGTAAAATTTTTACGTGTGCCTGTGCAAATTGATATCTGAAAATTGGCCCACAGCACAAGTCAGCCAGTATGTATACGTTTACTGTACACACTCATACTACTAGATTATCCATATTATGTCCATGAGTAAATAAGAAAGGTCTAGCGTTCGTGGGGTCTTACTCTATTATAACAAGACCCAAAACAACCTCGCCATTGAGAAATTCCTAAATGTCAATATAACTTTTGATAACTTTACACAATAATGCACTAAAAAGCGTAGTCAGGTTATTTCAAAATATATTTTTTTCTCAAACAACGAAAAGGCTTAATCGAGTACACAAAAGTCCATTCATCACATATTAATGAAAATTAGCTATTACAGTGGCTGATGTTTAAAAACTCGCTCCAGATTATAATCATCAAACTCCGCATAATTTGCGATTAAAAACTTTGTAGGTAGTTGTAATGCTTTAGTAAGACGTAAAAAATCCAAATTTCATCGTAATCATTGTTACCGTGTTCTCTAAACAAAACTACCCATGTAAAAAACTATTATGCATTTAAAGGGATACTCGGAATCGCTAAATGAACGTCATATGGGAAATTAAATAAAAAAAGTAAACAATAAATTTAATTTTACCTCGGAACACGTCGAACAGTGATGTATCCATGAGGTATATCATAACACTATCTCACTTTTATCAGTGTACTTTTGCATTATGTTTTAAAGTAGCTGTGATTTATCTAATCTTTTACATTGGTATTAATTATAAACGTCAATTTTACATTTCACTTAATCTGTTTAAACCTGTACGATTAGATTATTAAATCAAATGCAGACTAGTCATGTCACAGAACACTCTCGTAGCCGTACTCAAACATGGAAAATAAATTAATTTCTTCATTCAGTCATGTGTTGTCTCATTCTATTGTCATCGCGAAGAAAGTGACAGCATCAACATCAGTCAAACCTAAAAATTAATAGACCTCTCTGAGTGCGGCCGTTGCCGTTTGACGAATATTGCGCATCTTGATTTATTTCATAATAATAGACAAATATTTGTTTGCTTTTTGGACTGAGATAAGTAAAAGAGGTAAAAAAGGATATAAATTATAATGTACATACTTTAATTAATTATTCTGGGTAACTGTAATCTACGCGGGATAAGAAAAAATCATCTATGCATTATCGACGAATGCATAGTACGTACGTATCAGAGGTGACGACAGCAACTTATTGAAATATCATCGTATCTAATTTGTCCACTGAAGAAACAATACACTGTCCCTGTAGCATGAGCACCAAAATTAACATTATATCACTTTTTTTATTGCACCTTACTGTCAAACTCCATAGTAATTTGACAATTGAGCGTTATAAAAACACGTTATATATTCAGCACTGCTGTATATAGTACGACATGGCACGAACTCTGTTACTATTATCTTTTTTTGTGTCTACATATCATTTTTAACATTAAGCCACACAGGTTTTTTTACGACACAAATAAAGCACTGTCTATTTTTTCACAAAAGCAATGCCATCATTAAGTCCGCTTGTTATTACTTGTGTAGTATTTTAACTATAGACAAATTATAGATGAAACAACGCGGCCTAGGGAAAAAAAATTAACATAAATTACTTAGTTATACTTTAAACGAAAAGAAAGAAAAATTGTAGCACAATATTATGGAAAACAAACGACGTAAAACAACATGGTGGCGAACGAAGATTTTAGAAACGCATCACCATATTTTGTAACTGTTCTAAAAAACTCAACACAAGTATTAATATTATCTTACTATAGACAATACATAAGTGTGTGTACGGTTATAGCTTTTCAACGATACCACAATACGACGGACGATATGAATCAGGTATTATCATGTAAAAGAGTTTTACATTACAACAGATATATTTATTACCTATTCGAAGTTGTTGACTGTATGTTGCAGCTGACAGATAATAGACTTTAAAAATAACGAATTTAAAATCATTGTGGTAAATATAGTAAAGGAAACACTAAAACAAGTGACCTTATCAATAAGTATCACATAATGGGGAAAAAGGAATTTAAAAACCATCACACAACCTTGTACCATTTTAATCATCGAAAACATTCTTTAATATGATCATAACAAGGAACTTTCAAGAAAATTATACATGGTGGAACCTGAAGATTGTAAGTACATAATTACGGAAAGTATACTTTACCTTATTTGCGAACTTACATCATATCGAAGAAAACATCATTACGAATAAGATTTTTTTAAAACAGGATGATTGCCATAAATGGACTTTAAAAACTTAACTAAAAGCTTAGTATACAAACTGTGCAACGGTTACAAAACACCACGGGTAAGATGCAAACGCAAATCAAAGCGTTTACGGTACACAGTTTCCTACAAACATTCGGTAACAATGATGTTTTCTTCTAACACATAAATAACTGACGTGCTTAAACCAATACTCTACAACCTAAACACATGCTACTACACATTCGAATGTAGTACTTATATAATCATCATTATCATCATCAACCCATGTTCGTCCACTGCTGGACATAGGTAGCACAAAATCGGGAGCAGTGGCGTGCATTAGGGGAGACCTACGAGTATGTCCAACTTATATAATACATCCTGTTAATTATATCTTCTTGCAACTTAATGCAACTTCAGCAAAAACAAATCCATCATTGAATTTAAAAATATAAGTTTAAGGGCAGAAAAAAATAGTTATAATTAGTAGTAATATTAATAGTAATCAAGCATATTTTTAGAGGAGCTCGATGGCGCGGGTGGTTAGCGCGTTCAGCTGCGATCGTTGAAGTTTAGCAACTTTCGCAGGGGTCTGTCATTGGATGGGTGACCAAAAATCTTCTATCTCGAGTTCCTCCGTGTTTCAAACCCGCCAATTCACACTTGGCCAGCGTGGTGGGTCATGGCTCAATCTCCCTATTCCATCCACAGGGAAAGCCTGTGCCCCAGCAGTGGGGACATTTAAAGCTGATGATGATATTTTTAATACTTAGAACTATATATAAATAATAATAAATTTATTGCTCAACAACAACAAGTACATGAAAGATTTAATACCCTGATTTCCATGCTAGAATAATAATCCTGTGATACAGAAATCCATATATTCTCCCAAAGAAATATATATTACATATCTATAAACAGTCATGATCCAGTCCGAAGGCTCGTATTAATTTTACCAACCCATGAGCACCACAAACTACATTATATCATGCTTTATCGCGTCTAACTGTCAAACACCATAGTAATTTGACAATTGAGCGTGATAGAAACGCGTTATAAATCATATCGCGGTGCTCATGCTAGGCGGGCTGGACCCGAGATTAGCGGTCGTCAAATACATAGAATAAAAAGTAGAAACAAAAAAAGGTTATCTACCTATAACTTTATAATTAGGTTTGTATTACATCTTTCCGAATTATATTATAATACGACACGATTTTATGAGAAAGTGGCAACGTCGCGTCGCATCCAATTTGCATCTCCGTCAGAATGGGCGTAGTTAGCGTACAGCTTTCCAACAACACACAAATGTTTCGTAGAATAACAAGATGGGAGATTATTCTTCTCCCTAGATTATACTCATCTTTATAGCAATCCTGATAGCAGAAGATGTAAGTTAGGATCCCGTCTGGACGGAGTGGATTTTTTCTGGAAATATTTTCTTTAGATTTAGGCCGCGTTATTCCATCCATAGTTATATTTAACTATAGTCACGTTGAATACAAAGTAAAGGTGTCAATTTTGAAATAGTTCCTTTTCTCTGATATTTTAACTTAAGATGAAACAACGCGGCCTTAGGAAGGTAGATACTCAATATGAGTACGTACACTACTTGAGATAATTGTTATCTTTAGGAAATTGACAAACAAACTAAACATCTAGGCCTTTCGGCAAGAGGAACACATAGAATGAAACTATATTCATTCTTTTTTAATTAGTGTTTGAGAGTATATACACACACCATAACAAGTGTAAGCAACATGTATCATTTGCGCAAACTACAAGTTTTATCAGTTGATATTTTATATTATCGTTATTAATTTAATGTTTAATTTATTCAAAGGTTTTTTTCGGTTGTCACTAGTAAATCAAATTTGATTTTCTTCTAGAAGAATTTTATTTAGATTTAAACATCTCGCAGTTAAATGCTTAGAATAAAAAATATACTTATCAAAATCAGATTACTCTGTAAAAAGTTATGTGTTTTGATAAATTACAATGAGTGAGTTATATCAATCCTCCCCTGTTTTCATACCCTTAGGGTGAGATTTTTTTTCAAAATTCATATGGGACCAACTTCGGCGTATACCCTTTCCAATGAAAAAAGAATTATCTAAATCGGACCACTACATAAAAAAGTAGTGTGCATGGACCACGCATCTGAAGTGAAACTTCTTTTCTTAAATAACCTAACATTAGGCCTAACCTAACACCAGTATAATTAATATCGGTGCATAAGGCATAGGGGAATTGAGCAGCGCACGCATCACTCATATATAATAGTCGTTTGACGCTCGTGACGCATTTCTGTTTCTTCCTTTCGATAGGATATTTCCATTTACACCCCGTCGGAGACGAAATTTCACTTCAAAATCATAATAACAAAAATTCAAAATTCAATATCGTTTATTCAGTCTAGGCTGTTACAAGCACTTGTGAATGTCAAAAAGCTACGCCCCATCCATCGGTTCGCAAATCTAAGGCGGGAGACCTTCTTGTACTGAGAAGAAGCGGCAAGAAACTCAGCTAAGGGTTGTTTTTTTTCTCCCTGCATTATAACCAGTCGTCAAATTGAAAACTGACTTCAATATGAGCAACTCATGAAGTCACAAATGTAAATGATATAACCACTATGACTATAAATAAAAAAATATAAAAAACAGATTTAAAAAAAAGTTTAGGAATGCCGTGTGTAATACTAAAAAATACCTTTTCCATTACCAAGTACTTTTATGTTTTAAAACATTCAAGTTCATTGTTCTTATTTATGATCCAAGTGCTACACGCATACCTGATTTACTATAATTTATACAACTTGGCCTTACTTTCGATAGGAACTAATTCTGTTTATGACTTTAACTTTATTCACGGCATCTTGAGTGTAAGCAATGTGCAGAGTACCAAATGGACATCGATACAATTTGATTAGCTGGATGTTGAGACCTAGTTTCCGAAGGATAATATTTCTCTAAATATAATCATAACATTAGCCTTGCGGTCGGATATATAAGACGTTATTTGTGATGCAATATTGATTGGAGTTGTATTACGATCACACCACTCATACCTAGACATCTACTTCAAAACAGTAAAGTCTTATTTGAGCTGTGACGTGCATATTCACCATTAATTGTATTCCAATCAATGACTTTCTTGATTCCAATACAAAGATATTATTATAATGCAAATGTGTATATTATTAAATTAAACTTATAAAGTATTCTAAGGACATATTTCTTTCTACAAAGTTTAAATGTTGTCGGAGACCGATAATAGAGTATCATTAATAATAATATAATGAATGTACGTTACAGTATGATGAAACACTTGTTTCAACTTTCAAACACTTTCAATTATATACTGCAGTAAGTATTTTCTCCAGTATAATGAATACCGGTGTAACGACTTTGAATTGAATGTAGCTTGTACAGATACTTAGGACCTTAAGTAAGGTGCACAAACGTAGACACTTCTTGTTTCCGACACGGCAGTCGGCACACCATCACAAGTAGTGGCTGTGTCCTGTAGCGGCGATCGGATACAGTCGTGAATTTGTATTGTCATATCAAATTTTGTATGAAAGAAACTAGTTTATTCTTACGTCCGATAGGGACGCTGCTTAGTTTCCATAGTAACTTTGTCATTAGCGTTACGAATACGGATCTGTCAAAGTTTGGACTTGCGAGTGCTGCTCACTGCTGGTAACCGTAGTTTGAGTCCGGTGGGGGCCGATCAGTCGGCCAACTCTGTATCGTCATTTAGTTACATTCATTTACGAATTTTGTTGATAAAAAGGTATTTGTTTTTTTGTGTAAAACCTGAATTAAAACATAAGGAAATATTTTGGTGTTAGCCATTCATTTCGAATATATAAAATAATACAAATTTGACCATTTAAAAAATAACAAAAAACTGAGATACGCGTCGCTTTTGTCGGATCCTGGGTCACAGATGACCTTTCTTCTTTGTTATAGTTGCTTGTGTCTTCCACTGACGAATTTTAGTTTTGTTCCAGTTACCGGCCCTGAATACATTTTAATCGTCAACGAGTTTGTTTAAAGTGGAAGCAACTGGACACAAAAAAAATACGTCTGCTTAAGGAGTATATTTTATACTACTTCCATTGAAATTAGATACAAGACACAAAAGTGTCCACGTTTGCGCAGCGCCCAAAATGTGACAAATTACTTATGAGATGTCCTTGTCTCCTTAAATGCTGCGTTGAAGAATTTTATGAATTCCTGTCCCAAATAGATTAATTAAAGTTAATGAAGTCTTGATCGATTTTGAAAGTAAGATGAAATATTTCTTAAAACTTAACTACTACTCTATTTAACTGTTCTCTCCGCAACGTGATTTCTGCTATATATAATTAATTCTTTTGGTAAAAAAATCTCCTGAATTGGTGAAAAAAGCACATTAAAATTATTATTTGGGTATGCAAACGACAGCACGGCTGTTGTATGTTGCGTATCTACAAATTTGTGCGGAACACTCGGTTGGCGAGTCCAACTCGCACTTGTCCTGTTTTGTTTTGAGATAAATACTATGACAATATTATTCCACTTCAAGATGATAAACTAACAATGGGTTCCCAAAATCTTGCAAAACTACCAACCCAAATATTATTTAAAGTTCAAGTTATGATGACGATATTCGTAACGTCATATGTTTAAGTTCACTGACATGCGTGCAGAGATAAAAACAAAAATTAAATAACATACAGATAATAATTACTTCATGTATTTTGTAACACATATTTTATTAATTCCACTAATTTTAGGACATGGAAATTGAGATACATATTTGTTTTTTTTTTTTGATTAAATTAACTTCCTAAATAATGAGCAGCGAGGAGTTCAAAGTATTAGAATACAATGTATTATTGTGATTCATGTATGTAATGGTACCGTTAGGACACTTTATTTTGAACAATCAAGAAAGGCACTCGTGTATCCGAATACTAAAACTATTTAAAAATAATATGAATCGTTAAAAAATCAAAAAATAACAACAGGAATTAATGAACGAAACAGAAAATTTGTGCGTACAATAACTTAAAAATCATTCATTTGTTTACGAACTAAAACATCATCTTCTTTTTAAAAGTAATTGTTCAAGCGCAGGCTTTCTATGGGCATTCATAATCACATATGTGAAAAAAAAATTTAATTAGGTACGTCTGTAGGTATTTTATAATATCACAAAATATTTTGATTATAAGATTCTGAAAATTTACGTAATTAATATAAAATAATGATAAGGCTCCATATTAAATATAATTAGATAACACACTGTGACTTCTTCATTTGCATTAGTTACAACAAGAATGTCATGAAGTTTCAAAACTTTTAATATAATACGTAAGAGTTTTTGTAAACTATGCAAATTTGGTATGAAAATAAAAATTATTTACCTACAAGTTTTTCGTTTTAATCAGGCATTTTATCTGTCGACTGGGTTCATTTGACCTTTATTTTTCAAAGTCAAGTCAAGTACCTCCAAGCTTATATTTCATTAAATCCTGGTAATTATTGCTTGGACATAAAAAACAAGAGCAATCATCTTTTAATGAAATATTTCTCAGTCCAGAAACTGTCTTATATTGTACTAGGAACGAAATGAAATTTATTAAATTCATCTTAAAATCTAAAATAATTAAATAATCGATTTCGGTGGTAAAGACCTACTTTATGCCCAGCGGCGTCGTTTAAAATCTGGCGCATTACTTTTATTACACGAGTATACTTCACCATTCCAAAAGAGCTGCAATAGGTTTTATTTTGTAGGTAAGGCCATCTTTGAGGGTCCAATGGGCACCATGTTCTTGATAGGAGGTCGAATGAGTACTATTATGTTAGTAAGTCCCAATTATGAGGGTCTAATGGGCACCATGTTCTTGATAGGTCGAATGGGTACGATCATGTTAGTAAGTACCAATAGAAAAATAAATAAATAAATATTTCCAACACTCATACCAATGAGTCTAGCCCCAAAGTAAGCACTGTAAGGCTTATGTTATGGGATACTAGGGTAATGGATAGAATACATATACAGTACATATTGTATAGAAATACATATTAAACATCCATGACTGGAGTACAAATGCTCGTATTCATCACACAAACATCTGCCCCCACCGGGATTCGAACCCGAGACCTCTCGAGTCGGCGACACCATGAAGCCCGGCGTACAAACCACTCGGCCACGGAGGGCGTCAATGGGCACCATGTTCTTGATAGGAGGTCGAATGGGTACTTTTTTGTAGGTAAAGTCCAATTATGAAGGTTCAATGGGTACTACTACTAACCACCCACCCTGACATTGAAGAATTCATAAACGAAGCCCTCTGATATTCTTATGAAATTAGTCATGTTTTTGAATGGGTTTAGTCAACAATAATGAACCAGCTAATGTTTTGGTTTCTTATACAATTTTAAATTTGTGTTATACGATTGGAGATAATATAACAGTTTGTCCATTAATTTTATAACTCGACAACATTGGACAAGAGATTCGATGGTATGGTCCCATTATTAAATAATATATAGGTAAAGTGACATTGTTTGTCATTCTATTTAGCTGAATAAAGGAATACATTAGGTGTATCTATTTTACTAACAATTTTGTGTTCTGACGTTTTGTGTTGTCTTTTTTGGTTTTAAGGTAGTCGGAGTGCTCTCAAGGAAGAAACCTACCGTCCGTCTGTAGTTCTCGTGCCTCTTTCACTGTAGGACTTGGCTAAATTTCTGTGGAAAACGGAATAAGCCACAGATGGAAAACGGAATAACAAAAGAAAAAAAAAGTAACTACCTAATTCAATAGATCGTTTTCCCCGAGAATTATGTATTTAGGTTTTTCCCTAATAGGCTTACTAACATTCGATTAGTCAAACTGTCGTGTTCGGTAATAGCACAATTTTTAAGCGGTAGTAATAGACTTATAAGTTATTACTTAGTTATTTAAATGCATGTGTGTTAAAAATCAGCATCTTTCAATTATATAGGTTGCTGACAATTTTTTAAAAATAAAATTGACATAGGTAGAATAAATATAAACATCAAATGTTATGTATTTTGCATGAAATTAATATTATTAGTATTGTTTCATTGTAAATATATTTGTTACATGGTATTGTTATACATCCAAAACTTGTATCGGACCTACTCTTTCAATAAATGACCCACCGGTTTTGCACGTTTACATAATCTTTTCCATATAAACTATAGGATAACTTTTAAGAATAGAGAAGAATTGACCAAACTTTCTTATCTCAAATTTGTGTTATTGGTAGTAATTGGCTATAAAAAATTGTCGAAGTCGAAATATAAAAAAGCCGGTTTCTATTCGAATCGGTGTGCATCAATCTTAAAATTATAATTTTGATCATTCTTAGCACTTTTTAAAAATAATATGAATAATCTATAAAATATCTGTGGTATAGTGATATCAATATATTTATCAATATCGATCAGAGAATATGTTAAGTGCCAAATTTGAAAAACTTTAGCAACAACATGTAACAAAGACTGGTACATCATTCAACATCTGCGTAAATAAATATTAATTCTGAGATTATCCATATTAATTGTCACTATATTTCGAGGCAACAAAATAATTGATCGCCGCACATAAAAAGTCTTTTTTATCGAATAAGCGAATAATTTATCGAATAAGAGCTTTTTTAATAAAAACAAACAAAAACAATACATACTTATACCCACAAACACAGACCTATCTGAAGTAAAGAATAAAGTTATTTACTATGTCGATATAACTAATTCTTACGGTTAAAACACCCTATGGAAAAAGAAATATTATAACCGCATATAAAGAAAATCGCATATAAAAATAATAATCAGCGATTTGCAGCTAAATCTACTATAAAAATATTTAAAACAATATATCATTGCGATAATATATTTTTAGGAATTCTATGGTCACCAATACGGAAAAAAACTTACACGAATTTCAAAAACAGAACAACAACCTCCACGGACACAGCACTCCACGCCAAAATTTAACAAAAAAGTTTTGTTATCGAACAGTAAACTTGAAAATCGAACGTGACAGAATATGAATTTGCGACAGAAGCAAGCGGCCGTTTCGTTTCGCGGCGCGATATGTACAGAGCGGCGAAGATTGCCGCGTAAACTTTATTAATGTTGTCTCGTGCCGCCGCCGCCGGTACAAGTATCAGGTGTAGTAGTGTAGGAGTCAATATACTCCAAGTCGTTCTAAATGACTATTTGAGTGAATTATGTCCTCATACTTGCTTGACATGACGAATTGGAACCTGTCCCAGTTTTATCATTCGCACTTCGCACATCACCCTGATACAGATAAGGATAAGTTATTAAGACATCTTCGCTGGGATCCGAAATTTTTAATATAGGTTTTCTTGTTTATTAAAATGTTATTGGACAAGATAGGCAATCATCTTAAGGACTCAATAATTGTACAAGAAAAAAAACAAAATTAGGGGATCCTATACATTTTTTTTTTTTTCATTTTAAAGTCGTTTTAGTTTGTTAATTTAATAGCAGTGAAGAACCAGATTCAATAGAAAACTAATAATTAATTTACTACAATAAACAAATGAAGTATTCCGTTTAAAGGGATAATCATTATATAATCAACCATCATTACACTAAAAGTGTAATTTTCTAAATGTCCGTCTGTTCATTTTACTAGAATATTATCAACAATTTCTTTTTAATTATTGTAGCATGGCATGTGATAGCTTACTTACAGGGAAATTAATAAATATTAATTTCCTTGTAAGCATAAATTGTTTCAGTAGTCATGGTGTTGTATAGACCCGCAATAACATCACTCTACGCGGTAATGCGAATGATGTCATGCAATAATGACCATGACTTAACAATATTATTTCAAATACTTCACTTGATAGTTTTGCAAAAGTTGTGAAATCAATTCATTGTCGTTAAAACATGAATCAACTCGAGTACCGTACATACGTTATGTATTTAATAATATCCATAGACCTTTCGTTCTTTAAATGTTTCAGATTGTAATAAATCTATCTGGTTGTACTATTTGTATCTCACAATGTTAGTAACATTACTAAAAGTTCTTATTTTACAAAAAAAGTGATTATAAAGTTGAGTTTACCCGCTATTTTAGTTGTTTGGTTCTAACAAAATAAATGTGTCCAAAAGTCCCTTCTTGACAATGTGATCACCATCAGAAAAGTGGCAACCAGGGCAGAGGGCAGCTAATTTCAATTCGATATTTTATTCAGTTTTATTATAAAAAACCTGGCAAACAAATTGTAACCTATATTGATCTAATGAAGTGTCAGTAAGAGTAGCACAAAGTTAGCACAAGAATATATAAATATTTTCAATATGGTGACGCTAGCTGATCGTCGTTCGATACATGATGTAACTTTCTTGTGTAAGATTTTGAATGGTATTTTTATGATCCTATGCTCCTGAGTAAGTTTCGCATTAGGATACCATCGCGGTTGCCACGTTATCCGGCATCACTCCTGACACACAAAACGTACCGTAGCAATTTGGGTCACCACTCACTCATCCCTAGGTTAAGTAGATTAATTGGTGAGCTTGTGAAGAAGGAGAATACTATTGATATTTTTCATGATAAAATACCAACTTTGAAATATAAAATATTTAGAATACTGAGAAAGTAGATACTTAACTGTTTAATATTATTGTTAATAAAATTAGTTTGCCAATAATGGGTCTGGTACGTAAGGGGTTCTCTGAACTTACGACCATATTTGGCAGTGTTCTCCCATTTTAAATAATTATAGAGCATGATAGACTGTTGTGGTTGTTCTGTGATTGGGCAAATAAATATTTGTGTAGTAAATTCCGTATGTAAAAATGTAAAAAAAAGCTGTTTAGCGCATGATGAGGCCATCTTTAATTACAGTTATATTATATCCTAATACTTAATCATATATGTAAGTTTGTTGGTATTAATATAGCTGTGTTGATGGTCCATAAATAAATAAATAAAGAATTTCCGGTCCACGAATTTGGACATAGTCATAGATAATCTCACTACTGAAAATGCTCCACTATTTTATCGGCATATCAGTAGTTTTAAACCATCTGATAAAGGTGGGTATGTAAAAAACGTGCAAGACGAAACTTCTTGGCAATCCATGGCTTCACCGTGCGGGTGCCAGATCCATCGTATGGGAGAGAGAGAAACTCTGAGCAATTATTTGTGATTATCTACTGAAACGTAATGAAAGCAAACCATTTTTAAATAGGTTGATTACTGATGAGGAGAAGTGTATTGATTACTTATGACAGATGACGTGCAATAAAAATCTTGGCCAAATCGGTCAGTAAAAAAATGTTGCTATGAAGTCAAGATGCACAGACTGCGCCAAATCTAGAGGATCTAATGATATTGGATGAGCAGAAGAGAATCATTAATAATGAGCTTTTACTGCCCGGAAAAACTATTAATTCAAATCTGTGCTGCCAACAGTTGAGACTCAGGCAAGAAAATGAGAACAAACGATCGGAATCGATTAACAGAGAGAGTGTGTGTGGTATTTTATCATTATATCGCCAAACCAGTGGTCTGAGTGAGATCTAATACGATTGAGCCAATAGCCACCCATCAATAATTAAGAGTTTTGCTGTTATGTTTTAATAGATCTACTATGACCTGTTTGTCACAAAATGTCACATTCATATCATAATAAAATCTTAATAAGCTATGCAAAAAAAAACGAATAAGTGGGAAAATTCGATGAAAACTTCATCCCCGGCCTTATATTTCACTTAAGTACTTCAAATCACAATAAGTTTGATATGAAAAAAAATTGAAATGTGAACAAACTGAATGTACAATGCTTTGCGTACATTTGCTAAAAAAGATTTTTTTATAATTCTTTCCCTGGCATAGAATAAAATAAGTTGTCACGTCAGCCTTTAAATGAAAAAACCGCACCCAAATCGGTTCATTCGTTTAGCAGCTACACAGACACACAAACTCACAGACACGTCAAACTTAGAACACCCCTCTTTTTGCGTCGGGGGTTAAAAATCAGATAAATCGGTAAGTACTACAGAGGATAAGAAGGAAAGACTGCTGTCAAATTAAATTTTAATTTTATAAAATCACTATTGTTTGAAGTTTAAGTAGGTATATAATAAAGAATCTTAAAAAAAACGCGTAATCTCGTACGTATTCCATGCCGTGCCGTATTCAGCTACACCTCTGTCTGCCAAATGGCCGAGAAAGCCGAGACTGTCCCGGAATTTTGCGTCAAGCATCGTGCCCAGTAATTAGACCTTACTCCCTGATTCCAGGTACCTACTACATTTTTACACAAAATTACTAAACTAAAAACTGGTCACAGTTACGAGACACGGCACTCATAATGCAAGATTAGGTGTAAGTATTGAATTCGCGCTGCTCGCCTTTCCATTTAAATTTGTAAACGGCGTTTTGTGAATATTTTTTTTTTCTATACGCCTATCTGAAAAGGGGGTCTTGCCATTATTTACCAGTGGCAGCAGCGTAAGTCTAATTGGAAAACAATCCCCGGTATCATTTTTACTATTTTACTAGCTGTCCTAGCGAACTTCGTACCACCACAAAAAATAGGGGTTGGTGGTAGAAAGAAGAAAATTTAGAGTATAAATAAAAGAATCGAAAAATTTTGTCTAAAAAAAACAATTTAAGGGTGGACCACGCCTAACATTTAGGGGAATGAAAAATAGATGTTGTCCGATTCTCAGACCAACTGAATATGCATATAAAATTTCACTAAAATCGGTCGAGCCGTTTCGGAGTACTTCAATTACGCACACCGTGACACGATAATTTCATATAGTAGATATATAAATCGTGATCTCGTTTCGTACGATCTGCGTTCGCGCCTGACTGACGTGAGCGGTCCGATAGTATAGCAAGCAAATAATTGCCCATTAAAGGTGAATGCACATACGTCCGTACCGTACGCACCGCACGCGGCGAATACGTCGCATTTCCAGATAGACTACGAAATGCGGCGCGTACGGTGACGTTAGAATTGTGCGAGGTTTCATTATGATGGCATACGCATACAACGAATTCTAAATGCGGCGCGTGCGGCGCGTATGTTGCGGACATACGTACGATCACCTTAAGTCGTCCACATCTCATATAAAGTGATTTTCACCGAACAAAAACATATTATCCATAATTTCCAAGTCGTTGCCACCGCGCCCGCCCGCAAGAGAGTGCATTGTACTGATTGAAACTGCGTTCCGTTCGACATAACTTTACTCACATCCTCTTATAGCTATTTATTTTTGATGTGCAACATCTTTCCTCTCGCTTTTCTGCAATTTGTGGGAGTGATTTCGTGAAATGGGACAGAAGTGTGTAACAGGAGGTCGCGAAAGCGCGCGCTATTTGATTTGATTTAACAACATCATGTTCAAAATCCTTTTGTAGTAGTTTTATTCCTTTTTTTACTAATATAAGGTGAGATTTGAAATGTTATACATCATACGCGACTACTGTATGTCTCGCTCGTTTTTTTTTATAGGTACACTAGCATCCGCCCTTGACTGCGTCCACGTTAACTTTAGACTTTTGATCCGAAATCGCCGAGGAACCTACTTTTTTCGGGATAAAAATTATTATTTGTTTCAATCCAAGTAGTAAATTATATGTGTGCCAAATTTTATCCCAATTCGTTTAGCCCCTTTCCGACTTCATCCAGCCTTGCAGTAAAATAGTCCCCAGTAAAATTTACTACCCCTTTTCACTCCGTTAGCGGCAGAGTTTCAAAGAACCCTGATACGTATTATTCTTTATTTCAGGTCTTCAGTATAAATACTAAGTTTTAAGTGAATCGAAATGCACGTTAAAATTAATCCATAATATCATAACTTGGGCACCTTCAATTTAGGGGTAGTTTAAGTAAACTAAAAATAGCAATCTTTATATTTTATGTAAATAAATATGCCTATGAAGTTTTAAGTCTTTTAGCTCAAAGAATTAGGTTTTTCATACAAACTTTCATCACCTTTTTACCCTATTAGTAGTAGATTTTTGAAACCCTGATACACGGGTTTCTTTATTTCTGCCCTTTAGAATGAAGTTTCGAGTTAAACAAAACGCGCTTTAAAATCTAATAGATAAAATTCTCGTGTCACGGTGTGCGTAATTGAACTCCTTCGAAACGGCTAGACCGTGAGATTTTATATGCATATTCAGTAGGTCTGCGAATCGGACATCTATTTTTCATCCCCCTAAATGTTAAGAGTGTTCCTTCATTAATTTTGTTTTTTGGACATTTTTTTTGTCTTTATTTAAAAATGATGTATCATATTATGATACATCATACAAAAACACATACAACCCTAAATTTTCACCCTTCTACCAACTATATTTGTATGGCGATACGAAGTTCGCTGGCTCAGCTAGTTTATTAATAAAAAATTTCGACACTCCCCGAGTCCCCTTTTAGAGCGTAGTTTATAAAAACTAAAAACAACAAACTTCATAATTTATTTAGATAAGTATTGGTGCCAAGTTTCAAATGTATTAACTCAAGGAATAATATTTTCATGCCATCTTTCATACTCTACTTAAAACACTTCGGGGGTGAATATTGAAAAAAAAATCTTGGTGCTGCCTTAGACTTCATAAGGAACCTATACGTGCCAAATTTGGAGTCTACACCCAGTGGTTTGATCTGTGCGGTGTCGTTGTAATATGTCAGTCAGTCACTTCTTCTATTCTTTTATTAGAGATATAATAATTCATAAAGTAATGATGTAAATTTAGGTACGTTAATTAATCTAAGACCAGACTGATCGGTGTGAGCATTATGTTATTAATTAAAATAAAAAACATTATTATAACCAACATACGAGTTCATTAGGTAAAATAGTTATAACTGAATATTTTTGAAGAAATGACGATCATCCCAATTACCGAATTCTGTGGTAGTTTCTGGTGGAATTTCCATAAAATTTCATTCATCCAAATCTTAGCCCTGTGGTGTATGAATTTAGATTTGTACCGTAACACATAACCATTGACTGATACATACTCGTACATACTGCTGACTTAACACTTATGTTCTATTACATATATAATATTAACGTAGTTTGTAAGGACTTACTAACACGACGCCTTACAATAAACATGTGTCTACAAAATATCTCTCTCATTCCTTGCCACCGAACCCACGACCGAGGGGAGCTTCCTCCACCATAGCACCAGGCAACTCTAAGACATCCTAATATTTTACATGGCGACCCTAAAACACCTATGATATTACACCCCACTAAAACTAATAACACATAAAACCATGAAACAAATTTGTGAAGATCTTCTCTAGTGATGTCCCGTCTCAGTCGTACTACGATACATTCGATTTGATGTGGTTTGTTTTTTTAGATAGGTATTAATTTATTTATCGTATTGGGAAAGGGTAAAGGCCCGCTCAGTTGAGCTTGAGAGACGATCTTCTTCTTCATTATACTTACAGATAACTTCGAAGGAGTATCACTCAAGCGTTTATCTGCCCCTATTTCATACCCCATCCCGCGGAAGTTTAACAACGAAGGGTAGGGATAATAATATATTCCAGTTCGAACACAAACTCTTATGTTAGTGCCTCTCTCTATACTTATGATTGTTTCTCAAAACTGACGAAACCGAAGATGAAATTTAAACCAAATTTCAGTCACCGACTTGCCAATGCACGTTTTATAAAATTGTCCTTTATGAGTCAATATACCATAGCACAAGATTATCGAAATGCTAAGTGCATTTTATTTATCAATTGATGCCTTGGTCGTTTGCATCATAAATTATTCTTCAGTATTTTGTACCTAATCTGGAAGGGCGTGTTGTGTTCATTATTTAAATAAACATAAATAAAAGTTTATAGCAAATATTTTTATGTTAAAATCCAACAATACCCACGAACTTTCCAAACTGTAAACCAACTGGTGTTTGCAAAGGAGATTAGGGCTAAAGTGTTAACGAGAAAATCACAATTCCAAACAGCATAAGGTACAATATAAATCTAACAAAATACATTAAAATCACTTGACGTCAAAGACATTTATTTGATGTTGTACCTGCATTGATCGCTTTACACATGTCGTGCTAAATTTAATTATAATTAATCCTAAAACTAAGAAGAAATTGTGCTATGGAAACTAAATAGTAATACATTTATAAACAACCATCCATGCCATCAAAGAACTCGGAATATATGAGAAGGAGGTATAGGTATTATAATTTTTTCATCCATTAGCCACAATAATTAAAACTTCTTTTCTACATTGTAGTTCTGGTAGCTCATTTTATTTTTTATTAATTATCTATTTCATATGAAATGTTATTATTTGCGTAATTATTGCAATTCTATTTATCTTCAGTGATCATGGTTACAGCAGTATAAAATAGGCAGTCGAACGGATGTTGTAACTCTTCAACATCCGCTTTGGAAACGATTAGTTACTATGATAATCATAGCAGTTTTGGCACTTTTAGGCGCTAATCGCAGTGCCCTTTTTCCATAAATAATTTACACAACTTCCATCATCGCACTTGAAATAGGAAAAGCACTTTACCACCGTAGAAACACTTCGATGTTATCTATTTTACTTAATTTATAGAAAACTTAGAGTGATCTACTTACTGACTCCACAATTACGTTCATTAATTACTAACGTACCTATATGGGAGACATATTGTTAGATGACAATCGTTCTTTGATCGTTATATAAAATCCGCTATTATGCATTAGAAGTTCCATGGAAAACTTCCTAGGAAATGGTGTTATGAAGTAGGCAAGTACTCTTTTCGAAGAATCAAGCTTTGAAGACAATAATTGTATACAAAGTGGCAGTCACAGGATAGACAAAGCAAAGTGAAACAGATCGAAGCCTAGACCTAGCAACTGACTGAACTAGCAAAGTTGAGAACGGTTGAAGAAAGCAATATTTTAATAAATAATCGAGCTTTTTCTTCGAATTCAAACAGAGAGGAACGCGGCCAGGATTAGGATTAGCAGGCATTCGCAGCTTTTCCCTCTTCCGATTTTCCCCCGCTGATGGGCTTGCTCACGAACAAAACTAGTTGCGCTCTCAAAGATTTGAATCGTTGGATATGCCCAGATACCGAAAAACTGTGGTTATATTTTTCAATGACGTTATGATAATGGCCGTTTTGACACATTACAATAGTGAAGTGAAAAGTCAATTTGTTATCGAAAAAATTAACTAATGTAATTAAATGCGAGTCTCTTCTAGATATTATACACAGTCAGGTCATAAGTATTGTCATACAGTAAAAACTATTCTTTTAGAATGCTGGCCACAAAAAAGTTTATTGAATTCGAATTTCGAATTGTGCATGAAAATATTAATGTATACTTTTTAGAATTTTACTCATCATTAAATATAGAGTGGACGCTTAAAGAAGACCGTGTTGCAGTTATTGCGTTGCATCGTTGCGGTTACGCGCCAATTAAAATTTTTGACATACTGAAAAATTTTAATATAACCAAAAGATTCGTTTTTCGTACCATCGAACGATAACAATGAAGACTCTAGTGTAGATGACAGGTCAAGAAGTGGTCGCCCTTGGTCTGTTAGGACTCCAGCAGTGATAAAAGTTGTGAAGGCGAGAATTCAAAGAAATCCCAAACGTAAGCAGAAATTGTTAGCAGAACCACGGTAAAAAGGAGGGTGTTAAAGGAAGACTTAGGGCTTCGGGCATATCGAAGAAAAACAGGACATCATTTGAATGCTCGTCAAATGGACCTGAGACTGAAGAGATGCCGCGCTCTGTTGAAGCGGTACGCGGGAATAAAATATCTGGAAATTCTTTTTTCGGATAAAAAAAAATCCCGTAGAAGAGAGCTACAACAAAAAAAATGATAAGGTGTATGCACTCAGTAGTGAAGAAGCGAGCAACCGTATTCCGCGTGTCCAACGAGGTCATTTTCCATCCTCGCTCATGGTATGGTTGGGAGTTTCTTATTGGGGCTTAACAGAGGTACATTTTTGTGAGAAAGGTGTAAAAACGAATGCAGTTGTGTATCAAAATACAGTCCTGACGAACCTTGTGGAACCTGTTTCTCATACCATGTTCAATAACAGGCACTGGGTATTCTAACAAGATACGGCGCCAGCTCATAGAGCGAAGAGCACAGAAAACTGGCTGGCGGCGCGTGCAATCGACTTCATCCGGCACGAAGACTGGCCCTCCTCCAGTCTAGATTTGAGTCCGTTAGATTACAAGATATGGCAACACTTGGAGGAAAAGGCGTGCTCAAAGCCTCATCCCAATTTGGAGTCACTCAAGACATCCTTGATTAAAGCAGCCGCCGATATTTACATGGACCTCGTTCGTGCTGCGATAGACGACTGGCCGCGCAGTCGTAAGGCCTGTATTCAAAATCATGAAGGTCTTTATGAATAAACTTTATTGTCATAAGAATCTATGTTTTGTTAAGTTCATTTTGGTATATAAATGGTTACATAATGAATAAACTTGTTTCAATTATTTTATATTAAACATGTGACAGAATTTATGACCTGAGTAGGTATTTATTTATTTTTTGGGGTATTTTAACCAATATTGTAAGTAGTAGTTCATTAAAACGATTGAATAAAAAGAAAATATAAATGTCTACATAAGCTGAGCGATCCTATATGCGGGGATCGTATTGAATTAATTTTACATTTCGAATTTCGAAAGCCACAAATGCCGAGTGACTTGGTGAAAAAGAAGACTGCAATTTTAATTATCTGTGATGGCTCCGCTAAGTATTTACTCGGTGCCTTGGATCGGTTGCAGCGACGCGCTGCCCGCATCATTGGCGATGAAGAGGTAACTAAGAAACTCGAGTCTCTACAATTACGCCGCGATATGGCATCATTAAGCGCATTCTACCGACTTTACCACGGCGAGTGTTCTGAGGCTATATTTTGCAATGACGTTATGATAATGGCCGTTTTGACACATTACAATAGTGAAGTGAAAAGTCAATTTGTTGTCCCTTATCCCTCCATCACCTTTTCTTCAGAGGTCCATCCGCACTGGCCTACGTTTTCACCGACTTACTATGGCCACTATTCCTACACGAACAAAGAAATTTGGTGACTAATTTCTTTGTCTTTGTCGTACTATTCGTAAGTGGACTTCTTTGCCCGCGCATGTGTGCATTCCCTCCTTCCTACAATCCTTTAAGTGCAGAAGAATTTTTGCAGGCCGGCAAGGTGAGGATGGATGGTGTAGCTGTACCAGCTATCTTCGCGTTTGAACTTTATCACCACTTAACATCAGGTGGGGTAGTCCTTTGCCTACCTCGCTATAAAAAAAAACTAGCTGACCCGACCCGGCGAACTGCGTACCGCCTTTTAACAGTCAAAAAATTAAGTTATCTTTAAATTTCTAGCTCATATAAATTAAGGATTTCACAAACAAAATTAAACAAATACAAATAAAAAATCAATAGTTTACTAAGATATTTAATAGGAAAATTAAAGGAGATTGCTCAAATTGGCCCAAATGCACAAAAAATATTGACATACACGGTAATTCTTGGCATAATTTATAATTTAATTTACAGTCATTAGATTTCAACGGACACCTTTGTATAATATTATTTACTTTAAAAAGGACTTTTAATTTTACTAGTTTGGAAAACATACGAATCATTTTTAATGGCTATGGGCGTAGTAACATTCAGCCAAAGAGTGATCGAAGTTGTTTATATAACATAAAAACTAAATCTATTTTGTAAAGATCGATAAAATAAATCTTTTTTTTTATATATTGTGTATTAATATCCACAACTATATTATCATTTTCACTAGATGCAAATGTGCTCAGACAATTTTTATAGATGGTAGGCGACATCTAAAAAGTCTATTGCCATACATTTTTCGCCAAACACCTCCATAAAGACATGTTAGACTTTAAGGTATCTATGGGCCTACGTTTTCTGACTATAAATTAATAAATAAATAAAATTATAAGGTGTGATACACTAAAAATCTAAAATATGGTTATATTAAAAACTCAGACCAAATAAAAAGTAAAGATGGAGTCTGCCGAACAAAAAAGTGAAGCCGGTTTTTTATGTATGTAGTGCATTAGCCAGTGTTACCATAGTCATTTATAATACCCCAATATTAGAAAAAATAATAACGTTATAACATATTAGAAAAAACTATCGTAGGCTTATTCTCTAAACAAGTCCAGATTAGTTTTACACTAGCCCTAGATCCAACCTCTCGTGAGCCAAAGGTCCTGCGCTTGGAGATCTGGGGTTCCTGTGATTTATAAGTTTAATAACTGTTACACTAATAAAAATTTAGTTAAAAAATATATAATAAAAACAAAGCTTAACCTTTGGAGTTTTTGGCGGGATTTCATGGAGTGCGGTTAGCGTCATATTTTAATTATTCTTTAATTCGTTCATAGTGAATATTGTGAAATAAAATTGGTGTAATTTTGTGTTTCAACCGTCTGCACGACTGAAGAATTATTGGAATCTTTAAAATATAAATTAACCTAAGTAACTATATTAAGTTCAGTAAAAAAAAATACCATTGGATATGCATTTTATTTTACACGACGTAACCCTTTTGTTGTGTAGTACAAATCGTCGCTCTGAAAATGAGACGAACAAACCACGCTGCGGGAAGCTGGTTGCCACAATGGTTCATTTCTACTCTTACGAATGACTGCAATCCACTTCTCTTTTAGATTTTGATCTCGATTAGGAAATCGTAAAAAAAACGTATAATATATAATGTGTATTGCATCCCAAAAAATTATACGAATACATAAAGAAAAAAGATAATGAAGATGTTTCGTGTCATTGTTTATCCATGCATTACAATATTCGAATAATATAAAAGTATGCTACGCAATGTATTTAATAAAATAACGTTACGTTATATTTCACGCTACCCAACAAAAGGGTAAAACTGTAACGTATAATCATGGCAACATTTCATTCAGGTTTTGTTTACAAAGCGACAACCTCAAATTTGATTTTGATTAATTGAAAATATTAGTTTATAATTTTTCTTACGTATGAAATGTGATTCCATCCTGTTTTTTATTCTTGGAAGATTGGTTTCTACGCGTTTTCACTACACAATTCGGCATTTTCTCTAATAAATATTGTTTTTTATTATCACGTCGCACTCCGCGCGCCGGGATATCTCGACTGGGAAGCCAAGGCGTAGTTTCGTTGCATGTGTGTGCGTGTAACTGTGTATGTACACGGCGAGGCGTAGTTTTATCGGCTTCACTTTATTGTTCGGCAGACTCCGTCTATACTTTTTATTTGGTCTGAGATTAAAAACATAAAAGTAATGAAGCTACTGAATATATGGCTATAGAACCTAAATCTCTTAGCTTTCTTTGGTTAACGAGAGTTTAAAAATTCTCTCTAAACTGTGGCTCATTCACAATCATCACACAGTTTCTGTCACAGAGTACCTTATTATAACCGGAAATGACATGATTTTAAAAGTTACTTTTATGCATTAACTTTAAAAACAGGCAACTATCTGTTAATCTACATGCTCTACCTGAATCTAATCCATAATTTCGGTACTTGGCTTGATTTCCCTGGTTTACTATATAACTTATTTGTTTTTTATTATTTTAATATGTTCAGTGTATATGGTTTATAGAAGTTCTCAAGGGTGTCCGTCAATAATATTCGTTTCTACAGTAATTTATATATAATTTCGAATCTAGGAAACAATTTTTCATGATTATTGGTCTTTAGGCCAAACATGTATGGAAGCTGAGCAAAATCCTTTCAATAACGTATACTACAATGGCTTATCAGCGAAATTTAAAACGGGTTGCTTTCTGTCTTTGCCCAATATTCTCCAAACACAGTCATCCCTTAATATTACAGTACCTTAAAACTTCTTAAGAAATTAAGAATGGTTCCATATAATAGAAAATTCACAAGCAAGATGTATATCAACAGTACACCTAAGCACTTGTTACTCTAAAAGTTTTGTAAAAGAAATTAGTATAGATGGTTACGGGCAGTGATGTTTTCTTAAAAATCTCTTCAGTGGTGTCGTGTGGGGCGGGTTGCGTAGCAATAGCTGGTTCATGCGTCATGCTCGTGAACGGGTGCTGCCAGCAGAGATGAGTCTACTCTATACTACTTTATTATCGAAATGTTATCTAATTTTACCTAATATAAATACAATTTGTATTTATAATTTTTATTTTTAAGCATGTACTTAACTGCTCGATGATTAAATCTAAAGAAAATATTAGGTACTAGAAATATATATATATATAATACAATAATATAACAATTTGTATTTACTTAGTGAAACAGCAATGACAATGTGAGTGGACATGATTTTATGTAAATGTTGCTACTTCTGTTAAAAACTGAATCTTGCGCCCATTCTTTTCATCAGCTAAAATATGTCCATTACGAATTTTTGCTTATCAAACAATGTCACTACCGGGATTCGATCTGTTTATTTTTTTAACACATTTGCTCATAAAGTGCACTTTCGGAGGTTGTATACATTGTTCAAAAGTTCAAAATTACGGGACATACAACGGAGCGTTCGGTAAAACATTTTACCAAAAGCTCCTATACATGGCGCCGCTGCTTATCCTTACGGTTTTTTTAATTTCGGAAGAACCTCATTGGAAGCGCTTTTAATCTATACCTTTGACTCACTTTAGTTCTGTGACGCCAATTTGAAATGCGAGCTATTTTCTTATTAGAAAAAGTTTGCTTCATTACTGAAATTAGGTATAGGTACTGTTGTGTCGCAAATGTGTTCAAAAACGTTGAATGACATTAATGCGGAATTGGTTTTTACAAAGAAATGACTATGACAAACCTTCGACTTCATCTCGGGTTTACATTCGTCTACTCGTTTGTAACATAAACCAACTTACCGCACTAATATCATGAATAACTATTCTAGTAACAAAAAAAAACCTGCATGGGTATTATAACAATGTGATTAATAAAAAAAATGGGTGCGTGTACTTATGTAGGCGCGTGAGAAGTTATCCTTCTTTCGCATCGTTTAAAATTAGTTTTTAATTGCATGCAAATAATTAATTACAATAAATTAATAAAAAGTCTGGAAAGGACACAGTCAATAAAGTTCAGTTTTAATTTGAAAAAATAAATAAATAATTAAAATATTCAATTAAAATCGCTACTGAATATAATTTATTAGAACATATGTGATTTGCACTTGTATGAAACTCAAACACGTATTCAGAATATACAAACTAGAAACATGTGGATAAATATTATAAATATGAATACCTATAACTGTTACTTTATTACAAAAAATAAAGATGTGGTTTTTGGTTCTACTACACCAATGGTTAAGAGATGGCGCTGTAGCCTCCTGAATCGCGCTTTGGTTCCGTTGTTCCAGATTAATAAATACTTTTGATAGGCCTTCACAATGCAGTCGTTAGCATCCACTAAATAGAGATTCTATTTCTATTTTGTTGGTAGATTTTCTTAATGTGCGGTAAACACAAAAGTAACAGCATGAAGTTGGTCGCTAAAGCGACGCATCTTAAAATTTCACTCTCATCATTTTTTCATAACGCGCCTAAAGAAGTATAACTTCAAAAATCGGAGGAATATTTTTGCAGACTGTGAGCATGGAAAGGTGAACATTGTTTCTGGCGCCCGACAAGTATTCCGGGAAGCACGGAACCCTAATTACTAAACACGTGAAAATATTGCATCAAAATTATGTAATCAAAACGATAGGCCTGAACCCATGACTCTCGTATCAACGTTTAGGATAATGTTCTGAAAAAAAAACTATTCTCATCATTAATTAATGCGGTCAAGGACGCACTGATTACATGATAACCCTTTTTCGATGTAAGTTTTACCAAATGGTTGAATTGGGAAGTATATTCACTATACTATTCCTTTTTTGGGCCGCAACAGTACTGTTTTGTAACGTATGGATTTCTATGAAATAGGTTACTCATGTACTTAGTTCAGCAATGATGTCGATTCTGGTATGATTCTCTAAACCCTTAGATTAAAACAAAAAGGGAAGATACGGCACTCGCGGCTCAAAAGTGATCCGCTTGCACGATCACAATTCGCTGTAGTCACAATTGGACATTCAAACACGCTGCATGTACACTCAATATAACAATATTGAGTATATTCTGTGTTATAAAGATTGCCTTCGATGCTTTTATAAAGAACACAAAAAGTTCAAAATGAAATAACAAATGCCTCGGCAACACTTCTCATTCGTAAAACTGTAAAATCATTTTTTTCTCAAAAATCACGGTTTGTCGTGAATGTTATTTACGTAATCGCCATTTTGTTATCAAGAAAAGGACAACAATACAGCTCAGCCGTTCGCACTCGGAAGCTGCTCGCTCTGCGTTGAAGCGTACAGCGCTAGCTCGATTGAATGTTATTAACAGCCGTGTGTGATTGTGAGAGTTGCTTAAGTAGTTGAGTCGCAACATATTTATTTGATGCTAGTATGGGCGTATCGTATCTTCCTGCTTGTTTTAATCTTAGTCTAAAACTAAACTTAGACATCAATCTATCTTTGTTATTCTTTACAGAATGGAAAGGAGAGGCTGATCTTAAATTTAGTTTTCAGTTAAGAGAATCATATTGGAATCGACACCGATACCTCGATAATCAGCTACCTTATATTTAACTCGTCAACGGGCAGCGTTCTTTAAAATATTTTGTTTTGTTCTGTTCAGTTTTGAAGAAAAATATAAGCAGCCGGTGCATAGCATTATTTAGTGGCAATAATGAAGACAGGCTTATAAAACCTACAATATTATGGTGAACCATATTTTTTAAGATGAATGAATGCATAGGTAATTATTATGATGCATTCGTTGAAGTTTATGAACGCTCTAAGTTTGTAAAAATTTACGTTGTTCAGTAAATTCTATTTATCATCCTTTGTTAACTTTGTGAATCGCGTATAAAGGGCAAATGATTCAGCAATATATTATAACTTAATCCATAAGTGTGACATAATTTATCATTCTATTATACTTTAGTTGTTCAAATCATATCTATATATATAAAAATCAATTGTTGTTCGTTAGTCTCGCTAAAACTTGAGAACAGCTGAACGGATTTATCTTATCTTGGTCTTGAAATGTTCGTGGAGGTCTAGGGAAGGTTTAAAAGGTGAGAAAAATTCGAATTCTACACTACAGCTTTACACCGAAGCGAAGCAAAGGCAGGTCACTAGTACGGTATAAAAAAATTTCGTTTCAATTTTTCTAGATTAATAATATGAACAAAAAAAGGACAAGTGTGAGTCTGACTCGCCAACAAAGGGTTCCGTATAAATTTTAAGGTGAAATCAGCCGTATCCTTTTTACGTCCGGCCGTACGAAACAAAGAAATTTGTGTTTTCACAGCTTCCAAAGACCGTAGACCTAAGTTTATGGACAGACAGAGGAACAACAAAATTATCCTATATGGTTCCCTTTTTTACTTTTATGCCACGGAACCCTAAAATGCTTAGAGAATTCTGCAAACCAGTGATAAACACACAACTAAGTTTGAAAATATGTAGGAAGTCAACTTCTTTATGGCAATTACTTATTCTCTTTATTAACAATATTCAAAGTCCTCTTTGGAGTTTTTGTTTAGTGTTCTTCCATCTTTTATTAATATTACATTTTCTTGGCGTTTCGATGTGCTTTTTATTATTCTGTAGACACTTTCCCACATAGTTTCTTTTTCATGCTGGCCTCAAAAAGTCTTCCAGCTTGTGGTTTGTGCTTTGATTACCTCTGCTTCATATTTTTCTTTTGATTCTAAGTAATCTTTTATTACGAACTCTTTTCTGCTCTCTGCAGCGCATCGAATCCGTCGCTTTTTTGTGGTCATGTTCTTTTTCAGGGTTTGCAGCTCTTGGTTCCACCGTCCTTGGTTTTTTGGGTTTGGTTTTTGGAATGGATTTTTCACATACATATGTAATACAATTTCTGTACATAGTCTTCTAGATCTTCTTTATTTTTTATATTATTAACACTACACGTGTTAGTTTTATCATCTATAAACTTATCTTTAATATCCATTTCAAACGCCTCCCAATCTATTCTTTTAGTGTTGTATATTCTAGTACTTTTTGTATTAGGTGTAACTTCTATTTTCACTAAATGTTAGCGTGAATGTGATAGCATTATGATCGGAATTGGTTATACCTTTATTAACTTGCCAATTCTTATTTTTGGTATAAGTGATTCGGTGCGTGCTGTCACGTCCACTCTACTAGAGTAAAGCCTACCTCCTCTTACAACTTTAAAAATAGGTTCATAGCCCTCATTTAATATATACATTTCTTTCTGTTCCAGATATGCTGCCCGGTCTGCACCCCGATGGTCTTCCGACGAGCTGCCCCACCAAGTACTCCACGCGTTTGCATCACCTGCGATGAGCACCCTACATCCCTTCAGTTCGTTCAAGATTCTGGTAAGTTCACTAAGGTAAGGGCTTAGATCTTGGTCTGGTTCGAAATACACTGACACAAGAGCAACTTTGTTATTATTTCCATTTTCGGTTATGATTACTGTAGTTATGTTTTCTGTTTGAAGTGTTGGATTGATATTAAGAGCATTGTTAAATATTATTATGGCTGATTTGACATTTTTAGATCTATTGTTAGTTTTTTATATGACTCTTGTACCAGTGTATCTCTTTACCTCACCGATTGAGCCGATATACGGTTCTTGAACTAAAACTATACTGGCTTTTCTGTGTACAGCTTTGTTGATCAGATTTTCCGTTGCAATTTTCTGTCTTTGCAGGTTTGCTTGTATTATTAGATGTTTGGTACTCTGATCTCTGGTACTTGCTGCGTGGTAGTTCCCCGTGACAACTTTAGCAAGAACTTATAAACAGACATGCTATTCCGTCCCATTTTTGGCGGATTGGGCATCGGCTGTCAAACGCATTGTGATTGTGGATTTCTATTTTTGCGTCCTTGCAGTTTTTGCACACCGGTTCATTTTCGTTTTTATAAAGCGGATAGTCAACTTTCATATACGTTTCACCACAATGGGAGCATAGATTATGTTGCTACTTGCACAGTTTGCGGCCATGTCCAAAGCCTAAACATTTTGTGCATTGTATGACTGGTGATTGGTCTTGCACAGTGCGTTTTTGTATTAAGTTTTGTGATGTCAAGGATTCAGAAACATTACTTTATAATTTATAAATCAAATATTTAAATGAAAATAAACCGTATCGGCAGAACTTGCGACAGTGCATTTCATTATTAAAACATATAGCGTACCTATATAAAAGAAGCTTTACATTTATCGGACGTTCAATTACATTCTATTTGTGTTTATAACGTATCTATTGAGCAGTATGAGAGAAAAAAACGTTTTATCATACCCAATTCATTATGTGACAGATAACCCTGACCTAATTACGGATCTGCAAGTCACGTTCTTCTCAAAAAATATAGAAAAGCATTCAGATTTACGAAAAAAAATAACATAAGATTTTCGTTTACAAATCGTAGGGTTAAGACCCTGGATTTGTATTCGATAAGGTTGAAAAGATCCTGCATTTGGCGGTTATAACGTTGTACCTTGAATAAATCCTTCATTGCATTGGCTTATAAAATCTGTTAACTTGGACCTAAAACATGGATTGCTCAGATGCGTTTCTATTGATCTAGATAGGGGTGTATTTTGAAATATGGCACCACTGACCATTTACGATTTCCTGAAATCATATTAAATATAAGTAGTTCAGTATCTGACGAATGCCTTTGTATGCCGCCCCGGGTCATGACTCATATTGGCCCTTTGGCTCAGGCTTACGCTCTTGTCTAGATACTGTTGGTAAGTCATATGTTTATCATATTTTGAGAGAGAGTAGGCAATAGCGGATGTCCCGCTCAAATTGCGAGTGCCTGTCTAGAGAAGTAACCTCCACTTTACAAAAAAACATAGTACAATAACACTACCTTTTAGTGGTGTTATTTCTGTCGGTGAGTGAGGTACCATGGGTTCCACGGGTTAGGGGAATGGGTCAGGGTAGGCAATGGTGCGAGTGATATTTTTGGTATCAGGTATCGCAAGCGTCTAAAGGATATTACGTGGCCGGTTATATGCTCGTTTGCCATTATTTAAACTAAAAAAAAATACCCTAGAGTTATCACAAGTATTTCTATGTTTTATTTTATTTTATCTTTCGTACCAAAAAAACACTAATGGCAAAATCCTGCTAAATCAGTATGTTAACTGCGCGGCATCTATTGTCTTTTTGAGTTTGTGAGTTGTCGGCCACAGGGGCGTATTGAACCTAGGGCCAAGGGAGCCTTCGCCCCTGGCGGCATACTGCGAGGGCCACATAAAGGCATACATTACTGACCTATATTTTGATTTGATTTCCTAATTCTTGTGCAAATCGTAAGTAAGACGTAAGACTGCCCGGGGCGCCAGATTTGTAAAGACATCCCCGGTCACCCATGATTTCTGCTATTTTTGAGGCACATACTTTTTTGTACCCACTAATGAAAAATAAACTAGACGGAATTTATATAACAGAGCTCACTGTCGAAACAGTTGCAGTTAAAAGGTTGCTCTATTACTCCGTTAAACATTATTATTATGCTATTCGAATTTAAATAAACATCTTACCCCATCTATTCAGCAGAGTTTTCGTCGATCATTTTCCCTGAAACATAATATTTAGCGATTAGCTATGATATAAAGGACGTTTTTATAGGTACAGCTAATATACAGTAAATTATAGATTTACTCAACATACCAGAATTAACAAAATGTGTTTAGCCATCTTTATTCCGCGTGGCTTCTCATCTCTATCTTCTGTACCTCTCTTCTTTCCAAGAGCCATTTCCAACCTTAAATAAAAATTATCATTATATTTTAGTTATGGAGTGAGTGATGTTTCTGATTTCCTAAACTTAATTAACATCTATAAGTATGTAGCATCTTATATCCAGTTACTAGAGCTCCAAAGCACCGCAAACAGGGCCTACCCCTTTGTCAATACATATTAGGTGATTCGAGTGATACCATGTGGTATCGAAAACTTTAATGGTTTAATTAAGAGTTGCATCATAATTCATTTATTTACCACCGTTTTTATAATTAGTTAAATAAAATAATAATTAATATTTTTTTTACGGATTTTTGAGTATTTAAACATAAACACTCCTTTTGAAAAGTATCATTTCATTGACCTTGTGATTACAAATCACCTACACTTTTTGAATATTTCCTTTTCTCTACATTAGAACTATATTTTCCGCTTCCTTTGTTTGTATCTTCTACATGTTTACTGTTATTTTTTCTGTACCATCCTCTTAGTCTCTACTTTTCGTTGCCCACCAGCATTTCTGGATGCATCAAATCATAGCCTTGGGTGCGTGTGGGGAAATCCCATTTATAATCTTAATACCAAAGTCTATATAAATTACGCGTCACGTCGTTTGTACGGGATGGACTCTAAACTACTTAACCGATTTTAATCAAATCTAAAGAAAAGTTTACTAGAAAAAAAAATCCACGCGGACCAGGCAGCGGACGGGACTCGTCCGTCGTTTTTCTAGTAAACTTTTCTTTAGATTTGAACATCTAGCAGTTAAATGGATAAAAAATAAATAAAAACATAACGATTTCAATCAAATTTGCACACCGTGTGCAGTTTGAACCAATTTGAAAGATAGGATAGCTTACATCTCAATTTATAGTCGCAATTTTATTTTATTGCAAATTATTACTTTTGGGCGGTATGAAATTCGCAGAGTCAGCTAATTAGATGTAACGATCAAAGAAGCATTTAATGTAAACAAAGAGTTAAAAATATATAGTAGGTAGGTACTCAATCAAATGCTGTCTATCTTTCCCTTAATCACACCCTGACTACATCGAAGAGGAAGTAATTTGCAGACGGGATTGTTATCCTATCATTCAATAGATTAGAGAGTTGTATCAATTGGACAATTGTGAGGTCGTTACATATCCACTGTTTACTATTCGGCACCAGATCTTATGTTGCCCTCAATCAGGACACTTTGGATCCATGGATCCTTCTAGGCAATCATTATTTTGATTGATATTTGTTATTGTTAGCACTAGTGCTTTGTTTACAAACAATTGTGAATGAAACCGAATCCAGTTCCTGTACTTTCTCATTGTCAAACAGAAAATTTTTATTTCCTGAAGGCTGCCTTTGAACCTTATAATATCTTTGATATTAATGACTTTGATTTCATGTCTATGTTATTGTTGTAATGGGAATCTTCTTTTATAAAATGGGTGTAAATTGAACTTTCAACTTTTCAAAAAGCAGTTCATTTCTTCATTAGATTTCAAGCCCTGAAGTTATCACTTACTTTAAAATTATTTTAAAAATCTGAACATTTTCTGATTTAGGTTTGATATTTATATTTTTCTATTTTATTTATAATTACACATTTTTGTAAACCCTAAAAAATTTTGATTTGTGTTTATTTTACTAACAATTTTATGTTGTGTTGTCTCATTTGGTTTTGGAGTAGATGGAGTGCACTCAAGGCAGATTTTATATTGAAAATTTACTAATCATCATAATTTTTTGTATCTCTTTCACTGTTGTACATTGGTGGCAAAATCATAATAGATATATTTCTATTAAAAACTGCCAAAATACTTTCATGTTGAGGCAAAGACTATAGAGTTTAATAGGAGCAAAATCAGGTGTTCTAATCAAAGTAAAGTACACACTGACCTAGGTAAATTAAATTTAAACACTTGCATATTTTTATGCTTGGTTAATAAGATCTCATGTATATCACTAATTATTTTTCATAGTATACAAGATACTTTAAGGTAGATTAAGAAAACTACTAATAAACGATGGTAATTATTACTAAAAACACAGATACATAGGTTAAATAGATACAGGGAACAGTACAAATGTTACATTTCCTTTCAAATAATGCAAATTATATACAGCAGTTAGCATCAACTGTACTTGAGACGCAATAAGTGAACAATGATAGGTCACTCATTAAATAATCAATGATGACATGCAATTTGCAATTCTACTTGTACTTTTTTAGAAATGTACTGTCTTATATTAGAGTGGATATGAAATATGCTTTATTAGTAATGTTAAAATATTCTTTATAGCAGATGAATAAAATGGTGATTAAGTTTTTTATGTTCTCTGTTAATAAGTACTATATACAGTTTAACATCGGGTTACACATTCGCTGTGTTCGGTATTTGCATTCTTAATCTGATCATTAATCTGAGCAAATTGCAATTACGAGCAGTCCAAGCAACCGTAGATTAATTTCTAACCTCAAACAGAAACAAACCTTACAACCTGACAGATAACCAGATTAATCTTTCTCTTTGGTCAAAATCTCTGAGCGAACAGATTTACATCAGACTGATCTTAGCGGAATCACCAAATACTTTAGATTTGTGATTTAGACTAAAAATATTGTCCAGACCCAAAAACCTAACGCAGCTTTTGTAGACAATGAATGGTATGACTACTTTGCTGTTACTTTCAACAGTGCTTTATGATAGTGTTTCGGACAATATAATTTCATATAAATTGTTTTCTTTAATATCACTTAGCAATCATCATCTCAAGATGTTTGCTAGCAGATCAAACAGGATATGAAATATGCTTTAATTTATAATCTTAACAATATTATTATCTATTTTAGGTTTCAAATACTTTCATGGAAGATAGAACCATAGAATCTAAGTTAAGAAAGGGCGTAAATAACCTGTACCACAATGTGATAGTAAAGTATTTTCAGATACCTATTAAGAGTATATACATAAATAATATCACCTAAATCACCCACACAATCTGAGCTTATATTCTTATGTAACAAAAGAAATTAACTATTTGATGCATTTTAAACTAAAAGTTAAAAAAAAAACATTTTTTAAAAAGTTCTTTTAGTACCACATACTGTATTACCTATTATTTAATATAATATGTGTATGAAGAGTTTATGTAAATACAGGCACTAATTTAATACAAATTTTAAACAGGATCCTTCACAGTATTTTTATTATTTATTTGGGATATTATTTCTTCAAAAACAATTTTTTTTTTTTTTTTTTTTTTTTTTCGTTTGTCCTTTCGGACAGGCTAAGGTCTGGGACCATACTGCCTCGTCATTAGTTATTTTTCTTCTTTTTATTATTAAAATTCAATATAACTTCCTCAGTTTGATAATTTCCGGTATATTTTCTAGTTTTTTGTTTTACTCTATTATTATGTGCTTTTTTCCGAGCACATTGAACATCTTAAACACCAAACATTTAATTTTTTCTCTTACTAGACAGTCCAATCATGAATTAATTACATCCTATATGAATTTCATATTTATTTAATATCTTTTTTATAGTACACATTTACACAAAAAATAAATCATAGACCAATACCATGCAATACCTTAATCCTAATACAAAACTTAAGAAAAGAAAAAACAAACTTAAAACAACGACATTTGATACGTTTCAAACTTGTTTCAAACCGACGACCTAAACGAAAAAGAATACCTACAAGCAAAATTACGAAAATAAACATTTTTTTCAAACAAATAAAAGGAAAGAGAACATGCGGTACCTATTAAACTTAACTGAGCGTTTTGTGTATGCAGAACATTTAACCTTAAAATCTAATACACAACGATATTACAGAATATTTATATTTCTTCAACAGTGTTTGCAATGAAATTATACAGAGGAACGTATGTACAATTATTTACAAGAAGATCGGTCAAGGAACGCGGGACCAAATCATGTTTGCCATAAATTTGGATTAGCTCATCCAACAACACAAGGCGCTGAATGCCGAAGGATGGGCAGTCAAAGAAAATGTGAGCTAGGGTTTCTTCTTGGGAATTGCAATGAGTACATTGAGCATTATTCACCATTTGCAACCGAAAGAGATGGAAATTAAGCCGACAATGACCAAACCTTAAGCGAAAAATCGTCGTATAGAATTTTCTATTCAAAAAGCTATTTGATTTGCAGAACCATGGCAATTTGTTTACATCAACATAAAGAGGTGTGTACCATAGACCTTTACCTTTAACCTGTACTATACAATTCCAATGGGCTCGCCACTCTTGGTGCATTCTTTCCTTTAGCAGAACAATCAAATCTGTATAAGGTATAGACATCTTCTGAGTATTGGTTTCAGTAGCTAGAGTATTGATAGATTTTGCTAGATAATCTGCATTTTCATTACCTGTTACACCAATGTGAGACGGAACCCACATGAAACTTACAATTATATTATCAACATTGTATAGATCATACCAGACTTCTTTAATAGCATGAATAATGTAATTGGTGTTTGCACTTAATTTATTGTTTTCTAAGTTTTTGAGCACACTCATGCTATCACTAAGTATTAGCCATTTTTTATGTCCTTGATTTTGGTGTTTTATGTGTTTCAGAGCAGCCAAAATTGCTAGAGCTTCTGCAGTGAATACAGAGGAATTTTTGTCTATCTTGTAACCTAAACCAGATTTTATAGAGCTAACGTAAAAAGAAAAAGATGCACTTGAATCATTTTTTGAGCCATCTGTATAAATATGTTTATGATCAACCCAATTTGATAGTTCACCAAACACCTCCTCTTTAGTAGAAAGCTCCTTGTAGATATTTATGTCAATTGATGGAAATTTGCTCTCAAAATGCCCTTCATAGCATGGTAAGATTGAAGGCTTATAAATGTTGGAATTTTCGAGAAACTGAGTGAACTGAGGAAATCCTTGCATGATATACAAAGGCCTACCTGCCAGTGATTGTGATAAATATGAAATATTTTTTAAAAGTTGATTATTGTTTATTGAGAATAGCTTCAAAAGGAATCTTTCCTTTAAGTAACTAAATCTTATTGAAATGGGAGAAAGATTACACTCAATTTGCATAACATTAATGGGAGTGCTTTTGAAAGCACCAGTTATCAAACGCATACTTTTATTTTGAATTTTGTCTAGGATATCTACAATTTTGTTGTCATGAGCAAAACAAAAAAAAGCATACTCAAAATGGCTGCGAATCAAAGACTTATACAGTAACAACAAGATCTTAGGATCAGCTCCCCAATATGTAGAAACTAAAGATTTTAATATGTTTAAAGCTTTGTTAGCCCTAGTTGTTATGTGTTCAATATATTTTTTCCAAGATAAGTTGTGAGTTATTAAAACACCCAAAAACTTTGTGTCTAATGAAACTGGAATAGCAACATTGTTATAGTAAACAGTAGGCATCAAAGATCTATTTTTCCCAAATACAAGCAGTTTTGATTTTAATGGGTTAATATCAAGATTTAAGTATGTAAAATATTGATTAAGATTAAATAAGGCACTATTAATTTTATTTACTAAATTTGTAATTTTATGATCGGAAGCATATACTACCAAGTCATCAGCAAACTGTAAATTTTTGACATGTCCACCCAGAATTAAGTTGAGACGTCGGATATATAATATAAAAACAAGAGGAGATAAAATTCCTCCCTGACAGACACCAACAGAAGCCAACCGTGGGCCATATAGGTAACCATTATTCTTAACAAAAACTTTTCTTTCAGACAAGAACTTTTGGACCCAATGAACAAGTTTTGGTGGTATACCCACTGAAGTTAACTCATTAGAAAGCACATCAACATTGACACTGTTAAAAGCTCCCGCAACATCAAAGAATACAGACACCATAGTTTGATTTTTTACTAGACAATTTTGGATGTCAAGTTGTAATTGGCAGATACTTTCACGAGATGAGCGACCTCTTCTAAATCCAAACTGATTCGAAGGTAAAATGCCATTTTTTTCCACATAGAACTCCAATCTTTGCTTTAGTAGTTGTTCAAAAATTTTTCCTACACATGAAGTTAGTGCAATAGGGCGATAAGAATCTTTATCCAATTTAGGCTTATTAGGCTTTAAAATAGGAACCAAGCAATCTATTTTCCAACAAGGTGGTATGTCATTGTTTTCCCAAAGATGATTTAAAACCTTCAAAAATATCTGCAAACTAGAATCACTAAGAGTTTTCAACATTTTATAAGGGATACCATCCAATCCAAATGCACTTTCTCTTCTGGAGGAGACTGCGTTTTTCAATTCTGTTATTGTAAATGGTTTTATTAAAAAGAGGTTGGTGGAATTTGATTGAGATCTATTGTAGGAACAGTCCTGATGAGTAGGTACATAATCAGGAGTATATTTCTTAAGAAAAGGTAAAACCCAGCTGTCACAGTCTGGATGACTTAAAATAAAAGATTTATTGAATTTACGCATATATTTCCAGATTACAGTAAGAGGGGTACAACGATTGAATGAACTACACAAATCAGCCCAGCTTTTTGATCTTTCAGTTTTAAGGGTGAGTTTTTTTAAAGCTTGCAACCTTTTAAATTCCAAATAGGTTGTTTCTGATGGATTATTTTTAAATGTAATATATGCTTGTTTAGAATTACTCACAGCAACTGAACAATTATTATTCCACCAAGGTAATGAGAGTCTTTTGCCAGTTTTTCTGTTGGTAGAGTTGGATTTTAATTTGGTAGGGGTTAAAGACTCTGTGGCTGAATAAAGAATTTCACAAAATAGTGTATAAGCCTCCAATGGGGTGTATGATTGAACACAAAACTCAGATAAAAGACTTTCAACTTTACATTGATACATTTTCCAATCAACCAGTTTAAAATTTTTGAATATTGGAAAAGTGACCTTATCATCCATGACATTATTGTTATTACAATCTTGTTGGTTGTTGACATTGAGACTAATATTTGTTTTTACAGGTAGATGATAACTGCCGAGAGGATCATCATGAACAGACCATTCACAAGATAAAGCCAAAGAAGGACTAACTATGGTCAAATCTAGAGCATTGGGCCGCCAAGTTAAAGAGCCAACTGTGGTTGGTTGCCCATCATTAAGAAGAATCAAGTTATTTTCATCAATGATATCCAGAATATCTCGACCACGAGGATTTGTGGAATTACAGCCCCAAGAAGAGTGATGACCATTAAAATCACCTGCAAAAATCATCGGACCAGGGATAGATTTTATAAGAGAATCTAATTTGCTTTTACTAAAGGCAGGATTAGTATTTGGAGGACTGTAAAAGCTAACAATTGATATATCTTTATTTCTTATTGTAATACGAATACAAATATTTTGCAAAGTATTATCAAAATTTGTATTGATTTTAGTATAAACAATGTTATTGCGAATTAATATTGCAACTCCATTATGTATATTATCAGAATCATTTCTTTCTATGTTGTAACCTTTTATTTTGAATTGTTGATTCGGTCTTAGCCAAGTTTCTGATATTAATGCTAAATGAATGTTGTGTTCATAAAGAAAATTTGTAAATATGAGCCTACTGCTTACTAAACTCTGAGCATTCCATTGTACAATATTTAAGTTAGCCATTTTTATTTTTGGAAGGTATTTTTCTGAATGTATTATGTAAATTTTCTTTTATAGTATTACTATTTATAGGTACATTCTTATTAGATACTATATTCATTATTGTTTCTACTAATAAATTCATATATAAGTCTGATTTTGATAAATTATTTAAATGTGTTTCTATCGATTTTTCGGCAAGTTTGGGAAATGATTTTTCATTAAACAGTTCTGAATACTGCACAGCTCTACTTTTAATTTTGTTGTCTTCGATCTGTTGCTTTTTAATTGGACAAGAGGATGAGATGGCTACGTGATTACCTCCACAGTTAGTGCACTTTGCATTTTCTATATCAACAGTACAAGATTTATAATTATGATTTGTCGAACAAATTGAACAGACTTCATTATTGCGACAAAACTTAGCAATGTGACCGAAACGCATGCAACGTAGGCACTGCTTAACAGGTGGAACGTATGGACTGACCTCGTGTCTCCAATGGTCTAGATATACGTATTCTGGCAACTGAGTAGAGGCAAACGTTACTGCGACTGTTTGCGTGGGCTGGTACGAGACTGCACCAGCATCCCCCCGCACACGCCGCATGAACCGCCGGACTTGTATAATGTTTTTGGAGCTACCTATCAAAGAGAAAATGTTTTTATTTGACAATTCGGTAGGGACAGATTTTAGCACACCGGTTACTTCAGTGTCCTTTGCTGGAATGGTGGCCACTACGTCCAACTCTTCCAAAAGTTTAGCATTTTGTAAAAAAACATTGGCATTGTTCGAAAGATCGAACGTTATGCCGACTTTATACCGATTACCCGGCCTTAAATGTAAAACACCGGACACGCAATGTGTTCGGATGGCTTTTGAAATTTTTATTCTGTCTTTGTCCGTAAATGGCGTATCATAAGTTTTGTGAGACAAAAACACAACAAACTCTGTTTTATCTGCATTTTCAGGATATTTCCTTTGATACCCAGTTACTTTAAAGATCTTGAATTTCTGAGAGGTCTCAGACTCATCGTCCGAAGAACGACGACTATCATCGCCACCCCCAAAGTCTTTTTTCCGCTTTTTCGTACTAGCCATTTAACTTCTATATACCTATATTTGAATTGAAACACTATTTACATAAAACTATACAAGAATACACAAAAAAAAGAGAAAATTAAAATTAATGCAAAAAAAATCTTCAAAGCGCGCCTTTCCTCTTCGAAGGTTCCCGCCGAAAAAAACCTTCAAAAACAACTTCAGAGTATCAAAGCTGATACTGACAGTTTTTTTTTTAAGATTCTCCCATTTTTTTGGGAAAGCAAAGGGAATAATGCCCGTAAAGCCTACTCTTAATTTTTATTAATCTTCTTCTTTTTACATTAGAATGTAGGTGTGACGCATTCTTATGTTTCTAGGAGTATTTGACACGAAATGTATCGAGTTGGCTTTTTGATACGCTTCTGTGAGGTAGTTTACACTACAATAAAGTTCTCTCGTCCACTTCAACGGAATATCTTATATTTTAAAATTCCCCTAATTCTTCAGTTGCGCAGACCGTTGTAACACAAAATCACACCAATTTTATTTTACAATGGTGCCAATTCTGGCGTGATTCTCTAAACTTAAAACTAAATTTAACATCAGTCTCTCCTTTTCATTATGTATAGAGAATGACGAGGATATACTGCTGTCAAATTTAAGTTTAGGTTTAGAGAATCATGCTAGAATCGACACCAATATCCACTATGAACGAATAAAAAATTAATAAAATGAGATCCAAAGCGCACTCTATTTTTTAACGTTCTCCCTTTTTAGTGAAGGTAAAAGGAACAATGCCTCTACAGCCCAGTCTTCAGTTCTTTTTTTTTGCATTACAAATGCGGGTGTGACGCATTTTAATGTTTCTTGGAGTGTTTTGCACGAAATTAAATGTATCGAGTCAAATTTCTGCTTTCTGTGAGGTAGTAAACATTAACGTCTACCTGACCGAAATCTTGGAATAGCGTACCTATATTTCAAGGCTTAAAACCGGTTTCGAAAATACCGGTAAATAAAGGTTAATACCGATTAGTAGTAAAGGTTTCGTTCGGAGCGCGTCCGAAATGAAAGCGGTACCTAAAACCTTAATAAACCGGTTTAATCCAGAGCGACACGTGCACGCGTCGGCATCGCTTGAAGTTTATTTTGTTTGAACTAATCAAGTCACAACTTGTTAATGCTCAGAGATTGATGCATTTATTGACACGTTTGCTAGCGTCTAGCGAGCCAAATTATTCATTTATTATCGATGCTGCCAGTAAGAGTGAAATGAAACCCTTTAAAAACCGCTAAATTGATTCAAACCCTGTTTGATTTCGCTTTTTAGGAATACCGGATTTTTAAGGTTAAGGTAGAGCCAAACCTAATTAAAACGCTCCTAATGTACTTGATTTAGGTTTGAAAATTAACCGGTAAACAAGCCCTGGTATATTTTAAAGATTCCACTAATACAGTCTAAATCTTCAGTTGCGCAGAAGGTTGTAATACAAACGCACACCAGTTTTATGTAATGAACTAAATATAATTTAGGCTCTAAATGTAATTTTTAATTAAATATAGTTTTGTTATAAATTTTACCATTGCCTGCCCGTTAAGAGCACACTGTTATGACTTTGTTTATTATTGCAATTCCAACTGCATTGTACACAGTTTTCAAGCAATAAAGTTATTTCATTTCAGTCCAAAGGCGACAATTAAATGAGATACAAAAGCAAAAAAGTCATGCAAAACTGTAATTTAATAAAATCAAGTCTTATAAATATTTCTTTTTAAATGGAAATTATTTGTGTACATGTTTTGGCTCTTGAAATATTATTTTATAATTTGTTATGCTTTGTACTCTTGATTCACATGGTTATAATATAAAACTTAGAATATGTTTTAACAGTGTTGAAGTAAATCAAAACTTAATACTTTGAAATTACATTGCAGCAATTCAATAGTTATTAAAATACAGCAGTTGCTGTTTATAAGAGAATCATAGTTGACACCAAAGGTATGATTAAGTTAATTTTCGTTTAAGAGATTTCTTTTCTTTGTTGACTTTGTATGCTGCTGCCATTTTTTGCATGTTTTCTTTGTGTATTTTATCATGGTCTACAATCCTTTGAGGGTAACCCTCACCAACAACACAACCAGCTGTCCTCTGTACAGATTTTGGTGCTTTCCAAGGTTCATAAATGTATTCTGTGGGGTATTTCTTTAGCTCTGGGACATACTTTCTTATAAAAAGACCTTCTTTATCTGTTTTTTTCCCAAATGCCACAGGGCTGTATACCCTGAAATACTTATAGAAGAATGCAGATGCAGAGAGCCACATCCAATTTCCAGCATTAAGAGACCAGTCATAGTCCAGTAAATAATCTTCAAAAACTCTCGCCCCTTCTTCCCATGATATCCACAGATCTCCTCTAGTGAGAAAACATGCTACCATATGTCTAGCTAAATGATGAATCCAGCCTTCTTGCTTCAGCTGTCGCATTATGGCATCTACAAATGGATAACCAGTCATTCCTTCTGACCAAGCTTTCAAGTATTTATCATTTTTGCCCCAAGGTATTTGAGTACAAACAGCATTGCCAACCATTTTATCAAAATTTTCTGTCCCAGCCCCAGCAGTATAGTAAAATTCTCTCCACATCAGCTGGCCCAACAATGACACTGGTGGCTGAGAGTGTGCGACTCCATTCTCTACCCCCTTCAGCCTGTGATAAAATAATTTAGAGGACAAACATCCATGACTTAAATATGGACTCAAAACTGTTGTGCTTGGTTCAATGCTATTTGGTGAAGTATTTGGTTTTTCAAATTTACAGACCCAATTCTTTTTTTCCATATATAAATTTAGTCTTTTAAGACCTTCTGTTTCACCACCATGGTATTTACATGATTTCAAAGAACTTTCATCTATTCCTAAATCATTAAGTGAAGGCACATTATATTCTTCACATGTTGAGTCTGGTGGTTTACAGTAATCAGATAAAGTCTTTGTAATTTCAATAGTTTCTTTAACTTTTATATCCTTTACCAAAGACAAAAACTTCTGATATGTCAGTGGTACACTGCCATTATTTTTCTTTAAAACACTGTGAAAATCGTAGACTGTATGTTGAACTCTTCGTACAATAAATATTCCTTTCTCTTCGGCAAGTCTATCAACAATTTCATCTTGTTTTACTATTTCAGGGTCAATATCTATTTGGGATGTTAAATATTTGACTTGCCACTCATCAAATAATTTCGAAAACAGTTCATCAGCCGTGCCTTTTAATATAAAAAGACGAGAATTAAGTTTTCTTAAATTAGAGTCTAAATCTTGAAGACTTTGAAATAAAAATCGCAACCTATTCACACCAACACGTTCTTTTATATCTGGATCGATGATAAAAACAGGTCTTAAATAATATTGCCGATTTTCAGCCTGTAACAAGTCATATTCATGTTTAATAAGGCAGGTAGCTAAACTTACACCCTATTACAAAGACATTATTATTAATATTAACCCACCTCATTTATGGCATTTCTTAACGCAAGGTTATCATGAATGCGTAAATCTAGACGAAACCAATGAACAACAGATGCTTTATTCGCCATTTAGGGGCCATCCATAAATTACGTCACACGTTAAGGGGGAGGGAGGGGGTCGATGAAGTGTGACATTGTGTGACAAGGGGCTGGGAGGGGTCCTAAATTTCGTGACGTCACATTTAAAAATCTATTATAATCGAAATGTTGAAACTATAACTTTACGAAAACATAAACAACCCAAACGAGAACAAAGTGGTGCTATGCCAGTTATAAATAATTTAAAGAAACGGGCTCAATGCCTATGGACTCAAGATTATTAAGTTTGTAACTTTAATGTAATCATAATGCTATTCATATTTGTTTTGTTAAATTGTTGGATTTGATGTTAATATTATTAAAAAACAAATTTGAATGAAAATAAAACTAATTACAGATCCGCTGTTTACATTCAATAATTTCTAAATTTTGTAAAATATGTGACGTCACACTAGGGAGGGGGGGAGTCTAATGTGACCAGCTGTGACAAGGACGGGGGGAGGGGCAAAAAATCATGAAATTCGTGTGACGTAGTTTATGGATGACCCCTTATCAAGATTATTTGTAATTAGCTTAGCCACACGATAGTAAATACTGGTTTAATTATTTTTGTATCGTTTAATCGTGTTTAGATCACAGATCACTATATATGTAGCAGTTTAGATAGTGATCTGTGATCGTGTTACACACAAAATCTATGGCATACCTAAATGCCATTGACAGAAGGGCGCTCGGCTACGTTCAGAACCGCACTCTCAGTGCAACTTTTACCCTAATGCCAGCACTTCACTTGGCAGTTAATATTTGCTAACTATAAACTAGACAATTAAAAGGTGGACAAGTTTAAAAAATAGCAAGCACGAATAGCCAAATGAAGTACTAGTATGACGTTACAATTTTGATATAAAATGTATGGAACTTAAGTTGATTGACATTAGTTACACCCACCATAACTTGGTGCACCTGCACCAAAATAGCAGAAGCAAATTCCTTTAATATCACACCTAACCAATCATGCTCCCGTGAGTCGATCAACTCTATCCACAGTCACGGAGTGTAGATACGGAATGGGACTAACCTAGTGTCAATATATGTTTACAATACAGCGTCGCGTTGCTATGGCAATGATAGTGACAAGATGGTGCTTACTGCTAAGTGAAAATTTTCAGGCAATTTTTGTTTTTAAATTGTAAATAAATGGATAATTTTGTAAAGTGATTTTTAAACATAATTTAGTAATTAGTGATAATATAGAAGAGGTGAAATAATGTGGCAAAAAGTAATGTGTTTAAACTAAAAAATACAAAATACATACACCCTGCTTATATTATTAAAACTTTATGTATTGAAGAATATGTAAGCATAATTTGATATTGATTGTACTGTTCCTCAATAATGTGACCATCATCATGCCTAAAATAATTGAACTAACGGTTGAACTAGAAGTTCAAAAGGTAAACAAACTTTGTTTCCTGTTTGTTTATACATAGGTAATTTACATAAGAAACCTAGAAATGCTGAATCTATACAAAAAGTATTACTTTCCTATTCTATCTGAAACATTATTTTATAAAAATAATTATATATGCTCCATGCTCCTCCCTAATTGTATAATTTTTGATGATTTTTTATTTATATGATCTTTTATTGTTTCTGGCACGGTAATCATTAATTTAGAAATGTACCTTATTAGGTACATGTGCTAAATCTACAATCTCTGCTAGTTCTCAGGTTCAAAAAATTTGCTGATCATGTTTTATCTGATGATCTTATACTTCCAGGTTTCATGCCCTGGAGTGTGGTTATGCCAGGATGGGCGTGTTTCCCTCTCAGTATTTCTACTGGGAACGAGTTATCAGACATGCATGTTACCCCCTATCTTCCCGCTTATGTTCAAGGATATATTTTACTTCCGTAAGAGATTTCAAGAGTCATGTGCATTGAACAATATTTGCTGTATTCTAAGTAAGTAAATCAAGCATATTTATGTGGTTAGGTGATTGAGTTTAAATTCATTATTGTTATTGATAGAAACTATGTTTGGGTATGTTTAAGCTTGCTGGATGTTGTCCTTATACACTTCAACTTTCACTTGAATGGCTAAGATAATAATTATTCAGAAATTGAAGATATCCTAAAATTTTAAATTAAAATAATAAAATTACGGGCACATGCAAATTGCTCTCACACAACCTTATCTCATATTTGATTTTTTTAGAACGTTACATACATTTCTTTTTTCCTATTATACAAAATTTTGTTTTGTAAAGGCTGAATACTATCATTATAATTAAATTGTATGAAAAGGAAGAGCGAGATCTCCTGGTACAAGCATGTAAATGCTTAAAAGACGATGTCTATGTCATAATTGTTTGGCGAGAATATTGTAGTGATTAATTATTATTTATATAATTTTTTTTCAAACCATGCCGTTATAAACCAATGCTCAGCACGCTAAAGCATCATGGACAGCAGTTGTCAAGACTTATTTAATGTAGGGCTCTGCCTAGGCTTTCATTTAGAAAAGTTATTCAATGTTGACAACCATGCTGTTCAGTGTAATAGATAACCAACCACAAAGCTTGCAACTGTGTGTGGTGGCGTTTGTAGCCTTTTAGTGTATGTAGTCAACACAAGACAAGTGCTATCTAATGAGAGATTTAAAGCCTTTTAATGCTGCTGACACAGCTTGTTCCTTCTCCTTTAAAGTTAGTGTCCTTGCCTCACAGCATTACATTAGGATCAGGCGGTTGACCATATCGACAGTGGGAAAACGAAATCGCTTATACGTTGCTTCGGTGCTGCTTAAAAATGAACTTAATTTCTGTTTTTATTTAATGTTAATTTTTAAGCAGCACCAAAATTGCGTTTAAGCGATTTTGCTTTTCCACTGTCGATATAGTATCGGATGAATGACTGTATGGTTGTGAATCTTAGTGGTTCTGCTTAGATGGTGGACACCAGCACCGAGTGGAGAGCAGCACTGCATCGCAAAGTGTTCTGTATGCGGGTATCGATTTCTTGTCGTCCGTGTGAGTGTCTGTAATTGTGCATCCGAAGTATTTAAATGTCGCGATGCCCTCATAAGCCGTAGCTCCTACGCGAAGGTCTCCTGGTACTCTGTTGTCCCTGTATCTTCACATATGAAGTTCTCTAATTTGTAATTTAAGTTATATTCATGTTCCTATTCGTTGCTTGAAAATCTCTTGCCGCGACGTGTCGCATGCCAACACGTCACAGTCAATATACTATTAATTAATGAAGTAATAAAGCAATCTAAATTCTATTTGCAGAAGAAGAAACGATTTACTGTGAACTGGTGCAGTGGAGTGATGACTGTCACACGGGCGACTGCACTGTTCTGGCGCAGTATCTGGGTGCTCTGAACGATGTGTTGTTTCCACCAAACATGTGTTCTACTGACGGCGTCGATTTACTCATGCGACGTGCCAAGCAGTTCCCTGTAAGTAATAAAGTTATTGATCTCTAATTGTATTGGCAAATGGCAATATTTTGAAATACACGTTCTTATAAAAATCGTTGACCTCCCTCCAGAGCTTTTTAAGCTCTTTTTAAGCAGAGGTCAAGGTAATCTTTATACCAAAGCCAGGTAAGGCAGACTACAACGAGGCGAAATCTTTCAGACCGATAAGTCTCTCATCATTGCTACTAAAGACTCTAGAAAGATTGTGCGACAGAGAGCTGAGAGACAACCTATTAGTCAATATTCCATTACATCCGAACCAACACGACTATAGTCCAGGCAAGTCGACAGAAGCTGCACTACATGCATTCGTAAGTAAAATAGAGGATAGTCTTAGACGGAAAGAGCTATGTTTGGACACCTTTATAGACATAGAAGGGGCGATTGACAAAACAAGTCTCGCCAGCATTGTAGACGCACTCGGCAAACACGGAGTAGATGAGACCATCACATACTGGGTACTAATCAGACTACAGGACGACAACCATCTCAGAGCATTGGCGACTAAAGGATGTCCTCAAGGAGGAGTACTATCGCCTCTGCTATGGAATATAGTCGTAAACGACTTAATCACCAAACTAAACAACCTTCACTTCCACACGGTGGGCTACGCGGACGACCTGGCAATCATGGTCCCGGGTAAGTCTGCGAGCACCGCCTGTGATGTTACAAGGGGAGCAATGAAGGTGGTTGAAAAATGGTGTGACGACTATGGCCTCAAGGTGAATCCGGTGAAGACAGAACTGATAATGTTCACGAACAAAAGATCCTTAGGTGACTATCGGCTACCGAAACTCTTTAACACGACACTAACTCTCTCCAATGAGGTAAAGAATCTAGGAGTAACCCTAGACTCTAAACTGAACTGGGGATCACACATAGACAAAACTACTACGAAGACCAACATTATTTTCTGGCAATGTCTGAAAATGATTAGCAAAACTTGGGGACTATCACCGTTCATTGTCAGGTGGCTGTACACGACAATAATTAGGCCCATCATCAGCTATGCAGCAGTAGTATGGTGGACCAAGACAATCCAGGTAATAAGTTAAGACGTCTCCAGAGTTGCGGGCCTGCTGTGCAATCACCGGCTGCATGAAAATCTCTCCCATCATCAGCACTGGAGACTATACTTAATGTGAGACCACTCCATTTATTTATACAACAGGAAGCTGCTTGTACAGCCACATGACTAAGCATACTGGGGCTATGGAGGGACAACAACTCCCCACATACCAGTATCTTAGCAGACATACATAGGCACTTTCCGTACTTTGCAGCAGTAAACGACCTTATTCCTAAGACGTACGTATTTGACAAAAAATATAAAATACAACTGTATGAAGACACTCCGGACCGCTGTTTGCACAAGGAGCAAGGAGGTATTTCTGACAGCCCTCTGTGCAGAGCCTGCTTCGAGAAGGAGAAGATGAGCGCCCATGTTCTGCTGGACTGCAGAGGCAAGACAAAGGACTTCTCTAATGGGAAGCCCACGGACACTAGTAGAAGCCTGCAGTAACATCCGGGGACTGCTGAGCTTTCTGGAGGAGCTGGGATGGCAGGACTGATGCCATCCCCACGCAAAATAGGCACTGGGTGTCAAGTTGCGGAAACAGTCCGCCGTTCTACTAAGACTAAGACTTATAAAAATCGTGAATTTCTGATACTCAACTATGTTATATAGAGTATTAGAAGGTGCCTGCTACGTCGTCTGCGTGGTTTCTTAAACAAAGTTCCACCACCCCCTTAAAGAATGTTTTCTGGGATAAAAACTATTCTATTACCATCCCCAACACTCATACTATCTCCTTACTTAATTTCATCTCAAGGGGTAAGCGCTTTAAACGTAAAGAGGTAACAGACATACAAATACACTTTTCCATTTAGGGTGTACGCTACTGACGTAGCTGAGCACTGCGTGAGGCGGGTCTCCCATCGCAACGCTGCTCTATGAAATTATATGAAACTGCACTCAGAGCGGATCTCCGCTTCGTGCTCGGTCCCGCCTCGGCTCGACCACGGTCCGGTGCATGAATATAGCGCGCCGCCGAGCAATCATAGTGATGGTACCTCAAATGAAATAAAAAAGTTTTTGCTCGGATGAGTACACTTACACTATTTAGAGTTTGTCTATAAAGTCGTGACATGAATGTTTGAGGAACTAACATTATTCATGTGTCTGGCAACACCAAACTTATGTACATCAGTTGTCATCGAGTTTCAGTCGTGGAATAGTTTTCCTTTTGTATTTTTTATTGTTTGGATTAAACTATAATAAATTAAGACGAAACTACGCAGAAAGGTATAAAAATGAGTAAAGTAAATCGGAGTAGCACGCGGGAAGTGATTTTTAAAGTTTTCCAGCGATGTTTCGAAGACTACCAAGCTGGACGAATTTTGTGGGATTTGGACGATGTTTATGGGCGAACAGCATCTATGACGGGTATGTAATCGTGTAACTATTTGTTTGTAATCTGCCTGAAGTTACAAATTTACGATTTTGAGACCTAAAAAGGCATTGTTTACATTGCACATTTTTAGGTTAGATTGATATTGTAAATAGGTAATATTGTAGTACGACCATTTCTTTTGATACGTTATTATGGTTCAACTCGGTCAGGTTTTCTACCAATTTTGTATTAATTGCTTCATGTCAATAAGTTATTGTTACTATCACATTACCGTTACATATTTTTTTACTTTTTTTTTTCAGGAAAATCAGAGAGTCGGATAGTCAACGAAGGTTTTAAGAATGATGGAAAGTTTGAAACTCCTGGGAAAACAGGCAACGCCGACCGAAGAAAGAAATGGTCACATAAAGAACCATGTCCAGATACTTTTAGTGAAGATACCTATCACTAATTTTACTAACTGCACATGTACAAATTGTTTCTCTAAATAAACTTTTTATATACTATAAAATGATTTTTAGTATTATCTTCTTAACAAGTGTGTTAAAAAACGTCGTATGATGATACTTGTGTGTATTGACGATTACCTAACGGCTTTGGTCTCAATGGCACCTCAGCGGTAATCACCAACATTACACACTTTTACACTATAAAGTACTATTTTATCTATAATAATTTTATTCTGATTCAATTAAATATGCTTGGCTAAACTTTTTATAAGCATAGGTACCTACTATATATAAAACAGAAAAAAATACGACTATATAGTATGTTTTATTAATGACCTATTTTACTTGAATGAGTTGCTAGTATCAAAATCATTTTGGTCCGACTGTATAGGGCTGCTACATGCATACTAGTGGCGCCATCATTTAATGTCACGACTTTATAGACAAACTGTACTTTATCTGTATGAGTTGACAGCATCATGGCGCAACGGTACCTACCTAATTGCTCGGTCGAGGCACATCTTTGTAAATTAAAGGGCCCTAGACCTAAATAAAATTTAGCTCTCTAATTTAAAGTTTTAGTTTAGAGAATGTAACGGCATAAGAATGTAATTTCGATACCGGTAAAAATTTTAACGGTAAACAATTAACAGAACATACCATAACCGTATTATAACGTTAATCAAGTAATTAAATGATACCATAATGTTAAAAGTTATAATGGTGTCGATCCTGGCATGATTCTCTAAACTTAAAACTAAATTTCACATCGGGTTCTCCTTTTCATTCTGTATAAAGAACGACAAAGATAGACTGTTGTCAATTCTAATTTTAGGTTTAGAGAATCATGTCAGAATCGACACCAGTGTTGTCGATTCTGACAGGATTCTCTAAACTTAAAACTAAATTTAACATCAGTCTGTCCTTTTCAGGCTGTATAGAGAATGACAGAGATACACTGTTGTCAAATTTAAGTTTAGCTTTAGAGAATCATACCAGAATTGACAACAGTTTATACAGAATGAAAAGAAGAAACTGATGTTAAATTTTGTTTTAAGTTTAGGGAATCATGCCAGAATCGACACTAATAACGATATATTTAAAGATGCCATTCCACGTTTTTTCTTGTTTGTAGTTTCAAATTGTAACTTGCTTTTAACCTTATGGTAGCCATACACACTACGAGAAATCGTTACGATCAGACTGTACAGTTCGAACGGAACAGTTTATCGGACGTGGCGTACGTACAGGAAACTGTGCAGTTTTATAACATACACGCTACGATTTATCGGTACCGTTCGGACGGTACAGTCTAATCGTAACGACTTCTCGTAGTGTGTATGGCTACCATTAGTAAAACGAGTAAGAGCGCATTGTCACGGTATTCCATTGAGCACCTTGGTTACTTTATATTTGGCATTTTTTGTGCCTGGGGAGGCGGCTGCCCCGATACCTACCACTGTGAATAAATTTCTGATCCCTTTACATACGCGTAAGCATTTGTGAAATGTACTGTTATAAATAAGATATGTATGTAATATTGCAGATAGGGCTGTCAGACAGCTGACTAAGCAATATGGTCTCACGTCCGCGTCCAAGCCATCTTGGTTAGACAGTCGCATCACAGCCCTACTCGCGAGCGGTCATTTCTAACTGAATAAATAGTGTGTGAAAATAAAATCTCTTTTTTTAAAAAGACATCCGAAGGGTCCCGTATAACATTGGTGGCAGCGTAAAGGGATTTAAGAATAGATCCCCGGTACGTCTTCGTAGTTCGACTCGCGAGTGAAAACCTGTGTAATCATAAAATCCAGAAACTTTTCCGGTGCGACTCATACATTTTCAAAATCCGTATTATATACGTATATTTCCAATCGATTCCAGAAAGTTAAAAACCAGTTCCAGTTACGTAATACGTTAATAATACACTACATAAATACATCTTTATAAACTTTTACTACTTGTGTGTGTGTCCGTGTTGTTCCTGAGCCGTTGAAGATGATCGCCGTGTTATTCTCCGTACTGTGAGTTAATTCAATCCTACAAGTGTTGTTGTGCAAAAGTCCCAGTGATATTTAATTCGACGAATTCAATACTCAGTGCAGTACAAACGTTATCTCTTCGCATTCCTGAACGCCGAGACTGTCTTATCATTGTTTAGACTGGACTTCCCGTCCGATTCAATTCATTCGATGCCCAAAGAAGAAGTGCCAAGCATAAGCAAAATAACCATGTCAGACATCGACCTTAATATTCTTATTAAATTTATTAACCGATTTGACGGAAATCGTGAAAAATTGAATGCTTTTCTAAATAATTGCAAAAATGCCATAAATTTAGCGTCTTCGTCACAACAAGATATACTTTTAAAATATATTTTAAGCCAGCTAGAAGGGCATGCTGAAGCCGCGTGTTCGATAAAAGAATTTGAAAATTGGCAACAATTAGAGGATTTCCTAAAATCACAATACGGTGAAAGAAAACACTATGCTGCCCTACTATCTGACTTGCAAGAATGTAAACAATTGAATCACGAAACAGTCAACCAGTTCGCGCTTCGTATCGAATCTTGCTTATCAAAGTTACTTACAGAAATAAATATATCTATTCCTACCAAAAAGAAAGGCGAACTGGCAGGCCGTGTCGCTGCAATGCAAGACTTGGCGCTGCATACCTTTGTAATAGGTTTGCAACCTCGTCTTTCTACCACTATCCGATGTCGCGATCCTGAAACCCTCAATGAAGCCATAAATTTCGCAGTATCAGAGGAAAAACTATCATTGACGACTTCGAGACGACAGCCTATCAGTTTTAATAATACAGGTAATTTACCATTTCAAGGACGGCCTCGTCAACCACAAAATCGTGGCAGCCCTAATACGAATGTCGCCAGCCAGTCTTTCAATACCCCTACCACTGGATATAATAGTTTAGTGTGCCGATACTGCAAAATTCCGGGTCACACTATTGACGTGTGTCGTAAGAGAGAATATAATAACCGACGCTTCTCTAGAAGTAATCAGTTTTTCCGTCCAAATTCTAACACTAACACACCTTTCAGAGGTAATCAACCGATTCATGCTGTAACTTCATACGAGACTGAGGGTATTGACGAAATAGATAACAATCATTTAAACTAAATGATTTTCCCGCCGGGTGCCGTACGGGAAAACGGAACACCAAAACCGGCATCATTTCTAATTCACTGCACTTAACTAATTCACAACAAACAAACACCACTAACAAACAGGGTAACCAGCCCCGAACTCATAGTGGAATTCATACCATTTCCAACACCACTAACAAACAGGGTAACCAGCCCCAAACTCATAGTGGAATCCATACCATTTCCAACACCACTAACAAACAGGGTAACCAGCCCCAAACTCATAGTGGAATTCATAACATTTCCAACACCACTAACAAACAGGGTAACCAGCCCCGAACTCATAGTGGAATTCATACCATTTCCAACACCACTAACAAACAGGGTAACCAGCCCCAAACTCATAGTGGAATCCATACCATTTCCAACACCACTAACAAACAGGGTAACCAGCCCCAAACTCATAGTGGAATTCATAACATTTCCAACACCACTAACAAACAGGGTAACCAGCCCCAAACTCATAGTGGAATTCATAACATTTCCAACACCGCTAACAAACAGGGTAACCAGCCCCAAACTCATAGTGGAATTCATAACATTTCCAACACCGCTAACAAACAGGGTAACCAGCCCCAATTTCATAGTGGTAACAAAAGTTATTCCCAAAATTTACTTACCAACCCGAAAGCAACTGTTTCAACACCTCCAGCGCCCAATCCTCGAGCCTATAAAGATGAACCTCGACCAATACTTACCAATAATTACTTGGATCCTAGTACTCCTGCGACAAATCGTGACACTGCCCCTGCATCTGAAAAAGAAATTAATAATGTTAAAATATACAACATAACCACCAACCCTTCAAAAAAATACTTACCTTTTATCGAAGTCCAAACATCCGTCTCGGAGAAACCATTATCATTCCTTGTTGACACTGGCGCAGCTATAAGCTTAATGAAAGAATGCTCCATAAAAAAAATGCCTAGGAAAATAACCGGAGAATTCGTGACTTTCACTGGACTTGGTAACGAAGCCAACCCTATGATATCATTGGGTCACGTCCCAGTTACCTTTCAATCACACAGTCATCAATTTCACCTTATAGGTCACTTAAACTTCCCATACGATGGAATAATCGGAAATGATTTTCTGGCAAAATCTTCTAGTAAAATAGACTTTGCCAATGACCAGTTAATAATAAATGATACCATAATTCCCCTTAAATTCACCGAACCTATCTACGTTATCGCACCTCGATCCGAAACTATAATTGAATGTTCTGTTCAAAACCCAGAGATAAAAGAAGGACTTATCGTAGATCAACATCCTATCGAATCACTACTCATAGCTAATTGTATAGTCAAAGTAAAGTCTAATTCAAGAATCAACATTTCCGTATTAAACACATCTGAATCACCTCTGACGGTTAGTTCCGACATGAAGCTTAATATGATACCCCTACAAGAAAACAATAGTTTCAAGATTTTTCACACTTCACGAATCAATGATAACTCCGTGAATGTCCTAGACCGAACTAACCAAGTCATAGATCTCTTGAGAGTGTCCCATCTAAATCACGAAGAAAGAGACTCTTTATATAACCTGTGTGCCGACTTCTCAGACATCTTTCATTTACCGGAAGATAAGTTAACACATACTGATGCTATACAACACGAAATACCCACTACTTCTTCAAATCCTATTAACGCGAAATCATATCGATTCCCAGAAATACATAAACAAGAAGTCGAGACCCAAATGAACAAAATGTTAAACGAGGGTATCATCAAACCCTCTACATCCCCTTGGTCTTCACCCATATGGGTTGTACCGAAGAAACAGGACGCCTCAGGGCTTCGTAAATGGCGTGTAGTGATTGACTACCGTCGTCTGAATGATATAAGCATCGGTGACTCGTATCCAATCCCCAACATTAGCGAAATTCTAGACCAACTAGGCAAGTGTAAATACTTCAGTACCCTTGATCTTGCATCTGGCTTCCATCAGATTAAGATGTCTGAACGTGACGCTCCCAAAACTGCCTTTTCCGTCCCACAAGGACACTTCGAATTCACCCACATGCCATTTGGCTTAAAGAATGCCCCTTCAACCTTTCAAAGACTAATGAACTCCGCTCTGTCAGGGCTTCAGGGTATGCAATGCTTTGTGTATCTTGATGATATTGTAATTTATTCTTTTGATCTAACTACTCACATAAAATCACTCTCCAATGTCTTTGACAGGCTCAGACATTTCAATCTCAAGCTTCAACCTGACAAGTGTGAATTTCTCCGCAAGGAGGTATCCTACCTTGGACACATCATCACTGATAAAGGCGTGAAGCCAAATCCTGACAAAATCAAAGCCGTCCAGCAATTTCCCCAACCTAAATGTCCAAAGGATATAAAATCTTTCATGGGACTAGTCTCTTACTATCGTCGCTTCATACCAGACTTATCTAAAATAGCTAAACCCTTAACTAATCTTCTAAAAAAGGATATTCCATTCAACTGGAAAAATGAACACCAGTTAGCATTCGAGCAGCTAAAACAACGTCTTACTTCTGCACCCCTTTTAATATACCCTGACTTTTCCAAACCCTTTTTGTTAACTTGCGATGCTTCTAACTATGCCATTTCTGCCATTCTCTCACAAGGCCCTATTGGAAACGACAAACCTATCGCATACGCATCGAGAACACTAAACAAAGCCGAATGTAACTACAGCACGACCGAAAAGGAATGTCTTGCCATCCTTTTTGGTACTAAAACCTTCCGGCCGTATCTCTACGGTCGCCAATTTAAAATAGTCACGGATCATCGACCTCTCAAATGGCTGTTCAACCATAAAGACCCTGGATCCAAACTCATTAGATGGAGACTCAAACTCGAAGAGTTTGACTACGAGGTCGAATATAAAAAGGGAAAGGCATCCATTTACTCCAATAAAGAGTACAACACTTTTCTAAAATCATTTGGTAACAAGAATGAGAAATTTAGTACTCACATAAAAGAATACAATGAATCCCTTCTAAAAAATACTTGTAAAACTATACTAATCCCTACATCAATTGACTTAGATGAGTCCAACCCTTATCTCCAAGATATTCTATCATCTATGGAAGACTCTTCTGACATCCTAAATTCCGAACGAGAACTACACGCTTTTAAGAAGTTTGAAGCTAAAGGAAAAACATATTATTTACTATTCACTAAAGTCTACTATTTTGATAGTAGTACATATCCCGAAATTTTCAGAACTTTAAAGTCTGCCCGGGATGATATTTTACTTACCGCCGATATCAACGAAATTGCTATATCTGACTTTAAAAACCTCTTTGAACAATATTCCTTCGTTAAAATCTATAGGATGTTAATGTACCTCTTTAATAATACTAACATAACTGTAAATATTCATCACAATACCATTATCTATCCTGTCCCTACTGAAATTGCTAAAATCCTTAAAGAAAATCACGATATCCCTATAGCAGGTCACCTCGGCTCCAATAGAATGTATGATAGGATTAAAGAGCGTTATTATTGGAAAAACATGCGCGCAGATATTGAAAATTACATCCGAAATTGCAAACTGTGCCAATCAAACAAAGCATTACGGAAAATAAATAGAGCTCCAATGCAAATTACTACCACTTCAACCCGTCCTTTTGAAAGAATAAGTCTAGACCTTGTCGGTCCCTTACCCGAAGCTGGTATTCTTAAACTTAAATTTATCCTCACACTTCAAGACGACCTTACTAAATTTTCTATTGCTTATCCAATCTCCAATGCCACTTCAGAAGAAACCTGTGAATGTCTAGTACACTTTATATCCTTGTTCGGCATTCCAAGATCAATCTTGACAGATCAAGGTACAAATTTTACAGCGGATCTTTTCAAACGCACCTGCGAATTCTTGAAAATCAAACAGATTTGGTCATCACCCTATCATCCGCAAACACAAGGTGCTCTAGAGCGCAGCCATTCCACTTTAAAGGAATACCTCAAATCTTATGTAAATCAAAACCAAACAGACTGGCATAAGTTTGTGTACACTGCTATGTTAACATACAATAGTAATATACACACTACGACCAAGTTTACTCCGTATGAACTTCTCTTCGGCCATAAGCCATATATCCCTGATTCCGTTTTCGACCAGCGTTCTGACGCTACTTACCCCGAATACGTTAAGATGCTTCAACATCGCCTCAAAGTATCTCGAGAAAGAGCATGGGAAAATATAAACGCCTCTAAAGAAAAATCGAAATCCTATTATGATAAGCACTCTTGCGCGATGCAGTATAAGGTAGGCGATTACGTTTACTTAAAAAATCATGTAAGGCTCCGTAAAGCTCTTTCACCACTGTGGAAAGGCCCTTACAAAGTAGTTAAAATTCACGGCAATAATACATTGTCCCTACTAATAAACCGGCGCCATATCAAACATCACTATGATGAGATAAAACCCGCACACGAAAACGACTAGTGTCTATTTATAAAAATAGACAAAATTTAAAGTTAGCTTAGATTAAGATTTACATGTAGGTTAGGCATATACACATATACTTTAATATACAACTTTTCTTTTTTTTATCTATATATACTATCTATTTTACAACAGACTTAATGTCCATTTACAGAATTGGCTTGGTGAGAAGTGAAGATAAATATATCAGTAATATCCACGAGAGCCCTGGTGTATTTTTCGATCCTGTCGGCACCCTAAAGATTGTTGATGACCAATTCCATATAGTCATCCCGATGGACGTATCCCCAATCAATTACTATTTAGAGAATATTCACGAAATATTTAACACCATTCGATTTCAATGTCGAGATAGTAAAGAAATCGACAACTCGGCATGTCAAAACATGCTACAGCCATTAGAAGCCCTCTTTATTGACATAACTCGCGACTTCCAATCTATCTCTCACATTATATCCAGTGATGTTTCCAAGAGATCTGCATGGTTTGGTGGCATAGGTGTCGTATTTAAACACATCTTTGGCACATTAGACGAAGATGACGCCAAAGATTATGAGAAAGCAGTCGAAGCGTTGTATAATAACGACAAAACACTAAAAGAATCCATTAGAAAGGCTATAATGATCTCTCAGTCGGCAATACACAATATAAATCAATCCTTACATGAACTGAATGTTAACGAAGCAAAATTGTATGACGTCATTGAAGGTTTATCGCAATCTGTAAATAATGTATCTAATGTTGTTAACTCACTTAGTTTTAAAACCAGATTTAATAATGCTATGAATGTTTTAGAAGCTCACTTACTCACCATCTCATTTAAGATTGAGGATCTACTGAACTCTATTTTATTTGTAAAAAGTAATACACTGCATCCTTCTATATTGAGCCCAAGTCAAATGTATAATGATATTGTTAAAAACTTGATGTTATTACCTAAGTATAAGGAATTTCCTGTAAACCTAGAAATAAGCAATATTCATGTCCTAATTAATACAGCAGATCTAACTTGTTATTATACAAATAAGAAATTGATGTTCGTTGTAAAATTACCTTTAGTAAGTCTGCAACAATACAATGTGTATAAAACCATACCATTACCAACTCCACATGTCAACGGTACCTTAAACTCTTTTGCTGTGATTATCCCCACTGGACAGTTCTTAGCTATTTCTAAAGATAAATTGTCATATACTTACCTAAAAGATTTAAATAATTGTAAAAGTATACTTACCAAAACTTACCTTTGTGAAACTGCTGACATCTACGCAGTTCTTAACAATCCTTCTTGTGAAGTCGAAATAATTACTAAAGCTTTGACTTCCATTCCTAATACCTGTTCTTATAAATTCATAGCAGGAGAAGTAGATATTTGGCATAGATTAAATAATAATAAGTGGATATTTGTCCAGTCAAAGCAAACCAAACTATCTGTTGAATGTAACAATGTTGTCTCCGAAAGTGTAATATCTGGTACAGGTGTACTGAATATTCCAAATGACTGTGTAGCTTTTTATAAAAATATTAAATTTGTAAGTAAAAATTGCCCAAGGTTAGATGTACCTGTTATAGAATCTAATTTTAATATAATTAATGATAGTTGTTGTAATTTCTACCGCTTTAATCAGTTAAGTTCTAATATTCCAATGTCTAAAATCAAAAGTATAAATTTAGATAGTCTAAATGACTTTAAGCGTGTTACAAATGATATATTATCTAAAGATTTGAACTTGGAAGTTCCGTCTTTCAATAACCATGTTAGTTTCCCTATTTTAAGTATTTTATCTATAGTAATAACTTCTATTATAATTTGCTATTTTTGTATAAAAACTAAAGTCTTTAGAAAATGTTTTGTAAAAATCAATGCTGACACAACACCCACTTCCCAAGAGGAAACAGTAGAAGAACCAAATGTAACTGCCGCACCACGTTTGCGAATTATATAATTACGGAAACTTATTTTCCAATTTCCCATAAGTTTCCTCTTAGCGTGGGGGTTGTTATAAATAAGATATGTATGTAATATTGCAGATAGGGCTGCCAGACAGCTGACTAAGCAATATGGTCTCACGTCCGCGTCCAAGCCATCTTGGTTAGACAGTCGCATCACAGCCCTACTCGCGAGCGGTCATTTCTAACTGAATAAATAGTGTGTGAAAATAAAATCTCTTTTTTTAAAAAGACATCCGAAGGGTCCCGTATAACAGTACGAATATTTGCACCACAGATTACAAATACTATGGTTTTCACACATATGAGTGACCGGCATTAGTTGCGTGTCAAAATGTAAACAAACATTAATCTGTGTCTTTTGTTTTGGCAAAGTAAATCTTGATAAATTTACTTTATTTTTATTTCTATGCTGCACAATTCTATAATTCAGTTATGAAGAAATCCAGGGCACCCAATTTTACAAATGAAGAAATAATGCATTTGTTGAATTTAGTGGAAAAATACCCAATTATACAAAATAAAAGAACAGACGGAGCTACCACAAAAGAAAAACAAACGGCTTGGCAAAATTTAGCTAACGAATATAATTCCCAAACCAGATTCTTCCCTAGGTCTGCGGATAAGTTATTGTCGTGTTATAAAAATCAAAAAATCAGATTAAAGAAAATGCACTCGAATGAAAATATGCTCATCAAAGGTAAGGTTTATCCACTTAATTTAATATTCTTAAGTGTTCATAAACTTACATTTTTGAAAATCAATGTCGTTTATGCAAATTGAAACACAATTCCTGTTAATTAATTCTAAATGTTTATTTAGTTTTCTAATTAACTTTCGACGGCTGCATTTTGATTATCTTACAGTTAAGTGAAGTACTTATTTATTTTTGAATTTTTATTTGATAAGTCCTCATTAATTCATGTCTTTGTTCTAGCACCACTAGCGCTGAATGCTGAGGAAAAGCATGGGCAGTACTGGGACCAGGCAGCACAGGCAACAGATAAAAGCATTTTGGATTGCCAAAAATCCTTTGAGCATTCTGTGAAGGAGGAAGAAGAAGACACTTTACACAAAAAGGAGATTAATTGTACAGGTACAAGGATACTCTTATTAATTTTTAATTTATCTATTTTTATCTCCAGATTGTAGATCTGCTCGGTAGATAATTAATATCCTACTAATATTATAAATGTGTAAGTTTATATGTTGTTTTCAGAATAACACAAAACCTGAATGAAATTTCCTACACTTATGGTTATTACCTGGTTTGAGATATTGATTATTTTTTATCCTAGAAAAATGATATTTTCTTTAAGGGTTCCCAAATAACTAAAGTTAACAAGGAAGAGTGAGTTAAATGTAGAAATTAAATTAATTATTAGATATAGTATAAAGATTAAGGATATACCTTAAGTTTATTTTATTTTAATCATTTAACTGATTGATCCATAAATTAAAAGAAAATTATACTATGCCTCAATGCAGCGCGAACGAAATGGTGAGTCCGCTTCTGAGTTCGTACAGCCTGAAGTGTATTGTTGGCCTTTTCTTGATAACTAAATGGCGATTACCTAAATAACATTCACAACAAACTGTGATTTTTGAGAAAAAAATGTTTTTACAGTTTTACAAATGAAAAGTGTTGCCTAGCCATTTGTTATTTGATTTTGAACTATTTGTGTTCTTTATAAAAGCATCGAAGGCAAGGCAAGGTTATATCTTTAAAACACAGAATATACGCAATATACTTATATTGAATGCACATGCAGCGTGTTTGAATGTTCAATTGTGACTAAAGTGAATTATGGTCATGCACCACAATTTAAGCGGATCACTTTTGAGCCGCGAGTGTCGTATCTTCCCTCTTTGTTGTAATCTAAGAGTACAGTAAGTGTTAAATTGAAGCATGAAAAAATTCCACTCAGACCAGATTTGAAGCCATACCCTCCACTATCCGGGTGGATGCACTGACCATTATGCTACTGTGGCCCTTTTTTTTCTAGTAAAATTTTCAATCTAACAGTTAAATGCTTAAAATAAAATAAATATGTAACAATGAAATAATATTGTTTGTTTATAGGAGGAGATCCACCTCTAACCCAGTGCAGTGATGACTCTATATTTAACAAAGTGAAATCATTAAATGGTTCCTCTCTAGAGGGTCTCTATACCATTTATGATAGAGATGCAGATTTCATGAAGGAGCAGCATGAGTCCAATGAATCACCATTGCTACCAGTTGAAGTAGTTTACAATATTGATGAAATACCATCACATTCAAACAATAGTTAGTCTTTGTATTTATTTGTAAATGGATTCAATTGTCTTATTTGTATATTAATATAATCGTCACACGAATTATTTCAGGTTGCACACCAGATCAGAAAATCGATAGAAGGGAAGATTTGTGTGCGAATGACCTTCGAAAATTAAATGTTCGAAAAAGAAAAGTTGATTCAAACTTAGGGACATTAAAAACAGGTAAATACAAATGTTAGGTTAGGGTAAAAAAAAAGGTAAATTTAAAAAATCAAAAAACCCGACTGCTTAATTATACTTCAAATAAAAACTGAAAAGAAAAAAACAAGTCCAGTAGTCTATAATTCTGTTAATAAGGAACAAAGCTACTTTAACAGTCGGGACCCATTAGATATTCAAGAATACATAATATTTTTCAACAGTGGGTCCCGACTGTTAAAGTAGCTTTGTTCCTTATTAACAGAATTATAGACTACTGGACTTGTTTTTTTCTTTTCAGTTTTTATTTGAAGTATAATTAAGCAGTCGGGTTTTTTGATTTTTTAAATTTACCTTTTTTATTTCACACTTTTTAGTTAGTTAGTATTTTAAGACGGTATATACCGTAGTCTTGTTACTTCAGTAAGGGAATTAATATCGCGGGAATTATTAAGTACCTTAAGACAGTCTAAAAATGAATCTAATGATACCGCATACATATTTTTTTAAAGGGAAATTTAGAAAAAATATTATTATGTCTTTATCCCGTGGGACTTTTAGGATAAAATGTATCCTATGACACTCCCGTAATCAAGACAAATCTAACGATACCTCATACATCAAAATCCATCAAGCCGTTTAGGCTACAGGAGGTCACAAAGGAACAGACATACATACATACTTACATACACTCCCTAAACATTACCCTCCCTCTTTGGCAGTCGGGTAAAAAGCCTTTAAGAAAGTGATTCTGCATATATCTCAAGAAATAAAAGTAAGCTTGCTATGTAAATATTTTGTTGGGCTAGGTATCTTTAAACATTATATTCGTCAAAATTGGTTTAGTATTTTATGATTACCTGACTATCACGTCCATACCTAAATTGGAGTTTAGATATATTTTAACTGCAATATATAAAATCTAGCTAAATAAAAATATTATGTCAATATTAAATAACTGAATTTAAATTATTTAACTAAAAACTTCTTGCCCTTATTAATAAAGGAAGAATAAGCTTGGATTAGTTACTCCATGTTTTTGATGATGAATGGCATTTCAGTAATATGAACTAAACACAGCGCAGCTAGTCTGACCTTACTCCTTGTTTATTAATTGGAGGTTAAGGTTAAGGCCATTTAAGGTTTCGTCGATTAGACATTTAACAGACTCCAAAATAGGAACTCAATTGTCCGGCAAGTATAATATAGGTACTCATTATTTTTTTACAGGAAAGAAAAAACTAATCTGTCGCTCTTTTCAAGAGTTGGCAGAAGACAAAAAGACTTTGGTGAAAGCTCAAAAAACATTAGCCGAGTATCAAATAGAACACCAAAAATTGCTGATAGACCTAGCAAAGGAAAAATTAGAATTTGAAAAGACTAAAAACGAAATGGAGTTAACATTTCTTAAACAGAAATTCGAGTTAGAATTAGAATTATTAAGAAATAAAAGCAAGTGTGACTAGCTTCAAAATTTGTTTTATTTTCGTTGTGCCATCACAATATTGCTAAATTAATTATATTGTTGTTTATTAAAGTTCTTTCAATGTTGCCAGCTATATTTCTTATTGCAAAGCCAAGTCAGACAAATAGTACTTGACTTTTCGGATTCATAAGGTTCTTCTTCATCTTCAAGAAGTATCGCATCTTTTTGTAGAACAGCAATGTTAAGACCTGCTGTAGCAATAATAATTCCTGTAACCAAAAGTAATAATAACTTATTATATCTGATACCTAGTTAAAAAAAGAGTATAAAATTATTAGCTTTGCTGTGTGGCTGCTGTTGGGTTCTCGAATATGAGCTGAGCTACTGGAGGGTTCACGCAACATCCCTTCTCTATATCTGGCGCTCTATATTTTTTTTTTCTTATATTCTACCCCTTCATACGGCCAACCCTACACCATGCAAACCGACAACAATTTTTTTCCATGATAAGAAACGAACATTTAACATTATACAGACTGAAGATTTGGACCCGATGGTTAGTCATGGTCTTTTGTAGATTTTTTGCTGCCTTAGACAGTGGTAGGACTTCACAAGGTGCAAGGTTGCCCCCATTATGTTATTCTGCCACGCTCGAATAAACCCTGAAATCCCCGCTTGGGCAACCCTACTATTACACTGGCGTATTAATAGAAATGTAGCCCTTTCGATTTCGATCACCACCTGGTGAACGAAAACATTCCTTTATTCCCAGTCATCCCCGCGTGGATTGCCACGGGGAACAATAGGCACAGGTTATTATATTTTTAAGCAATTTTAACTGCTCGGTTAGTACAATATCTTGTGAAAATATTTACAGGTTTCAGACAAGATTCTAACCCACCCAGATTGCGGGTATAGAATAGTCCAAAAAAAAAATATATACCTACGAGCAGTACAGAAGGCCTATTTCGCCAACTGTTTATGACAGATAGAAATGATAATCACCGAGCTATTTAGTGATCTACTACTGCTTAATTATAACGCCACTAAGATACTTATTCTGAAAAGCATCGATGGTTATGCAATTTTCTCTTCAGTTGCATACTGTAAATGTCAAAAAAGTTTGCGAATTAATCTGTATTTTTAATCTGCGAAAAAGGTCTGACGAAAGTAACTCCACAACTATACAAAAAGATGGTTACAAAAGCGCGGTCTCTTTATTTTGTGACCAAAAATATTTGCTTCCATGTTTCTCACTGTCTGCTTTTGTTGCCAGGGCATCCTATCGCCTAAGATTGAAATAGCAACTAAAGTCCGCATAGACGAGGTATGGGAGCAGCCTTGCAATCTGAAACCCTTGCGGGCGACCTCCTGCCACTGCAGTCCACGGGACACAGACGGTTCCCGGCAGAAGCAAGTCTGCCATTCTGCGCAGTATCACAGGTAAATTTATACTAATATTATAAAGGGGTAAAGATTTTTTTTTTCGAGTGTGTATGCTGTTGGTTGTAGATGACCTTTACAGCGTCACCGCGTTTGGGGACTGCGAGACCCTAAGTTGACCTCAAGCCGAGAATTGACGAGTGGCTCTAGAGGTATTCCAGTCGGATGGCATCTCTCCACGGGGGGAGTCTCCTCTCCGTCTGGCCTCTAGACCACTCGAACCTGAGGGGTCGGCGCAACTAGCGGGCGTCTCTGAGACTCTGACCTCGCCTCTATTTAGCCGTTGTCGTGGGGGGAAGAGATAAAGTTTGTGTGGTTGCAGGTAGGGGATAATCTCAGGACCTACTGAACCAATTTTGAAAATTCTTTTACCAGTATAAAGCCATGTTATTTGCGAGTGTAGGCTAGGCTATATATAAACCAGAAAAATTATAAATATTAGACTTAAACGTGGAAGGCCGCGGGCGGCCACTAGAATTATATAATACTTACAACCTTGCAACCGCGAATTTGCGTGGATTAATTGGTTTTACATACAAATTTCCACCCTTAAAGGATGATTCTGGGGTAAAACACTATCCAATGTTCTTCCCCGGGCGGGACTCGAAAGTGTCTCTGTACCAAATTTTATCTAAATCGGTTCAGCAGTTTAAGCGTGAAGAGGTAAGAGACAGACAAACACACTTTCGCATTTGTAATTATATTAGTATTTTATTAGAATGGATGGATAAATGCTCGTATTTGCCCTTAAAGAGAACTTTTGAATAGGCAATACCTTGAAAACTGGCGAATAATCCACCACGGAGGTACTATATAGATTAGAGGTTTTGTTGAGGAGGAGTAGATTAGGTAGATTTTAGCGTAGAAGGAATCGAGGCATTTGATATTGCTTCTTGCTAATGAGTGGTTTTTATTAAAACTGGGCCGCCTTGTTCAAACATTGTAAAAACTGGTCACGAAGTCATAAAAGGCTTTATTTTTGTTTATGTATTTGCTTTGGTGGCCGCACTTGCGTGTTCCGTACGTTCCACCTGCTTTTGTGCTGTAATCTGAGATTGAGCTTTTCTCAGAAAAAACAAGGTATTTAATATTCTCTGATATTCGTTCAGGAACAAGTGTAGTAAGCGAGCGCCTTCCGTGTCCCGCGCGAGATCCCGGTCCCGGTCGCAGGGCTCCACTAAATCGTGCTGCAGTCTCACCCCGGAACCAGCCAAGACAATGTGCGGATGCGCCAAGTAAGTTAACCACTTCACAGCTATTTCGTTTTGTTTCTAATTCTTTTTGATTCAACACTTTTTAGTTAGTACAAGTCATATGGCGATCATATGCAAAGTTTTTTTCTAATTTCATCCCCACCCTACTTGATGTTAAGTGACGGTGGAGGTCAGATGCGAAGATAGCTGGTGCATCAGCAGTTCTACTCACTACACCTGCCCTCCTCACTCTTGCCGTCCTGAAAGTTGCTTCTTAACGCTTCTTTTAAAGAACACTATCCCTTACATCCAAAAATCGCAAGGCATTTGGCTAACCTGACTCCATCCGAATTCCATTCCCTTTAACTCCACCCAAACCCATCGCAAGGCTTAAGACTAGCCATCTTCCAGACTGCCTTTTACTTTTTTTTAACACACACCAATTTGCCTAGCCCCAAAGTAAGCACTGTAAGGCTTGTGTTATGGGATGCTAGGGTAACAGGTAGAATAAATATACAGTACATATATAAATATATTTATAAAGAAATATATATTAAACATCGATGACTGGAGTACAAATACTCGTATTCTCTCGCTTAGGGGATCTGTCCCTAAATTTAGGGACTAGAAGTGTAAAAAGGGACATTTTTAGGGGCAAGAAATTTTGAGGGATTTTTTAGGGGCTTCAAAGAAAATCGAAAAGACGAAAACAAAAAGCGTGTTTTATGCGCAGAATGGAACGCAGTACGTATGGCATGGAATCTTCAAAGTAAAAAAATTTTAGGGCCATAATGATGAAGTAATGAGTACATATATTCACAACACAAACCTCTGCCCCCACCGGGATTCGAACCCGGGACCTCTCGAGTAGGTGACACCATGAAACTCGGCGTACAAACCACTCGGCTACGGAGGTCGTCGCTTTCCGCCGCTTTCCCTCGCGTAACTTCACTCAAACCTATTTCACATTACCCCCTATATTCCTAGGCATTCCTCCCCGAGTCCCAAAAAGTCCCGGGAGTCTGTACCCCAATCCCGCGGACGTGTACCGCGCCGTAACTGCGAATACAATGTTTACAACGTGGAGACCGTTGTAACTGGCAAACGACCCAGTAGTGATGCTAGCAGCGAGTTGAGTGACGAAGAAGAATACACAAGGTTATATTTATGGATATTTTAAGCATTTAACTGCTAGATGTTTAAATCTAAAGAAAATTTTACTAGAAAAAAATCCACGCGAACCAGGCAGCAGACGGGACTCGAACCCGCACCTTTCGCTATCCTGGCGAATGCACTAACCATTATGCTACCGCGGCCCTGACGGCCGTGTCAAATGTTCTCTAGCCTAAGGCTGCAATGCAGCGCCATCTCTTCGCACTGTAGGTAACCCACAATGTCATATACAAGGTTCCAAAACTCCTATTATGGTAGTTATAGGTAACTACCCTATAGGTGTTAGCCGCGGTTTATTATGGAAATTGTCCCGCAGTAAAACGTAGCCTATGTGTTAATCCAGGATGTCAGCTAACTCTATACCAAATTTTGTTAAAATCGCTCCAGCCGTTTAGACGTGAAGTAGTAACAAACATACACACTCACAAACTTTCGCCTTTATAATATAAGTGATATTTTGGTATTGGAAATCGCCTCATGCTTCTCCTAACACCTTATTGCGCTGTAATTAGCGCCTCATTTTTCAATTAGTTCTACCGTTACAAGCTTTCGAGCTGCGTGACGATAGACGCTAGCTAGACGATAGCTTGTCTGACGGTTTTTGACACACATCAAATGGACTTGTCCCTGTAGCATAAGTAAAACAATTTATATTAAATAATGTTTTTATCGCATTCAACTGTCAAATTCCATAGTAATGTGACAATTGATCGTTATAAAACTCCCTTGTGAATATGTTGTAGTTGGCCACATATATGTATGTTTTCTTTTGATAAAGGCGTCGCTATGTATCTAGGATACAATACCCCTAGCACGAACCAATATCGAATTCGTATCGTTTGCGACTCCGAACTGTTATTGTCAAATGTGTACTGATTTTTAGTTCTCGTTACGTAATTTGTGCCGCTGCTGTTCAAGTTTCCATACAAAATTTGACATTGACATTTCGGTTTGCAAACTATTCGAATTCGATAATGGTTCGTGCTAGGGGTACTGCTCTACCTGCTTACCTTTATCTTCTTGTCACCTACAAAATAAACAACACCAAGTCCATCGATTGTATTATTTGGCTATAGCTAATTTCCATTGTTGCTGGCTATAAATCCCCAACATTATTTAGGACCATATCGCCGTGCTCATGCTAAGGGGGTTGGGGTCGATAAATTTGTATGTGCAGTCCCTGTAGCATGAGCACCTCAATTTACGTAATATTACGTTATAATTTTACAAGCAAACAAGTGAACCAAATGTTCACCAAAACCGGATTTAAAAAAAAATGTATTTAATTAATTGAGAACTTCAGAGATTTTGTGTGGTTTCGTTTGAAATTCGTGATTTCTCGAAAACCGGAAGTGCTACGTTACTCAAATCCGGTTTGTAGTCTTATCAGACTATTCTTAACTTATAACTTAAATATTCTCTTTATCTATCTCTTACGGTTTGGCCGCTGAAACAGCACCACAGACAGACGGACGGACGGACTTGTCTAATATATAAGAGATTTTTAAAGCATGTAACTGCTTGATGTTTAAATCTAAAGAAATTATAACTAGAAAAAAATCCACGCGGACTAGGCAGCAGACGGGACTCGAACCCGCACCCTTCGCAATCCGGGCGAATGCACTGACCAATTATGCTACCGCGGCCCTCACGGACCGCGTCGAAATTCCTCTAGCCATTCTTAAGCTGCAAGGCAGTGCCATCTCTTCGCATTGTAGGTAACCCACAATTTCAAATGAATGCTTTTACAAGTATTAAACATTTGAAAGAAGAAATAGCAAGTATAGTTATAATTTTTATTTTTAAAGCATGTAACTGCTTGATGTTTAAATCCAAAGTTATAGATTTAAACAGTTATATTACGTTTTTTATCGCGTTTAACTGTTAAACGCCAGAGTTATTTGACAATAGAGTGTGATAAAAACGAGTTATTTAAATATCATATCGCGGTGCTCATGCTAGGGGGCCGGGTGAAGGAACGCACAACCAATCATTGAGAGCTAAAAATTGGACGCTTAGCGCGATAAGTAGTCGTAATTCGTGAAGCTCGTCGCGCAGCTGTGGAAGAAGCATTACAAGTGGAGGCAAGCTATTACGTACTTCGCATCGGTGTTCGATTTTGCCTATTCGTTTTATTCGCCTGACCATGCTTTAATGTGAAGCGACTCTTTGAAACCGACACAAAAACCGGAGGAGTTTTCAATTCGTCGGAATCGTTTTATGATTACTCGATGACGGCTGGACTGTTTCGGAATATTTTGTTATCGTCGCCCCATGGTATTAAGGTCCAGATCTGAAGTGAAACCCTGGAGAAATAGGGGGAACTTTAAAACAATTTTAGGTGCAATGAATAGCAATCATATATAATTTCTATTTTTTAACTATTAAAAGAGTTTGTTTACCAATTAAGAAAAATAATTTATTATAAATACTGGATTATTTTCCCAGGTCCTTTGATGGATTGGAGAAGTATAAAACTAATCCAGTCGTACTACCAGAAGAGGACAGAATACATAAATCGTTGCTAGAGAGCCGTTACATAGACCAGGAGCCAATCTTCGAGAGTAAACTGAATGAGAGAGCAGTAAAGAGACATCATTTCCAAACCAAATTTCAACCTTGCGTGTGTGAAATATGTAAAAAATATCATGAATTGTTCCACGCTAATGACTCACGTATTTAGACTGATTATGTAAATTTAAAGCCCCAATTCATTGATTGTTAGTAAAAGAATTATATTTTTCATACAAGTTACTAAATCTGCTTGTCTTAAAAATAGAATTTTGGAAAATGAACTTTATAATAAACTACTCAGAATATACAAGTACATCAAGATGATTAGTGTAAACTTTTTTTGTTTTGCAAAAATGTTTGTATAATGTTTGTATTAAATAATTGTGTAAAAATACTTTCGAGGGAGATTACTTCTAATGTACTTTATAAGATGTGTTTGTTTTTGAAAGCATAAACAAATATGTGATGGGCAAGTTATAAAACTTTTACTAATTTGTTATTCTACTTATAGACTCTACCTCATGAATGGGTTAAGATGATAAATATAGAATTTTTGTAATTATTTTAAATTATGCTGATCTAATTGTGCATTACGTAGCTTTTTATAGAAAAAATATATTATAATCATAATTTATTTTGTTACTAATTCAAGAAGTGTGTTCATATTTAATTTAATGTTATTTAAATCATCTTAAATTATTTGTTAGATAATTATTTGTTGAAATTATGAAATAAAGACATTTTGCATTAGTTAAGGAGTTTTATTGGTTATCATTATTACTACTTGACACATGTATTCTGAAATTAAGGTAACTTAACAATATTTTTTTATATTAAGTGATATGGCTCCACTTTTATAATTAAAACTTAAAAACAAACTAATGTGACAGTGGCATTTTATAATGTAACAATTTGAAACAGTATGACTGTTCATAAATAATATTTGATATGATATTAGGCACATTGTTAATCGAAAAGTAGTACATATAATATTTAAAATCTTGTATTCGCCAAAAGGGGTCATATTTTCTCAACATTTTTAACGATAGATTGGTATCGATTCTGACATGATTCCTTAGACTTAAACTTGAATTTGACAACAGTGTATCCTTGTCATTCTCTATACAGACTGAAAAGGAGAGACTGACGTTAAATTAATTTTTAGAATAGGAAATTTTCGAATTTTAAATTTAGATAATCATGCCAGAATCGACACCATTTAAAACATAAATTCGGTTTTACATTATATTTATTTACAAGTTCATAACTACCTGTATAAGAGCATATATGTTTATCTATTATATCGCTCACTTTTATAATTTTCTTCTAAAGAAAGACAGAAAAGAAAGCGAAGGGTGAAGAGCATTCAATAGTCATCACATTTCCATAATAAAATGCGGAGAAGAATAGAGTCATCTTAAAATTAACTTGTGATTTAATGTACCTACATAATAATTATATTTATATCTTCTGAAGTAAAGTATAATCACCAATTTTTATTATCCTTTATAAGTAAACCGCTTAACTGAGTCCTCTCCTGCGGGGTAAAGGGTGTGGGGGTGGACGAGAATGGAGACCGTGAGAGGTGCGGGCGGCAGGCGTCCCCACGACAACGGCTAACTAGAGCAGAGGTTCGAGTGTCAGAGACAACCTCTAGTTGAGCCGACCCCCTCAGGTTCGTGGTCTAGAGGCACCAGACGGAGAGGAGACTCCCCCCGTGGAATACCTCCAGACGCACTCTCCAATTCTCGGGGCAAGGGGACCTCACCCCTTAGCATCTCGCCGTCCCCAAACCCGGTGACGCTGTGAAGGTCATCTGCGACCAACAGCATACACACTAAAAAAATGTGGCAGGTGCTTGTAAGTTTGACAAGAATATGCCTGCTGCCCGCACCTCGCACGGTCCCCATTCTCGTCCTTCCCCACACCCTTTACCCCGCAGGCGAGGACTCAGTTAAGCGGTCTACCTATAGTAGAATGTGTTTTTTGAATAAATGCCTAAAATTAAATAAACTAAATATACGTGAACGGAAGACACTACATAGTCAGCCTTACATTCCAATAAACTTATATTTTATAATAAACATTTTGTACATTCGTAACTTAGATCAATCAATATTTTACCATTTTTTTAAGGTTAACAACATTTATATCCAAAATATATATCTGAACAGTACCCAATCATACAAAAATTTCAAGTTTATTTTTAGTAAAACTCTGAGAACAGTAACTTATTTCAGAATCTCTTCTTAGTACCTGTTTTAATGATATTTAACATTGGCATTGAAGTCGTACCTGACTTTACCAACAACCACATTATCTGTGTACACACGTTAAGATACCCAATGAAGACACACGAGTTCATTTCGTATCGAAACCTCACATTTTTGTACTCACTTTTTTCCCCAAAAATTGTCGAACCAAAAACTTTAGCTAAACCAGAGCCTTAACTTGCTTTTTGCAATCGATTTACATATATCCAATAATTTGAACACATTTTTTTATTCTTGAACACTTAGTTTATCAGATGTCTCGTCAAGGCGTATTCATTGTGACTTTGTGACCTTTCAAGGAAGCCCTGTGCTTTCTTCTAGCGTATTTTGTGCAGTCTAGAACGAAGGCGAATATTCCAATGATAGCAAACACTGCGTAGAAGATGGCTAGAGCTATAAGTACAGTTTCATCGGTCCATTCCCATAGCTTGTCGGTTCTAAGGTATTCGAAGTTGGATAACACTTGCGTGCCGTTCGGCGGTGGGCAGGGAGACTGCACTATTATATCTTGATAAGGTCTCTGTAAGTAAATATAAGAGGAAATTAGATTAAATTATTTAGTGGTTTAATTAGAGCCAATATTTACAGAAGGTCAAACCTTCTTGGGGCTTGTGTTAAAGAAGAGTATATATTATACTATATGAGCTTTCCTTTTCACTTCTTTGAAGTGGTTGGTAACCATTTTACCAAGCTTTCCTCAACAAATTTAATCATTTTACCGACATAACTCCAGCCCCCCTAGCAATGAGCACCGCGATACGTTAAATAACAAGTTTTTATCACGCATTGTCAAATTACTAGGGAATTTGACAGTTAGACGCGATAAATTCGTGACATAATGTAAATTGTAGTGCTCATGCTACGGGGACTGACTGCTCTATTTACCTATTAGTATCCAAGGCCGTACTATATTTTATTCGACTGATGCGCATTACCCTTAGTACGAGATGGAGCTCACGAAAACTATGATAGTTTTCGTAATTGTAAATTATGTTTCTGTCCATTTTGGTGAAAAGTAACTAAATATCTTTAAATTTGAGAAGACGAAAATGATTTAATGATAGAAGTTAAACACTTTTTATTTGTATTGTTACGAAAACAATAAAACCAGTACCCTTAGTACGAGTGCGAGCTCACGAAAACTATCATTGTAAAACTTATACTAAGGGTACATGTCTCGCTCAAAAATATAGGAATTTAGGTCTTAGGTCAAAGCACGAACTTTGACAGTTCCGTAACCGTATCGCATCTTCAAAGTTTCTTTGAAAACTGAGCAGCGTTCCTACCGGACGTAAGAACAAACTGGCTCCGTCCATACAAAATTTGACGACAGCGACATCCAAGTTCATGCTTGGCACTCTACTTCCTTGCTAATGCTATTATTGAGGTCGATTATGCTCAACTCTTTAATGATCTAGTACTCTTTGATCGTAAGCAGTCTGGCCCAGATATATGGGCCTCCACTTCTGCGATGTCCGGTCTCCGCACCTCTAAATCCGGCCCTGGGCGTCAATCGCCTAACGGGAATGATATGGCTATCGCTATTACATACCCTTTCGTTTTGTTATTTCTGACCGCCGAATTTTTTCAAACACCTCATGCTCATTTGCTCTAATATTTTTATAACCAAAAAATATTATATAATTATAAAAAAAAATGAGTGCAAGGCATTTGAAATCTTTCGGTGGTCAGAATTAACAAATTGAAATCTTAAGCGATAGCCATAGCAAACCCATTAGGCGATTAGCCCCCCGGTTTCGCACGTACCTACTGCGGTAGATTGAAATGGTGCAGTATCGCATAACAAAGTTTACACTTCTCACCAGTAACTCACCTGTTTATTAGTACACCTTATCTCCTTGCTAATGCTGTTCCTAAGCGCAGTCTCGCTCAACTCCTTATTGAGTAGTTCCGGCAGCAGCCACCTAGATGGCGCCACGTATTCAATCCACCGTACGTATTGCGGTAAATCGGCCTGGTGAAGCATCGCGCCGTTCACTAGAGTGGCGAGCAGTATGCAGAAACCAGCGAATATTGTTGATGTCTTTTCCATAGGCACGAGGAATATCAGCGCTCGACACATCATCTGTATGCTGATCAGGTATAGCACCATGTATCCTGCAATAGATGGTGATTTTAGTTTCATGTCATTTCATAGAACAGCGCTGCGACGGGAGACCCGTCGCACGCAGGGCTGTTCTATGAAATATCAAAAAACTGCCTCACACAGCGCTACTGTATGAAATAACATGAAACTGCACGCGTAGCGGACGTATCAATCCGCTCCGTGTTCCCGTTTAACGCAGCGCACGCCCTAAGATGTAGAAAGTTTATTTTACTTATTTATTTATTTGGGATACCAACAGCCATCTATCAATGCGCTCCGTGTTCCCTATTAACGCAGCGCACGCCCTAAGATGTAGAAAGTTTATTTTATTTATTTATTTATTTGGGATACCAACAGCCATCTATTAAGTTTTACATTTTTTGGTTTACAGTTACATGTAAGACCAATAACAGTCACTCACTATTATTTTTATTAACAAAATGAAAATTTAAAAATTTAAGTATTGGTTATAAAACATTTGCATACATACTGATTACTGTTTCAATTGTTTATAGTTTGAGTAAACAATTTGCCAAAGGTCTTTATACCACAATCCTATCACTGTGATTACATTTATTTTACGAATCTATATTGATGAATTTAATAATGAGCTAATAATATTTGATTTTAATATTTTTTTTTTTTGAGTTAATGAATAGGTCCACATGTGAGAACTTTCTATTATAAGTGCTCAGAATTCTAGTCAAAACACTATTCTGTCCGTAATTGACGGAATGGGATGGTAAACTAAAAAAAGAAGTTGGTGATGCATATCTATAACTATGCAGATTATGATGATCGAAGTTGAAATTACGGCAAACGCAGACGATGTACTTTTTGTACGACTGATTATTATTGTCGGGCATGTGTGTTATAGGGCATTTTAAAAAGGGAAATATTAATTTATGTAGAAAAAGCGTTAAACTAGCTTGTCCCACTTGCGCTACCAGGGTTTCACTCACGCGCACGTTGTCTGACCACATTCCCCGTGTAGTCATGAGGTTCAAGCATGAATTTTAGCAGGTCCGTAATCGTAACCTCATCGTAAAAAAATGTATGAAAGGAGCCAGTTTGTTTTTACGCCCGGTAGGGGCGCTGCTTAGTTTTCATAGATACTTTGTCGAAGCGATCCGATTACGGAGCTGTCAAATTTCGTGCTTGGGCCTCTGTAACTTTAGGTACTGGGATAAACATCACACCACCAATAAGATTTTGTTATTTTACCGTTATGAGTCATTGTTGTTTATTTAACCGTTACTACGAAATACAATAAACGTTGAATGAAAGTTATCTTTGGTTTGAGTCTTATAATAATTGGTAGGATGGAACTCAAGAGTCATACCATAGTCACCCAGTTACTCCGTGATCATGGCGCTTGCAACAGTGTCAAAATATCGGAGACTCACAAAAAAGCCCCTGTTCCAATATCAAAACCATTATTTAAAAAAAGGACCAGGAGAACAATACATAATAGTAGGTTCTGGTAATGAAAATGGTTAAAAGAAAGAAGATTTGTTTGTCATTTGGAAAAAATGCAATTATAATTTCTTTTTCTCTTAAGACAATAAAGCTACTGATGATTATCAATACTGATGTCTATCAATTACGAGGTCTATGTTTCACACATTTTGATAAAGTAAAACTCATGGGAAAAACAACGAACACCAGCGAAGTCTTACTATCAGTAAGTCTATTGGGACGGAAATTCCCAGTAGTCCAACTGGTAAGACTACTGGGAACAGGGGCAAAAAACAACATACATGGTCGCAATCCCGCTAATAACTATAATGTTAATGACCATGAAAGTTTAAAACAATATATAATTGTTAGGAGTTGTTAGCTTACCTAAATAAATATAAAACCCGTCAAACGACGCCTGTGATTGCGCGTAGAGCCCCGACATTGCGTAACTGGGTACAAGGAACGCTAACCACGTTACCACACCAGACCACAACTCCAGGAATTGCTGGGGAATTAGAAACACAATATTTTTTATTTAGTTTTTAAGACTGGCTTGCGCAGACGAGGGACTTTTGTCTGCGGATTTTTTTGTCCGCCAAAATAGATCACCCACAACTGCATCGGGGTAACTTATACGATGTTTTAAAAATACCACGTGCAAAAGTCCCCTGAAGGTACAGAGAGACAGGACAAAAGTACAGGAGTGTCTTCTCGTTTTCCGTAAACTTCATGTTAATTACAAGACAAAGTAATCTTTACTTCTGTATGTGAGTATCTTTACTTCCGTGCGCTTCTTTAAATGCGCGGTCAACAAATTAATGATCGCATACCGTGTGCGTTGAGTCCGTGACAAATAGGGACTTTTGTCTTCCAAGGACAAAACTCCCTCGTCTGCGCAGGTTATAAAATAGATGTTCGAATCCTTGTGCAAATGTTTGTGTGACGAGTACGAGCTTTTGTACCTGGTTGTTAATTATGTATTTCTATTCAAAAAAATCGATCCCTTTTTATCCCATAACACAAGTCTAAGGACCTACGCTGCGTTATGCGGGAGCACGGAGCGAATGTAACGCAGCGCAGGCCGTCACAGTGATCTCTTTCTTGGGCTAGGCTAAATGTTGTATCGAAAAATAATACCGTTGCTATCATTATTCAACCATATGACTCCCATTGCTGAGCATATAGGCATCCCCCAAGGATCTCCACATAGATCGGTCCCGAGCTGTCCGTATTCAGTGGCTTGCCATGACCTTCAATAGATCGTTGGTCCACCACCATGGTGGTGGGCCTACACACTAATCGTTGTCTGCTGCGTAGTCGCTGCTCGAGAACATTTCCGCTCCAACGTTCATTGATTCTCCTTACTATGTGACCGTTACTGTTATGATGGGAAAAGGAGAGAATAGGTAAAGGCAAAGGGGAGGAGCTCAATGGCGCAAATGTTTAGAACGTTCAGCTACGATTGTTGAAGTTAAACAACTTTCGCAGTGGTCGGTTATTGGATGGGTGACGAAAAATTTACTATCTGGAGTTCCTCCGTGCTTCGGAAGGCACGTTAAGCCGCTAGTGCCGGCAGCATATGCAGATTTTGGCACCCACCAACCCGCACTGGACCTGCGTGGTGGGTCATGGCTCAATCTTCCTGTTTCATCTAAAGAGAAAGCCTGTAGCCAGCAGTTGGGACATTAGTAAACTGATAATGAGACACGGCTTTTGCCAAAGTACCGGTGCACAGGTTGATGATTATGATGTAAGCACTCACGTCGAACAGTATGAAGACGGTCCGGGAGTACAGGCCGGCGGATATGTCTCGCTCCACGTGCCGCCTTATAGAGCTAGCCTCGCGAGCTCCAACCCAGATCAGCAGCGGCCACAGCGTTATACAGCACACCGTGTAGTGGAACCCCACCCGGTCGTTTTGGGTCAGCTAAAAACAATTTTTGTTCCTTTATTACCGTTGGTAAATGCGTTCATAAAAGCTATTTGGTAAGGTGTAGGCGATGTGCAATGGTGTCGCCAGCCGCCAGGGACCACTGTCGTGTAATTTATAGGATGCAGTGATATACGTCGTAAGCATAGTAGTCCCTGCATTGTCCCGGAAAACAAAGAACGCTGTAAATCGTTTGTTCCCCCAACAGCGCAAAATAATTCAGCAACAATAAATTATAAAAAAAAATGTAGAAAAAGAAAAGCATGATGACAAAACAACAGAACCTATTTGTTTGAGAATCTATAATAAAGTCTGTCATTTTGTCAAAAGTATTTTAAATAATAAGTGATTACAAAATATTTTTGCAAGTATTAGAAGAAAGGTAGCATGTTGAACTTTATTCCCGGTCAAATATCTGGCGCGTCAAATATCCCCCTATTTGTTTGAGAATCTATAATAAAGTCTGTCATTTTGTCAAAAGTATTTTAAATAATAAGTGATTACAAAATATTTTTGCAAGTAGTAGAAGAAAGGTAGCATGTTGGACTTTATTCCCGGTCAAATATCTGGCGTGTCAAATATCCCCCGCGGGGATTGCCACCGGAGGTAGATAAGAATAAAGTAATTACCGTGCCGGCTGGGAATAAAAGCATATTGGAGTCCTGGCCCTGACTCGTAGTCCCACCTGATTGATATTTAGTACCTCATATTTTAGTACAGTACTCACTTTAGCGTCAGTGGTGGGCAGATCCCAGAAAATGGTGCCGGTGATGAGGGACATGATGACCGCCAGCAGCACTCTCATCACTACGTTCGATAGCGTCGTCATCTGAGTGAACACTAAACTTTTCCTGTAACGAAGAACAATTGAAATATGTTAGGATTCGCGCAAACTAAATTTGAAAACCGAACACTACTCTTGTGTGTTTAAATTAGATTTTATAATATCATTAAAACTTGCTGCATCTTGGCGTGGTAATTCGTAGCAAATACCATAAATGGGTTATGTGAGCTTATCGTCTTATAAAGTATTACTTAGTATAGCGATGCGCTGTTTTCCGAAACTCTACATTTTGTGCCTCTTTGCGTGAGAAATAGTATCATGCCATCCCAGCTCCTCCATGAAGCCCAGCAGTGCACGGATGTTACTGCAGGCTTCTACTAATTGCAAGCATGTAAGCTTCATTGCCGATTCTCGCCACTACCTCTCACTAAGATAAGTAAAGTTAAAGGAGATCCTAAAGTCAATAGTCAAAGAGGAAAGCAACATGATGCAATAATGTAAAGACACATCGCTCCTGACGTTGCTCCGACAGTGTTTTGACTCCAGCTTCAGTAGCAGCGACACGGGCGGCGGGGGCTGGATGAACGACTGGGCTCAATCTATGAGCGCGGCGGGGGGCGCGGGGAGGGGCACGGGGGACGGGGGCTCATTGAACGACTGCAGCGGCGACACTAGATGGATACATTGACGCGGGCTTACTCTATAAGCGCGGCGGCCTGGCGCGTGCGGGTAGAGGCACGCGGGGCGGGGGCTCATTGAACGACTGCAGCAGCGACACTAGATGGATACATTGACGGGGGCTTACTCTATAAGCGCGGCGGCCTGGCGCGCGTGGGTACAGGCACGCGGGGCGGGGGCTCATTGAACCACCGCAGCAGCGACACTAGATGGATACATTGACGCGGGCTTACTCTATAAGCGCGGCGGCCTGGCGCGTGCGGGTAGAGGCACGCGGGGCGGGGGCTCATTGAACGACTGCAGCAGCGACACTAGATGGATACATTGACGCGGGCTTACTCTATAAGCGCGGCGGCCTGGCGCGCGTGGGTAGAGGCACGCGGGGCGGGGGCTCATTGAACCACCGCAGCAGCGACACTAGATGGATACATTGACGCGGGCTTACTCTATAAGCGCGGCGGCCTGGCGCGTGCGGGTAGAGGCACGCGGGGCGGGGGCTCATTGAACGACTGCAGCAGCGACACTAGATGGATACATTGACGCGGGCTTACTCTATAAGCGCGGCGGCCTGGCGCGCGTGGGTAGAGGCACGCGGGGCGGGGGCTCATTGAACCACCGCAGCAGCGACACTAGATGGATACATTGACGCGGGCTTACTCTATAAGCGCGGCGGCCTGGCGCGTGCGGGTAGAGGCACGCGGGGCGGGGGCTCATTGAACGACTGCAGCAGCGACACTAGATGGATACATTGACGCGGGCTTACTCTATAAGCGCGGCGGCCTGGCGCGCGTGGGTAGAGGCACGCGGGGCGGGGGCTCATTGAACCACTGCAGCAGCGACACTAGATGGATACATTGACGCGGGCTTACTCTATAAGGGCGGCGGCCTGGCGCACGGCCGAGGGGGGCGCGGCGGGCGCTGGTAGAGGCACGGGGGGCGGGGGCTCGGGCGGGGCGTGTGCGCCCGCGAATACTCCCGCCAGCGCCTCGATGCGCCCCGACGACTCCAGCATCGCCGCCGCCGATAAGTCGTCCAGCGTCACTAGGTCCACTGGAACACACATTATTATAAGTCTTTTAACGTCTCCGCTGTGGAACGCAACCCGTGGCTGAAATTCCTCTACTACTGCAGCTACCTTTCTGTGTTCTGTGGTAGCAATATTGAGCTTGCCATCACGCTCATCTTATATTTGCCGCAGGTACCTATTAATACTACATTCTGGATAACCATCATCATTCATCATCATGTCAATAAATTATTCATCTTGCATTATACATTGATTGAAAATACGACTTACGATAGTAATCTGAGGGATTCTTAAATGAAGGACTCGGATAGTCAATTGAAGTAAAATATGGCAACATGTCTCTCCTATATCCGCTGAACATTGTCCTGGCAGCCGAAATAAGCACCACCTGGGTTCAAAAACAAACATCATTGATTAGTTATTATCACCATCATCATGATCATAGCAATCCGTTATGTTTATTGACAGATAAATCTTCGCAAGTACCACCTGCTAATAATTTGCTGGATAATGTAAAAAGTTAAGTTACCTACAAGATTTAACACTAGGCCGAGATAATAATTATGGAAATATCCCAATTTGATTTAACAGCGCTCATGGAAATGCTTATTGTGGAAAGGCAATCAGACGGATTGACAGACGAGAGTTTAAAGTAAGTAATACGGCTCCGTCGGTTTTCTTTAGGTAGGGAACCCTAAAACTTCTTCGTCGTTATTTACTCATGGCTGAGGGTCGTGACATTTCAGGACAGCACATTCCACCAGTGATCTCCAGGCCGTTCTGTGTTCTGCAAGGCCTGCAAGTTGCCCTTCACGGTTTCCTCACAACCATGTCTATCCACAGGGATGGAGATCTGCCCCTACTCCGTTTGCCTTCCACTAAAACTGCAAAGTCTTAAAATCACATTCATATGGTCCATTTTATTAAAGTTGTTTCCTCAACTTACCTTGGTCAGCATGGCAAATATTTCATAAGTGGGTGGGTGTAGAGACATAATGACCACCCGGCCGGTGCTAGCCCAGTTCCTCAAGTACTCCACAAGGAAGAACGTGTCGAAAATATCCATCTCCTTGGTTGGCTGATCCAGGATCAAAATTGCCATGTCTTGGAGTAACTGACACGCGACGTTCAGTCTTCGCAGCTCTGATCTAGTTAGCCGGCAAATATTTGTATCTCTAACTTGTTCCAGACCTAATTCTTCTATGAGTAGATTTATCTGAAACAGGAATAATTAAGAATATTTGAAAAGTTTCTGGTTCTTTTAAGTTCTCGTATATCTATAAATTATGAAAATATCTGTCTCCAATCTAGCATAGAGAAAGTATTCACTAACTACCTTTCATTAGTAAAAATTTTTGACCATTAAGGCCCACACAAATTAACTAATATTAGATCACGCTCATACAATAATGACAAATGACGGCCCACTTGCAGCAAATTTACAAATCATGTAGTTAACCCATAGAAATATGACACTCCCAGATTCTGTAAAGAAAAAAGTTATGTTTATTTGAGGAATATCTCAAACTTACCCTATCCCTATCATCCATCTTGACTTGGTTATGGTTATTCCTTGGCCGTCTCAACGCGGCATGAAACCTTAAAGTGTGCTCCACGGTCATGGACGGGCACAAGTTCGTGTCATTTCTGACATACGCAGTCACCTTTCGCAAGGTCGACGACGCCACCGGTTGTCCATTAATCACAATGTCTCCAGATAATTTCTGAAAATCAAAGAGGACATTAGTTTTCATGTTCTGAATAGACAGACTGTTAAAATAATTAGTCGCAGTTTCACCACGAGACTAATTACAATGCGCGTTATTAAAATATTAGTACCATTACTTGTAATTTACAAATATTACGTGCTGTTATTACTTTTCATAAACTCGAGACAATTTAAAATATTGTTGCAATATAAAGAATCCGCTTTGTTATAAAGCGTTGGCTAAAGTTAAACACGGTCTCATTAAGATGCTGTCGCCATTGTTTGCTAAGAAGAAGACAGAGACAGCATTAGGGTTTAAACCAAGTTTAACTTATTTATGTATAAGTAGTCCACGTTTTGGTAATCTTGGAATAAGTCAAAATGAGTAAAAACAATAGCTGTTCAGTTAAATTTACCTTCCGAACTCCAGCTAAGACGTCTAAGAGACCAGTGGCTTCATGGTGTGAGGTAGCCAATACAGCTAGGATTTCCCCAGACTTCACTTCGAAACTTAATCCTGACACCAGTAACGTTGACTTGTTCTCCGGCGACGTGATTTCTAAACTGTTAACCTGCAAAAGAAGACTGGTAAATGGATGGTAAGCGATTAATTCCAAAACGCTGTTCTTAAAAACAAATTCTGTAAATAAAGTTTTGGATTACGAGTCACTAAACAGGTGATAGGATGTGATAGGAGCAGTAGGGAGGAGGTCAATAGCACAATACTGTAGCGTGTTCTATTTACGATCGTGTAAGTTAAGCAACTTTTGTAATAGCTGGTTTTAGGAAGGGTGACTAAAATTTACTATCTCAAAGTCATCCGAGTTTCGGAAGGTACGTTAAATCGTTGAATCTACAGTCCTTAGACCTTGTTCTACCTATTGCGTCCAAATGGAAGGCCTAAGCCAGCAGTGGAGCCATTAGGCAAGAAGCAGAAGGCGATCTTATTACCTATCATGTTTAAGAATATTTTTTGTCTTGAAAATATTTTTATCCCTTATAAACATGGGCAACTTACGTAATAATTCGGATAGATGTATGCGGAATGCGTGTACCCATCCAGATGATCGGCAGGCCGCAATGTGGAGTGCTTTCGCGAGTGGGACAGGGACACATGACTTCCGGCCTTCGACATCCGCCCGCCAAGGTGAGATGGCGACATCAAGTAACTAGAACAAAATATAACGTAACTTACATGAAGACCAAGAACACTTTCTTATTATAGTAGATAAACATATAAATTAACGAGGACAAGAACCTGCTGTGCGTAAGGCGGGAGCATGGAGCGGGTGTCTGCTTCGCGTGCGGTTTTCATGTCCTTTCATAGAAAAGCGCTGCGTGAGGCGAGTCTCCCATGCACTATGAAATTGTATGAAATAAACACGCGAAGCGGAAGCCCGCTCCGTGCTCCCGCTTAAAGCAGCGCAGACTCCAAGTATTTCCTACTCGTTTTGGGGCTTATAAAGGCCTGAGTATTTGATATGCCACAGGGTCTTTAAATATTTCGTGAAAAATGTGTCCCTTTAACTCTATCCAGTAAATAAACTACCAACATTTTATCAAAATCGTTCAGCTGTCCTTCCAGGGTTGAGTAACAAACTTTGACATTGTATCATTAAGTCTGATTATATAAGGGACTGCATTATATAGTCTTTGCTTTAATTAAGCCTATCATTCATAGGAATTTTGGATTCTATAACAATCATAATAAATGCAGAGACCGCAGGATCATAGTATATGGATATCCCTTGAGATGGCCTTTGTCCAGCAGTGGGCGACCATTGTAGATGATTATTGATGATTTATCTCAGTAGATTTCCCTTTGTTTTTACATGATTAAAGTACAACCTATGTACATACCTATGGTGATCGTTGTCGGGCACAAAGTCTGCGACGCTGTTCCGCCTGTTGTAGTGGCTGCGCGGCGGCCTGGCATCGATGCCCAGCAAGTTCGCTTCGCTGACGGACTTGTTCCGCGCGTTGGTCCACTGGCCTTCGCCTCGAATGCCGGCTTGTTGCATCGCGACTACGGGAATACCCGTGTTGTGCTGCAAAAACAAATCAGTTAAGGTAAGTACTTATCGTTACATAATATTATTTTCTTTATAAAATTAGCCTGATGCCTTTGATTTACAAGTCTACAGTTCAAGGTTAGATACTATGAGTTTCAAGAATTTTAGGTTAGACAGAAGCACTTAGGTTGATATTTTAATCAGAACATTCACGATCACATAATGGCACGGGCAAACTTTTGGTACAACCCAAAATAGAGACCAAGGTTCCATACTCTAATATAATTCAGATCATTCAGAAGTTTAAAATGTAGAAATCCAGAATTCACGAGAATCGTGCACTGGCAAATGGTTTGTGCGATGAAATACGATAATGTGGACAATAAATATTTTTTTTAGATTAATACTTATAGATTTACCTAAGTATAAAACATCAAACAGTCTAATAGCCGTACTTTTGGGTGGTATTGTGTTTCTATAGGTGCGGTGAGTAAAGTTTCAAGGGGTTGTCGATAGGGATTAGGGTGAACAACACATGGAGAGATACTGATTTTACGAGAAAATATGTATCTAAAAGGATTCACCTGATGTGAGGCATGTAGATGTTGCATCCGGAAGTCAGGATCGGAGCGGTACTTGCGGCTGTACTTGTAGTTGGTTGTGGTTTCGTTGTCAGAACTGTCGTAGCCGGACGAAGTCTCCCGTACACCTCGACTTTGCCGATGAATCCTGATGAACATTTCGTTTGTTGATAAATGCGTGAACATAATAATCACCTGGACTATCGATCACGGTATTAGGAGGTAAATACTTAATATTTAATGACGGAGCGAACAAACCATAGTTGTATAATTTTAAACAGGTGAACGGTGTCAAATACGTATTGTAATTTTAGAAAAACTTAACTTTTTTTTGAGTGTGTATGCTCTTGGTCGTAGATGACCTGTACAGTGTCATCGGGTTTTGGGAGGGCGAGATCCTAAGGGGACCTCAAGCCGAGAATTGGCGAGTGCCTCTAGAGGTATTCCATGCGAGTGGCGCCTCCCCACGAGGGGAGTCTCCTCTCCATCTGGAGCTACTAGACCACTCGAACTTGAGGGGGTCGGCTCAACTAGAGGGCGTCTTTGATGTGAGACTCCGACCTCGGCTCTAGTTATCCGTTGTCATGGGGCAAAAACGTTACGTTGAAAATTTGCGGCATAAACGGCTGTAAAGCTGTATATGTAACTTTTGATTGCTTTGGCTTAGAAGTTTGATTTTTTCACAGCTCCAAGGGACAGTAAACCTGAGTATTAGATATGAATTTCAGTTTGATACCTCCACGCGTTCCTGAGAAAACGGTGTTGACAGACGGACGGACAACAGAGTTATCCTATAAGGGTTCCGTATTTTCCTTTTGAGGTACGGGACCCTAAAAATTATAAATAATAATAATTAATGTTGGGCTATTACTTCTTATTATTATTACTTTTTAACCAGGCGAATATAATATAATTGTTGTATTATGTTTCTTCGATATATTTATAATTTACTAGCTGACCCAGCGAACTTCGTATCGCAAATACCTATATAAATAGGGGCAGGTGGTAGTAGAGAAAATTTAGGGTTACGTTACAATACCCAATAGCTTGATTTTAGGCGCGAAGGCGCATTATAGGTTTGGAAAACTACGATACAGGTGGACAACCATTATCACTTAAGGACATGAAAAATAGATAGTAGCCGATTCTAGGTATACTGTAACACATGTTTATGAATAAAAATTCTATTCTATTCTATTCTATTCTATTCTATTCTATTCTATTCTATTCTATTCTATTCTATTCTATTCTATTCTATTCTATTCTATTCTATTCTATTCTATTCTATTCTATTCTATTCTATTCTATTCTATTCTATTCTATTCTATTCTATTCTATTCTATTCTATTCTATTCTATTCTTTTCTATTCGTTTCTATTCTATTCTATTCTATTCTATTCTCAGACCCACGGAATATGCATATAAAATTTTAAAAAAATCGGTCAAGCCGTTTCGGAGGAGTATGGTAACTAACATTGTGACAGGAGAATTTTATATATAAGAACATATAAATATGTGGAAGAATCAACATATGACATGGGTGTCATGGGTTGATTCTTCCACATATTTTCTAAAGCCAGAAGTTATACTTCGTTTTACGCAAACATCATACCTGGGAGCCGGTTTCATGCCACTCCCTATTGAAGTTTTAGGCTTGGGTGTGCCTGAGCGCTGTGATCCGTTGTGGTTCGGTGGGAAAACTCGTGGCAGTCCGAACTTCAGATACGTGTACATGTTCGAGCCAAGCGCCGACCTACGGATACAAAACAAGAAATAGGTATACAAATTTCAGGGAAGCTAAGCATAGGGGATTCATCAGCATAAATAATACCCCTGTTCTCTACCTCTCTTATATTATATTTTGATCGCACTCAAAGCTTTAAGTTTGATTAAAGTTGTTGCTGTCATTGTCTTAGCGTTAATAATAGAAAAAAACATAACACTATAAATTGGAGTGCCCGAAGGAACCTGTTAAGCACACAAGATATACGAACCATAAAATCTTTCTACTTTGTAATCTTGACAACCTCCGTGGCCGATTGGTTTATAAGCCAGGTTTTATAGTGTCACCTACTCGAGAGATCCCGGTTTCGAATCCCAGATGTTTTTGTGATGAATACGAGCATTTGTACTCCAGTTATGGAAGTTTAATATGTATTTCTATATAAATATATTTATATGTACAGTATATGTATTCTATCCGTTACCCTAGTATCCCATTACACAAGCCTTACAGTGCTTACTTTGGGGCTAGTCTAATCGGTGTGTGTTGGAAATACTTTAAATTTATTTATTTAAAATCTCACTTACTTGGGTCCATATCTGGGGTGTGACAGTATGGACTGTACCGTGGTGTCTCGCAGCTGGAAGTTGCCGTAAGGTAGTGGACTCTTGTCCGTGCTACCTAAAGCACTGTCCGTGAAGTCAGAATTCAGGTTTTGCCTGCAACAAAGTGTTTTCTAAAGTATCATATCTACCGCCATGGTTATAGTTAAGACACGGTAAGGCTTTAGACGTGGCAAAAGAAATACCTACTTTTCTCCCTTCATAGAACCTTATGCCACATGAATAAAAACTTCCCAAATATTATTACATGCAAACGCAACGGTGACGAGCTGTCATTTTGAAAACGCAAACGAAGCGAACGACAAACAAACCAAACGGTTCGTGGTCGCCACATTTCTATTTATTTTCATGAACCGACGAAGGACTGCTGGTTTAGAGCGCCAAAGACAAGGAGAGGCCGCAACATTCAATAAGTGTCTATAATTAGTAATTGTGGGTGGCATATCGCAGACATTAAGACGCTGTAATTTACATACAAAACGATTCAAAAATTATTGTCATCAATAGGGTATTTGACAGTATTAAAAATAAAGTGCCAATTGTTGGCATCTGTGTTTAGAATGAATATTGGCAGGAGTTTTTACTATTTTTACAAAAAATTAAATATAAATTTACTAAAAATCCACGAAAAAGATAATAGTTTACTTATTTATTGTCACGTGACCCGAAACGCTTGGGATTGGCGGAGCCTAAAATGACGACACACGCAAGTAAACTTCCGGTTAAAGTGACATTACATAGTATCGTTTGACTTTAAATAACAGTCGTGTGACGTCACACACTAGTAAGACGCCATATTGTCCAGAGAAACGTTTTCGCGGCAACTTGAAAATGGAGTTTTTGATTTGGTTATTTTTACTGAAATACACAACAGAATGATCAATATCCACTTTTTACGGACTCCATAAACATTAGTCAATAACGTGAGATCGTTTTCTAAAACTTGTCAAATACCCTATTGTTTGACTCTTCCATAGGATTTGGACAATGCTGCTCACCTGTAGGGGTGACATATTGGGTTGTAATGGTATATTCCAGTTATAGATACTTGCATTTATAAAAGATGCTTGCAGATCCTCCAAAAGTGGGCAGCTATATGCCCCATTGGTCTTATATTACTGACTGAAGGTGTACTTAGAGATCCTGCTATGTAACAAGTTCATGTCATTTGGTTCGCAGCAATTTTCTGAAGCTTGATAACTTAACATAAAAGATGCACTGCATCACGGTACATATTTTGTTAAGGTTAGAGACATTGCTCCATGAGATCATGTTGTATTGCAATATCGTGTTGATGTCATCCTTTGATCTGCATCCAATTTCTGATGGGTGGTGAAAACCTTACATTACAAGACACTGGCGGATCATATTTTGTCAAGATTGTAGGCATTATTCTATGTGATCCATGTGGTTCTGTGACATCGTGACATCACGATGAGCTTTGGTGGTCGGGAACTTAACACAAGGAGACGCATCACGCACTGCATCACCTATATTTGTTAAAAGAGCTAACCAGGACCGGATTTAGAGGTGTGGGAGCCCTAGGGCAATGAAGGGGTGCAGGCCCGCTCAATCACCCCCGCCTCCTGACCCTTTCTTGTGGGTGGTTTTCTTGTGCGCCTGTGCTCCAGGCCCGCTTGCTCTGCCTCAAATCCGGCCCTGATTCCGACACAGTGACGTCATGGTTCTTACCTGTATATAGACCACGCGTGCAGGTCTTCCGAGTGCATGCCCCGCGGGTCGTGCATCAGCGGGTTGGAGGGCACCGAGTACCGCCGCTCCCCGCCGAGGCCCAGCGCCGACTGCGACATCCTGCCGGCTCACGTTGTCACGTCATGCGTCTGCGCAAACCACAGTCATGTAAATCAAAAGCGTTTTGCTTTGTTTCGCTGATGAATATCTAGGTAAATAGGGACTAATTTAATAATTATGATGTCGTCAATCGAGTTTAAAAAAGAGGTACATCCCATCATTACATAATCTTCCATTCAAGCAAGCGTAAGAAAACATAGAGGAATGCACCAGTTGCTTGCTGTTGATACGACGGGATAGATATATTCGGAAACTATTGTAACTGGCAACTTGTTGTCGGATTTGCCAAGTCAGATAAATGATTGGTCTTCCATTCGTCAATAATTTATCTAAGTGCCAAGATTTAAGAGACGAAGTAGTTGTTTCTGGACAAAAGCCTGCCAAATCAACAACGCCAAACGTGGCGTGTAGGTTAGGAGTGACATATTACAGGCAACGATATTAAATACACTAGACGATACGATTTAGTTGCTCTTGTAGTATACAAGAGGAACTAAATCGTGGCCGAAACCTGTCCAAAAGGTACATTGGACGATCCACGGAGCTCCGTAAGATAATCGCATAGTCATAAACAATATAAGGCATTATTTAAACATTGAAAGTCACCTTTAATGCATACTGTATAAGGTCTTTATTAAAACGCATGCGTCAAAGAGTTATGGCAGTTCGAAATGCAAGCTCGTAAAATTTCATGACTTTTTGCTAAATGCGGAAGAGTATAGACCTTAATCCGTTGATATAACTGATATTGATTAGATACCTGTCGAAAAAACTACACTTTTTGTACTATAAGTATTTTTTTCGCATTTATTCACGGAGCTATGCGACTTTTTAACGGTCCGTGCGTAAACAGTCAAACTTCTTGGTTCACATGAACCAAGAAGTGCTTGAGTGGTGTTTAAGCACTTCTTGATTGGGACACATTTTGAGCGCACTTGGTGTATCTAGGGTATTTAATATCGTTGATTACAGGATCTTCTCAAGCAACAACTTTGCTGCTCTTCTAGCTCCACATGGGATATAAACATTAACTAGGTACTGAGCATTCTATCCTGATGGGCCTGGGAGCTTAGCTAGTAGAATGTAGCAATTATTACAATAAGACCACTTGGGGTGCTCAACTTTGTTTATTTTTTAAACAGAGAAAATACATTCATGTATTATCATCTACTGCTTGTTTCTGTGCCTGAATTCTATCTGGAATGTTCGACATGAGACAAAAGATCCTCATATTCAAATCTTTATAACAATGACATTTACTTTTTATTATAACTGCCAGCCGTAGTCTTTACATAAGCAAAGAGTTTACACAAGCAAGGAGGCCGTAATGCTACGGGCGTTACAGTACCTATATACTAAAACACTAATATTAGGTAGACTAACATCGTATGCATCTAGATTCTAGACCCAGCGAACTCCGTACCGCCGTATAAATAGGGGCAGGTGGTAGAAGAAAAATTTAGGGTGTAGGTTTTAATACCACATTATAAAAAATAAATATTGTCCAAAAAATTTTAGGGGTATGTAACGTAGTGTTCTATCAATTTCCTGGGATAACATTCCTCCTAACCCATATGAGAACACTACGTTACAAAACCCAATAGTTTGAATTTTGGCGCGAAGGCGCATGGTAGGTTACAGAACACTACGTTACAGGTGGACAACCATTATCAATTAAGGATATGAAAAATAGATAGTAGCCGATTCTCAGACCCACGGAATATGCAAATAAAATTTCATAAAAATCGGTCAGGCCGTTTCGGAGGAGTATGGTAACCAACATTGTGACACGAGAATTTTATATATAAGATGTAATTTTGCTTGAGTATCATCGCTTACCTATTTGTGTCATCCCAGTACGATCAAGTCGTAATATTTCGTCTTCACTCGACACATGGTTAAGTGTCTAATTTGCGGAGACCTGTAACAATACAAATGAATTTCATCAGCAATTTTTCCTCCATTAATTCCATTACCCATGCTAGAATTTGAGGATTAAACATTGTTTAATCAATCCCATCAATTAACAAGGAGGAATTGATAATTTCTCGATCGTATGCTGGAAATGGCAACCAACAAGGAGCTTTTTATTTCGAATACGCTAAACATTTTAATTTTACCATTATTTTGCTACAATTATGAGATACCATAACTGTAAAACCTTAAATAAGCAATAGATGAGGCAGATGAAACTACAGACAAATAAAGCTGTGTTTGTCTGTAGTTTTACCTGTCTCATTCATGAAATTGCACATTTACAACTCTGACAACCTTGTAATGGCTTAGTAATATGTAATTCTTGACATTGCCTCATACACAAACATATATTCATGCCAATAGCTAGCGAATAGGTTATCTTTATGCCGTCTCCGCCTACTGGGGAGATTATAATTTTAATTTGACTCCCTATCCCGGGCAGCCCTTTATTCTGCCAGTGCTATGAGTAGACTTAAGGGTTGTCACCTTTTTTTGTCGAAATAAAGTACATTGGATATTAAATGTAGAAAAAAAGTACATTGAACCCAAAATAAAGTACTTTTTATTCCACTTTATTAGTAAGCTTAAAAATATATTTTACGTTGCTACTAGCAACTTTTGATAAATAATTTGCGGCTACTAAAAATCTGTAGTTCTTTTCCACAATGGAAAAGGTAAACAAAGGCATACAGCCACGAAAATGTTGTAGGAATTAGCTAAGGGCGACATATTCATACTTTCTGTCCGTTTTACGCAAAAATTCTTCATATCGACCTCCTTTTGTATATTTTATGTAAAATGAATCCCCGAGCAATCAAATCACATTAAATAAAGTATTTTCGCGTACTTTGTTGGCATAAAGTATAGAGTACAATTACCCAAAATAACGTACAATACTTTATAATAAAGTACCCGTACTTTAGCAATCCTACTTAAGGGGTAGACGAGGGTAAGGGGAAATAGTCCTATATAACTCCGCCACCCTACCAAATGGCAGGTTAAGCGCAACGCATTTTCTCTGGCAGCAAAATAGCGGTAGCTGTATCTTTTTAAATGTGCTATCTTATACGACCTTCACAATAATTAGATAGTGTATCAGCAGCCAAAAACATTGGGCATTGTCCCATTTGTCTAGCAGCTCGGATGTGGAACAGTGAGGTCGTTATATTGCATCACAATTCACACACCGGACGCAAATCCGACTGGACGAGTGGATGCCCGTGCGCTGCTGCGAATCGCGCCGCCCATCTCAATGCCCATTACGCAAAACCACTGTCACTGAGCATTTGTTTAATTCAATTTAGTGTTAACAGAGAGCTGTTGCTGTGAATGAGTATGAGCTTGATGAGTAATTAGCTTTTAAAAATGTTTGTTGGTTTTGGTGATTTGATAGCACAGTGCTGTTGGTCTGTGATCTAACGATAGTTAAACAACTTTGGAAAATAAAACTAGGTTTTCATGGGTTAATGCACGAAACTTTATTTATTTATGGACCTTTCGCAGCCTTTACAGGCTGCGTCGTAATTTTTGTCAAAAATTGAAACGTCAATAAATAAATAAAGTTTCGTGCATTAACTCGTGATAACCTAGTTTTATTTAATGAGTGATGTGCGTGAAAACCTAAGAAACAAATAACCTTGGAAAAGTTTACTACCCATCCTTTAAAGGTATAGTAATATAGAAGACACTTTCAGTCATGCATAGCTAATAATTATAATATGAATGACTACGAATGACCGTACGCAAATCACGTTGTAGGTACCTTAATCCTCTGAGGATAGCGATTGTAGAGAGTGAAAGGATAATTAGCCTAGGAGATAATAATACGGAGGCAGTAAAACGTTTTACCGCACGCTCCGTTATATGGCTCGTTCGAACAATGTATACAACCTCCGTAAATGCATTTTTTGAGCAAAATGTGTTGAAAAAAATCCTTTACCTTACAGAGGCATGCCAAAGGAGCTGTAAGCAATTTTTTTATTTCATTCGTGTAGGTAATAATTTCGGAAAAGTTTGTAATAATAAATTAATTTATTTGGAACATTTATGCATAGTGTTAGAAACTAAATTAACCTTATAAACTATGTTAGTAACAGAACAAATTAATTATGAAATAAAAACAAAAAAAAATATATAACGGTTTGGATGAAATTTTGTGTTTAGAATAAGGTTTTGGTTATAAGGCTCTACTAGTGAGACATTGCACAGAGTGTATTTAATAACATACTTAGATGCGTAAGTTGCTTCACGTAGATAACCTTAGTCACGGCTGCAACGCAACTGCTTATTGCTTTAAAATGCATACCTTAGCAGTCGGCACTATACTTAACTATTTCAATTGGATATTACTACCTACGAAGTTTAGCAACCTTGACTCCGAAGAAGACCGCTTTAATGAACATTACCTACTTATTAACAAGATGAAAAATCTTATAATTTTTATTTTTTAAGCATGTAACTGCTCTAAAGAAAATATAACTAGAAAAAAATGCACGCGGACCAGACAGCAGACGGGACTCAAACCCGCACCCTTCGCAATCCGGGCGAATGTACTGACGAAATTCTTCTAGCCATTCTTAATTTCTTCATTTCTTCGCATTGTAGGTAACCCACAATCGAGTCCCGTCTGCTGCCTGGTCCGCGTGGAACTTTTTCTAGTTATATTTTCTTAAGAAAAATCTTTATTCCCCTTATAAATAAACGAGGAATAAGCTTACGCCGTGTTTTGTTTATGTCACTCAAGTGCCATTTGTTATTAAATAGACGAAGACAAAACATGGAGTAGGTAACTAATCGAAGCTTAATCTTCATTTATTAATAAGGGGGTAAGGGTATAACTTGAAAATCTATAGTATAAAGAAAGCTGGATAAAATTCTGAAAGTTGGTTAATTATAATAATATATTTTTTTTAAAAGGAATCGAATACAAAAACTTACGCAATTCAAAAAAAAAAGTGTCTAGGGATTAAGTTATTTTCTAATAAATCCATGTACAATAACTTATTATCTACCCATAAGGGTAACAACAACAGAAGTGTCGTAGTTTTAGGTGGTTTTACCGTTAGCTAGCGCAGACCACGGACTTTTGTCCGCGGACATTTTTATCCGCCAAAATAGACCGCTTACAATTGCATCGAGTACACGACGGATTAAAAGTACCGTGTACAAAAGGTCCTTTCAGTAGTTTTAGCGTGAATAAGTAAAAAACATACACACTTTCACATTTATAATATATGGAGGATATGATTAAAATTAGAATTGAAATTCCATTGAAAAGCTATTGAATAATTCAATGCAACACGATAATTTATAAACAATATTTAAGGTGCGTTGCGTGCAAGGAGGTTTAAAGAGTGCTCCTAGACTGCTACAACACGGATTATATAATTGTTCTTGTTTTTTAAAAATCAAACGACTTTTCCGCGTAAATATTTTTAAGATATACTAGCAGTATGGGCGTAGAGTAGAGATTGTTCCTCCTAGGAGGTGACAGCGATTTTCTTAAGGGGGGGGGGGGGGGGGAAAGGCATATTTTCTATGGGTCAGAGAGACAACCGTCCTGTTGAGCTTACATTCAATCTAGTCATTACACACGCCTCCCCAAGCTACATGACCAGCAGCCTATATACCTACCCTATAGATATAGACTAATCTACTGTAACAATGGGGCTCAAGATAAAGTAGTTTTTCAGTCACCCATCCGTTATCTGAACACTGCGACAATTGGCGCCCTTTCAAAACAATTAGAAAAATTAAAAGTATTGTTCCAAGAACGTGTATTGACAAACCGCAGACCGGTTATGTGACTGTAATTGCGATCCGTAAGTATGTAGGTACTAGTTTTCTATCCTATTGTCTCAGCAGTCACTTGAAGACCATCACCTTAATATGACTACCGGTTGTGTATAATACCCATAGTGGCACCCGCCTCACCGGTTCCGAAGACATTGCATGTTGAAACAACGTTAATGAATATGGATGAACACAACTTTTTATCAGATCTGCCTGCCATTGAATAACTATTACGCGGCGTGTTAATGGTAATTGGAAAAGATTGTACTTAACTATTGTCTTAACGATAAAGTAGGATAGCGGTAATTAGGCGATTATGCTGTTTATATACCTGATGCTGGAACTCGAGTTTCATCGTCATCATCATCATCATCAACAGCCTATCTTAGGCCACTGCTGGACATAGGCCTCTCCAATTGCACGCCACTGAGATCGATCTTGGGCTCGAGTTAGATATTGAGAGTTAAAATATTGTTATTCATTCACGTTTTAAGAAAGCTGTTTAAACCAAGAGCTTCGCTCATGCAAAGTAATTAAAGTAGGTACCTATTTACTGATATTACCGCAGGGTTGACGTAGTACAAAATATTTAATATCTTTTTTTGTTAAAACGGTGTCAAACAAGCATATGGCCCCCAGGCCGCCGCCGCCGAAGGTTTTTAAATGCCTCGCGCTGTTTTTTTTTTCTTCTTTTGCATTGGTAATAACAATATTACAGAAAATGAGCGTGAGGCATTTGAAAACCTTCGGCGGTCAGATATAACCAAATGAATTCGTAAACAATAGCGATAGCCACAGCAATCTCGTTAGGCGATTGACCCCCTGGTGGTTAGCGGCCACCATAGCCAATCGACGTTTGCGATCCAAAAAAAATTCACTCGTGCTGTTGCCTACCCCGTGGAGCGATTAATAAAATCAAACCTCAACGTCTTCAAATTTAACATAGGCTGATTCCAATTAATCTAAGCCTGGATTAAATTAAGACAGTTTTGTTATATATTGTGCTAGCCATGTTCTAGCTTACAATAATTTCTGAAAGCACATCCGAATATTCTTTTCGATTTCAGCCCATCACACTAATATTATAAAGGCGAAAGTTTGTGAGTAAGTGAGAAACATACACACTCACGTGTGTATGTTTGTTACTTCTTCACGTCTCAATGGCTGCACTGATTTCAATCAAATTTGGTATGGAGTTAGCTGACACCCTGGATTAACACATAGGCTACGTTTTACTTCAGGAAAATATCCCTAATAAACCGCAGGTAACATCGCGGAGCACAGCTAGTTCATTATAAATGAAAGATTTCCTTTAATTGGAGGTTAAGGAATGGTAACTAAAAGATTCTCTACAGGGAATAACTTTAGCTTGGACGAATTGATCTACATTTGTAAGGAATTTCTAGACAAACGTACTCGAAAAAGTTTTCAGCTTTTGCTCAAGGCGATTACATAGTGATTACTGTTTTAGTAACTGTCCTTGTTTTTATGAAGCGGTCAGACGCAGTTTTTAGTTCGGCGTTTGAACAACTTTTAATTTGTAATATAGTCGCAACGCTGTTTATTGCGATTATTGTAGCAATATATTGAGTTAAGTCATTGAATCAATTTCATTGATTGGATTGCTGTTTTGGAACATTTTTAGAAAAAGCTCGTTTCTAAATTACCTACGGCTACGGCCGCACTAAGAGAAATTATCCCACGTCGACACCTGTACCTCAAACCCGAACTTTGACAGTTCCATATCGCCATCGTCAAATTTTGTATGGAAAGAGCCAATTTGTTCTTATGTCCGATAGGGGTAAAGTTTCCATAGAAACTATGACGAGGCGATGCGATTACGGATCTGTCATAGTCCGTGCTTGGGCTACTGATGTTAAAGAAAACTGAAGTCCAGTCCCGACGACTGCTGATGCTGTAGAAAAGTGTCCAAAGCCATTCTCATCTAGCCTTAATTCAATTCCTAACTCCTTGAGCCCTTACTCACCAACAAGAACACGACATCAACAAAAATATACAAGTATTTTTTCCGCAGTAAAAGTTCTTCTGCAAATTAGAAGTTACAATCTGAGCAGATATATCCGTTAAATAGAATTTCTCTCTCTTCCACTACAAAATTATACCGTGCATGTACCATCCTACCTACATCATAGAGAGCGACATTTGTTATTCTAATCGAAGTCGTGCCATCGTCAAAGTCATCGGTGTTGCGCTAATGTGCTGAAAATGTGATGATGTGATTAGCTTTAATGCAATATCCATGTAGGGTGCTTCTATGAGACTGCCTGGAATGATTGGGAGTGTAAAAAGAATGAGAAATTGACTAAGAGGATTTCTTGAATAGTGTCTTTCATTCAGAGATTTACATGTGAAAGTAGTAGCTTCAATCTAAACTGCGGACGGAGGGACATACATGGTGAAACTAAAAGGGTTCTAATCCTTGTTGACTTAGGAACTACCATCAAGAATGCATTCGGAATCCTAAAAAAACCTGTTATTCGAATGGAAACTATATTGAAGTTAAGGATGAACCAAATAAAATCATTGAAATTGTTTCTTACCTATTCCTTCTGGAAATTTTAAGGCGCATATAGATTTGCATTGAAAAGAAAATGTTATTGTCATATTTTGTAATCTGAGAATGCGTGTGGTAATAACGTGAGTTATACGTCTTGTAGACGCGGGCGCACCTACATTATGCAACACAAGTGTCCTCCAAAATCAACAATTTCATTTAGCACTGCGAGCGTATGGTTAGCTATTGGCACTTAGCATTGGCACCCACTAAGATAACAATTTATATTTAAACATACCATTCCGAAGTAAGAAGAGTTTGGAGGAGCTTAGGAAGATGTTGATGAAATTAAAAATAACTAAAGTCCATGCCCCCAAAAGTTTCAATGAGATAAATTCTGCAAAAATGTTAATAAGTCCTGTTTATTATTTAAACATACCATTCCGGAGTAGAAGAGTTTGGAGGAGCTTAGGAAGATGTTGATGAAATTAAACATAACTAAATTCCATGCCCCCAAAAGTTTCAAAAAGATAAATTCTGCAAAAATGTTAATAAGTAAGTACTGCTAGGAAACTATTACACAAAGATATGAAGATGCAAATCAATCTAAATTCAATACATTTTTTCTCACAACTGTCTAAGTTGATTAAAAAAATACACGCATTGTGTATTTTTCATACAACTTATTAATATTTCGATTAACTGAATATCTATTCAGTAAATCGGAATATTAATAAGGTGATGACGATGATAAATAACTTTTGCCCCATCTATAGGACCTATCATCCAGAAGTTACCTGTCTATCTCTTAATACAAGCATTCCTGCCTTTAAATTACGATCCAATAAGACATGCCTTGTTTCTTTCACATAAAATGGAGATTGCAAATGTGTGGCTTTGAATTTCCATCATCAATCTACATCACTGCCTGCGCTATAAAACAACATATACTGTCTATTACTCTGGAAATGCACGCAAATTGCATTAGCTTAGGGATGTTACTTTGTTACTGACACGAAACTGAATGTAATGCAAAATGCGGAAACTATTTCGTTGCAAGGACCACAGAACCATACGGTAGCTCTTACGGCATCAACATTATGCAAGAAAAGAAAGTAAATGGTTTGGCTATAAAAGCTGAATCAATCGAGAATAATTCAACTGCAATATTTGCCTTATTGAAAATGCTAAGTATGTTTTTGTCCGAACTTTCAGAATGAGGAAAGTCAAGAACATGTGTTTATAAGTAACGCTTTCATGTATTGACGAAAAGGAGATAAATCAAAGCTGCTTCGGGATGAGGTAGGCGGATGAGGGAGGTTGGAGGGCTGCGGCCTCCTTCTGGGAAGCGGAGATGCTCCAGAAGGAGGCCGCCGAGCGGGATCGAGAGATGGCCGATCCAGCTCGAAGGAGGCGGCGTGGCGGCGTCTGGCTAGATAATGGTCTGATGTGCCGCCGCGGGTCGCTGGTGAGCACGACGGAGCTTGTGCTCATGGAAGCGACCTGGGAGGGTCGTAGGAGGGTGGATGGGGGAGGGTTGCGAACACGCCCCCGAGAAGGGCTCCCCTGGTGGAAGCAGGGAAGCAAAAGCTGCGGGTCCTCAGACTCGATCCTGAGGCCCCGTACAATGCCTGATGGCGGCCATGGCTGGGGTTTTAGTGGGTAGGCCTCCCCCTTTTGGGGAGGAGAGCCCCACATAACCACCATGTGGTATGCAATTTAATCCATTTCCCCAGCGTATTAAAAAAAAGGTAGATAAAACACACTCATGTCTACTTAGTAATGTTCAATATATACAACAGAGTGACAGGTGAACACGGACGGTCAGTGCATACTCAGTAATATAGATTCCGTTGCCACTCTTTGGATATTATTATGCGCGTCGGCCTTTCCTCGTCTAACCTTAACTCGAAAAATAACTTTATATATACCTTACATGCTTTTTAAAAATTTTGTATTTATTTTACTTATATAATTGTGACTGTGCCAAGAATCGATAACAATCAAGTTCAAGGTAGGTTGACTTCACCATAGGTTTGTTCTTCGGGGACATACAAATGCAACCAATAAATTGTGTAGGTTCCTCCAAGATACATAGTTGCAACCCTAATGCAAATCGGGAATGCGTGCGGAGGCTATGGATGAGCTTGTGGATGGCTATTTTTACCGGCGGCAGGCGGCGGCGACGGTATGCAACCCGGCGCCTTAGGGTCGGCGACCCGGTCGTTCGCCCGTTCTGCCTGGCCCTACACTACCTACACTGAGGAAGGTTTTCATGTAGCCAAACGATTTTCAAACTCAATTTCATTTTGACCACTAGAGCATTGTGGCTTGCGTTTTAAATCAAAGCTTAGTGTAGGCATAAACGCTAAATAAAAGTCAGATTTCACTACCTATATTGGTATTACCAAATACATAAAAACCTGAAATGAACTTTGGGCTCCTTCAAGGATTTTTAACTTAACAGAGTTTTTGTTTTCATAGTATTTTTATTCAATTATTTACAATATGTCTCTTAACTAGGTTATTCTTATTCAAATTTGAACGTGTTTAATAATATACTGTCCGTGCTCGAGGCTGCGTTTGAAACGGGATGATAAAACAATATCACCAAGAGGGAGTGAGTAAAGTGGAGGCTATGTAGGTACTCCTTCTTTAAAAAAAAGGTCCCAACGGAAATTTTCGTTCAGATGCCTTATGAATCATCATAATTTCCAGCTACAGTTTGATGCACTGATGACACGCAAACAACCGACGATGCTTGATGTTACAACAACTTTTTTGTTACTAACGTAACATGCATTCAACCTCGTTTATAAAAAATCGAAGTTAATTGAGTTTCTTACTGTTCTGTAATTAGAAACTAAAGTTGTGGAGTGGTTTTGTTCATAATAGGTCCTCTCAGGCACAAGTAACAATGAACACGAATATCCTTATACAGCCAGTGAAGGTCTGTTTCTCTCGTTGCCTACGCATTGAGACTGTTTGTGACTAATGCCTTAACCAACTAAGATATAGGCCCACTGACAAACTCTGTGACTAATAAACTAGGCATCCAAGAAATTTAGTTCTTCCGGTTTACAGATCGAAAAGTGGTTTTTCAGCTTTAGACACGTACACCCGACAGACGATGGCCTGCCCGAGAAAAATATAAAAAATATCTATAACCCGACTTCTAAATCTAGTTAAGTTTTCCATGAGAACCTTCTAATACAAAGTTCGAAGTTTTCTAAACTTTATAAGTAAAGATGGATAAAATCGGCAGCATCCGTTCTCAAGTTATAGCGTGATCAAGGTAAATATAGAAGAAAGAAAGAAAGGAAAAGCTTTTATTGGCCTTATACAGTCGTGGTTAAAGAAAACACAATAAATATAGCAATAACAATAAAAACAAACAGAAAGCAACAATATGCTGAGGGGAAAAAAGGCCAATCAGGACCCTGCCTTAGCCTAATGCTTTTATATAGTAGGAGAGAATATTCCCAGCATAACAGCGCTGGTATTCTGGCGGGGCCTGTACGAGATTGCTAGATTCAAAAATATAAATTATATAATGGTGTTAAAATACATATAGATATGATAGTATATACGGATATAGGGATTCTTTCTTAAGATAGATTAAAATTCCGTTGTTCCCAGTCGCCACCACTGGCTTCATTCCCACTTGGGACAAACGAGGAAAAAATGCTATTTGTTGCCAGGAATGACGAATAGATCATTAAAACCTCAATTGATGATTTGATGATAGATAATAAAATAAAACTATCGTGTGCACTTCTAATGAGATTTGTAGTATTTACTTAGTTTTAGCTCTATAAAACAATAATAAAAACATACAAAAATCGGTGGTTACTACTGCTAAACTTATGTTTAAGTTTATCATTAGAAACAACCGATTTTTGTATTTATTTATTATTGATTTATATTATTATTTTTTATTATTGATAGCCTATATTTGTATTGAGCTATTAACAGAGGAACCGGTTTAAATAATTCAATGTTAATTTAATGCTGCTGCTCCATATATCGATAAATAAAGACTAACCTGTAGCTGGGATATGTTCCTATGATAAATAAATTATAGGAGTGTATGAAAGGACTATGTGTCATTTAGAGAGCTTTTACATGTCCACTTGCGGCAATTTTTCTAAATCTCGATTTAAGCAAAAGTGTATTTATCCCATACAAAAATGTCAAATTTACATTGACGTTTCGTCATATTTCTATGTGTGAATCTAGTTTTAGTTGTATCGAGATTTAGCATATTTGCTACAAGTGGATCCTAAGTCTGTAAAAGCCATCATAAAACCAGACCATCGTTTAGGCGCGGGATACACAGAAAAGACGTAAGACGTCAGGAGCCTCACTCCCAAAGGTAGATTGATAAAAGAACCATTATTTAGACTAAATAGAATTAAGTTTATTTTGCCCCGTCAGCATCCCTATTGTTTACTTTCATCAGATGGTATTCATCCATTAATCCATCTGAAAATCATGTTAAGCCCTATGTGTAACAAAATATCAACTTTCAGCGAAAGAATGAAAGTGACCAATGGAGCAGATTACGTGTACAAGGATGTTGTTAATTAATAATTAATAGATTAGATTGGAGCTTACGTAAACTCATTTGTTTCAGTTGGGTTGAAAACGGGTAATCATCGTGGTTGTACGAGCGCGACGCAGTATACTTACAATAATTTGTTATCGTACCGCCTCATATTCAACGGAAAGTGCAACCCTAATATAACTGTTCCGTCGTTTTGCAATGGAAACTTTGAGGTGACATCAAAATTTTAAAAGAGGTTTTTTTTATTGGATTTGTCATATTATAAACGTAAATACACATACTAATCACACTTATGATCATTGCAGAGATCGATCAGACTTTTTCACTTTTTTGTTAGTAAATAAGGCTTATTAAACATAACATAAAATGATATATTGTTTAAAACTATCATGGTCACTAACACTAGATATATATATATATATATATATATATATATATATATATAGCTATAGCTATATAGCAATCCCGTGATAGTTATAGCTATATATTCTATAGCTATCACGGGGTTGGATTGTTTTCGGTAATGTATATTGTTCCATAAGTAAGTATAATAAGTTATTATAATTTGGGATCATGTAGGTATCTATATAATCTAGTTGTCTTAAGTTACTAGATCGGTCTCTCAATGTGATTAAATGTTTATTATGGTATTCGTCTGTTAATGTTACAAGTTTAAATTTATCAAAAATATTTAGAACATTACAGTATTGGAATAAACTTTCGTTAAGTATTTAGATTTAGTTTGAGGCGTATTTTCTTTGATACAAAAGTTTTGATTAGACTGACCTGTAAACTATATATCTGTTGCAAGTTTGTTTTACAGGATCTGCCATAACTACCCAACCCATAGTTAATTAGTATATTTATAGAATATACCTGAGTAGTTAGCACCCACCAATTTGCACGGGGCCCATGCGGTGGCTGTTGTATACGAAGCGCAACACCACACCCCATCTGATGGTAAGTGTAAACGGGGTTTACTTTGGGGCTAGGCTAATTAGTGTGAGTGTTGGGAATATTTAATTATTTATTTATAATGCTGAATGCTGCATTGTAAGAAAGTTTTTCAGTATTTGCTTAGATTAGTTTCAGCTACCCTACTGGAGATGGTTGACTTACGTCACCCGTGTAAAAGCTTTGTGAACCGTTACACTGTTTCCATCGGCACTCGGAACCGTTTAGAAAACATGTTACTGATAACACCAGCCTTCGATAACACGCCACAACCACAACACAGCGAATGTAAACATCGACTCTATGCATGTTTATACATTTTGAACGCGAGTGTGAGAAGGTACTTACTTAATTATACTCAACATTTTTTTTAAGATTTGCATGCACTACTTAGTTACCATTCTGGAACTGTCGCTTTGGAAAATACATACTTCGGAAAATGCAACTTATAAAAGTAAATCTATCATTTGAGCTTTAAGCTTTGCGTTTAGTACTCGGACACTATTCCTTTATCAACATCAACATTTTGTTCTTGGCCTTTGGTAAGACTGAGGATATTTCCTCAGACGGCATGCGCCAATTTGAGTCAAAGAATAAAATTTCACTTAACAGTAGCTAAATAAAGGCATTAAGTATTTTATTATATTTCTTCATACAAAAAATATACATATGATAACTATAGCTAATGTTACAATATCGCAATTAGAATGTTAAATAACGAAAGCAGAGGAGTGTTCAACAGTGCTATTCTGTAAAAATTTTCACGCGCGGATTCGATGCGGATCGTCGTTGCTCTCGGGTGTGGGCGCTGACTGGTTCGATTATTTGATGTCGCGTCGTTTGATTGGCTATTATCTTAGGTGGAAGTGTAGTGTGGACGAGCCGGCAACATCGGTTCGCGTACAAACGGTCTATGATAACACTTCTGACCATTTTCTGTGTTCTGTGCTGATGACGATGATGATTCATACACACTAGTTAGCGCTTTAGATTATAACCTGCCGAAGTAATGTGTGAGAAAAAGTTTTTGAACATAATCAGACGCTCATTTCCTCTATTTTGCGGCAGTAATAGAAATAACCACTCATAGAGGTCAAGAGCTCTCTTTAAGTGGTGTCATTTAAAAAATAACGATCCAAGAATAACGCTGTAACCAGCAATCCCGTTGACATTGTCCGCAAATGTCGAAGAATAACGAAACCCATATCATTACATTGCAGTGTTCATTACCGTGTAAATGTTATAGGAAATCGCAAATTATAACCTCATCATTGGAGGTCCAAAGACGAGTTTAATAGCGAAGCCCACGACAACGTAGTACAAGATTGATTATTAGTTGATAGACAACCTTTTGTTATATGACCCTGCAGCTCCTACGTAAAACCTACATTGCATTGCTTTAGCAATTTTGGGATGAACTTACTATTATCGATTACCTTGAGCTTATAACGAAGATAATTTAGAGTTAAGATGGAGATAATCCTAACTAATATTATAATTGCGAAAGTGAGTTTGTTTGTTACGCTTTCACGACTAAATCACTGAACTGATTAGGATGGAATTTGGTACGCATATAGTTTATGACCTGGATTGGGACATAGGATACTTTTTATCCCGGAAAAGTGTTACGTTTCTGAGGGATTTTCGCAAAACTAAAGTTGATGTGAGCGAAGTGGCGTGCGTCAGCTTGTATTTAATAAATTCTAGTAATTAACGTACCTACGTATCAAAAGCGTACATGTGTGTTCGTGAAGTCGAACTTAAATGAGGCAACTAGTAATATTTTGCACATAATTTACGGCTCGCATTAGCGTCAGGTGTTACTTAAATTGTACATAATTATGCGCAACGAACTGCAAGTTTACACATTAGATTCCAACGAAGTGTAATTTTGTTATCGATTTGGAAATACTTATTTATGCCTAACATTATTTCGTTGTCATATTTGAAGTAATATGACTTTAATATGTGCTCTACCTTAATGTATGAGAAAGCTCTTAATAACTATATTTTCTTTTTCAATTTAAGTATAGAAAACTTTTACTTAAAACAAATCAACTAGTCTCATTTACAAGGTTCTTGGTTTTAATTTTTTTGCTATTCGGGCGGAAGCACTGACTGACCATTATACTACCGGTACCTACTATAATGAAGAACGTGTTGTTTATTGCAGTGAAAAATAGTTTAGATATAAATTTAACAGTCAATTATAATTTTACTTTTTAAGCTGCTAGATTTTTTTAAATGTAAAGAAAAGCATTCTATAAAAAAATCATAATGGCTGCGGTAGCATTATGATCAGTGCATCCGCCCGGTTAGCGTGGATTTTTACGGCGTTCCCTTATTTCTGACTAAACCAACTTACTCATTTCAGTGCGTTGATTGTGCAATGCGAAGCCAAAGTAGGTAAACGCATATTATTCACTCTTAAGGAATGCTGGTCAACTACAGCGGACGCTGGCACACCGAATGTGGTACAACTTAGCGACTCTCATAAACAACTTGCTCGCTGACATTTCACTTTCCAGTGTGTTTCTGTCCGTGAGCCAGTTTCTAGGAATTTTCAGTTCACATAGTTAATAACTATGCACATTCTAGGTATATGCCCATATAAACCTTGCATGGTTGACAAAGAACATATCAATATTACGACGCACCATGAGAGATATCAAGAGATAAGTCGTAAACAAACTTAAATGTGAATCGTATTTTTTTTAAACGTATTTGAATCTTAGATTTTCACGCACACCAATCATTAAATAAATACAAACTTCAACGGGTTTAATGCAATGTTAAATGCGAAGAATTATAATTCTGAAGAGGATGCGAAACGTCAAGAAACTAATAAATATAAATCGTCAAGATACTAAAGTATCATACAGTAATAGCATTAAAATAAACTTTGAAAACAGTATAATACTGAGTTTTTATTAAATTTTAATAATCATAAATACCAATTCTGATAATTTATTTTTCATCATTCAATAAGAAGGAATTTTATCTGTTTTATTGTATGTACTTCGTATAGGATTAGATACTGCGAGTAGCCCAGCTCTTTATTTTCCTCCGAATCGATTGACATATGAATCATCAAAATCGGTCCACGCGTTTGGTCTCTAGTGTGCTACAAAGGAACATACATACATATATAGACTGTTAAACACTACACTATACCCTGTTTGCGCGGCGCGCTTTTCGTGCTCTTGCGTTGCGCAGTCGGGTAAAAATAGGCTCATTTTACAGTAGTTTCATTCCCACCTGAACTCAGTTTAATTTATCTCTATAGGCAGCTACTGCAAAATTTTGTTCCAGTTATCTTTGTACTCCAATTTGTACGTCTACAAGTATTCACAGCTGCATTTAGTTTATACAGAGTAGTAAGCGCATTTTTTTGCAATTTAACTTACGCATGAAAGTCTATAATTAAACTGATAAGAAGTATTTTAATGCTAAGCAGCCTCTTTAAGGAATGTTACATTAACAACAGTTATTCAGATGTTAACAATTCAACCACCATTTTGGACTTTATGGTCCAGCTGTGCTGTGGGTCAGCCGGTTTTTGTGACTAAACTGAAATGGTAACTCGGATATTTTAACATTTAAGCGAATGTAATCTTACTGTGTATTTATGGTTAATAATTGCGCCACAATAAAACAAGTTTGGAGATACTTGTTTTTAATTATTTATATATTTGTCAATATGTCGACGACCTCCGTGGCCGGGTGGTTTATTCGCCGGGTTTCATGGTGGTGCCAACTCGAGAGGTCCCGGTTTCAAATCCCGGTGGGGCAGATGTTTGTGTGATGAATACGAGCATTATTTGTACTCCAGTCATGGATGTTTAATATGTATTTCTATATAAATATACTTTATGTATGTACAATATATTATTATGTATTCTATCAGTTACCCTAGTATCCTATAACACAAGTCTTACAGTGCTTACTTTTGGCTAGGTAATTGGTGTGAGTGTTGGAAATATTTATTTATTATTTTCATAATATTATTTAAACTATAAAAATCTGTTTTTTTATGTAACACAGCACATGGCACAGAAAGAAAGAGTTGAAAACGTAATAAAGCTCAAATCTTGACCTAAGGAATGACAAGTCGCGCATTATTGAGCGCAAAGAAGAGTTCTATTTAGTCCATCAGTTAATATTTTGTCTATCTACTTCTTTATTGAAATTCGTTTAGCCTTTGTATGAATGTAAGTAGAAAATTAGAAAGATTCCATAGCAAAAACCTACCGCAGCGATCTGCATGGATCATTTCATCTCTAACATAAATTAAGTGAGAAACCATACTTTTGCAATGCAAACCGCTAATCAATCACTCTGTTTATTAGCTTCCTACAGCCGTTAAACATCTTTCTCTATGAGATGCTCGCACGCACGTAATTTTAAGATTGTTAATCTGGAAAAATCTATTTATCTTAACTTAGATTTATATATATAAATATATATATTTTTTTATATATAATTTTCTTCTTACTTATACAGTAATTTAAAAGTTAACCACAACTATTCTGTAGGAATAAATTCTATTTACACTGTGGAATCCGCGTTGTGATTTGAAATTAGAATAGAATTCGAATGAAAATTTGAAATCACAACCCGGATTCCGCAGTGAAATGTGAGTTTGTGTTTACAAAAAACGCACTGCAGATCGCGAATTGTTAGCAAATTACATACTTGTTAAAGTAAACTTTTCCTTCTGAGAGTCGTGTAAATAGAAATCTATTAGGGTCAAGTTGGATGACCTCACGATGAAGAAGACGCGGGACGTTTCCAAAACGACTCATCGTTACTCTCTCATAGCGGTGGGTCGTTCTCAAATTTTCTGACGACGAAACGCAACCGTTTTCTCTTCAACGAAAACTAGTCCTCGAAACGGTTCTCGTTCGCAACTGGTTTTGGTTGCGGCTGGGTGACGCAACGAAACGACACGCGACGGTCGAACGAATGTAACGCAACGAAACTGAACTAAATGAAATCTTGTTAACGTTCGTTTCGTTGCTGCAAACGAGACGACGAAACATCGAAATAAATGTAGTGTTATACGATAATCGACTTTAAATGTTCAATAATAAAGATTATATTATTGTAAAATCAAAGCTTAATTATCATAGAACGAAACGGCCTCTTAGCATTGCGTTCTATTATAGACTGTATTTGCTTAATCATAAAGAACATATTGGCTTGCAGACAATCCGAGGACTAGTTGTTCGACGAAGACTGTTTTGATCCGAAACGTAAAACGGTTCTATCGTCGCGGAACACAAAACGGTCCTTGAAACCGGTTCGTCTTTAGAACGCTCACACCTACTCTCTCATCTTCCAACTACAATTTCTTTCTGTGTCAGAGTCAAATTTTTTTATTTCTTTAAATAAAATTTAATGGCATCATCATCAGATCTTTTCTCTCAATCTTACTACTGGGGAACAGGCCTCTCCGATGGAGAATTTACCAGAATAGTCATATCATCATCATTATATTAATGTCCACACTGCTGGGGCACACGCCTTCCCTTATGAATAGAATAGGGAGATTAAGCTTTGACCCACCGCTCCGGCCCAGTGCGGTTTGGTCATAGGATGAATACGGACACCCCCTCTTCTACTTATCTGTAGTCTAGCTAGCCTGTCCTCGTTGTATTCATGTGTTATTCTATTCACCATTATGATAAATCTCTTCATGTGATTGACAATACCGTAGATCTTTTACTTTAGTAGTGTGGACATTAATAGGCTGATGATGATAACTATAATCATCATGACAAAATCATAATTTAACGGCTGTAATTTTGATATAAACACTGAATTGTTATGAGCCCATTAGATATTGTATGAACGACGTGATTTCACACTAATTTATTTTCCTGTTTTTTCTATAAATTCGTAAAACTAAATTGAATTATTCTGTTTGAGTTACTAGCTTATTCACTTTCTTCTGGGGTCTCTTAACGAAAAATATAAATTAATAAAAATAAACGTTGTAAGTAGGGATGCAAAGTCTTTTGAAATATCGATATTTATATCGATATTGATATCGAAGTCAGGAAAATATCGATATCCGATATATCGACCATTTTAACTCGATATTATCGATATATCGATATTTTTTCCTTTTAATTTTTTATTGACATTAGAATACGGGGTGAGTGTGACATATTCATATGTTTGTTGGCGAGTTTCTCGCAAAATGCATTGAGCCAGATTTTTCGTTAAACACGCTTGATGAAATCGCGCCAAGCAGGATTTATTTTTATTGGCTCGCACGGTTTGTGTTTCAGCCACGACAGGAAACCAAAAAATTAAAATTATTATCCTGATCAGATCACTCACATTCGTTAGCACGAATGCGCTAACCTGCATATGTGGGACGACATTTGCGAATGCCTTCGCTAAGTTTTCACTACATTCGTGCCCTCCAAGCTATGCAGGTTTTTTACCGCACATCAAATACGGAAATTGCTTAGTCTCCCATACATCAGGGGCGTGCCCATGGCTTCAGAATAGGGTAAGCCCAAAGCTTCCAAAATTACTATACCTATGTTACTTTCTTGACTTGGCGAGCTTAAAAAATTTACGATTTGTATAAGATTCTTAATTTTATTATGTGTTATATTACAATGATATTAAATTTCAATTAATCAGTAGTTGACAATTATCTAGAAAGAGATCATTCTGTATAAAGAATGACAAGGATACACTGTTGTCAAATTTAATTTTAGGTTTAGAGAATCATGCCAGAATCCACACCAGTTTAGTATATTTCTTGGGGTTCAAGATTTTTTTAATACATCTTTATGCTCTTGCGATTTAATAGCAATAGTTATTTCGATATTATTCAATTTAGATAGTCATAGCAGGTAAATTAATTGATATTATTGTGTTCAAATTTAGTCTACGAAATATCGATATTTTAGAATTTTTGACATCGATATTATCGATATCAGTGAATTTTAAATATCGATATGTATATCGATATTTTGGTCTCGATATTATCGATATTATCGATATTCCGATATATCGTTGCAACCCTAGTTGTAAGGGATTTACTATCACGTGAGTAAAGGTTTCCAACTAATTCTTTCACAAAATTGTGCAGTATTTATTAGTTTTCAATCCACCTTCTAGTTTTTGCTTGCCGTTATTATGGGGCAGATTTGATCAAAACAAACGGGACTGAATTTTTGTGGTTTAGAAGTTTGATATTAAGTTTATTTTATTTTTAACATTGCGTCTGAGGCAGTATTATATAATTATAATAACAATAAACTAAAACTCTTGTGCAATATGATTAGTTGTGTTAACAAGGAGGAAGCCAGACACAAATAAAAATTACTATTTTTATTTTTGTTAATGTAATGCAAGATGTAACTTTAGAAGTTTCGTATAAGTTTATTTTATAATAATAATAATGATATAATATCATTATAATAAAGACAAATTATTACTCTATCTTCTCTTTTTTCTGGTTTTTAACCCATTGTTCAAAAAATTCATCTTTAAAAAACACTATATTACTCTTTAAAGTTATCAGCAAATTCAAACATTTCATCATTCTTATATTAACAAAAGAGTAAGTAAGCTAAGAAAACTATGTTTTTTCAATTTCACTTTACAGTTGATTTTTTGACGTGACAACGTCTTAAATTAGGTTGCGGCTGGGAGTCACTTATGAAAAAGTGTAACGCTCGTTAACGTTACGATGAGTCTCTCGTGTTAAGTTTAAGTTTACATGTACAATGTTTTAGTAAACAAAATATATTTCTATAGTTAAAATTTGTGCAATTCTTATTTTCATTCAATTCCTTGTTCCTATTGTGCAATTTAATTATATTCATATCAATAAATATTCTACCGAGAAAAAGACGTTGTCACGTAAAATCTTCGCCCGTAAAACCGACTTTAGAGGCAACCATTTTTTATGAGTCCAAATATGAAGAATGTGCTAATGTGCCCCCTTCTCCCCTAGTAAGTAGTAGGCGGTTAAATAAAAAAATGCTTAACTTTATTAAAGTTCTTTGCTTACGCTCACCATGGTGATAAATATCATAGTACAAAATCTAAAGCTATAAAAAATACTTAAAACATAATCTACTTCTTTATTGTTTTTAACTAGTTAATTTTTTCGTAAAAAAACTATAATTTAATGAATAAAATCAGGAATATTACCTTTAAAAATCTCTTCTCAATGCATCAAACATCTGCAAAAGAAAAACGAAGGCATTAACTTAATGTCATAAAAATAAAAATTCAACATCATTGGATGCTTTATGAAAGCTATGATAATAATAATCGTATTTGCTACGGTCATGATCACGAAGCTTGTAGCTTGTTATGCACGTGGCGATTCAACGGTGTTTAGTCGAGAAATACAAATATCCATTTAATACCTTAGACAGAAACATATAAGATTGTAAATACAATGAGATTGGCTGCCGTGGAGCAGTTCAACAGTGCTTTCATGCGTTAGTGAAGGAAACTACGAGACGACACGGGTTGACAGGTGAAATGCTGAACGTGGGCGTGACACTTTTCATCAGGAACAAGAATGCGGATGCATTTTGTAAAAAAATACAAGAGTGTAGTCAAAATAATCGTATAGGTATATAATTATCCAATTAAACCATAATTAATACACAACCCATGGAAAATAAATCCAATAAATTTACGTGAAATTTTATATAATTACTAGCGGCCGCCTGCGACTTCGTACGTGGAGGCGCGTGGAGATGCGTGGAGTTATCTAAGAGAGTTAGTTAGAAATAAAAGTTCACTGCTCGTTCCCCGTAATTGATAGCGTGATAAGATGTAGCCTATATGTTGACCCGACTTCTTAATAATATTCGTGCCAAATTTGAAGTTTGATACAAGCAGTACTTTTTGAGTTTATCCCGGACATACACACAGACAAACAGACAAACATTCTAAAAACTATATAAACTATAAGTATCGACTATCGACCGTAGACCACACCCCAAGTATTCTTTTAAAGAAATATTCAATGTACAGTTTTGACTTTCCTACCATTTTATTATATGTATAGTTAGGGATGAATTTTGAAAATTTGGTGTGTATCAATATTTTGTTATGAAAACAATTTAATTTACTAATTTTGCTTGTCCGTTGATAATCCTATTTAGTAAATTAAATTGTTTTCATAAAAAAATATTGTATATAAAAACTGAGCAGTTATGGAAGCTAGTGCAATCAGCGCAAAAGACAAATACAATTCAATGATTGATATTAAAAAAAAATAAGTATGTTCAACATTTTTCTAGATTCACTTTATGTATTCATATAATAATCGATTATTTCATCTTACCGAACTCAATTCTTCTTTAGTTTTTTTAATTACTTAATTCAACTTTTTTACAATTTTTTTTTTGAATTCGATCAGCTACGCTCCGATAAACTATGGGATGAAGCAGCAATGAATACTAGCGTGATTCTCTAAACTTAAAACTAAATTAAACATCAGTCTCTCCTTTTCATTCTGTACAGCGAATGACAAGGGTACACTGTTGTCAAATTTAAGTTTAGGTTCAGAGAATCATGCTAGAATCGCCACCATAATCACTTCACAAGATTATTGAAAAAGATCATAACATAACATACCAACTTTAATAAATTTTCTCCGAGTGTTACGGAAATTATTACGTAGGCAACTCGTCACGCGACGGTTTACGTCGTTCGGTCGGAACATTGTTGAAAAACGTTATTGTTTTACGTGGAAGGGGTCGTGAGCTGTTTAGTCACGTTTGCCTCTAGTCGTGACCACACCAGCAGGGTTGTCCATACATTATTTTTACTCTTATTCAGAATGTGTGACCCGGCCTCGCTTCGCTTCGGGGAGGACTACAGTTCTTGTTCTCAAACTAATTCCATAAAAAAATCTGAAGGAGAAACTGCACCAGAATTCGTTGCGTGGTCAAGAAAATACAGCGGATATACAGACAGACGTGTAACGTGGCTTTATTTTATGATATTAGATTTTATAAGGAACTTGGAAGCCGTGGCATAGAGCATAGCGAATTTTCCGTGTGAGTTGGAGCTCCTGCCTAGAGAAATAATCTCCATTTTAACAGAAAACTGATTGAAATAAAACTATTCTATAGTGTTGTGTTTCGAGTACTGGGTCATCCACGCTACATAGGGCAGAAGAATTGTATTGAGTTCAGCCGACAATTTGGCTGGAGTAGTACGTTTTTCAGACCTTTTTTGCAACAAGACTCCATTATCGCTTTGTTTCGTCTTTATTTCCTTTAAGCAAATTAACTGTAATTTTTAAGTTTTTCACAGTATTCGCCATTAACTTCAATGCACTTTCACACACTTCGAACCAATTTGAATACACGTATGGCTCGCTTCCTGTGGTAGCTTCAGAACTAAGAGCATGCTCTTAGCCTCGGAAATATGCTTTTAAGCTCTTCAACATAATCCTTACCAATCTTACCTACGTCGAAAATCCTTACATACTTATAAAATAAACGTATTTCTCGCTCTGCATCTTTGTCCAGCTTTTCAGAAGATGTAGGCTTTCCAAAAACAATATCCATCATTAATAGGTAATGTAATTGTTTTTGGAACATCTATTGAATGATGTTTTGAATGAGAAATAAAAAAAAAGTCTTTTAAACCCATTTTCTACTTATCTTTCCTAGTAGGCAACCCTGTATTGGTGAGTTTGCCGGGAATATTGCCAGCGACTCACGATGCGATCATTCATTTTAATATTCCGGTAAACTACTTAGTCCAATTTGGAACGCGCCAATGATAAAAAGAATAAGTTTTAAAATTATCTTTAGGTACTTTTGGTTTAGACACGTTTAAGACATTTCTTGCATACACTCTCGTACTTAAGGGAATATTTCAAAATCTGTAATCTGTTCAATTTATGACTTTTGAAATTCAATAGATAAGTTTTATTCGCAATATTCAGTTCTAGTAACCTTAATTTTAATCGGGTATAGGTACCTATTTTATGATAATATTTTTTGATATTGGCTCTTCTTCCAGGTGTCAAAATTACAAACAAAAAATACCTATATTTTTGTTAATATTTTTTGAAACGGCCTCCTCGTCTATGTGTAAAGCAGTTATAGGTTTATAATACCAAAACAAGTTTCGTCATTCATTCACCGTCGGACGGGCGTGCCTCTGAAAAGCTTGACGGGTGGTGATTAATTAATCCAGCCAATGTGGGCCAAGATCACAAACGCACTTAACTCACTCAGGTTTGTGCAAGCGATCTGCAGCGCAGCGGTGCAGGCGCAATTCGCGATCGTTATCTGTTTTCCATTTTCACGAATAGCGTCCGACGGCCGTACTAAGATCCTTATCTTTAAAACAATTTCATACATTGCGATGACGAACTAGAATGCGGCGTGTGAAATACTTAGTTTGTTATGTGTGTTAATAATACTAGCTCCTTTTTTTTTTTTTAATACGCAGGTAAAAAATCTATTTACAGACGACGGCGCCTTTAAGAGGCACACCGCCGAACGGACCTCACACCTGGCTCCCGCAAGTCTTACGAACCCCACAGTGGCTGCCCACCGAGGACCCCGCAACTCTTACGGGCGCTTTACAGTATAATATCCGCTAAAAAAGTCCTGCGAATACCCTCTAAGCTGCTTAGTGCGAAACCGCGGGATCCCCGTTTAGGGATTCTTCCGCGTCTCCGCACCCAGCAGCCTCCCGGCCTAGCCGGGGCTCCACGGCAGGGGTCTCCCGAGGTATTGCGGGGACCCCGCAGACGTGCGCAGGATGGCCCGCGCGTGGGGGCAAAATACGCGGCCTAGTGCCCACCGTACCGCCCCCCGTCCGCTGCGGAGGACTACTTGGGCATGCCCGTGTAGCTCCCTCCGCCGCCCCCCTCTTTGCAGGACAGAACTACAAGATGGGGGCTGCCGTCAGGGGATCCCTCGGTGGCCGGCACGGCACAATACGCCGTACCGGCCAGCTAGGGATCCCCGCGGGCAGGGTCATGGGACGGGCGTAGCCAGGGCACGCACTCGTCCTCTTCTGCCCGCTCTTCTTCGGCGGGAGGGAGCGGCCAGGGGATCATCCTCCCGCTCCCTCTCGGCTGCCTCCTTCTGCGAGATAACGTTCTCGCAGAAGGAGGCAGCCGCCTCCCATGCCGACTCGCTACGGAGCATGGCCTCTACCATGCTTCGCAGCGAGTGGGTTCCGCCTCCCAGCGCCGCAATCAGGTCGCGGCGCTGCTGCCGCCAGGCCGAGCACTCCAGCAAGGTGTGCTCGGCCGTATCGTCCGGGGCGCCGCAGTGATGACACTGCGGCGTTTCCTCCCGACGTGCGACACGGTACAGGTAGTGACCGAAGCATCCGTGCCCGGTCAGTACCTGCACCATGCGGAACGAGAGGCCGCCGCGCCGGCGACCCACCCACTCCTCCAACACCGGACGAATGGCCTCAATCGTCCGGTGGCCGGCGCTTACATGGGCGAGTGCCTCATCCCATCGCCGCAAGGCCTCTGCCTGCGCGATGGAACGGACCTGCCGCAGCTCTGCTGGGGCAGGTCTTTCACCCCGCTCCCTGGCTTCGACCCGACCTCGATGCACGTCTGCCAGAACCTGGGCATCGAGATCCCACGGCGTCATACCCGCGAGTACGCAGGCGGCGCCGTGGCTGACCGTGCGGTAAGCTCGCACGACCCGGGTCGCGATGGTCCTCTGCGGTAATAATACTAGCTCCTGTATTTGGTATCACTTAAATTTTTCAACCGCTGTACTTTTAAGATTTTATTAGTTGGATTTAACGAAATTGTGGTGAAAATATTTCATTTTAACCTATGTTACATAGTTTTTAATGCAGCTTAAATTAAGATACTATTATTATTACACGGCGATATCACGATACATAAATAGCAGCTCCTGCCCCCCCTAGCATGAGCACCGCGATCTGAAATATAGCTCGATTTTATCACGCTCAACTGTCAATTTACTTTGGAGTTTGACAGTTAGGCGCGATATAAAAGTGATATAATGTAAATTGGGGTGCTCATATTACGGGGACAGCCCTCCCTAGCATAAGCACCGCGATATGATTTAAAACTCTCTCTATAGTTTTTATCACGATTAATTGTCAAATTACTATGCAGTTTGATAGTTGGACGCGATAAATAATGTAAATTGAGGTGTTTATGCTACGGGGACTGTAGGCCTATTCACTAACTGCTTTTGACAGACGGAAGTGATAATTACTGAACTATTTAGTGATCCACTACTGTTTTATTATAACGCCACTAAGATACTTGTTCTGCAAAGCATCGATGAATATGCAATTTTCTCTTTAGTTGCACACTGTAAATATCAAAAAAGTTAGCGAATAAGCCGGCAGGTAAGATCAACTGTGGCGTGGAAACAGGTTACATATAGTATTAAAAACTTAGTCAAAAACCTAGGATGTTCTGGATAAGTATGCTCATAATGATCCTGAATGCATTGTGCTGGAATAATACTCCAGCCGCGCCCGACTAATTCTAGAGAGCAAAAACTTTAAACGTTAAGAAATTGAAAATGATTCTATAACACCTATTCTTTAATAAATAAAGTTAGTAGTTGCTAGTTGCGTATAAATAAAATATTAAGAAAACGGGCTATGTTCCGACGGATATAAAAAAAAACCTCGGCGATAAAAACATCAATGATTATTCTTATATCTGTCTGAATTATTTGAGCACATATGTAGTACTAGCGGCCCGCCCATTCATCTATAATTCTTCTTATACCTGTATGCAAAGTTTCAGCCCGATCGGTTTAAAATTGACAAAGTTTCATACAAACTTTCATTCCCTATTTTATCCCCTTGTGGGTAGAATTGATCAAAATCCTTTCTTAGCGGATGCCTACGTCATAACATCTACCTGCATGCCAAATTTCAGCCCGATCCGTCTAGTGGTTTGGGCTGTGCGTTGATAGATCACTATGTCAGTCAGTCAGTCACCTTTAAGTTTTATATATTCGTAAAAAAACTGAATGGTTCAGACAATATGCAAATTAACCTAATTGAAATAGTCAATAGCGGGATTGTTTAATATCAGGGAAACTACAAGAAAAGTGGAGTGTGTGATAGTAATCACTGTGTGAAATCGGGTATTCTAGAAAATATTTTTCAATGTGCATCTATAAGTAATTGATTGTTAGACGAATGGAGCAAATAACTACTTTAAATGTTATATTTACTACGTGAACAGAACAATGCAGGTGTAAAGAGAAGAACTATATTATAGTTATCTATTGAGATATAGTGAGAAATACTGTACATATGCACCTACATAGATATTAGTCTTCTAGTTTTCCAATACCGAGGATTAAAAGCTTTTACATAAATCTATGATAAAATATGCAAACAATAGTGATATATTTATTTCATTAAGTATAATTCTTCTTAATGCAGGCAACGCATGGGCTGAATAACGCCAAATTAAGTAATAACTTAAGACGAAAAAGTTCTAAATTTTTGTTCAATAATAATAATAATTAGGTATAATCTGTTTTAGGCAGCATAATCTTAGGATATATTATGCAAAGCATTTGGATTATTAAGAGATCGATAGGTTACAAAATATAAATTTATTACGTATAACATTGACCATACTCGTGTTTTTGCACTTTGTCCTAATTAATTTCTTCCGGTCGGTTCCGGTATTTCTGGTCTTTTAATTCTTTCGATCGATTTCGATAAAGCGATTTGGTGATTTCGATAAAGCGATTTGGTGCTTTCGGTTTCACTTTCAAAAAATAACTATTTTTTTTATTCATTTACTGATGATATCATAATATAAATGATTTTATTGTTAATTACTTCCACTGCATACTGTCCGTGTACGTGGATGGAATTCGATAAACTAATATAAATTTGTGGAATATTAATACCAGTAAATACACAAGTAGGAACTTAAAAAAATATTTATTTATGCTTCAATAAATATATTTTTCAAATTGCTAATTAATATTAGCAATGAGCAATTTGGAAAAATATATTTATTAAGTACTTGTTACCTTGTTTCGATGGAGCTACCATGTCATCGACAAATGCTCCTTAACAAAAACGGAATAAAAAAAAATATCCTACTACCAATGAACAGCATGAGCATGAGGGTGTATTTATTGATATTGTAAATATACTGACAGAAGCTGTGTCCTGTCGTATGAGCGGGTGGAGCCGCGGAGGAGACGGTGTTACGTGGTTGGATGGACAAGCACGTAACACCTTACCACAGGAAAGCCAGATTTATGTTCTTGTCTTGAGTTGATGCTCAAGGCAAGAACATAATATAAGAATTGAGAATAGGAAGTCCTTTACAAGCCTACGGAACTGGTGTCGAAAGCAGCAGATTAAATTGGACATTGTTGCCTCGCATCGTGCCACCGGGCATTTTAATCATTTTTGGAAGGCTAAGAACAAGTTGTATGCAAGGCCTCTCTGTGAGTATAGAATGGTTGAGCAACCATATATTCATTGCCAATCTATTTGAGACCTCTTCAGGGTAACAGGAAATTTAGGGTCCACTGCATGCGGCGTGATCGGTGATGGGGCTGTCGGTCTGAGAAGAACGATACATTTTTGTGTCAAACAAATGGAAAAAAAGGTAATCGAGTCTTACACAGAGGCAAATCGTCTGGGCACGACGGTCTCAGCATTGAGCACCTTAAGTACTCTGGAGTCCATCTGCTGCACGCTCTCTACCTTTACTATAGCTGTCAGTGACCTACGTATCCAATACAACGACATCTTCAGGATGCTGATGCGGCTGCCTCGTTATTGTCATCATCATCATCATATCAGCCGTACGACGCCCACTGCTGGACATAGGCCTCCCCCAAGGATCTCCACAACGATCGGTCCTGCGCTACCCGCATCCAGCGTCTCGTTATTGTAGCGCATCACATATGTTCGCGGAAGCACACAAGGACAACTTGCATACGATTGATTATTCGTAAGAAAGTCATATCCCTACAGTACCGAGTGCGAGGTATAAGTCGCGGCACGAAACTCTAGCGCTGACCGTTATTGCGCAGAAGTAAAAATTAAGATGTCTTGGGGGGAAACGAGGTGCGCGGGTGCGCGTGCGTAGCGCTGATTGGCTCTCCAGTCGTTCCCATGCTCAGATATCCACTCCGCGTTTTGTTGAGCGCTAGAGTTACGTGCCGCGACCTGTAGTTACCTGCAGATGCTTGCCGGTGGGTGGGATCGTCCAATACAGCACCGCTGGATAGCAGAATAATAACCATTAATAAATACTAAAATTAAAAGTTTTTCACTCAACAATACTTTATAAATACTAAAAAGAAGTGAAAACTTTAATTTTATACTATAATTACCAACTACTTAATTATAATTGATTATGGTTGTAATTTGTATGGATGTGATATCTGAAATAAAATTATTATTGTTATTATTGCAAGGGGAACACATTATATTCTTATGAACTCAATACTTATCCATGCCAGTCACGATTTACAAACGGTTATTAAAAGGAAATTATCGCTTCCGCTCTACATATTGTGGTGAGCCATGGGCTAAGAAAGTACTTACTCGTACATCGTTGCTTCCTAATTGATTGGTTCGCGTTTGACCACCTATATGGCAATTAGGCGTCAAGAAGTTAACTGACGCCCAGCCGCAGCCAATGATGGTGTAACCAGGGTTACCAAATTTATTCTATGAAATATAGTATTTTTATAGTCAGTCCAGAGCCGGATTTAAGGCAGAGTATGTGGGGCTGTGGCCCTGGGGTCAATTTTGACGGCCCCAAACGAGGGGGGGGGGGGACCATGGTATTTGATCCCTTGATAGTAGGATAAGTACTATATTATATTAGGATTAAGTAACCCTTAGTGTAAATATTGGTAACGGACACCTTATAATCGTTTCAAATCGGATACAGTAGATTTTATTATCTTCAAGAAAAGAATCGCTTTAATTGCCGAAGTCAAAATTTTCTCGGAAAATATCATGTGAATTGATATTAAAGATACGGGTTCTTGCAACATTTATTTTATTTTTGAAAAGCATCACGTGTGAGGTTTGTGTTAGCAGTACATGCAATGCGATAAAATTTAACAAATATTTTACGGAAATGTTGCAAACACGCACGATTTATTTTATTTCCGTTAAATGTCGTTTGGCCTGTTATTTTGTAAGTATTTTAAAATAACGTGTTAGAATGGTTTTATGTAATAGGTATAATAATAAAAGATGAGCTGATATTCAAAAGTATAGTTAAATTTGAAACAATGGAATTAGTATGTCAAATAATGTTAGTCTTACGTAATTGAATGCTAATAAAAATTTTAACATTTTCCGCAACTGAGTTAAACCGGTGCGTTTGTTTGTTCTAAAAGCCATCTCATCGTATCAGAAGAACTATAGAATGACATAATGCCAAAAAATGTAACAAGGGGCGTACAAGATGGCACTATCACCTTGACCGGCTGTGACCCCGCATTAGCATAAATAGAGACGTGCTGTGATAGCCATCTCATTCCCACGTGGCTGTATAACAACATTTTTATTTACCGCTAAATATTAATATCTTAGTAGCGAGAGCACTTCACGGCGCGCGGCGCTAACGGCAAAATAGAGCCCGCATTGCTTTACATTAAAGCTTTAATAAGCCGGTCCTCGATGGAGCAGGTGGTTAGCTACTAAAACTACTTTAGCAATGGACGGTTATTGGATGGGTGAACAAAAATTTATTATTTCGAGCTACTCCGTGCTTCGGAAGGCACGTTATGCCGTTGGTACCAGCTGCATCTGCAGTCGTTACACCACCTACGCACCTACCAATCCGCACTGGGCCCGCATGGTGGGCCCAATCTCCCTATTCCATCCATAGGGAAGGCCTGTGCCCCAGCAGTGGGGACATTAATAGACTGATGATGATGATGATAGGTAATTAGGTATACACAGGATGGCGCAAAAGTAATCACCTCTATCAGAAGATGTTACAATTATTGCATGTCACGAAAAAAAAATTAAGTGTTTCCTAACGTAAGACCCCTTAAAAGTTGTGTAAATTATCGTAGGTTACATCAAAATTTAAAATTACTTTAAGTATTAAATACAACTTCGTCTTTAGTGTTCTACACATCGGTAGAACACTAAAGACACAGTTTAATTTAAATTTTTAAAAAATTGCGAATTTTTTTACGCATTCATAATGGCATTCTTCTATTTAGATATTATACGTATCCCGAGGTTTCGAGTTGCATTCAAAAACACGCTTTATGGGGCTGCGAATATTATAGGTTTCAACCTTTAAATACGCTCGTTTGCTGGCTAGCTACTCTAACTTACCATAACACTCTAATTTTATTGATATGACACGCGAGTGTTTTCTTCGTAGTCACAGTAAATATTATGTGACGGAAGAAGTATAGTTTCTATTGTTGCAATGAAAAAGCATATTTTGTTATTTCTACATAATGAGTTCTAAGCGTACTGAAACTTATGCTAACGGAAGCTACCAATTCTTATACTTATTTCATTATAATTTAAAACGACCTCAAATTTAAGTTTAATGGAAAGGATTCACGGAATTCAGATTTAAATGTGATTGTTTTTGAGGAATTCAATAATAATTCAAACTAAGTCTTCTTTTCAAGTGCGACTAAGCCACGAGTTATACAGTTACTGAAATATGTTTGAAAAGTACCTAATTTTTAGAATATATCCCAAAAGAAAACGAAATAATAGTTTCTTTTATATTTTGAAGTGAAAACTTCTTTAGCGGCGTTGTACACTTTTTTGTAATGGGTAAAAAATGTTAAACTCGCGTCAGGACACGTGACCTGGTCGAAAATTCGTAAGACGAAAATTTCTTTAGCGGCGTTGTACACTTTTTTTAATGGTAAACTGCTAGATTCTTAAATCTAAATATTTATTAGCCAGACCTGGGCTGAAAGGGTGTTTTCTAGTAAAATTTTCTTTGTATAGATACTATTTAGATAGTTGCCTAATCAACCATAAGAGTTTTTTAAAGACGGACAGAGGTATACAATATTTGAACTGATTAAGTATTCTCTAAATTGTCTAATCATATTCTCAATTTAATCCAATAAACTGCGATCTATGTCTATTTTTAAATAAAAAAAAAAAGTAAATTTATTCTCTTAGATTACAGAATAAAAAGCAGATGGAGCGCAGGGTACACGCAATTCGTGCCACCAAAGCAAATACGATGCCAAAAGTAAATGCTTTTTTTTGGCTTTGTACACAGCTTTTACGTAGATGAATAAGGCGGCACTGTTTTGATAAAAACTTAATATTCACGGGCCGTATTCACAACACGATGCGTTGTGGTGTACTGACGCGCATTGATAGTCGCTTTTGACTTCATATTTGCTATGGTGCCACGCGTTGCGTGTTCTCCATCTGCCTTTTGTTCTGTAATCTGAGATTATTCTGGTATTATAGATATTAACGGGATTGTTACCATGTACCTTGTTTTTTATGAGTCTCTATAACAATCCCGTTAATATCTATAATGTTAGTGACCATGAAAGTTTAAAACAATTATTCTGGTATCATAAGAAATTCTTAAATTTACGCATCCACTATCTGTATTTTGGCGATCCAAACCAAATTCAAAATCTAGCATGACGACGAATAATAAAAGCTAAAGAAGCTGGAAGTAGGACTTAGCCCAAAATATTTATTATACTTAAACTATAAAATAACTTTATTGTTAAAGATGAAACTGTAATAATTTTGTGGCCTGGGGGCCAAGTTAGAACACCGCCAATTTTTCTACATATTTATAACTACTAGCCTGCCCTCTCTTCGTTCTGGTGTAGAATATAGTTTTTGTTCTAATTTTCAAATTGCTTTATGACACTCACAAATAACTGGGCTTCCTATTGGTAAAAGAATTTTCAAAATCGGTTTAGTCGATCCAGAGTTTTCCCCCCTACAATCTCACAAACTTTACCTCTTTATAATATTAGATAGAGGAACTTCGAGTCATAGCAAAAGATAAAACAATTGGAAATTTGACTTTCCTTATCACACACGATCTGTAGAAGGTGTGTTTTAACACACCTTCTAAGTTTACTTATAACACACTCCTAACTCTACATGAAAGGATGAAAGCAAGTCTCGAGTAGAAATGCCAATTTTCGGACATAAGAATATGTTTGAATTTATATTTTTGGTTGTTGTGATTCAGTGATAAACCAAACAACAAACTTTCACATTTATAATATGAGAAGGATTTGTAAGATGTTCTTAAAGATTTACAAAAAAATATAGAGATAATTTAATTACCTTCTGAAAATACTAAAGTAATTTTAGCCATGCCATTACGGTGTTTTGAAAATAATTTCCAGACTATATAAAATCAATCTTTCAAAGTGCAATTGCCTTGACTACAAGTAGATTGAATTTATAACAGTCTTGAAATGCCATTTGGAAACTCATAAAAGCAATATCCACTCGTTTAATAGATCTATTAAAGCACGAATCTATACTGCATTTACTTTACATCCGGTATGAGCAAAAATCATGAGATAAGGAGATTTGTTTCTATATAGGGTTGTCAATAAAAAACACCTTTTTATAACTCTGAACCTGGTTGGAAATAATGATAAAAAAATCTAAAAATCAAAAAAGCTAGTAAATAATATTTCACCAGTTACATAGTGTTTAATAGTTAAGCTTTTTATCGTTATTCCTTTTTTATAAACAATTTACCTTAAATATATATTTCTAAATAACTGATTCACTGATTGACTCATTTCGTTTCATCATGCTTGAATATTAAAAGTGACATTTCTTTTTGTACTTTATTTTTTTGCCTCCTGCGATGCAGTTTCGTGTTTTAGGAAACAGTGAAAAAATAATTTTACCAAACCCATTCACACCAATTCACCGCTCAGGTTCGAGACTAAGCTCCAGACGGAGAGGAGACTCCCCCCGTGAGGAGACGCCATCCGCCTGGAATACCTCCAGAGGCACTCGCCAATTCTCGGCCTGAGGTCCCTTTAGGATCTCGCCGTCCCCAAACCCGGTGACGCTGTAAAGGTCATCTGCGACCAACAGCATACACACTCAAAAAAAGAAACACCAATCCATGATCCTTGATAACTACCTACTTCTGTCACAAATCGCTTAACCGGTCCCCTGACAAAAATTGATCATCACCCAGCCTATTAATATCTCCAATGTTGGAGCAGAATGACCGACCTTTGCGAAAGTTGCTTAACTTCTTCAGTCGCATGTCAAACGCGCTAACTATCTGCGTCATCACCTCATCAAAATGTCAAAAACTGATGCTATACCATAATTAAGACGTTACAGGTAACTTAAGAGCTGAACAAAACGCGGATGGGATATCTGCGCATGGGTATGACTGGAGAGCCAATCGGCGCAACGCACGCCCACTCACACATGCACACTCGTTTTTTAGACATATTGTATAACCATCACATCTTAATTATTACTTCTGCGCAATAAAGGTCGGCGCTAGAGTTTCGTGCCGCGACTTATAGCTGCCCCTTGATGAATGGTCAAAAATAAATTTGGGATTACTGGCCTTTACAAATCTTGTATGCAAACATTTTCGCACCAACCCTATTTATTGCCAAGTGACACAGAAAAAGTAGCACCATTTGTCTATAGTGTCTCGACCTCGTGGGAAGCAGCAGCGGTCGTGAGGTTATGGTTAATTTGTTGTTACCCAACGATACAATTGATTCAATTAATCCGCGAAAGGTATCTGCAATCAACTTCAATTAATATTAAGAGGTAAACGAGTAACCAATTTTTTAGTTTTGGAAATCTTAACAATTACTAAGTAATTGAGTGTGAACTAACTATTTGTTTCAATCAAAAGCGGTTTTTTTTATTAAATGGACAGTTTCATTTGGGCGTAATTCCAAATGTGGAGGTTAATCAAAGAAAACATTAATCACTAGGGCTTCCATGGCAGAAAATAGATACCGGCAATATGATTTAAAAAGGCTACCCCATCCCCTACCCCGTAGTGCCCAGAAAATTTACCTCACGCAGTCACAAAATCCTACTTACGTATACAATTGATCCAATTCAAATATTCGAATTCGCGTGACGCATTAAGTACTCAAATAAACGTGTTGTCAGTGTACTTTCCAAAATAGGGTGGAATATGTTTGCACTTACAACTTTAGCAATAGAAAATTAAAGTAAACCTGAAAATTACAAATGAATTGCTAGTGAAAGATGTGGCTTGCTACAAGAAAAAATGGAACAATTGTATGTATACCTTTCTTATAAATTTGAATCCTTAACAACTTTTTACGTTATAACCCATAAAACTTACTTAAAAACATTTAAAAGTTTCAAAGAAGGAATAAAAGTAAAATAAATAAATAAATATTTTCAACACTCACACCAATTAGCCTATCCCCAAAGTAAGCACTATAAGGCTTGTGTTATGGGATACTAGGGTAACAGATAGAATAGATATATAAGTATATTTATATAGGAATACATATTAAACATCCATGACTGGAGTACAAATGCTCGTATTCATCACACAAACATCTGCCCCCACCGGGATTCGAACCCGGGGGGACCTCTCGAGTCGGAGACACCATGAAACCCGGCGTACAAAATACTCGGCCACGGAGGTCGTCAAAAAAAATAAGACGACAGTCTGTTATATATTTTAATTTTTTAGGCAATTAACTTGTAGATGTTTAAATCTATAGAAAATTAGAAAACATTCTACGCGGTCCAGGCGGCAGACGGGACTCGAACCCGCATCTATAACTTTAATTGCTATTTCTTCTTTCAAATGTTTAATACTTCAAAAGGCATTTCTTTGAAATTGTAGGTTTACCTACAATGCGAAGGGACGGCGCTGCCTGGCAGCGTAAGAAGTATTAGAGAAAATTTGACACAGTTTGTTTAGTAAAGTTGGTCTCTGGGTTTCCAGCTGTTCAAATTATCTGGTCTTATGAAAAAAAAACTAAACTAAATCTATTCCGGCCACACTTTGTTCTACTTTCGGGCGTCTATGACGAATAAAAAAGAAGTCCGAATTCTCCTCGCGCAACGGAAATATGAAAAGGTTAAGATAAACCCGTTAGCTTGCGGTATGAGAGCGCGATATCGCTAAGCTTATTAGTGAGACGTAGAATTTCATAGTTTTGAACAATTACTTTTGTCCACAAATGGAGATATTAACCCGCTGCCCAGTGAACCGTTACGTTTTGTTCATAAAACTGGCTTAATTAGGGTTACCTGAAAGAGTAAAGGTTTGTGTGATTAAGAACTTTGAATAATAAGGCAATCTAGTTTTAAATGATTATCCTAATATTTATTGTTTTTAGCTACATCAACAATTTTCTGGTTTGAGAGTGAAAAAAAAAAACAGAAAATGTTAGGTATCAGCTCAAAGTCGGCTTTCCCTGGAAGATTTTGAGAGTCTACTTGTGTAAATTTTAAATACGACACTCAACACTTCCGACAAACTGCGCTAAAAACTCAATAGTTATTCCTGCGGTTTTTAAGTACTAGTGTCTTGTACTAAAAAGTAGAGATTACTTTTTTTTTTAGTGTGTATGTGACCAACATCGCAGATTACCTTTACAGCGCCACCGGGTTTGGGGATGGCGAGATCCTAAGGGGACTTCAAGCCGAGAATTGGTGAGTGCCTCTAGAGGTATTCCAGGCGGATGGCATCTCCCCACGAGTCTCCTCTCCGTCTGGCGCCACTCGAACCTGAGGGGGTCGGCTCAACTAGAGGGCATCTCTGAGACTCAGACCTCGGCTTTAGTTAACCGTTATCGTGAGGGGCAGTTGAGATTATCTGTTAGCATAGCATTGTTAACCCGAATGACTCATTGGTTGACTGATTTTTTCATGTCTTTTGACGGTAGCAAGCGTAGCACCCAACAATTGGCAGAACAAATGTTTTGTTAGCAAAAAAACGGAAAAATAAAATCGCCGACGAGCGAGACGCAACCAAGTGGATAAACCGTCGGAAGGCAACGACCATCCAAAATAACTCATCATCGCATAAAATAATATACATCGCCTCAATATACATCTTCATGCCGGTTGCCGAGTTGAGCAGTCAAAGAAAACAATAGGCTGTAATAAAAGCATAATTAAAATACAACACACATACTTCTTAACGTGTCTCGAACTGGATAAAGGCAGAAGAAAAAATTTCGTTATGGTAGGCGGGATCAAATAATAATTTTATAATAATAATTATATAGGGCCGGCAGGCAAAGGGAAAGGTTTGTTAGCGCATAACGGTTTGTGTGGACATCAGATTTTTCCCTAGGGAATCTAGAGGGAACCGGATTTAAAATGTATCCTCTTCTAATGCTTACCGAATCTGCAAATCAGCCAGCATTGATAGTACTTAGAACTGGAAGGGTGGCGAAGGGTTGAACGTGGATTTCAAAACTTGAGAGTTTCGAAGTCACTGTCTAAAGCACAAAAACATCAATGCTTTATAAAGTTATGAATAGAAATCACATGTACCAGCGTTAAAATTTTCAATAACACAAGTATTCCCATTCATTTAGATGCGTACATAGCAATAATGTAAATTTTAAACAAAAAAATAAGATTTTATTGTCATATATGAAAAGATTTAAAACTTAGCAAGCACTATTATTTTCGTCAGCTTATAATGTATGCATTAAAACTACTTTATTCCGATGATAGATCACTATCCTTAGCAGCATTTAGTGGTGACAAAGGATCAAAAATCATTATTCGCTATTACTAAGCCTTCGCTGTCTGTCTGTCATTTTGGTCATCTGTCAGCGAGGTGTATTCACGGAGATGTAGCTCATCTCATGAACCTCATGTAAATATTTCTCGGACGGTAAAGTAAAGCACTATTACATGTGTTTTTTGTACATTATTTTGACGTTTCAGATCCCTCACAGTCACAGGCTTCATGACCTCAAGACTGACTCCGTGGTCACAATACTCACAATATAAAGTTGGTGTACCCAGAGCCTGTAGAGGATCCGAAATGTTAGGTTCTGTTTCAACATGGTTTCAACCAGTAGAGAAATCCTTCGTCCAAGGTTGCAACCACAGACCAACATTGACGTAGACGCCGCATGTTCTTCAAATTGATTGAGTACTCAGGAGAACAAATATGTGATGATAAAGCATGAGCCGCGGTCACCTGATTATTTATATCGTCTTTACAACTTAACATTTTAGTTTTAGTTAGATATTTTCTATACATTACGATCGACGTCCGGTATCGAGAGCAGTGACGCGAAGAAAGAAAGAAATAAGCGTAAAAGGATGATCTTCCATATCGCACGCGAAGTTCTAGCGTTATCTATTTCAATATATGTCTGTGATTGCAAACATTTTTGAAACTCACTTTTCTTACAAATCACAGCGATTAAGGAAAAATAAACCTTTCTAAAATGATCCCTATAGAATTGACTTTCACGGAATCAGTGGCGGTGTTAAGTATCCCGTGACCCTGAAACTCATCAGTGGTAACCAAGCGTTGAGGTCATTTACACGAGCGATTGGACACGCTGACTACCACTCAGCTAATGAAAATATTACCACATTCCAACAGAAGGCCAGTTTTACCTTGAAAACAATACCAGTCGAAAATTAAATAAAACTAATTGGAAATCACGCGGGGCTAGGGGCATGAGAGAGAAAAGATTTTAGAAGATAACCAAGAGTGGTTTCGGAAACGAGAGCTAATGTATTTTAAGTGAAGAACTGGGGTTACTAATTTTTGTTATGTTTTTGGAGAACGACTTACATTCTACAATTTCAAAAGGTTTTTTTTAAACCTTAATAGGCAAGGCGTTTGACCACATTCTCGCTTGATGGAATGCGATGATGCGGCCTAAGATGGTACACGCCTGCCTAGATGCCTGTTGACTCTGGCCTTGAAGATGTCCAGATTATATTGGTCCGGGAAAGTGGCTCTATTAAAGCGTCACTGTGAATGTGTTATTATCGGACGCCTTTACTCGTTATCGTTAGGACTGACTAGGTTTCTGAAACCATCTCCATATTCTGCTTATGCTTTCTATTAATATTTGTATTCGATTCCCACATCGAGAGGCAAAAAAGTGTGTTGAAACATATGACTATCAGAATAATATTTTTCGGTTGCATAAAAATTGCAAGTAAATACAACCTACGAATTGAGTTGTTTTAAGTTTACGGCTGATCAATTTATGTTTACCTTCATCAAAAGTGTTTTTATGGAAGAACATTACTAGAGGTTTTATAGGAAGGTTATTTCATTAGCAGAAACCGACAATACTTGATTTGTAAACGGCATTAAAGGAAGGTCTTTACAATATTTTCATTTTTATTATTTAATCAGTCGAAATATTCCTGCAGTATTCCGACGCCTTTGATACAGTTACTGTTTGACAAAATGACAATGAATTTGCTCGCGCGCATATATTGCGCATTTTATAAATGAGTTCCTATATTGAATATGGCAAGTGAAAGAAAACTCGCCTCTCGTAGACATATAAACATTGCTCAGTATGATCAGCATCGTTGGACTTTTGTAATGTCTCAACTCTGTGATTCAGCTGCAGAGGTCGTCTACCATTACTCGGCCGTTAAGCCAATTATATAGACCCATAGTTTTTTCGCGCATTCGTGACAGTTATAAGTACCTGTCTGTCATGGTGCAAGCGTGTCCATCGTCGGACATATGTTGGTCGGCTCTAACAGTATCGACGTGGCTAACAGCCGAGACCCAATTACGAATAGACGGTGACCGTTCACTAGATAGCTTGCAACCATCACTTATAGTTTAATACTGCTTGTTTGTGTAGCCAATGTGTCGTGCAGTTGATACTAATGTCCAGTAACAAAGACATTTGTCACGATTCTTTTCTAAAGTAGGTACATCAAGTACATGTAAAAGTAGTATAATAGAACTCATTTTGAAAACGCTGTTTGCGCTGGCTAAACAAATGATGATTTTATCAGAGCTACTAGATTATCCATGCCGTCTGTGCTTTCAAAACCCAAAACATTCAATTAGCAAAAATATTTCCTAAAAGTTTCTAAACCAAAGCAATGTTTTATGTTTGTGATTAATTTTATATAAAGTTAGTAGTTAAATCATAATATTGATAGTTATTATGATTTAACTAATGTATAAAATTAATCACAAACATTAAACATTGATTTGGTCTTAGAAACTTTTAAGAAATACTGTTGCAAATTGAATTTTCTGGTTTTGAAAGAGAAGACAGCATGGATAATCTGAATATTATTATGGTTGATGAGGTGAACGAATAACAAGCGCAACAACTAATGTATTTGAGATATATGATTTAATGATGTTCTTGATAAGAAGGTGACTTCGAAAAAGAAGTGAAAGCAGGAAAATATTTGCTAGTCTAACGACATTAAACTACTTAAGACAGGAATTGAAAAGAGCATACCTCCATGGTGTATGGTGAGCATGGCCAGGAAGACCCAAAAGAATATGTTTGAAAGCGTTGGGAGGGAGGTATTGTCTACATCAAAGATCTACATAGGATATCAAAAGATCGAATTAGTAATCTTCTGAATAAGGGCCGCATGAAAAGACAAGGACCAAAAACTGACGGGCATTCCCCTACATCCCCGGCCGTTTTGTTGCAGTAATGACTGTTGAAGAAGTTAAAGAAGTGTATCAGGATTCTGCCTACACCTCTGGGAAACAGGCGATGTATTTAATAGACAAAAGTAACAAAACAACTGTGATTAGAATTCTGTATGGACTTCGATCGATGTAAACATTAACCTTTGAAATGTATCGATATCTTAACCATATAAGCTTGTAACGCAATACATGCAGTCTGTTACTATCCGTCTTTGCAGTTCGAAAGTCGAAAGGGGAACATCGACGCGCATCATCAGGCACAGATACCATACAACCGCAGAGCAGGTGAGAGCAAAATAACCTTGATACGGCCCCGAAGAAAGCGCTCGCGACGACAACGACGACGCGAGATGCCAATTAAACAGAAACGAATGATGGCGGAGAAATCACGGAACACACCCGAACGTGATTCTCATTTTAATACAAGCAAATTCTACAAAAACAAATCCTGCTGGCGAATTCTTCACCAATTGTTAGATCTTTAGCTGGAGTGTGAGGACTTACAAGTTCTATTCCCTTGGACTTGAAATGAAGAATATATTATAGCTTAGTTTAGCGTTGGCTACAATTTAATACAATGATTTAAGCCATATTTATTTTATTTACATCTTTGACTTTGTCATTAAAAACCGGTTAAAAACAAATACAGCGAAGATTGATAGTTGCTAAAGAGGTTCGGAATATATATTACAGTTACCTTAGCAGTCAATATCCGTCCCTCTGATATTAAACAACATTGGAAAAAAAAACCAATATTCAAACTTTAAGATAATACTATTTATAATCACAATAATGCAAAATCGCATTGGAACCTTAAAAACAAAAACAGGCAAATCGCACTGACTGGGTTAATGATAATCGCTTGAATCATAATTAAATGATCACGGCATTTGACGTCGATACGATAGGCACGCAAACACGCAAGTATTGTCGTGATTATATTCCAACGCTGAATGAATCTCAAGAGTGCCTTGACATTATCCGTTTTGCAGTAGAACTTCCTGCTGGCTTATTTATTGATTATGTCATTCTATATCTACTGATTGAAAAAGTTCATAATTTGTTTCTTATATAGTTTACTAGCTATGCCCCGCGGTGTTACCTGCGGTTTATCAGGGATATTTTCCCGCAGTAAAATGTAGCCTATGTGTTAATCCAGGGTGTCAGCTAACTCCATATTAAATTTTATTAAAATCGCTCCAGTTGTTAAGACGAGAAGAAGTAACAAACATACACAAAACTCGCACACTCACAACCTTTCGCCTTTTTAATATTAGTGTGATGAATATCCTGCAAGATTTCTTGTACAAATAAACGTAACTAACCGTATTAAGTTTGATGTAACGTTCGACATGGGAGGACTTCGATTCTTTAGGATACTAATGGTGATGAGGACTTCGAGCCTTTATTCATTGTTAGAATCACACTAATATTATGAAGGCGAAAGTTTGTGAGTATGTGAGTGTGTATGTTTGTTACTTCTTCACGTCTAAACGGCTGGAGCGATTTTAATAAAAATTGGTATGGAGTTAGCTTACGCCCTAGATTAACATATAGGCTACTTTTATCCCGAAAAAATGATAGTTCTAGAGGGATTTTCAAGAAACTAAGTTAACGCAGACAAAGTCGAGGGCGATCTCTAGTATACCATAAAACAATCTGCTATTTACTAAAGTCATCTATACCTCCTGCTAACCGTTGTAATTCCAAGCAAGCAACCTATTTAAATAGAACTGTAAGAATTTGAGATAATAACTTAGGACACTTGGCTTTCAAACACGTTAACATCCGCGTGTTTCAGTAATAGTCAATTAGCACTTCTTATATGCATCATAGTCTCGCAGATGTAGAAGTAAAACATTGAAACCATAAATTAAATCGTATGTGGGCGTTCGCTAAGTGTTTTATAAACGCCACTGCTCTCACCGTGAGTCCATACCTACACGCTGATCTTAATTTACACATTGATTCATTTGCGTATCATCCAATGTAATTAGGCGATTTGCTGTTGATACAAGTACCGTAAGCAATCTTACAACTTAATATAAATACCTAGTAGTGACTCGCCCTCGCTTCGCTTTGTTGTAAAGCTGGGGACTGTAATTTTTGTTCTCACTCTTGTATTATACACAATGACTTTATTCATCTTTTAAATAAAATTCTCGTGTCACAATGTTAGTTACCATACTCCTCCGAAACGGCCTGACCGATTTTTATGAAATTTTATATGCATATTCCGCGGGTCTGAGAATCGGCTTCATCATCATCATCATCATCAGCCTATTAATGTCCCCACTGCTGGGGCACAGGCCTTCCCTATGGATGTAATAGGGAGATTGGGCCATGACCCACCACGCGGGCCCAGTGCGGATTGGTGGGTGCTAACGACTGCAGATGCAGCCGGGACCAACGGCTTAACGTGCCTTCCGAAGCACGGAGGAGCTCGAGATAGAAGATTTTTTGGTCACCCATCCAAGGACCAACCACTGCGAAAGTTGCTTAAATTCAACGATCACAGCCGAACGCGCTAACCACCTGCGCCATCGAGCTCCTCATAGAATCAAGAGAATCGGCTACTATCTATTTTTCATATCTTTAAGTGATAATGGTTGTCCACCTGTAACGTAGTGTTCTAACCTACAATGCGCCTTCGCGCCAAAATTCAAACTATTGGGTATTGTAACGTAGTGTTCTCATATGGGTTAGGAGGAATGTTATCCCAGGAAATTAATAGAACACTACAATTTTATTTTATTTTTATTCTACTATTTGAATTGCAAGTACATATTGACATGTTATATATAGTTTTGACCAATTTTATTGACATTTGATTATTAAATTGACATTTGAAATGCAACTATTACTCAATTTAAATTTGAATTTATTAGTATTTTGTTTAGTTGCCCAATTTTATTGACATTTAATTATTGAATTGACAGTTTTGACATGTATTAACAGTTTCTGCCCAATTTACTAATATTTGATTATGATTGTTTTGAAAGTATTGACATATTATTTAAAGTGTTTGCCCAATTTATTGTCTTTTTTTATTGTATTGACATTATTGACCTTTTCATTTTTGTAATTTGAATCTTAGAATGATAATAATGAATATAAATTAATTAATTTGTATGCCGATATTGGCACAACATGTTATGTACTTAGCTAATTATCACTGACAATCTTACTTACACATGTTGTTACAAATAAAATTTCTTTCTTTCTTTCTTTCTTTCTTTACTACGTTACACACCACTAAAATTTTTTTTGGGTAATATTTATTTTTTTATCATGTCGTATTAAAAATACATACAAACCTAAATTTTCTCTTCCACCTGCACCTATTTTTATGGCGGTACGAAGTTCGCTAGGTCAGCTAGTATAATTATATACCTTCCGGCGTGAGCTGGAGCTGGAGAGTTTGTGTTTTTTGGTTGAACGCGCTAATCTCAGAAAGTACTGGTCCGATCTGATAAAATATTTTTGTGTTGGATAGTGCATTTGTCGAGAAAGACTATAAGTAGTATACCATCACACTAGGACCAGTAGGAGTGGATCATCGATGAAACATGCAAAAACGGGTAAATATAGTCCATTTATAAGCTTCCGTAGCGTGCGCTGGGTAAACTCTTAAAGTTACACAAAAATCATGTATTACAAAATTGTTACCCTTTAGAAGTTATATAAAAAATACCGGGATAGCATGTGTACGGACAATTTTAAGTTGCTTTTCTATTATAAGGGATGAAAAGGACAGACTGATATCAAGTTTACAAATAGCCGACCCGAATAGCCAACTGAAGTGCCGAAATGATATTAATATTGTTTGATTATTTATACAGTTGAATAATAACTTTATTTTTCTCAACCCAAATACAACAAACTTTTTGTGCCCAAGTTCGAACTGACTTAGTGAGTACTTATTGAACACAGCAACCAAAAGTAGATCCGAAGATTATAAAGCTAGGGCTATCACCTAAAACTATTAAATACAAATGAGACGAACTTCTTAGCAATTAGTGTGGGAGAGAGAGAAACTCTGAGCAGTTCCCGGGACTTGCAACCCAGAGGCCCATTCGCCTAACAGAAATGTTATGTAAAACGCTAACGCATTCGATTTTATTTTCTTATTTCTGACCGCCGAAGGTTTTCAAATACCTCACGGTCATTTTTTTAAATATTGTTATTACCAATGCACAAGAAAAAAAAGAGCGCGAGGCATTTGAAAATCTTAGGCGGCTAGAAATAACAAAATTAAATCGTAAGCGTTAACGTTTTCCAAAGCATTTCCGTTTAAGGAGGCCCCTTTGAGCTGCGCATCAACGATCACCTACTCTACTACTACTACTCTAGTAGCCCGCCCTTCCTAGCTAAAATTTATATTCGAAAGAAATCCGTAATTTCATTTAAAATGTAACAATCTATTAATTTTAAAGGACGTCAAATATAAACCACGCAATAAAATGTAAGTATAATGACTTCATTTAATAACTTTACTTTTATAAGCCTAATTATAATATTACTAGCTTTTGCCCGCGACTTCGTCCACGTTATCGTCGTTTTTCGTAAAAAAGTAGCATATTTCCTTCCTCAGGGTTCCGTGGTTTTGATGTGACAAACAGATTAACTTTCGTATTTTAGTAGGGAAATATAATACTGTTAAAAATATCGCAATAAGGAACCGCAGAATATTATTATTATCACTGTGCCCCGAGACCATCAGCGTGTAACTCCTTGTATGTTATTATGTTAATGTATTGGTAATATTGTTTAGATCGCTTTCACATGAGTCTTAAGTACATATAGAATGAAAATACTTCAGCGCAAAGCTTCCGGGTAGACAACGTTGAAATTTGACCCGTCCGGAACGTGAACATAAAAAATTCTAGGATTGCTAACCCGGGAAAGACCGACATAACTGACCATGTGAAAAATAACTGACACCGAGATCTACTCCAACAACACGAAAGGCCTGCCCTTGAGCCTTATTATTGTCATTGCATAACACACCGATACTGGGAATTGCGTTCTTTTAAATTGGAATGGAAAATTATTTGGTATTATGGGAATTCTGGGAATAAAGATGGTTTCTCCTGCACCGCAACCTATTAAAATTTGAGCCTCGATTACATTTTGTTGCAACTGGGTTACTTTAAGCCGAGTTCCATTGCAAATTTGTGGTGGTCTTAAATTTCGGAGCAGAATAATCGGAATGCCAATTTTCAAACAAATTTCATGAGAAGGAAGTACGGGCATATTTAAAGAATTTAAAAATTCTATCGGGTAATTAGTGGCTTCTTGTTCATCGGCCATTCTATTTATTGAACTATAAACTTTGCTTTCCCCCTGGATATTCGACAGTATTTTATTATTAATCTCAGATTCCTGGTCATTGCGAGGAGTTAAAATGGACCTTTCGCATAGCCAAGAATTGTTCTTATTTAATATATTTGTTACGTCACCGTAAACTGACGATGTAAGATGTTGTTGGGATTGCACTATACAACATAACTCAGGCGTCAAAATAAGTTTTCCTTGGTGTAGCAGTGGATAGGTATCTTTGGTGAAGGTATTTTCTTTAATAATATATCAGAAAATTCACGATCATCCGGGTTATCTACAGTTCTCACTCGCATGTTTATAGTCAAATGCACAGATTGTATATCACGCCACAAATAAGAGCTTTTCAGGCAAGCCCTAACCTCAGCAGCTCGGGTTCCCCGTGGTATTACCGTTAAGGTTTGTCGGAAATCACCACAAAATAAAACTGTGATACCGCCCATGGGTCGATCATTTTGTCTTATATCTCTTAAAGTTCTGTCTACCGCTTCTACTCCTTTTCGATGGGCCATCGTACATTCATCCTATATGATTAAATTACACTTTGAACGAATATTTAAACACTACCAAAATAACTAATACGTGGTCCTAACTTTAGCTACCTTACACATAAAATCTAAGTGACTATTTGAACTAAAATATTCTTATAGAATTATAACCAGAAATATATACAACTCACAACAAAAAAGAAATGAAAATAAAGCTGAAACGCCTGTGCAATACTGTCTACCTATACGTCCTTCACTTAAAAATAAATACTTATAACTACTTTAATTAATAAAAGTACCTACGCTTAATAATTTTTAATTTGAACGAATATTTAAACACTACCAAAACAACTAATACCTGTTTTACAAAATAACAACAAAAGATATTCAAATAAACTATTTAAAGACTAAAAGTCGCGCTGATAAGCACGGTTTCGGTCTCCCAAGCGGGGGAGCAGATGAGAAATCCTCATGGATACCCAAAGCCGGCTGCAAGGTTATGTCAGACTCGTACTGACTAAAAAATACCCGTAGGGGCTGCCTCTGGCCGGTAAGGCCTCTAAGGCTTCATCGGAAGCGATCGTCCCCCAGGGGGGGAGCGACGGAGGAAACAGATTTAGACAGCTCGCTCTCGGACCTTTTGATACCCTACCGCTGCCGCGACCCGTGTCGAGCGCGGCAATCGTTACACAAAAATAATCCTTATAGCATGATTCAGTATTCACGTGCGACGGCGAGATGGCTTATTTCATGGTATAAGTTTGGTGTTTCTATACCGAGTATTATAAACGTAAGAGTAAACAAATATGATCAGAATGCTCCGAACTGCTAAGCTATCGGGAGTTACACGTGTTATTGTGAGTCAACCATAAAAGATAGACATATGCTGTTGCAGGATATTTTTTGACAATTTTATGTAGAATATTTCCGTCATACATGATTTCTATGTAACTTTAATCATTAAGGCTGCACACGCGACGGAAGCTTAAAAAATGGAGTAACTTCTCCCGTTTTCCCAACATTTCCCTTCACTACTCTGCTCCTACTGATTGTAGCGTGATAAAAAGTATACTATAACCTGCCCAGGAGTATGAAGAATAGTTGTACCAAGTTTCGTTAAAATCCGTCGAGTAGTTTTTGTTTCTATAAGGAACATACACACAGACAGACAGACAGACAGACAGACAAAAAATTTACTGATTGCATTTTTGGCATCAGTATCGATCACTAATCACCCCCTGATAGTTATTTTAAAAATATATTTCATGTACAGAATTGACATCTCTACAGATTTATTATAAGTATAGATTACACGTGTTATTGTGAGTCAACCATAAAAGATAGATATATGCTGTTGCGGGATATTTTGTAGACAATTTTATGTAAAATATTTCCGTCATACATGATTTCTATGTAACTTTAACCATTAAGGCTGCACACGCGACGGAAGCTTAAAAAATAGAGTAACTTCTCCCGTTTTTCCAATATTTCTCTTCACTACTCTGCTCCTATTGATTGTAGCGTGATGAAAAGTATACTATAACCTGCCCAGGAGTATGAAGAATAATTGTACCAAGTTTCGTTAAAATCTCTTTAGTAGTTTTTGTTTCTATAAGGAACAAACACACAGACAGACAGACAGACAGACAAAAATTTTACTGATTGCATTTTTGGCATCAGTATCGATCACTAATCATCCCCTGATAGTTATTTTGAAAATATATTTCATGTACAGAATTGACCTCTCTACAGATTTATTATAAGTATAGATTTCCTTAATTGACGATAACAAATGCAAAAAAAACGTACTTGAAGCATTATTTCTACTCACATTAGTAACGTACATGATTCAGCAACAAATAATTTTTAACGTTCAGTTTTTAAATCGACCTACGTGGAAATTGTTACCTTAAATTATTTACTTTTAAATTTGTTACTGTTAGCTTGGCAGCCCTGAATGCAGCCTCCGTACCGGTAACCGTTACTTATCTGATCTCGCGAAGCCTCGTCCGATGTTGAAATTGTAGTTCGAACGTTAGATAAGAATAACTGCTTATCTGGAGCTACCGCGCCAATAATTTTGGACGTGTTCTTTCGATCTTTAAGTAGGTATGAGGTAAACAATACTTGTTTTTCTGTTACAGAAGATCTGTTCTTACGAAATAACGAGTTACCTCGTTATATCTAATACCCACCACTGAACTGTTTATTTACTTTGGCAACAGAAAAATGCATAGTCAGAACCTACAAAGGAATTTTCTATTGATGGTGTTGGATTTGAGTTGCATTTGTGCTGGATGGCTTTAGTATGAAGTTTCCCCCTCATCACTACGATGGAGCTCAAGCAATTTTTGCCTTGTATACAATTTAACGTTTTCGTTGCTGTAGTTTAATGTCTTAAAATAAATAGAAATATATTTACCTATTTTAAATAAGCTCAAATTGGAGTGCCCGTCTATAAAAGCAAAATCAATCACCTCACAGAGAGCTTTTGGTACATTTTTACACGAAAAAATACTAGGTACCTATGTTTGATAATTTCTATGATACATGATTCGCAGCTAGATAAGACAAGTGAAACAAAAAAATAAGAAAAAGTTTCAAGGAAAAACAAGAACAAAGTTCAAAGGTTTTCTCAGATCACGATGGTCACGATACAGTTACCTATAGGTAGGTTATCTCAAATTACGTGTCTTCAAAACGCAATTGAATCAACGTGACGTGACGTGAAATTATAACAATTTCACGTTGATACCAACCGGCACTGGGTAAAGCTTACCGAATCATCTCGACGTTAACTTAATTATTATAGTAACAACAACCAAAACCACCGTTAACTACACTTTGTGTAAGGTATTACGAATTTCCATGGAAAACGAAAAATGAGCACATTTAATCAATTAACCAAATCGTTGAATCGTTGTGGACATACTTTTCATTAGCTGCAGTCCAGAAGATAGATATTTCCACTTCGTAAAATATACTACACGAGCTAAAAGGTAGCTTGCCTGCGGTCGAATACCAATAGAGTAATTTTATTTTCCTATTAGGTTACGGTTGTTTATATGCTTTTATTTAATATCTATTTAACTGCTTACTTTATTAAGGAAGTAAGCAGATCCTTTACTTTAGTTATACCTATTATTGATATTATTTTATATTCTAAGCATAGAAACCACAGCAAATTCATTCCACACTCCGCTGTAGGTATGTGGACTTATGTTAAGTGCGAAATGAAATGTGTGCTGCTCCAGACATTCTCATCTTGCCGGAATTCAATCCTCTACCCTGTGGAGCCTTATAATCTTATTTACAGAAGACACAGTAACTGTCAATAGATTATTTTAATATATATAGTCTTCATAAAGTGCGGGTACTTATATTGAGTTGAATAAGGCTTTATTTTGATTCGTATTTCACTTATTCTATCTATTTAATTACCATTACTAATTCATTGCGAACTTATTTCGTTTAGAGTGTTTGTATTTATGTAGTTTCAATATAAATTTCTATGACTATTCTATCTAATAGTTAAATGCAAGTCATAGATATAGCTGAGTAATAAAATGTGAAAGGTAAATCTTTAGAGTGAAACGTTGACTAATTCACAATTTATAACAGAAACGGCATGATACGGATTTGCAAAATGCAAGTAAGTAATAATATCATTTTACATATTGCCTTGAGAATTTGATGGGTTTTTGCATAGCCTATTATACACCTTTAATACAGTCGTGGTATCACTCGTTAAAGAGGAAGACTAATGAAATTGTAATTCAATAATTCAGTAGATAATTATCATCATCATTATGGATTGGAAAGTCACTTCCTTCATGAGTTATCTCATATTAAAGTAATTTTCAATTTGACGACTCTGTATATAATATAGGGAGAAACAAACAGTCCTTGCTGAGTTTCTTGTCGGTTCTTCTCAGTACAAGGTCTCCTACCGTAGATTTGCGAACCAATAGTGTAGCTTTTTGACATTCATATTTGCTTAGTTTCGACTGAATAAACGATATTGATTTTTTTTTATCATTTAACCATACAACGCCCACTACTGAGCACAGACCTGCTCAAAAATCTCGACACGTTGTCGTGTTGTTGTGGTCCTGAACTGTCAACATCCATCGCATCTGATGGAGAATCGCAGTCAGGAACTCGAAGGTTGAAAAACTGCAGAATAAGTGTAACGCTAGCATGCTTAACCGTCCTTCTTGCACATTTATTTTCTAGAGCCAACGGCTACTTGTTAATTCATCAGAGTACTACAAAAGTAAATAGGTTGTATAGGTGGAAATTGTGTTAAATTAAATGACTTTTGATTCGATTTATTATAAAGTACCTATGAATTTAAAGAATGCTTTTGGTTTTGTCTCAATGCGAGAGACAGCATTCTGGAAACAGGAGTACGATAGTCAAGATGTGCTTCGTAGGATCGTCGAGTGAAGAGAGAGTGGCCAAAAGTATGAGAAAGAGATGAGAAAAAAATCCAGTATTTTATTTCAGCAGTCCAGAATCTTGGAAAAGGATCTGTACAGCAGGAGCATGTATGTACATGTTCCTGCTAAGAAATACCTACGTAAAAACGCAACTCTTAGTGTACCATCGCCAGTAATCGGCAGAGGATCGCGAGTATGATAAAGCTAGACAATAGCGGTCGTTCCGGGCGGGTGCGTGCGCTGCGCTGCCACGCGGTTGCACCACGCGTTGTTGATTTATCGCTCCATTTCTTTAAACGGGCCAAGTTCGTGGGTTGCGTCAACGTCAACGCTACTTATTCCACACAACGAAAACATTTGACAAATTACCAGAGGATTATACAAACTTTACTATACGAGCTCTTACTCGTGGAGCTATTCGCGAGCTCAGAAAAGGTTTAAACAAACATACTTTAGAGCCCTTACTTGACAATTCAAGCGAGCAAAACACTGGTAGGTAAATAACATCTTTGTATTGCAGTATTTTCAGTCATGATGCTAAAGTTGGAGGGAAACAGAGTCAACGTCTTCAACTTACAAAATATTTATTCTTCTTTCTTTTTACCCGACTGCCAAAGAGGGAGGGTAATGTTTAGGGAGTGTATGTAAGTATGTATGTATGTCTGTTCCTTTGTGACCTCCTGTAGCCTAAACGGCTTGATGGATTTTGATGTATGAGGTATCGTTAGATTTGTCTTGATTACGGGAGTGTCATAGGATACATTTTATCCTAAAAGTCCCACGGGATAAAGACATAATAATATTTTTTCTAAATTTCCCTTTAAAAAAATATGTATGCGGTATCATTAGATTCATTTTTAGACTGTCTTAAGGTACTTAATAATTCCCGCGATATTAATTCCCTTACTGAAGTAACAAGACTACGGTATATACCGTCTTAAAATACTAACTAACTAAAAAGTGTGAAATAAAAAAGGTAAATTTAAAAAATCAAAAAACCCGACTGCTTAATTATACTTCAAATAAAAACTGAAAAGAAAAAAACAAGTCCAGTAGTCTATAATTCTGTTAATAAGGAACAAAGCTACTTTAACAGTCGGGACCCACTGTTGAAAAATATTATGTATTCTTGAATATCTAATGGGTCCCGACTGTTAAAGTAGCTTTGTTCCTTATTAACAGAATTATAGACTACTGGACTTGTTTTTTTCTTTTCAGTTTTTATTTGAAGTATAATTAAGCAGTCGGGTTTTTTACCCGACTGCCAAAGAGGGAGGGTAATGTTTAGGGAGTGTATGTAAGTATGTATGTATGTCTGTTCCTTTGTGACCTCCTGTAGCCTAAACGGCTTGATGGATTTTGATGTATGAGGTATCGTTAGATTTGTCTTGATTACGGGAGTGTCATAGGATACATTTTATCCTAAAAGTCCCACGGGATAAAGACATAATAATATTTTTTCTAAATTTCCCTTTAAAAAAATATGTATGCGGTATCATTAGATTCATTTTTAGACTGTCTTAAGGTACTTAATAATTCCCGCGATATTAATTCCCTTACTGAAGTAACAAGACTACGGTATATACCGTCTTAAAATACTAACTAACTAAAAAGTGTGAAATAAAAAAGGTAAATTTAAAAAATCAAAAAACCCGACTGCTTAATTATACTTCAAATAAAAACTGAAAAGAAAAAAACAAGTCCAGTAGTCTATAATTCTGTTAATAAGGAACAAAGCTACTTTAACAGTCGGGACCCACTGTTGAAAAATATTATGTATTCTTGAATATCTAATGGGTCCCGACTGTTAAAGTAGCTTTGTTCCTTATTAACAGAATTATAGACTACTGGACTTGTTTTTTTCTTTTCAGTTTTTATTTGAAGTATAATTAAGCAGTCGGGTTTTTTGATTTTTTAAATTTACCTTTTTTTCTCTTTGTGTGTCAAAGTTTTTTAACTTAAAGGCATTCATGCATTTTGCCATCTAATTGACATAAAAAGCTTGAAAGTTATTTCCGCGGAGGTGCGATTTTTTTGACGCCGAGTGTAGGTAGACTAGATAATAAGTAGGTAATTTACATGCTGCCATTTTGTATTTTCTATCTAGGACCATTTAAAGTGATATATAGGCAGGTTCATAACAGTAACTGGACTTTAACGAGCGATATCAAATTGTTCAAAGCATCTTATGGTCCATTGTTGCCTGCGACTGTGAGAAGATTGTGTTCCAATGCGCCGGACAGTTATTCAGCGGTGGACCTTGCATGAATCGTGTGTAGTTCTAATGACACAGTGCTCCTTATACCATCGCAATAAGATCTGTATTTGTTTTTTATTCTTTTCTTTCTAAGCTAAAACAAATGTTTAGGCAAACCGCTACCTGACCTACCTGACTTCTTCATTTTACTATTTTAATGGTACAGAACAGTGTGCATTAAAAATTAATTAGGATTTATAACACTATAAATTAACTATAAGTTCCCTAAACTATGGTTGAGCGAAGCGATGGCTGGTTCATGCGTCATGCTCGTGAACGGGTGCTGCCAGCGGAGATGAGTCTGCCCTAACTTCCTTAATATTGAAGTTAATTAAATAAAACTAGTTTAAACGGGATAATGCACGAAACTTTATTTATTTATTGACGTTTCGTAGCCTTTCCAGGCTTCGTCGTCAGAATAAAACTTTTGTTTAATTTGTCGAGCTACCTTCGAAAGACTTTTATTGAGCGTTTGTTTATTTCATCGTTCGATTTTTAAGTTTTATTGTCTATGTATGAATTTATTATTTAATTTACTTAATAAAGTATTTTATTTAAAATTCTTGTTTGTAATTTTGCGTTTATTTATTTGACCCTAACTACCGTAAACTACCACCGGTTCCAAAATTGGGAGACCTTCCTGAGAAGAACCGGCGAAACAAACTCAAGAAAGGCTTTCTATCTCCTTCTTATGTTAAATTATGCAAACAAAAAGAACTAATAGTATCTGATGGTCTTGCAGTATGTGCTCGGGGTTGGGATTTTATCAAATCTAATGTAGTAGTGGTTTGGTCCCCCTAATGCATGTAAGTCTTTCGAAGGTAGCTCGACAAATTAAACAAAAGTTTTATTCTGACGACGAAGCCTGGAAAGGCTACGAAACGTCAATAAATAAATAAAGTTTCGTGCATTATCCCGTTTAAACTAGTTTTATTTAATGAGTGATGTGCGTGAAAACCTAAGAAACAAATATATTGAAGTTAATGTTTAGTCACACTTAATATAAATAACACTATTTTTATTTATACTGTATGACACAGCAATCAAAATGCAGGTAAACAATTAATGTATATTTAATCATTATGTAATGAAAGGTAACTTCAAGAATCATCTCTGAAGTCATTTTTCAATTTGACGACTCTGTAAATAATAAAACAGGGATAAAAAAACAGCCCTTGCTGAGTTTCTTTCCGGTTCTTCTCAGTACAAAGTCTCCCGCCGTAGATTTACGAACCGATGGCGTAGCTTCTAGACATTCATGAGTGGTTGTAACAGCCTAAACTGAATAAATGATTTTGATTATGATTATAGCAAACGAAAAAGAATAATAATAATCATATATCTACTGTGAGCGGGCTAAACCCAATCCCATACCCTTTAGAGCCCTTGAAACTTTACCTCCCAACAGAACCAAAATAGCATTATAATGTATTGCTCTTTCTTGACTATTTCCAATATAATAAGTATTTATTTATTTTGTGACACGGTAACAAAAAAAATCATAATAATTACGCAGCAAGTTAACTATTTATTTCATTGGCTTTAAAATTGAAATGAAGTAATATATTTTCATTAAATTAAGTATTTCAACTCGAGTTGCGTGGCAGAACGTTTAAAACCCACCGGTTTTACCAGCTTCATAATTTTAAATTCACTCGCTTTGTTTACATAATCATTATGGACGGTCAATGGAGCAGAAAATATTTTCCGTTATAACAAAATACTCTCATTTATCGAACTATACTGTTAGCTAATAATAATAGCCGAGAGGTGCATTTGACTGTTTTGTGCATTCAAAGGGTTCCCCGCTTCCGTTTTAGGACATAGATCCAAATTATTTTTCCCGGATAAATTTCGTATGTGACGCAGATGAGTTAGGTTGGAAGTCTCAACTCTCGGAGGTTAGATGTTTTTTTTGATAATTAATGATATGGAAAATCAAAATTCTTATACATTATGTTACAACAAAAACATATTTCTGATGTCGTAGTAATAAATTTTATCTAATTTATTGAACATTATTGAGAGATTGAGGCGTTTGAAGTTGTGCATATTATCGTTTTTTCCGTAAACTAGCTGCAGTAGCACGTTCAGTGCAAAAAAAGGAAAATAGTATTTGCTAATATTCTACTTTATCTTACAATAGGAAGAATAAATGCACTGTTTACTTCTATTGGAAATTGTCAAAATCTTTTCTAAGGGGGTAAACGAGGCGCTCTCAAATTACGATTTTTTGCAAAAAATGTGAAATGGCTCTTAAAGCTCAGCTGAATATACTCTTATCAATATCTAGAGGTGACCTGTGGTTTCAACCGCATTAATTTGTGGAATAAGGTTATTGTGCGTCCGCTCTTTACAGCGGACGCAAGCTGAGAGACATTTAAGAAATAGGTACCTATTTGAAAAAACTACTGCTATCAGACATTGGCAAATACCGTGCGATAGGGACAACGGTAGTTAACGCTGAAAATTGCGTATAAATATTACAAAATTGCTCGGCGATTTCCTCCTCGAAAAATAGATATATTTACAATAAATCTTACCTACAGAATAATAAGTAGTTATACTATGCCTCACTACTATATACGTTATATATGTTATACTACTTATACTTGTTATAGTATATTTTTTGTTTAAATTATTCTTAAATTTGTTCATATAAATTGTCATGTATATGTACGGTAGCGCAATAAATAAATATTGTATTCTACGCCTCTATGTTTTGCTTTTTTGTAAATGCTTATTACCTAAATCTCCACACTAGACGTCTCTAGTGGTGATAAAAAATTGTTATTTTTTGGCATTTTTGAATGCTTGTAGTTTCTTTAAAACATAAATTATCGAAAAAAGGAACCAACCAATCATTGACAAAAGTAAAAAAATCGTACTATTTCGTTTAATTTACAAAGTCATCATCCCAATTACAGTTATTAGTACAGTCAATCTGTAGGTCGAGTGGTGAAAAAAAAACCTAAAGGGTAAGTCTTGTTTTTTCTGTTGCCAAATGACGTCAGTAAGCCACCTTGGCGATGGGCATGTTCAACTCGTAGGCGTTTTTTGAAAAATTCAAAAAAACCGTCAAAAATTTTTTGAAACGCATTTTTCTTGTTTTGTATGCATTTTAGAAACTTTTTTTTTCGACCATAATTGTAGAGGACGTTGAGTACTACAATTTATGTCATTGTTGCAATCTCATACAACAAAAAATGTGCATTGTAGGTGGCGCTAAAGTCTCAAAAAAAGTGTTTTTTCAATCAAAAATCCAATAGAGCGGTTTTGGGCAGTTCAAGTACACATTTGCAGTGCATATTTCAATGTACGTTTTTACTATTTTTTTTTCCATCATGAAAAAAAAATAAAAATAAAACTTTTTTTTTTATTTTTTTTTCATTTTTTTTGTTTTTCAATCATGGAAAAAAATAAAAAATAGTAAAACGTACATTGAAATGTGCACTGCAGATGTGTTCTTGAACTGCCCAAAACCGCTCTATTGGATTTTTCATACCTGCGCAATTTATAACTTGAAAACGGTAAGTAATACAAAAAAATTGTTTATACAAAAGTTGTTGGTAATTATGTACGAAACAACTTTGCCATTTAAAGTTTTCCATTAAAATGATATTTTCAGGTTGAAAAAGTGAAAAAACACTTTTTTTGAGACTTTAGCGCCACCTACCATGCGCATTTTTTGTTGTACGAGATTGCAACAATGGCATAAATTGTAGCACTCAACGCCCTCTACAATTATGGTCAAAAAAAAAGTTTCTAAAATGCATACAAAACAAGAAAAATTCGTTTCAAAAAATTATTGACGGTTTTTTTGAGTTTTTCAAAAAACGCCTACGAGTTGAACATGCCCATCGCCAAGGTGGCTTACTGACGTCATTTGGCAACAGAAAAAACAAGACTTACCCTTTAGGTTTTTTTTTCACCACTCGACCTACAGATTGACTGTACTAATAACTGTAATTGGGATGATGACTTTGTAAATTAAACGAAATAGTACGATTTTTTTACTTTTGTCAATGATTGGTTGGTTCCTTTTTTCGATAATTTATGTTTTAAAGAAACTACAAGCATTCAAAAATGCCAAAAAATAACAATTTTTTATCACCACTAGAGACGTCTAGTGTGGAGATTTAGGTAATAAGCATTTACAAAAAAGCAAAACATAGAGGCGTAGAATACAATATTTATTTATTGCGCTACCGTACATATACATGACAATTTATATGAACAAATTTAAGAATAATTTAAACAAAAAATATACTATAACAAGTATAAGTAGTATAACATATATAACGTATATAGTAGTGAGGCATAGTATAACTACTTATTATTCTGTAGGTAAGATTTATTGTTGTTGTACGAGATTGCAACAATGGCATAAATTGTAGCACTCAACGCCCTCTACAATTATGGTCAAAAAAAAAGTTTCTAAAATGCATACAAAACAAGAAAAATTCGTTTCAAAAAATTATTGACGGTTTTTTTGAGTTTTTCAAAAAACGCCTACGAGTTGAACATGCCCATCGCCAAGGTGGCTTACTGACGTCATTTGGCAACAGAAAAAACAAGACTTACCCTTTAGGTTTTTTCTTCACTGAAACGATATTTTTTCCGACAGATTGACTGTACTATATCTGACAGATGGACGGGTAGCGGAGGTTAAATAATAAGGTTTTCATGTCATCGCCTAGGTAACAGACCCTAAAACTAAGGTAACTGTTAAGTTGCATTGTCATTAAATAAAACAAGTTTCCAGGGTATAGATGCACTAATTTTTTTTTTTCGACGTTTCCTCGTTGTCGTCAGAATTATGCGAAACGTCGAAAAACAAATAAATTAGTGCATCTATACCTTTAAAACTTGTTTTATTTAATGAGTGATGTGCGTGAAAACCTAAGATACAAATATTGTATCGCCATGTTTCATGTAAGTTTAAAAAGAAAAACTGTTTACTAATATTATTGTCAAGGTTTGGTTATCCTCAAAGTTTTATCAATACGTCTTAAAATATTTCGTTAGTAAGACGTCTCATTAAACACCATCCATTCGTTTATCTATAAGCGTTAGGACTTTAGTAAGAGGATCATGAAACAATGTTGAAGGCAAATGACGTAAGGATACCGATGGCGTCACTCTACAAGCATTTCCCGGCCACAACATAAAAAAAAACTGTTGTATTCGTTCTTATTCGTTTAGAATTAGATGTATGTATTAAGCGACTCATCCGTCTTGCTTAAGTTATGTGTCACTTCCCTACATAACACATGCTTAATTTTATGGTAAAAATAAATCTTTATTACTATTAAGAGGTCATCCACAAAGTACGTCACACGTTAAGGGGGTGGGTCGACGAAGTGTGACATTGTGTGACAAGGGGTGGGAGGGGTCCTAAGTTTAAACGCCATTACCAACAAAACATTAAAACAATTAGAACTCTTTTTGTATGGGTTTTAATTATTTGTGTCAGCAAATTTACGGTATTAATTTCGGAACTGCTGTTTTAATTTAATAATTTCTACATGCATAATATGTAACGTCACACTAACAGAAATGGGACCAACTGTGACAAGGACGGGAAAGAATTACTCCTAGTATATAACGAAGGTCATTGTAACAACGAGCTATTAAAAACGCTATAGCGTTTTGAAATAGATACTAATTTTAAAGAACAACATTATGTCCTTGTCTTTATGATGTTACTACAAGTAATTACTTTTGTGTTATTAGACGAATAAACAACACTTCGTCTTACGTCTCTCCATAACTGAAAATGAATTTTTGTTACTTTTGGTATGTATGTATATGTACTTTATGGTGTATTGGTTGAATTAGGACTGAACTTAAGTTGAATTAAACGGGAGATCGTATTAGAAACTAAATTATTCATTATAATTATTCTATCCGTTACCCTAGTATCCCATATCTCGAGCCTACAGTGCTTATTTTTGGGCTAGACTAATTGGTGTGAGTGTTGGAAATATTTATTGTTCATTTGTTTATCATTGTTATTATATTTTTCGCAGATGAATAAGTTAAACTTTTTGTGTTTTGTGATCATTCAAATATGCGTCGTTAGATTACACGTTGTTACAGAATGCGTTGAAGAAATAAAGGTTCACAGCTCCCCGTAGGTGATAGCGTTATAATATTTAGCCTATATGTTGACCCGACTTCTTAATAATATTCGTGCCAAATTTGAAGTAAATCCATGCAGTACATTTTGAGTTTATCCCGGACATACACACAGACAAACAGACAAAAATTCTATAAACTAGGATATTTTTTGCTTCGGTATCGATTGTAGATCACACCCCAAGTATTATTTAAAAAAAATATTCAATGTACAGTTTTGACTTTCCTACCATTTTAATATATGTGTACCTAGTTAACGTAAGTATGGATAAAAAAGCGATATATCATCCAATGTCATTGGTGTTAGTATGAGAACTTGCCCAATAATTACGAGTAGGTAATAACAAACGACGCCAATATTTTAATCGCATGCATGATTGGCAATGAGAAGGAAACACCACCAATAATTCATAGTGCGTTCGACCTCAGTCCGAGCGAAAAATAATAAATTTCGCCATTGTTGTTGCTTGCGTAAGCGCAAGCGGTGTCGCCTTCACGCGTATCGCCTGTAGGACGAACCACCATTGCGTGATTTTAAATTAACGAGAAGATTTGAAACAATAACATACAATTATTCTATGAAAAAGATGTTATTGAATGTTCTTCAATATGTGGTCATCATTAATTAGTTACATTCCTGACATTAGTACCGGTTTGATTGATCAAGAATATCGTCAATCTCCATAATTATTTTCATTAAGAGTATGGCAAAACATAATAATGATCAAGATCAACAAATATTGTTTGAAATCGCAGTCAAATATTTTTATGGCTATAAACAAATACATTAATAAATTAATGTCTTTGGCTACAAAACTATCGTCCATATTGAAAATTTCTTTTCATTTTCCACAAGATTTTCAACTTAATTGTATTTTGTTTGAAGATTTACTCAAAATCTTTTTGTTTTTTCTGGAAAAGGCGCATTCGTATAACGATATGTTAAATTATAATGAAAATGAGCATTTTATTTTTTGACAATGTTATCATTCAATTTCATATTTTCATCGTCACAAATCAAAAGCTAGTTTCCTCAATAACAATATTAAAAAAAACCCGCAACGAGTTCAGCATACGCGTAGGTATAATTTATACCAAACAATTAAAAAAATATTGTTTGTTACTTAAAAATTCCATCAGTTTCCATTATATATACAGGTACCCAAAGTACGAACGTTGGTTTCTTAGTCATACGAATGAAATAAACATGGGTAGGTATCCTAACCAATTTGCGCATCACAAATATTATCTAAATTTCCACATTTCAACTGTATAAGATAAGTAATATCTTACTAAGTACTTACTTGTTAAAATCTAAATGCAATTTTCTCAGCGACATTTGACGGTTTTTAGAAACGGTGTGCAATGCGAAGATGCGTCGATAATCGCAAACTACACAGTAATTTCGCACTTTGGTAACGTAAGAAGCTTGTAACGTAATACTGGTGAGACAGGGCAGGATGCTGAAGGTTCAAGCGAAGATGTCCATGCGCTTATAAAAATATTTTTTTTGCCAAAATGTCCAACCACATAATCCTACTAATATTATAAATACGAAGTTTTGTATGTCTGTTACTCAATCACGCAGAAGCGGCCGAAAGGATTTGGATGAAGTTTATGACCTGGATTAAGATATAGGATGAAAAAAAAAATAGGTTTTTATGGAATTCTCAAAAAACTAAGTTACTGCGGAAGAAGTTGCGGGCCGCCGCGCCGGCGCCGTTAGTAAATACATAAATAATGCAAGTAATCGTAAGAAAAACATTTATTTAGCATTCAGTTGATTCACACAAATAATATAATGATAAATGAGAATCAAAACTCAAAATCATATCAAAATGTGCTAAAATGGCACTCAGTAATATGCCATGAAGCCTGGTGCAACAAGTGCAATTTCAGTGGTATTACATACACAATGTCACGAACATTATTTTGTCCAGGAGTGTATTATTTATCCAGAAGTACATGAAACACCTAGTATCATATAAAAAAGAAACAACGAAAGGTACCATAATAGGGGATGAAACAAATGTTATATGGAAAAATTATCTTTTAAAACGGTCAGTATCATGGGCCCAACACTTTCAAGTTTTAATAGAAGATATAATTATTTACAATGGAAAAAAACAACCGTGACATTTTCCTTAAAACCAGGATTAAAGTTTTTTTTATCTAGACTTATCTTTCCATAGTTTTTCTCTGAAAATCAGTGACTAACCAAATTTATAGTTATGTACTTTTGGATAACATTAGCTGCATTATCTTAGTTGTGAGAGCAGTTAGGCTAGTGACTAACTCCTTACTCTAGTCATAAAATAAGCATAAGCTTAACTTTGTATGTCACCAGTATGATTTAATTGTTCAAATATTAGTGTTTGTTCGTGTGCTACATACAGGGCTTAGTTAGTTAGCAAACAATTTAAGCGACGAATGATTTAAATGGAAATATATTAAGGAAGCAGAAAATAGGAAAGGTAAGGAATTTTTTCTTCCAATCACCCGTTTTTTCACGGGCAGGCTAATGTCTGATTTAGGATACATTCATCTGAAACTTTTTTGTTATTATTATAATAGGTAATCCGATGAAATATAACACATCTTAAAGTAAAAAGTCTACTGTGCAAGTAGCTTTGTCTGCCTGTCTATTACCGGCTCGTGTTATTAAAGTTTGATGTCAGTACCCTTAGCACGAACCACTATCGAATTCGAATAGTTTGCGAGTCCGAAATGTCATTGTTAAATTTTGTATGAAAACTTGAACAGCAGAGCCATATCGTACGTAACAAGAACTAAAAATCAGTACATATTGTAATATGACATGTCGTACTCGCAAACGCTACGATTTCGATATTGGTTCGTGCTAAGGGCACAGCTCTCAATTTGAGGACATTATATGAAATAATACAGGGAGTTAAAAAGCAGCCCTTGCTGAGTTTGCGCCGTAGATTTGCGAACCGATGCCGATGGCGTAGCTTTCGACTTTCACAATGTGCTTGTAAAAGCCTAAACTGAATAAATGAATATAGAATTTTTGAATTTGTATCCAAATCCCTAAACTATGTTAAATAAAAATCTTGATACGTGGACAAAGAGGAATTCAGCGAAGGATATTATGCTACTTTTCGCCGCTAAGTTTAATCATGAAGAAAAGGGAACAGTTAATGAAACTTTAAGATAAACCTCGACCTCCGTGGCCGAGTAGTTTATACGCCGGGTTTCATGGTGTCGCCGACTCGAGAGGTCCCGGGTTCGAATCCCGGTGGGGGCAGATGTTTGTGCGATGAATACGAGCATTTGTACTCTAGTCATGGATGTTTAATATGTATTTCTATTTCTATATAAATATATTAATATAATGTACAATATATTATGTATTCTATCCGTTACCCTAGAGTATCCCATAACACAAGCCTTACAGTACTTAATTCGGGGCTAGGCTACTTGATATGAGTGTAAAAAAAACCCAAGTGGAAGTCACGGTCATCAGTGAATAATGTGATGAAATTAGACCTTTGCTTTATTTATTTTTTCTAAGAAAAGAGTAACTTATTATTTGAGGCAAGTCACGGCATATAGGCGGGTCGGGTGAATTTAATTATATTTTACAATGTTCGCGATACAAACAGACCGTGTAGTGACAGACGGTTGGCCCGTAGATCAAAACTGGAGGTTTTAAAACTATTCTATCGTATTCTCAAGGTCGTTTTATCAGCTAGTAAAGACACACTGGCAGAAGACAAAAGGTTTTCAAACAAATTCAAAAATCTCTTAAATGGGGAGCCGAGCGTAGCGACATTTATTAGGTTTTTAAATTAATACAAAAAAAACTAACATGATACCTATATTATTCTGACAGAAATAACAATATAAAAGTTGAAGGGTTAAACACCACCCGACAGTAATTGCACCAGAAATTAACATTGGATATCATGGCCAAAATAAAAAAAAATAAGATTTAGAAAAATTAAATGATTTTTTTAGTACTTAATTCAAAATATAGTTTAATAATTGTAATTTCACACATAAAGCATCTAATAAACAAAAGGTTACGAAAACTTAGTTGTCTACGAACGAACGAGCGAGCGGTCATCGTGGGTATGAGAGAATTTACCACATTATTGAGAGGTTGACTCACCAAAATCCGGATCAAGAGTTCATTAACACTAACCATTGTCTTTGGTCTTTTTTGCTCTGAAATTTCTCGGTAGGGTAATTCAGGTGTGACTACTGTCAAAGTTGCGTGACCTTACAAGACGGTTGGTTATTGTAGGACATGGTTTGCTTGGAATTGTTTTTCCTTATGCCATGACACGTTGAATATCCTGTCGTCACACATAATTTTAAAAGTATTTAAGCAGTCTTGAGTGTAACAAACGCTAGTGAAAGCAGAAAATGTACTGTACAGGAAAACTACGCTAAGAGACTTAGTTCTGATAAAATCTGAGTACCTAGATTGTATTTTTTCACTAAAATCAATCTTGAAATCTTACTAATATATATTGACCCAGACTTTAAATAACGTAGTTTGACTTTGAATCATTCCTTTCTTGAAGGAACATTATGGTTGCATTCTTCTTTTTCGAAACATGTGCGGTTCTTTTGCCAACAGTATTATTTGAGGTATTATGAAGTTTTTATTAGCTTTGGTCAACCAACGCATCAACGTAGTATGTGTTTGCAAACCTCACCTTAGAAAAATACTTCACAAGACTAAACGGTAATCGGTGTAGACGGTACATACATATACATAGTTAGTGGATATTTATAATAATTTTACATAAAGTTAAAATTTTCTTTCCTTCCCTCCTTTAACATTATCTTTTTCTGTACAAATTCGTAACAATCTGTCACCTTTTCTGAAGACTTTTGTGTTGTGTTTGAGTGTTTATGAACTCATCAATTTAAATATAAGTCTAATAAATAGGCCGTGATATAGGTATCTATGTACTAGTTGTGTAGGATCCATTTTTGTGAGATAAATATCCTAATTATATTTGTTAGCTACTTATATCCCGAGATTGAAAGATGGTGAGAGATAGTATATTATAGGTTCTATCTTTAGTCGTTGTGTGTCGTCTGTGTTGCACTTTATCTTTGATACAATTGCATTATTCATGTAACTGTCGTACTATTTTTTATAATTTTTTATAATCAACAAACCGCAACTTCACTTTAAACTGTTAGTCTGGATAGTACGTATATTGATAAGAGTGTAAAGACAGAGGAAAAGTGATATTTTTTAACAAACCAACAATAAAAATCACATTGCCCTGTTCATCACTGTTCTAGTCACGTTCTGTTAAACACCCGCGTGCATCCAAACACTAATATAACTTACCTGCGAGGCCTTTATTCTATGACCTGACTCATTTCCAAACACCTACATAAATATATGTCAATTAAAAAAAACTTAGAAGGAACTTGTTAGATCCTACTATTTTGCTGTAACCTGACTTGAGATTCAAATTTAGAAGATAATACTGAGAAAGCTACATCAAAATAAGTTTCGTATACGGATCCGATAGTCAAATTATATTAGGAATGTTCCTCTCGACCTCTTAAGCAACACCTACACAAATAACAAACTCGATCCAGTCAACTTACTTGATAAAACACCGGCCAGCAACGGGACTCCGCACAACTCCACACAGTATCAAAAACTGCCACTGCGAAACACCTCTTATCACATAAATAATAAAATACACTCAATGAACAACACTAAAGCGAACGTAGCATTCGATTTTAGAACGTAGCTTGAGCTTTTAATTCGTATTTTTTCGATCGTTTTCATTAAAAAAAAGGTTCGTTTTTAAGCGATAGGGTGGTAGGTCTGTACGCGGTATAGACCTTTGCCTCCGGACGCTACAAAGCCGGACTGAGCAGTCAGTGACACTGTGCATATTCTGCTCACCCTTTCTAGCTGTAACTTAAACGCTACGTTAGAAAGAGATAACAAATCTGAGGAATGCAACGTAATAGCTACTGTTGAACGCTCTCTCATCATTGGATCAAGTTTACTATACGAGAGAAAGAAAAAGAAACAATATTTTTAGCCTTACGAAGGTTCGCGGTGAGTACACTTGACAACGATGCGTAGAAAATGCAGAAAATTGAGGCTTTAAAGGTTAAGGCGACGACGCGCATGATTTAAAATATAAGATTGTAGGTTATGTTTATTACTACGATAGATCTGTTTTTATTCAGAAGTGAACATTGAAATGTTTTGACTAAATAGATTTGAATATTAATTTGTTTAAGTAATAAAGTTTATTTAAATTTATCATGTTTTTTGAGTTATGAAATGTATTAATAGGTATACTTATACATAAATACAATATATTTGAGCGCTTGGTAATTTTTATTAGTCTAATTGCATTAATTAGTTTAAATAACTTCCCCAAACTATCTGAAACTTTAGTAAAAAGTATTTAAATATTAAATCCCAAATGTTTTTATAGATTCATTATCTATTCTTTTCTTTGAGAACATAAGAAATAAATACTCTTCTTTTGTTCTTTTAAAGTACAAGGGACAGTGCTAGATAATTAGAAATCTTATATGAATTTGGTACATTTATGATTGTAGAAGAATTTTACAAGGCAATTAACTCAGACAATAAATAGCCAAAATATCTGCACAAACTTTACCTTAACCACTGGTTTAACTACTTGCTTTTCAAATATACACTTCATGCATTACATAATTAGACTGATTTTCCAATAGCAGTCAAGTATTTTACAAACCAAAGGCCTGAAGTTCGTTCTAATACAGTTGGCAACGTAGCACATCGCAGCATTAGGTTTGAAGTTAACAACATACAGTTAGTTTGCTAAAAGTTTCATAGGCAAAGGCTGTGTCAATTGGAGATGTAATTGTTTATTAATTTGCTTGCAATTTAGTGGGATTGTGCAAGGGAAAAGTCTCAAGATGCTAGCTACGGAGTATACATTAGAGTTATGCAACGTTTTTCACTCTGGACAAGTAAGTTAATGTTATATTTGGTTGTAGGTCATACGATTACTGTACGAAGCTTGTTCATGCGTTTGTTTATTATTAAGGCTTTATAAAGTTTAAAAACAAATGGTTATTTATGATGAATTAAGCACAAATATTAAAATAAACTATCTGAGAAATTAAATTCTTCATCCTGTAGGAAATAGTAGCTCGTTGATATCTTTTGTATAGGAATAAAATCAAATTTAATATTATTGTTTAATTTTCTGGATAAGTAATTGTATTATAGTTCACTCTATACTTATATAGTATTGTTTAAAAGAACGTACAGGAAAACACATTATTTACTTATATTTATCGTAGTCTTTGTTTGGAATCGTACAATACATGCGGTGATAGTTTTGCGAGAAAAATCATTCATATAAAGTTGTAATACTTCTATAATGACGAACAGATGTAATTGGTATTTACTGAGTGAATTATTGCTATAAAATAACATATATAACTGTTAACATTGTGTACCCATTTACCAAATTTTATGAAATTCTAAAGAATGTGATAAAATAGATAAATGAATGTTTCCGTCTGATTTTTTACATAAAAATATTATCTCAAAGTATATTTTGACTTGGTTGCAAGATTTTTTAGTTGCAAAATGGACTTTTTCAATGTTTTTTTTTTGCTATTCAGGTGGAGCCGGTTAGCTTTTTTCAGCGGTTGACAGGCGGAATTAAAACTGGAGTCATACTGAAAGATGTTTCGTTCACGACCCACAGCGGGGAGGTCACTGCTATCCTCGGATCTAAAGGTGATAAATATGTTATATCAATAGATACCAAAGACATAAAACTAGTTTTAACGGGTTAATACACGAACTTTATTAATTAATTGACTGACGATGCAAACCTGAAAAGGCTGCGAAACGTCAATAAATAAATAAAGTTCATGCATTAACCCGTTAAAACTAGTTTTATTTAATTAGTGATGTGCGTGAAAACCTAGCTTAGGCTGCGATTTTTTTTTGTCGGTAAAGAGCATAGAGCACACATGTTTAGTTGTTACACGGTATTCAACAAAAAGGATAAGCAGCAAATATATTTGCATAACATTAAAGCTTTGCTTATTTCAATTGAGTGAGGAGTGAGACGAGCAACTTTAGACAAGCGGAGCTATCAAAGCACAATTCATTACCAAATTACGGTAGGTACTTAGGTATAGGTAGCGGCAAACTTCTTCAGTGAAACCACAAACAAATAAACTTACGCAGTAGACGTTTTTGTATGTAAAATTGCTACTGAGCAGTTTTCGTTCTTATCTATGGTCGTTGCTCAAGAAGTCAGCCGGGGATACTTCCGGACACACCTATCGGGCCACTAAGGCTCGTATTACAGAATGACAACTAAGTGTTGATCTTTACTTGAGTACAGTTAGAAAGGAATGTCGCTATGTGCTATATATAGCGACATCTCTTTCTAACTATGCTCAAGACTAGATCAATCACTGAGAATCTTTCTATAATACAGGCCTTAGGCTCGTATTACAGAATGACAACTAAGTGTTGATCTTTACTTGAGTACAGTTAGAAAGGGCTGTCGCTATTTGCTATATATAGCGACATCCCTTTCTAACTATGCTCAAGACTAGATCAATCACTGAGAATCTTTCTATAATACGGGCCTTAGTGTTGTAAGTTTCAAGGTCTGTAACAAAATTATATGTTAATAGTTGATCAATAATTTTAAAACACACACGAAAAAATGGTCAATAAATCAACTGTGAAACTGCGTAGGTTATAACTTTTTGCTCACACTTACAAGATTTGTATGACAGGATTTTCATGTGCAATCCGGAAAATGGAACGGCATTTTGTATTGAAACTGCAACACTTAAATTTCACATTACTACACCAGGGCGAAGCAGGTCCTCCTTAATAACAATATGCTGATCGAACACAATCTAAATATTTTCAGGCAGTGGTAAGCGTGCCCTCTTGGACGTGATAGCTCGCCGAGTGCCGTCCAAGGGTCACATACTGCTGGAAGGAGTGCCTTTGGAGGAAGACCAGTTCAACAACACCTGCGCGCTGGTGCGCCACTCGACCAAACTGCTGCCGGGGCTCACGGTTCAGCAGACCCTGGCGCTATCACTTACTAAGGTGCCTTTATAACATCATCAGCGAATTTTCAAGCAATGGTAGGCACGCCCTTTTGGACGTACAGAGCTTACTTCGGCGATAAACTAATTGTTATGTGATAAAAATATTTACTTATTTATTTATTTGACATCATCAACAACAGCAAATGTTACCACTGCTCGGGCACACGGCACACGCCAATCTCATGATTGGGCCATGACCCACCATGACGGTGCATTCCAGATTTTATTTTATAAATTACTAGTTTCCGCTCGCGACTTCGCCCGCGTTAAGTTTAATTTTTTGAGAATCCCATTGAAACCTAACACTTTACCGAGATAAAAAAGTATCTTGTCTCAATCCAGATCATAAAATATATTCGTACCGAACTTCGTCCGTCCGTCGTCGTAATTAGTTAAGTAGTTTTTGCGAGATTGAGTAACAAACATTCATACTTTCACATTATAATATTAGTAGGCCTTTTAAAATTAAGTTGTACTTATTTGTTCTCATTTATTTTTGTAGATATCAGGCTACTTGAAATCATCGAAAGTGAAACAAGTGATGGCGGACTTGGCGTTGTCACAGGTGGGTGGTGTAAAAACTTCACCTAAAATAAAATGCATATTAAAATACTTACCTCACTGAAAGCTTTATATTGAGATGGTAATTAGACGGGAAACAGAAGTGCTACCTCAATATAAAGCTTTCAGTGACTTTATTAAGCTCAATTTTAGTTTTTTTTTTTCATTAAACTTGATTTTCATTTGTTTTTAGTCAAACAGACAATCGAAATTGGTTTTAATTACAATATTTTACAGGTTTTAAAGTTTTATTATACATTTTTTTGTAAAAGTCTAAGGCTAAAAAATAGTTTTTATTCAATTATACGTGTTTCCAGGTTGCTAACAAGTGTGTCACAACGATAACGAAGAGCGAATATAGGAGACTTGTTATCGGAGTTCAGCTTATCCGGGATCCCAGTGAGTAAATTACTTTTGCATAATGACATTGAATTTTAATACCAGAAAACTAAACTTTCGTTAAGCATATAGGGCCATTCACACGAATCTCCAATCTAATTAAAATCGCTCTATTAATTTCAACTATTACAGAGATAGTAAAAGGCTTAGACATAACTTCATATGAAAACTATTAATATTTTTGATTATTTAACTGCAAGATTACGAGAAAAACAGCCTCTACGTCCAGTCCGACACCTGGACCCCGATTCCCGCCTGAAACCTACAGTGGGATTCTGTAAAATGAAAGCTCACTTTCGTATTAGATAGCTGCTATTTTAGACATTCGTTTGATATATTAATGAAATTCGTTTGATATATTATTTAAATTCAGTAATGAAATTGTGTGCTATAAACCATAGTTATTAGATGGCTATGTTTCCTCTTTTTCAGTCATACTGCTTCTTGATGAACCAACTTGGGATCTGGACCCCCTGAGCACATATTTGATAATTTCTATACTCTCCAACGCAGCAAAGAAATATGGTACTGCCATCATACTTACAATGGAAAAGCCTAGATCAGGTACAATGCTGACGTATATTATTTAGTAGTTTATTTGTTATTCAAATCTAATAGGTATGGTAGAATGATGTTGATAGGTACCTTCCCTGTAGATGTCATAGCGAGAACGAGTGATAACCCATCAAAAGGACACATTGCGGATTAGTGGCTTCTAATAACTGCATATGAAGCTCGGTAGTGCTCAAGATATTACCTAAGCGCCTAACATAAAAGTCTTCTCCAAAATTTATGTACACGAAAAATAGAAATGTGCATCGGTCACAGAAACGATTAGGAGCACGATGGCGCAAGTGGTTAGTGCTTTCGGCTGCGATCGTTGAAGTAAACCAACTTTCGCAGTGATCGGTCATTGGATGGGTGACCAAAAATTTACTATCTCGAGCTCCTAGCTGCTTCGGAAAACACGTTAAGCCGTTGGTCCCGGCTGCATCTGCAGTCGTCACACCCACCAATCCACACTTGAGCTCGCATGGTGGGTCATGCCCCAATCTCCCTATTCCATCCATAGGGAAGGCCTGTGCCTGTGCAGTGGGGACATTAATAGACTGATGATGATGAAGACACAAAAACACATTACTACCTATTTGAACTCATTTCAACTAGATACGTACAACAAAATTTCTCTAATACAATTGATGTAGTAGTGGTACGACAACTCACCTACTTTGATACAAAACATGCGTTATTATGCTAATTTTCGTGAGCAAATTAAATAAAATCTATTTTACAATATGCCGGGTTAATTGCTTTGTTTCGTACAGTTTAAACAGTTGTCCGATTTGGCCACGGTTAAATAACATGCAAATGGGTCACTAGTGTTTATTTTGTTTAAATATTGAACAATGTAGTAACAATAAAAAGAAAGTTCTGCTGAAATGTAATCGAATGCGTGTAGGTATTAAATTAATATTATGGTTTATTTAATAAACATTGCATTGATTCCTTATGCTTTCTTCTTACCTTTTTTAAAATAAAGATGGTAGATGAAATGTAGCGCCCAAGACATCTGATTTTCGGGTCACATTTGAATGTCTACTAGAGAAATTGCCCAACCTTTTTATTTTACTGTTAGGTCAAAGTAGGACTAAGCTGGTGCAGTAAGTATTTCCATCTCATTAACGAATATCATATCTCGACTGACAAGACATTTACCCTTTAAAAAAATGGTTGCCTGTAAAGTCGGTTTTACGGGCGAAGATTTTACGTGACAACGTCTTTTTCTCGGTAGAATATTTATTGATATGAATATAATTAAATTGCACAATAGGAACAAGGAATTGAATGAAAATAAGAATTGCACAAATTTTAACTATAGAAATATATTTTGTTTACTAAAACATTGTACATGTAAACTTAAACTCATCGTAACGTTACCGAGCGTTACACTTTTTCATAAGTGACTCCCAGCCGCAACCTAATTTAAGACGTTGTCACGTCAAAAAGTCTTTAATGGTGTCGATTCTAGCATGATTCTCTAAACCTAAACTTAAATTTGACAGCAGTACATCCTTGTCATTCTTTACACAGAATGAAAAGGAGAGACTGATGTAAAATTTAGTTTTAAGTTTAGAGAATCACGCCAGAATTGGTACCATTGTCAAGCTCAGATCTAAAATTCTGCAGATCCCATGAAATTTCGAAATCAAAATTCATCGTTATATCTCTGATATCTGCTTCCAAACGTTTTTTCATTCTTAGATCGACTTCATTTTTATTAGACGATCTCGGTGGCCGAGTGTATCGTACGCTTGGTTTCATGGTGTCGCTGACTCGAGAGGTCCCGGGATCGGATCCCAGCGGGGGCAGATGTTTGTGTGATGAATACGAGCATTTCTACTCCAGTTATGGATGTTTAATATGTATTTCTATATATACTTATATATATTATAGCTATTAACGGGATTGTTACCATGTACCTTGTTTTTTATGAGTCTCCGATATTTCGGCACTGTTGCAAGCGCCATGATCACGGAGTAACTGAAGTAATTGCGGGTAGATGTTATTGGCAGACATATCGGTCTACCCTCTGACGTCGTCTTTTACTGCGCTCGATACCCCTACATTGGTCACATTCTCACTATTCACTCGCACCTGTTCCCGACACACAATACTCACAGTATCCGATCGCGGAACGACACTTTTTTGATTTTTACGGTTTTTGCACATACGAACCACTGGATTCCAGACACTTGACAATTTAAACCCATCCTCACGATTGAAATTTTTGTGTTTGGTTATTTCAATCGCTTCCCTGACCAATCTTGGTATGTAGTGGCGTTCTGTCGAGATGATTTGTGGATTATGGAGCTCAATCCAGTGATTCGGACCCGAATCGATTAAATGTTCCGCGATAGCTGATTTCTGCGTATCATTGTTTCTGACTGCTTTTATGTGTTCTTTCATTCGGCACGCTATTGTTCGCTTCGTTTGGCCAATATATGAACTACCACAGCTGCAGTCGATCTTATATACACCAGGTTTCTCCAAAGGGAAGTTGTCTTTGGGAGATCGTAGAAACTGTGACACTTTTTGTAAAGGAGTGAAGACAGTATTCAGTGAGTACTTATTAAGTATGTTCGAGATCTTGTCTGTCACTCCTTTGATATATGGCAAAAATACTGGTTGCCTGCTTACTATGTGTGTCTGGTGCCTTAATTTGTGTTTGGGTGGAAACTGTCCCTTGTATCCATTATTCTGTAGGACCCGCCGTACATACTCCAACTCTTCGTGCAGGTGTTCCTTGTCACACAAGTCATATGCACGGTTTGTCAGTGAAGTCACTACAGAGTTTAGATGTCTGGGGTGGTGATGCGAGGAGGCGTTGAGATAACGGTCTGTGTGTGTGAGTTTGCGGTGAATGGAATGACTCAGCGAACCATCATTCCGCACCCGAATCTTTACGTCAAGAAATGCCAGACGTCGGTCTTCTTCCATCTCATATGTGAAATGCATTTTGGTATGGACTCCATTTAAATTTACCAAATGAGCCTCGACATCTTCTTTGTTTCCTCTCAATATACAAAATACGTCATCAACATACCTCTTCCATAGTGCAATTTCTGTGGGGGCGGTGGCGAAAGCTTTTTCCTCAAAATACTCCATCCATATATTGGCAACGACTGGAGCTACCGGACTGCCCATTGCGACCCCATCTATTTGGAGGTAGTATTGACCCTGGTATATAAAGAAGTTCGTCGTCAAACAATGATGCAAAAACTTGGCATATTCCGTCGGGATGTTATTGTCTTGCAATTTCACCTTTACTACTTCCAAACAGTCCACCACAGGTACATTTGTGAAAAGTGATTCCACGTCGAAACTAACCATCAAGTGATTGTCTTCCACCTTGTTTTGGTGTAAGATTTCTACGAAGTGGCGGGAATCTTTTACAAACGACGATGTTCGTCCCACTATTGGCTGCAATATTTTTGCTACGTGCTTGGCCAGTTCATACGTAGGTGAGTCTATCTGACTCACGATCGGACGTAGCGGCACATTCAGCTTGTGTATCTTAGGCAGTCCATATAGTTTTGGAGGCTGGACGTTTCTAGGACGTAGCAAATATTTGACGGTATCGTCGTCTAGAGCGTAGGCACATTCTTTTATAAGTGAGCGGGTGCTTCGATCAGTCCTCGCCGTTGGATTGTAATTCACCTTAATATACGTGTTGGAATCAGTGAGTAGACTATGAATCTTGCTCTCATACTCAGTGATGTCCATTATGACAGTCGCATTCCCTTTATCAGCTTTGAGTATTATTATGTTATTGTTCTTTCGAAGATCTTGTAACGCAGCTGATTCGGAGGAAGTAATGTTCGGTCTTGGTGGCCTCGCATTACGTAACACCACAGCAACATCTTGTCTTAGCGTGTCCGCATCGATTGCTGGAATCTTGTTACGCATGAACTGGCCAAGCACGTAGCAAAAATATTGCAGCCAATAGTGGGACGAACATCGTCGTTTGTAAAAGATTCCCGCCACTTCGTAGAAATCTTACACCAAAACAAGGTGGAAGACAATCACTTGATGGTTAGTTTCGACGTGGAATCACTTTTCACAAATGTACCTGTGGTGGACTGTTTGGAAGTAGTAAAGGTGAAATTGCAAGACAATAACATCCCGACGGAATATGCCAAGTTTTTGCATCATTGTTTGACGACGAACTTCTTTATATACCAGGGTCAATACTACCTCAAATAGATGGGGTCGCAATGGGCAGTCCGGTAGCTCCAGTCGTTGCCAATATATGGATGGAGTATTTTGAGGAAAAAGCTTTCGCCACCGCCCCCACAGAAATTGCACTATGGAAGAGGTATGTTGATGACGTATTTTGTATATTGAGAGGAAACAAAGAAGATGTCGAGGCTCATTTGGTAAATTTAAATGGAGTCCATACCAAAATGCATTTCACATATGAGATGGAAGAAGACCGAAGTCTGGCATTTCTTGACGTAAAGATTCGGGTGCGGAATGATGGTTCGCTGAGTCATTCCATTCACCGCAAACTCACACACACAGACCGTTATCTCAACGCCTCCTCGCATCACCACCCCAGACATCTAAACTCTGTAGTGACTTCACTGACAAACCGTGCATATGACTTGTGTGACAAGGAACACCTGCACGAAGAGTTGGAGTATGTACGGCGGGTCCTACAGAATAATGGATACAAGGGACAGTTTCCACCCAAACACAAATTAAGGCACCAGACACACATAGTAAGCAGGCAACCAGTATTTTTGCCATATATCAAAGGAGTGACAGACAAGATCTCGAACATACTTAATAAGTACTCACTGAATACTGTCTTCACTCCTTTACAAAAAGTGTCACAGTTTCTACGATCTCCCAAAGACAACTTCCCTTTGGAGAAACCTGGTGTATATAAGATCGACTGCAGCTGTGGTAGTTCATATATTGGCCAAACGAAGCGAACAATAGCGTGCCGAATGAAAGAACACATAAAAGCAGTCAGAAACAATGATACGCAGAAATCAGCTATCGCGGAACATTTAATCGATTCGGGTCCGAATCACTGGATTGAGCTCCATAATCCACAAATCATCTCGACAGAACGCCACTACATACCAAGATTGGTCAGGGAAGCGATTGAAATAACCAAACACAAAAATTTCAATCGTGAGGATGGGTTTAAATTGTCAAGTGTCTGGAATCCAGTGGTTCGTATGTGCAAAAACCGTAAAAATCAAAAAAGTGTCGTTCCGCGATCGGATACTGTGAGTATTGTGTGTCGGGAACAGGTGCGAGTGAATAGTGAGAATGTGACCAATGTAGGGGTATCGAGCGCAGTAAAAGACGACGTCAGAGGGTAGACCGATATGTCTGCCAATAACATCTACCCGCAATTACTTCAGTTACTCCGTGATCATGGCGCTTGCAACAGTGCCGAAATATCGGAGACTCATAAAAAACAAGGTACATGGTAACAATCCCGTTAATAGCTATAATGTTAGTGACCATGAAAGTTTAAAACAATATACTTATATATATATATATAGTATATGTATTCTATCCGTTACCCTAGTATCCCATAACACAAGTCTTACAGTGCTTACATTAGGGCTAGGCTAAATGGTGTGAATGTTGGAAATATTTATTTATTTATAACTTTGGTCACTGCTTACAGATGTGTTTCCATTCCTGGATTGTGTTGTGTACCTCTGCCTCGGAGACGTGGTGTACGCGGGCCCTACCAGAAACCTCCTGGACTACTTCGGCAGCATCGGGTTCCCGTGTCCCCAACTCGAGAATCCGCTAATGTATTACTGTAAGTTAATTAATGCACTTGAAGTTACTTGGTTTTATCAAACCTAAAACCTTGATCTCAGGCATTTCTTTTTTTTATAGGAAGAACGACTTTTTTTAGATATACATACCTGGGAAAATACTTCGCCATACTTGATGTTAAATGTTAGTGGAGTCCGGACGCGAAGATAGCTGGTACAGCAGTTTCGCGTGATGGATGCTGGATAAAATAATGTGCTCTGTAACTCAGGATTGTAGGGATTCCTAATGAGTCTTCTATCGCAAATAAGGAAGATCTGAATCTTCATGTGTTATTGGTTAATCACCAAATTTCAAATCTAAAATTGGAATACTTTCACAACAGCTAATTTCTTAGTATAACCTACAAGAGAATGCGTTGCCTTCCAGCCTAAGGCTAGAGAAAATTCGACACGGCCGTCAGGGTCGCGGTAGCATAATGGTCAGTGGATTCGCCCGAATAGCGAAGGGTGGGTTCGAGTCCCGTCTGCTGCCTGGTCCACGTGGATTTTTTTCTAGTATTTTTTTCTTTAGATTTAAACATCTAGCAGTTACCTAAATGCTTAAAAAATCTAAAAATATAATTAAATTTATGTCGTAACTTTAAAGTTAGTCGGAACTTTGCGCGATGTGTGTCTCGATCGACCTAGAATAGCACCACTTCTTACGTCTCATGGGTGTCGTAAAAGGCAATTGCGGAAGCACAGCCAGCAGAATACGGGCAGCAGAATCTTCTTCATTATCTTGACTACACTGCCAAGCCTGCCAAACATGGCGGTTTCAAATTAAAAATCTGCCCCTAGACCCCGGCAGCCCGCTAGTTCTAGCCACGCTCACGAGGAGGACCCACGATCACGCCACTGAATACGAAAAGCGAAGATTGATTCGGTACGGAGATTCTTGGGAGAGGCCTATGCTCAACAATGACTAATGTACTACTGAATTCAAAACAGGCCGATCAGTTAGAAATTATTTGGAATGCTTCCACTATGTCTGCTGACTGTTTACAGGCGGTCAAGAGAGAGGTTCATCGACCAGATAGCGGCGTTAGTAGAGAAGTTCAAGCTGGAGGGGCTGGTCATCAAATCGTGCTGATAAGATAGCTTTGAGAGTTATTTCTTCTTTCTGCCAGTATGTCTATCGATGGTAGACAAGCGGTCCAGAGAGAGGTTCATCGATTCCCATCACAAGATTCCGGTGTTAGTAGAGAAATTCAAGCTGGAGGGGCTGGGCATCAAATCGTGCTGATAAGCTAGCTTTCAGAATTGTTTCTGTTTTCTTCCAGTATGTCTATCGACGGTGGACAGGCGGTCCAGAGAGAGGTTCATCGAGTCCAACCACCAGATAGCGGCGTTAGTAGAGAAGTTCAAGCTCGAAGGGCAGGGCTTGATGCAGGGTCACGCAGGCGAGCATAGCCGCATCGTCAACCCCAACAAGGCATACGGCAAGCCGGCCGGCGCGCACGTCATCTGGATGTTGTACGTGTAAGTAGCCAAAATTTTACTTTGAAAGCAAATAACTATTTTTTTAACATGTAATTAACAAACCTAGACAGATTTTTTGAAGGAGATAAAATTTTTGTAGCGCTATCTACTGAGTTATTCAGATAATCTAATACAAAATTTAAGAATTGGAAATATAATGGTAGTTTTTAGGGTTCCGTCCGTCTGTCAAGACCGTTTTTCTCAGGAACGCGTGGAGGTATCAAACTGAAATTCATATCTAATACTCATGTCTACTGTCCCTTGGAGCTGTGAAAAAAACAAACTTCTAAGCCAAAGCAATCAAAAGATACAGCCGTTTATGCCGCAAATTTTCGAAACTCGCACGGGAATCAAAACCTACAAGGTACTTCCCGTGAACTTAGAATCTTGAAATTTGGTTCGAAGTAACGTCTTATAGTACAGATAAAGGAAATTTCGCGAAAACCGAAATTTTTAGTTACAGCATAATAAAAAAAAAATTTTTGAAAATATAAAAGTTACTAACTCTTTAACGCGTAGAGGTATTAAATTGAGTTTGTACGTAACCCTCGGTGCGCGAGTCCGACTCGCACTTGGCCGGCTTTGTAAATGTCCTTTAATCACCGAAGCCGAGAATTTACCTATGGATAGACACTTGTCAAGAAGGGGTTTTTAAGACAACACTAGAACTGTGTCAAAAAGCCTCAAAAATCAATAAGTACCTGCCATTTAATCAACGCGATTATTTTGTAAGTATAATTAACATTTAGACTAAACGCGAAAACAACTACGCCAAAGAGCTTCTCAAAAAATAGAAAAATACTCATTTAGTTAAGTAGCTAAATGGTATTTTAATTTCATAACATAATTTAAATTAAAATTTCAAATGTTCTTTCCTGTTTCAGGCGGATGTTAGTGTCAATTTTCAACTTGAAAAAGAACGGGCTGAAACAGATGTTCATGCGATTATTTTCACTGCCCATCTATTTCTTGATATTGTGGATCTTTTACAACGAGGCGAAGGTAATTTCCCAAATATAGTAACAGGTAACATTTTTAAACTGGTAAATTTGTAAGATTTACAGTGGGCGTTTCAGGTGACTAGAGTGCCTGCCTACTCAGGCAACTCCACATTATAAATAACCTATATCCAAATAACACGAGAAATAAGGCACGAGCTCCTTTTTACCTATGCTCACAATAATCTTACTCCTACCTATTTCTTATTCTCACTATAATCTAACTCCTTCTATATCCTATGTACCTATTCTCTAACTTTTACCTATTTCCCATTTAGCTATTCTCACTATAATTCTAACTTCTACCATTTCCTATGTACCTATTCTTTCAATAATCTTAAATTTACCTATTTCCTATGTTCACTATAATCTAACTTTTACCTATTCTCACTATAATCTAACTCCTACCATTTCCAATGTACCTATTCTTATACCCGCCATACACACTACGAGAAATCGTTACGATCAGACTGTACTGTTTAGGAAACTGTGCAGTTTTATAACATACACGCTACGATTTATCGGTACCGTTCGGACTGTACAGTCTAATCGTAACGATTTATCGTAGTGTGTATGGCGGGTATTACAGTAATCTAAGTTCTACCTATTTTTATTAACCTATTCTCACAACAATATATACTAGATGCCATGATGTATGCATTATAAGGTCAAGCTTGTTTGTCAACTTATTGTTTTTCAAGACTTTTTACATCTTTGAATAAACAAACTGTTTCCTCTTTCACAGGATTACCAAAGGGCGTTCATCACAAAGAGTGGATTAATATTCAACGCTATGGTCGGCACTTACTTTGTCAGCATTATGAACACGATATGTTTATGTGAGTTAGCTTATGTACCTACAGTCGCAGTTTTAGAGCATAGGTGCTTATTAATCCGCGTGATGGACTGTTCTTACTCACCCTTTTCATATTTTCAAGTATTTTCTTTAGGAGCTCACAACTTGAGCGCTTAAACTAAACTACGGGAGGACACAAAAAAACAGAAGAACAACTCTTTTTTTACTGTTCTGTGTTCATGTTAAATACAACACAATGTTATCCTAGAATCTTAATATATATAAATCTCGTGTCACAATGTTTGTCCTCAATGGACTCCTAAACCACGCACACCATGTACAGTTCGATCCAACTTGAGAGATAGGATAGTTTAAATCTCAAATTATAGTCGCAATTTTAATTTATTGCAAATTATTACTTTTGGGCGGTACGAAGCGAAGTTCGCCGAGTCAGCTAGTATTTTATATATTTCGAGCGAAAAATGTTCGCACATCGCGTGTGCTAAGTACGTGACAAGTACTCGGTGGACATTTTCTCCGCAATTCAGGGACTTTTGTCCTCCACTGACAAAGGCCCGCGTCTGCGCAGGCTATAATTGTTTTTACCTGTCTGTTATTGTTATAGGATTATTGTTGTTGTGTATAATTATTATGTACTAGCGGCCGCCCGCGGCTTCGTACGCATGGAGTTAGTAAGAAATAAAGGTTCACTGCTCGTTCCCCGTAGGTGATAGCTACTTAATAATATTCGTGCCAAATTTTAAGTAAATCCATGCAGTACTTTTTGAGTTTATCCCGGACATACATACAGACAAACAGACAAAAATTCTAAAAACTATATTTTTGGCTACGGTATCGACTGTAGATCACACCCCAAGTATTCTTTTAAAAAATATTCAATGCACAGTTTTGACTTTCCTACCATTTTATTATATGTATAGATTGCACTTTGTTTCAACTAAATACTTTCAATGAGCTACGTTCCTCAGTCGGTCCGTACCGTAGCCGCTACTACCAGGAGTCGCAGGAGGGACTGTACAGCGGCGCCAGTCTGCTGCTCTCCTGGAACGTGGTCTCACTGGCTTTCTCCTTCATCACTACCTTCGCGTCCGCCGCTATTATATATCCGTAAGATTTTTCACACACACACACACACACTCCTTAGAATCAATAAAATAAATAAATAAATATCACACCAATTCTATTAGCATAACTACAAAGTAAGCACTGTAAGACTTGTGGTATGGGTTACTAGGGTAACGGATAGAATAGGTACTACTACTATAATCATAATCAAACATCATTTAGTCAGTTTAGGCTGTTACAAGCACTCCTGAATGTCTAGATGCTACGCCATCGGTTCGTGTATCTACGGCGGGAGTAATACCTACTATAGAAACTTAGGTACAAATGCCCTAACTGGATTCGAACCCGGGACCTCTGAGTAGACATCTTGATGCCCAGCGTATATACCACTACCACGGAGGTCGTCAGAGAATGTTAGTTGTCCTAATAAGTATTTCTTCAAATTTCACCTAACATTCAATTTATTTTCTTCTCTATCTCTAATGATTGTAGCCGTAATACGATGCGGATCCTCGTTTACTTTTGGAATTATGCTTGCGTGCCCGAGCTGAATGACTTATCTTTCTATTCAATCTTCATCATATTTTACGTCAACCATAACCAAAATCCCCCAACCCTAAAGCCGATCCGAGGAACAGAGTAGTCTTGTAGAACTTTCGTTGACTAGTAACTAGAAACTTGACAGGGTTGTTTCTGGGAACGAACTACATATTAGCGCCCAACCAATGATTGAGATGTGTCTACAGAAGTGATGTTTATATATTCTCAAACAGTTATGCCAACCCCGCAAATAATGGCTTGGAAATATGGGTTTTATAAGACAGGTAGATAGCGGATTTTAGTTTACAGAAAACCACAGCAAAATAACACTGGCTTTTGGTAATGTTGTGTTTGTGTCTGTGAGTAAGTGTGGCCATTAGGCGGGCTATATGGTTGTTTGCTAACTCTTTAACTAAAAAAAAAACATTATTGTTTTAGAATCCTGGGTGACATAACGGAAACCCTAGACTACGTATACTTCGCGCTTGCCCTGTGGTCGTGCTACATCTACGGGGAGCAGCAAGCCATCGCCATCATGATGGTCGTGAAGAACGGACTTGTTGCAGCCGTCGCTAATATTTACATCACTTGCATTTATATCATGCTCGCTGGTGGCGTGCTAAGGTAGATTCATTATAGACCTAAAAATTATACTGGAAAAAGATCCCAACTGTAAAGGGCCTGTGAAATAGGGCCCAGGTATTAGAAAGGATTCGAACCTACGCTTTACGCTATATGAGATGAAAATGACATTTTAATGGTATTTTTACGTAGCAGAAACATTAGAAAGTTTCAAATCGAGCTTTACAAAGCGACATAACTGAAAAAAAAATCTTCTTTCAGATCCTACAAAGGCTTGGAGGACTGGCTGTACTACATCACATATATAACGCACACGCGGTACACCTCCATATTCCTGCACCAGAAAATCTTCAAGCAACCTACCTTCAACATTCTACCGTACAACGACCAAGAGAACTGCACCTCCATTACCAGTCTCATACAAACCTCCTCGAGTCTCAATACCAATTCTAATTCCAACTGCAGATACGCTAGCGGCAAAGCTTTCCTAACCGAACGATTTACCTCCAAGAATTTCGCAGGAGACATTTACACCTCCGGAGATTTCAACCTAGAGTTCAATCTCGGAATCTCTTTCGCGTTTTCTGTGGGTATCATGGTCTTAAACAAATTCATCTACTTAATGCCGCTGCCAAGTTACATAAAAGATAAGTTTAGAGAATGATGGATAAAAAAGAACTCATGAAATCTCAAAGGCGAATGCTAACAGGAATATTATTTAAAACGCTAGGTATTATAATAAATGATTAAGGTCAGATTAGGCGAATAAGCGGCATAAGTTTTATTATTAAAAAAAAACACAAAATTATATAATAAAGATAATGATGATATCAACAAATGTTTGGGTTTTCATTTAATAAAACCAAAACTTATTGTGTACTTTTTATTCAACATTACATCCAACACATTTGCAAAAGTGCAAAGTTAAAAAGTTACATAGCTTATTTTTAATTATTTCGCCGAAATGCGGCAACTGATACCATTTTTCATTAATTTGAGGCAGTTTTTAGAAACTGTTGCATACTATTCAAAACAATAAATATATGCTTCATCAAGACCAATGGATAATGGCTTTAACTAAGTCGCGATAATAGAAGGACACTAAGATGCCTTCACTTTTAATTATCAAGGTGAAAGAGAGTGAGAGAGAATAAAGCAAATCTGGTCTTTAAGTATCAACTAAAGTACGGCCAACGAGAAGCGATACGAAGTGTATACAAATCAAATTAATATATTTGTATCTTTATTCAAATTGGATATATAGAACAACTCTATTGAATCGTCCAAAAATAATATATTTCCCTACCACTCGTTATTGGATTCACCTCAATATCCAATGCAGGGGTTGGCAACATTATCATTTTAATAGGTATTCTAATAAAATATAGAAAACAATACTCCAAATTATTAAAACAGAAAATTTCAACAGTTCATAAAACAAAAAAAAATGTTATTTTTACCGCGAGTAGTATTGGAAAGACACAGAACATAATGAAAATAAGTAATTAATTTTTACTGTATAATGAGCGCCCGAATGTTGGCGAGACATAACCGAACGATACCTAATGTATATGAGATGAAAGAGACGGTTATTACTAATAACTGTAATAACTTATTAGACTGTCAGTCTCATAGTCTCGTAAAGGTGAATGAACTTTTGTATCGCTTCTCGTTGACCGTACTTATGCATATTTTCAGATGACTACGACTTGGATTGTAATTTTATTACAGGTAATAAATTAAGGTTAATAAATTAACAGATTCAATTCTACCAAATTGCAAATCGTAAACAGAGCGGTCCTTTAAACAAACAATTTGTCAGAAAAACGAGCGGTCTTATGTACAAACAAATTTGTCGGAAAACCTTAAAAAAGTTACACACATCTTGTAGTTCCTCTTTGTTTTGAATAGTACGCAATGTATGTTTTTGGTAGTCGGTTTGTGTCGCCATCTATGTGATTGTGAAATCCTCGATGACCTTAGGGTAAGTATAGATTACAGCGGATTCGGATTGGCCATCTGTTTCATTGATTTCCGCGGCAATGCACGAGGCTCCTTCGTCTACAAAAAAAATAATTAGTATTTAATATGGTAAAATCGAATTGATGTATTGAGAAGACTTTGTAAGTAAAATTTTAAGATTGTAATTTTCAAGAAGTGTAATAATAAATTGTTTCTGTTCCCTGAAGTCACACTGGGAATCCCTATATATATACATATATTATTTTAATATTCTTTATCAAGTGTCATGATGATTTATGCTGTATAGTGTTATCGAAATAGCACTTTACGCTAAATCATCAGCCTATAAATGATGGAGCACAGGAACATTATCCTCTATGGACAAGAATGGGTCAAGACAAGCCCAGTGCGGATTGGCGGGTGGTAACGGCTGTGCATCCGAGGCACAAGGCTTTCGAAGCATAGAGGAGCTAATTTTTTGAAGAGAAAATTTTAGGTCAACCTTTGTGATGGCTCACTAAGGAAAAATGAAGTACGTGTTTATATGGGATATGCGTCTGTTCGACCCGGAAGTTGTTTCAAAAGTGTGTCATCAAGATTGAGGTTACCCCCAAGGATTGGATAAAAATCACGAGGGTAGGAAGTTGGGTGAGGGATATGACACTATCGAAAACATGATAATTAAGTTTGTGGAAATAATCGATTCCAAATCTACTACATTCTATGAGTAATTATGGCAAACTGGCGTTACCCACTGTGCCATCAAGATCCTCATAATGCGTAATGTTATTTTACATAGTTTGGTTGACCTAAATGTTTTACATACATAACAGCTGTTGCTGACAGCGAAAGCAAGTAGGTATGTGCTCAAATAGGCCAGATTTACCATGAATGGTTATGTGTCAATTAGGGCATGCAAATCGGATATCCGGATATCCATTTTTTTTTATAGAAAGGTCCGACAAATGACGCCACCCCACCTGATGTTAAGTGAAGGTGACGTCCAGACGCGAAGATAGCTGATACAGCAGTTCTACCTGCCACACCAGTCTTCCTCACCCTGCCGGCCTGCATGTTGCTTCTTCACGCCTCTTTTAAAGGATCCCAGGTTGTAAGAGAGACGGAACACGTGAGCGGGCAGAGCATTCCATTTACAGATAGTGTGACAAAGAAATGAGTCACCAAAAATATTCAGATATTCGCCACATTTACTATTCGGATAGCATCTATATAATTACTGAAGTGGTATTTAGAACAGGCATGTATATCCGATTTTGCGTGCCCATTACCTTGCCACCGAAAATTAAAAAAATGGTTTTATGAAACCTCGATGCAAATGAACGTATTAAAATCATTAATAAAAAAGTCCTTCTTCGGCTGGGATCGAACCCGGGCCGTTCGCATAGCAGGGCTTTCTACCACTGAAGCACCGACCGATGCTTGTTGTTAAGATCAGAGTATTTTAATAACAATTAAAAATATAATGCGACAAGTTAAAGATTAACGAAAAAAATTGTAATGAAAGTTTCATTTTAAAAATGTGTGTAAGTGTGCACAGTGCGAATGCTATTACATTTCGTAATAGTTCGCGCTTCGCGAATATTCATCATCATCATCAACAGCCTATCTTAGTCCACTGCTGGACATAGGCCTCTCCAAATGCACGCCACTTAGATCGATCTTGGGCTACTCTCATCCAGCTCCTGCCAGCCACCTTGCGCAAATCGTCACTCCATCGCGCCTGAGGACGTCCTACACTACGTTTGCCTAGACGCGGTCTCCACTCCAGAACTCGTCTACCCCAACGGTTATCGGTTCTTCGACAAATATGGCCAGCCCACTGCCACTTCAACTTGCTAATCCGGTGGGCTATGTCGATAACTCTGGTTCTCTGCCGGATTACCTCATTTCTGATGCGATCCTTCAGAGAAACGCCGAGCATAGCCCTTTCCATAGCGCGTTGAGCGACTTTGAACCTGTGGACCAGCCGTACCGTCAGTGTCCACGTCTCGGCTCCGTATGTCATCACAGGTAGGACGCACTGATTGAAGACTTTCGTCTTCAGACACTGTGGGATCGACGATGTCAGGACTTGACTAACTTCCCAAACGCTGCCCAACCTAGCTGAATTCTTCTATTCACCTCGTCCTCAAAGTTGTTTCTACCTAACTGCAATGTCTGCCCGAGGTACACATATTTTTGAACAACTTCGAGAACGGCACCGTGTATTGCAATCGGTTCCGGTAGAACATGTTCATTGAACATGACCTTGGTTTTATCCAAGTTCATCCGTAGGCCGATGCGTATAGAAGAGTCAGCCAGGTCATTCAGCATCTGTTGTAGGTCCTGCAGGGTTTCTGCCATGATGACGATGTCGTCTGCAAATCGCAAGTGAGAGATGCGTTCGCCATTTATGTTGATGCCACGTCCTTTCCAGTTCAGCGTCTTGAACATATCCTCCATTGCATTAGTGAACAATTTCGGGGAAATAACGTCCCCTTGTCTCACTCCACGATGCAATGGTATGGGACTTGTTTGCTGATTCTGTACTTGGACAGACATGTTGGCGGCTTCGTACAGACATCTAATCACTTGGATGTATCGCCAGTCGACTTGGCAACGCTGCAGGGACTCCAGAACAGACCAGATTTCAATCGAGTCAAAGGCCTTCTCATAGTCCACAAATGCTAGGCACAGGGGCTGATTGTACTCTTCAGTCTTCTGTATAATCTGCCGCACTGTGTGTATGTGGTCTATGGTGCCGTATCCGCTCCGAAACCCAGCCTGTTCCGGTGGTTGGAAGTCATCAAGTCTTCGCGCAAGACGGTTCGCGATCACTCTTGAGAACAGCTTATAGACGTGGCTTAGAAGGGATATGGGTCGATAGTTCTTAAGTTGGGTCTTGTCCCCCTTTTTAAAGAACAAGACAACCACACTCCTACTCCACGCCTCCGGAGTTCTCCCTTCGAACAGGACAGTGTTGAAAAGCTTTTGGAGCTCCCTCAGTACGGGTTTACCTCCAGCCTTTAAGAGTTCTGTTGAAACACCATCCTCTCCAGGGGCTTTTCCATTTTTAAGCTGTCCAAGAGCAATTTCGATTTCGCCAATACTAACTTCTGGCAGGTCTTCGGTGAAGTGGCGTGTTAATGTGGCTCTAGAATCCTCATTTCCGGGATCGGGTCGAGATGCATGTGATGCGTACAACTGGCTGTAGAAGTCTTCCACTTCCGAAAGAACTGCCGGCTTTGAAGCAACAACTTCCCCACTTGCTGTGGTCAACTTCGTCAGATGGCTTCTTCCAAGAGATTGTACGAACACTTTGGATCCTCGATTCTGCTCGATCGCTCTCTCGATCGAGAGAGTATTGGAGCACCGGAGGTCGCGTCGTACGTGCTTACTGATCTCTTGGTTTAGAGTCCGCTTTGCCGACGAAGTGACGGGTGGATTTTCACGTCGTTCCTTCATTAGCCCTAAAGTCTCTTCCGAAAGCTTTGACTTCCTGCCCTTACGCTGCGTTGCACATAATCTCGTACCCTCTTCCCTGAGGATCCGAACCACATTTTCGAGGTTTTGGTTTACGTCTGTTGTGGTTTCCACGGCAGCAAATCGGTTCTCCAGATTTGACTGGAACGTTTCAGACCCTGTTATAGATTGGAGCAGAGTAGGTTGGACCCTGTATTTCATCAAACGGACGCGCTCGGCCTTAAAGTTGATATTCAAAGAGCCCCGGACGAGTCGGTGATCACTACCGGTATTGAACCTGTTGATCACTGAGACGTCTCTGAATATGTACCTCTTGTCCGTCATGATGAAATCGATCTCATTTTTAGTCATAGTGTCGGGGCTTTGCCACGTCCACTTCCTTTGGGGTTGTTTCTTGAAGAAAGAGTTCATCAAGAAGAGCCCCTCCCGTTCGAGGAAGTTGACGAGCATTTGCCCCCTATGATTTCTGCTTCCAAATCCATGGGATCCTACTACCGATTCGCTGCAATTCTGTACTCCCACTTTAGCGTTGAAGTCCCCCATAACAACGTTGTAGTGGGTCTTAGTAGTGGAGTGGAGGGCCCTCGATATATCATCGAACATATCCTCCACTTTGTCGTCCGAGTGTGTCGAGGTCGGTGCGTACACTTGCACCACCTTGAGGCTATACCTCTCGGTGAGCTTTATAATAAGGTACACTACCCTGTTCGACACGCTGGATATTTCCATAACGTTATCGGCAAGGGACTTATTCACCAAAAACCCAACGCCACCTTGGGACTGTTGGTCTCCCCCGCGGAAGTACATAATCGCGAATATTATTGCCTGAGAAAGAGCAGGCCGACCGCATGCAGGAAGATTAGAGAGCAGGCTTTTGTGCCAAATCCTGTCGCGAAAGCCTTGGCATCAAGGCGTCAAATATATATATATACATAGGCGATAGCCAAAGGCGCACCCCTTTTGTCAATAACCTCAACTCTGATATGTCACCTATGCTAGAAGGTCACCCGTCGATCGTTTTGGCCAAAATCCGTATTGACGATCGTTAATCAGAGAGTGGTCCTCTAGGTAGCGGGTCAGATGGATATAAGTCAAAAGTCAAAAATTCTTTACTCAGTTATGGATCCTTTCTGCGCAATAATGAGGTGACAACTATCGGCCGGTAGTTGGCCGGATCTGAGCGGTCCCCTTTTTAGGTACCGACACATTGGTATCTCTCCAAGTCTTCGGCACACGCTACAAAGAGTACGAGAGATGGTACAAGCGCGTAAGCATAAGAGACAACTCTGCTGAACAACGTTTAAGTACAACTGTTGGGATGCTAGCTTTCCGAATGATACATCTCGCTGCCGGATTTTAACATCAATCATGTTGGATTAGACTTAAAAATTAAAGGCAACAACAAGAAAAAGCTATTTTGGAATATAGCATATCCTAGTCTCAATTCAAGAAGAAAATGGCAGAAGTATTTCTGCTAATTCCTTCTAGAAATGAGACTAGGGTATGCAATATTCGAAAAAGTTTTTTTTTATTTTTAAAGGTTGGTAAACAACCTTATGGCTCGTCTGTTGGTCAATTGCCTAAAGGAATTGCTATGGCTATGGCTTCGCTAACGATTTCATTTTGTTATTTCTGACCACCGAAGGTTTTCAAATACCTCACGCTCATTTTCTTTGATATTGTTATTACCAATGCAATAGAAAGAACGAACGCGAGGTATTTGAAAATCTTCGGCGGTCAGAAATAACTAAATGAAATCGTAAGCGATAGCTATAACCATAACAATCCCATAAGGCGATTGGCCCCCTGATGGTAAGCAGCTACCATGACCTATAGAATAGACGCTTGCGATTTATGAAGAATCAATAAATATCTTACCTCCTCCATATACCACTATTTTATTGAGTTTGTTTATGGTTACCTGCAAAAAAAAAAGTCTTTATTAAGTAATATTTAATTATATGAGATAATAAATATAAAAACTTTAAAGGATGAGAGACTAGACTAGGAGGTATAGTGGACTAGGAGAGGCAGACTTTGGCTAGAATTGAAAAGTCCATTATCAGTCATTCCAAATATCCATAAACTAGTAGAAGTTTGCAGGCAAAATACTTTATATAGTGTTATGTTACTGTAGAGAATCAGGCAATGCAAAGTACGGATCAGTACCCCTAGCACGAACCAATATCGAATTCGTATCATTTGCGAGTCCGAAATGTCATTGTGAAATGTGTACTGATTTTTAGTTCTCATTACGTAGTTTGTGCCGCTGCTGTTCAAGTTTCCATAAAAAATTTGACATTGACATTTCGGTTTGCAAACTATTCGAATTCGATAAAGGTTCGTGCTAGGGGTACTGTTCATACCGTGGCTAGCAGCACCTTGGTCAACAAGCAATGATGATTTGAAGTCAAGAGAAGCAGTGGTGAAGAAAAAGGTTGTCTGTGACTTTATTTTGCCAAATTCACAAGCATTACTTTTATGTGAGCTGTTACATCTTATGAAAGTCGAAAAACTTCACCATCAGCTTACAAATCTACCGCGGGTGAACTTAAAGTTAGAAGATTTCAAGTTTAAGAGTATACAAAGAATTACTTTACTCACAGGTGATAAGGCAGTTTCTCTAAATTTTTTCAGGTACAATTTTAATGGTTCCACATAATTGTCAAATCCCAAAGTGTTCATTGCAAAGAGAACATCTTCACCGTTGATTGTTTTCCGTTTCTCAACTTGACACCTATCACTAGCTTCACTCGTAACAAAGGAAATGAATTCTGATATGCATTCTTGTACACATTCTCTTGCATCTTTCGCTATCTGAAATAAGAAATTTAAAATGGTTAGAAAGGCCTGTTCAATTGTATTTTTACCAATTGTAACTACACATACTAGACCACATATATAATATTATAGCTATTTCTTCTTTCAATGTTTAATACTTATAAAGGTGTTCATTTGACATGTGGGTTACCTACAATGCCCAAGAAAAGGGGCTGCCTTGCAGCTTAAGAAAGGCTAGAGACAATTCGACATAGCCCTCAGGGCTGCAGTAGCATAATGGTCAGTGCAAATGCCCGGACAGCGAAGAGTGCAGGTCAGATTCTGGCTGCAGCCCGGTTTGCATGGAATTTTTTCTAGTAAAATGTTCTTTAGACCACATAGTTTTAAAATAAATTTATATTTGTTTTGTAACAATTTTTTTATAGTACAAATTACTGAAAAATGACTATTTATTATAGTAAATTTTTGAACTGACTTATTTTCTTTTTATTAAAACAAAATTCAAGACAATTATGTCACAAAAAAAAAGACTTCAAAGTAACTACTACGAAAAACGATATGAATTTTTTAAACCTCACTAGCAGAAACCATTAAAAATACACAAAAAAAATATAACTTGAAACCTAAGAAAAATTGCAGAACATACATTTTCGGATACCCAAGGTGCGATAAATCTAAAAAAAAATGTTGATGTCACTAATTGGACCACCCAGTATATGCAACCTGTAACATCCATGACATGGAATGAACCATGGGCTGCTGGTAGGTGATACAAAACTATATTTATACAAGTTAGTATTGAACAAATTAATTTCATAAAACTATTTCATCTTACTTATGATTACAAATTGTTGACCATCATATTGGGAAATGCAGTACCTTATACTTGGCAGTACACAAAAATAAATAGTAGATTATCCTGGAGGATTACACAACTATTCCTTTTCCCTCCTTGATTTGTAGTAAACAAGGTGAGGAAAATCCTATATTTAGACTTATAGCTAACCTTTCCATTTTCAGGTATAGCCCTTTTCATGATTTTTGCTATGTTTGCTATTGGCAGGAAACGATCTTGCTCTCTAAGAGGGGCATTCTTTCCTCCACAGTTAGAATCAGAATTGTTTTCTTCCTCTGAAAAGTAAGCAATATTCATAAGTTTATTGATCTTAATAATTGTGTTTATAGTAGTAAAATAAAAACCAAATACTAAAGAAACTCTATCGTTCTTTAGTATCTAATAAAACAATTTCAAAATTACGTACCTAAGACATCATCGGAATTTAATACGTATGTGTCTTCATCCACCATAAATCCACTATCCAATCTAACAAGTTCGTTACCAATTTCGTCGTTTTCCATAGTTTTTCATCAAGGTAAATTTTACTTATAGGTTAGATTTTCAACTATTCGTTTTCACTTATAATACATATAGGGGCACTTTTTTAATGTTACAAATAATATAAAATTAAGGGAATTTAGTTTTAAACTATCAAACAATAATAGATAAACCTTACTTTACAGAATTTTGTTTACATACACAACGCACTGAGTTCTCTTCTTACTTGTACTTGCTCAGTGCTTCCCTCCCTTCCCTCATCAAATCAAATCAAACCAACAAAATTCAACCAATCACACACAGGATTGATTTTAGTGTTGGGAATATAAATAGTGGTGTCGATTCTGACATGATGACATTCTGTATACAGAATGAAAAAGAGAGACTGTTATTAAATTTGGTTTTAAGTTGTTAGATAATCCTGACAGATCGACTCCATTATATTTGTAGAAACGAATACTGTTTTTTGACAAATCTTGTTTTAACTCGATTGCTACTGAATGGAATGTAACTAATTATATATATATACACTTCCGGACACACCTGTCCGCCCACTTAGGGTTATAAGACTTATAAGTTTCAACAGCTTTATGGTTTCTAGGGTCTGTAGACAAATATATTAAGTAGGTTGAGCAATAATTTTAAAAACATATTAAAATATTCCAAATCCAAAAATCAGCTTCAAAACTGAGTACAAAATTTTCGCTCAATGTAAGATTTATTTTGAGCTAGGGACCATCAAAACTTAAAATGCTAGGTGGACCGATAGATGTGTCCGGAAGTGTATGTGATATGATAATACACATAGAAAAATACTTGCATGCAGAGACGAAATATATTGCAATTTGAAAGCTTATTTTATAGTTCCATGTTTATTTTTTAAGCATTTAACTGCTAGATGTTTAAATCCACTGAAATGTAGGTTTTTTAATCAGTGCATGCGCCCATCAGTGCATGGAGAAGGGTGCGGGTTCCAATCCCGTCTGCTGCCTGGTCCGCGTGGATTTTTTCTAGTAAATTTTTCTTCAGCTGGTTTTATAAAATAACATGAACAGATACTTTATTTTTTTTATTTATTTCCGATTGATTTTAAATCGTACAGTAATAAATAATTTTGTTAGTGTCTCAGGTGGCCGCGATTATAGATAAACCGCTTAATTGAGAGTTCGTCTGCGGGTTACAGGGTGTGGACGAAAACCGGGACCGTGAGAGGTGCGGGTGGCGTGCAATTGTAATTTCGACAAGAATGTGCCTGACTCCCGCACCTCTCACAGTCCCCATTTTCGGCCTCCTCCACACCCCTTACCCAGCAGACGAGAACTCAGTTAAGCGGTCTACCTATAGGGGCTCAATATCTGTGCTCAAGATACTCTCGCTCTTATAGTTATTTTATAGCAAAACTACACCTATCTGTCTTGTTATGATGCGTCTAGAGGTATCAGTTTCATACATTTAGTCGGTACGATAAAAACTACATTTGTGTGTCATGATGTGTTGTGATGGCTTCTAATGTTTCGCTTTAGAAGAAACTCTAATCGCATCAGAGGGGTAGAGGTTAGAGGGGTGAGGAAGCGGCCGTCTAACGACACATCAGGGTTAAGATTTAGAAATTTTAAAGTTCCTGACAAAAAGCCTTACATTTCGATAAAAGTTCGGACTTAAAATGTTTTATATTCTGAGATTATGATATTATGAGAAGTTAATAAAGATTAAAGGTAAATACTTATTTCATATTACTTGAAACATAAAAACTTAGCTCATAAAAGAAATCATTTTTTTTAAACGAGATTTGTACACGTGGTAAGCGAATGATATTTACCCAATACTTCCTTACAATTAAAAAGTAACGCAAATATAAACGTTTTGAGCAAGGTAACGCCTCAGGGCCAAAAGTAACGTTCTGGAAACGCTACGTCAAAAGGCATCTGACAGATGTGACTCTACGCATCACATCAGAGTCCGTCACAACACAACACGACAGATATGTATTGTTTTGCCTTTAGATATTTTTTTACAAACTTAAAATGAAGATATTTGGTAATTACTTGGTAAGAATATACATACGATCTAAGTTGTTCTAATTACTATATAGATATATATAATAATTACAAATACATCTCACCTTCACTAACATTAACCAAGAAATATTATAAATGACATAATAATTATTAATATTTTATGAATCCTGACGATCTTATAAATTCCAACTGCGATTCCTTTTATTACTTAATGGGAAATATATATTATTAACAGCTTTATGTCCCATTAGCACTTGCTTTATTTTTGAAGGGTTTTGTAGAAAGAGAGCTACACTTTAATTTCAGTTTGTAATCATATACCGGAATTTATCGATTATTAGTTTCCGTTTGATTTTAATACAAATATTAGCACAACACTAACGAACAACTGTAAATTAAAAAAGAAAGGTAGTGTTGCCGGAGTAAAAATATGTTGCCTTTCATCAAGGTAGTTGAACATTATATCAGGATTCGTCTATCCCATTGATTTGTTCGAACTATAGTGTTAAAGATTTGCGAAGTCCCATTCTGCATATTTTTTAAGAGGTGCTTATATCATTTTATTTAAAAATTCATATAATCTCAATATTTTAAATATCTCTAAAAATATTGAGATTATTATTAATGAAATGTTTATAAAAATGATATCACATTATCAAATGTTTAAAAGTGGTTTTATCCTTTTTTTTATATTAAAAAGTAAAGACTTACTACTACTAAAGGACTTAATTAGATTGTATAAAAAAGAAATTGCAATGTTGTGGAATATGATATTTATGAACAGGTAACACTGTACCCTACGTTTTAGGAAATGTAGGTTTTTGGCACATTAGTTAGTTTTCAGCAGATATTTTCCAAATAATCGGTTGATTTAACTGATGGGTCCATAAGTTGACACAAACACATTTCCATTTCAATGTAACTCTCCAACTAACTTGTGTTAAATAAAGGTTATATTACCAAGTTTGGGGACTCCGACCGATCACACGTCTGTCAATTGATTTATTTTGCAAATTACTTGCGAAAGTAATTCAGGATGGGAGTACCGAAGTTCTTTAGGTATACCAGTGAAAGGTACCCATGCCTCAATGAACTAGTAAAGCAGTATCAGGTATGTGCATGTTTTTTGAAAAGAACAAATCTTTTCACTTATTTACTTGTTAATTTGTTATCCAAGTAGTACTAAACTGATAAAGTTTTTATTGTAAAATTGCAAAAGTAGTAAAATTTGTAATAGTCAAAACACAAATAATTGGTGTACATAATTGCACAACGCTCTAGGTTTTTTTTATGCTGGAAGCAATTTTTCCTGTAACAGTACCTATTTAGTATCTTAAAATTATCAATTTTATATTATACATTTATTCATTAAATATTTTTAGTAGTAGTACATAGAGGAAGACATATCTTTAGCATACTGGCTTCCAGAAAATTTATGTGTTAGACTTACTATTATTCTGGTCTCCCTGGGAAATTTAAAAATCTCTAACTGTTATGTGTAGCACTGACGAGAGGTTATGCATATTAATTTCTTTCCATTATTTTTAGATACCTGATTTTGACAATATGTACTTGGACATGAACGGTATCATTCACAACTGTTCCCATCCAGACGACTCTGATCCCCACTTCCGTATCACAGAGGAAAAGATATTCAAAGATATCTTCCACTATATCAGCATCCTCTTCCAAATTATTAAGCCGAAGAAGCTATTCTTCATGGCTATTGATGGAGTGGCTCCCAGAGCTAAGATGAACCAGCAAAGAGGCAGGAGGTATGCAATTATTTCTTATATTTTTAAATCTATTCTCTTATAAACTTAAGTACAGATTAAAATTAAAATGTTAATAATAAAATTATAGTACACTAGTAATTAGTTATACTTTTTAGATGTACACTATAACAAAATAAATAACTGTATCAATATTAAGGCTTTGAACACAAGAGAAATTACTTATACATTCATTTTCACACCACACATGAAAGTCTATGCCATACAATTTAATTTAATAAATATTTTTACACATCAATTATTATTTATCAATTAGCTTAGCTCCAAAGTATGCATTGCGGACCTTTTAACTACGGACTAAGTATTGGGACTTTATCAATCTCTTCAAATTCAGTTAATAGAGAGAGATGATTGAGAGGTTATTTATATTGAATATCCAATTTAATCACATGTCCTGTTTAATACATGTAAAATATGAAGCTTAGTGAGTTACGCAGTCAATTATATCAATAAAATGGGTACAACCACTTAAGTGATAACAAGCGATTAAAATGTAAAACTAGACAGTTTACTTCTAAAATAATTTTGTTTAATTGTCAAGTAAACATATAATATATACAATAACTATTCTGACGGTAAAAATAACACTTAATATTTTTGCTTCTAGATTCAGATCTGCTAGAGAGGCTGAAAAATTAGAAGAAGAAGCAAAAGCTAAAGGTATTGCCACAGAATATACAAAAAACTTCTGCTCAATTTTAAAATAATAAAAATACAATAGGACATAAGTACTATCACAATAGTATATACTGTGGGAATAATCCCACAGTCAGAATATAAAACAAAAATGATTGTTATTGTTATATATCACTGGTAATGTATAGAATACCTGGGGCGTTAAGGCAGTGTATGGAATATTATAAAAATTATTTTGTATTTTATACTTTGCATAGGTAATGTAAACAATTCCTAGAGATAGTATAGTGCATCTGCTGGCCCACCAGCCATGTTTAAAGTAAACAGATTTTGCCTGTATTTATCCTAAACAAACCTAATGTGTGTGCTGTGGCTAGCCACAGTTGCATATAAAATGACAGACGGATTTTATAATTCTCACTAAATGAATTACAGACCAACCCGAACGACAAAGCGAGCGTGGCGCGGTAGCACGTCGCGTCAGCGTCAGCTACCTGATAGATAAAATATAAATTATTATAAACAAGGCTATCTGCTTTTACACACATTGCTGACTGCACATTCGGCATTATATAGAATACCTAGGCAAAGTATAAAATGAATAATATTTCATACAATGCCTTGACGTTTTTGGCGTTCTATAGATTGTCTAGGTATTGTATAGAATGCCACAATGAAGGTTTAGGGAATCATGCCAGAATCGACATCAATGTAAAACTTAGTTATCTTTAGTTCAAGTTCAGTGCGGTCGGATGAACTAGCATTACTATATCTTTATTTTAAGCATTTAATTGCTAGATTTTTAAGAAGAAAATATAAAGAAAAATGTTCTACACGCATTTATTAAAGCAGCTAGCGGAAGACTCTGGTTCAAACCCCGCCTGAATCCTAGACTGAGTGGATTTAATCTTAGTAAAAAAATATTAAAATAATCATTGTCATCTTTACAGATAGTCACAATGTTGTTTAATACAAAATGTAATACAATTTTTAGGTGAAGTGTTGCCTGCTGAAAAACGTTTTGATAGCAACTGCATTACACCTGGAACTGTTTTCATGGCTCGGCTACATGAACAACTGAGATATTTTGTAAAGGAAAAGATGTCCACAGATCCACTATGGTCGAAAGTAAAGGTCATCCTTTCAGGTCATGAGGTCAGTTACTTTGGTAGGCTATGAAAAATAAAGTACCAGTGGTTCGCATCTGTATTTAATATGCATGTTAGCAGCGGTTTTACTAATCTGAGAGAACACATAATTAATAACATGAAATAAAAATGAAGTTTTTGTTCTATGGTCACGTGACCGAACACGCCTGTGATTGGCGAAGACTAAAATGACGAGACGCGCCAGTAAACTTCCGGTTAAAGTCACATTACATTGTATCGTTTTAATGAAAGTCATGTGACGTCACATACCCGCAGTGGTATATCATATTGTCCAGACAAAAGTTTTCGCGGGTTTTTTTTACTGAAATACGCAACAGATGATGAATATCCACTTTTTTATGGACTCAATTTACATAACGAGAGATTGTTTTCTAAAACTAGTCAAATATCCTATTGTCACGTAATTGTTAAAAATTAAGTACCTACTAACTATTACACTACTTAACCCCACAAAGAATATTGTAATACGTAGAACTAGGGCTGCCATCCGTCCGGGTTTCCCCGGATTTGTCCTAGTTTACGGGGCGTCCGGGGAGCGTCCGGGCGGGGTTTTATTTGTAGTCCGGGTTTAAAAATTTACGGCAATGCATGAGTGGCCCTTGGTGCTGCAAGTGTCCATGGGCAGCACTTATTATGAGGTAGACCGCTAGCTCTTTTGCCTAGATCAACATAAAAAAGTTGATTTGTGACATTTTTAACTGTTTTTTTATTGGTCTGTCTGGGTTCTGGGCTTCAAAATCCGGGGTTATCACTCGTCTTATCCTGGTTGCCACATTTTAGAGATGGCAGCCCTACGTAGAACCTACACTTCCAGACACATCTATCGACCCATGTTAAAACTTTCAACGGTCTGTAGAAAAAATGCTATTGATATAGATTGAGCAATAATAATATTTTTTTAAACATAGGAAAAAGACTGGTAATAAATGAACTTCAAAACTCTGTTAAAAAGTTTTTGCTTAATCTTACATTTATTTTTAGTTAGGGACTGTCAAAACCATGTAGACCAAAACTTAAAATGATAGGTGGGCTGATAGATGTGCCTGGGAGAGTATATATGGATTATGGAAGCATTACTGGTTCACATAAGTTTTTCTGAAAAGGTTGAATCCAGTCTTTTAATTTGTAGTAGTTTTATGTTATCGTAACTATTACTATGCTAGCGGGTGCCCGTGTCTTTGTCTGTGTTTCCATAAGAAATTTTATTCTCCATTTTTTCCTTCAAGTTTTATTTTCACTACAAAAAGTAGACCATCTCCAGGGTCCCATTTATCAGCATGAGTTTTTCAGTGGTTGAAGTGTGAAAGCTTAACAAATAAAAAAATTCGTTACATTCATTATATTTTTGATAGGATTAGCTTACTTATCTGTTTATTTATTTAAATGCCCATGTCCAGACACCAGGCGAGGGTGAGCACAAGATAATGGATTACATTCGCTGGGCTCGCTCGCAGCCCGACTACGATCCTAACATTAGGCATTGCTTGTACGGACTGGATGCAGATCTCATCATGTTGGGCATGTGTACGCACGAGCCACACTTCGCATTGTTAAGAGAAGAGGTGAGTTTTGAACCGCTGAATTACTGAAACTACTTTTGCAATGACTAAAAAGGGAAGTTTGGCCTGACTGCAATCCTACGCAGATCTCATCATGTTGGACATGTGTACGTACGAACTACAATTTGCATTATTGAAAGGGAAGGTGAGTCCTACCACTGAATAAATGAGGGAACTTTACTTATGTTTTTTTAACAATTATATTGTTAGATGTTTAAATCTAAAAAAAAATTTTGACGGGACTCGAACCCGCACCCTCCGCTAACTACCATTATGCTACCGCGGCCCTAATTGTTCTTGTCGAAAATAACGAAACAGCAGCATTACTTTTTTAACAACTAAAATTAAAACTTGGTCTAACTGCGATCCCAACATTCGTCACTGTCGCCTGTACGGATTGGACGCAGATCTCATCATGTTGAACATGTGTACGTTTGAACTACACTTTGCATTATTAAAAAGTACGCACGAGCCACTTGCAAGTGGCTGGTCTGGTATCTCAATCTACTGCAGCGGATATCTTCGCGTCGGGACTTCACTCACACTTAATATTTGGTTAGGTTGATTTTTTTGCTTGAACTTTAAGGATTAAAAATTATCTAATCTTTTTCAGTAAGGGTCACTACACAAGCTGCATGCAACTGCATTGTATTTACTTCGATCCTAATTCCTAATCACAACTATAAATTACCAGCGGCCGCCCGCGACTTCGTACGCGTGGAGTTAGTTAGAAATAAAGGTTCACTGCTCGTTCCCCGTAGGTGATAGCGTGATAATATGTAGCCTATATGTTGACCCGACTTCTTAATAATATTCGTGCCAAATTTGACTTAAATCCATGCAGTACCTTTTGACTTTATCCTGGACACACATACAAACAAACAAACAAAAATTCTAAAAACTATATTTTTGGCTTCAGTATCGATAGTAGATCACACCCCAAGTATTGTTTTAAAAAAATATATTATGTACAGTTTTGACTTTCCTACCATTTTATTATTATGTATAGTATTTCATACTCTTTCATTATTCTGTTTTAAGGTGAAATTCGGTAAAACCACACAGCGAGCCACCAGTCCAGAGGAGACCAATTTTTACCTCTTACATCTATCACTTCTTAGGGAATACTTAGAGCAAGAGTTCATAGCTATAAAGGACAAATTGCCCTTTGAATATGACCTTGAGAAACTTGTTGATGATTGGGTGCTAATGGGCTTTTTAGTGGGTAACGATTTTATACCCCACTTGCCACATATGCATATAGGAAATGATGCTTTACCTATATTATATAATACTTATATGAAAGTATTACCTACTTTAGATGGTGAGTAAATTACAGTTTAAATAAATGAAAAAATTAAGATGTGATGAAAAATTCTGTCACATACAAGTTTGTCATTTCAATCATACTCAATTTAAAACAAAACATTTTTTTGGGTTTATTAACTTGTTTTTACTATATCGCTTTTAAATACAACATTTTAGGTTATATAAATGAAGCAGGAGACTTAAATCTAGAGAGATTTGATATATTTATGCAGGAATTAGCCAAATTAGATAAGGAGAAATTTCAAGATGTGTATGCCGATTTAAAATATTTTGAGGCTAAGACGGGTAGACGACCAAATGCGCAAGAAAGGAAAGAGGTAAGTTCCAAAATATCTTTAGCAGAAACTTTATTTAATCATAAGTGATCGTCTTAAGACAAAAAAAATACAATTTTAGTTAAAAGAAAAACTATCATTACTTCATAAATATTCTGGTTCTTTCTAGCCATGACAATACGAACATTTATTTTATGCTTTATTTTCAGTACAAACCCAACAACGATGAGACATTTAATGTCAATGTTGATGATATAAAGAATAATAAACCGGATGACGAGTTACAAGCGCTCATCAACGCCACGCAAGAAATGGTATTGCATATGATATACTTATGTGCATTTGTTTATGTATTGCTATTTTATTACTGGATATTATGTATAACGCAAACATGAAATTTGCTGCTATTTGTTGTTGTTGTTGTAATACAAAATTATTTTCTAATTTACAGTTCATGGATGATATGGATAACGAAGGGGAAGAATATGAAGAAACTAGCGACGGTAATTCCTCATTAAATTTTGTACTTTTGTATTTCATACTAATTTCGACCTTATTTTATTAGTTTTAGGGTAATCATTTGACCCATGGCATTAAAGAACGTACAATATGCTGCAGTCTTAGAATTGACATATTCTGTCGCTTATGTATATATTAATTATTGCTTTCTTTTCACAGAGGAGGCTAATATGGAATTGGAATTTTTATTACATAAAAAAGACTATTATATGAATAAGTTAGATTATTCAAAAGTCACCGAGTAAGTATTCCCCTGTTAACAACTGTATTACGTATGTTATTTTCTCTCTTTTTTAATTTTAGAGTTTTCTTACCCAGTATCTAACAAAGAATTCTTTTTAGTGAGGTGTTAGCGGACCAAGCGGAAGGGTACGTAAGGGCAATCCAATGGAATTTGTTTTATTATTACAAGGGTTGCCCTTCGTGGTGTTGGTATTATCCTCACCATTATGCGCCTTATATATCAGATATAAAGGGATTCAAAGACTTGAAGATAGAATTCGAGTTGGGTGAACCTTTCAAGCCTTTTGAACAGGTAATTCAGTATATTTACGAGAGAGACTATTTAGTCTCTCTCGTAAATAACTTATTATAACTTATTTTTATTTTAAACACATTTGTGTTTAAAATAAAAATAAGTTATTTTTTTATTCCTTCTCTAACCACCATTGTGTGTGAACATGTCCTTTAATTGATTCCGGCTCGAAGGACCATTTTTTTCATAGAATACAAAATTATAAACCTTCGCATAATCCATATCGTTCAACCTTTGATTGTATATACACCTAGACAACGTATTAACTGCATGGAACTGACCCAAAAATCACACTTATAAAGCCGAAAGTGTGTGAGTTTGTATGTTTGTTACTTCTTCACGTCTAAACGACTGAAGCGATTGCAATAAAATTGGGTATGGAGTTAGCTGACACCCTGGATTAACACATAGCCTGCGTTTTACTGCGGGAAAATATCCCTAATAAACCGTGGGTAACACCGCAGGGCACAGCTAGTATTATATATATTTTAGTATGTGTGTATTCTACTAATATATATCCCTTTGTTTATATTACATTTTTTGTCTTTATTGCACCCCTGTATTGTTTTTTTTTCACGTTCTTACTGGTCAACTTGTAGATAATGCTGTAGGCATTATGTCCGCCATTTCCCGTTATGTTTGCAATTAAGTATGAATAAATGTCTTCGCACTAAATATCTTGTTTTTCTGTTTTAAATTAACTTAATTCTGCAGCTGCTAGCGGTGTTGCCAGCCGCCAGTAAGCATTTGCTTCCAGCGCCGTTCCACGATCTGATGACTGACGAAGACTCCCCAATAGTACATTACTACCCGATTAACTTCGAGACCGACCTCAATGGGAAGAGGAATTCTTGGGAAGCTGTCGTACTTATACCATTTATTGATGAGGTAAGTTAATGATGATAATGAATATTTTCAACACACAGTTTTTTTTTTTTTTTTATTATGGTACACCAACAAAATACATACATTACATAATTTTAACAATCTTATTATTGAAAATACTTTGTATGATTTTAATAAAAGGTATACACAGTAATTCCAATTTACTTTATAACAAATGCCATCTCTTGCATTACATCCTATAAACTACAAACACAACCAGTGTGTCAGGCTAGCAAGCCTAGCCACAAAGAGAGCACTGAAATGCTTCCTGTAACAGGATACTAAGGTAACAGATAGAATACATAATATACTTATTATGCATGTATAAGTATATTTTTATCTAAAAATATATATTAGCATCATGACTTAGATACAAATTATTATACAGTATTCATTATACTAACATTTGCCCCACCGAGATTCGAACCCTTGAGATCTCTTGAGTAGGCGACACCATGAAACCGTACATACCACTCGGCCACGGAGGTTGTCATATTTTTCGAATGTCACCAATCTGACATCGGGATTAACAAGACTCTAGGTAGGTAGGTACTCTTAACCAATCTTAGCAGCAAAAGGAACATGGGAAGCTATTGTAATTATGTTTTGTCAATAAAGTAAGCAAAATGTATTTCAAGTTAGTTAACATCCTCACAGACTGTACTTTCTGATAGTGATTCTTTTGTTTAGACAAATCTTCTTTCGGCAATGACACCGTGCTACGAAAGGTTGACAGACGAGGAACTAAAGAGAAACACCCATGGTCCCATGTTAGTATACAACTGGAGTCCCGCTAATCAAGGTAATTCTTTATTTCATACAAATATTTGATGCGTCCGCCCGCGGCTTCGTCCACGTTAATTTTAGTTATTGAAAATCCCACAGGAACCTATCATTTTTCGGGATTAAAAGTGGCCTATGTCTTAATCCAGGTATTAAACTGTATCCCCTTTATTAATAAACGAAGTATAAGCTTTGATTACTTAATCTATGTTTTGTCTCTGTTCGTTGTACGACAAATGGCATTTGAGTGAAGTGAACATGTTTTGTTCACTTACACGTTCACGGCGTAATTAGTCTAAGTTTATTTCTTGTTTATTAATAAGGGGGCATGTATGCCAAATTTCATCCAAATCCGTCCAACTGTTTAGGCGTGATTTAGTAACAAACTTTCGCATTTATAATATTAGTGAAGATTGATAAAGCAACTGGTTTCGCTGTTATTAATTACTAGCAGCCGCCCGCAACTTTATCCGCGTTAATTTTAGTTATTGGAAAGGTATAGAAGAAGGGGCGAGGGTTTGAAGGAACCCTTTGAACTCACCTCACACACCGCGGAACGTGTAACTAACGTGACATGACGTGACTCGTGAAATGACATCACGTAACGTGACTCGTGACATGACGTCTCACTTTTTCGTGCGTGCAGCCGGTGTTCATCGATTAATATTTCTTTCCTAGCTATAAATTCCAACCTAAAGTACCTGACTAAAAAATAAATAGTTTTCTGTTAAATTGGTTCACGGGCGATAATTTTACGTGATAACGTGTCGTTCGCTGTTTCCGCGGGGGAGGGAAATCGCGCACACCGCGGAACGTGACACTTTTTCGTGGTAGCAGCCGGTGATCATCTCGATTTAAAGACGTTATCACGTCATTAATACTATGCCCTTCTCTTCTTAGGAACTGTAAATGCTCCCCAATACTTCCCTCCCATAACTAATTGCTACGCGATAGAGAATAAGGTGTGGCGTAATGAACTGGACGTGCCAGAAGCTAAACTAAAGAGGGGGATGTTGCCAAACGCCAAAAGGGACATGCTATTCCCCGGGTTTCCCACCATGAAGCATCTTAAATACGAGGTCAGTATTCCATAGCTGAAACTGTCCTAACAACCGATACAATTATTATTTCAGACCGATAAAGCTATAGCCACGGTTCAAGTTATCTAAAACTGAGTTTGAGCTATAAGTTGGGTATTAATTAGGCAACATTTGTACCTGGTTTTACCATTGTCGATGTTAGATTCAAATCTATTGAAAAATTGGTCATTTTGTTGTAACATGATGTGAATTTTCTTTAAGGATCATCAGAATGTTCTTAACGCTTAGAAACTGAAAAATTTAGTATTATATGGCTGGATATGACTTTTCTTATGACATTAAAATAAAGTCTATCCTGTCATTTGTGGTTTTATTATATCTTTATAACCTTTCGATATTTTGTAAAACATAAATAACACTAGATATATTATAATTATAGTATAACATTATGTATCCATTTTTCATTTCCAGGCTTGTTTAAAGAAAAACAAAGTGAAAGTATTCGATCAACCGTCTCGTAATGAGAATATGATAGTGAAAATAATAAAGGAACTCAATTTTGATGAAACTTTGGAAAGAGTTGCTAAGGATTTCCTCGGGAAAACCATATGGGTTGGATGGCCCCATCTCACTCGAGCCAAGTAAGTAGGCACTGTTAATATATTGAATCAAAGATCATAATTAAAGTTTCATACATTCCATTTTAATGTGTATTGCATGTCTTTACGCTATATATCTTTTGGTTGGTTGATAAATTATTTGAGCTGCAGCATAAAAGTTAAAAATGTATCAATGAGCGTTTTACCTATAAAACTTACCTCATTGCTGCCATGTTGGCCTTGGTTGGGTTTAAAATATAAGATTAAGACCTATTTAAAAAAAAATACAGCCTTAAGAAACCAGATAAAAAATTTGCGATGTTTATCTTATTTTTTTTAATTTATAATGATTATTTCTACACCATTTGATTATATAAATATTAACATAAATAATTTTATCTTAAATTGTTATACTATTGTAATTTTATCAAATTTTAAATTAATATTTGTATATTTTTATTATAATATGCAATACCTTTGCAGGGCTCTTGTTTGCGAGCTGTTATTAGATTTAAGAACTAAATGTAACCAACATGTAGCAATAAATATTATGATTATTTTACAGATCTTCATACAATTCAAGTGATCTTTAATTTTTTGTGAACTCAATAATTTCGTTTGCGCTAGATGATACATATTTGTTTCTTTTAGCGTGCGTTAGACAAAATCCGCCTTATTTCAAAACGCGGACTAAAATAAGTCTAGGTGTATACTTAATGTTGTTGTTTTTTTAGCAAACAAAAGTGACAGCATCAGTTTTAGTCCAGATTTAACTTTAGTCTACGTTTTGTAAGAAGGTGGAATATGTTTGGAAAATCTCCTATTTTAGAGTGATATCGGTGTCGAATGAGAAGAAGCGATTGCATTACGTGGACCAGCAGAACAACAATGTGGACGGCTGCCCCAGCTACACAACGGAGACGAACGCTGGAAATCTTCATAAACAGTGGATATCTGAAAGGGCAACTATTTTAGAACAGTAAGTTTATTTATTACATTTGATTGGCTGGTCTTAATATGTTGTCTGTTAAAATAAGTAATAACAAATTGATGGTCGGTGAGTATCCCGGCTTTCTTGGCCTCGGCCCATGGGGTTTCGGGCCTTGTAGCTAATATTCTGTCTATGAATGGCGACAAGGTGACCGTACCCTTTGCGGCCGATGCTTTGGCAGCCTGGTTAGCTCTCGTCCCGGGTGCAGCCGTGCCTAGGAACCCCGAGTTCCAGCGCTCATGGGACGACGTTAATTGTAAAGCGACACTTGAACTGCTTACTGGTGGTGCCACGGGAGTCGATCTGGCGAGGATTTTGGCGGTTTCACAGCCTGAATCCGGGGCGTGGCTGCACGCGTTACCTTCGCCTCATATGGGCACTTTACTTGACGGTGACTCTTTGCGGGTGGCGGTCGCCCTCCGCTTGGGCTGCGATGTATGTCAACCACATGTATGCATCTGCGGTACCATGGTGGGGGCTGACGGCCATCACGCATTGAGCTGCCGTCGATGTACAGGCAGACACCCACGTCACCATGCTCTAAATGACATAGTGTTGAGAGGTCTTAGGTCGGCCGGCGTTCCTTCCGTCCTCGAACCACCTGGTCTCAGCCGCACAGACGGAAAACGGCCTGATGGTCTTACATTGGTACCGTGGGAGAAGGGACGATGTTTGGTGTGGGACGCGACGTGTGTCAGCACTTTCGCCGCTACCCACATCGGCCGCACGACACGCAGGGCTGGGGCGGCGGCTGAGTATCAGGCAACGGCGAAGCGCTTAAAATATTCCTCGTTGGGGCAAGGATATATTTTCGTGCCTTTGGCGGTGGAAACGGCGGGTTGTTGGAGCGCAGAGGCCAAGCAATTTGTGTGGGACCTGGGCCGCGGACTCAGGCAAAAAACTAATGACCCTCGCTCCGGGTCGTTTCTGGCACAAAGATTGTCTATTGCCATCCAGCGTGGCAATGCTGCAAGCATAATGGGCACCTTTGCGCCAGAAACGATACGGGGTGATATTTGAATATTATTAGTATTTGTATATTATTCTTGTACATAATGTTAATTTTAGTTATTATATTATATTTTTAAGGTTTTTAGTTTTAGGTTCATTGTTACAACTTTATGCAATTAGAATGTATAATTAATAAATCAACAAATATATATATATATATAATAATTTATGTAGTTATTGAGTTAGTTGCCTAAAATATAAAAATAATTGTCACTTAAGACGGAAAAAGCTCTCACACCTGCGAGACATTATGGTCGCACTTGATATTTCTTCTTTATTAAATGAGGAGCTGGCGAACAAAACGTTATCTTGTATATAAAATTCTCGTGTCACAATGTTAGTTACCATACTCCTCCGAAACGGCTTGACCGATTTTTGTGAAATTTTATATGCATATTCAGTAGGTCTGAGAATCGGCTACTATATATTTTTCATATCCCTGAGTGATAAGGGTTGTCCACCCCTAACATATATTTGTTTTTTTAAAATACATACAACCCTGAATTTTCACACTTCAATCACCAACTCCTATTTTTAATAGTATTTATATGGCAAAACAACGTTTGCTGGGTCAGCTAGTCTTTAAAATAAAATTCTCGTGTCACAATGTTAGTTAACATACTCCTTCAAAACGGCTTGACCGATTTTTATGAAATTTTATATGCATATTCCGTGGGGTTGAGAATCGGCTACTATCTATTTTTCATATCCTTAAGTGATAATGGTTGTCCACCTGTATCGTATTGTTCTAGAACCTACAATGCGCCTTCGCGCCAAAATTCAAACTATTGGGTATTGTAACGTAGTGTTCTCATATTATGGGTTAGGAGGAATGTTATCCCAGGAAATTGATAGAACACTACGTTACACACAATTAAAATTTTTTTTGACAATTTTTTTTTATAATACGGTATTAAAAAACACATACAAACCTAAATTATCTCTTCTGCCACCTGCCCCTATTTTTATGGCGGTACGAAGTTCGCCGGGTCTGCTAGTAATTACATAAAATTATTTTTTACAAGCGCTGTCTAAAACTGAATGACATACCTACACTGAGCTTTTAGCAAGGTTTTTAATTTATAAGTAATTTTAACATTGTTTTAGGCGGTTTTGATTGAAAATTTTTGAGATTCAAATTAACGGCTCCTAAACTCCTAAGCTAAGGCTATAAAAAATGTAGTTTGACCAGATGCGTAATTATACCATTTTGTTCGCCAGCTCCACAAATAGCTTGTTTGCTGTCAATCACTCATATTCTGCCAATGTCATGCTAGCTATTCATATTTGCTTTTTGTCATTTTGACAGTAGGTTGTTCTTATCATACTCTCTATAAGGAGAGAAAAATAGGCATTAAGGCCGTATACAGAAAGAAAGCTAGAAGCCGACCAGCGCTAATAAGCGATAACTGATAACAGTTACATAAAGGAAGCAGATTGAAGCGTAGTTGTTCATTAATTTTAACGGGCGGCGCCAGCGCTGACCAGCGCGTGTCGAAGATTGTCGGAACTTGTCGGCGACTTTCGGCGCGTATCGGCGCTGGTCCATAGAAATGCCTGCGCCAGTTACCTGCGCGGACCGGTTCCTATAAGCGCTGGTAGGCTACCAGCTTTCTTTCTGTATACTGCCGAAAATATGAATAGTGATGTGATGTACCGAAAAAATTTTTTACCAATAAAAAATGAATAACAAATTAAGGGTCAGTTACTACGGCACCTTTATTAAATTTCGTCTACGTCACGTAGGTAGTTTTATCATGAAAGTCGCACTTAATGACTTCAATTAGTTCGAAGGTTTGATTATAGCCATTGCTGTCATTTTGCGACAAAAATAGAATATCACCGCACCATGACAAGCATTAAATTTATTTGCTGTTTCAAGGTTGTGAGGATCCTATAGAAAGATCGTTCAAATATATTTTTATTTACAGCAATATGAACCGGCTTGGTATTGACTTGGACGACGTAAACGTAATCATTCACGCCATTAATTTAAAAGGTAAGCTTTACTTATAGATTCTAGTATATTTATAATGTTCATTTTTCAAAATGTATGCTAAACATTTTGAATTTTCCTATTAGCTAATTGCCACAAAATTGTATTTAATAAAGTGAACCTTAAGTGCCTGCGCTGCGTTAAGCGCTACGCAGTTAAGGCCTTAAATGTTAACGTAAACATATTTTGAACAAAATCAGATTTACTTTTAAACATATAATCTTTAAAATGTGATTACAGAATTGAATCTTTAGCTAGAAATTTCCATGTAGCATATGTCAGTGACTGATATGTACAATCACTTTTCAAATGTAAAACTAAGTTTGTTATCTCAACAATTTCGGTAACTATAGATTCTATTTTAACTATGGATAAATGCTACTTCCAATTTTGTGTCATAGACAAAGAGTATGAACTGCGCGTTCTCTCACCAGCTGTTATGTAAAACTAAGCAGATAGAGATAAAGCGATAGCGTGGTCCATAGTTCGTCTATGTATTTTTTTTTTTACTCTTACTAGAGATTTTTTTTACAATTTCATGCGAGTGTCGCTCAGTTTATTCCAGACTATGTCTTTGTGCACCTTCACAAATAAATGAGTCTCATACCGGCACTCCGCTTGACTATTCGTGTTTGCTATTTGTAAACTTGACATCAGTTTCTTTTCATTTCTTATAAATCATGATAAGGACAGACTGTCGCCGTTTACAAACAGCCGATACGAATAGCGAAGTTTACTGCCGGCATCAACAAAATTGTGAGGAGCTCGATGGCGCTGGTGATTAACGCGTTCTGCGAACGTTGAAGTTAAGCAACTTTTGCAGTGTTCGGTCATTGGATGGGACCAAAAATCTTTTATCTCGAGTTCCTCCGTGTTTCGGAAGGCACGTTAAGCCGTTGGTCCCAGCTGCATCTGAAGTCTTTAGCACCCGCCAATCCGCATTGGGCCCGCATGGCAGGTCATGGCCCAATCTCCCTATTCCATCAAAAGGGAAGGCTGTGCCCCAGAAATGGGGACATTAATAGGCTGATGATGATGACGATCAACAAAATTCCTTTTATTTCCAAACCACATAGGTTACAAATACGTTATACAAGACAACACGCGAATGGTGAGCGAACCGGAATGGTGCACTATTCCTTGCGGTTACGCTCTTCACGCCGTCGTAAAGGATGTATCTGCGCACATCATTCAAGAAGCAACGAAATTTTCAACGCCTCAAGAAGCTTATCCGATTGGGGACAAAGTGTTTTTACTAACGCAAGGACAATACTATGGCTGTCTAGCTTCGGTGAGTGGTTTTCATGGATGATTTTGATGTTCTTTATTTACAGAAAGCGACGAAATTCTCAACGCCTCACTTTTACATGGGAGCTTTATATTGGTTTCTTGATTTCACTGGTAAAGGTTTTCAATGACTGCTTAGGTAGTTTCTTTTAATTCTGGCGGTGTCAATAAATCTTCGTTATCTGTAAGTAAAATACGCCGTATCGAGTACATAGGATAACAAATTAAAATAAAATGAGTAGCGTTCCTTTTACTTTTTTTTCTTTTTTCAAAATCATTTCACAGTGCGAACACTATAAAAGTAGAAAAAAATGTATTGCAAAGTCTGCAAAATAATACTGACCACATTTCGGAACATAAAAAAAAATAAAACAACATGTTAACAATGAATTTCCATACATTTTTCCAGCCCGCTTAGTAGTACAACAGTAATAAGGTCCGTTCTGCTTCATTTTTAAAACTAAAATAAAGCACTTTCCTAGCAGGTGTAGTATAAAGTGTGTTTACTAACTCAAGGACTAATACGGTAGTCTTGCTTCGGTATCTTATTATACGTCGGGGCACATCTATCTTATAACATCTTTAATAAGATCATCGTTGCGAACTTCGGTCAAAGAAACCACACTTAAGTTGAGGGAGACATTGGTGTCGATTCCGGCATGATTCTCTTAACTTAAGACTAAATTTAAGATCAGTCTGTCCTTTTCATTCTGTATAGAGAATGACAAAGATGAACTGTTGCCAATTTAAGTTTAGGTTTTGAGAATCATGCCAGAATCGACACCATTGTAGTTCATTTTATATTCATGGATGTCAGCAAAACAAAAAAATTGGCCAAACAATCACACTAACAACAAATTTAAAAAAATTGTTGTTTGTTTGGTTGAACGCACTAATCTCAGGAAGTATTGGCCCAATTTCAAAAAACTTTTTGGATTAGAACATGTATCGAGGAAGGCTATATACATATAATAAAGCTACGACTAAAAGGAGCAGAGCACCAATGAAAAATGCTGCAAAAACAGGAAAAAATATTCCATTAGAGCTTCCAATGCGTGCGCTGCGTAAACGGTAAAAGTTACACTAAAATTATGTATGACGGAATTGTTCCCCTTTATAAGTTCTATAAAGAAGTCCGCGACAGCATATGTCTATCTTTTAAGGTGGTTTTACCTTTATCCTCAAAGTCGGTGAAACCGCAGGGGATCTCTAGTTGTGACATGACTGTAATAGTTGGACATGTTATCATGGACTTTTTGTAGATATTGATGTCCTCTGAAAGACTTTAATACATCACTTTGCTTCATTGTCAATGACTTCCGCAGCGTACGCGATATAAAGTTTTTTTTTCACACGTTGGATTTCATTATATAAGCTTTCATACGGTACCCTAACTTTTTTGAAAATACTCTCTACAGCCTATGTTCATCCGGGATAATATAGGATTCTAAAGGTGCAAGATTCTTTTAATACAAACAATCAAATCTCTCTTTTTCTATAATATTAGTATAGATGTATATGTGCGTGGTCAGGTGGTGGAATCGGAGACGGTCCGCAGCGGGCGCATCAAAGTGGCGGTGTGTGAAAGGCCCGAGCCCGCGCCCGCAGTACACGCCGCTGCCTGCCCCTACCGCAGCGCCAACCACGCCGCCGCCCTCTGCGGTCAGTATGCACACACTACACACACACGCGTGCCTGCCCCTACCGCAGCGCCAACCACGCCGCCGCCCTCTGCGGTCAGTATGCACACACTACACACACACACGTGCCTGCCCCTACCGCAGCGCCAACCACGCCGCCGCCCTATGCGGTCAGTATGCACACACTACACACACACGCGTGCCTGCCCCTGCCGCAGCGCCAACCACGCCGCCGCCCTCTGCGGTCAGTATGCACACACTACACACACACACGCGTGCCTGCCCCTGCCGCAGCGCCAACCACGCCGCCGCATTCTGCGGTTAGTATGCACACACTACACACACACGCGTGCCTGCCCCTACCGCAGCGCCAACCACGCCGCCGCCCTCTGCGGTCAGTATGCACACATTACACACACACACGCGTGCCTGCCCCTGCCGCAGCGCCAACCACGCCGCCGCCCTCTGCGGTCAGTATGCACACACTACACACACACGCGTGCCTGCCCCTGCCGCAGCGCCAACCACGCCGCCGCCCTCTGCGGTCAGTATGCACACACTACATACACACGCGTGCCTGCCCCTGCCGCAGCGCCAACCACGCCGCCGCCCTCTGCGGTCAGTATGCACACACTACACACACACGCGTGCCTGCCCCTGCCGCAGCGCCAACCACGCCGCCGCATTCTGCGGTCAGTATGCACACACTACACACACACGCGTGCCTGCCCCTACCGCAGCGCCAACTACGCCGCCGCCCTCTGCGGTCAGTATGCACACATTACACACACACACGCGTGCCTGCCCCTGCCGCAGCGCCAACCACGCCGCCGCCCTCTGCGGTCAGTATGCACACACTACACACACACGCGTGCCTGCCCCTACCGCAGCGCCAACCACGCCGCCGCCCTCTGCGGTCAGTATACACACACTACACACACACGCGTGCCTGCCCCTACCGCAGCGCCAACCACGCCGCCGCCCTCTGCGGTCAGTATGCACACACTACACACACACACGTGCCTGCCCCTACCGCAGCGCCAACCACGCCGCCGCCCTATGCGGTCAGTATGCACACACTACACACACACGCGTGCCTGCCCCTGCCGCAGCGCCAACCACGCCGCCGCCCTCTGCGGTCAGTATGCACACACTACACACACACACGCGTGCCTGCCCCTGCCGCAGCGCCAACCACGCCGCCGCATTCTGCGGTTAGTATGCACACACTACACACACACGCGTGCCTGCCCCTACCGCAGCGCCAACCACGCCGCCGCCCTCTGCGGTCAGTATGCACACATTACACACACACACGCGTGCCTGCCCCTGCCGCAGCGCCAACCACGCCGCCGCCCTCTGCGGTCAGTATGCACACACTACACACACACGCGTGCCTGCCCCTGCCGCAGCGCCAACCACGCCGCCGCCCTCTGCGGTCAGTATGCACACACTACATACACACGCGTGCCTGCCCCTGCCGCAGCGCCAACCACGCCGCCGCCCTCTGCGGTCAGTATGCACACACTACACACACACGCGTGCCTGCCCCTGCCGCAGCGCCAACCACGCCGCCGCATTCTGCGGTCAGTATGCACACACTACACACACACGCGTGCCTGCCCCTACCGCAGCGCCAACTACGCCGCCGCCCTCTGCGGTCAGTATGCACACATTACACACACACACGCGTGCCTGCCCCTGCCGCAGCGCCAACCACGCCGCCGCCCTCTGCGGTCAGTATGCACACACTACACACACACACGTGCCTGCCCCTACCGCAGCGCCAACCACGCCGCCACCCTCTGCGGTCAGTATGCACACACTACACACACACGCGTGCCTGCCCCTGCCGCAGCGCCAACCACGCCGCCGCATTCTGCGGTCAGTATGCACACACTACACACACACGCGTGCCTGCCCCTACCGCAGCGCCAACTACGCCGCCGCCCTCTGCGGTCAGTATGCACACATTACACACACACACGCGTGCCTGCCCCTGCCGCAGTGCCAACCACGCCGCCGCCCTCTGCGGTCAGTATACACACACTACACACACACGCGTGCCTGCCCCTACCGCAGCGCCAACCACGCCGCCACCCTCTGCGGTCAGTATGCACACACTACACACACACGCGTGCCTGCCCCTGCCGCAGCGCCAACCACGCCGCCGCATTCTGCGGTCAGTATGCACACACTACACACACACGCGTGCCTGCCCCTACCGCAGCGCCAACTACGCCGCCGCCCTCTGCGGTCAGTATGCACACATTACACACACACACGCGTGCCTGCCCCTGCCGCAGTGCCAACCACGCCGCCGCCCTCTGCGGTCAGTATACACACACTACACACACACGCGTGCCTGCCCCTACCGCAGCGCCAACCACGCCGCCGCCCTCTACGGTCAGTATGCACACACTACACACACACGCGTGCCTGCCCCTACCGCAGCGCCAACTACGCCGCCGCCCTCTGCGGTCAGTATGCACACATTACACACACACACGCGTGCCTGCCCCTGCCGCAGCGCCAACCACGCCGCCGCCCTCTGCGGTCAGTATGCACACACTACACACACACACGTGCCTGCCCCTACCGCAGCGCCAACCACGCCGCCGCCCTCTGCGGTCAGTATGCACACATTACACACACACACGCGTGCCTGCCCCTGCCGCAGCGCCAACCACGCCGCCGCCCTCTGCGGTCAGTATGCACACACTACACACACACGCGTGCCTGCCCCTGCCGCAGCGCCAACCACGCCGCCGCCCTCTGCGGTCAGTATGCACACACTACATACACACGCGTGCCTGCCCCTGCCGCAGCGCCAACCACGCCGCCGCCCTCTGCGGTCAGTATGCACACACTACACACACACGCGTGCCTGCCCCTGCCGCAGCGCCAACCACGCCGCCGCCCTCTGCGGTCAGTATGCACACACTACACACACACGCGTGCCTGCCCCTACCGCAGCGCCAACCACGCCGCCGCCCTCTGCGGTCAGTATGCACACATTACACACACACACGCGTGCCTGCCCCTGCCGCAGCGCCAACCACGCCGCCGCCCTCTGCGGTCAGTATGCACACACTACACACACACGCGTGCCTGCCCCTGCCGCAGCGCCAACCACGCCGCCGCCCTCTGCGGTCAGTATGCACACACTACATACACACGCGTGCCTGCCCCTGCCGCAGCGCCAACCACGCCGCCGCCCTCTGCGGTCAGTATGCACACACTACACACACACGCGTGCCTGCCCCTGCCGCAGCGCCAACCACGCCGCCGCATTCTGCGGTCAGTATGCACACACTACACACACACGCGTGCCTGCCCCTACCGCAGCGCCAACTACGCCGCCGCCCTCTGCGGTCAGTATGCACACATTACACACACACACGCGTGCCTGCCCCTGCCGCAGCGCCAACCACGCCGCCGCCCTCTGCGGTCAGTATGCACACACTACACACACACACGTGCCTGCCCCTACCGCAGCGCCAACCACGCCGCCACCCTCTGCGGTCAGTATGCACACACTACACACACACGCGTGCCTGCCCCTGCCGCAGCGCCAACCACGCCGCCGCATTCTGCGGTCAGTATGCACACACTACACACACACGCGTGCCTGCCCCTACCGCAGCGCCAACTACGCCGCCGCCCTCTGCGGTCAGTATGCACACATTACACACACACACGCGTGCCTGCCCCTGCCGCAGCGCCAACCACGCCGCCGCCCTCTGCGGTCAGTATGCACACACTACACACACACGCGTGCCTGCCCCTACCGCAGCGCCAACCACGCCGCCGCCCTCTGCGGTCAGTATACACACACTACACACACACGCGTGCCTGCCCCTACCGCAGCGCCAACCACGCCGCCGCCCTCTGCGGTCAGTATGCACACACTACACACACACACGTGCCTGCCCCTACCGCAGCGCCAACCACGCCGCCGCCCTATGCGGTCAGTATGCACACACTACACACACACGCGTGCCTGCCCCTGCCGCAGCGCCAACCACGCCGCCGCCCTCTGCGGTCAGTATGCACACACTACACACACACACGCGTGCCTGCCCCTGCCGCAGCGCCAACCACGCCGCCGCATTCTGCGGTTAGTATGCACACACTACACACACACGCGTGCCTGCCCCTACCGCAGCGCCAACCACGCCGCCGCCCTCTGCGGTCAGTATGCACACATTACACACACACACGCGTGCCTGCCCCTGCCGCAGCGCCAACCACGCCGCCGCCCTCTGCGGTCAGTATGCACACACTACACACACACGCGTGCCTGCCCCTGCCGCAGCGCCAACCACGCCGCCGCCCTCTGCGGTCAGTATGCACACACTACATACACACGCGTGCCTGCCCCTGCCGCAGCGCCAACCACGCCGCCGCCCTCTGCGGTCAGTATGCACACACTACACACACACGCGTGCCTGCCCCTGCCGCAGCGCCAACCACGCCGCCGCATTCTGCGGTCAGTATGCACACACTACACACACACGCGTGCCTGCCCCTACCGCAGCGCCAACTACGCCGCCGCCCTCTGCGGTCAGTATGCACACATTACACACACACACGCGTGCCTGCCCCTGCCGCAGCGCCAACCACGCCGCCGCCCTCTGCGGTCAGTATGCACACACTACACACACACACGTGCCTGCCCCTACCGCAGCGCCAACCACGCCGCCACCCTCTGCGGTCAGTATGCACACACTACACACACACGCGTGCCTGCCCCTGCCGCAGCGCCAACCACGCCGCCGCATTCTGCGGTCAGTATGCACACACTACACACACACGCGTGCCTGCCCCTACCGCAGCGCCAACTACGCCGCCGCCCTCTGCGGTCAGTATGCACACATTACACACACACACGCGTGCCTGCCCCTGCCGCAGTGCCAACCACGCCGCCGCCCTCTGCGGTCAGTATACACACACTACACACACACGCGTGCCTGCCCCTACCGCAGCGCCAACCACGCCGCCACCCTCTGCGGTCAGTATGCACACACTACACACACACGCGTGCCTGCCCCTGCCGCAGCGCCAACCACGCCGCCGCATTCTGCGGTCAGTATGCACACACTACACACACACGCGTGCCTGCCCCTACCGCAGCGCCAACTACGCCGCCGCCCTCTGCGGTCAGTATGCACACATTACACACACACACGCGTGCCTGCCCCTGCCGCAGTGCCAACCACGCCGCCGCCCTCTGCGGTCAGTATACACACACTACACACACACGCGTGCCTGCCCCTACCGCAGCGCCAACCACGCCGCCGCCCTCTACGGTCAGTATGCACACACTACACACACACGCGTGCCTGCCCCTACCGCAGCGCCAACTACGCCGCCGCCCTCTGCGGTCAGTATGCACACATTACACACACACACGCGTGCCTGCCCCTGCCGCAGCGCCAACCACGCCGCCGCCCTCTGCGGTCAGTATGCACACACTACACACACACACGTGCCTGCCCCTACCGCAGCGCCAACCACGCCGCCGCCCTCTGCGGTCAGTATGCACACATTACACACACACACGCGTGCCTGCCCCTGCCGCAGCGCCAACCACGCCGCCGCCCTCTGCGGTCAGTATGCACACACTACACACACACGCGTGCCTGCCCCTGCCGCAGCGCCAACCACGCCGCCGCCCTCTGCGGTCAGTATGCACACACTACATACACACGCGTGCCTGCCCCTGCCGCAGCGCCAACCACGCCGCCGCCCTCTGCGGTCAGTATGCACACACTACACACACACGCGTGCCTGCCCCTACCGCAGCGCCAACTACGCCGCCGCCCTCTGCGGTCAGTATGCACACATTACACACACACACGCGTGCCTGCCCCTGCCGCAGCGCCAACCACGCCGCCGCCCTCTGCGGTCAGTATGCACACACTACACACACACGCGTGCCTGCCCCTACCGCAGCGCCAACCACGCCGCCGCCCTCTGCGGTCAGTATGCACACACTACACACACACGCGTGCCTGCCCCTACCGCAGCGCCAACCACGCCGCCGCCCTCTGCGGTCAGTATACACACACTACACACACACGCGTGCCTGCCCCTACCGCAGCGCCAACCACGCCGCCGCCCTCTGCGGTCAGTATGCACACACTACACACACACACGTGCCTGCCCCTACCGCAGCGCCAACCACGCCGCCGCCCTATGCGGTCAGTATGCACACACTACACACACACGCGTGCCTGCCCCTGCCGCAGCGCCAACCACGCCGCCGCCCTCTGCGGTCAGTATGCACACACTACACACACACACGCGTGCCTGCCCCTGCCGCAGCGCCAACCACGCCGCCGCATTCTGCGGTTAGTATGCACACACTACACACACACGCGTGCCTGCCCCTACCGCAGCGCCAACCACGCCGCCGCCCTCTGCGGTCAGTATGCACACATTACACACACACACGCGTGCCTGCCCCTGCCGCAGCGCCAACCACGCCGCCGCCCTCTGCGGTCAGTATGCACACACTACACACACACGCGTGCCTGCCCCTGCCGCAGCGCCAACCACGCCGCCGCCCTCTGCGGTCAGTATGCACACACTACATACACACGCGTGCCTGCCCCTGCCGCAGCGCCAACCACGCCGCCGCCCTCTGCGGTCAGTATGCACACACTACATACACACGCGTGCCTGCCCCTGCCGCAGCGCCAACCACGCCGCCGCCCTCTGCGGTCAGTATGCACACACTACACACACACGCGTGCCTGCCCCTGCCGCAGCGCCAACCACGCCGCCGCATTCTGCGGTCAGTATGCACACACTACACACACACGCGTGCCTGCCCCTACCGCAGCGCCAACTACGCCGCCGCCCTCTGCGGTCAGTATGCACACATTACACACACACACGCGTGCCTGCCCCTGCCGCAGCGCCAACCACGCCGCCGCCCTCTGCGGTCAGTATGCACACACTACACACACACGCGTGCCTGCCCCTACCGCAGCGCCAACTACGCCGCCACCCTCTGCGGTGAGTATGCACACACTACACACACACGCGTGCCTGCCCCTGCCGCAGCGCCAACTACGCCGCCACCCTCTGCGGTGAGTATGCACACACTACACACACACGCGTGCCTGCCCCTACCGCAGCGCCAACCACGCCGCCGCCCTCTGCGGTCAGTATGCACACACTACACACACACGCGTGCCTGCCCCTACCGCAGCGCCAACCACGCCGCCGCCCTCTACGGTCAGTATGCACACACTACACACACACGCGTGCCTGCCCCTACCGCAGCGCCAACCACGCCGCCGCCCTCTGCGGTCAGTATGCACACACTACACACAAGCGTGCCTGCCCCTACCGCAGCGCCAACCACGCCGCCGCCCTCTACGGTCAGTATACACACAGTACACACACACGCGTGCCTGCCCCTGCCGCAGCGCCAACCACGCCGCCGCCCTTTGCGGTCAGTATACACACACTACACACACACGCGTGCCTGCCCCTACCGCAGCGCCAACCACGCCGCCGCATTCTGCGGTCAGTATGCACACACTACACACACACGCGTGCCTGCCCCTACCGCAGCGCCAACTACGCCGCCGCCCTCTGCGGTCAGTATGCACACATTACACACACACACGCGTGCCTGCCCCTGCCGCAGTGCCAACCACGCCGCCGCCCTCTGCGGTCAGTATGCACACACTACACACACACGCGTGCCTGCCCCTACCGCAGCGCCAACCACGCCGCCGCCCTCTGCGGTCAGTATGCACACACTACACACAAGCGTGCCTGCCCCTACCGCAGCGCCAACCACGCCGCCGCCCTCTGCGGTCAGTATACACACAGTACACACACACGCGTGCCTGCCCCTGCCGCAGCGCCAACCACGCCGCCGCCCTTTGCGGTCAGTATACACACACTACACACACACGCGTGCCTGCCCCTACCGCAGCGCCAACCACGCCGCCGCATTCTGCGGTCAGTATGCACACACTACACACACACGCGTGCCTGCCCCTACCGCAGCGCCAACTACGCCGCCGCCCTCTGCGGTCAGTATGCACACATTACACACACACACGCGTGCCTGCCCCTGCCGCAGTGCCAACCACGCCGCCGCCCTCTGCGGTCAGTATACACACACTACACACACACGCGTGCCTGCCCCTGCCGCAGCGCCAACCACGCCGCCGCCCTCTGCGGTCAGTATGCACACACTACACACACACGCGTGCCTGCCCCTACCGCAGCGCCAACCACGCCGCCGCCCTCTACGGTCAGTATGCACACACTACACACACACGCGTGCCTGCCCCTGCCGCAGCGCCAACCACGCCGCCGCCCTCTGCGGTCAGTATGCACACACTACACACACACGCGTGCCTGCCCCTACCGCAGCGCCAACCACGCCGCCGCCCTCTGCGGTCAGTATACACACACTACACACACACGCGTGCCTGCCCCTACCGCAGCGCCAACCACGCCGCCGCCCTCTGCGGTCAGTATGCACACACTACACACACATGCGTGCCTGCCCCTGCCGCAGCGCCAACCACGCCGCCGCCCTCTGCGGTCAGTATGCACACACTACACACACATGCGTGCCTGCCCCTGCCGCAGCGCCAACCACGCCGCCGCCCTCTGCGGTCAGTATGCACACACTACACACACATGCGTGCCTGCCCCTGCCGCAGCGCCAACCACGCCGCCGCCCTCTGCGGTCAGTATGCACACACTACACACACATGCGTGCCTGCCCCTGCCGCAGCGCCAACCACGCCGCCGCCCTCTGCGGTCAGTATGCACACACTACACACAAGCGTGCCTGCTCCTACCGCAGCGCCAACCACGCCGCCGCTCTCTGCGGTCAGTATACACACAGTACACACACACGCGTGCCTGCCCCTGCCGCAGCGCCAACCACGCCGCCGCCCTTTGCGGTCAGTATACACACACTACACACACACGCGTGCCTGCCCCTACCGCAGCGCCAACCACGCCGCTGCCCTCTGCGGTCAGTATACACACACTTCACTACACACACTAAACTACACACACACTACACTACACACACACTACACTACACACACACGCGTGCCTAACGCTTTGTTTATCAACCACAAAATTACAAAGATTTTTTCGTTTCGGCGTCATCACCCCTATTTTAATGCTATAACATGATATAAATTTTATAATAGGCGTATCGGCGCAAATGTTATCCCGCATCACTGGCTCGGTACTCGTGGTGACAGGTCAACGAAACGACCTGCCAACAGAGACCATGAGCAAAACCAACGTGGGACTCAACCTCAAGTTTAATAAAAAGGTTTGTAATTCATTCGAATATTACACAGTATGATTTGAATGAAATCAAATGCATTTTTAACTTATTCCAAAGTAGGTATAAAGGTTTTAGTTTTTCTAAGTCCTTATTGTTTAAGAACCGAGGTGTACAACACATGAACAATGCTACTGATTGTGGCATGTTTCTCAAAAATTAAATTTGACATTAGTTTTAAGTTTAGAGAAGCATGCCAGAATCAACACCAATTTATATCTACCCATACTAAACTGATTAGGTAGTCATTAATCATCATTAATAGTCATCCTATATACAAGAGAAAAAAAGCGATACAACGGATGGGCATGTTATTGGAAGTTTTTTTTTACTGTCCTAAGATATTTTTAAGGTTGAAAAAGCCTAGCGATTGGAAAATGCTGTGTCGTTCACTTATAGATTCCTCACTAATTTAGATTTAATTCTCCGTCAGAATCAAGAAGTGTCAGGGTACACGCGTCGCTGCAAGATGACCAACTCGTGGCTATATTCGGAGCGGTGTATCGAACTAGTGAAGTCTTATTCGAGTCAGTTTCCGGAGCTCTTCGATACTCTAGCGCAGAATCTCAACAATGATGTTTTCTTCGAAAGCGATCTTTGGCCGAATGAAGTTGGGTGAGTTAATTTTAGTATTATCCTTGCTTAGCGTATCGCCCCGGTTTAGCGTGGATGTAATTCACTTACGATAAAAATTATGAATGAAATGAAATTACAAAAAGTAATTTATTTAATTATCATATTAATTATTGCTAGAATTAACTACCTACTCTACTAGATTTATAAATCTAAAATTCTTTAAATTCAAATTCAAACTCATTTATGCAGTCAAGGCTCTTGTGAAATTCAAACGCTACACCATCGGTTCATAAATCTACGGCGGGAGACCACAAAACCATAAGACAGTACTGAAAAGAAGTGACAAGAAATTTAGCAAGTGCTATTTTTTTTTCTCCGTTTTTTTTTTCATACAGTGTCGTCAAATAAAAGATGATAATTATGAAACCTGTTTTTTTTTCATCACATTAGTATTATTAGTTAACAATACGATAAAGCTTCGATTTTTAAATTTAGAAGTGTCAATTAAACAATTTTTTACTAAATTATCAAAGTAAAAAGTACTTAGTCTATTTTATTTTATTCTTTATTAAGTCATACACCTTAAAGGTTAAGCCGGCTACTTAGTCTATAATAAGCAAATTATATTTAAAAAGAACTGTTATCCAAATCTGCAAATTTTCAATATTGAATTTCACTCACTATAATCGATCAATAAAAATGGGTTTGAAATAAAATTCAAGTCACAGCTTTTCCTGTTAGTTAAAGCTTAGATTCCTTATGTACTTAGTCTTTCTTTCAAGGATCCGATCATTTTCAGTTTTGTTCATACTAAGTTTAATTTTTGCTCATACATGAGTCACCTAGTTAAGCCTATTTCGCTACTCCCAACTGCTACCTCAAAGAGCTTTTTCTCTCCACAGACAAAAGAAAGCTACCGAAGTGTCAGGTTGGTTGAAGAATCAACCACATTCTAACGCCGCACGTCGCGAATGTGGCTCTGATGCCCTCGAACCAGAAGAGATGAAAGCTCTCTGGTCGACGTTAGAAACTCAACTGCAGACCTTGAAAGATAAGGAAAAGAAAGTAACGCTGCATGTTAAATGGAACCTTCTCTACAAGGTAATATGGTACTTTGTCAATTTAGCCCGAAAAGATGAAATCTTTCTAGTCTACGCTAGGAACTCTAGTTTACTGCTAGTTTAATTTTGAGACACTTTTCTCGCAAAAAATCATTCCAATGTTTTAATTACCAACTTCTAACTGTCACTGTGTTTAGATGAGCACTGAATGAGGGCTACCGTTTTCTGTCTCACCAGATGGCGCCACTGTTGAGTGAGATCCTAAATTGTAACTTTTAAAGTAAGTTTATTAATACGCACATGAAATCAAAGGTTACAGTTAGATCGAATTTTAACACAAAAGAACATTATCCTAAACATAATAGGCCATGCCACAGTGACGCCCAGTTCCGTTTTATTCGGAAAAAATGGGAACATAATCATTTTTCTAAGCTCAAATTTTTAATAACTGACATTCATTGCCAATGTACTCATATTTGCCATAATTAAGCCGAATTGTTACCAATTATTCACAACATTATTTTAATAAGAAATAAACTCGCGTAGTCAACCAACAAGCAATAACATTTGACATTTCGGAGACCTCACGCTACACTAGCGCCTCTAGCGGCGGATTCATACGCGATAGCCCTCATTGAGTGAACTCACTCTTTCGCGCATTTACAGATGTTTGTGGCGCGAATTAATCGAATGAGCATTTAAATTGATCCATAGACTATGCCCTTAGATTTGTTTTATTAATAACAAATGGAGAATAAGTAAATAACATTCACAAAACACCGTGATTTTGTAGATTTTTTTAAAAGTTTTATGAATGAAAAATGTTGCCATGGAATTATTTGATCTTGAACTATTTGTGTTCTTTATTAAAGCATTGAAAGCATTGTTTTATCTTTATAACACAGAATATAAGCAATATTGTTATATTGAATGCACATGCAGCGTGTTTGAACTATGCCACTATACGTGATTAGACGTATCAGTAGACATTTCGTTGCAGTGCTGCCACCTGGCGCCCGTCATTCCTAAAAACCCTTGGGCTTTTGGGGTGAGGATAATTTGCTCACTTTCTCGACCCTTAATATGTTAATACAAATGAAGTAATCCTTGATCTGTTTCGGTGAACAGCCAGAATTACACGAAGGAAACATCTCCCCCGATCCGCGGGCAGACTTCAAGATGTACGACCGCATCGTATGCGTGTCTCGCTCTATCACGGTGCCTTTGGCAGCCACTGGCACCGTGACCGCAGTTTATTTACCGCCACCGCCTAATACTGTTCGTCTGTCCGACCGCCTCAACGTCGAGCCCTCCTACCAGGTAAGGGAAAATTCTATCTTCTTCTATATCGTTAAATAAATCGTCGAAAGATATGTATATCACTTCCGAACGATTGAACCAAATTGGATATGGTTCCGCACGTAGTCCTTAAGTGGACCATTGTACGTGAGCTATAGCGGCCGATTACTCCAACCCTAAATTGGATAATCTTTTTTTACTGTGTTCGTTATTGTCAGGACAAGATTTGTAGAAAAAAAAGATAACATGATTATTATAAAATAACTTTTAATGAAAAGTAAATGTGTTTACTTACGGCCACCGTTTAATACTGTTCGTCTGTCCAACCACCGCAACGTTGAGTCCTCCTACCAGGTGTGTGTCTCTCGTTAATAATGTGCTGTCTCGCTCTATCACGGTGTTTACTTACGGTCACCGCCTAATACTGTTGGTCTGTCCGACCGCCTCAACGTCCAGCCTTCCTACCAGGTGTGTCTCTCTCTAATAATGTGCTGTCTCGCTCTATCACGATGTTTATTTACGGTCACCGCCTAATACTGTTCGTCTGCCCCCTAATACTGTGCGTCTGTCCGACCGCCTCAACTTCGAGCCCTCCTACCAGGTGTCTGTCTCTCTCTAATAATGTACTGTCTCGCTCTATCACGGTTTTTCTTACGGCCACCCCCTAATACTGTGCGTCTGTCCGACCGCCTCAACGTCCAGCCTTCCTACCAGGTGTGTGTCTCTCTCTAATAATGAATGAATAACTTTATTGTACACCATGAGATTGTAAATTACAATTAAATAAGACTATAACATTATAGTACAAACGGCGGCCTTATCGCTAAGAAGCAATTTCTTCCAGGCAACCGTATGTTAACTGGACTGTTACATAAAGAGTGGGAAGTAGATGGTGTCATTTAAAGTAAAACTACCATTAATAATACTTATAAATAATTATGTACAACAAAAACTAAAATAAAATACAAATACATAAACATAATATATCCATATATAAACACAATAACAATTTAATCATACTTTGGATGATGTGATGACTAGCTAAAGTGTCAGGTAATGTTCCTTTAACATTTTTTTAAAACAAGGTAATGTTTTAGCACCTCTAATTGTTTCCGGCAAGGCATTCCACAAACGAGCAGCCTGAATTACAAATGGCTTGTCCATAAATTTCGTGGAGTGCATTTGAATCTCGAGTGTTAAATTCTCTGACGATCACAAAACACGAGCATGTGTATCATGCAGGAAATTAAAACTAACTAACTAATAATGTGCCTAATACTGTTCGTCAGTCCGACCGCCTCAACGTCGAGCCCCCCTACCAGATGTGTGTCTCGCTCTATCACGGTGTTTATTTATGGTCACCGCCTAATACTGTTCGTCTGTCCGACCTCCTTAACGTCGAGCCCTCCTACCACCTGGTAGGAACGTCCAGCCTTCTACCAGGTGTGTGTCTCTCTCTAATAATGTGCTGTCTTGCTTTATCACGGTGTTTATCTACGACCACCGCCTAATACTGTTCGTCTGTCCGACCGCCTCAACGTCGAGCCCTCCTACCGGGTTTGTCTGTCTCTCTAACATTGTGCTGTCTCGCTCCATCACGGTGCCTCTGGCCGCAATTGCTACTTAAAAATCATGAAATGGAAAACTATTTTTGATCTATTGTCATGTGACCGAAAACGCCTAAGATTAGTGGAGCCTCAAATGACGTCACCTGTATGTAAATATGATGTAGGTTGATGTTACATTACGTTGTACTGTTAGACGTTTTGTTGAGAGCCGTGTGATATCACCTGCCTGTACATGGAGCACGCTGTGCCTGTAATACGCCATATTTTCTAGAGAAAAGTTTTCGCGGTATATTTGAAAACAGAATTTGTATTCTCGTTTTTTATAGTGATATACGCAACAGATTTATAAACACTAAACGTAATTAATTAGTTTTCAAGAATCTGTTAAATAGCCATAATTTCTTAACACCACTTGCGATACATCTGATGAATCTTCAAAAAATTAATTTGTTAATAAAACAAAAAATATCATATATTCCATTAATTTTAATTTACAATAATTATTTCCTCTAGGTTATGTTTGACGAGCCGTTCCCTGGAGCTATGACGGAAGATTTGTTCGATGAGCCAAGATTCTACAGGTAACAAGGTTTAAACATTAAAAAAGGGTTTTTTAAATACCTTAAATGTATGACATCTATTTTGAATAAAAAGGCCCACTAATACAAGCCTGTGCTTATTTTAGCAGGTTTTTTACCTTTGGTGCTAGTTCGAAATTAAACTGCTGGACTTGTTGAGAGTATGTATTGTAATGACAAATATGATATATTCTTGATGATAAAAAAATACTATAAATTTAAATAATATGATGGCGTCGTGTGTTCGTCCCGGCGCTGCATGGTAGAATGTTCGAGAGGACGAACGAACGTCTAGCGACTTGTTTGTAGAATGTATGGAATGAGTAGAGATTCGTCAACAACCTTTTTACCGCAACATACTTATTAAATGCAATACTAATAATACTTTTATAGTTAACAAGTCATTAGCTATTTTTTATAAACTTGAGATAAAATAACAATTTTTTATTGCTTGATTGATAAATATCAATCTATACCATAGAGCAGGTTTAAAATGCGTTTTTTAACCTTTAAAACTTTTATCCATATCCATGCTTTAAAACCTCTATTGAAGATTCTGAACCAGTTAACCAAGATTAAAACATCCAATGTCATCTTATATATAAAATTCTCGTGTCACAATGTTAGTAACCATACTCCTCCGAAACGGTCTGACCGATTTTTATAGATTTTTTTATGCATATTCCGTGGGTCTGAGAATCGGCTACTATCTATTTTTCATATCCTTAAGTGATAATGGTTGTCCACCTGTAACGTAGTGTTCTGAACCCTACAATGCGCCTTCGTGCCAAAATTTAAACTATTGGGTATTGTAACGTAGTGATCTCATATGGGTTAGGAGGAATGATTTCCCAGGAAATTGATAGAACACTACGTTACACACCCCCAAATTTTATTTACACAATATTTAATTTTTTATAATGTGGTATTAAAAATACATACAACCCTAAATTTTCTCTTCTACCACCTGCCCCTATTTTTATGGCGGTACGAAGTTTGCTGGGTCAGCTAGTAAAATATATTTAAATATGACACGTTGAACATATTTCTTCTACACAGAATGTTGCCTACTAATATGTTGAACATATCGTACGGCCGCAAACTGCGCAACTCCATAAGCTGCGCCCCGGAGACTTTCACAAGGGCTCCTACTCTGCTACGCCGTGATGGAAACCACTCGGCATTCGCTAGCTATAGGTAAGACCAATAATCAAATAAATTATCTAATAAGTATCTAAATAAGTAATCTAATAAATTTATCAGTTTTATTATTACAAAAAAGCATTTGTTTCAAAGACGTCATCATTAAGGGCCAGTTAAAAAAAATAACCTTCAGTAAAAGTATAATTTTTTAACGTTTCTTCTCACATTTAGCAAAATAATAAAAATATAAAGACGACAAAGCTCTAATAGGTCTATCTTTTACGGGGGTTTGACCATTGAAACTGGCCGTAAGTCAAGTGTTGTCTATTCTATTGTTATAGCAAAGAAAGTGACAGGATCAACTTTAGTCATACTTAAAACTTAATTGTCTTTTCTGAGTTCCCATATGCTCAAGCGTTATAACTCTTATTCACACTTATTTATTGGTTACAGCCCGCCAACAACAACGACAGAAATGAAGCCTATTCAGTTTGTCAAAGAAAACGCTACCGCTTCTACTAAAAACGGTCCGCAGGTAAAGTTTTGTCACGTATACTTGGTTGTTTATTTTTTTCATGTCAAAACCTTTGACATGAAAAAAATAAGAGTAAAGAATTAAAGCTTTATCAATAGATTTTGAACTGAATATCCTAGATATAAAGTTTAAAATATATATTTAAATAACCAGATGTCTTGTTGACTTTATCTAGCTTATATTTAACACTAAAAATCAGTTTTGCATCACAAATCGTGACTAAAAAGGAATTACCTGATTTGCCCCAAAATAACAACATACCGCATCGTTACATTGTATATTTATAATAATTTGCACGCGGCAGTTATGAGTTGAATTTCTCTGTCTGTTGAAGTTTTGATTAAGTAGCCGTAAAAATGTTTGTCAGCAGGAGAATGCCACCCATCTACTTAGAAGTTTACTAAAGATTAGTGAAGACGAAGAACAGGCCAAAAAGAACAATGTTAAGGTAAGCTGTTTTGCTTTTATGCCGGCTATTCGTGTTTGCAATTTGTAAACTTGACATCAGTCTGTCCTTTTCACTCCTCATTAGGCGTGATAAAGACAGACTGTTGTCAAGTTAGCAAATAGCAAATACGAATAGCCAAGTGAAGTGCTGGCATTGAATGAACTGGTTTTCTTATCCTCCACAAATCGTCAAAGCGAATGAATGAGTACCTAACGTTAATCAAATGAGAGAATCTTATGTAAGAAAAACTGTTGTCTAATTAGGTCGAACTTTGTTATTTAATTTTCACTTTTAGTTATTTATTTAGCGTTTGCTTAGTTATTCTATCGACCCTAAATTAAATGCAACACACTTTTGTAAGACAACTGTTTTATTATAAGTTGTGTGATTGCGCCGTGTAAGTTTATGGTTTTATCCCCAGGGTGCTAATGATCAAAATTGGCGGAAGAAAGAGAACAGTTCGCAGCCACCACTACTACCAACGCCAAAGTAAGTCTGTTATCTAACGCTTTATTCACCAAACATTAGTAAGGAGACATTTTTTAGGGTTCCGTACCTCAAAAGGAAAAAACGGAACCCTTATAGGATCACTTTGTTGTCCGTCCGTCTGTCAAGACGTTTTTCTTAGGAACGCGTGGAGGTATCAAACTGAAATTCATATCTAATACTCAGGCCTACTGTCCCCTGGAGCTGTGAAAAAATCAAACTTCTAAGCCAAAGCAATCAAAAGATACAACCGCTTATGCTGCAAATTTTCGAAACTCGCGCGGGAATCAAAACCTACAGGGTACTTCCCGTGAACTTAGAATCTTGAAATTTGGTACGAAGTAACTCTTATAGTACAGATAAGGGAAAAATTGCGAAAACCATAAATTTTTAGTTACATCATATAACAAATTTTTTTTTGAAAATTTTAAAGTTACTACAACTTTTCTCTTGAACGCGTAGAGGTATTAAATTGAGTTTGTTCGGAACCCTCGGTGCGCGAGTCTGACTCGCACATGTCCGGTTTTTTCTCTATCAATTTGGATCTTTTTGTCAAACGCACTAAGGTCACCTATGAAATGGAGAAACTTCGCATTTTTCAGTAACAGACTATACAGATTTGCATTCCACTATCTTTACTAAAATCAAATTTGCTCACAATAGAGCCTAAGCTTCATTACCCGATAATGTGTAGGATTTACGCTTTAGTAAATCCTTTCCATTAGATCTTGATAATGATTAATACAGTTACTAGTACTTATTTTTATTTCGATCCAAATCAAACGTTTAGCGCCTTGAAGTGATAAGCGCCACATTTCTATTATGACTGATATTTGGACTGTCACAGATCATTCTGTCTAGATGATATAAAGCGAATAGATCTTTAAAGAGTTTTTAACCCCTGGTCTATGTAGCCCTCCATTTTGTTTTTCACGGCCGGAAAATAAAAAAAAAACTCCGGCCGATTTTCCTCTTATTATTCGAGTTCTACTGTACATCCAGGCTTCATTTGTCTTAAATCAATCCTGAATAGTTTCTCTACAAACTTATCTATATATAAGATGTATAATTTTAAAAACCATTACTAAATATGATAAAACGCGAAATATGAAAATAATTTTCTCAACTCATGGTAGAAGTCATCCACTTACATAGACGAGGGGATACGGAAAACCTAATGAGTTGTTGGTGGCATTGTATGTAACTAGCGCTGAAATAAAATATTATAGATAAGTACTAGAAACAACTGAGACTTTAATCTTTCAAACGTTGATTAATGAGTTTGTTCATATATTTAAAATAATTTGAATGCAATAAAAACTTTACTCAAAATCGATGTGTTCCATGCAGCATATTGTTTTGGAATTTGTTCAATGGGTAAGGTCGATATGGCGTTCAATGTGTGTTGTTTTAAGATATAACGAAGACCTCGTTTGCTTCTCATTTAAGCTTCTTTACGTCGCTTCATACCAAAATATATTTGTTTTATTTAAACTCTGAACGTCCTTAAAACCGAAGTTTTAAATAAGATGATTTTAAAGTATTTTATTATTTTTTTGTCTTTGTATCAGCGTCAGGTAAGACTACCCTTTGTTCTATGGTTTCGTCACTATTTTCAAAAAGTATTTATTGGAGTTTTTGATTGGATTGTTTGTACATTATCATCGTAAACTTTGATTTCAGCTGTCCATGGTCCCCACCTGTTCTAAAATACAAAATAATTGTCTGCCACTTTTCCTAATTACTAAGATTATGCCTTGAACTAGTTGCGCAATGTTCTGTCTCCTTTCAGCAGATACAAATGACATTTGTGTGAAGTCAAGAGAATATTGCGGAACTATTTAACTGTGTTGCTAATAAATAAATGTTGAAAATTTTTGAGGAATTGATGTTATCTTGGTTACGTTCGTAGTTATGATCACACTCCACAAATCATTGAGACTTAACATTTCTGTTCAGAGGGCCACAGCAAAATAATTGGCGCAAAGAAATGACCCACAAACCACAGCAAGCGCAAGTGGCCAACGAATGGACCAATGCTAACTTTAAGGTAAGTAATTATAATATTATCTATATTATATGAACTAAGACTTGTTATTTGTTTAGGGTAGAAGCAATTTATTTTATATATATACTTAAAATTCATGCCAGTAAAATTAATCTTACTTGGCGACATAACATGGCAAGACATTCGTTCCCTCTCGCACCAACTGTCGGGAATAATGTGCGAGAATTAATATACAGGCTCTGAAAGCGTTTTTATTTTATAGTACGTACTTAAATAATACTGTTACTAGAAATGTATAATTTAAAAGGATATGATTTTCAGGTGTTTCGTGTCCTGAAATTGATAGGTCGCATAATAATTAGATACTTGTTGAAAAGATAACGAGAGGTACATATCTTTATTTAGAATGTTTGATTTTGTGTTGATTATTATATATCACTTTACATAAATCTAATAAAAAGAAATGTTGTCATTGTGTGTTTGTTCACGACTGCCATTACATTACATAGGCTATGTCATCAAACATATTTTCAGTTATTTAATACCTTTTGTTTTGTTTTTGTTCACTTGAATCAGTTTAATGAACATAATTTGTTACACTAAAGTCCACAAAACATTGTAAATGGGTTTCATGTATGATGTCATATTTTTTATTGCATTTCCACATAGTACAAAAAAGTTTTGTTTAAGTTTAAATCTACTATTTGTATTAGTCATCAACCAATAATGTCCCCTAATGGGCAGGTCTTCGTTGTGAATGAAAAAGGGGGATTAGGAAATGACCCACCACGCGGCCCAGTGCTGATTGGTAGATGTTAACGACTGCAGATGCTGCTGGAACTAACTGCTTATTAGTATGAGTATTTTAGCAAAATATAAAATGTCGTATACTCTTCGATCTCTAGTAAGATTAAGGCACCTTCCTCATCGGTTCGTGCTCGATTCGTTTTCGTTTCTGTACCGAATCTGTTCAGATTATTTACCGAGTGCACATAATTAAATGATAGCTGACTGAGTTGTTTCGGTACAGAATCGTTACCGAGCAGTGCACAGTTCTCTGTACCGAGTGCTTCCGAATGCTACCGAATCATTCGACTCGCCCGTCCCGTTTCTCCCACAAACAAAACGAAACGATAGCGTACCGAAACCGAGCCGATGAAGAAGTTGTAAAGAATCTGTACATATTCGGTATAGAAACAAAAACGAAGCGAGCCCGTACCGACCCGGTCAGGAAGGCGTCTTACACCAATTTGATAAACATTATTTTTAAACATTATATCTATTAACGGGATTGTTACCATGTACCTTGTTTTTATGAGTCTCCGATATTTTGACACTGTTGCAAGCGCATGATCTGAGCAGCAGAGTACCGGAGTAACGGAGAGTTACTCCGTGATCATGACGCTTGCAACAGTGCTGAAATATCGGACTCATAAATAAACCTGTACCTTACATGGTAACATGCCCGTTAATAGCTATAATAAAATCATTTTCAAATATTGCCTATTATAGTGCGACCAACGAAAGAATGCTATTCTGACAGGTCGTGTCAGTTCCTTATGGCGACAGAATAAAATACACTTTAGATCTAATAAAAAAGAGGTTCGAAAATTAACTCTAATGCTATTACCATAAGGAACTGACACGACCTGTCAGAATCACATTCTTTCGTTGGCCGCACTATAATAGGCAATATTTGAAAATGATTTTATTATAGCTATTAAATTAGGTTTCACTTTTTCAGAATCAGCCCCCCGTCCCCCCGTTCCCCAATTTCGGTCAACCTTTCCAAGGGCCCGTGCCCAACCAGATCCCGTTTCCCCAATTCCAGAACCCGCACTTCCAACGCAACCAGAACCACCACGGCAACCAGGAGGTGAACACTCGCAACCAGAACCACAACCAGTACAGCAACAATCAGTTCAGTAACCGCACGCACCATAACCAGGGCTTCCCGAAGCATTTGCCTTCGGTCAGCGGGTCTAATGTTACTCTAGGCCCGAGCTGGGGACAAGGACAGGTAATAATTACATTTTCAACACACTTGCTCAAAAAATGCATTTACGGAGGTTGTATACATTGTTCGAAAGTTCAAAATTACGACCCATACAACGGAGCGTGCTGTAAAACGTTTTACCGCTCGGAGAGGAGAAGGAAAGATAGGATAGCTTACATCTCAGTTTATAGTCGCAATATTATTTTATTGAAAATTATTACTTTTGGGCGGTAAGAAGTTTGCCGGGTCAGCTAGTTATAATATAGTGTCTAATGTTGTATAAGTAATGCTACGGAACCGTTCGTACGCAAGCCCGATTTATATTTGACCGGTTTAAAAAAAACTTAGTCAACGCAGCCGCAATCGGTCTAGTTTAGATATTTTCTTATATCATACATCATTAATTGTAAAATTAATTCAAGTTATTACTTAAAAAACCTTAAAATAGACAAACAAATATATTTTGCGCAAGTCTTATAGAGTCTATTAATTTTGCAGCAGCAACAGGCTGCAGCTAGCAAGCCGAATTCGAATCAAACCAGTTCTGCAGAGAAGTTGTCAAATCCCTTCGTGCCACTACAAGTGCAGACAAGTCAAAGGTTAGTACTAGATAAACATAATGACATGTGAAAAAACTATTTTTAGTAGCTTATTTATTATATAACAACTTATATCCGATATCTAGTGTTGTAACTTTAAAAATATATATGGCTATCATCCTCTCTAGAAAGAGCACATCCGTATGATATAAAAGCATGTTTTAACGCTCAATTGTCAAAGTAATATGGATTGAAAATTATTGATTGAAAGTTAAAAAACGTAAAAGCGGACATGACTCATCGTTGTTTTGAAATTTAATGTACTTTTCAGTGTTGTTGTTTTTTATTACCAACTTGTAATTAAAATTTGTTAAACAATTATGGAGTTTGTACTATTGTATCTTTTTGTAGACGTATTCAAAATACAAGTGGACCCTCAACGAAGAAGGAGGAGATGCCGGCCCCTAAACCTTCTCAGCCCCGACCTCAACCTACCAATCAAAATGTGAGTATTAAAATTAGAATCAATAATTATACATATAATAAAATGGAAGGAAAGTCAAAACTGTACATTGAATATTTTTTAAATAAGACTGGGTGTGATCTACAATCGATACCGAAGCCAAAAATATAATTTTTTAGAATTTTTGTCTGTTTGTCTGTATGTGTGTCCGGGAAAATCTCAAAAACTACTGCATACGAATATTATTAAGAAGTTGGGTCAACATATAGGCTACATATCATCACGCTATCACCTACTAATTAAATCCACGCGTACGAAGTCGCGGGCGGCCGCTAGTTTTAAATATACATATATATATGTTAATATTTTTACTCTCACACCCATTAGCCCAGACCAAAAGAAAACACTATAAGGCTTGTGCTATATAATAGATAGAAACACGTGATGTGTATATTTATGTAGGAAAATAGATAAACCGATGACTGTTTACTCAAAAATTCGTCATATAATTACCACTCTACTCAGAGGCCGCCATGGAGGTGTTGTAAAGACTAATAGTCCAAGAGCCCACTGCGAAATATCTACCCGAATCGGACTTACGGACAAATCGTGTACGATTCGATGGGGAATGTGGTCGTGATAGGGTTGCCGGACATGATAAACCCTGTATCTTGACCGAAGGGTCGAAAAAAGGGCCACTTCCGGTCAATTTTTCGGGAGCCTGCTACCCGGATAAAACTTACAATCAAAATTAGTGCCAATCGATAGGGGATGTTGAGCACTTTAAGGAAAAATCGGGTTGCCACCCCCCACCCTGTCAGGGGTTGCGGCAGCCACCCTTAAGTGTGACCCATTTTCCTATTGCTCTACCCGAATCGAACTTACGATTTTTTTTTTTCCAAATCGAAGCTTGAACTTTCCCCAACACGAAAAAATAGGGTTGCCACTTCTGACCTTGACCAGAACAGCCGTCAGCCAGCCCCGAGTTACCCAATTTCGAGGTTCCAATTTCGATCGCAATTTAACTACCCGCATCGAACTTACGATTTCTTTTTTTTTTAAATCGAAGCTTGAATTTCCCCGAACACAAAAAAACGAGGTTGCCAACTTTGGCCTTGACTGAAAATTTTTCTGCCAGTGAATTATGGCGTCAATATTAATTTATTTTATTTTGGAGCAGATCGAAACGAATCATGAAAAAACATTAGAAAATCAGATTTTTTTTTTTTATTTCATTTTATAATTCGAAAAGAAATCGCTGTTATATTTCCCATCGGATATTTCCAGTAGCAAATTTTTATATTTGATGTTCAAATCTTGGAGGTAGAAGACTTTTTCTTTCTTAACAATTTCTTCCTGGATGAAAATGGAAAAGACTTCAAAAGCGGTATTGTGAATTTGTCTTGTTCCATGCCAAATCCCTGCATCTTGATCGTCCTGAACCGATTTTTCACACGATTTGTAAAAATTCAGTTTGCAAATTTTGTGATAATTCAAAACATTGCGACCTAATAATTTATTCAGCAATCGCGTGTCTTCCAACTTTTCTGCAGATTCCTTCAATCGATTTAACGTTTCAGGGCAGTTCGATGTGATTGTTTGAAATCTCTTTCCGCCTGCTCTTTTCACCGCGATCCCTTCTACCTGGGAATTTTGAAAAGACCCCATAATACATGAGGACGTAGCAGCTGCTGTCGTTACACTGCTGCCACGATCTCAACGCTTCGATCTGCTCCAAAATAAAATAAATTAATATTGACGCCATAATTCACTGGCAGAAAAATTTTCAGTCAAGGCCAAAGTTGGCAACCTCGTTTTTTTGTGTTCGGGGAAATTCAAGCTTCGATTTAAAAAAAAAAGAAATCGTAAGTTCGATGCGGGTAGTTAAATTGCGATCGAAATTGGAACCTCGAAATTGGGTAACTCGGGGCTGGCTGACGGCTGTTCTGGTCAAGGTCAGAAGTGGCAACCCTATTTTTTCGTGTTGGGGAAAGTTCAAGCTTCGATTTGGAAAAAAAAAATCGTAAGATCGATCCGGGTAGTGCAATAGGAAAATGGGCCACACTTAAGGGTGGCTGCCGCAACCCCTGACAGGGTGGGGGGTGGCAACCCGATTTTTCCTTAAAGTGCTCAACATCCCCTATCGATTGGCACTAATTTTGATTGTAAGTTTTATCCGGGTAGCAGGCTCCCGAAAAATTGACCGGAAGTGGCCCTTTTTTCGACGCTTCGGTCAAGATACAGGGTTTATCATGTCCGGCAACCCTATCACGACCACATTCCCCATCGAATCGTACACGATTTGTCCGTAAGTCCGATTCGGGTAGATATTTCGCAGTGGGCTCTCCGACTATAAGATGCTATTTGCAATATGGTAGTCAGACTCCACTTAAGTGAATGCAAATTGAATTTTATCAAGTAGTTATAAGGATGATATTTGTAAATTTTATGATAAATATCTGACATTAATTTTGTATTCCAGACCAGTTGACCACGTTTATTATAATTTACTCACTTTGCCCTAATCACCTTAAAAAGTGCATTAACCAATTTGCAAAATAATTTTGTGTAGAGTAAACATTAACCCAATTATTCAACAAAAAATATTATTATATATTTTTGTTTTTATTATTTGTTTCTTCGTAATAGCTATATAAAGTGCATTTTTCATTGTCAGGTGCAACCTCTAAGGCAGGATTCCTCGTCACGACCACAAAAGAAGAAAAAACCGAGAATAGCGGCAAATCTACCATTTCAAATAGACTAATTGTTCGCGTTAACATGAGTTTAAAAAATACAAAACTAGCGTTGAAAATAAAAAGGAAAAATATGAAAAGTAGCAGGTGACAAAAACAGAGTGTTATGTTTAGGTGATAAGATTGTAAATAAATGTCTTACAGAAAAAAATAGAAAAATATCCCTTCAAAATTTCTCATAATAAAACTCAAATTGAGTTGTATATTATGTAAATACGATGAAGAGAACTTATATTTAAGTAGTTGACGAAAATGTTGTTCTAGATATTGGAAACATTGATGGTAGTTTACAGAAACATTTATTTGAGACGGACACATCAAATTCATTTGTCTGGAAGTATTTTTGTTATCAATTTGGTTATTTTTTTATTTGGTATCGTGTGGAGTTTTACAATGAACACAACCTAAATGAGTCCTAAGATCTATTTAAACAATTATTTTAAATACGTACTATTTAAATCACATGTGATAAATATTTTAAGTACATTAGAAACATTGTCATAGTTTCATGTTATGTACAGTTTGGCTGATGAATCTTGACCTGTCTGAAGTTAGCTATTTGACTGAACTTCAGCCAAACAATTTATTCCTAAATAAAAATAAATGCACAACAAAAAGTCTAACTAGAGATTTGTCAAGATTCGTGGGCTGTAATAAACAGAGATTTTATTATTCATGTAGTACAAACGACATAAATAATATTTTTTAACTTATTTAGTTGACAGCTAAATAATATTTTTTTAATAATAACTTCATATTGATATGTTGATACTGCAAACATAATAGTTGTATCGCTAACTGTATGGACTGTATGAATCTTGTTACATAATTGTTATTTCTTAACGTCTCCAATCAACATTGATTAAAAATGAATGACTGTATTTTTTTCTGAAATCAAATCAATTTTGTTAAATTAAATATTCTTCCGACGAATGTATTATTGTTTTATTTTTATCATAAATACATATTTAACTTAAATTGTCTTGATTGGTAAGAAACAAGACTGAATAAGTGTTTACTGGTATGAACGTCATCATCATTACTCATACATAACTATTCACAAGTAGGCACTTCCTATGAGTTTCCTATATCATTATGTAGATAGACAAACAAATTTCACGCTTTACGTGATTTAGCGGCAAAGTGACCGCACTCTATTGAACTGGTGGAACAAACTACGTTAAAAGACTGTGGCACTAACTTCACATTGAAATTATTAAAGCAGTTTTGATGGCGTAAACTAGACATAACAGAAGGAACGTCTATAGAGGTCAGTCCTGTTTATAAATATTTTTGTTTAAATACCTATGGGTGAATTAAAATAGATAAGATATATGAAGTTTTTTTTTTAATATTCTCAAAGGTTTTTAAACAGAAGGCAAAGCATTAATGCTGTGGCCACATTAACACAAATTAGATAGTACAGCAGGTAATCTACATACAAAGTGCGGTCGAGCGACGCACACATAGACGCAGCTCACAGACACGATATCTCCGACCGCTTGACCAGTGCGAGCGCGTCTTTTACCGCTTGAGACGTGCGTCTGTGAAAACGCGAATAACAAAATAGTTATTATAAAGGTTTCAGTGGATGGTTGTTTCAATTCAACATAAAGCGGTATATTGTCGTTTTTTTAAATTGTATTTATTGTAACAATAACATGAAAACTAAAATACTCTATTTAATAAATATATTAACTAGATACGTTCGAGTGCCACTACCGCGTTTTTTTGAGCCAAGCAAACGTTGACAATCCTAGAGCAACCGCTGGGTATGAAAAGTGAAGTACATAATATACAGATTACCTTCTGCACTATCTGTTATGTGCTATTAATGTGAGTGCGGTCCAATTTTGAGACTGTAGGTATATAAGATTTTGTAACTTTCTAAATAATTGTGGTTTTGTTATTTCAATTTTACCGAGATGTTGCGAATATGAAGAAGAGTGAAGCAGTACGAGACGGTGATTTAGACACACGCGCACTCTCAGACTATATTCTGGTGGCCACCAGGTATGTAGAAAATATGTCAAACACCTGCAAAGCGTCACTGAAGATTACTTTAAAAAATTTGCCCAGCTAATGCTATGCTATTTTATGAAATATGATAATAGTAAATGCAAATATGTATAAAAGTATAATACTCTTTGGCAAACAAATGAATGTCTTTAAACTTACTCTGCCTTATTACAAAACAAAGACTAAAATTAAAACTGGACTAAAACTGCTGCTGTCACTTTCGTTTGCTAAAAAAAAGGTAAATAAAAAAAAACGAAAATCCTGGTAAGGAACACAGCTACTTTCAACAGTCGGGACCCATTAGATTAAAGAATGGATTTTTTTTTCAATAATGGGTCCCGACTGTTAAAGAAGCTTTGTTCCTTACGTATTAGAATTATTAGACTACTGGACTTGTTTTTTTCTTTTCTGTTTTTATTTGAAGTAAAAATTAAACTGTTTTTTATTTCACACTTTTTAGTTAGGATTATAAGATGGTATACCACAGTCTTGTCACTTCAGTAAGGGAGTTAATATCGCCGGGATTATTAAGTACCTTGCGGTGGTCTAAATGATTGATTTATTAAGACTTTTTTTTTAGATTGCTGCCTGGTACCTCTGTTATAGTTGGTATTGTGAACCTGTCTGGTAATAATGATGTTGTGGACCTCTCCTCTCTAAAGCTCCTTCCATCACCTCTTCAGGTTGTTGCCTCTGGAGTGAAGTGTTCGCTCCAAAAAGGGTATATATACAAACTTTTACTGATACCTGTCTAATTAAGTTCTTGCTTACAATGAATAAGTTGTAAAGATCTGCTTTTCCTATCTGGATAATACATATATATATATATGAGTGGTCAAGTAAACTTATAAAATACCACAGTATTCCTTTTATGAAATAGGGCCTTGGAAGTAAAAGAAAAATTAATAGTTTGAACACCTACTGCTATTACTATCCTTTTATATATATGCACTCATTAACTTAAGAAAAATATACCCTCAAAATGTGTTTGATTTATATTTAGATATATTATTTCTTTACAGAACTATAGTCCCCAAGAACAACATAAAAGTTTCAGGACATTGTGCCCTAGTCCTTGAGACAGTTAAGAAATGCTGCTAAAATAATATTTATAAAATATGAATGAAAAAATAATAATAAATGATGTAAAGCGAAGTTTGTTTTATTATACAAAAAACGTTAACTTAGAAACATTCACTTATTTTACAAAAGTCTAATTATTTTTTGTACGATCAAGCCAATTGATTCCTGACCTGACCCATTTGCCTGATATTTCACTTAAAAATGTCAAAACAGACAAGTTTTCCTTTGTAGAAAACAGGTGATTGCATTTAGGACCTTCTAATAGCAAGGAAACTGTGTTAATAAACAAAATGAATCAAACAAATTGAAATTTGACCTTTATTTTCTATGCAGTAGAACATATACACATAAAATTGGAATAGTAGTTTGACTTTCGAAATCACTTTTAAAATCGACAAACTCTTTCGATTTCTTGACATTATCGTGGGCAGCACTTCTATTAAATTTAATCTCAAAATTATGTCACAGGACAGAGGCAAAATCTGTCATGTCAAATATGGTTGTTCAGAATATATTTAAGCAAAATTCAACCTTATTGTTTTAAAGTGGTTGTAACAAAATAAGCTAATGGTGGTCCGCAATCAAATTGGTGGATTGTTCTTTAAAGAACAGTAGAATTTTCTACAGAGTAAGTTTCATGTGGGAAGTGTATTGGCAAATTTGACAATCTTTTTTGTTTTAATCAGTCTTGAATAAATACTTCTCACATTCTAAAAGTCTAATCCTCCTTCTAAAAAACATAAACAGTCAACTTTGTTGATGATTAAATCCAGATCCTTCTTATTGATAGTTTTCCTTTTGTTTGTTATTGTATATGAATATGTCTCTTTTGCTAAAGTTTCTAGAAATAGTTCCTGAAATTAGATAAAATAAAAAATAATTATTTATTTTATTGCTTTGTGCTAACAACATTCACAAATTAGTGAATTTGGTCTAGGATATAGGAACTTTAAGCAATGAAGTAATAAGTTTTTATAAGAAAGTAGCAAACCCGGCGAACTCCGTTTCGCCACCAGATGGCTTCGTTTTATGTAACATTTCGTTTGGTGATTAAAAGAAGAAATTTTTTTTTGAAATATTTCCTGTATTTTCTTTGCTATAAACCTCACGGAGCCCGAGACCTTTCCAACGAATGCAAAACCGTGGAAATCGGTTCGTGCGTTCTGGAGTTATAGCGTCAGGAAGGAAAACCCGACTTATTTTTATATAATAGACTAGTGGCCCGCCCTCGCTTCTACAATTCGAATTTTTGTCAACTTTTAAACGTTCCTTAGACCTCCACAAACATTTCAAGACCAAGATAAATCCGTTCAACCGTTCTCGAGTTTTAGCGAGACCAACGAACAGCAATTGATTTTTATATATATAGATATACTTACGGTGGCCTTTGTAACTAAAAAAACTGCGTCACCAGATAACACGCTAACATCAGGATCCATTTTCATAATGTTTTTTATCCTCGCCATGGGCAACCGTGTTGAACGTATAACCTCACTTTTGCTAGCTACATTCGCAGGTTTTTTTTCTATTGAAACTTGATCTTCGGCATTCAAAATCTCAGAATCTTCAGTTGGGATAATATTCTCAGAGGCTTCAGATAGCTCAGTGTTATGATATTCAGTCGGTTGCAAATATTGTTCGCTATCGTCAATTATATCCGATATGTCAACATCTGTGTAATGCTCCTCTTCCGTCATTGTATGAATTTGTGTTAATCAAGAACTAGCTACAGCCTATTTCAGTTAAAACAAATAAATATTTTTTAAAATCAAAGGTGCGCGCGAATATCACCGAGAAAAACAATATTCGAAAGCTGTCCATGTCAAACAGCTGTTTTTTTGTTATATTTTTTCTTTCAGGAAGACAAAGTATTTGTAGTACATACAGCCTAGTCCTTAGTAGTTTTTTTATAATTTAGGTTTCCTAATCAGGGGTATAAACGAGGCCCTTTTCACTCACTGCACTTCCGGCCGTCTGTCTGTCTGTTGCCAAGCTGTAAGTATATCAGGAACTGTGATAGCTAGACTGTTAAAATTTTCACAGATGATGTATTTCCGTTGCCGCTATAATAACAAATACTAAAATCATAAAGCCCTGTGCATATTAACGTATCGTGGCGCGCCAGAAGCACATCGGTTTCATTCATTTACTATGGTTAGAAACATATCGTGTCGTGTCGACGCTCTAACCTCTCTCTCTCCCTCTAACCCATAATAAATGTATAAAACCGGCGCCCCACGACAGTTTAATATACACAGGGCTTAAAACGAATAAAATGAATTTATAAGGGGCTCCAATACAACAATTATGTGTTTTTTTGCTCTATATTATTAACGGTAACGGGCTAGACGCTTGAAATAAACACAGAATATTTACTTAAATATTCAATTTACAAATAAATAAATATTTAAGGTGAGCTTCTTTAAAATAGTCGCACTTGGCCGGGTTTTTTTTTATATTAGAATACGATTCGTCAATTTTCTCAATGAGCTTCTGTGAAGAAGTCAGCACTACATTAAATTATCTCTTTTTGAGATACCCAACCCTTGCTTCGTCTGGACCAACACAACACCACGTTGTTTGTAGCGATGTATGTAAATAGTCTTCTATGACTAGCCAGCAGACGGTTCACCTGATGGTAAGTAATCACCGAAACCGGAACCTGACCCGAACACCGGACATCTCTGTTCATGGGCGACAAAAGTTTGTTGCAGATGCAAACACACAAATATGCTATGTTACAAAAGGAATTTCTAAAGTCATAATGACGGTCGCATCACAATTCATATACTAAAACTTATTACAAAAAACAGTGATGTTCACACATTTAATACAAGGAACAAAAATAAACTAACTTTACCTGCTACTAGGCTTCACAAAATCAATAATTCATTTAACGGTCCTTGTGTTCGCTTATACAATAAAGTCCCAAGCAATGTCCAAAAGTTAACCATAAATAAATTCAAAGATAGTATAAAAAAACGAGCGAGCCTTACAGTAGTCGCGTATAATGTGTAACATTTGAAACCTCACCTTATTAAAAAAAGAAATAAAACCTATTACAAAAGGAATAAGCCATTTGAACAGTATGTTTTAAAATCAAATCAAATAGCGCGCGCTCTCGCGACTTCCTGTTACACACTTCCGTCCCATTTCACGAAATCACTTCCACAAATTGCAGGAAAGCGAGAGGAAAGCTGTTACACATCAAAAAGGACTTATTATAAAAGCTTAATACAAACTGTCGATTATATTACATACAAAAATGCTTGGGTTTGAACTGTTCCAATCATTCCAACCGGTTTACTATATTAAATAAATCTTGGATTGTATTGACGTTGTAACAACATAATGATTTGTAAATGTTGCTACATTATACTTTTAATGTTGTGGAGTTCTTTTCGCTCGTTTTTCTCCGCAGCTAAAAAATATGTCTAATAACGAGCGGTGGGGAAAAGAAAATTTGGACGATTCATAAGAGTTATACTATACATCCAATTTAAATAAAGATATATTGATTTCTCATTTCTGATTAACTTTTATCACTGTTTTAGGGTCGTATAGGCCCGGAATTACAGCAGTTGATAATATTTTTGTTCTACCTGGTAATTGGTAAGGAATTCCAACCAAAGCTCAGGAAACACGTCACAATTATTCATTTCCAACTTTTTACCCGAGTCGAGGATTGGCGTTACTTGAGGAACGGCCTAACTAGACCAAAATCTTCATCTTTATCATATCAGCTGTATACGTACGACATTCATTACTTAACACAGGCATGGAACTCCACAAAGATCGGTTTTGCTACAGTCGTATCCATGGGCTTCCCGCAACCTTCCGTCCACTTTATGAGGGGCCTACTCACTGAGCTTCGTCCGGTGTATGGACGCCATTCAAAAACCTTTCTGTTCAGCGGCCATCGGTTCTCCTGACTACGTGTCACGCCCAATGCCACTTCAGTCAAGGCCGGATTTGAAAGTGTGGTTGCTCTGAGGCAACGAAGAAGCGGGGGCCCAGGGGAGCATTTGAAAAATATGGCGCTCCGGGCATCTGACGATCATATATTTAATTCTTAGATTCCTTATTAATTTTCGAGATTTTCCAGTGGATTTGGTATAAGTCGGGGGGGGGGGGGGGGGGGGGGGGAAGGGAGAACGTCAGAATTCTATATAAATGTAAGAATGAAATAAAACAATATCGAATTTGTAATAAAATATAATTATCAGTTCAGTTGAGTATCAAACAACATTTAACATTATCGATATTTATATACACACGGTAAAACAACTAGCTATACAGACAACAGAGTAGGTAAGTTTAATATAGAACTTAAGTCAATATTTCTACTGTACAAGCTTGTCTTTTATGTATAATTATAATCATTATTATACATTTGAATACATTAATAAGACTTGAAGCAATATTATCCATATTTGTTGGTGACGATCTTATTTTTATTCCGAGTTAATAAAAGTTCACCATATAACTCAAAACAAGTTGTTAGGTAATTGGAATTGGTATAGACCCTAGAGCATATACCAAACGTATATGCTCTAAGGTACAGACAGGCTATAAGTTGCCGATAAGATGTTATTACTTTTATAACAAAACAAAACGACAACAAACTACAAGATCCGCAATCCACACTTCAAATTCGAACAGAATTTAATCGTGGATGTTGACAGACTTTTAAATATAGGTACGTTTTTCCATGTTTCTTCATTTCGAAGAATAATAATCATTAAATTTACATTTCAAAGATCTCAAGTAATTTATTTAAATTTAGAATAATCTCAATTGCAAAGAGACACAATAAGGCACTTTGGAGAAATATTTTTAATAGCCAGGTATCTATTTAAAAATATTTCATAACGAGCTAATGAGATTTCTCCGTGCTAGAAAAAATCCATATCATCTTTAGCTCAGAAAAAACAAGGTACAATCTGCTAATACGTTTTAGTTTTAAGCAAGTATCTAGTACTTTTTAACGAGAAAAATTAATTTATACAAAAAAGCTTTTTCCAAAAAGGTTTTTTGCTCTGTATGACCGGCAGTCCGGCTAAAATTGCAGCGTCGAATGCGTCCTTCAGTTGGGACCTAGTCTTTGCAGAGGTTTCCACGTAAACTGCGTTGATCTTTGCGGCCAATGCTTTAGCCTCCGCATCAGTCACCGGGTGTTCACCACGTGCCTGTAAAGAATAAAAAAAATGAAATTAATTATATTTTTATTTAAAAATCTAATGAAAATATTACTAGATAAAAATCCATGCGGGCCAGAGACTAACAGCTACGGAATCGTATCGTCATCGTCAAAATGGAAAGAGCCAGTTTGTTCTTACGTCCGGCAGGGACGCTGCATAGTTTCCATAGAGACTTTGACGATGGGAATTGCGATAAGATTCACTTCTCAGGCACCAGACCGGATTCGAACTTGGTTAATGCGTCGCTGATATCTGGACCGCATGGCATTTGTTCTAGTACAATTTCCTTGAAAACAACGTAATTTTCATCGTCTGAATAACGAAGCAGAACCATCGCCTTTGGTAAACAGATAGGTACGTACGTACTAGGTACTCAATTCGTTAAATACTGAGTAAAATACGTAGGTAAGTGGAATGTGATTTATCTCCATGACACAACACACAACTGTCATGTTCCGATTTCCGCTCAACGTGATACATTTATTTGTGGGGATGATGTTGTATAGAATACGTAGGTATAGTAATAGTATGAAACATTATTATAACCTGCAATATTCATGCATTAAGATATATTTTATGGTACAAACGGCTACTAAACGCATTTAAATAAAGAAAATGATACGGAGAACCTACGCCGATTCGCGTTTATGTATTTCTAGTAGGCTCTGCGTTGACTGCTTGCCGACCTATTTGCTTATCACGATAAAAACAATAATGCTCATACTTTATGCGGTTTATGAACACAGCAAACAATAATAATTTACTTAAATAATGATGGGTGCAGTGTGTGTGAGCGTGTACCTACGACCCTTATCTCTGGTCACAGGCGGCTAAACCCATATTGCAAATTGACACCAACATGTTGCGTAGTCAGAAATATCGTACGTACCATCTACAAATATTGTAACAACCCTTTTTGCTCAGATTACAGAACAAAACCGATCCGGAAAATTGAAACGATTTTTATATTCGAAACGTTTGTATCTCCATCTAATCTTTTTTTTATGTTTCTATCGAATAAACTAAGCTTGGACCGATTTCAAATATTCTTTCTTTCACTATTTATTTTAGTATGTTACATCACCCCTGAGTAACAAAGGCTCTATTTCATCGCATTTAAAAGTTCAACCGTGTAAAGCTGGGCAGGGCAATAGTTCGCGTTCGAATTTATCTGACAGCTGGCTAAGGAATACTCAGTCTAATATCTCTAAGTATGTTGTACTTACTTCTTTATTCTGGTATACTCTATGACTAACTCCAAACTTGCAGCACACGCGGATTCCGGGCGAGTTCTGTAGCTGCAAGCTTACTAGTGCGAGCAGCGCGCGAACGCCGGTCACAGCAGGCGTCATGAGATAGAATTTGGGTAGGATTTGCAAACTTGCACCGAACACAACCATAGAACGCCGCTATCGGCATATTTCTTGTAGTTTTTATACATTTTATATGGACTCGCCACACACGGTACGCCGGTGGCCGCCACACGCTACAAATCGTCGTTACTCGCTTCTTGTGGCCCGCACCGGCCACTTAATGTGCCGATACAAAACGCCGCCACTTGTCATTCGCGCGATTCCCCACCCCTCTCCCTTACCTTAGTCGGCCGCTGTCGCGCACTACGGCCACTTTAGTAGCCGCTTCTTCTCGTGGCGGCATTTGTGGCTGTGGCGTGTGGCCCGTGTGCGGCGACACTAACAGGAGAGATGCTCGAAAGCCGGCCACCGCGCACGCCATTAGATCTCTGTCTTACTTACGCTGTTCGCTAAAATCAACCTTATGGATATGGTACTAACTCGCAAGTTCTGCAGCACGCGCGGGTCCCGAGCGAGGTCTGCTTGCGTGCCGACCAGCACGAGCGGCGCTCGAACGCCGGCCACAGCGCGCGTCCATCGAGTGCCCACCGAGCGGAACGTCTCCGGACGCACTACGGAGAAGCACAGCATCAACACGTCCGTGCCCGGGTAGCACAGCTCGCGGAGCTCCGACAGCGAGTCCTGGAAACGGAACACGTTTTCATGAACATTCAGATCAAATGCAGAGAATGCACTTATGCACACGCATAGAGAATACACTAGCTCTAATTTTAGTCTAGGAAGACAGAATGCGATGATGCAGCCAATACCTGCGATAGGTATATTGACCGCATGGTCGCTTCATCTGTCTCCTAATTAGGTAACCTGACCAGTTTATTTCACAGTTGGAAAGACAATTCATATGAAAGTTAGACCATGTCTGTAGCAAAAAATCGAAGTAGGTACCAATATAATTAAAAATTACAAATGTAATACGATTACGACGACGATTAGACTAATAATATATTTTGTAAGTTTCATATGGTTTCTAAATTTTCACGCATGAATCATAATTTTCTCTGAAGCAGCCTATTCTCAGTTTACGGGAACTTTTAAAGCTTTTTTTCAGTTCCATCTCAATCTCAGTTCCTTTTATCTCAGTGAAAGATTTTCAATTTTACCTTACTATAAGAACTAATTGCCTATGATGACTTTCATGCATAACGAATTAAAGGGAATAGTATTAAAATAATGTCTTATCTATTCATTTAATCGCCGAGATAAGATGACTCTGTAATTCTTTAAAATACTTCCGACAGACTGTACATAACCACTTTCGAAGTTAATGCTAATAGGAAAACCGCTATAGACAGCATGGCGGCGAACGTAGCCGGTTACGAAACCAAACACCAATAAACTCAACGCATCGAGTTGAAGACTGAACAGTCCACCATCACTCATTATTCAACATGAAAATATCAAAGTAAACAATCAACAAATTGTGCAAGGATAATTGACCAAAATTGTGCCAAGATTTGCATATTTTGAAAGCTTCGTGATATAGGACTGGGTACCTACAATCATTCATCCAACATAAAAACACAAAATAATAATAAAGTATTTATATAAGAGTTATGAAAAACTCAAAAACAGAAGAGCTGAAGAAGTCACTCGACACGAAGAACAATATCGAAATCCTATCAAAATATAAATCAAAAAGTTGCGCAATAAGAGATTTAAAAAACTGTATCAAAAACGAGTAGGTAAGTACTGGATATTTAGAGAGCTGGTATAGAGTATAGTAGCGGGTATGAGGTGAAAGTGGGCCCATTGATATCGCCGACAGCCGAGAGGCAACAATTGAAGCACCATTCTGGTTGCCTAATGTATCGACGCAGATTGCGCAAGCCAAATAACACCGTTCGCTCTGATCGAACCTTATTCGATATATCGATTGCCATATCTGGCTCTCTGGTGATGTTTCGAATTTTACTTTTAGGTTGTTTACAAAGTACATACAAGAAGTAAAAATTGCCGTTAATCGACCATTGTTGCATCCGTTTGAAAGCGGCATGTATTTTTCTCGTATCATTGTTTATAAATCGTGTGTTGAACGTAGCGAATCGTCCTAAGTCCAAGGTTGTCCAACTCAAGAGTTGACATTGTTAGGTGATGGCAGTGTTTTACTTCATGTAATTGTATTCGTTAAGTACAGTGAGTGAGCTTCTTGGATCCAATGAAGATTACGTTGCAACAACTAATTTTCAAATGGTTGTTTAGACATCAGTAGTGCAATTCTGTAAAACCCATAATCTCATCTCACTGTGTGTGTCGGATCCGTTTTGCTTTCGTTCTCTAGGTTTCGCTTCACGGAATTTTCGCATTCTGTAACCAATTGTACAAGCAAGTGAAGCGAGATGTCATTTATATCCTAAGTAATTTGTAGTGTTACCATTTTAAAAGTTTTTGGTAAATCGAGATATATCGACTTAGTTATTATGCGTGAAAAAAAGCACGTAAATTTATTCTTTAGATATATTTGTAGATATGAGGCTCAAGTTTAAAGTTTTAATGAATGTAAACTTAAAATAGTCTTATTTTTAAAGTTTGGTGACATGGACGAATCAGGGCTTACTCTATGCGCATCTCTGTAATCGAGTGGAAATCGACACTAGCGCTACTAAGTGAGAGTGAGGGTTTTGTAAACTATCACAGGTGAGACCAGTGCTGCCATATCTACCAACTTTTTGGTAGATCTACCAATTTTCACTTCAGTCTACCTATCTACCACCCTAGACCTAAAAACTACCTATTTTTTAATTAGTTTGACATATCACCACTTTGAATTATTTTTATATCGACGAGCGACGTTGCGATGTATTACGTGAGCCATGCAACGATGCGTCAAGCATACATAGAGTCCAGGCCATAAACCACAAAAAAAACGTCAGCAACAGTTCGCCATCAGTTCGGCATTCGCACAATTTCGCGCCCATATTTTACTATTCCTACTGTGGCCTATGGGGGCGTCCATAAATTACGTGAGGTGTTTTTTTGAATTTTCTGTCGCTCCCTCCTCCCTGATGAGATGTCGTGAGATTTTTTTCAACCCCCTCCCCCATCCCCCAATCTCACGTGAGATTTTTCAAAATGTGGGTTTCTTACTTAAATGCATTGGATTGTTATTGTTGTAAAAGAAAAAAAAAATGCTTCGTGCTAGACTAGTAATCAATATTGCTGAGAGTTATTTCTTTCGAACGAAATAGTGAATGATCTTAATCGTATTACGATAACGCTTAAGATTAAATTTTAAGCATGTAAAATCTGGATTAAATGGACCAAAATAGTATATTTTTTTTGTTTCAAGCAGAAAAAAAATTGCGTGATATTTGACTCGACCCCCCCTCTCTCCAACGTAAGATTAGATGAGATTTGACTCGACCCCCTCCCCCCCCTTAAACATCTCACGTAATTTATGGACGCCTCCTATTCCCGTTTGGTTTGTTGCGGAATCAATGTTGAATCTTTGCTCCTGTTTTATTGTAAAAATTAACTGCGTATTAACGGTGCTGATTGCTGTTTGTTCTATGTTGCGTGCATTTATTCATATAATGGATTCTGACAGCAGCGAAAGCGATGCAGATAGTTCTAGGTTAGGAACTTCGCCACGAAAACCTAGAAATAGGCACTATGACCAAAAATATTCGAAATTATGGGTGAAAGACAAGGAATTTGCAGGTTGGCTTCAAGAAATTAATCAGGGTGACGGATATTTTTATTGCAAATCATGTAGGTGTGATCTGAAGTGTGCTCTGGATTGCATTGCATGCATTTTTAATCTTAAAAAATCTTATAAATTGAGGTGGTAGATCTACCAATTTTGCATTTTACATTCTACCAACTTCTACCAACATTTGGCACATAATCTACTAATTTTCTAAAATTCGGGTTGGCAGCACTGGGTGAGACCGTAACATACCTAAATGTCTTTGACGTTTCAATGGCATTCTGTAACGAATTTCAGCGCTTGTTTACACCTCACATTAAAAACCGCACTCGAAAGTAACTGTCAAAATAAAAGTTACTCATTAGCTGCGGTAATAGAAGTGATTGTACGAAGTGAGTATTTTTGTAGACTATTATCATCATAAAACAAGAGTAGGTAATTATTAAATTATTTATAATTACGTTGCTTTTGTTTATTTAAGTAATAATTCTTTAAAATTATGTCTATCTAGTATTTCAGATGACTCACTCTATTACTTGCTTTTTACTATAGAAAGCCCATGTATGATGTAGATTTGGCCAGAAGCCGCCTACAAGCCCAATTTCTGTGTAACCTTGAGTAATTTCATGTGAAGATGAATATGTGACTAAATAAAGATTTTTTCAACAATTGGAAAATGATTTAAAGTATTCATTTAGAAGAAACCAAGTGTAATGGAAAAGGATTATCCAATAGAATGAAGGTAAAGTACCTAATTGCATAACAAAAATAAAACCCAACCAAGAAACTTTTTATAACAATTATATAAGAATATTTTTTTTTTTTGTTTCAGATACTGTGTACACTTTCATTTGTGCAAATGGGAGTTACTAAGGATAATAGGGCAAAAAATTACACACATTTATCCCAACCATCAATATCAAGACTTGTAAATGAAATTGCCACCTTTTTAAGATTTTATGTCATCCAGACATAACAAAATGCATCACAATGCCAAGTGATAAAGAATTGGTAAGTAAACTTTAATTCACTACAATTAAACAAATACTTGGGCAAATAGGTGTACAAAAGATATAATAAAGTAGAACCCTCGGTATAAATATTACATATAATTCAAGTAGAACAGTGTTTCTTAGTTTTTGCAATCCTTTACTTTAATTATTTTAGAATATTTTATGTGGGTAATAAAATTTCTATTTGTAGTTTATTTAAATTATCTAATACTTAAGTAGTAAACAGAGCTATTCAGGACCACTTTTTATTTAATTATTTTTTAATGCCTTTACATTACATATGGCGGTCTTAATGCCAGCATAGCATTCTCTACCAGTCAACCGGAAGGAACGAGAGTCAATAAACGACATTTAACTTTGGTTTAGACCAATTTACCTTTAAAAAAACTACTAGGTATATTTTTTTGGAGTTATTTTAATAAACTTTACTTTTGTTACAGATTTTTGGAGAAATTTAAAATGCCTGCAGCTGTTGGTAGTAAAGACTGTACCTTTATCACCATAATAAGGCCAAAAGAACCTTTAGTAAAAAGCATAAAGCAACGGTGTAGTGTAAACATTAAATGTAGTTAATGTTAATTGAATAAATATATTTTGATTTAAAAAATAGTCACTCATATTTTTAACCCTTCACCACAGTAAACTACAAAAGTAATGATTTTATTGAACTATTTCATCATCAGCCTCCACTATCTGCCCCCCACTGTTGAGGCAGATGGAATAGGGAGACTGGCCATGACCCACCTAGTAGTAGGACCTAGTGCGGACTGATCAGTGCTAAGGACTGCTGATGCAGCTGGGACCAATAGATTGATGTGTCATCTGAAACACGGAGAAGATCGAGATAATAAGTTTTTGGTCACCCATACAATTACCAAAAGTTGCCTAACTTTCATGATTGCAGGACGAATACTCTAAGCACCTGCGTCTCCGGGCTCCTCTTTATTTAGATTGAACGTTTTAAATGTTCTACATAAAAACTAACTATTTAAGAATTAGTTTCTGTGTAGTTCCTATATTTAATATACATACCTACTTAATTCTGAATGATATATAATATAGACCGGCGAGTTGCGTAAACCCCCATTGCAATGAAAATGAAGATAAATTAATAAAAGGGTGATTATTTATAGTAAAACTCATTAAAATAAATATGTAACATTTTTATTCATAAATTATGACAGATGCCTTTGAAACTGTACATTACATTGTCACATTTTTGTCAGAGATGCTCGTCAGCCTATTTGCCAATTTTTATGTTTTTTTTTGTATATAAATAAAGAGAAAATTGAATATTAATCGATGCTTTTCTGAACAAGTATCTGAGTGGTGTTATATAAAGCAGTAGTAGTGGATCACTAAATAGCTCAGTGATTATTACTTCCATCTGTCAAAAGCAGTTGGCGAATAGGCCTACTGTGGTCTGTCTGGTGTGGTCTGCAGGTTGTAGATGTAGCTGGCGCAGTGACCACTTCTCATGAATATAATGTAAGCAGTCTAGCACCGCAACAATAGGCCGTGTGTCATTAGACATATTTTAACAGAGATCTTTGTTGAGATGGAGGCGAAGCCTGCAAAGGACTTGTTGTGCGTGTTGCTGAAATAAAAAAAAAATATATAAGTTGTTGAATAACAACAATAAATGTCACAATTATGATTGGGCCTGGGTCAGAATAAACTTATTAATGATACCTACTCTTTTAACACAAACTTTATGATTTTTATAAAAGTAAAGTATTGAGATAAGAAAATAATCAATATTATTACATTCTATTAATACGTACTTGGAGCACTATATTCGGAAATATTCACAACTACAAAATAACAATATGTACGAATCAAATTTTCTCCTATTGTCTTTTTACAATGACACTTATAAATAAATCCGAAAATATATAAAAAGAACATAAATAAAAAAATTAAAAGAACTTATTTTCTAATGTGCCAGTGCCTGCGAGCAAAATATCCATAGACACTGGCTGTATTGCGACATGGACCAACGTTTGTGCGGTGGAAATAAAATAATAAAATTTTATGCCAGTCAATTTAATGGTGGCTTTTCAAACAAGTGGTTAACATAGTCTTACAAAATTAAAAACTACTGTAATTTACGTATACTTACAACATTTCGAAGAAATTAGTGCCCTTTTCCTTCTTGTAAGATTAATATGCGGGCTTGAGATCTATAATGTTTTCTACTCTACATGGTAAAATTATTTTAAAAAAGTATTTTAGATAATACACGAACAATTTTTAACCGAGAATAAAGCCCGTCACAGACGTAGCTATAATATATATTAATATGAATCATAGCAAGACATATTACAACATATTTTCAATATAAATTTTCGAGTGACCGCACATATATATATTATAGAATAGCTCCCGTCTGTGGTAGTTTGCTATAATATAATATATATTTCGATATATTAATATATATTATAGCTACGTCTGTGACGGGCTTAAACCAAGAATAAAAACACAGACCACAGATTACAAGATTTTATACAGTAGAGATTATCACATAACGCAAAGGCAATGCGCCGTTCGGCCAAGTTATCAAACTTTAAAAATAAGACAATTTTAAGTTTAAATTCAGTAAAACTTTAGACCTAGGCGTCGTATCTACAAATTTATCTAGAGAATCAATTTAAGTGCATAGAGCAACACGGCCGAAGCGGCCAGGAGGGAAGTAGGCATTCACAGCTTTTCCCTCTGCCGATTTTCCCCCGCAACAGGCCCAGCTCACGAACAAAACTAGTTGTGCTCGGATATTTCTCTAAAGTGAATCAAGTCACGTGAGTGTATGTTAGGAGATCAAAAATGCCAAAATGTTCTGTAATTTTTTTTTAAACATGTATGGAACATAAAACTAATAATAGGATGGTGTTATATTTCACATATAAGTAGAATTATTAACATAGTGGTGTCGATTTTGGCATGATTCTCTAAACCTAAATTTCAATTTGACAACATTATATCCTTGTCATTCTCTATACAGAATGAAGAGGAGAGACTGATGTAAAAAAAAGTTTTAAGTTGAGAATCATGCCAGAATCGACACTATTATTTCTATTTTACCACTTTTAAAAACACAATGGTGTCGATTCTGTCGTGATTATCTAAACTTAAAACTAAATTTAACATCAAGTTCTCCTTTTCATTCTGTATAAAAAATTACAAGGATACACTGTTGTCAAATTTAGTTTAGGTTTAGAGAATCATGCCAGAATCGACACCAATATAAATATTATTTTGTTAAAATTCAATCGTCGGACTTGTTTCACAGAACAAAAACCCTGTCAGTACATGTTTTGCATCCGTTATTCATGCCAGACTCGATTTCATTGATTAGATACCTGTCGAAAAAACGACATTAAGTACTATAAGTAGTTTTCGGAACTCTTTAACGGTCCGCGAGTGACTGTCATTAGTGCTTTGCACCGGAGACAAATTTCAGCTCCGGTTTTTTAGAACAGGCTTTGTAGAAAAACCGGAGAATCTCCGGAGAAATGTATTTTTTGTGTCCTTCTACATGAGGTGTTTTTAAAATAATCGACGAAACTTCTGAAAGTGGTTCTACTCGTGTATACAAACAACTTTTACTATCCTAGGGCCAACTTTTTATCTCAACAAAAAAACTGCTGTTCCATACCTACATTTTGAGGTTGAGTAGGAATTGACAGTGTGTATGGAACAGTAGTTTTTTTTTGTTACCTAATAAAACTTAATAAAAGGTGATCTGCAAGGAAGGGAATTTTTTTCGTTGCCTATGACTGCAAGTTATCGAAATAAAAGAGACAAAAATTTAAAAATATTTGACATGTAATATTTAAAAAATTTAACATAAATTAAAATTCTTTCCTATCAACATAATTAAACCTTAAAAGAAATAGTAACAGAAACATCAACATTAATTCAAATTTAAGAGAAATAGGAACACGAACAAATTTGGGAGCTTAAAACAATAAATAAAAAAGAATCTACAAAAGAAATTATTAACTAATCGAGCAACCACTGATTTTGGTTTAAAAAGCAGAGCATTTCCACTGCTTCGGACGTTAGTGAGCTGCGCCTATCGTTTATTATATAACCTGTTGCCGAGAAAACTCTCTCAGAAGGAACTGACGTGGCAGGAATGGACAAATATTTTTGTGCGATGACATCCATAGGTTTCAAATGATGAAAATGCATCCAAAAATCTTTCACGACATTGCTTGTGTGCTCTCCAACAAAGCGTGTTTCAGCATACATTTTTATTAAGTTAATAGCAGTGGCGTCAGTTTGCGAGCGAGTTGGCGCTTCTTTCTTTTGTAAATATTTGAAGAGCTGCGGTAATTCATCTGCAGCGGATGCGGATGCTTCGTATTGCAACGAAGAAGGGCCACTTTGAGAAAGCTCATCATCTACAACATTTTGAGAACGAAATTTGTTTTTTAACTCTGCTCTGACTGCATCCTTTGCAGCTTGTTTATTTTCAAATTGTCGAAATGAATCACGAAAATATGGGTGCAGATATGTTGCTATTCTGCATACAGTTCGTGTTTCATATTCCAGCAATCGAGCCGATGTGTTTTCACGTATTCTCAAGAAAAGCCCATTTCCTTCAGTTGTTTTAATATTTTCTTGAATTTCGGTAGAATTCTCATAAAACCCGCGAATTATGGGGATGATAAGTGAACAAGTTGAGTATTGGTCACTACTGATCATTTTTGTAGCTTGTTCAAAAATGTTCAAAATAACCACAGCGTCTTTGAGCATGTTTTCCTCATCTACACTTAATACATCGGGAGCTTGCGGATATCTTCTTTGGACGATAGGCAAATATTCACTGAGCTCCAAAATCCTTTTAATCATATAAAAGCAGCTATTCCATCTCGTTGGAACTTCTTGTAAAAGTTTCAGAGGAGTTTTTTCAGGGTTTCGTATCATTTGTTCATTTTTTAGGGCTTGTGCGCCCACTGTTGATTTTCGAAAAAATTTAACAATATTTTATATAATCTAAAGACTCTTGCACAACCAAGTTCATAGTATGTGCAAAACAAGGCATGTGGCGGATTCCTAACAGTCTACACATTTTTATCATGTTAGCTGCATTGTCGGTTACCATGGCAATAATTTTATCTTCTATGCCCCATTCCGAAGAAATTGCCTTAATTTTTTCAGCAAGATTTTCAGCGGTGTGCGATTCTGGCATAGTGGTCAAAACGCAGCTGCGCAAAAGTCCGTTATAAAAAAAATGAGCAGTAACTGTGAGGAACGCCTCCATGTTCCTGCTCGTCCACAAGTCACTGGTAAGTGATAAATTGTCTATCTCATTCAAAATGTCTTTTAATTTGGCACTTGCTGATTTGTAAAGTCTGGGCATTATTTCATAACGTATCTTTCGCTTGTCAGGAATTTTGTAGTCTGGGCAAAGAGCTTCTACAAAATTCTTAAAACCAGAATCTTCCACCACGGAAAAAGGCTGGAAGTCAGTCGCTATCATCAAGGTAAGCTTCTCGTCAATTTTTACAACATTTTTTTTACTGAACGTATTTACCTGTAATGTCGATTGCTTTAAGGTTACTGTAGTGGACGATGATGGCATTGAATGTGATACTGGATGTGGGTTAATAGAAACAGATTTGTTTGTAGTGTCTTGGTTAATTTGGGGATGCATTCTGGTTAAATGTGCAAGCATATTCGATGTTCCTCCTCCTGTAACACTTAATATTTTTTGACATAGCTTACACTTAACTTTTGCGTCATCAACTTTGTCAAAATGATCTTTAGTTTTTGATTTAACTTTCGGCATCCTAAAACAATAGATAAAATGTATTAAAACCTTTATGTTACACAACATGCAATGTCAATGATCCATTAATGAATTCAATTCTTCCTAATCTCCAAAATGTAGAAAAAGGATAAAGTACTTGCCTGAAACAACTCGGCGACACCTTTAAAACAATTTACAAAAGACGAAGACAAAAACAAAGCTTACTCACTTAAAACCCTCTTAAACTCGAATCCAAAGCACGACTAAAATCAACTTAACTCAAGATTTGCCGTCAAGTACGAACATATGGTAAAGGGGAATCCCCAACCAAAATTCATGATTGTCTATGGGCAAATTGAGTAGACACCGGTTGCTTGTAATGTTTCCACATTGGCTAACATTGTGGCCAATGTTGTGGCCACAATGTTGACCAAGAGTTTGTGATGAATGAATTTATTAACATGGGTTTTAAAGCGATAACTGTTGCTGCAGTTTCTTTCAAGCACATCGTAATTATACGAATGTTTAAAACAAGATGACCAAAAATAAATGTTACAATAAATAAAAAACTTAACTAGTTACCACAAATATTTATCTTTTATTATTTCTTATTGATTGAGTAATAAATTATTTATTATTGGAAAAGCACCCCTCGAGGCATAATAAAAACCGGTTTTTTCCGGTTTTTACAATCTCCGGTTTTGTACCGGTTTTTCTAGAACCGGAGCAAAGCACTAACTGTCATCCAAGAAATGAATATATGGCGTGACTTATTCGTACACAAAAATATAAATATGTGTGCAGGATTTGGCAGTGTATTGTTTATTTTTTAAGCGTGTCATAAGTACAGTTTATTTTTTTTTCGAATGTATATTGGACTGCCTTTGTGTGCATACTCCTCCCCCGCAAAAAGTAGCAGAATGATTTTAATAGTATTATGGATTATATCCCTACTTCTTTCCGTGTTGCTCTATGAACTATGTCGATGTATCACGACCATAGACACATGCTATACCTATGATCTCGACTTACCGAAATTTCTTAAAATGGTAACACTACAACTCACTTGCGATAAGAATGACATCTCGCTTCACATGGTGGTAATATTTTTTACAGAATGCGAAATTTCCGTAAAGCGATCCGTTGTGCGATGTGAATGCATATCCGCCGCATTCAGTGAGAGCCATAGATACAAAACTATGTCATAGATGAATGATCGGTCTCCCCTCAGCGATATCTATGATTATAACTATGTCTATGATTGCAGCAATTGCTGATTCTGTTTTTCATAAAATGGATTAATTTAATTATTCATCGGTGTCGATTCTGGCATGATTCTCTAAACTTAAACTAAATTTCATCAGAGTATCCTTTTCATTTTGTATAGATAATGACAAGGATACACTATTGTCAAATTAAGGTTTAGGTTTAAAGAATCATCCAAGAATCGATTCTAGTATCTATCTATTAAACTTTTAACAGAATGGTACTCCGCGCACTTGGGCATCGTTCGAAACCTACGGCTATGAGTGGAACTTTTTACCAACGTTTAATGTTGACATAAAATCAACGATATTAAATACCCTAGATACAACATCACGAACAAAATCGTGGCTGGAACCTGTCCAAAAGGTAAATTGGACGACGCGGAGCTCCGTAAGATGATCGCGTAGTCAAAAACAATGTAAGGCATTATTTAAACATTCAAAGTTACATTTAATGCAAAGGTCTTTATTAAAACGCATGCGTCAATGAGTTATGATAGTTCAAAATGCAAGCTCGTAAAATTTTACCACTTATTGCTATACGCGTAAGAATAAAGACCATATTTCTTTGACTCTACGCACTGAAGATGCGCTATCAGCAACATAGCAGGTACGGACCGCGAGGAAAAGAGACAACTATAGTACCAATCATGTATTTGAATATCACGTTTTTGAAGTTATACTTCTTTAGGCACGTTATGAAAAAATGATGAGAGTGAAATTTTAAGATGCGCGCGCATCACTGTAACACAAAATTTTAACAGCATGAAGTTGGTCGCTTGAGCGACCAACTTCATGCGTTACTTTTGTGTTTACCGCACATTAAGAAAATCTACCATCAAAATAGAAATAGAATCTCTATTTAGTGGATGCTAACGACTGCATTGTGAAGGCCTATCAAAAGTATTTATTAATCTGGAACAACGGAACCAAAGCGCGATTCAGGAGACTACAGCGCCATCTCTTGACCATTGGTGTAGTAGAACCAAAAACCACATCTTTATTTTTTGTAATAAAGTAACAGTTATAGGTATTCATATTTATAATATTTATCCACATGTTTCTAGTTTGTATATTCGGAATACGTGTTTGAGTTTCATACAAGTGCAAATCACATATGTTCTAATAAATTATATTCAGTAGCGATTTTAATTGAATATTTTGATTATTTATTTATTTTTTCAAATTAAAACTGAACTTTATTGACTGTGTCCTTTTCCAGACTTTTTATTAATTTATTGTAATTAATTATTTGCATGCAATTAAAAACTAATTTTAAACGATGCCAAAGAAGGATAACTTCTCACGCGCCTACATAAGTACACGCACCCATTTTTTCTATTAAATCAATTTATAGTAAGTATTAGAACATAATTATTTGCTTCAAATGCGTTAAATTTACAAACATTTATTAGATACCTATAAAGGACACTTTACGTACTATAAGTATTTATTATGCATTTTTTCACGGAGCTTTGCGGCATCTTGATTTTCAACAGTCCGCGCGTAACTATGAGTCAAGTAGTGCTAGAGTCGCGTTCAAGCACTTCTTGATTGGGACACATTTTGAGCGCACGTGTTGCATCTAGGGTATTTAATATCGTTGCATAAAAAAGTATGAAACTGATGTCAATTTTGACATTTTTTTCACCTAGAGCGTAGTTTGGGACGCACCCTGGTAAACGAATGCAAATACCTACTAAGGTTTTTGCGCGATTTTATCAAAAGCGGTATTTTTCCATATAGAAATCTCATCTAATATTCCCAAAAGTTCAATGTGGAAATTATATTTGTTAAGAAAATCCACTTCCAAACGTATTGCGGTCATTGTTTAGTTTGTTTTTGGCTCATTTGAAAAACTGTAGAAGAGAGGCGAGATGAAGTAAGTTAAATAAAATGTGGTTTTGATTACTGAAGTTTTAATTTATATTAAAATCATTTCTGTTTTTTGCAGTGGTGTCACAATCGTCGCATCCCTCTGTAGAGCAGCTTAATGTTTTGATCGAGTTCCTGGCAGCTAATAGAGATTTAGCTAAAGGTTTCTCTAAGAACCTCAGTGCCAAATAAACCTATCATGGCTAGCTCCAACAAATGAGGCATCGACATGCAAAACATTGAGATCGGCATCAACAATCTGTAACAAAATATTTACAAAATTTAATTCCAGTCTTTTAATTTATCTTTACATAATCTTATTTATTTATATGTTCATGAATCATGACAAGTTTTAAGAATGTAACAAATAGATGAAAATCAGTTAAAGGTGTAGGTACTTACTACTTGAAGATTTCTTGCATGCTTACCTTTACGACAATAATACCGTTCTTCATTTTCTTTGGGTCGTATCATGGTGACAAAGATACCATCTATGCAAACAACAACTCCAGGTATTTGAAATTTCTCAAAAAAACTGTAACAAAGGTAAAGAATAGCTCATTTAATATTTACTTTACTAAAGAAACTGCCAATAAAAGTATTTTTTTATGATTTCATTACATAAAATACTTTAAGACACGGGCTCATAGATTTTTTAGAATTCTGATATTGTGCCAGGATTGTAAAAGTTATAAGAAACACTGGTCTACTTGATTTATAATATAATATTTAACTTATTGGTTATTCTAGTTAATCAGAGTTTACTTACTGTTCCTTTAACACTTGGTGTTGATGCATTTCGCAGAAATGTTATATATTTTTACGATGTCTGGATGACTTAAAATTGAGGCAATTTCATTTATACTTCTTGACATTAATATTAAGCACAAGGCAATAGAGTGAGATCTCAAAAAATAGGTGGACATGAGTTTTTGAATTATTAAATAAACAATGAGACTTACATTAAAAATACTTACTTTAAAAGATCTTCTATAAACAAAAATCGTAATTTATTAGCAAAGTTTGTTTGATTGATTGCCATAGCTACACACTAAGTCACTTTGACATAACAATTCGAGTGCGGATCCGAAAGTGAGTGTAAAATTCGTTACAGAATGCCATTAAACTTCAAATCCTTGAGCATATTGTCAAGCTATATCCTGCGTTAGTTCATTTCACCGCCACTCTCGCCTAGTAGCGCTAGCGTTGATTCTCACTTGACTACAGAATGCCAATGATAAAATCCGTAACGGATCCGCGTTCGAAAGTGAAATGTGTCTTTACAGAATGCCACTCCAGCTTGTGATTGATTCGGTTAAAAGTACGTATAATTGTGTCACTAATATAGATATGAAACTTGATTGTAATCATTGATGTATTATGTACTCGGGTAGGAATACTGTTATCTTAAAATTACAATATAAATCAATGACTGAAACAGATAAGGATTGATAGGTAAAAGCTTATGAATAGATTTTATCTAAATACTAGATTAGAAATATGTTTCTAATAATAAATAGAGACAATCAAGAGCCCATGGGATAAAGGACATTATTATGGTCAAGGTAGGTATCACGAGTGTAATAATAGGTGCTGCACTGAATTGCAGGTGACCACCTATGATAATATGGTAAAAGACTAGGTGCATCATCAGCACAGCAGTAGTATAAATTCTCACAAATCCACCCCAATAAGGACTTGTTCGAACTTAATGACTTAAGGAAAAAAATACTAAGTGCTAATGAATGATGGGCTTAAAAACGGATTCAATAAATAACTAAGTACGTACACTGGAACTTTACAAAAGTTGGATAATCTCGACAACCTCTCCAAATATAACGCAAACGCACTTGGTTCTTAGTGATTCAATGCCGCTATCGAACAAAATTATGTATTTTATCTTAAATATCAATGATATCATCATCTGCTGATAGCAAAAACCGTGTATTATATTTCTATATTTTTCAAACATTGGTTCGTGCGAACGCAGAATTTCTTGCGGATTCGACGAAAACGCGACATGTTGACATTTCACTCCACAATGGCCGGTGGACAATAGGATATTCATAACACTGCCAGGTAGACGACACGCAGTATTGTGAAACTGTGGGAATCAACACAAAAAAAGATCTTTTTGCATTGAAGACAGATAGAATCACCTTTCCGTTCCGCGTCTGATGTACCCATGTGAATTAATGCACGTGCTTGTTTTTTGTGTGTCGTAACTTTTTTTAATATACTTAATAATGTAGATTGTTAGTAATCTATTGCTCAATAAAACTCAGGTGCTCATTGTGAATTGTAGTTTTGTGAGACAAGCAATGCATTACTTCCTGAATAGTACCTACACGTATAATCTGACAAAGCGTGGAAATGTAAAAATAAGTACGGATTTTATAAAGTCATTTCGTTATTGAAAGTCATTCGAAAAGATTTAGTCTACACAGCAGTTAGTTCCTTTCTTGCAATTACATGTTGTTTTAACAAGCCAATTTTTGTAACATAATTATGCTATTATTTTCATGTACCCCTTTCGCGGTTGGCAGTGCTTCGAAAAAATTGCTACTTGAGGCAGATTAATATTTTTTAAATCCATAATTATACCTACTTATTCTGCACTGTCTATGCTTTAATGGCATTTGAATTTCTGTTTGTCTGACAAACAGAGGGATATATAGACAAGGTTCTTCTTGTTCATACGTAGAGCGCGAGCACGCTAAAAGTTTTCAGAACTGCCCACTTAAAGTAATTTAATACAATTGCAACATTTGAAAATGTTTTTTTTTGTTTCATTATGAAGTTTACGTTTCCTATATTTGTCATTTTGATAATTTTACATTTTGGCATCATTTTAAATATTGCATACGAAAATATTCTATATTCATAATAACGTAGCAAACGTTATTATGAATATAGAATATTTTCGTATTAAGATTTACTACCTACCTGTTACGGTTGACGCATAAACCGCTGAAGCGATTTTGATGAATTTTGGAATACGCATACGTCGAACTTAAAAGATATATTCTAGGCAGATGAAGTAGGGGGCAATCGCTAGTGAGTTAATAAGTAAATCGTAGGTACCTGTCCAGCAGTATCACAGATTTCCAAGCGGACGGGTCTGTCGTCCACGTCTACGGCCACTGAAACAAAAAACAAAACAGTTTTATAATACGTATTTCTTATTATATTAATTCAATCAGCACATTTTCTTCTACGTCTTTCAGGGAGATTATATCAAAAAGTAATGGCCACGTTTTTTATTATTTACGTAATCCAAACCTTAGAGATAAACTGATTTAAATTTCGCGTGTCGTCATATTTTCATAAAATATTTACTAAAAAGTGGTGTCCCGAGACGCGCTTTATCTTTATAAATTTTTGCTTCATTGACGAAAGAAAAAATACGTGTCCATTATTTTTGAGAATCAACCTGATGGACAGAAAAATATACTTTTATTTTACTCTTTACCCCATCATCATCCCTATTAGGTATAATTTATAATTTGAAACTGCAAAGGTATGTAATAAAATACGTTATTCAATTGAGCAGGCATTGATGATGCTCTTCCTCATAGATACTCATGGCGGGGGAGAACTTTTCTTAAGAAAATGCATTCTGTTTCTCCACTTTCTAATACACAACGTAACCAACCAAATTGCCTGTACATTGTTTGTCGCCATGCTAAATGCACGTCGGTTATGTTTATGCTCCTGTAATATATTCTAAATGCCAGGTGGTAATATAGCGACAAGAAGTTAGGCAACCATCAGCAGGTACATAACTGTAAGTACCCATCAATATTGTAAGTGAATGATTCTTAAACGACGATATTTTTTTTTTGAAATGAATTGAAAGTTTATTTGCATGAAACATAGTTTGTTACGGCTAGTAAATAATATAAAAAGTTCCATATGTTTCGCCCTTGGAAGAGCATACAAAATACTAATAAATTATCTAAAAATTCAAATTTAAATTGAGTAATAGTTGCATTTCAAATATCAATTTAATAATCAAATGTCAATAAAATTGGCCAAAACTATAAATAACATGGCAATATGTACTTGCAATTCCAAATGTCAATAAATTTGCCATAACTATGAACATAGTAGAATAAAAATAAAATAAAATCACAATTTGTCAGTTAAAAAATCTGATACACTACAATAACATTTATCAATTAATAATTTCTTAATTTTCTGTTTAAACAGATTATTATAGATATTAGGCAAAGAAACGGATAGATTCACCCGTTTGATAGGAGGGGCCTAATTAAGTAGCCAAGTTTTAGTGGGTAGGTATTAAATTATTATAAGTTCTTAATTTCATACATAATGACTGCGCAAATTGGAATAAAACGGATCGGCTGATCTGAAAATTTGGTTATGGAGCCTGAAGATGGTCATGAGAACTAACTATGAGATAAAAGTGAGATGATGATGAGATACAAGTACGCAATCCCATCAAGGTTCTTTTGATTTTTTCTTCACTAATCTCTGATGGTCCTTGATGATATAGGATCCTAGGATCTATGTTTTTGTGGGCTAGCAATGACTTTCAATAGCCACAAAACACTTTGTTCCTTATTCAGCCTTGAAACTATTAACAGTAGGAAACAATGAATATTGCTTCACTTCAATCAATAATACAGCATGCAATATACTTTAAACAATAGCCGTCAACGCACTGTTTTCCGTGCAATATTATTATTGAGAAAATGTTCATTCACTCGAGTTATATGTAAACTAACTCCAAAAGGAGCGCGGTGGCACAGGTGGTTAGCGCTGCGATCGTTGAAGTTAAGCACCTTTCGCAGTGATCAATCTTTAGATGGGTGACCAAAAACCTTTTATCTCGTGTTCCTCCGTGCTTCGGAAGGCACGCTAAGCTAACGGCTTAGCGTGCCTTCCGAAGTCCCGAAGTCCGAAGTTGTTTTACAATATGTAGTGTGATGAATTATAACAATAAAGGTAAAAATTAATATGTTACTCTTGTTAACAAGAAATAAGATTGACACAGTTCCATTTCCATAATAAAGGACTCAACAGGGCTTCGTTTGAAAACAAACAGAATAAGTACTTATTAAATTTTATGTAAGTTCTTATATATTTACTTATCTATGTGAATTGATAGAGGACAACGATAACGTTTACAGAACCTGATTTCGTTAATCACTTTTAATTGAAATATGAGTCCATCTAAACAGTACCCGTAGTTGTTCTACGTGTGTCAACAAGCGATCGTATGCCCACCAGCTGTCAAGTCCCACGGTTAACGGCTCCGTAACCGTGGCAAAAACTAGTATCAATGTCAATCACGGCCACCACTAGATAACTGTTGATTACCAAGCGCAATTACAAGACCATTGAAATTTGATTTTGGACTGTGCACCGCGACGCATCCGATACGCCTCGGTCCGTTTCCTACGCTGGTAAAGCACTCTAGGGCTGCTAAGATCTTAGATAGTTACGCGTAGCATTTTTTTTGTTTCTGTGGCTTTCTCCGTTTTACACAGAAATTTCGCCAATGTCTAGTAGTGACGCGTAGCATTAAAAAAAAACTCAATAAAATGTCATCAGTTGTAAGTAAATGATATTTTGATGAACTATTTTTGCACTACCTTCTTAAGATCTTTGCTATAATTCTCCGGTTGACTGTTAGAGAATTACTAATGGCATTAAGTCCGCCACTTGTACACTCATTTGTGCAATAAAGTATAAATAAAAAAATAAATGAGGTTTGCTCAAGGAATTTATATACATTATGGGATTTTTATAACATGCTGTGTTCCATTTATAAATAATAATCCTACTATAATATTATAATCGTACTATTCTAAACTATTAATATTGTGAAAGTTGTTTGTTACTCAATCACGCAAAAGCTACTGAACGGACTTCCATGAAAATTGGTACTACGTATTGGAACATTTTATCCCGAAAAATGTTAGATTCTGAAGTAATATCCCAGTCATACAGTCGGAATTTTGTCCCTTTTGTTTTAACAGTCATTCGATTCAGAAATATTTCGTGTCATTGTCATAACTAACTCTTGAAACTTATTCCAGATCGACAATCCATAATGGAGTTGTAACTAACTGGGTGTGAATTTATCGGCATGCATGGCAAACGCAAAGATGCTGACTTTGTTAAAAGATAATTTTCATGATAGGTTATTACGCCGCTTTTCCTTAAATGTTACTTTCTATCAAAAGGGAAGGCCCAGCAATATTGATGGTGATTATCATGAAATATTTTTGTAACAATAAAAAATAATTTTTAATGTAATTCCAATCGTTCACCCCACGTTGCTCCTTGACCCCACTCTCTAGATCAAACGGATATATTAAACATGAAAGCTTACTTTTAGAATAATAATAATTAAAGTGACAACCCTATGAGAGTTGACCGGAGCGAACATCCTGGATATTGTTGAAAACCTGCCTGTACTACCACTATATTAGGTATCTAGTATATTTATATAACTGTAATGTAACATGTTATGTTACTTAAATTACGCAATGAGAACTTGATAGTGTTTTTTTTTCAAGAGTTTGTAATTAATTAGTTAATGTCATCGATGTATAATAGGTAGTCATTAGACCCATATCTTCATTGGATTAGACATGGTCAAAAATAACGTCAGTAAATGACGTCAATCAAATTGAATGGTTGACAAAATAACACTAAACTACTGTAAAGTTCTTAAACTTTTTTTTTATTTGGTTTGCAGAACCTATTACTTATTTCAATAATTGTTCTTCCTTATTATTATAAATGCGAAAGTGAGTTTGTTTGTATGCTTTGCTCATCATCGCTTTCCATCAGGCGAGATTGTGGTCAAACGCCTTGCCTATAAGTATTAAAAGAAAAGTTTGGCTGAACTTATATTTTTTAATTTTTTGGATATTTGGTAGATGAAACCGAATAATTTGATCACTGTCAGTCAGTGAGTAAGTATCTAGTTTACTTGGGAGATATGGATGATGTCGCCTGTTACCTCCGAAATAATGATGTCAAAGGCCATGATTTCGTCGGTCCACAAAAACCAGGCGCCCAGCTGAGCATAAACGGAGAAAAAAATATAAAGTGTGTCGTTTCCACAAAAAGATAAGAGATCAGGTCGACAATTTGCAGTTTATTTGTACCTCTCATTGTTCGAGCAAACTTATGAATATGGCTCAAAAATATAAATTTATTTAGTATGCCAGCCATGAATTCACACACGAGCAGTACTTATTTGAAAATGTTTTCAAGCCAACAGTGAAAATTTGGTGTTGTTCAATGCCCTTTGTAGCGTTTTATTTCTAACTTATTTTGTTTTTTTTTGGCAAGTATTAATTGGAATTTTCCCAATTATTTGTGAATTTAATCTCATTTCTTTCGACTTCACACTTTAAACAAAAATTAAAATCACTTATTGTCACAATAACTATGGTATTTTCCCCCATCCTTAAATCCATCAAAGTCATTTTCGCGGTATTTTTGAAATGTAGAAAAATTAATAAATGAACATACTATTATTTGCTTTTATTTAGAGTACCTACAAAACAAGATTTTTAAGTCACTCAACTATATTAACTATAACTATATATCACTCAATTCAGCTACACAGAGTACATCGAAAAAATAAAAGACGTTCTCCAGCAAATCTTGTTGCCTTATAAGTAAAAGTAAATATATTTTATACTTGCACTTTGTACATTTCAGTTTCACCTCTAAAGCAGTTTTGCTCCTTATATGTAGAAACAAATAACAAAACCGTGGTCAAAGTAAGTGAATAATAAAATCACCATGGTCTGCCTGTACCAGCTTCCCGTGACTCAGCGAGTGGCGCCCGTCGTGCGTCATGATTCTCTCCTTAACATTATCGTTGTTATAATATCATAAGTCTGGGTGGTCGAACCTATAAGGGTTATTTGTACTAGGTAACATTCTTCCTGAAATATGAGGCATGGAGACATGTCTCATATAATACACACATCAAAAGTGTCTAGGGATCAACATATATTTTTGCAATAACTTTTCTCCTGATTGATATTAATTAAAATTTTCTTTAAGGATTCATCAAATAAAGTGTTTTCGTTTGTCACAGTAACGATAAACCAAGTCACCTTTGCATTAATAAAGAAATTTGCCATTTTCCTAATAAAGGGATTTTTGACATTTGAACCACTAACACAAAAGTTCGAAAAAAAGACTGAAATAACAGTTTTCTCTAAAATTTTATTGGGTAACTTAAACAATTATTTCTACCGCGAACACTAACAACACAAGAACATCGGTTTGGCATACTCAAAATGAGTTCATCCAAATCACGCTGTGGAATGGCCGCCCATGTTCGTTGCAACAACAAAAAAAGGTCTTCTTGCGACTGGATACCCTCCATATTCGGCAGAGCTCTTCTCTGTAGCATATCCCATGCATGCTCAATCGGGTTCAAGTCTGGCGACTGAGCAGGCCAGGGCAGGACATTGATGTTAGCTGCGGCGAGAGTCTGTCTTACAACTCTTGCGGTGTGCGGTCGTGCATTATCATGCATTAACTGAAATAAGGGACCGATTTGCACTTGTAGAGGAACGATGACGTCTGATACAATCGTCTCAGCATAAATTTGAGCGTTGAGGTTGCCTCTGATCCAAATCAACTCAGTTCTTCCGCCGATCCAAATACCCGCCCATACCATGATGGTTCCACCACTATAAGGATGGACTTCCTGGCAGGATTTTAATCGCTGTTGGCGTCCAGGGGTTCTCCAGTGTCGTATACGTCTTGTATCCGGTCTCATACCAAAACGAGACACATCAGAAAAGCACACGAAACGCCATTGTTCTTCTGCCCAATTTCTGTGTTCAAGAGCCCATTGATATCGAATCCTACGATTGTGCATTGCTATAGGTGGTACCCGTAGCGGTCTTCGGGAATGAAGGTTCACTTCATGCAAGCGGTTTCTGACTGTTTGGTCGCTAATTAAGTTCCCTGAAGAGTGATGAAGCCTCACGGCTAACATCATGGCGGTTATTGTTGGAGCTCTTCGAGTTAAGATTTGAATGTATCGGTCTTGTCTCCGTGTGGTGCAGCGATACCGTCCTCCATGGCGCTCAGCCACGGTACCAGTGCTTCGGTATCGTGTCCAAAGTCGACTGATAACACTCTGACTTGTATTCAGAGCTAAAGCCACAGTACGTTGCCGGGAACCAGCTTCTATCATTCCCACGGCTCTGAGCATTTCTTCCCTGCTTAAATGACGTCGCCGCTCCATAATAACGTTGGTTTTAATCAGTAGTAGGGAAACAGTAGCACTAATAATGTCTTCAATGCGTTGTATGTTTTTATAGGGAAAATATTGACAGCTGATTTTCATCTTTTACTCGAATTTGATTCACAGTTCCTGATTCAAATTATGAAATGCACCAAAAAGGATCCATATAAATTTATAAAATCATAAATTTATTACAAAGCCACATCTCAATCTCAAGAAATCCGCATAAAAATGCTTGATCCCTAGACACTTTTGATGTGTGTACTTATAAAGAATTATGCAAGAAAGACCTGCGATTTTCCAAAAATTCTTTATTCTTCGTTTGTATTAATATATAATATTTGTGATAGTTATTAACGGGATTGTTACCATGTACCTTGTTATTAGCGAGTTTCCGATATTTCGGCACTGTTGCAAGCGCCATGAACACGGAGTAACTGAAATTATTGCGGGTAGGCTGTTATTGGCAGACTAAAAACAAGGTACATGGTAACAATCCCGGTAATAACATATATTACTATAATGGTACCAATTCTGGCGTGATTCTCTAAACTTAAAACTAAATTTAACATCAGTCTCTCCTTTTCATTCTGTATAGAGAATGACAAGGATATACTGCTGTCAAATTTAAGTTTAGGTTTAGAGAATCATGCTAGAATCGACACCAATGTTAGTGACCATGAAAGTTTAAAACAATGTATTTCTACGTTTTATCGTAAATTTTACAAAAAAATATTTATCTGCCAGAATTAGCTAGATTCCTTGCCATAAAATAAATAAATAATATCACATTATGGTGAGAACCAGATGAAAACCACACAAATAAATTCATTATTATTTTAAACAAAATCGTGTTTACTCATGTGGTGGTGACTATAATAATATAGATTGCCATTTTAAAAAGGCATATGATAGCAAAGATAATCAAAACTTAATAAATAAGATGGTAAGATAAATATTTTTTAAGCATGTAACTGCTAGATGTTTAAATCTAAAGAACATTTTACTAGAAAAAAATCCAGGATTTTTTTCTAGTAAAATATTCTTTAGACGGTGAGATTTAACAAAAGAACAATATTTAATAATGACCACGCGAGTAAAGCCAAGCATTTAGTACGCATTGGCATTTCTCATTTTGAAAAAGAGTAAGTTACTTAATATGAACTTACTTAAACTTAAGCATGGAAAGTAATCGGGATAATAAAATTGTAGTTACTTAGTCGACTAAAATAAATGACCTTGAAACAAAAAAATAGAATTTTCTTTAGTCCAACCTCAGAGAATGATGGACCCAAAAGAATGTCATCGTTTGCTATTCTCATTAGCACTCAGTTTTGGTAAAAGCGATAACACAAACGCGCTATTCCGGCCGGTGACATAGTTTACCGACACCCAACTTTTGTGTCGCGATGTCCTCGTCTGTATGGCGCCTCCTGGTAACCTTTCCACAGGGCCTAAAATGGCGACATTGGATGAAAAATCAAATTCATCTCAACCTTTTTCAATTTAACAATAATTCATTTGAGCATAATCTGACATGACATCTGACATCTATATAAAAATTAATCGCTGAATGTGTTGCTAAGCTCAAATCTCGAGACCAGCTGAACTGATTTCAATAATTCTTTTTTTAGAATATTCCTTGAAGTACGAGGATGGTTCTTACGCAGAGAAAAATTAAAAAAATTGCTTAAAAAGTCAAAATACAACAATTTTCTATACTCCCATACAAACGAATTGTAATAATACTTCAAAGTCAATTTGAACTTTAATACCATAACATAAATTTCAAATGTTAGTGGAGAGTTTCCGGGAAGGCAAAACAATTGAGTGACGTGATGTCAATAGAAGTTTGAAAAAGGCAAATATACCATTTCCAGTTTTTTTTATAATTATATGAAGAGGCATTTTAGTCTACACTACAGCTTTACTCCGAAGCGAAGCGAGGGAGGGCCACTAGTTTCAAATAAAATCGTATCTACGAACATGCACACCTGTCACCTACACCTATTCGGCATTCCTCTCCTAAACAGAATTAAAGTTATATCTCCATCCCATCTAATATCTATTAACCCCTCACTAGAAATTGTAAATCAAACAGCGTTCTTACTAATAACAATAGAATAATATTATTCGGTTGGCTTCGCGTAGGGACCACCAGTGTCCGAAACAGTGTGCGAAACACTAGTTAAGGACCACTGTATTAGATAAACGTGGTCAACCGAAACGGTCTCTAATCAACTAATGTTGCAATCAACAATGATCTTCCGTATAGCTGATGAGATGAGTTAATTCAGTAGAGACATTTCATTGTCCATTTGATGTTTATTACAAGAATTTCTAATTTTAAGATTTAAAAAATTAATCTTAAATGAAGCAGTGGCGCTATTTTATACCCCTGCTAACCTTTCCTGGTGTACGTGTCTTTTATGGCAGGGTCGTTGTCGCCGGTTAATTGAGCCGACACCGCAAAATGGCCTTATATAAAATTTAATGAAAGTATGTCAGCCCACTTTTCTATGCAATATGTAAACATTTTCAGATTAGGTTCTGTAAAGTTCAATATTTTTGTGCCATAGGGACTGGCGTCTGCGCTAAATCTTGTATAGGCCCCTTTTATTGCCCTGTTACCTAGCTGTTTTGCAGCTACTCGATGGTTACTAATTTCATTCATGATCATCTGCGAATTCAAAGAATTAAACTTTTATCCTATTCTACAAGCAACTTTTCTACAGCTGTCTAAGACATAGCTAGTGGTAATTATCTTTTTCAGCACATTTGCTCAAAAAAGTGCATTTACGGAGGTTGTCATTTGTTTGTTGTTACATGGTTCGAAAGTTTAAAATTACGGGCCGTATCATGGAGCGTGCGTGAACCTTTTACTGCACGCTCCAATACATGTTGCTGTGCGTATCCTTTACTTTTTTTAAAATTTCGGTCGAGCACCTTGGAAGAGCTTTTTATCTAGACCATTCCTCACTTTAATACGAAAAAGAAAAAAATACGAAAGATGTAATTCTAATTTTCACCACCCGCACGTGACTCCATTTTCTTATTAGCAAAGGTTTACTTGATTACTTAAATTTGGTATTTAGATACTGTTTGTTTTCTCACAAATGTGTTGAAAAACGTTGTATGACATTCGTGCGGAATTGGTATTTACAAATTTGTGACTATGGTCAGTCCTAGATTTCGTCTCGGGCTTACATTTTTCAACACATTTGCCAAAAAACAGCACCTATATATACGAATCCCCTATTATCACCCATCAATCCCCACTTTCACCCACCAATTCCTTATTATCACCTACGAATCCCCTTATCACCCTCAAATCCCTTTCACCCTCCTATCCCCCTTTTTAATCTCGAATCCCCTTTTCACCCTCTAATCCCCTTTAACATTTAACTCAAGATATGCCAGACATGGTGATGTCAGATTCGATGTGAGACATGATAACTGAATCGTGGAATTGTTTAACAATGATCAGTGCCACACGACCAACGAAACATAATTTCATGATTGAAACAAAATAATGAAAAGACTGTTTGATGAAAAAAATGGCTCCCAAGCTATAATAACTACTCATAGCTATGTCAGTTCCACGAAATTTTTATAACCCATAAGCTTTCACCTCTTCAATCGTTTTGATCGATATTACCCTTGTAATCAACAAAATGTTCTGGAGATTATACGGTACCAAGCAAGGACAGAATTTATATGTGATTGTATCTGTAAAATCGACATGCTCGGAAACAAGGAAGTTATCGCGGAATGTTATCAAATTGGCAATCTACAACAGAATCAGGTCAAGCCTCGTAAATCATGTAAAAGGGATCAGCCGGAGAAATTTTGCAAAAGGAAACGCAACAGCAGAATATTGAGTTGGATTCAATAAAAAAATTTGGTTCTAATAAATTAGTTACATAAATTAACTAATTTATTCATAAATTAACACTCCAAATATTAACTGACGTGTTAAAAAGTAGATTATAGTGTTTTCACGGATTCTTGTTTGTTTGTGTTTTTGAAAGAAGTTTCAATATACTTTAATGATATTATAACTTTCTCATTATTAACTTTGCCAGTATCTTCACACAAGAAACATACTCTAGGTATAGGTCATACGTAGAAATAGTTTAAGACCTAAACAATCTCATAGTAATTTTATTCAGTTGGATAACAGTTAGTTTTAATTGCGGTTGCATCGGCCGTCCATGACGTCGCATATAATTGTGCTAAACAAGGTTAGATCTTGTAATTTTAGTTACTTTACGTGTATTCCTGACTGTATCTGAAGCTAAAATACTGTAAACACCGTCTGTGATTTAATATCTACAGAAGTTAGATACTAACGATTTCAGACTTCTTAGTACGGCATACCATGCGAAATTTCTTAAGTTTAAAAGGTACCAAAGAAGTATTGCAGTGAAGAGACAAAAAAATCAATATATGTAGTTGTGACAATATGTTATTACGTAGGTACTTGGCTCTAAGTTTTTATCAATGACAATTAAAATCATCTACGCTTAGTATTAATTATTTCTATTTTATTCGATTTCATGCGTTTCTAGAGTTAATTACCAACGAGGTTGGGTATCGGGAAAAGGGTGAAAAGAGTCAAAGCGCCCTAATTACGTGACGAAAGGTGGAAATGTTACAAAAGATCAAGGCTCCGTCGAAATATCAGCGCATGTAGCGACGGGACTGATGCCGTACGTGACTTAAGAATACTGGAACGCATTTGTAACACAGAAATTTCTTTGTACAGAAAAAAAATATCACTGAAACTCCTTTTTTATAAGAAAAAGAATACGATATAAGTACATATGTGAAAAAGCATACTGTTGAGACTGTGAGACATGATTGTTGCGTTGACTTAGCAGAATCGAAATCTCGCATCCCATCCCAGCCTCCTATTTTATTGTCTATTAATTAAGCATTTAAATCAATAACCTGTCAATATGATTTATAATTTGTAAATCTCTTTTAAATGTCAAGTTGAAAGGTAAGAATGAAGTCCCTTTAATATTTACCTACATTCAAACAACTCGACAAACTATTGTGATCTAGTGTAGGCAATTAGTCGTACAAAGGTTTTTTCTTTCAATGTGAGAAAGCTATGAGGTAATGTCTGTTTAAACATTAAATTATTTATTTGAAATTTAATTATGTATATTGTAAGCACTTACCTCAAAACTGAATGTTGCAACATTGTCATTTTTTATCCTATTACGAGTATATGATAGAGCAATACGGCCGACGCATTCATTTTGATTGACTTTATTTAGGCTTTCAGTTTTAGAAAATATACCTAGTGAACCTAGACCATCTACCGTCAAATTGGATTGAGATCAATTGTTGGTTTATCGTCCATTCCATTTCTTAGATATGGATAGGATGTGCTCGGGCATGTTGTTTAGTAAACATATCGCTCGTCAAAGTTTTTGTTATTGCTTCAGCTGATCTGTCTACGCGGTGGATGGTCGGTTTTGACAAATCACGTTTAGGGATGTTCCGATACCATCAAGGTATCGATACCTACTCATTTCGATAGTACTCAAATCTTTTTTCGATACTACTTAAATAAATACTCCTAAAGTATCGATACTTACTGATATCGATACTTTTAGCACTTATTTTTATTTATTTTTTACTTTGAGGAAACTAAAGTAAAAACAATAAACGTCGAAGAACAAAAATTAAAACAAAAGTGAGAAAAAACGAGAATATAAATGTTTTGCGTCACTTTTTTTTAACATTTTAGGAATTCAAAGGGATTGTTTAACATTTTAGGAGAGCAGTAGAAAAAAAGAAAAGTATAGGATCCTACCTTTCATTGGTCCCTTTATTTGCTTTTTCTCTAATTTGCCTTTATCCCAAATTCACACAGAATTCACAGACTTAAAACATTGTTTACATTTTGCAATTGTTTCGTTTTATTTGGTAAAATTTTATTGATTTTGGTGGTGCCATGATAACACAATTTATAAAATTACTTGAAAACAATCATTTGTATATGCAAATTAAATCTCGACTTGACAGTTTGAAAATTCATTATGTTGCCAATGATGACAACTTACATGGCGGGCGGACAGCTCTCTCGTTTTCGGCTCGGGCTCGGATGAAGTCGGACGAGTTCGGCTCGCCTGGCGCAACCACACCGCTATGCGATGAATACCGGTAACCGAGCGAAAGGGCTTTTGCTCTCTCATACTGTCTGCGTTCGGAAATTTTATCTTTTTTAAATGGTGGTGCTGTTTCGATTTGATACCAAGTACTTTTGTTTCGATACCGAGTATTTATCGCAAGATTGATTCGATGCTATAAATACTTGGTATCGAATCAAAAGTATCGAGTACCTACTCGTATTTACTAGTATCGGAACATCCCTAATCACGTTTGTTTACTAGGGTTATAAGTAGGTGTGCGTGCAATCGAATTGTGCATTTAGCTTAACTGCTGAGATTATGCGAACATTGAGACAACAAACAGTAAAATAAATAATAACTACGTTACTTTTTTATTTTTATAGACGTAAAATAAATTTTGTTGATACCTATGTACTTACAGTGGAGATGAAAGAAAAATATACATTATCTACTTTTAAAGAGTATATCACTTACTTATCTGCCATTGAGTTATTGCCTGGAAATAGTCCATTCATTTATTTCACTCCTGTAAAATGAGTAAATCCTCGAGATAATCCCATTAGTACCACTACTAAAAATACTCGATAAAGACTTGTTACTTAATTACTTGGAATTGGGAGATTCACCTTCATTCAAAATTAAGAAAATACATTACTTAAACGCTAGCTTATTTTTACCAAAAACTAAGAATTTATAACTATAGGTATTGAATTGCTGTGTACGATTGATGTTCAATTTGTCAATGGTCTTTCTGCTATTAATGAAACAGCAAATTGGTTACTACAAATGTGGCACAGACAGTCGACTGCCGTCGATTATCTTGGTAGTGTCATAGGTCAGGTGGCGACAGCGATCACGGCCCGTGCAATTGTGTCCCGTTTTATCTGACAATTTTATTGCTATTGTCAACCTATTTCATGCCCTCACACTCTCACTATTAGGTAGGTTAGTGAATAGTTATTTAGGGTTCAACAAATTGTCTGTAATACAGTTAAATTTCTATGTAAATAGTTTGTCAGGTAGTGCCAAGAAACGGCTTTCACCTTACGGGAAGATTGAATTGAATTGGATTAGAATAATAACATCATCAGTTTCAATCCGGCTAAAGGCAAATGTCATTACATAACCCGATGTTAACGACGCCACTGTAAACATTTTTCTTAGACGTGACAGAATTAATAAAGGAAAATTTTGAAGTAAAGCAACAAAAATGCATACAACCGTAAGTGGAAAAAAATGCCCGAGTGACCTAAATAATATGGAAATCACAAATACTAGGAAAGCAAAATGATTCCTGTATAATTTGGCATGCAAATAGAAAACAAAATAGCATAGCGCACGAAAAGAGGCAAACAATATTTCACATAGGTACGTACTCGTGTAACCATATTTGGAAAATCGCGTACTCTGGCAGCTCTTCCAAGGCACGATATAGTTCAAAACCATATCCACGAGCCTTGTTAATAATTCAGAAAACTACCGACTACGAAGTAAGCTCCATTTGTGGCGTAATATAAAGCTCCATTTATATGCAGAAGTGCTTTGTTTGCATGAGTTGTTGCATTTATTTTAGTAGTAGGTAACAGCTCTACCTTCTATATATATATTCTTTCATGCATACAAAAACAAAAGTGATCACTTAAAATCAGAATCAGACACATCAATTGAAATCATCATCGTCATGCCAGACGCACGACACCCATTGCTGAGCATGGGTTTACCCAAGGATCTTCGCTCTATACTGATTGGTCCTGCAATGTCCGCATCCCGTCCGCAGCGCGTTCCCGTGAATTGGGATTGATACTAATATACCCATACAATTTTAATAAAAATCAAATCCAACGTCTTTTTAATTTAAGCATTTAACAACTAGATGTTAAATCTAAAGATAATTTTATTAGAAAATATTTCACACGGTCCAGGAAGCAGATCGGACTCTAAGCTGCACCCTCCACTTTCAGGACAGACGCACTGACCAATTATGCTAGACCACGACCTTAATGGCCGTGTCGAATTTCTTCTAGTAATTCTTAGGCTGCAAGGTAGTGCCATCTCTTTGCATTGTAGGTAATAATTACTCAGTGCATCCGCCGGGATAGCGGAGGGTGCGGCTTCGAGTACTCCCTGCACCGTGTAGACCGTGGGAGTATTTTTAAATTTTCTTTAAAATCAAGACTAGGGTCTTCATAAGTTCTTTCGAGGTCCCCGAGATTTGCGTGTACATAGAAATGAAGGACTTTACATTTCGATTTCGTATCAACTGTGGCTGTCTTTATCTGATAAAAGAATTAAAAAAATATATGGTTCATTCATAATGGTTTTAAACAACCTAATCATATTTCGGATTGAAATCCGAATCATTCATTCACGCAGCAATGGTTTCAAGATAATCTTAATCATATTTGCAGAGATAAGAATACCAATCGAATAATATTGTTTTGGCCGAGCTAAGCAGCAGTCTTTTTACATCGCAGGGTAGTCATTTGTGCCCATATCTGGTACCACACATCCCGCCCCATGAATTAAATAAGAGCGTTATAAATACCTTGTACCATAAATGGTCCGTCTGGTATGATAACTTCGCTCCAATAGATAGCAATTACAATGTCCCTTGCTAAGTAAAGCTTGAAATGTTTTGTTATTCTCATACTGTTATTTTTTATCGTCACCCGAGAATCAGCCTCACATTTTTAAAATGTTTGTCCTCCACTGCTGTTCTAGAAATAAAACTGTTAATAATATTTTTCAGGTTGATACATTATAGCGCCAGTCTGCATTGCACGGTTCCTGTGGTGTTCCTGATACTTCGGGGAACTGCACATTGGGGTGGGTCCGGCAACGGAAAATCACCGACGGGGCCGCGGAGAAGGTACTTCGTTCCCGGGGCTTCAATCCGCACTCCCGAGTCCCGACACGCACTGATGGGAGGTCCCCTCAGGTTTGAATGGTATAGAGGCTCCAGTCGGAGAGGAGACTCCCCCCGTGGGGAGATGCCACCCGTCTGGAATACCTCTAGAGGCACTCGCCAATTCTCGGCTTGAGGTCCCCTAAGGATCTCGCCGACCCAAACCCGGTGACGCTGTAAAGGTCATCTGCGAACAACAGCATAGATACTCAAAAAAAAACTGAGGGGATCACGGTGCTCAGAGTGCGTGTCAGGTGACCGGTACAGGAGTATTATCTGGTTTTTACTGGGCAAGGAGGAGTCTTCAGATATCCTTTTCCCGCTTCTCCCGGTGGTTCAGGTAAAGCCTTTTCCAAATATAAAAAAGGCTGCTACATTATACATAACAGTTACAGAGTGTATTATGTATGTATCTGCTTTACTCATAACCTTTTGTCGTAGTCACAATTCCGTTTAGCTATTGAATCACCAATGTTGTAAATACATATGTGTTCTAAGTCGGGACCATACCATTTCCTTATATGTCCAAATGGCAGTACCTTTTCCTGGCGCCGTTGTATTTAGGTATGTATGCAATATAAAATCATTATCATCATTGATAGTGGGCGTGAGATTGAGACGTCCAACTGTTGTAATGGTCAGCACATTAATCATCGCGAATGATTCAACAAGGTTTTATGTTTTTGATGCACGGCCGCCTCTTGTTCGCATTTTGAGAGGGTTAACTTTATAATTATAATATGTGTATGATAATAATAGAGGTGTTAACTGCTAACGACTCTTAAAAGTGATATCAGAATGGTTCATCCAATTTAGTACCTACCTTAATATTATCTGGTCGTTATCCACAATCATTATTGTTAACTCTATAAATGCTTGCATTATGTATCTTTTTCTTCGGCTATGTAGGTATGTATAATTCATGTCAGCATGAGGATTTTTTTTTCACAAATTTACAATTTTTTATTGATCTGCTAAAAATAAATCAATATTTTCATAGTGATCAGACTCGTCGATATCTGCAAAATTTGCTATTTACTTAGTTGAAGTGGGTTTAAGTTAGTATTAAAGAAGTTGCTGTATGCGTTTTTATCAAATGTCATTTTCTCTACATATGAGATAAGATTGCGAAATCTACGAATAAAGTAAGCAGGGTCGGATTTAGAGGTGTCGGGGCCCCGTTGCAATGTCCCCACCTTAAATTCGTCCCTGAAAGGTACTCCAAAAGATATCAATTTGTAAGCAGTATGTTTTTTTTAATTTTGATAAATATTTCGAGTTTTCGCTAGAGTGGAATTTACAGCTGAAATGAATTTAAATACAGTCCGTTTCGGAATCAGGGTCCATTTGTTAAAAATTCACAATAATCTTATAAATGGTATAGCTTTTAATAAAAAACTGTTGAAAGTTTGACAATCTCTCTATTCGCATTTGTCTATGCCTGAAGCTAGTTTACGTATACTTTCATGGCTAGAAACTGGAATTTTAACAAACTAAATACTTTGGTACTAAATTAAAATGAGTATATTATATTTTTTATAACATGAACTCGTACGTCCACGCCAGCAAAGGAGTTAAGCTAAAAATACGCAACGTCATCAAAAATTCAACAACCCTTTTACGCCCTGCATAATAACACCCCAATCCAAGGCTAATAAACGAAAATAAGAATCATTTTATTGCGCGTCCGACTCTCAAAAGGATAGAATTAATAATCGATTCAAATCACGATTCACTCGAACGATATATAAATAGTGTGTAACCCCATTTTGAGCTTGTCCATATTTGGGCACCGGCAGATACGCATATGGGATGAATACTAATTAGTCAACTTCGATAATTAATAATTTTATAAGGAAATCGCCGAGTGGTTTGTGCCTATTGACTTTATAGTACACAATGTCGTGGGTACCTACGTACTTAAGGTAGGTGGAACTCTGTTTCTCTGTTTGTTTATTCTGAATTAACAGTACATTTTGTTTTAGGTTCGAGTGATCAGGAAACTAATAGATCAGATCTTAATCAGATTATAAGTAGCATTGATAATACTTTATCAATACACGATCATGAATTAAAAAAGCCATAAAGAAAATTTTATCGAAAACTTGCAAGGGATTATTAAAAAAAAATGGGTATTAGATAGGGCTTCAAATGACACTTATGGAGAACTTACTTCCAAAGTTTAAGGTGACCCTTGCGGCCCTAACGACACATTTGTGCAATGTGACCGCCTTTTCCTCTGTACAGACCCAGTTTTGGCACAAGTTTTGTCCACGCCACGGGACGATGGACCTCTAATAAAAAGGTTAAACTATAAAGAAAAAATTCACTCCGTTCAGGGTGGATATATCTAGTAAAATTTTCTTTTCTTTAGTAGTTACTATAAATTTTGAAGAATTTGATGTGGTATTTTTACAAATATGAAAAGACTAGTTGGAATCTCATGCCAAATCATTTTCCTTGTTCTAGCCATTTGTATAGCTACCTGTCTGGCAAAATGGAAAGCAAAACAAAAAACCTGTATTTCTGCAGTCGGGAGTGCACTTAATTTCGCATTTTGCACTTAATTTGAGACATTCGTCACGTTGCAGAGGAAATTACTCATAATTGTAGCTTTCGGCAATTTAAGGTAGAAACTTCAAGTAAACAAGACAATGAAACTTACAAGAATTATACCTACGGATTTTGCGAACAATTTACTGTTGATTTATTTCTGTGTTAACCATTTTCAAAGTAATTAAACTAATTGTTATACTTTGTTAAAAGTTTTTTCTGTACTAACGTTAATTTGCTAATTTTTGTTTGTATGGATATGTTTTTTTTTATTTATTCTTTATTTCTTGTTAATATGCGAGTTCAAATCTGACTAGCAATTTAAGCGAAATATTTAGTAAAATAACTTAGAATTTTGTTCAAGGATCCCATGGAAACACTTCATCAAAGGCTCAGAAATTCATATTTTAATATAATTTATATCTACTCTAATAACAATATTCCTATAATTTAAGTGCATAAGCTTTGTTAAGTCATTATGTTTTGAAAAGGCTTAAGGCTAAGGTTCCAGAATTAGCTCTTTTTAAAGTGATTTTTGGTAATAGATTGTAATCTGTTTTTTTAATAACTTAAAATTTATGAACCAAAGAATAATGAGTTGCTTTTATTTATCACCTTCTTCGAATAATTTATCATGATATGAGTGTTTGAAATGAGGTACGCCTTATTTATTTCACTTACCTTATAATATGATGCTGTAAAAGCTTTTTTGTTTTACATTATCCCTTATTTTTCATTGTAGAATATTGAAATTATTACTTAACTTAATTTTGCAATAACATAAGCGTTTGTAAATCTTCTTGTGGTATACTTCGAGATCTGATTGATTCAATAAAAACAAAGTTTTTTTTTTGTTATTGTGTATATTATAATTTAATCAAATAGATAATACTGGTACATCGTATCAAACTTTTTGTGGTCGTCGTGCAAAAGAGAGTGGTTTATATATTGGAATCATTTACAAAGATAAATTATAAATAATAGCAAGAAGATACCTAGTTCAATTCCAGTGAAATTAATCGATACTATAAAAATATTTTAAAACTTGAATGCTGGGACACACTAGTGCTAACGCTTCGTAGCAACAAAATGTATTATTAGACACCGTATTTCTAAATTCAGTTCAATATGTCAATACTAACAGCTGCGTCTCGACTAAAATATTTCTTCCTGAAAAATCGTAAACACTTGTTAGTTCTTTTTGATTAAGAACGAGGTTTTTTGTTGTACTTACTTTAGAGTCTTTAGATAAGTCATTGTTTGAACCACAGAATACAGAAAGAGGTTACAGTTTTCGAAACTGGTTGCAAAAAATAATTATAATTCTTTTCTCGAAACTGGTTTCAATAATGGTTTCGGAAACGGCCGAAGGGATACCGTGAGGAGACCAACAAAGTTTTTTTATCAAATGAAAAAAATATATCATAAAAAATAACAGTTACATATCTTTCCATATGAGTAAGTTAAGTTACAGCACGTCTCAGGAACAACCTTCGAAATGACAGTTCCAAAAAAAAACTAATCGAATATAAGTGACACTTATATTTATACATGAATGACGCTGGATGCGGCAACATGGACGACCTTGGTAATTCAATAAGCGATACCTATTCTAATTGACATCGTACCCTCTTTGTAACATAATGAACAAATGAGTAGTAAGTAGGTACTATAGTGTCCAATTTCGTCGTGTATGGTAAAAACATTTCCGGACACAAATCATGGGCCATTTGGCAAAAAAATAGCACATATCAATAATCTAGGTTTAAGTCATCGAAAACGCTTGTCTATTATCTCTATGAAATACTAATTTAAACATTCACTCCTTGCATAAATATCCAAAATAGTAGCGTAGCTAGAGATTTTTCTTAAAGGAAGCAGGACCCCTGCCATATTTTGCCCTGACCCCGTAGCATGAACACAACAATTTACATTATATGACGTTTTTTGACGCGCCTAACAATCAAACTCCGTAGTAATTTGACAATTGAGCGTGATAAAAACGTGTTATATATCATATCGCGGTGCTCATGCTAGGGGGCTGGACCACTTACAATTTGCCCTCCTTGGAATTAGTAAATCAAATCAAAATATAGGTCAGGTTAGGAACGAATGCCTTTATATCGTCGCAGTTCTTGGGGCTTAAGGAAACCGCCGCGCCGCGTCCAGTTAGACTTCCATTCATTCTTAAATAATTTTTAAATTGCTTGTAACTCGAATTCTAGGTTGGACAGAGAGATTTATGAGGTGGGCATTAACCCCATTATTAGATATATTTTCATTATATTTTTAATTATTAGGACGAAGCACTTTTACAACGACGAATCATCTATCTAATGTAAACATCTCTACAATAGCGAGTACAAAAGAAATAAATCAACTATAAATAGTTTTCGCTATAATTTTGAACAAAGCCTAGCCCCAAGTAAGCCCCTAGCTTGTGTTCCAGGATACTAGGGTAATGGATATAATACTTACACTGATACATATACAAGTATATTTATAAAGAAAAACATATTAAAACATCCATGACTGGAGTACAAATGATCGTATCAAGCATCTGCCCCCACCAAGATTCGAACCCGGGACCTCACGAGTAGGCGACACCATGAAACCAGGCGTTCATACCACTCGGCCACGGTGGTTGCCATTAGATTGGTCGTCTATTATAAGCTGCCTTAGTTTCTTCCTATTTAATGTCAGTTTCATAAAGGTACGCTATGGTACAAAAAGCCATTTTTGTTGTGACGAAATTGTATTGTGTTGCTGAAGGAAAGATTAAGCATACCCTATCGTCAACCTTTTTGCAGAACAAAAAGTTTACGATCTACTTTTATGGATGAAGGTTGGGTTGGTGGGTGTTTTAGTGGCCGGTCCTGCCAACAACAAGAGATAACTTTAACACGGTTTATTTACTGTAAGCAACTCGCTGAAATTGCCCTAGCCGGGCTTTTACTAAAATAGTATCTATGATTAAAAATGTTATAACAATGAAAATGTTATAACATTTTCAATTAATATCAATTTATATATCCCAACTAAAATACCTAAATAAATGTCAAACTGTGTGAAAAACTTAAAATAAATTCTATATTTTTGTAAATACGAAAGATAACCGCCGATTTTTTTTACAGCTCTTTAGTGCTAATAGTCTCCAAGCAAAACCGGGGAGGGACAGACCGACATGACAAATCTATAAGGGTTCCTTGTCAGGACTACGGAACCCTAATTAAAAATAGACCAATATAGTATATAGTCCGTGCCAATGACCTGTCTTCGCGATAAAATTGGTTTCCCGTAGAAATTTCCACTTCTCTTTTCACCCCCTTAAAGTGTGATTTCTAGTATAAAAACTATCCTATGCCCTTTTCCGGTTCTCAAAGTATATCTATATACCCAATTTCAATAAATAATATAGGAAAATATTAATCTGTTCAGCTGTTTAAGCGTGAGAAGTAACAGACAGACACACTTTCGCATTTCTAATATCAGTGCGAAAAAATGGATTAGCAAGGAAAACATAACATAATATCGTTATGTTATGAATGTATTGGACATAAGCATATGTTTATATCAAACATTAGTACGTATCCATACTTAGAGGATAACCCATATATACTCGTAATATACATTTACATACATTTAGCTGTATCCATAACATATTGGCGATATTGATTGGCAGCTGACAAGACAAATCTGCACTCGCGCACGTAATAACCATTAGTCAACTTCATGAACATAACAATTGAATATCAATAATCTGGTTATGTAAGTATGATGAATAGTGTTGGCTACCAAGGGTAATGATGAAAATTTAAGAAAGTATAACAACCGATATCAACGCTTTTCAACTTTGTAATCGTGTTAAAACTACATTGATTGTGCAGTCTTTACAACCGATGAACTATAAGTCATACTCGGTTAGGCTGCGTTGTTTGATACATAGCTAATTGTGACTTTAGTTAATGTCACATCAAATGCATAGTAGCATGTTTAAATTTAAACTATTTGTTTTTTTTTTTATTATTTTAACTATATTCACATTCAACTATGTTTCAAACAACGCGGATCATATAATAAAGCTAAGTAAAGCTTTTTTTCGAAACCTAAATTAGACTACCTTTATGATGTCCTTGTTGTACTCTATAAATTTTCAATTGAAAAGGAGATACCATATTTAATTTGAAGCTTAGAAAATTTTTATCAAGTATTCGGCCCATTAGCATAATGCTCAGTATAATGTACCTAGTAGGGTTAAGTAGAGAAAAAACGCTATTGTATTATTAAGGACATAAAACGCTAAACTTTAAAAAATATATTACAGAATGAAATTAGTGTTCAAGTCATCACTACTATCAATCTAATCGCTTATCACGACTTTAATCGCTTCGGACACGATAAGCGATTCTTACTTTTTTTATTAAGATACCGAGAAATGACGTTTCTAGAAAGTCTTTATACATCGCACCACTATCGCTCGTATGATGCATTGGGTGATAAAGAAATCATCTGGAAGGTTTTGTCATCTGTTTGCAGATATTTTATGTTTTTACGTGTATTTAAACAAATATTGTTTGTCGACAAAGTTAGGCCGTCTTTGACAAATGTTGCATACGCATTCCATTATGGGAGGATAATTCTATTGTCAAGATAAGTACTTATACTAGCGATTAATGACATCTACAGTGTCGCAACATCATTTAGTTGCCTTTATAAAACTTACATTGTGCTCTTTCCAGGTTCTAGGTGATGATTACCTATAATTATATGATATAATAACAATAATGTATGACACTTAAAAGAATAAAGACTTTACCGCTTTAAATAAACCGGGTAGTAGAATAAAACCAAAAACAAACGATGATTCAACGTAAGGCAAGGTCGCGAAAAAAGATGGTTTGTTCCGTTTCGGTCTCGATGACTTGCTCCAAGCGGTATTTAGACAGCGAAATTTAGAGTTATTCATGTTCGCGCCCCGATTACTAATGTCACGTTATTGCTTAGTTCTAAATATAATCCCTAATATATTAAATTAATCATTACTCCAGTACATTTTAGCAAAAGAATTTTCTTTTGTTCTCCCGGAAAGCGAAGGACGATGGTTCGATTCCAGTGGTGATTACTTGACTTAGTTGAGTTATTCCATTAAACTTTTTCTTAAGATAAAATTGTTATATTTAAATCGCTATGAAAATTTAACGTGAAACGAAACTTTTTATACACATTTCTAAGTTACTTAAAACATAATAAGTTTTTGATTGATATTGCCTTGCCACATTTATAATTATGGTTGAGTCTAAGTAAGTCATTAGAAACGATAGTAACAATAATAATTGTATAATAACAATTAACTAAGTTAAACAGCAAAGGTTATTCTGTGGTCTGTCTCCAATTGTGAAGAATACAAACAAATTCTTCCTTAAATACTTTCCATATATTATTTAATATCCACCACAGACATAGCTTCACCAGGCCTTAGGTTGAGTATAAAAAAATGAGTTTCGTAACGTTTTCATCCTCTACTAAAAGTATAGAGCATAGCAGAAAAACTGGAAAATTCGCGAACACAAAGAAATTGAGTCACTCTCAGTTCCACCAAAGTGAAAAAAAACATCAATAAGTTTTTGCATGCATGATACATATCATAGCATAGGTATGACTGAAATCTGTTTTAAATTAATGCCGTTTGAGTTGAACGTTTTAAAACAAACGGGTCGTTAATAGAAATAATAATTACTTTACTTAACTGCTGTGGTTTTAGAGCTCTGTGGTTTGAGTTCTCAGTTATTTCTTGTAAATAATAAAATACAAATTAAATCATTTTGTTTATTTCTTCTAATGGTCACGAGTTGCATTTACGAAGAAATCGGATGCAATATAGATGTTGTAGAATTCAACATTAATTCTATATGTAGTAAGCACGAACCAATATCGAATTCTAATAGTTTGTGAGTGCGAAATGTCATTGTCAAATATGTACTGATTTTTAGTTCTCCTTACGTCTGTTTTAGCGCTGCTGTTAAATTTTCCATACAAAATTTGACAAGGTCATTTCGGATTCGCAAACTATTCGAATTCGATATTGGTTCGTGTTTAGGGTACCAAGTTAGGTAACATATTGTCGGCTGATTGCAAAGTTTAAAATTTTTGAATTGTGAGTCAAAAAACATTTGCAGGAATTGTATAGTTTCTCCAAATGTGTAGTAATATTTAATTTGCATTTCTTCTTCGAGTGCTGCTCCAAGTAGTAAGGGGTGGCGTTAGCTTCGCATATTTAATTCGATCCTAGGCTAGGTTCAAAGCTCCGCGGCACTTGTGATTTCAATCCATTCCCGGCCGCGATTTTTTATCTGTAATTCCATTCTTTCCTTTGTAATTTCATTACCGTTGAAATAGTCATAGAGTAAAAAAATATAATAATGAAATATAAAAAATAGCGTATGTGATTGATATCATAACTCATGGTTATAAGTCTAGTCTTTGACTCTTAAAATCAAATACTCAATTGAGTGACTAAAAATAATAATTTTAAGGTTTACATTCCTTATCTCTCTCAACTTAACCCAACGCACAGATTATTATATCGTATTAGATTATGATTAGGGAACTAATAATAAACACACGCCAAAACGAGTTAATTCGTCCTTGATTGGTTTTGAAGTTACCGAGTCCTGGGCTCGTGATTATTTTCTCTGACATCGTGAAACCTGGCTAATATAAACCTGTCCCCGGCCGTACAGTATATCATTAGCTGTCAGTTCAAAGCATTGCAACTGGACCACTCGAATGAGAGACGAATTATTGACACAGTAGCAATGCGAAATCCTATTAACATTAAATTGGATAAGACTTTTTAAACAATATCATTTATGTAATACCCATTTGAGCTTTTAAGCTATATTTTAAGTTTAACACGATTGGCTAAAAGGTATATATAATATTTCGTTTACAGGTTCATATAGGTAGGTATACATGCATGTTTGTGAGTTTCTTTTGCCATCATAAACAATACTCATGGTATCATTTCTTAAGAAAAGAAACAATTTATTTTTTCAGAATTGATAACAAAAGATAGAGAAAAGGATGCAGTAGATGGACTAAGTTGGAAACTGTTATGTAATTTTCAGTTTTGTTGTAATTTTTTTTAAATCCTTTAAACAGAAAATGTGCATTTCAACAGCAATTTCATATATTAATGGGATTGTTATCATGTAGGTAAGATAAATAACTATAATGTTAGTGACCATGAAAGTTTAAAACAATTTCAAATATGTTACATAAGTAGCCGAATGAAATTGAATAGGCAGAATAATATTTGTCCTTCATAAAATAAACAGAGAAGAAACGAGACGATCATAGTTTCCAATCCAACCTTTCTGTGTAATCGGTTTGAAGCAGTGAAGAAAGAACTTTTAATTCCAAAGTGATTTTTTTTACATCACCTACTAATTTTTTCGTTCATCTTTAGCTTCTTACATTACACTTTTAATTGCTATTTAAACAAAACAGACCTTATCTACAAGCGGTGGTTGTTCAGTGGTAGAAAGCTCGCCTGCTACGCGGGCGGCCCTGTTTCCATTCCCGGCCGGGAAAGGACTCTTTTACTAATGATTTTTCAAGTTTCACTTGCATCGTGATTTCATACAACCACACCATCTTTGTATACTTCGTTACATTCGCGATATGTATCGTTTAGTTAGAACACCAGGCAGTTGGCGCCAATGTTTTTGTGCATTGTTTTACTTACCGAAACGGCATAAGCGCACTCGGTTAGGGTAATGAGTAATGGGTTAAATTAAACTCGCACTTTGGACTGATGTGGCTGTAAATATGCCACAGAACGATTGTGGCTTAGCTTACTCATGTCACGCTTCGGTAATATTTTAACGATGGTACACTTACTTATAGTCAACTTTAATTTACACCATATGTACATCTTCAATTGATATTTGATCCCACTTTATGTGTGGAGTCATACAGTTTTAGACAACTGGTAAATACATATGTATACGTCTGATAAGATAATTTTAATGTTGTAGGTATTTGCCAACAAAAGGATGTTTTCTTTATTTGATTTTAATAATATGTAGCTTATAATTATATACTATTTATAGCTTATAATTAATTACTTTATAATTATATACTTTATAACACTATCAGAGAGAATATTTATAAAAGCTAGTAGGTAATGATTTATAAGAGCGTTGGAGCACTGAATTTTTGATGTCATTTAAAGTTTTTGATAAGATAAGTATTCCTGACTTCCACAATTAATCAATAAACTAGTACAGGGACACGCTTATATTTGGAATCGAATGATTAACGATGAAGAAAATCTAATATATAAAATTCTCGTGTCACAATGTTAGTTACCATACTCCCCCGAAACGGCCTGACCGATTTTTATGATATTTTATATGCCTATTCCGTGGGTCTGAGAATCGGCTACTATCTATTTTTCATATCTTCAAGTGATAATGGTTGTCCACCTGTAACGTAATGTTCTGAAACCTACAATGCGCCTTCACGCCAAAATTCAAACTATTGGGTATTGTAACGTAGTGTTCTCATATGGGTTAGGAGGAATGTTATACCAGGAAATTGATAGAACACTACGTTACACACCCCTAATTTTTTTGGACATGATTTATTTTTTATAATGTGGTATTAAAAAATACATACAACCCTAAATTTTCTCTTCCACCACCTGCCCCGGTAAGTTCGCTGGGTCAGCTAGTAAATAAATAAGAATTTGTTATGTTGTGTAAATATAAAAATTACAGCTGTCTAGTAGTATCTTACTGTATGGGTCTTCAAGTAAATCTGTGGACTGAAGGATGGGCAGACGCTACGAAACTATAGCGATAAATAAACGAGGAATAAGCTTAGACTAGTTACGTCGTGTTTTGTTCACATCACTCAAATGCCATTTGTTATTCAATGAACACAGACAAAAGATGAAGTAACTATTATAGGATTATTGTTCGTTTATTAATAAGGGGGTGTTGGGGTTCCTTGCAGATTACGGTAACCTAAAAATTGTGACTACTTTAGGTAGTTACTGTCAAGATTAATGTAATCTTACGCAAATACAATTGAATAAGGACCCTCATTCTAAATGGTTACCCAAGAGTTGATGGTAGCTTAATAACCCACGTCGTCGTCTCATTTTGGTCCAATTGTTACCATTGAACGCAATAGATTACCATTGGAGTGATTGTGGTCTATGGCAACTTATTACCATAGACTTCAATATGGGAGGCGGAGGAATGCATCGTGCATGCGTTGCGTTTGTAATGAAAATGAGTGCGATACCCGTCACGCCTGCCGCAGACCGTTACACCTTGACAAGATTACATCAGCCCGCAGTATGTGCCATAACAACCTTAAAACGAAGCAATAAGAGCCTGTGGGAATGCAATTGTTACATTGCTGAAGGAAGAACCGGTGTTTAAATGCCTTTTGCGGCGCCTGCATAGCTTTTTTATGTGATATATAGGTACTGGTCGAGCGATTGAATCGAAAATTCTTATTCTCCCGATCGGATTACTCTGGGAAGTATGCGTAAATAAGCCGGTTAGGTAAAAAAATGTAGTTTTAGATGTTTAAGTATTTTTTTATTGGTTACTGTTTGCACGTTTGTCCCCAACTTCGCGAGAGCGAAGCGAGAATGGAAACTATTTAGACTAAACGCACAGACAATAATTACTGTAGTCGTGAAGACGGACGCAGGGGAAAACAGACAGGGATGTCGTTTTGTTCCACATACTATGTTCTAATACTTCTAACAGGTTCTAACATCTATTAACCTTTTGGGGTAGCTGGAGATACTCTAGATAGAAACTAAATGTTGGGCTTCCTTCAATAGTTAATAAAATTTTCACTGATGGTCTGGCCAATATGTAAAATACATGGCCAAACATTATAGTCTACATCGAAGCGAAGCAAGGGCGGGCCACTAGTTTTCTTACCTCTCTTAAAGAAACGGAATAAATATTTAAAATGACCTTCTTTTTTCATCGGTTTTGAATATCGTTTCCAAATCATTAAAGTTTAATATCAATTAGAGTAGATTGACAGTCTGACATTTAGATAGTTTCCGGTCTGTGTGGTTCCAGGAAGACTACTAAAAGGTAATTAATGAGATTTACTATACAATTTCCGTACTTCCTAATACTTTTTTTTGTTTGCTTATAGGAAATGTGACTTTTTTGCGGTCTTCTTTTTATGCCAGCTAATTGACCACATTTAAACTTTAAAAGAGGAAAAGGGGTCACACTTTTGACGAAGTACAGTACTTAAGTACCCTAATGATTGATTAACATTGAGTTTGCAATTTGTAGTTAGTAAGTCAAGTTCACTTTAAGTTTCTTTTTTTTTTAACACACACCTATTATGTTATGGGATGCTAGGATAACGGATAGAATACATATACTGTACATATATAAGTATATTTATATATAAATACATATTAAACATCCGTGACTGGAGTACAAATGCTCGTATTCATCACACAAACATCTGCCCCCACCGGGATTCGAACCCGGGAGACCTCTCGAGTCGGCGACACCATGAAACCCGGCGACGAACCACTCGACCACGGAGGTCGTTTTTTCTTATTACATTTCATGAGGAGCTCCACGGCGCAAGTTGTTAGCGCGTTCGGCTGCGATCATTGAAGTTAATCAACTTAAGCAGTGGTCGGTCATTGGATGGTTGACCACTATACTATCTCTCGCTTGTTCGTGCTTGGGAAGGCACGTTAAGCCGTTGTTCTCGGCTGCATCTACAGTCGTTAGCAAGTAACAATCCGCACTGGGCCCGCGTGGTGGGTCATTTGGTTTATCATTGCGATTTTATTTAGCAGTAAAAAGCAAAAATATGACCACTAACTAGCAAGACTATTTCGAGCTTATACCAAACTCTAGTAAAATCTCCCATAGGTAGAATAAATTTTCCATAACTGGTCAGCACGGTTTTCCATAACTGTGGTCAAACTAGGAGTCTGCAAAGTAGGTATGTGTGTTATTTTTCTAGCTACTTTTCAACTGTCTTGAACAAAAACTAGAATTCTATGCAATTGACAGTCGAGCAGATGCAATAGTGCAATTTCAAATGTAGATTAGCTAGTTGCTAGGTGCCAGGTGCTTATAATTGCATAGCCTACTACATCCATCGGTCATATTTCATCGTCACGAGTAATAATAATATTGTTAGGCGCTTCAACGGCTGCATACGGAAAACCAATCTTTATTGAACTAAACTTAGATAGAAAATTATTCCTTTTCTGATTCCGGACCAATTTAGTGACAACGGAACCCTAATATGACATAATAATAATAATATTTCCAACACTCACACCAATTAGCCTAGCAGCCCCAAAGTAAGCACTGTAGGGCTTGTGTTATGGGATACTAGGGTAACGGATAGAATACATATACTGTACATATATAAGTATATTAATATAGAAATACATATGTTACCGGCCAAACCCGATTTCAGGACAAACTAGTTTTGCCTAGGCTAAACTGGTTCTTCCTATGCGCGATAGGATTAACTAGTGGGTCGATTTCAGACAAGCCGTGAAAACAGGTTTTTCCTAATAAAATTCAAGATATTATTTATGTTGACATCATTTCACGCAATATTATCCTTAAATTAACTCTTTGAACAGAACATTTCATAATTATTGGTCGAAACTAGTAATAATAATTTAAATAACAAAAAACCATGTATCACTTCATTCGTGTTATATGTCTTTTTCGGAGTATTTCAAGTTAAAGTCCAAATAAAAATTATTGACGAGTGGATATTACGATTTGTTTTTATTGGGGTAAACTTGAATAACTGTGGCGTTAATTTATATTAATTATTTAAAGATTAGGCAATCGTGAATATGATTTCCCAGCCTTTTCTTGCGCCTATTAACATTAATGCTCATTAGTGTGACCCGAACTTCTAAATTTATATAAAAAAAACGAATGCTTACCCCGATGCCTGCATTTTACTGCGCGCTAAGGGGCCCCAGTGACGCGTGAACGTGCGACGAGAGCATAGGGATGTTCCGATACCATCAAGGTATCGATACCTACTCATTTCGATAGTACTCAAATCTTTTTTCGATACTACTTAAATAAATACTCCTAAAGTATCGATACTTACTGATATCGATACTTTTAGCACTTATTTTTATTTATTTTTTACTTTGAGGAAACTAAAGTAAAAACAATAAACGTCGAAGAACAAAAATTAAAACAAAAGTGAGAAAAAACGAGAATATAAATGTTTTGCGTCACTTTTTTTTAACATTTTAGGAATTCAAAGGGATTGTTTAACATTTTAGGAGAGCAGTAGAAAAAAAGAAAAGTATAGGATCCTACCTTTCATTGGTCCCTTTATTTGCTTTTTCTCTAATTTGCCTTTATCCCAAATTCACACAGAATTCACAGACTTAAAACATTGTTTACATTTTGCAATTGTTTCGTTTTATTTGGTAAAATTTTATTGATTTTGGTGGTGCCATGATAACACAATTTATAAAATTACTTGAAAACAATCATTTGTATATGCAAATTAAATCTCGACTTGACAGTTTGAAAATTCATTATGTTGCCAATGATGACAACTTACATGGCGGGCGGACAGCTCTCTCGTTTTCGGCTCGGGCTCGGATGAAGTCGGACGAGTTCGGCTCGCCTGGCGCAACCACACCGCTATGCGATGAATACCGGTAACCGAGCGAAAGGGCTTTTGCTCTCTCATACTGTCTGCGTTCGGAAATTTTATCTTTTTTAAATGGTGGTGCTGATTCGATTTGATACCAAGTACTTTTGTTTCGATACCGAGTATTTATCGCAAGATTGATTCGATGCTATAAATACTTGGTATCGAATCAAAAGTATCGAGTACCTACTCGTATTTACTAGTATCGGAACATCCCTACGAGAGCAGACGTGCGCTTCGTCAAACCGGTAAGAAACTTATGTCCAACTCGATTTCAATACTTGCACCCAAAATGTATTCATTTGCGTCCAGTGCAATGCAGGCAATAGTTATTTTTCAGTAGTATTGCAGTAATGTGCAAAGAATAGCTATTTGTGACACAGATTCGGTGTATTTTTTCGATAGCTTCTAGATTATTCGACGACGAAATATTTCAATTTTCATTTCAAAAAATCATTTGTGTCGCCTCATTAGTGTCGATTTTATAGGGACACTAATGATATGCAATTTTACCCAAATGATCCGAGTATTTTTTTTTCATCATCAATTTCTTATATGCTTATATAATGCACACTTGTGTTTTCTTGCTACCTACTGTAAAGCTATGATTTATTTATTTTATTATAACTTCACCTCTAAGTTTTTGATCTTAGGGGTAATCTCTGGCTCTCGTGTACCGATTATGTTTTTTTTTACCAATACATTAGCTTGCAATTATATAATCATAGTCGTTTGCAGTTAAATAAAATAACTTTTTGAGTACCTACCTACATGTTACTTAAGCTTAGGTTATCTAGCCCGTCCAAACTAAAAGCATCTTACATCTTTTTTTGCGAATTTGTTTAAGGTCAAAATGGCAAAGGGAAAATCTCGTGAAGAAGACCTGGAAAGAAAAAGGGTGGCGCGGCGGGAAAGATATAAAAAATTAAAAGCCAACCCAGAGAGATATTCTATTGAACAGCAAAAAAAGAGAGAAGCCTATTTAAAACGAAAAATTCAAAATAAAGTAAAGAGCATAAAAGATATGTCCCCACGGGAACAAAAAGTCCAAAGGAGGCGATGGAAAGAAAGTTCTAAACGATACTTAGAAAAAAAAATCAAGGAGCGACAAATAAATGAAATTAATATTGACGATTCTCCAGCCGCCGAAAATAGTAAAGGAACGGTTGATTCTTTGAGTGATCCTCTTAAGGAATGTACAATAAAAACAGATAATAAAAAGGGAACCCAGTATTATAAAAACAAGATTAAATTATTAAAGCTTAAACATTTAAAAGAAAAAAAAGAATTGTCATTTTTAATCAAAAAATATAAAAATAGGTGTGGAATTTTAAATAGAGTAAATAAAATACTGAGCCAGAAACTAAAAAATAAAAAAGATAATATTAACGATGATAATCATCTTGAACTCCCCGCTCCATCACCCCATTCTGATTGTGATAAAGAAGCTGTACAGGCTAAAACGAAAAATATAATTAAAACAAAAGAGAAAAATAATTTAGACCTTCGTAAAAAGTGTTTAAATGACAGGTTTCTGAAAGAAATAAATAAAAGCGGGGGTGATATTCAAAAATTAGTTAAAGAATATTATGAAGATGATATCAATAGTCGTATTGGCGCAGGAAAGAAACAATGTGTGAAAAAGTATGGAATTCAGAAACAGAAACGGTATATGTTGGACTCGATTAAAAATCTGCACAAAAAGTTTCTCGAAGAAAATCCTCTAATAAAAATCAGTTACGTAACTTTCTCAAGACTTCGACCATTTTGGGTATATCTGCCTAGAGATGATAGAGACACGTGTGCTTGCACTACTCATACTAACATAGACCTAATTATTCATGCTTTAAGGAAAAATAAAATTATTGATCTAAGAAATTATCAAGAAATGCTAGGAGTCCTGTGCTGCACCAAATTTTCTGCTAAGTGTGTTGCTCGCGAATGTGATGTCTGCAAAAATGAATCGATAGCTTACAAAGAATTTGATAACCAGGAAGAAATAGAATATTATGAATGGGTCCGAGATAAAAAGAAAGTCGGGGCCAAAGATATCAACGTTGTCAAGAAAGTTTCTCAAAAAATAAATCCTAGAAATCTTATACAAAAATTAGAATCATCATTGCCGAAGTTTTTTGTTCATACAGGGAATATACTCAATCAATACCAAGCTATAACAATGATAAAACAGTCTCTGAGCCCTAATGAAACTTTACTACATATGGACTTCTCCGAAAATTATTGTTATAAATTCGCTAAAGAAATACAAAGCTTACACTTCGGAGGCAGCCGAGGACAAGTTTCTCTTCATACGGTAGTGGCCTACCTTAAGGAAGGAAGAGACAATGCTCACTATTCTTTCTGTACCGTAAGCGAGTGTACGCGACATGATGCACCAGCAGTATGGGCCCACTTAGAGAATGCTTTAAAATTTGTATTTGAAAAGTGTTCATCCGTTACCACCGTTCATATTCTCACAGACAGTCCAACCAGTCAGTACAGGAATAAACAAATATTTTACATTATTACTCAACTTCATAATACTTTTCCATCTCTTAAATGTGTAACATGGAATTTTCAAGAAAGCGGCCACGGAAAAGGAGCACCTGATGGCATTGGTGCGGTAGTAAAAAGGTCGGCAGATTATCAGGTAAAATGTGGAAATGACGTTGGTGACTTTACAAAGTTTCTTGCCGTCGTAAAAGAAAACGTTAAAAACGTTGAAATAAGAGTAGTCAACGAAGCTGACATTATAGAAAAAGAAATTATGTTGCCTAAGGATATTTCGCCATTTAAAGGAACCATGTCGGTACATCAGGTACTCTGGAATATTCATTCTGACTTCCTTGAATTCAGAAAATTAAGCTGCTTTTTGTGTATTGAAGAAATCTGCCACCATGACAATAAACATATGCAATTGCATAAGATTTATAAGAGTGCAATCGCATCATCTGTCGAAAATGTAAAAATTGTTCCAGCCAGCAAGCAAATTCATGTTTTAGAGGACATAACCCTGCAATTCAACGAGTCTCCTAAGCCATCTACATCTGGGCTACGCCAAATTCGTAAAAACCAAAACGTTGTTACACTTGCAAAAGTAAGAAATCACTGGGAAAATCAGACCTTTGTTAATAGCCAATTGAAAACGGGTGAGCACGAACAAGAATTTATTAATTTTATTAATGCCATGTCTAATCAGAAGAAATAAAAAATGCAAGTTTTATTCATTATTACACGCCTCACAGTGATTACTTACTTTGCTTTACTTTTTTTACTCTAATCATATTTCTAATTATTATTTTGTCTAATTGTAATATTTCTCTAAACTACCTCAAACAAATACCACTAACATTGTGATTAATTTTAATATCAAAAATTTTATATCTTAACCAAATCAAGAAAATTAAGAAAAGAAGTATTATGATTCCAAAAATTATAAATTACAAGGATAGAATTGTTAATTAGTTAATTATTTTTATTTTTGTTAGAGTTTAATGAATGCGTTAATATTATTTAAAATATAAAATAATTTGTGGTTCCAAAGATTAATAAATAAAAAACTGGATAACAATAATTACTTCGTTGATTCAATAAATGTGATTTTTTTAGTATATTGTTCTTTTTTATTTCAAACTGAATTACTAAACATTTTTAGAAAAATGTCCTTTTTATTGGGTGGGACATTATTATCACATAAATCCAACAATAAGTACTTAAATAGTAATGTGGTATAAGATGCAAACTAATATGCAAGTGGCTCTCATTAGTGTCACCCACATTTCATTTGTAAATCATGTAATTTCATTAGTGTAACCATCAACTCATTCGTGTCAGATAATTTTTTAATATCTTTAAAAGTATTCAATTCCCCCCAAAGTTTTTAAAACTTAGGGGTATAATTTGAGTTTGGTAAACGTTCCGCACCATCAGATATCATTTACACGGTGTTTTAAAAAACTCTTATAAAATGTATCATTTTAATTCGATTCGTGAAATCGACCCTAGTATAGCCTAGTCCAAACTAATTTGTCCTAAGCCCGATAGGATAAACCAGTTTAGCCTAGGCCAAATTAGTTGATCCTGATAAAAATACGCATACTCTAGGATAAACTAGTATGGCCTAGTGTAAACATTATAGTATATCTAGAAAGTCAAAATAAATAGATAAACTGAATAAAATAATCCGTAATTGGAAAAATAATATTTTTTATTAAAACCATAATGATTCATCGTTACAAGTTATGGATAATTAGTAATACAAAGAAAAGTAAGAATAGTTTAATTTTTCTAGTAAACTTTTCTTTAGATTTAAACACCTAGCAGTTAAATGCTTAAAAATAAATAAAAACACTAACTATAATTGCTATTTCTTCTTTCAAATGTTTAATACTTGAAAAAGTATTCATTTGACATTGTGGGTTGCGTGGTTGCAACCTACAATGCGAAGAGATGGCGCTGCCTTGCAGCTTAAGGCTAGGAAAATTTCGACGCGGCGAATAGGGCCGTGGTAGCATAATGGTCAGTGCATTCGCCCGGATTGCGAAGGGTGCGGGTTCGAGTCCGGTCCGCTGCCTGGTCCGCGTGGTTTTTTTTTCTAGTAAACTTTTCTTAAAATATTTTGAGTTTACAGTGAGATGAATTGTAAAAGGTTCGAATGATTCGGAATTTCTTAAGCCGGGTAGTTACTCATTGGCGAGCTGTAACCATAACCGTTGCACGCACTGTAACCAAAAAGCATAGTGTGTACGTGGTTCGATAACCTGCTGCGAGAACGGTACGCGTGCGGTTTGAAGCGAGCCAACGTTCACAACTGAGCTACTAGCGTACACACTAGAACTTCGTACTGTATCACGCATGTTACGGTAACAGATCGCTAATGCGTACCCGGCTTTACTGTCTTCCGAACTCCCGGCAACAACAAAAGAGTTAAACAAAAACCAATTACAGAAAAAACACTCCCTCCACTTTCTTCCAGCGTTCTTTTTACATGACGCGCCCTGTACAAGTCCTGACATGTTTGTTCAATTACTTTCCGCTTTGCTAAATTGGTTTAGACTAGGTCGTACTAGTTTATCCTAGAGTGTGCGTATTTATATCAGGATCATCTAGTTTGGCCTAGGCTAAACTGGTTTATCCTGTCGCGCTTAGGATAAATTAGTTTGGACTAGGCTATACTAGTTAATCCTATCGCGTATAGGAAGAACCAGTTTAGCCTAGGCAAAACTAGATTGTCCTGAAATCGGGTTTGGCCGGTAACACATATAAAACATCCATGACTGGAGTACAAATGCTCGTATTCATCACACAAACATCTGCCCCCACCGGAATTCGAAACCGGGACCTGTCGAGTCGGCCACACCATGAAACCAGGCGTACAAACCTATTGGTCGAGTGATCACGGAGGTCGTCATAACATAAAAAAGTCTATATTTGAATATGAAAGTCATGAGAATACTCAGGAATTTCGTAAATTCTCCGCACCAAAATCTGGGGCCGTGAACATCACAAAAAATTGCCATATCAACCCAGCCGCTCTGAAGAATGCACGAAGTACCAACAAACGATAATTAAATATTGTTGTTTTCTTAATGTTTTTAATGAAACTCACTATAGATAACATAGAAAAACTGGTAGAACCTCCTAAATAGCTCATTTAAAAGTTAATAAACAGGTGACACGCTATCCTTCGCAAGAAACTACGGAGTGGTAAGAAAATTGAGGTACATATCTCGTTCGCAAATATAGGACAAAACTGGCTCCTTGACTGAGGCATTCGTGAATCTAATGAATAGAGCTCAGTTTCCTTTAGCAAATTTGATTTTAATGTCGCATAATAATGTTCTTATTTTGCCGCAGTAATTTCTTCCTTTTTGGTAAAGAATTATAGCGAAATCGGACTTAAAACCAGTCTTAGTGGATGTTTGATTGCACAGCCGCAGCTGCTCTAGAGATCCATTTAGTGAGCATACTTATGTGCTGGCAAAAAAATAAATAAAAATATCCAGCAGTGTGCTGTTCTGTAAGTACAAAAACACTTTTCACCGCGGAATTGGCCGGTGTGATTTGAAATTTATATGAAATTCGTGTTCCAATTTTAAATCAAACCCTGGCTTATGAGGTGAAAAGTGTGTTTGTTCTTCCAGAATAGCACCACATAGCACTACAGATGGTTATTGCATATCTCATCTCATGTAGTTCAATGTCGGAAGCTTAATATAATGACACCTGTTAAAGGCCATGATGCCATTTATCTACCTACGGTTTGTTTTCAAGTTCTCAACCTATGGCAATGACTCACAATTTGATATTATTGTGACTAATACTTCCGAATGGTTTAATAAAAATGTGGTATGTTTATTATATTACATTTAAAGTCGAAAGCCTTTTTTGGGCAGCGGATTTTTATTACATCATCAGCTTAGACGAAAATTATAAGTATGAATTTACTTTAAATATCTTACGGTTTTGTTTATATAATAAATCATTAAATTTTTGGTAACAATATTCATAATATTAGTTCTGTGTAATTTTTGATCAGGTTATTATGAGGCTGCATGTTCTGTAAATAAAAGGCTCTATATAAATACGAAAATAAATATTGATAATATTAGAAATTACTCTTAAGTAAAGAAAAAGTAATTAGTAGTGATTTAATAATACAGTAAATAACCGAATTAGTTTTTAGTATTCTACGAACTAAGTCAAAATATTATAAATGGTTTCAGCATAACGAAGGTAAATATAGTTTTCATTGTTATGAAACCGATGAAATAGATGCGGATGTTTCAAAATCAACAAAGCTAATGACTCGCGGAAGGAACCAAATATAGTTGGCAGACGAAAAAAAAAACATTTTACCTCTACCTAACAACACGAGAGTTTTTTTTTTAATCTGGAAGAAGATAAGATCTATTATTAAATTAAAGATACACGGTTACACATACATGAAGTACCTACCTATCTTTAAAAAGAACAAATATGTGATTAGGGGCCGTTCATAAAATACGTCACGCTAAAATCAGCTTTTTCCGACCCCCTCCCCCCCTATTGTCACGCTGTGTCACACTTTCTGTGACCCCTCTTGAAATATTCCGTCACAAAACGGAGACCCCCCCCCCCCCTCCCCAAGTATGATTAATTTCAATTGATAGTACACAAATTTTAAGAATTTAAATATTTATTTAGTTTTTATAATAAAATTTAAATATATAAATATGCGCTAATGTCGAAAAATAAACATGAGTAAATATATCAAGTAACAATTTATTGTATAATAAAACTATATACGTTTGAATGTCTATATGTTTACTAAATACGAAATAAATGATTTTCTATCTTGATGAAAATTGAGAAAGAAAAATAGTTGAAAGAAATAGTAATTTAAATTTTTTTAATTAACGACACGTTGCCGTAGACCCCCCGTCCCCCCTTGTCACATCTTGTCACACTTAGCAAGACCCCTCCCCCCCCCCCCCCCCTTGTATGCAAACGTATTTTATGAACGGCCCCTTAAAAGTTTATTACTTACATTACAAAATCGTATTGAAATATTTTGTGGAATTATGCTTTTTCCTGCTATCCTATTCATACAGAGTTGTTCGTATTTTTTTTTATTGAGGTAAATAAAAAAAAATAGTGCGTGTATTTATGAACACGCTTGAGAAATTATACTTCTTTGGCATCATTAAAAAATAGTTTTTAATTACATGCAAATAATTTATTACAATAAAATAATAAAAGGACAGGAAAAGGATACTCCACCCAGTCAATAAAGTTCAGTTTTAATTTGAAAAATTAAATAAATAATCAAAATATTCAATTTAAATCACTACTGAATATAATTTATTAATACATATAGTTCACACTTGTATGAAAGTAAAACACGTGTTGTGAATATAGAAAGAATAAACATATTGATAAATATTATAAATATGAAAACAGTATTCAGAGGCGACGAGCGTGCCAACATGCGCGACTAATAGATAGAGATTCTATTTCTATTTTGTTGGTAGCTTTTTTTTCGAGACTTAATGTGCGGTTTAGCGGCATGGTGTTACTTTTGTGTTACAGTGATGCGCGCGCATCTACAAAATTCATTGTCATCATTTTTTCATAACGCGCTTAAAGAAGTATAACTTTAAAAAAATATTTTTATAACTTGACCCGATCGGGGATCCAACGCGAGACCCTGCGAGATTGCGGGGTTGATTGATTACAAAAACACTGTCTTGCTTTTTCGATAGATATAAAAATGATGAAAAAACTATAAACTTTAAATACGTACACGTATACAAAACACCACGGTTGTTGTGATTGTGATACCTTTTTTCAAGCTTTGTACCCTCCCAAACGTTCCATGACACTCGAGTGTCATAGAAGTGTTTCCAGTCAAACATCCGAGGACACTTGAGCTTGAGTGTCCTCTGTGGGCGGTCCTATTTTTTGCTCATTAGCACGCCTTAGAAAGCATCCTTATTGCCTTAGAAAGCATCTTAATTTGTGACAAATCCAGATATTCCTCAAGATTTAGCCGTGTCAGTGATGTGAAAAGACCATAGTTTTATTTGCGTTACAATTAAAAACCTACAATAATGTGAATACGTAAAAGTTTTATTTGTTACCAGCTATTTTTTATTTTATTTGTTATGTTTTTCTTATCTTATGTTTTCTTTTTGAAATATTTATTTATGAAATATTACTGTAAAAATATTGCAAACATTGGAAAGGTAAGGATTGCTGAAAAAAACCAAATCTGTATTAATAAAAACAACTTAGGCACCTACCAAAGGTTTAATACTTAAAACTATACAGGTATTGTAAAATACTGGGTAAATTTAAATATTCTTTACTTAAATTGATACGAAAAATAAATAATAGCTTAATTTAAAAATAAAAGAACAATTAAAAAGAATCACCGAGCTCAGGACCGAACCACCGATCAGTCGGTGTCGACCCCAAGACCGCTATCCTGTGTCAAATACTCTATTTCCGTTTCATCGAATCTCAAATCACAACGGTACCCTTAGCACGAGCCAAAATCGAATTCGTAATGTTTGCGAGTCCGAAATGTCATTGTCAAATGTGTACTGATTTTTAGTTCCCGTTACGTCCAAAGCGGCGCTGCTGTTCAAGTTTCCATACAAAATTTGACATTGACATTTCGGTTTGCAAACTATTAGAATTTCGAAAATTATCGATAATGGTTCGTGCTAGGGTACTGTACGGTACTAAAGAAGTTTTCACTTCAAAAACGCGTTGGTTTCATGGTTTTTTTAACGATCGTAGTCAAAAATACTGTTTTTTGCATCTCTCCGCCAGAAAGAGCCTTCATTTACTTTAAAGTTATTCATTATAGGTAGGTCCTGCTAAAGATTAACGTCGTGATTAGGTTAACCTTCTTTAACATCTACAATAAATAAGTATACATACTTTAAATTAGATCTTACCACTTTTTAACACACTTCGTACTTATGTTACGACACGGACGAAAGTTAGAAAATATTATAATTTTCTTTCCTAGCAAATTGTTAATCAATTGATGCGATGAAAGTGCTTGATATTCATTTAAATCCGTTTATGATTCGCCAAGAGAGTGCGTGGCGGATACAGGCGGGCTGCACTGCTCAATGTTTACTAATCAGCTGTGATGCCGATGCCGGTCAATGGCCAGCCATCACTGAGACTGTCTCCAGTCTAGACTAAATGAAAGGCTTCAGACTTGTGATCTGGACTTCAATCGTCGTTGATGACTCCTATAATTTTTTGTCGTCTCCGTAGATAGGTACCTAATGTTTAAATAAATTTGATTTGCAAATTCATTGGTTTGTTTTTTATATTTTGGTATGTTTAGTGGGTGTTAGTTAATCGTTTAATTTATGAGTAAAAAAAGAATAGGTTTTGGTATTCGGTGGTGCAACTTACTTATGTTTTTATATAGTGCAGACCCTCTAGCATGAGCACCGCGATATGATATAACACGCGTTTTTATCACGCTCAATTGTCAAATTACTATGGAGTTTGACAGTTATACGCGACAAAAGTGGTATAATGGAAATTGTGGTGCTCATGCTACGGGGACAGGTACGCTACATCCACAAATAACAGGGTTGGGTACGCTAAATCAGAAAATGCATTTGTTTGCAAAAATAAAGACAGTGCCGTTTTCACTTGATGAAAAAATTCAATTCAATAGCTTTTAGATTAGACGAAGATAAGGTTTTGAGTTAATAATATGTGTTAAATTAAAAAAAGAACTCTAACAGCAAAACATCTTGCATTTCAACCTTTACTAAATCTGATACAATAGCTAGTATGCGAATTCCGAGTCAATAGTCTTAATAGATAACACTGTGAACCCGGGACCCCGGCATTAAGCAATTTAACCCATTAAGGAGGGCAGTCATTTAATTCTTGCAATAGCTGTTCTCATCGTGTCAAATACCGTTAAACGTTTGTAATTAAACTCGGTAGAGATTAAAGCTGTTACAGATTTAATAGAAATTATTAAAAAACCTATCTTAGTCTCCTTTAAGAAACAATTTATTTTGTAGATGATAACCTAGCAAGAAAGAAGGACTTAGATATAAAAAATAAAATGTAGCTTAATAAGTCTATAGATACTGATATTATAAAGAGGAAAGATTTGATTGTTTGTTTGTATTGAAAAGGCTCTGAAACTAATGGACCGATTTGAAAAATTCTTACGCATTTACAATCCTACGTTATCCCTTATGAACATAGGCAATGGAGCAATTTCAAAAAAGTTCCGTATGAAAAGTTCTATAGTGTAACCAGGATGTGAAAAAAGTACCAAAAAACAACCTTATATCGCTTACGCTGTGGAAGTTATTGGCAATAGAGCAAAGTGATGTACTAAAGATTAAAGGACATAAATATCCACAAAAATGTCCGTGATAGCATAAGTCAAACTATTACATTTATGTCACAACTAATGGTCCCTTGCGGTTTCACCTATGTTTTGAGGAAAATGGTTATAGTGAGTCAAACTTAAAAGTTGGGATGCTGTCGCGCACTTTTTTATAAAACTTTTAAAGGGGAACAATTCCGTCATACATGATTTTTGTGTAACTTTAATCATTTACAGAGATAAAATAGTTAAAAGCTACGTTTCTGCGACTCTGCTTTTGTGTGTTATCTTATAAGTAGTCACTTAAAACTTTTTTTAATTTTTATACCTTATAATGTAGATGATAGACACATTATAAGGTGTAAATTTTTTAAAAAATGGTAAATTACAGTTGAGTACAGAACACAAACAGTCTATATTCTAGACTACTTAAATAGAATAATGACACATGATCCTTTACGTCCTATGCGTTGACATTCCTTCATGTAGGTAAATCTTCAGTTAATTTATCAGCTAAAGTATAAATTATGCTTCACCTATTCCACGTAAATGTAATTGTTTTTAAGTATATCTAGGACAAATAATAAATCTTATCTATAATGTTCTGAGTGCATTTATCAATACTATATTTAAAATGTTCCTATTAATATTGTGATAAAAAAAATAAGGCAAGGACGATTTTAGCATAATGTCTTATGTTACCTGTTAGAATTCATTTTGAAGGAGAAGGATGAAATCTAATTGTCTTTCTTTAAGACGTGAAATTAAATATATCATTAGTAAGTATCCAACCTAGATGTTTATTATTTTGAAGGAAGGCAATGTAAGTAATATTTTACCCATCCTCCTTAAATTTCCAGAATCACATCGGCGTACAACAAATAACATGGAAGTCACGACTCCTTCTCCGAAGGCACGTGTTCGAGAACAGGTTTCGCCGGCCCTCGACCGAATAACTATCGGAAACCTAAATTGGATACGTAACATTAGTCTCCGATGAAATAGGTACTCGAACCTTTCAGCCAAAGTGCCTAAGGTCGTTTTATTGATAGTAGCTAGGTAATACTTACTCCACTAACGATTTTAGAGATTAGTTCTTGTCAAACGATATAGTTTTATATTGCTTCACAAATTAATTATTGTCAATAGCTTCATTACATTCACATTGTTTCGTTGTGTCAAACTCAATGAGGTATTATTACCTTTATAAATGTGTCTCAGCAGACCAGAGCCATATTAATTTTGGTTGGGATATCTTACTGTTTTTCTTTTACTTCCTTTATTTTGTACCCCTAGTCCAGCGTAGGACTTAGATGGGATGAAAGGCATAACTAGGTGTTTAAAAAGTAAATTCGTGTCAGCTATTGATATTAGAAATGACGTAGCAAAGGCGTGTATCTACCTACTTGCCTAGCTAAAAATACTATTTCCCCTCCCAAAAGAACAAGCCACATTTCCAATTCCGATTCATCATATTCTTATCAAGTATATTAAAATATAAAATATTTGCAACACTTGGAAAGCAATTGTTTCAATAAAAAAAGTACTCGGGTACTTGTGTACATGCTTCCGCGAGCATAACACAGAGAATTTTAAGATTTCCTGAGATAAGCAAAAATGTCAAGAAAGATCATTTACCTGCTACATCAAAAGTTTTACTTAAATTCTTTGCCGATAAAATCAAATATCGAGTAGATAAGCACTTATGCATTTTTCTAAATTAGTTTCTTATCTACTTTTATTTCCTCAAAATAAAATCATTGAACAGCTTTTTACGTTTAATCAAATAATAAAGATACGATAAACATTAATTATGATATAGCTAACAAAATATAAAGTCAATTAAAAGTATAGATTTAGAGTGAAACGATGTCGTATTATATTTTAACTGTGGTACCTACCAACATAAATGTTCATGCTTTCCTTCATTAATTTAACGATAACATCTTTAGAAGCTGTCCCATACTGTGCACCGCGGAAACCCCAATATTAATTTAGAGTTACGATATGTTGTCAAGACTTGATTTTTTCTTTTGAAATAATTAAGAGTTTACGTACCTACACACATAACATAACAAGTTTCATTAGAAATACATACACACAGTGCGTTCAGTTAACGGTTTTTGACAGAGACGGGCTGGCCCGCATGCTTTTTATTATGCAATAGAATAACTGAATTATTATCGTGTTGGTGGGTCGTGCGTGAGAAACTAGCCGTTCGCTCTCGAATGCATTTGAAATTTGTTTTTTTTAATCGATAAGAACTCGATGGGACAGCAACTGCAATGCCCAAAGCTTATTAAAGAAAAAGTATGCGACTGAGTTTTCTTAGTAAATATTAGTCGTGTTATTAATATGGATTTCAAAACTGTAGTATAAGTATCCTACTGCAAGTAATGTGAAGTCAACGAAGAGGAAAAACGTCAATAAGTATCTCTTATCTATTAGACAAGTCCGTCCGTCTGTGGTGCTGTTTCAGCGGCCAAACCGTAAGAGATAGATAAAGAGAATATTCAAGTTATAAGTTAAGAATAGTCTGATAAGACTACAAACCGGATTTGAGTAACGTAGCACTTCCGGTTTTCGAGAAATCATGAATTTCAAACGAAACCACACAAAATCTCCGAAGTTCTCAATTAATTAAATACATTTTTTTTAATCAGGTTTTGGTGAACATTTGGTTCACTGGTTTCTAGCAAACCTTTTCCCATTTCTTGATAATCCATGAAGATATGTTCAGATAGAGTATTTCGTTTCTAAAAGTAAAATTCAAGGGTACCTATGAAGTTCTTTATCTCTGATTAGCTCCCTTATCTCCCGTGTAAAACTGACAATAGGAATTACATCATTTCTGTCTGAGTAACTATTGAATGACTCGGCTCGGCTGACTGTGATAAACAATGAGAGTGAAAATTTTAATAGCTTTTCGCGAATGTGACTTGAATAATTATAAGCTTATCTACATTATTAGTTTGGACAGAATCAAACTGATCAGTGATGTGTTTCTGCCTTTCTCCTCTTCAAAAGAAATGCCCAGTAATTATATTAGAAAGTTAGCAAACTGAATTGCTAAGAACAAGACTGACATTTATGAGAAAACTCTGTATTAGTATAATTTATTAGCAACACTTAATAATATTTCGCATAAATGCATCTTACTTGATACTTGTGTGACTGTCTCACTGTCTTACTTTTAATCACCGTTACTTTACTTAAGCTCAACTATCTACAAGAAATCTTTTATTTCTGGCGTTGTTGCTTTTTAGTTACAAACTGAAGTTAACTATAAATGCAATGCAAATTACTACCTAGTAATTTCGTTTACATGCGTTACATCATGGCCGCATGCCTTACCATTATTCACTGTTGCCAAACCAAACGGACGAACGTAATTCCATGAAATATTATAATGCGTTGCCCAGCGATGGAATAGAGATTACCTACATTCATCTATCTATAATGAAACAAAATGCAAAGTTATAAAGATCGACAAAACTCTTCTTAAGCGTGTATTTTATAAAATTTCTCACACGTCTAGTACAAAATAGAGTGAGAGAGAGCACGACTACAATTAACATTCCAAATTTAATGCAGTACTTTAAATTCGTTCGTTGGTCCTTTTCTTTTTCTATGGAACATCACGCTTGAATCAAATGCGCCGTCCATAATGGGTTCTGGCGAAGATCAGTAAAAAAAACTATCAAGGTAGGTCCCGCAGGCACCGGGCGCCTTTCTGTACGGTAATCGCTTGGAGGTTTTCATTTTTTATTCGTCGTAGTGTACAAAGAGTTGGGACTATTCGAGGCAGCTGCCTTGATACATCTGGCTTCTAGGATATGGGAACCCGTATGTTTATTTAGTTATAAAACAGTCGTATAAAAGTAAAAAACCATCTTGTCAATAATAAATCGAAGTTAAAGCTTTTATTATTACCTTTTTTTCGAAAGACAAATACATAAGTACTTATATATTCTGTTTCTTTGATCTTACTATAGTCTATTCACTTTGGCTTGAGACAAAATGTAAACAAAGAATCTGAGGTTCTAAAACTTTTATAATGTCAGAAAGTACCTACTAGTCGATGATTAGGTATAATTTATGTAACCTATATTAAAATTATAATGAATTCTGTCTTGATGATAAATATAATAAAAGAATGTGTATTTCAAATGAAACCAGCATAATACTTTGCAAATAATATTTATTCACTGTCTGACAACTCACTGGATGCACTGCCACCAACTTTAATAATACATTTATCCACAACATCATCAACAATACCATTCAATTTCAGCATTTTCTGCTCTTCTTTAATGACATGGTCAATGCAACGTTTCCACGAATCAGCTGTGATTGATTGTAAGGCATCGGCTAATTTTTAATTTCAGTCATCTTAAATGTTTTATTATTTTTACCAACATATCCCTTGACTTGTGCCCATATGTACAATACAATCAGATGCTTCCCTTTTCCACTTGGGTTTTTCAATCCTATTGACAATCCCTCTCGATGAGCTTCTTTCACAGTTTTAATTGTATGATCTTGCCAAATTTTGTTCATAGTGTGTCCTGTAACAAATATAAGTTCATTAACAACTTATGAAAAATAAAAACAATAATAATTTAATACAATTGGTAACATGACACAACATATTTGAGTAACATTTTCACAGGATAAAGACATGGTATGAAAATAATAAGTATCATTCAATATTTATAAAAAGATTATAATAAAATTATGTGCATAGAAATTAATATATTTTAGTGCTGTGATGATAAACAATAAAAAATATGAATTTAGTTTATCAGTTTATGAATACAAAATGAAATATAATTTCATTCAGAAGTAAATTTCCCACAGGATAAAGTAGTTTAATATTGTATTTTACTAACCTTCATTTATCCAAGTTTCTTCAGTGTAATAAATAGCTACCTTCGCTCCTGAGATTTAGAATATTATTTAAATATTTGACGCGCCATAAAACAATGTCATCTCTTTCAATAAGCCCACTCTTTCGGATATTTAAATTGTAAAGATTTCATCAACTTGAAAAAAGAGGTCCTCTTAAAGTTGGGCAAAGTTTCATCTGTATTCTCAGCATGCAATACTTTGTCCACGGTGGGCATCTCCTTATTAAAAAAAATGTGTGGACTTTGCGGCGTATCGCAGCTTTATCCATATCGTCCAATGTATCCAACAAAGATACTTTAAATGGCGGAGGCGGAGGTGATGAGATACGGCCAGTACTTTTCTTTTCCTTCACCAACCGGTAAACAGTAGCTCGTGATATTTCCAGTATTTCGGCGGATTTATTGATTATATCACTTTTATATGGATAGGAATCTTTTGGCCAGGTTTCTTCAACATGTTTAAAAACATTTATCACGAGCTCCTTTTCGTTGGAGCGCAATGGTCCACTCTTTGTACGCTTTTTCTTCGGCGAAGAAAATGTACAAGAGCTGCTTGGTCCCGGTTCACCACTCATAACTATAGCTGCGAAAACGTCAATTTAACAAGAAAACAATCACAAACAACTTTAAACTTAACAGTAAATAAAATAACAACAAACTCAACAAATAAAATAAGGAAATAACAAGAATTTAACAAATAAGATTGATTAAGCACACTCGCGTCAACAGGTTGATCGGGAGAGTAAAGATGGCTGACATAAACCAACCGATTACAAAACACAACACTGCAACGTAAAATACTTGTATCATGTCTACTCTTAAATTTTATCGTATTATAATACGTCTTAGGTTTGGGAATGATTGTGTTTTTAGGTCTTTTTCCATGTCAACTTATGTTGTTAAAATACTTTTACCAGCAAATTAAAAATATACGAATTTATGATGTGAATGTACGTTGAATGTAATGTAAAATATTTTATTTTATTATTCATATGTATGTAACAGGTTTTAAAATAATTAACTTAAATTTTCGCTGCATTTCCTATGTAAATAGTATTTAATCTTTGCTTTTGTCAAACGTGACCTTAAAAAGTATCCATTTTATGGTTTGTTTACATTTTGTCTCACGCCAAAGTGAATGGACTATAGGTACTTTTTTTATATTGTCTTAAAAGGACATTGTTCAGCGTCCATACATAGTTAGCCTAAGAACCAACAACCATGGAATATTATTTTCTAGGTTCGAAATCGTAAGTAAATGACTATAAAAACAAAGATTATTGACGGACACTTCTGAGAACTTAAATTATTAGGAAAACTAAATGTTTTTTGAGGTTATGTTTAATATTCAATGAAACATAGGTCATCCTATGAACTTAGATTGAAGTGAATTAATATTACAACTAATTCATTTTATTCGGTGCGATTTTAAAGAATAACTATTAGAAAAACCTTGGACAGGTAGGAATTATGAATAAAATAAAAACTGTAGTTTTGCTTCTTATTTATTGATTATTTTTCACATAATTGTATCATATTGTATATGGTATTTATTTGTATATCACAAGTATATTGTGTAAATATGCAGCGTGAATGTGTATCAGGTGTTCTTGATAATTTGGCCGTATGATCCTCACAGGATGCTGTGGCACAGGTTCACTAGCACTTGGTAATAAGGTCTCTGCTCTTTGGTAACGTCAATGGCATATTAGATAGCCGAAATAGTTAAATTAAAGGAAAAACAATCGCAAATAAACACACACAATAGGTAATCTGAAAAAAGAATGCACTTTCCTGTATATTATACTACTCTTTGGAATGCACGAATGCCACAGATTACTATGAATGCAAACTGCCTGCAGGCCAATTATGCTCGCTAATTGTGATATTGTTTTGATGTCTATTTCACATTACGTATTATGCTCTCCGAAAAATGCGATATCAAAATGACATCAACTTATGCTATGATGATGATCAACTCTTTAAAATGATATCAACTTAAATGCGTATTACGTTCAACTTTTTGACTTAAAATAGTATCGCATAAACGTCAAAAATGTGATACAGGATATGATATTGATATGATCTTGATGTCACATAGGAATGTTTCATAATACCATATAAAAACAATGTCAACTTGGCATCAACATCATATTGACATCACATTAGGATTTTATTACTGAAGCTTAATTGACCCTCAGCTTGCACCACAACCACAGAGTATCGAGTTTTATGCCGGCCCTTCACTTGACAACAGTTTGTCCTTGTCATGCTTAATAAGGAATGAAAGGACAGACTGATGTCATGTTTTAAAATAGCAAATACGAATAGCCAAGTGAAGTGCCGGCATTAGGAAGAAAGAGTGTTTTGTTTGCAGCGCTGTCATAGATTATACACATAAAATGGTATTTATTGTCTCAGATTATTTTTTAGCTTTTTAATTTAGCTTACTTAACTGGAAGTGTCCGTCACAATCTAAATACTGATAATTATCCCAAAAAATATATTAAGAATTATCATAAATGCCAAATTGGTGTTGGTTCTTAGGCCAATTTTAACATTGTCCTTTCGTTGCATTGTTACACTTCATATTGATATTGATCAATCTCATCAGTTTCAGATCAGTTCATACAAATAGACAAATCTTAGAATGGCGTTATTATTTTAGGAAACAAATATTATTTGAGTAATAGTAAGTAGCGTCACTAGTAAGTGCAAGCTTAATGTTCGAATAGATAGATAATTTTATATAAATTAATAAGGGGGTAGGTACAAGCTTTCCCAATTTAAGAGAGTTTTAGAAAACAGAAAATAATTTATCTTACCCAAATGAGAGTAAAAGACCAACACCACAAAATTTCCCAAGATATATGTATAAAGTATGACTATGTATAGGTATACTAACATTTAAAAATACACCTTGACCCAGTAATCCAGAATTACAAAATATCGCAATTATTTATAAGTGCTTGCATTGAGGACATATGTATATAACGTTATATATGTGTGTTATTTTACGATTAAACATACGTGTGTCTGCTTCTGATTATTTGTTTTCTTTTAAGTCACTTTTTTCTATTGTCCAATGATTTGAGTAATTCAATCTTAAACACATGTTTCTAATACTCAAAACATGCCTATACTACCTCTTTAATAATCTAAAGAATTGTATTTATGAGCATGACAGTAAAAAAATCTCGCATTCATTACAAATACTTAAAACACTTTTCCGTCTGCCACGATTACTTTCTATTTAATGTCAAATTAAAACAAATATTTAATACGTTCAAAATCTGGTCATAGTCGGAGAACCAATTAGCTTAAAAAATTTAGTCAAACATAAAGGACGGTCCTCCGGAAGGAGGTTCTCAATTTGTCGTAATTTCTTTTATGTATGTATGTTCCACGATTAATCGAAAACGACTGGACTAATTAGAAAAATATTTTTTGTTTGAAGGGTGGGTATATTTCCCAAGTTGTCCCATGGTAAACAGGTCAGGATTTGACGATGGGATCCTGGAGAAATCAAGGGAAATCTACAATATATGTATGTTTTTTTTTACCTTTTTCATTGGGTAGATGTCCGGTAAATAGATTATTATTAAATTATGTTTTCCTTTTTCACTACTATATTTAATATGTAATTTTGTGGTATTTAAATGTGCTGATCAAGAAATTGAATATGATACGCAGTTTGTAATTTTATTGATTTTTTTAAGATTTAAGATCTTAGTAAAGCCAAATTTCAAAGATCTTAATATCAACATGGATAAGATAAACATCATGTCGAACTCCTATTAAGCAATCGCTCTTAAAATTACAGACTTTTCACAGAACGTACCAAAGAAAGGTGTGCTTACGACACTTTATTTGTCGTTACCTTTTGTACGGGAACCGAAGTCACCGGCCCTTCTTACCTCTTTCTTTGTTCTGTGTAATTCCCTTAGGCTCAATAATAACGGATAAGTCCGAAGTAATCCACATCAGCAGTTATCACCCGTCATTGAATATGATCCGTCAGGTTACTCATTTGCTCCAGTAATATGTTTGATAATTAATATTATATTAATACATTTCCATAAGCTTGCATATTGAGTTCCAGGTAAAGCGTAAGAGAATACTTGAGATAGCGTAAATAACGAAATATAATAAGATTCTTATTGCAATACACTTTATAATATATTTAATGTTTGATTTTACCATCATCTGTACCCCTAGCACGAACCAATATCGAATTCGTATCGTTTGCGAGTCCGAAATGTCATTGTCAAATGTGTACTGATTCTCTGTACGTAGTTCTCGTTACGTACTTTGTGCCGCTGCTGTTCAAGTTTCCATACAAAATTTGACATTGACATTTCGGTTTGCAAACTATTCGAATTCGATAATGGTTCGTGCTAGGGGTACTGTAATCCTTCTGCCTCCGTCTGATTAACTTTTTCAGCCGAATATTTTATTTCTTTTGCTGTAACAGTGCTATAAAGAAATATATATATAATACAATAGAGAAAAGAAAAGCCTACTTCTGCTGTGGTTAGTACAGCTAATATGTATCTTTCATTAGTTTAGTTCCGTTAATTTGTTGAATCGTCAAGATGTCTTAGAATATCACATTCCCGATTTAGTTACTTATTTCGAAGCCCGATTATTATAGCAATTTAGGCATTATAATGACCACACTACAAATTTATGCTAGAACCTCCACCTTGTTGGCCTGCAGAGAACGTCCGTAGAGTTCATTCGAAGAAGGTTGAAAGATTCTACACAAAACATACCAATATTATTTACAACATTATGCAGCGGGATGAGGTAAATGACCTAATCCAACTAATGAGACATATTTATGATGCAAAATTTGTTTTATTCAACAAGCAAATGATGCCATCCTGTTTTTATAATACAAAAGCATTGTTTTCCTACAATGTAAGTTTATTATTATTAAGTTGGAACTCTATTGTCATTAACAAATCGAAACTTAAACTAAATATTATGAATTTTAGTAAGTTATATGCGGCTGTAACAAAAGTTCAAACGCTACGAAACTTTACGAACGAAGTAATGGTAAAACAATTCGTTTTTAATTATTTCTTTGTATTATGAGATGGGTCACAATTAAGAATGCTTGTTTCACGTTCATGAATTTATTAATGAGTAACATTCTTATTATAACTCATTAAACAGTAATCTGTTTTACCCTATGGTATATTATTACGAATAATAATTATTTGTTCATCGCATGATTCCAAAACAAATCATGTTTCAGCAGTTTCAACTTACTTATTTATTAAATTATGTTTCATTACATACCTACCTAATTTGAGCAATTGAAATACATCTTAAACGTTGTGTTTATAAGTCATATATACAGGGTGTCCCGTAAGTAATGGTCCAACCGTAAACCCTAAGTAGTTCACTTGATTGCCTAAAACTAATTTGAACCGTTTTTTGAAATTCATTAGGGTTGCCAAAAAAAATGATAAAATGTTTTTTTTTTTAATATTTCTGTCTTGAATTGGTTTTTTTAATGGCATTGACGCAAATATTAAAAAAAATCAAACTTTTTTTCGCTTAAATGTAGCTAGATAGATTTACTATCAACTCGTTCATCACATTTGCATAATGACATTGTATTTCTCTCAAAAATATTGAAGTAACTTAACATTTTATTGTATTTTATTTGGATGACCTAAATTGAAAAGCTCCTAATGTAAAAAAAAGTATGACACCAAAGTGTTCCATTATTTTAAAAACATGTGCATTAAGTAAGGTTTCAAAATTGGTATAAAACTTATGGTTAACTAGTAAAGTTGCAAACATAATACAATGAATCCGAAGAAGAGGCAAATATCTTAAAAAAATATAATTAAATTTAATTAGTGTCTAGTTGTGCATTTTTTCATTATTGGGAATGTTTTAACGACACTACGCGGACAGTACACAAGAGTAGTACTTTGAACATACTAGCCCTCGAATCGACGCACGCACACAGACAAATAATGTCATTTACACGGCCGCTAACCAATCTTGGCAAGACAAATCTACGCAGTGCCACGTCGCGCGCCGCCGAGACTGGTGTGAATTTGGACTTTACGAATTACCTATCGAATTTGGACTGTTTGTTTTTTATAGAGTTAACGACTTGGCGAGTCTATTGGACTCCGAAAATCTGTTTGTTTGGGGTTGTTGAATCTCTGAACTTTGCAATGCCTCGCAACGTGTACGTACACACCTCGTGAATATGCTATGATGCATTACACCTATGGAGAAGCAAGAGGTAATGCCAGAGAAGCTGCAAGATTGTACCGAGAAAGGTACCCGAATTTGTGTCACCCTGACCACCGAATTTTTGCTTAGAGTGCATAACTCGCTACTTGATGGAAGGATTCTTGGTACTGGAGTTGGTGTTGGTGAAGGAAGACCACAGCAAGTCAATGACGAAATAATTTTGCAACAAGTACAAGAAGATGCATTAACGTCAGTTCGAACTATAGCACGACGTTCTGAAATACCTAGAGCATCGGTGCACAGGGTTTTAAAAAGATACCGTTTGCACCCGTACCATCTACAACGTGTACAAGGAGGAGCAGAATGTGCATAGCTGTAGGCGGAAGGCAATTTGAACATTTATTATAAAATTATAACGGTTTTTTGCTTTTATTTCTAAAGACCTTATTTTACCCGTCGTTTACACAAATTAGTGCCATAAAAGCTAATATCAGTATAGTCATCATGTTGATTAACGTAAAGACATTCCTAATAATGTGAAATAACACAACTAAATACTAATTTCATTAATTTAGTTTTTTTTTAGATATTCGCCTCTTCTTCGGATTCATTGTATTATGTTTGCAACTTTACTAGTTAACCATAAGTTTTATACCAATTTTGAAACCTTACTTAATGCACATGTTTTTAAAATAATGGAACACTTTGGTGTCATACTTTTTTTTACATTAGGAGCTTTTCAATTTAGGTCATCCAAATAAAATACAATAAAATGTTAAGTTACTTCAATATTTTTGAGAGAAATACAATGTCATTATGCAAATGTGATAAACGAGTTGATAGTCAATCTATCTAGCTACATTTTAGCGAAAAAAAGTTTGAAAATTTTTAATATCTGCATCAATGCTATTAAAAAAACCAATTCAAGACAGAAATATTGAAAAAAAAACCTTTTATCATTTTTTTTGGCAACCCTAATGAATTTCAAAAAACGGTTCAAATTAGTTGTAGGCAATCGAGTGAACTACCTAGGGTTTACGGTTGGACCATTACTTACGGGACATCCTGTATAATATAATAATATAACATATAATTTTTACAACTTTTGGTATTAGAAATTCGCTTCTGTTGATAAGGAATAAACATTTAATAGTATTCAAGAGATTGTTGAAATTATTGTCTGCAAACCAGATCAACTGAGCAACTTTGATAACGTTTCTCAGTTGTTAATTTGCGAGCGCAGCATAGATTTCAACACTGCATTCCCGATTCAAACTTTATCGGCCGAATATAGGACACTGTTGCAATAATGTTCCAATAAAAAAAAAGGTTTTTTTACGTTATTGTTCGCCGTTGAACTTTTATTCCCAACGTAACAACTTTGTATTTCAATAAAACGTTTCTGTTGTGTTCAATAAAACGTTGTGTATATGGCCGTACAGCTTCAATTTTCGGATAAAAACTCGAGTAAATTACGTTAAGAAACGCACATTATTGTGTAATTTTACTACACATGTAACATCATTGCAAGTGTTTTATTCGGTCTAGATTAAATAATAAACAGGTATATTGTGGATTCAACAGCTTATTCGAGAACCCTACTTAATAGAGGTATCTAATACAATCAGGTATAGGTTACCAAACGAAAAAATGCAATTCTTAGTGAAATGTTTCCCCCGAGGACCTTAGAAATTATTTTACAATATTGTTGTTTATAATTCAAATAGTTTTGTATAACTTAGATGGGAAAACTACTGTTTGTAGGCTTTCACGGTAACGTGCAGTACGAGCGAGCAGTTATTCAACAGTTTCTAGGAAATCATCAAGATTACTTATTGCCTTTTGTTAACAGTCTTGTTTTATGTGTGTTTTATGTTTTCATCTAAATATGCTACCTTTGTGGCACACAGTTTTCATTTTAAATTATTTAAATGAATTACTATTGCATGTCTTTGTTTGTAATTATGTGGTTAGCATTCATTGTTTTGAAAACCAAAAAGAGACCCTTTTAATATTAATTCCTATAGGTTCACTGATACACTACTCACTTTTTAAATTTCAGGGATCCTACAAATTTTTTGAAAAAGAAAATTTTGGTCCATCCTAAGACTGACCATTAAGAAAGTTGCATAGCTTTCATAATTTGTAGACTGAAAGTAGTTACCACAACACAGACTGATATTTTATTCAATGCTATTTTCGGGCGTTTCTGTTTAATTTGTCTATTTAGGTTTGTGTAATTTTATCAGTACTTTTATTTAATAAGTAGGTAATTTTAAAAGGCTCATTTATTTAAGGCATGGTCATTCGAATATAATCTTAGCTAAACCTGACTTTGGGATATCTATTTATGAGTAAAAAGTCGTAAAAGTAATATGATGAACGAAACAGTCTGTGAATTCATAATCCTTAAGTGAGATTATGTTTTGTAAGACCGAGGAAAGACGATGCACTTTCGCTATTTCTGTGGCTTCACCAAATTGTTGTACCGTTAAAAGGATTTGTCTTTTGTAAGATTTCTATAGCTATGTTGAAAAGTTAACAAAGAGTGTTTGTCCACCGAATAGCCTCCAAAGTTCTTCAGACAGTTCATTATTTCATTTGTTTATGGCGCCTCATAACCAAATGACTGTCCCAGTCAACCTTTAGTCTAAAGTTCTATATTTATAAAGTTACCAAATGATATTGTTGAAATTGTAATTCTTCTATCTAAAAACAACACGTCCATTTTTATCCATTTTGAATTCCAAAGCTGAACGTGACCCTAGTTTTGTTGGCTTTTTGACGTGACAACGTCTTAAATTAGGTTGCGGCTGGGAGTCACTTATGAAAAAGTGTAACGCTCGGTAACGTTACGATGAGTCTCTCGTGTTAAGTTTAAGTTTACATGTACAATGTTTTAGTAAACAAAATATATTTCTATAGTTAAAATTTGTGCAATTCTTATTTTCATTCAATTCCTTGTTCCTATTGTGCAATTTAATTATATTCATATCAATAAATATTCTACCGAGAAAAAGACGTTGTCACGTAAAATCTTCGCCCGTAAAACCGACTTTACAGGCAACCATTTTGACGTGACAACGTCTTAAATTAGGTTGCGGCTGGGAGTCACTTATGAAAAAGTGTAACGCTCGGTAACGTTACGATGAGTTTAAGTTTACATGTACAATGTTTTAGTAAACAAAATATATTTCTATAGTTAAAATTTGTGCAATTCTTATTTTCATTCAATTCCTTGTTCCTATTGTGCAATTTAATTATATTCATATCAATAAATATTCTACCGAGAAAAAGACGTTGTCACGTAAAATCTTCGCCCGTAAAACCGACTTTACAGGCAACCATTTTTTTAGAATAATAAATTTCCAAAGCAAAGCTTGAATAGAGAAATGCACATAATATCCTATTTTGTATTCATGACATCAAAGAAGCATAACATTAATTAGTTTCGGGCACAGAGCCCATATCAAATAAGGGCTATGACCCCACACGAACGAGTTCTTTCGGACTTCATACTTTGGTTTACGTGAAAAGAATAGTATCAAAATTTGTTCTTTTGTAGCAGTCGAATTTCTTACTGTAACACATCTCGTTTTCGATTTGATAAACAATAAGTTCGTCTGTAGTTAAACGTATACGTACGACTATTTAACACGTCGGTTTTCCATATTTCGTTTTTGAACGGAACTTCCAACTTTAAACAAAGACGTCAACACGTCATACGTTCACAAAATAAAGAGGAAATAGAATTTCACCCTCATTTGTGACGTTACCGTCGAGACGGGGAATGTATATACTCTTAAAATATATAATATCATATTTTATCAACTTTACAGCGACGCCTTAACAATCGCGATAACTTCAATGGCAAACATTATAGCTATTCTTTATCTTCACTTGATTACATATGAAAATAATTCCATCAAGCGTATTTGATTTCGTGTGACCGCACCTAATTTTGTATACGCTCATTTTATGTATAAACACACCTCGTGCTTTTGGCTATCTCTTTCTGAACTTTCTGAGCTGAAGGTTTGATAATCACAATCTTATTTTTCTGAATAATTAAATAATAAAGTAATTCAGCGGACTTGTTTAAAAAAATGAGAAAGCGTAACAGGAATTTTAAATAAGTACCAACCATCGAGTTATTGTTACGTGTGTTTAAAACAAGTTTCTTTTGTTGATAAGGCCAAAGAAATGTCTGGGACGTGTCGTTGACTCCTACTGTGTAACATTTACCATTCAAAGTATTTATGTGTGTGACCATTATCAACCGGTAATGAGAGTCGCTCGAAGGACCATAATGTCATTTCACCCTTTATATTTTCTTGTAGGTGTGTTTTGTCATTAACTTTATCTCTTTTGTGTTCAGGTCACTTTCATTTTCTAGAAATTATTACGCATGGTAATATGTATTTTTTGAATAAGCAATTTACTGTTATTGTTCTTTCTAAAGTGCGAATGGCATTAATTTATAGATTATGCGATTTTATATTTTTTGAAAGATATTAAAACACGTTAAAGAAAATAATGTTGGAACAGTTATACTGAATATTGTTTGAAAAATAACTTCCCTAGTCAAGTTCTCTATTGACGAAAGTTTATAAGATACTCAATAGTTTTAGACATCAAGATAAATTGATGACATTAAAACGTTTTTTTTCCCTAACAATAGATATTTACTGTAAAATGGCGCCACATAATGGCAAAATTCGTTAACTAGCAATAAGCTGTTATCGAACTTAATGACATTGGTGTCGCAATCACGCTTATCATCTATAAAATCAGGGCGCCCGTTTTAAAGAAAGTGCTCACGTTTTGGTGAGTCCCAGCTGAAGTATTACTTAATATTAAAAATCAGGATAATTAATGCAATGATTTACAGAAAGAAGATAAGCTAGGTAATCTAGAATAAGTATGGTCATCGCAATAGATGCCTATTAACTAACACATTTTCATAATCATTCTTTTGCTTGACTGAAACTGTTAAGTAGCATAGGTTTTCAAAATATATTAAATAAATTCTTCTTCTTTTCCTTAACAGGAAAGAAAAAATATTTCAGCAATACGCGGAACTTACAATTAAAATTTCCATAGAATAATTCTGGTTTTCTTTTGTCTTTTGCCACTGATGTTTACACGATTTCCCAATTTAAATTAATTGGTGTCTCAACGTTAATTTTAGAAGTATAAAATGCAGTTATGTCATGTCATTTATTTCATGTAAAAATGATTTTTTTTCTCTAATTCATTAGTTTGCTGAGTAATTAAAATAGTTATGAATCTAAGTGCAACCCACTAATATTCCTAGTATTGCGTATTTTCGTGTAAGTATTAGGTAGAAATTCTTACCATTGAAAGTGTCATATGCTGTGGGCACGTATTCCTCTCTGAAGGTGTCCTGTGCATAAGCTGCGATCAATGAGCTTTTGCCCACTGCCCCATCACCCACCAACACACACTTTATCTTATCTTTCTTGCCACCTTTCACCTTTCTTCTATCTTTAATTTGAAACATCCTATTCAAAGTTCTCCTGGTTTTCTTATCGCGTACAGTCCATTCGTTCACTCTATCACAGCAATTTAAGTCTTCAGACACATCATCTCGGATTGCAGTCCTACCAGTCTCTTCAGTTACTTCTGAGTAGTCGTAATCGTCTTCGTCTCTTCGTTTGGGGAATTGGCTGGGACTGTGCACACCAAACACAAAGGGCCCGTCTCGCTCTTGGAAACGGTTAGATATTCCGTTGACTGGCGTCGGAGGTTTCGCATAATGCACTGCAGGAGCATGATATTGGTTTGATAAATAGTTCGCCGAAGCGTGAGGGTCGAACCTAAAAACTAATTCAGCTTCTTTTCGGTCCAAGCTCAGCTCGGGCGATGCAACTTTATCTTGAAAGTAGCCAACTTTCTCACGGGCCCGTGCCTCCTGCAGTCGTCTCTCGAGTTCGACATTCGATGGCTTATAATAATCCGGTCGGTATTCGCGTGAATAATCCGGAGGTAAGTTCCTAGGGGCTGGTAAGGGCCGCTGAATGCTAGTGTCGCGGGGCGGCGCACGCGGCGGTACCACTAGAGGCTTTTGCGGTTCCGCCAACAAAGGCCGGCGCGCAGACAGGTTTGCGTTCCTGTTGAACATGATCCCTTCCAGACTGGGAGACATTTGCACTGTCACAAATAACGACCGACGAGAGAACTAGTGTACCGTGATGCGTTCGCGCACATTACTCAGCGCTGCGATGATATCGCTCGCGGGAAAGTCTCGCGTGACGTGAAGAGTGCGCGCGACAATAACGTATGTACTGCGCTGTGGATAAAACACGACTGGCGTGACGGGCCTTAGCGTAGTCAGCCCTGCGACGGGCAGGGCCGGTAGCGGCGCTCCCCGCGTCGGAGAAATGACCTGTTGCTTCTGTTACCTGTTCAGGTACAAACGACCGTTTTGCAATTCGGTGCAGCTGCTGCCACGAACAAAGCGCGTCATATGGCGATCGTTGGCTAGACGCCTTGTTTGACCTCGCAAGGAGGTTCATTCAAGAACCGCGATGTGAATGAAAACTGACGTGCTTGGTATATTAAACATGGTACATTTTATTTCTACTGTACATACATGCTAAGTAAATATATTGTCAACGGTTAACCATAACCAACTAGGTACCAGAATGCTAATAAGGATTGATTTATGTTTACTACAGTAGATACGGTAAATAATTGAACAGTAGGTACTAGGCAAAGTAAGCAGGTAATCTATTATGTCGAAGTATGATTTGATAAATCAAATTTTCGCGAAAATCCTAGAGATTTTGTGAAAACGCGGATAATTAGACGCGTAGTACATACGTTATTGAGAAATGTCATTAATTTTTAGTTTAATTATCAGCGTTTTTCCTTAAATCCCTAGGATTTTAAGGGAAGTTCGATTTATCAAATCATCCTAGGTATATACTAAGGTTCTATTTACAAAGTTATCTTATAAAAAAGACTAGAGAAATTAGAAAGGCCGAAGTAACTCAAAGTGATTTACAGGTATAGGTACTTCCGTCAGGGATATAAAAATTAGAGAAGCAGTTTATTATTGTCATACTTATTGCTATTGCAATTTTCATAATCTTGAAACGAGGCATGCTATGGCCTGGCCACTATGCCGACACTATCGGTAGTAAAAATGTGAAAAGCAATAAAGGCTCTTGATACAAGCCGTTTTAATTATTACGTAAATCGGGCACTTTGTAATCTAAATATGTGGATTTTTCTACCGTCATTTCAATAATGTATTTTTAATAAAAAAAAAATCTTCATTTTTCTTACGGCCAGAATTTTAATCTGATAAGTTCATCTTTTGAGTCCATTTGCCGCACGCCGCAGATAGATTACTTGCTCAGCGCGCCGCTGTTTCCCTAGTAAAAAATCAGGTAGGTATATATTTTTTAAACTCTTTTTGAAATACGAACAAATACTTGTATCTTCTATCATCAAATTATCTCACATTTGTGCTTGAAATTCCCGCCAAATAAACAAAACAATTTAATTTTTTATTTTTCTTCCTGGGAAGGCAAAGGGGACCACGCTCATGATGCTTAAACTTTTCAAAATTCAAAGAGGGAAAGTAAAGGATTTTCATTTCTACGATATATAATGTAGTCTTTCTTATTAGAGTTCCGCGTCTAATAACACAAACGGAACCCATAAGTCACTTTGTGTTTAATTTTGTTCATCTGTCTGTCAAGATCCTTTTCTCGGGAATGCGTAGAGCTTAGGCTAGGAAAATTTCGACGCGGCTAATAGGGCCGTGGTAGCATAATGGTCAGCATTCGACCGGATAGCGAAGGATGCGGGTTCGAGTCCGGTCCGCTGCCTGGTCCGCGTGGATTTTTTTCTAGTAAACTTTTCTTTAGATTTAAACATCTAGCAGATAAATGCTTAAAAAAAAAAACAATGCGTAGAGCTATCAAGCTAAAATTAATAGCAATCAAATACTTAGGCCTGCAATTTCGAGCATCTGCAAATAAATCTTCTAATGCCGGCACTCCACATGGCTATTCGTGTTTGATATTTGTCATTTTGAAAGTACAGGAGCGTTCATGTTATATTTTTAAGGCATAATTTGACGCTCGTACGGTAAGGATATGCTGCTATCAAATATATTTTGTATGTACGTGCATACAAAAAAAGTTCGAAAAGCCATACAAAGTACCAATTAGCATGATATAAATAAAGAAGAAGAAAGCTTTATGGTTATAACATTCTTTGCTTTCCCAATGTAGTGGAAAATTATAATAAAAAAATAGCACGTGTATTTGACAGTGACATTTTTATTTCTGACGTTTTGATTAGGATAAAAACAAGTAGAGCCTAGCAGTGCGTTTTAAGTTTTTTATTTAAAGTATTAATTAATTGAGTAATAGATTAGAAAATCCTTCATTCATAAGTGTGCAGGAATTATTCTTATCACCTCAGTAAACAAAAAATGGCTAAATTCAAACTAAGTAAGTTCTATCAGGTTGTATTTTTTAGGTTAGAAATTAGTTCTAAAATCCTCTGCCGCTTTTTATGAAGAGTACATTTGTTACGTTAGGTATTTAATTAGTGAAATTTTAATACTTACAGAAAAACCATCGAAACGGCAGCCTGCAAGACTTCGTTATAAAATAGAGAAAAAAGTTAGAGATCATAATAAAAAGCTCAAAAAAGAAGCAAAGAAGAATCCCAAATCAAAGAAACCTAAAGCTCTAGTTGTTCCAAATGTCTGCCCTTTCAAAGAAGATATTTTAAAAGAAGTAGAAGCAGTTAAGAAGCACAAAGAAGAGGAAAGACAAAAGAGAAAAGAAATTGCTAAACTAGAAAGACAGAAAAAAATAGAAGAAAAGAAAAATAGCAAAATCAGTATGGACACCCTGGTAATTTCATAACCCATATTTTTTCTCAGAATAGCTTTCTATTTTTTTCACTTTACTTTAAAATATTTTAGTAAAGTCTCAGAACTTATAAAACACGCATGTCAGTATGAATTGTTTAGCATCATATTTCACATCAAATTAAAGATTTTATTTAGTCTTTTAATTTATTTTATATTTGCTTTGCTTATTAAATAGCTTTATTACAAGTGGTAGAATAAATAATTAGGTAGAAGGATATACTGTACTTCCAGGGCCCAAAAGTAATAACTTCACAGTTTTGTTGGTTGTAATTTCGCATTTTTGTTGTTAAAAAGGTTTCTGTTAACCACATTATTAAAAAAAATGTCACACTTATGCACTGGTAGTTTTTTAGAAAAAAATTTTTACTTTTCTTATCAAGTGGTGATACTTCACACTAGGTTAGGTTAGGTTAGTGTTGTGACCATAACACGCGAGCCGAGCGAGCAAAGCGAGCGTGCCGCGGCAGCGGCCGGCGAAGCGCCAGAAAAAAAAACTGTTAAAAAGACCTTTTCTACAAAAAAAACAAGTATCACCTTTTGGGCCCTGGAAGTACAGTTTTACCTGGTAGAAGATACATTGAGTGTGACTTCCCATGGAAACCTCCATAAATATGTAGAGGGTGGTACCTGTATATTCTTTATTTATAGCAGTAATATATTATTATTGTTGTTTCTTGCCTTACAAAATCATGAAAATTATGTTTAAAATGAGTAATTACAGAAATTATAACAATAAGCCTTGATTTGGACTAAAAAATGAGGGCAATTTTGTATGATTTTCTTTTCTGCTAATTTTCTAATATTCTTTTATATTATGTAAAACTATTAAATATTAGTATTTGCCTGAATTTAGTTGATCTGTAATCACACATATTATGCCTCTAAAAATGAATAATTTGATTTTTTTATCAATTTTAGAATACACATAATAATATGACACTCGGTCTAGATCATTCAGTAGCGAGTATTTGTGTTATAAATTAAGGAGGGAATGCCTAAATGTCACTTGCATCATGTAGAAAAAAAATAGTGACAGTCGAAAGCGCTATAGAAGCAAACAGCAGCATATAAGTTTACATCTTAATGTAAATTTTCTGCCAGCAATTCTAAACTTACTAGAAATTGCTGGGAAATTACACTTTTAATTTTAAAACTGATTTGAAAAATTTGATAGTTTCGGATAAGCTGACATGCTGTTGACTGTGCTATTGATAGACTTATTTCACCATGTACTTTTCAGAATGCAGCAAAATCACATTGTTCAAATTCATTTTATATTATTTATTTTAAACAAGTAGTTTTACCAATTTCTAGGTAGCAAATGCAGAAGCAAGAGGAAAGGTCCATGAAGTATTCAAAGGTGTTGCTAATGGTAATGATGATGTGGAATTCGGCAAGGATAGAAATCAAGAAAATTCACTAAAAACTTATCATAGAGAGTTTAAAAAAGTTATATCAGAAGCAGAAGTGATCTTGGAAGTTGTTGATGCCAGAGATCCACTAGGTTTGTTTTTTGTAAATTATATAGTGATTTGCTCAAGTAGCCATACTGTATTTCCTTATCATGCTTTAAAACGAATGAAAAGGACAGTCCGATGTCAAATTTACAAGTAGCAAACACAAATACCCAAGTGAAGTGCTGACGTCAGCTTTGTGTGTTTCATAGGTTAAAAGGAATAAATAATATATTGATCATTTTATATAGGTATTCATAATTCTGTACTTAATTAAACCATAATTAAGTTACTACAATAGAATATTTCTAACAGGAACTAGATGTGTGCAAGTAGAAGAGGCAGTCAGAGAAGCAGGCAAACGTCTTGTCCTCGTCCTGAACAAAGCTGATTTGGTACCGCGCGATAACCTAACAACATGGTTGAAGTACTTACGTCGGTCCGCTCCGGCGGTGCCATTCAAAGCTTCTACTCAAGATCAGCAGCATAATTTAGGTAGAAGGAAAATGAAGCACATAGTTAAGGAAAAAGAGATGAAAGGTAAAATGATCAAAATATTGTACAATTTTACATTTCAATAAATAATTTAACTGCTTTAAACATAATAAAAAACATGTAAATTGTAAACAGGAAATTAATTTGAATTGCTGCTTTTGTGGGTTTATCTCTAATCAGTATTTACAATAAGCAGATATTATTTCTTTATTTAAAAAGAAGTTGCCTTAAAAGCATTATTTATCTATCATTAATATTATTATTGCATTAAACATTAAAATAAGTTGCCTCAAAATCATTAGTTATTATTTAAACTGTATGACACAGCAATCTTAAATGTGAGCCGATGTTGTGTTGGTAGCAACATGATTTTACGTAAATGTTGCTACTTCTGTGAAATGCGAGTTTCTTGCGCCCATTCTTCAGCATCAGCTGAAAGATGTCCTGTATCTGTGGTGGGAAAAATATTGGACGATTCAAAAGAGGTTGAAACCTCTCATAAGTAAATTTTATTTTATTTCATATCACTTTCAGGTTCAGCTTGCGTAGGTGCAGAGTTGTTAATGAGCCTTCTAGGTAACTACTGCCGTAATAAAGGCATCAAAACGTCCATCACAGTGGGTGTTGTTGGTTTACCGAATGTTGGAAAGAGTTCCATCATCAACAGCCTCAACAGATCCAAGGCTTGCAATGTGGGCAGTACTCCAGGTGTTACTAAGTGAGTATAGTATAGTTTTCTACTTTTTGCTACAACAAAAGTTTTTGTTAACATTGGTTTTGTTTATATTCATAACTACTTATTGTACTTAAAATATGGGTATGTATTTTATTAATTAATTTGAATATTATATTTTTAGCAACATCGATTCTGATATGATTCTCTACATATTTGTTTCTTAGGTTTTCACACACATCACTCATTAAATAAAACTAGTTTTTTACGGGTTAATGCACGAAACTTTATTTATTTATTGACGTTTCGTAGCCTTTACAGGCTTTAATCAAATTTTATTTAAATAAAATTTGATTCTGACGACGTAGCCTGTAAAGGCTACGAAACGTCAATATTTAATGATTCTCTACACTTAAAACTGGAAATATCAGTCTGTTGTTGTTTGGTATGCTGTCTACATAAATTGTTTCATACCTAATTTAAAGCATGCTGTGGCAACTAAAGTCTCTTAGTTCCACTTTAGTATAATTCTCCTTATTAGCTCATTGTATTGTAACTGTTACTGAGTGTACTTAAAAGTGTGATTTCACTTATATTATAAAGGCAAAAGTTTGTGAGTGTGTATGTTTGTTACTTCTTCACGTCTAAACGGCTGGAGCGATTTTAATAAAATTTGGTATGGAGTCACACTGGATTAACACATAGGCTACGTTTTACTACGGGAAAATATCCCTAATAAACTGGGGGTAACACCGCAGGGCACAGGTAAATTACCAGTTTTATTACCTGAGGTAATAAAACTGAAAACAAAAGTTATATAGTCTTCAATGAACCAATGGCAGTTCATTAGTTTTGTATACTGGCATCAACATTAATAACCATTCTCCACTATGTTTAATTTCCCAGACAAATGCAAACCGTCCAACTGGACTCCAAAATCAAGATCTTAGACAGTCCCGGAATAGTATTTCACTCGGGCTCTGATTCGGATGCATCTGTAGCGCTAAAGAATGCGATAAGAGTGGGAAGTCTTAAGGATCCGGTGTCACCTGCCTCGGCTATATTGCAAAGGGCTAACAAGCAAACTTTGATCGATTTGTATGCAGTTCCCGAGTTCAATACCCCACAGGTTAGTCAGGAATGCTAATTTTTCATATTTAAGTAGATATAAGATTTCATCATCAGCCTTTTATGTCCTCACTGCCGGGGCACAGACATTCCCAATGGATGGAATAGGGAGATTGGGCCATGACCCACCACGCGGGCGGATTGGATGCAGCCGAGACCAACGGCTTAACGTGCCTTCCGAGGCACGGAGGAACTCGAGATAGAACATTTCTTGGTCACCCATCCAATGGCCGACCACTGCGAAAGTTGCTTATCTTCAACAGCCGAACGCGCTAAGCATCTGCGCCATCGAGCTCCATCGAGATATAAGATTTGATTTTTACAAATCTAAAGAAACTTAATATTAGATGAAATTCCAGTTTCAGACAGGATTCGAATACGCACCTTCCGCAATCCGGGCTGACGCACATACCAATTATTATGTTACGGAGACCTTAATGGCTGTGTCGAATTTCTCCTAGTATTTTTAAGGCTGCAAGGCAAAGCTAGCTCTTCGCATTTTATAAATGCTTAAATTTTATAAACCCACAATGTCAAATGAAATAACTTGTATTACTCATTTGAAAAAAGAAATAGCTGGATAGCTATTTCTTACAAAACCGGTACCCGTAACCTTCGGCACTCAGAAATAACAAAATGAAATCGTAAGCGAATAGCCTTTTAGGCGATTGGCCCTCTGGTTGAAATTTACAGCTTTACCGGCATCGTTTTGACGTTGAAGACATCGCCGTCGTCGTGTTGTTGAAGACTCGAAATTAACTTACTTTTTTTTTAAACAATGTTAGTAACAGTCTCTTGAGTGTGACCGTTACATTCAATTCTGTAGCCATATTCCATTTTTTTGGCGTGCAAAAATTATGTTCACAACAAAATGAAAGCCTTATACTGTCTCCAAGGCGATTTAATGGTTTAGGCGTGAAAGCATAGCAAACAAACTCATGCCTCAATTACATTGGTCGTAAGCCAGTATTCGGGTACACGAACGACATAACTCGAATTCGGCCACCTGAAGCAATATTTACAATGGAATACGGATAGAAAGACGGTGTCGGGTAACCAATACAAAAACTACCGGAATACAAGCGTTCTCGACTCCGTTCGTTTACACTTTGTCGGGTACCCGAATTCTATTGGTATTCGTATTCAGGCTAACGACCAAGTGTAATCGCCAACGATATTAAATAAAATAAATAAATATTTCCAACACTCACACCAATTAGCCTAGCCCCAAAGTAAGCACTGTAAGGCTTGTGTTATGGGATATTAGGTTAACGGATAGAATACATATACTGTACATGTATAAGTATATTTATATAGAAATACATATTGAACATCCATGACTGGAGTACAAATGCTCGTATTCATCACACAAACATCTACCCCCACCGGGATTCCAACCCGGGACCTCTCGAGTAGGCGACACCATGAAACCCGGCGTACAAACCACTCGATCACGGAGGTCGTCAATACACCAACACGAACAAAATCATGCCCGAAACCTGTCCAAAAGGTACATTGGACGATCCACGGAGCTTCGTAAGATACTCGCGTAGTCTAAACAATATAAGGCATTATTTAAACATTGAAAATCACCTTTAAAGCAAACTATATAAGGTCTTAATTAAAACGCATGCGTCAAAGAGTCATGACTGTCCGAGATGTAAGCTCGTAAAATTTTATGACTTATTGCTGTATGCGAAAGAATTTACACCTTATTTCTTTGAATCTACGCAATTCTGAATGCGCTGTTAGCAATATAGCAGGTACGGATCGCCAGGAAAAGAGACGACTATATTACCAACCATGCATATGAATATCACATTTTTTTCTATTAAATCAATTTACTGTAACTATTAAAACAAAGTTTGCTTCAAATGCGTTAAAATACCTGTCCAAAAAACTACTTTTTATATACTGTAAGTATTTATTTCGCATTTTTTAATGGAGCTCAACGGCATTATGGACACGACTCAGGCACTTCTTGGTTCACAGTCACGCGCGGACCGTTGAAAAGTAGTGTTTAAGCACTATTTCATAGGAAACCATTTTGGTATTCTCGGGTATTTAATATCGTGCCATACATTTCGCATTTATAATATTATATTAGGATTGAGAACTGTAAAATGTGAATGTTGTTTTAAGTTGATGAACATCTTGTTTTAGGAATTCTTCGCCAGTCTAGCGTCCCGTATGGGTAGATTCAAGAAAGGCGGTGTGCCAGACCAGGAAGCTGCAGCCAGGATATTACTCAACGATTGGAACACTGGAAAAGTAAATATGCTTACCTCTCATCTCTCTTTCTTTTCTAATGCATCCTTTCTTACAAAGATCAGTGTCCTTAGCACGAACCAATATAGAATTCGAATAGTTTGAGAGTCCGAAATGTCACTGTCAAATATGTACTGATTTTTAGTTCTCGTTGCGTCTGTTGTGGCCATGGAGGTTAGAGAGAAGGAGATCGATCGCTGCAGTAAAATTGTGTCCCAGAAATATGGAGAAAATAAGTGAGACGCTGCGATCGCTAAGTTGTCTCAATAAAAGCGGGCTAATATCAAATGATCAATGCCGCGAAACAATTTTGTACATTATTCAACTAACTTCAACTACTTGTACTCATAAACATTTAACTTCACAGATACTACTTACTGACGGCAGCGCGGCTGGTGGCTGAAAAATGAGTTATAATTTCCTCAAATTTTCAGGGACAGGCGGGCTAATGCTTTAGCACGTAGCGATCGTTCTCCTTCTCTCTAACCTCCATGGTTGTGGCGCTGTTGTTCAAGTTTCCATACAAAATTTGAAAATGACATTTCGGACTCGCAGACTATTCGGATTCGATATTGGGTCGTGCTAAGGGGACAAGCCAAATGTGTGCTGACTTTTAGTTCTTGTTACTTTTGTTGTGGCGCTGCTGTTCAAGTTTCCATATAAAATTTGACAATGACATTTCAGACTCAGAAACTATTCCAATTCGATATTGGTTCATGCTAAGGGTACAATACCCTTAGCACGGACTAATATCGAATTACCCCTCGTTTACACCAAGGTATAATACATGTATATAACAAATTTTATACAAAGTCTTAATTTTTACACTTATATACGTATATAAAATATGTAGTATACAATACTTAGATCAAACTTATTGGATACTCAAAATATGTGAAGTAAATAGTGATTTATATTTGTAAACATACTCGTTGTCTCTACCATGTAAATGAAAAAATGTCATAACAATTATTCTACAAATTTTCTGCAAAACTAGTATATGACTTGTTTCTTGGTGTGAACGAGGGGGAGAAATTAGAATATGGATGTGATCGATATGCATACCCGTCAAATGTCAAGAAATTTTATATGGAACGTTTTTAATACTCGTTCTGTCATACGCGACTACTGTAAGGCTCGTTCGTTTTTATTATATTGTTTTTGTACAGGTGAGGTATTACACGGAACCTCCAGAGACCCCCGACTCCGAAGTCCACGTGGATGCGAAGATCGTCAGCGCTGTCGCTAAAGAATTCGACATCAATTCATTCGAGACCATGGAGACTGAGGCTATCAATATGCTCGCTTCGAATACCACTGATGCGGATCCAATCAAGGTATTAGGTATATCTTTATCATATCCATAATAGGGGTGACGACGGGATGAAGAAAACGAAATTCTATTTAGTCCGTCAGTTAGATTTTCAAAAAATAATGGACACGTATTTTTTCTTTGGCCAATCAACCAAAAAATGACAATGATGAAGCGCGTCAAAGTTTGGTAGTGGGGGCCCGTGACGTCACTTTTAAGTAAAAATGTACCCGAACGTGACGTCATGCGACATTTCAAATCAATATATCTCTCTAATGTTATGCTTATGTGAAAAAAGAAAAAAATACGTGTCCAATAACTTTTGATAATCTACTCGATAAACGAAGAAAAAACAGTTAGTCGTCATCCCTACTATAAATGAGGAGCTGGCGAACAAAACGGTATAATTACGCATCTGGTAAAACTACTTTCTTTTTACAGTCCGGACGTATTGGGCCCACTGAATTTGAATTTCAACTCATTTTCAATCAAAACCGCCTAAAACAGTGTTGTAATTACTAAAATTGTAAAAGAAATGTGCCACGCCCAAAAGCTCACTGTAGGTATGTCATACAGTTATTTACAGCTGTAAAATTTTATTTTATGTAATTATTTATACCGTTTTGTTGGCCCGCTCCTGAAATTTGAATGTGTACCCTTTTTCTATTTGTAAATTGAAACAAAAAGATACTTCAAAAAGAAAGGCAAGATACGGCACTCGCAGTTCAAAAGTGTATCGCTTAGATCAGTGGTTCTCAAACTTTTTAAATGACGGAACCCTTTTGGGAAGCAAAATACTTGATGGAACCCTACAATAAAACAATTATTTTTATAAGTGTATTCTATATTAATCAGCATAATAAAAGTACAATGTATCCGTTACTAATTATTATTTACTTCACCACTTGGTAAGGACAATAATAGAAAACATTAAAAAAGAAAAAATCTAACTAGTGGGAGGTATGAAACTGTTTTTTATTTTTCATCAATTGCTTGATATCAGGTTTGATGGAAGAAAGTTTGAGTCTCATATCAGCTTCGGCGTCCAGTCTATTGCGATATTTTGTTTTCGTGGCTGCGTAGGTAGAGAATCCTGTTTCGCACAAATATGTAGTTGGGAACGGGAGAAGAATATCCAGAGCCATTTGGCCAAGCATTGCATATTCATCTTGGATTCTGCACCAAAAATCATTAAGAGGCGTCGTTTTGAACAATGACTCCATACTTGTGTCTGATGACATTTCTAAAAGAGATTCATATATCTCATTTGACATGTTTTCAGGCTTTTCCAAGTTGGGTAAAAAAGGATTATGAATCCAGGAGTTCACTTTAATTTTTGTATTGTGTTCTTCGGGAAAATACTTTTCAAAAGATGCGCGCATCGAACTGAGATATTGGACCAATTCTTCAAACACATTATCTTCAAACATTTCTGAGTCGTTTTCGCTAACAAACTCAGTGAGTAACGTAAAACTTTCTATTTCTTTCTTACCAATGCAAATGATCCAAAAATCTAATTTTCTTTTAAAAGTAGTTATTTTATTATAGGCCTGAAACACTGTTGTCTGTTTACCTTGCAATGATAAATTTAATTCGTTAAGTTTTTGAAAGATATCCGCCATAAAAGACAATCGGAACAACCAAGTTTTATCATACAAACGGTCCTTCAAATTAAAAGAAGTATCTGCTGAAAGAAACATTTGTAACTCGGCTCTAAGTTCAAATAGCCTTGTTAAAGTTTTTCCCCGAGACAGCCATCGCACTTCTGTATGGAGCAGCAGTGTTTTATGTTTGCTGCCATAATCTTCACACAATAATGAGAACAATCGGGATTGTAGTGGTCGTGATTTGATAAAATTAATTATTTTTACCGCTTCATCCATAACTAATTTTAGATTAGACGGCATTTGCTTCATCGCAAGTGCTTGTCTATGCAGAATACAATGACTGGAACTACAATTAGGCGCTTTATTTTTCATTCGTGACACTGCTCCTGCTGTTTTACCTGTCATCGCCTTGGCCCCATCTGTACAAATGTCAATGCAATTGTTCCAACTGAGATTATGTTCTTCAAAAAATATATTTATTTTATTAAAAATTTCTTCCCCGGTAGTGTTTGTAAGCAGCGATGAACACATAAGCATGTCTTCTTCAAAAGAACTTTTATATGGATATCTCACAATAACCAGCAGGATAGCCAAACCAGCGACATCAGTCGACTCGTCCATTTGCAAAGCGAATCGTGTATTTTGTAGACGTGTAACTAGTTCTTGTTTGACGTAGCTTGCCAGATCATGGATTCGTCGTGAAACAGTATCGTTTGATAGCGGAACAGTAGAAAGATGCTTTGCAGATTTTTCATCAAGCATACATTTTGTTATGTCTAATACACATGGTTTTATTAATTTCTCAGCGATAGTGTGCGCTTCACCTGCTTGTGCAATGCGATAGCTAACTAAGTATGATGCCTCCGTGGCCTTTTCGTTGGTAGTTTGTGTTACATGCATCATATTTTTTTGACTTTCTAATAACTGATCTTTTTTGCGAACAAAAAATTCTTTATTCTTGTCTTTAGTCTCGGGGTGTACGGTTTCTAAATGTCGACGCAATTTGGCAGGTGCCATGGAACTATTAGGAAGCAGTTTACTACAGAGCATGCAGAGAGGTGAGCCGTTGGAATCAACAAATCCGAAACTGATATAAGATTCATCATACTTCCTTTTTTTCGTCTTTGAAACCGTCGAGCTTGACGTCGTGGCACTCGTGGCATCATCTTCTGGATCGGTGATTGCTAAATTCTCCGCGCGCATTGCTTTTGAACATTCAGCGTCATTAGAAGATGTTGTTGGAACACGTTTAACACCTTTAAGCCAACGTTCCATTCTTCTTTATTTATAATGTTACAAGTCAGGATAGTGGGGTTTAAATAATGCACAATCGTTACTGCGTATAAGAGACTAAATTTAGAACCTACAGGGAAGAAATGTATAAAACTGAGACAACAGAATACAGCAGGCAGTAAAACAATGAACACCAGTTTCTCGCTAGCGAGCTTGTAAGTAGGTAGTAACTTATCGCTCCGAACGCTAATCATCAACTGACGACGCCAACGCGCGATCGCCGCTTTTATACTTAGTCCTAGACTCGATCTCAAATATTCTCGAAAATACTCGAGTCGGCACCTTTGATAAACAAAAAGCAAAAATAAAAACAGAAATTTAAAAATAGCGTTGTAAACAATATCGACTTTATCCTTTGAAGTTAGAGACGAAAGTCGCTAGTTGACAACTATAGCGTCTAATTCAGAGGCGGCTTTTATCAAAGAGACTGAGCGCTTACAAGTATACTACCCGCTCGTTTTAAGTTTGCCGCTGGCGATAGATATGAGTGTATGACGTTCGAAATTTTTTATTTAATTGTAACAATAAAAATTGTGTACGTTAGATATTTGGGTAAAACTATGACACATTATAAGTTTTGTTGTCACGTGGGGGAGGGTACGCGCATTCCACAGACCGGCAAACTTAGAGCGAACGCGTTGTACAAGTATAAAATTGTTGAGACCAAACTTATGAGATATTGTACCAGCTAATGTAACACAAGCTTATACAAATACAAATAAATAAATAAATAACATTCATAGCGTTTTGTCTCCGCGCGGCCGCGGAGTCCGCACAGCCGCGGAGCGACCAGAGAGAGGTGTTTTGATTTTTTTATTTCTAAATTCTTGCGGAACCCCGACAGAGGTATCACGGAACCCTAGGGTTCCGCGGAACACACTTAGAGTATAGCTGGCTTAGATTGTGGTGCATGACCACAATTCGCTTTAGTCACAATTGGACATTCAAACACGCTGCATTACACTCAAAATAACAATATTGTGAATATTATGTTTTATAAATATAAAACAATGCGTTCGATGCTTTTAATAAAGAACACAAATAGTTTTAGATCAAATAACAAATTCCACAGCCACACTTCTCATTCATAAAATTATAAAAACATTGTTTTCTTAAAAACCACAGTTTGTCATGAATGTTATTTGCTTATTCGCCATTTGTTACTAAGAAAAAGACAACAATACAGCTCAGCCGTCTGTAGAGAGAGAGAGAGAGAAAAGAAAACGCAGTCACCACGCCAAGCGACGCGGACTCGCCGTTTCGTTCGCGCTGCTTTAAAGCGTACAGTACCCTTAGCACGACCCAATATCGAATTCGAATAGTTTGCGAGTGCGAAATGTCATTGTCAAATGTGTATTGATTTTTAGTTCGCGCTGATGTTCAAGTTTCCATACAAAATTTGACAATGACATTTCGGACTCGCAAACTATTTGAATTCGATATTGGTTTATGCTAAGGGTACAGTTCTATCTCGCTCGCTCGATTGCATGTTTATTTACAGAAGTGTGCGTGTGTGAGAGTTGCTTATATAGTTGAGTCGGATCATATTTTATTTAATGCTAGTATCAGCGTACCGTATCTTCGCTTTTAGTTTTAATCTAAGAGCTAGGTAGGAAAATGACTACCCCACCTTATGTCAAGTGGTAGCAAAGCCCAGACGGAAGGTCCAGCAGTAATAAGCTGCCACACCAACCATTCTAACCTTGCCTGCCAGCAGAAATGCTTCTTCACACCTCTTGCAAAGTACCCCAGATTTTAAGAAGGAGGGAACACTGTTGTTTACCTCTTCACACTTAAAAACGGAACCGATTTTTAGCAAGTTTGGTATAGATATGGTTTGAGTCCCGGGTAAATGCCCACGCGTGGCTTAGCTATGGGGTAATCTTGTGGGGGAGCAGTATTGATAGTGCCACCTTATTTACAGCTCAAAACTCATTCGTATACTTGCGGACATAGAGCAAACGGACAGTTGTAATCCATATTTAAAAAAAAAATCGAGATTCTTACTTTGCCCTGTATTTACATTTTAGAGATTTGTAAATTTAGTCGTAAACATCCAAATTATTTTAAAAAGCGAAATGATACATCATCACCGTACACATCACGACATAGACATAAACTATTTATACCAACTACAAAGCTTAAAATGAACTTATCTGGTCCACTTCTAATGGCTGTCAAAATTCACAACAAATTACCTAAAACGTTAGTTGAAGAAAGCGTTGATAATATATTCATTGGAAAAATTAAAAAGCATAGCTATTTGATATTAAGCAAATGTTATTACACGGTTAAGGAATTTTTAGAAGATAATGATTTAAATTAATGATATTTAAAAAGCTTTTATTATTTTTACTTTAAATGACATTTTTTATTTTTATTTCATTTAATTTGTATATCATAAAATTTAATACAACTTAACACAATATGCTGTACAATATGACATAGATAATAAACCAAATAATATAATATATTGAACTAATATTATTGAATAATGTTGATATTAATACATTTTAATTTGTTAGGTAAAAAGATGATTGTATTTTAAGAAATAAAGTGTATACGCATTGTATTAACTAAATTACAATTTGTGAATGCGTCCTCTTCTCTATTTGCTGTGCCCTGTTTAGGGTCTACAATGATCAAAGCAATATACCTACTAAGATCTAAGAAAACATTGTAGAACGCAATAAAGTATTGATTGATTGATAAAGACATTGGATAGTTTTATCCCAGAAATCAAGTTCCTATGGTTTCCAATTATTCCATGTTGAGGAAGTTGTGGATACCAGCTAGTCATTTATCATCATCAGGTTATTAATGTCCCCACTTATGGGACACAGGCCTCTCGTATGGATGGAATACCTACCACGCGGGCTCAGTACCCTTAGTACGAGTTTTACAATTACGAAAACTATGATAGTTTTCGTGAGCTTGCACTCGTACTAAGGGTACTGATTTTATTGTTTTCGTTTCAATACAAATAAACAGTGTTTAAATTCTATGATTAAATCGTTTGCGTCTTCTTAAATTTTAAGAATATTTGGTTACTTTTCACCAAAATGGACATAGAAACATAATTTACAATTGCGAAAACTATGATAGTTTTCGTGAGCTCAAACTCGTACTAAGGGTACAGTGCGGATTGGTGGGTGCTAACGACTGCAGATGCAGCGGGCCAACGTCTTAGTTATAATGTGCCTTCCGAAGCACGGAGGAGCTCGAGATAATAAATTTTTGCTCACTCATCCAATGATCGACCATTGTGAATGTTGCTTAACTTCCACGATCGCAGATCGATTGCGCTAACCGTTTACGCAATGAGCTAGTTAAGGTATTTCTATCTAAAGGATATTTTTTTACAAGCTTTAATTGGATTTTGTTTTCCACCTGTCTGTCTGAGAGAAATCTTGAGATCGAAATTTCGCCCGCTTCCCGGTTACTCGGGCAAAGTGAATTCGGCCCAGTTATTGGGCTGGAATCGAACCTATGTCCTTGCCTTAAATTTTCCGAATTAATGCCCTATTTGCAAAAAGGCATATTTGCTTACAGTTTTTGACAGGTGCAAATGATGATCACCGCGTTATTTACCAATCCACTACTGCTTTATTATAATACCACCAAGATACTTGTCCTGAAAAGCATCGATGGATATGCAATTAGGGTATGCATCGATGGATATGTAATTGTCATAAAAGTTAGCGAATAGGCCTAATGACCGTTAAACTTAATCCTACCGATAAATTAACGGATGTCGAATTTCTTATTTAAAAGAAATATTCCATAAACCTTAAAAATACTTGTAGAAAAAAAACATCTTTTTTTTATAGCCAGGTAGGCAAATGACTACCCCACCTGAAGTTAAGTGGTTATAAAGTCCAAACGCGATAGCTGGTACAGCACTTATAAGCTGCTACACCAACTATTTTGCAACAAAGTCACATATATGTATTGTATATGGCTATAAAACCATGTAGTTATTACAAATGTACCTATCAATAATGTAAGTAGCATCATAAAAAATGTATTAAAAAAAATGTAACTAGTACACGCGAGATTTTCCGATAAGTAACGCGTGTGTAAATGGATATAGGTAATTGCATTTTTTCCGTATTTTTATACTAAACCATTGAAATGGGACATCCTTGAAATGACACTTAGGTCGTTAGTCAAAATTAATATTTCACTATATTCATGCATGGCAAGGTTATACAGTAACATAGCATTGAGCCGCCAATCTTTCAGTATTATCCATTGGTTTGATTTTATTTACAGAAACAATAAAATTTAATAGTTCTCTTTAAGGACAACGCCAAAAAATTATTTTATTCTGTTTTAATTTATGATTTTTTTTTGTTCTATTCTTCCCTATTGGGAAAGGCAAAGCCAAAGCCATGCAACCATCGTATTATTTTTTTATTAATCTTCCTTTTTTAGAGTGTGGCCGTGACGCATTCTAATGTTTCTTGGAGTGTTTGGCGTAAAATGTATCGAGTCAGCTTTCTCGCCAAGCTTCTGTGAGGTAGTAAACACTACAATAAAGTTCTCACGTCCACTTGACCGGTTAGCGTATATTTTAAAGATTCCACTATATCTTCAGTTGCCCAGGCGGTTGTAACACAAAATCACACCAATCTTATTTCACAATATCCACTATGAACGAATTTAAGAATAATTAAAATACTCGTAAGACGCCATCCGCACTCGATGAAATCCCGCCAAAAACTCCCCTCATTGTTCAATTTCAATATAATTAAAAAAAAAACGAAACAATTACATTAAATTAAATAATAATAGTGTAAAAACAATACATTAAGCTAGAGGAGCTCGATGGCGTAAGTGGTTGGCGCGTTCGGCTGCGATCGTTGAACTTAAGCAACTTTCGCAGTGGTCGGTCATTGGATGGGTGACCAAAAATTACTATCTCGAGCTCCTGCCTGCTTCGGAAGGCACGTTAAGCCGTTGGTCCCGGCTGCATCTGCAGTCGTTAGCACCCACCAATCCGCACTGGGCCCGCGTGGTGGGTCATGGCCCAATCACCGTATTCCATCCACCGGGAAGGCCTGTGCCCCAGCAGTGGGGACATTAATAGGCTGATGATGATGATGAATACATTGAAAAATACACACATTTGACATGTCTTGTTTTTTTTTTAATAATTGATATGGATCTCGTGTCTGAAATAAATGCTTTTATTATTATTATTAAAAAGGTCAACGCATCTGAAGGTTAGATTTTATAGTAAAAACTGATTTAGCGTAAAATGTTTTATTTCCACAGATAAACAGCACGGGGCCTGTGTCCATCGACAACAGTATGCAGGTTGATGAAGATGAGTCCGGAATACTCCCTAAAGCATTGAACATAAGGTCCAAATTAGATAAGAGCAACAAATCTAATGAGCGCATCAAATCTGATCCCGAAATGTTGATAGAAGGCAACACCAAGCAGAATAAACTGAGGAAGATGCAATTCAAGAAGGATAAAAAGCAGAAAGCTAGAACAGAGAAGCAAGCCACTAATCTTGCTGGAGTACTAGAAAATGTCACTTTAACAACTTACAAAAAGAAGGACGACTACGATTTCAAAGAAGATTTTTCGCTTTAGTATTTCGCTAACTTTCATTGTATTGTTCTGTCAATAATACATTTTTATATGTATTATTTTTTTATTGTCAAAGTGAATGGAAGTGTTGAAGCTGATTGCTTAAGATATCGTTATCGTTAACACTTAACAATTCTCAAAGTTATTTCCTTTGATGATGTTGAAAAACATAAATACAATAAATGTATTATTTATATAATTGTATCATCTTTATTCTCATATTATTTCCACCTTTACACTTAATAATGAAAGTAGAAAAATATTATAGAGATCTTCAAACTGCATGCATTTTTACGCGACTGCCAAAAAAAGAAGTTCAATAAAATCATTGCATTAGGGGAAATTCGTAGATCAAAGAGTGTTCCGCCGAACGGTTCCCTGACTGCCATGACTTTGGAACTGCTTTGAGCCTTCATTATTATCGGCCTATTAATGTCTCCACTGCTGAGCCACAGGCCTTTCCTATGGATAGAGATTGCGCCATGACCCACCACGTGGGCCCTGTTTCAATTAGTGGGTGCTAACGATTGCAGATGCAGCCGGGACCAACGGCTTAACGTGCCTTCCCAAACATGGTGGAGCTAGAGATAATAAGTTTTTGGGCACCCATACAATGACCGGCCACTGCGAAAGTTGCTTAACTACCACGATTGCAAGTCCAATGCGACATCGAGCTCCTCTATCTGTCCATTGATATTTATAATCAAGCGGGCCATATGCTTGTTTACCACGCCTTTTACACAATTTGGCGTTGGTATGATGTTTAGTATATTGTAATGCTTAAATCTTAAAAAAAAAATTACTAAAAAAAATCCACGCAGACGGGACTCGAACCCGCACCCTTCGCTATCCGGGTGAATGCACTGACCATTATGCTACCGCGGCCCTGACGGCCACGTCGAATTTTCTCTAGCCTTACATTGCTAGGCGGCACCATCTCTTCGCATTGTAAGTAACCCACAATGTCAAAATGAATACCTTTACAAGTATTAAACATTTGAAAGAAGAAATAGCAATTATAGTTATGTTTTTTATTTTTTAAGCATTTAATTGCTAGATGTTTAAATCTTAAGAAAAGTTTACTAGAAAAAAATCCACAGTTAGTTCCGTCTGCTGCCTGGTCCGCGTGGAATTTTTTCTAGTAAACTTTTCTCAAGATTTAAACATCTAGCAGTTAAATGCTTACATAACAAAAACATAATTATTGTAATGCTGGTTAAATATTGCGTTTCTCAATAGGGTTTCTCTGCGTCCGGACTTCTCCAAATTTAGAGGGCGTCTATCCGGCGAAATAAAAGTGTGTCGTCACCTCACCACTCTAAACAGTTTATTTGTAACGATAAACTTTAAGTCCCAAACAGGCTGTAAAATAATGAAGAAAACTAAAATTAATTTGTGTTTTTTCTTCTGTTTCGTTTTTTTTGGACGATGGCAGACCTACGCATTACCCTTAGTACGAGTTTGAGCTCACGAAAAGTATCATAGTTTTCGTAATTGTAAATTATGTTTCTATGTCGATTTTGGTGAAAATTAACCAAATATACTTAAAATTTACGAAGATGCAATGCAATTTAATGATATAAATTAAACACTGTTTATTTGTATTGAAACGAAAACAATAAAATCATTACCCTTAGTACGAGTGCGAGAATTGTAAAACTCGTACTAAGGGTACAGGGATATTAGTAATACGCATGATACCGTTCTTTAAATTCGAAACTACGGAGTTTATCCTCCATTTTCGGAACCGTACAATTAGTATCCGATACTTACGGATTTCCTCAGCGGTGTTATTATTCGGCATTAATTGCATAGGTGCATAAGTTATCTGCAATGCATTTGTTTTTTAAATGAAGTTAACAGTGATAAAAACCTGTTAGTTATCGCTAAATAGGCACTGTAGGTACATTTTTGTGCCCCACTGAGCAATGAAATGTGTTATGCATCCGCTCGCTTAGCCGAGACTTATGACATGATGAGTCTCCGTCGAGTTAGAATTCTGGAAAATCTAGAACAACCTTTCTTGGTGATTTGTTTATAATCGTCAAAGAGTTAATGTTTAAATAATTAAATATTTCTAACACACTAGCCTTAAGGTAAGCACCTTAAGAGCGGACGCAAGCTGAGAGACATTTGAGAAATAGTTGAAATGATTTGAAAAAACTATTGCTGTCACGCAGTGGCAAATACCGTTCGATAGGGACAACTGTAGTTAACGTTGAAAATGACTATCATTACTAGGTCAGCAAATTAACTCAAAATCAACAGTATAATAATGTAATAACATTTTTAATTAATATATTTTTGAAACATGTCACGTCACAGAGCTCCATTGTGGTTCACTCCGGTCGAATTTCAGTAGCATCTTTACGCACGCTCGCGCCCGAGCGCTAGAGCTCTATGACGTCACAGCCACCACACGGCCAGCCGAAAATTCGTTTAGTAATTTAGTCATAACTTTGCCAATATTTGTCGTAGAACAAAAATTTAATCACTGTATTTTATGGAATCTTTAGCTCTATAAATCTGCATTCTTAACTAAAATCGTTACGGAATCTCATTGCGTATAAAAATTGCAAAATTCGAGGTTTGGCTCTCGACGGTTTCCCCCTCGAAAATTAGATAATGTAAAATATTTTTTACACGAAGTACATATAATAAGAAGTTATACTATGCCTCTATGTTTTGCTTTTTTTTGTAAGCCTATGCATCAATGTTTTGCTTTTTTCAGAGATAACATTTATTTTTGTAAGTAGATATGGATTTTCCAATAACAAATGTTTATTCAAACCTCGTGCTGATAAACACGAACTCGTGTAGCCTTGGTCATACCTATATTATTAAATCTCCACACTGGACATCTTTTTAGTCGTGATACAAATTTGTTTATTTTAGGCCTTTTTCGTGGGCTCCTAGTTTCTCAGAAACACAAGTCCTCGAAAAAAGGCAGACAGGAGCCTAGAATAAGTAAAATTATATATTATGTATAAAATCAATACATTGGTAATAAAAATCAAGGTAGAATCAGTCGAGGACGTTTGTATGGAAAAAACATTGCCCGCCTTCCCTCTAGTCTTAAAAAGTCTTAAGTCTTGTGTTATGGGATACTAGGGACAGATTCATAGAACACTATTTACCCCACCGGGATTCAACCGGGACCTCTGAGTAGACAACTACGACACATTGAGAAGCGGCATCCACTGCCGGATTTAGGGTAGGGCCTCCACAAACGGGGGGCCCCCACAATAGAGACTTCGGAAAAAAAATCTTTTAAATTCCAACTAGTAAACATCTTTTCCTTTGATTTTTTTTTTGCTCTTTTACCTTTACCTACAGCCTACAGTACTTTGTACATCTAACATACATGATAATTCAGGGCCAAATTTAAGGCAGGGCAGATGGGGCTGTGGCACAAAGGCCTCCACAACAGCTTAAGAAATAACAACATTTCGATGGGTCAACAAGCGTGCAAAACCTAAGTGGCCCGGGGCCTCCACAACAGGATAAAAGATAACAAAATATCGATGGGTTAACAAGCATACAAATCGTAAGTGGCCCGGGGCCTCCACAATCCTAAATCCGGCCCTGCAGGCATCAACGATATTCCGGGGTCATACTCATACCACTCGAGCCACGGAGTTGCGACTTATGTTGGGGACTTTTAAATGACAACTATGGTAGGAGGGGGAAACTTTGTCAGTAATAAATAAATTATATTATACCTACATTATTAAGTTAAATTCCCAACAGAAAGATCCACACGTTATGAAGAAAGATCTTTGTTTGTGACATCTGTAACTTCCCCATTTGAAAGTTACTAATTTCCTAATTAAAGATATGACCAAGGCTACGAGTTCATATTTATCAGCACGAATGTGAATAAACATTTATTTTTGGAAAATCCATATCTACATAAATAAATGTTATCTCTTAAAAACTTCCTTCCCCTATTTCAACTACTGCCTACTTATTCAAAGTTTATTTTCCCGGAAAAAAGAAGCCCTTGTCCATCCATTTTGTTTAATTTTGATAAAAGAAAAAACCTCGTTCTTTTATCAAAATTAAACAAAAATGGTTCAGCAGCTTAGGCATAAAAGGCTAACATGTAAACGTACACAGTTCGTTACACGTATTAAAATATTATTATGGAAGTACCTATAGTCATTGATAAATGATTGTTCTCGCTTCACACGACTAGATCGGGTGCCGATCTCGGCGTAGTATTTGTTGCCACATTTGACAAGTACGCCGGCGGTATCTAGGCGAGCAAAGCGAGACCAATCATTTATCTATGCCTATAGTATGGATATTTGGTAACAAGCAGCGTACGTCATATCCATTTAAATAACCATTCAGACCTGAACAAAGCGAAGTTACTAGAATTCGAACCCACCACGAACCGCTACTCCATCGGTTCTCGGTATCGATCGACTTTGACAAAATATTTATCGATCACCACATTTACAACTGAATGAACGACCGATGGGACTGGGCCTCCGTCCTTGTTTATTTACTGACCTCATATCAACCAGACTTACTGGTTGGTCTAACAATGCCTTTCATGGTGGCGCTGATATGGAGATGATGAGAAGAGATGAGCTTATATGCGTTTAGAATAATCGATCCGTTTTTGAGATTTAAACTACCTATTTAATATATAGCAGCTGATGCATTTTAAGTTTTTATTTTGCTCCCAGATAAATTTATTGATATAAGTATTTACTTTTTTAAGCATAATGTTCAGTGAATTCGCCATTACATTAAATAAAAATTTTATGAAAGGGATTTGTATTATTCCCTGCTTGGTATGTAAAGTAGATAGGTATCTATTCATAACTTATTTATAGCTCCATTGCAAATATATGAAATAATATGGTATCTCAGTATGTATCCACCTATAGATATTTTTGCTGGTACTATAAATACATTATTTAAATCTCTTTGGATTGGGCATTGGACCCACCCAACATTTACTTTCAATAAAATGAAAGTGACATGTAGTTGGTACCTGTCTAATATTTCAAATTCAGTTCAAACTAGATAACATTTTTATGACCAATGTCGCGAGAGTAAAAGTACACGTCATTATTTAGATAATATCAATGGCTCATTCGTTAAATTATTAATACATTTTGCGGTACGCTTAATCACCGCTTTGGCGAATCCACGTACAAAACTACAAATTCACGTAATCAACGTAATATTGTATGCGCTATCCCTTTTCAACATGTAGGATGATAATATCTGCTTCTCTTTTTGATGAGGTGTAACGTTGACGGGCGCGAAAACTGAATTATATTGAGGTTAAATTTTAAACAGTAAAAGCCTTTCGATTCCAAACATAGTAAAACGAAAATACATCACAATCTTTTCACTTAATATTCAATGGTAGTTATACATGCTGCTTGAAATATATTGAACCGTAAACTAAATGTCTCCACATTAAACGTAAATACGCAAAACAATCTATAAAAAAATCATATTTACCGCCAGATAGTTCATTAGCTTCAGCTCGTGTGTTCGATTACCATTGGCTATTCAGTAACCAATAATAGCTTTCCATCTGTCTGGCGTAGTAAACGTCACACGTCAAAATTTTTATGTGCTGTCTCTTTTACACTAATACGAAATCGAAACCCAACATCATTTATCATCTCGCTCTTTACTTTATGTAGAGAAACATGGTTTTAGAAGTGTCTCTTTCTTTGTTATGGTAATGAGCAGAATATGAAAGGGATAAAAAATTTACGACATCAACAAACCGGTCGAAATAATAATTGGAAAATTGCCGCATTTCAAAGTTATTCGTGGCCAGTCTTCTGTCGGTGAGGGTTGTATTGTGAATCAAAATGAAGTCCCTAGTATTAGCAGTTGTCAGTTTATTGACAATTTATACAGTTAATTGTGAAGTGTTCTTCGAAGAGAAGTTCCCTGATGGTAAGTTTCCTACTTCTATTCAGAAAACCGAACTTCCTTGCTAGAAACCATGTTCGGCCGGCTTGCCGCGTGTGCTATCGATTGTCTACTTTGTAGAAGCCGGTTTATTTTCGGATATTTCTTATTAAATCGAGTTCCTTTATTCTTCCAGACTCTTGGGAATCAAATTGGGTGTACAGTGAACATCCCGGGAAGGAGTTCGGCAAGTTCAAGTTGACTGCTGGAAAATTCTACAACGATGCGGAAGAAGATAAAGGTGGGTGTACTCCCAAAATTTTGAAGTACAAAACCTCTAAATTGTCATTAGCTTTAAGTTAAAAGAAGTAAACGAGGTTATTCTACAAATATTCCTTCATCTGTTTGCAGGTCTGAAGACCTCGGAGGACGCCAGGTTCTATGCTCTATCGCGTAAATTTAAGCCATTCAGCAACGAAGGCAAGCCTTTAGTTGTGCAGTTCTCAGTCAAACATGAGCAGGAGATTGACTGCGGTGGTGGTTACCTGAAGGTATTCGACTGCAAGCTTGACCAGAAAGACATGCACGGAGAGTCCCCCTATGAGATCATGTTTGGCCCTGACATTTGCGGTCCAGGCACCAAGAAGGTGAGATCTATGTTCTAGAACTTTCTATCAATTAGAATGTGCCACCAACAGTTGCTATTTGATCAGTTAAATTTTTAAAAAACATCTTTGTCTATAACTTCATAACATAATTCAAAAAATCTATTTATCAATAACGTGCTAAAAAAAATATCTCTATAAATTTTTATTCAATTCTAATTGGATTAATTTTTGTTCATATCTATAATTATAATATACATAACGGACACTTAACTAAATTATAAATTAAATTATATTAAATTATCAATGATTAAAAATATAGTTGAAAATTTTCTTTACAAGTTGTTATTAAATCCATTTAGATACCTAGTCTTATCAGTTTTTTTTTAAACTTGCATGTTTTAACAACCTTGCATTGCTAATAATTATGGCATAGCAGTAATTTTCATGAGAGTTTTATATGTATTGGTAATGTTTTTTTTATGAAACACTAGTGAAGTAACCCACCCTGGGTTTCATACTCTGCACTAGGGAAATTTGTTTCAAAATGTTTATGTTAATAAAATAAAAGCTTGAGTAACTCAGGAAAAATGTAGCTACTTATGTGTTAGAATCTGCAGAAATGGGTTCAGTAGCTTCAGAGATTACTTGCTAAAAACAAACTTTGCCTCTTAATAGTATAAGTAGTTTCTAGAGTTTGAATGGGCCAGATTAATAATGGGACAATATTTAAACCTGGTTAGGTATTCAGTCAAATACTAGACATCTGTAATCTGGACATCTCCAAGGCCAGAGTGAACAGGCATCTTCTACGCAGGTGTGTACCATCTTAGGCCTCATCATCGCTTTCCATCATGCGAGATTGTGGTCAAATGCATTGTTTATTAGGCAAAAAAAAAACGAATAGGTATTGAATGAAATATTTTTATGAGGTTTAGAAAAATAAAAAAAAGTATGATTAAATATTTATGTGTTCCACAGCTAGATCGTTTATTCAACCCATTATAAGCTTATTAACCATTAGTGTGATTTATATTATTGTTATTTTTTTATGTATCATTTGAAGGTCATGTTTAATGGCTTATTTATTATTCATCCTTCAAGAACAATGTTACCCACCTGTGTAAATTTAAAAGTATAATGCAGGTAATAAAGTATTGAATAATTTTATGACTAAAGATAAATATTGGACATGTTACATATAGCTTTCTACATAGTAACACATTTATGTTGCATACCTACTGCTTTTAAAAATTATCATTCAAGTCTACAAAAAATTACAGACAAATCAATTAAATACTATTTGGCAAGTTCCTTCATAATGATTTCACCAAAACACATTACCTGTATCCTTTTAGTACCTTAACTATTAGGATGTTTGTACTTAATTACAGGAATAATAAAGATTTCTAGAATAATTAAGTATTTTTTTAAATCTATGTTATAGTTGGTTAGTTCTATTATAAAATTAATTGCTTGATCTTAATGAAAATCACTGTCTAATTTGAACTTATCTCATTTTATTTTATTTGTTGCAATAAAAATATTGTACTATTATCACTATAAAAGTAATGACCACAAATTTATGTACCTATGTATATTTGCTGTGAACACAAATTATAGTTTATTATAAAACTGAGTAGCTACATTATATTACTTACTTTTTCATCTAAAATATAGGGATAGGGATATGTCAACCATACTTGCAGAAAAAAATCATCAAATTGCAAATAATAAAAAAAAAAATATCATTCAACAAATCGAATGTGTCCTCCATAGGTACATGTGATCTTCAGCTACAAAGGCAAGAACCATTTGATCAAAAAGGACATCCGCTGCAAGGATGATGTCTACACCCACTTGTATACACTCATCGTTAAGCCTGACAACACCTATGAGGTGCTCATTGATAATGAGAAGGTTGAGTCTGGTGAACTGGAGGCTGACTGGGACTTCCTGCCACCCAAGAAGATCAAGGTTTGTACTCTTTGAAAAAATAAATAAAATTAAAAGTTTAATTTTGCTACCCTATATAGCTCTGGTAATCTTACTGCAGCATATTGTTATATATAAGACTAGCGGACCCGACAGACGTTGTCCTGTCTACACGTCTTTGTGAATCTAAACCATTCTCAGATCCCCTTGAACACACACAAAAAATTTCATCAAAATCGGTCCAGTCGTTTAAGAGAAGTTCAGTGACATACACACTCACAGAAGAATTATATATATAAAGATATAGAATAAGATAATTATAATACCCTTTTGCGCAGGGTTTGATTTCTAGTTCAGCAGAGTAAAGGGCAAGGCAAGAGGAATCCTACCCCATCAAAGTAAATCATCAGTTTCTGATCCAAGTAGTATGCAAATTACCTCTGCCTCCCTTTCTAGGTAATTGGAACAATTTCAAAAAGTTCAGATATTTATCTCTAAAGGTCCACCTTCATTGTGCAGCATTCAGATTCTGTGGGGGTGTAGATTTAGATTTAACTCATTTTTGTGGTAATCTCTCAAACAATACTATAGCAAGATAGAATATTTTTAAGACATATTCAACATTTATCATTAATTTTGTCCTCAGGACCCAGAGGCGAAGAAACCCGAAGACTGGGACGACAAACCGACCATCGCCGACCCCGATGACACTAAGCCCGAGGACTGGGACAAACCTGAGCACATCCCCGACCCGGACGCCACCAAACCTGAGGATTGGGACGATGAGATGGACGGAGAATGGGAGCCCCCTATGATCGACAACCCTGAGTACAAGGGCGTCTGGGCACCGAAACAGGTATAAATAATAAACATTTTATTTCTATTAATTTAACTAGCGGCCGCCCGCGACTTCGTACGCGTGGAGTTAGTAATTGACCCCAAAAGGGTTCACTGCTCGTTCCCCGTACGTGATAGCGTGATAATATGTAGCCTATATGTTGACCCGACTTCTTAATAATATTCGTGCCAAATTTGAAGTAAATCTATGCAGTACTTTTTGAGTTTCTTGGTCATACATACAGACAAACAGACAAAAATTCTAAAAATTATATTTTTGGCTTCGGTATTGATTGTAGATCACACCCCAAGTATTCTTTTAAAAATACTTGGAGTGTGATCTGATCTGACCTGTGTGATCTAAAAATACTAGCATAATCAGATGACATAAAAACTTCCTAAGTAATATTATCCCATTACAAAAATCCTAAACTAAAACAGAAACGTAAAAGATTTTGTTTTTGTTAGGAAAAACAGGTTTTAAAACCGAAACCTATAGGAATTTTATTTAACGTGTTCTAAATACAATCTAATCATTTGACCCAATTCCAATAAGATTGTTGAACGTTATCTAAAAGCTTTCGTCACTTTCTGCGAATGACGTGATATAGTAATAAAGTGTAAGTGTACTTTTTATTTTAACACCTGGTGACAAAAAATGGATTCAAGTGTGTTCACCTTACTAACGGTATTTATTAGCGCGAACCGATTGCACAAGTCTAGCTGGTCATTGAACCCAGAGTCGCCTCTACTTTGAATCCAGCTAGCTTATTGTGTTTAGCGAAAGTCGATTTTATTGTTGGAATCAGAATTGTTAAATTTTATTGTACACAACAATACTTTAAGTAGTTAAATTCATTGAAAAAGTATTAATATTTAAATAACTTTAAAAAATCGGAATTTATTCAAGTATCAAAATATCAATACATCTTTTGATTTAAGTGCCGAAAGAAATGAATAGAATCGTAGTCTGATACAAATTCAATAGTTTTTGGATAGGATAGTTTTGTACAAAAAGACTCATTGGTGTGGATTCTGGCATGATTCAAACTTAACTTAAAATAAAAATCAGTCTCACCTTTCCATTCTGTATAGAGAACAAGAATACACTGTTGCCAAATATAAGTTTAGGTTTATAAAAAATTGTAGTGGATATTTAAAAAATAGATATTTATAAAGATAACTCCAAATGTGGGTTTTTACATCTGTTAGGTCATTTACATATTTTTGTCACAGAATACATTCCATAAGCTTAAGGATTTGTTTACTTAAATGTCCGTACACCTCACCTGTTTGTAAGTTTTAATAAAGAAAAGCATTGTTTATATTACCAGGTATACTGATTACCAGGATTTTGCGAGTCACCAATGTTACTGCACTCTAAATAACTCGACGTGGCATTCTGTGACTCTATAATGTTAGTCAAGAGATCCTTATATGAGCACCGCTTTTTGTTATAATTTTTTATCGACACAACTCAGTCTCAGATCTCTTCAAGATCATATCGCGTTTTGAAAGTCATCCCCTATGAGACTTGCGTGAGGCTAGGTGTGAGTTCAGTTCGTTGGTGTGCCCCTTAAGGGCGCCAACGCTTGTAAATAGAGGTTTTGCCTGCGTAATAAAAGTTGTTTAAAGCTCTATTTTGTTTATTTCTTTCCAGATTGACAACCCAGCATACAAGGGCCCTTGGGTTCACCCAGAGATCGACAATCCCGAATACACTCCCGATGCTAACATTTACAAACGCGACGAACTCTGCGCAGTCGGTCTAGACTTGTGGCAAGTCAAATCCGGCACCATCTTCGACAACTTCCTGTTCACTGATGACATCGAAGCGGCTAAGGAGAGGGGAGAGGCGATCAAGAAGACCCAAGAGGGAGAGAAGAAAATGAAGAATGAGCAGGATGAGGTTGAGAGAGCGAAAGAGAAGGCGGAAAAGCCTGATGATGAAGATGATGAAGATCTAGATGATGAGGCGGGCGACGCGGCGCCTGTTGTAAGTATTCTATGTTATATGTTTATTAAACTGCTTGATTTAAAAAAGGATACAAGCAGTTCCCACCGTTTTCACTTCCCCCCCGAAACTAACTTTGACTGTAACGCTTTATAAATCCAAAGAAAAATTTACTAGGAAAAAAGATACAATATTTGTGAAAAGTAAATAGATGAGAGTAACCAAAAATTTATTTGTCCCTTTCTTTCTTAGTAACTTCGTGCTTCTAAAGGCATGTTAAACTGTTGGCCCTGACTGCATCTGCATTTGTAGATTTGACACAGGTCTTAGTAAAATTCCTATTTTTTGTTGAACTGAACATTTACAGTTCATAAACTATTCTCCAATATTTACCCTTTATCTCAGGGGGTTGTGGTAAACAATTATATTATTGATAGGCGGTTAAGAAAATACACATTGAATCACCATTCCTGTTTAAAACTATACATAATACCTCTCTTATAGGCTTTAAAATTGGTATACATCATTTTAAGGTTGTTTACGTACATTGTCCATTGTGTCAGTCCTAACGCGAATTTTCTTTGTCAACAGGAGGATCACGACGAACTGTAAACGCGTGTGCGTGAGTGCAGAGACAATAAGTGCCGTGTGTGCGTGTGCGAGCGAGATGGCGAGCTACGTGTGATGTAGATGCAAGATTTTAGTTACGCGCAGTCGTGTGTTCCATTCTCTTCTATATTCAAATAAGTTGCGGGGGTGTCCGCTCGAAATATTCCAATGTTCGGACGCCACGCGACTGTCGTCCGGACAGTACTGAGTTTGTGTGTACATACGGTTTAAATTGCCACGGCACGGTTACGCGTACATGTGATGCGACGTTCCATTTACGGTCTAGTTTTTTTTTTTGTAATTGAGCAATTAAAAACTTTTTCCTTTTCGTTTGATTTTAATGCCAGTTATATTTAAAACCAACTGAGCTGTGGTTGCTCTATACCGCCTTGGGTATACTTGATCTCTTCTTTAAACCTTTAAGAGGTTGTGATCATAATGGAATAGCAGACTTGTACGCGTAATCCTGCCTTTTTATCCTATTTAAATGTTGATATGTCGCGGCACCGTGTGCCGGTGTAGTGTCTATGGTTTATTCTACAGTGTGAGTTGTTGTAGCCTAAATGTTTCTTTTCTTTACTAAGAAATCGACTGATATTGTAAAATAAATCGTGAGTGGTGTACGATTCTCATTTATGTTGTGAAATGAGTATTAAATTAATATATAAATTATTTGGTATTTTTATTGATTACTATTGTTTAATTTAAACATTATTGAATACAGGTTCACAGTTCATAGTATGCTGAAGAATCTTGCTACAGAGCGTCCATCTTCACTTATAATTTTTCACATAACACCAACTGGAAAAAAATAATAATGTTCATGTAATTACCTACTTTTTCTTTGTATGTAGTTCTATTATTAATCCACAATGCATACTTACATATTAGTGCCAGTGCTGTAAAACAGAAGTAAGAAATAAAATTAGTACAAATATCATGTTTCTTAAATGGTGGATTGGGCTATGGCCACTCGCTTTAGGTAACTACTAAGAAATAAAATCCACGCGGATCAGGCAGCAGGCGGGACTCGCGCTGCCTTGCAGCTTAAGAATGGCTAGAAGAATTTCGACGCGGCCATGAATTTTTTCTAGTTATATTTTCTTTAGATTTAAACATCAAGCAGTTACATGCTTAAAAATAAAAAAATATTACTATTGATATGTTGAATATACATACTGATTATTTTCCTGTGATTGACTGTTCCGTAGAGGGTACAGCCACAGAAATCTTATATAATGTGGTACAGTGGACAAATACGTGTTAACCGCTGTACCTTTGCCCATAAAATACAACCATATTAAATTTACAGACGATATTACGTAATTTTTCCGTTCGTATTTCAGTGTGGAATAACGGTACCGACACCAAGCTCGAACAACTACGAGAAAGTATTCGTATCGCCATGCCGAAAGTTTCAATGGACAAAAGCTAGTTTGTCCTGACGTCCGGTAGGGGCGCTGCTTAGGTTCCATAGAAACTAACGTTGGCGATACGAATAGATCTAAGTTCGCCCTTGGGGTACGGATCACTAGTTTTATTTGTTTTATTTACACTTTGGGAGCTAACGTCAAAATTTAAAGCACGACGACGCGGGGTATCGTATTTCCAAAGCTCGGGCGCAACCCATTTTTGATTGCAAGTGACAACGATGCTACGCTGCACATATGTCCTCACCCTCATGGTCATTTTCTACCTATAAGATATTATAATGCGTCTAGTAAATCGATTGCGCAGCGCACTGCCTGTTAAATATGGAAATTGTGGCCAAGAAGTTTATACCAAATAGGTAGAAAGCTTACTTTTCTGAAACAAGTCAACGCCGGGCCTCTTCTCCTTTTTCACGTGCTTTTTATCGATTTCTAGTGTGGGATGCTTCTTGAACACGAAGTCGAACAAACCGCATGGTGCTGCATTCACTGAAATAGTTGTTTTATTATATAAGTAGATTCATGGTAAATCAATTAAAACTGAGGCCCGTATCATAGAAAGATTCTCAGTAATTAATCTAGTCTTGAGCATAGATAGAGAGGGATGTCGCTATATTTAGCACATAGCGACATCCCTTTCTAACTGTATTCAAGTAAAGATCAACATTTAGTTGTCATTCTGTAATATGGGCCTTCGTGTTTTATTATATAAAAAGTAATGAACAATTCACGAACCAATATCAAATTTGAATAGTTTGCGAGTCCGAAATGTCATTGTCTGTATGTTAGTCGGTTAGACTACTTGCTAGCGATTTTAAACGGCTAACCGGCTTTGCAAGGGGGAACTTTATTTTAACGCGATAAAATAGGCAGGGTTAAAGTAGCTAGTTTCAGTTTATTCGCTATTAACATACAAAAATGCAAATCCTTTTAAAATAACACTCGAAGAGATTACTATCTAATCTATTGTACCCCTAGCACGAACCATTATCAAATTCGAATAGTATGCGAGTCCGATATGTCATTGTCCAATTTTGTATGAAAACGAACAGCAGCGCCACAAAGTACGTAACGAGAACTATTGTACTGATTTTTAGTTCTCGTTATATACTTTGTGGTGAGGCTGTTCAAGTTTTCAAGGCAAATCGCTAGTAAGTAATACAGTAGAGAAAAGCGCTGATGTCAAAAATGAGACCTAATGAAGACGTTTTAAGACGCCAACGGAAAGGGATGAAAAAATAAAATTTTCGTTATACAGATATTTGTAAATATCAATTTATCATATTTAGCCCTAGTCCAGTAGGGCAACGGGTACAGTGGTGGTATAGCGTGATCCCTTCCAGGGGCGTATTTACAAATCTGGCGCCTCTCTCGGCTCTCGCCCCTAGAATTAACGAATCAAATCAGCCCGGGCCATTTACGATTTACGAAGTTTTCGAATACGTTTTTGCTCAAAAGGCACCCTTTCTAAGCCTCCGCTATCCGTCCATCAATAGCCATACAAAAACTTGTTTAAAGATTTTATGGCGTTTTTACTGTTCTTGCGCTTTTTAACGCTAAATTTTACACGATTTTATATGAAATCAGACCTTGAGATGAACCTTTGACATCATCAAAGTAAGTTGCGATCACCTCTCAGCTGCCGAGTTTGTATTAGTTACCATCAACTATAAATATATTATTGTGCCATGATATTTACTAACATCACTTTACATGCGAAACTTACCTTCATCAAGCACAAATATGTTGAAGATCTGCAACAATGGAATATTATAATAATTTTGTGCTCTTAAAATAATGCATAAATTGTATTTTAACTTAGATAAGGCTGAGTTCTTATATATTTTCTACTGTTAGAATCCCCTTTTCTCTAAAATTTAGGCATTTTCATATGGGACATGAATTATGTTATGAAATATTGTAAAGATTTTGATAATATTTAATTTAATACAATATCAAAATACGAGGTAAACCTGCATTATTTTTTGGGAAATCTCACGGAGGTTAGATGTTTTTTTTTGATTTTTAATGAGATGGAAAATTAAAATTCTAGTTCTAATACGTTACAACAACAACAACATATTTCTGATGTCGTAGTAATTAATCTGATCTAATTTATTGAACATTATTGAGAGATTGAGGCATTTGAAGTTGTGCATATCTACGTTTTTTCCGTAAACTAGCTGCAGTAGAACGATCATATGATGTGCATTTATTTTCAATTTCGTACTTAGATAATAAAATAAAGTCTTACCAAAACTGTGCAGCACAATAATAACAGAAAATGGAATCGTAACATCCTTATGACTGGAGAAGAAAATATGAAGAACGCAACTCATGTATTCCACTTTTATTCATATAACTACCTACTTATGTGACATAATGTTTGTTCCGCTGATTTCTACGCATCTCAAACTGCTTATTATTATACTTATTGTAACACTTTTGACAAAGCAATGTATTATTAAGCAGTGCGGTCCTTGGTCAGTAAGTAAATACGTGACAAATGTTTTTGTACGGGCTCATCGTTAAAGTAACTACGCGACTAGGTATAAAATAGTTGCCAAGGTTTCCTCATTTTGCAAAAGTCTGATTCTAACGTGTTTGCATCGCTGAAACAATTTTGATGAATTTGGGATTAAGTAAATAATTAATAAAGTAGCGGCTGCCCACGACTTCGTCCGCGTTAACTTAAGGCTTTTGAGAATCCTTCATGAAACTGTCATTTATTCCGTCTCAATCAAGGACATAAACTATGTCATCATCATCATCATCATCAGCCTATTAATGTCCCCACTGCTGGGGCATAGGCCTTCCCTATGGATGGAATAGGGAGATTGGGGCCGTGACCCACCACGCGGGCCCAGTGCGGATTGGCGGGTGCTAACGACTGCAGATGCAGCCGGGACCAACAGCTTAACGTGCCTTCGGAGCTCGAGACAGAAGATTTTTGGTCACCCATCCAATGACCGACCACTGCGAAAGTTGCTTAACTTCAACGATCGCAGCCGAACGCGCTAACTATTCGCGCCATCGAGCTCCTTATAAACTATATGCGTACGAAATATTATCTCCGTTCAGTTTTGGCGTGATTGAGAAACATACAAACATATAAATTTATTTCAGTATCTCTCAGCTGGCAGTGCTGTTTCCTTGAAGTTCTGAAGTTTTGATTGCATTTTGGGATTCCGGATGTCGTTGGTGTTGTTTCTCATTTTCTCAACTTGCAGGTATGATAATAAAACTGTATTAAAAAAAAACGTTTGGCATTTTTTTCTACTGTATTTTTCCAACTTGCAGGTATTATTTAGCTGTAAGTATTTATAATCACTCGTTCAGTCTCTTTCAAAATAATTTTCAACTTTCACTTTTGCGTTTACAACAGAGTGAACCTTTTGATGTTTTTCTACGGAGATTGAGTTCGCGGTTACCAGCTAGAATTGAGTATAGAGCAATAGGGTATTTGACAGTATTAAAAATAAAGTGCCAATTGTTAGCATCTGTGTTTAGAATGAATATGGGCAGGAGATTTTACTATTTTACAAAAAAAAAAATACTCAAAATTTTACTAAAAACCACACGAAAAAGATAATACCTAGTTTTCTTATCTATTGTCACGTGACTCAAAACGCTTGGGATTGGCGGAGGCTAAAATGACGTTACACGCAAGTAAACTTCCGGATAAAGTGACATTACATTGTATCGTTTGACGTTTTAATAACAGTCGTGTGACGTCACGACGTCACACACTAGTAAGACGCCATATTTTCCAAAGAAACGTTTTCGCGGCAACTTGAAAATGGAGTTTTTGATTTGGTTATTTTTACTGAAAAACACAACAGAATAATGTATATCCACTTTTTACGGACTCCATAAACATTAGTCAATAAAGTGAGATCGTTTTCTAAAACTTGTCAAATACCCTATTCTGCGTCTCCAGATTTCCTTTCACTCAAAGTCAGTTTCAACAAGGGGAGCGCTTCTAAATCTGTTTTGATAACCGCCCTTGGCGTTCACTAGACGTTATTTTCCGTCAATTTTGAGTACAATTCGGTGGTTCTTAACGCACGGCAATAAGGCCATGGCGGCCGCAGATGGGGTGTTTTTAACGCGGGGTGATAACGAGAAATGTCAACATGGTAAGTATTCCATTCCGGGGTGTTGCACCCTGCCCCGTCGTTTCCGCCGATGAGTGAGTGATAACGCTGATCATATCCTTGTCTGTCAAACGGACATTAAACTTATTTATTAATGATTTATTGTGTTACAAAAAGTACGACTGCGAAAGTGACTGTATACTTATTCAGAGCTTCTTAAAGTATTATATATATTTTTCTTTTTTATGTTAATGATTACATCAACGAATGTAAGGGGCGACATGGTAAGGATCAATTTATCCTTCTTTAAAAATGCAGTAAATAAAACTTAGCAGTTGGGGCACTCTATGTTTGAAGTCAACTTTTAATTAGAGTAGCATTTGCCCAAATAGGTCTATTTTCATCCATTTTTTTGGCAAAGTATTCATATTACAGGCTTACCAAAAAATAAATAAGAAAGCTATGCAGAAAAAAAAGAAAATTTACAACTCTACCCTATAGATGGCGCTGCAATCGAGATTTATTTATTAGATTTACAAAGAGACTTTTTTGGGTCGGTGACAAGTAGTCTTTGGGTATTAGGCACTTCACCATCACCAACGATGAACTAGAAGCGAGTACAAACTAGAAACGAGTTGACGGTTAGCGGGAAGCAAGCGGCAAGTTCCTATAGTTTATCGCTGGGCCTGGGCTTGATCAAAATGCACGCGTGCCGAGCAAGTATCGCCGAGCGAATATTACCTTGGATAGCTCTTGTAGCTCAGCGACAAACTAGTGCAGCGTGTTCTTTCCGGCAGTGTGACAGTCAGTGGTCAACTATTGATACAAATATGCATCCCTTTTGTTAACACGGAATGTTTATCTATTGTACGTTTCAAGATACGTACAATAATAAAAAAAAGAAACAGGCGATAGTTAGTCGCTTCCTCGCCGCTAGTGGGACCACATCCTCAGGATTTTTTATATTTTATCAGACAAGTCAACATCTGCCTGGCCCGATAGTTAAAGTATAGTTATTGAAGTTTAGCAAAACCCAAAATATAAGTATATTTATCATTCAGTTTTAGACACGGACGAGTTTTCGTGAATCCCCTAAGCCTACGTACATACCTAACTTTCTATAGGAAATGTTCCCGGGATGTTAACAGATTTATGAGGGGGGAATATGTAGGACCTTTCCTTGTAGACGAGGGGCGCTCGAATATTAACGGTCTGCTGCGGACGACTAACAAATCCAACGAAATTGACCATTCATTGTTATAAAAATGTGTCTGAATAAAATTTTATGACTACGGGCTTCCACCGTTTTGTTTCTTTTGATAACTGAAATATTTTTACCCACCTACCTACCTACTTAGATGAGAAAGTACTCTACTATGCCACGTAAAAAGTTACTTAATAGTAATTTTTATTTTTAGAAAAATAACCTTTTGTTTTATCCTCTTAATAATATTTACGATAAATTCAGCAGTCTTTTTCATCCTCTTATTAGACTTAATATAATATAAAAATTATGCTTAGAGATACAACAAAAATATAAAAATTATTTGCCTGTCGGATTCGAACTCAAGGAGCTCTTGCTTCAACGATATTAAATACCCTAGAACACTAAGTGCGCTCAAAATGTGTTCCAATCAAGAAGTGCTTGAACGCCACTCAAGCACTTCTTGGTTCACAGTCACGCGCAGACCATTGAAAAGTCAAGTTGCCGCGGAGCTCCGTGAAAAAATGCGAAAAAAAAATTATAGTATGTGAAGTGTCGTTTTTTCGACAGGTACCTATCTAATCAATGTTAGTTAATAAACGCATTTGAAGCAAATTTTGTTCTAATACTTACTATAAACTGATTTAATAGATATATTTGTGTTATTCAAATGCATGGTCGGTTATACAGCCATCTCTTTTCCTCGCGGTCCGTACCTGCTGTATTGCTAACAGCGCATTCAAAATTACGCGTAGAGCCAAAGAAATAAGGTCTATATTGCTCCGCATACAGCAATAAGTCGTAAAATTTTACGAGCATTTTGAACTGTCACAATATTTTGACTGTGTTTGACGTATGGATTTTAATTCATACCTTATACAGTAGGCATTAAAGGTGACTTTCTATGTTAAGATAATGATTTATATTGTTTTTGACAACGCGATCACCTTACGGAGCTCCGTGGATCGTCCAATGTACCCTTTGGACAGGTTTCGGGCACGATTTTGTTCGTGTTGGTGTATCTAGGGTATTTAATATCGTTGTCTTACTTTCGAAGGAGCGTTTGTTGCTCTATAGAGTAAGCCACAAAACGAAAGTTAGACATACTTATTGAGATGGTAACAGTGTCGCGAGTTCAATGTTCTTTTCCCATCTCAAAAAATGCGGGGAGGCGGGTAAAATTTTTCTATACAAAACAGAATTTTATCACTTAAGAATTGATTTTCGTACATAAAATATAATATTACTTATTTTATGTAGAGAAAATTTTACTAGAAAAAACACGCGAACCAGGCAGCAGACGGGACTCGAACCTGCACCTTTCGCTATCCGGGCGAATGCACTTTAGATTTAAACATCTCATCTAGCAGTTAAATGCTTTAAAAAAATAACTATAATTGCTATATCTTCTTTCAAATGTTTAATACTTGTAAAGGTTTTTATTTAACATTCTGGGTTACCTACAATGCGAAGTGTTGGCGCTGCCTTGCAGCTTAAGAAAGGCCCCCACGACAACGGCTAACTAGAGCCGAGGTCGGAGACTCAGAGACGCCCTCTAGTTTAGCCGACCCCTCAGGTTAGAGTGGTCTAGAGGCTTTAGCCGGAGAGGAGACTCCTCCCGTAGGGAAATGCCATCCGCCTGGAATACCTCTCTAGAGGCACTTGCCAATTCTCGGCTTGAGGTCCCCTTAGGATCTCGCCGTCCTCAAACCCGGTGACGCTATAAAGTTCATCTGCGACCAACAGCATACATACTCAAAAAAAAACATATCCTAGGAGCCGGATGTACAAGTGTAGAGGCCCTGGAGCAATGAAAGAGTGGTAGTCTGGTTTTAAAATATGGCACCCCGGAATACTTACAATTTGCAACTGTTTTAATCTCTGTTGCCCCCATAACCCCTCTCTTGTGGGATTTAATCACAATAATAAAAACATTGTTTACAAAATTAGAAAAAAAAATAAGATATAGGAATCGTGTATTTAGTCACCAGTAATAAATAGTTTTCCAACAAGCATTTAAGTTGTTCGTAGTTGTGTTCTTATGCTTATGTTTATTTTTATTAGCTTCGTTCAACCCAGGATTTTTTGAGTTTGCTTTTTCGCTTCTGTGTAAGTAAAAATAAGTACTTAAATAAATAATAATTATTTCCAACATTCACACCAATTAGCCTAGCCCCAAAGTAAGCACTGTAAGGCTTGTGTTATGGGATGCTAGGGTAACGGATATGAATACATATACAGTACATATATAAGTATATTTTTATAGAAATATACATATTAAACATCCATGACCGGAGTACAAATGCACGTATTCATCACACAAACATCTGCCCCCACCGGGATTCGAACCCGGGACCTCACGAGTCCGTGACAACATGAAACCCGGCGTGCAAACCACTCGGCCACGGAGGTCGTCATAAATTCCACCGGATTTTAATTTTATTTAAAATCCGGTGGAATTTAATGAACATGAAATCATGTGGATTTTAGCCATTCCAGTAATTTGGCGGCAGATAATTTAAGGACAGAGAAAAATTAAAATTTGTAGTTGATTCACATCAGGGACAAAGATAAAGGACAATTTTAAAATACTTAAAACCAGATGAAAAATAAACAATCCCGGAGCCTCGAATTCTGATATGGAATCTTAAATAGCTACAATAATGCATAGATAATTTTATTATCGATAGCACAGAAGTAAACATACACATAGAAAAAACCGGCCGAGTGCGAGTCGGACTCACGCACCGAGAGGGTTCCGTACAAACCTGAATTTTCAAAAATATTTTATATTATATGATGTAATTAAAAATTTACGGTTTTCGCAATTTTTCCTTTATATGTACTATAAGACGTTACTTCGTACCATATTTCAAGATTCTAAGTTCACGGGAAGTAGGTAGGTTTTTTGTAGGTTTAGATTCCCGTGCGAGTTTCGAAAATTTGCGGCTAAAACGGTATCTTTTGATTGCTTTGGCTTAGAAGTTTGATTTTTTCACAGCTCCAAGACTAACGGACGGACGGACGGACGTACAACAAAGTGATCCTATAAGGGTTCCGTTTTTTCCTTTTGAGTACGGAACCCTTTAGGGTATAAGTAATCAAAAATAAAAATCCTTCGATTGCGGTACAAAACGCCTCGAACAGTCGGGGCCCAAATTCGATATCGGTACAAAGCGACTTTAACAATCGGGACCTACTACTATTGGGACAATTTGATCCAGTCCATAATATTTAATACATTTTTATGGAACGGGTAATTTATGTATGATTTTTTAATTCATGTATTATTTGCTTCATGCTATGCAGAATTATTGTTTATAATTACAAAATCAAAATAAACGCGTGCGAAGCCGTGAGCTTATCAATAAGGCACTAACCATAATATTGTAAGCTTTGTATAGTAATATTGTAAGCTTGTATGTAGTAAGTATTGTATATAAGCTTGGCATGGAAATTTGCCACCATCGAGTCCTCATCTAAAATCAGCTCACAATCAAAGCAAGATCTTCTCTCTATCAATTTGTTACATTGAGTCCTATAAAAAGTGTTTTGTTTCTTTCTTATAGTAACATAATCACTGATTTTACTTGCAGGCAAGGCAAGCTCGTAAAATACGCCCAGTTTATGTGCGTCGTTTCCCGGGTGTTGTGGTACTTATTCCGTCGTAACGAGGGCTGTCTAACTGATGTAGTTAATTGAGGGTGAGCATACATTAATGTGGAGATTTTTCTCTGTATAAGTAGGCAGTAGTAAGCAGGTAGATAAGTTCACCAGTGAACGAACACCTCCCAGTGAATGAACAAAAGTGATTTTTTTCCATAAAATAATAAAACTATAGATTTTCACTAAACAGAGTATTTTTTACAAGAGTTTTGGATACGAATTTGTTATATTATTTATATTTTAAGCATTTAACTGCTAGATGTTTAAAACTAATGAAAATTTTTACTAGAAAAAAATCCACGCGGTCCAGGCAGGGACGGGAATTTTCTTTAGGATTGATCATCTAGCAGTTAAATACTTAAAAATAATTAATATAACTATAATTGCAATTTCTTCTTTCAAATGTTTAATAGTTGTAAAGGTATTCTTTTGATATCGTGGGTTACCTACAATGCGAAAAGATGGCGCTGCCTTGCAGCCTAAGGCTAGAGAAAATTCGACATCGCCATCAGTACCGAGTGGATTTTTTTCTAGTAATGTTTTCTTTAGATTTAAAGATCGAGCAGTTACATTCTTAAAAAATAAATATTATAAAAGTGACCTTTTTCATAAAATAAAATAACTATAGATTTTCACTAAACAGAGTATATTTGTTTACTTTTGTTGTTTTAAAAAATATTCAGTGACCCGTATTTAGAAAATGGTGACTGTCTAAAGTTGAGGCGTTGTGTAGTGTCTGTTTTTGTATGAGCAAGAATTAAGGACTCGCTAAGACACTGCATTTTTGTTAAAAGCGTTGAACACGCTGCACCAGTGATTTTTTTAAAAAACGTGCATAATAAAATAGAGCTGCGTCATGCCTTTTATAAAAAAGGGGGAAAAATTACTGAAACATAAAAATTTTAAATCCTAATTCATTCACAGTTCTTGGCCTGATTTATTACTATTATTTAGGCTGATTTTAATACTTACTGTTAACGAAATTGATTACGGATTTTGAGTAGGAAGGTTTAATAAACGATAACCTTTCTTTGGACCAGTATTCGGACCACCATTTTTCAAACCACTAAAATGAATTTTAGTAATATTTCCAGGTTCACTTACAGGTTATTTGGAACCAATAAATGTTTTTGTTGTGAAAATAAAACTGGAAGAGGGGGAAACCGGGGAAGCAAACTTGTATGCAAAATCAATTATTATCACAGACCAAGAGGGAGCACCAGCTTGTTAAAAACTAATTCATATTTATCTGTGCTCTCTGACCAAAAAAACGATCCTCTTTCTTTAGTGAACAATATATTTACGTTTTTAACTCGTTTTTCTTTTCAGTGTAAAATGGTGTCAGCTGTATATGTTTTGTCAAATGACGTTACGGATGTTGGAAAATATGATGTGTATAACGTTTTTATATGTTGGGTATGATTAATTGCACTGAACAGGAGGTTCTGTAATTCATTGTATATTTGCTGGTAAAAATTATCAACTCAAAACACAGAAAAAACATATTAGTGGTCCGCGCCAACAGTTAAAATTTTGTGATAATATTTTTGGTAACCTCGTGATTTTTTCTAAGTGCTTATAAAATTTCAAGAGTAGAAAATTCAAAGTTATTTATTTTTCCAAAATAATCCTCTCACTCTTTCCAAGGGGTAAAAGAAAGAATTTCTTTGTTTGTGCCAGTTTAGGAAAGCTACTGTTCACAATTTATAGTTTAAACATCAGTATGTACGGCTAGACATACCTATAAGAGAAAAATTTAAACTGACTACTTACAGACTATTTTTAATATCTGGCCGTACAAATATAGGCTTTTCATCAAGCCATTTATCTTTCAGCTTCTCTATAAAGAAAACAAAATACAAAATTTAACTTAGATTACAGAACAAAATCTGTAATCTGAGTCTTTATTCTATAAACCAAATTATCTATTTCATTGTCAATAAAAGATGTACCTAACTAAGCAGAAAATTAGTCAATATCTGTATCGAATTATCACAAAACTCTTATTTGTATTTCCGAAGGCCACTCTGGATAATAAAAAAGGTAGACAAAGGTTTCATTAGGTCCGCTGATTTGTAAAATTGATTCGAATCATACCTACTTTGGTGAAAAGTGACGCAAAAATTCGCAATTTCATGCAGTAATATTAACATCATTAGTACACACAAAATAATTTACTAAATGTTTAGTAAACTGCTAATAAAATGAAATAAGCAGTTTAACCGTTTTCAGTATCGCATATTTATCTATCTGAAACAAATTTTAGTTAGCCAACCTTTAGTAAATTAAGCTCAAATTATATTATATAAAATAATTTACTAAATGTTTTGTAAACTGCTAATAAAATGAAATAATCAGTTTAACCGTTTTGAGTATCGCCTATTTATCTATCTGAAACAAATTTTAGTTAGCCAACCTTTAGTAATTTAAGCTCAAATTATATAATCTTCTTTTCTTATCTCATACCTTTTTCTTTTTTAATTTATTTGGGGTCAACGCTATATGGTTGTTTATTCTTCCGTTGCCTGTGATCACCTCTTGCCTACCGTCTCTGAACAAGTGAATTTCCAGATCCTAACTTCATACAAAAATAAAACAAATTATACTGAGTACTTACCACTTGATTTATTGTCTCTCCACTGTCTCTTAGGGCCAGATCATACATTTATGTCTCTATATAATAAATATTAATACATGCATGTTTTCTTATATGTAGGGTATTTGGCATCAAATGTTTATCATAATTAAATTTCATCGCATCAACTAATTAACTCGCATTGAATTTGGTGGAATTAGGTAGTTGTTGTGCCTACGATTACTACCTATTCATACTTCCATTAAATAATTGGATCAGGCATATGTCTCTTCTATTTTGTATCAGCTTTCGTGTAAGGAATATATTAAAATCAAACATTGAAATTAATAATTAATCACATGTGATATGCATACATATGTTATATGCATTGATACCTTTTGCAGCATAAAAAAGAAATAATTAATATATATACAGGGCGTCCCACGGCTACCACGGTACCTCACACGGAGGGGAAGTACAAATATTAAAGATTGAAGTTAGGATATTTTACTGAAAAAAGACATAATTGTATTTTTAATAATAACTAGAACTGCATTCACTGGTAACTGGGAATCATATTCGTGAAATTTCGAAAAAAACGACATATTTTATGATAACCATTTTTATTTATTATTTATATTATTTTTTGTTAAATAACATAGCATTGTAAATTAAAGAAAAGTCATTTAATTTAACTTTTATTTAAAATTATTTTCCAATGGTCTCGACACCGAATGGGACAAAATCATATTCGGAGCCTAGACCCCTGTATTTTCATGCTTTAGCTTTTTCAGCCGCTTCACAAGCCGCACCAGCTCTGTTGTTGGTTTCATGTAGATGGGAAGGAGAAAAATATATAAGCACAATAATGATAAATATTGGTATTAGCACGTAATCTGATACGGCTGCATCTGAAAATCAGTGCCCAAAATGAAATGCAGTTTTGGGACACAGGCTGAGATGAGACCGTTTCAGTAAAAATTGTATTTTATTGAAAGTAATTTTTAAAATGTTTCTTCTTTCTTCTGTCGTTCTTTCTATATGTTTGTTGGAATAAACGATCATATAACTTCGGACGGATTCACTTTTAAAGTGAAATGATTGGAGTTGTTAAAGAGCTTTCTCCCTCCAATGTCAAAATATTAAAATTGATTATGTAACTGTTTTATTATTCAGCATCCCACGTTGTCTGTTATTCGATAAAAAATTGACGTAGTTGCATTGACACAAGATCGTTCAAACTGAAATATACTTTGCTGCTGTATTTGAGAACAAGCAGTAGGTATATTCTAAAATAATTATATCCATGTATCCAATATACATAATATTAACATCTCGTCTCACAGCGCAGCAGTATTGCCAGCCGTCTTATGTTTACCGAATGAGTGGAGCGTGTCAAACTCATTTGTTTCACGTTTGACACGGCAAGACGCGCCGGCGCAGTCAAGGACACCCAGGGCCGTGCCTGACGGGCGTTCATTGCGTGCACCGCACGCAGGCGGCCGAAATTAAGAGGCGGCCTAATCGTTACAAGTTGTTTACTGGGCAAAAATACAATCGGTTTGTTTTCATTATTATTCCTTGTTCTTTATGTTTGATAATTTTGTCTGTGATTATAAAACCAATACCATAATTTTTTTCATGTTATTATTTTTGTTTAAATTTTAAATAAAAAAATGTTTATTTTGTGCATTTTTTTTCTTAAATTTCATCCAAACATATAAATCTCATAAAACCTGTTTTTAGCCGGTTTTTCTTTTCAGAAACCGGTTTTGGGAACAAAACCAATATTTTTTTTCGTTCTCGATTTCGGTTAACCAAAAACTGATTTTTTTCCCGGTTTGATGCCCTGTGTATAATAATAAACATTAAAAATTAAAGTAGTTTTTTTTAATGTTATCCTGGGGGCGGCCATACAGACTGGCACGCAGGCGGCCATATACCCAGGCACGGCCCTGAGGACACCCCACGAACTCAGTGTGAGCGAGAGCACGACACTGCTCAAGGAGAAATTACACCTTCAAATGAACTTTCTAATCTTATCGTTCAGTAGAGCAAAGAGGATTACTCTTTGGGAGGAGATTTTAATGCTATTGTTAACTGTGTTAATGCGTTAATGTGCCAGTAAAAGAGACCACCTGCGGTGATTTTGAATGTTTTGAGCAAAAATTTAGTTATCTATGCATCAAGAAGTCAATTTGTTCGGCACTTAAAAATGTATTGACGAAAATAATGTATAAACTTGCTAAAATACATAATTAGAAACATCCATGACCAAATATTATTATAATACACTAATTCCAAATCACACCGGCGAATTCCGAGATGAAAAGTGAGTAAGCAGAATAGCACTGCTATTGGAAAATGCACGTGTTCACGGCACAAACATTTGCTTCTTCCGGGATTCGAATCCGGGTTCGCTGGATTCGTAATAAGGATCACTACCTACTTTGCCAGCAGGGAGTCTAATTGGACTCTACTTACGCGTAATAATAAAGTATGTTAAACAAAGAAGATGACAACAACAAAATTTACTGAAAGTCGCGGTAACGAGTTCTTTTTAACATCAAAGTAAAGGTTTTTATGTTTGCTTAGGCACTCTTTTATTTGAGTGCAGTAGTTTACCGCAGCTGCGCCAATAACTAATTCAAAGGATCAATCGACGAATTGAAATTGGCTTTCTGTGCTTTGAATTTTTCAGTTTCCCGGCATTGGCACTCTATATTTTAAATCAGTGAGATGGAAGAGTGTTTAGTTTATGTTATTATACTTCTTATTTGGAAAAGTGATACATTAGTAGTTCACTGATCCCACTTATCCACACATCATCATCAGCATTAGCCTATTATTGTCCCCACTGGTGGGACACAGGCAGGGTTGAATTTAGGTTTGTTGAAAAAGATAGCACAATAAAATAAAAGTATACTATTTATTTAAAAGATATAGTATACTTTCATTATTTTTAATTTAACATATAATAGTCAATATATATAAATCTCGTGTCACAATGTTTGTCCTCAATGGACTCCTAAACCACTGAACCGATTATAATAAAATTCGCACACCATGTGCAGTTCGATCCAACTTGAGAGATAGGATAGTTTAAATCTCAAATTATAGTCGCAATTTTAATTTATTGCAAATTATTACTTTTGGGCGGTACGAAGTTCGCCGAGTCAGCTAGTAGTCAATAAAATCAACACCGGTTAAGGCATTATTTACTCCTCTTCTAAGTCTATGAGTTCTTGAATATTACTATTAGTTCTTTGGCATTTAATCTCATCAATATATCCTCAGTAGCCACTTTCCATAATTAAAACACTAAAAACGTATTGTTTTACACAAGAACTCGCAAGTGATTGTTAAAACATTGAGCAAACTTTGATTGAGTTTGTAATGGAATGGAAGGAACGAGATTAGTGCAAAGAGAGAAGTGTACTGCGGAGGATAATCAGGAATCCCCGGCCATCACCACAGAAAACATCGCATGATCAGAATTCGGTTGGATACAAGCACGCGCGAAATATTCATAAGACGTAAAACTAAGCATTCGGGAGCAAACTTTAAATTATAGTATTTAAGCGTGCTATCCTGAGATGTGGATAGTATATAGTACAAAAGGCGAAATCATAGTATAAATACTATAATTATAGTACAAAATCCAAACCTTGGCACAGACCTTTTCTATGGAAGAAATGGAAACGTGACCCACCACGCGTGCTCAGTGTGGATTGGTGGGCGCTAACGATTAATAATGCAGCCGGGAACAACGGTTTAACGTGCCTTCCGAAGCTCAGAAGAGCTCTAGATAATATGTTTTGGTCACTCATCCATTGGCCGACCATTACGAAATTATTTTTTTCACAAAAATATAATTCGCACCGTTGTCTACCCTGACCCAATCCCCTACCCCGTGGAACCTTACTCATCAACAGAAACACAACACCACCAAAAGGTACTGTTATTTTATTGTGATCTTCTGTAAGGTGAATGTTACTTCCCCAGACGGGCGCTCCAATTCGAGCGGAAAATCCGCTATGTCTTATCTCTCTAAAACTGCACTGCATGCTATGCACCTTTAGGAAAGGGACTCGTACAGAATCTCCCTTATTAAGCCATTAATTTAAATGAAGGTATTTCGTTATCCTATATAAATAAACAATAAATAATAACTTATTTTTCTCATCTTTATAAACGTTAAAAACATACTTTACAATAGAAGTACTAAATAAATATTGGGTTAGGAGCGAAGAAGAAGGAGGGGATTTTTTGTATCGCTAGCATTATAGACTATGATTACCATACGTCTGCAATCGTGAAAATTATAAGCAACTTTCGCAATGGTCGGTTATTGGATGGGTGACCAAAAACTGTTAATCTCAAGCTCCTCCACGTTTGAAAGGCACTTTTAGCCGCAGTCCCGGTTGTCATCGATAGCACCCACCAATCTGCAGTGGACCTGCGAGATGGTTCGGAGTCCATTCTCCTTTTATGCCATCCATAGGGAGGGCTGTGCTTGGCAGTGGAGACATTAAGAGGGAGGCGGGCAATAATTTTTACATACAAACGTTCTCGATTGATTCCTCCTTAACTTTTATCACTAAAGAATTGATTTTTACGCATAAAATATAATTTTACTCATTCTATGCTCCTATGTCTTCCCTTTTTCGATAACTTGTGTTTCAAATAAACTAGAAGCCCTGAAAAATGCCAAAAAACACTAAAGATGTCTAGTGTGAAGATTTTATAAGCATTTACAAAAAAGCAAAACGTAGAGACATAGCTATAACTACTTATTATTCTATGGGTAAAATTTCTTTAACATAATATATCTAATATTCGAGAAGGAAATCGTCGAGAGCCAAACCTCGAATTTAGCTTTTTTTATAAGCAATTGTCAGCGTTTGCTACTGTTGTCCCTATCGCATGGTTTTTGCCAAAGGGTGAATGCAATAGTTATTTATTATACAAGAGTGGAAAGTTCCTTTTTAACCGCGTGCTCGATTTGGATGACCGAGCAAGCGAAGGATTCTAAAGTTGAATCACGAGCGCAGCGAGTGATTCTAAATTAGAATCCTGAGCGTCAGCGAGGGAAACAAACGAGCACAAGGTGAAAAATCTTTCCACTCGAGTGCAATACGTAACTTTTCATCCCACCTCAGCGAGGAAATGACAAAATGAAAAAGAAAACAATTTATAATGACAAAATATTTTTATTTCAATTAAAACACATTAAGATAATCTATAAATTGAAGAAAATAATAAGAAGTAGAAAATAATTAAGAAATATTAAATGTAACGTTGCTACAGTTACTTATGTTAAGTTTAATATTTTTGTTAGGTAATGTTATGTTGGTGTTTGTGAATTGTGCGCTGTTTTGTGGTAAACTACTCGTATCAGTAATTTTAAATAGTTGTGCCGATTCATTGGATTCTATTGGCGTAAATGTTGGCGAGAGAGGGCTATTGTTTCCAATCTTATGGGGGCTCATTTTAGATGTAGAAGGGCGAGACCAAGAATCTGACAGAGGTTCTTTCAGCGTTATGGCCTCCACGATACTATTACAAATTTTTGATTTACTTTGGATTGAATCCTCTATGTATCCCTCTACAACCGAATTAGACTTCCAGCCTCCATGGCGCTTAAGCGATAGAAGATCAGCCCCTGATTCGGCCAAAAGTGTGGCTGAGGTTCTTCTAAAACAGTGACCGGTGTATAACGGGGGTTCTAAAAGTCCGAGAAAAGTTGCTATTTCTCGTGGAATACTGCCAATTTTATTCTGACCCATAGGTTGTCGGATACACTTTCCGTTGCGATATTGTAGAAAAAATCGTTCAATTGGGGTGTTAGAAGGACGTAAAGCTTGATATTTCTGAACAATGTTTACATATTCCTTGCGAATAACGAAGTTGCGGTCTTTTTTTGTCTTGGTATTTAGTACATTAATTAATAGCAATTCATCAGAATTATGAGAATATTTTGATACGTTATTGACATTAAGTAGTGTAAGTTCATTTGTTCGACATGCTCCGGTTATACCAATAATAAGAACAACCTGTAACAAAAGAAGTATTTATAATCGTAAATAAATTAATCAAATTAAAAATATTGTAAGTACTATGTACAATTTTATCAACAACAAAAAATTACACGTATTGACTTACTTTTGCCGCTAAATATACGGAATCAGGTGCTTCATTAATAAACTTTGCAATTTCAGATGCTGTGAAAACCTTCGATTTTTTTGGTTTATAACCAGATGAGGCTCTTTTTAAAAATGCCACTAATTTATGATAGGTGTCGATATGAACGTCTTTCTTCATCTTAATTGTTAATTTTAGCATTGAATACGTACTCCATAGCGTGCTTGCTTTCTTGGTCTCAGATAATTCTATAAAATATGCCAGCAAAACGTTTTCGGAGAAAGTTTTTGCTCCTTTAGCTAGTCGCCACATGTTAAATATATCGTACTGTTTCAAATACTTCTCTCGTGATTGCTGAGGGAGAAGGCTCATTTGCGCATTATTAACTGTTTCAGTTAACTCAGTTGGCGTTAGATAAACTTCATCGTCGCTAATGTCACTCATTTTAGTTGATTTTTTTGTACAGTTTTTAGGTTATGTTAATTATATTAAGCAATAAAACGTGAAAAACTAGAATGGCGCGAAGCACGCAAATAAAACAAAGAAACCAAGAAGGTTCCAAATTTAAATTTTTTCACAATTTAAAAAGTTCTAATCATAAATTTGGCACCATAGAGGTTACATTAAATAGGTTTAATGACGTTTTGAATTTACAATTATATTGAGTACTCATTATATGTGATGTTCTAAATTCAAATCTACTTTGCCGCTCAAGCGAATAAAATAGAATTTTCCAGCCAGATTTCGAAGCGCAAAATTACACTTTCCGAGGTGGTGGGATGAAAAAGTTTTTTCAAATACCTATTTCTCAAGTGTCTCAGCTTGTGTCCGCTCTTAATAAGGCTGTGATGATGATGAAGGCTAGGTCAAGTGACTGATAGCCGCATCGTAGATGCAGTACGTTACGGTACCGTACGGTGTGGTGCGGTGCGGCACGGCACCGAATCAGTTTCCGAACCGGCAGCAGTGTCGGCGACCCCCGTGCAGACTCCAACAATCAGATGGAAGCCTTCGCGATCGGCTGGCTGTGGGCTGAGTACATTGCGAGCCTTCTGCAATAATAATTTTATGATAGCGACAAATTTTAACAGCATATTGTGATGGATTTTGATCAAAATATTTTGGAAGTTTTCGTATTAACCAAATTCTAAATAAATAAAACATTTAAAATCAAATCTTGTTTATGATTTTTCATGTTCATGCTAAGTAACAAAGATGCATGAGTTTTTTTTCAAAATTGTGATTAATTTCGAGATTAAAGTCTAAAGTAAATTTAAAGCGATTTCTGACATAAGACAAACGACATTTTTATTTCTATAATTGAACTCTAGAAGTTCTATGTCTATAAAAGATTACCATTGTTCTATTTACATGACACATTTATTTAACGGAAAAAATCCTTCAGCATCATACAACAACAAAAGTTAATACCATCTTCGTTCGCAAAGTTTAGCACGCAAGCCGCAATGTAATCAGAACGCAAGTTATTAGCGCTAGCACATTTTCACGGCTAAGTGCGGAGGAGCTTTGCCTCGCCGCGCCTCCCTCCATGGAGGTACTGCAGTTCCTCTCAAACCGGCGCGGAGACCGCACGCCCGCGCGTCAACATTGTGCCGACAAAAAAACATTACAGTTTCATTTATTTTCTAACATAAAGAACTGTGCTGTGTTTCTTTTTGCAATCGAATTTGGATTTTCTGATCGCGTAAGTATTGTTTTATTTTCGTTCTCAGTGAAAGCTCACTTAGGTACCAGCTTAGCCTATTTGAAAGGTGAATAAAATCGGGTTCCACGCTTGTTCTCGTTGCCGTGATACATATTCGAGCGGATGCTGAAGGTTGCAATGCCAACAATAAGTAAGCAATTTAAAGAATTTCACTGATGCAATTATACGTTAATATGTTGCCTACTTGTAACCAGTGCGCTGTTTGAATGTAAGCTCGTGTTTTAATTTTTAAAATCTGTATAAGATAACTTTTAACATAACTCATACAAAGGTAGCTTTATAAGAAAAAAAAATTAAAAGGAAAAGATTAGATAAACTAATACAACTTACTCGTATAGTCAATTATTTGCTAAAGTTATTTAATGTTGCGACGCTCAAAAACTTTATTGACACACTGAAACTTTTATTACTTACATCGAAAACGTAAAGAATTCCATAAAAAAATGAATATTCTCACTTACCTACTCTTGAAAAGAGTTTAAAGGCTTTTTTCCCAAGAGAGTGGCTCGTTATAGCCGTGTTTGTTTATAATATTTTGGTAACAATTGCTGGAGATTACATCAATATTTTTTTTTGGTAACTTTATCTGAAGGCTGCGTTACATCATTATGTTTCTACGTGAGAACGTTTCAAATGTGCAGTTGAGTAAGAGACAAGTTAAAAAGTTATTGTAATGCGGACAATTAAAATCGTCAAGACGGATAATTAAAACTTAAGCTTGTTTTATCCACAGTTAAATGTCTATAGTTACCTTGATTCATAGTTAAATTTGACTATAGTTTGACTATACTGTAGCCTGTGCCGTCTTTGACCTATTGGAGGCCCTGGGCATATTAGGATAATGGGGACCTTATGACTTTCGTTTGGTGATTTAACAGGAACTAGGACTTTGTATTTGCCCAAAGTGCTCACTGGGAAAGACAATTGAAATCACATTTGCTTCTGTCATTGTCAGAAAAAACCATCCTTCTCAGATGATCATCGTCATCCAACATACTGACCTGACCATTACGTCGATCAGAGTCGTATTTACAGGTGTAGGAGCCCCTAAATGTCACGTTAATTACATACTAAATGTGTCGAATTTCGGCAAATGGATATTTTTTTCAACTATGTTAACTATCGTTGAAATAACGTGGACTTAGTCTAGACAATATAAACAGCTGACAGTATTTTGAGGAAAACTCCACGCTAAGTACTTACAGAAAAGACGTAAGACTCAGACGGGCCGTGGAAATATGTCTCTTTCGCGTTCTTTTCATAAAAATCAGTCATTTGGGAACAGCCCTTTATCGGAAAAGATCCATGTCATTTTTTTATAATAGGTTCCCCAAAGACTTTAACTCCGGAAAACTCCAAAAGAGGTAACGGGAAATGCTGGTTTGTTGCAACATAAATATGGGACAATATCACACACATTCAAACTCCTTACAAAGTAAGGATTCCGTGAGCGTAAGTTTCCCGGATTAAGTTCCCTGGAGAGCTTTTTAGCGGGTGAAGTGTTCGCTAGAGCTTAGAAATATTTTAGTTGTGTAACGGTTTTTTCTAAATCACTGTTTTACCAATGAATAACAAAAAGTGGCCCATACTTGTTTCTACTAGTAATTCATGTAAAAACGTCGACATAAAGTTACTATAATAAAAATATGACGATAATATAAATGCACAATTTTATATTTAATCAAGATAATAATAATAAATCTTATGGCGGATAATACTTATACTGTTAGAATACGATAGCTCTAAGATAATATTTGTATTTATGTTTATACGTACTTACTTAGCTACCTTAACAGAGAACTGCGCATAAAAATAAATTAAAATTGTAATCACGTCAAAAGCAAGTAAATACATGACACGAGCCATCATTAAGGCTATATGGAATTACAAACTTAATTAGGACCGTCCGAGCTGACACCTGGCCATTGCCAATTAAAGTCATCGACAAAATGATTTAACATACAAAGAAAACTTTTGTGAGGCTGAGTTATTATGTGATCCCACTGAGATAGCTAAATATTTTTTAAAAGACATCACAAGATGACTAATGTTAGTTTTCTAGTCAGCATTGACCGAGGATCAAAACAAATGAATACAAAAATAGTGACAACAGATTTGATTGAAGTCGTCAATATAACAATTGAGGAGCGCCTGTTCAAAGGGGGCTATTTCCGTATCTGACTTATAGTTTTTTTCGTGAATTCTACTGGTATTCTAAGATCCTATCACAGCCTGTGTTTAGTCTTGATCGAAATTGATTATTTCTCCTTCAAATTTGAACTTCGATTCGCGGTTCTATTCAAACGGTGCTATTTTTAGCTCATTTAAAAGTTTTTGTTCGATACATAATATTTTTTTATTAAACTTTTCGAAGTTTCTTTTTTAATTGGAAGCTACATTTATGCCAAATATAAAAACAACTTGGCATTGATTAATTGTCATTACTTTTTAAGATAAAAAAAATATGCATTATGGCAAACTCTATCAAATTTGCATGTTTTTTTATGTTAAAAAGTAATGACAAGTAGTCAATGCCAAGTTATTTTATATATTTTGGCATAAATGTAGCTTCCAATTAAAAAAAACAACTTCAAAAAGTTTATTTGTTGATACTATTTATTATCATCTATGATTATGCTATTTTCCGAATATCCAACCAAAAAGTGCTATTTCCATTTTTAGTTACTTAATTTTGTGCTTTTTAATAATAACAGTAAAAAATAAATTTACCCTAAAAATAAGTGGCATCCTCATGAATTACCTGAATAAAAAAAAATCACTTCACATGACATCATGAAATCATCATACGTTTTTTTTATTTTATCAACATTTACTTAGCATGGAAATAGCCCCTTTCGAACAGATGCTCCTCAATTGAATTTTTAATGTAGAAAGGTATATAATTATACTCGTATACCTTATTAATGGACAGTCAGGTCACATTAACACCATCGGAAAATTTATTTTCTTTTGTCTGAAACATTCTTTCGTTTGTAAAATTTGGGTTATTCGGAATAGGTTAGTATTTTTCCGGTATCTTTTTATGTTTTTATATCTAATGCAGAGAAAATGAAATGCCAAAAAAAATCCCGAAGGCAACACAGTTTTACTCTTAAAGCGGTGGAATAAATTTGTAGATTTAAACCACACTTAGCCGTTTTTCTATTAGGATTCTAGACAAGGAAACTTTAACAGATTGTCAGAGAAGAAGATTGTCTAAGAATTCAAAAATTTTCATAAATAATAGAGACATTATTGACACACTGACTGTCGCCACTATATGTAGACTCATTGTTATCGAGCTGGGATCCCAGTGAAGTGGAACTGAGAATTTCATCGCAGTGTTAGCTCTTACTATCTCGGCGAAATATACCCAAAATTACTGTTGCGTTTAAATGTTTGGATATCGATTCTCGAATATAAAACTATAGGTATAGACATTTTAAACCAGAAAAAAACAACAAATACCAAATCTACATAACTGTTGGCACTATTTTATTTTAAGAACTATTTTTACACAGTTCTAGCCAATAAATTATTATCTTATCTTATCTCTTATCTTATAAAGATGTTTTTGACTTCGTAATAATATGAGAATTTTAAAACGTAAAAAATTACAAAAATTTGGGTGTCAATGTTTTGTTGACACCCTAATATTTGTAAATTTTCTTATCCAAGCTAGGTGCTAGGTGTAAAATGTTTGATTCGGATGTTTGTGGGATTTACTGTAAAATAAATACGTAAAACTTCCCTACACGGAGTCTACCCTAATCGCTTGGTGCGGCATATTTAAGTAGCAGAAGTTTAAGTCATAACTTGACATTTTTGCAGAGTTCCAAACTTATCCAAATGTTTGAAAGAAAAAAAGCATGATTTATCTCTTCTTCATTCTCTTACACGAACGAAATGCGTAATGAGTTGCTGATCAAAAAGTGGGGCTGTATATTTGTAGAGGAAGTAGGTAAGTACGTGTTTTCAGTAACAGTGTTTATTAAGTACTACGTACTGTCTTAAAACTATCAATTCTGTAGAAATTGTAATTAACGATTTGATATTTATTGTATTTACCTATTACTACTTGATTTTGATAAAAACCGTTAGTCTAAAACACAGAAAAAAACAAACAGTTTATAAGAAAAACAAAATACATATTTTTATTCTTTCTTTTCTTAATAACTTTCGTTCAGCATTAAAACGTCGTTTAATACACGTGCCACTGGTGATCGGGCCAGCATAGCGGGACACTCATTAAAAACGACAAACTATCCATATTTTCATCAGAATAATGTGTATTTTGTGAATAACCAAACATTTTGTCTTATTAATTAAGTATATCAATGAAGAAATGTCAGTGGGTTATATTTATCTCCTTAAAAGAATTCTGAATGTGCGCATCTTCATATTATATCCATTTGACGACAGCATTGACTTCTTTTTTTGACTTTGGCAAAACTGTGCTATTTCAAATCAAAGCTGTACCTTGAAGTAGAACTACGGTATATCCGCCATAAGTATTTTAAATCCAAAGAAAATTTTAATTTTCTCAAAAAAATCTCTCGATCCACGTGTCAGGGTGGATTCGAATCAGTGTCATATGAGACACTTTTACATATACACTAGCTGACCCAGCGAACTTCGTACCGCCCTAAAAAAATAAGGGTTGTCCAGCGGACAAAATTGTGAATCTAAACCATTCTCAGATCCCCTTGAACACACACAAAAAATTTCATCAAAATCGGTCCAGTCGTTTAAGAGAAGTTCAGTGACATACACACTCACAGAAGAATTATATATACAAAGATATGTTTAAAAGTGTATCATATGTCACTAATATGTATCAAATATTCAATCGAGTAAATGCCAAATCTTCGTAAAAAAAGATTGTTGTCATTGTTTTATTATGTCAAAAGAATATGGTTAACGGCATATCCATAGCATATGAGGCGTACCTACGACACGAAATCCCTGGCCCCATCACCTAATCTGGAGTGGCATGGAGTCCTTTAAAACTTAGTCACCGCTCAAAATACAATACCAACAAATTATGGTGTTACGAGTATTTTATTGTAGACTTCTTTAAGGTTGATGTTACTTCCGCAGTTATTTTTCTACAATGATACAGTGATGTGTTTGCTAGATTAAGTTTCAATTTGTAATAAGAATTTATCGGTGCAAGTTAATAACAATCTGAAAACGCTCTTCTGCTGCGATGAAAATTTGTCTAACAGCCAATTAGCAGGTTGTACATGCAAATAAGTGCACCAATCGTGTTAAGCCACAGATGAAATTGCGTTTTTAAATCTGCCTATGGTTCGTTGACACAAGCAGTGTCGTCGGCGGTGCGGCCAGGCGGCAGCGTACGAGTCACACTTTAGAATATTAATTAAGAGAACACGTTTTGAGACGTTCTCTGAGACAGCTGATTTATTTACTTAAGTGAGTATTGCCTTTTTTTGTTTATGTGAAATTATTAACGAGTTACTATTTATACCCGAGTAGTGGATAACGCCCTCCGCGGATTTGAGGTAAACATACACAGTTCATATTAAAAACGGTTGTGAATTAAGTATTGGTTTTAAACTTGTTTATCTAAAATGTTTAGCATTTAATGTTGTTTAGCTACAACATGACAGTGTAAATAGTGTACTGATCGCGATAAATATAATGCCGATAAATAATTCAATTCTTATTAAGACGTAACAAGGCGTTGTCAATTTTCAAGCGAGGGCTTCTATGCGATGTCCAATACAGTAAATGATCCCATGTATTTCGTTGAAACACTTGGGAACGAGGTTAATAAAAATATCGCATGTACTTTAATAACAAAATGTAGATAGGTTTCCATACCCTCATAAAGGAATAATACTATGGGAGTGAAGGTTTTACGCCTTACCGAATAGGTTTCGACTCGGAAAGTAATATTGGGCTTGTTGTCAGAACTTTCGCAGTTCCTGTGTTTATAGAGATATTAGGAACTACATACGTAACCCTATATATGGTACTTCTTCGTTTTCCTATTCCTTTCTGTAGCACAAAACTGACAGTCTTAAACTACGACAAAGAAATAGGGTAGGATAGGATTTTTAAAACGCATGAATTAATTGACGTCGACTGGAATAAAAATAAAACATTGCATTTTGTCGCACCAATTGAAATCACATTTGTTTCACTAGAAAAACCCGTCATCGTCCTTAGATGATAATCATCATCCAACAAGCTGACGACCAATACCATACCATATTAGACCAGGGTCAGATTTAGAGGTGTGGGCCCCTGTCCAGGCCATTGCGATTACGATTTGCACCGTTTGGTGACCCATCGTCATATTTTTTATTATCTTTCTTGTGGCCCCTGGGCCACAGCTCCACCCGTTCTGCCTTAAATCCGGTCCTGACTTAGACCATGTAACCTTTCGTATTATTTAGTAGTGACCAGCCCTCGCTTCGCTTTAGTGTGACCTTTATTTTTTGTACACGAGCTTTTATTAAACATATAAACCTCCCAAAGAAAATTTTACTAGAAAAAAATCCACGCGGACCAGGCAGCAGATGGGACTCGAACCCGCATCCGCATCATTCGTTATCCGGACGAATGCGCTGACCATTATGTTACAGCGGCCCTGACGGCCGTGTCGATTTTTCTTTAGCCTTTCTTAAGCTGCAGGGCAGCTCCATCTGTTCGCAATGTAGGTAACCCACAATATTTTTTCTAGTAAAATTTTCTTTAGATTTATACATTTAGCATATACCTAAATGCTTCGAATAAAAAATTATAAACCTCCATCTACCTCAGTGGTTCTTAACCTTTTAATGACGAGGGATCATCTTTCAAAATTTCTGTCATGCCACTGCTCTAGCTAGAGCCAGTGCTTTTAAAGGTTTTTGCTATACTTGCGACGAATAGTGTCCTCCACCCTAAGACTGTTATGTTGATCACAATTGTACGTTTGGCGAATTAAACAGCCGTTTTGATAGTATTGTTTTATAGTTTTGACGGGTTTCTTAACCGAATGTCGACTGAATCTTGATAAATGCCGAACTTTTAATAACTTAACTGTCAAAAAATTATACTACCAACATCGGCAGCCAAAAAGTGACTTATTTATTATTTCCTATTAAAAAGGCACTGTATTTATAGTTAAGTAAAGATTTTGAATTTGTAATACGCAGGCATACAATAAAGTACCTTGTGTAGATCCTTGATTGCAACAATATACAGATACATTATGGAAGATCTGACATCACTTAGGGAAGTAATATGTGTGCCAAGTTGTTGGGTATTTCTTACCTGGTCGCTTTACACTTATTGATATAAACACAGAAAATAAATAATATATAAGTGCGTGTAAATTCAAATAACATTTCCACGGGTCTTATAATAACTTTAAAATGCAATCGTTAGAAGTGAATTTCATTGAACCGTTAAGAAACATGTTAAAATAAAATACACGCTATTATTAATATACACTTGGCAGAAAATAAACCGGGTCACTAGCATTACTTTGCGTGCTTCAGAATTACAATCTAAACTAGACTCTACCCTTAATAAAATTACGAATTGGCTAGAATCACACAATTTGCAACTCAATCTTAGCAAAACTAAGCTCATTCAATTCGGACCCTACCAAAAAGTGCCACTAGACATATCGTACAGTTATAGAGACACAAAGATTGATGTTGTCAATACTGCTACTTTGCTGGGTATAGAGTTGGATGCACACTTAAACTGGAAATGCCACATACAAAGGCTGTTAAAAAAGATGTCATCTTTTGTTTATGCATTTCAACATTTAAAACGTGTGACTGATTTTAGATCCGCTCTTACTGCTTACTATGCATATGCTCATTCAATACTATCATATGGTATAATTTTGTGGGGAAGCTCATCTGACGTAGACAAATTATTTATAATGCAAAAGAAATGCATACGAATTTTGACAAACATCGATCAGATGGAATCATGTAGACCTTATTTTATTAAACATAGAATTTTGACCCTTGCATCCATACTCATCCTTGAATCATGTAAATTTGTAAGAAGACACCCAGAATTTTATTCACCAATAGTAAGTGTTAAAAGAAATAATAGGTATTTAAATAAATTAGAAGTGCCATACAGCAAATTAAGATTGGTTTCGGATAGTCCTCATGCTATGGCAATAAAAATCTATAATAATGTACCTAATAATATAAAGAACGAAGAAATATCAGCCAAATTCAACAATCAATTAAAATCATATTTAATCCAAAAATGTTTTTATAATTTAAAAGAATTTTTTGACGACAAATGTAATTGATTTTTAAAGTTGACATTTTCATTATTATTATTATTGCTTATTGACATTGTTAAATCTAGTTTATAAAATTGAATTGTTTGTTGTGTAAAAATTAAATTATTATTATTGTTGTTTATTGAAATTGTTAAATCTATTTTATTAAATATATTTGTTGTGTAAAAATGAAATGTGAACTAAGTATTATAATATAATTATTTAACAAGCCCTCTGGCTTGATATTTGCTATGCCCTTGCAGGGCGTCACATATTTACTTTACATAAATTAACGTACCACCATGAATGTTATGTGACATGCAATAAATGAATAAATAAATAAATACTTAGATGTCTTATTCGATTTTCTCAAAAAATATTTAACTTACAAATATCTAATTAATACAGCTGCTGGAAGTGCGTTAAAAATATTCTAAAGTACTGTCCACTTATGTTGTAATTATGTAAGAAACGTAATGCGACGATTTGCTATTTTTTTTTCTATATGGCTTCGCATGGTTTGTGCATTTAGCCAATGTCAAGTTTTACACTTGACATTGTTTACATATTCTGTTGTTATAGCACTCGTGGTCAAAATATTAGTCAAGTCAAAGTGAGTGGCAGTCAAGTCAATCCCCCTTTCCCTATGTTTCAGTAAATGTGTGGAGATTTACTGGAACCTCCCCGTGGACTTCTTGAGGGAACGTCGAAAGACACTTTCCGCTATTTTGTTTCACTTGCCAACACTTGTGCATTGATCCGAACATTTAGTGGTTAATAATCCACCATTATTAGACACTAACATCCGCCACAACACAATTTTTAACAAGAAAAACAAAATTGCTTAAGTAACGCTTCCCGATCCCGCCAAAAAGTCCGATTTGCTAATTTTTGAACGAAGTTGTCATTATCTTTTTTTTTAAATGTGGCTAGTCTGATACTTCTTATTAGTCTTTGTCCATCGTTTCCTCAGACTTATTTTATGTGTATTTTGCTACGATTTTTCCCACAGATTAACACAACTAGAAAACGACCTTTATTTGGGAAATTCTTAATAAAAACTTTATAACTTGAATAATCTCAATAGTTTTCTGTTTATTTTAATCATCATGAAACGCATCTTCTGTTGGCAGAACCATAATATACTGTAGTAGAACTTAGGTAATTGTAAGTTTAATGCTTTTTGAGAAAATCAAATCAGAGTTCCAAGGTGCAAGTGACCGAGTTTCATTGCTGTTCAGTTTATATTGTTATCTTGTAAAATTATTAAAAATTTCAATAAACGTGCATTAACAAATTAGTCTTCAAATAACTTTTCTGTCATTTATTTATTGAATGCTACAAAACAACAAAATGTAATCTCCAGTTGTATGGTTCTGGCGTTCGAGAACCAGTGAATGTAGAGAACAAACATTTCTATTTACAAACCTATTGCTTTCCGATTCCTAATCTGGATAAAGGGGAACCTTTATTGTTGCTTAATTTAATAAACAACACCAGTCCTCTACTTTGTTGTCAGAGAAACATATTTTTTGAGGCACAGCGAATGTGATGTTTTCCACTCCACCACAGAACACAGAAAGAAGTTAGAAAAGGGTGGTCATATACCGTTTGTACGGGAACCGATGTCGCCGGCTCGCCCCCACTACACTTCCACCTAATAGCTAATAGCCAAGCAAACCAAACAGCACTCCATCCGCGAGCAACGACGCAATCAGAACCAAGTTTTGATCAAGTTATGAGCATTTGCTCACACATAACTGTGGCGCGCCTGCCACGCCCACAAAAGGCATTTGTAACCTCTTTCTGTATTCTGTGCACTCCACTATATCATTGCTTTACATGAACTTATTTTTATTGAGAATGAAAGCATACTAGGTGTACACTACTACTGCACATGTATCAGATAGTAAAACATTTTCCAGCGTAAATGGTTCCGAATCACAGCGAGACATTCGCCACTTCGATTTGCCTCTGTGAACTGCAACACATAACTCTAACTGAACAGAGCGATCTGTTTGAGCTGAATTCGTGCACTTTCTATGCCACGGAAGCGCACGAACTAATTCCGGCGACGGTTAATGTTCTGCAAAAAGTGAAATTATCATGAAACTACACGTTTACCAGTCAGGTTGAAAAGTTTAAATGCTCGCAATTTTGATCTAAGAAAAAAAAAGTCATCCAGGTACGGGTAATCTGTAAATAATACCTGGTAAAGAGATTAGTTTTACAATGAGCAGTAAGCTTTTAACTATATTTCAGACTAGCGGCCCGCCCTCGGTTCGCTTCGGTGTAGAGCTGAAGTGTAGACTACAGTTTTTGTTTTCAAGCTTTTATTATACACAATGACATTCATCTATGATTCTTCTTATACTTACCTGCATGCAAAATCTCAGCCCGATCGGTTTAAAATTGAGAAAGTGTCATACAAACTTTCATTGCCAAATTTCAGCCCGATCCGTCCAGTGGTTTGGGCTGTGCGTTGATAGATCACTTTGTCAGTCAGTCACCTTTGAGTTTTATATATATAGATTGAAGACAAGGGAATTAAGGCCACCACGTGAGGCTTAAGACTGCCTACCGCATACTAACCCCCTTATTAATAAACAAGGAATAAGGTTTAACTAGTTACGCCGTGTTTTGTTCATGTCACTCAAATGACATTTGTCATTCAATGAACAGTGACAAAACATGGAGTAACTAAACCAAGCGTAGTCATCGTTTATTAATAAGGTGGTAATTGACTAGCAAACTACTTACTGCGATATTTTAAACAGGCGAGTCTATGAATCGATCGATTGACTTGTTTTATAGCTTAGGCTGTTTATTCTGCAAAAAGGTTTATCAGAGTCGGTAGAGTAAGCTTGTTTTGAATTTTTATACTCGACGATATCAAACATTCATGATTCCACTAATCTTGGGGGACCTAACTTGCAATTAGTCCATAAAGTAGCTATATCAAGTGCCTTAAAACTGTAAGTTTTCTTCTGGATTAGATGTGATAGTTCTTGTGGACTACTGAAATTACAACAGAGCTCTTCTGAGCAGTGGCCCAAGCACCAACATTTACATCTCTATAATCTTTTTGCGAGGAGCCCAATGGCGCGTGTGGTTAGCGCGTTCGGCTGCGATCGTTGAAGTTAAGCAACTTACGCAGTGGTCGGTCATTGGATGGGTGACCAAAAATTATCTATGTCGAGTTCCTCCGTGCTTCGGAAGGCACGTTAAGCTGTTGGTCCCGGCTGCATCTGCAGTCGTTAGCACCCACCAATCCACACTGGGCCCGCGTGGTGGGTCATGGCCCAATCTCCCTATTCCATCCATAGGGAAGGCCTGTGGCCCAGCAGTGGGGACATTATTAGGCTGATGATGATGAATCTTTTTGCATCGTCAAAGTTTCTATGAAAACTTAGCAGCGCAGCACCCCTAATTTACGTAAGAACAAACGGGGTCCTTCCATACAAAATTGGATGATGACGATCCGATTACAGATCTGTCAAAGTTCGCAACTTTTTTTTTATATGGGTCCGACAAATGACCACCTCACCTGATGTTAATTGACTATGAAATTCAGACGCAAAGATAATAATAATAGTAAATATTTCCAACACTCACAGCAATTAGCCTAGCCCCAAAGTAAGCACTGTAAGGCTTGTGTTATGGGATGCTAGGATAACGGATAGAATACATATACTGTACATATATAAGTATATTTATATAGAAATACATATTAAACATCCGTGACTGGAGTACAAATGCTCGTATTCATCACACAAACATCTGCCCCCACCGGGATTCGAACACGTGACCTCTCGAGTCGGCGACGCCATGAAACCCGGCGTACAAACCACTCGCCACGGAGGTCGTCAAATCTACTAGGAGAAGATAGCTGATACTTACGCCTCAGGATAGGACACAAGTTTTATGTTTTGCCCTTATGGTTAAGATATCAGTAGTAAGTGATTCTTAGTAAAGTTCTACGAAAGAATATGGCAAGAACGGCAACGTGAGGGTGCAAGATTGCAGAGATATCAACATAAGATGGGATGATGCAATGGATTCTATAAAAAGAACACAAATTATGTTTGTTGGAACGTGATTGAGAAACCAACAAACAAACAAAATAGAACACATGTTGCCGCAACTATGACCATAAAAATAAAATGAAAAAAAATTCAATACGCAACACGGTTACTTTTATGAAAATATTCCATTAGCGAGAGCGTAGAAGAGACATGAAAATTGATTTTTTAGATTCTCAGCTAGAAATTGTGCCAGTTGGATTGTAACAGTTGTTTCTTAATATTTCAAAGGGTTTAAATTAAAACTTTTCGCTGAGTACAATTTTGCGACCGCTTCAGCGGACTACATCTCTGAAGTGGGTCTCGTACTCGTATAGTTGCAAACCGGTTTCTCCCCAGACCGTTTGGACGACTCTTAAGACTGGTCGTCGATGTTATTATCGTCTGCAGATATCAACTTTGTTCATAACTTGCGTATCATATATATATATATTTATATATATATAATTACATAATGCTTGCCTTTTATCACTCTTTGTTGGTGTTATTCTGTTTTGTAAGATCAGGAAGTAATGAACAAAGGACCTTTGTGTCTGTGCTGTCAAGTTGCAACTTTAGAATGTGTATCTTTATTATAACAGTGTGAGCTCTCTTTAATTGTATGCATTATCTCTTAAACAATTTTATGTGAACTGTGAATGATTTTGTCCGTTAAGGATAAAAACCGTTTTTAAGAACAATCCTTATGTTTAAATTTGTAACGGCGCTTATTGTATACCTAACGCTAATTAGCGGTTCCGTAAGAGTGAGTACCTACAGTCAAGGTCATGCCAATTCGTTTCATATTTCACCCCACGACGGCTAACTAGAGCCGAGGTTCGAGTCTCAGAGACGCCCTCTAGTTGAGCCGACCCCCCGCAGGTTCGAGTGGTCTAGAAGCTGCAGACGGAGAGGAGACTCCCCCCGTGGGGAGATGACATTCGCCTGTCATATCTCTAGAGGCACTCGCCAATTCTCGGCTTTAGGTCCCCTTAGGATCCCGCCGTCCCCAAACCCGGTGACGCTGTAAAGGTCATCTGCGACCAACAGCATACACACAAAAAAAAAAGTTTCATATTTACAGTGCCTTCGAGGGTAGTGCACTACACACGCAAGCCTTTCTTGTGGATGGAATGACATAGAATATTTATGTTTAAGATTAGGCTTTGCGATTAGATCTGGTACAAGATAATAGAGTGTCAGCCTCTAAGAGTTCCTTGGTTTGTTTGTTTGGTTTTGGCTCAATTTGAATTGCAGCAGAAGGTTCATTGTAACAGCGACGATTTCGTACTGGACTTTATCCATCCAGGAAATATGGTTTCCTTATGAAAAAAATAGATTCACCTAATTGAGAAATTTGTGGTACAGTCGATGACGTTCAGCACAGTCATGCTTGTAGAGTGTACAAATAAGACAATGTCATTATTGCAATAAAAGTAATATAAACGAGTTTGTTGTAGGGATATTCGCAACAATATTGGCAGATCGCAGTCGAAAGTATCAAAAGCTTTATATAAATTTCGTAGTTTAATTATGTAAATATGTATTATATAATTTTGTCATTTATGAGGTTAGGATATTATTAGGCTGGCATATCTTTTATATTATGTAAAAGCCTTGAAAATAAATAAGATTTAAAAAAAATGGTTTTATTTACCCAAAGGTAATTATGCTGAAAAGCTTATAAAAATACGCAGTTTGATTAGAATTTAAATAACAAGCTACAACTCTTTAATACTGAATCTTAAATTATCATCATCATTCGCTATGAAATGACAATTGCCACAATTTAATAACAAAATATCTTTCTTACTCGTATGAAAAAAGTGGCGGAAAATCCTTTTCATTTTGGTGTTTCTGAATAAGAGCAATTTAAACTCGATTCTATTAACTAAATTCTTCTTAATATTATTATAAATTATTACTATCTAATATAGATTTTAGTAACCATTGACGTTAGAATATTGTTATGATCAACTGAACTTTAAAACATCCTACGCAAAAGCCTGCGCGTGTTTACATTGAGCAGTCTTTATTTATACAGTATGACAATAAATATGGGAAATAAAACTGAGTTGTTTTCCAATTCTTTTTGAAGTTATACTTCTTTAGCCGCGTTATGAAAAAATTATGAGAGTGAAATTTTAAAATGCGCGCGCATCACTGTAACACAAAAGTAACATAATGAAGTTAGCCGCGGGCGCGTTATGAAAAAATGATGAGAGTGAAATTTTAAGATGCGCGCGCAACACTGTAACAGAAAAGTAACACCATGAAGTCGGCCGCTAAACCGCACATTACTCGTAAGTCTCGAAAAAAAGCTTCCAACAAAATAGTAATAGGATCTCTTAGTCGCACATGTTGGGACGCTCGTCGCCTCTGATCACTGTTTTCATATTTATAATATTTATCCACATGTTTCTAGTTTCTATATTCTTAACACGTGTTATAATGTTATACAAATGCGAAATTTATATGTGCTAATAAATTTTATTCAGTAGTGATTTAAATTGAATATTTTGATTATTTATTAAATTTTTCAAAATAAAACTGAACTTTATTGACTGCGTTGACTATCCTTTTCCAATCCTTTTATTATCTTATTGTAATTAAAAAGAAGTATAACTTCTCACGCGCGTACTTAAGTACACGCACCCAAATTTTTTATTTATCTTATTTCCAACTTAAAAAAAACAATCAACTTGACGCTTTCCTAATTAAAGACTTACTAAGGAATATTGTAATGTTATTTTGAACAAATAACTGAAACGGGTAATGGTGTTACTAATATTACTGAAGTTGGGGGCTATTCATTTATTAACGTAAGGCGATTTAGTACTTCAGTAGTAGTTCATTTTCTTACAAGTAGTTGGAAGGGAGTCTTGATAGTTCTTATGTAAGATCACATAAATTGCGCAAAGTTAATAGTTTAACTTTGCCCCTGAAATTCTTTTGTGGATAAAGATGAATGATTTAAAGCGAAGTTTATTAGTACAAAGTAGTAGTAACTAAGTAACTAAAATAATCTATACAAATATGTCTCTATCTAATTACATAATTACTCTATATATAAATACTAGAACAATAAAACTAAAACTAAAAACCTTAAAAAATAAAATTAATAACTAAAATATATTATTATAAGGAGTCCCTTTAGGCAAGGATCCGAAGATACTGGCAGCGTTACCCCTTTGAATGGCTAGATTAATTCTTTGTCCGAGGTAGCTGCCAGCTCTTCAGTCTCCTGTGATGTCGACTAACCTTTTTGCTATTTATTTTATTTATTTTAAGTAGTAGTTAGAAAATAAACATTAAGAATACTTTTGACTTTGAAAAATAAACATCGGTACAAATCAAACGTGTATTCATACCAAAATGGGAGGTGGATAGACTATTCTTATTTTTTCATACGTCGGGGGAAAGAGTGAAAAACTAGCATAAATATCACGTAATATAAATAGCATGTAAAATCTGATAACCGATAGACTAAGGAATAACATGCAATGCTTAGTACTCCTTCAACAGATATTGCCAATGCCGTGCAATGATGTAATGTATTAAAAAATCCGGACAAGTGCGAGTCGGAGTAGCACACAAATGGATCCGTACAAAGTAGGTTTTTTGAGTTCACTTAGAAGTTTGATTTTTTCACAGCTTCAAGGAACCGTAGACATGAGTTTAAGGTTTAATGGTAGTATTTCAACTCGATACCTCACGCGATCCCAAGATAAAGGAACTTGACAGACAGACAACAAAGTCATCCTATAAGGGTTCCTTTCTTCTCCTATTGAGTTAGGGAACCCTATAAATGTCTCAAATAAGTTATCAAATTCGGAAGTGAGATTAAATTTTACAGAATTGCTCTGCTGATGACGATTTGTGTCAAACGAAAAGAACACTTGTTTGTCTGTTTACCTAACACCGTGATGTGACACTTTCAACGCAATGATATTAATTGACAAAAACAACAAGATACTATCGGACATCGAAACGTTACTCAATGTTTTAAAGCAGCTCAACTTACAGTTGACTAAACATTGACCGCCTTATTACAACACGTACACTAAAGTTAAACCTTTTTTTTGTGATGCAGGCAAATAACCCTGCGAATACTCACTTAGCTGCTTTGTGCGAAGCCGCGGGATCCCCGTTTAGGGATTCTTCCTCGTTTCCTCACCCAGCAGCCTCCCGGCCTAGCTGGGGCTCCACGGCAGGGGTCTCTCGGGGTATCGCGGGGACCCCGCAGACGTGCGCACGATGGCCCGCGCGTGGGGCCTGAGTATGCGGCCTAGTTCCCACCGTTCCGCCCCCCCCCACACTAAAGTTAAACCTGGACTAAAACTGATGCTGTCTCTTTTGTTTGCTAAAAAGAAGGCGGAGACAAATCTGGGTTTAAGCGGAGACTAACCTTAATCCGCGCTTTGGAATGAGGTGGTAAACGTTTGAATTTCATTTTTAAACCTTTAATAGCATAGCTGGGTACTCACAGACAAGAGATAAGTTTGAAAAACTTTATCTATAAGATTTTTTCGGGATGATTGCAAATAAACATGAGATAAAGATATAGATAAAGCGTTTTGAGAACGCATTCCACACCAGAAAATTGAAAGAAAAAATATTAGATAAACTTCGACATTGCGTAATCTTACATTGCGTAGGTCTTCAAATTAACTTTTTGTTATTTTTATTAGTATTTTAATAACTTAATAAAATCTAGCAATTACCTAACTGTAAATAAAAAATAGCTTAGGTAATAAAATAAATTATTCAGTTTTTTAAACACATAACACATCTCTGACATAATTATACTGCAACATTGAAAACGAAAGGATTGACACAAGAAAGTGCTTCAGTTTTGGATTTACAAACGATGGACGGTGCAACGTTTTTACTTTCACCATTACCAGAGAACAACCTAGATTAGATTAGATTCTGGTCTTTGAATTCGAGTAGGAAATATTTTGAAGTTTTGAAATCAATTTGAACAACAGCATTTTGTATTTACTATTTAAAAGTTATCAGCTTTTAACATTGTGAGATTATTTATTTTTTTATTTCAGGTATGTTTAACTGAATTGACACATTGTTTAAAAAGGGCATAGCTCTTATATCAAAAGATATTGTATTTGTATTGCTGTATTTTTTTTTATAAAAATGCTATTAATTTTTCAAAAATCGAACTAGTTCACAAAATGTATTCGGAACGAATGTTGCGACTTGTTTATTAAGGACTGTACCAACAAGGAGTTACACATAACAACGCAGCCTTTCGCAAGATGTTTATTGTTTAACTCGTGGCTGAACGTTGAACCGGTTCGAGAGGCTTTAACTGATGCAGTTTACGTTCGCTGTAATCTGCGTTAGTCGAACGATTGCCGTGCGAGTTCGTAACGTTGACTCGCTTGTTAAGTTGGCGACTAGCGCGTTGGTGAGTCAACGGTCACTGCACATAATGATGGCATAACTATAGCCTACTACGGTATGACGCATGCGTCAACTGTGAATCAGGATTCGATCCGGGGAATGTCTATGGAATGGAAGTGTTTATTTTTAAACTGCGATAGATATGTTCATTCACACAGGATTAGTAGTTGACCATTGAGTTGGTTTAAAAGTAGCCTGTATTAAGTATAAAACCACAGTTTTATTTAAGAGATTTGGCGTTAAAAGAATAGAACTATTTTTTTGTATTCAAATAAAAGACGAAGTTTTGCTTTTAATATTTTTTTCAATACGCAAATCTTACTGTTCCATAGGTTCTGATTCGGATCTTAGTAGAATGTTGGGGCAAAAACGAAACTGTTAATCAAATCACAAAGCTGCGCTTGCGACTCCAAAAGAGATGTTAGCATATTGTTTATCCTGATAGAAATAGAAATTTCTTTTTATGAGGCAGTGATTGTCGCGGTCCGAATGCGATTATATTAGTTAAGCAACTTCAGCGATTGCTGGTCTTAGGATGAAGGACCCTAATTTTTATTCGAGGCATAACAAATTTCTCCACCTCACCCGATGTTAAGTGTAGGTGGAGTTAAGTTGCAAAGACAGATGAGATGATGATGAGGCAGAAGCTCCAGCCAACCTTTTTTTTATTCTTGGGAAAATGCTTGACGCATACCCCGCTCCTGGGTGAGAGGCGGAGTTATGTGGGAGTTCTCCTCCCCCCAAATCCCGCCCACCCGCTCAGCCAAACTGGCTCAGCGGCTGCTCGGGACGAGCGGAGGGGGGGGGGGGGGTGCCTACCCACTAAAACCCAACAGTGCTTCCTCGCCTGCCGGAACGGGTTTCGTGGGATCCTGGTGACTTTCCACGTTCGCTCCAGCCATCCTCGCATTGCTTGCCTGAACTTAATCCCCTAACCCACGGAGCCCTGGAACCCAGCAGAAACACATCACTGCCAAAAGGTAGTGTTATTTTACTGTGGTCCTCTGTAAATTGGAGGTTGCATCCCCAGACGGGCGCTCCGATTGGAGGGGGAAAGCCGCTACCTACCTCTCTTATTTATTATCATGAGCTCCTCCGTGTTTTGGAAAGCTTCTATCCATACTGGGCCTATGTGGTAAGTTACGATCCATTATTTATCTAAGTATAGGAAAGATGTGGGTCCCATAGGACAATGATCACCTCCGTTCCCACTTGCTTTGGTAGCCTTATTCACTGTAAAAACTGTTACTTATTTATTTTAATTTTTTCTGCAATGTGGATGATTCGTGTTTCACACTCGTTTGGATTCAATTTTATGGAGAATGAAAGGAGATCAACAGAACTAATATGAATGAAGGGAAAATACTGCCAATATAACATTACACGGTTAATATAACACTATAACTACTACTGGCAAATTAATTCCAAGTTTAGATTTATTCCAAGACAAAAGATTTTCGCAGTTTGTTACAAATAATTTGACGTAAATTGTCGGGAATTAATCGTTTCTTCTAGCAAAAGAAATCCTATAAATACAAAAATCAAATAGCTAAAACATTAAATAATATCGAAAATATTTTTTTTTTACTTCATAAAATATAATGAAAGAAAAACAGGTGAAATACTAAACTTGACACAATCCGTGGCTCAATCGTAATTACAAATTCTATAAAGCTTTATTTACATACTTCTCTCGGTTTCCTTAATTACTTTTTAGCGTCCCCTTTCCTTTGGAAGCTAAACAAAACCAGCTGTAGCAGCTTAATTAGCGAAGTGCCTTTAATTATCTCACAAATGCAACGCAATATAAAACTTTGGCGAGTCCCTCAATAAATCTCAGGACTTGTACCCAATTTCACGAGTTTACAATGAATAGGGGTAGGCGGAATAAGATATAGCTTGAACGATCAAATTTTTACTTTAATTTGAGTCAAGGAACTTTTGGAAACTTCCTTGGCAATAAGCACCAAATTTGCTAATACACGAATTGTATAAAAACATGATTTAGGAATAATCATCATCATCATGCTTATGTTATTTTACACACATTACAGTAAATAACAAATATAGGTAGGTACCTATTTTCTTCTTCGACCCGAATGTTTCAAACATTGAAGCTATTTTTTTAATGATTGGTGTGTTATTGTTAGCGACTGTCTTTTGTTTTCTCATCCATTAGCTTCCGACTGGGCTATAACAAGGTTATAATGCCGGCTGTTCACACGTGGCGAGGCAGGCCGAGACGGAGTGTGTAAAAATGGTGCTCGATCTCTCGAGGCTCGTCTCGTGGGTCTCCGTCGCTTGTTAATTTTGCATCCGAGTTAAAGGATCTCGTTGGATCTTGGAGCGTGTACACACTTGAAGCTTGATTAGCTCGACGCGACGGCGCAAGTGGTTAGCGCTTTCGGCTGCGATCGCGAACTTTTGCAGTGGTCGGTCATTAGATGGGTGACCAAAGATTTACTATCTCGAGTTCCTCCGTGCTTCGGAAGACACATTAAGCTGTTGGTTCCGGCTTCATCTATAGTCGTGAACACCCACCAATCCGAACTGGGTCCGCTTGGGTCGTGGCAAAATCTCTCTATTCCATCCACTCTTCTAGCGTGCACACTCTTCTAGCGTCTTCTCGAACGAGACTCTCGACGAGAGGCACTGAGCGAGTGTGTACAGCCGCCATAACATTATATTCACTGAAATATGTGCCACAATGAGGGCAAATAAAATCGAAGCACTCAGTGGAAGAGCATGCGGTAGGGTTACCGACTTCATTTCATCATCTGTAATAGAATTAGGACGGGTCGAGCATAGTGGTTTTGGCACTTAAAGATTTCTCCTTCAATTTACATTATGAATTTCATTATTTTGTAAGGTAAGTAAGATATTATTAGTATTCAGATGACTGTACAACCACCGTAGATGATTTTTTAATCAAAATAATGATAAAATTATTTTTTATTGTTGTTCAAATACAATTAATAATTTAATGCGAAGAGTTGGCGCTGCCTTACAGCCTATGAAGTACTAGAGGAAATTCGATACGACCATTAGGGTCTCGGTAGAATAATTAGCTAGTACGTCCGCCCACATAGCGGAAGATGCAGGTTAAAATTTCTTCTGAAATGTGGACCTGATGGATTTTTTTCTAGTAATATTTTCTTTAGATTTAAGCATCTTGCAGTTAAACATCATTTTTAACATGTTAAAATCAACGTCGTATTAGTAAAGTCAGCAACCCTATGCATGAGTGACACCCCCTCACTCTTGACCCATATCCATGTGCTCGAGGGGTGCCCAGTGGCCACACGTCCATCCTTTAAAACCTTATTATTGTTTCATAGTGTTTTAGTCCGGTCAATTTAGACATTCATAGGTGCTTAAATTCCCATCAAGCTGAAAGTGAATACAATTGTTTAAAACATAATTAAAAATTGACGACCTCCGTGGCCGAGTGGTTTGTACGCGTTTCAAGGTGTCACCGACTCGAGAGGTCCCGGGTTCGAATCCCGGTGGGGCAGATGTTTGTGTGATGAATACGAGCATTTGTACTCCAGTCGTGGATGTTTAATATGTATTTCTATATAAATATACGTATATATGTCCTGTATGTGTATTCTATCCGTTACACTAGTATCACATAACACAAGCCTTACAGTGCTTACGTTGCGGCTAGGTTAATTGGTGTGAGTGTTGGAAATAGGGGAAACTACCCAATCATTGGCACTCTTCCTATTATTGGCACTTTTGAGTTTAGTTCGAAAAAACCAGGAAACAATAGATTGTAGGAATAATGCTGCCAATTTTCCTTGAATAATCAATTGTCTCCTTGTTTTTTTCGAATTGAACTCAAAAGTGCCAATAATAGGACGAGTGCCAATGATTGGGTGGTTTCCCCTATTCATTTATTTATTATTTAAAAATAACATATCAAAATTCTCCGTCGTTCCGGTACATGATAAAAATACTCACTACAAACAGGTCAAATGTAAAAAATGGGTTTTTCGCTATTTTCATCAAAACGGTAAGTTTTATCGTAAAATTACCTTAGACAAAAAATTTAGATCCTAAAATTATCTATAAAAAGGTATGTATGAACTTTAATTATATATTGAACAATTGTACTCACTTTCAGCTTGATGGGATTTTGTGCACCTTCTTTCTTATTTTTTCTCTAATTTGACCGGACTATTTAACACCACGCTTTAATGGAGGTGTCACTTTTTAGATCGGTTGGAATCAAAATGCGATTGACCTATTTTACTAAATCCATACTTTGAGAATTAGTTGCCTCTTATGTTTGCTGTGCCCTGACAAGGTGTCATAGTCATGTACTATACAATTAATAATATCTGCTAAAACCGTGATTTGCTAATAAATAAATGTACTTACACAAATGCATGCAAAGTACTTAATTCAGTACCTGATTTAGGACATACCGACTTACCATACTTTTTATATCGGTTTTTTATTAAGTTCCTCTGTAATTAATCATACAGGGACTTTTTCTTATTGGTACACAATACGTATTGTGATACACAAGGAGAGGCCTGGAATTTCTATTCACATTACTATAGTTTCCATATGGATTTTTGACATTCTAAGTTCACACGGACGAAGATAGCTTTTTTCTGGTCGGATTGCTTTAAAATTGCTATCCTCCGAACAAGATTAGCTTTTGTTTCGTTTAATCGCATAGAAAGTAAAAGCAGAAACTTTAAGTTAAATAACATCTGTAAGAGCGACATTAAGTCACTTTTCATTTCGATAATCTACGCTAAGGCAAAATTGTAACGAGTTGCAAGATTCTGACTAGGTAATCTGAAGTAAAAGTACTCAATTTTGATTGATGATGATGATGATAAAAAAAACGGACAAGTTCGAGTCGAAATCACCTACCGATGGTTCCGTACGTAGGTACTCGTACGTAACGCAAAGAGTACAAACAACAAACAACCGTAGTCCTGAGGATAAGTTTTATATTTCAACTCGATACCTCCACGCGTTCCTGATATAAAGGGTCTTGACAGACAGATAGGCGGACGGACAGACGGACAACAAAGTTATCCTCGTCATCATCAGCCTATTAATATACCCACTGCCAGGGCACAGGCCTTCCCTATGGAATAGGGAGATTGGGCACCGTGGGCGCTAACGACTGCAGATGCAGTCGGGACCAACGGCTTATCGTGCCTTTAGAAGCACAGAGGATCTCGAGAAAGTAAATTTTTGGCCACCCATCCAATGACCCACCACTGCGAAAGATGCTTAACTTCAACGCGCTTCAAATTTTAACCATCGAACTCCTCGATGTGAAATGATCTTATTTGCGTTTAATCCTTTCTTTTGAGATACGGAACCATATAAATACATTTTTAACCAAATTACGCAACCCAAGTTAAAATTGCGGTAGTTGCTCGCTGTCCATGGTCACCTAACTCATTTATTTGAAAAAAAAAATAAACATATGAAAACCAAAGATATTTATTAACAGAGATTTTTTGCTGTCAACAAAACAAGGAATCACTGACCACGCAAATTACTTATGTCTAGTCATTCCTTGGATTATTATTCTTTTATACTTTAATTTTCCGCCGTGTTGGATTACTGTCGCAATCCAATATTTTTCTTTACGTCAAATAAAATAACTTATCTCTTTAAAACTTGAGGAGAGAAGCAGCTAAGAAAAGGATCATTCATTGCTTTAATAAATAACAGCACAACAAAAACATGCCGAACCAATGCCATGATACCAATCGGAATAGAAAAAAGGTTTAAAATCCAAAGTTCAAAAAGAGAACAAAGTTTAAAAAAATAAGATGGGAGATGTTTTTTGTTTCAACAACAAATAAGGTTCACATACTCGGTCGGATGGATAATGCGTTTGACATTTCCAACTAAAGTTACGCTTCCGTAAAAGGTGCTAAAGAAGGTCGCGCGTCTCCAAAACTCTAAAATTATGTTTTGACGCTCACGGTCGAAAGCCGATTTGTGCTCACTGTACCGTGGATAAGCGCCCTAACGGGAAAAGTGAGCATAACCACACGAAGCGAAGGTCGTGGTGATGAGCACAGCTGACTGTTTCGATGATTCGACTTTTTTGTTTGAAGTTGAAAGTAAAACGACGGTTAATACAATATTGGGTCTGATTCTGGCAAGATTCTCTAATGGCCTGTGCAGACGAGGGATTTTTCGCCGCGGAAGAAAAAAGTCCCTGATGTGTGAAAAAAAATGTCCGCTGAGGACTTGTCACGGCACAAGGCACACGAAGTGCGAACATTTATTTCCCGAAAATTTAGAAAAGCGCATGCTGTGGAAGTAAATATTCTCAGATTACGTTGTGTTGTAATTTACATAAAGTATAAAAATAAGAGATGACGTTTTAATAGAGAATGCTGGGTCCATCTCTTTAAATCGGATCGAGCGCGCAACGCGGTCTAAAGTCCGCTATATGCTGTGCGTTTGACATGAGTTCTATTTTCCACAGATTACTAAGATTATGTCTAAAGAACATTTGTATTCGGGGGAATTTATTAGGCGATACTTTTAATCCATCGTGTACTTTACTCGATACAGTTGTGAGCGCTCTATTTCGGAGGACAAAAAAGTCCGCGTACAAAAGTCTCTCGTCTGCGCAGTCTATAAACCTAAAACTAAACTTAAACAATAATAATTGGGTCTTTATCATGGTCCACAGATATTGTAAAGGAGGGCTCGATCGAGGGACCTGAAAAGGGATCATGTTATATTTTCACCCATAGTTGGAGACAAAGAATACCGTAAGCAGACAGTCTAAGTAAATTTTTGTTGAACTTGTATTAATGCTATATCATTAATTCTATATCAAATTGCAATAACTTAGTACCAACCTATGATATTGAATTCCTTTAGAAAACAAACAGTAATATTATTCTATTCGTAGTTTTGGTAACCAGAGTCGGAGTGTTTTCTGTCGGACGAACGAATCGGATTACGTTTAGTAAGATTTGTTTTCTCATTACTTTTACATATGCAATAAATCAACAACATAATATTAAAATACTCAATAATGTGGTAGGTTAGGTAATGTATATTTGATAGTATTTTGGAGGTTAAAATAACAAATTCAATATTGTATCTTTTCCACCGCAACCATTAAATTAATGGATTTTGGTAAAAAATAATTAACATCTAATAATACTGTTTCGTAATACTGTAGTATTTTAAGAAGGTTATTAATTTACCAATCAAGAAATGAAGCAAAGTATTAATTTTAAAAATCATTAAGATATTAAATACTTATGTAATAAATATAAAAACAACACTATCAAATTATGAATTGTCTACCTACCTCTCGGCATAAGTCGAATAAATATAAAGTTAATTTTGTTTTAACATTGAACTACTTGATTATAGATCTGAAGATTTTTTTCATTACAAATAATTCTGTCTGATGCATTCATTAACCAAGTGAATTTTATTGTAGAAAAAAAAACTTCAAAACGTATGGTTTCTTTGGCATTATCACGCAATTCATAATATTTATACAGCCTTGGAATCCGTATTGCTTTACGATTAAGAATTACTGTAAAGAATGGATTAAAAATATTTTCAAATTAACAGCATATCGTACATAATATACTTGGTACTTATATGAAAAAGATCAGAATATCATAGCTTTACTGTTGGGCTTTGTGTTTCTATTGGATAGGAATGAATAATGAATTAGTCGACAATGAGCAAAAAGCAGACAATCGCTTCCTTCCTTTTTTGAATGGCCGGACTGAAAGTGCTAAGTCTCAGACAATTGAATAGTAAACCGAACCGCGGTTCAGGAGTCGATTAGAATTGGAAAGTTCTAGACTTTCGTTCAATGCAGTTATTATTATCTTGGGTTTCCGATTTAGAGCAGATGGAATCGACTCGGTGAATCAAACGCAATAAGTTCATTAAACTTAAAAAAGGTAATAAATTGAATTAACCTTATTATTTTATTTTTCCTTTTTTACCCAAAGTATTTTCAGTTCGAAGAACTGGAGAATCCATCCATACCTATTGCCTTGTAAAAAATATTCGAGATTAATTTAGTTTATGGTAGTTATTAGTGATTTAACGAATGTAATTTTTTTTTAAATGCGGATGCGAATATCTGGTACCGACATTCGCGAATGTGAATGCGAATATATATGATTTGTTCAAAATTGGCGCCAATTGTCTATGGCATGGTGGCAGTCTCGTTCGAATTGCCGAGTTGATATGAACTCATCCAACTGAAGTATCATTCCGCTCGCGCCGGTCTTTTCGTAAACAAAACAAGTGAATTTTGAGGTTACAGTTTGAATAGTGATTAATTAACATGAGTAAATCAAAGTCTAGCGAAATATGGACTTATTTCACACTTTGCGATGCTGAACGAGCTAAATGCAAACTGTGTAACAATGAATATTCAAGGATAGGAAGAACTACGACTTCTTCAAATTGTTTTTTTTTATATTCATAATCGCAAAACATTCGCAGAGATTTTGAGAATGCGAATGTGAATGCGAATATTCAAAAATATGCGAATATTCGCGAATGTGAATGCGGATAATCGTTACGTCACTAGTAGTTATATAGAAATAGCAACGAGAAAACCTCTATAAAAACAAAGTTTTGCCTTTTTTATAATTATAAAATTGTGTAACTTTATCAACTAGTACGCGTGCATTTCCGTCCGTATGTCAGTTTCAGTCAGACATAATCTGCATGTTAGCGAGGGGTTGAGTTGAGTGCTTGAGTGCCTACAGACAGACGGACACATCCTCGGCGGCTGGCTCCCGTCCAAATGTCTGCACCGTTTAGGCTTTAATAGAATAACTATCATCATTCTGTCTACTAGGTGAAAATAATTGTTTCTAACCACTAATTTATAGCTGCCATGATACGATTCTTCATTGAGAATTCTCATTGTAGGTAATAGGTACCGCAAGCACGAACTTTGACACATCCTTATACGTATCGCCAACGTCAGTTTCTATGGATACTAAGCAACGCCTCTACCGGACATAAGAGCAAACTTGCTTTTTCCATAGAAAATTAAACATAACAATCCGAATACGATTGGGGTATAGTACCCTTAGCACGAGCCAATATCGAATTCGTTACGTTTGTGAGTGCGAAATGTCAATGTCAAATTTTGTATGGAAACCTGAACAACAGCGCCACAACGGACGTAAAGAGAACTAAAAATCAATACACATAATAATGTAACGTACAGAATGGATCGAATTCAACTATTCGATAATGGTTGGGGTACCCTTAGCAGGAACCGTTAACATGTGTGTGAAGTGCAAAATGTCATTGGTAAATTTTATATGGTAACTTGAACAGCAGCGACCATATTATTATATAGCGATATTGATCGATATTGAGGGTACTGATTTGCCATTTCCCATTTGTGTTTTACGTTTCGTTTTTCTATTGAGGTCTGGATGATGTGATTTTGTCTTTAACCTTCGTATTATATTGTGAAGGATTTATTTTCTCCTTGCCTATAATAAGTATGTGTGACGTGTTTAAAAGAGCTTCATCAAGATGTAGCTTTAAACTTGTTCGCGTTATTTTTTTTAAACCAAAAGAATAGCTATGACATCTGAACTCATCATAAACAAATGCACTTTAATTGCTTATTCGACATACATATGCATAAATGAATTAATTGCCTGCCTTCTAAATTTTTATGAATTTAGATACCGTACCCTTAGCACGAACCAATATCAAGTTGTGAGTGCAAAATCTCATTGTCAAATTTTCTATGGAAACTTGAACAGCAGCGCCATAACGGACGTAACGAGAATTAAAAAATCAGTACACATTTGACAATGGCTCTTCGCATTCGCAAGCTATTCGAATTTGATATCGGTTAGTGCTAAGGGTACAGAACTATGTAAGTTTGCTTTACATTTGCAACAAAATAATATCGATAACTGATCCTAATGCCTAGAAAAGAGTAAAACTGGTTTCATTGTCTTCGCGTTTAAAATATCTGTCGTCTGTCTTTTTACTGAGATCAAACAAAAGCAAACCAGTGAGCCGTCTCGCGGTACGGCTGCAATCAATGGCATCGCTTTTTCTGTACGATTCTAAATAAGGATGACCGGAGTCTAGACGTTTTGCCAAATATAACAGTTTAGATGTGAAAAGATATTGTATATTGTGTGCTAATCGATTCGTCCCAGCCTCAATAAGGAAATGTCATTTGGTTTCAATTCCGTTTGTATTATTTACCATTGATGGGTTTAGAGATTGATCTTTTTATTAAGAACTAATGGTTACCCGGGACTTCGTCTGCGTGGTTCAATTGATTTCCGATACGAACTTCCACCCACTTTCCACTCCTTTAAAGGATGAATTCTGGGATAAAAACTATCTTAAGTTCTTTCCCCAGGACTCAAACTGTATGTGTACCAAATTTCAGCTAAATCAGTTCAGCGGCTTAAACATGAATAAGTAACAGACAAACTTTATTTCCACACCTACAAAGTACCTATATATTTACTCATACATTAGATTTTATATGGGAAAATATTAATTGTTAGAGTCGTTAAGTCACTTACGGTCTTGCATCAAAGGGATCAATGGTGTATTTTAAAGTTGCCGATATCGATAAATAAACACCAGAATAAAAGTAGGTAAGTACTTGTATATTATCATCAATTTTATCCAGTCGTTAAATTGCAAAGTACGAACTTTTCGCAATGTACTTTTTAATGGTAAGTACGTCGTTACTTTAGACATTATTAAATCGATTCGGCATCGACCTTCAACAAATGTTTATTATCGGATAGAGAGTTGCGATCTGCACGTGCTCTCAAGTTCTTGTTAAGTAACGATGGTAATAGGTTACTTGATCAGCCCTTAAGTAGCTATAAAGTCAAAGGCCCATGACGAAAAGCTGCAAGAGATCACGTAAGCTGTATGGATGTATACAATACTTAAGACAAATACAAAAAGGGAGACCAACGTCAAAATATAGTCTAGGAGTACCGCCATAATGATATAACATCACGCTTTTATCACGTCTGTCAAACTCCTTAGCCTTTTGAAAATTGGATATCATTATCTTTTTATAAGTATATCGAAATGCTATGCTAGAGTTATGCTAGAGGAGTCTAATTTGAAATACACATACAATATCTGATATATTGAGCAGATTTAGGGACTTCCAAGTAAGCTTGGGTGCTAAAGCTTACTTGGAAGTCTAGAAATCTGCTCAAGTCACCAAGATAAGTCTTCAAACTTACATACAAGGAAAATGTCTAAGTATCTACGTAGGTAGGCAGCCTGACTAAGCACCTTCAGAAGTAAGTTAAAATAAATCCCGTAACCGGTTTTCCTTGATAATTCCGTAGTAAAGTTCAAACGAACACAGGAGTTTCATATACAATAGGCATTTTTCAAACAATGAAATAAGATAATCTTGAAAGATTCAAAGTTTCTGGGAAGTGTTGTGGGGTACAGAGTAATGAATATAAATAGATTTGAAGATCTAAGTTCGAGGTAAAATTTTGAAATTGAAAAATGGTGAAGTTTTTGTCAGTCTCCCACGCGAAGGTTCATGGTATTGTACAAGTTAAAATAATATGAATGAATGAAATGAAAAAAAAAATGATAAATTCCAAAAAGTAACTTGCTAAAACGTCTTTAAAGAATGATCAGTGTTCATAAAGATAAAAAAAATATGAGGAGATACCTACTTATAGTAATTCAACGATCTATCATCATTATAATATATTAGTCATTCACTTGTAACCAACTAACTAAGGTACCTCACCAAAGTGCATCTAACCCGTTGAAACTTGTTTTATTGAACGAGTGATTTGCGTGGAAACCTAAGAAACAAATACATTCACTTGTATCACTAATAAATGATCTTCAAAAGTTTTACCTTTTTAAAATGTTTTAAACTCTAAGAGAAAATCTAAATAACAACGAAGGTTAGACTAAAGCAAATAACAGTCAGTCTAACAAAGACATGCCCAGAAGCATTGTAAAGTAAAAATAAACAATTTTATTGAACAAATTGCGCTTTAACATCAGAAACGCGAAACTGTCTCACTTACGAAATTGTCACACTTCGACGGAGCACATTATTCAAGAGATTCAGTTTAGAAATTTAAAGTCAGTAGCTTTACCTTAAAAAAACGTCTTTATTGTGGGAGCCATAAGTTCGCATGTTGATTGAGAAAAGGATATCATAATTGAAATCCGAAATGTTTAAATTCATTGCCATATGTAAATAGTCTATTATTTGCACTATTGTCAAATTAATTGCAGCACGTTCTGCGCAAAGCAAGTTTCGCTCGTTGTACTGATAATAAGTAGACTTGCTGACAGAGATTTATCAGTCTTATTTTTCACAACCACGGCATATATAACTAAAAATAGAAGGTCTATTTTAAAATGTCAATCACCTAAAGGAAACAACTTATATGAAAATATGTTTTGACTTAAACCATAAAGAATCATAAGTAATGTTAATAAATTGATCGTAACGAAAAGATAAAACCCCTACAAGAGGTATTTTTTGTATACAAACTAATAATAGTATTCTCCCAAGTCATAAATGCTGCAGAAACTATTTCATTTTACGAGCCTATCAAATCTTATGGTTAAGTTAGCCAAACGTAGCGTGGTAAGAATCTGAGATATGTTTAGATTTACGCAGTAGTGAGGTCGTTTACCTAACTCTGAAAGTGTTTTAAATAAAACATTCTTTGTAATTATTTACCCATTCTCTTTTCGACCATTTCTTACAATCAGTGCAGTGAGTTCAACCTGTTTAACTCCCGGAAACAATGTAAATTACTTACGTAAGCCCATTACGTTACTGGGATCAGGTGTCCGAAGCCTTCTCAGGCAACGCAAAGCCCTATACAAAAAAGAACTTAAAAGAATAGGTCTTAGAATGCACCCTTAAAGAACACCGGCAAATAAGACTCATTATCTTAGAATATGTAATATTCCAATGCGATTGCACTCTTATTTTATGGGGAATAAGTCACAATATTTCTTTGATAACATTGTATAATAGATAGGACAATACGAAAAGTAGGGCGTAGTGGTCACGAACGTAGTCGAAAGCTTTAACTGAATCGTATCGTGACGGATAAAAGGCGAAGGTAGAGTTTCAAAGTACCTTAGTAATTGTTGCTTTTTGTTAAATATATTTTTTTAAAATTTTTCTCAATCAGATCGCATAAAAACTAATATGATGAATTAATTTTATTATGGATATTAGTTTTATTCAACGACTCTGCAGCACAGAGACGAGTGCCCTTAACTTGAGGTGTTACCATTTTTGGGACTTTCGTCTAATTTTAAAACACCATGTCTAAATTACTATTTTTAAATACCTTAGCAAAGCATGCTTAGTACCAAAAAGTTTTTTAACGATCAACATGATAAGCAAATAATAATTACTTAGTCATGGTAATAAGCGAAGAATGAATAAATTACAAACTTACAATCTTATCAAAGTTTTTTTGATTACTTTTAAATAAAATGTTTGATAGTTGTCAGCAAGTATTTTTCCACCATGCATGTTTAGTTCTCATTTTGTGGGTAAATTATATACAATCTAGTGTCGCCGGAGTAATGGCCTATACTGTAGACGATCTATACCTAGTCATTTAGGTGGATATTAGACAAATTAAAGTTCGTTAACTTTTGTATTATGGGTTACAAAGGTCATACACTTTTCATGTAAGTTCACTTACATTGAAGTCGATCTTTTTGTAAAAAACTCTGAGACGTTTAATGTTGCATTATTGTTATTCTCAATAAGGTAACCTTTAACTTTACTTTATTCATTCCATTCGAGATTGGTGTATTCTAATCTAATCGTGTGTTTCATACCTATTTGCTTTATGATCTTCTTAAACAAATGTGTTGTTGTAAATAAGTACGCATATCTTATTTTAAGTGTTAATGTCGCACTCAGAGAAGTTAACAAATTTTTAAGTTTCATAAAAGTCAATGCTGTCAATTTCTTTGACAATAGGATAAGACAACTTAGGGCAACACGCCAATTTGACAAGCATTACATTTAATTCGCGGATCGAGTAGGCACGGTCGTTGGAAAAAAAAGAAGGAGATTAACTCTTAAAGTATTTCAAAACAGAAATTTAAAACAATCTGATATGTGACGGCTACATTTAAATTAAAAATACATTGAGATGACCTTCACTTTTAATAAAAAAAATGTTGATTATTGATCGTTAAGCCCTTATTTGTTATTCAGTTGGCCAAATGATTGCAGCTGCAGGCTGCATACATATATTGGGTTTGAAATTACTGTTTCAGTATCTCAATATCTATTGATCAATTGAGTCGTTGGTTGGATCTTGGGTTGTTGGTATAATCTTAGTTTGTTTTATGATTGATATCTTGGGTTGTTTCAAATGAACACTGATGTCAAGAGGTTAAAAATGCTATTGTCTAAACAGTTTTTCTTCATAATTTTATTGGGAATCCTTTTTGCCTTTTTTACATCCTGACGCCAAGCGCTTAATAAAAAATACAAAGCAAGTTTTTCTTTTCGACTAATTGCAGTTCTCTCTAATGACCTTTTAAAGTGTATCGTTGCAGATAACTCGATCTAGATTGGCGCACACTTCTAGCCCAGAAGGATCCAAAAACAAAGCTTCGTTTATATGAATGGAAGCCTCTTTCCGGTCTGCCCGCATGTCTTGTGTTTGTATCGGCTATAATTCAGTCTATTGTTGTCGAACCGGCCTTGCATCGCCTTTCACTGCTTCGGTTGAGAAATTACGCCTAAAATTTTTAACTGAACGTTGGTTGAACAGTCACCTCACCGTCGTCGGGCGTTATCTCAACAAATAAAAAAGCGGTTACACAAAAACTAGATCCGCTGACTTTTGTGACAATTAATCATTGAATGCTCAAAGCCAATTTTGGAAAGACTATTGCTACAATTGCATTGGGTGTCATATAATTAAAAAAAGATTAAGTAATTACTATTACTAGATTTGGAGGAAAAAAACAGAGAATAATGTTAGTTCCCAACTTATTCTATCAATAAAATATTACGATTCAAAGTCTTGATACTTCTAACATAGATTTACCAAGAGTCGAAGCACTTAATATCGTATTCTAATTACCAATTTTTAAAAAGCTATTTCCCCTTTTCATTAGACGAACATAATTGAAGCTCAGTTAAAGAGACCTAAAAACAGCGAACTATCAATACCTATGTCATGAAGTTAGAATTTGCAGTGGCGTCATAGATATCAGCCAATCAGACGATAAATAAGAACTTATCCGTTTTCTTATCGCTTTACTCATTGGTTCTTTGTTATCTTTTTACATAAATTGCAAACTTTTTATGCAGGCTAGATTTTAATTGTTCGCGGTTTGAAAGGAAACGGTTTTATGTGTTGTCACCTTGTGACGGAGTGGTTGTTTTTTCCATAATCTTACGTATTATCGTTTTGAGGTATTTGTGGTCACTCTTTTGAACACGTTAAGTATTATAAAGTACAGGAAGGAAATTCCTCAGTGTAGGTAGTGAACTTTTAATCTGTACTTACTTATTTTTATACATTATCAATAAGTACTGCAGCGGCAAAGTGAGCTGAAGTAGACCTTTGCCTTCATGCTCAAAACAAAGACTTAAAGTTTAATCAAATAGTAAATCAAAAATAAAAAGTAAATCGAATATAAAACTTATAGCAACTTAATAAAAGCGCTATAAAAATAGAGTGAGAATTTAAAGCAACACTCGAATTTAAATTGGTAAAGAGGAATATAAGGGAATAATGGCAGTCGTTCCCAGTTGCCTACTCAATCATGCCAAATTCCCAATTTCGAGCTATCTTTATAATTTGGATTACAATAAATTGATGTTGCATTTTTCATTGAGGTATGACATACTAAATATTAAGTGACTACCTGAAGTAATTAAGTACCTGTATTGTCTGCCTGACAGCGTATTTTTACTTCCTTGTGTTTTAATTATACCTAGTCAGGTCATTAATTCTGTCACATGTTTAATATAAAATAATTGAAACAAGTTTATTCATTATGTAACCATATATATACCAAAATGAACTTAACAAAACATAGATTCTTATGACAATAAAGTTTATTCAAAATGACCTCCGTGATTTTGAATACAGCCTTCAATCTGCGCGGCTAGTCGTCTATCGCAGCACAAACGAGGTCCATGTCAATATCGGCGGCTGCCTTAATCAAGGATGTCTTGAGTGACTCCAAATTGGGATGAGGCTTTGAGCACGTCTTTTCCTCCAAGTGCTGCCATATCTTGTAATCTAACGGACTCAAATCTGGACTGGAGGAGGGCCAGTCTTCGTGCCGGATGAAGTCGATTTCACGCGCCAGCCAGCCAGTCTTGTGTGCTCTTCGCTCTATGAGCTGGCGCCGAATCTTGTTGGTATATAATACCCAGTAATAATACTATAATATACTGGTAATACCCAGTGCCTGTTATTGAACATGGTTTGAGAAACAGGTTCCACAAGGTTCGTCAGGACTGTATTTTGATAAACAACTGCATTCGTTTTTACACCTTTCTCACAAAAATGTACCTCAGTTAAGCCCCAATAAGAAACTCCCAACCATACCATGAGCGAGGATGGAAAATGACCTCGTTGGACACGCGGAATACGGTTAAAATTCTAAAAAGTATACATTTTTATTTTCATGACCAAATTGAAATTTGAATTCAATAAACTTTTTTGTGGCATGCATTCTAAAAGAAAAGTTTTTACTGTGTGACAATACTTATGACCTGACTGTGTATATCTTAATATATTTTGTGTTATACTCGTGTTTATGCTTTTTGATGATCGAGTAACTTTTTTTTAATCATCCTCTAACAATTCGGATTATGTTATACCGCAATGTTTTATGCTACTACGTATATACGTATATGCTATTTACGTACGTGGATTACTTTTTTCATTTTGTACATCTCATTCTCTTAATGTAGTATATTTTAGCAAACCTATACGGCGTTTATATACCCATATAGGCATTTTGTTAAATTTATTGGTTATAAATAGATAATTATATCACGTATTACAGTATTGGGATATCCCAAATAATAAATAATCCCTCAAATTGTATCAAATTATAACTTAAGAATAGGCACCCATACACTCAATAATGAATTCGCTACGAGAAAGGCTTTTAATAAAGAATATTGAATCTGATGTTTCGAGAACTTTATCTGAATAGGAAATTGCTTCTATTGAATTTATTGCAAACTCGACTCACTCAACTGCGAACAAGTTTGTAAGAGAGGGAAGATAGACTGTTAAAATCTTCGAAACTTCCAGAACAGTTTCCAGTTTAACACCATTAAAATTTTTCTTTTCATTTGAATACATAAACTTCTTGTATGTTTTATTATAATGAATTTAGTGAGAAATACTTTCTGAGTATTCGTATGAAAAAGTAAACGTGTTTCTGACTTTTGCTGAATAAGGAACGTACCTAAAGGTTAAAACGATTTATATATTAATTGAGCAGATTTAAGAAATTAATACCCATTTTACCAAATTTTACCAAATCTACGTCATTTAATTAATTATTTATATTAGTTTTTATGTATTCATTAAAATTGTTTTATATATTGCATAATGCTTCCTCGCACATTTCTTGTTTAATAAAACTACTTCTGAGCTACTACATATAAAATACAATCCAGTTATTATTACAGGTTTTTGATGTTTAAAGCAAGTTTCAGGTTTTGCTGTAATTTTATTGCCGGACGTTTTAAAATAACCAAACATACAGACAGAGAAACACACTTGCTTTCGTGTTTTTAATATTACTATCTATGGCTAATTTTTAAAACGATTATGTTTACAATCTTTACCAATTTTCACATATTTATGTGAAAATTGGTAAAGATTTGGCCCTCATTTGAGGGGTTTACTTCCCTACGGCTAACATCACAATATAAGTACTAGATAAACTTAGAGCCGATTAGAGATAAGCTGGCAATTATGTAAGGCACTTGCACAGTCGCATCTTATGCGGTGTGGTCAACTGCGATAACTCGCCATGCAACTATTCACTGGATTAGTCGCTAAGTGAGTATGTATCTTTACTCTTAGCAACCTCAGCCTTAAGTATGTAGGTATGGTGCTAAAGCCTCGATGACACGGGGCGGGTTTACAAGCTACAAGCCAGCAAGTTCGCTAGTAGCTTGTAAACTCGCCTCGTATCATCGAGTAGCAGATGGTAAAAAGCCGATGACATGGGCGAGTTCACAAGCTGCTAGCAAACTCGCTGGCTTGTAGCTTGTAAACTCACCCCATGTCATCTAGGTTTAAGCTATTGGATGATTTCGGGATTAAAAGAAGAACGTCTTCTGTAGTAGAAGTCGTTCTTCTTTTAATCCCGAAATCATCAGCAAGAAGACCACATTACTGTAGTGCTACGATGCTATGCTTCGTGTCTGGAAAATGCGTGACTGCAACAAGGTGAACAGGACCTCGAGGGCTCCTCCCAGTCATTTCAACTAGCTCGTGGGTACGATGAAATGATAGGGCCCTTCCCAGTAAAAACCTGGCAATACTCTTGCACCGGTCATCGCCCGACTCGCGCCAAGGGCCCCCAAATGCATGGCGAAAGTGCGGGCGTGGTTGTGGCACCCCGTTAGGATTGGCCACGTACTTGCCAGTGAGTGTCCTCCCAATGAAGATGCCCGGAGTATAAGAGGAGGTAGGTCAGACCCGCAGGCATTGAGAAGGAGAGCGTTCTCCCACTAACAAGTAAGAAATAATGCATAATTCTTTATTTATTTTACATATAAAGTCAAATTAACGTTTACAGTCGGTACAATGCCAACCCAATGAGTAAATGGCAACTCAGATCTACATAATAATATGCATGTCACCGACTGTAGATATAAGTGAAGAATATTATTTCTTACTTTTTAGAGGTTTTGTTTTTCTGAAGTCAGTTTTTATTTTTTGTTAATAAAGGTTTTTGTGTATGGTGCTGTTTGCGGTACATCGCATCACAGCGTTGTGTAGAATATAAAAGAAGATAAGAAAGCGGTAATGTGAATCATCATAAATGAATAAAACAAAGATTTGCTTTCGCCACATTTTCGGTCGCTACTCCTTTGGCTAGTTGACATATCTGTTTTAATTAGCTTTTTGCGCCCATATTAGAGCCGCTTGTATGCTGTTCCACAGATGTTTTTATATTAGCAGATAATAATACTAAATTGCGCTAAAAATCAAGCAAACAAAGCAGAAAAGGTGTCTCATTTAAAGTTAACGTTTATTTCAATGTTGGAGTCACAATTATTAAAGTTGGTGTTGTTATATTTACAAGAGAAAAAAAAAAATATTATGCGGTCTAGTATAAATTATAATTTAAACTAGTTTGAAGCATCTTTCCGGCTTAATTGTCGCATTAATTACCAATAATAATGTTATTATAATGTTATTAGTTTCATTCATAAATAGTTTTGCTGATATTTTCAACATATTAATCATCTTATTTATATTGATATTAATGATTAGGATAGCGAAAGAAAAACATAACTGCAAATTTTTCTAGTGCAGTATCCCTAGCACGAACCATTTTCGAATTAGAATAGTTTGCAAACCGAAATGTCAATGTCAAATTTTGTATGGAAACTTGAACAGCAGCGACACAAAGTACGTATCGAGAACTAAAAATCAGTACACATATGACAATGACTCACTGAATTTGAGGACTCGCAAACGATACGAATTCGATTTTGGTTCGTGCTAGGGGTACTGATAGTTAAAGCTTCGGAAAACAGTCAGCAGCAAAATTGGTGTAGATGTAGTTACACCGCTCAACCACGGACGTCAAACTAAATAGAATTTCAAATGAGGAGCGCATTAAGTCGCCCAAAAACTATTAATGCACTTTGGCGAAATTGTTTCTTTAAGACATATCAGAATTTCTTTAAAAAAACATAGAGATGTTAGATACATATGTTAGATTTGAATATTAAAGGTAAGGTATACTTTCCCTTTTCAAAACGATGTAATGGAAGGTGACTCCAGAAGTATCTCTGAAGTCATTTTTGAACCTGACGGCTTGCCGGTTCTTCTCAGTACAAGGTCTCCCGCCGTAGTTTTGCGAACCGATGGCGTAGCTTCTTGACCTTCACAAGTGCTTGTAACAGCCTAGACTGAATAAATGATTTTTTATTTCGATTGATTTTGATTATTTCTTTTATGGCTAGCTCTATAAATAAGGGAAATAAAATGGACTTATTTTTGACCCTACCTGTTGTTTTTTTAAATCAATTTTAAAGTAAACTATTGAAAATGTTAATATGGTGATTTGTTCTACAATATCAAGGGTCAGTCAAAATATGCATTAATTTAGAAGTTATATATAGGCGCTAGATAGGTGGAGATAATTTTTAATGTCCAATTAGAAACCAATATAAACCTTTATTTAATAGAGTGCCTTTCATTTAATACTAAAACAAATATATTTTTTTAATCTTCGACCTGAGCCAACCTAATTTCTACAATTTTTTGTTCCATTTGTTACTAGCTGTATCTCGCGGTGATACCCGCGGTTTGTTAGGGATATTTTCCCGCAATAAAACATAGCCTATGTGTTAATCCAGGGTGTCAGCTAACTCCATACCAAATTATATTAAAATCGCTCCAGCCGTTTAGACGTGAAGAAATAACAAACATACACACTGACAAAGTTTCGCCTTTATAATATTAGTGTGATATGTCTTATATATCATTGTTATTATGTCTTTTTATTTTCATTGTAGTCGACTGGCGCTCGCTACGAAGGCCGCATTATGTCAACGGCGACACGTCAGCCTCAAAAAACACAACGCAGAGCATTCTCCTGGCCTGCGAGTTTTCGGTCACGAGTTGTGCGTGGTTTGACGACTTTGTCGGATCAGGGAAAAAACATCCTGATAATAAATTTCCAGTAGCAGTTCGACATAGAGGAGGAGATACCATTTAGGAATTTCTAATAGCTAAAAATATTTTGAGACCGATGTCATTTTTATTCATCTTTACAGCTTATTAATGTCCCCACTTGTGGGGTATAGGTTTTGCTTATAAATAAATAAATATTTTCAACACTCACACCAATTAGCCTAGCCCCAAAGTAAGTACTTTAAGGCTTGTGTTATGGGATACTAGGGTAACGGATAGAATACAAATACTTTACATATATAAGTATATTTATATAGAAATACATATTAAACATCCATGACTGGAGTACAAATGCTCGTGTTCATCACACAAACATCTGCCCCCACCGGGATTCGAACCCTCGAGTCGGCGACACCATGAAACCCGGCGTACAAACCACTCGGCCACGGAGGTCGTCAAACCACCACGCCTATGGATAGAATAGGAAGATTTAGCCAAGATACATACAATATCTGACGATCTCCGTGGCCGAGTGGTTTGTACGCCAGATTTTAAGTTGTCGTCTGCTCGGAGGTCTTAGGTTCGAGTCTCGGTGGGGGCAGATGTTTGTGTGATGAATACGAGCATTTGTTGTTCTCCAGTCGTGGATGTTTAATATGTATTTCTATATAAATATACTCATATGTATCTGTATACGTATTCTTTCCGTTACCCTAGTATCCCATAAAACAAGCCTACAGTGCTTACTTTGGGGCTAGGCTAATTGGTGTGAGTGTTGGAAATACTTATTATTTATTTGTTATTATTATAATAAGTTGTAATGAATTTCGATTTTATTATGTCACATAAAAATGTAGCTAAAATTAAGGATGATAAATGCAAATTGACATGAATTCGGATGGTATTTTTGACGCAATTGTATGTCCATTCGACTTAAAGTCGGAACAAATAGAAAAAAAATACCAATCAACATTAAAGTAGTTAATTAATTAAGTACAAGTCAATAAAACCAGGTAACAGCAACTTAAATGAATACCTTAAATTAAATGTTATTTTCAGAATCTTAAATTCAACGAATGAATCTGCACAAAGATAAAACTGGTTCAAATGGAAATCACCCCAAGAGATAATCAATTAAAAGAACTGCCAATTATTTCACACAATTATTTTAGCTACACACATAGTATATACCATACGAACAAAACATATTTTTATAATGTGACAAATGTTTCAGAATATTGAATATGTTTAACTAATCTCTTGACGACCTGGTCGAGTGGTTTTCATGGTGTCGCTGACTCGAGAGGTCCCGGGTTCGAATCCCGGTGAGGGCAGATGTTTGTGTGTTGAATACTAGCATTTGTACTCTAGTCATGGATGTTTAATATGTATTTCTACATAAATATACTTATATATGTACTGTATATGTATTCTATCCGTTACCCTACTAGTATCCCATAACACAAGCCTTACAGTGCTTACTTTGGGGCTAGGCTAATTGGTGTGAGTGTTGGAAATATTTATTTATTTATTAATCTCTTTAATTTACATGATTAAAAAATAATCAATTAAAGACAACTTCTACTATATATATGTGTTTTATATTGCTTGATCTATACAATAGATGTTTTACGGATAAATTGCTGGGTCTTTTTCACAAAAACAAATACCTTTACCAGAAACTGATATTCTTTAAAGCCGATGACGGTGGTTATATAAAATGGGATTAAAAGGAGATTATATTTCGTTATAATTGCTTTTACTTTTATTATCGAATAGTAAACATCAGAATAGTTTTTTGCATAAAATTAATTGTTAGTCTTCCGGTCAGTTATAAGAAGAACTTATGTTTCATTTATGTTTTAGGATAGAAATTATGAACGCATAAATATTTTGTCTAGGTACACATTACAAATTCAAATCCGTCTGATTCAAATTTCAATGTAATTGTTGTAATGACCTTATCAAAGGTTGCAACTACAATTTGGTCCTCATCATTGTGCGTATGGTCAATGTTTTCCGGTGTTCGATTAACAGGTATTTTTTTTAAATTCTTCTTACTTCACAAACAGAAAAAATAAAATTGAAATGACCAATTCTGATTATATTGAGCTGTCCGTACTTTATCTTCTGCTCGGCATTTCTACACTGTGTGATTGTTTGTAAGGCTCGCGAAAACCTCACTAATGATGCCCGCCTGTATCGTTCAGTGTTCGTCATCATAATATTTTTGGGCGTTTCTTGACGAGAACTTGTTACTTGAGAGTTTGCTGCGATATTATCAACCGAATACCTAGAAGCTTAAAGATTATTCAATACTCTCTGATCATAAGATACAATTGTAATTACCTCACATTTCGATATTCGTACATGACGTGATTAATAATTACCTCCATTTTTGTTACAGATGATCCAAGCGTGTGTTTGTAAGTATCTTTGACTTCAGTAATGACTACCTACCAACTTGTAACGAGTAAGTTATATTTATTATATTGTGTGTTGGTGACCGCATCATTAATTTGTTGCAAATATCTGAGTAAAATGTTCAAAACAACTGTATCTCCCAAGAATTGTGTTTATAATCATCATCGTCAGCCTATTAATGTCGCCACTGCTGCGGCTCAGGCCTTCCCTATGGATGAAAGAGGGAGATTGGGCCATGACCCACCACGCGGGCCCTGTGATTGGTTTTAGTGTTTATAATATTTTTTACTAAAATGACTTTTTTAAAAATCTATAGTAAATTAATAATTAAGTTTATAGATAGTATTTTTTTATTAAGCATTTAACTGCTAGATGTTTATTTTCATAATTAAGTTTATTTTTATGTTTATTTTCATAATAAATGGATATTTCCATCTATCAGTATCACTGTTATTGGAATAGTTTTCCTCTTATGTAGATCCTGATTTTGTGTGTGTCATATTTCTTTTCTCTATTTCCATAATTAAGTTTTTTTCTAAATTTATATTCATAATTAGTGGATATTTCTGTCTATTCAGTATCACTGTTATTGGGATGGTTTTCCTCTTATGTAGATTCTTGTTTTGTGTGTCATCTTTCTTTTCTCTATTTTCATAATTAATTTTTTTTTATTTATTTTCATAATAAGTGGATATTTCTGTCTATTCAGTATCACTGTTATTGGAATGGTTTTCCTCTTATGTAGATCCTTGTTTTTGTGTGTCATCTTTCTTTTCTCTATTTTCATAATTAAGTTTTTTTTTATTTACTTTCATAATAAGTGGATATTTCCGTCTATTCAGTATCACTGTTATTGGAATGCTTTTCCTCTTATGTATATCCTGGTTTTTGTGAGTCATCTTTCATTTCCAACAGTGCAGCCTTCGTTGGCTTCGTTTGAATAAAAAAAAAATAAAGTTAACAACTCGTTAGGTATATAATAAATTCCGACTAAAACTGCATCAGTTGAAGAACTTGACTGTCTGCTACTTTTAGTCGATAACTTTTCAATAACCGTTGTCTTTAAAAACCAAATCAATAATATTGAGGGATGTTGACTAACTTTTTATTCATCGTCTGTCTGGTACCTAGATTATTAAAAAAATATTGGACAAGTATTTTTTCTTTATTCGCATAATTATGACATTACTGAGATATATTTGAAATGTTGCATGACGTCACGTCTTGGTACAATTTTTACTTTGAAGTGAGGTCACGAGCACCCGGTTCTCCCAAAATTTTCATGCTCTTTATCACGTTTTGGTTGATTGATAAAAAGAAATACGTGTCTATTAGTTTTTGAATCTTTAATCTTACTGACGTACTTAATAGAATTTCGTTTATTTTACCCGTCATCATCTCTATAATAAATATAGAGATTGATCAGTTGCCTCGGTGGTAACATAACATTTTTTTAGACAAGGCGTTTGACCACAATCTCGCCTGGCCTGCCTAGAAAATGCCTGTTCACTCTGGCCTTGAAGATGTCCAGATTATATTGGTCCGGGAAAACAGACCTCGGCAAGGAGTTCCACTCCCTAGCCCTTCGCAATTTAAACAAATGACGACCTCCGTGGCCGGGTGGTTTGTGCGCCGGGTTGTGGATGGCCAGGCCACCTGTGTCCAGGTGTCGCCTACTCGACAGGTCCCGGGTTCAAATCCCGGTGGGGGCAGATGTTTGTGTGATGAATACGAGCATTTGTTCTCCAGTCATGGATGTTTAATATGTATTTCTATATAAATATACTTTTAAATGTACTGTATCTGTATTCTATCTGTTACCCTAGTATTGCATAACACAAGCCTTACAGTGCTTACTTTGGGACTAGGCTAATTTGTGTGAGTGTTTGGAAATATTTTATTGTTTATTTATTTTATATTCAACAAATCGCAATCATCTTAAAGTTTGCGCAAGCGTATTCACAATATAATAGCTGATGGTTGCTTTTATCAAAGTGTTCCGTTCCGTTTATGCCGAAAACCGGTTGTCAGTAAGGTCACGTGTAGTGCTCTAGTCGGAAACATTTAACCTTAGTGTGGGCTAAGACGGCGTTTGACCAACGGAAAACAATTCTAGACTTCTATCATGTATATTTTTAAATTTATTTTAACCCAGCTTTATTTGAAAGAAATGGAAGAAACTGCGAAATTTATTTTTTTCAATATTATTAATGGCGAATACGAACGAAAGTAGAAACATTGATAATTATTAACTAATAGGACAGCCTACTAATTAATAATTATAATTGACTAGGTAATACTGTAAATTAAAGCTGTCTTTACTAATAATAAGAGTCTTCGTAAGTTATAAGGGCTATGTTTTGATTCCGTAAAAGCAATTACTATATAAAAAGAATATTTAAGCAACAATATTGATACTAATTAATCATGTGAATCTTCAGTTTACTATAACTATTGATAATTAAGTGTTCTAGGTGATTTCTCATTATTCTTCCTAATAATGAGCGCATTGAACTGTTTTTTTTTTGAGTGTGTATGCTGTTGGCAAAGGCGGATCCAGCTTTGGCGCCAGGGGTCAGGGGGTCATATAGTCATGGTCAAGTCACAGTGGGTACAGATTGTGAAGTGGGTACAGATGGACCCAGTCCAGGGAGGGTCATGACCCCCATGACCTCTGGATCCACCCTTGGCTGTTGGTCGTAGATGACCTTTACAGCGTCACCGGGTTTGGGGACGGCGAGATCCTAAGGGGATCTCAAGCCGAGAATTGGCGAGTGCCTCTAGAGGTATTCCAGTCGAATGGCATCTCCGCATTGAACTGTTAAGGGTAGAACGGTACCCTTAGTACGAACCATTATCGAATAATTTGCGAGTACGAAATGTCAATGTCAAAGTTTGTATGGAAACTTGAACAACAGCGCATTTCGGACTCGCAAACGTTACGAATTCGATATTGGTTTGCAAGTCTTCACCCGCGACTGTGGTTAGACGACATGAAAAGGTAAAGTGGCCCATGACATAACCAAAATATAGTCCTTGAATTAAGTACATAAACATCCAATCATCTATATAATCTATGGTCTGCCGTGTGATACGTTTGTATTACCAAGGTTGTTGCATAAATTAGGCTAAGTTTAGTAGATACAATTAATCCCAACCAAGTCTCCATTATCCGAGGCCATAAACGTCGTTCGAATGGTAATTTGCGATAAACAGTCATTAAACCATTGCTGTGGTTACGAACTATCGAATAAAACACTTTAAAATGATTCAAAAAGACAATTTTTACATAATATTTGATCTTTGCAAACTTTGCTTTAATACAAGTAAACACAATAAAATAATAATTTATATTTGCAGTCTTTTGAGTTGGGATAAAAGAAACAGATTTTGATATAAACTGGCCTGCTCCCTAAAAGGGTAATTAAAATTACATTCAAAGAAACAATATTTATCGAAAAAATGCGAGGACAGAGCATACTTTAGTACACTTCTCAAATTATGCACACGTATTCAGAAACCCAAACGTAGGCAAACGTAGTGTAGGAAGTCCTCAGGCACGATGGAGTGACGATTTGCGCAAGGTGGATGGCAGGAGCTGGATGCGAGTAGCCCAAGATCGATCTGAGTGGCGTGCAATTGGAGAGGCCTATGTCCAACAGTGGACTAGGATTGGCTGTTGATGATGATTCAGAAACCCTCGTTAATAGACTTAAATCAACAATATGCAATGTTCACAGACATATGGTTTCTATGAATAACCTCCTTGTGTTGTAGTGTTAACTTCAAATGATGAAAAAAATATTCCTTAACTAACTCGGGATCAAAAGCAGATTTGGGAAATTGCTTTATTCGTTTACAAGGTGATCCAAAGAAGATTGGAAACGTGTTAATAATGACAAGATGTCACGAAACTGATCAAATGATATTGACATCAAAGGGACTTTGAGGAGGAAAATCTAACCGCAGTAAACTTTACTGCCACAAGCTAAGAAAATTAATATAGAGTCCGTGCGGAAAGAGAATGTGCGTGGCGAAAAACGGAACTAACATGAACATTTTTATCTGGCAATCAAACCCAGCAATCTGTAAAACGTCAAAGTTTTGTATTGATACGGATTTGTTTGTTGTTGTGATTTCTTACGGTTTTTTTTTGGATTTAATCATGTCTAAAAGGGGTACAACCTTACAAATACGGTAGAAAAGCACTACAGCGCCCTCCAATCTAAATCCCATTCTCTTTCCGCACAGACTCTATCGGGAAAGTCTAATATGAATTCAGTTTGACTGGTGTAGGTAGGCACTTTTTATTGATACATGTAAAAAGTCAACACTACAAAAATAAGTTATGAATCAGGTTGAAGAAAACATTTCCAAAGAAAACATACATGCATAGGTATGTTAGTACGTTATATTTTACCCCATACAAACTTAGCGGGATCTGCAGAATATCAAAGGTGCGGCAATTTCTCTCGGTCTCCGTGGCCGAGTGGTTTGTACTCCGGGATTCAAGGTGTTGCCTACGAAGGTTCGAATCCCGGTGGGGACAGATGTTTGTGTGACGAATACGAGCATTTGTACTCCAGTCATGGATGTTTTTTAAGTATTTCTATATAAAGATACCTATACTTGTAACAGTATATGTATTCTATCCGTTTCCCTAGTATCCCATAACACTGTAGCGGCCAAAATCGCCACCACTTATAAATTGCGCCAGAGTCGGGAATCATACCACACACCACGAACGTCAATCCCCACGACAATGGCTAACTAGAACCTAAGTCCAAATCTCAGAGACGCCCTCTAGTTGAGCCGACGCCCTTAGGTTCGACTGAGTGGAGCCTCCGTCCGGATAAGTTATTTTGTTTATTTATTTATTTATTTATACTTAATGCACAAGTGTACAAAGGCGGACTTAATGCTATAGGCATTCTCTACCAGTCAACCATAGGGTGTTGCAGATAAATAGTTGCAGGGTGCACAACTCAGATGGAAAAACAAGACGAACAGATATAAATACGAAGTAGTCATATACATAATTACACATACATAAATAAGTTCTTACATATAGATAACCATACATTTAAATTTACACTTAAACACATACATATATATACATACATACTTACTAAATAAATACATAAGAATGACGACTAACGTTTAAGCTAGACTGCTTGTTTTTGTAAAAAGCTTCGTAGCTTGGTTTTGAAGCTAATTTTGTTGGTGGACATTCTAATATCTAGAGGGAGTTCGTAAGTTACCTTCACCTTGTTGAAGGTTACAGCGAAATAGGTAGCACTGCTTTTTGGTGATGGTTCTCTCTGTTCTCTGTTAGTTAATAAGGTTCAGGGGTTGTGGTAGGGAATTGGGGTCAGGCCGGCAAATTGAGCGTGACCTGTGTGGCACAAAAATTACTTGCATGTGCGTTCCTACAAAATAATGAACCCCTCACTAGTCGAAACATCATATAATTAATTAGAGGGATCTTTTAATTTATTTTCGTCTAAATAACCATTAATAACATCATGGATTCAGTAATTAATTTAGATTATATCTTGAGGTCATTTTGTTTTTGGAAGCAACTGTTACATCAAATAACGTGTTGGTAATCGTGCGATAATTAAGTTATTAAATTTTCATTTCGTTTACAGTGTGTGGTTAATTTAATCATTAGTGCCTATAAACATAAACTTACAGTGTCATTATCATTAATGATCAGTGAAATAATTCAATTGGCGGAAAATAAATTGATCGTTACAGTATTACGGTTCCACAAAAACCGACTTCATAAAAAACAAAACCTCAAGTAACAATTAATTAACTATTGCTAACCCAAGGGAACGCAGATCTATCAGACATGCATGTACCTAATATCAGACATGATCGTGGTCAAACACACTAAAAATTACATTTAGGCCTTCTATAAACTTGTTTAAAAATGAGACAACTCTGAATTTAGTCATACGATATGCGATTGATATTTGCAATCAATCACAATAAAGAGAGAACCAATTGATCCGTTATCTATACCTACATATAATAAAATGGTAGAAAAGTCTAAACTGTACATTTAATTTTTTTTTAAAAGAATACTTGGGGTGTAATCTACAATCGATACCGAAGGCAAAGGTTTTTAGAATTTTGGTCTGTATGTATGCCCGGGATAAACAAAAAGTACTGCATGGATTCAATTCAAATTTGGCACGAATATTCATTTTAAGTCGGGTCAACACATAGACTACATATTATCACGAAACTCCACCCCAAAAAGGTAGTAATACGGGGATTGGAAGTTTGTATGAAAGTCCTATGTTTTTTAAGGTAAGAGACTTGAAATTTAACATGTATGCTCTATAAATGGTGTAGAGGTGTACTAATTATGTATCTTTAGAAATTAACCCCCTTTTGGGATCAAACAGTATGTGTAAATACCTAACGCCACGCGTACGAAGCCGCTAGTCGCCCAATATTCCTTTTCTGTTCAGAAAACAAATAACAATGGCAACGATAATATCACAAAACCTAACAGCCATAGATACTGTTGGGCTATGTGGAACTATTTTCGTCGCTTTGCTCATGTCTTGTCGCCTAATGATCTTTTTATACAATCATTAACTAGACATAAATAACCTGCTTATCTAAAGCGCTGTAAGTGGTCTATTTTTTTTTTGCGAACTTGCCTTTGCCTTTTTGTATAAACATTGTCAATTTTGTTTACTGCTGGCTGTGTCTCATAGATGACATTGTTTGTTGTGTTTTTCTCCAGCCTTATTCAAATTTATTAACAATAAACAAACACAATAAGTAGGTACCTAACTATTTCATGTTGGTACTGATCAATTGCCTTCTCAACACCGCTTCCTTTACCTGCCATCTTTCATTTTCTACCTTCTAATATGCATATGGCATCCAATGACGTATAATATATAGACATTTACGCCAACATTATTGCATTTTAAAATGGCACAAGTAGTCGCCGCCGCCCCAACATCCCTTTGCGACAGCCGCCAATAGAGAATACTAAAGTCTTAGATTAAAACATTGTTTTAATCTAAGACTAAAGTAGTCTCATTCATAAGCAGTACCCCTAGCACGAACCAAAATCGAATTCGTAACGTTTGCGAGTCCGAAATGCCATTGTCAAATGTTTACTGATTTTTAGTTCCCGTTACGTCCAAAGTGCTGCTGTTCAAGTTTCCATACAAAATTTGACATTGACATTTCGGTTTGCAAACTATTCGAATTCGATAATGGTTCGTGCTAGGGGTACAGTACCCTTAGCACGAACCAATATCGAATTCGTATCGTTTGCGAGTCCGAAATGTCATTGTCAAATGTGTACTGATTTTTAGTTCTCGTTACGTACTTTGTGCCGCTGCTGTTCAAGTTTCCATACAAAATTTGACATTGACTTTTCGGTTGTGTCGACGGTGTCAGCAACTGTCAAAATAAGTACAATCACTAAATATTTTTACGTAAATTTCTTTAAAACTATACTTACGAATGAATTGACACGTTTTTAGGGTTCCGTAGTCCTGATAAGGAACCCTTATAGTTTCTTCATGTCCGTCTGTGTGTCCGTCCACGGTTTTGTTTGGAGACCGTTAGGACAAGAGAGTTGTAATTTTCTGGAGATATGTATATCAATCATGCCGACAAAATGTTAAAATAAAATTTTGAAAAATATTTTTTTTAGGACTGGTCTCCTACATATAACCTGGAGATGATTTAATTTTTACGTGTAGGACAAAATTTTAAGGTTAAAATTGATTTATTAGTTTAAGAGTAATAGTCATCAACTTATGTATTAGAAAATTTCTGACCTAATGAAAATTCCTTTGAAGAAAACATTAAAAGTGATTTAGACGAATTAATTACTTAAAATAAAGACTTTTGCAAAATATTTTGCGGTGACGAAGAGCAACTACGGAACCCCACACTGCGCGTAGCACGACACGCACTTTTCAGGTGTTTTTCTTGTCTCTAATAGTTTCCGTGTATCTTTAACACACATAGGGCTTTTGTCTGGAAAACGTAAATAAATTTACACGTTGTAGTAAAGTGTAGCCGCGGCGAGATAGCGTGTCCGACTGAATGCAATTCGGTGTAGGTATGAACTTTAAAACATAGACTGCATGTTTATCATTTACTGTGTACAAAATTCTTTAAAATGTGATTATATAGCGATTCAATCTTTCTAATGAAAATGAAAGGAAAAGAAATTGAACGAGGTACTTACTTACCTACAGTGTTTTAAACTCTGTGAAACTACTTTTTGAAGGTGTTGTACGTAAATGTTGTTTATCAACTGATATGAATTCGTCACTAGGAGGGGGGCGGGATACTACCTGAGGCCGTATACAGAAAGAAAGCTGGAAGCCGACAAGCGCTGATAAGCGCTGGTAACAGTTACATAAAGGAAGCAGACTGAAGCGTTGTTATTTATTAATTTCAAAGGGCGGTGCCAGCGCTGACCAGTGCTTGTCGGCACTTGTCGGCGCTTATCGGCGCTTATCGGCGCTGATCCATATAAATGCTTGCGTCGATTACCGACAAGGACCAGCGCCGACAAGCGCTGGTCGGCTTCCAGCTTTCTTTCTGTATACAGCCTTATATTAGGCACGGACCTGAAATAAGGTAGGTACAAATTGAACTTAGCTGTAAAAAAAAGTACCTCATGTTAGTAACACCAAACAAATAAGTTTAAAGTTTAATAAGTTTCACTCTATGAATATTATGATCCAATTAAACTCTCCAATTGAACTCTGCGCATATATTTCACCTATGATAACAGTGTAATACCTAAACTGCTTTTGTTTGTTACACTAATGTATTAGGCTAAGCCAGTTCATTCGCTGTGTGTCATTTGTCTGCGGATAACGGTCACCCTCCATTTATTATTAAAACAGAATGGGTCGAAAGCCCACGCGACGACGCACGCCACAGATAATAAGCTAAATAATTAAACAACATGGCGAATGACAATTGTTACAGATTATAAAAAGAAGGAAGTACATACGACAGTCCTACATAGACATGAAAACCTTTTTGCTAAACTTTCGATTTTAAAGAAGTATTTATTTTAACATTATGACCTCATTTTTAGAAAACAAATACTCCATTATCGCATAGGAGATGCGAATGAGCTCATGCATGATTAATCATTGCTATTCTACTCCTAAACCAGGTAGGGGGCCGTTCAAGTATTACGTAAGCAGATTTATTACAATTATTTACCCCCTTCTCCCCCTTGTCAGCAAAAGTAAGCAAAGCTCTTACTCCCCCCCTCTCGTGCTTACGTAAGCATTGGTACCTATGCATTTTTCCTTTAATGTATTCTGTTTTTTTTATTCATTCATGAGCTTTCATGAGCTTCATGAGCAGCAGTACTTAAATAGGCTTAGGATAGAGGACTTTATCGCACATAATATTCATTGAAACAAACTTTATTAACACAGTATTCAACATTGAGTAAGGTCCTATTAGGAGCAAAACCAACTTCTTTCGAATTTTTGGTATATGTATACAATCTTCAGTCAATGATACCCGAATCCATGCTGCTGACGTAATCACTATCTCGACCCCCCACCCCCCCATGTCATCAAAAATAAGCAACGCAAAGACCCCCCTGCCCCCCTATAGTGCTTACGTAATACTTGAACGGCCCATAGGTAATGGCATCTTTAAAATAAAACTGTAAGCAATATGATCATTCTCGTAATTGAATGATACAAAAATGTGTCACGTTACCTAGTGTAATAGAACAGATTTCTCGGAATCATCTCGTCACCTACTCCCGTTGTTCACGAATACAATCAAAGATCTTTTTTCACTCCTCTCTCAACATTAACGCAACAGCGCTCAATATGAATGAGTGCATAACCACTGCCGGATTTAGGGGAGGGCAACCGGGGCGAAAGCCCCGGGGCCTCCACAAACGGGGGGCCCCCACAATAGAGACGGAAAAAAAAATCATTCAAATTCCAACTAGTAAACATCTTTTCCTTTGATATTTTTTTTTGCTCTTTTACCTTTACTTACAACCTACAGTACTTTGTACATCTAACATACGTGATTATTTGATTATATTAATCTTAAATAACAGAAATCATTGATCTATATTTGTTCACTCTAATCAGGCAATCAGTGAAATATCAAAATCTCAAATGGCCCTGATAAGCACTTCCAATTCACTACCCATCTTGAGGGAGTACCTCATTTGCTTAATGGCTGAGTGGGGTGGTACTTGCCCGCAGGGCCGAATTTAAGGCAGGGCAGGTGGGGCTGTGGCCCAGGGGCCTCCACAACAGCTTAAGAAATAACAACATTTCGATGGGTTAACAAGAATACAAATCCTAAGTGGCCCGGGGCCTCCACAATCCTAAATCCGGCCCTGTGCATAACACTTATTTAGCTCTGCTATAGGTACCACCACATTGTGCAACATAATGTCAACAGCTAAACGTTCATTATAATCCCACGCTTCATCCTCAGCAATAAGGAGAGAGTATACTGAATTTATTTGGCTGTGAATATTGAATATTTGGATTGAGTTCATTCCAACTATCATAATATACATATACATACATACGTATCTTTCGAAGCCTCCCTTTAACGGTTCAGCAGTTGACTATTTGGTTATCATTAAGATTCCCGCTTGGATTTCCAAGTCGTCCTTGATTGCTTTGGAACATATCAATACATCTATAATAAATTCAATGGATGAAGATGTCAATGAAATCTATCTAGATATAAAATCAATTGAGGTTAAAACTCGAGAACGGCTAGACCGATTTAGCTGATTTTGGTTTTGAAATTGTTGTCGTAGTCCAGGGAAGGGTTGAACGGTGAGAAAATATGGAAAAATTGCGAGGAAGATAGTAAAAACGACAATTTCATTTTCCTATATAAACTGTTCTACCTATACTTTTCTGTCAAACATTTGACGTTCGTCCCTTCGGTACGGCAGACCATTGTAAACGGTACGAAGTTCGCTGGGTCAACTAGATATAAATATGTATGAAAAACTTACCTAAAAGCTTAGTGCCTGTCTTAGCTTTTTGGATTTGTTTGTGAGAGAGGAAATACATATTTGACATTGTGGGTTATCTACAATGCGAAAAAATGGCGCTGCCTTGCAGCTTATGAAAGGCTAGAAAGAATTCGACACATCCGTCGGGGCCGCGGTAGCATAATGGTCAGTGCATTCGCCCGGATAGCGAAGGGTGCGGTTTCGAGTCGTGTCTACTGCCTGGTCCGCGTGGAATATTTACTAGTAATATTTTCTTTAGATTTAAACATCGAGCAGTTACATGATTCAAAATTTGTTTTTTATATAATTACATATTTTTCAGGCAAAGAAAAATTTAAGTTGAGATTCGAAATCAAAACTGATTGCAGCTTTAAAAATGTGAATACGTTTATTTGAAAGCTTAGTTTTGATGTCGATTTTTGAAAATTCGTAAAAGTCACTTTCTCCGTCTATCTGTATATCCGCTAACTCCTCCTTAACCACGAAACGGATATTGATGCGAATTTCATCTTTGTCGTTAGATTTTTTTCACGTAATGTTAATATGTATACCGATGCGAAGCAAGGCCGGTTCACTAGATTATAAATACACATTAAAATTCAAGTATTAAAAATATATTAGTATCTATATACATAAATCATTATGGAATCACCTATAGTTTTTTATTTTATTTATTAGCTCACAAAACAAATTACAATTACATATTAAAAAACAAAGCAATTACAATATTATAAAACCAAACTGCAACTCTCAATATGTGGGCATAACATGTTAAAATTTTATGGGCTGAAGTTTACAGAAAAAAATATTTAAAATCTTATTTCAACAATTAAATAAAACAAAAAAACACTATAACAAAAGTACAAATGGACATTTTGTTTTGTGAATGAAGTATTAATCTTTGGATTTATTTCCTAAATTCAAGAATCCAACTACAAAAGATTTGCAAAGAACAAACATTCAAAATTATTATGTGTGTGTGTTGTTTTGCACATCACTCTAACCTCTCGTTTTCACCACGAAACAAGTCATAAACTAGTTTTGTACTAAACTTCTAAAATACATGTTGTAGTTGTTTAAAACATTTTTTCGTTTACACTGCTTAGACAACTGGTACCTTAACAAGTATTAATCACTCATTTACTTCACATATTTTGTTTCTCCAACAAGTTTGATACAAGTATTGTATTATAGGTACCTGAAGATGAGTTTGAACAAAAAATTAAGACTTGTATAAAATTTATTAAATACATGTATTATACCTTGGTGTAAACGAGGGGTTACGCATATAATAAATACAACATAATATGTTGCCGTTGGGCGTCAAATGAGTCTGAAACTTTAGACAACAATCAAATCAGTCATCTCATCTTTCGTTCTCGATTACATCACTTCCTTAATTTTTCGAAGTATCATTTCACTCCGATTTTAGACCTTACGACGAGGAACATTGGTCCATATTTGAATAGCGTTACCTGCGTGAACAAAAGTACCGTGAGTCTATTGAATATTAAAATAAAAAGGAACTCTTGCGTCTATTATAAGTTGTAACGTCTTGCAGAAGTGCTGAGGCCGTCATTGTGAAACTCAACGTGATCATTGCTTTCAGTTTATTGCTTGAAATAATTATGCAACTTTTGTACTTAATATGATAAAATCACCTACATTTTTTATGTGTTTTTTTTTTTGTTGTTGTTAAAAGTTTGGCAAATAAGTGTATGTGGCCTGCCTGCTGATAAGCGGCGCTTTAGACGCTTGCGCACCTTCTATACAGAATTACTCGCACGTCTCGACCCCGTGGAGCCATGGACCCTTACTCACAGACAGACATACTAACGTCACCCAAAAGTACTTTTACTTCACTGTGAACTTATGCAAGGTTGATGGTACTCCCCAAACGGGTAAAATTATTATTTGACGGATATTAAAGTATATAATTTTTATTTTGATATGATCGACTGATATTAATATACCTGATTTTTATTTTCATAAAAGATCCTGCTAACCTCCACCTGATTTTAACGATGTGTAGAGTCCACAAAGTTACCAAAATAGCCGATGGAGCAAAGAAACTTAAGTACCCCACCTTGCCGCGCCGGCCCAAATAAGGTTACTGGAAGTAAATTACTAAGAATTTATAATATTCCCCGCTGCATTTAACTAAAGGGAACAGTATAGGAAACTGTTATTTTTCTGCAGACTCCTCTAAGCTGGAGAAGACGGGTGCTCCGATACGAACGGAAAAGCCGCTACCTTAAAAAAATTACTGTGAATCAAAATGCAATTTTAAATATAAAGTTAAATAAATGCAGTCTCAATCACTCCCGTGTTATCAGCTGAACGAATTTGAAATTGAATGTATCGGTAAGGTTTATTATAATATGAAACGCTTTGGTCATACTTTGTTTCTAATTGCTCTGGTAACATTATTATTAAAAACCAATAATAATTTGATCGAATTGATATTTTTAATGATTTTTTTTTCTATTGCTAATTAAGCTTCGAAACATCCCTTGTTAGTAGTTGGGTAGAGCTTTTCAACTTTATTATACTATACTAGCTACCGTCCGCGACTTCGTCTGCGTAAGTCTTTAAAATTTTCGGGTTAACAAATAGCCTATGGTCTGTGGCACTTACAAATAACGTGGCTTTCTATTGGTAAAAAAAAATTCAAATTCGGTTCAGTAGATCCAGAAATAACCCCTACATCCTCATAACCTTAACCTCTTCATAATATTAGTAAAGAATATTATAATACCTACATGATTTTCTTCTTTCTTGTGCCTTTTAATGCCTTCAACCTTTAAATGTCCCCACTGCTGGCCTGCTGGCCTTTATATTATAAATATCTGAATGTAGTCGTTAGCGTCCACAAATCCGCATTGGGCCAGTGTGATGGATCATGGCTCTATCTCCGTATGGATCCAGGGAAGGCGTGTGCCCCAGTAAGGAGGACATCAAAAGACTGATAGCGATGATGTTAAGAGCTATATAGCATCATACTAAATATTTATCACCCAACCACGTAGTTTTCAAGACACACGTTCTCCTAAATAACGGGCGGTAAATTTTTTTTTTATGTAACTTAATCCGTGGTTCGGCGGGCTTTGGACGCAGTGTTACGAACATAAAACCACTCGTTTCGCCGTACTGACCTAATTTACACTCGACCAGACGAGCCTTTTGACCCCTCCCTCTATTATATTACGGTAATTGAGTCGTGAAAGTTTCAATATAAGGGCCAGTAGTGATAATATTTTATGGTGAATAAAGTTTATTTTCACGGAAAGGCATCGAGAAATTTTCGTTTATTACCTTCTGTTATTTTCGATGGGGTAAGAGGTATTATTATTTTTAGGGGTCGAATCTCGCGAGATTTTTTATTACCGTTATTTGCTATAGTGACCCATTATTATTTTTTAAAGGAATTTTTGAACAAGGCCACGGTATATTCACTGTGCGGACGGACCTCTTTTTCCAAGCTTAACCTTGTAAACTGTAATAACATAAGTTATGGTTAGTCGTTGGGTAGGTCTCTCAAAAACATTGAGGGTTTGTGAAGACAACTTTTCAATTAAGCGATCTGTTTGTGAAATATTAAGCTTTAATGTAAAACAATAGATTCATTTTTATTCGTGTTATGTATGAATAAATGATAGAAGTACGTACGACACTTAGACAGTTTTGAGAAACTAAAAAACTAACTTCTATGTTTACAACGAACGAGCATTTGTACTCCAGTCATGGATGTAAACGTTGATGCTGCTTTGGTCTCGAAGTGGAATTGGAATTAGGTACCCCATCAAGGTGAAGAAACTAGCGGTCAAAATTTTCCCTGCGCTCCTCGATCGCTTCACTTTCGTAGGCGTCGGTTCATTTTGAAACATCCAAACTGTCAACTGACGCTTTGTTTCTGGATCGTATTGATAAATCCAGGATTCGTCGCTTGTCACAAATTCGTAAACGCGCCGTGACGAGCCTGCATCAAATTTTTGTATTATATCACTTCACCAATCCACACGGCCCTGCTTCTGAGCTTCGGTGAGGTAGTGCGGCACCCAGCGAGACCCTCCTCCTTACGCAAAGGTTCTCGTGCAAAATCTTGTGAACACTTCCTGAACCAATCTACAGAGTATGCTAAATCTCTTCATACGTAATTCGTCTGTTTGCTTGAATTTATTTGTTTACTGCCACCACACCTTCTTCGGTGACAGCCATCGTAGGACGACCACTCCTTTGTTCATCCCCTAAAGTAAGAAGACCGCGTTTGAACTCGCTACACCAGCGGTAGATGGTTGCTTTTGAAGGACCTTCATCCATAAAAGCAGTTCGAAATCGATCAAATGAATCATCAGGTTTTAAGCTACATTTACAATCGTAAAAAATCATAGCACCAAAATGTTCTCTATGCAGATCCATTTTTTTAATGAGACAAGAAAAATATAATTTATTCTCGAGAAAATGCGGCGGGAAATTTGGAAATGGAACAGTGGTATTGTTACTTTAAAATAATCGAAGTTTTCATTTTTTTCGTAAAACTTTGAGTGGCCTGGTATATATAAAACTCTCTTTAAATAGCTTGAAGCCATAACATAGCATAACTAATGTTTTTTGTAGTACTACGTACCTAATGTTGCATTAGAAATTAATAGCGATAAGTAACCAGATAAGGTTTTGATTATCTAAGTAATCAGGTATAAATAGAACTCCGCGTAGACATACAATTATATTATTGTAACTGTCAAAGTTTTTGTGCAAATAAATAACTTGTGCTGCTTATATTTTTTTTAATTAATAATATGTGTTGCAAGGATAGCACAACATAAGTTAAAATGAAAGTTTGGGCGTCAGTACTCTGACCAGAGTATTTATGTTCGGTTGTATTTTATTAGTTTTTAAGAATAGAGCACACAGTTACAATTTCTCGTTTCTCTTTTATTATAAGAGCATTTACATTCGCTTGTGTTTTATTCTTTTTTAAGAATAGTGTACACAGTTACAATTTCTTACTTCTCTTTTTAGGTGACTAACACACGACGACGACGCAGCCTTCGGAAACGGTTCTATAGGCGCCATTTGGATATAAGGTTGGTAGTTTCTTTATCTATATTTATATATATATATATATTTTTCAATTTAAGAAAGAGTATTCTCTTACTGAAATACTAGACGTTTCTGTTATCCTTTCTGAGCTTAAAATTTGAAACTTACTCTATTGTCATACATTGGTTAAACCACGTGTTAAACCTTGGATGAAGAATATGTATATCTATTTATACCTATATCTATGTATATATCTCTGTGTATACTATAATATCGTTTGTTAAACTCTAATGTTATGTATGAATTTGATAGGCGTGTCAAATCAGTCTATTGTTTTTTTATGTATATGGAGACATTTATTTATTTAAACGTTTATATATTTATTTGACATAAGTACCCGGGGTAAACCCAAATTAAATCTCATCCATCTCATCGTTTGATTTTTTATTAAATTATTTTTGGTACAAGTTTTAAAAGCTTTGTCTCCTAAGTTATGAAAATTTTATTAAATATACCCATATAAATATAAGTAGCTATTATGTCACAATCATTAATGATTTGATTTTTTCTGGTTGATTAGAAACTGGAGCCATGCAGAATGGTTATGTTTAATCTTGATCAACCGATCGTATGCAAGCCGCCTTATTTAAATCTTATGAGTGAATATCAAATAAGATCTCAGTACACAATTTGAATGGTTAAATCTGATATGCAATACATAGAATGCTAAAATCATTTCTCATGGTAATTTATTATATCGTGGCCTTTGCAACGATACCCGTTGGTTTGTTTAAGGAAAGATCTCATTATGTAATCTAGATACTCTCACTGTTGTATCAGATGCAAGCTAAGAAGGTTACTGGTAGAAACTAACTAATTATTTTCTACAATTTATGGAGTTGGTTTATATTCAATTTGTCATTGAATAGCCTCAGATTTATCTTTCATAGAGCCTAGGTATTAAAACTTGCCTTCAATCTTATTTGCTATTAAGCGTGTTTGTGAAATAATTAATGTATAATATATCCTAGAGGCTAAAGTATCCTATGTTTCAATCCAGATCATTATCTACATATATGCGTACCAAATTTCATTCAAATCCGTACAGCAAGTAGTTTTTACGTAATTGAGAAAAAACAAACTCACTTTCACATTTACAATAATAACTATAATACTTATATTTATTTTTATATAAGTGTCAATGACAGAACGGTATAATTACATAAAATTGAAATTTACAGTAGCTGTATTAAAGCGAATGACATACCTACAGTGAGCTTTTGGCATGGTTTTTAATTTATAAATTTAGTAATTTTAACACTGTTTTAGATGGTTTTGATAGAAAATAATTTGAGATTCAAATTCGACGGCCCGCAACCTTCAGACTGAAAAAATATTGTAGTTTGATCAGATGCGTAATTATACCGTTTGGTTCGCCAGCACATCAGTTTATAACTTTAGTATGTTCTGTTTTTATTTTATTTTTTAAGCATTTAACTGCTAGATGTTTAAATCTAAAGAAAAGTTTTACTAGAAAAAAATCCACGCGGACCAGGCAGCGGACGGGACTCGAACCCGCACCCTTCGCAATCCGGGAGAATGCACTGACCAATTATGCTGCCACGGCCCTATTATCTGCGTCGAAATTTTCCTAGCCTTAGCAAGGCATCTGCTGCCTTGTCCGCGTGGATTTTTTTCTAGTAAAATTTTTCTTTAGATTTACTTTGTTCATTAATCTGAAACAAACTTTTGTAGTTGCACGCAAATATTCATTCAATTTTACTTATGCGACAGCGTGATGTCCCACGCATATTACATACAGTGCGCAAGGAGAAAAAGTCTTCTTTTATAAAATGATTTTCGATTCCCATAGACGTAGAGGGATAGAGCAATTCATATCCATCGCCTGACGCACTGTGAGTAATCACAAATTGCTATGCACAAGCCTCGCAACGACGCATAATTATTGCAAAAAACCAATATCATAGATACGAACGCTAAAGGGCTGGTGCACACCGACCGAACAGCTGCAAAATATGTGTAAAAAAAGTTCTTTAATTTTTCTATTGATGAGTGATCCGAGCGCTTAATGATCACTTTTATAACTGAGCCATGTGGTGAATCGTGGCTACAGCAAAATATTTTTATTTGAATATAAACATAATATTTTGAATTCTTTTTTCAATGTTGCTGTTTGACACTAAAATAAGGGACCTTAATTCAGGTTATGAAGCGAATACGAATATGTTTTTGTTTGCAAAATAAAATAAAACAATATATATAAAAAAAATGTTCCAATACTGTCAAACGATCCGGATTTCAAAATGAAATTGTATCAAGGCGTTGCTGCTACCTTCAAGGTTTTTTTGAGAATAGCATGATCATACCTACTTACATTACAGATTTTACTGTCATTTCTAGAAAGTTTTTTGTAATCGATTTTGTGTGAAATCATACACAAATAATTTAAAAACATTATGGTACCGATTAGTGTGACACGTACCTAAATCACTCATGCCTTTTATATAATGGCAGTGAAAATTGCCGGCTTCTGTACACAAGCACACTTCTTGTGGACTTTCTCTAAAAGATTATAAGTTTTTCTATCATTATTACTTAGCTCAATGGATAAGTCTAACGGTTATCGTTTAATCTGACACCGTGTCTGTATTATTGTTTTCTAGTTATTGTCTCGATATCTGTAGAAATTGATCGGTTTTTACCTATTATTAAACTTTTTTAAACGGCATCTTTGCTAATTTCAATTTAAGCACGATATTTAACTTTAAATATATCTCCGTTGCTAATAATTTACTTGGAAAATATTAGAAAGGTTTTTTTTTTGATATAATAAAGGTGGCAAGCAGTCATATGGCTAATTGTAAGGAATTACTGATAAATATATATAATTCACCAAAAAATACCAGAAAGATCGCAAATCGGGTTGCCATTGTTTATGTAGAGCTGAAAAATAACTTAATTACCGTCTTACGTTTCCGAAACAATAGCTCTTGAAACATTGCAACGATTAAACATCCATAAAGTGGTTCTAATTATGGATGTCTCTATTTTTTAAGAAAAAGTATGTGTTTTTACAATTATCATTTTATTTACCTTTTACTTATTCCAATGTAAGTATTGAAGCAGATATAGCTATGACGCATTGTACAGATGTTTAATTGTTTGCGCTGAAGTGTCACGATGAAGATTTTCTAGAAACCGCTATGCCGGCCATTAAACCATTTAATGTATTTGTTTCTTAGGTTTTCACGCACATCACTCATTAAATAAAACTAGTAGGTTAATGCACGAAACTTTATTTATTTATTGACATCCTATCATTTAATGTATATAAAAAAATATTCTCGCGACAGAAATAAGAGCTTTTTTACAACGAATTCGAGATAAATACTTACCAAGCATTTTACCGCTGTACTCTTAGACTAGTTACGTCGTATTTTGTTCATATCACCCAAATGTCATTTGTAATTCGATGAACAGAGACAAAACATAGAATAACTATCCAAGTTCCAATTCCAATCAACGTTTTTTTCTATTCGTTTATTAGGAGTTATCGATTAATATCTTACGCCACAATTGGTGTCGATTCTGGCCTGATTCTCTAAACTTAAAACTAAATTTAACATCAGTCTCACCTTTTCATTCTGTATAGAGAAGGACAAGGATGCACTGTTGTCAAATTTAAGTTTAGCTTTAGAGAATCATGCCAGAATCGATCATTATCTTACTAACAGATGCTATCTAACAGTAGCTACGGCTAAGCTTTTATGCTTGAATCTGATATTGTAGTGAGAGTATCCAGGTTATGTAATGATCTTTCAAACTCAGAGTAATATATAAAGTCTAGCCTAATATAAGTACCAATCTACTTGTGAAAGTCGTATAGCAACTTCATTAGTTCACACACTCTAGAAAACCTCGAAAGTATTTCTTAGAGAGGAACAAGTAAAAATATTCCCAATTTATCTCCTTTTTTAAAAAACTACTAAGCATCTGTACGAATTTGAACTTAAAACGTCAAAATGGATTTTAAATTACCTACCTACCAATTTATTTCATAATCCGATACCACTGTTAGCCACTTAAATGCGTAAACGTAACAGTAGTTTCATACATAAATAATTTTAGCGAAACCTTTTTACATAAACAAAAACAAAGAAAAACTTTTTTTTTATAAAAGTCAAACATTCCTTTTTCAAAAACCTGTAGTAGACTCTACAGGTGCCATGTGTAACTGGGCTTAGAATAATATTCAGAACCACGAAGTGTTACCCAGTGAGGAAGTGAGAGGGCAGACGTCTCGATTCGTATAGACTCCGCGCTTCCTTGGATCTTGAATATCATGATTGATCGGTCACAATGAGTCTGCAACATCGTGAAAACATCTAATTAAAGATGTTTTGGTTGTTCAAATCGCTGCCATGGACATTAGCGACTTCCGTATTAAGGAGCTAGTGGCTGCGCGAAATGTGACACAGCTTTTTGGATGTTACGAGGACGACTTGCATATTTTTAAAAGCATGAATAAAATATTTTTACTTATAGGTAACATAAAACTATCAAATAAAGTTATTGTGATTCCAGTGATTAGTCTCTTGTTATAACACAGACACTTAAAAATACGTCGCTCTTTCTGATATAATTTCCTAAAGAAAACAAGGATTTTCTGCTACGTAAAGCCAGGATGAGAAAATCCATGTTTACAATAACATCCACAGCATCCACAGCTCTGTATACTCTGCGGTCTATGTTAACTTGTGCGTTACAATCGCCACAAGCTTGTTCACAAAGCCTTTATGGCGGTGAAGTGATTGTTCCTTTGAAATGCTTTCACAATATCACGAGAGGATAGTGACGACGTGACATGAGGAAGGGACCGGAGACGAGGCAAAAATGCAACTTGATATCAGACAGAACTCCCTCAATCTAGCCGAGTGTTCATAATCGACCACTTTGTTCGTTCAAATGAAACAGCCTGTTGGCCGCTAATGAAAAACCTGGTAAACAAACAAAAAAGGATGAAGGCGTTTAAGGTTTGAGGCTTCAACGAGACAATTGATAATCAATTCAAATTGTTTACGTAAAGAGAAGCGATAGCCAATTTAAAATTAATTGTCAATTATCCAGTTGGTGGGCTAAAAATAAGTTGAAGAATGATGAAATCGTAAACAATGGTGTTCCTCCAATTTATAATAAAGTTTTTTTTTACTATTTTTAAACTTAGACATTTCTGGCAAAGATACATACAAGTATACAAGAGTACGAGATAAGAAAGAGTTTGCACGATAATTGCTCTGATAAAATTAAAAGCTAATGTTTGCTTTGTAAGAAGTTACATAAGAAGAAGCAATATAATATATATATTTGTTTCTAAGGTTTTCACGCACATTACTCATTAAATTAGTTTTAACGGGTTAAAGCACGGAGTTTATTTATTTTTTTGCAAAAAGTCTTTCGAAGGTAGCTTGGCAAAGTAAATAAAAAATCATTATTCTGACGATGCAGACTTGAAAAGGCTGCGAAAGTTCGTGCATTAACCCGTTTAAACTAGTTTTATTTAATCTACTATATAAAAATAAGTCGGGTTTTCCTTCCTGACGCTATAACTCCAGAACGCACGAACCGATTTCCACGGTTTTGCATTCGTTGGAAAGGTCTCGGGCTCCGTAAGGTTTATAGCAAAAAAAACTCAGGAAAAATTTCAAAAAAAAAATCTTCTTTTAATCACCAAACGAAATGTTACATAAAACGAAGCCATCTGATGGTGAAACGGAGTTCGCCTGGTTTGCTAGTATAATATATAAACTTTAATTTTTAATTTGTAACAATCTCTATAACCTAAATGAAGAATAGGAAATTATTTCAAAATGTTTTTTTCTTTCTATTTTTGTTATAAAAAAAGTAAAGAATAAGAAGTTGGTTTCTTTCAAAGCCTTCAAAGCTTAAGGCAATCAATAAAACGTACAGTGGCTCATGTAAATGGCGTACGCGCAACGCATCACAAACAATCGTACAGGAAACTGCATATGTTATGGGGAATGAAATTATCTTCCGTATTTAATAAATTCTCGCATTTAATGAAGCTACGTTTTTACTAACTGACAGTTGAGTAACCATTATTTTTAAGGGTGTCGTACTTAAAAAGGGCAAGATGTTTGTACATTTGTCAGGTGAATATAATGGACCATGATATAGATGAATAATTTAATTTATTTTTCAGATTATTTATTTTATTCTTATTATTTTCCTATCATTAAAGTAATGATGATGATGTTATTACATGATGTTTTTCTTATATGAAACGAAAGAAATGTTTTATTTGGGAATACATAATGGCAGGTTTACAATGAAAGAAAAGCTGGATCACAAGATGGCTAACAACAGGTCTAATTACTTTACTTTTTTAACTGATGCGGCTGGATTGACACAAAAAAGGGTTAACTCGAAGACAAGTGAGATTGGCAAAACATATTAGTTAAACCATGTCTGCCATGCCATTATCATTATCATCATCATTCATCATCATTCATCATCAGCCTTTTAATGTCCCCACTGCCGGGGCACAGGCCTTCCCTATGGATGGAATAGGGAGATTGGGCCATGATCCACCACGCAGGCCCAGTGCGGATTGGTGGGTGCTAACGACTGCAGATTCAGCCGGGACCAATTTAACGTACCTTCCGAAGCACGGAGGAGCTCGAGATAGTAAATTTTGGTCACCCATCCAATGACCGACCACTGCAAAAGTTGCTTAACTTCAACGATCGCAGCCGAATGCGCTATTATATATATGCGATTGAGCTCCTCGCAGCAGTGAGATTGGTGGCAGATATTTGTAACAATTTGGAGCTGCCATAATTATTTGTTGGAGATTGTAATGCAATACCGGCAGAAGCCTTTGATCAGGGTAGAGCCGGATTATATTTCAGGAAATTGGGGTTTTTGTATTGGTTTCGTCTCACGTAAATTTTCTCTTTTCGTTGGAAAACATTTCGGCTTCGGCTTTATGACGCTTCTTGCTGGTTTGCGCTTAGGGCGACCGCTACATTCACTTAACCAGCAGGGCTGACGGCGGAGCTGTGATAATAGGTATACAACCTTTTTAAATAAAACACTTTATAACAAGTAAAACAGCGCGTAGATCTATAATATAAAAACGAATCGCTGAATGTGTTGCTAAGCGCAAATCTCGAGACCAGCTGAAATGATTTCGATAATTGCTTTTTTAGAATATTCCTTGAAATACGAGGATGGTTCTGTAGTGTTTGTTTTTAAACAGAGCGTGACACTGACACACGTAGGACAGCTGTTTTGTCTATGATAGCGAACCGCTTACGTCAGCGTAGCTGTCAAACTTCATTGATTGGGTTGGTAGCCTTGAGGGAAGAGTCGATTTTCCTATTCGACTAAAATATTCCCCTTGAGACTTATAAAAAAAAAAAAAAAAAAAAAAAAAAGTAATCAGGCGGTGAATCTCTGTGGGGGCGCGTGGATGAATGGATGGAGTTTGACAGTTGTTGAATTTTGAATAGTCTTTCCCAGATCGATTTGAGTCCTCATTATCGGGTGCTGTTTTTAATCGATTTTGAATTTTACTCGAAATTGAATTTCCTCGCTGATTTGGGTAGGTATTCCCTTTTCCTCAGCTTACGGCGAGCGTAGGTATATAGTTTTGAGTTTATTCTTCGGTTCGTCTCGAATGCGGCGGCTGTCTGTTTGACTGTGGCCTTTGCCTTCAGTTGAAGTGGGAAACAAATCATAGACACATGTTGGGGAGTAGACGATCCGTCTATCATCTATGAGCAATTGTCAAAACAACTTTTAAAATTTCACAATCTGTTTGTGGTACAGTTAACTTTTCATCTTTTCTTCTGCCCAAAGTATAATAAACGGCATATTATTGTCGTCGAAGTCGTGAGATAGATCCGAAAAGTTTATATCCCGAAGGATATTGGCGGAAAAAGCGCGGAGTCGCTAACCGAACTGAGTTTCGTAGGTATATTGGAGTGGCTCTTTTTCCTACATAATTTGCAAGTTTGGGCTGTGAAAATAACCTTTCTGTTGATATTCTGTATCGTAGGTGGACGAACACGAACCTTCGCAAGGCGATTGCAATAATAAGGCGGTAACTTGTGATAGGAAACAAAATACTTACGGATAGTTTCATATTTCGAACGGTAAGCTATCATCTGACCTCATATTTATTCTCCTAGCACTAATTGAACTGAATTATACACAATATAGTGATTCTTGTCATCAAATATACCTAATCATTCTTGTCAAGTTAGTGAACGTGGAATTGATTTTCTTCAGGCCGGGTGGGACGGGCCCCCAGTCCTGTAGTGATTCAAATTTTAAAGTGTAAACATTGACCGTGAATATCCCTCACTCCCTCACCCACCACAGATGTGGTAATCTATGTATTTTCCCCATATCTGATCATTCTTTTCAATGTGAACTTCAGGCTTGTACGTTCCCCTCAAGAAATACTGGAGGACTAACAAGGAGACTTTTGTTCTGTGCACGGACCAGAAGGGGCGCGGGAGTTTATTTGCCAGCCGCTCTCCGGTTTTATGTAACCCGGCCGAACAGCAGACAGATTATACACAGCTTAACCTATCATAATCAAGGTATTTCTCTACTAACCCCGGGTGAACGTGAAAAGGAACCAGCAGGCGAGGTTGGACCCCGACTTGCCCATTTCCATATATTTACATATACCTATATAACTGGTTATCTCACTGAGAACTAGAATTAACTAAGTTTGTCACCAATATCGATCAAACGAGCCGTAGAACCTCTGAAATCCACTCAATAGCTTATTCAGTCTAGTCTATGTGGTATTTGTGGATAAAATATATTAGTAAGGATTATATTGTAAGTACATGGTAAAGTGTTATGAATGTCTGATATTCATATAATTATAACCTTTCATGACAACTTGTTGGTTTATATACACATTAACTTTGAACTACTGTATTCAGCTTAGATATTTATAACTAGGGAAACATAGTTATTATATAAATAATAAACATAGTTAGACTTGTTGATTTATATAAGCAATAACTTAAAACTACTGAATTCCTACGCTTTGGTATCTAAAGTGGATAAAATATACTTATAACATTATCTTAATTTTGTTGGTTTTCTTTTATTGTTCCCCCGGTGCTCTGGGTGAGCGAAGAGAGGGCAGTAGAGGGGAATTTAACATTACAGTTCTTACGCAGAGAAAAAATTAACAAATTTCTTAAAAAGTCCAAAAACAACAATTTTCCATACTCCCATACAAACGATTCGTAATAATACTTCAAAGTCAATTTGAACTTTAATACCACACCATTTTCAAATATTAGTGGAGAGGTTCCGGGAAAGCAAAACAATTGAGTGACGTGATGTCAATAGAAGTTTGAAAAAGGAAAATATACCATTTTCAGTCTTTTTCTTATAATTATATGAAGAGGCATTTTAGTCTACACTACAGCTCTACACAGAAGCGAAGCGAGGGCGGGCACTAGTTTTAAAATAAAGACCAGTAGTGCTATTCTGTAAGAAAAAACTCACTTTTCACCTCGGAATCCGCTGTATGATTTCAAATTAGAACACGGATTTCATATCTTGGCCAACGTGTAGAGCAGGCATTAATAAATAAAAAAAATACACTACAGTAGCTACTTCTGAATATTAGGTATAAAGATAAAAAGCATTTACTTCACTTTTATAAATTCGTTCAAGGCAGAGTTTTTAGACCAACAGCCAACAATAATACGTTATTGTGTTAACGTTTGCTTATAAGCAAAATAAAAGCTTAAGAAGAAGTATTCGTAAAACAAAACCGAACCTAAAGAATCATAGCCAACATGTCTTTACTTTATGGCATTGATTAAGAAATGATACGATTAAAAGTGGATGTAGCTAATTATGTATCAATTCATAATATTGCAGTAATTTACTGACGTAGCTATGCGTAAGACGGTAAAAATGAGACCTGGAGAATGTATTATATAATACATATGTTGTATGCTGGTGATAAATAAAGAAGAATCTCAATTACGACTTCCTATATTATTGAACAAAACGAGAATTAACTCAATAAAAAAACTGCAATAGAGTCGTACGTATGTAAGTCATAAAAGTTGAGTATTTGTACAATGCAGACCTCGTTAATGAAAACAATATTTGTCGAAAGTGTATCTTTAAAAAATATATGAATTCATTAAGTATGTTATGTTCAATAAATTAATCAACTCATTCATCTGATAGATATTTATTTTTCTTACAACTTCTCTCTCAAACAAATTATTGAATATATTTAGATGTCGCGTGGCATTTACCTTAGCAAAAATATTCGAAACGCTAGCAACACTATTTTATAAAATTAGAGAAGTCGATTCACTATTATCTATAATTGTTTCGTATGACGTCACAGTTATCGTGATGCTCGTGATCGATCGTACGGAAAGAAAAATCCATCAACTTTAAGTATATAATGAGGAAGTGTATCTGTATCTCGATTCAAGGACATAATATTCGTTTCGACAAGAAGTCAAAATGCAGTCGATGTTTGATTCCTACTTACTTATCTTACGTATATTATAAATTTGAAAGTTTGTATGTTTGTTACTCAATACACTCACGGAAAAAGTACTGAACAGAATTGGATGAGATTTGTTACCTATGCATATGACCTGGATTGAGGCATTATAGGATACAATTTATCCCAGAAGAATAACATGGAGTGTCCTTCAGGCTCTTTCTGTTTTGTGATAATAGCAATTACCATAATTTGATTATTGGGATTTTGTATTACACTTATAGGAAAGTAATAATAATATATAATAATAAACGGTCTCATAGCGAAGAGCGTCTCCCTAGATGGTTGGGTCAAGGGGCATATGCAAAAGGCAGTACTCCTGGACACATCGCGCATCGTCAGGCGGTTTCTCTCTCTGCGGCCCTAACCACCGGTAACTTGGACCTAGTCCCGCTGCTGGTGGCCTCCTAGGTTAGGTTTTTTATATGATATTTATTTTTGTATTTACGTTCTTGTACAACTTTTATAACTATTTTATAAAAAACCTATCTGTTAAATTAAATTAAATAAATGAGATAATAATATTATTATTCTCTTTATTTATTGTATACCATATTAAATATTGATATAAAATCCTCTGACCTGTAAAACAAAAACTAAGGCTAAGGCTAAGGCTGTTACTGTACTAAGGAATGTCACTACGCCATCGGTTCGCAAATCTACGGCAGACGACCTTGTAAGTACATACATACTTACTGAAAAATAATTGACAAGAAGTTCGGCAAGGACAATTTTTTCTCCCTGTTTTATTATTATATAAGGAGACATTATGACGACCTCCGTGGCCGAGTGGTTGGTACGCCGGGTTTCATGGTGTCGCCGACTCGAGAGGTCCCGGGTTCGAATCCCGGTGGGGGCAGATGAATACGAGCATTTGTACTCCAGTTATGGATGTTTAGTTTAATATGTATTTCTATATAAATATACTTATATATGTACAGTATTCTATCCGTTACCCTAGTATCCCATAACACAAGCCTTACTTTGGGGCTAGTCTAATTGGTGTGAGTGTTGGAAATATTTATTTATTTATTATGGCGAACTCCCAAAATCGGCAGCTATATTATAATTGATTGGGCATATTAAGGTGTAAATAATAATCAGTTATGGTGATAACAATGAAATTCAGTTGAATTGGCAGTGTATAACTTGTGGTATAACAATACTGGTATACTGTAGAATCTAAGCGTTGGAACAGAGAAGTAATTTCATTAAATTATTGAAACAATAAATATTCTTAGCCTATTTAATACGGTTCTTGTACTAAGAAGCACCGGCAAGAAACTCAGCAAGGGCTGTTTTAATCCCTGTATTATTTAAGGAGATGGTGAACAATCCGGTATAATCACATAAAATTAAATTTTACAGGAGCTGTATAAGATTGAATGACATACCTCCAGTTATGGCATGGTTTTTAATTAAATTTAGTAATTTTAAAACTGTTTCAGGCGGTTTTGATTGAAAATTATTTGAGATTAGCGGCCCGCCCTTGCTTCGCTTAGGTGTAGAGCTGAAGTGTAGACTACGGTTTTTGTTCTCAGGCTTGTATTATACACAATGACATTCATCTATGATTCTTCTTATACCTGCATGCAAAGTCTCAGCCCGATCGGTTTAAAATTGACTAAGTTTCATACAAACTTTCATTCCCTATTTTATCCCCTTGGGGGTAGAATTGATCAAAATCCTTTCTTAGCGGATGCCTACGTCATAACATCTACCTGCATGCCAAATTTCAGCCCGATCCGTCCAGTGGTTTGGGCTGTGCGTTGATAGATCACTATGTTAGTCCGTCAGTCACCTTTGAGTTTTATATATATAGATAAAATTCAACGGGTGCGAAACCTCCGGACTTTAAAAAAAGTACATAGTTTGATCGGATGCGTAATTATACCGTTTTGTTCGCCAGCTCCTCATTTTATACACGGTGTCATTATGGCAAAGTTCCAAAACCTACAGCTGTAATAAAGCGCTGACTTTTGCTCGGGCAAGCATGTTAAGGTGTAATAACTAGTTATGGTGATAACAATGGTCGGTTAACGCATTTTTATAGTCCACTTGCCGTGTTTCCTGAGAGATATCGTGCACGCGTGATTTGAATATCTAGCGCTCAGGGCTGGCTACTGGCGCTGTGTAAAAAGGTCATTTCCATAATACAGGAGCTTCAGTCTCATATTTATTATTGAAGTGAAACTTCTTGTCGAGCGGGATAAAAAGATAAGATAAAATAGATAAATACCTACTATGAAAAAGATGAAACTGAAATAAGTCACACGACTATGTATATGTGTGTGTAGGATGCATGCGCAGCTCTTTCTGACGAGCATGAAAGTTTGAGGGTAATTTGGCGAAGACTGAAACGCTACGAGAGTCACACGCCAATATATATATATATATATATATATACATGTATATGAGTGATGTGTGTGCTGCTACATTCCCCTATGTTTTATGCACCGCCCTAATGTTAGGTTATTTAAGAAAAGAATTTTCAATTCAGATGTGTGGTCCGTGCACACAAATTTTTTGCAAGGAATTTCATAAAATACTTTTGCACTGCTATTCTTTAAGAACAAATCACTTTTTACAGTGAAATTCGCGAGTGATTTGAAATTAGAATACGAATTTGATTTATGTGATTTGAAGTTCGTATTCCAATTTTAAATCACCCCGAGTTCGTTGTTACATAATAGCACTGCTATTGTGATATTATAAGAAACGATTGATTAGTTTGACGCGAATTTAAGGACTTTTTATGTGTCATAATGTATTCACGGTTGAGATTAACACTGTGGTCATAATATTATTTTTATTGCTTAGATACTAAAAACGTTGCCAATGTTAAATTAAAGCTATGCAGTCTGGCTGTACGTACGTATTTTAAAATATTCAGCTTTCATTTCATTTCGATATACCTACGATACTTACTTACGATACAAAAAAACACGACACATTGGTTTTTCAAGACATTATAATGTTAAAAACTCATTGTTACTTACTTAAAAACTTTTCAAACCACAACAATTAAAAAAACAACGAATTCTTATAATAAATTAAAAATAAAGTATTAATTATTGAATAAAAGACTAGCACCTCCTAACTTTCTTAAATTTGAACATGGATACAATTATTACATAATAGATGCATATCCATTGAACATACTAATAATTTACCTACATTTTAGTTAATCAATCAGAATATCGTAATGTTCTTAACACGACTTGGTAACTTTTATTATTATTTTTTTATTTTTATTATCTGTAACTTTTATACAGCCCTGCTTGAAACAACTCGTGCGGAAATAAAAAAAACTGTGTGAACAAACAAGAGGGATGGTTGTATCTAGAGAATGGTGTGCCGCAGCCACAGTAAGGAATTCTCTAATCCGTCTTGGTTTAGGCCATGAGCTATTTTTTTTAATTTTAACGCACCCTCGTGCCCGCGACAAACCCATTCCTAATATGTTGAAGATTTAGGGTGACTTGACATGAATAAAAAAACCGGTCAAGTGCGAGTCGGACTCGCGCACCGAGGGTCCCGTACAAACTCAATTTAATACCTCTACTCGTTCATGAGAAAAGAGGTAGGCTCTGTAAAATTTTCAAAAATATTTTTTTAACTAAAAATTTACGGCTTTCGCTATAAGACGTTACTTCGTACCAAATTTCAAGGTTCTAAGTTCACCCTGTAGGTTTTGATTCCCGTGCGAGTTTCAAAAATTTGCGGAAATTTGCGGCATAAACGGCTGTTTTCTTGTGATTGCTTTGGCTAAGAAGTTCGATTGTTTCACAGCTCCAAGACATGAGTATTAGATATGAATTTCAGTTTGATACCTCGACGCGTTCCTGAGAAAAACGGTATTGACAGACGGACGGACGGACGGACAACAAAGTGATCCTATAAGGGTTCCGTTTTTTCCTTTTGAGGTACGGAACCATAAAAATTGGTGTGGTTTTATAAAACCATGATGCAATTGCGTAACATTTAAAGCGTTTTACGTCGAAAAAGAATTAATACTTATCTATATATAAATAAAATGTGGATCTCGTGGCGCAAGTGGCCAGCGCATTCGGCCTGCAATCGTGGAACTTAAGAAACTTCAAAATTTTATTTAAAATCGTCTTAAGACGCGCAGCCCAATAATTAATTACTATAGAACTAAATGACATTTTAGAACGCTGATTTTAATGCAGTTTAGTACCAAGCTTCGTCGCGCAGATGTCGTTTAAATTCGGCATCCCGAATAACGATTCAAGGTTGCAAACCTGTATTGTATGTAGCCCACGCAATGGGGTAAAAGAACCCATTCTCTGTGGTTCAGTATCTATCAGTGACTGGCATTTTTTTAAAAGCTATTATTAACTTGTTTGTTGTGATTTAACTAAGGCGATAAGCTGTTGTTACATTCTTGCTTTTTAGTCATAATCTTTTAAATGAATTATTTACTAAATCTCAAAAAAAATTGAGAACATTTTACTTGAAAAAAATCCATGCGGTCCAGGCAGCAGACGGACTCTGACCCGCATCCTCCGCTATGAATTACTGTAGCTGATGTTCAGTTGCGAAAAATATAGCTAATACTGTTTAAAACCAAGAAACTACGATGCAAGTGAAATTTTGGGGGTTCGAACCCGGGCCGCTCTTCAGCTCTCAACTACTGAACCATCGATGCTTGTTGATAAGTTCTAATTTTATTAATAACAATGAAAAGTGTTTAGCGACATGCTAAAGATGAACGAAGAAAAGATATGAAAGATAACTTTCCACTGCAACCATTATCTTCGTCTCTGTCGATCTAATCCCTACCCACAAAAATCTTGATTTAATTTTGTGACCCTACCCCATAGTAGCAATCCATACTAATATCAATATCATGAATGTCAAAATGTGGATGTCTGCCTGTTTACTCTTCACGCTTAAACCACTGCACTGAATTTCAGATGAAAGGACATTACTCGTTCCCCATACATTAAATGCCCTAGAGCGCACAGCAATGAGAAAATGCTAGTTGTGTTCGGAATCATTCATAAACTCTAATTAGGCATTTGTTGAGATACGGACAACTTGAGGAACCGTAGCCTACTACAGAATGCATTAGATTTTGAGGTTATAATTATTATACTTAATCGTAAAACATATACACTTTATATATTCTGAATAGATTTAGTGTTTACCTCTATGTAAGCACTTAAATAATATGCATTAAATGAACATAAAGTGCAATAAATAATAAAAATAATAAATGCTTATATTCATAATGCTTTATGAGTATTGGTAGTTGGCACCTGTGATAACTATTGTAATAATAACAGATTTCTTTATACCTACCTGTTGTAATAATAGATTTCTTTTCAAATGAAATGTTCAAAGTCTTTCTATTTACCTATTTCTATAATTTACTATCGGTATGTACCTGGTTATCATTATGATTTTCATAAAAATAAACAGATACTTTAAGGGATGGGAGTATCAACTATCTTTACATAATATCAGAAATAATCTTTTTATTATTTATAAAAAGATTATTTCTGATATTATGTATGTGTGTGTGTAATGTAATGTAAATACTAGTGACAAGTATTATTAATTAGGGATTAACTAAGGTACCTAGTTCTATTTTTATGTTGATAAATACTTATGGTCGCCTATATTGCATTTATTAAGGTAAACAATCTTGGCACAACTTTTTAACAAAATCACCCATATAAAAATAAAATAATAACGAAGCCAATAAACTATTAATTAAATCGTTATTATAGACTGAAACCTATTGAATCCAGTTATCAGTTGATTTTTAATGCTGTATTTTCAATAAAAAGGAGTACCAATATTGTTTACCAAATAGGACAAGTTGGTATGTACAGACTGTAGTATCTAGTAACAGCACTTTTATTTTTTTAAACAGATTGTCCGTTTACTCTGATTAATTGCTAAAAAATTAAATAAATAATATCGAAAGACATTATTTTGGGCATGGAAGGGGCCGATTTCGTCGATGTCCTTCTGTATAAAGATAGTTTGAGTGGAGACTCAGACCCGGAGGGAAAGGACATAGGATAGTTTTAATGCCTGGAATCATCATTTAAGAGAGTGATTTACGGGGTTGAAGTTTGTATGGGAATCCAATTTTCCACGCAGATGAAGTCGCAGGCAACTACTAGTCTATACTAGAATAATGTACTTATTCTATAATAAGTACATTATTCTTATTGATATATAATTTATTTAACTAGCTGACTCGGCGAACTTCGTACCGTCCAAAAGTAAAAATTTGCAATAAAATAATATTGCGACTATAAATTGAGATGTAAGCTATACTATCTTTCAAGTTGGATCAAACTGCACATGGTGTGCAAATTTGATTAAAATCGGTTAAGTAGTTTAAGTATCCATCCCGGACAAACAACGTGATGCGTAATTTATATAATTATTAAGAGCCCTTTCACATTTTTTGCAAAAAAATGTAAATTTTGAGCGCCTCATTTACCCCCTTAGAAATGATTTTGACTATTTCCAATATAAGTAAACAGTAGATTTATTCTTCCTATTGTTGTAGTGTTGTAGAATATTTGCAAATACTATTTTACTTTTTTGTACTGATCTTTCTACCGCAGCTAGTTTACGGAAAAAACGATAATATGCACATCTTCAAACGCCTGAATCACTAAATAATGTTCAATAAATTAGATCGAATTAGTTACTACGAAATCAGAAATATGTTTTTGTTGTAATATAATGTATTAGAATTTTCATTTTCCATCTCATTAATTATAAATAAAAACATCTAACCTCCGTGAGATTTCCCAAAAAATAATGCAGGTTTACATCGTATTTTGATATTGAATTAAATAGGATTACTATTAAAAACTTTCATAAAACTAATTTACCATCATTGAACTGCTGAAATATGTATATATTTTTATCTTTAGTTCATTAATAATTATTTTATAAGACTCGAAACATCACCCGTAAAAAGCAATATATACTAGTGCAAATCTACCTACGCGCCGATCAGTACGGCAGCGGCGCAATTTTGTAAAAGGGCTCTTAAGAAGATATAAAACTTACTGCATATGGTCTACATCTCACCAAGAGAATGGAATAAATACTGATAGTAAAAAAAAGACTTTTATTTACAAGAACAAAATGATTAAGCAAATTATTTAACAACTCATAGAGTAAAATAAAATTACATAAGTACATAGCCGTAACGCGGATCTATTGAATTCTATTAATAAAAAAAATGATTGATGTCAATATTATTATATGGAGATCTTTACTTAATTAATGAAGTCTAAGAGCGAGACCAGAACACTGCGTTGCGACGTCGCATTGTAATACGCTGCGATGAGGCAACGCAAAAAATTCATCGCAACCGACAGCGCATCTGATGGTTTCGTGATGCGTTATACGACGTCGCAGATTTCTACGGTGCGACACCGCAACGCAATGTTGTTGCCTCGTCCTAAGAATGGGGATACAAAGACGTCTAGCGATCAGACGTATTGCCATTCAATGGAATGTTACGTCACAGCTTTGATTCCATTCGTGCCGGTGTATAGACCGCAAATTTTTCAATTAATTATGATGAATTACGTTTGCGCTCCCCCGAGAATGCCACGGATGTAGAGGATTTGAGAATGTAGCCAGAGAGCGTTTTAAAGACTTCTGACGGCTGCCCTCAGAGAATTTAATCAAATTACATTCAATGCTTATCTAATGGTTTGTACTTGAGGTATTATCTAAAGTGAGTAAAAATCAACGCGTCGAGTCCTACGAAAGAGATTTTTAATCGCTTCAGAATAAAACTATACTGATTAATACCATAAGTGAGCACGGACCATAAGTAATGTGTGTTGTTTTCACAGGATGTTTTACTATACATTATAGACAAAGAATCTATTGGCAATGGATACAGAGTCATAATTATTATTATATTCATAAAAAATACTAGGTAGCTTTTTCTATAATTTACTTACTTTTTTTTTATGGATGGCCAGTGTTTAATTTTGTGCAATGACCACAACACTTCATGTGCGAAGTACTCACAGAACACAGAAAGAGCGCCACAGTAATGTAAATACTCATTAGTTGACCAAAACTTGGTTCTGATTGCGTCGTTGCTTTCGGGTGTGAGAGCTGATTGGTCCGATTGTTTGAAGCCGTTTTAATTGGCTATTATCTATTAGGTAGAAGTGTAGCGGGGGCGAGCCGGCGATATTGGTTCCCGTTAGGCTTGCCAGATGGCCGGGAAATCCGGGAATATCCCGGAATTTTGCGTCTTGTCCCGTGTCCATTAATTAGACCAAATTGTCCTGGATTCCGATATTGTGTTAGTTTTGTAACAAAATAAACTAATAACGAATGACACCGCTGGCCTGGTTGATATTTTAATTCTGGGGGGTGATGGGGGATTTGATTACCATGTAACCATCCATGTAACCACATGACTGCAATAAATTGAATTGAATTGAATTGAATTGAATTGATTTGATGATTTATTTTTTCCGGGTTGGGGGGGCGGGGGGGTGTAAATTTCCGGAATTGATAAGCTAGCATCTGGCAACCTTAGTTCCCGTACATATGGTGTATGATTAACCTCTGTCTGTGTTCTGTGGTAGTACTTAGTCCAAATCTTACTTGGTAAAGAAATAATAATAAAAACCTTTCTTTGGCACAAATTACAAAAACAACTTATTGTGTTACATATAGGTGATTGTGTACCAAACAGTTTCGCTTTGCTCGATGTTTATTCACTGCGATTAAGGCTAATTAAAAAGAAATAGACTAATGCGCTCTTCTTGCAGACGCGACGACCTTGTTGCGGTGTAGATAATAATAGTTTTTTTCCATGAACTTCTTTGTCTAACAGTGGTTAACCAGACAAGGACAAAATGAATGCAATCATCACAGCATCTATTATTTCTGGCATAGTAATGCTATTTTTAGCATCGGTGAGAAAAAAGAATACAGTTTTTTTCTGTAGGAAAATTTACTCATTTTATTTATACTACTTAGCATAGAATCAAACTACTACCCTTAACTGGAACTAGTTAAGTTTTTTCGGCGCCAGCGCAAGTCGAACTATCGTCTATAACTTCTATCAGATTTTCCTCTCGAATTGAAGAGTCTGGGGAAGCAACCGCCACCTTATATATGATCACAGTAAAATCATCATCAGCCCATTAATGTCCCCACTTCTGGGGCACAGGCCTTCCCTATGGATGGAATAGGGACATTGGGCCATGACCCACCACGCAGGCCCAGTGCGGATTGGTGGGTGCTAATGGCTGCAGATGCAGCCGGGACCAACGGCTTAACGTGTCTTCCGAAGTACGGAGGAGCTCGAGATAGATGTTTTTGGTCACCCATCCAATGACCGACCACTGCGACAATTGCTTAACTTCAACGATCGCAGCCGAACGCGCTAACCACCTGCGCCATCGAGCTCCTCCACACAGTAAAATAATACTACCTTTTGGTGTAATTGTTTTTGCTGATATAATTGGTAAGTGCGTTCGCCCGGATAGCGAAAGATTTGGGTTCGTATCCCGTCTGAAACCTGCAGTGTTATTTTGTAAAGACCCAACATTTTTGCGCGCCGATTCATGTTGGATCATGTAATTTTACAGGATAGCATTGCTGGATAAAGTGAATTGTTTTGTGCAATAGTAATATTTTCTTCACATTGAAACATCGAGCAGTTACATGCATAAAATAAAATATAGATAGAATAATATATTAAAAGTTGTTAATAATCAAGTTTTAATTGAAATAGTAATAATATGTGTTTAATATTATATAATTAATATGTTTAATATTATATATGTAACAAATTTCTGAAGCATGTTATTTTGGTTGACACATTATCACAACTTGCAAACAAATAACTTAAATGGAACACACCTGCAGCTTGCATCGTTTCGCGCACCTGCCTCGCTGTTTTGGCAATGGCGGTTTCGGATTTGCTTAAAATATCATCATTGGTTAAAGCCTAAGGCACACGCAAGCAGGTGAAAAACAGACTGATACTTATGTATATTTTATGTTAATTTTTTATTAAAATCCATTGCGTAATTTAAAAAATATCACTTCTTCATTTTCCATGTTATTCTGTTATACGATATGAACAAAGATGCTTCAATATGCCTTGGGTCTTAAAATGGATCTGAAAATTCTGAAGACGAGTAAAAACATAACGCGCCTAAACTTAGGTTCGAGAAAGAACCTATAAATAACTACATTTTGGATCGAAATAAATCGAGGTGTTCTGTTTTCAAATATAAATTAAATACCCTGGAATTTTCGAATCATCATTTTAAATTAAGCAAAAGATGTTCGAAATAAAGCTTTTCTATTTTCAAACATAATTTTCCTCTTCTAATATTGTCTAATATATCACGAAATACGTTCGCACATATTATAAAAAAGGTCTAATGTTACTCCTAATACCTACGTGAAACGACCTCGTGGATTTATTAGGTACCGAATTCTTACCAGATGTTCTATTAACAGGCCAATCGCACAATAAAACCTCTTTATGCCCAGCATACTCCATTTAAAGCACAATTAACTATGTTTATTCGAACTGAAATATACGCGCTCGTTAGAAGTCTATCCACTGGTGTTATGTGCTCTCGTAAAATCACTATAACAAAAGTAGAGTTTAGTATCTTTCTATTTTGTCTAAAATAAATATTCTCCAAAAAATTACGACAGGACTTTATTTGCCATAGGCTTTTACAGTCAGTAAATCAGCAAAACTTGATTTATACAATTGGTGGCTTTCTGAATATTTTTGACTATACATTTTTTTTTAACTACAATATTGATTACAAAAAATATTTAAATCTTAAGAAATAAAACTGTAGATCTAAATATTCAGCAGTTAAATGCTTAAAAATTTTATGTATGGAATAAAAATATATTATAATCAAAGTCTATAAATAGGTACATGCCTATATTTAGCAGTTAGTAGACAATTTAATGTCTCTACTTCAGAGATTTCAGACAAAAATCCCTTACGCCACCGAACTGTTGCTTAGCTGTCCAAAAACCATAACTTCAAAATATATATCGACAGTGGAAAAGCCAAATCAAAATACAAATCGATTATACGCCACTTTGGTGCTGCTTAAAAATTAACATTAAATATAAAATGATATTATGTAAATTTTTAAGCAGCACCAAAATGTCGCATAATCGATTTGCTTTTCCCCTGTCGATATGTAATTGTTTCCAACGTTTTCATACTGACTGCTCTTTACTGTGTTTACGCCGGCAAGCATCCACATTCCCACGTTCGGTACCCATAGACAGTCAGCCGATTCGGGCGAGATGAAAAGATGCGCGCCCGATAACCCACGTCTTCCTACTAGAATCACTTTGCTAACACGGCTCGACGGCTCGTGGAAACGCGTGTGAGCTCCACGAAAATTCAAGTTCCTTCCGACACAAACATGGTCGCGATCTAAAGAGGTTTGTTTTATAGTTGTTTGGGTACTCGCTTCTGCAGTTGAGAGTCTGAGCGTGTGGGAATCGCCGGTTTTAACTTTTTTTTTCATCATCAGTGATAATAATTTTACTAGAATCCTGCTAGAATCACTTTGGTAACACCACGGCGCGACGGCTCGTGGAAACGCGTATGAGCTCCTCGGAAATTGAAGTTCCTTCCGACATAAACATAGTCGCGATCTAAAGAGGTTTGTTTTATATTGTTTGGGTACTCGCTTCTGCAGTTGAGAGTCTGAGCGTGTGGGAATCGCCGGTTTTAACTTATTTTTTTTATCATCAGATATGATAATTTTACTAGAATTCTGCTAGAATCATTTTGGTAACACGACGGCTCGACGGCTCGTCGAATCGCGTATGAGCTCCTCGAAAATTGAAGTTCTTTCCGACATAAACTTGATCGCGATCTAAAGAGGTTTGTTTTATACTAGTTGTTTGGGTACTCGCTTCTGCAGTTGAGAGTCTCAGCGTGTGGGAATCGCCGGTTTTAACTTTTTTTTTATCATCTCTGAGGTCAAAGGTTCGTCGTTTCGTTTTCGTTCATTGTCGTTTAGTCTGACGTTTCTATATTACCTGGACCCGTCTAAATTTCTGTTTTCCGTAACTTCTTATCTTGCGGAAGCCACTTATATTTAAAGTTTAGTTTTATTAAGTTTATTAAGTCACGTGTTTTTCATATATTACTATCGCATAGAACTAACTCTAATCAAAGTGTATTTGGTTATTAGGATAAGAGCATATTATATTCGAAGAAAAAAGTAGTGATTTACATTCTCTTCACCCACAAAGTCTCGAACATCGTCGTAAAGAAGCACCTCGGAAAGTATGCTTCAAATTAGACATTAAATTTATCGGACGAGTCTTGGCTTGGACAGTGTCTTCGCCTTTATATTGAGACTACGATATTGACACAAAATCTGGGCGAGATTGAAATAGAAAAAATCCATAATGATAAAAGGTATAAAAACTGTCGGTCGCTACAAACTATACCTAAAGATACCAATTCAAATTAGAACTAATTCGAATAAATAAAAGTACTAGATGATTGATTCACTGCAAAAGATGCGAGGAGCGAAACCATGTAAAGACATTCGTTGACCTATATTTTTATTTGAGTTTTAATTATGGGGGGTTGGGTGTGCAATTTTATATTTGGCTTGGCTCTTGAGTCGCTGTATTCTTGTATATCGGCCGGCTGCCTTCGCTGCTCTGCCACCCCATAATGGTAAAAGTAAAAAGTCTTAAATTGTACTGTTTTTGGTCTAAAATCGTTTGGTCTTATTTATTTTTAAACCTCACAACAAAAACTTGTTCTCAAAAAAAAACATTATGATAGGTTGTTTTTTTGTTCAGGCGCTTATCTCGGTGCGTCACATATTTACATACAATGCTTCAATATTCAACACAATACATTTTGAACATAGGCAATACTACTTAGCGGCCCACAGCCTGCTATTTTGAAACGATGACACAAAAAGTGCTCATAATGTTTGTGTTAGCACATGATTGTGGTTGTAACGGCTTGGGTGTTCCATAAACTCCCATTTAATCATCAGTAATAATAAAAAAAAACATACCTAAACTTCATAATCTAATGCGTGTGTGTTTTGAGTATTCTGCGGAGTTCGCTTCTTTTGCCATTTTATTAACTCGAAAACCGCGTAAACCATTTTGCCGTGGAATTAGATGTTTGTTCATCAACGGTTTTCTACATGAATAGGCAAATATTTAGAACCATTGACATGGGTGGTTACGGAAATGGCTGACCCAATATTATTTCACAGCGAATAAATTAGAATACATTAGGTGCGTATATCTGCATTCTAATGAACGAGTGAATGAATGAATGTTTAGGATTGTTCTGACACGATAAACGACCACATTAAAATTGCTACTGTCACTGTATGATAAAAACGTACGAACGAATAATGAACAAACGAGTAACAGCGTGTAACATTAACAATTGTTAAACATGATTGACATTTCGAGTTTGACCGAAGAGCTTAAATTTCAATTGAAACTTCTCACTTATTGTCTGCATAACTGTAGAATTTTATGCCGGATGCCTTTTACTTTTAACGATTTGAAAACATACCTGTCAATTAAAAAATACATAAGTACCTCTCATCTAGCAATTGAACAGAAATAATCGGTGAACAAAAGTACAAATATCTGTGGTATTCCTGGTTTCGTTAAATCGTGCTGGTGTCGGCGCTGCATTTTGCATTGTACGATTGTGTTTCCTCATTAATACGCTCTAGTTGCCGGGACCACCGGACCATGCCCTTAGCTGGGGTTCCGTACACATAAATCCTATCTGACGTATACGTAATATAGATTAACACCATAATACAACAACCTTTGTCTCTGCTTTGTTGGTGGAACATCAAAATGTAGTATCAAGCGAATATTGTTGACATTAAGTGTGTTTCGAAGAGCAGGAGGCAGAAATGTTTGGTCAGACTAGCAATCCAAATGAGTGGTTAAGATGGCAAAATAAGGGATACATTTTATGGAACCAAATACAGAAAAAATCGTTACGTAGTTCGTGGTATTTGTTTATATAGCCAGGTAGGCAAATGATTCTACCCCACCTGATGTTAAGTGGTGATAAAGTCCAAACGCGAAGATAGCTGGTATAGCAGTTATAGACCGGGAGATGATGACACAAAATACTTGGTCATTTGTACCAGTATGGCGGTTCTTCAGGGGTCTAATTACGTAAAGGCAAAAAGGAAAATGATGGTCATAGCGCTCGCACCGGCGGCCCAATCGCGTGGGCGTTAATCGAACGCGTCGGATAAATAACGAGTGTCGAACGATTTGTTCCACAAAAATGCTTATATTTTCAGATAGTCGAAAAAAAGAAGTAGGCGGTAGCGTAATGCCATACTTCTCGGGTGTGACTTACAGCCCGCCATACCGACGCGAATACATTAATTTAAATAAAACAATTCAACCATTTGTGCCAGGCTAATTTTTGCACAGCTAATCATCGTCGAGTAGCCATTCACGAAAATCACCTTGCCATACTTTTCCGACAGTTCCCAATGGCCGCCATACCGCTGCAAAGGAGTAAAATTTTTTTTTTTCGCCAAACGATTTGTACCAGTATTGCATTTGAATTTTTGGAAAGTATTTGGCAAGATGTGACCGTTATTATTTTTCCCATACTTCTAGTAGGGGCCATACTTGAAATACTTATTTATTTGACACGTTTTAAAAATACGACTGCAAAATACGTAAAATCATTTTTTACATCATGACATCATTGTATTCTCGTCATTTGGATGCAATTGTACGTAAAAAAAATTATTACAGATTGTAAACATGGGGCGGATGACTGTCGGACTTGAGCTAAAAGGTGAAAAAGAAAAAATAAAATTTGACGATTTGTACCAGTATGGCATTTGGATTTTTGGAAATTATACGATACAATGTGACCATTATTATATTTGCCATACTTGTAGTAGAGGGAAAAAGTGGCGCCATACTGGTACAAATCGTTCGAATTACGAATAAAATCTTGGGACTTTGAAAAAATATTGTTCACATTCGCCACCTCCCACAGGTATGGCATTATCAAACTTCTATTTATGATCATACGGGGAACTGTTAAAAAAAGTTTCAGGGTGGTACAAATCGTTTGGCGAAAAAAAAAAATTTTACTCCTTTGCAGCGGTATGGCGGCCATTGGGAACTGTCGGAAAAGTATGGCAAGGTGATTTTCGTGAATGGCTACTCGACGATGATTAGCTGTGCAAAAATTAGCCTGGTACAAATGGTTGAATTGTTTTATTTAAATTAATGTATTCGCGTCGGTATGGCGGGCTGTAAGTCACACCCGAGAAGTATGGCATTACGCTACTGCCTACTTCTTTTTTTCGACTATCTGAAAATATAAGCATTTTTGTGGAACAAATCGTTCGACACTCGTTATTTATCCGACGCGTTCGATTAACGCCCACGCGATTGGGCCGCCGGTGCGAGCGCTATGACCATCATTTTCCTTTTTGCCTTTACGTAATTAGACTCCTGAAGAACCGCCATACTGGTACAAATGACCAAGTATTTTGTGTCATCATCTCCCGGCCTATTATAAACTGCTACACCAACCATCCTCACCTTGCCGGCCTGCAAAAATGCTTCTTCACGCCTCTCTTAAGGGACCCTAGATTGTAGGAAGGAGGGAACACGAACACACAGGGATTCTTATCTTATCAATGATAAAGCATCACAACAACAGCATAAGGAGACTTTATTAAATTTCGATCATTAAATTACTTAATTTATTAACTTGGTGGGTAAATTTCGCAGCTCAGCTGTTTTGAAACTTAATTTAAACTCGATCTGGGTCAGGGCGATGCTAAAATGTACAATGTTATTTTCTTTAATTTGGAGACATTATATTTCGAACGCCAAAAAGACAACACAGCTTAAGTTACGAGCTCATACCTAAAGTAAATATCGAAATTGCGCATAAAATATTACAAATGAAAATGCAGTTATACTCAATTGTGAAAGTTCTGTTACTTAATTAACCACACATTATTTCGTTTACAAAATATCCTAAAAAGGCGCAAATTTGTAAATAATTTACCTATTATGGAATTATTATCCTTTTAAAGTACGCAGACAACGATATTGTACGCAGATCGTAAAAGTAGTTCTATATAAATCAATCAATAAAAAATTGTTAAGGTTTCGTAATTGTAGAAATTGTGAGTTAGCTTGGAGACATATTTTTTTTGTGGATAATAGTTTAAATCTTTGTCTGAATTAGCCAGTCAAGTTTCTTAGGTTACTCAAAATTCACGGTGTATAATTAGTTTAGTATATTTTAGGTTATTCGATTGCTAGGCAGGCTAAAGCTTATTAAATGAAAACTATGATATGGATTGCCTAATTTTGAAAATTTGAATTTCCTATATCTTTTATAATGTCAGGTTATCTTTTCTTTCTTAACACCTAACCGCTGCTTAGAAAATGTTTAATAACTTACTTAGAATTTTCAATTACTGTAAAGTAATAAAAAATTTCATTAATTTTCTTGTTATCGTGACTACGTCGTCACTTGTTTTAATGTCACGCTAGCGTTTTCGATTGAGTACCTGCGGTTTCGGCGGGGCGTACTCAAAAGCGGTCCTAAAAGCTATAGAAATAAAGGCCAAAAATAATCATAGTAATATTATTTAGCCCTTGACACAAAACACGTCCATTGTTGTAAATAAACAGAAACGCGTAAAAGGTATATCTGGTTGGTTCATTATAACCTCAAAACGGTTACCCACTTAAAACAGTTGATAATAGAAATAGACAAATGTGTTGACACAAATGATAATTTGGAGACATATATATTTTAACCATAGCGAACGAAATAATGTCGAACAAAGTAAGGCCACCGTAGCCCATAAAGCCGGGTCTACAGCAAAAGTTTTTTTGAAAACATTCAACATAAACATATAAACAAAACTTTGTTTCTGAAACATGTATCTCTCATGTACTGTCGTTCACAAATAACACAGGGCTACATTCAAAAACTACGATCCAGGTGCTAGAAATGTCAAATTGTTCAAAAGTTTCGTACATTTTATGTCAAAATTGAAACGTCAGAGTAACAAGTCGTACTCGGAGCGTAGGTTTACAACGGAGCCCCCGCTAGCGAAATGTAAAACACCGGCGAATTCCGCGATGAAATGAGAATTTGTTCTTACAGAATAGCACCGGAGCGGCGAGCTCTAGTAAAATTTTATTTACTTAATTATAAAAAAAATATATAATACAGTCTTTACAAATGGTTGAAAATACTCTTAAGAAATTCGTTAAATAAGTAGGTACCTACTTATCATATTCTCTAATGAAATTCATTTTGTCAGATTGCGCAGTGAGCATAACGAGTTTATTGTTTTGCATTTAATAGCTACTAATTTTCTGAAAGATTGTTAATTTTGTATTCTCAATCAAGTACTTAGAGAACAGTGAAGATTATCTTCTGTAATAGTTTTTCAAACTTCCGCGTTTAAGTTTAAGACCTTATCATTATCAATAAATGATTAATGAAGTATTTTCCAAAATTTTGAAAACTGCTTATATTTAAAGATTAGGACAAACGATTTAACAGAAAAATAAAAATAAATTCATTAATGTCTTTTTTTCTTCATTAAACCAATTAAAGTTGAATTATTTAAATGGTTTTCAATTTACCGCCAAAACGCTCGGTTTGATGACGCTACTGTGTGACGTCAACTTTGTGTAAAGAATTTCAATCCCCATCTTTACATATAAGCATTTTTCAAAAATTTTTAAAATACCCTTGTCACGAAAGGCTTTTTTAAGTTTATTTAATGGGCTTTCGAATTCATGAGCGTGATAAGGGTTAATAACGCTTGAAAAGTTATTTTCGTAGAGGTGCGATTTTTTTGACGCCGAGTGTAATTGTTATTAATTTTCACTTGTCTGTTAAAATGGCCGCCAATTGTGTATTGTTCTCTCGTCTTTAGTACATACAACTTTTTGTTTGTCTATAGAGTTGACAAAATCATTTGACCGGGTCTGTGTATTCAGTTATGAATTAACTTTTCCTCTTTATTAAGTGTACACTTAGCATGAACTATTATAGATTTCGAATAGTAGAATTCGATCCATTTTGTACGTCAAATATGTATTGATTTTAAGTTTTCGTTACGTCCGTTGCGGCGTTGCTGTTCAAGTTTCCATACAAAATTTGACATTTCGCACTCGCAAACTATTTGAATTCGAAGGGTCTACTGTCTACTGCATGAGTGTCTAAACTTGATGGTTTGTCTGTAGAGATACTAATTTTCGGTATAAATGCAAAAGTGTGTGTGTCTATCTGTTACCTTCACGCTTAAACCGCTGTACCGATTAAGATGATATTGTGTTTTCCACTACTTAGATGGTGCTTTCTTTATTTAGGTAAACGGTTTCAAGTAACTTATAAAATGTAATGTGTTAAAGTAAATTACAATCTTTAGTAACTTACCTAGCTATATTAGTTACAGTTAAGTTGATAAAAAAGCTATGGTAATATAATTTTATTATATATTGCAATTTAATAATATTACGTCTGGCATAGAATAGCATACTTTCATTTAATTATCACTCTTAATTAAGTAATTATAAAATCTATTTCCTATGTTTTAACGAACATTACTCTTTAATATGAGGATATGATTTGATTTCTCGATTAAGGTCTTTGCCCTCATTTATTTTATAATTATTAAATGAAATACTTTTGAGCGAACTTTTGAAACGAGTTGAAATTGCGTTTTTCAAAAAATTTTAGCATATTTCTACGTTTTGGATCCTTTACAGGCTCTATACTCTTGAAAACGGAGTCTGTAAAGGTTACGAAATGTAAAGATATGTATGAAAGTCTAACAAAACTTAATAATTGATCTCCGTGGCCGTGTGGTTTGTACGCCGGTTTTCATGGTATCGCCGACTCGAGAAGTCTCGAGTCACGGGTTCGAATCCCGGTGGGGGCAGATGTTAGTGTGATATATACGAGCATTTGTACTCCAGTCATGGATGTTTAATATGTATTTCTATATAAATATAGTTTTATATTTATAGTATATGTATTATATCCGTTGGGGCTAGGCAAATTGGTGTGAGTGTTGGAAATATTAACTGTTTATTTATTTATTCAAATATAAAACCAATGAAAGCAAAGAAGTTAATCGCGAATGCAAATGATATTTCCCGGTACAATCTTCATTGATCTTCATTGAAACCCAATGATTTAGGTGAAAATCCACCTGTCATAGTACAGTTAATAACTTCTTGTCGAATAAACTTTCGATACGTTGTTTATAAGTGGGGCGTATTGTTTCTGTGCTCGCACGGCTCATGACCGAACCTTGAGTGAGCTTTACGCAACACGCCTAATTGAATGAGTTAAGTAACCTATTATTATCCAACCACGTGGGAACTGCGTCTGTGTCACATGACTAAAGAAGCCATAAAGAGAGCTCGTGCAGTGCGCGTGTGTGAATGAGCACTGGTCAGACTATAGTGGCAATGGTCACAAAACATCATTTCGAAAATTTTCGCTGTCAAAAATTCAATCCACTACTGGAATAGCAGTCTACACTATTCCGGTGTTACTAGAATGGGTGAGCTGGGACGAAAAGCAGACGGTCAATCCAGTCACTGGACTGGATTATTCACTGAAATGGGAATATTGCATGCCGGTTCACATAATTTCGGCGCTGAATTGGACTGCTACTGAAATAATGTATACCAGTCTCCGTGATACCAGTCCAGTGGCAGAGTTCACGGTCTATTTTTCATTCCAGCCCACCCATTCCAGCTCCACCGGAATAGTGTAGACTGCTAGGGCGATTTTGTAAAATAAAATGTCACTTCCAATTTCGGTAGCTGCCATTGACATTATTATTATTTTATTTTATTATACATTCACATTAGTTTGATATGCATTACGCCCTTACACGGCAGAATGTCGCTATGTCTGTGGAAGCGGCCAGTATCAGATATTTGTCATTTTTCAGAAAACGGAATAAATGAGATTGTAAGTAAGATTGCATCTTACAGAATACGCTGCTGTAATGGGCGGTTCACATTATTCCAATAGCATTTCAATCCAGCGCTGGAATAATGTGAACCGGCATGGAATGTTCCCATTCCTTGGATTTATCAAGTCCAGTGACTGGATTGACGGTCTACTTTTCGTCCCAGCTCGGAATAGTGTAGACTGCTATTCCAGGTCCCCTAGCACGAACCATTATCGAATTCAAATAGTTTGCGAGTGCTAAATGTCAATGTCAAATTTAATATGGAAACTTGAACAGCAACGCCACAAAGTACGTAACGAAAACTAAAAATTAGTACACATTTGACAATGACATTTCGGACTCGCAAACGTTACGGATTCGATATTGGTTCGTGCTAGGGGTACAGTACTGGATTGAATTTTTGACAGTGAAGATTTTCGAACTGATGTTTTGTAACCATTGCCACTATAGCCTGATCTGTTCGTTATGGCGTTGTTTAAATTTCTATACAAAACTTCTTTACATTTACGGGTATTGAGATCAAATTCAACTATTCGAATTCGATATTAGAATGTTCATTTTTTTAAAAGACTGGACTTCTGTGAACGATATAATACAGTCTAGCATTGGACTGGAGTAATGTGAACCGGGCAGAAATGTGTCTTTGCGTACGTGTGTGTGCGTAGCTGACGCTGCCAGTGCCCTCTCACTCACACACGCGCAATTGTATGAAGCTTTGTCTTTGTACCTTTTTTACGAATGTGCCTATGTCGCCTCCCCACCTCGTGCAAGGCGCTGTACGACCATGGCTGTATTATCAACTTAAAATAAGTTGATAACATAATTATGTTGCTGCTTTCGATCGATTCGTACAACTCAAACTGCACTCGACTCATGCTGTGCTGGCAGTTGCCATGTCTTTGGATATCATCGGGATCGCCAGATAAAGTAATGTAATATTTTTCTAACGCAAGTTTCCCATCGAATTGAAATGACAAAAGCGATACTTACGAAAATTTTTGCCCGTTATATCCGAAGATTAAAAAGTTAATGATTTGAAATTATTGATATGAAATAATGATTTTCACCATATATTTGCTTATGCTCAGAAATATGTGTTTGTGGCAAAAATACATCAATATTTTTGCCACTAACACATATCTTTGACCACTCATTTAAAACTGCATATCTATCTTTTCGCCGCCGTTTTCCGGATGGATTACAGTACGTAGTTCTTATAGGTCCGGCCATTACGCACCCATTCGTCAACGCTCCCGGCCGGGACGCACTCACAGTGAGAGACTACACTGTGAGTGCGTCCCATTCTCATAGGTACACTTTTTTATGTACAAAGAGTGGCAAATAAGCACGTGGCTCACATAGAGGTAAAGCGGTCACCCAAACGGTGTCATAATTTCTCTGGGTCTCTGGACCGCAAGCAAAGCGCTTATTCCACCTGTCTAAATTCAGACGTTCTAAATCATTAAGTAACTAATTCAGTCAAGTGAAATAGCATTTAGGAAGTTAGGATCCTAATTAGCATCCTAAATCGGAAGAAGTGTGGCTTCTGACTGACTAAATCATTTAGTATCCTAATTAGAACGCGATTTAGGAAGGTTTAATAGCGTTTAGATGCTTCAGTCGCACCGCAGGTGTCAATGCGTGAGGACGTGTTGTGTCTACGATTACGAATTACGCGAGTGTGCGATGTCGGCGGTAAAAGAAAAAGAAGTTATGAGTAACATAATCGAATTGTATAAACAAATGCCGTATCTTTGGAACAAAAATTATATTAATATTCTTTCACCCACGTGTTTTCGTTTTTTACTTTATTTTATTTTTATTGAGCCAACGACCAGGCCAACGAGAAGACAGATTTTTTTTGCTCACTTAATAGGACTGGAGCCATTACGAAAAAGTCCGACTGAATTCTCCGCGCGCTTGTAACTGACTGAATCAGTAACTAAATTAGTCAAGTGTAATCAGAAGCTTCTAATTAGCCTTCTTTTTAGGATCCTAACTAGGACGTCTGAATTTAGTCAGGTGGAAAAAGCGCTTAAGTAAATTGATTCGCAGACATAGACGTCAACAATCTCGCTCGTGTTTCCAAACGTTAACACTTCGTATTGAATCTCAGTTGCCGTCGACCTGGCACGTCGATGCTGCTCCACATCTGTCTGTTGCATCACTCGACAATTGTAAATGACGTTTATTTTCATTACAAAACATATAGAGGTAACCTTGTTTCAGATCTCGTACCTGCTTATTATTATGCCTGCTGCCGAATAATGTAGAACTCTGCGCTTTAGGTAGGGACATCCATAGTTTAATGATTTGTCGCCTTCTTGGGTTACCGTCCGATAAACAGCATCTGTTTCGGTTGATTGATCTAAAATCATCGCACATTTTTTCTCCAGCCAACATAAGAAATGAACAAGGACAAAACCAATGTTGTCCATGTCCATTGCTTATGTTATTTTACTACGGCTACAGCGATTGTTACTAGATGGCTGGGATCACCGCGTCTTTGACCTATTGGAGGCCCTGGGCATATTAGGATAATGGGGCCCCTTCCGTTTGGTGATTTAACAGGAACTAGGGACTTTGTATTTGATCTGAGGGGGCCCTATCGATCGCGGGGCCCTGGGCACTTGCCCAAAGTACCCACTGGGAAAGACGGGTCTGGCTGGGATTTCCGGGATCGTCCCGGAATTTGGCGTGTTGTCCAGTAATAAGACCTTCTGTGTTGGTTTCGTAACAATATTAACTAATAATGAATGACACCTGCTTGATGTTTTAATTCTTGGGATGGGGGGTTTGATTTGATGCTTTATTTTGTCAGGGGGGCGGGGGTGCAAATATCCCGGAATTGATAAGTCAGCATCTGGAAACCCTAGCTACAGCGCCGAGTGGCTCCAATTGTCGACAGCCAGACACTTTCCGATAAGCTTGATTCTTTGGCTTTGCACAGAGATGTAGCTTCGCTCAGCATCTTCTACCGCATTTATCACGGGGCGTATACAGAGAAATTGTTCGAATTAATGCCAGCTGCTGCTTTTCGCTTCAAAATTTCAACCCCACCAATCAATCAATCGTGATACGTGGCTCTGGCTATCTACAATCATGCAATTTTGTCGAAATTTTTACCACATACGACAAAACTGTGGAATACATTGTCACTAACAGTATTTCCGGACCAATACGACCTGAAAACCTTTAAAAACAGAGCGTACTCCTTCCAAGGCCGGCATCGCATTTGTGATACTCCTGGTGTTGCAAGTGTGATCACTTACCATCAGGTGAGCAGTCAGCTCGTATGACCCCAATACATATGCTCGTATTATAAAAATAACTCCCCAAAATTTAGTTACATACTCGATAGATTATTCCTGTACTATTTCATGGTTTTTTTTTCTCAGAAGATATTACTAAAAAAAAACACGCGGAGCAGACAGCAGACGGGACTGTCAGTGCATTCGCCCAGATAGCGATTCGAGTCCCGTCTGCTGCCGGGTCCGCGTGGAATTTTTTCTAGTAATATTATCTTTAGATTTGAACATCGAGCAGTTACATGCTTAATTATATTTTTTTAATTCAAATAATAACATGTTCTGTATTAATATACTCATAATTATATATGACATCAATCATGATGTCATAACTATTTCATCGATATGTAATGTTATGTCAAATAATACATGCTTATAATCCCTTTCAAATTGTTTAAGGTTTTACTAATTTATTTGCTATGGTTCTTAAATCGAATTATGTACAGTACAACCACATGGTGCGCTTAGCCCTCGTTCATAAAGTAACCAGTCCCCAGCCACCAACGCAATAATTCGTCTGAGAAAATGAAGTTTTAAAAACGAAATTGTAATTAATTTAAGTCGGTTAAATTGATTAATGGTTTTGAAAGCGTTTCGAGTTGTCCGCGGCGCAGATTAGCTGCTACTGTCTTTAATTAATCTTTGCATTCCATTGTAATTATAACACAAACACTGGTAGTACAGTACACTACTAGCGTATCTGCTAATATGTGTTCGTTTTATCCTGCTCGATTCAATTCATTTATGAACAGACTAGCTGTGCCCCGCGGTGCTACCCGCGGTTTATTAGGGACATTTTCCCGCATTAAAACGTAGCCGATGTGTAAATCAAAGGTGTCAGCTAACTCCATACCAAATTTTATTAATATCGCTCCAGCCGTTTAGACGTGAAGAAGTAACAAACATACACACTCACAAACTACAAACCCGGTGACGCTGTAACGGTCATCTGCGACCAACAGCATACAATTCCAAAAAAACTCACAACTTTCGCCTTTGTAATATTAGTGTCATTTTGAAATCCGGAAATATAATAAACAATTTGGTGTCTCGTTTCTTTGTTTCGTTATGCCGAAATAGAATTAGATGTCGAAATAAGTGTACTCCTCCTACTCTTTCTTTTATAGCTTAAATCCTAAAAACGAGGTGTGAAGAAGCAGCATATTTTTTTGTACGAGGCACAGCAAATTACCCCACCTGATGTTAAGTGTAAGTGGAGTCCAGTCGCGAAGATAGATGATGCGGCAGAAGGTGTGCCGCTCCAGTCATTCTCAACTTTCCAGCCTAAACCCAATCCCCTACCCTGCGAAGCTCTGCAACCCTACTCAGTAGTAGAAATAGAACACAACCAAAAGGTACAGTGGATACCCTCTCACATGGGGTTGAAGAAAAAGAAGCGGATCGACTAGCCAAAGAAGCTGTGACGTCAGGAACGATTTTGAACTGCTTACCACACCAAGGAGACACAACAACTCACAAAAAATAAGTGCAAACTCGATTGGAAAGAGTACTTTGATGAAAGGTCACAATGCAAAGGAATCTGGTACAAGACTATACAGCCATGTCTAAGCAGGTCTTTGTGGTTCGAGGGATCGAATATAGCTAGGCCTGATTTAACAACATTAATAAGGCTTCGGTTCGGACACATCCCATTAAATAAATTTGCTCGCTTAATGGGTAAAACAATCTCACCAAATTGTACGGAGTGTGATAAAGTTGAGGATGTAGTTCACATAATCATGGAATGTGTCCGGAACGAATCAGGGAGGATGGAAATGATAAATAAATATAATATTCCATTGTATGATATTGGTGAATGTTTAAATATTCTAGTTTATCCGCTTTCAGAAAAAGCTAGATTATTGACTAAAATTGTTAAAATTGGTATAACACGTAGGCTATGACCATATAATGTGATCTTCGAGGGTGACATAATCAATCTGATGAAACCCTCAATAAAAAAATAAAGAAAGGAAAAAAAACCAAAAGGTAGTGTTATTTAATTGTGGTCTTCTTTAAGGAGAAGGTTGCTTCCCCAGACGGGCACTCCCATCAAAACGGAAAATCCACTTTGCCCTACCTCTTTGCTGCAACAGCTAATTTAGAATGTTGACTCAACAGAGAGAGACCTTTGTTGACCTCGTCTAAAAATCAAATTAAATTCAGTATCGTTTTGAGAAACGTTTCACTAGCAACCTTTATCTATTATTTGACAATTGTATCCCCGTTCTGTTTATGCGATTAATGAAACAATTTAAATTAATTTGTAAAACAGAAAACAGTCACAAACATTTACTCGGCCACCTATTGTTTTGCTTAAACAGTTCGTAGACCTAGTTTTTGACATTGAAGGAAATAGCGGTCCACTTTAACTAAATTACTGTAAGTTTTTCAAAGGAAAACAACAAATCATTCAGCATTTACCACTTCAGGTAGCACTGCAGTAAGATAGTTATATTGCCAATTGTTTCTTTTATTTTTTAGCATTTAACCACTAGAAGTTTAAATCTTTAGATTAAAAAATTTTAGCCAAGTTCAAAGATTGACCTGATTCGATATATCGAATCAATGCCCCCGAAATTCATTTAATATATTGAATTAGTGATTTTTTCAATGTAGAACAACACAGTAACAAATGTTACCACACCATAAATGGGTACTACAACTACAGTAAACCTTACTATAGGCAAGTTCGAAGTAGAGAAGATGACGGAGTATAAACTAAACGAAATTCTATTTAGTCCGTTTTTTTCCTTTGTCAATCAACCCAAAAATGACAAAATTAAAACGCATCAAAGTGGGGGCTCATGAATTCACTTTTTAGTTAAAATTGCTCGATAACTTGATATTCAATTCAATATAAAATATGTATCTCAGTAATGTTTTGATTATGCGAAAAAATAGGAATTATCTCTCCAATTCTTCTTTGATGTACCTGGTAGCAAAAAAAAGTTAGTCATCATCTCTATTCGATGATCGAACCATTGTCCCCGAATTCATTCGAAATGAAGAGTGATTTTCTACATTTCCCGGTGGATGGCGGTGCGCGGTTCGCAGCAATCAGGCCGCGACGGACGCCTCTCGCGCACATGGTTAATGCGCCCATGTTTAGGGTTACCAGGGTCCTATTTTTATTATTTTTTTAATAAATTTATAGTTAACATTAACTCCATTTGGTAGTGTTGGTGTTTTTAACTTCATAATGGGCCTAATTCTGACATGATTATCTAAACTTTAAACTAAATCGGCAATAAATAGTCTGTCTGTTTCATTCTGCATAGAGCACGATTAAAGATACACTGATGTCAATTCTGACGTGTTTCTCTAAACCTAAACTGAAATTTGACAACAGTGTAATAATGAAAAAGAGGGATAAATGATGATGGAGATGTTAAAGGAGATTGGTCAAATTGGCCTAAATGCAAATAAAATATTGACATATACAGTAATTCTTGGCGTAATTTATACTTTATTTTGCAGTCATTAGATTTTAACGGCCACCTTTAAATAATATATTAATTTTAAAAAAGGACTTCTATTTTTACCGGTTTGGAAAACATACGAATCATTTATATTGGCTATGGGTGTAGTAACATTCACAAAGACTGATCGAGGTTGTTTATATAACATCAAAACAAATCTATTTTGTAAAGATTGATAAAATATTTCGATGATATTTTAATTCAAAATGTAGATGATATGTAATATTAAACGCAACATAAAAGTACTTAAGTTGTTTTATTTCATTAATTTACCTTATCAGAATATTTAAGCTATGTCAGGAATATACATATTCTCGGGGGAGCCTCACCCCTTGAGAACGCGTCCCCAGGTGGCGGATAGGGGAACGCCTTTCAGACGACTCGCAAGTGTCGTCTGAAGGGTAGGAGTGAAATCAAATAGCTCCCGCGGACCAACAGGCCGGAGAAGGATACTCCGTAATCAAAGCCCTGCACAGGGCTTCTCCGACCTATTCGGAGGCGAGGTTTGTGTAGTGCTGGGTGTTTAGGCTGGAGCACCCAGAAGGGATGGTGGCGGAGGAACTCACGTAAGGGGTCAACGGCAGCGCCCACAACTTACAGTAAGATACAGCCTTGGCGTCAGGTGACAACCGGCCGTAAAACATAAAGTCAAATCCATTTCTCCTCGTAATCAAATATGATAAAAGGCAAAAATAAGAGAGTGAATACAGCTAGGGCGTACCCCGGAAGCGACGTCAGTGCTAGAGATGTGAAATATACGAACAAAGAAAATCATACTAGGGCGTACCCCGTAAGCGACGGTAAATTAAGACTAGCTACGTGGAACATGGGCACCCTCACTGGAAGAAGTCAAGAACTAGTGAAAATATTGCAGGTACGGAATATCAACATATGCTGCCTGCAAGAGACCAGATGGAAGGGATCGAAGTCCAGGGACCTGGGTCTCGGATACCAACTTCTTTACCATGGGACGACTAACGCAAATAATGGAGTCGGTATCGTACTCGACGAACAACTGAAGCGCCGAATTATAAATGTAGAAAGAAGGAGTGACAGACTTATGGCAGTTAAAATAGCTATGGATAACCAACCACCCTTAAATATAATCTCAGCATATGCGCCACAATCAGGTTGTAGTATTACCGAAAAGGAAAGTTTCTGGGACGACTTTGAAGATCTTCTTAATACGATGGCTCAAGAGGAAACTAAATACATTGGAGGCGACCTAAACGGTCACGTGGGGGACCATAGCACTGCGTATAAAGAAATACATGGGGGTTTTGGATATGGGTCAGGCAACAGTGATGGCGAGCGTATTTTGGAAGTCTGTGCACGACATGACTTGGCAATAGTAAATACATATTTTATAAAAAAGCCGGAACATCTAATTACGTACAAAAGTGGAAATAAGCAATCACAAATAGATTTCATACTTACTAATAGGAAACTACTAAAAACTTGTAGAGATTGTAAAGTTATACCGGGCGATTCACTAACATCGCAACACAGAATTTTGGTCTGCTGCATAAGGCTACCTAAGCCCATAAAACGTAATTCAGTAAAAACACCAAAAATCAAATGGCACCTATTAAACACTGAAAAGGGAACCGAAATGATACAAAAGGTGCGGAACATATTGATAAAAGATATGGAAAACAAAAGCGACAGCACAGCAGAAGAAACGTGGTCGAGATTCGAGAAATTATGCCTGAAAGCGGCGGAAGAAACCCTTGGAAAATCAAAAGGGAAGCTTAACATTGACAAAGACCCCTCGTGGTGGAACGAGGAAGTTAAGAATTCCCTAAGGGACAAAAAGGAGTGCTTTAGACGATGGCAGAGCTCAGGGTCAGACGAGGAGCGTGTACTGTATAAAACCGCTAAGAAATTCGCCAAACGTACAGTTGCCGAGCAGAGACGAGATGCAAGGGAAAATTTCTATCATAGGCTTGAAAGTGCTACAAACGATCGGGAAATATTTAAGTTGGCAAAACAACGTCATAACACCAGTTTGGATATTAAAATTAACAAATATATCAAAGACGAAAACGGGCAACTATTAACTGATGATAATAAGATCAATAACCGATGGCACCAGTATTACAAACACCTATTAAACGAGAAATTCCCAAGCCAACCCTTGCAAGCTATCCCGGAAGTAGCTGGACCGCTGAATAACATCGAGGTTAAAGAGGTGGCAGACGCGCTTAAGAAAATGAAGAATCATAAAGCCGTCGGACCAGATAACATACCTGCTGATCTGTGGAAGCTACTGGGACCAATAGCGGTGGGATGGCTGACAAAGATTTTTAATGCAATACTCAAGTCCAGAAAAAATCCCAAAGCTTGGCGCCATAGCTACCTGGTACCATTTTATAAAAATAAGGGAGATGTAAGTAGCTGCAGTAATTACAGAGGTGTCAAGCTAACCTCTCATACTCTCAAAATCTGGGAACGTGTACTTAATAACCGGCTTGCGAGACATACAACCATTTCTAGTAGTCAGTATGGATTTGCACCGGGAAAGTCCACAACAGACGCAATCCAAACCTTGACGATATTACTGGAAAAACACCGAACCAATAAAGAGGACCTCCACCTTGTGTTCATAGACCTAGAAAAAGCCTTTGATAGAGTACCGCGGGAATTAGTCTGGCAGGCCATGAGAGCGCAAGGAGTCCCAGAACACTATATCGGTTTAGTACAGGACATGTATGAGGACATTAGCACTCAGGTGAGAGGACCAGCGGGGCTAAGCAAACCATTTGAAGTTAGTGTGGGGGTGCATCAAGGATCGGCACTTAGTCCATTTCTGCTCAACCTAGTAATGGAATACTTAACAAAGGACATCCAATCCCCACTACCCTGGTGCTTGCTGTACGCAGACGATGTTGTTCTGATAGATAAGTCCGCGAGCCAGCTGCAGATCACTCTCCAAAAATGGCAACAAGCGCTAGAAAACCACGGTCTTCGTATAAGTCGCAATAAGACCGAATACATGAAGTGCAGTTTTGGCGATGAGACCGCGCCTGATACCGATATCTCCATCGATGGTCAACCATTACCCAAAGTGACCCATTTCAAATATCTTGGATCGATTCTGTCTGAGAACGCTAAAATAGACTTAGATGTAGCCCATAGAGTCAATGCTGCATGGTTAAGATGGAGAACCCTAACAGGAGTACTCTGCGACAACAGTATGCCAATAAAACTGAAGGGCAAAGTTTACAAAACGGCTGTCAGACCCGCCATGCTATATGGCACTGAATGCTGGGCAATGAAAAAGGCTCACGAAAACAAACTGCACGTAAATGAAATGAAGATGTTGCGTTGGTCGGCTGGTGTAACGAGGCTCGATAAGGTACGCAATGAATACATCAGAGGCTCCTTTAAAGTTGCTCCCATAGGAGATAAGTTGTCGGAAAGACGTATGCGCTGGTTCGGTCATGTAATGAGAAGGGACGAGGAGTACCCAGTAAAGAAGGCCCTAGCGATCCCAGAAAGGAGAAAAGGCAGAGGGCGCCCCTTAGCTACGTGGTGGACAACCGTATCCAAAGACCTGGAACGAGCTCAGCTGGACACAAAGACAACCCAGGATAGACTATCCTGGCGCCTAAAGACGAGGAGAGCCGACCCCAAATGAAGGGATAAGGCAAGGAAGAAGAAGAAGTCAGGAATATACATATTTCACACATTGATCAGAACTATCATGAACCTACGCAATATATTATTACATTAGAATTACCTTTTACCATTATAAACCTAATTATTACTAAGAAAATATCCTATTGGTTTTTATAAAATTATGATAACAGTTCCATGTTTCTCATAACATAGGTAAGCAGGTACCAGTTCCTTGACATGCATTTTGTTAGTGTAATTAGTGTTAGACACTTGTCAAATGAAACAAGATTGCTTCTGAAAGTCGCAATGGCATAATCATGATTTTAAAACTTACTCTTGTGTATTAATTTTAAAAACAGGCAATTATCTGTTATTTTACAAGCTCTATATACCTGAATCTAATACATAATATCGGTACTTGGCTTGATTGCCCTATTTTCTTATATAAGTTATTTGGTTTTTATTATTCTAATACCTATGTGCCTATTTGCAAACATAACCTCAAAATCATTCAGTGTATATGGTTTATAGAAGTTCTCAGGAGTGGCCGTCGATAATATTCGTTTCTACGGTAATTTATATATAATTTCGAATCTAGGAAACAATTTTTCATGGTTATTGGTTTTTAGGCCAAACATGTATGGAAGCTGAGCAATCTCCTTTAGTTTTAAGCCTAGAGAATCACGACACCATTGTTTATATGTTCAAAGAATCATGCCAAAATCGTGTTTTGTGTCTTCCCATTGTTGCTCTTTCTTCCATAACTCCCAAATTCCATCCTTATCGATTCAGACACTTCAACGATTGATAAGATTCTTGACAAGCTTTAGAATAATTGTTGTTACTTTGGTGAGCAATTTTATGTGTCTAGGTATTTTTCATTTATGAGACTGTCTTTTAGGGGCTAAAATAGCTGACAATCACTACAACAACTACAACAAAAATATTGACAAGTTATAAAAATATTGTGAATCATTTTAACTACGCCAACGGTGTTCTAATCGCGAGTCAAGAAGCCACTCAACTATACCGACTATATCTGCTTTGTAGAACTTACTTGACAATATTTTTGAGAGATCAAATTATCTTTTTCACACCTAGTAACCCTGTTCATGCCGGTCGTATATTATTTGTCAGACTTGCGCGTGAGTTGTCACAGCGCAATTTTATACGGTTTGTTCGCGCGTCGATGGCGACTGTTAGTTTCATTAGGGAATTCTTCACTTTTTAAAACCACTAACTAGTGAAGTCGATCTACTTTTTCTGGCAGGAAAGATATATGAGGAAAAATTCTTTAAATTGACAGTTTATCTTATGTTGTGGAAAGCATTATCAGGCGTCGAGTGTTCTTGAGATTTTGCAGGCTAAACAAACAAGGCTAAGATAATATAAAATGGAGCATATAGTTGCATTTTTTTTACTCATTTCTCCGAAAATCGTAGCAATAATCACCGAGTAATTTACATACAAAGTTTTGCACTGCCACCAAAACTGAAATTTGTCCACCAAAGCTTTAATCAAAACCACCAAAACTGAATATAATACATCATAAAATAATCATTATTTATATATAAAAACGAATAAAAATGCCGTTAAAATTATTTGCTAAAGATGAAATTTCAATATTAATCCATATGAAGTATACGTAGTTTTTGAGGACTTATAAAATACTTTGATTGTATTTGGGAACTTGCTCTGACTTCGATCCGTAATCCATCACTGTTTTAATGTCTCAAAGTCCACTTAAAATGGCCAATAAATATCTGCTCAAAAAAGGTAACGTAATTCTTTCGAAAAAAAGAAAGATATCAATAACAAAAATAAGGCTTAATACAGTTATTTTGTAATGAAGCACCATCATGATGATGTTATAATATTATTATTTTCCGCCAACTCTGTCGTTATAATACCGAGTTAGGTGCGTAGTTTATTTATCTTTGTAATTAAACTAAACAGACTGTGTCTGGAACATCCACGGGCATTGTGCAGAACCACTTGTGCAAGTATACTGATGTATTAACATTTATCATAATCCAACACTATTAGTTCTGAATAAACGTAGCAAGGACGAAACACCTTGCGGCATGCACTGTGCATTTCGTTTGTCATATTATCAACATAGGAAAAATACGGGAAACAGTAAAATTCACTCAGTGTAGCGGTAATTACTGACTAAAGTTCAAAGTTTAGAAGCGGTACCATGTTTATGGATATAGGTAACAATGTAACAATTGACAATTGAGTAGCTCAATGGCGGAGGTGGTAAGCGCGTTCAGTCTGCGATCTTGGAACTTAAGCAACTTGAGCAGTGGTCGGTCATTGGACGGGTGACCAAATACTTAGCAAGTATCCCGAGCTCCTACGTGCTTCGGAAGGCACGTTAAGCCGTTGGTCTGGGCTGCATCTTCTGTCGTTACTTCCCACCAATCTGCACTGGGCCCGCGTGTAGGGTACGGCCACACAACACAGAAAGAGCTTCTGTGTTCTGTTGTCACGGCCAAATTTCCCTATTCCATCCATAGGGAAGACCTGTATACCAGCAGTGCAGGCATTAATAGGATGTGATAATGATGATGATGAACAATGTAATTTGACACTTAATCACTTACATGCTGAGAGAAAGCTACTAAATAAAATTCTCAAAAATGCGATATATAGTATGAGCCAGATTTTCAAAATGCTAAGATCGAACTCGAAATTTTTGTTTGGAAATAAAAGTGCATCGATTGTCATAGTTAATAAATAATTTATGTATGTCTGTTGAAGTCTATATTTTTAAAAGATGTTAACAAGTTTTGAAGGGGTATGGGAAGGTAGGGGTGTCTGGGTCTAAAGCACGAGTGGTCCTCCAGAATTGCAAGCGACTATTAGATATCAGGTGAGCCAATTATGCTTCTTTTCCATCCTTTTGACATAAAAAAGTAGGTTTTAATCATTTTGGTCGTTACAGGTAGAATACAAATTAATTTAGGTAACTTAAAAAAACCTTCTAACCATATGAAAGTTTTTATGCACATGGTAACTGACAGCCATACAGTTTTGTTCCGAATTTAATACTTTATCAAAAATAAGATACTTTGTAGTTAAAAACCATTTTAACTCGAATACAGTACTACAATATATCAGATTTCCTCGTTATTGATTCAATTACTAAGGAGGTTAAAATCAGGTCAAACACATGTTAAATTATAAATAATAATATCTTTAGAGGTCGTTAATTTGCACCAACAGTTTACAACACGAGGGGTAACGACCATAAACTCAACATTAATTTGAATAATAAATCTAAATTTCATCTGTTACTGTAAATCAAAATTTAGTTTTAAATAATACGAAATGCCGACGTTTCATTATAATCACCGATATTTCGAAGTAAAAATCAAAAAATAAGTTTGCTTACCCAAATTTAACCAATTTCGAATGCTGTAGTCGTCAAAAAATGAGATTCGTTATCGAATTCTATTAAAGATTAGACGCTTTAAAATTTATTGTTGAGCTTTTTATAATTCAGCTGAGTGGTGTCAGCAAAAGTTTAGATGCGATAGGCAAATAAAAAAAATGTTTACTAAAACATGCCGAAGGTATATCAAATATAATCTATCAACTAAGTCATGTATTTTTCTCTATATGGAGTGTAAAGCACTTTATAATAAATGAATGTAAAAAAATATATGTTGTCTTTTTCTACCTTAATCATGTAAAAAGTTGTTGCAAAGACATTAACACTTTTTACATCAAAATTCTTACATATTGAAAAGTTATTTACCTAACTAAATTATCACTCTATTAATAGAAGAAAATGTTGTATATTCAGATCTTACTGTAATATATCAGATCAATACAAATTAAATTGTTGAACGAAATCAATTAAAATTCAATTTGTTTCTCGCGACCGAGTAGCTACCCGCTTCCTGTTTGATCTGAGAGGATTTATTTAAAATATTTAAATTTATTTCAGTCTTGTTGAAGAATTTAAAGTGAAAAATAAAAATATGGAAAGGGGACTTTTAAAATTACCATGATGATGTAAGGTTATAATAAGAAGAGACAGTAAATTGACATTATTATGTAATTACTAAAATTTATAAAATATATTAATAATTTAATTAAGTACTAAATCACTATACACGAAATAGAGATAACATTTGTTTGTTTTTAGTAGTGAGTAATCTCTGGAACCATCGAGCCAATTTTGAAAATTCTTTCATCAGTAAATATAGGAAGCTACAATTCAGTATTTCTGACTGAGTGACACACTTAGATATATTTTATCGCGTTTAAATCACCCGTGATAAGTTAGGGCGAATCGCTAATTTCGAATTAAGCTACTAATTAAAACCTTCTTAATAACTCTTTGAAGTTATATTTTTAATTTAAAAGAAACAGAATGTGCATTACCAACATTATGATTTGTTTAATTCGAAAAAAGTTTTTATTGTCTGTTCAAAAGAGAAATTTGGAACCAGACGTTTCGCATCTATATTAAGTAGTTACAAATTCTAAACTCTCTAAATTACAACATTAAGCTTTAAAGGTTAGTCAGTCAGTTAACAAAGATTATAGTTTTTATTTTGTTTCATCATGTACGTGATGGAAAGTTCTCATTCGTTTTAGTGTGTACAATAAATTGATGTCCCAGATGAGAACGAAGCTAAGCTACCGCTTATTTGTAACGATAATAACCACTAACTTTAAAATATGAATGTAAAAAAATTACATATTCCTAGCTTGTTCTTCTATTAAAGAAATTGTTCATGTTTATCTACAATAACTCTGAATAACATTTTGATGATTGAAACAGTTCAAATCCAATCTAAAATGATTGTCTGTAATATAATCAGACATTTTATAATAAGCTTTTTTAAGAAGTGTCTTTTATCGTATCTTTAAAATTATAATATAAATATTTTTAAATATTTCCAACGCTCACACCAAAGAGTACTTTTTATATGGCTCACACCAATTAGCCCAGCCCCAAAGTAAGCACTGTAAGGCTTGTGTTATGGGATACTAGGGTAACGGATAGAATACATGTACAGTACATATATATGTATATTTATATAGAAATACACCATGACTGGAGTACAAATGCTCGTATTCATCACACAAACTTCTGCCCCCACCGGGATTAGAACCCGGGACCACTCAGTTTGGCGACTCCATGTAACCCGGCGAACAAACCACTCGACCACGAAGGTCGTCAGAATATAAAATATCTAGCGTCAATAGATTTAAGCGCTTTAACATTTCTGTCTTCAAAAAAGTCCCTTTTCAAAATTGCTGTTTCTATTGTTTTTTTAAACTATCTTTGTATGGGTTTAAACAAATATTTCCTGTACAACATTGCTGCGATGGTTCAATATTAATTAAATTATATTGCAACTGACCGTGCCTTCTGTCTGAACCCCTAAATTCGATCGACCCCTTGTTTAATGTTCATTAATGCTGACCAATCCATCGTCAATTTTCTATGGCCCTTTCACCCTACAATGTTTCCTTGTTAGTGTTTGATTACTGTCCTTGAATGATATTCCATTCGTCTTGCTTTAGCTTATTAGAGTAAGATCCCAGGGCCATCAGACATTACTTATTTTCCGATGGGGAAAATATGGATAATCGAGTAGTGTTTTAAGTTAGTGTGTACTGTACAATGAATGTATAAATACTCGCTGCTAACTTGTGATGTGAGTCAATTCTCAAGTATCAGAGGCCCAAGCACGAGTTTTTGACAGCTCCGTAAAGTATCGTAATCGTTAATTTTTGTATGGAAAAAGCTAGTTTGTGTTTGAGTCCCATAGGGATGCTGCTTAGTTTTCATAGAAGATTTGACGACGCGATACGTTACGGAGCTGTCAAAAATTCGTGATTGGGCCTCAGGTGTCACAGGTAGGGACGTAAAAAAATTACGTATGTTGCAGAAAATGCTGTAAACAATTTAAAATTTATACTGCCAGAGACATTCTATCAGGGGTATTTATTTCCAGACACTTTAAATGACTCAACAAAATTGTTATCCATTAGAAAATAAGTAAAGTCTGGCGGCCCTGCGATCTTGTACTTTAAGGACTACTATGTAATGAACGCTTCTGTCACACTCGATATTTATAAATACAATCGGAAAACAACATAGAAATGATAAATCATTTTATTAGAATAAAAATAAAACCAATTTTGTTGTTCAGTTTTACAATTTGTTATCGTGTTGAGACTGCCTCTTGATAATTCTAAATTATACTATACAGACCAATATATATATAGGATATATATATATATATATTTTAGAAAACCAAAGTAAAATTCTTTTATCGCAATTACTATTTTCTACTCAATTTATCGCTATTTAGTACCCCTAGCTGAAACTATGACATAGATATCCGTAACTTAAACATACTGATTTGACGTCCACAATACGATCACATGCAGTTAGAAAAAGTGTAAGTAAATACAATTAATACATAAATAAATTATAAAAAAATACAACATTTCAATCCATAGCTAAAATGCAACTGAACGGTCCGATGTTAATTGTTGTAACTATCACCAATTTTCCATAGCCAATAATTTTCCATACTTTATCACTTGTCACCAAGAAAACGGTTCACCGTTACTGTCCTCGGAGATGCCCCGGCTTCTTTGCTGTCCATTTAAAACACTGTTAATTATCCAATCCGTTAAGGACTAACCTGTTATACGAGCTATCATCTTTCAAAGCTTTGCAATCAGAAAAACAACAAGGACACAGCGTGATTGGCATGATACTCTTCGCAATAAAAACACGAAAACCAGAAATAACGTAACCGCCTCGATGACGTCACAAGATGGCTGCCCGATCATGTGTGCCTACTGCCTAGAGTTAGGTAAAGTGCACTGACCTCGTCAATGTTAATGTCAGCTGTTAACCGGTAATGCATTGACGTAAGATTTACGATCAGGATACTTTGTAGCTGTTTGTGGGCTTGTACTTTGCTTGTTATATATGAGTATAGTAAAGGGCTGGCTTTGTTTTCGATGTTCTTTGAATGTTGTTTCTTTAAGTTTAGTACGTTGCCTGTTTTTTCTTAAAATACGGATCTTCATTAGGAAAAGCAATAAAACTTCTTTCTTATTTGAGTTTTTGTGATTTATTTCTCGGCCATGGAAACAACAGACAGAGAATTTACTGAGAAATTCTTAAATTTTCATTACATTATATACCTATATGATTACAAATTGTATGAAAATAAATAAATCTTTGGAGGAGCTTCTTGACGTAGGTGGTTAGCTCGTTCGGTCAACAATCGTGGAAGTTAAGAAACTTTCACAATGGACGGACCATTGGATGGGTGACCAAAAACTTACTATCGCGAGCTCTACGAATGCTTCGGAAGGCTTTGGTCCCGGCTGCATCTGCAGTCGTTAGCACCCAGCAAGTCGGATGATGGGACACAACCTTGATCTCCATATGCCATCCATTAGGTAGACCTGTGTCCCAGCAGAGGGGACTATTTTCCCCTATATTTTGTTTTGTTTTGTTGATCGTACAACATAATTGAATCTAAATTAACCGTAATTGACCCCCATAGATGTTATAAAGAAATTTATAAATTGATTGTATAGAAAAATAGAAAGCCAGTCAAATAATACCTATTTGTCATTTATCTATTGAGATCACTTTCTATATTAATCTATCCATTAAGTTTCCCCTATGTTCCCGCTGAGTTAATATACATTTCAGTGGGTTCCCACTAAATAACAGAAGCTGTAACTAAATAGAAAAAAAATGTTTTATGTTCTCAATTTTATGCTTAACTTTATTCTAGTCGAAAAGAGTTCAACGAAACTAAGTTACTTCGTCGTCGAAAAACATATAAATCAATATGCAAAGCTTCAAAGCATTGATCAAGGTAACTTTATTTCTACTAAATATTGTTCCAGAAAACTTCAACACATCATACTTTAGCCGAAACGGAACTCGTCTTTTGCATTCATTTATAAAACTAGTTTAAATAAATTATTTGGTACTTACATAAATAAAACAGGACTTAGACTGATTTGTTTAGTGGTAACAATTAACTTTTAATGAATTTAAAAAGGAACTAATCTTTATTTCTTATTCATTATTTTGTAAAAAGGCTCAACGGTGGTGTTCTCTTATTAATAAATGTTGTCTACACATAAATTATCAACATATTTTCATCAATATTTGTGTATTTTCTAAAATTATACAAGATCAGTTAAAAACCATACAAACTGCACATTAAAACTTGCATAAGCAATAAAAAAGTATCAAAAACAAGCGAATTCGTACTTTTCGCATAGGTGCAGCATATAGCAGAAGTGGTACCCAATTGCTTTAGAGCTAAAAGTTGGTTTCTGATAATTTCACTCTGAAAAATTGTACGAGTCGGGATGACAAAAATTGCTTAAGTATTGCGATAAAGATGCGAGTAGCTCAAGATCGATCTGAGCGGCGTGCATTTGGAGAGGCCTATGTCCAGCAGAGGGCAAAGATAGGCTGTTGATGATGATGATGATTGCGATAAATGAAAATGCTGGTGTTTTTATGCAACTACTGTATAATAATAAGGGGTATCTATACACGAATGTAGGTTTAGCCGTATATCCGTTTGGATGATACCTATTATGGTTATTAGAATATTAGAAAGGAATAATGTTGACATTAAGCAACTTAACTGTTCCAGAGTCTTTTATAGATGTTTAAAGCTTGTAGATTAATATATTAAAAGCAGAATAAACCGTGTATTTCAAAGATGCCACAGCGTCAACTATGTTATGGTTAAAAGAAGAGCACTGCCTGCAGTCATTACAGCATGCGCCGACTGTTTCGGTCACGGTTGGGTTTCTGCGTGCTCCGGCGCACCATTGTGTTGTCTCACCCACTCACTAAGATACTATTCTCACCCTTATTAGGCCTATCGTAATGGTGAGAGCTGCTGCCAACGGCTGGTGCAATGTCTTTCTAAATATGTACACGTAAATGCTTTGGTTCTTATCATTGTAAGATATGGTAGAAAAATGAGCATTCGATGCAAATTTATTGTTGTTTGAATGATGATAGTAAATTATCGTGTACAAAATGTTAAATACTGCATTGTCCAAAGTCTTACCAAACTGTTATTCAAAGACAGAAAGTATACATTAATAACAAATAAATGTCATAAACGAAATAAACACACACTCTAAGTTATTTAATGATGCGTGAGCGATTTTCAACCAAATCCACCAAATACTATTAATTTAATATAGATTTTCCTAACATCACCTCTTTTTTCCTTTCCAGGATTCACGATGAGGTGTTTGTGATAACCGTCGGGCGTGGACTGCGCCTGAAACCGCCAAGATGACGTCGGAACGCGCCATCCCCCACCTCCGGGACATCTTCGGCCTCAACCAGCAGTACGACTCGAAGAGCTTCGACGACAACGACGACAAAGGCAAGAAGAGCAAGAAGAAGAAGGATGACTACCGCACCTACGGCAATGGCGACGTCAAGACGTTAGAGCGACACCTCAGCATGAAGAAGACGATACGGAAGAAGATCATGCGGGACCTTCAGCAGGCGTTCGTCGAGGACCCTAACGAGTTTAAGGTCGAGAACACGAGCCCGGAGAAGTTGAAGGCGGAGCTGAGCGCCGAGGCAGTGAAGATCGAGAAGAACGTGAGGAAAAACGACCCGACCTTCTTGGACATGCTGCGCGGTGACACGAGGGTCGAGGAGGCGCGTGAGGAGCAGCCGCCAGCCGAGAAGACCAGCTTCTGGCGACGTCTGACCATGAAAAACAAGAACAAGAGATAAGCGACAGCTAAACGCGCGAGCCCGTTACTCCGTTACATCATTCGGAACGACTCGTTCCGTGTCAATTTTATAAAAGTTACAAGGTGCAGTCAACAGCGTGCCGTGTTATGCTTATCAGCGAAATCTCATCAATTATTAAACATTAAAAGCTTAGATCTCAGTTGCGAGAAGGTATAAAAATATTTCTATAACAAGACAAAGATAAAACTCGAAATGAAATTATGTTAGGTAGGTTGGCAATCAAAAGCTACCTTAGAATTTCTCTAGTGTCTCTCTCAAAGATGAACATTTTTTAATATTAACGGGATAAGGTCTAATTTTATATTAAAAGGAAAAATAATGTATTCATTGAGAAGATTTTACTATTCGTGATAACACTTTGGGCTGTTGACTGGCATCTAATGTACTGACCATAATATTGTCTTAACGATTTTTGAAACACATACAATTTTAAGCTACGGTTTGACTGATTGTAACGTAGCGTCTAGATATTTATAATTATCTGCATAATAATATTAATGTCTGCTTTTTGTAAAGTGTTTTCACGTGAACGCGAATCGTAATAATATTTCAATGGTTTCGATTTATTTGAACGTACTATGTTGTGTGTTTTGATGTTAAGTTACTTGAGAGTGTATAGTTACGTTTTGTCAGTAATTTTACAACTTAATCTTATAATTAGCAGCTTATTTACAATATTTTACCTGCTTATTGAATTCTTTTATCTACCTATTTTATTTCTCCAAATACCATCTCGTTTTTATTAAAGTAGACAAAAGAAGATCGCGCCTTGCGTCATAGGGAGACCTTTGACACCTTATTCGTAGAAATCCAGTTTCTTGTTTACAAAATCTGAGTTTGTTGGGTTACGATTAAAAGATTGAAAAATCAGACGCGCGACGCTAAAACATATTGAAGATATTTTTAACTTACTCGAGTTTAAGATTCAGTTTAAAACCAATTGCAATTCATACTGGTCTTATAAATTACTGCATATCACGCAGCTATTTTCATACCTTTTGTGAGTGCAATTAATAAGTACAAAGAAAACACGAAAAGGTAATTACTGTGCACATCAAATTTTTATAATTATTTAAGGGCTGCTCTTCTGATCATTTTAAGAAAACAAAAACTCGCGTGGAAACCATTTTACTAAAACTTTTTGTATACAGAATTGTTTAAAAATAGAACACGGTGATATTTTGGTGTGCGGCCTGTGCAATATTATTATTATAAATACAGTCCTGAAAACTTTTTTATGAATTTTACATTCAAATAATAATATAACGAAATATACTTTTTTACATAATAATGTTGCAGATTCCGTAATCTCATTTAAATAGTGAGATTGCGGAAGAACGGATTAGTGATTAACAACTTTCAATTGATAACTGCTAACAGGAGCTTAATATGGACGATGACATGGTATTTATTTCGTCCTTCAGTTAGATTTTTAAAAAATAATGGACACTTTAATTTTTTTTTGTCAATCAACCAAAAAATTGGAAAATAACGCGCGTCAAAGTTTGGCAGCTGGGGCTCGTCATGTCCTTCTAAGTAAAAATTGTACCTAGACGTAACGTCGCAAATATATCTCTGCATGTAATGCTTTGAGTGTGTGAAAGATGTGGAAAAATGGAAAAAATACGTGTCCAATACTTTCTGATTATCTACCTGTCAAGATGAAGAAAAAAAAGTCATCATCCCACTTATTAAAATCACAAAATTCACCAAAAAATCCCCGTGTACTGCATAACAGATCGATTCCTTGCTTGTAAATTTTAAGTTCTTAGTTCCAAGGCGATGGTACGGAGTAACGACTGTGTATCTTCGGCCATTGTTACTTATTAATAAATAAATAAATAAAAATATCTCGTTCTAAATGTGATGTAAAATTAAGTTGGTTAAGTTAATTAAGTTCGTAAATGTGTAGGTTAAGTAAGATTCTCAGGGCGTAAACTGTGTAAGGTAGCATCGTGGCAATTCCTTGTTGTGACAATTTATTACTGAATTCAATATACATAATTTTTCACAATTAATGTGTCTACTTATTTATATTTTACCCTGATTACCCAGGGATGATCTTAATTGGCCTCCAAAATTTTAAAAATAATTTTTCATGTAGAAATACATCGCGAGCTGTGATTGTCTTTCCAATAAATAAATAAATAAATAATGAATTCCAAACTGCTGAACCGAGTTTGATAAACTTTATTGTAAAGTTCAATAGAAGGGCAAGTTGTATAGTAGGATCTCAATTATTCCAGGTAAAGGAAGTGCCGGACTCACAGATATAGATTGAAATAGATAACGCAAGTCTATAAATAATATACTTCATGTGCCAAATATATGACAAAAATAATATATGACCTCCGTGGCCGAGTGGTTTGTACGCCGGGTTTCATGGTGTCGCCGACTCTAGAGGTCCCGGGTTCGAATCCCGGTGGGGGCAGATGTTTGTGTGATGAATACGAGCATTTGTACTCCAGTCATGGATGTTTAATATGTACTTCTATATAAATATACTTATATATGTACAGTATATGTATTCTATCCGTTACCCTAGCATCCCATAACACAAGCCTTATAGTGCTTACTTTGGGGCTAGGCTAATTGGTGTGAGTGTTGGAAATATTTGTTTATTTATTTATTTATGAGAGCAAAGCTTTTTTTGAAAATCCTTTATCGCTATATCATTATCGTATCACCGTTTTCGATGCCGGTCGCCAATTAAGCAGTAAAAACGATAGAATTAAAACATGTAGTCGTGGCTGATGCTGTTCCACCACTTAATTCGTTCTCGTTGGGTGGTATGACACTGTCATATTTTAAGGTACCAATTAAATTTTTCATACAATTTGAAGCACATGAGTCTTCCACTTTCATCCAAAGCCTTACCATATTATTCTGGAAACGAGATCGTAATTAGCATTCTGGGTTGGTCCTAACTAATGAACCGAGAATGTATATTCTACATGCCCAACTGTCATTAACCCGAAATTCTCAAAAAGTTTTATTCTAAAGTTTCTTATCTTTTTGTTTGCAATATCAATTTGAGGATGTCATGTTATCACTTAAATTTGTGATTTAGATGGATTTTATCTGAGTGAATTTCAACCACTACCTTTATGCATCTTTACCAAATTTTGGTGAATATTGTTTCATACAATAACCGACTTAAGGTAATCGGGCTAACAAATAATATAGAAAAAAGCAAATTTTCCCTTTAAAAACTATTAATCTTGATACTAGAGATTATTTTTTGAAAAGACAAGTTCCGTTTTAATAAAAGATTAGTTAATGATAATCGAATAGCGAATTGCAACAATGTTGCGGTAACCAGAAATGAAAATTGTGTAAGTGGATGAAAAGCTTGGATGTAGTAAATAGGACAGTGCCTTCAACAAGTTATGTCCGTGCGTGCGTGCCTATGCTGCCATGTGACACGCTATATCAGGCGCCATCTATGGGCCATCTTTTAACTTATTTAAGCTGAATGGTCGCAGTGCTTTCACATCGACTCGTAGTTTTCGGAAAAAAAAATATACCAAATATTGCTCTTGTCACCAATGACTTTACATCAATCGTGTAAGCGGCATCATAGATATTCGGAATAATACGTTTGTTTTAATAAAGTGGTATTCTGGGTAGTGTTCATGATTAATCAGATCGCCGTTAGATGGCGCTGTTCTGATGACGTGATGCATCCGCACGATTCTAACGCGTTTCGTATTTAATTACACGCAAATAAGAGTCCTTTCAGAACAACGATAATAAACATTAAATCGAAGGCGAATCACGCGTGTAAATTCGCGTCATCTGGGAAGACACATCACGAATGGTTTTTGCTTCTGAACATGATAATAGTTTAGCACACGACGAATAGATGACGCCACATTATATTTAAGCGATGATACAGCGCCATCAGCAAACGTTCAAATGCCGTTTCGTCATACTAATAATCGGCTTGAAATAATTTTATTGGGGAAACCAATATAATATAGTGTACCTCTTTCATCCCCTAAATATTTTTACTTACCTGATAAGAAGAAGCGTAGTGCCTTTTTCCAACGTTTTCTTTCAACCCCTTACCAAATTTATCAAAGTCAGTTCAGCAGTTTAGTCATGAAAGCGTAAGGAGGGATGTGTCTATCAAGGTATATAGAAAACACATTATACGGTCAGCTATCAGCCCATCTTTTGGAGCACATGCCAATTCTATGGACAGAAAATTAGAATAGCCATGGGTCTATTCAGATCGATAGATGCACACGACTTTAGGTGCAGCTGGGACCAAAGGCGCAACGAGACAGAAGCTCAAAATTATAAAGTTTTGGTCACATAACCTACATCAGCGACCGCTACTGCGTCATCGAGTTTTTCTAAGAGTTAGCTTTGCCTTAATTTTTTCATGAGATAATCATTTAAAGCTCGACCAGTAAAGTAAAAAGCTGCCCAGGCAGCCCTATTTATATAATATGTATTCTTATGGGGCGATTATATTTGGTCGTTAGCCCGAATACGAGTGCCAATGGAGTTCGGGTAAACGACTAAGTGTAAAATAATGGAGTCGTGTAGGCCCGTATTCGGATAGATTTCCTTTTGTTTACCACTTTTTGACACCGTCTTCCAGTTAAATATTGCTTCGTGTGCCCGAATCCGAATTCAAAAATTAAATATATAAATATAAGTTCTAACGCAATGAGTTGCATTAGCGACTCCGGATCTTTCATAATGCTATGCATCGAGTGACTGATGAAACAATATCTACCGTCTTGGTTACTTATCGGTACTCCGCCGGTACGAATTGCATGTTTTTCTTTTTTTCTTTGTGAAGGGACGGTAGCAAAATATTAGTTTTGTCATTCGCTCGTAAACATGCTAGATTTGCATTTTTGTATTGTGCTTGTATTAATAACAATAGTTTACCTACCTATTGTACTAAATTATAGTTTTATAAAGCAGCTGCGCTGTGTCATTTCAATTAAGTTATTAGTTTTAGTTATGTATCTCATTTTAAGTGAACTGTCTGTGTAAGTTCGTATGAGAAATAAAATTCTTTTAACCTAATTCGAGTAATGTCTTTCGTGCATCCGAATACGGGCTCACAACCAAATGTAATTGCGCCATAAGTATGTATTGTAGTTTTATTTGTAGGTATTATCAGAGCTGGATTAAAACGGAAGGGCAGAAATACTTAGGCCAGCCGGTCCAGATTGAGGGGCCTCCACTCCATTGTTGCCCCCGGGGCGCACTCATCTAACACCGGCCCTGGGTATTAGTCGCGATACGAAACTCAAGCGCTGACCGTTATTTCGCAGAAGTAAAAATTAAGATGTCTTGGGGGGAAACGAAGTGCGCGGGTGGGCGTGCATTGCGCCGATTGGCTCTCCAGTCATACCCATGCACAGCTAACCCCTCTGCGTTTCGTTCAGCGCTAGAGCTACATGCCGCGACTTGTATTACCAGTCCACGCGTGACCACCGCAAAGATAGTATTTGATTATCTTATAATCTAAAGCCTCGATGACACGGGGCGAGTTTACAAGCTACAAGCCAGCGAGTTCGCTAGCAGCTTCTAAAGTCGCCCCGTGTCATCGGCTTTTTTACCATCTGCTACTCGATGATACGGGGCCAGTTTAAAAGCTACTAGTGAACTCGCTGGCTTGTAGCTTGTAAACTCGCCCTCTGTCATCGAGGCTTTGGTATGATATTCGTAAAATCGTGTTGCGGTGGGCCAATGTTCAGGATAATATCGAAAATGTTATCGTGAACATTGGAGACTTCACCAATAATATTTTAAGGGGGAATATTTTAAGTAAATACTTACCTACTTACGTATATCCAATATTCTCGGGAACGTCACTTCACTACTCTGTAGATGAAGTGTAGATAAAATATGTATCCTTAAGTTTCCAGATTCGATTGCTGCATTGAGATTCGTAATTCATATAACCATCTGCCCCTTAACCACGTACACGTACTTGGTAGGTAAGTTAATGTAAAATTTTACATTTAAAACTCATATTTTATTGATTCAAATGATCTATCTTCATACTATCTATACATTTTAGTCTTACAATAATAACGACAACTAGGTGCCTCTTGGACTGTGCTCCATTGCCAGGCGTCCGGATAAAGCCGGACATGTAGGGCTTTTTGATTGCGTGTCCGGCCAAAATAAACGGGTAACCAGCTTGTCCGGCTTTGGTTAGGCTTTTTACATTTCGAAAACGAGCGAGCGCCGAGCGTAGCATAGTCGCTTTTACTTGTATTTTTTTACTGAACCACAAATTATAATAAAAAAATAAGGTGTCTTGCCTTCTACCCATATATCCGGGCAAACTGATGGTCTGCCCGGCTATTAGGTTTGGCGATCTGGCAACCCTAGCTGTGTTTCATGATTTCAAAAACCATTTCACAAGCAACTAACAGATCCCATAAAATGTTTTATGATTCTCACCGAATGAACTTGATCAACTCATCGTTTGTTTTCTTATGGTTGAGTGGGTCAAACGTACATTGGTCTGTAGTTCATTCGATGAGTAAATTTTTTATGGGATCTGTCTGTTAGTAAAATGATTATTGAAATCATGTTCAAGTTCGGGACTCATATGCAGACCTTGAGGTAGTTGCCGAGTATGAAAAATCTATGTATTTTCTGTACACATTATTCCTTTATATCATTGTAGCACAGTTACGTGATAGAGGGGCTGATGATTGTCAGTTTTTCTCGTTGTGCCTTTTTGCTTTAGGAGTTGTAGGTTGTTACCAGGATTCAAACCCAGTTTTACCTTTATTATTTTCATCCTCATCAGCATAAAAGTGATTTCTTAACACCCAAAACCGGCAAGGTATAGAAAACCAGTCAATTAAATTAATTTAAGTTGTTTTGAATGTCTATTTTTCATCTCATCACTTTCATGTTAATGAATGGCTTTATAGAGTGTCGATTGTGTTGGGCTATTTAAATAACACGTCGCATTTGTATTCACGACAATAAATCTAGTATTTATAAAATAATATTAATAAGAAACAAATAGGGTAGAGACACAGAGTTCTTGTCGCAAACTAAAATGTTTGTTTCTTCTAATAACATTATAGAAATATAATGTTGTAGAAATACAATATCAAAGTTCTTTAAATAACCCAACTTTTAAAAGGAAAAGGATTATAATAAAACTTCAGCATGTTGTGTTTAAAATATTGTATTATTTGATTGATCGTTATTGATTCATATTTGTTGGTATTTCGTTAAATATAACATTATATGAAATATGTAGGTATTGATTTAGCAATTTCTTATTTTTACTTAATTATTTACAAAGAAAATAATTTAATTTTAATTATTCTGTAATTAAATTTTTGCAGTTGAATTGGATAATCTCCATTTATTACAAAAATATCAGTGCATGTTATTAAATATATGCATGCATTTGGCCATTAACAATGGGTGATATAGAATAATTAACAACAGTTTTACATCCAAACCAAGTTACATAATATTTCTTTATTATGTATTGAAATGCACTGGAACTAAAAATATTTTTTATAACTAAGATTTGACTGAGAGAATTTCCAATTAAGTTGATGAAAATATATTATTAAAATGTATTATTTTAATAAATAAAAAAATATTTTTTTTGACTGAATTTAGTTCATTAATTTGAGATAAGTTACATTTAAAAATATTTAAAAACAAAATTTAGAATTAATGATTTCTGTTTACTGATTCTACCACCGGTTCGGAACCTACAAACTACTGAGAAGAACCGGCAAGAAACTCAGTAGGTTCTCCTGAAACCATAGCCATTCGTCTAATAAACGAGTGATTATTAAATAAAACTGAATATTGACATTTCACTTACATAAAATTTATAACAAGATTTTTAACGCTTTGGTACTTAGGTTCTTTTGGTATCGTTGTTTTAATTAATATTTTAGAAGATTTTTCTTTTTCCTTTTTTACATTTATTATGATTTTTCTAACTAGTATTATATGACACTGTAAAAAAAATAACATAACATTAAGATATCACAAATCATAATTTTTATTTAAATAAAAAACTCAAAAAACATTTTTAGATTTTGCTGTTTTAGATATTAATTTAATATAAATTTAGTATCTTAATGAGATCTATGATAACACAAAAATATGATTATTAAAATTGTTGTTTTTTAGCAAATCAGTATAGACACTGGACAATTATTGATTTTTCTTTGATTTAACTGACTTTACCACCGGTTCGGAACCTACAAACTACTGAGAAGAACCGGCAAGAAACTCAGTAGGTGCCTAACACCATATTCATTCATTATAATATTAGTTATATCACACAAAACTTAATAACTATAATTAATGTTACATTTTTATTGATACTATTATTGATTTATTTTTTGTAGCGACCATATTCATGTTTTACTGTATTTGTACAGTGTGCTTTTTTACTGTACTGTAAAAAATTAAATTTTAATTTCATCTTACAATAAATAAATTATTAAGGTAGCTGAAAATAGAAAATATTATTTCTTTTTTTTATGTCTCAGAATTGTTGATTTAATTATGTCTTAAAATCAATATGTCAATTTTCGATAGTGGCTAATAGCCGGTATCGCTATTTAATATAAGCTTATGATGTTAATTAATTACCAACTAAGAAGCAATTCAGTTTGGGTATTAAACATTTACAGAAACTGTTTGGTTAAACTGATTTACTACCGGTTTGAAACCTACTAGCTTATGAAAAGAACCGGCAGGAAACTCAGAAGGTACATAATAAAAATAAAATTCATGTAATTATATCAACAATAATTATTAAATTTATTTAGTACGTATTTAGGACGAAGATTAAATTTACCTTCTAACTTAATATATTTTATGATATTTATATAAAAAACCTAAACTCCGTAAGCTAATATAACGCATAGAATGCATTGGTTAATAATAAAGATAGTTTATCATTTTTGAGTGGTATCAGAACGGACACAAGTTAATTTATTAATTAAATAATATGAAAGTCAGAAAACTAATTAGTGACACTGTCTGATCGTAAATCATTTTCAAGAATCTTTAAAATTATTGTCAACATTAAATCAAAAGTATTGTTTTTGTAGTACCTATATCTAACAATTCAGCTTAAATGAATAATTTAGACATTTATAAATGCTAGGTATTTTTTTTATCTTAACACATAAAACTTGATTATAGTATTTTAAATAGTGATACAAATTTTCCTTCTAGTATTGCACACAATGATTTTTTATTTATTTAAAATTTGTTATTTACATAATAACTTAGCAGTGTAGCTCTTACAATATGTCAGTTATAGGTAATGTAAAAAAATACGATAATTAATTATGTTAATTGCACTTTATTTGCAGCAAAACTTTAAAACGGAACTCATCTGTATCTGATAGTACCTTTTCATGGTCTTATTTCATATTAACTTTAAACGTTTTTCTCTGTGAGAAAAAGCTAAGTTCTCTCAAAAACCTTCTCTGTGTGTTTATATTTGATTATTATTGCTACTCACTTGTCATTTTACTAAACGATTTTTTTGTCGACGACTACGAGGTTATTACTGCACATACTCTTTATGAAAAATTAAAGAAGGAAAACAATCCGTTTTCAAAATGTTTAAAATTAACTCGGTTAAGGCTAACTCTTACAGACAAATGGAAGATATTGCATAAACTATGCTAACTTTAAGTTAAGCTCAGCTTAATTGTTAATTGAAAAAGCAAAATTAGTGAAATATTATGAAAAATATCTTGACTCTTATAATAGTTGCACAGACATAAATGTGTAATGATTATTTCCATTTATTACTAGGTATGTCATGTAAATTTTATGTGTAATAATATTTATATACATATGTATAATATAGGGGTGATGTGGGCCGGTTAATTGGTATAAATAATAATTACACAAAAATTTTGTTGAATTAAAATATGGTTTAATTAATGATTTTAAAAAGTGTGTAATAGTTATAGGTAAATACAGACCTATTTAAAATGTCATAATTTTTGTCACTTACAAACAGTTATAAAAATAAGTTTATGCCTCAAACATTGTGGGAAAAATTACATAATTAGTTATTTTATTCATTATTAAGAAGTAAAATATGTCATAAACATTATCATTTATATCATTTCATAATATTTGGCATAATAATTATAATTTTAAATTGGTGAAACGTCTTTTAAAATCCTTCATTCATGTAATATTCAAAATAGATTTTAACCCTACAATACGATTTTTACTGTTATAAATATAAATATATCGAGTGTCAAATCTAAACTTGGTTCTAAAAAAGTAGTGACTATATCTCTAATAATTATTTCAGACACCTATTTTTAATGCACATTTAAGAGAAAAGTATCATAATGTAAATATTATTATAATAAGATGTTTTTCATACCTTAGAACTTATCCTACGAACATAGCATGCTATGTTTGGAGATACCTTTTTCTCAGTCGTACATTTTAACTTCTAAAGATAACTAAATTTCACATACTATTAAATACTAAATTAAATATTTTATGACGATATTTTAACAAATTAATAAAGACAAACACTGAATGTGATAAAATGAAAATGTAATTACGAACACCTGTTTCTAATAAATATTAAATACTGTTAATTAGTTCAGTGGATTCTTAAATGCCATCGCCCGAATTTTAATTTATTAAATAATTAATTATTTTTATTTTATTGTGTTACTGAAACTAAGTACTTAAGGATTAATTCTTCCATTATTCACAAAGAAAATTTGTTTCTAAAATTGTCATAAATACATATTTGAATTGAGATTTAAGCTATTCAAAATATATATCGGACATGCAAAAATAATTTGATATTTAGTATATATATGATACGAAAAAATTACATGTTTTTGTTGAATCTATTTAATACCTTAGGTATAAAATAGATTCAACTATTATACCTATTGATTTAGTATTGCCTACCTCGAAATGTTAGCAAGGTATATATTGGTATTCGATACAGCACTAAATTTTTCTAGATAACATGCAACCTTCCTATTTCTCTCGGATGCAAATATTGATTGACGACGCCAACACACTAAATTTATCTGAAAATCAAATGTTCAAATGCAATTAAATGTATATGTGTCATTAACTAGTCCTTTTAGGAGAGTGTGGAGTTTATCTTATTACCTACACTTATCAAAGAAAAACACTCAAAACTGTGATAATTTACTGTTTTAAAGAAAATAAATAATGCGCAACTAGAGCTCCTGGCTTTTGTATTCGCATAACACTTAACATTATCCAAATGCTCGAGCATTTGCTTTTTCTTATGGTTGAACCTATATAACAAAATTATTTTATTTATTTTTAAACTAATATTAAATGAAAAAACAAAACACGTGCTATACCTTTTTTAAATGATTTACATTTAACGAAGAATGATCCTCACGCGGATTTTAAAGACCGGAGCTTTAACGCAGCTTAAGCTCTACAGCGGTGAAACTAGCAGCTTATTTACAGTTTATATGGCCTTTGTAGTGTCTCAAGCTTCACATTTTAAAACTAACGTTGTGTCAATTATGTACCGATGGAACTGCTATGAACCGCGTCTGCAATTTTTCGTATTCAAATTAAAAAATATTATACATAGTGTATACGTACAGAGTTCTGGAAAATAAAAAAACCGATTTCGCATCATAATTTCACTTTAAATTATCGTGTTAATATGTAATGCAAAAAACATGAATTTTGTTTATCTATATTTATGTATTTTTCTGGTTAGTAAATGATAATACTCATTGAAACCATGGGCGGATTTAGATTTAATATATCTGGTGAATGAAAAAATAAAATTTGATGCATTGTAATAATTAATAGGTCTGTACAACTTGCAATTTGACATTTAAAGTAGACTGTAATTGCTTTTAGTCGTAGTTTTTCGAGTATTTTTGTCTATCTTTTATCCGCCCATGAATCTTTTTCTAATTAACTGTAATAGTTTTGATAATGTTGGTATCTACACTACCTCGAGTAGAAATCTGGACATTCAAATATTTTTTGTAGCTTTAACCCCTTCCACATTACTAATACATCTAAAGCATAATTTGTTGTAACCTAATGCTTTAATAACTATATCAGTTGTTGTGTAAACGTAGTTAATGAGCGCCTGGGCCTGGGAAAATCAGAACATTTCAAAATTTCATAGAGCAACACCTGAAAATTGTATAATCATTCAACATTAATAAAATTATAATTATTAAAATATTTTACTTTATGATAGAAAAATATATTGAAATCATAAACATATTTGGTCATTAATAGCTTAAAATATATTATTTTTCTTTATTTATAGAAATCGTAAACATCTTTTAGCTATGCAATACCTGGGGGTTTAAAATATATGAGAATAATCACCGTCAAGCCTGCTCAACTCATAGCCAATAGATGATAATATAAGTAGGTATACTGCCTGACATCATAACGCTACATAAAATCTGAAAATGTTCATAATAAATAAGTATTTTTTAATTAAATAATACTAAGTGAATATAACCAAGAATCATGTTGGAATAAAATCGAATAGAAAGAATATTTAGGGGGATTCCTAATCATATCCTAAATATAAAAAGCATTTATCATAATTTTTGCTATTTGCCAAAATAGAAATAAATGGCCATATGGTTAAATTTAACGTGCAAAATAGTTTACTATTAATGTTTCTTTAAATTGATATACAAGTACCTTCTAGATAGTTAGTTGAAGACGACATTTTCTTTACGTGGCTTAATTACTTAAGATGATTGGGAGGCTCTAGTCTAAAGTATGACTCGAAACCTGTCACGTGACCTCTATACAAGTAATTTTCCGGATACTAAACGCAATATACGGGGGTGGTTTGTAATTATCCTGTTCCTGAAAAGTAATAATATTTGTTTATAAATAATTAGACGCAACCAAAATCAAAATACCAATTTATTTCTAGTTTCCTTAACATAAACATAAAGACAGATAGCATTAATTTAATTCGTTTTAGAATACTTTATTCTTAGCTTATGAAGAAACCAGCTTGAATCTATAGCTAACAGAGTATTATAATCTGATAAAACGAATATTCGTTGTTAACGTTTACTGTAATTTTTTATCTTCGACCTAAGAGATACCTTTTACTTACAAACATATACATATATAAGCTTTTATTATTTTAGGGTCCATACCCTATACTGTGTCAGATCAGAATAGATGAATAAAATATCGTTTTTTTTATTTATCTAAAAACGTATTTTTACCTTCTTTACCTCTTGTAATTGTAAATTTAAATTATTAACACTCGACAAGAACCATAATATAAGGAAGGACCTTTCGTTTTTCTCTTTCTATATTTCTGTACGGTTTTACCCTAACATATTATTATGAATTTATATGTTGTTTACGTTGTATCCTACTTAGCGCGTCACCGCCGCGCTCGTAACTTTGTTTACCTATAATAATTTTATAATATAGTAAATAGTATCGCAATAAACTTAGTAACAACAACAACCTTCTATTTCATTTAACTATTTCTTCATCTTAATACTGGCGTACTCTTAAAACTACTAACTGATATAAGTATTACAAGTGTGCTTCTGCAACGTGAAATACATGGTACACAGAACAATTTCCACCTTAATTTGCTAAAGCAGCTGTATAATAATAATGGTATACAACATAAAATATACATAAATTTATCATTCGAATCGACCTTTAGATGAGAAGCATTTTTCGCCATTAGAGAAGTAATAGAAATATGACGACATTTATGCTACTTTTCAAATTTATCCTTAATAAGGTAACTTCGTTTACATTTACTGTAGTAATTGCTTCTTTTTAAGTTTGACTGATCAAATGAAAACTGTTTATTCAAATAGCTAGCATTAGTATTAGATTGATACCTATCGTATTGCATTTTTTTTTACTTTTCTATGTTATCAAGTATTTAACATTGATCTTACATACTTCCTCGCTGTGTATTATTTTTAAAATTTATTAATAAATTCATATCATATTCATATTATAGTATATCCTTGAAATCAGGTGGATAGATCGGGACCAGCCCGATATTTTAATAACCTTTATATCATCATTGCGAATTCAGCCTAATATTTGTCGACATAATGTAAGCTAATAAACCAGATATTTTTTCAGATATTTTTATTTCATCTTGCTTAACTTTCTACATATTTCCGTTTTAAGTAAATATATATGAACACGTTGATATTAAATACATTCTTTTCCTAGTATTTCAATTTCATTTTATCTTATCCGTCAGAATCCTAAATCTTTCAAGTTACCTCTTTGTGAAACAATGCATAAAATCTTAATTTAGTGAATAATTAAAAAATAACGTTCCGTGCACATCGCGTTAGCCTTTCCTCCAGATGAAACGTTTTACTTAATAATAATAATTTATATTCGCCCTTAATTTAAAATTTATTCGTATAATAGTATAAAATATTATGTTGCGTTTTAGGTTACTCTCTCATCACTCTTATAACTATCGGTCCACGTATATCTAATAACAATTTAGAAGCCAATCAGGAGTGCTTAGTAAAGTTATTGCAATTTCAACATTCTTTGTATATTTGCTGCAAAATTAAATTATTTACTCTGATATTTAAATCTGATTAGGTAAACTTAAAACAATGTTATTTCTTGTGAAATTTCAGAACACATTGGACAACAATATAAAAATTTATTTTAATAACAGATGTTGGTACATAATTATCTAAACCTAAGTCATCCTAAATCATAAAAATCCAATTATTTTAACGTTGTTTTTCATTACATTTACACCTGTTACTATAAATGAATGTATTGAATCAATCGATACATTGATTTAGCATCATCAATATTAAAGTTATTTCTTCGACCGTACATTTAAATTACATTTATTTCAATTTCTGGTATTTTACTGCATTTGAAGTATTATCTTATATAATGAATACGTAAAAATATATCATCTAGAACTGTACCCACTACTATCCTCTAATATTTGTTTTTAATATTTCACACATTCAATATTTTTATTTGATATTTGATTAGAACTTCGTATAATATTTGATATTTTTCCTTGAAATCCTAGTGTTTTTGCTCATGTAGTTACGTACAAATTAACATATTATTTGTTAGTTTTATCATTTATAATAATTGTCCATTTTCCATCAATAATTGTGTGGCTCCAAGAAAACTCTACATTCAGGATCTTATACATAATTAATGATGCTTAGATACCTCAAATCTTAGTTGCTAATTAACCTTTATACCTTTAAATTTTATTTCTACAATTCCTCTTCAGTAAAAAAATAATTTCTTACTTCTGAGCTATAATTCAATTTTCATCACATTCTTATTTTACTCAAATATAAGGAAAATATAACTGAAACGATATATGCTACATTTCATAATTATATTTGTTTCATTACATATACCAACGAACGTCATCTTAATATTTTTCATGTTCCATTTTCGTTTCTGAATTTCTATTGCATATAGCTTATATATTTTTCATTATTACTATTTAATGTTTACTTCAGGTTTTTTCTGTCATACCAATATGTATTACCTTCATAACCTCATCCTTCAGAACTTAATATTTCTATTTGTGTATTTGTGTCATTAAGATATACTTATGTCAGCTCAAACTTTTTATGTTCCATATTCGTACCTTCAACCATTTCATTGCGCTTAAATATTTACTAAGCAATAACTGTAAAAATAATATCGTTCAAACATCAAAAAAATATTATATTTTATCTAGCGATTGTTTCTAAATATTATATTTATATCTGTACGTTTATATAACGGTAACTCAAAGTTTTGTATATTGAACAGCATTTAATATTTTAAATTTTGATTGCCTAGAGCTTAATTATTTATTCTTATAACTATTTCAATTTAATTTCGCAAAAAGTGTGGACTCCTACGAGCGACACTTTTAAAGTTTTTTTTATTATAATTATTTTTGTATTACTACCAGAAATGATTCAATCAACTAATCAATAAGCCATCTATTTTTATTAGTTATTTTTATTGTATTGCAGTTAACCAAGATAGAAACTATGTATAGATACATAATAGCTGTAAGTTTTTCTGAGAAGTAAAATAACAAAAACAAATCATCTCCTTATTCTAAGAAATTTTCCTTATTTCCGATTCCATCGCGTAGGGAAATACCGAGCATCGCTCTCTCCATTGCTCGCTGTTATTTATTACTTCGACTATTTACTATACTTCCGTAGTAATACACTTTTTTCTTTGTTTGTCTTATCCTAAATTTAGATTTCATAGAATTTAAATATTTATCATATTCTTACTACTATTCCATATTTTCTTCTGTAATAAATATATAATAAATTAATTTCATCACTTTTATGCAATAACTAAAGTACTCATTTTGTTCAAACATAAAGGAAATAAAGAATCTCATATCATCTCTTTAGAATATTGTGAGGTCATCTCGACCTCTCAATTTTTATTTACTTCTAACTTTCTAAAATAATTTCTCGATTCTTAGCAAGTAATTCTTAGTAATTAATGTAGGTTAATTTAGTTCAAATCTTACGAAAATGTAGAATATCCTTTAATGATATCTACTATATTTCATGATTATATTTGTTTCATTAACAACTGATGTCACTTAAACTTTTCTATGTTCCTTGTTCATTTCTGAATTTCCATTGCATAGAGCTTTAATATTTAATATGTCAACTATTTAATATTTACTTCCAAAATAATTAATTGGATATTTATTATATGTTTCTCCCATTAAAATATACAATTTTCTTTGCTCCTTAATTTCGATTTAATAAATCTTTATCATATTCTCGCTACCACAAAATTTTAATTTCCGTAATTATATAGTTTTACTTTCAAGCAACAGCAGCATTCATGATGCTAAAATAGTAAGAAAATATAGAATCATACCACATTCTCATTAATGCTAGCGTCATCTTGATATTTTATATGTTCAATGATCGTTCCTTAATTTAATATGAATAATTTCATATTCTTACCTCTATTTTATTCCGTTTTTACTTCCATAATTAAATAATATTTTTCGTCTAAGCAATAATTGCAGCACTCATTTTGTTCAAATATTATATTGTCTTATTAAACTACTTGACCGTCACTGAAAGCTTTATATTGAGATAGCATTTCCGTTTCCCGTCGAATTACCATCAGTTTCCGTACTTTTATTCACCTTGTATCCGGTCCAGTGGCGACACCTGGCAGAAGCGCGGCCATTTTTGTTTTCCTAAGTTTTCAGCGCCATATTAACTCATTGGCGTTCTGACTCCCGTCGAAGCAACACGTGCTCAATCTGAGCGATCGTTGTGCGATTTTAAAGGTTTTATTATTATTAAGTGATAAAACTGTAAGTAAAACTATTTTATTTAACGGTTTTTGCCGTTCGTGTTATTCCAAATAGGTACTTTACGTATTAAAAGTGAAGGAACCGTAAGTAAAACTATAATTCTTTTTGATAGTTTTTGCAGCCCTTGTGATAAGGGATATTTAAAACAAATATGTTAAATTGTGCAATACGCTTGTTTGAAAAAGTAATAATAAGCCGTGAGTAAAACTTAACGGCAATTCAAGGTGCGTTTTGTTTAAAAAATTAAAGTACCTACATTAAAGTAAATTTTGCAATACTTTACGTCTGTCTTGGTCGTTTATCATAAAAACTATTTTAAGAGTGTTTTCTCTTGGTACTCAATCAATGTTTCCGTATAAGTAAATGTGAAAGTAAATTGGTAAATGTATTACAAAATACTTAATTAAATTGTTTTACAGTTTAGAGTGAAGGAATATCGGTCAATATTGACGTTTCAGCCGCCGACTGACTGGCATTATTGGCAAAAACAGCAAGATGTGTGGATCTAGTCATTATTGTTCTTCGAACAGCTGCAGTAATAATTGGTTGAATTTGTCGTCTTCTGGTATAACGAAAGCGGCATCGCTGCCTCAAGAAAAATAAGCGAGCTTGATATTCCAGCCCTTTTATTAAAAGATTGTTCGAGGGGTAAGTGAACTATGTACAATCTTAATAAGGTATTTCTAATGTCGATATGCCGTTTTCTGAACATGGCCAGCTATCAATATCTAAAGGCTTATGAATAAAAAGTTCTAACATTTTTACTGACCAATACACGTAATAAAAATTCTCATATGAGTCGTGTGACTAAACTAGGATAAAGGAACGCTCTGTTCAAAAGACATTCAACGTTTATTTTAAATGATATGCTGATGTAAATTAAAAATTATAATCATAGTCCAGGCTTTATCAACCTGGAAACAAACAACGAGGTAAACAAGTATTATGATAATTTATGATATATCACGTTCCTGACATTAATTTTCTTTCAGCAATTGCATATTTTTAAAATAAAAATGAATCATTGCGGGAAGGCACCTGCTCAGTTAATTTTAATAACGAAAGTGATAAGATAACAGAATCGTTTCTTAGGTCTTTTACAGCTAGCACAAAGCTAAAAAGTAAAAACTAAAGCACTGCAAGACGTTAGTGATCTCTGTGATGAAGCACCACTTAATAAGATACCATCTATGAGGTTGTTTTTATCGTATTAAGTATTTGTCATGGATTTAAGTGATTGACATTTCATCAACCTAATGAGCAACTCGCGCAGAGGCAAGTGATATTCATAAGCTTCATCTCATGAAGCCCAAGGCGTGTCAGGACATGCCCTCCCATAGCTAACTACACATATTAGTACCGGTGGCAAATCACCCTCGCGGGGTGCATATTATATATAATTTGTTTCCACTACGTGGAATCTTATTAAATGCCTCTAATGCCTTGCCTGCATATACGAGTACCGGTGGCAAATCACCCTCGCGGGGTGAATATTATGTACAATTAGTTTCCACTACATGGAACCTTATGAAATGCCTCTAATGCCTTGCCTACATATACGAGTACCGGTAGCAAATCACCCTCGCGGGGTGCATATTATATACAATTTGTTTCCACTACGTGAAACCTTATGAAATACCTCTAATGCCTTGCTTACATATACGAGTACCGGTAGCAAACCACCCTCGCGGCGTGCATATTACCAAAACTCTGATGACCGCCCCTCGCGGGGGCATATTATGTATAATTTGCTTCCTCCGTATGGAACTCATTATGAATAAGGACTTGCCTTCCATGGCTTGTCTACACATACAAGTATCAGTAACAAAACATCGTTGATAGAGAAATATCCTCATCAATTTTATAATCGCCCTTGTGGGGTCATATCACACATAATATATTATTTCCATTACGTGAATATCAATATATGTTCTCCTTAGAACATGTTAGCTTATGGAGTTCGTACTATTATGTAAGCACCGGTAACATACGACACTCGAGTGGAGCAAATTATGCATAATTTTACATGTAGTCTATTCGTGATTCATAATTTATTTTTGTGACCATGGGGTCTGTAAAAGTGTAAACGATTCGAAACATTAAAAATAAGTAAATTGAAAATATAATAAATGTCGCTTGACATAATTCATTACTTCCATCGCGTGGAAATCCATACATCAACGCAACGCAACATACCCGCTCATGGCTTGCGTACACACATAAGTATCGGCTATAAACTACCCTCTTAATAGACTATAAAGATCGAACATCGAATGTTGACGTACCCCGTTGGGAAGTGCAATGTACGTGGTTTTTAAGGTGTCGCATACTCAGAGGTCTTGGGTTCACCCCGGTGGGGCAAATCATTGTATGATAAAAACGAGCATCTGTGCCTAAGTTTTGGTTGTTAACAAATATGAATTCAAAATCTAATCTAATAAATTCTAATCTATGCATCATCATTATGCATTTCTAGGCGTTAGCCCATAACACAAGCCTTTCAATGCCCATTATAAGGCTAGGCTAATTGGTGTGAAGTGTTGACTCGATCACTACGGTTGTTCTACCGTAATATATAATACATTTCAAAAGAAAAAGGAATATCGAAACAATTAATGTTTGAAAAAATTTAGTGCAGGTAAGTTGATAAATTGGGAGCTCCATAAATAATTCTTAAATAATTTTAATGGTAACGCATGCCATTCAAAAGCTTGTTTATCTAAATCCAATATATATCAAACTCCAATCTCAAGTGCAGTACACTATAAATATGTAAAGAATTCTAAGTTTTCTGCAATTTAAGGACTATCTGCCAGATAAATAGAAGATAACATATTTTCTCTTTAAAATAACAAAAGTAAACCAAATGGGTTGCTCACTCTTTTGATCGCGTAATGAGAGAAACTTGCAATATTAGAAATGTCGTGTATGTGGTGTCTGAGGTGGCCAACATGATCATTTTGATATATAAGTGGTGCTAGTTACTGAAGAAAGATTGCACGATCTACCAAATTCTTGAAAGGTTTTGAAGATCATTGTATGCAATTATCCCCTTTATGTTATTTTAGTAAAAATTACTGAAAACTGTTCTTAATATTAAACTTACGCTTTCTAACCTTGCCACGACTGTCTGGAATAAATATACTTCAAACCCTACGCATAGTACATACACACCTCATGTAAGCTGTGTAAATCTTATAAATAACTAAATCTTTATTTAGTATTAAGTAATACATATAAATGACTCAGATCTAAGAACTGAAAAACAAAAGGAAAAATTACAATCAATTATAGATTCCAGGATGGCAAATGAATTTCATAAAATCTGGTCTGAACTTCGTAATAGCATAATTTATCACGGCAACCCAGCAACAATATAAAAACTATACCAGAGAATTTCGTTGTACAAACGTAAACTTCAGAAGTTGATCGGTTTCAACATTTTTGTCATTCCGTGGGGTTATATCAACCACTCCCTACTTCTAACAATAATTATGAATTCACTGCAATCGACCTTGCAATCACTTCCCGCCAATCTAATATGAAAGCTTGGGAAGTATAGTTGAAGAACACGGCACGGTATGCTAGCACTACGCTTTTCAACATATTCTACAAAGAGCGACAGCTCTGTCTTAAACAGCTATGAGATGGCTCGGAAACGCTGGCTTGCGTGGTTGCATTGGTCTAGGAACAAGAATGTTTATCGGAATAATCCCGCAAGTTGTGGACTCGGCTCTGAGCTCACACGATTTTTGAGAGACTTATTTTTAACTCGTGACTTATCTTAAAATAAGTACCATTATTTTAAATAAGTCAGTAGTTTTTACATGATATACCAATGGATGATAAGTCTAATTACCTAAGCTCACCTGTCTTGTCAAACACATATATTGAAGTCGATTGTTTTTAAAGAATTAGTCCGTAACCTACTATTCTGAGTCTATAAGTTAACTTATTTCCTTTTCTTCAATAATGTACTCGTTACATCATAATGATCTGTTTCAAATACTTCGTCATATATGTTGTTCTGAACGTCATACAGTAATTATGCTGCGTATTATTTGGTTCAGCATGTGGTACACATGACTTGTTCCTACTTCAAATTATCCCGAATCATTGTATTTGTACCGACGAAGATTAGTTTAGCCTTGTTTTGGTTCAAAACAGGTGAAAGTAGTTAAAGACAATCCGATTGGTGACTTTTACCCAATAATGGTAATCGTAAGTGGGACCCTGATTTTTGGTACTTAAGTAAAAAGTACAGTCTTGTAAAATGTAAGACTCGGTATCGAACAACTTTACATCTTTTTCTCGCGTTCGTACGCCTTATTTGTGATATACAAAGATACAAATGAATGCTACACAAGGAAGCGTCCGGTCATAGTTTTAAGCAAAGGAATATAGCGATCAGCTAATACATATGTTAAAGCAGCTTCATAAGCTTGAAGAAATTAAAGGCGTGATTCAAATAATATTATTTGATTCATTTTTAAGCTTACTCGTTTCTTTATACAGTTTCATATAATCTGATAAATGTTAATATTTAAATTTATCATAAATTGTCACATTGGCGTATATATCTATGTACGTGGCGATCACCAGGCGATAACAAACAGGTCTCAATATAAAGCTTTCAGTGACGGTCAAGTAGTTTAATAGCAGCATTTTACCTGAAATAAAATGCATATTAAAATACTTACCTCACTGAAAGCTTTCACTTTAAATTCTGCCTGGTGAAATAATTAAGCTAATGAGTTAATATGGCGCTGTCAAAACTTAGGAAAACAAAAATGGCCGCGCTTCTGCCAGGTGTCGCCACTGGACCGGATACAAGGTGAATAAAAGTACGGAAACTGATGGTAATTCGACGGGAAACGGAAATGCTATCTCAATATAAAGCTTTCAGTGAGGTAAGTATTTTAATATGCATTTTATTTCAGGTAAAATGCTGCTATATTGATCGTTTTCGTTCGTAAATAACTATTTCAGAGAGCTTAAATATTAATCATCTATTAACTTCCATAATGAACTAATCTAAGCCATCATTATCGCAATGGTTTTTTTTTTCAAACAAAAAATATTTTACTGTATAATACAGAACAATTTTTCCGTAATTAAATAATATATTTAATTACGGAATATATATTTATTATTATCGTGCTTTCTACTTTTTCCAGCTCATTGGGTTGTCTGGAAGAAATCGCTGATTAGCGATAAGACCGCCCTTTGTGCAACTGTAATTATTTTGCCTTGTATTTGTATTTTTCATGTTATTTATGTTACTGTTGTGCAATAAAGTATTATTATCTTATTATCTTATCTTATCTTATCTTATATTTCTTTTAAGCAGTAATTGGAGTATTCATTGGGTTCAATTAATAAATAACGATATTACCTTTAATTAATAACAATATTTTGTCTAATAGTGATCTTGAAGTTATCTGATCATTCCTAAATTTCAATTTCGCTGAGCTTCCATTTTTATTTACATATAAAATACGTCATATCTCTCTCTTAGCAATAATTTTAACACTTTCATTCATTGTTCGAATGGAAATAACGAATACCTTTAAACGATGTTTCTTACATTACAATGTATATTCGTCGCATTAAAATAAACTGACATCGCTAACAATTTTTGTAGTCCCTCTTCCCTAATTTGATTTTTAGATCTTAAAAATTGATTGTTACTTCAATCCTATTTTTAGCTGCGTAATTAAATTATCTCTGTCATCTTAGCTCTAGATGTAGTAGTTATATCGTTCTTTGATTATGAATATGTATTATTAAAGTATCGAATATCCTTTAACGATATTTCCTTGATTTTTTTAATAACTTTAATTATTTAACACTTTATGTCTGTTCTAACATACAAACATTTCTATTTTTGTAAGGAACCAATAAACAAATTCTTTATACATGGACCGAATCGATTTTTTATAGTAAAAAATCATAACTCAGGGAAAGCTTTATTAACTTTCCTTCTCAATAAAACTTACGTTAGTGATTACAAACTCATAATTTTAATAAAAAAAAAAGTAAAAAGTGACCCATATGGTGCCATTTAATATTAAGACCCATATGGTGTATGAGCTTCAATCAGTTGTCATAACGTGATTCATTAAATTCATTTATTTGCAGTGATTTCAACTTGTTCTACTGCAATCTATAAAAAACTAAATTTCGTACCAATGAAATATTTGTTTTATTTCTAAATTCTATTTTATTTCAAACCTTTTATTTATTAAACTCTCTTATAATAATGTCAACGTTTTTTTCATATTTTAATATTTAATGTAAAGAATTAAATTAAATATAAAAAAATCACACATCTGACCATGATTATTATTACCGTGCCATTATTCATTATTGACTTTCCTACGATTTGCGATTGAATGTTGTATGTTGGCTCTCTTCTCCGTACAACTCTACTAATTTTGTTGGTTTTCACTTCCTGTACCGTTACATTGTAACCAGCGTTTGTAAATTTAACCTTGTTTACCTTTTCTGATTAGCTTACCTTCTTAGCTATCAAATTCAACATGATACTACCTATCCTGGAAGTATTTATTTATTTTAATATTTATTTATTTATTTTAATCATTGTATACAAAAATGAAATACTTTAATCTCTAAGCAGTCTATAAGTTAATTCATATGGTTTTCTTTATAAACTGTTTTTGGATAAGTATGGTATTTACATAAAAAAAAAACTCATGTTTACGATATTACTCCTTAAGTTATCAGTTTTTTGTTTACTTCTTCCTACATATATCGTTCTCATAGTTTTGTGTAAAACTTGTAATTTTACGTTGAAATATAAACAAACACATTTTATTCACTATTTGATGTCAGTTTTTCATAACCTTTCTAATTTGTGATTGTATTCTGTACTATAAACAAACGTAACATGGCCCCAATATTAAATATAGATATATGTGCGTGTGGGTAGAAACTTCTTCGTACAACTTTACTAATTTTAATTAGTGTATTAAAGTATAATGTAGTAGACATTGTTACCAGCGTTCATAAATTTGACCTTGACCTTGTGTACCTTTTTTGACCTTACCAACTATAAAATTCAACTTAATATACCCTGTCAGTACCTATTTATTTTCCACGTAAAACTATTCTTCACAAAGATATAGTTCTTCTCTAGCTAAAGGTTTATTTTTATAGTTTTATTTTTAACCTATTTTGGGTAAGTATAACAACAATTATAAAAGACTCATTTACGTTATTATTACTTAAGTCTTCAGTTACTTAGTCTTTCGATCTTCATATTTCTTTCTACATACATTTTCTTCGCAATTTCTTTTTGTGAAGAATGTGTAATTTTACTTAAAATAAGACAGAGGAAGACGTCTTATCATGATGTATTACCTGATATTAGTCATACATGATTTTCCTACGATTTAAAATTGAATGTTGTACCATAACCTGAATTTAGCGTGACATAGCACCAATTTTAAATATAAATATACTAATGTGGGTAGAAACTTCTCTGTACAACTCTACGATAAATTTGTTGGTATTCACTTCTTTAACCATTAACATTGTTACGTGCGTTTGTAAATTTAACCTTGACCTTGTTTACCTTATTTGGCTAACTTACCTTCTTAAAATATCAAATTCGACATAATTTACTCTGGATTTATTTATTTATTTTCTACCTAAAATAATTCTTCTCAAAGATGTTGTAGCTTTCTGAGAAGTTTTATTCAGTTATTCGTTGTAACGTTTTATTTAAAAGCTGTTTTTGGGTAAAACATTAACATTTAACTCCTATTACTCTTTAAGTTGTAAGTTTTTATTCTACTTAGTTCTTTTTGCATACTTTCTCATAGTAGCGAATAAATAAAGGTACCTGTGAATTCTTGTTCTTCGAAGGACAAATAGATAATTATATATTTTATACTCAGTATTTTACTGTTGATATATGCAAGCCTTTGCATGTTTCATTTATGCTTTATGATAGAAACTATGTTAATTTCAAAATTATATTATTCACGTGAAACTTATGGTCTCATGCCCCAACTCCAATGTAAGTTCTTATGTTTCAACTCCTACCTATATTAATAAAAACCTGAATATTGTGCAAATATTACTAACATTAGTTTTCAAACAAACAAACAAATGGTAACGCATGCATCTTTGAAAAATATTGATGTTAATTAAGCTATTACAGTGCACAAACCCTTTATCTATAGTTATTCTCTCACTTCAATAACAAAAAACAATTACAGTGCAAATTCAAATTGTATCTAAAAATTATACATTGTGCTTATCACTGGCCTGTTTCGTTTTAAATTAAAAACAAACGTAAGTAATATTATTTACAAATAAGTTCTTATAGCCTTTTATATTTCATATTCGACAGTTTACTAAATGAGGACAATTTTGATTTAATAAGCCACATGCATGTGAATGAAATAAATTCAATGAACATAAACAAATATTACTGGACAATAAGATACAAAAAAATCGAAATATTTTTTCTTTATATGTACTTATTTAAAATCAATGTTATAGTTTTATGCGTCAATCTAAAAATATATCAAATACTCTTTCAATAAAATCAAATTCAATTAAAAACTATACACTTTCCATTTTTCAACGAAATTAATATTTAGCGAACATAAAACTGGTTTTGTGTAAAATTGTTTTTTGCTACTTTTCTGTAAAGACAGAACACTTTTGCAGTTCAAGGTGTTCTGTAATACATATTTACAGTTGTTATAAAGCCATTTCATCCAAATAGCTATTTCATTTTAGGAAGAATTTTTTTTCGATGCATCATGGATATATCATGGTAAATGAACTCCAAAATAAAATATTTTATTAAAATTGATATAACCTACGTTACTTTCGTCATCGAAAGGGTCTAAGTGACTTGGTTTGACAAACAATAGTCAAAATATAGTTTTTCCATTTGCAGAATTAATTAAATCAAACTGAAACAAAGGCTGCCGAGTAGTTATGCTGTGAAAAACACAAACCATGCACTAGACAGAGAGTTTTACTGTGAGATAAGAGTGCTCAATTATCAGGTGGTACTAAGTATATTGTCCTTTTTTTATTTTGTGGTTCTACTTTACAATTAAATATGTGATATTTTCCCTAGTATGTATAGTGAGGTCGAGTGTCACATTATTTGTATCCTAGCAGTGTTTATTTCGCAGATACCTAGTTGTATGGCATTAGCCAATGCAGAAATTACGTTCAGAATCCTAAGAATCTCAACCCAACACAGTGTGTAGGTTATCTGTAGTTTTCAAACATCGGCTTTGGACGGGCGTAACCAGATCCATAATTGTAAATTTAACGTTTCTAGTTTGATTCGCCCTTGATGGAATTTAAGACAAAGAACGCAATATTTTTAGTAAATAATATGGGGTTCCGGTAAATTATTTAAAATTATTTGTAGAGTTTAAACTACTAGACGACTACTGAAGACAAATTCCGTTTGAGAAAATAGAATATGGCCTGTGCACCCTGAATTTCATTTCACTTTACAAACATATCAGACTTCTAGTGTAATTGTCCCCCCTATGAGAATTAAAGACTAGCTAAAAAACAAAATAATATATTAAATAAACAATTTTGAAACTGTATTAAATATATTTTCTATACGGGTAATAAAATCAGATTAAACTAAGATTTAACTTGAGAATCATACTAGTTTATGTTGTGAATATTCAGCAGTTTGATTAGCTAGGAACAAGCAAAGGTTAAATTAATCTTTAAATAATCTATGAAAAATCTATGTAATCTATCTAGCTTCTTATGAGAGAATGCAGCTTAAATAGGTTAATTTTTTTTTTATGAAGAGAAAATCTAAACCTTTGAACGAAGTTCTGTTGTCATCGCATATAAAATATTTTTATTCCAAAAGTAATCAAAGGAGTAAAACTGGTCCTTTACCAGTTATTGTGAAATGTCTTTTTACAGTTTTTTGTAAGTTTAGAGAATATAAGAAGAATTAATTATTTATTCAACTAATTGTTTACTATTTCCCTTGTGACGGTACACCCCATTTAATACAAGATGTTTGAATATTTCGTAATAATAATCTTAATACTGTTTTTACTTTTATAAAGTCGACGAAAATTTTGGTACCTGTAAAAAGTGCATCCAAATATATTGTTTTTTGGACCCATATAAAAATATTAATATATTTCTCTGTTTCTATAAAGTAATAACAGTTGTAATTGAACTTTTATTCTTAAATCAAAAACCATAATCTCAGTATACTAACTAATGCCTAAGTGATTTCTAATAATTTGGTTATTACCTACAAAGAACATAATAATTTGTTTTTTAGTATCTCTTTGATTTCTCTTTCAATCTACATTGTTATCTGGTTTCACTGTAGCTAAGATGCCACTCACAGGCTATGATTTTCTTCGCAAACTCAATATAAATTTAAGATTTTTGAATTCTTGTATAAACTTATCAAGCTTCTCTTTAATAAATAATTAAATAATTATTAAACCTATGTTGACTATTGCCCGAACAAAGGTACATTCTTTTATCCATTTTGTTTAAAATTGTAATTTAATTAATAATGACATAAATACTAACTAATATTGCTTTTACATTAACTTACACTTGCCATTATATATTTTTGGTTAAATGTATAAACTTATAAATGTGAAATATTCCTTTACGTTATGACCTCAAAAAATACTATCAATGCCTTCTCAGAGCTTTTTATGAAAAAGTTTTTGAAACTCATCCATATAATATTAATATTACATAAAATAATATTAATATTTGTCTATTAGATTTTCCACAAATTAACGTTTTATGTCGATATAATAACGCTCCTAAAAATATGCTCTCAATATTTTCCTCTGTCTTTAATTATATTTTATATTATAACGGTAACGATGATGGCAGTTAAAAAATTTTTTTCCTCATCTATCATAATAGATTTTTTTACCTTACTGTAGCTTAGCAGCCTCTTGAATAAAATCTATTAAATATATTTGTATGTATTATCCTTGTTTGGGTGAAATATAGTTTTAATTTTATTTATTTGACACCAAAAAATATTATTTTTCCCTAAGTTTTCTTATCACTCGGTTATCTTGGTGAATTTTACTATAAGCTGTTTCGTGTGTTTTTTCCAATTTGTAGCTTATTTACCAGTGACTTATCATTCTTATATCAATATTTAAACCACATTATCACACTGCACTACAACATAATTAGTTAGCAGACCAATGAATTTGTGATTACTAACAATTTTATTCTTATCTAATTTGAAATAAAGTAGTTTACGTTAATTATAATTAAGAATCGGATTCATTTCTCTTTCAATCAAAATGTCTATAAAGTTACTAGCCACAATGCTTCAAAATTAAATATTTTTACTATTGTATACTTTTGTATTTTTTTCTGTCTGAAGCAAATACATTTGCATTTACTTATTTCAATCTAAAAACCTTCAGATATATTCGTCATTAAAATCCTTTTAAAAATAACGATATAAGCAGATTAGCACCTAACGAAAGTGAATCAAATTTTAAATCGATCACTTTGTGTTTTCTGTAGTAGTTCTTTCTTAGATCTAAAGATATCTTTCCCTCAGTACATTTTTAATAGGACATTGTTTATTCTTATAACCTAATGAAACCTTGTTATTAAGATTTTAAAAAATGAAGTAATTTTAATTGTCAAGCGTGTTATTATTATAAAGAAATACTTTTTAAAAAGTGTATCAAGTAAAAATTTTCTTAAATCATACCGGTATGACCTATGGATATTCAGTTCAATACCTTCTTAGAACTATAACTTTTTCTTATATAATATAGTTTCATAAACTATTTCATCTAATCATTAATATCTATTTTATAACCAATAATATTTTTCTCTGTTTTCTTTCCATAAACCTACATATTATAATAATGATATTAATGCTGTTTGTTTCTACTATATCAATACCAACATAATTTTTAGCACCTAAAAATAGTACAACCATCTATGTTATTTTGACCCAAACATTATTAAGAAATAAGTATATTTCTGTCTTTTCTTTCCTTTAATGTTCTAGTTTGTTAAACTATGACTTTATACATTTAAGCAATATAGAAAACTACACTTGTCTCAGCTTCACTATATAATTTTAGCAGAACACCAACTAATTAGTGCTTAAAACTTAATTTATGTGTATTAGGGTATCTACGTTATTTATCTCTCAATCGAAATTCTCTCTAACCATTTGCAAAAATGATTCTTGAATCAAATTGATTTAAATTTTTGTAATTTTTTGTATATTCCCCATCGCAAACTTCAAAATCTTAATTATTTCAATCCAAAACTGTATATATTGTAAATTAGTTTCAACACAAAATCCTAATAATATCTTAGTAGATAAGCAAAAAAGAAAGTAAGTAATTTAAATTGTTAGTCGTAATATTATTATCCCAAGTCATTTATACAATTTTGCTTAACCTTGTGGGAAATGTATATATTTTTGGTCAAGTCAATTTGAAATATTCCATACCGTGATAAACTTAATATATTGTTATCAATGCCTTCTCAAATATTTTTATGATAAATTTCCTTTGTTATTTATTCCTAACCATCACATAATATTCCTCGGTTACGTCCACTATGAGGTTTTCTATCCATAAACCTATTTACTATAACAATGATGTTAATACTGTTTCTACTATAACAGAAAGCACCTAAAGAGAAAGTACGTCTAACTATGTTTCTTTGACCCAAGCATTATTATGAATGTTTGTTATTAGTAGATTTATCACTAAATGAAGTCATTTTTGGTAGTATCATAATTATTATTCTGATATCTAACCATTTATTTTCATGACCACGATTTTTAAAGGACTATAAATGTTCTCAAGCAAAATGTCCATTTATGATATATGAAGCCTTGCGTAAACTTATTGTGCTCTTAAGTTCCTATTGGCCAAACTCTATGCTTATGGGTTAAGAGGCGTAGCTCTTAAATTAATAGATTCGTATTTGAGTAACAGGAAACAATATACTGTCATAAATAGATTCTGCAAAAAAAAACAAAATTATTAGGGAATTTATGTCTCTATGTAGAGATGTAGAGGCTGGTGTGCCTCAAGGTAGTTTATTAGGACCTTTGTTCTTTAATGCATTTATAAATGACTTTCCAAATTCTATTGACCATCCCATGATTTTATTTGCTGACGACAGTACTGCTGTGATTCAATGTAATAATGAACAAGACTATGAAAATGACATTAATAATGCTATGGAAAAACTTAACAATTGGATAGTCCAAAATAACTTGTGCCTGAATAGTAAAAAAACAAAAGTAATACACTTCAGACAAAAGATTGAAATACCCTCAGTAGCTTTAAAGTGCAATGGTGAGGAAATTGAATCTGTTACTGAAACGAATTTTTTAGGTCTGCAAATGGATTATCAGGTTAATTGGAAATCTCACACTGAGAAATTATGTAACAGAGTGCGTAGTTCAATTTACGCTCTATACAAACTCTCCAAGGTATAATCTAATAGGGACACTGTTTTGACTGCATACCGAGGTTATGTTGAATGTATCTTACGGTATGGAATAATTTTCTGGGGAAATTCTGTGAATAAAACTCTTTTATTCAAACATCAAAAAAGGTGTATAAGAGCGATAAATTTCCTCAAGTCGACGGATTTTCATAAGCATGAAAATCCTGACTCTGCCTTCGCTGTACATTTATGAAGTAGCTGTTTTTGTGTTATGTAACAATTCTCTGTTTCCGACACTCAGAAAGGAACCCAGATAGAAATCATTGTCACTGGAATAGGATTTGCGCTCCTTCATTTAAAACCGTACATGTTAGTAGTAGCTTCTTTGGGATGGCTCACAGAATATTCAACAAGGTTCCGAGTTGTCTTAAATCACTACCGATAAAGACTTTTAAGAAGCGTCTGTTAGCATTATTAGTTGAAAAAGCCTACTATACAGTTGAGGAATTTTTAAATGACAAATCTTGTAATTAAATCGGACATGTCTTTTATAAAAGCAGTTCTCTATTATAAAATTTAGACATATTAAAATTGTCAATTCAGAAATGTGTATTTATTGCTATTTTGGACATTTTGCTTATTTTTCTATTAAAATTTTGACTATTAGTATGACAACTTTATGGCTTATCAAATTTATAATTAATTTATAATCTACTTTGACCATATCTATTTGTATACCTTAATTAAGGTGGAAATGTAGTGATACTAACAAAAATTTTTTATACCATGTATACTAACCTATGTTTCACAAATAAAATTCTGATTCTGATTCTTCTCAACTAAAATTCGCGTAACGAATTATTCAACCTATTAATTACTATTGCCGGAGTAAAAGTACACCTTATATCATCCATATGTTTAAAATTACTTACAGATTATTAAAGTCATCTCAATACTGCTTCTACTTTTATAATGGCAACGAAAATTTTGAAACCTGTAGAAAGTATGTCCATCTGTATCGCTTTGGCCCATACCTTATTTTGTAAAAATATATTAACATGTTTCTTTATAGTTCTATTTTACTTATATGTATAATTTTCACTTACTTTTTCAATCTTAAATGAATATAAAACACCAAATTGCACTACCTTATATTTTCTTCAAACCATAATCTTAGTTGGCAAACGAATTTGTGACCGTTAAGATTTTTGTCTTACCTACTTAGAACTTAAGTTATTTGTATTTAGTTGTGTGTTTTTATTTCTTCATAAACCAAATTACATTTTGACGTAACTGTAGCTAAACTGTCTTTTAAATCAAATCAATTTAATATATTTCTTTGTATTTTTCCTGATTGGATAAAATATAATAAAAATGACGCTTTTTTACTTAACTGTAGCTAAGCTGGCTCTTGAATAAAATTTATTTATTATATTTGTATGTTTTTTTCCTAGTTATAACTTATTTAACCGTGACTTTTCATTCTCATATCAATATTTGAAACCACATTACCCCACTGCAACACATATTTTTTTGTCGAAACTATATAAGTTTGCAGACCAATGTATTAGTGATTACAAACAATTTGATTCTCACCTAATTTGAAATAAAGTTATTTGCCAATAAAACTAACTAGCCAAGATGTCTCATAAATAAATTTATATGATTTGTAATTTTATCTATTTGTATAGTAAAATATAATTTTGTATTTTGTATGAAGCAAATACATTTTAATTTAATAATTTCAATCCAAAACCTCAATATGATTAAAAAATAACTTAACTCCAATATTTGTAGATCAACGCCTAACGAAAGTTAATCTAATTTTAAATCGACCATTTTATTATTCCTGTAGTAAAACTTTCTTAGATCTTAATATTTCTAGTGTGTAGTGAGGACTACACTTTTTATAGGACATTGTTTATTCTCATACTTAATAATGACTTGTGTAAATTTATTGAGCTTTTCATGAAGTGATTTAAATTTTCAATTGTTTTATTATTATCATATAGAATATTTATTTTACCACAAGGGAAACAAATAATATTGGTAAATATATCAAGTATTTTTTTATTTAATCATATCATTATAACCTATGGATTCAGTTCAATACCTTCATAGATCTATATTTTTTACTCATATAATAAAGTATCATAAACTATTTCGTCGTAACCATCAAATAATACTTTTTTTAATATAATAATGACGTGAATTTTCTTTGTTTCTACTATAACAATGCAAACGACATATTCAGCACCTGAAGAAAGTACAAACAACCATATTTTTTACCCAAATCTTATTACGAAATAAGTGTATTTCTGTATTTCCGGTTTATTCAACTATGACTTTTCATTTTTAATCGATATAAATTTTCCCATTTTCACATCATAATCTTAGCAAAAATACGAACGAATTATTGATAGCTAATAATATGTTTCTTACCTACTTAAAACTAAATTGATGTGTATTGAGGTATTTCCGTTATTTCTCTCTTAATTGAAATGTCTATATGACCCTTTGCGGAAATGACTCTTGAATCAAATTTATTAAATCTATTTGTGTAAACTTTTGTATTTTGCCCATCGCAACATAAAACATTTAAATTTTAAATATTGCAATCCAAAAATCTACATATTGCGTATTAGTTTCAAATACAAATTCCTAAGAACTTCATAAGTAGATAAGAAAAAAAGAAAGTAAGCAATTAAAATCGATAATCGTAATATTATTATCCCAAGTCATTTATACAATTTTGCCTTACCCTCTGGGAAATGTATTTTCTGGTTAAGTCTATCAACGTATAAATTTGAAATATTCCAAACCGTGATGTCCTAACTATTTTGCTATCACTGCATTCTCGTAACTTTTTCTCATAAAGTTTCTTTGAACTATTGCTAACCATCATATATTATTCCTCGGTTACGTCCACCATGAGGTTTCCTGTCCATAAACCTATTTACTATAATAATTATGTCAATACTGTTTCCACTATCACAATATAAACGTCATTTTTAGCACCTGAAGAATGTACATCCAACTATGTGTCTTGAATCTAAAAATTTCTAACATTTGTTTAAATTTCTCACCTTCATTTCCAAAGTTATTTTAGTAAATCTTACTAAAAAAATTGTTTGCGTGTCTGTTTTCCCAATTTTATGATATATTTTTGATGACTTTGTATTTTTGCTTTGCAGTTGCATAATATTTTTCTAAAATTTATCACCTTGATTTCCATAGTTATTAGTAAATCTTACTAAAAAAATTGTTATGTTCATTTCTTTCATTTCATCCGCATTCTTAATTCTACACAGTACCACATATTTTTTCCTCGAAACCATAATTAGTTTGCAGACCCATGAATTTGTGATTACCAACAATTCTCTCGATTCTCCTTCAATCAAAACATGTATAAACCATCAAATCTAAATTTTTATCTATTTATATACTATTTTGATTTTTTCTTTTAGAAGCAAACACAGTTTAATTTTACTTATTTCAATCCAAAAACCTTCATATCAAAGCGTCATTATTATCCTCAGGTTAAAAATAAGTTAACACTAACGTAAGCAGATTAAAACCAAACTACAGTAAATCTAATTTAAATTTAACATTATTTTACACATTCCTGTTCCATTCCTTAGATCTGATCTCTTTCCCTCGCTACACTTTTTGCACGACTATGTTTATTCTCATGCATAACGAAGCTTTACGTTAACTTATTAAACTTCTTGAAATATAATTTATTTTATTTACCAGATTTTTTACTATTATCTACCACTAATATACATATTTTCCCAAAAGAAAAACATGTTTTTGTTAAAAAAGTTCATCAAGTAAAAAGTTATTTAAATCATACCGCTATGGCTAACGCATATTTAGTTTAAAACCTTCTTAGATCTATGACTTTTTCTCATAATTATTTTATGTTCATTAAAAAATTTTATATAACCACCAAATTATAATATTTCTGTGTTACAACTCCGCTGTGAGGCTTCCTATCCATACATCATTACACATATTTATTACAATAATGATGTTAATACTGTTTCTGTTATAACAATGCCGACAAATTCAGCACCTAAAAAAGTACATCCAACTATGTTTCTTTGACCCAAACATTATTACGAATGTTGCTTATTAGTAGATTATCACTAAATGAAATATTTTTTAGTAAGTATCATAATATTATTCTCACATCTCACCATTATTTTCCATGACCCTACCTTTTAAAGGAATATAAATTGTTCTCAAACTGTAAATTTATGATATATGAAGCCTTGCGAGAACCTATTGTGCTTCTCAATTTTATCAACTAAAATTCTCGTAACGTATTATTCATCCTATTGATTACTTTTGCCGGAGCAAAGGTTAACTTTTATTATCCATTATAATTAAAAATACTTATGTATTATTAAAATAATCTCAATTCGGTCTTTACATATACATATAATATTAACGAAAATTTTGACACCTATAGAAAGTACGTCCAACTATATATCTTTGACCCGTGCCTTATTATGTAAAATCGTGCTTCTATATTTCATTTTTGTTCTAGTTTATTTATAATATATGTATATCAGCTTTAGGGACTTTTTCATTCTTAAATGAATATGTGAAACCACGTTGTACAACCTTAATTTTTCTTAAGACGGAATCGTGGTTGGTAATCCAACGAATTAGTGACTACTAAGACTTTTTGTCTTACCTAGAACTTAAGTTACTTGTTTAAAGTTTTATTTTTTACTAGTAGTAGTAGTTTTTTCAAGTTTATGATCATATAGCTAATTCTCATCTACTTCGCACTAAAGTTATCTGTATTACGAATCTCGTTTATTACTCCTTCAATCAAAATATGTATAAACCTAACGCGGCCAAGCTGCTTCTTAAATCACATATTTTTATCTATTTTTTTAGTCTTATGATATTTTTTTTGAGAAGCAAACACTATTTTACTTAACTTTTTACAACCCAAAAACTTTCATATTTAAGCGTCATTATTATCCTCGGGTTAAAAAGAACTTAACACTTACATTAGCAGATTAACCAAATGAAAGTAAATCTTATTTAAATCAACCATTTGACCTGTTAGTTCTTTCTCATACCTAAATAATTCTTTCCCTCACTACACTTTTTGTAGGACTATGTTTATGCTCATACTATACATAACGAATCTAAACTCATATTATACATAACGATTCATAAGTTAACTTGTTCAGCTCCTTCAAAAGGAAGTATTTGAATTGCCAGACGTTTTATTATTATCTACCACTAATATAAATATTACACTCTACGGAGAAACACATATTATTAAAGAAAGTTAATCGAGTAAAACAAAAAATATTTAAATCATATCGCTATATCCTATGTTTACTTGTATAATTCATTACCTTCTTAGATCTATTAACTATTTTATATAAATATAAAATTATAGTATTTCTCTGGTATATCCACTGTGAGGCTTCCTATACACACACCTATTTATTATAATAATGATGTTAATATTGTTTCTACTTTTAAAAATGTTAACATTTTTAACACCCAAAGAAAGTACATTCAACTATATTTCTTTGGCCTAAATATTATTATGAATGCTACTTATTAGAAGATTATCACAAAATGAAGTAATTTCTTGGTAGTATCCCTATAATTCTTAGATCAAGTCAATTTGAAATATTCCATACCGTGATAAACTTAATATATTGCTATCAATGCCTTCTCAAATTTTTTTATGACAAATTTCCTTTAAACTTATTATTTCTAACCATCAAATAATATTCCTCGGTTACGTCCACTATAAAGTTTTCTATCCATAAACCCATTTACTATAATAATAATGTCAATACTGTTTCTACTATAATAATGTAAATGACATTTTCATTACCTGAAGGTAGTACGCTCAACTATGTTTCTTTGACCTAAACATTACTATGATTGTTTCTTATTAGTAGATTATCACAAAATTAAGTAATTTTTGGTAGTATCATAATTATTATTCTCACATCTAACCATTTATTTTCATGACCACACTTTATAAAGGACTATTATTGTTCTCAAACAAAATGTCTATTTATGATATATTAGCCTTGCATAAACTTATTGTGATTCTCAATTTTCTCAACTAAAATTCGCGTAACGAATTATTCAACCTATTAATTACTAATTCCGGAGCAAAGGTACACCTTATAATATCCATATGTTTAAAATTACTTACAGATTATTTAAGTAATCTCAATACTGCTTCTATTTGTATATTGTCAACGAAAATTTTGAAACCTGCAGATAGTACGTCCAACTGTATCGCTTTGGCCCATACCTTATTTTGTAAAAATATATTTATGATTTCTGTCCATATAACACATCATATAAATATGATAACAATATTTTCCTCAGTCTTTAACTCTATCTTAGATCTAACGGTAACACGATATAATATAAAATATTTATTTAAGATCAATAAACCTTATTTTAGTTATATTTTTTATTTTTTAAGCATGTAACTGGTAGATGTTTAAATCTAGTGGACCAGCTTCCGAAAAAAGGGAGCAAAAGGGACGGTCCCGTCTACTGTCTGGTCCGTATGAATCATATTTCGCTTTATAATTTAACACGTTTTGTGAAATAGCTACAAGTTTTCTATCTAATATTTAATATGAGAAGAATACCAAATCGAATTATTCAACCTTTTCTCTAACCATTCAAATAATAATATTCCTCGGTTACGTCCACTTTAAGGTTTTCTATCCATAAACCTATTTACTATGATAATAATATTAATACTATAAGAGTGTAAAGACATTTTCAGGAAATGAAGAAAGTACGTCCAACTATGTTTCTTTGACCCAAATCTTATTATGAAATAAGTATTTTTCTGAATTTCTTTTTATGCTCTAGTTTATTGAGCTATCTGGCTTCATTTATAATCAATATAGAAAACATTCAAACCATAATCTTAAGCAAACACACTGCTAAATTACTGTTAGCTAAAAATTTGTTTCTTACCTACGTAGAACTTAATTTATGTTTATTTACACGTATTTTCGCTGTTTCTCCCTATCTGACCAAACTTGGTATAAATTACTCTTATGTACCTAACTATAGCTAAGCTGCCTCTTGAATAAAATTTATTAATTTTACTTGGATGTATTTTTCCTGTTTGAAAGAGATTTAGTTCTAATTTTATTTATTTGATACCAAAAGTTATATTATCCTAAGCATTTTCATCATCGTTTCCTCCGTTACCTTAGTGAATTTTAATATAATTAAAACGGTTTGTGTGCTGTGTGTTTTTTCTTAGTTAAAACTTATTTATCCGTGACTTTTCATTCACATATCAGTATTTAAAATCACATTACCCTACTGCACCACATAATTTTTTGTCGAAACTATAATTAGTTTGCATACCAATGAATTTGTAATTACAAACCATTTGATTCTCATCTAATTTGTAATAAAGTTATTTTTATTAAGAATTTCATTTATTTGTCCTTCAATCAAAATGTTAATAAACCTAACTAGCCAAGATGTCTCATAAATTGTATAAGTAATAAGAACAATAGTGAATTAAAATAGTACAATTTTGTATTTTTCCTGTGTGAAGCAAATATGTTTAATTTAATAATTTCAATCCAAAACCTTATTATGATTAAAAAATTACTGAACACACACACAAAATAACACCAATATTTGTAGATCAGCATCTAACGAAAGTTTATCTTATTTTAAATCAACCATTTTATTACTCCTGTAGTAAATCTTTCTTAGATCTAAATAATTATTTCCGTCAATACACTTTTTAAAGGACATTGTTTATTCTCATACTTAATAAAGACTTGTGTAAACTAATTGAGAGTTTTAAAAATGAATTGTGTTATTATTATCATAAAGAACATTTATTTTCCCACACGAAAGAAGAAGAAAACAAAAAATTTTGGTAAATGTATCAAGTAATTATTTTTCTTAAATCATATCATTATAACCTATGGATTCAGTTCCATGCCCAAATAGATCTATATTTTTTTCTTATATAATAAAGTACTATAAACTATTTCATCTAAAAATTAAATCATACTTTTCTCTCTTACGTCTACTAAGAGGCTTTCTATCCATAAACCTATTTATTATAATAATGATGTCAATTCTCTTTGTTTTTATAACTTAAAACTATAATAATAAATAACTAATAATAACATGTAACTATAACAATGCCAACGACATGTTCAGCACCTGCAGAAAGTACAACCAAACATATTTTTTAACCCAAATCTAATTATGAGATAAAGCGTATTTCTGTATTTACTTTAATGTTCTAGTTTATTCAGCTATCACTTTTCATTTTTGATCGATGTAAAGAACCACAATTGTCTCACTTAGCAAAACACGAACAAATTTGTGATAGGTAATATGTTTCTTACCTACTTAAAACTTAATTGATGTGTAGTATGGTATCTCCATTATTTCTATCTCAATTGAAATGTCTGTCTGACCGTATAAACTTCCGTATATTTCAGTAGGAAACTAAAACATTTAAATTTTAATTATTTCAATCGAAAAATCTATCATAACTACTAATACTGTGTGTTAGTTTCAAACACAAAATCCTATATTACCATCATTAGTTAGTAGATCACCACAAAAGGAAGTAATTTAATTTGTTAGTCATAATAATATTACAGTCATATATAAAATTTTGCATTACACTCTGGGCCATATATATTTTATTTATTTATTTACTGATAACTTCTATTACAGGCATTATATATTTTTATTAAGTGCATCAACTTATAAATGTAAAATATTCCAGAACGTTATGATCTCAATATAATCCTACCAATGCCTTCTCAGTTCTTTGTGTCATAAAGTTCCTTAAAACTCATTCACATAACCACACAAAATAATATTTATATTTATCTTTTAGACCTTCCACAAATTTACACTTTCTGTCCATATAATAACGCATCTTAAAAATATGCTATTATTATTTTCCTCTGTCTGTAGTTCTTTCTTAGATCTAAGGGTAACGACCACCATAATTAAAATATTTATTTAAGATCAATAAACATTGTTTTATCTTATTTCGATTTATAATTTAACACCTTTTGTAAAATAGCTACAACTTTTCTGTCTAATATTTAATAGCAGTACAATACTAAAAACTAATCATTCAAACCTTTGATTATCATTAAATAATAATATTCCTCGGTTACGTCCACTATAATAATCATGTCAATACTGTTTCTACTTTGACAATGTAAATGGCATTTTTAGTCCAGACGTAATTTGAATCATTAAAGAAAACCACACTTATGTCACCTTCAAACCATAATCTTACAAACACACCAACGAATTACTGATAGCTAACAATTTGTTTCTTACCTACTTACAACTTAAATAATATGGCATAAATTACTCGTTTTTTACCTAACTGTACCTAAGCTGTCTTTTAATAAAAACTACTAAATATATCTGTATTTATTTTTCCTGTTTGGAAGAAATATAGTTTTATATTTATGTGACACCTAAAATTATAACTTTTCTTCCTTCTAAGTTTCTTATCCTAAGTTTTCTCATCATCATTTTCCCGATTATCTTAGTATATTTTACTATAAATTAAACGTTTCATGTGTTGTGCGTATTTCCCTTTATACTAATTTATCCGTGACTTTTCATTTTTACATCAATATTTGAAAAAACATTACCACTGTACCACATAATTTTTAACGAAACCATACTTAGTTGACAGACCAATGAATTTGTGATTACTAACAATATGATTTTTACCTTACTTGAAATAAAGCTATTTATATTAAGAATCTGATTTATTTCTTCTTCATTCAAAATATCTTTAAACCTGACTAGCCAAGTGGTTTTATAAATATTTTATCTTTTTGTATGCTATAGCATACTTTTGTATTCTGTCTGAAGCAAATACATCTCGATTTAGTTATTTCAATCCAAAACCTTTATATATTGTCGTCATTATAAGTCTTAGATTTAAAATAACTTAACACCAATATTAGCGGATCAGCACCTAACGAACGTAAATCAAATTTAAAATCGACCATTTTATTATTCCTATAGTTGTTCTTTATTTTATTTTATTTTATTCCAATAGTAGTTCTTTCTTAGATATTAATATTTCCTTAACTTACTACACTTTACATAGAACATTGTTTATTCTCATACTTATGAAGTTTTGTGTAAACTTATTGAGCTTTTTCAAATTGAAGTAATTTTAATTGTCAAGCTTAGTATTTTTATCTTAAATAATATCCGCTTTCCAAAAAGAGAAACAAATAATTTTGATAAAGTGTATCAGTAATTATTTTCTTAAATTATACCGCTTTGACCTATGGGCTTCAGTTCAATACCTTCTCAGATCTATAACTTTTTCTCATATAATACAGTTTCATAAACTATTTCATATAACCATAAAACAAAAAATTTCTCTGTTGTCTCCTAAGAGGATTTCTATCCATAAACCTTCTTATTATAATATTAATGTCAATACTATTTGTTTCTACTATAACAATTCTAACGACATTTTCAGTACATCCAACTATGTTCCTTTGACCAAAATTTTGAATCTAAAAATTTAAAAACTTTTCTCACCATAATTTCCTAAGATATTTTAGTGAAACTTACTATTTAATTTGTTTGCGAGTAGTAGTTTTTTCAAGTAATGATCATTTTGACCAAGCCTTTTAAAGAACTATAATTGTTCTCAAACTCAATGTCCATTTATGATATAGGAAGCCTTGCGTAAACTTATTGTGCTTCTCAAATTAGTTAACTATAATTCTCGAAATGAATTACCTATTGTTTACTTTCTGCGGAACCTTAGTCCACCCTTTATTATTCACTATGTTTAAAAATACTTTATTAAACAAAGAAAAGTTTGGCACCTGTAGAAAGGACACCCGACCTTGGACGGACACCTTAATATGTAAAAATATACTTCTGTATTTACTATCTGAAATGACTCTTGAATCAAATTAATTTTATCTGCTTGTGTATACTTTTGTAATTTTCCCATCGCAAACTTATCGTAATTTTAGTTATTTCAACCCAAAAATCGACATATTGTAAATTAGTTTCATTGTTAGTCGTACTATCGTTATCCCAAGTCATTTATACAATTTTGCCTAACCCTTTGGGAAATGTATTTATATTTGGTCAAGCCTAACAACTTATAAATTTTAAATATTTCATACCGTGATAAACTAAATATATTACTATCAATGTCTTCTCATATTTATTTATGATAAATTTCCTTTAAACCTAACCATCAAATAATATTTCTCGGTTACGTCCACTATAATGTTTTCTATCCATAAACCCATTTACTATAATAGTGATGTCAATACTGTATCTACTATAACAATGTAAACGACATTTTCATCACCTGAAGATAGTACATTCAACTATGTTTCTTTGACCCAAACATTACTATGATTGTTCCTTATTAGTAGATTATCACAAAATTAAGTAATTTATGGAAGTATCATAATTATTATTCTCACATCTTACCATTTATTTTCATGACCACGCTTTATAAAGGACTATTATTGTTCTCAAACAAAATGTCTATTTATGTTATATGAGCCTTGCATAAGCTTATTGTGATTATTATTATTCAACCTATTAATTACTAATGCCGGAGCAAAGGTACACCTTATAATATCCATATGTTTAAAATTACTTACAGATTATTTAAGTAATCTCAATACTGCTTCTATTTGTATATCGTCAACGAAAATTTTGAAACCTGCAGAAAGTATGACCAACTGTATCGCTTTAGCCCATACCTTATTTTGTAAAAATATATTTATGATTTCTGTCCATATGAAAACACATAATAAAAATATTATATCAATATTTTCCTCTGTCTTTAACTCTATCTTAGATGTAACGGTAACGACGATATAATATAAAATATTTAGTTAAGATCAATAAACCTTATTTTAGTTAAATTTTTATTTTTAAGCATGTAACTGGTAGACGTTTAAATCTAGCGGACCGAAAAAAGGCGACAAAATGGACGGTCCCGTCTACTGTCTGGTCCGTACGGATCATATTTCGCTTTATAATTTAACACATTTTGTCAAATAGCTACAAGTTTTCTATCTAATGATTAATATCAGAAGAATACCAAATCGAATTATTCAACCTTTTGATTAATTTCACTAACCATTCAAATAATAATATTCCTCGGTTACGTCCATTTTAAGGTTTTCTATCCATAAACTTATTTACTATGATAATAATATTAATACTATAACAGTGTAAACGACATTTTCAGGAAATAAAGAAAGTACGTCCAACTATGTTTCTTTGACCCAAATCTTATTATAAAAATAAGTATTTTTCTGAATTTCTTTTTACGTTCTAGTTTATTGAGCTATCTCGCTTCATTTATGATTAATATAGAAAACCACACTTAGGATACATTCAAACCATAATCTTAGCAAACACACTGCCGAATTACTGTTAGCTAAAAATTTGTTTCTTACCTACGTAGAACTTAATTTATGTGTATTTAGGTATTTTCGCTGTTTCTCCCTATCTGACCAAACTTGGTATAAATTACTCTTATGTACCTAACTATAGCTAAGCTGCCTCTTGAATAAAATTTATTAATTTTACTTGGATGTATTTTTCCTGTTTAAAAGAGATTCAGTTCTAATTTTATTTATTTGATACCAAAAGTTATATATTTTCCTAAGATTTTTGATCAGCGTTTCCTCCTTTACCTTAGTGAATTTTAGTATAATTAAAAAGTTTTGTGTGCTGTGTGTTTTTTCTTAGTTAAAACTTATTTATCCGTGACTTTTCATTCACATATCAGTATTTAAAATCACATTACCCTACTGCACCACATAATTTTTTGTCGAAACTAGAATTAGTTTGCATACCAATGAATTTGTAATTACAAACCATTTGATTCTCATCTAATTTGTAATAAAGTTATTGTTTATTAAGAATTTCATTTATATGTCCTTCAATCAAAATGTTAATAAACCTAACTAGCCAAGATGTCTCATAAATTGTACAATTTTGTATTTTTCCTGTGTGAAGCAAATATGTTTAATTTAATAATTTCAATCCAAAACCTTATTATGATTAAAAAATTACTGAACACACACACAAAATAACACCAATATTTGTAGATCAGCATCTAACGAAAGTTTATCTTATTTTAAATCAACCATTTTATTACTCCTGTAGTAAATTTTTCTTAGATCTAAATAATTATTTCTGTCAATACACTTTTTATAGAACAGTGATTATTCTAATTCTTAATGCAGACTTGTGTAAACTTATTGATTTTTTAAAAAATGAATTGTGTTATTATTATCATATATAATATTTATTTTCCCACAAGAGAAACAAATAATTTTGGTAAGTGTAACGAGTAATTATTTTTCTTAAATAATATCGTTATAACCTATGGATTCAGTTCATAATAATACCCTCATAGATCTATATTTTTTTCTCATATAATAAAGTACTATAAACCATTTCATCTAACATTCAATAATACTTTACTCTGTTACGTCTACTACGAGACTTTTTATCCATAAACCTATTTATTATAATAATGATGTCAATTCTCTTTGTTTTTATAACATATAACTATAATAATTAATAACTAATAATAACAAATAACTATAACAATGCCAACGACATGTTCAGCACTTGCAGAAAGACAACCAAAAATATTTTTTTAACCCAAATCTAATTACGAGATAAAGTATATTTCAGTATTTACTTTAATGTTCTAGTTTATTCAGCTATCACTTTGCATTTTTAATCTATATAAATAAGTCTCACTTAGCAAAAACAGACATATTTGTGATAGGTAATAATAATATGTTTCTTACCTACTTCAAACTTAATTAATGTGTATTATGGTATCTCCGTTATTTCTATCTCAATTGAAATGTCTGTCTGACCGTATATAAACTTCCGTATTTTCCCAGTAGGAAACTAAAACATTTAAATTTTAATTATTTCAATCAAAAAATCTACCATAACTACTTATACTGTATGTTAGTTTCAAACACAAAATCATTTGAATAAAAACCACTAAATATATCTGTATTTATTTTTCCTGTTTGGAAGAAAGTTTTAATTATAATTATGTGACACCAAAAATTATAACTTTTCTTCCTTCTAAGTTTCTTATCCTAAGTTTTCTCATCATCATTTTCTCGGTTATCTTAGTATATTTTTCTATAAATTAAACGTTTCATGTGTTGTGTGTATTTCCCTTTATACTAATTTATCCGTGACTTATTATTCTTACATTAATATTTGAAACAACATTACCACATGATTCTTACATTAATATTTGAAACAACATTACCACACTGTACCACATAATTTTTAACGAAACCATACTTAGTTGACAGATTTGTGATTACTAACAATATGATTTTTACCTTACTTGAAATAAAGCTATTTGTATTAAGAATCTGATTTATTTCTTTTTCATTCAAAATATCTTTGAACCTGACTAGCCAAGGGGTTTTATAAATATTTTATCTTTTTGTATGGTATAGCATACTTTTGTATTCTGTTTGAAGCAAATACATCTCGATTTATTTATTTAAATCCAAATCTTCATATATTGTCGTCATTATAAGCCTTAGATTTAAAATAACTTAACACCAATATTAGTTGATCAGCACCTAACGAACGTAAATCTAATTTAAAATCAACCATTTTATTATTCCTATAGTTGTTCTTTATTTTCTTTTATTCCAATAGAAGTTCTTTCTTAGATTATGTCAATACTGTTTCTACTATAATCATCTAAATGGCCTTTTCAGCAACTATTTTATAAGTATTTTCCGGTATTTTCTTTAATGTCCAAATTTTATTAAGCTATGACTTTTCATTTTTAATCAATATAGAAAACCATACTTATGTCACCTTCAAACCATAATCTTAGCTTACACACCAACGAATTACTGACAGCTAACAATTATTTTCTTACCTACTTAGAACTTTAATTATTTATGTGTATTTAGGTATCTCCGTTAATTCTCCCTATCTGACCAAACTTGACATAAATGACTCTTTTTTTACCAAACTGTAGCTAACCTGCCTTTGATAAAAATCTATTAAATATATCTGTATTTGTTGCTCCTGTTTGGAAGAAATATAGTTATAATTATATTTATTTAACAACAAAAATTATAACTTCTCTTTCTTTAAGTTTCTCATCCAGTTTTCTCATCATCATTTCCTCAGTTATCTTAGTGAATTTTACTTTAACTGTGTGTTTTTCCTAGTTATAACTTATTTATACGTGACTTTACATTCTTAAATCTAATATTTAATCGACCATTTTATTATCCTATAGTAGTACTTTCTTAGATCTAAATATGTATTTAACTCACTACACATTATATATGACATTGTTTATTCTCATACTTAATGAAGCCTTGGGTAAACTTATTGAACTTTAACATTGAAGTAATTTTAATTGTCAAGCCTATTATTATTATCATTTAGAATATATACTTTTTAATAACAGAAACAAATAATTTTAATAAAGTGTATCAAATAAAAAAAACTTCAATTATACCGCTATGACCTATGGCTTCAGTTCAATACCATCTCAGTTCTATAACTTTTCTCGTATAATACAGTTTAACTATTTCATACAACCATGAAATAATATTTTTCTCTGTTACGTCTCCTACGAGGCTTTCTATCCATAAGCCTATTTATTATAATAATGATGTCAATACTGTTTGTTTCTACTTTAACAATTCTAACGTCATTTTCAGCACCTGAAGAAACTACTAAGTTTTTGACCCATATCCTTTTATGGAATAAGTATATTTTGTATTTTCTTTAATGTTTTAGTTTATTAAGCTATGATGATGCTACTAGTAGAATTCAAAAACAAATTATTCGAAATTTTGATTATTATTGCTTACTATCAAATAATAATATTCCTAGGTTACGTCTACTATAATAATGATGTCAATACTGTTTCTACTATAACAATGTAAATGGCATTTTCAGCAACTAAAGAAAGTCATCCTACTATGTTTGATTGAATCACATAAATTTTTGTCGAAACCATAATTAGTTTGCGAAAATGACTCTTGACTCAAATTAGTATAATTTATTTGTGTAAACTTTTTAATTTTCACCATCGTGAAGTAAGACATTAAAAAAAATATTATTTTAATACAAAATTCTACATATTGCGTATAGTTTAGCGTAATTAGTTTTAAACACAAAATCCTAATATCATTATTAGTACATTAGCAAAAAGGAAGTAAGTATTTAAATTGTTAGGTGTAATATTATTATCCAAAATCATTTATACAATTGTGCCTTAACCAAAAACATATTTTTGGTTGTCTATTAAATTATAAATTTGAAATATTCCATACCGTGATGACCTAAATATAATACTGTCAATGCCTTCTCTGATCTTTGTATGATAAAGTTCGTTAAAACTTTTTATTGCTAACCATCAAATAATATTCCTCGATGTTGCCACTGTGAGGTTTTCTCTCCATAAACATGTAAATATGTTTACACAATAATGCTGTCAATATTGTTTCTACTATAACAATGTAAACATAATGTGTAATTATAATTCCTAGTTTATGATAATATATCAGTGACTTTGCATTTTAAAATCAATATCCGAAACAACACTGCACCACATTTTTTTTATCGAAACCATAATGAGTTTTCAGACTAATGAATTTGTGATTACTAACAAATATTTTCATCTACTTCACATTCAAGTTATTTGTATTACGGATGTCCGTTTATTTCTGCTCCAATCAAAATATGTTATAGACCTAACGTAGCCATGCTGCTTATACAGTCATTTGATAATTTTCTTTCTCAAGCAAAAACATTTTAATTTTACTTATTTCAATCCAAAAACCTTCATATTTCAGCGTCGTTATTATGCTTAGGTTAAAAATAAGTAAACACTAACATTAGCAGATTAACACCAAACTACAGGTTATCTGTTAGTTTTTTCATAGATCTAAATCACTACACTTTATGTAGGACTAATTTATTCTCATACATAACGAGCTATACGTTAACTGGTTTAGCTCCATCAAAAGGGAGTAATTTTTATTACCAGAGGTTTTACTATTATCTACCACTAATATACAAATCTGATTACCAAAAGAAGAACATGTATTTGATAATAAAGTATATCAAGTAAAAAAATATTTAAATCATAGCGCTAAGACATTGCACATTTAATTTAAAACAAATGAATTTTTATCATTTAATAAAGTTCGATAAAACTTTTTTATATTACCATCAATTAATACTGTTACATCCACTGAAGCTTTTTATCCATACACCTATTTATTATTAAAATGATGTCAATATTGTTTCTTCTATAATAATGTCGACATTTACAGCGCCTAAAGAAAGTACATCCAACTATATTACTATGAATGTTTTGTATTAGTAGATTACCACAAAATTGAGTTATTTCTTGGTATTATTCTCTTATTTAGCTATAATTCTTCTCCAATTCAATGTCCATTTATGAAGCCTTGCGTAAACTTATTGTGCATCTCAATTTTCTCAACTAAAATTCTCGTAACAAATTATTCAACCTATTGGTTACTATTGCCGGAACAAATGTACACCTTATAATATCCATTATGTTTATACTTATTATTATTAAAATCATCTCAATACTCTTTCTTCTTTAATAATGTCAACGAAAATTTTGGCAACAGTAGAAAGTACGTCCAACAATATGTCTTTGGCCCTACCTTATTTTATAAAAATATGTTTTTAAATTTTGTTATACTTCCAGTTTATTTATAATTTATGTAAATCAGTTTCAGTTACTTTTTCATTCTTAAATAATTATACGAAACCACATTGCACAACCTTCATTTTTCTTTAAGCCATAATCTTAGTTGGTAAACCAACGAATTAGTGACTACTAAGATTATTTATCTTACCTTCTTAGAACTTAAGTTACTTGTATATAGTTATGTTTTTTATTTCTCCATAAATCATAATTACTTTTTGACCTAGCTGTAGCTAAGCTGCCTCTTAAATCAAAATCATTATAATATATTTGTATATATTTTTCGTGGTTGGAAGAAATATATTATAATTTTATTCCCTTGGAACAAAAACTAATAATATTTTCCTTAGTAAATTTAGTATGAAATTTGTATTTGTGTTTTTTTCCAAATTATATATTATTTATCAATAACTTTTCGTTCTTAAATCAATATTTGAAACCATACTGCGTAACATATTTTTTTATCGAAACCATGATTAGTTTGCAGAACAATGAATTTGTAATTACCATCAATTTGATTCTTACTTACTCCGAACTTAAGTTTAAGAGGTTTAATTTATTTGTATTGAGGTTCTCGTTTAATTCTCCTTCAATAATATATCTATAATCCCAGCTATAGCCAAAATGCCTTTTAAATCAAATATTTTTATCTATATGTCTAAACTTTTGTATTTTTTCTGTTTGGAACAAACATATTTGAATTTTACTTATTTCAATCCGAAATTCTTTATATTTTGACATCATTATCACCCTTAATCCAAAAAAAAAATAACACCAACATTAGCGGGTTAGCACCACACGAAAATAAAGTGATCAAAAGCCGTTATTAAAAAAAAACTTATTGTAAATCGACCACATTTTTTTCTTAGATCTTAAGATTTCCCTCTCTCATAACACTTTCAAACTATGTTTTTTGTTGGAGTTTCTTCCAAGGAAGTAATCTTAATTTTCAGGCGTATTATTATTATCTACAAGTATGTACATATTTTCTTAAAGGAAAAACATATTATATATAAAGAGTATCTGTTAAAAAAAAATATACACCTATGACCAATGAATATTTAGTTCAATACCTTATTAGATCTTTACCTTTTTCTCATATAATAAAGTTGTTACGCCTACTGTAAGGTTTTCCCATGAACCATTTTATTATATTGATATCAATGCTGTTTGTTTCTACTATAAAATGTTCAAGTTTATTCAATTATGACTTTTCATTTTTAATCAATATAGAAAACCGCACTTGTCTCAGCTTCACACCATAATTAAAAACTTCAGCAAATTAGTGAATAGCTAATAATATGTTTCTTACTTGCTTAAAACTTAATTCAATTGTACTATGGCATCTCCGCTATTTCTTTCTCAATCCAAATATCTCTCTGACTTAAATGCCTCTTGAATCAAATTAATTTAATCTATTTGTGTAAACTTTTAAACTTCTCCCATTGCAAACTTATATATTATAATTATTTCAATCCAAAAATCTACACATTGTAAGTTAGTTTCAAACACAAAATCCTAATACCATCATTAGCATATTAACAAAAAAGGAAGTAAGTTATTTACAATACAATTGTTAGTCATAATATTATTATGCCAAGTTATTTATACAATTTGGCCTAACCGTCTGGGAAATAAATATATTTCTGGTTGTCTATTAGCTTATAAATTTGAAAAATTGCATACCCTTATGATCTAAATATAATACTACCAATGCCATCTCAGATCTTTGTATGATAAACTTATTTTAAACTTATTATTGCTAACCATCGAATAATATTCCTCGGTTACCTCCACTATGAGGTTTTCTATCCTTAAACATATTTACTATAATAATGTCAATAGTATTACTTCTATAACAATGTAAACGACATTTTCAGCACCTGAATAATATAGTACATCCAACTATATTTCTTTGACCAAAATTTTGAATCTTAAAATTCATAATATTTTCCAAAATTTGCTCAGGATCATTTCCCAAGTTATCTTAATAAATCTTCCTATCAAACTTCTTTGCGTGTAATTGTTTTTCCGAGTTTATGATTATGCATCAGTGACATTGCATTCTAAAATAAATGTTCGAAACCACACTGCACCACATATATTTTTTCACCAAAACCATGACTAGTGTGCAGATCAATGAATGTGCGTTTACTAGCAATTGATTATACTTCGCACTCAATTTGTTTGTATTACGAATCTCATTTATTTCTCCTTTAATAAAAGTATGTTTATCCTAAGAAACACGTATACGAAGTAGCCACGCTACTTCTTAAATCTTACATTTTTATCTATTTTTATAGTCTTCTGTATTTTTCGTTTCATTTTTTCGGTTCTTTTTAGCCTCACTACACTTTCAGTAGGACTATGTTTATTCTCATACGAAACGAAGCTTTACATTAACTTGTTTAGCTCCATCAAAAGGAAGTAATTTTAATAACGTCTCTTATCTAACGTATACCGCTAATATACATAAATTTCCTAAAAGAGAAACATTTACTTGTTAATAAAGTTTATCAAGTCAAAAGTGATTTATATCATACGGCTATGGCCAATGCATATTAAGATCAAAACCTTCTTAGATCTATGATCTATTTTTTATCATAAAATAAAGTTCCATAAAACCATTTTATATAAACATCAAATTATAATATTTCGCTATTACTCCACTGTGAGGCTTTCTATCCATACACCTATTTATTTTAATAGTGATGTTAATATTGTTTCTACGATAAAAATGTCGACATATTCAGCACCTAAAAAAAGTACATCCAACTATGTTTCTTTGACCCAAACATTATTACGAATGTATCTTATTAGTAGATTATCACACAATGATTTTCATTCCTTGGTATTATCATTCTTATTATTCTCTTATCTAGCAGTTTCCTTTCATGACCACGCTTTTAAAAGATTATAGTTGTTCTTAAACTCAATGCCCATTTATGATATACAGAGCCTTGCGTAAACTTATTATGTTTCTCAATTTTCTGAACTAAAATTCTCTATTTCTATTCAACCTAATGGTTACTGTTATCGGAACAAAGGTATACCTTATATTATCAATTCTATTTAAAAAATACTTAAATATTATTTAAAACCTTCTCAATACTCTTTATATTTTAATAATGTCAACGATAATTTTGACAATTGTAGAAAGTACGTCCAACTATATCTATTTGGTTCATACCTTATTATGTAAAAAAATATTTCTGTACTTCGTTATAGTTCCCGTTTATTTATAAAATATGTATATCAGTTTCAGTTTCTTTTTTATTCGTTAATGAACATTCGAAAACACTTTGCGCAATCTTAATTTTCATCAAGCCATAATCTTAGTTGACAAAGCAAGGAGTAAGTCACTTATAAGATTTTATATCTTACCTACTTAGAACTTACGTTACTTATATTTTGTTATATTTTTTATTTCTTCATAAATCAAAATTACTATTTGACCTAGCAGGAGCTGAGCTGCCTCTTGAATCAAATAACTTTGATATGTATGTATGTATTTTTCCTGATTAGAAGAATTATTATTTTCATTTTGTTCACTTGAAACTAAAAAATATAATATTATTCTCAGTTGCTAAAGTGTTTATCATTTTTTTTTGTTTTTTTCCAAGTTATAGATTATGTTTCAATAACTTTTCGTTCTTATACCAATATTCGAAACCATACTGCAGAACATATTTTAAGAGGCTTTCTATCTATAAACCTTTTTATTATGATAATGATATCAATGCTGTTTGTTTCTACGACAACAATGCTAACGACATTTTCAGCACCTGAGGAAAGTACAACCAACTATGTCGTTTTGACCCAAATCTTATAATGAAATAAGTAGGTAGATTTCCTTTTATATTCTTGTTTATTCAGTTAGGACTTTCCATGTTTAATCAATGTAGAAATCCACACTTGCCTCACTTTCACACTGTAATCTTAACACAAAAACCAACAAATTAGTGATAGCTAATAATATGTTTCTTACCTACCTAAAAATGTGTATATAAATGTCTTTGTGACTTTTTGCGTAAATGATTCTTGAATAAAATGAATTTAATCTATTAATGTAATTTTTTACATTTTCCCTTGGGATAAAACGTATTTATAAGTAACGTTTATCATGGTAATATGATTTAAAACATACCGCATTATCCTATGGATATTTTGTTCCAAACCTTATTAGATCTATGACTTTTTCTCATAAAATAAAGTTTCATATAGCTATCAAATTATAATATAGCACTGTCATGTCCACTGTAAAGCTTCTATTCATACACTTATTTATTATAATAATGATGTTAATACTGTTTGTACTATAACAATGTCGACATTTTCAGCACCCAAAGAAAGTACATCCAACAATATGTCCTTGACCCAAATATTATTATGAATGTTTCCTATTAGTAGATTATCATAAAATGAAGTAATTTCTTGGCAGTATCATAATTATTATCTCCATATCTAACCATTATTTTCCATGACCATGCCTTTTAAAGGACTGTATTACTTAATGTGCTACTCAATTTTTCTCAAATAAAATTCTAGTAGCGCATAATTCAACCTAATGACTATTTCCGGAACTATGGTAAACCTTTTATTTAAATTACTTATATATTATTAAAACAATCTCAATACTGCTTGTGATTTTATAACTTCAACGAAAATTGTGACATACGTAGAAAATCCGTCTCTTTGGCCCTTATTTTATGTAAAAATATATTTCTGTATTTCGTTATAGTTCTAGTTTATTTAAAATATATTTACATCAGTTCTTGAGACTTTTTTATTCTTAAATAAATATGCAAAACCACATTGCACAACCTTAATATTTCTTTAAACCATAATCTTAGTTCGCAAACCGAAAAATTAATGACTACTAAGATTTTTTGTCTTACCTACTCAGAACTTACGTTATTTATATTTTGTTGTTTTTCATTTCTCTGTAAATAAAAAATGCTATTTGACCTTACAGTAGCTAAGCTTCCTCTTAAATTGAATCAATATAATATATTTGTATGTATTTTTCCTGGTTGGAAGAAATATATTTTAATTTTATTTATTTGGAACAAAAATTAATGATATTTTGTATTTGTGCTTATACCAATTTATGGATTATTTATCAATAACTTTTCATTCTTAAATTAATGTTCAGAACCATATTACGCTACATTTTTTTTTATTGAAACCATGATTAGTTTGCTGACCAATAAATTTGTGATTACCATCAATTTGATTTTTATTTACTCCGAACTTACTTAAGTTGTACTAAGGTTCTCGTTTAATTCTCGTTCAATAAAAATATCTATAAACCCAGCTGTAGCCAAGATGCCATTTAAATCAAATATTTTTATCTATTTGTATAGAATTTCGGATTTTTCTGTCTGAAGCAAATATATTTGAATTTTACTTATTTCAATCTACAAGCTAGATATTTTGACGTCATTATTATCGTCAATCAAAAATAATTCAACACCAACATTTGCAGTTTAGCACCACACGAAAGTAAATTATCAAACGCTGTCAATAAAAATAATCTTATTGTAAATCGACCCTTTTAGTTTCTTAGTTCTTAAGATTTCCCTCTCTCATTACACTTTGTAACTTTGTTTTTTCTTGGAGTTTCTTATTATTATTATTTATTATCTACACCAATGTGCATATTTTCTTAAAAGAGAAAAGCATACTTTGAATTAACTGTATCAAGTAAAAAAAATTATACCGCTATGATCCATGAATATTTAGTTCAATGTTTTATTAGATCTATAACTTTTCCTCATATAGTAAAGTTTCATATAAACTATTTTATATAACCATAAAATAACAGTTTTTCTCTGTTACGCCTACTATGAGACTTTTTTATCCATAAATCGTTTAATTGTAGTGATATCAATGCTGTTTGTTTCAACTATAAAACTTTCAACACCTGAAGAAAGTACAACCAACTATTATTATTTTTTTAACTAAATCTTATTATGATAAGTATTTCCTTTAATTTACTAGTTTATTCAACAATGACTTTTATTTTTTTATCAATATAGAAAACCACACTTGGCTGAGCCAGGCTTGACATCATAATCTTAACAAAAAAAACAGGATATTAGTGATAGGTTATAATATGTTTCTTACTTGCTTAAAAATTAATTCAATTGTACTATGGCATCTCCGATATTTCTTTCTCAAGTGAAATGTCGCTCTGACTGAAATGACTCTTTAATCAAATTAATTTAATTTATTTGTGTAAACTTTTAGACTTCTCCCATCGCCAACTTATATATTTTAATTATTTCAATCCAAAAATCTACATATTGTAAATTAGTTTCAAACACAAAATCCTACTACCATCATTAGTAAGTTAACAAAAATGGAAGTAATTTATTTCAATTGTTAGTCGTAAAATTGTTGTCCCAAGTTATTTATACAATTTTGCCTAACCGTCTGGGAAATGAATATATTTTTGGTTGTCTATCAACTTATAAATTTTAAAAATTGTATACCGTTATGATCTAAATATAACCACATACTACCAATGCCATCTCAGATCTTTGTATGATAAACTTATTATTGCTAACCATCAAATAATATTCCTCGGTTACGTCCACTATAAGGTTTCTATCCTGTAACCTATTTACTATAATAATGATGTCCATAGTGTTAATACTTTAACAATGTAAACGACACTTTAGCACCTGAAGTAAGTACATCCAAATATATTTCTTTGACCAAAATTTTGAACCTAAATTTTATAATATTTTCTAAAATTTGTTCACCATAATTCCTAAGTTATCTTACTAAATCTTACTATCAAATTTCTTTGCGTGTAATTGTTTGTCCAAGTTTATGATTATGCATCAGTGGCATTGCATTCTTAAATAAATATTCGAATCCACACTGCACCACATTTTTTTTTTTCGAAACCATAATTAGTTTGCCGACCCATGAATTTGTGTTTAATAACAATTGATTCTCATTTACTTCGTACTCAATTTGTTTGTATTACGAATCTTATTTATTTCTCCTTCAATCAAAATATGTTTATACCTAACGTAGCCAAGCTATTTCTTAAATCTTATATTTTTATCTATTTATAGTCTTTTGATATTTTCGCTTCATTTTGCGGTTCATTTTAGTCTCACTACCCTTTTAGAAGGAGTATTTTTATAATCATACAAAACGTAGCTTTACATTAACATGTTTAGCTTCTTCAAAAGGAGGTAATTTTAATAACATCTCTTATCTAACGTTTTACTATTATCTACCACTAATATAAATAAATTTCCTAAAAGGACAAGTATTTGTTAATAAAGTTTATCAAGTCAAAAGTGATTTAAACAATATTTCAACCAATGCATATTTAGTTCAACACCTTCTTAGATATATGACTTTTTCTCATAAAATGAAGTTACCATTTTACATAAACATCAAATAATAATATTCCTCTATTACCACTCCACTGTGAGGCTTTCTATCCATACACCTATTTACTATAATTAGTATGTTAATACTGTTCCTACGATAAAAATGTGGAATTTTCAGCACCTAAAAAAAAGTACATGCAACTATGTTGCTTTGTCCCAAACATTATTACGAATGTTTCTTTTTAGTAGGTTATCACAAAATGATGTCATTCCTTGGTAGTATCATTATTATTATTCTCTTATCTAGCCGTTTGCTTTCATGGCCAAGCTTTTTAAAGAATGATAGTTATTCTCATATGATCATATATCATTTTTAAGCCTTGCGTAAACTTATTATGCTTCTCAATTTTGTGAACTGAAATTCTCTATTTTTATTCAACCTATTGGTTATTATAGATATTTCGTTCAAAACCTTCTTAGATCTATGAGTTTTTCTCATAAAATAAAGTTCCATATACTATCAAATTATAATATTTCTCTGTCATGTGCACTGTGAAGCTTCTATTCATACACCTATTTATTATAATAATAATGTTAATACTGTTTGTACTATAACAATGTAGACATTTACAGCACCTAAGGAAAGTACATGCAACTATATTTCTTTGACCCAAATATTATTATGAATGTTTCTTATTAGTAGATTATCACAAAATTAATTCATTTTTTGCCAGTATCATAATTATTATCCCCACATCTTACCATTATTTTCTATGACCATGCCTTTAAAAGTACTATAATTGTTCTCAAACTCAATGTCCATTTATGATAAAGGAAATTCTAGTAGCGAATAATTCAACCTATTGATTACTTTTTCCGGAACCAAGGTATACCTTTTTTTGCTTTGTTTTTAAAAATACTTATATATTATTGAAATAATCTCAATACTGCTTCTGGTTTTATAATTTCAAAGAAATTTGTGACACCTATAGAAAATACGTCTCTTTGGCCCGTACCTTATGTAAAAATATGTTTCTGTATTTCGTTATAGTTCTAGTTTATTTATTATATATGTATATCAGTTTCAGTTAATTTTTCATTCTTAAATAATTATACGAAACCACATTGCACAACCTTCATTTTTTTTAAGCCATAATCTTAGTAAACCAACGAATTAGTGACTACCAAGATTTTTGTCTTACTTACTTAGAACTTAAGTAACTTGTATTTAGTTATGTTTTTATTTATCCATAAATCCAAATAACTATTTGACCTAACTGTAGCCAATCTGCCTCTTAAAGCAAATCAATTCAATATATTTGTATGTATTTTTAAGAAGAATAATTTAATAATTTAGAAGATATATTTTAATTTTATTTACTTGAAACCTAAAATATAATAATATTTTCCTAAGTTACTAAACTTTTCATCAAATTTGTATGTTTTTTTCCAAGTTATAGATTATTTATCAATAACTTTTCATTCTTCAATCAAAAATGAATATTTGAAGCCATACTACACAACTTTTTTTTTCTCGAAACCGTGATTAGTTTGCAGAACAATGAATTTGTGACAACCAATTTGTGATTACTAATAATTAAATTCTTACCTACTTCGAACTTAAGTTATTTGTATAAAAGTTCTCTTTTATTTCTCGTTCAATCAAAATATACCTAATTGTAGCCAAGATGCCTCTTAAATCAAATATTTTTATCTATAGATTTTGTATTTCTTCTGTCTGAAGCAAATATATTTTAATTTTACTTATTTCAATCCAAAAACCTTGATATTTTACGTCATTATTATCCCCTAATCAAAAATAACTTAACACCAACATTAACAGATTAGCACCAAACGAAAGAAAATATAATTAAAATCGACCGTTTCTTTTTTTCTTAGATCTAAAGATTTCTTTCACCCACTACGTTTTTACTACGGACTATGTTTGACGTAATTTTAATTGTCAGGCGTATTATAATATTAATATCTTCACACAAATACATATTTTTTCAAAAGAAAAACGCATATTTTTGATAAAGTATAAAATTACCTAAATTAAACCGCTTGGACCTATGGATAATCAGTTCAATACGTTCCTAGATCTAAGACTTTTTCTCATTTAAAATAAAGTTCCATAAAGGTTACATATGATTTTGTTTACTATAATAATGATGTCAATACTAATGCTACTATAATAATGTTAACGACATTTTTAACACTTGAAGAAAGCACATACAACTATGTTTCTTTGTTCAAAAAAATATTATCAAATATGTATTTTTCTGTATTTCCTTTTATGTTCTAGTGTATTTAGCTATGACGTTTCACTTTTAATCAATATAGAAAACAATATTCTGCTCACTTTCGAATTAGTGATTACTAACAATTTGTTTCTTACATAATTACAACTAAAATTATGTATGTATGTCCGTTATTGCTCCTTTATTAAAAATGCCAAATTTTACCAAATTTTGCAAAAGAAGTCTTTAATGAAATTTATTTAATCTATGTGTATGTAGTTCCGTATTTTTCCTGTCGGAAAGTAATATATTAAAAATTTCTTTATTTAATCCAAAAATCTGCATCGTAGGTTCAAATACAAAATCCTAATACTATCATTAGTAAATCACCACACAAGGACGTAATTTAATTTATTAGTCGTAATAATATTATCCCTAGAAATTAATAACATATAGTCTAACCCTCTAGGCAATATTTATTTTAATTTATTTGTTTATTTACATACAATTGCCATTACAGGCATAGCATATTTTCAACTAAAAATATGTTATTTACCTAAATGTATCAACTTATAAGTGTGAAATATGCCATACCTTCAAACCTCAATATGCTTACGCCTTTGTACGATAAAGTCCCTTAAAACTCGTCTATATAAACACATGAAAAATATAAATATTTATAAGACCTTCTTCATATTAACACTTTCTGTATATATAATAAGGCATCTTAAAAATATGCTATCAATATGTTCCTCTCTCTGTAGTTCTTTCTTAGATGTAACGGTAACGAAGATGATAATTTAAAATATCTATTTAACAATAAACCTTGTTTTATATTTTTCGCCTTATTATGGAAACTAATTATTCAATCTTTGGATTATTATTTCTAACCATCAAATAATAATATTCCTCGATAACGTCCACTATGAGGTTTACTATCTGTAAACTTATATACTATAATAATGATGGCAATAAAGTTTTTACCATAATAATGTATAAGCCATTTTCAGCATCTGAAAAAAGTACATCCAACTATGTATCTTTGACCCGGACATTATTGGGAAATAAGTATTTTTCAGTGTTTTCTTTTATATCATAAGTTTATTAAGCTTTGACTTTGCATTTTTAATCATTATAAAAAAAACACACTTATGTCACCTTCAAACCATAATCTTAGCAAACACACCACAACACAATCATTACCACAGTGCACCAGATATTTTTTTGTCGAAACCATAATTAGTTTAATGTGAGTGTGATGACCTAAATATAATACTACCAACGCCTTCTCAGATATTTGTATGATATAGTTCCTTAAACTCATCCATATTACTACACAAAATAATTTTAATATTTACATATATGTATATGTACTATAAATTGACTCTTTCTCTCCATATAATAACGCATCTTAAATATATACTATTATTATTCTTCTCTAGTTCTTTTTTGAATCTATGATTATCTTTCCATTATTACGCTTTTGAAAAGACAATGATTATTCTAAATATTTTTTTATGATTAATAAAACTTGTGTTATCTTATTTCACTTTATAATCGAACACCTTTTTAATATATCTACATGTTTTCTGTTCAATATTTACACCAGGAGAATACCTAATTATTTATCCTTTTGATTATTATTGATCGAGTAAAGGTATTTTATTCTATTTGCTTCTACAATAGCGATGTAAATACTATTGCCACTTTTTTAATGACAACGACAACTTTAGAAAGTATTTGGGTACCTCGTTTATTTCTCTATAAATTTTAATTGATGCTTTACTGTAGCTACGAGTAAGACTATTATCATTCTAAAACTCAATACATATTTAAGATCTATGAAGCCATACGTAAATTGATTAAGCTTTTCAATTTTACTAAAATACCTGTGGTTGCAGTTTAATATTTATACGAGACGAATATTCAGAATTAATTATTGTACCTATTGTTTACTATTGTTTAAGTAAAGGAACAGCTTATTTAACCTTTTATGATTAAAATTAAAATAATGTTCCAAATCTTCATTTATAATGTCAAAGAAACTGTAACAAGAGTATGACCGACTATATTTCTTGGACCCTTACCTAATTAGCAAATATATCAGTATATACCTTTATATTTCTAGCTGATTTATCAGTAACTTTTTAATTATTGAATCAATATACCACACAGCACTACTCTTTGTTTGCAGATCAACGTATCAGTGATTACTATTAAATTTGTGTATTAGCTACTTAGAACTTAAGTTATTTTTATTTATGTACCTATCTCCTTTTTTCTCCATCAATCAAAATGGCTTTTTGGCCTAATTGCAGCTAAGCTGCCTCTTAAATCAAATCAAATCAATTTAAAATATTTGTATGTTTTTTCCCAGTTTGGAAGTAAAATAGTTTAATTTTATTTAAAACCATTTTTGTTTCTTAGGTTTTCACGCACATCACTCATTAAATAAAACTAGTTTTTACGGGTTAATGCACGAAACTTTATTTATTTATTGACGTTTCGTAGCCTTTACAGGCTTCGTCGTCAGAATAAAACTTTTATTTAATTTGTCGATACAATTTTTTTTAATATTTTATTAAATTTCTCATCATCATTTCCTAAGTAATCTTACTATCAAAATATGTTTGTGTGGTTTAACCTAAGTAATGGATTAATTATCAGTGACTTTTATTCTTATAAATATACAAAATGTCACTGCACCACATACATTTTTCTCAAAACCATAAATAGTTTGCAGACCTTTACCTACTTTACAGATTTTTACCTACTTTGAACTGAAGTTATTTTGTAATAAGGATTTATTTTATTTTCCCTTCTATCAAAATACCTTTTAACCTAACTGTATCCAAGATGCCTCTTAAATCAAATATTTTTATTTATTTTTAGAGACTCATTTATGTTTTCTGTGTATAGCAAAAATAATATTATAATAACATATAATAAACAATAAAAACATTATAATTATTTACTTTTTGCAATCCCAAAAATGTGAAGGATATTTTGACGACATTATTAACCTCAGATTTAAATATAACTTAACACTAACATGAGTAGATTGCCACCAAACGAAAGTAAATCTTAATTGTGAATCGACCATTTTATTATTCCTTGTTTGTTCTTTCTTAGATCTAAAGATTTCTTTCCCTCACTACACTATTGAAAGACTGACGTTATTTTCACACCTAATGAAGCTTTGTATAGTTTAAACTATACGTATACTATACTAGGCTTATTATTGCTGTCTACACTCATATACATATTTTCCCAAAAGAGAAACACATTTTTTTGATCAAGTGAAAAATGATTTAAATCATACCAAGTGAAAAATGTCTTAAATCAAACCGCTATGACCTATGGATTTTTTTGGACTTTTTCTTATTTTAAACAAAGTTTCCATATTTCTCTGCTACGTCTATAAGGGGCTTTCTATCTATAAAGCTTTTAATAATAATGATGTCAATACTGTTTCTACTATGACAACCTTAACAACCTTTTCACCTGAAGAAAGTACACCCGACTATCTTTCTTTGACACACCAATTATTAGGAAATAAGTATTTTTCTATTTCCTTTCATGTTCTAGTTTATTTATCTATGATTTGACATTATTAGCCAATAAGAAACCCATTTTAATTGTACCTTCTAACCATAATCTTAGCAAGCACGCCAATGAATAGCTTTTAATTTATTTATTTATGTATCTTTGTTATTTTTCCCTCATCAAAAAGTCTATATGACCAAACTTTTGAAAAAATTACCTTAATCTATATGTCTAAACTTCTATGTTTTCACTGTCTGAAAGTAATATGTACATTTAAATTTTAATTATTTCACACCAAAAATCTACTTAATATGGAGTAGTTTCAAACACGAAATTCTAATAGTTACCATCATTTTAGTATTATTAGTAGTGTAGCACAAAAGTTTCAATAACTTTTCACAGGTTTGTATGATAAAGTTCTTTAAAACTCATCCATATAACCAGACAAAAATAATATTAATCTATTATAGCCTCAAAAAATTGACGCTTTCTGTCCAATAACCGACTTAAAAATATACTATTACTCTTCTATAGTAGCTCTTTCGCTTTTTGAAAGACAATGATTTTTCAAAATATATCTATAAGAATATTTATATCAATCAATAAACCTTGTGTTATCTTATGTTGCTTTACAATTTTTAGCAGAAGAATACCCAAAAGTAATTATACAACCTTATGATTATTATTGTACGAGTAAAGGTTCATTTTATTTTTTAATTATCTTTGTTTGTATATGCCTATATTCTATAGTAATCTAAATACTCGTGCTACATTTTTAATGACTACGACAATTTTAGCATCTGTAGAAAATAAATTCGACTTTGTTTCTTATTATCAGATTAGTAGGAAATGAGGTCATTTGTTTGTAGTATCATAATTATATTTCTTACATCTAGCCATTTCTATCCATCACTGTTCTCAAACTCCATATACATTTAAAATACATGAAGCCTTGTGTAAACTTATTGGGCATCTTAATTTTCTCAACTAGAATACCAGTGGTTTTCAGTTTAATATTTACACCAAAAGAATTTTCGTAACGAATAATTCAACCTGTTGGTTACTATTGCCTGAACAAAGGTTCATCTTATTTTATCCGTTAAGTTTAAAAAACTTACTTATATATATAATACTTATATATTTTAAGAGATTCTCAGTACTGCTTATACTTTTATAATGTCAACGAAATTTTTGAAACCTGTAGAAAATACATGCGAATCGCCCGTACCTTATTATGTAAAAAGATTATTCTGTATTACGTTATAATTCCAGTTAATTTATATATCGGTTTCAGTGTCTTTTTTATTCTTAAATACATTAACGAAATCTCACTTCACCACCTTAATTTTTCTTTAAGCCATAATCTTCGTTACCAGTCTAACGAATTAGTGACCGATTGCTTAAAATGTATGTTTTACCTATTTTAACCTTAAGTTATTTTTATTTAGGTATCTCTATTATTTCTCCATCAATCATATTTCATCCATATTCATATTTTTCCTGTCTGGTCAATAAATATTTTTATTTTATTAATTTAAATCCAGAAATCTTCATATTTTCCTAAGTTATCTTATTATTATTTCTTAAAATATCTTAGTTAATCCATTTTGTGTGTTATGTAAGTTCTAGTTTATTTATCAGTAATTCTTCTATCAATTAGCCAAAATGTTAGTTTGCAGAACAACTAGATGGTGTATCTAATAACTAATAAGCATTACTTTCCTACCTAATTAAGTTGTTCGAATAAAGGTTTCGCTTTTATTTCTCAATCAAACAAAATTGCCATCTGCCCAAACTTTAGCTCAGATACCTCTTAATTCATATAAATATAATATTTTTTTAAGGTTTTTTGTACCTTTTACGTCTGAAACACATAAGTTGTTTATATATAGGTTTCGCTTTTATTTCTCCATCAAACAAAATTGCCATCTGCCCAAACTTTAGCTCAAATATCTCTTAATTCATATAAATATAATATATTTTTAGGGCTTTGTATCTTTTACGTCTGACACACATAAGTTATTTGTATACAGGTTTCGCTTTTATTTCTCCATCAAACAAAATTTCCATCTGCCCAAACTTAAGCTCGGATACAAATCTTATAATAAAATATTAATATGTTTTAGGGTTACTAAAACAAACCATAAGAGAATGTATTAGATTTTTTTATTTACAGTAGTACGAAGACCACCACTAACAGCAGAAAGGAAAGCAAGCTTAGTAGCAATCAAATGCCTATACACTTCAACCCAAGGGAACAAACAACTACGTATAAAAATGCTTGCAATTTCACAGCATAGAAACGACATCTTGAAGCCAATTGGCACAGAAACTCATGCTACCACACGAATATATTATATTAATCTAGGTGACATACAAATAATAACATAAGTTATATTAAAATCACTGCTAAAATACAAAGACGGGCCAAGAGTAATCTACATAATTAATTTGCAAAATTTTTGAAAATATACCGAAACAATAGAAATGTCAAGTTAAATATAAAACTAAATACCCAAACAATACTTCATTACATTCAAATTGTATTTCACAAACAAACAAATGTCGAGCAGATTCGCTACGATTTCAATGTAGGTAGCTCAAGTGCACGTTGTGAGGATAATTACTTATGAATACTAAAACCTTTGAATACTACGACAATTCATTACATAAACTTGAAAATTTACTGGACGGGAATGGAAACCAGGACCCCGAAATCGTGCGATGTCAGATACCTATCAAACTGTTAGTCACTTTGCACAAACAATTCAGAAATTAATGTGTTACTACCTAATATTACACAGAAAATACTTAACGATCAATCGATCGGTACAATAAGTTGTTTATTGAAGAAGATAAGACGTAACATTTTGTGCTTGCATTTCTCATACATCACATAACGAAAAACAAAGTTCTAAGCATAAGAGAAGACATTAGAAGTGTCATGCAAAGTCAACTTCGCCGAATGGGAATCGTGCAAAAAATCTGAAGATCAACCCAAATACATTGCTATGTTACAAAAAAAATGCGTTATTTTTCGGCTAAAAGTGAATCCATGTCGACTACTTAGATGAACAAAATGCATACAAAGTTACTTAAATACATTAATAAAAATGATGTTAAAATAAAGTTAAATGTTATATTACTTTTGTGGTAAGAATTAAAGCAATAAAAAATAAATTTTATGACAAACGTGGCAATAGTAGGTAAATACATGTGAGTAAAAATTAGATAATACACACTAAAAATATATATTAATAACGACAAATACACCTACATACAAATCCACATACACGAATCCTACAATTTATTAAGCGTGGGGATATTATAGCAGTTGCATTTTTTTTTAAGTTACCTGAGAATATTTACTAGCGAATTCACACAATGGTTTAGGTTATTTCATGGGAAACTTTAACCATTTTAGTAGTCTTACATTGATTCAAATAAATATACTTTCGGATGTACGTATTTTTAACAGATAATAAGTCCATACAGGTAATTGTATGGAGGTGTAGATCCTACGTTAACTGTTTATAACAATTTCAATATTTTAATTTATACGAATTTAAGTTTCTCATGTAACTCAAAAATCACGGTGTATTTATAATAAACTTACAGGCAAAACAGAAATATTAATTTTCGTTCCTTGTAAATACAAAACAATAACTGATAGAGAATATACATTTTTTTTGTTAGGACTCACTCAGATTTTGATTTCTGATTTAGTCAAATATTATTTTTGTTTGTTATAAACTCTCTCGTTCCTTGTCTATAATATAAAAATTAATATTATGATAATCTGTTTCACTTTGATTAATATTAAAACTTGTAAATATGTTTATGTAGTAGTAGTTGTAGGTGAAATAAATTTAGAGAGTAAGTAATATTCTAGTTAATATTCATTCAAGATGGTAGATTCGTTTAATGCTACAAATACTACCTATACTGAATTGAGTTAGTATCGTTTACCTGATTTTATGTTTGCTTAACATTCGTTCCTATTTAATCTAAATAATAAATAACCTTTCAACCTTATATTTATTCCGGTTCCTTAATATTCTAAGGTTCAGCTGCTCATTTCGGCTTCAACGAAAGTCGTAAGGTAGCTTGTAAAACTTAGCTCATTGGGACTCCAAGAGATGGCGTTGTTTTTGATTTGATAGGATAAGACGTTTGTTTTCACCAGAGGTTTAGAAAACCATATTTATTCTCCTTACTATTCTTCTTTGAACATAATCACTTATCAATAATTAAAATACTTACATTTTCATAGCTTTTGATCATACTTTATATTTATTTTTATAACAGGTCCGTAAGTCCTTTTAAATCTACTATCATGCCATAGTTCTGTAATGGTCCGGCATAACCGCAACCGTGCTCCTAGTTTATTCCCTCCATGTTTGACCTTCTTGGCCACCACTAACTTTAGAATGTTTTGATGGGTTTTAATAAGTTTGATTAATAAATTCCCTCAAGACTGTCACAAAATAATTTTATTGTCAGTCCAGCAGAAACGTCGTAAAAGTATCATTATTTGTTCGGCACGATTTCAAATGTCTTAAAATAATAAGTTTTCAGCCCAAAATGGAGAAGTTTCGTTGTATTTCGTAAGCATTACATAAATACAAAATTTAATGTATGCAGTATAGGTATCTAGTATCAGTTCACTTACTCTATTATTATTACTTTAAATTAACTACGTAATTTGTATATCAATCAATTATCCTTTTCGGTACACTAAGATATTTTTTGCCGTATGCTTTGGTCAACAATTCTATAGATAACGGGTCAGCGCGTAAAATCCGACTCGGTAAATATAGCCTCACTTAAAGCCTGAGATCTAATTTTAATTTAGTCGGTTATAAAAAACGAAGTAACTCGCTGGCCAATGACTGGTAAAAATATTTTATTTTGTGGGTCATAATATTGATTTTACATTTTCCTTTTTCACGTTTATGGTTTTTTTCCATGTGTCAGATATAATTTAGGAAAGGGAAAAGAGTTCGTTTTATAAGATAAAAGGTGCGAAATAATATTTTGTTATTTGTAACCTTATTCCTTTGTGAGATAGTTGTTATTAGGTTTAACTTAAACTGTTTTAAAACATTTATCTTTGTTCATTGAGAATCGAATCAGTTTTTAGCTTTGATTTCGTATGCAACCTTAAAAAATACCTTTTTCTATTATTTACGGTGTTAACTTGAATTTTTTTAAAAACGTACCCATTGCCAGGGCCGTCTTTAACCTACTGGAGGCCCTGGGCATATTAAGATAATGGGGCCCCTATGACTATGATGTGAATTATGACTTGAAATGAAATGAAATGGAGCGAGTCACACTGATGATTTTTCTCTAAAATAGCTTAGTATACCATTATATTATATTTAAATTTATCTAAAAATGCTGAAGTCGGAAAGCCTAATTTTTAGACGAGAGTAGAATAGCTTCGGGCATGTAAAAGCTAGTAAGTTAGTATTGTAGTCAGTAATTTAGGTTCGATTTCCTCGAATTATATAAGTTTTTTGGTAATAATATTTATCGTTTGGTGATCTGACAGGAACTAAGGATTTTGTATTTGATCTGAGGGGCCCTTATCGTACGCAGGGCCCTGGGCACTTGCCCAAAGTGCCCACTGGGAAAGTGGGGTCTGCCCATTGCCTTAAAAAAGTCGTCAACGCGATAACACTTTCATTAAAAAATATAAATTTACCAATCTCTCTTTTGTCTTCCTTTACATTTATATCAAATATTAAATCCTTCATTCGTATAGTAAATAATAAAATCATACTTTGCTTATAGTACTAATGTCCTAGTTGACTAAGGTATAATTCTAAATATCTCTAGGTTGTCAATTTTATTTTTCTATCTAATTGTCTTAATATGTACAATTTGTAATGACTGCCAAAGTAAGTATTGCAGCTTAACCTCCAATTTTACACTGAATATTTGCTTAATGCAGTTTATGTATTGCCATAAAATGGTTCAACTTGTAAAGGTTAAAGCATAGCCACAACTGTCTACATATATAACCTTTTTACCATTACTAATTTTTAAAAGTTTGCTTAGAAATTGATTTCAATTCCGTCAACTCTGTCACGAGATTTTTTATTTATCGGTTCCATATCGGTTCAGCAAATTTATTTAAGCTGATAACTATTTTTGGATTATTATAATTAATGATATTCAAAATAGTCGATATTTATTATTCAGTAAATAAACAAATAATATACTTCTTCCTACAAAAATATATAGGAATCCCTTACAGCGGTGAGTTTAACTGCATTTTACCATATCATACATAATTTTATTATTTGTAACCATTATAACTATGCAATATAGATCTGGACTTCATCTGTTTTGATTATACTTGTTTTTGTTAGTTTCTTTATTTACCTCTTACTATTTCAGCATAATCAATCGTTATATAATTATATAAACGTAGCAAGCCTATCTTTAAAAATCTCTATGTAACGCGTCCTTTTTTTCTAGGTACGCAATGTTCGTTTCTCCCTAACCAAATTATGAAAATTAAAAATCACGTATGTTGACATTTATCTTTTATATTATATAACACCTTCACTTCACCGACTCATCACTTCATTACTTCTAACGCTCAATCAAAATGTTCTCCTAAAACTCTTGCCGTAACTGAAATTGGTCTTGAAAACGTAAAGATATAATGTTGCTGTAACTAGTTACTTTTCCTAGTGTTCTTAATATGCATTCATTAATAGTCTTATGTTTTTGTTTCTACATGAATAATTAATCTATGTCTATTCTATTCATATGTTTCCTAGTTATATATTTCCTAAATTATGACAGAAGTCAGCTACTAACCTTACCATTGGTCATTGGTTAAAAAAAGTTTATATATTGTTATTTGACCATGTTTTTTGTCATTTCTAATTTTCAATAAGTTGGTATACGATTTCAAATAAATGAATAAACTTGAACTTTCACCTTATTACGTACTAATCTAAAATTAGTTTAAATGACACTCATTTGGAACTAGATAATATGGGTCATTCCCGCATGTCACCCCCAGCTATGTAGCTTTGTACCCTCCGTAGACGAGTAGGATTTTTTCTAAAAAAATAAAACTATAATCATCAAACTTTTTGATCATCTTTCTCTTTCGAAAATTAGATTTTCAGTTCGCCTTAGAAAACATATTCGTAATCTGTATTTGTATTTTGCAGACTTAAAGCTATTACGTGTACATTCCATAATGTATAATATCATAAATCTGTCTATTATGAAGCCTCTTTGAAATGACGGAGTAGAAAAAATAACACCTTATCGTACACACCAAAAAGCTGCTACTTAAATAAGACCCTTTGTCATAAAGACCTTAGGTACTGTTACTACCTTGTGTTGCATTAACCTATTTTGTTTTTAATATCTCTCACTCCAGTTTTCTGATAAAACCACAAGAATATCTTCTACTGATGCCTTAGTGTAATTCTAAGTTATATAAGACTACACAGACAAGTTAGTTGACTAGTTGCATTAGTGATGCCGTATCCAAACATTTGGTACAAAAGTATTACCTTAATTTTGATCTTCAAAATTTCGTAACAAATAATAAGTTTGAAGATATAGAGTAATTAAGCATATATACTTAATGGAGCTTTTTATCGTGCTTCGCACAAGTTGTTTTTAAAATTACGCTTCTTTAAACTATAAATTTCGTATCTTATATTATTACATACAAGTTTCAGTATACTAAGACCTTATAAATCACTTTAATTTATCATGACGAGCGGCATTATGGATAATGCCGTAGGTAGACCTACCGTTTTGTCCAAATGTATTTGTTTTACCTTTATGTATTTAATTTTTTTATCGATAAAATATACACATCTTCCCTTAAACTAAACCGTTTGACACTTTTGTATTTTCCACGCTGTATAGTAAGTATATGTTATTTAAAAAAAAATGCTGAATGTGCAATACAATCATTGTTAACTTACACTTTTTGATACCAATGGGCCTTAGAACCAGAATTTTGACTTACTTATAGCTTAATGTTTTGTCCTTGGCGCTGCAATTCTTTGTCGATCAATAATATTATTCTAAATTATTTAAGCGAAATTAACTCCGTCTGTCTGTGACGTTTTCATTATTAAACCACTGAACCTAGTTATATAACTTTAAATGAAGTCACAGTTTGGACTTTCGGAGTTATAGGAATATCAAATAAACCTTTTCGCCCTAAAACAAAGAGGGTTAAATAACGTAGGTAAATTAAATCTGTATATTCTATCTATAGAGCCAGTCTTCCTTCAGTTTTGAACTAATTATTGTAAAACTCTATTGCAAATTCAAAAGTTAGATACCTATGTACTACTAAATACTACTACAAACGCATTATCTACCTTTATCACTTTGATTTATTTTTATTCTATTAAAAAAAAATTATTCAATTTAATGAAAAAATTGCCCTGTTACATATATTAGTACTCCTTTTACTAGTCTTTTCATATCTACTTATTGCTGTTTAAAATCTCGTCTCGTCGTTTTTCGATAAATGCAGGTTAAGAATAACTTAATTCTATAAATTATCCTAGGTACCATTGCATATTTGTTGCATTCCACCAGTAAAACTCGACCAATCAACACTCACTGAGTCCGATGATAATTTGTTATTTCTTAAACATTTCGTTGACACATTGTTATCCTAAGAAATATCGTCTAAATGATAGGAAATAAAAAAAATGTCTAACTTTTTGGATAATAAATTTTCTTTTAAGGTTTTCTTATAAAAAAACATTGAGTTTTACTTTTATTGGTTTGTCTTACATAATCAATGAATACTGTTAATCCATAATTTAAAACAATTTTCCTAGACAAGAATGAATTTATCTAAGAATAAATATAAATGTCATTGTCACTTATTTAATTCAAATTAATTGAAAACTACACCTTAGTATGTATACTATAATTGTTGCATTGTTCAGCTGTGATCTAATGATAAATGAAAAAGGAATATTATATTTGATTTATATTGATAAAATTTCAGGAACAGACGATTCAAAAATCTGAGATTATAAGAAGTCTAAGGACACTTAGAATTCGCATCTCTATATCGACAAAAAAATAATCGTATTCTTAGTATTATTATATTACAAATTCTAAACTTCGGAATCACTATGAATTTTCCAGATGTACCTTGTTTAAAAAAGTTGTCAAAAGACTAACACCATTTCCAAAAAATAACTATAGTGAATCTAGCTCATAAATATTTTCGAAACTCTAAACGTATAAAATCAATTTATACTTTAGCTAATACAATCAAAATTTACATCCGTAAAAAAATCGTATAAATAACATGTTGAGATCGACTACCTAATGCAATATTTTTTAAATAAGTTGCCTATGAAGGCACAAAAATGGTTTTTGATTTAGACTATCAAAAACATGAGAAGTACCTATATATGATACTGTTAGTCTCATATGTTTTGTCTCTATAACGAATTTGAAGAAAAGTCATATATATCAATACTTTTCGATAGCTGCAGGTAAAGAATAACTTAATTCTATAAATTTTACTAGGTTCCATGTTTGTTGAATTCCCAAAGTACAGCTCGACCAATCAACACTCGCAGAGTCCGATGATAACTTGTTAAACATTTTGTTGACATATTCTTGTCCTAAGGAAAATAGTTTAAATGATAGGAAATAAATAAATGAATTTCCAACTTTTTGGGTAATATTTTTTTTTAGGTTTGCTTATAAACAACTATTCAGTTTTACTTTTTATTGATTGATCTTACATAATCAAAAAATACTTTAAATCCATGTTTTTCTATAAAATTTATTTAATCGCATAATCAAATATCGGAAGATTTACTCCTGTCACAATTTTCGGAGACAAATTTTGAATTTCGCCTGCTGATTCCTTGATATTTTAAGTCGAGATTTTTTTAAGGATTTATCTGAGAATTAGTATAGATGTCATTATCATATTCTTCACTATTTTAATTAAAATTTATTGATAATTACACTTTAATACGTATACCATATATGTTGCATTGTTGAGCTGTGACCTAATGTTAAATGAAAAAGCAAAATTATATTTCATTTATATTGTCCAAATTTTCGGAACAGATGATTCAAAAATCTGATATTAAAGGAAGTCTAAGGACACTTAGAATTCGCATCTCTACGTATTATTATATTACAAAATCTAAACTTTGGAATCAATTTGAATTTTCTCGATGTACCTGTGTAATTTAAAAATAGTTGCCAAAAGACTAACCCTATTTCCAAAAAGTAACTGTGAATCTAGCTGATCAAATATTTTCAAAACTCTAAACGGATAAAATTAATTCATGCAATAGCTAATATAATCAAAATTTACATCTGTAAGAAAAAATCGTATGAAGAACATGTCGAGATCAACTTATGTCATATTTTTCAAATAAGTTTCCTATGAAGGCACAAAAATCGTTTTTTATTTAAACAATCAAAAATATGAGAAGTACCTATATATGATATGGTTAGTCTCATTTGTTTTGTCTCTTATAAATATTTATTTCTTACGATGTCACAACTTAGCACAAGATAAGTATTTTGAAAACCTTAGCAACTAGAACGGGTTTTTGTAATCTCTTCTCTCGTTTCTAAAAATAATTGCAATACCTACGTTATTACCAGACCTTAATCTTTAAGTTTGAAAAAAACAGTTTGAAGAAAACTCATATCCCTACTTTTCGATAATTGCAGGTAAAGAATAACTTAACTCTATAAATTGTACTACCATTGTATGTTTGTTGAATGCCACCTATAACCAATCGACCAATTAGGTAACACTCGCAGATTCCGATGAAAACTTGTTTAAACTTGTTACACATTTCGTTGACACATTCTTAGCCTGTGGAAAATCGTTTAATGATAGGAAATAAATAAAAGAATATCTAACTTCTTGGGTAATAAATTTTCTTTTAAGGTTTGCTCATAAACAACTATTCAGTTTTACTCCTTATTGATTTGTCTTACATAATGAATGAATGATATACATCTATGTTGTTCCGTTAGCCGCAAAATCAAGTATCAAAATATTTACGGAATAGAACAACGCAGGAAACTGCCTGAAAGCAAAATTTAAAACGATTCCTTGATGTTTTTGTTGAGAATTTTTATTAAAGAATAGATCTAGGTATAGATGACATTTTTATATTCTTCACTATTTTAATGCAAATTAATTGAAAAATTCACCTAACTTGTATACTAAGTTTATATGTTGCATTGTTGAGCTGTAACCTAATGTTCAATGAATAAGGAAAATTAAAATATACTTTATAGTATCCAAATTTTCGGAATAGTAGGCCTATTTGCTAACTGCTTTTGACAGATGAAAGTCACCACCGAGCTATTTAGTAATCCACTGCTGCTTTATTATGACGCCACTAAGATACTTGTTCTGAAAAGCATCGATGGATATGCAATTTTCTCTGTAGTTACACATTAAATGTCAAAAAGTTTGCGAATAGGCCGGCAGATCATTCAAATATCGGAAAATAAATAAAGTGTAAGGTCACTTAGAATTCACATCCCTACATCGACAAAAAGTTAATCATATCTTGAGTATTATTATATTACAAATTCTAAATCTTGGATTCACTATAATTTTTCCCAGTGTACCTAATTTAAAAAAAGTTGTCAAAAGACTAACTCTACTTTCAAAAAATAACTATACCTACTGTATCTATCATATGAAAATTAATTTTTAATTTGCTAATATGTATCTATAGGTATAATCAAAATTTACATCCATGAGAAAAAATCATATAAAGAACATATTGATATCATAACTGATACAATATTTTTTTAAATAAGTTATAGGCACAGAATATTTTTTTTTTTATGTTAAACTGAATCAAAAAATGAGAAGTAAGTATCTAGATATATGATTGGCTAGTCTCATATTTTAAATATTTATTAAGTATAACTATTTATTTCTTGCTATGTCACTACTTAACACAAAATTATGTAATTTTAAACGTTAGCAACTAGAACAATTTTTTAATAACATGCTAGTTGCCATTCTAATAACATGTTAAACATTTCGTTGACATATTCTTGTCCTAAGGAAAATAGTTTAAATGATAGGAAATAAATAAATGAATTTCGAACTTTTTGGGTAATATTTTATTTTAGGTTTGCTTATAAACAACTATTCAGATTTACTTTTTATTGATTGGTCTTACATAATCAAAAAATACTTTTTCTATAAAATTTATTTATTCGCATAATCAAATATGGGAAGATTTACTACTGTAACAATTTTCGGAGACAAAATTTGAATTTCGCCTGCTGATTCCTTGATATTTTAAGTCGAGATTTTTTTAAGGATTTATCTAAGAATTAGTATAGATGTCAATATCATATTCTTCACTATTTTAATTGAAATTTATTGAAAATTACACTTTAATACTTATACCATATATGTTGCATTGTTGAGCTGTGACCTAATGTTAAATGAAAAAAGAAAAAATTATATTTCATTTATATTGTCCAAATTTTCGGAATAGATGATTCAAAAATCTGAAATTAAGCGAAGTCTAAGGACACTTAGAATTCGCATCACTACATCGACAATCAATTAATCATATCCTTAGTATTATTATATTACAAATTTTAAATTTTTGAATAACTGAGAACTTTCCCGATGTACCTAATTTTAAAAAAAAGTTGTCAAATGAATAACTCTATTTCCAAATAGTAAACACTTTAATACGTATACCATATAAGTTGCATTGTTGAGCTATGACCTAATGTTAAATGAAAAAGGAAAATTATATTTCATTTATATTGTCTAAATATTCGGAACAGATGATTCAACAATCTGAAATTAAACGGAGTCTAAGGACACTTAGAATTTGCATCTCTACATCGACAAACAATTAATCATATCCTTAGTATTATTATATTACAAATTCTAAATTTTTTAATAACTGAATTTTCCCGATGTACCTAATTTAAAAAAAGTTTTGAAATGACTAACTGTATTTCCAAAAAGTAACTGTGAATCTAGCTGCTCAAATATTTTCAAAGCTCTAAACGGATAAAATAAATTCAAAGAATAGATAATATAATCAAAATCTACATCCGTAAGATAAAATAGTATGAAGAACATGTCGGGATCAACTAATGTCATATTTTTCAAATAAGTTTCCTATGAAGGCACAAAAATGGTTTTTGATTTAAACAATCAAAAACATGAGAAGTACCTATATATGATATGGTTAGTCTCATATGTTTTGTCTATTTCTCTATTAATATTTATTTCTTACGATGTCACAACTTAGCACTAGATAAGTATTTTGAAAACCTTAGCAACTAGAACGGGTTTTTGTAATCTCTTCTTTCGTTTCTAAAAATAATTGTGATACCTACATTATTACCAGACCTTAATCTTTAAGTTTGAAATAATCAGTTTGAAGAAAACTCATATCCCTACTTTTTGATAAATGCAGGTAAAGAATAACTTAATTCAAAAATTGTACTACCATTGTATGTTTACAATGGTACGCTCGCCGATTCCGATGATAACTTGTTTGAACTTGTTACACATTTCGTTGACACATTCTTAGCCTATGGAAAATCGTTTAATGTTAGGAAATAAATAAAAGAATGTCTAACTTCTTGGGTAATAAATTTTCTTTTAAGGTTTGCTCATAAACAACTATTGAGTTTAACTCCTTATTGATTTGTCTTACAAAATAAATGAAAGCTATAAATCTATGTTGTTCCGTTATATCCATTTAGCCGCAAAATCAAGTATCAAAATATTTACGAAATAGAACAACGCAGAAAACTGTCTGACAGCAAAATTTAAAACGATTCCATGATGTTTTTGTTGACAATTTTTATTAAAGAAGAGATCTAGGACTAGGTATAGATGACATTTTCGTATTCTTCACTATTTTAATGCAAATTAATTGAAAAATACACCTAACTAGTATACTAAGTTTATATGTTGCATTGTTGAGCTGTAACCTAATGTCCAATGAATAAGGAAATTTAAAATATACTTTATATTATTCAAATTTTCGGAATAGTAAGCCTATTTGCTAACTGCTTTTGACATGAAAGTGATAATCACCGAGCTATTTAGTAATCCACTGCTGCTTTATTATGACGCCACTAAGATACTTGTTCTGAAAAGCATCGATGGATATGCAATTTTCTCTGTAGTTACACATTAAATGTCAAAAAGTTTGCGAATAGGCTAGCAGATCATTCAAATATCGGAAATAAATAAAGTGTAAGGACACTTAGAATTCACATCTCTACATCGACAAAAAGTTAATCATATCTTAAGTAATATTACAAATTCTAAATCTTGGATTCACTATTTTTCCCGGTGTACCTAATTTAAAAAAGTAGTTAAAAGACGAACTCTACTTCCAAAAAATAACTATACCTACTGTATCTATCATATGAAAATTAATTTTTAATTTGCTAATATGTATCTATAGGTATAATCAAAATTTACATCCATGAGAAAAAATCATATAAAGAACATATTGATATCATAACTGATACAATATTTTTTTAAATAAGTTATAGGCACAAAATATTTTTTTTTTTATGTTAAACTGAATCAAAAAATGAGAAGTAAGTATCTAGATATATGATTGGCTAGTCTCATATTTTAAATATTTATTAAGTATAACTATTTATTTCTTGCTATGTCACTACTTAACACAAAATTATGTAATTTTAAACGTTAGCAACTAGAACAATTTTTTATAGTCTCTTCTTTCGTTTCTAAAAATAATTGCAAAACCAACCTTAAATCATATCACATTTTTTTCGATAAATGCAGGTAAAGAATAACTTAATTCTATAAATTGTACTAGGTACCATTGCATATTTGTTGAATTCCACCAGTAAAACTCGACCAATCAACACTCGCTGAGTCCGATGATAATTTGTTATTTGTTAAACATTTCGTTGACACATTCTTATCCTAAGAAATATCATTTAAATGATAGGAAATAAATAAAAAAATGTCTAAATTTTTGGGTAATAAATTTTCTTTTAAGGTTTTCTTATAGAACACATTGAGTTTTACTTTTTATTGGGAATTTCGTCTACTGATTCCTTGAAGTTGAGATTTAATCTAAGAATGAATTTATCTAAAAAGAAATATAAATGTCATTGTCACTTATTTAATTCAAATTAATTGAAAACTACACCTTAGTACGTATACTACTTATGTTTCATTGTTAAGCTGTGACTTAATGTTAAATGAAAAAGGAAAATTACATTTGATTTATATTGATAAAATTTCCGGAACAGACAATTCAAAAATCTGAGATTAAACGAAGTCTAAGGACACTTAGAATTCGCATCTCTACACCGACAAAAAATAATCGTATTCTTAGTATTATTATATTACAAATTCTAAACTTTTGTATAATTGTGAATTTTCCCCATGTACCTACCTGTGTAATTTAAAAAAATGTCAAAAGACTAACTCTATTTCCAAAAAGTAACTGTGAATCTTGCTGATCAAATATTTTTATTTATTTTATTTATTTATTTTTATTCAAAACTCTAAACGGATAAAATTAATTCATACAATAGCTAATACAATCAAAATTTACATCCGTAAGAAAAAATCGTATGAAGAACATGTCGAGATCAACTAATGTCATATTTTTCAAATAAGTTTCCTATGAAGGCACAAAAATGGTTTTTGATTTAAACAATCAAAAACATGAGAAGTACCTATATATGATATGGTTAGTCTCATATGTTTTGTTTCTATAACTATAAATATTTATATCTTACGATGTCACAACTTAGCACTAGACAAGTATTTTGAAAACCTTAGCAACTAGAACGGGTTTTTGTAATCTCTTCTTTCGTTTCTAAAAATAATTGCAATACCTACGTTATTAGCAGACCTTAATCTTTAAGTTTGAGATTACCAGTTTTAAGCAGTCATATCCCTACTTTTCGATAAATTCAGGTAAAGAATAAATTAACTCTATAAATTGTACTACCATTGTATGTTTGTTGAATTCCACCTATAAAGTTCGACCAATAAACGCTCGCCGATTCCGATGATAACTTGTTTGAACTTGTTATACATTTCGTTGACACATTCTTAGCCTGTAGAAAATCGTTTAATGATAGGAAATAAATAAAATAATATCTAACTTTTTGGGTAATAAATTTTCTTTTAAGGTTTGCTTATAAAAAACTATTCAGTTTTACTCCTTATTGATTTGTCTTATTGTAGTAGTTTGTATTATTGAGCTTTTACCTTTTGTAAATGAAAAAGGAAGATTATGTTTGATTCATATTAATAAATTATTTGGAGCAGATGATTCAAAAATCTGAAATTAAACGAAGTCTAAGGACACTTACAATTCCCATCTCTACATCGACAAACAATTAATCATATTATTGAAGTTATACTTCTTTAGGCGCGTTATGAAAAAATGATGAGAGTGAAATTTTAAGATGCGCGCGCATCACTGTAACACAAAATTTTACATTTGTGTTTACCGCACATTAAGAAAATCTACCAACAAAATAGAAATAGAATCTCTATTTAGTGGGTGCTAACGACTGCATTGTGAAGGCCTATCAAAAGTATTTATTAATCTGGAACAACGGAACCAAAGCGCGATTCAGGAGGCTACAGCGCCATCTCTTGACCATTGGTGTAGTAGAACCAAAAACCACATCTTTATTTTTTGTAATAAAGTAACAGTTATAGGTATTCATATTTATAATATTTATCCACATGTTTCTAGTTTGTATATTCGGAATACGTGTTTGAGTGCAAATCACATATGTTCTAATAAATTATATTCAGTAGCGATTTTAATTGAATATTTTGATTATTTATTTATTTTTTCAAATTAAAACTGAACTTTATTGACTGTGTCCTTTTCCAGACTTTTTAAACGATGCGAAAGAAGGATAACTTCTCACGCGCCTACATAAGTACACGCACCCATTTTATTATTTGTATTATCAAATCACTATGAATTTTCCCGATGTACCCGATTTAAAAAAAAAGTCAAAAGACTAACCTATTTCCAAAAAATAACTGTGAATCTAGCTAATCAAATATTTTCGAACCTCTAAACGCATAAAATTGATTCATAAATTAGCTAATATAATCAAAGTTTACATCCGTAAGAAAAAATCGTATGAAGAACATGTCGAAATCAACTATTGTTATATTTTTTAAATAAGTTTCTCATGAAGGCACAAAAATGGTTTTCGATTTAAACAATCAAAAATATCAGAAGTAACTATATAATGATATGGTTAGTCTCATATGTTTTGTCTCTATAATTATAAATATTTATTTCTTACGATGTCACAACTTAGTACTAGATAAGTATTTTGAAAACCTTAGCAGCTAGACCGGGCAGCTTTTTGTAATCTGTTCTATAGTTTCTAAAAATAATTGCAATACCTACGTTATTAAACAGAGCTAAAATCTTTTAGTTTGTTATAACCAGTTTGAAGAAAAGTCATATCCCTACTTTTTGATAACTGCAGGTAACGAATAGGTAACTTAATTCTATAAATTTTACTAGGTACCATTCCATGTTTGTTGAATTCCACCAGTACAGCTCGACCGAACAATTCTCGCAGAGTCCGATGATAACTTGTTAAAAAATTTCGTTGACATATTCTTATCCTAAGGAAAATAGTTTAAATGATAGGAAATAAATAAATGAATTCCTAACTTTTTGGGTAATAAATTTTCTTTTTAGGTTTGCTTATAAACAACGATTCAGTTTTACTCCTTATTGATTTGTCTTACAAAATGAATGAATACTATAAATGTATGTTGTTCCGTTATATCCATTTAGTCGCAAAATCAAGTATCAAAATATTTACGGAATAGAACAACGCAGAAAACTAACTGACAGCAAATTTAAAACGATTCCTTGATGTTTTTGTTGAGAACTTTTATTAAAGAAGAGATCTAGAACTAGGTATAGATGACATTTTCGTATTCTTCACTATTTTAATGCAAATTAATTGAAAAATACACCTAACTAGTATACTAAGTTTATATGTTGCATTGTTGAGCTGTTACCTAATGTTCAATGAAAAAGGAAATTTAAAATATATTTTATATTATTCAATTTTTCGGTATAGTAGGCCTATTTGCTAACTGCTTTTGACAGATGAAAGTGATAATCACCGAGCTATTTAGTAATCCACTACTACTTTATTATAACGCCACTAAGATACTTGTTCTGAAAAGCATCGATGGATGTGCATTTTTCTCTGTAGTTACACACTGTAAATGTCAAAAAGTTTGCGAATAGGCCGGCAGATCTTTCAAATATCTGAAAATAAATAAAGTGTAAAGACACTTAGAATTCACATCAAAAAGTTAATCATATCTTGAGTATAATTATATTACAAATTCTAAATCTTGGTTTCACTAATTTTCCCGGTGTACCTAAATTAAAAAAAGTTGTCAAAAGACTAACTCTACTTCCAAAAAATAACTATACTTATTGAATCTAGCTCGTCGCATAATTTCGCAACTCTACTTAAACTCATACTCTTCTTTCATTTCTAAAAATAATTGCAGTACATACTTAAATCATATCCTTTTTTCGATAAATGCAGGTAAAGAATAACTTGGGTAATTCTATAAATTATACTAGGTACCATTGCATATTTGTTGAATTCCACCAGGAAACTCGACCAATCAACACTCGCTGAGTCCGATGATAATTTGTTATTCCTTAAACATTTCATTGACACTTTTTTAGCCTAAGAAATATCGTCTAAATGATAGGAAATAAAAAAAAATGTCTAACTTTTTGGACAATCAATTTTCTTATAAGGTTTTCTTATAAAAAACCATTGAGTTTTACTTTTTATTGGTTGGTCTCACATAATCAATAAATACTGTAAATCCATAATTTAAAACAATTTTCCTAGACAAAATTTGAATTTCTTCTACTGATTCATTGAAGTTGTGATTTTTTTAAGAATGAATTTATCTAAGAATAAATATAAATGTCATTGTCACTTATTTAATTCAAATTAATTGAAAACTACACATTAGTACGTATACTACATATGTTGCATTGTTGAGCTGTGACCTAATGTTAAATGAAAAAGGAAAATTATATTTGATTTATATTGATAAAATTACCGGAACAGACGATTAAAAAATCTGAGATTAAACGAAGTCTAAGGACACTTAGAAAACGCATCTCTACATCGACAAAAAATTATTATATTTCAAATTCTAAACTTTGGAATCACTATGAATATTCCAGATGTACCTAATTTAAAAAAAGGTGTCAAAAGACTAACTCTATTTCCAAAAAATAACTATAGTGAATCTAGCTCATAAATATTTTCGAAACTCTAAACGTATAAAATCAATTTATACTTTAGCTAATATCATCAAAATTTACATCCGTAAAAAAATCGTTTAAAGAACATGTTGAGATCAACTACCTAATGCCATATTTTTTAAATAAGTTTCCTATGAAGGCACAAAAATGGTTTTCGATTTAAACAATCAAAAATATGAGAAGGACCTATATATGATATGGTTAGTCTCATATGTTTTGTCTCTATAATTATAAATATTTATTTCTTACGATGTCACAACTTAGCACTAGATAAGTATTTTGAAAACCTTAGCAGCTAGACCGGGCAGCTTTTTGTAATCTGTTCTATAGTTTCTAAAAATAATTGCAATACCTACGTTATTAAACAGACCTAAATCTTTAAGTTTGTTATAACCAGTTTGAAGAAAAGTCATATCCCTACTTTTCGATAACTGCAGGTAACGAATAACTTAATTCTATAAATTTTACTAGGTACCATTCCATGTTTGTTGAATTCCACCAGTACAGCTCGAACAAACAACACTCGCAAATCCGATGATAACTTGTTAAAAATGTCGTTGACAGATTCTTATTCTAAGGAAAATAGTTTAAATGATAGGAAAAAAAATCTTTTTAGGTTTGCTTATAAACAACTATTTAGTTTTACTTTTTATTGATTTGTCTTACATAATCAAAAAATACGTTAATCCATGTTTTTCTATAAAATTTATTTATTGGCATAGGTAATGAAATATCGGAAGAGTTACTACTGTAACAATATTCGGAGACAAAATTTTAATTTTGCCTGCTGATTTCTTGATATATTTTAAGTCGAGATTTTTTTTCAGGATTTATCTAAGAATTAGTATAGATGTCATTATCATATTCTTCACTATTTTAATTGAAATTAATTGAAAATTACACCTTAGTACGTATACTATTTACGTCACGTTAATTGAAAAAGGTAAATTATGTTTTATTTATATTGTTAAAATTTTCGGAACAGATGATTAAAAAATCTGAAATTAAACGAAGTCTATAAGGACACTCAGAATTCGCATCTCTACATCGACAAACAGTAAATCATATCCTTAGTATTATTATATTACAAATTCTAAACTTTAAACTGCGAATTTTCCCGATGTACCCAATTTAAAAATAGTTGTCAAAAGACTAACTCTATTTCCAAAAAGTGACTGAATCTAGCTGATCAAATATTTTCGAATCTCTTAAACGAATAAAATCAATTCATACAATAACAAAAATAAAAAAAAATTACATCCCTAAGAAAAAATCGTATGAAGAACATGTCGAGATCAACTAATGCCATAATTTTCAAATAAGTTTCCTACTGAATGCAAAAAAATGGTTTTTGATTAAAATAATCAAAAACATGAGGAGTACCTATATAGGTTATGGTTAGTATGATGTTTCGCCTCTATAACTATTTATTTCTTACGATGTCACAACTTAGCTCTAGAAAAGTATTTTGAAAACCTTAGCAACTAAAACGTGTTTCCGTAATCTCTTCTTTCGTTTCTAAAAATAATGCAATACCTACGTTATTACCAGACCTTAATCTTTAAGTTTGAAATAACCAGTTTGAAGAAAACTCATATCCCTACTTTTCGAAAAATGCAGGTAAAGAATAACTTATATCTATAAATTGTACTACCATTGTATGTTTGTTGAATTCCACCTATAAAGCTCGACCAATAAACGCTCGCCGAGTCCGATGATAACTTGTTTGAACTTGTTACACATTTCGTTGGCACATTCTTATCCTGTGAAAAATCGTTTAATGATAGGAAATAAATAAAAGAATGTCTAACTTCTTGGGTAATAAATTTTCTTTTAAGGTTTGCTCATAAACAACTATTCAGTTTTACTTTTTATTGATTTGTCTTACATAATTAATGAATTCTTTAAAACTATGTTGTTCCGCTTATCTTTTTATCCGCAAAATCAAGTATCGAAAGATTTACGGAATGGGCCAACGCAAAAAAACCGCCTGACTGCAAAATTTCCGCCTGCGTCAACAAAGCTACGCTCTCATTGCAAATCAAAATTGCAATACGCTACCAGCCTGTGTCGGAATGTCTGAAAATAAAAACACACACAAAAACTTAAAATAATGCTAAGTATCATCTATTAAGTTCCCTGAAATATTCACAAGCTGTCATTGTTTTTGTTATGGTTGTGGCAAATCGCATTTGTTAATCTCATCATCCGGTTTTGCTACGTAACCGTCATAATGATTCTGATAAGATCGCCTGCCTATAATTTGTAAACTTAGAATTAAAGAATTGTCTTTGAATTCCATGTTGTTTTAAAACGCACACAAAATAATTCAGACAGATATTGAATAATACCCGACGCATTCTATTTTTATATTTGTATGTGTTAATATTGTAGATAATGTTTTTTAGGGTTTTATTCAAATTATTTTATTAACCCATAATTTCCTAACAAATGAAGGTCAAAGAAACATAGTGATGACGATGCACTAAATTCTACATCAAACTCTACATCCATTACGAGTTCACCTTTAGGCGCAAAATATTTTATTCCAAATTCTTTCTTTAATAAAATACTTGATTGTTTAAATAATAATCCTTAACTTAATTTCAAGCTTATTTCATAACATCTTGTAAACACAAATAAATGCGCAATTTCAATGAGATCATCTTTTGTTGGCCGCCGCCATTTTGTTTTGCAATTTGGACACGTAGTTCTTACGTAACGTGTTTCTTTGTTTAGCTTGATCTTAAAAATATGCATTATACCAATTAAAGATTGTATTTCGTTGTTATTATTAATAACTATTCTTATTTAACTAATAAGTAGAGAAAATGTACTCTAAAGACACCTAAAAGGTCAAGGTCAAATTACAACGCAATTCCCTAAAACAATGTTAATCTCAAAGTTAACGTAGTCATAAATAATTTAAAATTGGTCTCTACCCACCTTGTTTCCAAGAAGACGCCTCTTCAATGGTTTTGTTCTGATTGTATGGTTCTAGCACAGGTTTTCAACCGGGCGACGACTGCGCCATTTTGTATTGAGAGAAGGGCTTGACACCTCCTACTTTTTTAAGGCTTCACATTTTTATGTACTTAATATTCTGATGATTATTGGAACATTTTAAAATAAAAACCTTCCTCTAACTAACAGTTATAATAAAAAACTCTACATAATAATTATGGAACCTCACCACTAGACTAACGGAAAAGGTATCTCGCCGGGGGAACCAGAGCTTCGCCTTTTATAGTCTCACGTCATCGTAAAATCCTACCAATACAAAAGGTCCACGATCAAACGTTGAATGCCCTTTCTAAACTCATATTGAATTTGCTTGGGTTACAACTCTGGAACATTCTAGAGAAAAAGTGACGCAGCTACATGAGTGATAGAGACAGACTAAGAAAAATCAATAACTGCGTCTCAACCGCGGACAAACGAGACAGCATATTGACATCAAGTAAATTATGAGAGAGATAGCAAATAAATGTTCTAGAAAAATGATACCCGATCACATGTTTAAAATTACCATTTAGTAATATAAGAACTAAGTACTTGTGAAATTAAAATATTAAAGTTTTATAACTACATAGATATTAAAAATGAAAGCATTACAAAAAATATGGATGATACCTCTATTTTTTGTGTACTACAAAAAAGTGTAATTTTTTACATTAAACTTTTTTGTAAACATGATAAGAAACGAGAACACGGCTCGCCTAATGGTAAGCGGCTGCCATAGTCTATAGAAGCTATACCGTACACTAGCGTTGCCTACCCTTACCCCTTCCCTACCCCGTGTAGCCCTGGAATCCATACTCACTGTAGCCCGTAGTACCAAAAATTAAAAGATTAATGTGAATCACTTTCCTGTCACATATGAAAATGGCCCAGAACGAACAGGTAATTCAATTCGTGCGGGAAAATACGCTATGTCCAAACCTCTCTTAACCCATTATTTATATATTTATAGTTAAAAACATGTATAATATTATTAGTATAAATATTTTTTTAATAAATTCCACTTGTTTGATGCTGTGGTAGTATAAAAATAATGCTACTAATATTATAGATCTAATATTTTACATATTTCATAACTGCTGAACGGATTAAGATGAAATTTGGCACACACATAGTTTTTTTTAAGCTTACTGCTAGATGTTTAAATCTAAAAAAAATTTACTAGAAATAACTCCACGCGTACCAGGCAGCAGACGGGACTCGAACCCATACCGTTCGCTATCTGGGCGAATGCACTGACCAATATGCTACCGCGGCCCTGCTGGCCGTGTCGCATTTTCTCTAGTATTTCTTGGACTGCAAGGCAGCGCCATGCCTTCGCATTATAGTTAAACCTTAAAAACAAAGAAACAAATGGAGACTGAAGGTTATTTATTGTCTTGGGTTTAGATTTCTTTTTTTACATCCAAAGTTAAACACATATACCTACTTAGTTTGTTACCTGAATTGAGACAGAGAATACTAGAATTATACGTTGAAAAGATCTCCGCAAATTCTTTAAATTCACATCATGTCTAAACCCAACACAATAAATAACCACCTTCACTATATAGTGAATTTTGAAACTGTAAATTGTTAAAAATACACAATACTAAAATTCGTAATTTTATTCCAAAAACAATAAAAAAGTTATAATAAAATATACTTCCCGTAAAAAACGCGTGACATTAAGTACCGAACATTCGTGGTAAATTTAAAACCAGGCATCCCTGAAGTAATTTGTAATCCATTGTTGTTATAGCTGTCTCACTCACACATAGAGCGATCTCCCTGTCACTACCACGACATTGGCTGATAGGGTCGACCTCTCTGGAATATTCTACTCTAAATGGAATTTCATTGGTGCAGCTGTAGATCTTTCTAGACCGTGCTAGAGCGTGATTGGCTCGCAGTCTTGGGGTATAAATAGCGCCGAAAAGCGCGGCAAGGCATTCAGTATTCGAATAAACTCGGAAACGAAACAAACAAAACTCGGTGGAAACACCCAAACAATCTACGAAGCTACAAAGTAATCGTCACATATTTGGATTGGAATATACGAAAAGTGAACTTGAAGCCACAATGCCAGCTGTAGGAATAGATCTTGGAACCACATACTCGTGTGTCGGAGTTTGGCAACATGGAAACGTGGAGATCATCGCTAACGACCAAGGCAACCGAACCACTCCATCGTACGTCGCATTCACAGACACAGAGCGACTGATCGGCGATGCTGCAAAGAACCAGGTCGCTCTCAACCCCAGCAACACGGTGTTCGACGCGAAACGACTCATTGGCCGCAAGTTTGACGACCCGAAGATTCAGCAAGACATGCAACATTGGCCCTTCAAAGTTGTCAGCGACTGCGGCAAACCCAAGATACAGGTCGACTTCAAAGGGGAAACCAAGAGGTTCGCACCGGAGGAGATCAGCAGCATGGTTCTGACGAAGATGAAGGAGACGGCGGAAGCGTATTTGGGATCGACGGTGAGGGACGCAGTGATCACCGTGCCCGCCTACTTCAACGACTCCCAGCGACAGGCGACCAAGGACGCGGGGGCCATCGCCGGCCTGAACGTGCTGCGCATCATCAACGAGCCCACCGCCGCCGCCCTCGCCTACGGCCTCGACAAGAACCTCAAGGGCGAGCGGAACGTTCTGATCTTCGACCTCGGCGGCGGAACCTTCGACGTGTCCATACTCACCATCGACGAGGGCTCACTGTTCGAAGTAAAGGCCACCGCCGGAGACACGCACCTCGGCGGGGAAGACTTCGACAACAGACTCGTCAACCATCTGTCGGAGGAGTTCAAACGCAAGTACAGGAAGGACATTCGCAGCAATCCGCGCGCCCTACGCCGCTTGCGCACCGCCGCCGAGCGAGCCAAGCGGACGCTGTCGTCGAGCACGGAGGCCACTATAGAGATAGACGCGCTGCACGAGGGCATCGACTTCTACACGCGAGTGTCGCGCGCTCGCTTCGAAGAACTGAACGCTGACTTGTTCCGAGGCACTCTGGAGCCGGTGGAGAAGGCGCTCAAGGATGCCAAGCTGGACAAGAGCTCGATCCACGACGTGGTGCTCGTCGGCGGCTCCACGCGCATTCCCAAGATTCAGAGCATGCTGCAGAACTTCTTCTGCGGCAAGCAGTTGAACCTGTCCATCAACCCCGACGAAGCGGTGGCATACGGCGCCGCGGTACAGGCGGCCATCTTGAGCGGCGAGCAGCATAGCAAGATCCAAGACGTGCTGTTGGTGGACGTGGCGCCCCTATCGCTCGGCATCGAAACCGCGGGCGGAGTGATGACGAAGATCGTAGAGAGAAACGCGAAGATACCCTGCAAGCAGTCGCAAACGTTCACCACCTACTCAGACAACCAGCCCGCTGTCACCATCCAGGTGTACGAGGGCGAGCGCGCCATGACCAAAGATAACAACCTGCTGGGTCGGTTCGATCTGACCGGCATCCCGCCTGCACCACGCGGGGTACCGAAGATCGACGTCACCTTCGACCTGGACGCCAACGGCATCCTGAACGTGTCGGCCAAAGAGAACAGCACGGGCCGCGAGAAGAACATCGTTATCAAGAACGACAGGGGGCGGCTGTCGCAGGCCGAGATCGACCGCATGTTGTCGGAGGCGGAGCGGTACAAGGAGGAGGACGAGCGGCAGCGGCAGCGGGTGTCGGCGCGCAACCAGCTGGAGTCGTACGCGTTCAACGTGCGGCAGGCGCTGGACGAGGCGGGCGACAAGCTCAGCGAGCAGGACAAGGAGACGGCGCGCCGCGAGTGCGACGAGGCGCTGCGCTGGATCGACAACAACACGCTGGCCGAGCGCGACGAGTTCGAGCACCGGCTCAAGGAGCTGCAGCGCGTGTGCGCGCCCCTCATGAGCAAGATGCACGGCGCGGGCGCGGGCGCGGGCGCGGGCGCGCAGCAGCGGGCACCGCACTCCGGGCCCACCGTCGAGGAGGTCGACTGAACCGCTCGCCGCTCGCACAACGTTCCAAACCCTACGATGGATCTCCACCAGTGTATAATATTTGTAAATACTCTGTACAAAATAATTTATTCTAGTCTTTAAGTTGACCAGACTGATTAGTTCCTATGACTTTGTTGAATTATTATGTGTGTTTAAAGTTAATTTCTTATTTGTGTCCAAACAGATATTAATGAAAAGTAAATTATTTTTTTAAGTATGTTAAAATCTTTCATTTTAGTCCTCATAATTGTGTTTGTTGCCGTAAGGGAACACCCACGGTATCTAGTGCATCTAGGGTAGCCATTATTCAAGTCAGATTTTGATCAGATCATCAAATCGACATATAAATAGTATAAAATTCCAAGATTGCTATACCCTTATTATTTTCTAATGGACAAAATATGGATATGCGAGTAGTATTAGTCTGTACGTTGGTGTCGATTTTGGCGTAATTCTCATATACTCTTAGTCTCTCCTTTTGATACTTTATAAAGAATGAAAAGGATGTCAAATATAAGTTTAGGTTTAGAAAATCTTACCAGAATTGAAATCAACTGAGAGAGGCCCAATTTTCAAGTTTCAGTAAAAACTTTACTCACTCTCTCTGAGACGTATATTATTATTTAGTATACAGAGAATAATGGAGACCATAAGGATAGGTTTTATCAGCTTACGCCCCAAACCGAAACGTTATCTCTTCATTATACTAAGTATACATAGTTTAAATAACTGTGTACTGACCCAATGAAAGGGAATTTCCCTCATAAAAAAATGGTAGCTATTTTTAACCTTTTATATGTCAATATTTTAAAGATCATACTAATGTTTTGGTTTTCTCCACCAAAACTCGTTCTGGCGCAGATTGTGACCATTTACTATAAGTTACTACAATAATAATCCGCCTAAAATGTGGAAGTGAATTAATTTCCCTGCATAAACGAAGAAAATGTATGGAAGGTTAGTAGACCCACGTCTAAGTTACCTTGAAAGGACCCTATCCAATCAGCAAACACTTCGTAAGAAAAACTGAAGCCTGGGGCCATAGAGCCAGCAAAAGAGTTAACATAGGGTACACGCAATTAAATCTTAATGAATGAGCGATGAAATGTTGTCTGCCATAACCAAAAGATGATGCCTCAAAGAAAGTTAATCGGGCTCAGTTTTTGGGTAACAATATCGGAAACCCCATTGCTCAATGCATAGATTAAGCAGACGAGATATAAATTTCTTATTCAGCTTTTTATGTCTGGAGATAGAACGGTCCGAAAATCATAAAAAAGAAATGTTTGAAAAGCCCGAAATTGGACTAGGTCGAGAATCTGAGACTACTAATTGATAAAGATCTAGTTAAGTGTTAAGAACCAGATATACTCCTATACCACTACTATACTCGAGATAAATCAGCACTCGCTCATCTGACACGAAAAGCTTGCGTTGGAGACAAACTTACCGCATATCTGCTGAAAGTCTCGAAAACGGGCCAATTGCTGATTGTTAGCCTTAAGGTGGCCCCGTCAGAAGTGATACTCCCTGGCAAGACCCAGTCATATACAAATAATATATGACTTATAGAAAAAAAAATACAAAATTTGCATAAATTTGTGGTAAAGTTAAAAAAAATACATCAGTAGCTTGATCGCTATCAACGATTATATGGGGTCTTGCCAGGAAGCATACACCCCCCAACAAGACCCACGCGAATTTAGTACTTTTTCTTTTTATCATGATCATTTTATAGGTCCCGGAGACGAAAAAGGCGACTTGTCAAGTCTACGTAATTGAAGCGAATATTGATCGTTACCGCGTTGACTTGACACTACCGTCAAGCGTACTACGGGCTTGATCAGAATTTGACAATAATTTTGAATGACGGCGTTATAAATTTGTATGACGGCGCGTGATGCGTTTGGGTGTGCGATTGAAACGATTTCATGGGTATTCATGACAAGTCTTTCTCATTTGCGGCCGCAACATCGAAGATGGAGGAAAGCGCCGAGATTATTACCGATCGTGATTTTGTTCCATTATTAATATAATAATAATATGGGAACTCCTGTACTATGGAAAGTTCAAAGTAAGAAGTAGGTATTCAGCCAAATATTGCAGATAGAGCTATTACATTAACAAAGGCGTTGGAAATCATTTTAGGTTTCCGTATCCAAAGGGTAAAAATGAGACCCTATTACTTAGATTTCACCACTATCCGTTTGTCTGTCTGACACCAGGTTGTATCTCATAAACTGAATAAATATTTAAGGGGGGCTCCCACACAACAAACGTGATTTTTTGCTCAATATGATAATATATTAGTGCCTAATTTTGAATAGATATTACGTAACTCTTCGTGCACGAATCTGACTCGCATTTCACTGGTTTTTTTTGCGAAGGCCTTCACTCATATCGTGTTACATGTGCTAACGGTTGGTACGTACCCTACTGTAGCGTGCGCACTTGATGGTACCATCTATGAGCATCAAGTCGCTCATCAAATGAAACCGTTAATAACTTAAGACCTATTTAGAACAATCCACAGATGGCGCTGCTAGCCATGTAAACATCGGCTGCGTACAAAAGTTTAATTTAAAAATACAAAAACAAGTGATTTCAATCAAGTAAAGTAATAATTATTTAAAAGTGAGCATAAATTGTACCGTTTATTGTTTGTGGAAGTTTTCATACGGTAACTTCGACATAAAAGTGAAAAAACTGCAACAGTGAAAATGTGTGATAAGTGCAAAGTTTGTACAGATAATAAACCAAAATAAACGAAAATAACTAATGCAAGCGGTAAAAGGATTCACACTTATGGGTGGATAACTTATTAGAATAGACATTGAAACAGTTTTGTGAAGTTAAAACATAAACGCTATTTGTGAAGAAGGTAGTTTGACTTCCAGTATCGGTTTCAAATCAATCGTCACTAACGGACTTAACAAACGTAATATAACACATGAAATGATACTAAATTTCGTCAACAGTCTTCAAGCCTAGTTGGAACAGTGGATAAGGCATTGCGCCGACACCCAGAGATCGACTGTTTAAATCCTCAGCGAACTAATACATTTTTTTAAAAGGAATTGTTTTTCATTATAATATTCTACATATTTGTAAAATGAATTCCGAGAACATTACATACCGCAGACGAAGATCAATTTCTCCGAGTGAAAGAACTAGTGAAGATGACAAATTAAGCGATTCACCACTAGATGGCACTGCGAGTAGCGTACCAAATATCTCATTAGATGGCGATAGTGATGAAAACGAACAAATACAGACATTAAAAAAACAGATAGACAAACTAAATATTGATTTGGCGTTGGCTAAGGAAGAAATAAATAACCTGTCATTGGAAAATAGAAATCTAAAAACGGTTTTACAAGAAAAAAACTCAAATGAAAGTACTAAAAAAACAAATGGCCAAAGTAATAAAATCATTAATATTTCCTCTACTCCAAGAAGGGAAAGCAGTAATATTTTTTCACCGCAATCATCGGATATAATTATAGACAAAATAGAAAAGGAGAAACAAACTCAAAAAAATTGTAATGATACAGCCGTGATAAGCAAGCGAATCAGACCTAGTAAACATTTTTCTAAAAAAATTTGCTTTGTTAGTAGCAATAATAAGAACAGAATACTGGATATCGCAGAGACTTCTTTCCAAGATCATCGCATATTTCATTATATAACACCGAATTGTGGTATCCAGAAGATGATTGAAAACCTAGAAAATAAATTAACAGAGTACACAATGGAAGACTATTGTATCATATTAATCGGTGAAGAAGATTTCTTAACCACTCTTAATTATTTTGAAATTGTTATGCAATTGCGACAGACATTACAAAATCTAAATCATACTAATATTATATTATGTGCTCCAACTTATAGATGTAACGAATACTCTAAAATGTTTAACTGTAGAATTGAAACATTTAACAATATATTAAGTTTTGACATATTTTCGCATAAATACGCTTATATTTTGGACTCTAATTTAGAATTATCTTACGATTATGACATGTTTTCACACAATGGTAAATTGAATAATAAAGGCATGGAAAATATATTTGACAATTTAAAAAAAATAATTTTTGACATTGAAATTTACAATAGCAGGGATGTAATTTGTCAGAGCGAGGCCATGCAAACACGATCAGCTACAAATAACAATTTTTTTCTCTCCTAAAAATCTGTACTTCTCTAGAATTACTTTAAATATTTTACATCAAAATATAGCTGGATTATTAAGCAAGTCTGATTCACTTGTTGTCTGTTTAGAGGAACTATCTGAAAAGAATGTAAATGTTGACGTAGTGTGTGTAACGGAGCACTTTATTATGGCCGGCTATGAAAAATTTCTATCCGTCTCCAATTACCAGTTAGCTTCCCACTTTAGCAGAAAAAACTCTAAGCGAGGCGGAGTTTGTATTTTAATTAAAAAATGCCATCAATGGAAGGCATTACCCAAGGTAGCAGAGCTTTCATTGCCGGGTATATTCGAGTGTTGTGCGATGGAATTGGTACTCCATAGGACTGCAATAGTATGCATCTATAGGGTTCCTAAAGCGGCACATGTGAATGTTTTTTTCTCCAAGATGGACCAATTACTATCGCTCCTAAGTAGGAAAAAATTCAGTAATATTATAATAGCGGGTGATTTTAATATCGATGTTTTAAAAAGAAACAGTATGACATTAGAGTTTCAATGTCTACTTTTGAATTATAATCTTAAATTGGCGTTGAAAGAGCCGACTAGATTGATAAGTAAAACGTGTATTGATAATTTTGCTCATAACTTCCCAAAGACTTGCAGGACGGAGGTGCTAGAGTTAGCTTTATCTGATCATACCGCACAACTATTAACTTGTCCAGTAAAAAATGTACCTGTAATTAAATTTTGGCGTAAGAAATATAGAGATTTTTGCATCGAAAATATTTCAAAATTTAGGGATTGCCTCATGAGGTTATCGTTCTCAGAAGTATACGACACAGATGATCCAAATGCTGCATTTTCTACCTTCATGGATTATTTTAAGTTGTTTTATGATCTTTGCTTTCCATTTAAATTAATTACCATATTCGTTACAAGGAAACCTAAATGGGTCTCCAAGGGTGTTAGATTATGTAGTAAGAAAAAAAGACACCTACTATGGAATTACAGACTTAAGCCAACAAAAACTAATAAAGAGATATTCATTAAATATAACAAATTGTATAAGAAAATCATTCGACTCACGCAGCGTGCACAGAACGATTTTCTTATAAAAAATTCTAAAAATAAATCTAAATCTACTTGGTCAATTATAAATAACACCAGGCTTAATATCCCTAAAGATCATATCTTAGAAATCAGTGACAACGACGAAATGATTTGTAATCCAGAACAAATAGCTAATAATTTTAATAATTACTTCATTAACAGAATAACTCCAGCATCGGTCTCTAGTACATATGGAACCTCCACCTTAGAAAATACAAGAGATTCTTTTTTTATGGCACCTAGTGTACCAAAAGATATTCTACTCATTATAAAGAACTTGAAAAACACTAATAGCGAGGGACATGATGGCATATCGACTAAGATAGTTAAGTCAGTTGGAGATCTGATAAGTGGACATTTAAGTTTTATTATTAATTTGAGCATTCTTTCTGGTATATATCCAGACATGCTTAAAACATCTATAGTTAAACCATTGTTCAAGAAAGGAAACAGATTATTGATGAATAACTATAGACCGATTGCTCTTAATCCAGTTATGTCGAAAATTTACGAAAAATATATCTATAAAGAAATGTATACGTATTTGGAACGAAAAAATATTTTTTGCCAAGAACAAAATGGTTTTCGTCAAAATAAAAATATTAACAAAGCTTTATTTGAATTTCTAAATAATGTAATATCTAATATGGACAAAAGAAACCCTATTTCTGCAATATATTGTGACATGACACAAGCTTTTGACCACGTAAAACATGACATTTTATTAAAAAAACTTGACGCATATGGCATTAGGGGAAATATATTGAAACTAATTGAAAGTTATTTAGTCGATAGAAAACAGTATACTGTCATCTCACAAATTAATCCTAAATCTGGTTTGGAAGAACATTACTGCTCAGAAACGCGCATAGTTAAATATGGAGTGCCTCAAGGGAGTACGTTGGGTCCATTGTTTTTCAATGTTTATATAAATGACCTACCTAAATCAGTGAATTGTCCAATTACTCTTTTTGCTGACGACAGTACTTTGACTATTCCGTGTAACGATCCTGACATTTATGAATATGACATTAAAAATTCTTTGACATCAGTTATTTCGTGGTTAGATAATAATAATTTAAAAATAAATCTTGAAAAGACCCAATTAATGACATTTAAGCAACGGATAAATAATGATCGACCTCTAAAAATTGATTATCAGAATTTTGACATATGCGAAGTAGAAAGTGCCAAATTTCTAGGTATTATGATTGATTGTAGATTAAATTGGAAATCTCATATAGAATACCTTAGTAAGAAAGTCAGTAGTGCGGCCTATGCGTTATTTAAATTGTCTTCTTTATTGAACACAGATGCCCTGCTTACCGCATATCATGGTCTATCTGCGTCAATTCTGAGATACGGTATTATCTTCTGGGGGAATTCCACTGATAAAGACACAGCATTTAAAATGCAAAAAAGATGCATAAGAGCAATGTTTGGTTTAAAAATAACGGACAGCTGTAAACCGTATTTCTTAAAACATAAAATTCTGACACTTCCGTCTATGTACATTTTTGAGGTTTTACTATTTGTAAAAGATAACATGCATCTTTTCGTTAGAATGGCAGATGTTATAGATCGCAATAGACGCGATAATAGTAGGTTGTGCATGCCAAACTCGAGAACAGCTCTTATGGGAAAAAACATATTCTGCATGGCCCCTCGAATATATAATAAACTCCCGACATATATAAAAGAATTAAATTTTAATTTATATAAGAAGAAAATTAAAAATATATTATTAGATAAATGTTATTATGATGTATCGGAATTTTTAAATGACAAATTTTGAATTATAATTATGTTTTATTATTATTATTTCTATTTTGTGATTAATTTTGACATTTTATTATTGAATTGGAATCATTTGAATTTGACATGTTTTATTATTGACATATTTTGACAAATTTTGAATTGTAATTATGTTTTTATTATTATTATTTCAATTTTTTGATTAATTTTGACATTTTTTTTATTGAATTGGAATAATTTGAATTTGACATGTTTTATTATTGAATATTAAGATTTTTGACTTAGTATATAAATAACTTAATGAATTTGTATGCCCATAGCGGCACGACATGTTATGCACCCATAAAATCATAACATCTTACTTACACATGTTGTTCAAATAAATATTTTCTTTCTTTCTTTCTTTCTTCTTTAGACCAGGGTCGATAATTTTTGAGACCAAAAAAAATTATAGTAGGATGAAACCCATTAGAAAAGGTAGAGAATATAACAAAAATGAAAGGAAAAATAAATTACGGGCGATCTGAGGTCGGGAAGGGGGAGGGGGTGATTTTTTAAGGGTAAAAAATGGTTAATCTCGATTTCCGGTATAACTGCAAGTCCTATGAAAAAAAGTTAAATGGCAAAGTTGTAGGTAATAAAAAGATCTACAACTTTTGTATCGACACTTTTTTCACATAACCTCAAAATTTATGTGAAAACTAGCAAAAAAAATATTTTTTCACGAAATTTGGTGAAAACTTACCTTTGTGTGTCCCAAACATACAGTAATTTTTTTTATTTAAAATATTCATTTTTTCACCTTATTTTGACGTAATATCGAAAAAGCACCCTTATTTTCAATCGAAAATTCTCACGTCAAAATATCTGCTTTTTTAAAAAAGTTGGGGTGTTTTTTGTTTGTTGAAATCTCTACTTTTTGATGGTATAAAAAAAATAAAGACTACTATGGTAAATGTTCTCAGAAACTGCAAGTTAATAATGAATAAAACTACAATCCGAAAAATTTATTTGAATCATTATGTATAATTTTGAACTATTTATTAAAATTTACACTTTAATTACTCGAAAAACGTAAGATTTCATGTTATATTGATAAACAGAAAAATTACAAATCCATAAAACATGCTGCATTGTTGTTGTAAGTAGGTATTAAAAATAGGATTTTCGGATTCGAGTTTTTTTCATTATTAATTTGCATTTTCTGAGAACATTTATCACAGTAGTGTATATTTTTTTTATACCATCAGAAAGTAGAGATTTCAACAAACAAAAAACACCCCAACTTTTTTAAAAAAGCAGATATTTTGACGTGAGAATTTTCGATTGAAAATAAGGGTGCTTTTTCGATATTACGTCAAAGTAAGGTGAAAAAATGAATATTTTAAATCAAAAAAATTACTGTATGTTTGGGACACACAAAGGTAAGTTTTCACCAAATTTCGTGAAAAAATATTTTTTTTTGCTAGTTTTCACATAAATTTTGAGGTTATGTGAAAAAAGTGTTGATACAAAAGTTGTAGATCTTTTTATTACCTACAACTTTGCCATTTAACTTTTTTTCATAGGACTTGCAGTTATACCGGAAATCGAGATTAACCATTTTTTACCCTTAAAAACTCACCCCCTCCCCCTTCCCGACCTCAGATCGCCCGTAATTTATTTTTCCTTTCATTTTTGTTATATTCTCTACCTTTTCTAATGGGTTTCATCCTACTATAATTTTTTTTCACTTTTCACCATTTTTAAAATTATCGACCCTGGTCTAATTAGAGCATATTACCACTTGATCGTTTCCGGGAGTTATAAGTAATTGAGGAGTTTCATTCTTGATTTCAGAAAGTAACGAAGATAGTGAATAAAGTTTGAGACCTGCAATGTAATAAAAGTGATAACCATAAATGATAATCATCATGGACCATTTGCCAAGGGTAGCTCCCTGAAAATCTTCACTTAAAAATGTATGACTCTAACTTATGCAAAAATATAATATAACTCGTCTGTAAACTTTTACCGAAACAAAAATTTTACACTGCCTTCTCTCTACTCTCTCCTACCTACTCTCAATCTTTCTATCTGTACTCTAATCATTCCATAACTAAGCTAAAGGTGTGGGCCGGGTCAGTTGTTACACCTCAATATTCCCTGCGTTCCGGGCCCAGATGAGTGAGAAGGCCCAAACCAAGATTATAAAATCATGTGGGCGCCACTGTGGATTTTTTTTTGCCTAACAAACACAGGTTGCCCAAATAACGCGAGGTAATAGTACTTTGTTCACAGAGAGGAGAAAGTGACTGATACCGACGAGGGTGTAGTTTGAGGCACGAGGCGCAGCCAAGGGCATTAATTCATCCGAGTTGGGAATAGCACTTTCATTCGAGGGATACATAGATATTAAACTGTTACAGTTACTAAACTTTTGCATGGGAGCTTTATATATATTGTTTTTTTTTTATTTCACGGGTAAAGGTTTTTTTTTATAGATAGGTCCGACAAATGACTTCACCCCACTTGATATTAAGTGATGGTGAAGTCTAGACGTGAAGATAACTGGTACAGCAGTTCTACCTGCCACACCAGCCATCCTCACCTCGCTGGCCTGCATGTTGCTTGTTCTATCCCAGGTTGTAAGAAGGAGAGAACATATGAGCAGGCAGAGCATTCCATTTATGGATAGTGCGACAATGAAATGAGTCACCAAATTTCTTTGTACGCGTTGGAATTGTGGCCACAGTTAGACGGTGACGCCGAAGGCCAGCGCGTGGTCCTCTGAAGGAAAGGGGAAGTTGGAATAAGAGAGAATAACTCTTCAGAACACTCGCCGTGGTACAGACGATAGATAGAACGCGCTTAGTGACGCCACGTCACGGCGTAATAGAAGAGGCTCGATGTGTTTAGTCACCTCCTTATCGCCTATGATGCATATCGCACGCCGCTGTAACCTATTCAAAGCATCGAGCAAGTACTTGGCGGAGCCATCCCAGAGGTGCGAGCAATATTCCACGCAAGACCGCACCTGCGTCTTATACAACAAGCACAGTTGCTCGAGCGTGAAAAAGCGGCGCACCTTGTTCAGGACTCCGAGTTTGCGTGAGGCTATTTTTACCACGCTTTCGATGTAATTCTTTGGATTTAAGTCACAGCGAATTTCCAACAGGTTCTCAATGACTGCTTAGGCATAGTGCTTAGGTAGTTTCTTTTAATTCTGGCGGTGTCAATTTTCATTAGTTATCGGTAATGTACCTACGCCGCGCCGTCTCGAGTCGATAGGAATACAAATTAAAAACTCAGTTAAAATTTAATAATCGGAGTGCTTTTTTTCAAAATTTTTATAAAACAGTATATAATGTTAAAAAATAAATTGCAAAGTCTGCAAAATCGTACTGACCACTTTTCGGAACATAAATAAAAAAAAAAAGAAAACAGCACGTTAACATTGAATTTTCATAGACTTTTCTGCCCGCTCAGCGCGTTAAAATGGGATTTCCATACACTTTCACTTTTTCTCCAGCTCGCTTAGTATTACTACAGTAGTGAGGTCCTTTCTGCTTCATTAACACGATTTTATTAGGTCGACCTGTATGTAACTAACTATGTAATGGAATCTAAGGTAACTAATTTAACCATCTTTCAAGGATCGTAGCGTAATGAACTGTATGTAGTTCTGATGATAATACAATAATATGGTACTGTCAAACTGATCTGATGATGGAGCCGAAAGATATGAACAGAGTAAAAAAAATTACTATTGTAAAGCAACTGGGTTCTGTGGTTGGGTGCGTGATAAGTGATAGTGAAAGGACATTGCTCAGCGTCCATACATAGTTAGCCTAAGAACCAACAATCATGAAATATTATTTTCTAGGTTCAAAATCGTAAGTAAATGACTATAAAAACAAAGATTACTAACGGACACTTCTGAGAACTTAAATTATTAGGAAAATTATTTTTTTTTGAGGTTATGTTTAATATTCAATGAAACATAGGTCAACCTATGAACTTAGTATGAACTCAGTATGAAGTGAATTAATATTACAACTACTTCATTTTATTCGTGCGATTTTAAAGAATAACTTTTAAGAAAAACTTGGTTAGGTAGGAATCATGAATAAAATAAAAACTGTAGTTTTGCTTTTTATTTATTGACTATTTTTCACATAATTTTATCATATTTTATATTGTATTTATTTGTATATCACATGTATATTGTGTAAATATGCAGCGTGAATGTCTATCAAGTGTTCTTGAATAATTTGTCAGTATGATCCTCTCGAGGATTTTGTGGCACAGGTTCACTAGCACTTGGTAATAAGGGCTCTGCTCTTTGGTAACATCGATGGCATAGCCAAAATAGTTAGATAGCCGAAATAGTTAAATTAAAGGAAAACCATTGGAAATAAACACATACAACGGGTAATCCGAAACGAGAATGCACTTTCCGGTATATTACAAAATAATTATTGTAAACTACTCTTTGGAATGCACGAAAGCCACAGATTACTACGAATGCAAACTGCAACCCCACAACCAAAGAGTAACGCGTTTTATGCCGGCCCTTCACTTGACAACAGTTTGTCCTTGTCATGCTTAATAAGGAATGAAAAGGCCACACTGATGTCATGTTTTAAAATAGCAAATACGAATAGCGAAGTGAAGTCCCGGCATTAGGAAAAAAGAGTGTTTTGTTTGCAGCGCTGCCATAGATTATACACATAAAGTGGTATTTATTGTCTCAGATTATTTATTAACTTTTTAATTTAGCTTACTTAACTGGAAGTGTCCGTCACAATCTAAATACTGACTATTATCGCAAAAAATATACTAAGAATTATCATAAATGCCAAATTGGTGTTGGTTCTTAGGCCAATTTTAACATTGTCCTTTGAACTGCAGCCGTGTGGCAAAAATTAACACAAATACACAACGGCCACGATCTATTGTCGTCCAGCTTGCGTGTCCTCGGGTTCGTGACCAGCTCTTGGCATCTGTAATCACCTTTAATAAAAATGACACTCAAAAGAAACTTAACAGCATGCACTTTAGAGTTAGTGGTTCTCAAACACCAATATATATTAGTGAACACCTATCACTAATAAGGCTCTTCATGCAGCTACGAGACTGAGGGCTAAGGAGAGAGGCTACAATCATATTTTATTTAACAATTCTTTTTACGGTCCCGGCGCTTGGTTGCGTTAAGTTTTCGCGTACATACCCTTTTTGCATTTTATAGTTGGGAAAGGGATTAGAGACCCTTTTCTTTAGATTTATGAACATTGTATTTATTCGGATGATCCGGGCGAATGCACTGACCATTATGCTACCTATTTTGTTTAGATTTAAACATCGACCAGTTACATGCTTGAAAAATAAAAAATATTACTATAATTGCTATTCCTTCTTTCAAATGTTTAGTAGTTGTAAAGGTATTCATTTGATATTGTGGGTTATCTACAATGCGAAGAGATGGCGCTGCCTTGCAGCTTAAAAAAGGCTGGAAAAAATTCGATATGGCCATCAGGGCCGCGGTAGCATAATGGCCAGTGCATTCGCCCGGATAGCGAAGGGTGTGGGTTCGCGTCCCGTCTGCTGCCTGGTCCGTGTTGATATTTTCTAGTAATATTTTCTTTAATATAAATTGCGTGATTTGAACTTTCACATTTTGTAAAAATGTAAACATAATATGATACTGTATATAAACAATGGATTGCCTGATCATAAACGGCCCCTATACCCTACAAGACTCTAGCACAGTAGCACTCGTGCGTTTCCTGTCCCTAAGTCTATCCCCTAGCTTGTGGGACCTTATTCAACGAAAGATACACAGCACTCAAAAGACTGCTATTTCATTATGGTGTGTGGTCTATTGTCAGGCAGTTGGATAGAGCTTACTTCCCTAGACAGGCGATTCAACTCTAAAGGGAAAACCGTTGTTCCTAGCCTTTAGTTGGAGAATGGGATGCAGAAAAAAAGGGTTTTTTCAAGTTATTTTTTTTATTTTTTTATACATTACATCTGTTTGGACACAAATAATAAATTAACTTTAAACACACATAATAATTCAACAAAGTCATAGGAACTAATCAGTCTGGTCAACTTAAAGACTACAATAAATTATTTTGTACAGAGTATTTACAAATATTATACACTGGTGGAGATCCATCGTAGGGTTTGGAACGTTGTGCGAGCGGCGAGCGCTTCAGTCGACCTCCTCGACGGTGGGCCCGGAGTGCGGCGCCCGCTGCTGCGCGCCCGCGCCCGCGCCCGCGCCGTGCATCTTGCTCATGAGAGGCGCGCACACGCGCTGCAGCTCCTTGAGCCGGTGCTCGAACTCGTCGCGCTCGGCCAGCGTGTTGTTGTCGATCCAGCGCAGCGCCTCGTCGCACTCGCGGTGCGCCGTCTCCTTGTCCTGCTCGCTGAGCTTGTCGCCCGCCTCGTCCAGCGCCTGCCGCACGTTAAACGCGTACGACTCCAGCTGGTTGCGCGCCGCCACCCGCTGCCGCTGCCGCTCGTCCTCCTCCTTGTACCGCTCCGCCTCCGCCAGCATGCGGTCGATCTCGGCCTGCGACAGCCGCCCCCTATCGTTCTTGATAACGATGTTCTTCTCGCGGCCCGTGCTGCTCTCTTTAGCCGACACGTTCAGGATGCCGTTGGCGTCCAGGTTGAAGGTGACGTCGATCTTCGGCACCCCGCGTGGTGCAGGCGGGATGCCGGTCAGATCGAAGCGACCCAGCAGGTTGTTGTCTTTTGTCATGGCGCGCTCGCCCTCGTACACCTGGATGGTAACAGCGGGCTGATTGTCTGAGTAGGTGGTGAACGTTTGCGACTGCTTGCAGGGTATCTTCGCGTTTCTCTCTACGATCTTCGTCATCACTCCGCCCGCGGTTTCGATGCCGAGCGATAGGGGCGCCACGTCCACCAACAGCACGTCTTGGATCTTGCTATGCTGCTCGCCGCTCAAGATGGCCGCCTGTACCGCGGCGCCGTATGCCACCGCTTCGTCGGGGTTGATGGACAGGTTCATCTGCTTGCCGCAGAAGAAGTTCTGCAGCATGCTCTGAATCTTGGGAATGCGCGTGGAGCCGCCGACGAGCACCACGTCGTGGATCGAGCTCTTGTCCAGCTTGGCATCCTTGAGCGCCTTCTCCACCGGCTCCAGAGTGCCCCGGAACAAGTCGGCGTTCAGTTCCTCGAAGCGAGCGCGCGACACTCGCGTGTAGAAGTCGATGCCCTCGTGCAGCGCGTCTATCTCTATAGTGGCCTCCGTGCTCGACGACAGCGTCCGCTTGGCTCGCTCGGCGGCGGTGCGCAAGCGGCGTAGGGCGCGCGGGTTGCTGCGAATGTCCTTCCTGTACTTGCGTTTGAACTCCTCCGACAGATGGTTGACGAGTCTGTTGTCGAAGTCTTCCCCGCCGAGGTGCGTGTCGCCGGCGGTGGCCTTCACTTCGAACAGTGAGCCCTCGTCGATGGTGAGTATGGACACGTCGAAGGTTCCGCCGCCGAGGTCGAAGATCAGAACGTTCCGCTCGCCCTTGAGGTTCTTGTCGAGGCCGTAGGCGAGGGCGGCGGCGGTGGGCTCGTTGATGATGCGCAGCACGTTCAGGCCGGCGATGGCCCCCGCGTCCTTGGTCGCCTGTCGCTGGGAGTCGTTGAAGTAGGCGGGAACGGTGATCACTGCGTCCCTCACCGTCGATCCCAAATACGCTTCCGCCGTCTCCTTCATCTTCGTCAGAACCATGCTGCTGATCTCCTCCGGTGCGAACCTCTTGGTTTCTCCTTTGAAGTCGACCTGTATCTTGGGTTTGCCGCAGTCGCTGACCACTTTGAAGGGCCAGTGTTGCATGTCTTGCTGGATCTTCGGGTCGTCAAACTTGCGGCCGATGAGTCGTTTCGCGTCAAACACCGTGTTGTTGGGGTTGAGAGCGACCTGGTTCTTCGCGGCATCGCCGATCAGTCGCTCTGTGTCTGTGAATGCGACGTACGATGGAGTGGTTCGGTTGCCTTGGTCGTTAGCGATGATCTCCACGTTTCCGTGTTGCCAAACTCCGACACACGAGTATGTGGTTCCAAGATCTATTCCTACAGCTGGCATTGTGGCTTCAAATTCACTTTTCGTATATTCCAATCCAAATATGTGACGATTACTTTGTAGCTTCGTAGACTGTTTGGGTGTTTCCACCGAGTTTTGTTTGTTTCGCTTCCGAGTTTATTCGAATACTGAATGCCTTGCCGCGCTTTTCGGCACTATTTATACCCCAAGACTGCGAGCCAATCACGCTCTAGTACGGTCTAGAAAGATCTACCGCTGCACCAATGAAATTCCATTTAGAGTAGAATATTCCAGAGAGGTCAAACCTACCAGCCAATGGCGCGACAGTGAGAGGGAAAACGCACTATGTATGACTGAGATAGCTATAACAACAATGCGTCACAAATTTCATTGGGGATGCCTGGTTTCAAATTTACCACAAATGTTCGGTAGTTACTTCATGTGGCACTTATTGCGGATATAATTACTAAATAGGGATTGTGTCTTTCTTTCTTTACAGTCATAAGTATACTGTCATAGGTACTTGTAATATGTTTAGGTAGAAATTTGTGGTTTATGCTTTGATATGAATACCTATTTAATTTTTTAGTAATCTGTGCTGTATTATTATGTTGAGATCATTATATTTAAAAATAAAACAAAAATATCATAAAAACATGAATATCATCAGTATAATAAATAATTGTACGTTTAAAGTTCACTTAAGATCTGATTTTTCAACTTTTACGGAGAAATGAAAAAAATGTGTTTATTTGTCATCGATTTTCACTTTTTGATGTCGTGGACAATAACAGAGTAAAAGTTTTGGTTTAAACCTAATGTTGTCTCCGTCTTCTGTTTAGAAAACAAAAGTGACAGCATCAATTTTAGTTCAGGTTTAGCAATGTGTACGTTCTTTAAGACGGTTGGAGTCCAAATTATACTAATTTTAATAAATAAAGTATGAAAGTACTAGATTGCTTTATATATTCATCTTTAAATATTTTATTCATTCTATTTTGCTCACACTTCGTAAATGTAATCCGTAAGTTAACGTAATTTACCTAAGAAAACACAAATAAAAATTAATTGTCGAAATTTACGTAGATAAATTACTATCAAAAGACTTCTTTCCTTTACTGTATTTTTTTGACCTTGTATAAAAGATTTTAATCTCCACCAGAAACCACCAAACATTTTGAAAATCGGGAAATGAATTGCGGGAATATAAGTATGTACATACGCATATAGCTTTTGGAAGCTTGCACCAAATAAAAAATATTTCTTTATTGTACTTTATACTAATTTTCAGGATAAGGTTTGTAAGAACAAATTTTTAAACCACTGAAATTTTTGGAAACTCGTTAAGATATTTTTGTTTAAAATCTCAACTCTTCTCAATTTATTTGTTTCTTAGGTTTTCATGCACATCACTCATTAAATAAAACTAGTTTTAACGGGTTAATGCACGAAACTTTATTTATTTATTGACGATTCGCAGCCTTTTCAGGTGCATCGTCAGAATACTGATTTTTTTATAAAAAATCAAATAAAAAAATGGTTGCCTGTAAAGTCGGTTTTACGGGCGAAGATTTTACGTGACAACGTCTTTTTCTCGGTAGAATATTTATTGATATGAATATAATTAAATTGCACAATAGGAACAAGGAATTGAATGAAAATAAGAATTGCACAAATTTTAACTATAGAAATATATTTTGTTTACTAAAACATTGTACATGTAAACTTAAACTTAACACGAGAGACTCATCGTAACGTTACCGAGCGTTACACTTTTTCATAAGTGACTCCCAGCCGCAACCTAATTTAAGACGTTGTCACGTCAAAATCAGTATTCTGACGATGCAGACCTGAAAAGGCTATGAAGACGTTTCACAAAACATAAACAAATAAAATTCCGTGCATTAACCCGTTAAAACTAGTTTTATCTTTTCAATTTCTTATGAATAAAATGCACTCTTACGAAGCAGAGCCTAGCGGTGTGCAACCGCTAGTTACAAAATTCTATTAATATTTTCATTCACCTTTATGGCAATTGTATAGAAGGCAATAGGTACGAAAATAGGGAGAATTGCGATCTGAAGTTGGTATAAATATTTCTAGAAAGTTTATTTGCTGTCCCTTTTCTTCTTGAATCTAAATCTCCGGGACAGCAATCCGTCTCCTTCTCTCGTGGATGGTTATCTTTTCTTTGTTTGTAAACGGTTCCCCACAGAACTACAGATTACAATAGACGAAACATAGAAAAAAAGAGGTGTTCCCCAACGACCTAACTGTGTAATAATGTTCCTTTTTTGTGTTGTTCTGTTTGTTTGATATGGTTTGGTAATATAATAAAAATATTTATCGCAGGTTGGCTAAATACAAAATCGTAATAAAAGTATAAAATAACTAATATTATTATTTCTTAGTATTATTATTTATTTTGACGCGAGGGCGTATCGCTGTTGTTAAAAAAATTGGTATTATTATCAGATTCCTTCAATCTAATTTCGTTATCTAAGTCAGAGTCCATAGCTTGGTCCATAGTTAGTTCTAATACTTACATACCGATCAAAGTTATGTCTTATAGACTCTATTCAAATGTCGAAGAGAGATGGGGGACTTTTTGGCGGGATCGGGAAGCGTCACTTTAGCAGTTTTCTTCTTAAAATTATGTTGTGGCGGATCACCCTGTTAGGGTTCCGTACCCAAAGGGTGTCAACCAGAACCCTATTAATCTGAGTCTGTCAGTCACAGGCTTTATCTCTTGAACGGAAATACATAGTTAGAACTGATATTTTCACAGAATGTGTGTTATTGTATTTGCTGTCACGTCTACTAATCCAGTCAATGCACGTTTTCCCTAGCAATTCTACCAAACAGCACCGATAGCGACAAAATTTGGCTGTCTACTACTCTACTCTTAGATTAAAATAAGAATTTGTTTTAATCTAAGGTTCTACTGTCCCCCTACTTCGAAGTTGTTATTGTGCCGAGGGTTACTTTTAGCCTAGGAGAAACGCCATCCCTTCTCGGGGAAGAAAAATATTTTGTTATACGAGTAAATAAGAATGGAAATAGATCATGGAAAAACTTTGTATTTGCTATACAATGTTATTGCTACATGAAATAGATAAACTGACTTATTCTAAGCAACTTTAATTCTAAAACGTGTTTTTGTTATTGCTAATTTGACGTTTTCACTCTAGAAAAAAGTGGAAAAGTATTGCCTATCAGTCAAAAGAAAACGGTCTGAAAATATGTTTTTTCTTGTAGAAAAATTTACATAAATAACTCATTGAAAACTTTGAAAAGTATTGCCACGATTTCAGGCCCTTTTTCGTTAAGAACTCTGTAAACAAGTATTTTGTGAAAAACAAACATTAGAAGTCAAGATCTATCTTAAAAAAATAAATAAAATACTAATAATTCTTCTTCATCAAACGCCAAAATGTAAAGTTTTAACATGAAATATGCAAAAACAAAGCAAATTTTGGGGAAAATTCCTAGAAGATTTAAGAGAGAAGAAAAATTTTTTATGGAAGTTCCTAGCAAAAAAATTAACGAGTGATAAGACAAAGTCAAAATGTGTCCCAATTTGTATTGCAGTAAAAAAATTTGCAAATACGTAACTTTCAATTACCTAAGTAACTAATTACCATTCCAATTAAAAATGATCTTTACTATTTTACAATTTGCTTAGTTTTTGTTCTCTTGCCCGTTAAAAAAAAATGCGGTTGATGCTTCTAACAACAATACTTGTTGATCAAACGGTTAAAGTGAAGAGAACTTTTATGCAAGTTTGGAAAATATTGCCTTTCTTCAAAATTACTTAACTCAAAAACAAGTAAGTGTAATATCAATGTCAAAAACTATGAGAGATATTATGCAACATTTTAAAGAGTTAAAAGTGTAGGTATATTTAAAAGATTTAATTTTTTCCTTTTCTGTTTGATAAATATTGAGTATGATATAATATACAATATTGCCGTTTCAGTTTGCAAATTATTATGTTCGCAAATAATAACCATTTCAAGCTCTTCCAGCTCAAACATATTGACATAGATAAATGATTGGTCTCGGACTAGTATACATCAGCGTAAAGCTCTCGAAAAAAACTTTAAAATGATTTTTGTTGAAAAGAGCATAAAAACTAAGCGTCATCATCATCATCATCAGCCTATTAATGTCCCCACTGCTGGGGCACAGGCCTTCCCTATGGATTGGTGGGTGCTAACGACTGCAGATGCAGCCGGGACCAACGGCTTAACGTGCCTTCCGAAGCACGGAGGAGCTCGAGATAGTAAATTTTTGATCACCCATCCAACGACCGACCACTGCGAAAGTTGCTTAACTTCAACGATCGCAGCCGAACGCGCTAACCACTTGCGCCATCGAGCTCCTCAAACCTAAGCGTGTTATGGTAAAAATACCTAATTACAACTTTTTACTTTACTCAGACTAGACCTGCGTTTAAATTCGAGCTTAAGTAACAATAAGACTATTGTATCTAATAATGCTGAAAACATAATGGTATAATATAAATAATACAAGGGAACAAAAGAAACGAGATAGACGATGAAAAGTAGCCCCGAAGAAATAGGACAGAAAATGAACCTTCTAGATATTTAATACCAGCTTCTCGTAGCTATTCTCCCTATTGCTCAAATAAAATTATACAAAATAAAACCTAGGACGACACCGAAGAAGAGATATTAAGCAAAATTTAGAAAATTACCTATTCATATATTAACATTCTTAAAACATGAATATACACGAAATTAATTCAGTTAAGTAGGTATAAAGCTTTCCAAGGATGTTTCAGGAAAATGAAAAAATAAGAACACTTGGATCAGGAAGTTCGCATAAACAATTTTTTTACAAGATCGTAAAACAAAAACAATCATATGGTTATCGTCCATTTCATAATGAATTGCTAAACTTGATTTCCAAGGTTGCGATTCTGTAATAAAAATATGTACCAAAAACAGTCCTTATGACACATTGCAATAGTGACGATAAAAAGTCAACCTGTTATCGAAAAATACTATATAATCAAATACCAGTCACATGTAGGTGTTAAAAATTTTTGAAATTTTATACTAATATTGCAAAAAGTTGGTGAATATGAAGATGAAAATAAAACGATAACATGCATTTTTATTGACGCTCAGCGATCCTTTAACTATTAATTTCATGTTCTTACATTTTGAATTTTTAAACAACACAAATGGTAACATATGTGGCGATTAAGTACACTATAATTATATAATTATTTCTATGATATAACATTTTTTAATGATAATTACAAAAAACAATTATTAAAAAAATAATGTACTCTACCTTTAAAGATTCTGTCAAAGAGCCGGTGTTTATGAGTCAAAATTATATTATATTTGATTGTTTTAAACTTGAAAAGAAAAGGTTTTCGTAACCTTATTCTAAAAAAGACCATGATTTTATATACTTTTGTAAACTTTAAATTCTTAACCCTAAAATTGCCGATTCGATAAATTTTATGACTAAATGTGCAACAATGAAGAACAATAATTATTTCTTTCAAATGTAGAACTAATTTAGAATATGAATATGTATTAAAAAGAAACATGAAGAAAGTCAAAACAACCTACATATTCATACCGCAATAAACGCACAACATGAAAGTGGTACCTACCGAATTTTGGTGGTAAATTTAAATCCTGGCATCCCCAAAGTAATTTGTGACGCGTTGTTGTTATAGCTATCTCAGTCATACATAGTGCGTTTTCCCTCTCACTGTCGCGCCATTGGCTGGTAGGTTTGACCTCTCTGGAATATTCTACTCTAAATGGAATTTCATTGGTGCAGCGGTAGATCTTTCTAGACCGTACTAGAGCGTGATTGGCTCGCAGTCTTGGGGTATAAATAGTGCCGAAAAGCGCGGCAAGACATTCAGTATTCGAATAAACTCGGAAGCGAAACAAACAAAACTCGGTGGAAACACCCAAACAGTCTACGAAGCTACAAAGTAATCGTCACATATTTGGATTGGAATATACGAAAAGTGAATTTGAAGCCACAATGCCAGCTGTAGGAATAGATCTTGGAACCACATACTCGTGTGTCGGAGTTTGGCAACACGGAAACGTGGAGATCATCGCTAACGACCAAGGCAACCGAACCACTCCATCGTACGTCGCATTCACAGACACAGAGCGACTGATCGGCGATGCCGCGAAGAACCAGGTCGCTCTCAACCCCAACAACACGGTGTTTGACGCGAAACGACTCATCGGCCGCAAGTTTGACGACCCGAAGATCCAGCAAGACATGCAACACTGGCCCTTCAAAGTGGTCAGCGACTGCGGCAAACCCAAGATACAGGTCGACTTCAAAGGGGAAACCAAGAGGTTCGCGCCGGAGGAGATCAGCAGCATGGTTCTGACGAAGATGAAGGAGACGGCGGAAGCGTATTTGGGATCGACGGTGAGGGACGCAGTGATCACCGTGCCCGCGTACTTCAACGACTCCCAGCGACAGGCGACCAAGGACGCGGGGGCCATCGCCGGCCTGAACGTGCTGCGCATCATCAACGAGCCCACCGCCGCCGCCCTCGCCTACGGCCTCGACAAGAACCTCAAGGGCGAGCGGAACGTTCTGATCTTCGACCTCGGCGGCGGAACCTTCGACGTGTCCATACTCACCATCGACGAGGGCTCACTGTTCGAAGTGAAGGCCACCGCCGGCGACACGCACCTCGGCGGGGAAGACTTCGACAACAGACTCGTCAACCATCTGTCGGAGGAGTTCAAACGCAAGTACAGGAAGGACATTCGCAGCAACCCGCGCGCCCTACGCCGCTTGCGCACCGCCGCCGAGCGAGCCAAGCGGACGCTGTCGTCGAGCACGGAGGCCACTATAGAGATAGACGCGCTGCACGAGGGCATCGACTTCTACACGCGAGTGTCGCGCGCTCGCTTCGAGGAACTGAACGCCGACTTGTTCCGGGGCACTCTGGAGCCGGTGGAGAAGGCGCTCAAGGATGCCAAGCTGGACAAGAGCTCGATCCACGACGTGGTGCTCGTCGGCGGCTCCACGCGCATTCCCAAGATTCAGAGCATGCTGCAGAACTTCTTCTGCGGCAAGCAGTTGAACCTGTCCATCAACCCCGACGAAGCGGTGGCATACGGCGCCGCGGTACAGGCGGCCATCTTGAGCGGCGAGCAGCATAGCAAGATCCAAGACGTGCTGTTGGTAGACGTGGCGCCCCTATCGCTCGGCATCGAGACCGCGGGTGGAGTGATGACGAAGATCGTAGAGAGAAACGCGAAGATACCCTGCAAGCAGTCGCAAACGTTTACCACCTACTCAGACAATCAGCCCGCTGTTACCATCCAGGTGTACGAGGGCGAGCGCGCCATGACCAAAGACAACAACCTGCTAGGTCGGTTCGATCTGACCGGCATTCCGCCTGCACCACGCGGGGTGCCGAAGATCGACGTCACCTTCAACCTGGACGCCAACGGCATCCTGAACGTGTCGGCTAAAGAGAGCAGCACGGGCCGCGAGAAGAACATCGTTATCAAGAACGACAGGGGGCGGCTGTCGCAGGCCGAGATCGACCGCATGCTGTCGGAGGCGGAGCGGTACAAGGAGGAGGACGAGCGGCAGCGGCAGCGGGTGTCGGCGCGCAACCAGCTGGAGTCGTACGCGTTCAATGTGCGGCAGGCGCTGGACGAGGCGGGCGACAAGCTCAGCGAGCAGGACAAGGAGACGGCGCGCCGCGAGTGCGACGAGGCGCTGCGCTGGATCGACAACAACACGCTGGCCGAGCGCGACGAGTTCGAGCACCGGCTCAAGGAGCTGCAGCGCGTGTGCGCGCCCCTCATGAGCAAGATGCACGGCGCGGGCGCGGGCGCGGGCGCGCAGCAGCGGGCGCCGCACTCCGGGCCCACCGTCGAGGAGGTCGACTGAACCGCTCGCCGCTTGCACATCATTCCAAACCCTACGATGGATCTCTACCGGTGTAAATACTCTGTACAAAATAACTTATTCTAGTCCATATTAGCTAGTAGATTCCTTGGATTATTGTGTGTAATTTATTGTGTTTGTATAAAGTTAATTTATTATTTGTGTCCAAACAGATATAAATGTAAAAAATAAAACATTATTATTTTTAAGTTGACCTTATTTTATTTTCCTGCATCAATCCCGCACTGCAACTTACCGATAGCAATAGCAACCCAACTAAGCAAAGTAAGGCACAGATTACTTTTGTAACTGAGGTATCGACCCTGGTTATTCTCTAAACTAAAATTAAATTTGACAACAGTGTATCCTTTTTATTCTCTTTACAGAAAGAAAACGAGAGACTTAACTTAAATTCCAGTTTTAAGTTTAGAGAATCATGCCAGAATCGACACATGAGCTAACTAACTAAGTAATCTGTGACTTGACTGAGAATTCAACTCGATACATTTCGTGCCATACACTCCTAGAAACATTAGAATGCGTCACATCCACATTCTAATGTAAAAAAAGTATATTAACCCAAAAACAAGACGATGACTGCATGGGTTTGCCTTTCCCAATATGGTCTAAGATAAAGCTAAGATTCGAACCTACATCGACCTTCACCGAGCTAATAATAGAATGAAAGTATAATTTTATTTTTTTAAGCATGTAACTACTTGATTTTTAAATCTAAAGAAAATTTATCTAGAAAATAATCTACGTGGACCAGGCAGCAGACGGGACTCGAACCCGCACCCTTCGCTATTCGGGCGAATGCACTGACCAATTATGCCACCGCGGCCCTGATGGCCACTTTGCAATTCTTCCAGCTATTCTTAAGCTGCAAAGCAGCGCCATTTCTTCGCATTTTGTAGGTAACCCACAGTGTCAAATGAATACTTTAACAAGTATTAAACATTTTAAAGCAGAAATAGCAATTATGGTTAAAATTTTTATTTTCTAAGCATATAACTACTTGATGTTTAAATCTAAAAAAAACATAACTAGAAAAAATGAAATTTCAATTCAAAATAGTAAGAAGAGTGCTAAATGGGATGATACCGAAGAAATATGTAAATAAAATAAAAAAGGGGAAAAATTACACAGATTTAATTCTTTTTGATTTACATACATTAAAAATTATAATGAATCATCATAACATCATATAATTTAAATAATATTTTAAAAGATGTTGGGTGGTCGATTTTTAATTTTTTTTTTGTTGAAGTTCTCCCGTTTAGGGAAGGCAAAGGGAACAATGCCCATACAGCCTGGTCTTTAATTAAATTTATCTTCTTTTTGTTTTTACATTAGAATGTCGGTGTGACGCATTCTAATGTTTCTTGGAGTGTTTGGCACGAAATGTATCGAGTTGGCTTTTTCGATAAGCTTCTGTGAGGTAGTCAACACTACAATAAAATTCTCACGTCCACTTGACCGGAATAGCGTATATTTTAATGATTCCACTAATTCTACAGTTACGCAGATAGTTGTTACACAAAACCACACCAATTTTATTTCACAATATCCACTATGAACGAATTTAAGAATAATTAAAATAAGACGCCAACCGCACTCGATGAAATCCCGCCAAAAACCCCGGTCGATTTTTAATTAAATTAAAATTTGACAACAGAGTGTCCTTGTCATTCTCTTTACAGAATGAAAAGAAGAAAGAAACTTGTATCCAGAATCGGCACCAATATTTATGAAACTTATGTGACATTAGTTGTACCTGGAGCGCAGGTTTCGAACGTGTCCCTGGGCTACGTTCAATATCTACGCGTAGCGCAATTCTTACCCAGACAAATTCAGACAATACAGTAATGAATTATAATGTATGAAGCTAATGAATGTTAGCTTGGACTTTAGACATTTCTTGCACCTAGAGCGTAAGTTTTGAACGTAGCCCAGATGTCTTGCTTGCAGTGTTTCCACAATGAGGGGAAATTCCCCTTTTAAGGGGAAATAAGGGTCCAGAGGGGAAGAAAAAGGGGAAAGATATGAAAGAAGAAGAAAGCGAAACTGCGGGAAATTATGGGTAAAGCTTAGCCTAAAATAATGCGGCACGGAACAAAATTTTTATGGACTATACCGTGGACTAGAGTATTGCTGTATAAAAGAAACTGTGTCAACACGTGCAGATTTTATATATTTTATTTATCTGTTACAGAATAAGATAGATTAAGACCTTTTTTTTCTTTAGTTACTATACTAGTGCCAAATCTAAAAATTACAGCAGAATAATTTTTGAGGGGGAAAAATGTCCTAAGAAGGGGAAATCTGAATTGAGGCATGGGGAAAGGAAATCATTAAAGTGGAAACACTGCTTGCTTGTTCTGTCACTTTCAACAGATAAGACAGTTTTCTTACATTGTGATCATTGGTCATTGACTGGTTTTTTTGTATTGTGTGGTTGATGTTGGAGTGGTAACAGTGATAGTGGTATTTGAGTATAATTAGTTCATATTTACTGAAATTCAACAATGGCCCCAAACTTCAGTAAATTAACTACAAGGACAGATGTTAAAATTGCATTGGCTGCTTCGGCAGCTATAAGTGCATGGGTAATAAGGAATGCTTTGCAGGGAAGGTTTGATATATATTATAATCATTCAACCTACACTTAATTTTTGCCATTTATGTTCTTATCAAAACATTAACAGAAAGATCATATGTATGTTTGAATAACTGACATAGTTGAATGAAAATAAGCTTCGAAATAAGAGTTTATTTACTTATTATTTTTATGCCTTAATGCACTCGCTAATAAAATTAATCGTCTCTTTCGTCACTGGTATTAATATCAAATATATATTCAATTATCGTAGATTCCTTAAAAGTTTGAAGATATGATAAGCTTCTATCATTATTTTTAGAAAAAACAAAAAGGACAAGAAACTTGCACGTCTATCTCCAGAAGAACAAATACAGTATATGATAAAAGAAAAAAGGAAAAAAAGTCCAAAAGCTCAAGTGGATGCCCGCTTTTTTGCTGAATTAAAAGTACTATGGGGTATAATGTTTCCTGGCTTATGTAGCAAAGAGAGTGGTTTGATGGTGCTCATTGCATTATCACTGATATCTAGATCATTGTGTGATCTTTGGCTCATTCAACACTCGACACTAATTGAGGGGTAAGTACAACATTAACTATTATATCAATTATAGCTATTAACGGGATTATTACCATGTACTTTGTTTTTTATGAGTCTCCAATATTTTGGCACTTTTGCAAGCACCATGATCAGGGAGAAACGTAATAGTATATTGTTAGCGATGACACCATGAAAGTTAAAAACAATATATTATATCAATATTACTCTAGAAAGGTATATAAATGTTATCTAATTACTTGATAACACAAAATAATGTGATAAAATTGGTTACTAAAATATTAGCTCTCAATAAAGGTTATTTAATTTCATTTGCTTATTTAAATAACAGAGTCATTACAATAACTGAAGTTTTTACATGTGATTAAATGAGATTTAACTGGCTTTGTATGCAAATTGAAAGAATTAGTTAAATGCTAAGTCATGCCGTATTTGATCACAAACTACCAATAGCAAATAAGCATGTTATTCAAATAAGGCTCAAAGTTTTCGTATATAAACTCTTATTGCTTTTGTTTTGTCCCGATTAGTATTTTTGAATAAAATTCCTTTTGAGCAAGATAAAAATGATCGGAAAGTGCATAAAATTGGAGGTAATTTTTATATCTGAAAAGCAACAGAGTGTTTTGACATAGGAATACATATAAATAAACAAATGCCATGTTCACAGGATTTGTCAAAGTCAACAAGACCTAGTGTATAGTGCAATCACACATTACCCCCTAATCGTTGTTTGTTTTGTAGCTAGGTTGCTATAGACTGTTCTGTCACTCCAAGAGTTCCAAAATAGGGAGTGTTTAAAATGCCGGCCCAAAGTGGCTATTCAACTTTTTTTTAGATATGTTATCACTTGTTATTCAATGTTATTATTATATCACTATTTTTTTGACGTTTATACTATGTTAACAGATATGTTATAAAACTATAAAAAATAAACATGCCTGAATAGGCTCTCTGAACTATGATAAAGGGAATCCTATTATCATAGTTCATAGAGAACTAATTTTATATTGTGTTATTAAAAAATAAAAATTATTAGTAATACTTTTATCACTTGAACTAAGTTATTTATTAGACTAATAATTGTATTTTATGTGTTTATGATGACATTGACAACCACATTTTAATACTACACTACTTATATATCTATTACTTATAATTTGCTCACAGATCATCAGAAAGTAGTTTAAAACATTTTTGGAAGATTCAGTACCACATTTAGTCTGACTCAACTACTTTTTACTTACTAAGATTTTAATTATTTTTTAGTATTAAAATATACATTAAACATTTTTTTGCTGATATGTTTAAAAGAATTTTGTATCATTCTGGATTGATTACAAAAAGATTACTCATAAACTCATTCTCATGCATCCAGTTGCTGCTACGCTTGCCAAGCATTGTAGACTTTGGAGTTTGGATTTCACTGTGGTCAGTTGGGTCCTCGGCCACCAAACAACTGAACCGTAACTTATTGAGGGCCCGATGACTGCTGTGTATAGCCAAAGAGTGATCTTTGGACTAAGACCCCTATATTTTACCAACTAGTCTTCTACACGGGTTAAAAGCTATACAGGCCTTTTTTGTTTTTAATTCAATATGACTTGCCCAGTTCAATTTGTTATCAAGGTAATGAGTTTGGTATTAAACAGTTTTGGTAACTGTAGTTCGGTTAGCTTCCTTTTGTTTGTGAAAAGAACAAGCTCTGTTTTATTCGGGTTTACTGACAAATGACATTCGTCAAACCATTTTTCCACAATCTGAAGGGCAGAACGCATAACTTTACAAAGGATGTTTTCAGCGTTCCCATTTATCAGAATTGTTAGGTTGTCCTCATAACTAATAGTGGTGTATCCTCTATCATTCAGACTTCTTAAGAGACTGTCTACTACTATGTTCCAAAGAAGTGGTGATAGGACTATTTTATGGACCACCGCATGCAGTGCCGACTCTGTTGATCTGCCTTTTCTGTAGGCATCTTGTTGAAGGTGCAGCGGGACCTTACTAAGTGCTCCATCTTTAAGGAGTCGGTTTACCAGTCTTTCCAATGTTTTCAAAATGAAAGAGGTTAGACTAATTGGTCTAAAGGATTTGGCTTGTGTATCGTAAATAATCGTGTAATCGTCTTTGCCCGGTTTCGGTAAGAAGACTACTTTTGCCTCCCTCCATGGTTTCGGTATATATTAGAAGGCGAAACAGGCCCTAAATATTGGTTGAAAGTATTTAATTGCCTGGCCGAGTTGCCATTGTAGTAGCGCCGGTAGATACCATCTAGTCCTACCGACTTGAATGGTTGAAAGTTCTTTAGAGTCCATTCTATCCTTTCCAGCGTTGCTATCGTTTTTGCCAGGTTACATTCCTGGGTTGTTGGTACATTGTGGTGCTCTTTCGACCACTTAAGGCCAGGCGCCGGACATCCTGGGAAGTGGGTTTCCAGTAGCACTGCATTGGCTTCTTCTGTTTGTGTATAAAAAGGGAAGATGGCACATCTTCCGCTTCGTCATCCGCTACAATACAAACTCCCATTTGTGGTTCTCGCAGTGTCATACCAGCTCGGTCAGCTTCCTGGGAGGTATTTCACCCTCATTCGGCATGTAGACTGAAGCTAGTACCAGGACTGTTTGATTATCTGTGGGGATCGTCACAGCTGTGAGGTCTCTAGAATAGAATTGGTTAAGCATGGTTGTTTTTAAGGACTTTGGCACGAAAATGCATGCCCTTGGTTTATCGATAGATGTGTTTTGTGCGCTCTAGGAGTGGTGGACTGTAGTTTCTGGTTGCAAGGAAAACCACCGGTTGCAGAGATACGATATTTTATTATTAAATATTCACAGCACATGTAATCACACAAGAACGAAATTATGCAGAGAGATGGTAAAAAGGAAACGGAAAACAACATGTTTTTTTTAAATTATAAAAATTTGTGTTGCCGGCAACTTATCTTATCACCAATGTTGTTCAGACCGCAGATCTTATTGTTTCTGATCCAGGGTTCCTTGATCAGGGCGACGGTCTTGTTGTTCGTCTCCAGCACCCTGCCGCCGCTATTTGCTTGTACTGAAGATTGGTCTGTATGATTTTTATGCGACTAGGGACTACGTAGGACGCCATCTTCAGCGCTGGCGCAGTCATCCGAGCTTAGGATTGCTCCCGGTTCCATCTCGCTCCGACCCGGTTGGGGAGCTGAGGTGGTTGGTGCCGGGACCGCAGTGCCTTCCTGCTCTGTAGTCACATTGGGTTTTGCTACTGTCAGGTCAGCCGGTGTTGCTTCGTCTGGCGTGAAAAAGCGGATGTATCCGCTGCCAGGCATGTGTGCAACACGGCGTTCTCTGTCCAGTATCGTCTGTTTCTGGTCCTCGAGGATTCCTAGGATTAGGTGGCCTACTTTCTCCTTGGAATTACTCTCCAGCTTGTCATCAACAGTCATGTCGTAGCACTGCCAGGAATCAACCTTGTACCAAGGGTTCTGGGCACATATTACTCGCTGCAGTGTGGCAGACTCCGTGATTCGGGTGTGAAGAAAAAGCCCAGCTCTGAGCTTCTTCTTCACATCCGACAGCTTGATGACCGTTAACGTGGTGTTCTGCATGGTTTTCACCGTTTGCTCGAGCCACTTTAGTGCGTTTTCGTTGTCACACCACATCGCTAGCACCCCGTCTTCGCTATTCGCGATACCCTCCTATATCTCCTGTTTCTCTTTTCGCAGCACTCATGTTGTTTTGAAAAAAAAGTTAAAGCACACGACTCCTGCCCAGGGGTGTGTGGTACAATCTTTTAGGTGGTATTTAGTTCCCCTAGGCCATGTGGGCCCGAGTGTAGATATGCTCCGCCATGGTTCGGCTATGCGGGATTTGTGGTCCGACCAGAGGTTTTCGATACGTCAATTACGGAAGGTATTTGACCAAAAACGGGAGGTAACCTCGGAAGGATAGTCCTCTGGCCTTGATTAGGGGATCCGTGCGACTTGCTCTACTCCCTGACCCGTTCGCCAAACCCAGTATCGGACAAATACTGGGAGTAGGTGATCATCAAGCAAAGTAGGACTTAAAGTTATGAGATTTCTTGTTTGACCATCCCCCGCCCAAAATCTCCCTCTGAAATCCGCCTCTCCATGAGTTTAAGTGCTCCAGACAGATTAATGATTATAATGAGTAATTAAGTATTTTAAAAATTAAATGTTGTTTCAGCTCGATAATCACAATGGACTTGCCTGAATTCAAGAAACTATTAACACAGTTCTTTATCGCTATGCCTCTGGTTTGTATTTTCCATATAGTTTGAATAAATGAGTAGCAATAATAATATGTTAATATTCAATAAAATATTCACCTAACTAAATATAAAGTGCAATTAAAAATTCCAAAGCATTATGATGATGTCCTCAGATAAGGGCTACTTTTGATATTAAATTAATTTTTAATTATGTACCATTTTAACTATTTTTTATCCTTTCAGATATCAATAGTCAATAATGTATTAAAATGGAGTATAGGAGAAACTAAATTAAGAATAAGAACCAATTTATCACTACATTTATATCAACAGTATCTTAAGTAAGTTGATCTTGGCACATCTACCTATTATTTTCATTAAACAAACCTAAGCTTTTTATATATTTTTTTATGTTCAAGCATTTACTGCTGTTTAAATTTTAAGATTTTTTTCTAGTAAAACTTTCTTAAGCCTAAGCTTTGTTAAAATTGAGAACAATCCTACTCTGGACGCTAATCTGCGCAATTCGCCCGCTCGCTTAGCCTCCTAAATTCAGGCGAATAGAATCCGTGCGTCAATATTTCTGGTTTCTCAATGTTTTCATGTCTTTTGATATCGAAGCAGCTGAGTTTTCTTGTTATTAGCATTAATTTAAGAAGCATCTCAAAGTGTGAAGAAAAAAGAAGAAAATAAGTTCATAAGCTGAGTACTCAACGCATAGAATTTAGGGAGATTCATAATTTAAAACCCACATTGCGAAAAAATAAAAAAGTATTTTATAATCTTTGTGGCTAAGTTCATACAGAATCATGTTTCTTTTATTATTTGTAAAAAGAATTAAGATTCAATTTTAATTAATCAGGCATTATCCCGCGTATATTTCGCTGCAACTATTCGCGCCAATGTGAACACGTCCATACTAATTACCTGGACTGCTCCAGCTCGGCGCGAGCGTGTCGGGTTCTGCCTTGCGCGGGATTCGTCTTGATTTGAACAAAGCTTTAATGCTACCACTTTACTTGGCTATTCTTATTTGGTATTTGTTAATTTGATAGCAATATGTACTTACTCGTAATTATCGTATTAAAAGTAAATATTGCTGTAACTAATAGCCAAGTGCAACACCAGCAACTTGTTTATTTACAAAAAAAATATAATAAATTACCATTTCAGGGGTTTTACTTATTACCAAGTGACTAATCTTGACAACCGAATATCAAATGCAGACCAAGTGCTAACCACAGACGTAGACAAATTCTGTGATACTGTCATAGACTTATATAGTAATATAAGCAAACCTCTTTTGGACATTAGTATCTACTTATACCGGTTGACCACCAACTTGGGGGCTTCTGTAAGTACATAATTTTATTTATTCAATCGTTTTTGTATTTTCTATTTCAAATTGTGGCCACTGTTGACAATCCTACTGTTTTATTTTAACAGTAGATTAACTGTTTACGCCATGACATCCCTGTTTTCTTTCTTTAGTGCGTATTTTTCTACTGTTTTTGGTGGAGTATCCGAATGTCGATTTGCATAAAACGTATTAATATGTACGATTTAAAAAAACTATTCTGAAAACTTTGAAGACCGCGATATTCAAAATGTTAATGAGTAAATTTTATATGGTATCAAAATTATAAGTCATATTGTGCAGTTGTCAGCACAGACAGCAAGTAATTTCCGATTCAGCGGCTCATGAACCCATAACAAGAGATAGGTAGTTAAAATGTTGACAGAATTTTTATTTCTATTGCGGCAATGGATAATAAAAAAATTTTTGGACGATTCAAAAGACTATACATCCAATATAAATAAAGAGCTCAATGACGCAGGTTAGCGCGTTTGGCCTGCGATCGTGGTAGTTAAGTAACTTTCGCAATGTTGGGTTATTGAATGGGTGACCACAAACTTATACTTAAGCTCGAGCTTCTCAGTGCTTCGGAAGGTACGTTAAGCCGTTGATCCCGACTTCATCTGCAGTCGTTGATACCTGCCAATCTGCACTGGGCCTGCGTGATGGGTCACGGCCAAATCTCCCTACCCATCCATAGGGAAAGCCTATATCCCAGCAGTGGGGACATTAATAGTCTCCTCTATAAGTAGGTTAATCTGTTGTGATATTTTCAACGAAATTCTAACCGCCCAAATAATCGTAATTACTTTTAACTCAGCCCCTCTAGCATGACCACCGAAACGGGATATGTTAAAGCGATATATCGGCACTAACTGTCAGACTACTATGGAGTTTGACAGTAGTCTGACAGTTAATGTCGATATATCGCTTTATCATATCCCGTTTCGGTGGTCATGCTAGAGGGGCAGATTTAACTTGGTGAAATATTTTCATATTTTATGAAGACTATTGAGCGTTCAGTTTGTCAACCATTACTCAAGTAGGACGCTCCACGGTTGACCGCAAACAACTGACTATGAGGAATGGAATGTTTTTCTATTATCATAGATAATTGCAATGATAATTAAGGATTTTAATACTTGCACGATATTCCTCGACAATCCTCAGTTCAAGTTCTCTTTACAGAAACGAAAGTTCGGAATTAAACTTAGAAAAGATTGTCTTTATAAAAAATAGTGTGTATATGTTCCAATCTGCACTGGGATTATACTGCGATATTATATATATATATATATATATATATATATATATATATATATATATATATCAGTACATAGTATAAAACAAAGTCGCTTTCTCTGTCCCTATGTCCCTTTGTATGCTTAAATCTTTGAAACTACGCAACGGATTTTGATGCGGTTTTTTTAATAGATAGAGTGATTCAAGAGGAAGGTTTATATGTATAATACATGCATAATATAGTAGAGAAACACTGATAATTTTAGAGGTTTATAATGTAAGGTCGTAAATAAACACATTTTTTGCGCTTACATTGCAAACGCTGGCTGAACCCCACGAGATAGATCAAAATAATGTACTACAGTATTGTACACCTTAAAAAGGTCTACAAAAAAGTCCGCGATGGTATATGTCTATCTCTTAAGGATAACCCACAATAACCAATTTTTATCCTATACTTTTTACGAGAAATAATAGATTATTTACGAATCTATTTTAAGCAATATAACATTCATCCTTATCCAATTAAGTACCTTACATACATTGTGCATTTAATATAGAACAAGTTGGCCCTTTATCGCATATAATTTAAATGAATATTTTCGAAGATATTACAAATTTAAAATTCAGTGACATAGCGGTTCCGACGCTACCGGGCTTGGCGGCGCGTGCCTATTGTAATTGGGTATTAGAAGAATGTCATTGTGTATAATACAAGCCTGAGAACAAAAACTATAGTCTACACTATAGCTTTACACCGAAGCGAAGCGAGGGCGGGCCACTAGTATATATATATATATTCTCCAAGGTTCCTTTTACCTTTACCTATATCAAAATTCATCCAAATATCTGTTCAGCGATTTAAGCGTGATTGCATAACAAATAGACAGAGATACTATGGCACATATAATATTTTATGGATGTGTTGAGTTTGGATTAGAAGTGTTATCTTCGGTTCATTGTACCTTATTCAACTCTAAGATTCGATAGCTCATCACAACTGCACACGTTTTTCATGTAAACAAATGGCATAATCAAGTTTGATCACGTGACCTGTTGTGTCTTCACGGTCAGTAATCGATCTCTTGGCCATCAAAGAATAACTCGTGCAAACAGGGTTTTAATGACGGTCAATAACGGTTGCGAATGCAGCTGTGATCACCCGAGAATCTCGCGATAGTTAAATTTTGGTTATCCATCCTATGACCCTTTTGAATTAAATTAATTTATATTTATCATTTTTTTAAGAATGTAATGGAATTTGACAACTTGACTTTTCAAGTTTTGCTGCCATATTGCAATCGACAACTCTGTATGAAATAGAACAGGGAGAAAAAAATAGCTTGTAACGGCCTAGGCTGAATAAATAATTATAATTTTTGGTCAAGTTTCCAAAGGTTGCTTCATTTCCATCGCGACGGCAGATCTAACGCACTAGCCACTACCTCATCAAATGATCAAAGGTTGCAGGAAACCAGTTTCAAAAGTTGAAATTTTTATTCAAACCTTTTTTGAACTTTAGACTCGTACGACATATTTTTGTGTCTATAATTAACTTCATTTTTCCGATCTTTCTTAAACTATGTAGGAAGGGGGCTCTAAGCGAGCACCTTAAGTCTCAACTTTACTAAAATTAAAACGTAGCTGAGTTTACATAGATTGAACAATCAAATTAAATAAACATTATTAATAAGTTACAAAATTAACCAAAAAAAATCACCTTTGAAAAAAACTAGTATGTAGTTTCATAAAATTTAACTTTATTAAGAAAATTATAGACTTTACACTTTACATGACGACCTCCGTGGCCGAGTGGTTTATACGCCGGGTTTCAAGGTGTGGCCATCTCGAGAGGTCCCGGTTTCGAATCCCGGTGGGGGCAGGTGTTTGTGTGATGAATACGAGCATTTGTACTCCAGTCATGGATGTTTAATATGTATTTCTATATAAATATACTTATATATGTATCAGTTTATGTATTCTATCCGTTACCCTAGCATCTCATAACACAAGCCTACAGTGCTTACTTTGGGGCTAGGCTGATTGGTGTGAGTGTTGGAAATATTTATTTATTTATTACATTTATCAAAGGAACTTGAAATTTTAATAGCATTCAACACTTGAATTGTATTAAATCAGTCATATTCAGAAATTTTTGATTGATGAATTTGTCTCTGCAAAGTGGCCCGTACTACATGGCTATTTTCATCGTATTTTCGCTCCAGAGATCTTGCTGTGATTTTCTTGTATATTATTTATTATATCTATTTACTGTATTTAAATTCTAAAAGAAGAAATGATGAAGAATCGGTAAATAACACAATGATAATTTAAAGAAAATAATAAATAAGGGTCATTTCGATGCAGTCAATAGAATGCTTAGTGAGCATGATCACAAGGGCACAGGGCATGGTCGCTTCGCCTCTCATGTTATGCTGACGTTTTCCTCAGACCCAACGATACATATATTTTGCAAGCAATCAAATTAAAGTAAGATAAACCCAATATTTTTTGTAATTAGATAAATCACTTAAAATTATATTAAACGCAATCTACATAAGTCTCTTCATTTTTTCGTATTAGAAAGTCAATATTCGTGCTTCGTTCTTATGCTATATTCTGCGTAAATAGTTTCTTATTAGTGCAATTATAAAAAAAAAGTTCCTCGTTAGTTTAGGAAATAATAACCGTGTTTATGGTTTACGTTTTTACGTTTAAGCTAGAGTACACCAGTAACCGCGCGCACGAACAACTAACGAAAATGTATTCGTCTCGTCATATCAAAGTTTATATATATAAAGCTAGTTTGTCCTTACGTTCGGTACGGGTGCTGCTTATTATATAGTTTCAATAGAAACTTTGACGTGATCGCTATACAAATACGGATCTCTCAAAGTTCGTGCTTGGAGTACAGGCCATACTCTAAAACGGCTTATTAAGCAACAAAATTTCCACAAAAATACTGCTTTTATAGTGCCCACACTTTGCAAAATTTTATAATGATAGATTATAACTCATAAGGGCACAATAAAGAACAAGACTATTAATTAACCTTTGGAGCGTAGCGTACACCAAATAGGGCGTAATATTCAGACAGTCTTTTTAATAAATTTGATTCAGCCATCGAATGGGGCTTTGAATAAATGTGTTGAAGAAGCCTTCCACTTAATATAAAAAAAACTGTCATAACTTTCAAATTAAATTACAAAAAGCATATCATCCATAATTTAGATTAACGCTATACTTTAATTAACATCCGTTGACTACATTTTAATTTAGTCGAATCGCGAGTCGAATTTTACTCCCCTAAACACACTTAAACGATGGACATATGTATGTATGTATGCATGCATGCAAAGCAAGGTATATTTATATCGGTTTATTGAAACCTTGAATATGTGTACATTGACTTGACTTTGAACGGAAAATTTATTTATTGTGTTGTTAGTTAGTTATCGAATAAAACTAATGAAATTCTAATGCTCTTTGTTTTCTTTTTCTATTCGGATTATTGCCTCGAACTGCTAATATTCAGAATATTGTCTATACATGACTCGACCCCACTCAATGTTAAATGTAAGGTGCTTTCCTCACCGGGTCAGTGCGGACTCGTTTCGTTTCCGTTTCTGTACCGAATCTGTACAAATTATTTACCGAGTGCATGTTACTAAATGAGAAAGAATAACTGAGTAGTTTCGGTACAGATTCTTTACCGGCCGGATACACAGCTCGCTCGCCGGTCCGGTCACTCCCGCAAACAAAACGAAACGACACCGCACCGAAAGAAATAGTTTTCGGTAAAGAATCTGTACAGATTCGATACAGAAGCGAAAACAAAAATAGCCTTCATGTGACCATATGACCCAGTGAAGAAGATGCCTAAAGCAAGCCATACACGCTCCGTTTTTTTTTCTACATATGTCCTTTTATGAAATATGGTGTAAGGAACCTAATCATGATTTTCAATTATCTAGAAATATCTAGATTATTATACAAGTGGGACAATACCCCACTCGACATATTAAGTCAACTTATTTTTTTTACTTCGTCACAATATGGCGCCTAATTGTCCCCATATTGAATTTTGATTACTGTCATATCTTTAGTAGCACTCCCATGACAGTTTAACTGTACAGGTAAACCGGAGCGTGTATGCCACATAACTGCGTAGGTTTCCACGCCTGTACAGGCAACTCGAAAACATATGAATTTTGATATTTTCTACCTGTGCAGTTTAACTGTGCAGATAAAACTGAGCGTGTGTGGCGGTGCGGTGATTGTTAGAGCGTCAGGTTTTAACTGAAAGTTTGTGCAGGTTTACCACTACGTGTATGATCTCTACTAAACTCAAGTTTACCTGTGCAGTTGAACTGTACAGGTAAACCTGTCAGGTATACCCTAGCGTGTATGGCTTTCTTAAGTGATGTCCAGTCCAGTCGCGAAGAAAACTGAAGCAGCAGTAAAGTGTGCTGATCCGACCATCAGTACCTTGCCCTAACTCGTAGAGTCACGGAACAGACACAAAACTTCATTAAAGGGTAGAGTTAATTTAATATGGTCTTCTGTATAATTAAGGTCACATCTCCAAACGGGCGCTCCATTTCTGACTTTCTTTTTACCCGACTGCGCAATGCAAGAGCGCGAAGCGCGACGCGCAGACAAGGTATAGAGTATAGTGTTTAACAGTCTAAATATGTATGTATGTTCCTTTGTAGCACACTAGAGACCTAGGGCTGCCATCCGTCCGGGTTTCCCGGGATTTATCCTAGTTTACGGTGCGTCCGGGGAGCGTCCGGGCGGGGTTTCATTTGTAGTCCGGGTTTAAAAATTTACGGCAACGCATGAAAGGCCCTTGGTGCTGCAAGTGTCCATGGGCAGTAGTGACCACTTATTATGAGGTAGACCGCTAGCTCTTTTGCCTAGATCAACATAAAAAAGTTGATTTATGATATTTTTAACTATTTTTTATTGGTCTGTCTGGGTTCTGGGCTCCAAAATCCGGGGTTATCATGCGTCTTATCCTGGTTGCCACATTTTAGAGATGGCAGCCCTATAGAGACCAAACGCGTGGACTGATTTTAATGATTCATACGTCAATCGATTCGTCTTAATCATGGGAGTGCTACTAAAGATATGACAGTAATCAAAATTCAATATGGGGACAATTAGGTGCCATATTGTGACGAAGTAAAAAAAATAAGTTGACGAAATATGTCGAGTGGGGTATTGTCCCACTTGTATAATAATCTAGATATTTCTAGATAATTGAAAATCATGATTAGGTTCCTTACACCATTTTTCATAAAAGGACATAGGTAGAAAAAAAAAGTAGGTAGTCTATAATTCTGTTAGGTAACGAACAAAGCTACTTTAACAGTCGGGACCCATTATTGATTTTTTTTATCTATTATTATCTCATGGGTCCCGACTGTTAAAGTAGCTTTGTTCCTTACTTAACAGAATTATAGACTACCTACTGGACTTGTTTTTTTATTTTCAGTTTTTATTTGAAGTAATATTTCAGCAGTGGGATTTTTTGATTTTTTAAATTTATCATATTTTATCTCTTGTATATTCAACAACATGTTATTTAATACACCCTTGCTGCACCCGCATATTTATTAGCAAATATAACAAGTTCATATGACATTTAATAAATGTTTGATTCCAGACACCTGGCATAATGATGGCATACTTGTTGGTGTCCGGAGTATTCCTGACATTCCTCAGGAAACCAACTGGTAAGTATTTAGAGCAATAATATATTAAGTAAAATACTAAACTAAAACATTAACGGAGGGAGCGTTGATACAATCATTTGACTGTAAATATGTTTTTTTAATAATATTAAATAATTTTATGCGGTTTTCTTACTTCCAAATAAAAATGTAAAAGTCCCAATGGAGCTTTAACGAGAACAGTTATCAGAATTTTAAAATCCAATGATATTGAATATTGTTAGGTAATCGGGCGTTTCTAAAAAAATATTTCAATAAAGTATTTTTACATTTTCATTAAAAAACATAGTACCTGCTTAGTTTTAGTTCCCCAGGACACTTTCTGCCAATTATATAGTTTGCCAAATATATAGATTTAAGCAAAGAGTACGGTGACCCTCTCATGTTATACATTATTAATATTGTCACCCACAAATAGATCAACAGTCTTTAATTATATATTTAAATCGAGTCACGGTTATTTTACTTACAAATTAGGAAGCAAGCGCCCTCTTTTATTTAAAGTATACCTACATTAACCTTACTTACATTCGTAAAATTTATTTTGCCCTCTGCCAATCTCTTCTGACATACTGTGTTACGGTGTGGGGTGGAGCAGCTGCCTCTTTTCTCCTGGAATTAGAAAGGGCTCAGAGAGCTGTGATCAAAGTTATGTTCTGTAAGCCTAGAAGATATCCAACCAAACAGCTCTACGAGGAAACTGGGCTTCTCTCTGTTCGACAGTTGTTTATATACAACTCGGTTCTCCGCTACCATAAAACCATGGATCCTACGCAGCTGCCCCTAAATAAAAGACGCATTCGTACTCCTGTCCCAAATTGTAGAACAGGGTTTGCTAGACGACAAGTACACTTCATAAGTCCATTTTTATATAGATATTACAATGATTTAAACAGCATTATTAAACTAAATAGAAATAATCTTAAAACTGCACTTCAAAAAAGTTTAAAAACGCTAGATTATAAAAATACAGAAACGATATTCAAAATAATAAGTTAAACATTATAAGATGCACACACACATACACACACACATACACTCACACCCACACACACATACACATACACACACTCACACACATAACAAACTCCTTTGGCTATTCCATTGAATTAATAACTTAAGAACAGTTATCTGGATTAATAAATTGTTTACTAAATGGTACACAACTTTATGAATAGGGTGGAGGGTTGATTACCTGAGACACAGGATTCATCCTAGTTCAGGTGTCAACCCACCATAATCTGATCAATACGTACCTTTTATTTTTGGTAAAAAAAAATGCATGCTTTTTATACATTTGTTTTTATGTAGCCATTAATACCAACATTGTGATTATGGTGAGAAATAAAGGTTATTATTATTATTATTACATACAAAATTTTTTTCGTTTTACTTTACTATCGATATTATCCAATATTAATTTATTTTTTACAAGTGGCCCGCCCTCGCTTCGCTTCGATGTAGAGCTGTAGTGTAGATTTAAATGACTCTTCATATAAGTAATTATAAAAAAATTAAAATGGTATATTTGCCTTTTTCAAAATTCTACTGATATCACGTCACACAATTGTTTTGCCTTCCCGGAAGAGCTCCACTAACATTTGAAATTTATGAAGTATTATAACGAATCGTTTGTATGGAAGTATAGAAAATTGTTGTTTTCGGACTTATTAGGCATTTTTTTTAAATTTTCTCTGCGTAAGAACCATCCTCGTACTTCAAGGAATATTCTAAAAAAAGAATTATCGAAATCGGTTAAGCTGGTCTCGAGATTTGCGCTTAGCAACACATTCAGCGATTCATTGTTATATTAAAGATTATTCTTAATCATAGCCACATTTTTGCTTATACACGAAAATAATTCTATTTAACGCATAACGCTGGTACTTCGCTTGGTTATCCGTGTTTGCTATTTGTAAACTTGATATCAGTCTGTCCTTTTCATTCCTCATAAAGAATAATAAGGACAGACTTTTTCAAATTGACAAGTAGCAAATACGATTAGCCTAGTAAAGAGCTGGCATAACTTATCTATACTAATATTATAAAGAGGAAAGGTTTGTATGTAAGTATGTTTTTAACGAATTGGATCAAAAGTACTGGACCGATTTAAAAAAAAATTTCACCGTTTGAATCCTACATTATCACTTATTAATATAGGCTATAGTGTATTTTCAGTAAAGTTAGGGTTCCGTATGAAAACTTCGATAATGTAACCCATCGTGTGTAAAAAATACAAAAATATAGCCTATAGCCTTCCTCGATAAATGCACTGTCCAATACAAAAAGAATTTTTCAAATCGAAACAGCAGAGCAATGTTGGATTCGGTACAACGGGTCCTAAACTACGCAACGAATTTTTTACTTGGAATAATACAAGCCTTTGAACAAAAACTATAGTCTACATTACAGGTATACACCGAAGCAAAGCGAGGGCGGGCCACTAGTTATTCAATATATTTGTTTCTTAGGTTTTATTTAATTATTCAATTTCAAATTTGTGCAAAATTTGTGTTCCGGATGTATAAATAATTTTTCAGCTAATCATTTGTTATAATAATCGAAATTAGATTATGAACATAATACAATTATCTTATCAGTTTCTAAAATTTTTTGAACTAGAATAATATATTGAATTGAATGATTTTACCAAGCACATTCGATAATCAATATTATCATATGAGACACAACCGTGACATCGTTTTGAACAGTTTCCATTACGTAATAAGAAGACTTATTGTAGTAGCTTTCTGATACGTTTATACAATATACCTATTAATACTTACATAATTATCTGATATGATGATGATATATTATCTGAATATCAGGCCGAGAGGAGCCGTTGAGGAGCTCGATGGCGCAAGTGGTAAGCGCGTTCGGCTGCTATCGTTGAAGTTAAGCAACTTTCGCAGTGGTCAGTCATTGACCAAAAATTAACCATCTCAAGCTCCTCCGTGCTTCGGAAGGCACGTTAAGCCGTTGGTCCCGGCTGCATCTGCAGTCGTTAGCACCCACCAATCCGCACTGGCCCGCGTGGTGGGTCATGGCCCAATCTCCCTATTCCATCCATAGGGAAGGCCTGTGCCACAGCAGTGGGGACCTTAATAGGCTGATGATGATGGCCAGGCCGAAGCCGCACTGATACGGTGATTGCGACGCGATGGTGATTTTGTGAAAACAAACTCATATACACACATTTCCGTGGCCGAACTGTGGCCTAAGCACGAATTTTTACAGCTTCGTAATCATCATATTTTGTTTGGAAGGAGCCAGTATGTTCTTGCATCTAGAAGGCAGCGGCTTAGTTTTCATAGAAACATTGTCAATGCGATGTTATAACAGAGCTGTCAAAATTCGTGCTTGAGCCTCTGCAGACGTTTCTGCTTGTACTACGATGTACAAGTCCGGCCTCGGTTTGTTGAATGTTTAAAACTATTGTTCTTATCCCAATACCATATTGATCAAGTCATAATCTACCACGTGGGCCTAATGCAGATTTGGGGGTGTACGATGAAATTGATATTTAAGATGTTTATGTCTAATTACACCTAATATAAATAACACTATTTATATTTATACTGTATGACACAGCAATCAAAATGCAGGTGAACAATTAATGTATAATTTCACAGTAATGAAAGGTGACTCCATGAATCATCTCTGAAGTTATTTTTCAACTTGACGACTCTGTAAATAATAAAACAGGGAGAAAAAAACAGCCCTTGCTGAGTTTCTTCTTCCGGTTCTTCTCAGTACAAGGTCTCCCACCCTAGATTTACGAACCGATTGCGTAGCTTCTAGTCATTCATGAGTGCTTGTAACAGCCTAAACTGAATAAATGATTTTGATTATGATTATGATTAAATATCCTTACATACGGTATTACTCTATAGCAAGGATGCACAGACCGCGGCCCGCGGGCCGCATGCGGCGCGCCGGTCGAATACTGGTGGCCCGCCGACAGCATAAATAATAAGCATAAACGCTTTGAAATGTGCCAGCTTATTTGGTTCTACCTATATATGTGAACAATCTTTTTCAATACTAAATAATAATAAAACAAAAAATCGAAACCGCCTTGCAAATGAAAGTTTGGAAGCAGTTTTACGTGTTGCTACAAGTAAATTTGAGCCAAATATAAAAAAGATTGTAAGCACTATGCAGTGCCACGCTTCAAATTAATAAATTCTTTTTCAATTTTAATAAATTATTATCAAATGTTTTTATTGCCTTTAATAACCTATACTTCTGGCGGCCCGCCATCAGTTCATGATTTGCCCGAGTGGCCCCTAGTCTTAATAAGTCTGTGCATCCCTGCTCTATAGTTTCACTTTAAAGCGGGTAAAATCAACGTGTGGACCGCAAAACTCACAAGTCGAAGGCTCGGTGATAGAATGCGACGCGTTTATTTTTACCTAACAATTAAAACCGTATATGAGTACAAACGTCAATCATAAGCACGAATAATAAAATAAATAGTCACCAATCTAATAGGGTATTTAAAAGTTTTAAAAATAAAGTGCCATATGTTAGCATCTGTGTTAAGAATGAATATTGGTAGGGGCTTTTACTATTTTTACAAAAAAAAAATGTTCATAATTTTACTGAAAACCCACGAAAAAGATTTCGCACGAAATAGTTTTCTTATCTATTGTCACGTGACCCAAAACGCTTGGGATTGGCGGAGCCTAAAATGACGTCACACACTAGTAAGACGCCATATTGTCCAGAGAAACGTTTTCGCGGCAACTTGAAAATGAAGTTTTTGATTTGGTTATTTTTACTGAAATACACAACAGAATGATGAATATCCACATTTTACGGACTCCATAAACATTAGTCAATCACGTGAGATCATTTTCTAAAACTTGTCAAATACCCTATTCAATGAGTATCCATAATCATAATAAGACTGCTTAACTTCATCTCTCATAGGTCGCAGGCGGAAAGCTTCCTCACTACGCTATAAAACTCGTCCATACAATCGATTACAAAACGAAATCATTGAAAATTACGGAATTTCATTGGGGGTTTTCTATAATGTTATATACTGTCGTTGTTATATTCATTTGATTATATTCCAATTCAATTAGAATACATTATATTTTCCTACTAAAAAAAGCAAAACTACACATTTCAACATTAATTTCAAAACGTTTTTAATGTTGAATTGCCTTTTATTGTATAAATCTCTTATTACTAACAAATAACAAAATGACGTTGTTTTTTTTTAGTTTATGAGCCTTTAATAAACAATAAAACTTTATTTGCTTTTTGCAGCTAAGATGACAGTTCAAGAGCAGAAATTGGAAGGGGAATTCAGATACGTAAACGCTAGGCTTATAACGAATTCAGAAGAGATAGCATTCTACCAGGTAGGTACCGGACCATCGATTCGAAGTATTTTGAAGTGGAGATTGACTCCACTTCAAAATACTCGCTTAGCCTTTAATAACAGCTTCATATTGAAATATTTCATACATACATATTAACATCTTACCTAATTCGACTAATCTCGGTTTGTCAATAATATGTTTTTGTTATACGAAGTCTAAACATTGCATCATTTTATCTGCAGGGCAACCACAGGGAACAACTGACACTTCTAGCAAGCTTCTACAAGTTGACCAGGCACTTGAGGAATTTCCTCAACTTTAGAGTGGCCATGGGATTCATAGACAACATAATCGCCAAATGTAAGTCGTTAAAACATAAGTATCTTAATTGTTTTTAACTTTCATGGTCAGTAACATTAAAGTAATTTATGATATTAGTGCGGCGTAAGTTGTTTATAAGTCGAGCTGGCTGGCAATAGTCACGAGTTTCTATACCAATCCGCACGAAGCTCATACGTTTTTCAACACATTTGCGAGAAAACAGTACTTATCCATTTAAGTAATGAAGCAAACTTTTTCTAAGAATTGAATAAATAAGAATATGGTGCTCATTTCCTAAAGGCGAAACGTGCGAATAATTTAAACCACACCTTTCATCTCTTTCTTTTTAGTATTAAAGTGAATAAAAGGTATAGATTAAAACCGTTACCAACGAGGTTCGTCCGAAATAAAAAAACCGTAAAGAATACGTATGGGATCCGTTGTATGGCCGATAATTTCGAACTTTCGAACAATGTATGCAACCTCCGTAAATGCATTTTATGAACAAATTTCTTGAAAAAGTATTTTATTATCTTAACTTTAATTTAATTCCGGAACCAGTGCAGCAATGATGTTACATTAATACTGATCTACATTTGAAGACCTACGAGGAATAATTTAAAAAATAAATAAGTATTTCCAACACTCACACCAATTAGCCTAACCCCAAAGTAAGCACTTAACTGTAAGGCTTGTGTTATGGGATACTAGGGTAACGGATGGAATACATATACTGTTCATATATAAGTATATTTATATAGAAATACATAATAAACATCCATGACTGGAGTACAAATGCTCGTATTCATCACACAAACATCTGCCCCCACCGGGATTCGAACCGGGACCTCTCGAGTCGGCGAAACCCGGCGTACGATTTCTACGCCGGGTTTCATGGTGTCGCCGACTTGACCATGGAGGTCGTCAAAAAAAGGAAATTATGGATTAAGTATGTATGCTATACTTAGGAAGTGATATTCTAATAATTACAAATTATGGGTTATCAGATACTAAAAGGCTTATCTATTTATATAATTTTATTCCAATCAAGTTTTAGCAATTGCTGATAAAAAAACACTGATTGTGTCGTTACTTAATTATCATTCACAATAATTTATGTGATTGATAAGAGTATTGAACATCAGGTGTGGTAAAAATGTGAAGTCATTTCGTTATATATTAATTGAAAAATAGTTATTTAAATTTTGTTTTTATCTGGTAGAGTAAAAATCGATATATTGTTTCTAGAAATCTATAAACTTACATAACAGCTTCCACCCACCTTTTATAGTTAGTTTTTTGAGAATCCTGCAGGAACCTGACATTTTTTTGGGATAAAAAGTATCCTATGTCCCATTCAAGCACCTATATGTGTGCCAAATTTCATCCAAATTCATTCAGTAGTTTTTAGAGATTGATTAATTGAGTAATAAACATACAAACTTTCAAATTTTTAGTATTTGTAGGTTTTGTTAGGACATGTATATGTGATAGCATCCGGTAGAACATGCAGTCGATCTCTTATCAATATTTTTATAAAATTTACATAATTCTGACCTTGCCATTGAGTAATTTTGAATTATTCATCGGCATAAAGACGTACGACTTACTTAGACTGAGAAATATTCATTTGAATAACTAGCAATGATTAAAGAAAATATAACTAGAAAAAACAAATAGGGCGATTGGGTCATGACCCACCAAGCGGGCCCAGTGCGGATTGGTAGGTGCTAACGACTGCAGATGCAACCGAAATCAACGGCTGAACGTGTCTTCCTAAGTCCCCCGTACTTACTCGAGATAGAAGATTTTTAGTCACCTATCCAATGACCGACCACTTCCAAAGTTGCTTCAACGATCGCAGTCGAATGTGCTAACCACCTGCGCCATCGAGCTCCACTGAATTGAATAATAGAGTAAGATCCCAAGACCGCCAGACCTCACTCGTATTCTAATGAACAAAATATAAATAATCAAGTAGTATTATTCTGTACGTTAAAAGGCAGCGTTTGTGTGTGAGCGCTTACAGTTAACTTTGAGTGCTTAACATTTGAAAGGCATTTTTTGTTACGAAATACTTAAAATTTCAATAATGTTTCTCGGGACAGAAATTAAAAAGTAACCTTAATAACTTTTATATTTTTTAAAACTTTCTGATCACTGACATTATTAATGGGATGGTTGAGTTACTCCGCGATCATGGCGTTTGCAATAGTGTCGAAATAGCGGAGACTCATAAAAAACAAGGTATATGGTAACAATCCCGTTAATAGCTTTAATAACTATTGATTTCCCATTGTATAGTCTAGAAGACAAAAATTGTCTTGATGATGGAAAGAATACGTGGTTTTCGGCTACGTTTAAGGTCTTTTAATACCCTGTATAGTCGTATTAATTGGATGTCTTGGCTTTGTTTAGACTATAGTGTGCAAATCAAGAAAAGAACTGAATATGGCGACGCATGACATGCTGTCCGTCTCGCACATCCTGTCCATACGAGATGAACAGAATGTCTTGCGTCGCTGTTGAGAAATTTGGCACAAGGATAGTTTATTGCTTCGTATTATAGGATACTTTGAATCCGGAAAAAAGTTCGTTTCCTATATCTTTTCCGAACGAAGCCGCTAACTAAAGCTGCTTTATACAAATTATGGAAAACAGGATAATAAGTAGGTATTCATGATTTACATAATCAATTGACAGTAGTCTTTAACGAAGACCTTTGCCCCAGGTGCCGATCATGTCAACCGACTATTGTAAATCTGACGATAATTTATTTTCTTATATCATGTAATACATTAATAATGTTATTTACAGTAATTAGTACCTGAAATTGTTAATGAGTGGTGTGCGTCGAAACTTGAGAAATTAATAAATTGTATGTTTTAATAGGTATCATGTTGTGTTACTGCAATTTTAACGCAAAAAACGCAGTGCTTTATTTAAAAATATACAGCGGTGTCAGCGGTCAGGTTTTGGCAGATTTTTCTAAACTTTAAGCTAAATACAGCTATCCCTTCCCTTTTTGCTCTCTATTAGGATATATAATAAGGATACATTGCCTGTCATATTAAGTTTTAGGCTTAAAGAATTGTGCCCCAATCAGGTGCACTATAGGCCGTATTCACAGATGTCTCATAAAGGAGACCATCCATTTCTGCCCAATTTTTAACCTTGGTACAAATGATCTCAAAAAACATGTAAAATTATACTTAAAAAGGCTCACTCATCGAAATCTCAATAAATTCAATATAAATTGGTGACAATATGTTTATGTAGGTGTATCAAAAGTATAAAAATATTAATTTATTTTAATCGCTGTTATTTTCTAAATGTTTTATTATAAAGCATTTTGCTCTAATTCCATACCATTTGTCTCTAATACTCGTTCAGGTTGACTGGTAGAGAATGCCTATGGCATTAAGTCCGCCGTTTGCATATGTATAGCAAAGAAGTTTAAATAATTATATAAATAAAAAATATGAATTCAAATATTTTGAAAATAAATTCCATTTATTTTAATTCAGCTGATTTTTCTAAACATAAATTTGCATGAATTTACTTGAGGTACAACATTTGGCAGAGTTGTATTGAGGAAAGAATGGATCCTTTAATACCATCAAAAATCACGTGCGTTGTCTTTTTCTATTACTAAGGCGATGAAATAAACTGCAGTTTATTTCATTAAACTCAAAAGTTAATTGTCGTCACTGAGTACGAAAGTATAACACTTAAGGTGAATATTCTTAACCATCAGACGTGGCGATCACCGTAGGATTCTACGCGGTGTCGCGACCGTTCTTCGCTAAGAAGCACAACCTTCTCACCACCGGCACAGAAAACGATAGGTTCAAGGTAAAGTTATTAATTTATTGTATATTTAACCCCCATGTTCCCCATTTTATAGTATTTTCAGTCTTCTGTATTGAAATATAATTAGATGATATGGAAATGCTATCACAAGTCTAAGTCCCACTTGCAGTAAATTTGATAAATGTTGATTTAAAACTAGGTTTAGTCCATACAATGATGTCAAATTGCCTTTTGACGTTTTGACATTTTTGTATGGGTAAAATCTAGTAACAGTTAAATTGAGATTAAGCAAACTGCAAGTCGGCCTTATGATTACAAGTTTTTTTTTTCTATTTTTATCCGATAGGACAACGTCTGTCGGATAAATGAATATGTCTGATATTAGTGAACTATGAGGTTATGATACTCATTACTATACCCGGTATGTGGAGCTGTAGTTAGATTTTTTATATATATACTTGTCGGACTGCAAAACGTCTTTCAAGTCTAATCTTATACAGCAGGACCTCTTCAACCCGAACTCGGAAAATTAACTCCCATTCGCATTCGTGGAGTGTTCGGATTATATTACACAGAATTAATTTAGAGGGTATTGATTATGAAACAAAACAAATAATACTTTGAAATTTCAAATGTAAATTAAACTTTTAAAGAAATCTAATATTTTAGTTTGTCGGGAGGTTATATAATAACAAATAAAAAGCTTAGCCTCGCAATTTACGTAAAAGTTTTTTTTTTCTAGCATAGGAATGTGGCGGGTGTTGGACTTTCGGAATACAGAGGTTCTCAACAACGTTTTTCGTGTTCGTTACAAATTGTAATAAAGGATTTTTTTCTCGCAGCATTACTACACGTACGGTAGAATGTTATTGAAAATGGCTGAAGGCATAGGACGGTTGGTCCTCGCCGGTAGAGAGATGAACAAACTGGCCGGGCTTACGGCGCGAGTCACGCAACTTCGTACTGTACTAGACGAAGTGTACCGCGGGGAGTATCAACGCACTATGGTGGATAGGAATTCTCAGGGAGGTGCCGGTGAGTTAAAACTATCGTCATTATTATCAGCCTATTGTTGTCCCCACTGCTGGGGCACTGGAATAGGAAGAGTCACGTAGCTTCGTACTGTGTTAGACGAAGTGTACCACGGGGAGTATCAACGCACTATGGTGGATAGGAATTCTCAGGGAGGTGCCGGTGAGTTAACCTATCATCATTATTATCAGCTTCTTGTTGTCTCCGTTGCTGAAGCACTGAATTAGGAAGAGTCACATAGCTTCGTACTGTGTTAGACGAAGTGTACCATGGGGAGTATCAACGCACTATGGTGGATAGGAATTCTCAGGGAGGTGCCGGTGAGTTAACCTATCATCATTATTATCAGCCTCTTGTTGTCTCCGTTGCTGAAGCACTGAATTAGGAAGAGTCACATAGCTTCGTACTGTGTTAGACGAAGTGTACCATGGGGAGTATCAACGTACTATGGTGGATAGGAATTCTCAGGGAGGTGCCGGTGAGTTAACCTATCATCATTATTATCAGCCTCTTGTTGTCCCCACTACTGGAGCACTGGATTAGGAAGTCACATAGCTTCGTACTGTGTTAGACGTAGTGTACCACGGGGGAGTATCAACGCACTATGGTGGATAGGAATTCTAAGGGAGGTGCCGGTAAGTTAAAACTATCGTCATTATTATCAGCCTTTTGTTGTCCCCACTGCTGGGGCACTGGATTAGGAAGAGTCACGTAGCTTCCTACTGTGTTAGACGAAGTGTACCACGGGGAGTATCAACGCACTATGGTGGATAGGAATTCTCAAGAAGGTGCCGGTGAGTTAAAACTATCGTCATTATTATCAGCCTATTGTTGTTCCCACTGCTGGGGCACTGGATTAGGAAGAGTCACGTAGCTTCGTACTGTGTTAGACAAAGTGTAGCGCGGGAAGTATCAACGCACTATGGTGGATGAAGTGGACTTCGTTTACATCGCATCATTGAAGTTGAGAGCAAGTAAACATTGCATTAATGAAAGATTATTAAAATATTTAGCAATATCCTACGAAAGAGATATACTCTTTGATAGTGGAAAGGAAGCATTCAGACTGATTTTCTTTGAATTATTTATGGTCATTGGTGTTGTTATAAAATATAACCTTTCAGACGTCCCAATGCTTATGGCCCCTGGCGCCGGGCGTATAATCTACCAGGACAAAATCATTCGCTTTGAGAAAGTACCGCTCGTCACTCCAAACGGCGACGTGCTGATCAAAGAGCTCTCCTTCGAAGTCAAGTAAGTCCAAATTAAAAGCTGTGTTCAAAAAAGTTCATGTTATATTTTATTTTACCTTGTTTTCTATTGGAGGGTCCGAATGACCACTCCACCTGGGCCCTATTTCACCAAGTCGACATAAATGTAAGCAATTGTCGAGTGACGAGTGATATGTGACAATTTTAAGCATTATTTTCGGAAATGCATGATTAAATTGCAGACAATTGTTACAATTTTCCGTACCTTAATTAACTACAATTATGTTGTGAAAAATGTGTATTTTTGTTTTAGGTCGTCATATTTGACAAAATGTTGTTAATTCTTGAAATAAGACCGGCGCTGTGTCAGATTTGCGTTACAATTGTGGTGTTTTTGTTGTTCTAAAATAACAAGTACTATTGAAACGCAGCTCCGTGTAAGTTTAAAAAGATGAGTTCTTCTACAGTAGAAATTATTAACAACGAATAAATTTCTCCTTTGATATCACTGATTTTGCGTTCAAAGAAAAATTCAAAATAAGCAAATCCAGTATCAAACATTTAATAAATGAAATCTGTGCAATAAATAGATTATCCCTCAACAAACCGTCGGCTTACGTATGTCGACTTGGTGACAAAGGGCTCTGATTTTAAGTGACGTATTACATATTGAGAACAATAACATTCTGTGAATTAACAAGAGTATATAGCTCAGAATAAGATCAAAATCATAGAAAGTGTTTCAATTCATGCATGCTTATGGTTATCGTATTTTTAGATATAGACCGAAAAGGGGACAAATATTTGTTACTATGAACCATACTATGAACAGCGTGCGTACTACTATACAAAGGAGACTGGGCCGTGACCCACAACGCGGGCACTGTGCGGATTGACGACTGCTCACCCATCTAATGACCGATCATAGCGAAAGTTACTTAACTTTGACGATCACAGACTTAATGCGCTAACCACCTGCGCCATCGATTTGCTCATATGTATAACAATCATATTTATACCAATAATCCATGTTTAAACGTGTGATTTATATTATCGCTTGTACAGGTCGGGCATGAACGTGCTAGTATGTGGGCCTAATGGTTGCGGCAAATCGTCGCTATTCCGTCAACTAGGAGAATTATGGCCTATATTCGGGGGCACTCTCACCAAACCACCTAAAGGGAAACTGTTCTACGTACCGCAGAGACCTTATATGACCCTCGGCACCCTCAGGGATCAGGTTAGTATATAATAAATAAATAAATATTACCAACACTCACACCAATTAGCCTAGCCCCAAAGTGAGCACTGTAAGGCTTATTTAATGGGATACTAGGGTTACGGATAGAATACATATATTGTACATAAATAAGTTTATTTATAAAGGAATACATATTAAACATCCATGAATGGAGTACAAATGCTCGTATTCATCACACTAACATCTGCCCCCACCGGGATTCGAACCCGGGACCTCTCGAGTCGGCGACACCATGAAATCCGGCGTACAAACCACTCGGCCACGGAGATCGTCTAGTTCATGCACAGTAAGGCGAAAATCGAGTGCGTCAGGATTCTAAATGTTTCTATTATTCTTAAAATATTGGGGAAGCAAATACCTCATTATATGAAGCAAACGGGAAGTAACTCTTGGGCAACTATATTCAAACTGACGCATAAGATGTGTTGATGGGGCGTCGGTGATTCATGGGAAAATGACGACTTCTTTACGCGCGCTTGACTTGGGGGTAAGCTTGCGAAGGCGTTACGTATTACGAAAAGTGTCTTCGTGCGAGGCGAATGGGAGTTAAGTGGGGGATATAAGCAAGAGAAAGCCGCAAGAGTGCGCGCGCAGATTTTCTTTCTCTCTTTCTCTTATAGCTAGTAAATGAAATATATATATATATATATATATATGTACATACATGTATATATTGTACACACACATATATATATATATATACATATAGATGGAGTTAAAGAAGTTTCACTTCAGTCGTGTGGTCATAAGCACATTTTTTTTATAACTAAGATTTACGTGATTTACACTACACCTCAAAGAAAATCGCTAGTTGCGTGTTTTGAAACCAAATCGTTCTGTGTCCCCCAGGTGATATACCCTCAAACTCGCGAAGAGATGATACGTCGCGGTCGAAGCGACGAGCAGTTGACTCGATGCCTGGAACTGGTGCAGCTGGGGTACCTAGTGGCGCGCGACAACGGATGGGACGCGGTCGAGGACTGGATGGACGTACTATCGGGCGGGGAGAAGCAACGGATCGCGGTAACGTATTAAACCCCGACGAACTTTCAGCTTTTGATGTGTTAACATCTTATAAATTGATGAACACCACTGCACGCACGAAAAAGTGTCACGTTCCGCCTGAGCCTGAGCGTGCAAGCGAGCGCGCGGAAAATGTGAGAGACACGTAAAACTACCATCCGTAAACCAACTTTACAGGCAACCAATTTTTTTCTTATGTTATGGCCCGCCTGATGGTAAGCCATAATAAAAGTTATCAGTCGCACCTTTGCCTACACCGACCCAATCCCCCATATAACTGGTAGCGTGCGACAACGAATGGGACGCGGTCGAGGACTGGATGGACGTACTATCGGGCGGGGAGAAGCAACGGATCGCGGTAACGTATTAAACCCCGACGAACTATCAGCATAAGACATACCCTCAAACCAACGAATTAGAAATTATATGGAATACGAACTGTGCTAAAAAATGGTTCCACACAAACTCGACCAAGTGGGCGGGGCGAAAAAAGTGCAATCAACACGCCGCTCATGAGATTGGTTGGGATTGCCGTTTAAGATTATCTTACCCAATGAATGGATAGCCGAATTCATTTGTAGATATTTGATTTGTTAAAGGATTTTGTTTGCGTGTCGCGTTAGTGTTAAAGTTTAGTTGTACGAGTTTAGTGCCATGTTTTAGCGGCCTTCGTTAGAGTGTAACGCTTCCATATCATTTCTAATTCGTTGCCTCACAGCCGCGAAGAGATTGTATCAATCCCAACCAACTTTCATCTTTTGATGTGTTAACGTCTTATAAATCGATGAATACTGGCTGCACGTACGAAAAAGTGTGACGTCATGTCACGTTATGCGAAGTCATGTTACGAATCACGAGGTAGTACAATGTTCCGCGATGTGTGTGAAGTGAGGTCGAGGTGTTCCTTCGTCACCGCTCATACGAATTGCAAAAAAAAATTACAAAGATTAAGCTTGTCAAAGTTTGGGAGAGGAGCTTTGTGATGACAGTTGTAAGCAAAAATTGTACAAACACGTAACATCATGCGGCATTTCAACTTAATATATCTCTGTAATGTTTTTGTTATGTAAAAAAAAATATGTGTTCATACTAGACGATACTCTACTTAACACGTGAAGGAAAAAAAGTTAGTTGCCATCCCTATTATTAGTAAGTAGATCGTTCGGAAACCAACAGATGGCGCGACTGTTCTACCACGCGCCGCAGTTCGCGATCCTCGACGAGTGCACAAGCGCTGTGTCCGTAGACGTCGAGGGACAGATGTATCAATACTGCAGGGAGGTATGTATTAATAATAATAATAATTTATTTGCATCATAAATACATTTTACAATCGTGAGGTACATTTGGTTGCCATTCAATCATCACTAAAAGGAGCTCAAGTTGTTGGAACACTAGCTAGCTACCTTACTAAGTTGACAAGACAACTTGTATGAAGGGAGTTAGACTCAACCCATGTGTTGGCTGAGGTTACAATGTCAGTTATGGCTCACAGATATGATTGCTTCAGTATAAACATTAAAAGTGAAGTTTGAGTTAAATAAGTCTAAGGAGAAAACAAAAGTAATTGTTGAATGCATGTAGGTGTGTGTGAGTTCGTGTGTTAGTGTGAGTGTGTGTGTTTGAGTGAGTATGTGTGTATGTTGTGTGTGCGTAAAAGTGTGTGCGTAAGTGTGTGTGTGTGAGATCAAAAGTGGAGGGATTAATAATAAAAAGGGTATTAATTACATCAATATTGGCTCAACACTAGAATCCAACGAATTAGAAATAATGGAATACGAACTGCTCTAAAAAATGGTTCCGCCCAAATTGCGATCAAGTGGGCGGGGCTAAAAAACTGCGATCAACACGGTGATCGTGGGATTAGTTGGGATTTCCGTTTAACACTATCTTACCCTATGAATGGATAGCCGGATTCATTTACAGATATTTGATTGGTCAAATTATTTTGTTTCGTCTATATGCGTGTTTGATTTGTTTTTTTATAATGTTCGCCCGTTACCTATTCGTATTCGTAAAAACTAAATCTGTTTCCAATTAGTCAATTCACATGGAGCTGATACGGATATATATGTGAAGTACCAACAAAACTCGCCGCTATTGATAAAGAAGTAAATTGTATTTTATTAAATTGCAAAACTGACGTCTTCCATTTATTCTTATCTTATAACACATCTTCTTGCCTTGTTTTATTGTACAAAATAGTCCTATACTCTATTCAACTTCCTCTGAAACAAAAGCTAAAGGTAACAAATAAACCAATGTTTCTGAAACTTTTTATCGAGAGTAAAGATGGCCGGTGCAACCGCACTGTTTACAAAAATTCTCTTTAATTTAGTAGTGTTATAATACATTCAAAGTTTGGGAATAGCTACAATATAATTTTGGGTCTTTTTAATATCACTTTTTTAAGTATGATTTTGTTATAAAATGAGTCGTATAGTATCAAAGGCGGCAAAGTAGGGCGAACCAAATATTTGGCAAATCAAAAAAAACTGTTTAGTCTCGTCTTTAAGGGAGGATTTTTATAATTGACATTTCACTACGATTTGTAGTTATGATGAATGTCAATGAACATAAAATCATTGCGCAAAATGAACCACAGGCAACATAATAATAAAATAAAATTTCTATATTGCCGCCTTTGATAGTAAATTATTAGAATGGCCGATTTTGAACCGAAGCTTGGTAAATATGGCCGCCTTTGACGCGAACTAAATGTTATGATAGCCGAGTATGAACAGGGTTGTCAAAATTAAAGTTTGTTATATTTAATTAATATTTTTATTGAAAATTCACAGAAATAAAGAACAAATAATAGACTGAAACAATAATCAAATTATTAAAAAAAAACTAAGATTATTTCGTAGTAAAAAACAAAACTTTTGTTTACGTAATCACATAATGTTTGAATAAAATTGCCTTTTATGGTTTTAATGATATGGACTTAAACATAAAAAATCAATTAATAATAAGAAACTAAGGACCAGGTTTTACTAAGCCGGAGTCTTGCGTTCTATTTGGAAGATTACTTGCAATTGGGCACACACCGCAGACATCATAGTATGTGTAGGACACCTATTCTAGATCAATATGTTTGATCGTCGAATCGTACGATGATCGCATCGCTCATTCGCGTTATCGCGTTGTATTAGGACAATGCCTTATCCGTGTAATTATATTTACATAGTAAAATCAAATAGGTGCCAACCCTAACCTAGTAAATAACACGAAATTATCTTAGCTTCTTATCACATTCCTCTTCCATGTATCGCTATTCCTTCTTCGTTTGCTTGTGTAATTAGTAGTACGTGTTGGAGTTTGCTCCATGATAAGTATCAAACACTAAAGAAGAAACTTTAAATCACTAAAAACACAAGACAAAAATGTATTGAACTGCACTTTCTGCCATGTTGCGACGCTATTGCAGAAACTCTTCTGATTGGTTAAAATTAAAATATGGCCGGTTATGATTGCGATATGAGAAAGATTGCCACCTTTGAAACCAAATTGTGTTTTCAATCAAGTTTTTAAGGGTATTATGGTCATCTGTAATCCTGAATGAGAGATTTTTAAGATTTGGAGCCCAATTCTCGCGGCGTAGATATTATATCGGCTTCGAGATAATATCGAAAGTAGGGATATCTATTAAAAATATCTACTGATGGTAAAAAATGCTATTCTCGTGGATTTTCGATATTCCAATGATATTGTATCTATCGTAGATATTCTTTTACTGACGAATGCGTTCCGTTTTTCTCGATTAAGTTAACATCATAATCTATATAAAATAATAATAAATTAGAGCAGAATTTGACAAGCAACAAAATGATATTTTATGAATTCCATTCATATTAAATATGAGTATATATTTTTTGAGTATAAGAAATCTCAACTTTACCTAAATTGTATGCGTATATAATTTCAACGTTATGTATAATGAAACGTCAATATTATTTAAGATTCTCCCTTTTCAGGGAAGGCAAAGGGAACAATGCCCACAAAGCCTAGTCTTTAGTTATATTAATCTTCTTTTTTTTACATTCGAATGTCGGTGTGACGCATTCTAATGTTTCTTGGAGTGTTTGGCACGAAATTTATGGAGTTTGCTTTTTCTCTAGGCTTCTGTGAGGTAGTTAACACTACAATAAAGTTCTCGCGTCCACTTGACCGGAATAACATATATTTTAAAGATTCCACTAATTCTTCAGTTGCGCAGACGGTTGTAACACCAAATCACACCAATTTTATTTCACAATATCCACTATGAACGAATTTTAGAATAATTAAAATAAGATGCCAACCGCACTCACAGAAATCCCGCCAAAACTCCGTATCGTCAATAAGAAAATGGTGTCGATTCTGGCATGATTCTCTAAACCTAAACGTAAATTTTACAACAGTGTATCCTTGTCATTCTCCATACAGAATGAAAAGGAGAGACTGATGTTAAATTTAGTTTTAAGTTTAGAGAACCGTGTCAGAATCGATAGCAATGTCATTCATAACTTGAAAGATTTCTAACCAATTTTTTGTTTAAACGTATTTTTTTTATGGGTTTAAATGGGTCCTCTTGCTTTCACAACGGCGGCGCCTTAGCACAGCAGCAGCAATCACGTCATTTATTAAATCGTTGACGAAAACATGAATCAACTCATCCATCGTTAATATAAACTGGTGTCGATTCTGGCACGATTCTCTAAATCTAAACTTAAACTTGACAACAGTGTTTCCTTGTCATTCTCTATACAGAATGAAAAAGAGAGACTGATATTAAATTTAGTTTTAAGCTTAGAGAATCACGCCAGAATCGACACCATTGTTTACCTACTTCTATATTTACTAATTATTTATGAAGGCAGTTAACAACATCTTGAGGTAACAATAATTGGCAAAGACACACGACAACACAATAAATAATAGGCAAAAAAAGTGGAAATAACAAGATTGAGATGCCAAGATCCATAGATATTTATATATCGAAGGCTCTTTACCAGTCGATGTATGTCTACTGATCATCCGTAGATAAATATCTATTGCGACATGGTGAGAATAGGGCAAAAAGGTTTTCCTTCGATAAAAGCCAGATCATTCGATATATATCGAAGGTCATATAATATCTATGCCGCGAGAATTGGGAATTGGGCCCTTGTTTTTAAATTTCCTGTGTTACCATACTCGCATCTCATTTTTGAAAATCTACCTACTTTGCCGCCTTTGATACTATACGACTCAAATATTTAACATTCGACCTAAAACTTTTTATGGTTTGTTTACCTTTTGTCTCAAAGGAATTTGAATAGATAGTGGTGTCGATTCTGGCATGATTTCTCTCAAATTAAAATTAAATTTGACAACGGGAGAGACTGATGTTAAATTTAGTTTGAAGTTTAGAGTATCATGCCGGAATCGACACTATCCTCCTTATTAATAATAATAATAATAATCTTTATTTGTTCTTCCACAATCTACAAATTACATGACAACTTATTATACTATAATTTTATATCAGAGCAATAAAATAGATTGTGAGAGACTGGTGCCTGAACTAGGCAGAAAGCCTGTATCTCAGAGCACCAGGACTCTCCCTCCCTTGTTAAATGCACATTTAGCAAATTATAGGGTCATCTTACATTTAAATTGTAGGTATAGGATGAGAAGAACACATTTTATTACAATTGTGACACGATTACCTTAAAATATTAAATGAAGACTACGCTTGGATTAGTTACTCCATATTTTGTCTCTGTCTATTGAATGACAAATGGCATTTGAGTGACATGAACAAAACACGGCGTAATTAGTCTAAGCTTATTCCTTTTTTATTAATAAGAGGGTATTAGTTTAATCTTCATTGGAATTAATTTACAGGTCGGCATTTCACTATTCACCGTGTCGCATCGCAAGTCGTTGTGGAAACACCACGATCATTACTTGCAGATGGACGGCCGCGGTGCTTACACCTTCGGGCCCATCGACAGCGAGACGCAGGAGTTCGGATCGTGATTGAGTCGAAGTCGGATCGCAGTCGCATCGTAGTAAAATCGTGTACGTTAAACAAACATAGAGGTATAAGAATTCTTATAGAATCATCATCATCAGCCTATTATTGTCCCCACTGCTGGGCACAGGCCTTCCCTTTGGATGGAATAGGGAGATTGGGCCATGACCCACCACGCGGGCCCAGTGCGGATTGGCGGGTGCTAACGACTGCAGATACAGCCGGGACCATCGGCTTAACGTGCCTTCCAAAGCACGGAGGAGCTCGAGATAATAAATTTTTGGTCACCCATCCAATGACCGACCACTGCGAAAGTTGCTTAACTTCAACTATCGCAGCCGAACGCGCTAACCACTTGCGCCATCGAGCTCCTCAATTATAGAAGAATTTCTTATAGAATAGAATTCTTATACCTCTATGTAAACAACACATAGGTGTCAATTCTGGTTTCATTCTCTAAACCTAAAATTAAATTTGACTACATTGTATACTTGTCATTCTCTATACAGAATATAAAGGAGAGACTGGTGTTAAATTTAGTTTTAAGTTTAGAGAATCATGCCAGAAATCAGATCATAATATATCTAATTTAACATAAATTAATCAATCCTCTGTTAAAAACAAAAGAAACAAATAATGTTGAAAGTTTTTAAAATAATCCAGTGACGATATTAAATTGTGTCTCAAAATAATTAACATATATTTGTATTGTATATCGGTGTCATAGTGGTGACGATTCTGGCATGATTTTCTAAATTTAAAACTGAATTTAACACCAGTCTTATTTTCATTATGTATGGGGAATGGTAAAGATATCCTGTTAACAAATTTAATTTTAGGTTTAGAGAATTATGCCATAATCGACACCATTATATACGTAATTTAACATATAAAAGATCCTGGAAGATAACAAAGATTTCATGTTAATCCCATATTCCATACAAAAAGTGTATTATATGTGTAGTTACATTCAGTGATGTGTCCAGTATTTTAGTAATTGTCAATAATTTCATTTATTTATCTGACAAATCAATATGAAAAAACCCTAGGATATGCATTGCACATTTTTGTAATCAAATGACAAGTTAAATTAATCAATCCTCTGCCTAAGAAAACGAATGAAGTTACAAGTTTTTTTTTTATAATCCAGTGACAATGCCAAAAATACCTTTTGTATGGAATGGCATACATTCAATCTGTGTCACAAAATAATTTACACAGATGTTACTTATTATAGTACCCATTCATTTTAACGAAGAATTCGATAGAATTCATTTACAACAATTTAGAAAAAACTATATGATAATTTTTTTTACCTTATAGGAATAAAAAATAATTTTATAATTTGACATGCATCGTGAAAAAATATGAATAATAATATCTTAGATTTATTAGATGATTTTAATTTATTGTAAGTTACCATTCCCATTCTTCTACGCTTTTCTTTTGTTCTCAGCAGCTTCTTTAAATTTAAGGGCTAAATAATTACTTTCTAGTGTTATTATTTAAAATAAAACATAATTATGTAGTTAATTATTATAAATGCCTATAAAATTTGATGTAAGTCAAGGAGTTATATATTCCAAAATATTTTATTAAAAAAAATAAGGATCCATTAGAAAAAGAATAATCTATGTTTCATCCAATATAATATTAACCATATTCATTACTAAGTTTATTAACAAATACTCCATGGAAATCATGGGAAGTATTAAATCATTTTTGTTGATGAACATTTTAACTCCAAATTAATAAGGCAATTTTTTATCACATTATATCGAGAGTGATGGAAAACAGAATTAAAAAACGAACAATTACAAGTTATTTTTTACTTTGTAATACTCTGGAAACAGAGTATAAACCGACATGCTGGATAAGTTTGGTTTGATGGTGACGAGAAGTGATAATATATAGTTAAACATATTATATTCTGTTGATTGTATGCTTGGTTTGCTTAAACAACGCAACGTCCAAAATGGGTTTTAGAGGGTTGCTATACACAAATATGTATTGGGATACTCAGATTTAATTAAATATTACGGCAAAACTATATTAGTAACAATTTTAAATGCTTTAAGGAGATATTGAACTTATTTATTAAAAATTATGTTATACTCAATTTTAGGAAACACAAAATGTGTTTTATTAGCGTTACATGTATACCTATTTTATTAATAATTCCTACTCGTTTGTGTTATTCGTACTAGGTGGAAATGAGACTACTTGGGTCTATTAATAATTCCAACAATGCAAAATGTTATTGTTTTTCTTTAAAATGTTCAAAATATATAGCTTTAGAATTTTTTCACATCATTTATAGCCGTTCAGCATGTTAATCTTAGCACATAATTGATGCATTTGGTACAAATAGCCAAAATAATGTATAAAGAGTCTGTGCAGAAAGAGAATGGGATTTAGATTGGAGGGCGCTGTAGTGCTTTTCTACCGTATTTGTAAGGTTTTACCCCTTTTAGACATGATTAAATACAAAAAACCGCAAGAAAAAAATCACAACAACAAACAAATCCGTATCAATACAAAACTTTGACGTTTTACAGATTGCTGGGTTTGATTGCCGAATAAAAATCTTAATGTTAGTTCCGTTTTTCGCCTCGCCCATTCTTTTTCCGCACAGACTCTAATCTGTAATTAATTATGTATTATTTTATTATTAATTTGAACTTTTTATAATGTTGTTTATGGAAATTTCTCGGAAATCGTTTTACTGTGTGACAATAAATACCTATAAACTATTCTATGTTTTAAAGCCTTAGACATATTCGATTAAATTAATTGCTTCAACAAAAAAATCATAATGATATATTGACATATTATTGTATAATTAATTAGGTTTTGGCAGGTTCTGTTATGTGAAAAAAATGTATTTTAATTTGCAACTACTTATTTCAATAAAAAAGGATGAAACTATATTTGTCCTTATGTAAAAAACCGAGCATGTTTGTTAACCATCTCATACCAACTGTTACTATTGGTTAAACTAACTGATACAATCAAAATAGTTGTGGTCTCGGTTCATCAGCATCTGGGACCTAATTTAGGGTGTATTCCGTAATATATACCAGTATACTGGCCAGTGCTAATGACGTCATGAATCGACGCTATACTGGTGAATTGTTCCAACATATATTGGCCAGTGCACTGACGTCATAAATCGACGAAATATTAAAAATAGTGCGAATAAAGAATATTTTGTATTCACCTCATCATTTAAGGAATTATTTTTGTTCGGATGCCATTATTGTTCTTTAAATAAAAAAGAAATAAAATTCGAATGCATCTCACGCACGCTCATTCATACGTCATAATCGTTTTCCCGGTAAAAATATGTTAGCATACCAGTACAATATGGCGTCGGATTCGTGACGTCATTACCACTGGCCATTATACTGATGTTTATATCGGAATACACCCCCAAAGTTGTGAGATACTAGCGTTGTATTTGCTAATTTATATGTATATTAAGATGCTACAACTATACCCTGTTAATATCTCTGTGATAGCTGTTGATTTTTGTTGTCTTTATTATTTTATGGAGGGTGATGGATCAATAAAGAGGGTTGAGGATCAATATGTGTTTTATTTTGTAAGAAATAATGTGGTTATGATGAAAACTGGCAAGACTAGAAAAAGACCTACCATAGAAATTACCTTCCTTGTTACTTCTAGGAATGATTGTACAGAAATATTTACGTATTTTATTGAAGTGAACCTTCTTCACTCTCGATCAAGACTCTTTGCAACAGGATATAGATAGGGTAGTGGAGTGGAGTTTTAAAAATAAATTGTACTTCTACGTGGACAAATGTTCCGTATTATCGTTTAGTCGAGCGCGTAGCCCGAGTCACCATCAGTACTACATGGACAGCATGCCACTGAAACGTGTATCCGAAGTGAAGGACTAAGGCGTGCGCTTCACTACCGATGTGAATTTTCGACAGCATATCGTAGAAGTTTGTAAGAAAGCTTACCGGAATTTGGGCTTAGTTTTACGTCAAGCGAACGAATTCACAAATCTCAGTGCAATAAAAGCTTTATACGCATCCCTCGTAAAAAGCCATTTAGAATGCAATGCTTTAGTCTGGTCGCCACAAGAAGCGAAATATAAATTAATGTTAGAACGCATCCAGAACAAATTCGTGAGATTTATTTTTTTGAAGCAGTATGGTGTGTATTCAGGCTTTCCACTTTTGTACCCTACTCTGTTCGCACTAGGCATGACGGGCTATTTTAAATTAGAAGTAAGGAGGGAAGTGTCTCTGTCCACTTATTTATTCAAAGTGATTCGTGGTAAACTAAGGAACCCAGAGATTCTTCACACAGTTCAGTTGTGTATGCCCAACGAGTACGCGGGGCGACGGAGGCAGCCTCCCCTGTTGTATGTGCCGCGCGCACGCACTAACCTGCAGCACTGCACGCCCCTCACGCGCGCTCTGCGCACGCTCAACACGCTGTCTCTGCACATTGACTTGTTTCTTCAATGCACATTGAATGAATTCACACGGGCCGCTTATTGTATACTATCATAAAAATGTTTATTTTATTTTCGTGTTTTTTTATTTTTTAGTATAATAATTGATTGTATTGTAACTGCTCTATTGTATTAGGTTATACCTGTAATGATAGATGTAAGTGATTATTAAATAAATAAATAAATTCATAACGCACGCTTGACTTGGGTGGTAAGCTGGCTGGTAAAGAAAATGTGGGCATGCACTGCTTTCTCTTGCTTATATCCCCCGCTGAACTCCCGTTCGCCTCGCCCGAACACTCTTTTCGTAACGCTTAACGCATAATCAAGAGAAAGCAGTGCGTGCCCACATTTTCTTTCTCTCTTTCTCTTATAGCTAGTAAATGAAATATATATATGTACATACATGTATATATTGTACACACACATATATATTATATACAGGCTGTTACAGAATTTCGAAATAAAATTTGTAGGTATGTATTCCGAAATAAAAATTTGTAGGTATCTGAGCGGGGCGCAGGGGCGCCTGGGGGAGAGAGGGGGGTCTGTTTAGGTAGTAGTAATCGTACGCATTTATAGGGTTGTCATAGGCAGGTGTAAAACGATATTTTTATTTATTTAATTAGAAAATAAAAGTGGTCTGAAAGACGTCAAACTTTCGTAGGTAATTCTATACAAGGAACACATCCAAACCCTAAAGTTTTATTTCGGACTTTTGTCACACCCTGTATATATACATACAGATGGAGATAAAGAAGTTTCACTTCAGTCGTGTGGTCATAAGCATACTCGTTTTTCTTTTTATTGTCACATCTACTTCTAACTTGGATCCTAAACCAAAATTAATGATGGCAGAAGATGATATTTGCTTAGTATTAACACAAAATAAACATAACAGTAGGTAATCTCATGTATGTACTTAGCACAGCTTTTTTTTTATTACGCAGGCAAAACCTCTATTTACAGTCGTTGATGCCCTTAAGGGGCACACCATCGAACGGATCTCACACCTAGCCTCTCGCTAGTCTCACGGGTGCGAAACGGAAAAGCCGTTAAAAGCGCTGCTAACGAGCACTTGCGGCATATTATCCGCTAAAAACCCTGCACATACCCTCTACGCTGTTAAGTGCGGAACCGCGAGATCGCCGTTGAGGGACTTCACCACGCTCGGCGGTCGCGCTAGGATTATCAACATTGGCTTATGCACATAAAATCTATCACGGTAGTGGCACTCTTATTTAGTTGTTTGATTTATTGTCGAGAACGAAACAAAAAGAAAGGAAGTATTAACCAATAATAATTAAAATATTTACTTTTTAATGTTTCCTTATATTACAAAAAAAAAGTAACAATTAAAAATTTGGAATTCAAACAATTACCTACATTAACTTGTTTTATTTTCCTCTATTTTTTCACAAAAAAAGTAAAAAGTTTTTGTCTCTTTGGTGAGTAGAGGTTTGAGATATTGTTTCCGTGTGTGTTGCTCGAGCGCACTTTGTCTGTAGATTACCTTCTGTTATGTCTATTTTGTGGTACTACCCCCAATAAAAACATTGAGAACGGTAAAATGCACGCAAAATAACGCTTACATACTATCATGGCACTATTTCTACTAATAATCCCATAAAAAATCTGTGGGCAGCAAAAATTAATTACCTGCAGCATTCATTTTCCCGTGGAAGTTCCTGATGCGTGAATCAATTTCGTAGAAGCGCAAACTTGAAGTGACGTCATTACCTATTTAAATTTCCCGCATAAAGCCTACTCGCGTTGTGTGACGTAAAATGACATTTACAGTTCATTTCACGTTATAAATATTCATTACATAAACAACAATAATCAAGAAGTGAATAATATCAATAAATAAATCGAATTAATCTTAAAATAGATCATTATAAGCTTATTTATTTCTTATTATCAGTGTATTAACAATTTATTTCGAAGAAAAGTAAAATCATATGGTTTGCTTAACAAAAAAATCTTAAAAAGGAACGCAGAAGAACAGCGTTTTGCATCAGCTGTTGTAGTAAAAAAAATGTTAACGGGATATCGCGAAGGCAACTGGTCACACCGACGGCCACATCAAAATCTGGGGGTCTAGCGTGTGACCCTGTTATTTCTATTCTGCAATAAAATAGCTGTGTAATCTAAGATAAGCCTTACGCCATTAAAATAGTGATAAAGTGGAAATTCTAGTGCAATTTATGTGGAAAATATGGAACGTGCTACAGGAACAGAAGTCTACGGGTGTGGCTCGCCTCAAACTACGGACATAACGCTGAATATACAAACTACAACGGGTGGTAACTTTTCAATCAGCTTGAACGGTAAAAATACAGTGGAGCATCTGAAGAAACTAGTGTCCAAGAAATTAAAAGTGTCAAAAGATCGGATATGCCTCCTGCATCGCGAAAGGTGAGTAAAATAAAGACGCCAAGCTTCTATTGTCAAACATCACGGAAATAATGTTGCGTCGATACGATGACGCATCCGCGTCCTTTGACTCCGATATTGATGTACGGTTTTGTCTTCCCAGACAACTGAGGGATGGCACTCTCGAAGAAAATGGCCTGTTGGACGGATCGCGAGTTATTCTGCTGCCGAGCGTCGAGACAGGCCTCTTGGTGAGTACGTCACATTGTTTCGAAATCCCAATTTAGTACCTCATGATAATCACGTGTTTCATAACAATGTGAAACTAATCAATAGTTATTTATCTTTGTTATAAATGGTTATTGCATTTATTGACTAATTAGATGGTCCTTTATTAACATTGCAATTGGTAATTGTTTACAGAGTCAAAGACCTGAGAATTCTGTGATGCAAGCATTAGAATCCTTAAATGACACACAAGTTAATGATTTCTTGAGTGGGAAGTCTCCTTTAAATTTAACCATGAGGCTGGGTGATCATATGATGCTGATTCAACTTCAACTATCAACATTGAACTCTAGTTCTTCAGGAGGTTCCCGATCCCTACGCACATCTACTCCCACTAAAAGCTCATCCTCCAGCCGCACCAAGTGTGATGCCCGAGAAACATCCTGCCCTCAGAGCGCCCCACAGAAACCTTCAGAAACTGATGATGCATTTGAAGATAGCAACAAAACAAAACAAGAAAGCAGTACTCATGTATTACAAAAACAAGATTTGGAAATGATACAAAATGCTTTTGATTTATATAGATCAATGGCAGAAGAGAAATATGCTGAAAAGTCTGAATCTTGTGATGAAAAGGAAGAATCAATGGACACCACAAACTGTACTCTCTCAGATCTGTCTAACACATCTTTAGAGAATGAACAATCTCCAATCAAATCATTATCTAATTTGGTGTCTAGTCCTATTGATGCATCTACACCTGAAAGTAGAGAGGCTGCCCTTGTAAACACTGTAAAAAATAATTTAATAGATTTATTATCGCAAAGTAAACTTAGTAGTGAAGTGATCCCTTCTACAAGTGCCATTTGTGACCAACCATGTCCATCTACATCCTCCCTGACTCCAGACAGTTCCCTAAGTGATGACAGTGACAACTTTACTGATCAAAGTTCATTTCTTGCTGAGAGCACTATTGATGAGTATCCTATGGAAAATCTTTTTAATAGTGCAGTTGACAAAGGTCTCTTTGAAGAACAAGATGAGTCAATGATGGACAGGGAGATATCAAATTTGGCTACAACTAGTCATGGGGTCCAAGAAACTACAGCAGGGCCGTTGCCTTCCTTCCAAAGCATAAATGAACCATTAAAGAATAAGCGCTTCCAATATTTACTTCATAAAACTTCAAAGTTTAAACATCCTATTGGTCAAAATAAACAGAAAGCTTTCATGCAATCTGTAGTGAATAAACATAAAAAGAGAATGCAGATAAGACAAGATAGCAATACTGCACAACCTTCCACATCTCGTACAGATCCATACATAACAAATTCTAGAAAACTAATCCTCCAACCTAGTAGTGGACAGACTGATGATGATGCTGTACCTTCAACTTCTAAACAAATACCATTTAAAGCACCAGTTGCACCTAAAAAACCTCAGAGAGCCTCACCTACACCGCCTGTTGACACAAAAGCTCTTATAGAAGCTTCAAAAAATTTAACTCAAAAACTTAAGAAACTATCAAAGGAGGTTCTGACTAACAAAATTGCTTTGCGGACTGCTGAGGAGGCAGTGCGCACGAAGATAGGCCCTGGAGCAGTGATAGAGTCCATGAAGCATCATGGCAAAGGAATATATTCAGGAACATTTTCGGGCACTCTTAATCCAGCATTGCAAGACAGGTAATTCATTTTCATTATTCTTACCAGTGCATTATGTAAAAAGAATACTGGAAAAAGTGGTGGAGGTGTATAATCACCTACTCTACAGCATAAGGGCCAGATTTTTTGTAAATGATGCAACCTCTACTATTAAATAAAAATATAAATTATTATTCACTTTATTTCTGAATTGATTATTTATAATCCTTCATTACTTTAATACCTGTTCACAGTTAATTTCAAAAGAAAATTAAGAAATGTAAAACTTAAAAAAGTTCGGAATATTAAGTACTAAAACTATCGTGCTATTTAAACATGGAAATTAATAGTTGATTGATAAGACTGTTTTGAATTTCAGATATGGCAGACCAAAGAGGGACATTTCCACTATCATACACATACTGAATGACTTATTGTGTGCCACACCACCAATTGCTCTAGCTTCGGTGAGTGAAAATTTATTACTTTTATAACCACATACTGTGAAGCCTCGATGATACAGGGCGAGTTTACTAGCTACAAGCCAGCGATTTTTCTAGTAGATTTTAAACTCGCCCTGTGCCATCGGCTCTTTTACCATCTGCTACTCTATGATACAGGGCAAATTTACAAGCAGGTAATAACTATTGGTGTGGCAAATTTTATCCAAATTTGTTCAGCCGTTTATTTGTGAAAGAATAACGAACTTTTGCATTCATAATACTAGCGGCCGCCCGCGACTTTGTCTGCTATTTTTCAGAGACAAAAAGCATCCTATGTCTCAATCCTGGTAATAAAGTATATCTGTGCCAAATCTGTTCAACCATTTTTGAGTGAAAGAATAACAAACTTCGGCATTTATAATATTAGCAGGAAGGATAGGAATAATATGAATGAGTAGGATAGTTGTTTCACCTTGATAAAATATAGTCTATGTTACTCGGGACATTTTAATGATGAATGAGTAATAATTTAATATATTGACATAGTGAGAAATGTTAATAATAATGAAATATGCAATTAATTCAATATTATACTTGTTTATGAATACATTTTTAGGGTTCCGTAGCCAAATGGCAAAAAATGGAACTCTTATGTATTTGTCATGTCCATCCGTCTGTCCGTCCATATGTCATAGCCACTTTTTACCGAAACTATAAGAACTACACTGTTGAAACTTGGTAGGAAGATGTAATCTGTGAACCTCATTAAGATTTTCACACAAAAATAGAAAAAAAAAACAAGAAATTTTGGGGGTCTCCATACTTAAAACAGAAACTCATTTTTTTTTGTCATTCCCATACGTGTGGGGTATCTATGGATAGGTCTTCAAAAATGATATTGAGATTTCTAATATTATTTTATTCTAAACTGAATAGTTTGCGCGAGAGACACTTCCAAAGTGGTAATACGTGTGTCCCCCGCCCTGTAACTTCTAAAATAAAGAGACTGATAAAACTAAAAAAATATATTATGATGTATATTACTATGCAAAGTTCCACCGGAAATTGGTTTGAACGAGACCTAGTAAGTAGTTTTTTTTAATACGTCATAAATCAAAAATACAATTAAAAAAATACACTATTATTAAAACATTGAGCAAAGTTACAACAAACTGCAAGAACTTTTCTATTATGTGACTTGCTGCTACGGAACCCTCATGAGCGAGTCCGACTCGCACTTGGCCGCTTTTTTTATTATTATATAATTTTATCAATTTAATTTTGCAATACCCTTACAGGGTCATGTACTATAGCTAAGAATATATATTATAAAAGCCGTTTTTTATTTGACTGTACTTCCTCGACATAAAAAATTAAGATAGAAACTTAGATCATATTTATGGTCCCAACTTACCACTCAAAATAATCATTAAACATAGGTGTCATTCGGAACCACTAGCTTCGGTCCTGAATGCCGCTTCAAAATCATTTATTAATTCCATGTCCCTATCAGGACCAGTGGTCCCGGTCCCAAATGACTACCGACTCATATGTGATTTTTTTTAACTTTTGTACATGATAGCAAATGAATAAATATTTTTTTAAAAACCTTAAACTTATTTGTAGTTTATTTCTTACAAAAATTAAAATCTATCCTCTTTGAAACAAATATTACTATAGATTTATGTATGATTTAACAAACGATGTCATACCGTCATAGTCATATGAGATATCAATATAAGCAAATATATATTATTTTATTTAATACTTTTGTGTTTATTAATTTCAGAAGGAATCCAAACACTCATGCTCAGCAAGCAGTATGGATGAGTCCAACAAGTGTGTGGGTTGCAGTCATGCATCCTGCTCGTATGGGCAATGTGATGGCCACCTGCCGTCCACTTCCGCGGCCGGGGCGAAGCCCTGCACCTGCGATCATACCGAATGCCAGTGCAGCAGATTACACCCCAGCAATTGCACTGCCTGTGCTGGAAAATCCACAACGGGGGAAACCTGCAAGAAATGTGATACAGCAAAAACCTTAGCTATGGAAAACTCCAAAACCAAATGCAAACTGGAACAACTAAGGCTCGTGATGCAACAAAAGAAACAGAGACGTGAAGCGAGAAAATTAAAGACTCTCCCTTATACAAGCGCACCGCCTAAATCTCTCTCGTCCCCGGAGCAAACCACCCCCATACAGGAAGAGATAGAGACGGTTGCTTAACACGCGTTTATATTTTAATTTACGTAAGAACCGCGCCTTAAACTTGAGCCTTAACGGTACGCCGCCATTTTGACGTTACTTTTGTATGGTAATAACCCTCACGGAATTGTGGACAACATGATGGCATAACGTTAACACGCAAATATTTACATACTTTGTGCGTTGGCCAATTGGAGATATTTTGTTATGAATAAATTTGGTCCTGCTTAAATATATTGAAGTGGGGAAACCGTCTCCAGTTGACGAATGCTTACTTACTATGTAATGGCTAATTGCATATTCTCATTTGACACAATGCCTTTTGAAATGCGAGTGTAATGGCTTTTATAATTTATGATAAATGTGAATATATTCTAGTGGAATTCTGTCCCACAATTTGAAAGATTAAGACTGACTTTCACATCCTTGTGGCAGTGAAATATATAAGCATATGATGATGCTAGACATCTGAGTTCGGTGCATATACAAGACATCTAAAATGTTTTGGATTGTGTGTGTGTGAATAAGAGGTAATGCGTCAGGGGTGGACGGCTTAAAATATATTCAAAATTACCATTTGACTATGTTCAGTTTGTAGACGTAATATTATTAAGTGCTATTATACGCATGTACAAAATGATACAACATAAAATAGCAAAATCAATAGTATAAATAGATATAGTAACCAGATAAGGTCCGTTTTATAGTTGCCTGGTGCGGCTCCAAATTAATTTTTTGTTGTTATATTTTAGAGTATATTTTATTATACATATTATTGGTTCAGTCAAGTTTTAGACTTTCTTATACCTAGTTTAATATTTTTAAATACACGATTGATAATATGACTTTCGAAATTAAGACACAGGTTTAAAACAATAATAAAATGTATCCTATACATACTTGGGGATGATACTTTACATTTTGTTTTAATATAAGGGGGCAACTGTAAAGATTTAAATTATGTTTATAGAACAAGGACTACTCCAAAATTAACTTGTAAATAATTGGCACTGTTATTCTAAAGTTATTTTATTTGTTTTCTTTCTCCTTACACGGATATGTTGTTAAATTTAATAAATGTTTTCTTCATAAAACACCATTCATTTTTTTAATAATTATTTTCTACTATAATTTGTTATTTAATATAAATATGTAAAAGAACACCAAGCGCTTTTAAATGCAATGCAATCAAACTAAATATGACGAGACAAAATAGGCGCACTAGATTAGGTGTAGCTTTGTGTAAATACATAATCTATTATGCAATATATCGATAGCGGTAAAGTGCTTTTTGACTATACTTCGATTTTATATAATTATATAAACTAAATGAGAAAGTTTTATCGTTGAATGCCTAGAAATAATTAAGGAACATGTTTATTTGTAAAATAATGTGTGAATACTAAATCGTAAAAGTGTAACGATCAATAATGAAATGAACAATCACTATGCAGAGATGAAATATTTTTAAACCTAGGTACAGACGGGCGTTAAAAGCATTTTTATTTGGACGATTGGAGAGATGGTTTGTTAATGAAGCGTAGAAATCTTTTGTCGTAGGGTCAGCAGGGTGCGCTTATTTTAAACTGTGATTAGAAGTCAGTTTACAATCGGTGTTTTTCATATTGCCACAATGAAGTTTGTTAAATTGAGTAGTAACTGATGGACAACCTTGGACTGACTATTCAAAGTCAAGTAAATAAAAAAATGTAACTTAATAATCATATACCCATTTTAAATCTAGAACCACACTACTAAATTGGATGTTTGCTAAGCAAAAATAAAAACAATATTCTGGTATCTAAATCGTAACTATAATTAAAAAAGAATAACAGCTATAATCGCGTTGCTTACAAACCGTAAATCTTAATTAGAAGAATAGCGAAAACTACCTAAATAAATAAGTAAGACCTAACATACTACCGTTAATAGTACAAATTAATCTCACAAATACCGGTTAACTGTATACTCAAACTGCTCGTACATTAATGAAGTGGATGATCTGGTAGGCCTTCTTAGAATGAAGTCTTCCATTTGTGTTTCTGTATTACGTCCTTGGAGGGATCGCTCTCGTGTTGGTAAGGGATTCCTCAGAGTTTGAAGCAATAACTTATGTCGCTACTCGCTACCAAGTGCCTATTAGTAGGGTAGTCGTGCCATGTGTATGTGACCTTAGATTCAATTTAGATAAAGAATCTTCGGCGATGCTGTTCCGTTGATCTCTTACCAATTTGTCGATCTGGGTTCTGTAAGATCTCATTGTAAGTATATGTATTATAATTCAAATTTATATTCCACACGATTTATTATTATGAATGGTTCGTAATACTAGTTTGTTAATTCAGCCGTCTGTAAATATATTTGTTACCAATCGTATATGTTTAGTCGTGAGTTTTTGTTATAAGGTTTGAGGGATTCGTGATTGTTTTTTTTTTGTCTTTGTATTTGCATGTCTAGTGAGGCGAATAAAGTTAAATAATAACAAACCTACTTTGTTGTTTAATGTTCTGCCCTTTTAGTAAAATAATATCCTGTTACCCTGATTCACTAAAGGAACATAAATAAATAAAATATTCTAGTTAGATAAAATAAAATATATGTATTTTCTTTATAAAATGTTTAATTTATCGATTGTCATGACGCGTGTCAACGTAATAAGTATAATCTATCACATAATCATTCCGATCGAATGAGAAACACAACTTTTAATACGTGCTTAAAGATCTGATATGCAATCAACAATTCACAACACAATATTACAATACTTCTCATAGGGTATATATAATACGTCTTTTACATACTGTTCAAAGCACAAACTTAAAATTAATTTCAAGTTAAGCTGAACGGCATTCTTAACATACCTAACGAAGGGCTTACATACAATCTAGGTAGAGAAACAAAACAACAGAGTGTGAGCACGGGAGGTCGATACAAAAAACAACTTGTGTACTTCTCGTAAATTAATTTTATTATAAAGTTCATTTCATATAAATTAGCACATAACCCACACGGCGGCACGCACACAATCTGAGCCGGCGTGAAACTGTCTCTCGCTTCGAGAACTTAAAAAAAAGGAGAAATCCATCGAGCGGCACTTTCGCGTCGGAGATGACGATTCTAAAGTAACTAGGACTGACCTTCGCCTATTCTTTTTTGCAATGCGACATGTTACAAAGCGGATATTACCATTAACGATATTTTACTATTACAACAGTGTCGTTCGTTCTATTCAAAACTAGTTTTCATTGAAAACTATTCTTCTTGCACGCCGTGAACCAAAACGCGAACTATGGTAATAATTCGTGTCCGATTGATGAATGGATATTATAAAAATTATATACACCTAATAATCACCCGTGTAACATGCAACATTCGGTGAAACGAATCTATCTACACTGGTCATAGAATAACCAACTAATTTTTTCTAAAAAGAAACACGTTGATTATACTGTTTATTTTTACTTAAATACTCTGATTTACTGTAACAGACTTCGAACATTTAGCTTAACAACGGCTGTTAAAAAAATTGACGAGTAACTTTAAACTATTATTGTTCACATGTCACATCACTGTTGGAAGTCAGTCCCGGTTTCTGCACTTAGAAGAGGAGAGTGCTCATGCCTCCCATCTCTGCTTGCTCTTTGACGAAGATCTCGAAGTATTGGTATATGATGGTGACGGCCAACAGTATTCCTGTGCCCGAGCCGATGGCTCCGAGGAAGTCAGCGAGCACTGATAGGGCTCCGATGCAGAGGCCTCCGAAGGCTGCAGCGGTGGGGATGTATCGGTTGAGCTCGTGGATCATGGAGTTGTCTCGGTGGCCACGCATAACCATCTGTTGTTCCTTCAGCTGCTTCGCAACCTGATGGAATTGACAAATTGTTAACTGCTACTCGTAAAGTACTGAAATTAAAGTGGGTGCAGGAGAAACATGGAGTAGGAAGGCCATGGACAAATAGCTTTGGGAAACTAGAGGAGGCCTTTGTCAAAAGACAATCGAATTAAAATTTTAAGTTAATGTCATATAATGGCAGCAGTCTAAATAAAGAAACGATATTAAATACCACGTGCGCTCAAAATGTGTCCCAATCAAGAAGTGCTTGAACACCACTCAAGCACTTCTTGGTTCGCAATCACGCGCGGACCGTTGAAAAGTCAAGATGCAGCAGAGCTCCGTGAAATAATGCGAATAAAATACTTATAGTACGTAAAGTATCGTTTTTTCGTTAGGTATATAATCAATATTTGATTATTTGATGCAAATTTTGTTGTAATACTTGTTTTACACTGATTTAATATAAAATATTTGTAATATTCAAATACATGGTCAGTTATATAGTCGTCTCTTTACGTACAGTCGCCATCAGATATATCTGATCATACAAGATGACCAAATACATCTGAACAGTTAAAATGTCAATAAGTTCTATACACTACAAGTGACCCTAAATATCTGATCATTCATTACTTCAATAATATCTGAGCAGATGCCTGTCAATAATATCTGAACATACAACTTTTCAAAAATATCTGAACAATTTTAATAGGACCTCTTAATTATTTATTTATAATAAGATGACGCTGGCAGTTAAACACTTTCCAGTTTTTATTCTTATCACCTCTGTCATGTGTCATGCACAAATAAATTCAAGCAGCTTGCTTACGTATTAGTTCATACCATAAATTAACTATAATTAATATGAGTTCGTACCGTATTGATGCGGAAATGAAACATAAAATAATACAACTAAAAAATGATGGTTTATCCGTAAAAGATATCGCCGATAGCCGTACGTATCACGGAGGAAAATGCTAAAAATCAATTGCCCACAAAACATGAAACTTTATTCACAAAGTATAAAATTGTATTTATTTCAGAGAAATACTGTATATTTATGGCTAGAAAGATGGCAGCAAGGAGAAACATTAAATAATCATGTTTCATTTGGTCGCCCGCGTATTACTACAAATAACCAAGACATAGCTATTATAGATAAAGCCAAAAATGACAGATTTATAAACACTACACAATTTTCAAGCACATTCGAAATATCCACTAGCACCATTAGAAGACGATTAAAAGAAGGAGGTTTAAAAAATAGAGTACCGGCAAGAAAACCAACTCTCACGCCAAGGCACAAAATGCAGCGGCTACAATTTGCAGCTAATTATTTAAATTTTAATTTTCAAAACGTTATTTTCATGGACGAAAAGGTTTTCTGCTCATCAGATAATGGGCGATTAAGTTTGTGGCGACCCGAAAACACACGTTACTTAGAACAAATGTGCCTAATCGCCGGAGTGGACGTATTTCAATTGGATTTTGGGGATGGATGTGCAAAGATGGTCTTGGTGAGCTTGTGGACGAATGAATGCAATGAATTATAAGGAACTTCTGGAAGATACTTTTCTTCCTACAGCTCAAGTTTTTTATCCAGAACAACAAATTACATTCCCACAAGACAACAGCTCAGTACATAATGCTCGTACAGTACAGACATGGATTAATGAACAGAGAGAACTAACTTTAATCAAACTACCACCAAAAAGTCCAGACCTCAATCTCATCGAAAACCTTTGGGGTAAAATGGTGCAAGAGTGGAATGGGAATCAATGTCGAACAACAGAAGCCTTAAGGCGACATGCAAATGATGTTTGGGAATCGTTCAGAGGTCGAGGATTTTGTGAGAAGGTAGTTGGTTCCATGAGGAAACGTTTACAAGACGTATTAAATGCAGAAGGAGGTTACACAAAATACTAATGTTTCATGAGAAGTATATAATTGGTCAGCCTTTAAATAATTTGGTCGGCACAAAAAGATTTTGTAAGCAATTTAAAAAATCAGGCAGCAATCCTTGTTCGGCAAATAATTATATAATGGTCAAAAATTTAATATGAGAGTATACAAGATGGCTCATTTAAATGGGTCAGTTTGGGAAAGTCTGAACTATAATATATACGAAGATCTGTTCTTAGGAACTATGTCATCGATTTTAATAAAAATTAAAACTGCATTCATACATTTAAGAAAAGCCCTATGGTCAGCTCGGGAATCGAACCCGGTCGTTTTGAAAAAAAAACTAACACTATTTCCTATTTCTATTTATTAGTAAGATAAGTTACCTATACGTGTTAAATTTTGTTTTAAAAAAACGGTGGTCACTTAGAACCTCTACTGAAATAATTTAAATTATGTGACAAAAATGCATTTTACTCATTTTAGACATCACGTTTAATAGAAACATTTACTGCTTCAGACCTACATAATCGATATTTAAATAGAAATAGTGTAAGTTTTTTTTCAAAACGACCGGGTTTGATTCCCGTGCTGATCACAGGGTTTTTCTTAAATGTATGAATGCAGTTTTTATTTTTATTAAAATCTTGTTCCTAAGAACAGATCTTCATATATATTATAGTTTCAGACTTTCCCATCCTGACCCATTTCAATAAGCCAACCTGTATAATGAGAGTGGTGGGTTACCCGGGGAGAGGAAGACCGAAGAAAAGATGGATAGATTGTGTGAATGAGGACATGGCCAGTAAGGGAGTGAATGTTGATATTGCAAGTGATAGAGGAGAATGGAAGCGGAAGACATGTTGCGCCGACCACAAATAGAATTGGGAAAAGGGCATGCAAATGATGATGGTCAAAAATGAAATCATAAAAAGGCAGCTTACAATAACATGGATCTGAAAGATTTTATAATCCATGTCTGTACTGTAGATTGGTTAGCAGGAGAAAATATGTCTATAAGCAGTATATTTGAATAGTATGCATATTTAAAAACCATTCAAGGGCGACTCGGACTCGCACACGAAGGGTTCCGTACCATTATCTAAATAAATATTTTTATATTGAATTAAATGTAATTTGCAGTTTAATGTAAATTGCGGTTGTGTTTTTTTAAATTCGTCATATTATTTGTAAATAATATGACGTATTTAAAAAAACAAATTACTTGATCTCGTTCAAATCAACTTTTGCTAGAAGTTTGCATGTAATGTACAGACACGAGCTTTAATCTGGGCCCCACCTTTTAATATCGTGTAGCAATCTGCTGCAAGCTGTATAAAGCTAATATTTTAATGCAACGTCAATGTCATAATGTTTACCATTGACAACTTTACGTTTCTAGGGGCAACCATGCAATTATGTCATCTGAAGCGACAGCAAAAGATCATTTCCGATGTTATGTTATGTTCCGTTTCCGAATTATACTTTGTAAAAATGTCACATTACACTCTTTTCTTCACTGACACTGACACGAAATAGTATTTTGTAAAGAGGTTATCATTTCAAGGGTCGATTCGTTATGACATTATGTCATCAAAACACTATCAAACTAAAATTTCGACCTTATTGCATTATGAATTCTAACAACATTTAGTGGAAATGGGTCCCATATTAAATTTATAGACCTATCAATTTTATAGACCTATCCATACCCCACACGTAAAGATTTGATAAAAAAAAATTCTAAGTCCATACGTTTTTTTTTCTATTTTTGTATGAATATCGTTTTTTTGCCATTTGGCTACGGAACCCTAAAAATGGTGAGCAAAATAACTAATTGGTCTGCGTTTTTGTTGAAAAGTCGACAATATACGTTACGGCCGTCTACGTCTGTTAGAAATTCCCGTCTAAACGGGCATTGATAATATTGGGAAATTATTAAGCTAATAATAATACGCTAATTTCAAGAACCTTACTAATTGCCTGATAACTTTTTGATTTGATCTCATGTATAATTATAAGAATAAAACATTATGTTACTATTTAATTTTAAACTCATTGTATCAGAAGTTGCTTTTTTTTATTTCGATCTCGATTATAATTTTATAATAATAATAAATACTTAAGCTTAAGCATCTACTGAGGTAGGTACCAAGTTAATTCGTTTACATTTTTTGATTATTTAACTCAATAAAAATTTATAAGAATTAAAATTGTTTTTTATTAATTTTCACTTTTATACATACCCAAACCAAACAAACACATCCACTCAGACAGTAAATAAAATTTTTGTAAGGATGGTGCCCAGTTTGAGCATGACAAGTACAGAAATCCATTTTCCACTGCAATGGAAATAGGGGGACAAATGTTTCCTCCAAATTATTACTTATTTCTATTGCGGTTAAAAAACGCAGTTGTCTTATTTTTAAATAAATTTCTAATGAGATATTGAGAATTTAATCTATAGAATAAAATAAAAACATAACTTCTCGTTAATTATAAAAAATAAATAGAGAAAAAATTAGGCATCTTCCATTTCTACTACTCGTGGTGACCTACACGAATGATTTTCTGATAGATTTTTATTCCCTTCTCATCTTATTTATTCCTTATATTTAGCCTTTGTTTTTAGTTCATCCTTTCAATCACGCAGTAACAAAATATGTAAGCCCAGTGCATGATCTGCGTAGATACATAATCATTGACGTGTTCAGATATTTTTGAATAGTTGTATGTTCAGATATTATTGACAGGCATCTGCTCAGATATTATTGAAATAATGAATGTTCAGATATTTATGGTCACTTGTAGCGTATAGAACTTAATGACATTTTAACTGTTCAGATGTATTTGGTCACCTTGTATGCTCAGATATATCTGATGGCGACTGTACCTGCTATATTGCTAACAGCGCATTCAGAATTGCGCGTAGAGTCTAGAAGAAATAAGGTCTATATTCTTCTGCATTTTGAACTGTCATAACTCTCTGACGCATGCGTTCTAATGAAGACCGTATACAGTATGCATTAAAGGTGACTTTCAATGTTTAAATAATGCCTTATATTGTTTTTGGCAACGAGATCATCTTACGGAGCTCCGTGGGTCGTCCAATCGTACCTTTTGGACAGGTTTCGGGCACGATTTTGTTCGTGTTGGTGTATCCAGGGTATTTAATATCGTTGGAATAAAGGCTTATTTTATTATTTTTCTATTATACTGCTACTCTTGTCTGGTACTAATCCCTCAACTATCTAAGTAAGGTAAGAGCCAATACAAACTGAGCGTTAATTGTAACAGGAGTTATTTTACAAAAAGGGGGCTTCGATACTTTATATAATATTGACATTATTTATGTTGTGCAATAGGACATCGACTTAGACCTATTTATAGTTGGTCTTTAAAAGGGAATAACCTGACACTCCTCAGGATTTAATAAAAACGGTTGAAATTTAGAAAAACAATTAATGTAGGCAATTTTGAGAACATACAGGGCGTTTGTCACATGGAGGGAAAATATAAAAAATATTGAACATAGCATATTTTACTTACAGCAGACATCTACTAATTATTAAAAATTAAATAGTCTTTTTTCAGTAAAATATCCTATCTTCAATGTTTAATACACTTTCCCTCCAGGTGACAAACCCGCGGGACGCCCTGTATACTGGACATTAGCTAAATCTTGAAGGTCACACTTGCCATCACACAAGAAATCTCAGTAAACTCTATGCATTGACTTAGCTCTAAATATCCCAACCATTAGAATATTTAGCCAACGCGATGGAGACATCGATCCAGGCCTTGGGCGAGCATGAACACCATGTACAGCAGCGCGTGTAACGGATCGTGCGCTATATGTGCGAGAGACTCCGGGAGACTGAAGTATTGTAATCATTATATATTCCACTTACATCCTTAGCCGATGAGCCGGAGACATCGATCCAGGTCTTGGAGAAGAAGGCGCAGGAGCCCAGCATGAACACCATGTACAGCAGCGCGTGTAACGGATCGTGCGCTATATGTGCGAGCGACTCCGGGGGACTGAAGTAGTAGCAGAGGCCTCCTACGGGATAGGCCCTCGCTGGACCACCGCCTCCTACGTCGGCCCAAACGCCGAGTAGATTAACTAGGAAGTTGCCGCTGAACTTCACTGCCAGCATCTACGATTAAACATTGATATGTCAATACAAGCAGCCGCCCGCGACTTCGTACGCGTGGAGTTAGTTAGAAATAAAGGTTCACTGCTCGTTCCCTGTAGGTGATAGCGCGATAATATGTAGTCAACATATAGTTGACCCGACTTCTTAATAATATTCCTGCCAAATTTGAAGTAAATCCATGCAGTACTTTTTGAGTTTATCCCGGACATACAAACAGACAAAAATTCTAAAAACCATATTTTTGGCTTCGGTATCGATTGTAAATCACACCCCAAGTATTCTTTTAAAATAATATTCAATGTAGTTTTGAATTTCCTACCATTTTATTATATGTATAGATATTGTGAAAACAAGCTTTTATCTAAATTAGTGGTCGCCTACTGGTGGTAATTCGACCTACTGTTTTAAACCACAAATAAGGGAGTACAGAAGATTCACGCAAGTAGTTCACATTGCACACCTACGCTCGGCGGTCACGCTAGGATTGTCAACTTAAGCTTATGCACAAAAATATCTTGGTAGTGGCTAGCACTCCAATCTAGTTGATTGATTTACTGTCGAGAATGAAACAGAATGGAAAGAATGGAAATGTAAACCAATAATAAACAACCGCCTATTGAACTGTTATAACAAACTATTTTTGTTGCTTCAGTTTTGCACATTTTTTAACAGACGCGTGTACCAAAGTTAAGCGGATGGAATTCGCGCTTGCAGTGGTACCGACTGGTCCGAGATATGTTTCAGTGAGCGGTGTATGTGTGCGTTCCGCGAGCGCATTTTGTATGTAGATTATCTTCTGTAGACAGTAGTTTGTTTAAACTTCATGTTGAAGTGCCATAATATTGGGGACTTGCAAAAAACATTGTATCAATTCCTCTAATTGCGTAGATTAGTCTTCAGATCATAATCATTGCGTGTGTGAAGTTCTTATTATAAAGATTCTTTTGTATTTTAAACGCCCATCTTTAATTTTAACTTCCTACATGTCTCGCGCGAGTGAAGCTATAAGGTTGTGAATGATACCGCAAGTGGTTATATAGGGTTTTACCACTTTTTTCCACAGATACAAAAACCACACTTGTTTATTTAACATTATAAAGTAATTAATGTTTTTAGTCATCTTCTCCAGAAGCAAAATAAGGGACCATCCATAAATTACGTCACACTTTAAGGAGGAGGGTGGGCGTCGACGAAATGTGTCATCGTGTGACAAGGGGGTGGGAGGGATCCTAAATCTCGTGACGTCACATTTCAATACCTATTATAATCTAAGTGTTGAGACTATTACTTTACGAAAACATTAACAACCCAAACGAGAACAAAGTGGTGCTATGCCAGTTATAAATAATAGGGTATTTGACAGTATTAAAAATAAAGTGCCAATTGTTAGCATCTGTGTTTAGAATGAATATTAGCAGGGGATTTTACTATTTTTACAAAAAAAAACATAATTTTACTAAAAACCCACGAAAAAGATAACAGTTTTCTTATCTATTGTCACGTGACCCAAAGGCTTGGGATTGCCGGAGCCTAAAATGACGTCACACGCAAGTAAGACGCCATGTTGTCCAGAGAAACGTTTTCGCGGTAACTTGAAAATGGAGATTGGATTTGGTTATTTTTACTGAAATTCACAACAGAATGATGAATATCCACTTTTTACGGACTCCATAAACATTAGTCAATAACGTGAGATCGTTTTCTAAAACTTGTCAAATACCTTAATTAAAGGAGTGGGTTCAATGTCCATGGAGTCAAGATTATTAAGTTTGTATCTTTAATTTGATTATAATGCTATTAAAACTTTTTGTTTTGTTAATTTCTTTAATTAATAAAGTAAATCGTTTTTTGTTTTGTTAATTTCTTTAATTAACATAGTCAATCGTTTCTTGATTGGTAATTTCTTTAATTAATATAATTAATCGTTTTTTGTTTTGTTAATTGTTTGATTTGATGTTAATATTATTAAAAAACTATTTAAATGGAAATAAAACTGATTTCAGAACCGCTGTTTTCATTCAATAATTTCTAAATGTTAATTTGCAAAATATGTGACGTCACACTAGGGAGGGGGGAGTATCACATGTATTTTACATATAGATTTTAAAAATATATGTATTTCCTTGTAAGTAATACTATTATAAAGGTTTCTTTTGTACACACAGCGTTTCATACTACTGATTGTCCATGCAAAAAGTTCATGTACGTCCATAATTAGTATCTAAAATTATTAAATTAAAACAGCAGTTCCGCAAACTAACAAACACAACAAATTAAAACCCACACACAAATAGTTCTAAATATTTAAATACTCTTTAATAATATTTAGTTCAAAAATTCAAATTTTGAAATGTGACGTCTAGAAACTTAGAAGCCCTCCTAGCCCTTGTCACACTTCTAAGACCCATACCCTGCCTTCCTCTTAACGTGTGACGTACTTTATGGATGTCTCAAAATAAATAACTTATTTTATTAGAAATAAGATTGCATTTGGTCTAACATATTTTTTTCCAATATCTTACTAAAAGTGGGTAGCACAGATGTAGGTCTAAAGTTTGTGGGGTCAGATGTGCTACCGGATTTAAATAATGGAGTTACATATTTTGCTGTGTTTCATGAGACCAGGAAAAACTTTAGGCAAGACTTGTTGTCAAAACAGCAATACTCACTTGTGATATAACGTAGAGGTTAGAGACGAGAGCTGATTGCAAGATGATAGGGATATTGGAGGTGTAGAACAGCTTGATGGGGTACGAAGAGTACTGGCCGCGGTAGCGTGCAGACTTTATCGGCAAGTCTACGCGGAAGCCCTGCAAATACGAACATTGTTAGCATTCAATGTAATTATTAAAATCATTTTTTTAAACACACCAAATTTGCCTAGCCCCAAAGTAAGCACTATAAGACTTGTGTATCCGTTACCCTAGCATCCCATAGCTAGGGTAACGGATAGAATACATATACTGCACATATATAAGTATATTTATATAGGAATACATATTAAACATCCATGACAGGAGTACAAATGCTCGTATTCATCACACAAACATCTGCCCCCACCGGGATTCGAACCCGGGACCTCTCGAGTCGGCGACACCAAGAAACCCGGCATACAAACCACTCGGCCACGGAGATCGTCAAGTCGTCATTATCATTCTATTATTTATGGTCAACCAACCAATGATCGACCATTACGAAAGTTGCTTAGTTTCCACGATCGCTGACCGAAAGCGCTAACCACTTGCGCCACCGAGCTCCTCCGTATTATAAACATAGGTAAAGATTATATTTATTTAGTTAGTACAAGTGTTTCATCAGATATTTTTCTAAGAGATTGCTCCGAGGATTTTTATTTTGCTTTGATTAAATAATATGATATTGTCACTTTTCTTGGTAGGGAAATCGAATAAGACAATACGTTGTCAAGCATCAATGAAATCAACATCTCTGAGTGCTGCTTGATTGCTACCCAGATGAACACACATCATCACTCATCATATCATTATGAACTCAGGCAAGTAAAGCAAAGCAACAAAAGTAAAATTATTAATTTATATGGCTAAATAAATATTATGACTCATTACTTCTGCTTTCATAGATGGTTTAGTAGATGGTTGAGAGATTCACAAAAGGACCTAATAGATGGCTCTGCTGTAAGGTTCAACAATTTTTTTATCAAGCACAATAACATCTGAAGCTTCTTTATTATATATTTTACTAGCTGACCCAGCGAATTTTGTACCGCCATAAAAATAGGGGCAGGCGGTAGAAGAGAAAATTTAGAGTTGTATTTTTTTTAATAGGGGTGTGTAACATAGTGTTCTATCAATTTCCTGGGATAACATTCCTCCTAACCCATATGAGAACACTACGTTATAATACCCAATAGTTTCAATTTTGGCGCGAAGGCGCATTGTAAGTTTCAGAACATTACGTTACAGGTGGAAAAACTTAAGGATATGAAAAATAGATAGTAGCCGATTCTCAGACCCACAGAATATGCATATAAACTTTCATAAAAATTGGTCAGGCCGTTTCGGAGGAGTATGGTAACTAACATTGTGACACGAGAATTTTATATATAAGATAAAGCATTTTCAAATTAAAGAAAAATTTTCTGCAAAAACTCTATGTGGTCCAGGCATCATGCAGGATCATGTTGACTATATCACTAGTTTTACCAATTATTTTTCTTAACGAACAAAAGAACTTAACACTAAATATAATTGAATGGTTACCTGGAAGTATATGACTATAGCGAACACCAGTACGGTGGCCAGCAGGTTCATGAGGTTGGGCAGGTTCTGGCGGTAGAAGGCCTCGCGTAAGGCGCGCACTTTGTCCGGCCGCGTGGCCAACAGATGGAACAGAGCTATTACAGCGCCTTCAAACTCAGTACCGCGACCTGGTGTACCAACGGGTATATTTAAGATCACACACATAAATCAAAATAGATAGATACCGCTAGTATATGTACAGGGTGTCTCAAAAGAAATTTTATATTTATTTAGCTTACTGCGTGAACGCAACGTATCCGAGGGGCGCGGGGATTATGTCAATCGGTAGCCTGGCTCTTGGGAATTCAGTTGCTATGGAGCGACTTTATTTATTTAGATTAAGCGACTTTATTTACTAGATTAGTTTCTCGGGAGCGCGTGGTCTGCTCTGGTTGTGCGTGCGAGAGTTTTACAAAAACGGTGATTCGCCGACTGTAGCGCTTAGAAAAATCTGTAGTATTCGAGGTTTTCGCCACTTAAATGATGCGCTAAGCATTCCTTTCATTCGACATTGGGTTAAAAAGTTTGGAGACTGGTACAACGCTGGATAAATCAAAATCCGGGCGACCTAGGTCATCAAGAACGGTAGAAAACGTGGAGAATGTTAATCAGTCTGTTCGTGACGACCCGAACCTTTCAATTCGGAAGTGCGAAAGTAATTTTACTGTTCGATTAAATGAGTGCCGAGAACGCGAGGGTCTACATTTAGACGATATTACTTTTAAGAAATAAATCCCCAAAAAGTGTATTTTAATAATTACTAAACATTTTCCTATATACAGCTTACTTTTTTTTTAATTGATCCACTAAATATAAAATTTCTTTTGAGACGCCTTGTACTTGTCAAAACTTGCAAAAATGGTCTTCCTTTTATGCAAATTTATTTCTTTGTTACAATTCTCTATACTAGACGTCAATCGCAATGTTTAAAATATATTTAACTTTATCATATTAAGCTCTAGAAACGATATACTATGCATTCGCTTCGAGTTGTCCGCTCTTACCCTCCTGCCTCACTGCACTGCGCTCCTAGACAGACCCTTTTAATCAACCCTATTGGTCGCCAATACTAGTGGATATGTCTGTGATTGGCCTGTGACACATATTGTAATGGTCATCAACGGCTAACTCAAAGCAAATGGGTGGTAATTAAAAAAGTGGGCAAGGTGCCCCAGACTATATGTTCTCCTGGGAACGCGTATTTTCTGTACTATGTGTAAATAAACAGCATTTTTTAAATATTCTGCAAATTAATTATCATAATTTATAGTAGTCTAAAAACTAGTAAAAGTTATTGTTATCAGTGCAAGTCTAAATTAAGTCAATTTATTTTGATTGAATAACAGAACATACATGTGAATTTCAATAATATATATGTAGATGTAAAAAAGTAAGGCTTGGGTAAATATTCAATTTAAACAAAGTTTTTTTTTTAATCATGATCACACTCACCAGTATTGACAGTAGCAGGAGAGAATGCCTTCCAGACAATAGTTTCACAAATATTTGTGGCAATGAAGAGGGAAATACCAGATCCAAGACCATATCCTGAAAGAAACATCAATAATTAATACATATCAAACATCAACACACAGTAAGGGCATTTTTTTCAAATCTAAATAAATATACACGTGCCATTGAAGAAAACTTGTCAGTGTAACATTTTTAGAATGTAGATTTACCTGACATGAATAGATTCATTGAAGAATTTTAGAATCAACTCTAATGAACTTTTAAAAATTTTAAGACATTTGTAAAGAAAATCACACAAATGTTGAGACAGCAAAAATTGCTACACATCCCTGCAATAAGTTTTTATTTAGAAGTCTAAATGATTTAATAACCAAATTTTGTACTAGTAAATGATTTTTCTTTCTTCTTCTTTCTAATGTAGACTTACCTTTTTGCAAGAGCTCATCAAGTAATAACACAATTAGACCAGCAACAAACAATTGAATGATAATCAGCAAGCAGACACCAGCACCAATCTCGCTGGGTTCTCCGTACATGCCAGTCATCACATATACAATAGCTTGGCCCACAGTTATCACCATGCCAAACACTGTAAAAAATATAATAATTTAGGTGTTTTAGATATTAAGTTAACATCTGCTAAATAATCAGCTTATTGAGGCATAGCCCATCCCCACTGATGGGCTAGAGAAATTAGGCCATGAGCTACCATGAGTTTGCAAAGTACAATTCATAAGAAACTATTGCAGACAAATCATGTGGCACCTCATTAGGTATTGAATTACTATATCCTTTGTTTATTTCGAGTAGACGAGTGCCCATGTTCTACTAGTGTGCAGGGGTGTTGCAAGACAAAGGACTTCTATAATGGGAAGCCCGAAGACAACAAAGTAGAGGCCTGCAGCAACATTCGGGGACTGCTGAGCTTTCTGGAGGAGCTGGGATGGCAAGACTGATGCCAATCTCCACGCAAAATAGGCACTGGGTGTCGAGTTGTGGTAACAGCACGCCGTTCTACTAAGACACTATGTGAACAACTCACGTGCAGGCTTTTTTATCCTTTGTTTAATACTTTTCCTTAACATAACCAAGATTTGATCACATTGTTAATGCTCGACTCGCCTCTTAACTTTTACATTAGACCCAAACAAAAGATGTATTGAGTTTGATACTTACATTTCTGTGCTCCATTGAAGAGTGCTCTGTCTTTTGGAGTGTCACCAACTTCAATGATCTTTGCACCAGCTAAAAGCTGCATAATAAGGCCAGATGTGACGATTGGTGAGATACCAAGTTCCATGAGTGTTCCTCTATTTGAAGCTAAAATGACACGGATCCAATAAAAGGGATCTGCACTGTCTGATGACATTATACCAAATAGAGGTATCTGGAAAAATAAACAACAAAAAATCAATCATCACTGATGAAAAGCCATTGCGGAAGAAATCAATTTCTTTAATATAGATATACATCAGAGTATAAACCAATCAAAATAATCAGTCTTTACAAAATAGCTTACTACTAAAGCAAAGTTTATTGAAATGCAATTAAAAGGTATTTTCAACATTATATACTGTTATGTTTATTTAACAATATTGTCAAAACTTTTAAGATCACAAGTTGGGAGCATATGGGTGTACCAAAAAAATTGAATATGTGGCAAAATCTGAACTTACCTGGCAGCATACTAAGAAAATAAATAGTGTGATTGCTGTCCATAATACTTTCTCACGAAATTGAATCTGTAATAAAAGTAGTATTGTGAGGAACAGTACAAAATAAACAAATGAAATCTGTTCTTTCATGTACAGTTACTTATCCTAAATCAAGTACAAGAGGTTAGGAATTCACTTTCACTTTCATTACTTGAACTAAATTGAATAAAATGCATTCGTGGCAATAAATTACGGTGTAATTTAATAATAAGAACCTTATATTCTGGCGAATTCATTAAAAAAAAGTAGGATGATAGGGATGGCTTACCTTTCGTTCGGGTTTTGCTATTTCTGGCAATATACTGCAAAACGGCTTTATTACTTCTAAGAATTTAACTGCAAAGACAAAAATAAGATTTTGCACACAGGTTTACCACAATATAATTCAAATTAGATTTAAAATTCAATGAAAATGCAAAATACAAATCACGAATCCGAAAACCTTTTCACATTTAGATAGTTATCGATGATACTCACTTCCCATTTTGATTTATTGCGATTTCACTATCCTAACTATAAAATTAACGGATCAATTGGACTAAAACCATTCAACTTTTGTTCATTCGTAACACTCCAAATAGGACTTCACCAAGAAAGAGGCTGCGCAACGCCGCCAACGAGCTGTCTGTAAATGACACGTCCACAACGTCATGTCACGTGACCAGTGATGTTGGCGTAAAAAATGTTGCCACTATAGGTAACTAAATTAAAAGTAAATTATAACATTTTTTGTGAGAATACCATTGGTGTCGAATCTGTTTTACATAGGTACTTATATAACTACCATGAGTTAATTATACAGTAATTATTTGTAAACGGAGCGGAGGAGAGAAAAATAAATAAATAAATAAAAAAGTCTAATATGGTTCTCTTACCCTAAAATTTAATTTGACAACAGTGTATCCTTGTCATACTATGTACAGAATGAAAAGGTAAGTCTAATGTAATTACATAGTTTTAAGTTAAGAAACTTATGTCAGAATCGACACTACAGGACTCTGGCATGATTCTTAAATGGACCCTTAAATAATACGAAATAACATGCTTTTCAGTTGGAAAATATAATTTAATTAATTTGACAAAATGACAATATCACTCAAGGTTAACTAATACAGGCATACACTATGGTTTACGAAAGGAGTCTACAACATTCGTCCCGCTCGTTCTTCTTTAAGACATTTCTGCAATCAGCCGCCGTGGCGCGGATCTCATCCTAGTACTGCGACGCAGTGGGGTACCTGGACGAATCGGTGTATTGGGTGTCATCCGTGCAGCAGTGGGCGTGATTGAATTATTAGAGATTGGTACTGATGCTGCAGTTTGTGTCACGTCCAGCTGTGCATCAATCTCTGACGGCGGTGTCAAAACAAGAGCCGGTGAGGATATGCTCTCTGTATGCTCTTGATTGTCTCCAGTCTCTGCATTCGCGTTATCCAATGTGGCCAAACGCGATCTTATCTGGTCAGCGTGATAACGATGCTGTGTACCGTCGTCAGTGTTAACAATATATGAATATCGGCCAGTCCGGCGCACAACAGATGCCGGTTTCCACCCTGGTTTATCTCTGTTACTTACGACAATAAACCGTCTCTCCAACATCAAATATTTTGTTCTTCCCATCGGCTTCAATGTTCGCTTTTATTTGCCTATACTGTAGATCTCGTTTACCACTAGGACGAATGTTATCCAAAACGGTGTGAATCTGTCGACCAAACATCAGTTGTGCCGGTGTTTTCCCGGTTGTTGAATGTGGGGTCGTGCGATAAGACAGCAAAAACTTGTTTAACCGAGCCATTAAACCATCAGACTCATTAGTGCTCGACGACATTCTGCTTTTGAACGTACGCACTAATCTCTCGGCTAATCCGTTCGTACGAGGATGGTACGGGGAGGATCGCATGTGAATGATGCCTCGTTCCTTACAAAAACTTTGAAACTATTGCGAAATAAACTGTGGTCCATTATCAGACATAATAAACTGTGGCAGTCCGAAAATTGTAAAAATATCGTCCAATTCTTGACATAAATGTGCTGTTGTTGTTCTCGTCATTGGCTTTACTTGAATCCACTATGACAGAGCGTCCGCTAACACGAGCCAAAATTTACCCTCAAACGGTCCAGCAAAATCCAGATGTATTATTTCCCAGACTCTATCCGGTACAGACCACGAATACGCTGGCAGTTCCGGGTTGTTGGGTCTGTTCTCTTGGCATTTGCGGCAACGCTTTACGTATGCCTCGATCTCTTCATCGATTGACGGCCACCATACGTGAAATCTCGCAAGGGCCTTCATTGCCGGCGTTCCTGGATGGCCTCTGTGTAAAACTTTTAATACTTCCCTATGTAGGGACCCTGGTATAACAATTCGGCCTTGCCACATGATGATCCGACTTTCTTCTGACAGCTCACTGCGTTTTCGTAAGAAAGGCTTAAGGTCATTGGAATTCGTTTGTTCTCTCCACCCATCCTTAATATGCTGTAAGACTTGTTTTAATACATTGTCCTTCTTTGTTTCCGTGCGAATCGTATCCTCCGTTAAGGCAAGGTCAATAATTTTGACGGTGTTGTGCCGAGCTTCGATACGATGTACGTTCTGTTCAGCTTTCGAAGGTTGCTCCTCGGAGCTCGGCATGCGTGACAGGAAATCAGCCAGAAAGTTATTGCCACCTCTTGTATACGTGATGTCATATTGGTAGCTCCCGATAAGCAGTGCCCACCTTACTAGACGGTTATTGACGAGTTTTGGCAGGTTTCGTTGCGTTCCAAGTAGGTGAATCAGAGGTTTGTGATCTGTGACTAGCGTAATTTTTATGTTCCTAAGATACTGATCAAATTTTTTGATACTAAAAAAGATTGCTAGCGCTTCTCTATCAATGACAGAGTACTTCCTTTCTGACGCCCTTAGTTTCCTTGATGCAAATGCGATGGGTTGTATTAAATCCCTGTTTTTGTGATATAACACAGCCCCGATTCCTTTTTCTGATGCATCACAAGCAAGGTATAATGGCCGCTTGTCGCTGAAGGCTACTAGAGGTTGAGCGTTTGATATTGCGGCTTTGGTCCTATCAAATGCTTTTTGTTCTTCTTCAGTCCAACGCCATCGCTGTCTGCTGCCTGTAAGCGTGTGTAAATTAGCGCAAATAGAGTGTAAATGTGGAATGTAAAAGTTGATGAATCCGAGGAAAGATCTGAGTTCTTTGGTGTTCGTTGGCGGTGACGCTTTTAGTATTGCCTCGAGTTTTCGTTTTGTAGGACGTATTCCGTTCTTGCCTATCATATGGCCTAGGTATTCAATTTCTGTTTGAAAAAATGTGCACTTTTTGAGATTTACCTTAAGTCCCGCTTGTTCCAGTTTGTCAAAGACCAATGCAAGGGTCTGTAGGTGTTCGTTATCATTTCGACCAGTTAAAGCGATGTCATCAAAATAGACTGCTACGTTTGGTATTCCCTCCGAAAGTTGGTCCAAATAGTGTTGAAATATAGATGGGGCTGATACCAAAAAGCATTCTGTTATATTGATAATATCCCTTGTGCGTTGCGATTGTGAGATACCTCCTGAACTCCGGAGCCACTTCAAATTGAAGGTATGCGTCTTTCAAATCGATTTTTGAAAACTTACTACCATTTGAAAGGTTTTGGCGCAGTTGGTCAAATAAGGGTACAGGGTGCGCATGTGTCATTAATACTGGATTTATGGTGGTACGAAAATCTCCACAAATTCTGATTTGACCATTCGGCTTGACTACATTGACGGTTGGTGTTGCCCATTCTATCGGCGTAATGTTCGGGTCTACCTTTGCAATGATATTATCATTAACTAGGCGTTCTAGTTCGACCTCTATGTTGCGTTTCATGGAGAACTTGATGGGGCGTGGGTGAAAATGTTTAGGTTCAGCCCCGGGCTTTATGTGTATGTTGACCAAATAATTTTTAACTTTCCCCAGTTTGACGTCGAAGAGTGTTGGATGTACAGCTAAAACGTCTTTTAATGTCTTGAGTTTGAATTGTACTGAGTATACTTGGTCTGGGAATCTCATGTTGAAATTTTCGCTCCAATTCAGACCAAAAAGCATCGGAGTAGCGTTTTCCATAACAACTACAGGTAAGAGCTTCTTTTCGCTATCAATTTGTACTGTCACATCTGTCAGACCCTTGGGTTTCAACTTAGTATTGCCATAAGCACGGAGTATTGGTGCCTTACTCAGCTGTGGAGCTCCAATTTTTTCCCAGAAACTAACACTTATGATTGAATATACTGAACCTGGGTCCCAGTCCATTGTGCAAGGTCGCCCATTTATGTATACATTGGGACCGATTCTGGCGTTACATTCTCTAAATCTAAACCTAAAATTAGAGAGGTAATTTTAGTTTAGGTTTAGAGAATTGGTATTCTGAAATTGCGAACTAACTAAATTAAGAACACAGTTGACAGCTGTAAACGAGCATGTAAATTGAATTCACAGATTAGGTAAAAGCATTGAACCAGTAATTATCGGTTTACTCAAATTAGCAATAATTACTTATTATTCAGTAATTTTGACTTATTTCAGTAGTTCATTGTTGTTCTTCATAATTTTTGAAATATGGAAACTTAAAATAAGTTTGTTATTTTACTGCATGACAAATTATGAATCCATATTATAGAGTGAATACTTGCCTACTCTGTGGTACTTAGGGATTCTAGATTTGGAGTGTTTATCCTTATTTTGGGGAAAAATAAGAACTAGGAGTAATTAAATCTGCGGGCAGAACTTTAATAATCATATTTTTTCTTAGAAAATGCCAAGTATTTGTTTTGGCAAAAGGATGGGGAAATCTACCACTTTTAAAATAAAATTAAAATATAGGTACCAACTAGATTTTGGTACCTAACAAATCTATTCAGGATGATCAGTGACGATGGACCGTGTCGAGTCCTGAGGCGATCTTCAGCCGTAGCATGGTCACCGAGCCGATCTGTAATTTACAAAGTGTCTCGTCCGAGCAAAAACGTTTATTGTTTTGTCTGAGGTATCACTACGATTGACCGGCGGCACCGCGCCGGCGCTGTATTCATGCAGCGGGCCGTGGCAGAGCCGAGGCGGGACCAAATTTTTTCCGAGCGTTGTTTCATTTGTTGCTCGGTTGTCAGTTAGTTACCGCCTGGTAGTCAGTCAGTTACCGCCATAGCATGAATGTGTCCATAATCCATGTAAAATAAATTATTTAATATAAGTTAACTAGAGGAGTTCGATGGCGCAGACGATTAGCTCGTTCGGCTGCGATCGTTGAAGTTAAGCAACTGGTCGGTCATTGGATGGGTGACCAAAAATCTTCTATCTCGAGTTCCTTAGTGCTTCGGAAGGCACGTTAAGCCTTTGGTCCCGGCTGCATCTGCAGTCGTTAGCACCCGTCAATCCGCACTGGGCCTGCGTGGTGGGCCATGGCCCAATCTCCCTGTTTCATCTATAGGGAAGGCCTGTGCCCCACCAATGGGGATATTTATAGATGATTAGTTAACTCTGCTACCGCCTACACGGTCTAATGTGAATCATCCTTGAAAATTTCTCGCATCGTAAATTCTCAATCCAGCGCATCTATCTATTACCTACTCGTACCTACCTACGTTTATAAATTTCGGTTTCGGTAAGAGGTTGTAATTATCCCCTCGGCTGTTTTGTGAAGATTTTATTCTCATTTATTGTATAATCCGAGATGCCTATTTTTATCTTTTTTGTTTCTATCAGTTTTTGGCGAGATCGTTCCAAATCCCAATTATTCATTTGGTGAAGAGGCAAAGTTTCGGATCTATAAAAACAAACTTTTCAATTACAAACAGTAGGTACTTATTTCGTGTTTGGTTATTTTAAGAAATATGATTAGCTTATAAAAAGTTGGAAGTAAAAACATTTCATATTCAACAAATATTAAAAACTGCTTCATAGAAACAAAACCACCTATAGAATTAGTACATAGATTTCTTATCTTTTTAGCTTGTTTTTATATGAAGTGGATTTTTATTTATGTTATAAAAGATTTTACCTTAAATTATTTAGTATTTTGTACAAGATATACGTGTACATTACCTACGAAAGACCACAATAGTGCAAGTGTAACGCTTTCGTTCTGCGATCGTGAATGTTAAGCAATTTTCACAATGGCCGAGCTTAGGATGGGTGATCAACCCAATATGTATTTATAATATCGAATTCCTATGTTGCTGCTCGCTGCATCTGCAGTCGTTAGCCCTCACTAAGCCGCATTAGTCGGCATTAGGCCATGACACATTAATATGCTTTTAATAAATCCGCATCGAAACATAGACTTAACTATCATTTTAAAAAAAAATAAAAGATCTAGCTAATATATTATTATCTCCGTCGTCGTTCATTATTGTATAAAATTTGTCTTTTTTAACGAAATAAACCCATGTCCAACCTTAACATCAAGTTCAAAACAGCAATCATTTACGTGATATTTGGCCTCAATTATTCACATTTAAATTTAGAGAGGACCTCCGTAGGTCCTTCTTAAATTTAGTGTGACATTTCTAATTTTAGAGAAAATATGACATTTAGAACGCGTTTCAGAATACCGTTTAATCATCTAAATCTAAGTTGAATAACTTAGCGACGTCAATTTTAAATTTAGAGATAGTGTGTCATTACAGAATACGAAATTGAATTTGACAACTCCATATCTAATTTTAGTTAGTTTTAGATATAAGTTGGAACGCCAGAATTGGGCCCATTGACCCTTTTGCTCTTGCGTAATCTATTTAGCATTTTGTACACAGCTGGCCCACTCTCTTCATCAGAGTCGCTGTCGCTATCTAATGACGATGAGTCCAGACGATGCTTAATGTCGTTAATTTTGTTAAGTTTGACATTGGGACCGATTCTGGCGTTACATTCTCTAAACCTAAACTTAAAATTAGAGAGCTAATTTTAGTTTAGGTTTAGAGAATTGGTATTCTGAAATTGCGGTCTAACTAAATTAAGAACACAGTTGACAGCCGTAAACGAGCAATTAAATTGAATTCACAGATTATGTAGAATAATTTTATCGGTAATTATCGGTTCACACAAAACTGCAATAAATTTTTCTTTTATGATGATTTTGACTTATTTCAGTATATTTTTCATTCTTTATGTTATATGAATTACATAAACTAGTGTAAACTTACCATATTTTCTGTTTTAAAGTGTATTGTGAATACAATTTTGAAGATTGAATACCTACCTACTCTGTAGTCTTTATTGTTCAGTGATGCCAGAACGTCCCAAAAGGGACGATTTTCGTCACTTTTCTCATCAAAGCGTCCCATCGATGTCCTTTTACATATTCCGTCCCTTTTCCGTCCGTTTTCGATAACGCTTCACTGCAACATTAGACGAATGCGTTTCGTTTCACTCATTGATTTATTTCACTAAATTGCCATCACTATTCGTTGTACATTGTCAACTCTATTCGTCAAATCACCCAGTAAACTACATCGAATCCAACGCTCGCTACGAAGGTGACGTTTAACAAATACCTACCTATATCTATATACCAACTCAAAGCTCAAACCCAATAACCTACCATATCTTACCTAATAAAACTTTTGTTGTTGAGGTACCTATATTTCAATTATAAAGATAATAGGTAACTTAAAAATAAGTGCTTGCTTTGTTAGGTCGTAAGTACGTACGATACGTTCGTACCACCATGATGTATCTATGTCCTCCGTACTTCTTCTTTATGTTTATCGTGTGCCCAAAAAAATGTAATTAATATGGCTCTGTTAAAATGTTTTTTGAAGTGAAACTTCTTTAGGCACGCTTGACTTGGGGGGTAAACTGGCGAATAGTTACGATTTCGCGTTACGATTAGTGTCATCGGTGACTCATCGGTAAACAATGAACAATACCTGTCACAAAATACATAAATCTAGTGCTTGGCTAGGTGGCCTGGATAACGGACCTAGCGCGGATTGGTGGATGGTAACGGACCCAGCGCAGATTGGTGGGTAATTACTAGTGGTGCCAGGTGTCCCGATTTGTGCGGGATGTCTCGATTTTCAGGGGTGTGGGGACGCGTCCCGATTTGTACCTGATCGGGACGCTAAATAACCCGATGAATCAAAAAATGAAAGTTAGGTAATTAATATAATACTATACTTGCACTAGTGGTTTAAATCGCAAAAAATAAACCCAGACTAAAAAACCCTCGTTTTTTGTTTACTGTCCCGATCTACAACCCTAAGTCCCGATTTTTTTCACCTCATGTACCGACTTAAAACAAATCGGATCTGGCAACACTAGTGATAACGGACCCAGTGCGGATTGGTGGATGATAACGGAACGGACCCAGCGTGGATTGGTGGATGATAACGGGCCCAGCGCAGATTGGTGGGTGATAACGGACCCAGAGCGGATTGGTGGATGAAAACGGACCCAACGCGGATTTGTGGGTGATAACGGACCCAGAGCGGATTAGTGGATGATAACGGTCCCAGCGCGGATTGGTGAGTGATAATGGACCCAGTGCGGATTTTAGGGTGATAACGGGCCCTGCGCGGATTGATGGGTGGCAATGGACCCAGTGCGGATTGGTGGGTGATAATGGCCCCAGCGCGGATTGGTGGGTGATAACGGACCCTGTGTGGATTGGTGTATAATAACGGACCCAGTGCGGATTGGTGGATGATAACGGACCCAGTGCGGGTTGGTGGGTGGCAATAGACCCAGTGCGAATTGGTGGGTGATAACGGACCCAGCACGGATTGGTGTGTGATAACGGACCCAGCGCGGATTGATGGTTTTTTTCTATCAAATTACAGATCATTGGAGCTATAGAAATTTCACTTCCAGTCGTGTGTTTCTAAGCACACTCGCTTTTCTTTTCATTTAACCGCATTATAATAGAACTACACTTACCTGTCGTGTTGTATTGTAACACATCAGAGAGCTATCTGTTTCATACAATTATGGTTAATGTGAGAACGCTGTCGACACATCGCGACACACAGGTTTAATCAGAATCAGAATTTCAGAATTTTATTTGTGAAACATAGGTTAGTATACATGGTATATATAATTTTTGTTAGTATCACTACATTTCCACCTTAATTAAGGTATACAAATAGATAAGGACCTATGAAAGAAGTACTATTATTTTTACATTGGAATCACAATTTATGAATATAATTTGAAATTGTCTATTGTTACATGCATGTCAAAGTAGATTATAAATTAATTATAAATTTGATAAGCCATTGTCAATTATACTAATAGTCAAAATTTTAATAGAAAAATAAGCAAAATGTCCAAAATAGCAATAAATACACATTTCTTAACTGGATTGTCAATTTTAATATGTCTAAATTTTTTAATAGAGATCTGCTTCTGTATAGTTCTTAGTGCTAACCGTACTAAATGTATGAACCAGATCGCGCCACAACACAACACGTAAGATAAATATAGTTCAGCCTTTAGTTTAATATTTCTGTAGGGCCGTCCTTTTTGACTAAAAATCGTCCCTTTTCAGATTTCGAATCGTCCGAAACACGACGCAGGTACTGGCAACACTGTTATTGTTTGACCCTAATCTGTTCTTTGATTTCAATCATATGTTTGTTGTTGTTTTTCGAATTTTTTTCACTATATTTTTAAATTACGATAATTTATAAGATATGGAAACCATTTCCAGAAAAAGGGCAAATAAAAGACAACAAGCGTTGCTAGTAGAAACTTTGCATAGCAACATGGAGTTAGCGAGAGGTAAATAAAAATCTAATAACTACAAAGCTTATTCTGCATATTATTTTTATTTCCATTGAGAATTTCAGATAAGTTTTTGGCCCAATGCAGTTGCTATACTATGTAGATATCTCTATGTGAAAATTAATACGAGACGATATGTAATTTCTGAAATAAATGGGTTCTAACAAAAAATATTTTCTCACCTAAAATATAAACACTGAATATGAACTTCAAGCGCCTTATTAGAAAACGTAGACCAAAGCTAAACTTACTTACGCTACTTTTGTTTGCTACAAGAAGACACAACAGTATGTTTAATCCAAGACTTACCACATCCACAATTTTGGATTTGGAATAAGGCAGCAAGGGTTTAAATAATACAAAGTGCAGATTTTATAACACTTGTTGTTATAAGAAGCAATGTATTCTAAATATTTGTTTTCATATTTTAGTATTGAAAAGTGTACTAATGCCAAGTTAAACATTTGTTTTGTTTAAGGTAACACTGCGTCACCGCTGGTAGAAGAATTTTAGGAAAACCTCACAGAACAATTAAACTTGCTTGGGTGTAGAAGAACAGTTAAAGGATGGCAACATGTATGTCCTAATTTTGAATTATTTTGGACAATCTTGGCTCTGTCCAAATAATAAATGATTTTTTTTGTTTTTAGATGTGGTCAATGTGGTGCCTCAAAGTAAAAACAAAAGCACGTAAAATAAGGGACCACATTACTGCCACAGGTGGAGGTCCAGCTGCTGAAACTCTCTCTTCATTAGAAGATAAGATAATTGAAGTTATAGGCTCTGCCACCATTTATGGTTTTACGTCCCAGGAGTTTCCACAGCTGGTTTGTAAAAACTTTTAGATTTATAATATACCTCCCTTAAATAAAATTCCATACTGAATGTATCTTTTCTTATATTTTTGTTGATATTTCAGGATATTCAAAATGCTGAACCAAGTTCTACACCTCAACCACAACCATCAACATCTCAGGTAGAATATGAACATATCACTCAGTTAAAAAAGATGGCTTAAATCTTTGATATTAATGTTTATGTACAGTTGTGCACCTTTATTTACTTATGATGTCCTGAACTACCTTTTATTATTTATTTTTAAGTACAATTTATTTGAACAGGAAAGCCCACCCATCACTGTTGCTCAGAGGAGGCCACGCAGAAGAGTACCACGGGGCAACAATGTCAGAGCATCTGAAACATTGTTAAGAGCTATGGAGAATAATAATGCCTCATTTAGGCAGGATATGCTCACTGCTGCCGAAACTTTAGCATCAGCTATTCGAGATGCCGCTAATATTCTGGCTGACCAGATTCGGCAAAGCACTTTGCAAATTTCTGCAGTATTAGCTGATGCTCAGCAAGTGGTGGTTGTGTCCAACCCTGACCAACCTGATTTTTCTAGAAGAGATACTGACTTACAATAAGCAAATCAACACCTATCAAATAATATTATTATTTAGTTAGCTGAAGACAGTTATCAGTATCTCTTTGAGAAAATTCCTCTCAATTATACCAAGTTTGATTGTTCTGTAATTTTTTCCCAAATCTTAGTACCTATGTACCTACTTTCTCAATGTGTAATTTTAACTAGTTTTTGGTAGATTTTTATTTTCTTTTATTGTGATTAGTGTTTATTTTTTAGTATATTCTAGCATTTTTAATGAATGATATATTTTTATTTTTGAATCTATATTAATTTCATATAGATACCACAACGATAATCGTTGAGATAACAGCTTTGTTTTTTCAGTAATATCCATTACTAAACAATTCATGCAATTTTTATGCTGGCACTTCACATGGTAAGGGTTATTTGCTATTTGTGTATATTACAGCATTCTCTTTGTCCTTTTCATTCCCTTATAAATCAGTTTAAGAATTTATAGTACTGGCAAATGTACAAATAGCAAATACAAACAGCCATGAAGGCTATAATTAAGAAACAGGTACGTAACAAAATGTGTGCAATATTTTTTGTTTGTTTGTTAACCATTTAGTTGATGTTTTTATATATATATATATATATAATTACATTTAAATACTCAGTCATATATTTTTCGGTTCAGCAATTGTACCAACGACTGTTATTCTCATTGTTACTAAGTGCAGATTATTCATATGAAAGGGAAAACTATTTTTACCAATATAAATGTTACCTGATTGATATGTCATCTGCAACCCTAGATTAACATAGCTACATATTTATAATGTCAGCAGACAGAAGACTTAAAACATTTTTTTATTATAATTATTTTAAAAATTTTGTGTCACTACTTACTCTTTTAAGTGCTTCATTATACTAGAGACAAGGGGATGGATGTGTATTTAATTAAGACATTAAGACTGATTTATATATTTAATAAAAACTAAACAGAGAAATGGCTTCTTATTAATTGATTTTGTATAACACGTGCTGCTGTTAAAAAATCATTGCCATGGTCTGGATCCATCATTTCATCTGAATTTATGTGTTCCTCCTCATCTGTTATTTCATCATCTTCATCAGCTGAAAAACATATTTAGTCACAAGGCTGTACAATACCTTAAGCATCAACATGCTGCATAGATAACAATCACTGTTATATTCTAGATGGTAATACGAAATAATTCTAAATAAATCTCTTAAATGTAAAATCCATCAATGTTTTGATAAAGATGTTCTTGTATTTTAATAGATATTAAAATCTCACCTGAGTATGTGTCGAAAAATAAATTATACAAAGTACAGCAAGACACAATTATTTTAGCTGACTTTTCTGGACTATAATGCAGGATTCTGTGCTTTAACAAGCATCTAAATCTATTTTTCAATTTACCAAAAGTTTTTTCTATTATATTTCTTGCCTGTTTATGGCAATTATTATACTGCTGCTCTGCAGCAGTTGCTGGTGCTGATAATGGAGTCATCAGCCAGGGCAATAGTGGGTAGCCCTTGTCACCTGGAAAAGAAATTACAATGAGTTTTGGAAAAAAAAATAACTGTAACATGTTATCTCAAGTTAAAATTGATTCCAGTAATCATAATCAAAATTATTTATACAGTTTAGGATGTTACAAGGATTTGTGAATGGCTTAAAGCTATTGCATCAGTTTGTAAATCTACGGTGGGAGACCTTGTTCTCAGAAGAACCAGCAAAAAGATCAGTAAGGGTTTTTCTTCTACCTCTTATATTATTATTATATACCTATACACTTACCTAGAAGCCACTCATTTTCATTTCCCTGGATATAGGCTCTTTCCAAACTTTTGTTTACATTAGATGCTCTCCAAACAGCAGCATCATGTGTTGACCCAGGAAAATTGGGATTAACATTTATTATTCGCCCCTTAGCATTACAAATCTGCAATTGATGAATATAAAGGTAAACATCTAATGAAATTAAAAAAGTAAAGAAAGTATAATAAAATTAAAACTCACTACTTGGCAATTGATGCTGTAAAATCCTTTTCTATTGTAAAATATATTTCCTGGTGCTGTTGGATGTGATAAAGGTGGAGCAATAATACCAATGTGACTGCCATCGACAGCACCAATTGTATTAGGCATGCAGAATATGCTTAAAAATCTAGAAGGAAAATGCTCTGTTACTTTTCACATTATTACATTTTACTAAACATTCAAGTTTATCACTTATTTTTTCTACATAAGTGGGTACTTACTCTGCTTTATTTTCTGCCCTTTCTGCAGGTGTATTTGGAAAAATAATTTTCGAAGGTGTCAGTTTCCTTATAATTAAATTTGCAACTGTGTCCAGGCACCTGCTTACTGATGGTTGGCTTAAAGCCAGATTGTAATCTTGACCCAAGGAAGCTTGATAACTTCCTTGGGCAAAAAAATGAAGTGCACATAATACCTATTAAAAAAATAAAATAAAATGAGTTAGGTACTGCAAATTACAGAAAACCAAGTAAATTTTAATATGTGACAGGGAAGAAGGTTAAGAAATAAAACAGATTTATAATTATAATGACCTTGAGTTGCTTTGGTAAAGAACCCATTTGAAGTTCTTCGCAATCCAGAGCCTCTATTAAATACCTAGCACAATCACGAGGAAGCCTAAAAATCTTTTTAAATTTAGATTCTGGTAACAGGAATGGGTTGGAATTATCCCTCAGCTGTTTGGTGATGATTTTGTCCTCATTTATTCTGTAATTATTTTTAAAGTAAGCACTTATTGGAAAAGTATATTATGTAAAAAATTTACCTTTAAGCTACCTATAAAAACATCGTAGCCTTTAAATATTTAGCTTAAGTTTTTTATCCAAAACATACGCATTGTTATTATACATAAACTTACCTTTCTAAAGATTCCAAAAGAGCTATAATGACAACGTCGTCGTTCATTTTTACCTAACTTTTTTTATTCAAAATTTGGTTTAGTAAAACAAAATCACGTATTAAAACCACTAAACTATATAAAAAAAATAGGTACTCGGGGCAAACAAAGTTTAATAAATGGATCTTTCCACTTAATATTATCAACGTCGTATTTAACTATTAAATGACCTTTTTTTAAATAACAAAACCCATATCAAACCCTAACAATTAAGTTTAAAACTTAACTATAGCAATAATTTACCTAATTATTGGCCCCAAATAATCACATTTAAATTTAGAGAGGACCTCCGTATGTCCTTCTTAAATTTAGTGTGACATTTCTAATTTTAGAGAAAATATGACATTTAGAACACGTTTCAGAATACCATATAATCATCTAAATCTAAGTTGAATAACTTAGCGACGTCAATTTTAAATTTAGAGATAGTGTGTCATTCCAGAATACCAAATTGAATTTGACAACTCTATATCTAATTTTAGTTAGTTTTAGATATAAGTTGGCACGCCAGAATTGGGCCCATTGTACGGCTTTTTAAAACTTACGTATGCTCTTCCGGATTTTATGCAACAGCTCTCAAAGTGTCCCTCTTGATTGCATGCTTCACAAGTATGGTTCCTGGCTGCACATCGTTGTATGTCGTGTTTGACTCGTTTACCGCATCTCTTGCATTGATTGGGCTGCAGCAACCGGCCTGCACTGCGAGTTCCTTTTTGCTCATAGTTGTCCTTATGAACTGTCGTAGATGTATAGTTGGCCTTATGAGCACTCATGGTAGGTGTGTAGTTGACCTTATGAACACTCGTGGTAGGTGTGGTATCATCGTGTTCCGCAAGTTCTCGAGACTGTGCTATCGCGAAGATTTGTGCAAACGTTACCTCTGTCGTTTTGCCCTCGTATACTTCTTGGAGATCTGGCCATTTTTGCTTAAGGTCGATTTGAAGTTCTGCGTGGTTTAAGCCCGTGGCAAAACGATCACGTAACTGCCTTTCCAGCAACGGTCCGTCGTACCCACAATATTTACTAAGATGTTTTAAGCGGTTGGCGTACCGTCCCATGCTTTCGTTTTCTTCTCGGGTATAGTTCCAAAAATCATCCAATGCTTTGAATCTTGTTCTTCTAGTGCGAAATAAATCCAATAATTTATTTTTGACAACCTCATATGTCGCTCTTTGAAAATTGGGTGTCAGTGCAACTTTTATTTCATGGAATACTTGTGGTGATAGGCATGTGAATAATAAATCTTTACGCATTTCTCAGTACAACCTTCTCCTATTATGTCGCATTTTGTTTCGAAATATTCCACAAAATTTTCTACATCTGTTGATTCGGGTTTAAATTTTTCACATTCAAATTTCTTAATACCTAATATTAATTTTTGTGTTCGATAAAGTAGACTCTGTTGATGTCGTACCTGTATTCTCCGGCGTTGTCGGAACTGTATTCTTATGTTGTAGTAGTAAAATATTCATAGGTCGTTAATCTGGTTTTGTTGCGTTTGTTGTATTTCTAAAAATTTGTTAAATTGTTCTGTATCCATTTTATTAATACTCCTCGTCGCCAATTAAATAATACGAAATAACATGCTTTTCAGTTGGAAAATATAATTTAATTAATTTGACAAAATGACAACATCACTCAAGGTTAACTAATACAGGCATACACTATGGTTTACGAAAGGAGTCTACAACAGACCCAGCTCCAGCGATATAGAAATTTAAATCCGATTTTGGAGCAAAAATATTAAAAATGTCTCTCCTGTCACTCCTGTCACACCGCAAACAAAACGAAAGGATACTGCAACGAAACCGAGTCTACCAATAAGTGGTTCTCAGTTAAAAATCTGTACAGATTCGGCACAGAAAAGAATATGAAAAGACCCCGCTCCGACCCTTTATGGAAAGCGCCTAAGTAGAACATCCACAAAACAAATAAAACATAGGAAATTCTTTAAGTTTAAGGGTTTTGTTTTTGTTATTTTTGAGCTACAGAACCATAAAACACCCTCGCAGCTGTTTTTAAATATGAATAAGTACATAGAGACCATTTTTATTTGCACAATAATTGGGTGCTGCAAACACACTATGGTAGTTTGTACATACAAATAAATAACCCAAGAATCAACTTTCTTATCTTTTGTAATTTTTGGGTCGAAATCTCATGACCTCCATTTAGTAAAATATCATTGCAAAAAAATTAAGGTAATATATTGCCAGAATCGACGCCATTTGAAAAAAAGTAATTACGGAAATATATATATATGGCATTAATTTTTCAATTTTAAAAATGGATTTAAAAGTGATTACATTACATCATCATTCATTACATCTCTTTGACCATCAGGGCCGCGGTATCATTACGGTCAGTGCATTCGCCCAGATAGCGAAGGGTGCTGGTTCGACTCCCGTCTGTTGCCTGGTCCGCGTGTAATATTTTCTTTAGATTTAAACATCAAGCAGTCACATGCTTAAAAAATAAAAAATGTATTAATTCTCTAAACCTAAACTTTGGACAACAAATGTATCGTATCTTTGTCAAATGAAAAAGAGACTGATGTTAATTATGGATCATTTCGAAGTTAACAAATCAACTCAAAACCAACAGAATAGTAAGCTTTCTCATCAATATCAATATTTTCTATTACAGCAGCAATAGAAATACACCATCTGTGAAAATTTCAATAGTCTAACGATAACGATTCATTAGACACAGCCCGGTGACAGACAGACGTACAGCGAGTCTTCGTAATAGGGTCCCGTTATTGCCCTTCGGTTACGGAACCCCAAAAGAAAAGACTTGCTGTCGTGGACTTTTAAACTTTTGAAGGGAATCAATTCCGTCATAAATGTTTTTTGCGTAACTTAACTTTTTACGTAACCCACTCAATGGAAGTTCACAAAAGGGATATTTTTACCCGTTTTGGCGACATTTTTCATTGGTGCTCCGCTCCTACTAGCTACAGCGTCATATTATATAGCCTTAAGTCTTCCTCGATAAAGAGACAAATCAGTTCAAAAATAATTTTGCAAATGGAACCATTAGTTTCTGAGATAAGCGCGTTAACCAGACCAATGTTGCGACGCGTTCAACCAAACCAACACACAAACAAAACCTAGCACAAGCCGAGCGCTAGAGCCTTAGAGCATACTCAAAGGCTAGAGCTCTGTGACGTCACAGCCACCGCGCGGGCCTGTCGAAAACTTAAAGGAAGTAAATTGGTCATAACTTTGCTAATATTTGTCGTAGAACAAAAATTTAAACAATATATTTTATGTAATTCTTAGCTCTTTAATCCTGCATTCTCAACGAAAATCGTTACGGATCCTCATTTAGTGACACCAGTGGTGTCGACTCTGGCATGATTCTCTAAACTGAAAACTAAATTTAACATCAGCCTTTCTTTTTCATTCTGTATAGAAAATCCTATTATAGGTTTAGAGAAGCATGCCAGAATCAACACCACTTGATCTACATTATTAGTCTTGTTTTACAAATATTTAACATAATGCTGTATGGGCTTAATATCCTTATCTGTTCATCTTATAGAATAGGAAATTAAAAAATTAAGATGCAATTTTGACATTGACATTTTAAATCATTTTACGGAGAGGCGAGAGTGCGATCTTTTGTTTTGGTTCTTTTACCATGTGCTTAATAATTTTTTATTAGTGTCCAATATTAATACTTTGAGCTAAATAACAGAAAGATGCAACAAGCACATAGACCAGGAAATCTGAAGCAGAGCAATAAAGCTCATAAATCTCGCCACAGGTCCAAACGCGGAATATCAGCGGCAGTGAAAGGTTATTTTTATATTTGCTATAGTAAACAATTTATGTTTAATAAATTTCATATTTAAATAAATTTTAATAGATAGACTGCACTATCTTAAGATTTGCTTAATTTAATCAAAGATACAATACTTACCTTCTGTGTTGGTACGCCGGGCTCACTGGGATAACTCGCGCTAACTAGAAACACTGCCTGAATTATATCTAAATCATATGCTATAACGTATTCATTACAGGAAAAGTAAACGTTAAAGAGTTTGTCAGACGCAATCGCCACATTTTGAAGAAAGAAGAACGTCGACACCAATCCTTGCAAATACGTAAAAATAAGCGTGAGGAAGTGTTGTCTAAGAAACGTGCACTAGGTGGGAACCGTAACCCTCCGTTTTTAGTGTGTATTGTTCCTCTGAATGCTCAACTAGATGTCCAGTCAGCATTGGCTATTTTAAAAACTTGTTCTGAAGGTGCCATTGTTTCTCAATCAGAAAATGGCGTATTGCATATTGGGTATGTTATTATCATATGTTTAATTTATTACTGAAACTTACCAGCACATGAAATTAGAGATTTAATTGTTTATTGTCTAAACAGAGAATACTAATTCACATTTCACTCATTACTCCATCGCTATTCTGTGGTATTATTTATACAATTATTTTGGTTACAGCTTACCAAATTTCAAGCAACGTTTTTCCTTTATTTGCCCAGAAGTGGGGAATGACTTTGCTCTTCTGGATGCCCTTAAAATAGCTGACACAGTAGTCTTTGTCAGTTCTGCTCTAGATGATCCTGTGGACGATTGGGGAGAAAGAGTTTTGGCATTATCAATGGCACAGAGCATGCCAACTCCTGTTGTTGTTGCCATGGACATAGAAGGAGTCCATCCAAAGAAGCGTACATCTGAAAAGCAAAATGTACAAAAGCTAATCTCAAAGTGGTTGCCTGAAGAAAAAGTAATGCAACTAGACAAAAGTTCTGATGGATTGAATTTACTGCGTAGAATTGGAAACCAAAAAAGGAATGTTTTGCACCACAGGGAAAAGAGACCATATTTATTAGCAGAAGATGTTGAATATGTAGCTGATAGTGAAGGAGAGTGTGGCACATTGAAAATAAGTGGTTATTTGAGAGGAATGCCTCTGAATGTCAATGGTTTGATTCATATTACTGGGCTGGGTGACTTCCAAATGTCTAAAATTGATGGCCTTGATGATCCACATCCCTTGAGCTTGTCCAAAGAGAACAATAAGTCAGATTCAATGGAAGCTGAAGTAACTAAAGTTACAGTGCTACAAGTTGCAGATTCTACTAAACAGGAGAGCCTGACTTCAGAAAATATTCCTGATCCTATGGATGCAGAACAAACTTGGCCAACGGAAGAAGAAATTGAACAATCACAAATGGAGGTAAAATAAATTTGCACAACACTTATCAATCTGCATAATATTTTTTTGATCAATTAATGGCATATTTATATTATGGCATAAAGTAGTTTTAATCCAGTCAAGTAAAACTCAGCCAGTTGTCTGCACTTGGAAAAATAAGATATGTCTTTAGCAGAACTTTGACTTTTACTGGAGTTTGATAATTGAAAATGGCCATAAAAGCAAAATAAGTAAAAACTTTTCTTATTCTAATCTAGTAAATTGTTTAATTTTAATAAATTAATTTTCCAGACAAAAAAGAAATTAGTCAAGAAAGTTCCCAAAGGCTGGTCAGATTATCAAGCAGCTTGGATTGTAGAATCAGATGTCGAGGGTGATGGTTCAGATGACAGTGCAAGTGAGAGTGACGAAGAGGATGATCAGTTTATGTCATGTGAAGAAGACAACTCTGACAATGAAGAAAAGGAGGAAGATAATGATTTTGAATCAGTCACTGAATCAGAGGTTGGAGTGTCAGATGAAAAGTATGATGCAACTATAGATGCTCATGAAGAACATGAAATGCTGCAGAAATTGGCAGAAGCAAGGGAAGACCAACAGTTTCCTGATGAAGTGGACACTCCGCAAGACTTGCCCGCTAGAGAACGGTTCATGAGGTACAGAGGCCTGGAATCATTCAGAACTTCTTCTTGGGACCCTAAAGAAAACTTGCCAGCTGATTTTGCACGCATATTTCAATTCGAGAATTATGATCGCACTAGGAAAAGGATTTTCAAAGAAAATGAAGACAGTCTTATCAATATGGTATGATGAGATTTACAACATTCATTTGTGTACTTAACAGACATTAGCCCTTGTGCATAAGCTTAAATCAATATGAATATGAATAAATATAAAATTATATATTTTATGCAATGAATTATCATTATCTATTTTTAAATTAATATTATGTGCAGATATTAATCTGTATTCACTATTGTTTTATTTTTACAGTACGGCTTTTACATAACAATACACGTGAAAGATGTCCGTCAAGATCTATGGAAAGCATTTCATGCAGCAAATGGCTCTGCCCCCTTGGCAGTATTTGGATTATTACCTCATGAGCATAAGATGTCTGTGATGAATGTAGTACTGAAGCGAACTGGAGCAAGTGATGAGCCAATAAAGAGTAAAGAGAGGTTGATTTTCCAAGTTGGCTACAGAAGATTTATAGTTAATCCAATATTCAGTCAACATACTAATGGCGGCAAACATAAGGTAAGAAGTAATGGTCTAAACACAGCACAAGTAATTCTTGAGAAACTTTAATTTATTTTAACTTAATATTGTCTTTTCCAGTATGAAAGATTCTTCCAACCTGCATCAACATGTGTGGCATCATTTTTCGCGCCTATTCAATTCAGTCCTTCCACTGTTCTTTGCTTTAAGGTGAGATAAATTGAATTGTGTTTATAGTTTAAGTTTTTTAAGTAAGTTGTAAAACCGAACACATGCCTTTTCAGGAGAAAAGTAACACAAAACTACAATTGATCGCATCTGGTGTTTTACTGTCGTGCAACCCTGACAGATTAGTCATTAAAAGAATCATTTTGTCTGGTCATCCTTACAAGGTAAGTAATGGAACTATTTTAGCTTTTACTACTAAAATTAATGGGAGCAACAGAACTTTATATTATTGCACAAAGTTATTGTTGATTGCAATTAAGATACCATTAATTGTTGTTAAATTATCCAAACAACATGATGAGTCGAGGACAATGAATTTTACTGTGAAGAAATCAACTTATAACATTAAACATTTTGTAACATAAACAGGTAAACAAGAAGTCTGCCGTCATCAGATTCATGTTCTTCAACAGAGACGATGTTATGTATTACAAGCCTTGCAAACTACGAACAAAGTATGGGCGCACTGGCCATATTAAGGAACCATTAGGTATTTATTTTCACCATAATAATAGCCATTTTAGAAATTGTTTTTTTTAAAAATATATATATATCTAATATATAAAATTCTCGTGTCGCGGTGTGCGTAATTGAAATCCTCCGAAACGGCTCGACCGATTTTCGTGAAATTTTATATGCATATTCAGTAGGTCTGAGAGTTGGACAACATCTATTTTTCATCACCCTAAATGTTAAGGGTGGTCCACCATTAAATTTTTTGTTTTAATTTTTTTATAATACATCATACAAAAATGCAAAATTTGGGGTTGTATCCCCAAATTTTGACCCTTCTACAACCCATATTTTTATGGCGAAACGAACTTCGTTGGCTCAGCTAGTATATTTATATATATATAAATACATATCATGTGATTGATATTTATATTATTTAGGTGAGGTATGCATAATAAAACAATTAAATTCCAGAAAGAAGAAGAAGCAAGACTCATTTTTTTTTTCATTCTTTTATTATATTTTAGATTTCTTTAGTACTGTACTGGTTTATAGGAGCTATCTATTTTACATAGCTCAATAGAGTCTGTGCGGAAAGAGAATAGGATTTAGATTGGAGGGCGCTGTAGTGCTTTTCTACCGTATTTGTAAAGGACATTGCTCGTTCCCCATACATTGAATGCCCTATAACGCCCAGCAATGAGAAAATGCTAGTTGTGTTCGGAATCATTCATAAACTCTAATTAAGCATTTGTTGAGATACGGACAACTTGAGGAACCGTGGCCTACTACAGAATGTATTAGATTTTGAGGTTATAATTATTATACTTAATCGTAAAAGATGTACACTTTATATATTCTGAATAGATTTAGTTTTTACCTCTATGTAAGCACTTAAATAATATCCATTAAATGAACATAAAATGCAATTAATAATAAAAATAATAAATGCTTATATTCATATTGATTTATGAGTGTTGTCAGTTGGCACCTATGATACCTATACCTACCTGTAGTAATAATAGATTTCTTTTCAAATGAAATGTTCAGTCTTTCCATTTACCTGTTTCTATATTTTAGTATCGGTAATTAGGTATGTACCTGGTTATCAATATGATTTTCATTAAAAATAAACAGATATTACACGGGATGGGAGTATAAACTATCTTTACATAATTTCAGAAATAATCTTTTTATAAATATAATATAAATACTAGTAATAAGTATTATTGACTAAGGTACCTAGTTCTATTTTTATGGTCGCCTATATTGCATTTAATAAGGTAAACAATCTTGGCACAACTTTTTAACAGAATCACCCGTTTAATAATAAAATATTAACGAAGCCAATAAACTAATAAAATAAATCGTTATTATAGACTGAAACCCATTGAATCTAGTTATCAGTTGATTTTTAATGCTGTATTTTCAATAAAAAGGAGTGCCAAGTTGGATGAACAGACTGTAGTATCTAGTAACAGAACTTTAATTTTTTATTTTCTTAAACAGATTGTTCGTTTACAATGATTAATGGCTAATAACTTAAAAAAATAATAGAAAAATAATAGTGAAGGACATTCTGTTGGGCATGCTAGGGCCGATTTCGTCGATGTCCTTTTACCGCTTTTCGACATGATTAAATACAAAAAACCGCAAGAAATCACAACAACAAACAAATCTGTATCAATACAAAACTTTGACGTTTTACTGATTGCTGGATTTGATTTCCAAATAAAAATCTTAATGTTAGTTCCGTTTTTCGCCACGCCCATTTTCTTTCCGCACAGACTCTAACAGTAATATTTTCTGCATTATTTTTTTGACTAATTGCTTTTGTTTATTAGGAGACTAAACTTTTGTCTGTAATCAGTTTCTCAACATCAGTTGTGTCAGTAAAGCAAAAAAGGTCTTTATTACCATTTTTCGCTTTTTAAAATCGAAAAGAGCTCTTTATATTTTTTCTAAAATTGTAATAAAATCATAATTCTATTCTAGGTACCCATGGTCACATGAAATGCGTATTTGATGGACAACTCAAATCACAAGACACTGTGCTACTCAGCTTGTACAAACGCATGTTCCCGAAATGGACCTACGAAAATTGTATTGTCACAGACAAAGATTGGAAAGGCAGTGATGCAATCATGGAATCATAAAATTTGTAAATAAAATAGTTAACAAAGTAATTTGATAATTATTTTTATTTTTTGCCTTAGATATAGTTTTTTGAGAATCACTCAGCAACAACATTTTTTGAAGAAGTGTCTCAATCGTGGTAATAAACTATAAGTGTGCCAAATTTCATGTAAGCCTTTCCTTTCAGCCATTTTTGCGTGATTGAGTAACAAACAAACTTATTTCCGCATTTATAATTTTAGTTAGGATATGATATAAAATACCTTTGGCATAAGTTGGACCCATAGAGCACCCTAGAGACCGCATGCAAAGGCACTCGCTTGTTCCAAGCCTAGGCATATTACTACATGTGTATGTGTGACACACAATGACATTAAATACCCTAGACCACATCACGAACAAAATCGTGGCAGAAATCTGTCCAAAAGGTACATCTGACGATCCACGGAGCTCCGTAAGGTGATCGCATATTCAAAAACAAAATAAGGCATTATTTAAATACTGTAAGTCACCTTTAATGCATACTGTATAAGGTCTTATTTAAAACGCTTGTGCCAAGTTCGAAATGCAAGCTCGTAAAATTGTACGACTTATTGCTACTTAAATGCGGAAGAGTATAGACCTTATTTCTTTGATTCTACGGCCAATTCTGAATGCGCTGTTAGCAATATAGCAGGTACGGACCGCGAGGAAAAGAGACGTCTATATTACCAACTATACATTTGAATATCAAGTATCATAATAAAATTTGCTTCAAATGCGTTTAATTAACAAAGTGATTAGATACCTGTCGAAAAACGACACTTTATGTATAAAAGTATTTATTACGCATTTTTCACGGAGCTCTGCGGCATCTTGACTTTTCAACGGTCCACGCGTGACTGTGAACCAAGAAGTGCTTGAGTCGTGTTCAAGCACTTCTTGAATGGGACAATGACATTTTGAGCGCACGTGGTATATCTAGGGTATTTAATATCGTTGGTGAGACGCCTCCAGACGTTGCCCAATGGCTACTTAGATTCACCTTTATCATCCGGCCTTGACGTTACCCCCACACACGTCACCAACTCGCCTGAGTTGATTGATTTAAATTTCAAACAAAAAATGAGTAATGCGATCCCTAATGGTGGACCAAAAATAATAAATATTGTAGTGACAGGTAGGTAGGTAGCCAGTCTACAGCATTTTATGATTTTTGACCCCCCTCCACCATGTAACGTTTTTCAAGAACCCCCTCCCCCCAAATTGCGTTACGTTATACTTGAACGCCCCCTTTCCCATATAGAATCGCGGTAGCGATTCGGATCCGCGCGCGAAATTTTTGCAGAATAGCCCGCTGAACTGCATTTTGAATGACAAAAAGTTTTATAAACTTTATAGGTAAATAGTCTTTTTTTTAATTTAAATAAAAAACAATGTAACGTAACCCCCCCTGCCCCTGTAACGCATCGTAACATTTTACAAGACCCCCTCCCCCAAATTGCGTTACGTAATACTTGAACGCCCCCCTATCCACTGAAAGTAGGGCCGGATTTAACACAGGGCAAGCGGGATTGTGGTCCTCAATACAGAGATATAAAACAATAGTTATTTATTATACAAGAGTGGAAAGTTCCTTTTTAACCGCGTGCTCGATTTGGATGACCGAGCAAGCGAAGGATTCTAAAGTTGAATCACGAGCGCAGCGAGTGATTCTAAATTAGAATCCTGAGCGTCAGCGAGGGAAACAAACGAGCACAAGGTGAAAAATCTTTCCACTCGAGTGCAATACGTAACTTTTCATCCCACCTCAGCGAGGAAATGACAAAATGAAAAAGAAAACAATTTATAATGACAAAATATTTAAGCAATAAAACGTGAAAAACTAGAATGGCGCGAAGCACGCAAATAAAACAAAGAAACCAAGAAGGTTCCAAATTTAAATTTTTTCACAATTTAAAAAGTTCTAATCATAAATTTGGCACCATAGAGGTTACATTAAATAGGTTTAATGACGTTTTGAATTTACAATTATATTGAGTACTCATTATATGTGATGTTCTAAATTCAAATCTACTTTGCCGCTCAAGCGAATAAAATAGAATTTTCCAGCCAGATTTCGAAGCGCAAAATTACACTTTCCGAGGTGGTGGGATGAAAAATAGATTTTTAGTAGGACCTTCACTCTTTCGTTGCCTCAGGGTCTCGATACCTTTAAATCCCGGCCCTGATTGAAAGATTTTATTGATGATATGAGTTAGTTAGCAGGTGTAGTGTATTGTTTTTTTATTCGTAAACCAGCAAGGCTTTTTTATGTTTTTTAACGTCAGTCTAATAAAATATATTTTCATTTCATATGTCAATATTTGAAGATATTATAGTAATTTATGTTATTTACGGGATTGTGACCAAGTACTTTGTTTTTAGCGAGTCTCACGGAAAAACCGACTCCGTGATCATGGCGCTTGCAACAGTGCCGGATTATCAACAACTCTTTAATAACAAGGTACATGGTAACAATCCCGTAAATAACATAAATTACTATAATGTTAGTGACCATGAATGTTGTAAAACAATATATTTGAAGATAGCTCTCGACTCTCGCGCTCGCTACGAGCGTTGAAGTTGAGCAACTTTCACAATGACCGGTAATAGGACACCTGACCAAAGATTTACTATGTCGAGCTCCGTAATCGTATCGTGAATGTTTCTATGAAAACTAAGCAGCGTCTCCATCGGACGTAAGAACATAGCTTTCCATACAAAATTTGACGACGACGATACGTTTACGGAGCGGATCTGTCAAAATTCGTGCTTACGCCTCTGTAGGTATTAATTTACATTCCGAAATCATTTTCCAAAACTCACCACCTAAAGGGGTAAACAAATCTAACGCGAAGCCGCGGGGTTATTAACACCCGTGATTCCGTACTAGGCCCATGTTATGGGTCCTCGCTCGTTCTCCTCATTCTTTCCATGGGGCATCTATCAAGGCGTTCCCCAGCAGTGGAGACATTAACAGGCTGACGATGATGTTTCAAGGTAAATAAAATCAGTTGATGATATTTCCACATTTCTTTATTTCATTGACACATGAAGCGCAAAGGCTACGTAAAGCTACGTAGTAAACGTCATGGACAGCAATCTCACCGCACTAGTCTTACAATAATCAATAATCTCAAAGGCAGTTAGCGTATGTACCCACGACACAAGGGTGGCATGAACCATCAATATCATTTACTTTGACAGGCAAAAGAGAGATAAAATAAAGTACAATTGGACGTTGTTAAATGAAAAGGATACAACCCACCCAAACTTAAGTTTTGAGATATGATTTTTTTAATTTCAGACTGTATTTCTTCTTTGATTCTCAACTTTATCTTTTTGGATTCATATGAATACAAAATCATATTACATTTGAATTTTACTTGGATTTTTGTTGTGTTTTAATAGCATTGACGATATATATGATTTTCGATAAGGCTGTGGGTTGGATCCTTTTCATTTAACAACGTCCAATTGAGGGTATGAAAAACTTAACCACTTTTTAAATGAATCTTTGAAATAGCAAAATATCATCTGTTTATAAACAAAATTCAAAGTTGTAATTATAATATTCAGCAAGTTCTTAATTCGCCTCATCGGCTCCTTAATGCAAGTTGAAAAAAGAATGTTTACGAATGTTCCATAAAGGAACAAATTTTAAAACTGACTAACCTTTTCATACCGCGATTGTACCAACCAACAAAAGACAGATCATTTTCCTTACAATGTTACAATTGATTGGATGATTAAAGGTACAACATTTTCACTTGTTACAAAGTTAACTTCAGCTTGAAAAATTCAATGATGTTGACAATACCTACCTCAACCAGCGAGGTTATATTTTTGTACTATTCCTTATTAAAATAGGTTTATTCTCACGAGTCCGCGATGGATATATAAAGAAAAATATATTCAAGTGCTTGATTTCACGACAATAATAATTTTAAATATTTCCAGTCAAATGAAAAAATAAAGAGTTACCTCACATCCAACATAATTTAAAGAGGTCGTTATAATGACTAGGTAATAAAAACGCATAGTTATTATATTCAAGTAAATCAAAGCGAGATGCAGCTGAAATAATAGCACTCCAACATTGACAATAATTTCCTTTGAAATAAAAAGCGATAAATTTCAAACAAATAGTACTTTCTTGTGAACTTTTTACATAAACAAGTTAATATTTAGATTAATTTGAAATCAGATCCAGAACTTATACTGTTTGTCTGTTATAATCATGACAGGTTATACGAAACTAAAATTGTTTACAAATTGATTTACAACCTTAATGGTTTGACTTAACGTCTATAATACATGATTTTGCTTGATTTCTTAACGCGATCCCAACTGAGACAACCGTAACACATGAGTAAAGAAGGCACAGAGGCTATGCTTCACACAGTACGAGTGTGTGTGTGAGTGTGACTTCCCTTAGCACGAAGCAATATTGAATTCGAATAGTTTGCGAGTGCTAAATGTACTGATAGTTCTTGTTACGTCCGTTGTGGCGCTGTTGTTCAAGTTTCCATACAAAACTTGAACTTTGGACTCTCAAACTATTCGAATTTGATATTGGCTCGTGCTAGGGGTACTGAGGCCCAAGCCCGAGTTTTGTTTCACAGCTCCGTGGTGAAGTATCGTAATCGTCTTTCGTATGGAAAAAGCTAGTTTGTTCTTAAGACCGATGTGCTTAGTTTTCATCGAAACTTTGACTATGGGCTACGTTACGGAGCTTTCATAAAAGCTTTTGCCCTGAAACGACAGTGCTCACTTCTGGCTCAATTACACATGGTCGTTAGCACGTATTCGGGTACACGAAAGACCCTTGCTGATAATATATCAGTGGTAACAACAGGTGATAGAAAACTTAATCGTTTATCCGAATTCCATTGGCACTCGTATTCGGGCTAACGACCAAGTGATTTACTCATATGGTCTGTATTGGACCGCGTTAGGCCTAACCCGTTGGGACACAATTTTTCACAGATCTATGGTTATTTTAAGTTAGTATTTTTTATTAATTATACTCCCAGACACATCTATCTGGAAGTATATTACAATCACATATTCCATCTTAATTCTACCGCTCGATCATAAAAAAGGTTAATAGTAAAATTCTAATACTTCTATCAAAGACCTTCGTTGGTATTTTTTTTATTCTGTCTTAGTAGAATTAAGTGAAATAATTATGTGGAACGATATTTAACAATAGGGTATTTGACAAGTTTCGGAAAACGATCTCATGTTACTTACCAATGTTTATGGAGTCCAAAAAAATAATCATCATTCTCTTGTAGTAAAAATAACCGATTCAAAAACTCAATTTTCAAGCTACCGCGAAAACGTTTCTCTGGGCAATATGGCGTCTCACTTGTGTGTGACGTCACACGACTGTCATAAAACGTCAAACGAACGATACAATGTACTGTCACTTTGACCGGAAGTTTACTAGTGTGTGACGTCATTTTTGGCTCCGCCAGTCCCAGGCGTTTTCAATCACATGACAATAGATATGAAAACTATTATCTTTTTTGTGGGTTTTTAGTAAAATTATGAATAATTTTCTGTAATAATAGTAAAAACCCCTGCCAATATTCATTTTAAATACAGATGCTAACAATTAGCACTTTATTTTTAATACTGTCAAATACCTTATTGTTGGTAGTATCGAGACAGATAAAAGTAGATAATAGGTGTGTGGAGTGTTATTAATTTTCATTATTGATAATTAAGATAATAAAAAGATTATAATTTTGATAAAACAAAATTTAAGTGACATTTATCATACAACATACAAATTCGTAAATCAATGCTCGCTTATGGTCGTGTGCGCACTGCGGCAGAAATAATTTTTTGTACACAATAAAATTGCAGTATTCATACAGCTCTAACAGAAAAAAAATCTTCAACAAGTAGCATCATGTCTCAGAGGTGACACAGTTTTTATCAGAGAAATTAATTCTAAAGCATTTCAAATAAATGCAAACACATTTTGTTTATTATTAAATTAAAATAAACTTAACTATTAGACTACAAATGTAAAAACAATCTTAGTTTGTTAGCGTCATAGTATCTGATAGTCAAAAGTGTAGGTATTAATAGACTAATTTTATAGGTACGTCAGAACAAAATACAACAGTAATATCATACTGTTAAATTTTACAATGATTTCTTATTAATTTTTCCTTAATGCGATATCTCATAATGTCCTCTGTTTGCACAATGCTTGTAGAAATGTCTTTCGTTCCATATTATTTTCAGCTAGCTCTATTGAAGGCAGATAATTCAGATTTATCAGGTTTTGGTTTAGGAGTTTTCGTTTTTTCGTTTCATATTTTTCTTACTGCACAATACCTTAGTTATGTTTCAATATTAGACAGTTAGTTCGGAATTGTATGCATGCAGTAAAACTTATATGAAATCGAGGATTGGTTGGTTATTTATTATGTTTACACACAGCTATAATATTGTGTCAAAACTAAGCACGTACAATGTCAACTATGGTGATCCCAATTCACAGAAAAGATGTCTATGTCTATCTTCTTTTCAAAGCGATTTGTGATAGATGGTATATTGTTGGCAACTTAAAATATTCAAGTAGTTTTCGCATTGCATTTGTGTAACAATTATCAATGGTCAACGGTGAGCACTTACAATCAGGTGAGACGTTAGATCCTATGCTCCCTATAATATATATATACTAGCTATCCCAGCATTTTAGCAACAAAAATAGGGGTTGGTAGTAGAAGGGTGAAAATTTAGGGTTGTATGTATTTTTGTATGACGTATCATAAAAAAATCAAAACAAAAAATTTAAGGGTGGAACACCCTTAACATTTAGGGAGATGAAAATTGATGTTGACCGATTCTCAGACCTACTGATGATATGATATGCATATAAAATTTCACGAAAATCGGACGAGCCGTTTCGGAGTAGTTCAATTACGCACACCGTGACACGAGAATTTTATATATTAGATAAATATGAGCAGTTAAATTGTTTGTTCATAATCTCTGACATTGGCAGCATGGTGGTAATTGAGATCGACACAAAAAAAAACAAAAATAGATTACAGTTTAGGTTAATTATAACATTTTCGGCAAATTAATAACAAGAGCATCGCATAAACATATACTATAAGGTCTTACTACGAAAAAGTTAGAAACCGTTTTAAACCTTGTTAACGCAAATTTTTATGGAATCTTTTCTTGAACTCGCGTTGAACGCATGTCTATTTTTTTGTTGTAAAAACATTGACGTTAGACTCCCAATCGGCTAACAAAAGTGCAAACAAAAACATCCGCGCGGCGTTCTACATCAACTTATACAGATAACATTAACATATTTGTTCAAATTAACACGTTATGTCGTGGCAGTAAGTTTTCAATGTCAAACGTATACGAGTGTGAATTTTCAAACACGATTGCTTACGAAGAATCATAGACTTACGGTGCGTAATTTTGCCTCTGGCAGTTTTTGAGCGCGTTTGTGAGACAACTTGTTTTTATACGTCAATGGATAATAAGGATAAATTTTTCGGCGAATCTTTAATGGGAGTAAGACATAAACATATTCATTAATAAACAGTATTTTTCTCAAAATCTAGTTTATATTTATTCGAGTAACATTACCTATACTCTAGTCAACTTTCTCAAAGACAAAAAGTAAAGAAATAAACCAATGTTTCTAATACATTTTTATCGAGAATAAAGGTGGCCCATGTAACCAGACTGATTACAAAATTTCACATTTCAAATTAAATTATTTACTTTATTACTACCCTTCAATTTAGTAGTTTGGGAATAGCAAGTTTAAGGTCTTATTGGTGTCATTTTATTCGTAATTTTTATTTAAAACGGACGACCCACGACAGAAGTGATAACTTAAAGTAATCTAAGCGGCGCAGCGGGTTAGAGTGAGAGAGGAGCCTGCCTACCACTGGAAGGGAAGCCAGACAGACTGGCGCCGTAACGCGTTACGCAACGAAGCGGTTTACCTTCCCTTATGAAGTTATTATATCAAAAAGATTTACGTATTGATAGACTTTTTTTATGTGTTTTTATTTGCCCTTTGTATCAGAAGTTGATTAGACTACAGTTGGACATTGTACGTGATCAGCACAGCAGTAGGTAGAGGGTTGTTTGTGGTAGTGGCTGGGTGTTTAGGGCTTCTGTTTCTTGGCGCGGCGGCGCTTGCAGTCGTCGGCGGGGGGCGGCGCCGCGCCCGACCGGTTGTACAGCGTGTTCAGGAACTCCTCAAGGTTCGGTTCGTGCCTGACGATATAAGGCGAGAACGTTAATAGCCTAGGGGCAAGTTCAAGTAGTTCTGTGGACGGGCGTTAATGTTATATTTACCCGGGGGAGGGTCCTCGCGTGAACGGTATTGCAGCTGCTTCAAGTAGTTCTGTGGAAGGGCGGTAATGTTGTATTTAACCCGTGCAGGGGCGTTAATGTTATATTTAACCGGGAGAGGATCCTCGCGCAGCTGCTTCAAGTAGTTCTGTTGTGGAGCGGTAATGTTATATTTACCCCGTTGCGTGAGGTCGGTACTGCAGCTAATTCTAGTAGTTCTGTGGGGGGCCGGTAATGTTATATTTACCTGGTGGAGGGTCGTTGCATGAGGTCGGTACTGCAGCTGCTTCAAGTAGTTCTGTTGTGGGGCGGTAATGTAATATATACCCCGTTGCGTGAGGTCGGTACTGCAGCTATTTCTAGTACTGTGGGGGGGGGGGGGGGGGGCGGTAATGATTTTTTTACCCGGGTGAGGATCGTCGCGTGAGGTCGGTATTGCAGCTGCTTCAAGAAGTTCTGAGGAGGAGCGGTAATGTTTTTTTTTTCTCTTTATTTGTGGCTACAAACAGTCATACATTTTAATATAATTGTTCTGTGGTTACAGTGAAATTATAAGAGACGACCTACAGTGCCAGCAATTTAACTTATTAGTTACAGAAAAACATTATAGAACAAGTATTGTACTTAAAAAAAATAAAATACATGAGAAGATAAAACATATAAACATGCAAAAATATTTTGATTTAGATGTTGTCTTTTAATTTTAGTTTAAGAAATTTCTTTATATTACTATGTGAAATATTAAATATATCAATGTTATTGAAGTTGTTATTATAATTGTTGGTGGAACGATAAATAAAGGAATTTCGCGTGTATAATTTAGTGAGTGGTGGAGGAACAAATAGTAATCGCTTGCGAGAGGACCGCATAGGCATACGCACACGGTTCACGAAAGATATCCTACTTAAAAGCGCAGAAGAATCTATTTGATCGTTGAGTATTTTATACAAAAATATCATATCGAACATTATACGTCTATTATGAAGTGATAATAACTTATATTCTTTCAATAATGCTTCATATGATTCATTTGTATGTTTAAAGCGATAATTAAGGTGTTTTACAAATATTTTTTGTAGTCTTTCAATTCTATTGATATGAACCTGATAGTATGGACTCCAAACGGTGCTACAGTAGTCCAGAATTGACCTTACAAAGGAAGAGTATAAAATTCTAAGCGTAATATTTTTTTTAAAAGGTTTACTTATTCTGAGAATAAATCCTAGACTTCGGAATGCACGACTTAAAATGTGGTCTGTATGCTGGGTGAAAGACAATTTCGAGTCCATTATTATACCTAAATCCCTAATAGTATTTACTCTTTTAATTGTGTTATTGTCAAGTTTATATTCGTACTCAGTTGTCATTTTTTTACGTGTATAAGTTATTATGTTACATTTGTTAATATTGAGGAACAGTTGATTACTTTTACAATAGTTTTGTAAGGATATTATATCTTCCTGTAATTTAGCGCAGTCATCACTTGTCTTAATAACCTTATAAAATTTAGAATCATCGGCGTAAAGGAGATGATTACTATATTTCAAACACTGTCCGATGTCGTTAATATAGAAGGAAAATAGCAATGGGGAGATATGTGATCCCTGGGGGGCACCAGAGGGCACCGGTAGGAATTGTGAACAATAGCCTTTGATACAGACTGCTTGGCTTCTGTTTGAGATGTAAGATTTTATCCATCTTAGCAAGCTGCCATGCACACCGACCCCTGCCATCTTACTGATTAGCAAATCGTGATTAATCTTATCGAAAGCTTTGGAGAAGCCGGTGTATACGACATCCACCTGTAAGTTGTCGTTTAGTGCCTGCGATAAGTGCTCCACGAAAGTAAGCATATTTGTTTCCACACTGCGCTTTTTAAAAAAACCATGTTGTTGTTCGGATATGAAATTTCTGAAAACAAGAGACATCTGTGAAGTAACAATCTTTTCCAGGATCTTCCCCAAAACACACAATTTTGAAATAGGTCTATATTCCGCAATCTGTTTACGCATGTTGTTCTTTGGAATTGGGGTAATCAAAGACTTTTTCCAGACCTGAGGGAATACACCAGATGAAAGAGAGGCCTGGAAAATTATAGTAATGGGCAATGCGAGTTCCTTGGCGCAAGCAGAAATAAAAACAGGGTGGATCCCATCACTTCCGGCCCCTTTGTTGACATTGACCCGCTTAAGTTCCTGATGTACCAGATCGAAATCAATATGTATCGATGACATTTCTACAGGAGATTCAAAACTCTGGGTGGGATATTCAATATGTGTGTCGCGAGGTGATATAAAAACCGAATTGAAGTAATCGTTAAAAGCCTCACAAATCTCCCCGCCATCAGAAATAGACCTACCCCTGTACTCCATACTCTCGGGAATGTCACCATTAGCTCTTTTAGATTTAACGAACGACCAAAAATATTTCGGATTGTCTAATATTTTATTTTCCGAAAAAGAAATGTAATTTTTGTAGTTTTGTTGTTCTAATTTCTTAAGCCTTTTTCGTAACAACGAAAAAGTGTTATAGTCTCGTAAATTACCATAACGTTTCCATTTAACATGATATTTACATTTTTCTTTAGACAATTTTATTAGGGGCTAGTATACCAGGGCGGATATTTTTGTCTGTTATTTAAGTTGCTAATAGGTATATACTTCAAAATTAAGTCATTAACAATATCATAGAAGTAAGATGTCATAGTCTCCACATCGTTCATTTTGCTAAATTTCTGCTTCCAACCAATAGAAGATAGCATCGAAAAACTGTCTCTTTTTTGCAATGGACGATACCCTTAAAGCAGCTGGCCGATAGTCCAATTTTATATCAATTTCTAAAGATTTATGGTGTAAGTCTTCGGGTACTAGCGGGTGCTGGCTAGGGGATACAGAACAAATTTCATTACAAAAGACCAAGTCTAATAATCTATTGTTAATATTAAAATTACCATTGTACTGTGAAAGTGAACATGCGTTCATAAAGTCAGCTGTGAGGCAGGATAAAATCTCACTATTTGTTTCTATATCTAAGCCATTCAAAAAATTTCCAGACAACCAATGAGCATGGGAGACGTTAAAATCACCAATAACTAAAAATAAATCATACGGGTTTTCATTTATAAATTCACTTACTCTATCGTAGAAGGATGTTAATAGAGATCTGTGATTAGTACCGTGAGCTATATAAGTAAGTATAATGTATACGTGACGTTGAGTGGCATCGAAACGAGAAACAGTAGGACGCGTGGCGCGTAGCGGTATCGATACCCATACCTCGTCAGCCGGCGCAGGAGCACGCATGTCCATTTTGTGCTGGGTGCATAATTCACGTCGCACGGCAATCAAAACTCCGCCGCCGCGTTCGTGGCCGCTTGAGACATTTCGATCGCACCTAAACACTTCGTATCGGCTATCAAAATATTCACGATCGTAAAAATGTTCATTAAGCCAGGTCTCTGTTATACATACGACATCATAGTTAGCGTTTAGAATACCATTTAGAAAATCATGAGATTTTGTGCGTAGTCCTCTCGCGTTTTGATAATAAATACTCACATTATAGCTAGAGAATTTGATAAAAGTGCATTGATATAATTGAATTGAATTGGGTTCCACCAACAATAAAACATAATTTGTAGAAAAAAATATATAAAAATTCTTTATTGTTCTCAAATATTGACAATTTTAATTGAGTAAGACAACATGCTACTAATATAATATATAAAAAACCTTTCAACACCACAACATTACATGCCAGTAGTCACTTAATTTTAATAAGGTCACTTTCCTTTGATATTAATATCACTTTAGATGTTTTGTCTTTGCGTACGAATATTTTACAGTCCGATATCCACACAAATGCAAAATCATTTTTTTTGGCTAACAATCGTGCTTGTTTGTGTAGAAGATTATTTTGAGGCGTAAGATGATCGTTGATGTAAATAGGTTTGGATGGGCCATCCAGTCCTGCATCAGCTGTTGTTAGGCTTCGTCTGACGCGGACTGCTGAAAGCATATCGGACTTACGCTTTTTTTGTGTAAATCTCAAAATGATATTTGGATTTGACGATGAATCATTTGACGTCGCATCGGAATCTCCATCTTTTGGGCTTTGAGGGCTGGTAAAACGTCGCACACGATGAACGTAGTCGATATCAGATGGCGACAGCGGAAAACTTATCTTAGAGGCGATATTCTGAATAATGCTAAATAGGTTTTCGTTCTTGGTGACTGGAACGCCTGTAATTTCGAGGTTGTTTATTCTTCCTTGCTGTTCCTTGATGCGAAGTTGCTCCGTTAAATCCGTGGTTATGGATCGTAAATCTGTGGTTTCATTCGACAATGATGCCAATCTGTCTAGGTTTTTGTCGTTTGATGATTTCACTAAGGACAATTCACTTTTTAAGAGAGTTTGTTCTTCTGATAATTTTTTTACCGCTTCATTAATATTTAATAATTGTTTTTTGAAGTCACTGAAATCCAGGCGCAGACCTTCCAGTGTCTTATTCAATTGTTCGTTTTGTTCTTCTATTGTAGTTTTAATCATTGACATCATTTTAGTTTGCATATCGGAAAAAATCCCTTCGTTATTGCAATGACACTCGGGGTATTTCCTCTTCAGTTGGGTAAAGTTGGAAGATGGTTCCTCACGTAATCTGGTAAGATCTGGATGAGAACTTGTGTTTTTTATGGGACTCCTCTTGACACTCATTATTGTATTTTTTAAATACACTTTTATAATTTGGCCAACAAAAAGAGTTTATTTTTTATTTTTTAGTATGGAAGGTACCCGCGATGTAAATATCACAGGGCATTTAAAAACGACACGATCGCGCGTATAGTCTATCACACTTCCTCTTAGGGAGGTGTAAACCCCGAATCAATCCGGTGATACACGAGCAACGGTAATATCGGCGTAAAGAGCGGGACGCAAATTAAGTCCAAAGATGACCGTCACAACAACTTGTTTGCTGATTTCAACCGAACTGTTTATACACCGAAAGTCTATAGTTTATTGAACTTGATTTAACAATTAAGGTAAAATACTTGTACGCGTCTGACTGTAAGGACACTTAGGAGCAGACTGTTATATTTACCCGGTGGAGGGTCGTTGCGTGAGGTCGGTTCTGCAGCTGCTTCAAGTAGTTCTGTAGAAGGGGGGCGGTAATGTTATATTTACCCGGTGGAGAGTCGTTGCGTGAGGTCGGTACTGCAGCTGCTTCAAGTAGTTCTGTTGAGGGGCGTAAATGTTATATTTACCCGGGGGAGGGTCGTTGCGTGAGGTCGGTACCGCAGCTGCTGCAAGTATTTCTGTTGAGGCGCGGTAATGTTATATTTACCCGGTGGAGGGGCGGTAATGTTAAATTAACCCGGGGGAGGGTCCTCGCGTGAGTTCGGTGCTGCAGCTGCTTCACGTAGTTCTGTGGGGGGGCGGTAATGTTATATTAACCCGGGGGAGGGCCGTCGCGTGAGGTTGGTACTGCAGCTGCTTTAAGTAGTTCTATGGAGGGGTGGTAATGTTATATTAACCCGGGGGAGGATCGTCGAGTGAGGTTGGTGCTGTAGCTGCTTTAAGTAGTTCTATGAAGGGGCGGTAATGTTATATTTACCCGGTGGAGGGTCGTTGCGTGAGATCAGCTGCTGCTGCCTTATTTCCGAGCACGATGCGGTACTGTACCACGTGGCAGTCCGGCCGCAACTGCTTCAAGTTCTTTTTCTGCGACACACAATCAGTATATAAATTCGTTATTTTTGACGAATTTATATATATATATATATATATTATATATTATATAGAAAGGAATTTGACAAATCCGTGAGGTCGTATAATATGATATCGAAACAGGCTTGACTTTAAGTACGGACTGTAACATCATTTATCTTGGCTACTCTGAATTTAGCTTTATGGCTGAGCAGTATTCAATGAGGTATCATTACTTGGTCAGAAAATCAACTCAAAATCAACAGTACAATGATCTAATAAGTTTTTTAATTAATATATTTCTAAAATCATCTATGATAGTCTATATTTACCGGCGGACGAAACGTGTGCCGTCACAGAGCTCGATCGTGGTTCACTCCGGTCGAACTTCGCCTCCTCTACGCACGCTCGCGCACGAGCGCTAGAGCTCTGTGACGTCACAGCTACTACGCAGCCAGTCGAAAATTTCTTTAGTAATTTGGTACATAACTTCGTCAGTATATGTCGTAGAACAAAAATTCATCCACTGTATTTTATGGAATCCTTAGCTCAGGAAGCTAACTGAAGGAAGAAAACTCAGGATCCTTGTGTTTGGAGATCTCTAGAGGAGGCCATGTCCAGCAGTGGACGTCCATCGGCTGCTTATGATGATGATGATGATGATGAATAGCACAATGATTTTGACGACCTCCGTGGCCGAGTGGTTTGTACGCCGGGTTTCATGGTGTCGCCGACTCGAGAGGACCTGGGTTAAAATCCCGGTGGGGGGCAGATGTTTGTGTGATGGATACGAGCATTTGTACTCCAGTCATGGATGTTTAATATGAATTTTCTATATAAATATACTTATATATGTACAGTATAAATGTATTCTATCCGTTACCCTAGTATCCCATAACACAAGCCTTATAGTGCTTACTTTGGGGTTAGGCTAATTGGTGTGAGTGTTGGAAATAGTTATTTATTATTTATTAATAGCTCACCTGACAGCTGGCCCACTGCGTGATCTGGTAGACGGCGCCGTCCATGCACGCGTAGTACATCACCAGCAGACCCATCATGCTCGACTCCGCCCAGATATCACCCTGAACCGAAATAGTAATAAACTCACTTCATTAGGGGCCGTCCATTAATCACGTGAGGGATTTTTGGCGTTTTTTACCCCCCCCCCCCTCCCCACCTCCCCCTTGGTGATACATGGTGAGGTTTAAAACTAACCGCCCCCCCCCCCCATATCATGTGTATTTTTAGTATATTAGTATTTTGTTTAAAATATCTATAAAATACTGGTATAAAGTATCAAGGTTGAGGTTGTTTTTAACTTACATAAAAAAAAAGAAATGCGAAAAACTAATACACGTGATACATTACTACACGTCCCTCCCCCCTTGTAATATTTCGTGATTTTTTTATGGAGATTTTTTAAGAGAAAAATTTTATGTATATCGGCGGTCCCTGTAGCATGAGCACTACAATTTACATTATATCACGTTTAAATCTAAAGAAAAGTTTACTAGAAAAAAATCCACGCGGACCAGGCAGCGGACGGGACTCGAACCCGCATCCTTCGCTATCCGGGCGAATGCACTGACCATTATGCTACCACGGCCCTATTAGCCGCGTCGAAATTTTCCTAGCCTTAAGCTGCAAGGCAGCGCCATCTCTTCGCATTGTAGGTAATTACCTACAATGCGAAGAGATGGCTTTTCTTTAGATTTAAACATCTAGCAGTTAAATGCTTAAAAAATAAATAAAATCATAATTATATCACGTTGTTTATCGCGTCCAACTGTCAAACTCTATAGTAATTTGACAATTGAGCGTGATAAAAACGTGTTATATACCATACCGCGGTGCTCATGCTAGGGGGGCAGAGCAATAAAATGTTATTTTATCACTAAATAGCACTGACTTTTTCATTCCTAACATGATTTTTGCATTATTCAAAAACATCCATATTAAAAAAGCGAAAGTGTGTCTGTTTGTTACCTTTTCACGCTTAAACAGTTGAACCAATTCAGATGAAATTCGGTAAAAAGGTAGTTTAAGTCCCAGGAAAGGAAAGGCAGGCAGTTCACCTCTTTAGCGGAGTGTCGTATCTTGCACTGGGCGCAGTATCGCGCCGCGTAGCAGGGCCGGTCGGTCAGCACTCGCTTGTGCCGACGACCGCAGTTAGTGCATCTATATCACATAATAGTATACTTAAAATGTTATCATTATGTTCCGATTACAGTACCCCTAGTACGAGTTTTACAATTACGAAAACTATGATAGTTTTCGTGAGCTCGCATTCGTACTAAGGGTACTGATTTTATTGTTTTCGTTTCAATACAAATAAACAGTGTTTAAATTCTATCATTAAATCATTTGCGTCTTCTTAAATTTTAAGTATATTTGGTTACTTTTCACCAAAATGGACATAGAAAACTATGATAGTTTTCGAGAGCTCAAACTCGTATTAAGGGTACAGTACCCTTAGCACGAACCAATATCGAATTCGTAACGTTTGCGAGTCCGAAATGTCATTGTCAAATGTGTACTGACTTTTAATTCTCGTTACGCATTTTGTGGCGCTGCTGTTCAAGTTTCCATACAAAATTTGACATTTTTTGACGTTTGCGAGTCCGAAACGTCATTGTCAAATGTGTACTGATTTTTAGTTCTCGTTGCCTACTTTGCGGCGCTGCTGTTCAAGTTTCCATACAAAATTTGGCATTGACATTTCGTACTCGTAAACTATTCGAATTCGATAATAGTTCGTCCTAGAGGTACAGAACTAAAGGCAGATGGAGCGCACGGCACACAGATAGCGTGCCACCAAAGTAAATATTAAGTCAAAAACGAATATCAACTCGCGTCAGTACACTACAAGGCATCGCGTTGTGAATACGTCGCGTGAACATATTAATAACAAAAATGATTTCTTTCTTGACTCCCAACCTAGAGCGGGAGAGCCATTTTTTTATATTATAAATGTTCATTTTCGTGTTAAGTTTTTATCAAAACTGTGCCGCCTTGTTCAAACATTTTAAAAACTGTTCGAAGAGACACCAAAAAGTCTTTACTTTTGACTTCGTATTTGCTTATAGGCCAATTATAGTTTGGTGCATTTCTATCTAGTTACAAATAATATAAATAACATTGTATTATACTGTATGACAACAGAAATCAAAATGCATGTGAACAATTATTGTATATTATTTCACATAAATAATGGAAGGTGACTTCATAAATCATCTCATATTGAAGTCATTTTTCAATTTCTCTGTATATACGTTTATAATAATACAGGGTGAGGAAAAACAGCCCTTGCCGGTTCTTCTCAGTACAGTATCCCGTCATAGATTTGCGAACCGATGACGTAGCTTCTAGACATTATATCACGAGTGCTTATAACCAACAGCCTTAAGTGAATAAACAATAGAAAAAAAACTGCCAAATAACAACTTTTTGAATATCTCAAAGTCTATTAAATTATATATTCTATTAAATTACTTTATAACAAGTATTAGAACAAAATTTGCTTTAAATACGTTAATTAACAAACATTACTTAGATACCTATCGAAAAAATGACACTCTACGTAGTGTAATGCGTGCGCCGTGTAGTGCCGGCCTAGAATAGAATAGCACTACCCCCTCTCATCCCGTGGGTGTCGTAAGAGGCGACTAAGGGTAACTTCACCTAAGGAGATGGGCAGCAGCATCTCCTTATACGAACCGGTATACTGCGATCGCCAACCCGCCTGCCAAGCGTGGCGATTATGGCAAAACCCCCCCTATATGAAGCGAAACAACCCGAAACGGCCCCTAGTCCCCGGCGGCCCCGCTATTCCTGGCTACGGTAGCGGCCACGGTAACGGCGGGGCAGGGGGTGCGAAGAATCCCCGGGTAGGACACGGCTACCACAACAACCGAATACTGGCCCTGGCAACCTACAACACGCGCACATTGAGGACCGATGCCAAGATGACAGAGCTGGAAGAAGCTATCTGCAAGTTACACTGGGATGTCATCGGGTTATCTGAAGTCCGAAGAGAGGGAGAGGACACGATAACTCTGGACTCCGGTAACTTGCTGTACTTCCGTGAGGGCGACCAACAGTCCGTAGGTGGTGTCGGGTTTATCGTCCACAAGTCCCTCGTCAACAACGTGCTGACCATCGGTAGTGTTTCGAGTAGAGTAGCGTACTTGGTACTCAGAATATCATCACGATATTCGATGACTGTCATCCAAGTCTACGCTCCAACCTCGAAACACACCGATGACGAAGTGGAGGCCATGCATAGCCACAAAACTCACTACACGATTGTGATGGGGGATTTCAATGCAAAGTTGGGGAAACGTTGCGGCGACGAGCTGAGAGTGGGGCAATTTGGATTTGGGGAACGGAACGACAGGGGCCGGATGCTGGCGGACTTTATGGAGAGGGAGAACCTCTATATGATGAACTCCTTCTTCAGAAAGCCCGTCACCCGCAAATGGACCTGGATAAGTCCCGACGGCAAGGTCAAAAATGAGATTGATTTTATCATGTCGACGAAGAAGCAAATATTCAATGATGTCTCAGTGATCAACGCTGTTAAGACAGGAAGCGATCACCGCATGGTAAGAGGCACATTGAATATCAACGTTAAGCTTGAAAGATCGCGACTGATAAAATCAACGCTCCGACCGGTGCCAGCCCAAATTCAAAACCCCGAGCGCTTTCAGCTCGAGCTCCAGAACCGCTTCGAGTACCTTGAGAACAGCATAGACGTGGACGATCTGAACGACCTGGTGGTGGATACTGTCCGTACGGTAGGCTCTCAACACTTTAAAACCCGCCGCACCAAATTAAAGAAACTCTCCGCATACACACTTGAACTCATGGATAGGAGACATGAAATGCGACTACAGGACTCAGCGGATGCCCTTCGTTATAGACAGCTTAATAGACAGATCTCGAAGTCGTTGACGAGCGACCTTCAACACTTTAATACCGAGCGTATTAAAGAGGCCATAGAGCGGAACAAAGGCTCCAAAGTGTTCGCTAGAGATCTGTGTATTGGGCAAAGTCAACTGACGAGGCTGAAAACTGAGGACGGTAGTATCATTTCATCGACTCCTGAAATCCTGAGGGAGATTGAGAGTTTCTATAGGCAGTTATATTCCAGCAGAACACCAGGCGAAAGCAGAGCTCGAGATCCTAGAGCCAAGCTTACCCGACATTATACCGAGGATATCCCGGACGTCAGCCTGTACGAGATTAGAATTGCCCTCAAACAGCTTAAAAACAAGGCGGCGGGAGATGACGGAATCACAACAGAGCTTCTGAGAGCGGGCGGTACGCCGGTACTTAAAGTCCTCCAGAAGCTCTTCAACTCCATCATCCACCAGGGCAAAACGCCGAAGGCATGGAGCAGAAGCGAGGTGATTTTGTTCTTCAAAAAGGGCGATAAGACCCTACTGAAGAACTACAGACCCATCTCGCTTCTGAGCCATATCTACAAGCTGTTTTCGAGGGTCATTACGAATCGTCTCGCTCGCAGGCTCGACGACTTCCAGCCTCCTGAACAAGCCGGTTTCCGAAAAGGCTTTAGTACCATAGACCACATCCATACGCTGCGGCAGATTATACAGAAGACCGAAGAGTATAATCGGCCACTTTGCTTAGCGTTTGTGGACTATGAGAAGGCCTTCGATTCGATCGAGACCTGGGCGGTGCTGCAGTCTCTCCAGAGGTGCCAAGTGGACTACAGGTATATCGAAGTGTTAAAGTACCTATACCAAAACGCCACTATGTCGGTCCGAGTACAGAATCAGAGCTCTAATCCTATCCAACTACAGCGAGGGGTGAGACAGGGAGACGTTATATCTCCGAAACTGTTCACTGCTGCGATGGAGGATATTTTTAAGCTTCTGGACTGGAAAGGACTCGGCATTAACATCAACGGCGAGTACCTGACACACCTTCGATTTGCTGATGACGTAGTCCTAATGGCGGAGACCTTGGAAGACCTGAACACCATGCTCGAGCATCTCAGTGACGCATCCCAGCGAGTGGGTCTTAAGATGAACATGGGCAAGACGAAAATCATGTCCAACGCCCATGTTGCACCCGCTCCAGTTAATGTTGGGAACGTTACACTTGAAGTTGTTGACCACTACGTTTACCTAGGACACACAATCCAGTTAGGTAAGTCCAACTTCGAGAAAGAGATCTCTCGTCGAATTCAACTCGGATGGGCAGCGTTCGGGAAGCTGCGGAACATCTTCGCGTCCAAAATACCTCAGTGCCTTAAGCCGAAAGTCTTTAACCAGTGTGTGTTGCCAGTGATGACCTATGGCAGTGAGGCGTGGTCGTTTACTATGGGTCTCATAGGATGGCTCAAGGTCGCCCAGCGGGCAATGGAGAGAGCTATGCTTGGTGTTTCCCTGCGTGATAGAGTCAGAAATGACGAGATCCGTAGGAGAAATAAAGTCACCGACATAGCTCGAAGAATAGCCCAGCTGAAGTGGCAGTGGGCGGGACACATAGCGAGGAGAACCGATGGCCGTTGGGGCGGAAAGGTTCTCGAATGGCGACCGCGTGCCGGACGACGCTCAGTGGGAAGGCCCGCTACAAGGTGGACCGACGATCTGGTGAAGGTCGCGGGAAAACGCTGGATGCGGGCAGCGCAGGACCGATCGTTGTGGAGATCCTTGGGGGAGGCCTATGTCCAGCAGTGGGCGTCGTACGGCTGATATGATGATGATGATGACGTTGTGTTTGTTTTTCGCATTTTTTCACGGTGCTCTGCGGCATCTTGACTTTACAACGGTCCGCGCGTGACTGTGAACCAAGAAGTGCTTCAGTGGTGTTCAAGCACTTCTTGATTGGGACACATTTTGCACGTAGTGTATCTAGGGGTATTAAATATCGTTGTTTTGCACAGTATAATGGGGAGTCCCTTGTCAAGATTTCTATAGGAAAACATACCTAATAGTGTTAGCGGCGAACTCCATTTTGTCGTGTAATTGCGCCAGGAGAGTGGACAGTTCGCTCCACGCCGCCTCCGCGTGGCGTGACTCCATGGCGCGACGCGAGTACGCTTCTCTGCGTTCCTACCGATACAATAATAATCTTAATCATAGGGATGTCGAAAGTTGCAAAATATATATATCGATACATCGATATTTCAAAAAATATCAATATCGGCTTCGATATATCGCGAAAAGAACATCGATATATCGGACCAATTTTCCCAAAAATATAATTAGGTCAGCCTAGCACAATAATAATAACAATACAAATTATAATTAAAGAAAGAATTATCAAAGTACCAAATTGCCGATACACTACATGACAGTCTCTCACGAAAGATGACACGCGGAATAATAATGGTTCGAAAATTATCTCCCTAAAAATAGACCCTATTTTCGAATGATGAAAATAATTGCAGGGCCTCTCAGGTGCCATCTTTCGTAAACATAACTAGACAGTCACACACTTCCACAGAATATAATGGAATTCAGCACAACCAATTCACCAGCGAAACAGATTTACAAATCATAGACAATACTAAATACAGCACAGATCATAGATATGTTGAATATCATTAATCTGAGATCCAGTTATGATTTTCCCAGATACGAATTTAGTTTGATCGTGATTTGCCGCTAATAATTAAAAAAATATCGTTTTTGATACGAATTTCGATATTCATTATTTTGTATCGATGTATCGATATATCGAACAAAAAATATCGTTATATCGATATATTTTCAACAAGCCTACTTAATCATCAGCCTATCTGGATGTATGGCATTTAACTATGGGGAAGCGTAAGTAACTCAAACATCCAAATTATGCAGCGAATGCAAAACCTTATACTACGGTCCCTGTCTAATGCTCCGTGGCTAATAACTAACAGCGAGATCCACAAATATTTAGAAATCAACACGGTGAAGGATGAAATCCAAAATACCACAATAAAGTACCAAGTAAGGCTAGAAAGTCACCCGAAAGAACTGGCAGCCAAATTAACAAGCCGCAGCTATTTTAAACGCCTTAAGCGGAAAGATCTAAGGACAATAAACATAAGAAAACAAAAAAAAATCATCAGCCTATTAATGCCCCCACTGAAGGATGGAATAGGGAGATTGAGCTACCACCACACGAGCCCAGTGCGGATTGGTTGGTGCTAACGACTGCAGATGCAGCCGGGACCAACGGCTTAACGTGCCTTCCGAAGCACGGAGTAGCTTGAGATAGAAAATTTATGGTCACCTATCCGATGCCCGACCACTGCGAAAGTTGCTTAAACTCAACGATCGCAGACGAACGCGCTAACCATTTCCATAATCGAGCTCCTCAATAACAATCACTATTTTACAAATATCCTTTTCATCATGGGCCCAGGCCGTCCCCAAGAATGCCAAAATAGCATGATTAACTGTGCAGATTGGTGGATAAATAATTTTCATAGAATAGATGAAACATACAAAGTGTAACAGAAATAACTCACGCGTTGAAAGTATTTTGGTTGGAATAGTGTTCTGAATCGATTTCAATGAAAAATGTATCTAAAAGAATTGACATTAATTTAATCTTTATAAACATAAAACTATTTATGATACATAATATAAGGTAATAAAAAAATATTAACTGCAACACAATTTTACTAACCTTGATATATCACTGGTTAAACTGATTTAACGAAAATAAACATAGTTGAAACTAATCTATTTCAACATTTGTCAAACTACTTTCATGTGCATTATTTCTGTTACACATTTTATAAAAGACAAATAGAAAATAACACGTTACCTTTTTAATATTCGCTCACTTAGATAGTAATATAAGCTATAAAATGCATGTAAGAATATTGTCACTGAATATATTATAATCTATATTTTTTTTACTGTTAAGATTTATCTTCATTATACATAATGGTATCGATTCTGGCGTGATTCTCTAAACTTAAAACAAAATTTAACATCAGTCTCCTTTTCATTCTGCATAGAGAATGACAGGGATGCACTGTTGTCAAATTTAAGTTTAGCTTTAGAGAATCATGCTAGAATCGACATCATTGTTTGATAAAAAACTTTCTTACTGGCTCGCCTATGAGATCAAATGCGTGCTGGAGTATCTTGAATGCTTCCTCGGCTCCGGGCTGTTGGTTCTTGTCAGGGTGCACCAAGAAGGCCTGCCTCCGGTAGTAGCGTTTGATCTCTTCGTCAGTACAGTTGACACTCACGCCCAAGATACTGTTAAAAATATTTTATGCATAAGTAAATATCAAAACAACCGGACAAGTGCGAGTTGGATTTTCCCACTGAGGGTTCCACTCAATTTTTCCTCATTTTTTTTCCATTGACTTAGAAGTTTGATGGTTTCACAGCTTAAATGGACCATAGATCTGAATAAAAGATTTAAATTACAACTAGATACCTCCACGCGAGACAAATAATCTTGAGAGATAACAAAGTGATCTTATAAGGATTTGGTTTTTTCCTTTTGAGGTTCCTAGAGGTTAATAATACTTACATTGTTACAACTGTTCTACATAGCTCAAACACTATCTTGGCTACAGAATGTATGAACAAGTTTGTCTTCTATATTGATCTGACTTTTAGGTAGTTTGGAAAGAACTATATTACACAAAACTTTTACATATTACTTTATTACTGGGAACAAGCTCAAGCAATTTTCTCATAAAAGTGGTGGACTGCCATCTTGTAAGTCTGTACCTGTATGGGTCTTTTCCTTTACATGCAAGCAGTCTCTTCATTGCCTCCTCACCAGTGGCTGGCAGTGGTATGTTGGCATTAAGATTTGTTGAGTCATTCCCATTGTCAGCTTCAGCTTCTGGTTAGTAAATATTTAATATTCTGTTAATAAAAAAACATTACAAAAGTAGAACTGTTTGCATGAAATGAATTGAAGTTCTTTTACGTGTTTAGATAGACACAAATAAATTGGTGTTATGGAATAATTTACTTAGATTTTACTACTTCTGGAATCCCTTTGATATGATATTTGTGGTAAATATTATGTAACTAGCAAACCAGTGAACCAAATGTTCACCAAAATCTGATTTCTCAAAAACCGGAAGTGCTACGTTACTCAAATCCGGTTTTTAGTCTTATCAGACTATTCTTAACTTATAACTTAAATATTCTCGTTATCTATCTCTTACGGTTTGGCCGCTGAAACAGCACCACAGACAGATGGACTTGTCTAATAGATAAGAGATACTTATTATTACATACATGGCCACCTGTCTGGGGATTAGAGAATTCACCTGGTCTGGTTAAACATTATATTGAAGTCAAAGTGATTATGAACTAATTAATAATAATAATATAATGTTCTATTACTCTTCACAACTTACATATTATGGGACGCCATATAAGGTGGAAATAATTCACAACTCTAAAAGGTATATATAGAACTTTACTTTTTAACTTACCCTTTTTAAACCATTTTAGTTTTCTCCAAAAGGCAAATCTGGTGTGTCCAAATTTTCTATCAATGTACACAAGGTACTTATTGTCTTTCAATTTGAAAACCCAGTCTTTAGTACTGCGCCATACTGCTTGGGAGCTCACATATGTTTGAGTAAACACAGATGTGCATCTGGAAATATACATATATATAGAAGTTATACAAAGGATATCTTTTAAATATATTTATATTTTCTTAGATTGGATTATGATAAGGTTGATCATCCCAAAACTTGCTACTATCGTATCTCAGTTCCAGAGTTCAAACTGTAGAGGTAAATGGTGTTAAGTCATCTGGATCTTATGTGAAAATGGGCATTCCCCAGGGATCGATTTTAGGTCCGTTTCTATTTTTATTGTACATAAACGATTTGCCATTTTTTGTGGAAAAATTGTGTGAGATCGTATTGTTTGCTGATGATACTTCTTTATTATTTAAGGTTGACCGATACAAGAATAACTTTGACGATGTAAATAATGCTCTCTCACAAGTATTGCACTGGTTTAATGTAAATAACTTAAAATTAAATGCAAATAAAACCAAATGCATTAAATTCACTTTACCTAATGTTAGAAGCGAAACCATTAGAATTAAATTAAACAATGAAAACCTAGATTTAGTTGAATCAACAATATTCTTAGGTATAACCATAGACTCGAAATTGCAATGGTATTCTCATATTTCTCTGCTAGCTGGTAAACTTAGTTCAGCAGCCTATGCCATACGTAAAATAAGACAACTTACTGATGTAGCTACTGCTAGAACTGTATACTTTAGTTACTTTCATAGTATTGTATCCTATAGTATTATTCTCTGGGGATCAGCAGCCGATATTGAAACTATATTTATCTTGCAAAAAAGAGCTATAAGAGCTATTTATCAACTTAGTTCTAGAACATCTCTTAGAGAAAAATTGAAAGAAATCGGGATTTTGACTGTTGCTTCTCAATTCATTTATAATTGCATACTTTTTGTTCGAAGCAATATTAACTATTATCTAAAACACAGTGACATACATTCTTTTAATACAAGGAATAAAAATAAACTCAAGATACCAAATTACAGGTTACAGAAGGTTCATAAATCGTTTATGGGTCATTTCTATAATAAGATTCCTATTGATATCCTTGATTTGCCTTCTCATAAATTTAAAATACACATTAAGAATTGTTTACTTAAGAAAAGATATTATACTGTCAATCAATATTTGAATGATAAAACGGCCTGGTTGTAATTTTACCTGTAGATAATTTTTCAAAAGTTATATTAAAATTAAGGCTCCCAGCCTTAGAAAGAGTTTTGAAGAGAACCTTGCACTTACTCCTTTTTATAAACTTGTTCATTTTGTTTTGAAAATTGTTTCTTGCTATTTTGGGACTTATCTTTGCACTTATTGGTGTCGATTCTAGCATGATTCTCTAAAGCTAAACTTAAATTTGACAGCAGTGTATCCTTGTCGTTCTCTATACAGAATGAAAAGGAGAGACTGATGTTAAATTTAGTTTTAAGTTTAGAGAATCACGCCAGAATTGGCACCAATGTTAGTAAATTTGTTGATTGTCTATTGTTACATATTTGACATTATGTGATGGAAGTTGACCTCAACACATGTTTGCAAGTTTGATGTCAACTTTCAATTGGACGACACTGTATGAAATAAAACAGGGAGAAAAAAGCAGCCCTTGCTGAGTTTCTTGCTGGTTCTTCTCAGTACAAGGTCTCCCGCCGTAGATTTGCGAACCGATGGCGTAGCTTTTCGACATTCATAAGTGCTTGTAACAGCCTAGACTGAATAAACGATATTGAATTTTGAATTTTTGAATTTTTTATAATTTCCTTATTATTCCTGTTTCATAATCTAAGGTGTTGATAACAGCTAATTAAAAAACTTGATTTTTAGTTAGTTTTATAGTTAAAAAGTATATTCAGACTTTAGTTTCATTAAAAAGACATTAACCCTAATTACAAAGACTATCAAGTTGTTAAAATATTGCTCTAACCATTACATACCAACTGTAACATGATGATAAGAGTCCATGTAATATGAAATTAACCCACACAAGAGATCAATTTTATTATTTTTGATAAAATTTATCAACTCTATAACATTGAACTTCCTTCCCTATTTTATCTATCCTGCACATTTATGTACATTTATAATGCTGATGTCAAACAATAGGGATGTTTTACTTTAATTAGATTTTTCAATAGATTAAAATATTCCTCATGAAGTCTAACAAAATCATAACTTATTGAATTGAATATTATGTTTTATTATAATTAATAACAATGCTAGTAAATTGTTAGTTAGAAAGTTACTTGATATGTAGCATACAGATAGCAATGTAGGTTGTCACTTAAAGCAATGCAGAATCATTACAAGAAAGTAAAATAGATGTTTATGAAATTTTTTTGGCCTTATACAGACCCATCCTAACAGTATATTGAAATGTATTTTCAATGTACATTTTAGGTAGCTAGCTGTCTGTAAGAAATGATTTGTTAGTAATCTGTAACTATCACAACTTAGTATTGTTTCATGTACCACCATTATGGTAGATCAGAAACTAATTGACATGAGAGAGTTAGCTTAAACTGCAAATATGAGTTTGGCTTTTTTACAGCCACATAAATGTGTTGAAACACTTAGTTACCAAATATGACAATTGAAAATATGCCCTATAGCAATTTTGCTAAATCTTAATTTAACTACAATAAGACTTAGCCAAAAAAATAATGTTAGGATTTTTTGTCTAGATTTAATATTCACTCTTTTGTTAGGTTTAATCAAATCTAGATTTAGCAAACTAGCTGCAAATGGACCTAAGAGTAGCATATCATTATAAGCGTAGTTACTTGTTAGATAATAATATTTAATGTAACTGTCTTATCTGTAACATTAATTGTGTAGTTTTATTACACTGATAATGATACTATGTTGCTAAAGAAATAACAATGACTTACAGATCAAATGACAAATGCAGGCTCATTCCACAAATGTCTGACAGCAGATATGCAAACCAGATCAGTGCTTTATATGTTGCGCCACCCCAGTTCTCTAAATAGTTCTGAGCCATACCCAAGTAGCCTGGTTTATTTCTCCGCACTTTAGCCTGGTTAACTTTTTTCTTGTCCTGTGCAGGCTTAGCAGCCTTATGGTAGTTACGGCTATCCTTCTTCTTTTTAATTTTAGCAGTATCAGTCTGGTTTTCTTGGAAGACAAATTGTGATTGATCATTTTCTTCCATTTTGAAGTGGTCATCTGGTACATTTTTATCGGTTTTTGATTTTTTGTCACCCTTTTGCTCCTTTTTAGATGACTTATCTTGATTTTCAATGAACATAAACTGGCTTTCATTATTGTGCTCGTAGCTAACATCTTCCTCATTTGTTATGTCATCAAGAGAAGACCATTTTCTAGAGATGTTACTGCGTTTGTTTTTAGCTTTTTTGGGTTTTTGTGGTTTGTCAGCATCATCTGTGTTCACATCACCCGATTCACTACCAGAGGATATGGTTGAGTGCTGCTTTTTCTCGTTTTTAGCCTTATGTTCATCTCCATTTTTAACATTTGTCAAAGGCTTATCGAGTTTAGAGTGCGTTTTAGCATTTGATGACTTTGTCTCAACATTTTGTGGTTTCGTTTTTCGTGTAGCTTCAGTTTGAGCATTTGTCTTTGTGTTCTTCACTAAAACATCAGAGTAAGATGGACGCATTGGCTTCACTTCAGCAACAATACGCTTCTTGGTGGTATTGTCAGCCAGTGGACCAGTTTCATTGCGTTTTGGGGAATTATCAGTTTTCAATGTTGGTGCTTTACTGTCCATCATTGGGTTTGTTGGTAAATTCAGATTTGGGGCATCAGGATGATTTAGTGGGTGGTTCTGACCAAAAGGTGAGTATGTTCCAGTAGAATTTGGCTCCCAATTATCTCTCAAGACTTTAAGGAACTCAGCAGGCAGTGTATTTGGAGACTGATTATTTTCATGAGCAAAATTATTTTGCATAGGAGCAGTAGCTGGTCCATGTATGTTTTTATTAGCTGGATAATCTTGGTTCATATTGAACATGTTGTTATGAGTATTTTGAGGAGATTGCAAAGGCAAATCTAGTGGCGCTTGATTATGACTAAATAGTTCATACTGACTAGGCATGGGAAGTATAAACTGTTGATTGTTTTCATCATAAAATACTCTCATAGACTGACCATTGCTCAAATGGAGTAACATACCCGCATTGCCGTAATTTTGGCGGTTCATAGGAGGTATGAATGACATCTTTTCGTCATTGTTTCCGACGGCTTCACGAGGTTGCACGTTAAATGGTAATTTGTTCACAAACATATCGCTGCCGAAGTTTGCATTAGTATATGTATTATTTTCATTCAACGGAACGCTGTTTGTTTTGAGGGGTGGTTGGTTTCTTTCATTTATAACTCCAGGCGAACACTGGTTTGCGGCTTCTGTAGCGAAGTTCCAAGTGTTGTCATTGTATCTTGGATCATCCTGTGGCGACCTTGCCATTTTTGGTTATTTATATTTTGACAAAATGTACATCAATAGCTTACAAATTTATTTGTAGTTTATAACTTAAAGATTTGGCATTTTTCCGTTTTTGTATGAATTCAAGAAGAAGTCTCTAAAACGTGGAATAAAAGTACCACAATGACGATTTGACGCAAAAAATTGATAATTTGATTGACATATTGTTTGTTTTTAAATCTTCGTAGTGGTAAGGCAAAAGAATCTATAGTCATACATCCTTAACTGGACCTGTTCTAAACCTTGTTTTTATATACTATGTCTAAGCTTGAAACGAACCGTTCCGTTTCACTCGCTCGATTAATTTTTAATTAAAGATGTTGTTGTTGATATTTATACAAACTCGTAACTCCGTATGTGGTGTGGGGCCGAGGGCCGCCAAATTTTTCGGAGGGTGGGGGCAGCGAGGAAGAAAACCCCTCTGGGGCTTGCTTCGCTTCGCTTAAATAAACACATATAAATTTCAACTTTACAGAATAAAGTTTATTTTTATGTATATGTCGTGGCCATATTTTTTGATGATTTGCTCATTTCTTGAAATGCTCGAGTATTTCATGAAATGGTCGCATTTCATGATGTGGCCAACTTAATTTGAGCAGATCATTAAATCGTCAACGTTTAACGATTTTGTCATCCACATTTGGCCGGATCGTATAATTAGGGTGTCCATAAAATATTTAATAAAAATCCAGAATATGTTAAGAACTTGTTTATTGTCATTTGAGTCCGAATGATACAAACAAATTGAATCATATTTTTTAAGAAAATACACAAATCAAAGATTTTTTTCTAAATTAAACATCAACGTGTCATGTAGTTACACAAATGTAAACGTCATTTACATTTAGAAAACTAACAAATATTTGGAAATAAAAAGGTACTTTGGTACATATTGCAATAGTAGGCTTGATTCTCATCCGCAGTTTCCAAAATGTCATATTTTGGCAGCCAGTAATGGTCCATGGATTTCTTTTGCGTAGTCACCCTACTCTCCTTAATTTGTTTCATAACCTAAAAAAGAAAAAAACATTACCTTTATTAAGTCATAATTCACAAACGAAGAATAATATTAATTTAATAGAAACACGATACGTTAACTGGCATAAAGTATTTTAATAAATTAAGTGAATAATGATGTAATTTAAGAGTAAAGTACTAACCTGTGTAATGCGATCCAACCCACGGATTTTTTACATTTTACTCAGTTTTTGCTTAACTTAATTAGTACTCGAGAACCTTTTCGTCGAAAACCCTTTTGTTATCACTTTCTTCCTCACTTAATAACAAATTATGCACTTTATCACTGCGAGAAACAACATTGTCGGCAGCGGCCGCCATTTACAAATATAAACAAAGCGCTTGCAGCGCCTCTACCGGTAACTAATTTAACAACTTTACGATATGATCAAATAATTTTGGCCATTTCATGAAGAAGCCGCGCGTTTAGTTGGCCATATCGCGAAACGATTTCTCATCATTGATCTGCCCAACCCACATCATGATGTGGCCAATAGATAGTGAGACATTTCATGAAATACTCGAGCATTTCATGAAATGAGCAAATCTACGATATGGCCACGACATATATATTACACACCTTCGCCTGGCGGGTACTTGTGCTCGTCGTAAACGCCTTGCACTTTTTTTTTAACTTAAAAATGAATAAACTTAATTATATAAAAATTTCAAGCTTACAGCTACAAGTTTATTTTTTATATTTTTTTGACACTTTCAAAAATATACGGCTTGACGACGTGCAGGGCTCCTCAGGGTAAGCATCGCTTGGCACTGAGGAGTGCCAAGCAATGCTTACCGTATTAAGCATTCTATGACTCATCACCATGAGAATTTCTAGCCTTACAGACAGACCGTTACTCAGAGGGTTCAGTAGCTCTTGGTCTATAATGGTCCTTATGTCTCTTCTCTTCAGATGTTTCACATAGTCACTTGTAATTAGTTTCACAGCGCGTGTATTTGGGTGATTTTCAAGTCGCTTTTTATACAGGTTGGTCCAATTAGTGATGTCAACATTTTTTTTAGATTCCTCGCACCTGGGGGTATCCGAAAATACCCCATGTATGTTCCGCGATTTTTCATAGTTTTCGAGTAATATATTTTTTGTGTATTTTAATGATTTCTGCCAGCGAGGTTTCAAAAATTCATTTCTTTTTTCGTAGTAGATATTTTGCAGACTTTTTTTGTGAAATAATTGTCTTGAATGTTGTTTTAATAAATACATAACTCAGCTTCCTGAAATTACTTAAAGTTACGCAAAAAAGGCTTGAAAGTCGGAACTTTAGTTTTTAGTAGGTTTTACTCAAACTTTCAACTTTTATTTAAAAATACATAAAGGAGTTTCCATAGCTTCTGGCTAAAATTAAAAACTCCGCATGCTTCTAAACTACCAAAAAACATGAAAAGAAAAATGTACTTAATCAGCCCACTTTTGTTGTAATTGGCCTTCGAAGGCGGATAGGCTAAACATCATTGGAATACGATTAAAGCAATAAAAAATATTTTATCTATTTTTTATCATTGGTGCCAATTCTGGCGTGATTCTCTAAACTTAAAACTAAAGGAGATGTCCTGTATTGGGCTATAGTAACTAACTTGCATATATTAAATGTAATTAATTAAAGGGCCCTAAAAGTAACTTATTTCTGCAATTCATTTAATTTTCGAGATGACCGTTTTTTATAAATTCGTAATTTAGTTTCATGAAAATGAAATTGCGTTTAACGGTATAATGACACATTTTCTTGCAAAAAATGATCAAGAATCAAATAAAAAATCTATGAATACACATATTTGAATAAAATAACCTAATATTCTTTTATTTTGAGTAGTTTTAACTAACGAAGTCTAGGGAGTTAGGCACTGAAAGTAGCTAAATTCATGTGATCTAAAGCCAGTGAAAAAAAAAGTCAACTGACAGGTGACAAACAAGTCTTTACCTACTGGCTGTCAGTGTCATTCGTCATAGTTTTGAATTTAAGAATATGTGCATACCGTACATACTTTGTACATAATAATTTCTAAATAAATAATTTATTGATTAATGCAATATATGTGCGCTTAGAAATAAACCCATGTTACACGCATTTATATTCGTCAATGCATTTATATCAATTAGATACATATCTAATTAGGAAAATGACCTGTTTACATTAGGTATTAAAATTTTTTTTCAAGGAATGAAAAGTCTGTAGGTGTTTATTTTTACCGTGCTTAATGAACTCATAATGCAAAGCTTATTTGATAAAAAAGGAGAGATATCTAGGATAATTATCTAATACCAAGAATATTAATACAATACAACAATATGAAAGGACATAGAAATATTTATTTGATAATAAGTAGATACATTAAAATAAAAACACTTTATTTTCTGATTTGTTTATTCATAATCTTCATTTTCAACATCTTCTCTTATTAATATATAGTCAAGAAACTGTGCATGTGGTGATATATCATTTCGATGCCGAGCCCAACTAAGATACCAGACCATAGTCATCACATGAGCACAGCTTCCAACTGTTCTCTTACCAATTATACAGCTGCAATAATGTCCACAAATACAATCTTGCCAATCAGTGGCCCGTACTTTTAACAATATATTTGTGTATTACACTTTATTGCTCTGGTGCCGTGACTTAATTCTTCCACACGCACGAGAGAGCAGAACAGAAAATTCAACTCAACGAAAAATGCTTGACAGTGACACAGTGTGACCAGATTAAATTTTACGAAAATACCGAGGCACCTCAAAAAAATACTGAAATATACCGACTTACATAGGACAGATATACCAATAGAAATACTGATTTTCTTAACACATTTTATTTATTTATACGTACTCACAATAAATGTTAGAGTTATATTTTAACATCCTTTTCGAAGGATTAAAATTTACACAACCTCCTTCATTTCTTCACGCTCTATCTAATAGTGCAAACCGCATTAAAATCGGTCCAGCAGTTGTAAAGTTTAAGGCGAACATACATTCTGCAAGTCAGATTAATACTATGTATTGATTGATAATTGTATATGTAGTATTACAATACTACAACGGCCGTCTTTCTTGTCATATCTGTAACTTATAATAATAATAATAATAATAAAATTTTATTTCAGACTAAAGTGTCCATAGTTTTGTTTTGTTAGTAACATTTTTCCTTAATCTATGTTAGTAATACATTTCAATTTAATTACCTAATCTCTTATATGGAGGCCCACCCAATGTTGGAGTAAAGGCGACTCCCACCTGTCCGACAACACGCACAGGATGCTGTTGGGGCTGGCGCGCACCCGACTCAGTAGCGAGGCACATCGCTTTCGGATAATGGCATGGAATCCATCGATCCTTGCCTCAGCGAATATGCCAGAAGCACTACTGCGACGCGGCAGCCCCATCAGCACCCGGAACGCGTTGTTGTACTGTACACGTAAAGCGTTGTAGGCCCTCTGCGTATAGTCAACCCAGAGACCGCACGAGTAGAATGATTGGCAGTATGATTTAAATAAAGTCAATTTCACTTCTAAAGTACTTCGCGCAAATCTCCGAGCCAACATGTTACATCGGACTGCCAGTGACCTCCTTTCCCTCTCCACGTCCATATTGTCACATAAGTTCTCAGTGAGCCAGTGACCCAGATATTTGAAATGCGATACCCTATTTAATGGCTTTCCATTGAGATGTACAGATGGTATCACAGTAAGGTCTTTTCCTCGCGTTTTAAAAACCATGATCTCACTCTTGGTAGTATTATATCTGAGTCCATGGGCCACCGCATAAGACTCACACTTACTCAGTAATACTCTCAGTCCCCTTATCGAAGGGCTCAGTAGCACCATGTCATCAGCGTAGCTTATATTGTTGACACTGACACCACCTATATGGCAACCGACCTTGGTACCACTGAGCCCGACTATAAGGCGGTTCATATACAGGTTGAAGAGCAATGGAGAGGTGATCCCCCCCTGCCTCACCCCACAGTCTAAGCCATACCCGTCAGAAAGAACCCCTGCCCATTTCACATAATTTATTTGGTTCCTGTACCAATATCTTAGAAGAAATATTATCTCCCTTGGTACAGTGGTCTCACATATCAGCTTCCGCCACAGAACATCATAAGACACCAAATCGAACGCTTTTGAGAGATCAAGAAAGCAAGCGTATATGGGTGTTTTCCTCTCTGTATAGTACTTGACAGTTTCCTTGACACACAGTATTGCACTTTCAGTAGATAGCCCTGGTCTAAAACCAAATTGGGCATCATGCAAGTTCAGGTGGTTATTCAAATGTGCCTCAAGCAAACTGTCCAGCACTTTAGCTATTATAGTAGCCAAGGAGATGGGTCTATAATTGCCCATGTCGGAGGCATCACCTGTTTTATTTTTAATTACTGGCACAACAATAGTTTTCATCATCTCAATTGGAATATATGAGTGTTTGATACATAAAGAAAAAAGCATAGCCAGAAGTCTAGGCAGGTGGGCTCCAGCATAACGCAGATGTTCGACACTGAGGCCATCGTGTCCTGGTGATTTACCTCTAACCATATTTTTAATAACATCTGTAACCTGTTTTGCAGTAAAAATAATTTGTATATCTGTCTCATTTGGTTGTAATTGAACCTCAGTGTCGCACACACAAGTCTGACAGTTTAAAAGCGATACAAGTCCAAAATTATTTTTAAATAAATCTGCTATGTGCTTAGGCTCATTAGCACCAGCAACACTCACAGGCAACCCCTGCCTAGAGTTCAATTTGTTGGTTTCTTTCCAAAACTTACTGAAATTCTTATCAGTATGATAAGATGCAATAATGTCCATACGAATGCGATCTTTATTATCCTGACACCATTTTAATTTTCTTTTAAAAACTTTTCTTGTCTCATTCATTTTTTGATAAATTAACCCATCTCTAGGTTTTCCATATTGTACCCATAATTGAAAACCAAGCCGAGCCTCCCTATGAGCATCACTAACATGCTTGTTCCATCCAATAATATATTTTCGTCTTTTTTGATTAAATTCAGTCTTACAACTATTCTTTGCAGCGTCAGAAAGTACATTAATAATATTTTTATACATGTCATCAATTATTATTCTATGTCTTGTATTATCACAGATTTTACTATTACAATAATTAAATTCTAGGGGAAAATCTATTTGTTTAAGCTTATTGTTACAAAAGGCACTATATAATTCAATTTGACTAGCATCACGTTCACCCCAGATCACATTATTATTATTAAATTCTAATTTAGTGTAGGTTGTCTTTGGTCTTATCATATTAAAATCACAAACAATCATTAATGGTAAATGGTCCGACCAATAAACATCATATAAAATGCTGGCATTTAAGAATGACTGATATGCTGCTTCAGTCATTATACAATGATCTAGCCAACGTTGACAACCATGAGCCTCACTGACAAATGTGTAAGTACTTGGGGGTAAACTTTCTAAATCAACACAGATCCAGCTTTGGTCAGCACAGAAACTCAAGAGTTCTTCACTAAAAAGTTCTCCAGGGTGTGCATTGAAGTCACCCAGTATGATAACAGATTCCGTATTGTTACTTTCAATTACTGCATTAATAACACTTAAACACTCGGTAAAATCTACTAGGTTTTCATTTGAGTCAACTGGCATATAAACAGAGAAAAATAGCACTGACCTGTTCTGCAGAGCTACCTTTATAGCCGACACACGCACACTGTTACAGTCAATGACAGCCACAGACGTGAACAAACTTTTTCTCCACATAATAGCTACACCACCATGAGGTCTTCCTCGAAGTATACCAGCAGATGTGTCTACTGCAGATTTTCCTGTATAGGCGAAATCATCATCAATGCTGCTCAGGAACGCGAGATCGTGTGGTAAAAGCCAAGTCTCTTGAAGGGCTATCAGGTCTGCTGTTTTGCAAAGTTTCCTTATACAATCAACAGATCTTATGACGTTTTTACAGTTAAAACTCATAAATTTAACAGTATTAGCCATGAATAATATTCTTCTTATTGCCTCCGTTCAGAATACCATTGGTTCTGTCTGGATTCCGTCCATTAAAGTTTATGTATTTCCTAAAAGAAACACCTTCCGGCCATAGTGTATCGTTCAAGAAGGTGTCTAACATTTTTTCAGGTATTGCAAATTTGTAAGCATGATAGCCTTTGTCTCGTGCCATTATTATTTTATCCAACACAACACTCTTATTGGTTTTCGTCAAAATATATTTTTCTATGTCTTCGGTTTTTGTGTCCTTGTGTATATTTGAAATAAATAATTGTACCAATTTATCAGCGGCTTTAAAAGTAGTGGCCGGCTCCTGTTGCGCTTTACCTTTACATCCTACAAACCGATTTCGTAATCTGCGTTTTTGTACAGTTATCCATTTTTCATCAGTATTTGGTTTTCTCCAACTTCCTTTTTGTTTTAACGCTTCTGCCATAGTCAGTTTATTATAGATAATTATTATTATTATAGATAACATGTCATTTATTATTATAGATAACATGTTTAAGTATAGGTAAACTAAATCCGGGGAAGTCCCCAATGTTCGCGTTCCGGGGAATTCCGCAAACATTGTCGCAAAGACGATCACTCACTACGGTGTTGCCATAACTTCTACCAAAATATACCCAAAAATACTGACTGCCAGCAATATACCTGAAAATATACTGATGTTCGGAAAAATCGATGAAATATACTGAAAAAGTATTAAAATACTGAATCTGGTCACACTGCAGTGACAACCACTAGCCATAGCCACAGATTAGTACAAAAACATGTTTATAGTGCTGCCATTAGTAAAATTTTTCTTTTATCAAAGTAATACGTTTTATTTATTTAAAAATAATTGGGAATGGCTAAAATAATTTGTGCATTGGTTTTATACTTCATATTTTTATGGCTTTTATTTAAATATAATTTGGTGTTCGTTAGTTTACTCTTATAACAAAAAACCAAGCTCCTTGTAAAAAGAGGACATCTCCTTTAACGTCAATCTCTCCTCTTCGTTCTGTATAGAGAATGACAAGGATATACTACTGTCAAATTTAAGTTTAGAATTAGAGAATCATGCTAGAATCGACAAAGAAGAGTTGAAGCATGTACGACGAGTATTACAGAGTAATGGATACCAGGGACATTTTCTATCTAAACACAAACTAAGACAACAGAGACACAGAGTAGACAGACAACCTGTTTATTTGCCATACGTCAAAGGAGTGACTGACAAGATCTCAAACATGCTGAATAAGTACTCACTAAAACACTGTCTTCACTCCTGTGCGAAAGGTTTCACAATACCTACGGTCTCCTAAAGACAACTTCCGCTTGGAGAAAACTGGTGTCTATAAGATCGATTGCAGCTGTGGTAGTTCGTACATTGGCCAAACAAAGCGAACAGTATCATGCCGAATGAGGGAACGCATAAAAGCAATCAAGAACAACGATACGCAGAACTCGGCCATCGCGGAACATTTGATTGATTCTGGTCCTAACCACTGGATTGAGTTTCATAACCCACAGATTATCTCGACGGAACGCCACTACATACCAAGATTGGTCAGGGAAGCGATTGAAATAACAAAACATAAAAATTTCAATCGTAGGACGGGTTTAAATTGTCGAGTGTCTGGAATCCTGTGGTGTCTGGATGTGTAAAATTGGAAATAATCAAAAAAGTGTCGTGTCGCGCTCCGATACTGTAAGTGTTGTGTGTCGAGAACAGTTTCGAGTGAATAGTGAAAATGTGAACAGTGGTACGGATATCGAACGCAATAAAAGACTACGTCGGAGGGTAGACCGATATGTCTGCCAATAACAGCCTACCCGCAACTTCAGTTACTCCGTGATCATGGCGCTTGCAACAGTGCCGAAATATCGGAAACTCGCTAAAAACAAGGTACATGGTTAGTTAGTTAGTTAGTTTTTCAGGGCGGTTTCCGCACTTAGTCCTAATTATTGGACCATTGTGCGTATCTCATAAACATTCCCGCTTACTCCAGCCAGCCTATATCGGTCCAGAAGGAAAGCAGCCTTGATAGACTGCTGCAAGCTTCCGGAAACGATTCTGGTGACTGGAGAAGTCGTGCCCGTTGGTCGGCCACACTCCTGCATTCCATGATGACATGCTGTGGCGTTTCTTCTGCCTCCATGCATCCTCTGCATAGGGGGCTGTCTGTAACCCCCATTGTATATAGGTGTTTGTTCAGGGGACAATGACCAGTCAGGGATCCTATAATCCTGCGAAGTTTGTCCCTATTTAGTCTGGTAAGGGTGCGGGCAAAACTTTTATTTACCGCCGGAACCGCGTTTTTCGTTTGCCGACATCCTTCACCTGTTTTCCACTCCATCAAGTGTGATTTATGAGTTATTTCACGCAGCCACGTTTTAATTTGGGCCTGAGGTATGGGCAGCAAAGGCTCCGGACCGTACATCTTTGTGTCTGCTCCCCTCTTAGCCAGTTCGTCTGCTGCGTCATTTCCAATTGAGCTGCTGTGTCCTTTTATCCATTGCAGAGTTACCGTGTTGTTAGCCGCAATGGATTGAAGTGCCTTGTGGCACTCCATTACTAGGACAGAGTTTATTGTGTTGCTACGTAAGGTACATGGTAACAATCCCGTTAATAACTTATATTACTATTATGTAACTATTTTCACAATGTATTTTAATTTTATTGAAAATATGAAGGTACCCGCATGATTATCTTTTGATTCTCAAATAGGAATTCGAACATGAGGACCTCAATGGCATTGTAAGTCATGACCCTATGCCATCCAGAAGGAAGGCCTGTGCCCCTGCAGTGAGGCCATTTGATATTATGTCCATGCTCTGGAGTACACCAAAGCTTGATTTGTTTGCACTTCTCCAAAGTTGGCATTGACCATATGTCCATGATGTTTATAATATTGCCTTGTATATAAGGAGCTTGTTGCCTGTTGTGTTGTAGTACCCAATTTGCTGTTCCGGCCTAATATCCAGTATATGTTTTTATGCTTAAGGTACAGCTCCTTTCTTTTCATTTTGAGGTTCTCGTTGTAGATGAGTTGAAGGCCTAAGTGCAGTCTAGATACCGTACGCTATCTTGTTGTGGTAACGTAGTATTCTCTTACATAACTGGGTGGCAGGTTTCTCGTCGAAGAGTAAAGGTGACATGCTCCGATCCTGTTGCACTGGTCTTAACTTTCCATTTTGTATGTCATCTAGTCCCTTTTGGAGATTTACCGAGGCTTCGTGAGAGTTGTTACTGCTAGCCAATATTGCTATATCGCATCATGATTCCATCTACTTGAAGTAGGTCTGATGTGTAAATCGTTTAAAAGACAGGTCCCAGCACTGAACTCTGGGGTACACCTGCTCTTATCTCGAAGAATTAAGACGTTCAATCTGACTCTTTTATTTGGAAGATTCGAACTTCGAGTTAGGAATCATTAAGTGCGAAGTAACTATAAGCAAGACTTGTTTTTAGCTTGCGCGGAAGGCCCGCATGCCAGACTTTGTCAAAGGCCTGTTCAATATCCAAAATGCCGATGAACAATATTCTTTTTCCTCTAGGGGTTTTCTTTTTTTATCCATTATTCTATGGACTTGTGCAATATTATAGGGCTGTTTTCTTAATCCAAATTGATGGTCTGGTATTGCTATTTTCTAATTCGGGCATTATTCTTCGAGGGAGCAAGGTTTCACAAACCTTTGTCATACAGGCAACAGGCTGACCGATCTGTAGGACTTGACAGTTGGTTTCCCTTTGTTGTGTATCTGTCGAATTTGGGACACCTTTCAAACGTTGGAAAAATGCTGGACTCTCAGTATTCCATTGTACAACATTATCAAAAACATAATTGCTTTTCATGGAAGTTTAATGAGAATTTCTTATGTAATGAGGGTTGAGAGGACATATTGTCCTTAGGTTGCCTTATATTTTTTTAAAACTTCCTTAACCGTGACTGGGGTAGGCGGTAGTGACATTTAAAGAGTTTGGTTAAGAATAAGTTCTACTTCTTTCTCTAAATCTGTGTCACTCGTGTCGTTCTGAAAACTTTTTCTAGAAGTTCTGCAAATAAGTCTGCCTTTTCATACGATGTACGCGCCCAACCACCGTTATTTCTGATAGTTAGTTTTGGTATTTGTGGGCTGTCATGTATCTTTGTAAATTTCCATAATGAGTAATTAGTGGCCGAGGTAGGTTTAAGAGACTCCAGTTTCTCCTCAAGTGTATCGTTTGCGACATACATTTTTGTAACATTGCTTTTAGGTGTAAAGCCTGTTTGTTCAAGTTGGTTTTGTCCAATAGTAGTCTGCTCTGTTGTCAGGGCCAGTGCAGTCTGCGTCTCTCCAAAACCGCTTTTTATATTTCGGGAGGGTAGTTGCCGATGTGCTTGTTGACATTCAATGGAGGTGTACTTCTCCATCAGGCTTCCTGAATGAGGGTGGTGAATGAACGGACTTTTCAAATTATATGATAATATATAACATAAGATTACTTAAGCTTTTATCCACTGAGGGCTTCGACTGAGGGTGCGATAATGACCGCGTCCCGCCCGCGTCTAAAGTTTAACCTTAGGAGCGGGGCGGACCCGATGTAATACTTAGAAGATATTGCTTTCTACCAAAAAGAAGACGAAGCCGGAGCAACATAGTAGGCACTAAAGCACATGGGGGAAAAATATTTTACTTTTGATCATTTTCAATATATGAAAGTGGCGTGATAACTTTCGCATACGCAAGCAAAACAATCATTGACGAAGCAAATATTTCAGTCATTTAATAGGCCGATAATACTTAACCAAAATTAACGATGCAAGCCAAAAGGTCTAAATCACAATTACGCTAAGTGAAAACATGCACTACCCATAAAGCTATAATCAACGGGCAACATTAGAAAATTATAGAGGCTTATAAATGACAGTCGATGCAATAAAGGTGTTACACACTTATTAGGTTTAAGGATTTATTGAACGAGCCGATGATATAGATTTCTCGCGAATCGTGAAAGTGGCCATCTGATATGGCCGCCGGTGTCCGGTATCGAACTATCGATATTCGATGGGACGCTCTGATTGACGCCCGAATGACACTATTGAGCGAACGCGGATCTTTCGGATTCTCCGTAGAAAAGCAACTTGCATCTTGTCATAGATTTCGGATACCCATTTTATCTTGAGGAGCGTTATCTGTGGGACAAGGAAATGATAGTCACGCACCGAACATGCAATATTTTCAAATGGCTAGAAAATTGTAGATACAAAAGTATTAAAACAGAACAAGTGCGAGTCTCCCTAGCATATTCAGGATTTCATAAGATACTACCACACCATTGGTTGAACAAAATTTTACACTAGGTCGGAAAAGCCACTTTTCTTTTACGAAAACCACCTTTTATAGCAGCTTAAGATACACATTCTGGAATAATTTCAAGATCGTATCATCATCAGCCTATTAATGTCCGGGACCCCACTGCTGGGGCACAGGCCTTCTCTATGGATGGAGGAGATTGGGTTGAGACCTACCACGCGCACTGCAAATGCAGCCGTGACCATCTGCTTAACGTGCCTTCCGAAGTACGGAGCTCGATATAATAAAAGTTTAGTTACCCATCCAATGACCGACCACTGCGAAAGTTGCTAAACTTCAACGATCGCAGTCAAACACGCTAACCATCCTCCTTCATTATGTGGCGTCAGATTAAAATTTTGTCCCTATGTACTAGATAATGCACCTATGTTTGATACTGTACATTACATAGTACAAAAACAAAAGGTCAAATACACAGAAGTAAAGGTAGCATGTGCGACGGTGACGGTAATAAAAAAGGTGGGCTTATCTCTAAAAGAGTTTTTTTCCAGCCAACCTAGGTAGTATCGGATATTCTAAGCTTAGCAGGAAACAAAAACAAATATAATTTACCACTACCTAAATAAGAAATAAACTTAATGAATAATAAATATAAGATGTAGTTACTTATTATGGTTTAAGAGATATAACCCTCTGATAGACGGAAGTATAGCGGAAGCTCAGGGTTCCGTTGGCATCCTATGATACGGACCCTAAAAAGTATTATAAAAAATAAAATAAAAATAGCCTTTATTCTCTGCTGTACATGTTAAAACTAACTTAAAATTAAAACTTTTAGTTTAATCGCTGACATCGGCACATCTACAATCAGGTTGTCCTTGGACATAGGCCTCCTCCAAATTATCCCATTGGTTCCTATCTGTGGCTGCTCGTCGCCAACTCTTGGGTAGATCGTGTTTCCATCTTTTGTGTTGTCTACCTCTTCTACATTTACCATCTCGGGGTACCACTCCATGATATCTTTTGTCCACTTGTTCCTCTTCGACCTCATGGTATGCCCAGTCCATCTCCACTTCAGTGTTCTAACTTTTCTGGTTACATCTACTACTTTCGTCTTTTTTCTTATGGCTTAGAGACAAACTTTGTCTTATAGTTTGACACCTAACATACTTCTTTCGATTCCTTGTTGGCATACTTTTAACCGTTAATATATGTATATATATATTTGGGACACGGGATAGCAACAGTACTACAATGCAAAAAGAATTACAGCGTAGAACTAATAATACATGGTCACGATACTGGTCCCTGAAACAAATATAGAAAAACAATTATATGCCTAGCCTACACAAAAAGAAAATACACATATTCGACACTTGCATACTTCCAGTACTCACCTATGGATGCCAAACTCATAGAAACCTATGGTTCTACTCAAAACATACAACACAACGGTTAAAAAAAGTATTATACAGACACATATATAAAGTTCCTACTATGTTATTTGCTCTATATCTTAAGAAAGGTAGAGTTTTTAGTGATTTTCTTTCCGAATTGTATTCACCCAAATGGGGAAATAATCTCTTCACCTTATACTCGTATAAATAAACACAGTGAAAGAATACTATCGTTTAGTTTCGGTCGGTAAGATTCAGCTCCTCCAGATGAAAGGAAAGGGTAAAATTATGCCTTCGGCGGCCTCTATAACTAGATTTATATTTTCGGGTCAAAAGGTTTAATTCCATAAATGTGAGGCCTAGTTAAAGTCTCTCAACCAGGGCGGCCGGCGGAAACGTCATTCAAACTTTAACCAGACTACCTATTGCTTAACTTGTAGTCTCATTCTTTATCGGACGAATAATGAATACAATAAAACGTTTCCGTTTCCATAAACCTTTCAATCATTTGTATGAGAAAAATAGGAAATTACAGTCTGATGCAGCTATTTTATATAATAGTCTTACCTATTTACCTGAAAGATTTCAGCTCTACGTTTTTTAGAAAGATGATTGTTTTAATAAAATTTCTCTGAATCTTAATACACAATTTTATTATGAATTAATAAATATTTATAATTACCGAGTTCCCATTGACCGTTACTTCAGCTAAATGTTTTAAAGATTAGAAATCGGCTTCTATATGAATTGAATTGGACCTGGCAGCTCACAACTCTCACTCTACTTGGCCTAATTAGCTAGCACATCTATATACTACTCTGCTATTGAAGTTAGTAAAATATAGAATTAGGAACAAACAAGGCGAGCACAGTAAAAGAGAGTAAGCGTTTTTTACCCGACTGCGCAATGCAAGAGCGCGAAGCGCGACGCGCAGACAGGGTATAGTGTTTAACAGTCTATATATTAGTGCAGTCATTGAAGCGAAAAATACGGTCTTACCTCCGATTTTTTTTACTGTGAACCGATTTGCATGAAATTTTGGAATTAGGCTCATCTTACCCTTAATTTCAAAAGTGAAAATAATCTGAACTCCGCCTATTATTTTTAAGGGGTGTAAACAACCCCTTAATGGAAAAATTGACATTGAGCCATTTTATCGCTAGAAAACATGTCTAATAGTAAGTGATGAAATTGTAAAGTATTTTCTAACATAATTACCTCATATTAAAATCATTTTCAACCCATATATATATATTACATATTTAAAAATAATTTAATTTAGAGTAAAAATTGCCATTTATTGAATAAAATATTTACTAATTATATAAAATTGTACTATTATTATTAAAATATAATATTATTATTCATGACTCAATGTCGGAGTCGCTGTCACATTCAACATCTGGCTGAATTGGAGGGCTATTTTGGCAGTTATCTCCACTGCACGTTCCACAGGTACTATTACAAAACAGACCAAGTTTTCTGCATCCGTAAGACGCTCCACATCCTTTTTTGCAGTTGCAAAAAATCATTTTCAGCAGTTCTTGTGGTGCGGGTGAATCTACAGACTTAAGTGGATTTCATAAACCGTCATTCATGACCCGCCCCCAATCCGTTGGATGAATGATGATGATGATGATGATGATGATGATGAAATGATGAAATGTGTTATATATACATATAGGAACGTTGGTATGTATTCATGCCTACGTTTCCAAAATATATGAGCCATATTATGTATATATATACACATTACAATAGTTGTGGGTCTTATACTGGGTACTTTCACATTGCTCCAAATATTCACACTCTGAAATTTTCAGTTACTAAGTAGAAAAAAATATGATAAGTTTTTGGACCATAACTCCTTCAATTTTCATGCTATCACAATTTATGAAAAACCATTGTAAAGGTAATTAAGAGAGCTACAACATCCTTCATTGCAATGTATATTAAAAATCCTTTTTCTAAAACGGTGAAGGGTTAAAGGGCTTAAGAGAAGCTGTGATTGCGCTGCCACGCGCTCTTTAAACAATCATATCTCCGTCAATTTTATTTTGATAGAAAAAATAAAAAAACCAAATTGTTTGTCAGAAAAATACCTAAATTTTTAAATCATACACTTTTATACGTATCTGTCGTCATTTTTGAGATATTATGAAAAAAGTGGGTTTTTTAAAAATTTGAAATTTTGGTTTTTCTTTTCATCGTGACTTTTTTGAAAAATATGTGTCCTGAAGCAGCCAAACAGATACTATCTATCAAACTCTTCATAATAAAGTTAATTATAGGCGGAATACGATTAATTTTAATTTTGGTGGAAATGGCACTTATGAAACCCATTGATTTAAAAGAAAAAACATTAGATGCTCCCCTTATTTGCAATACAGCTCACTTATTTTACGTGCAAAAGACTTTTGATAGTGCTCATTTTAAAGCTTATTTCAAGTACTACAAAACCCTTTTGTATTAGAATGCATAAAATGCATCTGCTCGCCGCTAGATGGCATTGACCACATCGATTAAATTTCAGACAAAATAAAAAACGGCTTTGATCTTTAATATCTAGCTTAAAATTGCACTTAGAATACTTTATAAAAAACCAAATCGTTCAATGTTTTACTGCTACAATTTTGTTTTTTATAAAATTTTCGATAAAACTTATATTTTTGGAGATATTTGCAAAAAACCGATGAAAAACGGGAAAAAAATTCGAATTTTCAATTGCCAATAACTAACTAAAAGTATTGGATTTTTTGAAAAACTTTGTAGATGATTTTTTGCTTAAAATTAGGTTTTCTATCGATATTCTATTCTAATGACGACCTCCATGGTCGAGTGGTTTGTACGCCGGGTTTCATGGTGTCGCCGACTCGAGAGGTCCCGGGTTCGAATCCCGCCGGGGGCAGATGTTTGTGTGATGAATACGAGCATTTGTACTCCAGTCATGGATGTTTAATATGTATTTCTATATAAATATACTTATATATGTACTGTATATGTATTGTATCCGTTACCCTAGCATCCCATAACACAAGCCTTACAGTGCTTACTTTGGGACTAGGCTAATTGGTGTGAGTGTCGGAAATATTTATTTATTTTATTTATTTATTCAAGGTTATTTTGAAAAAAAAAATTCACCCCCGAGAAAAGGTGGCAACCACCCCCAGGGTGGTTGCGGAGTTCAAATCATTTTCACTTTTGAAGTTAAGGGTAAGATGAACCTAATTCCAAAATTGTATGCAATTCGGTTCACAGTAAAAAAAAATCGGAGCAATAATGCTTCAATGACTGCACTATATGTATGTATGTTCCTATGTGACACAATAGACCTTTAAACATTTTATTTATTTTCTGTTTCGTTTCGTTTCCTCTCCTCTTCTTTCGCCTCTCACTATTATTAAACCGTCCTCTCCTCTCCCTGTCTTTCCCACCCATTCGACCTCCCTGGCTGCATCTCGACGCGGCCTCGGATTCTGATGGGGCTACTCTACCAAATATCGAATCCCTTATACATCACAATTATGTTATATTCAGCACCTTAAAATGTAATAAATAAATGAGTTTAAAAAAATAGAATAGAATACATTGCACCACTCGTAATCTGAATTAAAACTATGAAATGTGTATCTTTTCGCGTAGTAAATAAAGTTATGTTTTGAGTCACTCGAGCGTTTCGGTGTGAGCTGACGCTTAGGTCCGTATTACAGAATGACAACTAAGAGTTGATCTTTACTTGAGTGCAGTTAGAAAGGGATGTCGCTATGTGCTATGTATAGCGACATCCCTTTCAACTATGCTCAAGACTAGATCAATCACTGAGAATCTTTCTATAATACGGGCCTTAGACGCTTGCGATATCAGAGTATCGCTCGCGCGTTGACTACACTAAGTCCAGTGCCGTCTTTGACCTATTGGAGGCCCTGGGCATATTAGGATAATGGGGCCACTATGACCCCCGTTTGGTGATCTAACAGGAACTATGGACTTTGTATTTGATCTGAAGTGGGCCCCTATCGATCGCGGGGCCCTGGGCACTTGCCCAAAGTGCCCACTGGGAAAGAGGAGTCTGGCTAAGTCCATACGCGCCGTACCAAATGTAACCTGTGATACCCTGTTTTTCACGTCTGGAACTCAGATCAAATAAAAAAGTACAGAAGCAGCACGTACACGGCAATGCTTAGTTTAACCGGTGCCATTTTTTTGTTTGCAGTGCTCAATCTATACTTTTTTAATTGATCTGAGGTCTGAAGAAAGCAAGATGCTTGCCTCATTTCATCCAGTTAGGTTCGGCAAAATAAACTGGGCCCTACCTGCTAAAACCAGAAAATCGCACTTTTCACTTCGCCGGTGTGATTTTAAATTTATTTAAAATTCATTAACACCGCACATTCCGACGTGAAAAGTGAGTTTATTCCTACAGAATAGCACTGTCTAAATTATACCCTCTATAAAACTAAGGTCCATCGGAGAAGAGCAACACAGGGTCCCACGTATTTATACCTTATATGTGGGACTAGTGTTGCCAGGCCCGGTTTGTTTGAAATCGGTACATGAGGTCAAAAAAATCGGGATTTAGGGTTGCAGATCGGGACAGTAAACGAAAAAGCAAGGGTTTTTTAAGTCTGGGTTTAATTTATTGCGTTTTAAACTACTAGTGCAAGTATAGTATTATATAAATTACCTAAATTTCATTTTTCGCCATTAATTTTTGGTTAATCGGAACATTTAGCGTTCCGATCAGGTACAAATCGGGACGCGTCCCCAGACCCCTGAAAATCTAGGCGTCCCGCGCAAATCGGGACACCTGGTAATACTACGTGGGACCCTGGAATCTTACTTCTTGACAGATACATAATACTTTTTTAAGATAGTGTTATTTCACTATGCTCTACAAAAATTAATAAAAGTCAGTGAAAAATTAGTGTGCCCGAAAACACAGGAAAATAATATTTTATGTAGAAATTAAAAACAACCAGGGAGCTAATTGTCTAACTTTGATTATTCAAGTTGACGACAATTTAAACGACTGATGAAATATACAGTTTATTTGCAATTATGCAATACTTAACACATGTATTTTTTATTCGTGCCTATTATTTAAGCTTAGTGTTACAACTATTAGATCACGGCGAGGGAAGCACACCCCACTTAACTGATTTGCGAAATAATATTTTGAAGGCGACAACTCTAGCCAATTGGAATTGATACCATATGACGCTGGGAGCTGTCAAAGGCTGGGAGCTGACAGCAGCGAAAAGCGGGCGGCTCCAAAGTTCCAACCATTTGTAGTAACCATTGGTAGCATGACAGCGTTGAAAAATGGCTGGGCCAAAGAGAATTATACTCAAGTAATATTACTAATTGGTTTTTATAATTCTCGGTTAGTAAGAAGAAAATAATGATATAAGTTTCTCTAAGTAATAATATATTATTTCATAGGAAGTCCCATTCTTCTTTCTTCAGTCTTTAATTGTTACTTTGTTCATCTTTCTCTCCTCTTCCTTCTTTATTATTAGGTATATATGAGGAAGTAGGAAAACAAAGGCTTTGATTCTCTAGAGTTAAAACTAAATTTAACGTCAGTCTCTCTTTTTCATTTTGTATAAAGAATGAGCAGGATACACACACTGTTGTCAAATTTAATTTTAGGTTTACTTAATCTCGAGGAAATCGAGTGCTACGACCACGCTCGCATTCCCGGCCCTCATTGAGGGGACCTCGGTCCCCAAAATGCGTGCCGGGTGAACGGTGCACGAGCATTGTCTGGTTTTTAGTGGCCCTGTTCAGGGATTTAGGTAGGTCCCTGGGCCATGCTCATTTCATCCAGCCCAAGGGTTGGCTGAAATAAGCGGGGAGGAGTCCCACGTACCTTCTTCTCGTTCCCCCGCTGGTTGAAGGATGCGTTAGGCATTTCCCAGAAACAAAAAAAAGGCTTTACTTAATCATGTCGGGATCCAATGGGTTCCTTTGTCACTTCTGCATTTCTCTTACAAATATTAACTACAACAAAGACGAGCGTCTGTTGTAGATCTTTTCCGCAGTCGCTATCCGCTAGCAATCAGACGCACCCTATCATATTAAATGACTATTAGCATGGGAGCGACGTCGGAAGTAATTTGTTCAGTTGAAATAAAGAAACGTATTTAAGTGACACTATTATGTTAGGTGACGAAACATGCGGTGAAGCTGTTTTGATATCTAAGATCTATGAAACCGATACTGTTTCGATAGCATAATTAAGTGGATATCTTTTTACTTTTATTAGTGTAAGACGCTTTGAGCATGATGATTGTAGCACAATTTGATGTGTTATTTAAAAAATTCGATAAAATTTACATTTTATTTGTTAATTAATTAAAGGTAAGGATGGGGCTCGGTTCAATTTAGATGTAGCAGATACTGAAACTAATGTCTGAACCGAATATAACTGGAGTAAGAAAAGCCTCACGACTTCGGTAGCTAACTGGGACACATGGGGAGGGGAATGGGTGTTAAAAAATTGCTTATATATTGTATATTATACATTTTTATACCTTTTTAGAATATTTGAGAGTTGGATTGACGTCAACTTTATAAACAGTGTCTGCATCACATCACGAAGAATTTATATCAAAATTTTATATCAGTTTTTACTGCTAATACGCGTTTTCATCATCAGTCCACGCTCGATAGTTATCAATGGGGATGGATCGACCTGCCAAAATAGAGAACGTATGGCTGGACATCGTCCGATCGGTCACCCTGGTAGGTATCAATGGCCACTGGTAGGAAGTCATCAAAGAACTTCAGAGCTTAACATGAACGTGTACGATTGGTTGGAACTGACTCAAGACAAATGAAGTGCTTTGAATTCGGTATGTACTTGTAGTTTTTATTTGAATGCAATATTTCACTCATTCTGATGAGGAAACTAGTAATTGGACTTCATTTTTGTTTTGTTTGCTTAATTTTGATTCTATTTACGTATTTAAGAAAACCAACAGTTTTATTAATTTACAAAAATATCGACTAGGTACTTACTTGGAAGGCTAAAAATAGGTTTTCCTTAAATGACATAACTAAATTATAGTTTAAGAACAGATGTTTAAATATCTATTCATTATTATTACAAATAGATAATTTGACTGTTTATTGAGCAGTTTCATTCGTATTAATAAAAAGATCACGAATATTTAATTAGCTATGCTATGAATATTAATATAGCTTAGCTATAATTAATTTTAGTGAGTTTTTTTGCGAAGGATATTTGTTGTACCTAGTTTAGTCCTAATAACATTTCGCCTTTGGATGTAGCATGATTAAACTTAAGTTTTGTATGAAAAATAAAACACTATTAACTTACACTTAACGATCGATTATCGCAAGTTAAATCTAGTCCAACTTGATAATATGTAACACGTATATTAAAACCAATTGGCCAAATAAGTACCTACAAGTAAGTAGATACGCGTTACAATTTTGATTAACTTACGCTTGCATAAGTATTGAAATATCGTTAATTAATCATATTCGTTTTGTTTTTATTTTATTAAAGTCATTAGCTGCACATAAATGGAAAGATGTGAAGATCGTTGTTGAAAACAAATACCTACAGCCCCTTCGGAAGTTATTTTTTTTAAATTTTCGTTTTTTACTGATATACCCAACAAAATTATAAATATTCACTTTTTATGGAGTCGATATACTTAAACTAATAAATAATGTATGAATATTTTTGAAGTTATACCTTCTTTAAGCGCGTTATGAAAAAATGATGAGAGTGAAATTTTAAGATGCGCGCGCATCACTGTAACACAAAAAATTAACAGCATGTTGTCGCTTTAGCGACCAACTTCATGCGTTACTTTTGTGTTTACCGCACATTAAGAAAATCTACCAACAAAATAGAAATAGAATCTCTATTTAGTGGGTGCTAACGACTGCATTGTGAAGGCCTATCAAAAGTATTTATTAATCTAGAACAACGGAACCAAAGCGCGATTCAGGAGACTACAGCGCCATCTCTTGACCATTGGTGTAGTAGAACCAAAAACAACATCTTTATTTTTTGTAATAAAGTAACAGTTATAGGCATTCATATTTATAATTTTTATCCACATGTTTCTAGTTTGTATATTCGGAATACGTGTTTGAGTTTCATACAAGTGCAAATCACATATGTTCTAATAAATTATATTCAGTAGCGATTTTAATTGAATATTTTGATTATTTATTTATTTTTTCAAATTAAAACTGAACTTTATTGACTGTGTCCTTTTCCAGACTTTTTATTAATTTATTGTAATTAATTATTTGCATGCAATTAAAAACTAATTTTAAACGATGCCAAAGAAGGATAACTTCTCACGCGCCTACATAAGTATACGCACCCTTTTTTTATAATCACAACATGATTATAAAGGTTTATTATATTAAAAACATTAAAATAAGACATAGGTAGCAAATAACCATATAAAATAACCGTCTGGTTATGAAATATTTGCGGAACTCTAATTCAAAACAATATATCCAAGGGTTCTGATATTTACCATTATTAATCAAAGTACGCCTATAACGGTTTTTTAATGTATTTGGGAAAACAAAATTTGAAAAAAAAATTTGTCGAAATGGCGGCTTTTCGTTGTATGTTTCACTTAAACTAAAATTATTTTAAAATTCTACTTCCTAAAAATGCCAATTTCAAGGGGCGCGTAAGAATTTTGTTAAAAAACCTAATATACTTCTCTGAAAATATACGAGCGCCATATACATTCAAACACATCTTGACTTATTGTTAACTAACACTACTCATTATTGATATTCTAGATAATATTTATGAGGAATGGATGAATAACTTAACTTTAACAGTCAATCATTTCAATGTTCACCAATTCACAACACTTTGTATGAGCTTGTAAGAGATTCATTGTATACGTTTCTGGCGTATTTGGTTCTATTAAGTGCTGATAGTTCGCTTCGCGGGAGCAAATAGTTCTACGTAGTCCAATTATAAGGTCGTTATTGTCGTGTTTGGTTCTATTATGCGCTGATAGTTAGCTTCGCGAGCGCAAATAATTTTACGTGGTCCAACTTTAAAGTCGTTATTAGTCAAGGTGGTGTTCACCAAATCGACTATAGATATTTAATTGGTTAAAATACGCCTATAAATTGGGCCCTTTTCCGTGTTTGGTTCCGTGTTCCGTCCGAATGAATTGGTGGTTCCAGGACAATTACTAGACTACATTTTGTTGTTTAGGAAGGCACCACAAAACCAATAATTCATTTAAAGGTCTTTGTGTACGCTTCTAGAATAAAGTCCCTAGCAATATCCAAAAATTAAGCGTCAATAAATTTAAAACTACCCTTTAAAGAGTTCTTATTAATTAAGCCTATTATAAAGTGACTCATTATATTTCAGACAAGAATGCTTGGGTTTAAACTGTTGCAAACGTTCCGGCAGGCTTTTTTATATATTATGAACATGAAATGATTTTGTATTGACACCGTAACTGTTTTTTTTTTTTTGTAAATATTGTTACATAATTATTAAACGCTGTGAAGTTTTTTTTGCCAGCTTTTGTCTACAGCTTAAAAAAATGTCCTTAACTGGTGGTAGGGAAAAAAATATGGACGATCAAAAGAGTTGTATTTTGTATCATTTGTACAATTTGAATAAAGATATTTTGACTTTTGACTAAGCCACTAATCGCGGCCACGAAACGCGACCACTAGTGGCTCAGTTAAGCTACTGCACCTAGCCACCAATATAGCTGCTAGTCAAGCCACTGGACGCAGCCACCAATAGAGCTGGACTGCTAGTGGCGGCCACTAGTGAGTTAGTGGCAGCCACTCGATTTCTCTCGATTCCATTTGTGGCTGCTTCTACTGTCTTGACTGAGCCTCTAGTTTTTGCGTTTAGTGGCGCAATGTGCGCCTGCTCTAAAGTGTTTTCCGATATAAGAATAGAATGGAGGTAGGTAGTTAAAATATTCCTCTTCGTAACTGTTTTTTATCCTCAAATTTTACTTACTTTTGTTTCACCTTACGGAAAGTCCACTTAAAGGCGTAATATGAAACACTCTTAAAAACATCGTCACCTTTTCCTAACACCTTTGCAAAAGTAGATTAAGCTCCGCTATGGCATACCGATCGCACTAACCATTTCACTATTGAGATCCTATCGATTTTATAATTAAATATTAAGTGTTGCCAGCGACCGAATCGCGTAAGCCGAGATTGAATCAGATGTGTTTGTACAAATACGGATGGATATATCCGTTTGTGTATACGGTTACGGAACGATTTTATTAAACAGGCATCTTGTGAAACGTGAATGAGATAATATATCATTGCTGCGGTTGGCGGAACTTGGAAATTGGCCGGTGTCAATTCGAGCGTACCTAATAATATTATGAAAAATCTGTAGATGCTAGGAGTTTATTGTATTTTGCAGTTGGAAAGTACTTAAATTACCATCATACTCACGAATATAAAAAACGAAACGATGGGCTCCATTGTTCTCAGCTATATATGTGAAATTGACAGTGGAATGTTATGTGAATGACATGTTTTTATGCTATAAATTTATGTTCATCTGAGAATAAGTTTATTATTATGACCACCTCCAAGGTATAGTGTGAGTGATATGTATGCCGGTTTTAAAGATGTAGCCTATTGGGTTCGAATCCCGGCAAATGTTTATATTATGATGAATACCTATTGTACTTAAGCCATGGTCGTTTTCCATATAAAAATACTAAACAATGTATCATTATATGTGAATTTCTCCATCCATTACTCTAGTACCCCATAACAGAAGCCCTATGATAGTTATTTTGGAGCTAGACGAGTTGGTGATAGTGTGAGAAATATATATTTTCCATATAGATAGATTTTTTATTTATTTATTTAAACAACACACACCAATTAGCCTAGCCCCAAGCTAAGCACTATAAAGCTTGTGTTATGGGATACTAGGGTAACGGATAGAATACATATACTGTACATATATAAGTATATTTTATATAGAAATACATATTAAACATCCATGACTGGAGTACAAATGCTCGTTTTCATCACACAAACATCTGCCCCCACCGGGATTCGAACCCGGGACCTCACGAGTCGGCGACACCATGAAACCCGGCGTACAAACCACTCGGCCATGGAGGTCGTCAGATGCTGCTGCTCATGTACTATTCAATTTCATTTTAAAAAAAATAATTTACATTAAAAATTTGTGAAGTTAATCACTAAATGTCTTGTTTTTTATTGTAAAAGGTGGCAAATAAGCATATGGCCCGCCTGATGGTAAGTGCCACCATAGCATATAGACACTTGCGACACAATAAACATCACTCGCACCGTTGCCTACCCTGACCTAATCCCCTACCCCGTGGAGTCCTGGAACCTTACTGACCGACAGAAACACAACACCACCAAAAGGTAGTGTTATTTTACTGTGGTCTTCTGTAAGGTGGAGGTTGCTTCCGGGCGCTCCAATTCGAGTAGAAAACCTACTATACCATACCATACCTCTCTTGTATCCTTTAATAATTAGAAAAAAAAAAGAATTTTTAGAACACTAAAATGTTAACAAAATGTTCGTAAAATGTCGTCTGGTGATAATAGTCCAGTCAACAAGTTCAAAAACGTGAAAAATAGAGATAAAGCTCCTAAAAATATGAGCAATAGCTCATTGGATTCGGAACGACCTCTAGAAAAATGAGTTTTGAGGATTTTACTGCACGTAAAAAATTGCAATTGTTATTAACAAAATAAGATGAAAAAAAAGAGGTATTTACGTTTTTGTTAATAACTCATAAACTATTAATATTTACGATATTTGGAAAAAAGGTCCTTAAAGAGGAGGAAATTTCCAAAAAAAAAGTCCCAGCTCCCGGAACTCTACCTCTATTATTTATAATTTTAATTTAACGCTGAAAATAGGGCTCCGCGCAGCCATTACGGCATGGGCGCACTGCCGTTAAAGACAGTTTCTTACATAAAATTATTTTTTTATAGTAACAAATATGAATTTAAAAATTTAAATAAATAGGGAAGATGCAATATTTTTATTTTTGTTTTCATTTTAAAGAATTCCATGTAGAATAAACCACAGATATATTAAAAAATTAAAACATTGTGATTTATCGGAAAAAATGCGGTTTTAAATTGACAATTTAAATTTTCGCGCGAAAACGAACCTATGGTTGCGATGACGTCATTCCTGTCTGTCACTGGTCGTAATTGTTCGTTGCTGGCTTTAAATTTTCATACTTTTGCATATTTTTTCGAGTTTCGAAATATTTTTTTGAAAATTTTTAAATGGACTATCCATTAACATCATGTGATCATAACAATACCACTAATATTCCGAAAAAAGCCGTGTTGACTCATGTTTTGTGCCAATCTACTTCAACAAAGTTCCCAAATAAATAGTTTTTGATGTAACTTCTGACCCAAAACTGAAAAAAAATTGATTTCAAGCTGCGAAGAGAAATGACAAATATTCTCCAAAGACCATTATTCGATGCTGAGAACATCACTTTGACGTAAGTCGGCGAATATACTTGTTATATGCTTAATTAATCTGCTTGTACGTAACCTACCTAATACTTACAAAACCTGTCTGTAACATATTTTTAATTTTACAGTTGGAGAATGACGTCGAAAATTAGATAAAGTTTAAAATGTGTGGCACAATCTTCACATTGGCAGGACTGAACCAAGCTTTGCGTTTCATTTAAAATAACTGTAACACGATAACCATCTTTACGTACTTTATGCTCCGGAGAACTCGACCTTTTACTGTACATAATTTTCCATCTCTTTTAATTTGGACATAGCCGATTGCATTATCGCCGTAAGATTTGTAGAAGCCGCTGAATAAAATACGAAGTTTAACATTTACGATTTTTACATACCGTAGTAATTTAGTCCCTTTCATTTCTACACTTAAAAACTCTGCACTTTGGACAAAAAAAGTTATAACCATGTCAACGCTAAATCTTGGTAAATTCTGGAGTCTGCTTTGATAAACGCAACTTTCATTTATTAAATGTAAAAAAACGCAATAAATATTCCCATAAAATAATATTTACTTTAACAACCATAACCTCAAAGAAGTTGTCATAACAGGAGTGACGTCACTAAACGCTGATTGGTGTTTTAAAATACGTTCCGTTTCAAGTATTTTTAATTCGTAATAATTGTTAAAAAACAACATTATGTAAAATAAAGACGTTGCAGTGGCATTTCTTTTATATTTTTTTAACATTTTAATCATAAAATTTTCATAAATATTATATATGCATCTTCCCTATTATGGTGTCATCCAGATACTTGAAAAAATATATTCCCGTTGGAAAAATTTTTTTAAATTAATTTTTCAAAAAGTTATGCAATTGTTAATTAACGAATTTTTTTCCTATCTCCGTTTTCATAAATGACGACATAAAAATTTAAATAATAAACCTATAAATTTTTGGCTCTGTGGAGCTCTTCTTATATATATACTTAACAAGATCCCGCGATAAAAGTTTATTAAAGTTAATTATTTTGTTTATAACATTTTTTTAAAGTTAACAAAAAATGAATAGTCTAAGAAATGTTATTAAAAAAATTTTTTTAAACAAATGTTATATTATTGCTGCTTTCTTATCCAACAATGGCATTAAGTAACATCGGAAAAAATTTTTTTACATCATTTGTTAAGAAATTGTTTATAAAAAAATAAACAAGTTTAATATTTAAAGAAATTTTTTTTACCATTATGTTGTCTTGGCAAAATAATGATTTTTTAAAAAAAAATTTTTTCTTAAATAATTTTTTTTATTGTTTATAATCGTTTTTTTTATATTTCGATTGTTTAAATAATTAGTTAAGGAATGATTTTCTCTTTTAAAATCAGAATTGGCATTTCTTCATAGGTAAATAGAAAAAAAAAATTATCAATAATTTCATTGTTTGTTAACTTAACAATTTGTTATAAACAAATTCTAATTACCGTTATATTTTTTTTCTAGAGCTAAAAAAATAGCAAAAACAGCCATATATATCAAAATACTAAAAAAAAATTTTTTATATTTTTTATAACGCTTTTAAATATTACACGATATCAAAGTGGCACCGGACACTTGATTTGTCAAGTAAAAAATTAGTATAACTTATAAACTATTCGAGATACGATAATGGACATTCAGGTCGTTTTTATAAAGCATTAATTAATCTTCAAAATAAGCTAAAACCAAGTTTGTAACTATTGTTTATCAGCTAATACATGCATTTGTTTATAAAATTTTGAGATTTCTTTAACTTTTTCGTATCTCTTATGACTTACAACTTAATAAATAATTAAAATACAGCTATAAACCTTTAAACAATTTTGTTTAGCGATACATTATCTCCCAAATTATCAATTAATCGTACCTCCATCTCTAATATGACAGAAAAGGTGTCAACTAGTTCAGTTCAAAACTTCGATAGACCAAGCTGTTCTGCAATCCCTCCCTTAAAGAAAAGAAGGAAACGAACTATTTGAATTTGTATTATTGCATTGTATTATTTCCTCAAATATATTTAGAATTATTATTATAAAACAGTGACTTTTATTTTATAAATCCATTTTATCCTAATATTATTTCTAATATTTTTTTCATACCAATAAATGTAATTCTATTTAATTATCATAAAATATATAAAAATATGGTTTACATGTAAAAATTTAGAAGATACGGCAGATCAAACTACAAAAAATATGAAAAAAAAATACTTAATGACATCGAAGAAACTATTTATTTAAATAAATGATAAAATCAGTTTCACTTAGAAGCTATAATAACTTATAATAATGTAGAGAAAATTAAAAAATTACAAAATGAAGGTAAGTGTTAGATAAATATTAAATAAATATTAATTAAATCACGTATATTGTTTAAACAATTAGAGATGGAGGTACGATTAATTGATAATTTGGGAGATAATGTATCGCTAAACAAAATTGTTTAAAGGTTTATAGCTGTATTTTAATTATTTATTAAGTTGTAAGTCATAAGAGATACGAAAAAGTTAAAGAAATCTCAAAATTTTATAAACAAATGCATGTATTAGCTGATAAACAATAGTTACAAACTTGGTTTTTAGCTTATTTTGAAGATTAATTAATGCTTTATAAAAACGACCTGAATGTCCATTATCGTATCTCGAATAGTTTATTAGTTATACTAATTTTTTACTTGACAAATCAAGTGTCCGGTGCAACTTTGGTATCGTGTAATATTTAAAAGCGTTATAAAAAAGAGAAAAAATTTTTTTTAGTATTTTGATATATATGGCTGTTTTTGTTATTTTTTTTAGCTCTAGAAAAAAAATATAACGGTAGTTAGAATTTGTTTATAACAAATTGTTAAGTTAACAAACAATGAAATTATTGATAAAAAATTTTTTTTTTCTATTTACCTATGAAGAAATGCCAATTATGATTTTTAAAGAGAAAACCATTCCTTAACTAATTATTTAAACAATCGAAATATAAAAAAAACGATTATAAACAATAAAAAAATTTATTTAAGAAAATTTTTTTTTTAAAAATCATTATTTTGCCAAGACAACATAATGGTAAAAAAAAAAATTCTTTAAATATTAAACTTGTCTATTTTTTTATAAACAATTTCTTAACAAATGATGTAAAAAAATTTTTTCCGATGTTACTTAATGCCATTGTTGGATAAGAAAGCAGCAATAATATAACATTTGTTTAAAAAAAATTTTTAATAACATTTCTTAGACTTTTCATTTTTTGTTAACTTTAAAAAATTGTTATAAACAAAATAATTAACTTTAATAAACTTTTATCGCGGGATCTTCTTAAGTATATATATAAGAAGAGCTCCACAGAGCCAAAAATTTATAGGTTTATTATTTAAATTTTTATGTCGTCATTTATGAAAACGGAGATAGGAAAAAAATCCGTTAATTAACAATTGCATAACTTTTTGAAAAATTAATTTAAAAAAATTTTTCCAACGGGAATATATTTTTTCAAGTATCTGGATGACACCATAATTTATTTAAATTTTTAAATTCATATTTGTTACTATAAAAAAATAATTTTATGTAAGAAACTGTCTTTAACGGCAGTGCGCCCATGCCGTAATGGCTGCGCGGAGCCCTATTTTCAGCGTTAAATTAAAATTATAAATAATAGAGGTAGAGTTCCGGGAGCTGGGACTTTTTTTTCGGAAATATTAGAAATATTATGCGATTCCATAGGAACTTCCACCATTATAGCTATATCATACAATCTTTTGTGTCAAGTAAAGGTTAACGTTCACTTAAATAGACATAAATAAAATAACATAACTCGTTGTACGGTCGATCTGTAGGTAGGTAAGTAAGTAAATCCAGAGCCGGCCTTAGAGGTGTGTGGTTCCTATCCCCTGGTCTGTGTAAATTGCAGATTTCTGCCAACGTCAAATAAGCCCTGTCCGGGGAGATAGCAGATTTCTGCCACGAGTTGAGAAATTAATTTCTAATTTTAATTTTTCATATTTTGCGTTTTATCATATTTAGTAACGGTTTTTAATTTACAGATCTAATATATAGATAAGTTAGTAGAGAAACTATTCAGGAATGCTCTAAGACATAAATGAAGCCTGGATGTACTATAGAACTCGAATAATAAAAAGAAAATCGGAAAAACAATAGAGGGCTAAAACGTACAGGGTTTAGAGCGATTTTAATTACACAGTTAACGGCCTTCCCACTTACCATTAAAACCCCTCACTCCTCCTCTGGGGGGTGACCTGTCGAAATTTAGTTATTTTTTTATCTCTGTTGTGCCGCCTGCCCGCCCTAAGTACATCGGAGCTCATATATCAATCCTTTTTGACCAAATTCGGATGTAGCAATTCTCATAATAAATTAAACCAGTAGTTTCTTTAGTTGGGCGTTTTATTATGATGAATGGTATGCCCATCGCCCTTTTCCTGTACACATGGGCGAAAGTATGGGAACTGATGAGCATTCATAAAACCGTGTCACAGTTACGTGGGCAGGGTACATGTTACATGCACTTGCTCCGTTTATCAATGAAATATAGTTATTAAAATTGAGAGATATCAAATAAAATTAAAATGATCTTGCGATCACGGAATGCAACAGAATATTCCCCTTCGAATTGTAGTGGTTTACATATCAATATTTACACATCATCATCAGCCTATTAATGTCCCCATTGCTGGGGCACAGGCCTTCCCTATGGATGGAATAGGGAGTTTGGGCCACTTACCACGAGGGCCCAATGCGGATTGGTGGGTGCTAACGACTGCAGATGCAGCCGTGACCAACGGCTTGCCTTCCGAAACACGGAGGAGCTAAAAAATTTTTGGTCACTCATCCAATGACCGACCACTAAGAAAGTTGCTTATCTTCAACGATCGTAGCCCAACGCGCTAACTACTTGCGTTATGGAGCTTCTCATATTTACACAATTACATGGCAAATATTTTCCTAACGACTAAAGTCTTTTTTCCGAATTCGTCTCAGCGCAAGAGAATGAAATACATTATGTGTAGATCGTTATGTCACAAGATAAATAAGGTACTCGTATATCAGCACAACTAAAACAAGTACCTAATACCTAATGTAGGAATTCCAAAGTATCGATAAGGTTGAATGGCTCAGTAGGAATATATATCTCAGCTATCTCTTCTAATATACGAAATACGTTGCAGATTCATGTAATACTTTATTACCGCCTAAGCTTTATCGCTGAATATGTTCATATTTATGATGTTTATGGTTAAAGCCACGACATACACGCTTCTCATTTGGCAATACGAATGTCAGGTAATTGCCTGACTTGCATTCAATCGGGCACGCTCAGTCGCCACGGCTACACTTTGCTACAACGTGAAAATATTTTACACGTCATTTTTCCAGGCAAAAAGCTCTGTGAGTGTGATTAGATAGTACACAAATTAAACGGGGACTATTAGAGACAAGAAAAACGTAAATTCAGTTTTAAAGAAATTAATGAAAATTAGAACACTAATTTCAAATTACACCGGCAAATTCCGCGGTGAAAAGTGATTTTTGTTCTTACAGAATAACACTGTAGATAAGTGAGTGTGTCAAGATGTAAGTAGGTAAAGATTAAATCGATTCGTCTGTGAATGATTGTACCTACAGATCCACACCGTGCACACCCAACGTGTCTGTTGGCAGCTGCCAAAACGTTTTAACGAAGCAATTAAACCGACTTCCGTTCTATCTGCAACTGATGTAACATCCGAAAACCAATATCTACGGCGAATTGATTGATGCAAACGTTACGAAGGCGGGAAAAACTTTTACACAACTTTATTAATATTGAACATCAATTAAATAATATTATGACGGAGTTATATAATTGATTTGGACACTTTGAGGATGATTAGCGTTCGTTCATCTTCATATTCGGTTCATCTGGCTGACTGAAGTATTTTTGCGTCTGGACTTTACCACCACATAACATCAGGTGAGGTAGTGTAATTTCCCTACTTTGCTATATAAAAAATAACATAATTTGCTTGGCGATGGTGTCCAAAAAAAAGCTGTATGGAAAGCAGTGTAAGATGCAAAGGAATAATAAATTCGAGTAAGGTGTTTTGGGGTTAATCCGAAAATGGGCTAAATCCGAAAATTTAAAAAAAAATACCAATCCTCGCGATATTTTCTTTATTGGCAACATTATTCTGGAGGCCATCTTTGTTGTCTAGTCCGCACTAGTTGTCGTGATTCGACGATGACAATAACACCTGCGCGGTGTCAATTTGTTCTGCGCGGAGTGTTTTCGCGCCATTTTTGCTGGCTCGTAATAACCCCAACACAGTTTTCTCGGATTTCTGGTAAGTTATTAAAATTTGTAAATGTTATTTTTATAGATTATTGTATTTTGTTATTGTTTAAGAGGAACACAACAGCCTATCTATGCTTTTTTTATTTATTTCGGAATTACCCCCTCGGGGTTATTCCGATATCGCAATAGCCCCATACAGTTTTCTCAAAGTAAGCAGCAGTGGTTCTCAATATATAATACAAAAACTACAATTCTGTTTCATACTTTATATTTTACTCAGGTATACACCACTTCTTTTAAATAACCGAAGAAAATAAAGTTGGATATGCAGAAAAGTATGTCAAATAGATAAAAAATATATTCTAATTATTTTCATAAAAATAATGTTTTATTCAATAATGTTGAATTCGTGTTTTAAGTTCTATGGTATTATCACTGCTCAGCCTTAATTTCATCAATATCGCAATTCTTACGCTAGCCAAAATTATTTCCTTTTATTATTATTATTATAAAAAACATATTTTTCAGAACAATCATGCCCCGAAATTATACAAGAAAAAGAATAAAAACGTACACTCCACAAGACTTAGCTGAAGCTATCGAAAAAGTAAAAAATGGACAACTTACGCAATATAGCGCAGCCCATCAGTATAACATTCCCGTGACGACCCTACATGATCATATTAAAGAAAGTACAGTAAGCAGACCAAATGCAGGTAGACCAACTGTTATACCATTAGAAGACGAAAAAAAATTAGCCGAAGCTATCATTGTTATGGAAAAATGGGGTTTTGGTCTGTCAAGGTTTGAGGTAATGGAGATAGTTGCTGAATATGTTCGAATTAATAATATTCAGACACCATTTAAAAATAAATTCCCAGGACCCGATTGGTTTATAAACTTTCGTAAACGACATCGTCTATCAATTAAAAAAGCACAGCCTGTAGAATATGTACGAAGAAAAATGACAGACCCGTTCGTCATTGCTGAATACTTTAATTTACTGAAAAATACTTTAAAAGATTTAAATCTTTCTGAAAGTCCCCAAGACATATGGAACTTGGATGAAACATCAATGTGCCTGGATCCAACTAGAACAAAAGTTGTTGGGCAAATAAACAAACCCTGTGCAAGGACCACTCATGGAACTGGTAAAGAAAATATAACCGTGCTGACAGGCGCCAGTGCCAGTGGCAAGAAGTTACCCCCATTGATTGTATTTAAGGGCAAATTTGTTTGGGATCAATGGATGGCTGAACTAGACCCCGGTGACTATGATTTCGAGTTAACATATGCGGCCAGTACAAAGGGTTGGATGGAGACAGATATATTCCTAAACTACATGGAAAAAGTTCTCATCCCAAATCTAGGCGAACAACGACCAGTCCTTGTTATTTATGACGGTCATTCAACCCATGTGGATGTCAGAGTTGTGCAGCTGGCAATTCAAAACCACATCACAATTCTGAAACTACCGCCACACACATCACACTTGCTTCAGCCAATGGATATTGCCGTTTTCAAGTCATTCAAAACAATTTGGGATGCCAAACTTGTCGAGTGGCAACGCAGAAACATTGGAACGAAAATGCCAAAAAATGTTTTCGCCCAAGCACTGGCAGATACATGGCAGCAAACCAGCTCCGATGTGATCAAAAGCGGATTTAAAAAAGCTGGGATTTATCCTTTTAATGCCGATGTAATACCTCTAGATATGTATGATCCAGATGCATACCAAAGATATAAGAAAATGATATCAAATGTACATCTCGCCCAGATGAACCCTCAAAATCCAAAATCACTTAAAGATATTTGTATGGACTTCTTTAACAATCTTTCATCATCTTACGATACCCATGAAGAACTAAACAATGTTGACATCACCTTACTTTCTCAAGTATCAAAGTCCGATATACAGACATTGAGTTTTATAGCTCAACATCCAAGCCAAATACCCATATGTTTGCGCAATTCCCAACCGATTCAAAGTCAAACCTATAAAAATTCATCACCAATACATATAACGTCAAATATTCTCATTAAAAAAGCATCTCAACCATCATCTCAACCCCAAGATCCAACCCAACTGCCATGCACATTCGAAGAATTGGTATTGAGAAAAATACAACAAGACAAAAAAGTTTCTACTTTACCAAAAAAGAAACGGATCACAAAAGGCGCTGAGGTTATAACTGCCACCATGGGTAAGAAAATCTTAGAAGAAATCGAAAAAACTACAATTAGTAAGAAACCACCGACAAAAACCAGAAAAATTAATAAGAAAAAGCCAAAAAGAGTAAACACAAAAGATAAAATAATATATACAGAACAAAATCGAGATGAACAGCCATGTTCATCAGGAATAAAAAATAAGAAAATACGTAAACGTAAAACTTCACTTGACAGCATAACCAGTGTATCCGACCTAATGAGCGCACACAGCAATTCTGATACCTTTGATGTCTTGGAATCATCAGATGAAACCTTTGAAGAATATGATAAAGAAAAAAAATGCTCACAGAGAAAGACTAAAGATGTAAATTGCAGTAAAAAATTAAAAATATGTGAAAGATTAACAGGCGAAAACATAATAACTACTAACAAAGATCCAAATTTCCTCTCTGTTAAAGGCAAAGGTGTTGGGAAAAAAAGTAAGGGTAAAGAAAATCAAATTAATATAAAAGGGAACGTAAAAAAAGAAATAAGATTAATTGAAAGTGATAATGAAGACGTTAATGATATATTTATGATAGGAAAAAATATGAAAACTGGAGACAGCTCAAAAATTCAGACAAATATAAAAGACAAAAAAAGAGAACAGAAAAGACAAGTTGAAAGTGAACACGAGGGTGTAGATATTCTTCAGCCGACAAATGAAGAATACTTAAAACCCAAAGACAACAAAAAAAATAAGGACATAGTACATAAAACTTATGAAGAAGACCCGACAGTTAATGAAATATACAAACTAAATGATACGGTTCTTATTAGATATTTAATCAGGAATAAATGGAAATACTACATTGGATTTATAGAAGAAATAAAATATCATGAACAAACATACTTTTCTATCAACTTCTTAAAAACTGTGAAAAAACAAGAGCAATTAATTTTCGTAAAGCCCAGAAGAAAAGATAGTGATAATGTTCCTGAACAATTAATAGTAAAGAAAATAGACACAAGAAAAACAAATGAAAAGGAATATAGATTGTGTAATGATGAAGATGCTATATATTTTGACTGATTGCGTAGCAAACTGATCCTGGCCTGGTTTTTATTAAGCCTTCTTTGTATCAATATTTACTGAGACTTGCGATTTAATTTATAGGATTTTGCCAAATGTAAATGTTAATGATTCATGATTATTGCAAGTTCCTGATTTCACTATAAATGTTTTTTTTATTAAATTAGTTTAGGTACGCTATAATAATATAATTTTTTAACAGTTATGTTAAGTTTTTGACGAGGTTTATTTAAACACAATAATGTTGCTATTTTGTTTATATTGTAAGTTTTGGTTTTGATCTTCTTAGAGAAATTACTTTTAAGTTTGTGCCAAATGCACATAAAACTATTGTGTCTTCTATTCTGTGATTAACGCACGTTCCTTGCGGTTCCTATCGTGATTTTTAATAACGTAGGTTATTAAAGTAGAAAGAAAAACTTATCGTAACATTTTAAGAACGACTGATTTAAATATGTTTAATCGTATGTAAGAAAAATAATTTTGTTTTGCAAAAAGCTTATTATTTCAGTAAAATTGAGTTGATTTTGCCTAAATGATTGATTTTCATTCAGAAATCCCATAATATTAGTGTCTAAGAAGTAAAAGTTACAATGCTTAATATGCGGTGAAGGCATGCGCCTCCATCCTACTTCAAGTACTTTGGATGAGTCTGAAATGTTGAGAACCACAATACTTTCTTGATATCATCTTGGGGTAATTCCGACATAATAAAGTAATTTGGCAATACCATTCACCAAGCTGATATAATTTTGAATCAGGGGTTATTACGGTTGAAAAATAAATTTAAACCATCATTCAAAGTGAATAAAGATCAAGTATTGAATAATGACGGAATTACCCCAAGGTGGTTCGTATTTTCCCTTATTCCAGAAAAATATGATACAAAGTTTCAAAACCTTAATTTGAAATACCCAACAATAATTTTCGATTTCTAACATTTACATATAATAAACCGTTATTTTGAGTAAATGGAAATAAAATAAAAAACCAAAAAGTATAATAAAAAACTTTAAAAAATATATTGAATTTACGACCTCTAGTCATCTCACATAAATTTCAATCGGATTTACCCCAATGCACCTTACTTTAGAAAAAGAGCGAAGATTTAGAGACATACCACAAACCTAAGGTTTGAACTCATCGCGTAATCTCGTATAATAAAGAGTTGGTAATATATTTCAAAAGAATTGGCAACAGTGTGTCTGGCCATGATAACTGAAAAAGTAGGTGAGATTATTGTAAAACACTTGCAATCTATTTATGTGAAAACTACGTGCTAAACATTCAATACCTACCTACATAATACACAGGTAATCATGAAAGGAGCATTGCTTACAGACAATAACGCAGCTTGGGTTCAACCACGGAACTACAAAAAGTCTCGAACCAAACCAATGCCAAATACGGCTTCATTGGCAACCAATATAGTACAAAGCACGAATATCGAGCACACAATTCGACATTCTACTGATATTATTTATGTGAAAGTTTGTATTTGCAAGTTTGAAACATGCAAACTTGATAACAGAACTGAATCACGTTAAACGCCTAAGCGGATATGAATTAAAGGAGATTGAAACAATTTTATAAAAAATTGGGCCCAAAATTAAAAAATGAGGAAAAGGGTTCGTCAATTTAAAAAAAAAACAACCAGCAGTGCTATTCTGTAAGAACAAACTCACTTTTCACCTCGGTATTCGCGGTGTGATACAGAATAAGAACACGAATTTTAAATAATTACAAATCACACCGGCGAATTTCCGCAGAGAAAAGTGAGTTTTTTTTTACTAGTTTGTTCTTACTTACTTTTAGCATTACTGAGAACAGATTTGACAAAGTTTTAATTAAATTAAATAAAGGCTACATAACCTACACCTACACCTTCATTTATTTGATGATGATTTTATATACCCTACTAAATCGGTCCCTTGTGACAAAATCCAAATTGGTAATCAGATCGTCTGTTAAAAAAAAAATTGACACGCTAATTTCAGGTGCTATTCACACGCCCTGTGTGCAGTTGTGCTGGACTGCCATCGGGCGCGTCTCCTGGGTGGCGGATGGGGGCTTCGGCCGGCGTGGACCAACACTATCAAAATCTCGTTACTCCGTACGTAGTCGGGGCCGGACCGCGAGTAAGAAAACCTCTTTAAAAAATTACTTGGTATGTCTCGGCAGGCGCCCTGGGCATTCTGGGTAGCGGCAGTCGAGACAGTAGGAGGGGCGGTAACGCCTGCTCTGGTGAGGGCGGTTGTCTTACAAGCTTCATCTGAAGTGCGAATAAAAACGTAACGTTAGAGCGACTTGGAAGCCGTTGCCGTTGGTACTCGCGGTAGCGTTGATGATATTATATTGTGTTTTTTAAATAGTTTTTTTTTTTATTTTGGTTCAACGCAAGGTTTATCGCTACAATAACTTCATCTATGTCACTATCAATGTTTTCTTCTAAGGAGTTTTCAATAGGTAAGAAATTTTCTTTAACCAAAGTAGAACGACTTTTACTTTTAAATTAACAAATCTATCTTTACCGTTATAGTTTTTCTTAAAAGTTCATGAAACACTATAATCATGAATTTTTCCCCCCTACTCGAACAAAAATTAGCACTTTAAAGTTTAATATTTCGCAAACGGATCTCTAAATCGAAAAATAGTCTTAAACACCCCTGAGTAATTTTAAAGGACCTATTCAACGATATCGCACACGAAGGGGTATATGATGATTAAAAATCATCACCAGGTTACATGAAGGGGAGCTACCCTAATTTTTTTTATTTTATTTTATTCTACCATTTTGTCGGCGTAATCGATATAATGTATATCCACAAAATTACGGATCTCTAGTTCTAATAATCTTCAAGTAAAACTGGGGACGGACAGACGAACATGACGAAACTATAAGGGTTCCTTGTTAGGACTGACTATGGATCCCTAAAAACATGTAAAACAATGCTTATTCCTTATTGATCGTGATGAAACATGTTACTAGGGATAGACTTTGTTCTACTATCAGATAATCCGGAATAAAGGTTCCATGTCTTAAAGCCCACAATATAGAGATTCGCTTAGTGCTAAAAATCAAGCGACTGGCTTATTCTATTCCCGGCTCGAAGTCCCAAAGTATCGTTGCCACAAGCCCAGTTACGGTCAGCTGCGACTAGGGTTACCATCCGTCCAGTTTAGTCCGGACTTGAAGACTATCGTCCGGACTTTGTCCGGATCTTAAATTGTCCGGATTTTTGAAGTTATACTTCTTTAGGCGCGTTATGAAAAAATTATGAGAGTGAAATATTAAGATGCGCGCGCATCACTGTAACACAAAATTTTAACAGCATGAAGTTGGTCGCTTTAGCGACCAACATCATGCTGTTACTTTTGTGTTTACCGCACATTAAGAAAATCTACCAACAAAATAGAAATAGAATCTCTATTTAGTGGGTGCTAACGACTACATTGTGAAGGCCTATCAAAAGTATTTATTAATCTGGAACAACGGAACCAAAGCGCGATTCAGGAGACTACAGCGCCATCTCTTGACCATTGGTGTAGTACTGTAGTAGAACCAAAAACCACATCTTTATTTTTCAATGTTACTTTTATGTTATTATTGTAATAAAGTAACAGTTATAGGTATTCATATTTATAATATTTATCCACATGTTTCTAGTTTGTATATTCGGAATACGTGTTTGAGTTTCATACAAGTGCAAATCAAATATGTTCTAATAAATTATATTCAGTAGCGATTTTAATTGAATATTTTGATTATTTATTTATTTTTTTCAAATTAAAACTGAACTTTATTGACTGTGTCCTTTTCCAGACTTTTTATTAATTTATTGTAATTAATTATTTGCATGCAATTAAAAACTAATTTTAAACGATGCCAAAGAAGGATAACTTCTCACGCGCCTACATAAGTACACGCACTCATTTTTTAAATTACTTTGATTATGAATAATAAAAGTACATTGATTTTAATACCATTGTAACTAAGCGAGTAATACCATTTTGTGACTAAAAAGTCCGGACTTTTATCGAAATGTCAGGATTTTAATCAGGACTTTTGAAATTCCTAAATGGTAACCCTAGCTGCGACCAACAACAATATATAAAAAAATATAAAAACTGGCTTAGTCACTTGTCACAGTGATTAAAAGTATTGCACATTTACTTGCATATGAATTGCACAACTTCTTGCTTGTTTCTAAATTTAGCACTAACCCAGACTGTACTGTGACCTTAGACTAAATTAAGTTGATCAAAAATAATTTACTGCCGTGCTCAGAGACGTCAGTTTAATTGTTAAATATCATTAATATATGCCGTCACTTTCCTTGCAATAGTAATACAATTATTCATCTCTTCACTCTGTGAAACCTTGAATCTGCTTAAAAGGTTACGGAAACCATACTGAACGTAGATGATGTGATGAAAACTTTTCTTGTTCTGAATGATTAGTCTCCCTTCATCAACTCCAGAAAGACCAATCATTGATCTATGATTAGCGTGTCTCTTTCTTTTGAATAACTTTGAAACAACGATAGAGCAAAGCGGAACAAAACATTGCCCTCATCTCCTTCTCAAGACTCTCACTGCGATGACGAAATAAAAGGTTTTTCTACTTGAAACTCGACGCTTCGCTGCCAGAACGAAGATCGCCGAACGTCTCAGTATCTCAGTAAGTACGGTCTCGTATTTGTTCTACATTGATGATTTTTTTGCCGGTTAGAAATGGACCGTTGCTGCACTTTACCTAACAAGGCCGCCAAAAAAAGCAATAAATACTTTAGACCGCCGGTGCGCGCTTGATGTTCGAGCCAGTGTCGGTGTGGTGGCAAAATGTTGCGGCCGTGGATTCTGCTGGTGGTGACCGTGGTGGCAATGGTGGTTGCTGAAGTAATAGATCCCGCGGCGCAGCAGATTCTCCTGTTCAAACAAAAGACGGAGGTGAGCACTGGTTTATTAAGCTTTCAGATCCAAAGTAACTTACGATCAAGTTCTTACATAATTCTTTAAACCTAAAATTAAGTTTTATTACCTTAAACTTCCATGGTCACTAACACTGTAATTTATGTAAAACAAGATACCTGCATGGCAGCAATCCCGTTAATAACATAAAATTAAGTTTATCAATAATCAGGCAATTTGTTTATCAATCAATTAAGTTTATCAATAATCAGGCACCTAAGTTTATTTTCTTTCAAACACTGCAAAACATAAGGCTGACTTTCGCTTAAATGTACGCATCCGAGGAAACAATCTTGTCATGTTTATTTTACTATTGAATTCACAAAATTTTCACCTTACGCCCATGTGAATGTAGCGAAATGGTCAAGTCACATAATTTGACTAAAGTGTATAGTCTCTGAAGTTAGGCCTTGTAGAGAGGGCGTGTAGAGTTTGGCTTTACACGAGATCTGATAACTTTTTGACAGAGCGAGTCAATGGTTTTCGCAACAATTTACATGTTTTCAGTGGGATGTTCTTAACAAGATAAGGCTGCTTGATGTATATGAAAGTGACATACGAGTAATTTGGACCTTTTACAAGTTTTATTCAATAGTATGATGGACAATCAGAGAACTTTGATTACCTTTTTCATTGGAAAATGTGATGAAGATCCACGCGGTCTGCTCATAGTAAGTGTTAAAGTACATAGTATCTATTTGATACAAACGCATGTTTGCATGCACAATTCAATCACAAGTTTCAGGAATTTAGTTAAAGTTTTAAAGATTTAATCACCGTTTTTTTAAAGGAAATTAATATATTACACAACGTCACATCAACATCAGCTCTTTTATACTTAATCTAAGCACAACGTTTATACAAAGTGATAAATAAAGATCATATTGCGAAAATACTTGTATTAATATTAGTTTTCTTCCTCGTGGGGTTAATGGCGTGATAGGATTGCAGAGATGCAGCATAGCATAAATAAATATTATGGTTACTGTAGATAACAATCTGTCCTTAAGCCGTGAATTTTACCGGAGAAAATTTGCTAGCTAATTTTGACAACAATATAATTATGTAGTATGTACACACATCAAAAGTGTCTAGGGATCAACATATATTTTTGCAATAACTTTTCTCCTGATTGATATTAATTACAATTTTCTTTAAGGATTCATCAAATAAAGTGTTTTCGTTTGTCACAGTAACGATAAACCAAGTCACCTTTGCATTAATAAAGAAATTTGCCATTTTCCTAATAAAGGGATTTTTGACATTTGAACCACTAACACAAAAGTTCGAAAAAAAGACTGAAATAACACTTTTCTCTAAAATTTTATTGGGTAACTTAAACAATTAATAATCCGTATTTCTACCGCGAACACTAACAACACAAGAACATCGGTTTGGCATACTCAAAATGAGTTCATCCAAATCACGCTGTGGAATGGCCGCCCATGTTCGTTGCAACAACAAAAAAAGGTCTTCTTGCGACTGGATACCCTCCATATTCGGCAGAGCTCTTCTCTGTAGCATATCCCATGCATGCTCAATCGGGTTCAAGTCTGGCGACTGAGCAGGCCAGGGCAGGACATTGATGTTAGCTGCGGCGAGAGTCTGTCTTACAACTCTTGCGGTGTGCGGTCGTGCATTATCATGCATTAACTGAAATAAGGGACCGATTTGCACTTGTAGAGGAACGATGACGTCTGATACAATCGTCTCAGCATAAATTTGAGCGTTGAGGTTGCCTCTGATCCAAATCAACTCAGTTCTTCCGCCGATCCAAATGCCCGCCCATACCATGATGGTTCCACCACTATAAGGATGGACTTCCTGGCAGGATTTTAATCGCTGTTGGCGTCCAGGGGTTCTCCAGTGTCGTATACGTCTTGTATCCGGTCTCATACCAAAACGAGACTCATCAGAAAAGCACACGAAACGCCATTGTTCTTCTGCCCAATTTCTGTGTTCAAGAGCCCATTGATATCGAATCCTACGATTGTGCATTGCTATAGGTGGTACCCGTAGCGGTCTTCGGGAATGAAGGTTCATTTCATGCAAGCGGTTTCTGACTGTTTGGTCGCTAATTAAGTTCCCTGTAGAGTGATGAAGCCTCACGGCTAACATCATGGCGGTTATTGTTGGAGCTCTTCGAGTTAAGATTTGAATGTATCGGTCTTGTCTCCGTGTGGTGCAGCGATACCGTCCTCCATGGCGCTCAGCCACGGTACCAGTGCTTCGGTATCGTGTCCAAAGTCGACTGATAACACTCTGACTTGTATTCAGAGCTAAAGCCACAGTACGTTGCCGGGAACCAGCTTCTATCATTCCCACGGCTCTGAGCATTTCTTCCCTGCTTAAATGACGTCGCCGCTCCATAATAACGTTGGTTTTAATCAGTAGTAGGGAAACAGTAGCACTAATAATGTCTTCAATGCGTTGTATGTTTTTATAGGGAAAATATTGACAGCTGATTTTCATCTTTTACTCGAATTTGATTCACAGTTCCTGATTCAAATTATGAAATGCACCAAAAAGGATCCATATAAATTTATAAAATCATAAATTTATTACAAAGCCACATCTCAATCTCAAGAAATCCGCATAAAAATGCTTGATCCCTAGACACTTTTGATGTGTGTATTTCTGAATACAATTTTTTTTATTATTCTTTTCAAAACGTCTCCACGTTAACTCTATTTTTGTGCAATGATGAAACCTTTACAATTTTAATTGTTATAAATTGATTCAAATGATTAGGATCTACGTACTTTAAACATTAAACGGATACTAATTCCATCATAATATGTTATTTACAAATTTGCGGCATTTTAAGACATTTTGTAAAAAATATAGGAATCAGATTTTTATATGGGGGTGTAGTACGTTTACTGTTTATGAATGTTCGCACTATTTATCTTAAATTACTTTTTTGTTTCTTAGACTTTCACGTACACCACTCATTAAATAAAACAAGTTTCAACGGTAAAGATGTACTTATTAATTTATTTATTGACTTGCTGATTTTAAGACATTTTTCTTTTACGATATAAATAAATAAATCAGTGCATCTATACCGTTGGAACTTGTTTTATTTAAATTACTTTACTACTCTTGTTCGGTAACAGTGACAACAAAAATACTACTTCTCTGTTTATCACTTCATAAAATTGCGCCAGAAGCTTTCTTGTAAAGGTTTGAGATTGTTGATTATTTGAACTTGAGCCATTGCTTGATTGAGAGCCTTATATTAGCCAATAGGCCACTGACCGCCTTCGAATTTAGCTGAAACAAGAACGACCGAGAATATAGCTCTTTATTTATTTCTATTGCAATTGCATAACAAAAACGGTTTACTACTGTGCGAAAACGCGTCCGCAGCAGTTACTTTCACAAGGTGTTGTTATTTGGACACTACTTAGACATTTAGTTTTTTTAATTCAATCTTTCGTTTATATCGCGAAAAAGGCAAAGGTGCATACTTTGAAGTTATAGGCAGGGCGACTGTTCATAACAATTTCAATTGAAACACCGCATCATCCCCTCCGTATTATCAAAGAGGGTAAATTTTGGTCACTCATCTGATGTCTGGCCATTGTGGAATCTGCTTAGCTTTCACAATCGCAGACATTTATTCTACGATAAATTACTGCACCATAAAGATCATGCAAGAACATATGTAATTTATGTTTCAAATTGTATTAAATTGTTTATCATAATGTATGTAGTTATGAGGTCATGGGTAGCAGCGTTGTCTTTCCTGCGGTTTTTGCTGTTGTCAAAAAAACTTTTCTTTTACTATCGACTAAGAATAATTAGCGTTTAGAAAGGTCAATAAACTAAAAAAAGGAATTGTAACAAAAAGTTATAAACTTGAATAGGATTGTGTTTGTGGGACAAAAAATGTTTTAATTGATTTGCCAAGGACTGACCGAAGTTTTTGTTTGATTTATTTTTAATTATTTGCGACAATCCATGCATTTATGTTAGGTATTAAAAGAGCTCGATGGCGCAGGTGGCTAGCGCGTTCGGCTGCGATCGTTGAAGTTAAGCAACTTTCGCAGTGGTCGGTCATTGGATGGGTGACCAAAAATTTACTATCTCGAGCTCCTCCGTGCTTCGGAAGACACGTTAAGCCGTTGGTCCCGGCTGCATTTGCAGTCGTTAGCACCCACCAATCCGCACTGGGCCCGCGTGGTGGGTCATGGCCCAATCTCCCTATTCCATCCATAGGGAAGGCCTGTGCCCCAGCAGTGGGGACATTAATAGGCTGATGATGATGATTAAAGGACGTGTTCTGAGCCCAGCTTACGCTGTCTGTGGTGTGACAGGTTTTATTTATCTATTTACTCATTTATTATCGGGCAAAGTAGACCCATAGACATATAAGTCTAACATATATACAATGTGTTAGGTTTCAACGGCAATTTTTTTACGTTAAAATCTTGCCCTCTCCTTTAAAGCGCCAATTGTTATATTAATTATTTTCTTTTTTTATTATTGTTTTAAGGGACTTTTGGACGAAAGTGTCCATACCAGCCCCATCGTTACCCGATCATACAACTTTCGTATATGTGTTTCCAAGTCTAAGCATCCACTATGTGGGTACTAAATCATCGTTCCCGCTGTTAGCGATAATACAAACTTGTACGAGGTGATGACCAGTAAAAATCTTTATTACTCGTAGTTCTCTCTACTGTGAGTGCTTTTGCTGTTGCGGCTAAAAAAGAGCACTCATTGGTATTATATTTACTATTAATGTGAAAACTGGCCATGGGCGAGCCGAACTCACACATGAAGGGGTTTTGTATCATTCACCAAATTTTTGACAAGGTCGAGCGAAAACGTCAAAAAAGCAAATTTGTTGTATTAGTTCGGCCTTTCATTTTTTATACTTGTAGTTATAGTGGCATAAGAATTTACTCATTCTGTGAAAACCAAGTGCTTCACTATAACGCTTTATGAGGTATAAGCTTGCTGACTAACGGATGAATAAATCACCAGACCAGCGGAGGCTTTGCAGTAGAGTTCTGCAGTTACCGTTTGAGTATGGAACATTTAATTTTCATATAAACAATTGTGTTACAATTTTTTACATTGACAACTGATACCTTCGATCCAATGGGTAAGGATATTATCATATAGGCATGACACGCTTCGTTAATTACGTTTTTCGATAAACAAAATTAACTTAATTAACATGAGCGAAGCAATTGGTGCATAACCATAGCCAATGACCGACTTATCTCGTCGAGGCTGATCATCGACCTTAGGACTCTCCCTTGGTTACTTAATGCTCTTAATCTTTTAACAAAAGGTACAAATTCATTGTTGATGCTAAATGCAACCTTTATCTACGACTGCTCGTTAGTTCGAATAATAGGAGATCAGTAATTGAGTCTTTTTTTTGTAAAACAGGTTGAAATCTTGAAAGCGAACGTGGACTAATTTATCTTTTATATTATTTCAGGGACCCATTGGCATCATGACGACAAGCAGCGGGGCACCAGTAGAATATTCTGATGCCAGAGTAACGCTGAACAAGAGGCTGATATTCAACGAATACTTCATGGATTCACTCACTCATTTAGTAAGAGAGAGGATTCCAGAACGACTGGTCCACGCTAAAGCAGGCGGAGCTTTCGGTTATTTCGAGGTTACGCATGACATAACACATATCTGCAAAGCGAAATTTCTGAGCGGTATAGGCAAGAAGACTCCAGTTGCAGCCCGATTTTCCCCAGTAGTCGTAGAACGAGGAGGCATAGATACTTCTAGAGATGCGAGAGGTTATGCTGTTAAATTTTATACAGAAGAAGGCAATTTCGACATCGTCGGTTTCAGTACACCTATGTATGTCTACAAAGATCCACTGTTGTTTTCAACTTTCGTAAGAGCACAGAAAAGGAATCCTGCTACTAATCTTATTGATCCAAATATGTTGTGGGACTTTTTGACTTTGATACCAGAGAGTCTACATATGTTTCTACTTATTTTCTCGGATCGTGGTATTCCTGATGGTTATCGTCATATGCCAGGATTTGGTATACATACATATCAGGTTGAAAACAAGGATGGTGAGATACATTTTGTGAGATTTCATTTTACCCCTGAGGCCGGTGTAAGGAATCTGTTTACAGAAGAAGCCAGAAAAATAAACGCAGTTGATCCTGATTACGCTACAAGGGATCTTTACAGAGAAATAGGCAAAGGCAACTATCCTGCTTGGAAAGTAGACATTCAAGTGCTATCCTTGGACGATGTTAAGAATGCAGGATTTGATGTCTTCGATGTAACTAAAACTTTACCGCTGAACAAATATCCATTAATACCTGTTGGTAGATACGTCTTGAATAAAAACCCAGTCAATTACTTTGCGGAAATAGAGCAGTTGGCGTACAATCCAGCGAATTTAGTGCCTGGAATCTCAGGAGGGCCAGACAAAGTTTTTGAAGCTCGCCGTCTGGCTTATAGAGATGCTCAATATTACCGTCTAGGAGCCAACTTTAATAGAATACCCGTAAATTGTCCAATTAACACGGTAGTTCGCCCTTACAATCGTGATGGCAGCCAGCCGCTTAATGATAACCAAAAAGACATTCCAAATTATTATCCCAACTCATACAATGGACCCGTTGCATATAAAGATCGAAATAAAGTGGAATTAATAGAGATATATCAAGATCCACCCAACAATTTTGATCAAGCGACTGAATTGTATATAAACGAGCTTGGTAAAGAGGAGCGCGATCGGTTGGTGGCCAATATTCTTGACAGCATAGGTCCGGCTGCTAAATTCTTGAAAGAAAGAGCCGTAAAGCTCTTTAAACTCATCCATCCAGATTTAGGTTATAGAATAGAAAGTGGTCTAGCGTCAAATCGAACGAAAAGCTATTACGATTATGATTATTATTAATGACTATAAAAACATGATTGTTTGTATACTTTTAGAGCCATTTGTTAAATTTATTGAGTTGTATAGCGAGCAATATACATGTAGGCACTATTAATTTATTCAAGCGCTGTTTCAAGCCATGAAACCAAACAACTTTCCTATAGAAATTCATTCCGGCAGAAATTTGTGCCACATAATAATGGAAAGGCTATTTATTTGCCTAAGTTTTTTTCAGTGACTACATTTATAATCTTCAGATGTATAGCTGCAAGTATAATTCAAAAAAATACATATTTATCGCGACATGATACAAATCTATTTAAGTGTAAATGCATAAGTGTTAGATCCTCTAATTACCTACAATTTTGCCATTCATTTTTTTTCGTTTGGGGTTTGTTAGTGTTTTCACACAAAATTGTAACAACTTAATACATAAACAGTCATTAAGTAAGTAACATGGATTAGAGACCAAAGAAAACTTTGTACGCACCCATTTTATGTAATGTAAATTCCAGAATAAATTAATTTATTATATTTTTTTGTTTTTTTTTTAGTATTAATTCGTGCAATTTATTTTAAGAGATAATTTTGATATTTAAGAATATCAGTGGAATTCTTGGTTTGGGGAACGAACCTTAGACAAGACTGTAGCCTTATAGTAGATTTTGTAGTATGAGTGATGTTTCGTGAACTCCACGGGGTTTATCATCAGCTGATGGACGTCCATCTTGGACAAGACTGCAGCCTAATAGTAGATTTTGTAGTATGAGTGCGGTATCGGGAACTCCACGGTGTTTATCGTCAGCTGATGGACGTCCACTGCTGGACATATGCCTCCTCTAAGAATTTTCTCACATAATGGGCACTTTCGGCAACTAAGGTACCTGATACAAATAAGGCCTATGCTGAAATAAGGCCTGTAGTGCAGAAAAGTCTATTAAAATATGTTGAAACCAAAAATACTTTATACTCGCATTGATGACAGTTCTACAACTCAGCAAACTGTGCACGAGCAGTCCGCTCGAGTTCATAGCGCAGTAGTGGCGGTACTTTGTGAAGGACGAGCTTCTCATAGCGCGTTATTAATATGTCGTAATCTTTCACGAATTTTAATACGTTATTCTTTGAAGTTTTGTTTCATGTTATGTATAACGATCACAATATAACTAATCAAAAAGTTCACTATGACTTAAAATTTAACTTTTTAGAATATGCGAATTAAATACTACTGATAACTTTTATGAACTATAATGTACTAAATAAATCCATAAAATATATCCATCAAAATATAATCATTTTCCAATATTTAAATAATATTTACGAGAAGATATGTTAATTTGCTAATTTTTGTTTGTATGGATATTTTTTTATATATTACTAGCTGACCCAGCGAACTTCGTACCGCCATAAAAAAATTTAATTAAAAAAACATTGTCCAGCGGACAAAATTGTGAATCTAAACCATTCTCAGATCCCCTTGAACACACACAAAAAATTTCATCAAAATCGGTCCAGTCGTTTAAGAGAAGTTCAGTGACATACACACTCACAGAAGAATTATATATATAAAGATTCTTTATCTCTTGCTAGTTGACTAGCAATTCAAGCAAAATATTTAGTAAAATAAATTAGAATGTTGTTCAAGGATCCCATGGAAATACTTGATTAAAGGCTCAGATATACATACATATTTTAATATAATTTATACTCTAATAAGAATATTCCTATAATTTAAGTAAATAGGCTTTGTTTAGTCACTATTTTTTAAAAGGCCTAAGGCTAAGGTTTCAGAATTAGCTCTTTTTAAGTGATTTCTCATAATAGATTTTAATATGTTTTCTTAATTACTTAAAATTTATGAACCAAGGAATAATGCCTTGCTTTTATTTATCACCTTCTTCGAATAATTTATCATGATATGAGTGTTTGAAATTAGGTAGGCCTTATTTGTATCACTTACCTTACTTACCCATTAAAAATACAGAGCAATTGAAAGGTGTGGATTTGTAAGCTATTCGGATGAGAACTAAAAAAAAAGTTCACATCTTTCAATCGTTAGCCAGAACAATTTTTGCTTAGTCGCAACGTCGTAAACTAAACAAACATTTCAACGTGCTTACGAACAAATTACTAATAACTGGCTTAATCTTTATGTGCAATAGGCTACTTGACAGTATGAAAAATAATGTACCAATTGTTGACATCTGTATTTAATATGAATATTAGCAGCGATTTTACTATTCTGAAAGAACAAATATTTAAAAAACTTTTCTAATCATTAAACATAGAAACGATTTTTTGCTCTATGATCATGTGACCGAAGACGCCTGAGATTGGCGAAGACTAAAATGACGTCATACACTAGTATCCTTCCAGCCAAAGTGAAATTACTTTGTATCATTTGACGTTTTTTGAGCCACACACCAGTGAGACGCCGTAATGTCCAGAGAAAATTTTTCGCGGTAACTTTAAAATTGTATTGATGTGTAACATCTTTCCTCTCGCTTTCGTGCAATTTGTGGGAGTGATTACGTGAAGTGGGACAGAAGTGTGTAACAGGAAGTTTGGGAAGCGCGCGCTATTTGATTTGGTTTTAGAACATAAAGTTCAAATGGCTTATTCCTTTTGTAGTAGATTTTATATCTTTTTTTACTAATATAAGGTGAGGTTTCAAATGTTACACATCATACGCAACTACTGTAAGGCTAGCTGTTTTTTTAATTAAGTTTGTTTTTACTGAACTTGATGTTAACCCCACCTGATGTTAAGTGTAAGTGACTTCACTCCACCAGACGCAAAAATAGATAATGCGGCAAAAGCTGTGACGCTCCAGGCATCCTCACCAAGCCAGCCTGAACTAAAATCTCCTACCCGTGGAACCCTACTCACCAACAGAAACACAATACCACCATAAGATACACGGTAAAAATAGATTTTTTAAATAAAGAGAAATTGCTTGGAATTAAGATATAATTATTGAATCCAAGAAAATGATGCTCTCCCTATAGACGTTAGAGAATATTTTTCTTCGTAATAGTATAAGATATTCTTAAAATTTTATAGTTGATACGAGAATAATACATAATCTTACTTGGACCAAGACACCCTGTATTTGTACAGCCTAGTAAATGTATTCTTCATACAAAAAAGAATTTTTATCTCTTGTAGGTAGCGTAACCCAGGGCGTGAAAAAAATAACCTTATATCGCTTGCGCTGCGGAAGTCATTGACAGTAGAGCAAAGTGATGTACTAAAATTTTAAAGAAGACATCAATATCTACAAAAAAGTCCGCAATATCATATATGTAACTATTACAGTTAAGTAACAACTATAGGTCCCCTGCGGTTTCACTCGCGTTAATTTGAGGAAAATGGTTATAGTTGGCTAATCTTACAAGATGGGTATATGCTGGCGCGGACTTTTTTAGGGAAAGAATTCCGCCATACATGAATTTTGCATAACTTTAATTATTTACGCAGCGCACGCAACGGAACCTCACTAATGGAATGTTTTTACCCGTATTATGCAACATTTTATATCGATGATCCGCTCCTGCTGATCGCAGTGTGTTGTTATTTAGCGTTAAGCCTTCCTCAATGCAATGCACTATCTAACACAAAAATATTTTTTTAATCAGACCTTTAGTTCCTGAGATTTGCGCGTTCAACCAAAACATGGTGCATTTGGCGCAACCGGTCCTAAAGTACGCAACAACAACATACGTGGGATACTCGGAAAGTTCTGAGAAACTAAGAAACTAACTTCTATGAAAAATACATTTTTATAAAATCTTTTCATAGAACTCTCTACCAGCCCCTATACAAAGTTTCATGCGTCTGAACCAATTTTCAAAAGATTTATTCCAGTTCTCCGCAGAAACATCTTCCACGGCCTTCTCAAACGCTGCTAGCGCTTCTTCCGGCGATGAAAACTGTATCGATGTGAGCGGATTTTTTATTTTAGGGAATAAAAAGAAGTCACACGGAGTCAAATCAGGACTGTAAGGAGGGTGTTACAAGACTCTGACTGGTGTGGAGTCCAGGAAGTCCTTCGTTTTGATCGCAGAGTGCGCGGGCGCGTTGTCGTGGTGAATAAGGACCCCGCGGAGCTCTGTGTTAGGTCGCTTATTGATCATTGCAGAAAAAAAAACTTTTGGCAGGCATTTTGTGCTATACCATTCGGCGTTGATGCTGCTTTGGTCTTGAAGTGGAATTGAAATTAGGTACCCCGTCAAAGTGAAGAAACTAGCAATCAAAATTTTCTCTGCGCTCCTCGATCGCTTCACTTTCGTAGGCTTTGGTTCATTTTGAAACAGCCAAACTGTCGACTGACTCTTTGTTTCTGGATCGTATTGATAAATCCAGGATTCGCCACCTGTCACAATATCGTTAACGCGCCGTGACGAGCCTGCATCAATTTTTTGTATTATATCACTGCACCAATCCACACGGTCCTGCTTCTGAGCGTTGCTGTGATTCTGCGGCACCCAGCGGGAAACTATCCTCCTTACGCAAAGGTGCTCGTGAAAAATCTTGTGAACCCTTCCTGAACCAATGCAGCATATTCTGCAAGAGTATGCCGAATCTCTTCGTACGTATTTCGTCTGTTTTTTTTTATTATTTTTTTTTACTGCGAGCACACTTTCTTCGGTGACAGCCGATGTAGGACGACCACTCCTTTGTTCATATCCCAAAGTAAGACAACCGCGTTTGAACTCGCTACACCAGCGGTAGATGGTTGCTTTTGAAGGTCCTTCATCCATAAAAGCAGTTCGAAATCGATCAAATGACTCATCAGTATTTAGGCACATTTAAAATAGTAAAAAACTCATAGCACGAAAATGTTCTCGATGCAGATCCATTTTTTAATGAGACAAGAAAAATTTAATTGACTCTCGAAAGAAAATGCGGAGGGAAATTTGAAAATCGAACAATGGTATTTTTACTGTAAAATAATCGAAATTTTCAAAATATTTACAAGGGGCCAGGCAGTGTCCCATACATAAGAACTTTTTTTCGCAAAACTTTCTGAGTGGCCTGTTATAAAGAAATTCATTGTGTATAATACAAGCCTGAGAACAAAAAGTATAGTCTACCTACACTTCAACTTACACCGAAGCGAAGCAAGGGCGGACCACTAGTAATTGATATTATCTACTCCTAACTGCGACACCAGCGCCAAATTGAGCGGCAATTGACAAAACTGATTACGATTGTTTGGATTCAAATAATATCTATTACTTTTAACTGTATAATGCGGAAGTGCTGGGCAATAAAACGAGCGACCATTCCAAAGCAGTAACCAAAGAGTGTAGAGTGATTATTTCCATCGGGTTCTAGTGTTACACATATCGAGTCCAGCTTTCTAGAGAAAACAGTACGATTGTGGTGTGCGTTGTGCAATGCGCCGGAAGACTTGCGCTGGTACGGTCGACAAAAAACGGAAAAGCTAAGTCTGTTACCAAGCACAATACAAAGTAACGTTTCTGCAATAGTAATACTTTTTTTTTAATTTCCTCTTATGTTTTGACACACATCAATCATGATGAACACTTTTTCAGTGTTGCGATCTCAGCTTGGGACCTGTACCCTTAGCACGAAACAATACCGAATTTGAATAGTTTGCGAGTGCGAAATGTCAATGTCAAATTTTGTATGGAAACTTGAACAGCAGCACCACAAAGTACGTAACGAGAACTAAAAATAAGTAAACTTTTGACAATGACATTTTGGACTCGCAAACGTTACGAATTCGATATTGGTTCGTGCTAAGAGTATAATAAGCCTGTAAATGATGCGAAACGTCAGGAAAAGTAAATAAATTCCCTTTGTAACGATCGCTCTTTATACCCATTAGAAAACTTTATGGTTTTTTTTGTTCTATACTTTTTTCTCTTAAGCGTAAGTGGAGTTAAAAAGGGTTAACAGATTATAGGACTTTAGCTTGAACCGTATCCAACTCCGTGCTTCAGAAGGCACGTTAAGCCGTTGCTCACGGCCCAATTTTCCGATTCGAGCCATAGGGAAGACTTGTGCCCCAACAGTGGGGACATTAATACTCGTAGGCTAATCATGATAAGAGAAGGATGGTAGAAGACGACGTTCACGATATATCAAAAATCAACCTTTAGAGTAGGTCGTCTGACCAGCGCCTTAGTATAGTTTAGTTTTTCAGGGCGGTTTCCGCACTCATTCCTAATTCTTGGACCATTGTGCGTGTCTCGAAACATTCCCGTTTAGTCCAGCCAGCCTATATTAGTCCAGAAGGAAAGCAGCCTTGGCTGTAAGCTTCCGGAAGCGATTCTGGCGACTTGAGAAGTCGTGCCCGTTGGTCGGCCACACTCCTGCATTCCATGGTGACATGCTGTAGCGTTTCTTCTGCCACCATGCATCCTCTGCTTATGGGACTGTCTGTTACTCCTATTGTATATAGGTTTTTGTTTAGGGGACAATGACCAGTCAGGGTTCCTATAATTTTGCGAAGTTTGTCCCTATATGACCAGCGCCTTTATTATGTACCGAGCAATAGGATTGACCGTCAATGCAAGTTTATTATCGTAATCATGAATGAACTTATAATTAATTTTTACTAAGCTTTCGCTCTCTGTCTTTACTTGAGCAGTAATAAGACAACAAATGAATAAATAATAAACAAACTTTTTCTACACTTACACCAATTAGCCTAGCCCCAAAGTAAGCCCAAAGGATACTAGGGCAACGGACAGAATACATACACGGATACTTAAAAATAAGTATATTTATATAGAAATAGATATTGAAACATCCATGACTGGAGTACAAATGCTCGTGTTCATCACACAAACATCTAGCCCCTTGCGATACCTTGAAACCCCAAACAAACAAACACTCGGCCACGGAGGTCGTCAAAACCGTTGAAATCTCGTTGAAATCTTTACTGAGTATATTTATTTAGGGGAAGTTGCATGAACTTCCTTTAACTATAGATGTTCAGTAAAAGTTTTGGTTGGTTAAAAAATTAGTTGCACCATTTGACGATAGTCAAAATGAGGTCATAGTAACATAGTGGCAATATCTTTCCAAGTGAGGCTGCCTAAGTTATTATAGTAAAGTTTAACGTTTACTATGACTGGTTCTGTGCAGCTCACGCTTAGTTTTAAAGAAGACTTGCTATACATATTTAGCGTTTCTAGATCGACTTTGACTATGGTATTATTACGAATGTCAGACATTTTACTAAGGTACGGAACCATATATGCGAAGCCGCCGAATCGCCGAAGACAACTAAATTTACTGAAGAATTTAATCTGAAGTGATCTCCGATCCGATCTGAAGGGGATGATGAAGCGCTTATTGATCGTGCCAAACTAGTCTAGTCGGATCGGAAGTTGCTTTGCGCAAGTTTATAATCGTATAAACAATCTTCGTCCCTCCATACTTAAACCGTGAAGTTTGAGTTACATGAGAAACTTAAAATTCGTGTAAATAAACAAAAATAGAGCGAACAGTTATAAACAACACACCCCCATACAAAAATATTGATGTAAATCGTTTACAAAAAACCATAAAACGACGAAAATTTGTAAATAAAACAGTAAGGAATTATTATCCATTCTAAGTGCGTAGATCCTAAAAGTAGACTTATTTGAATCAATTTAAGCCAGTTAAAATTTACAAGTTTTCTTAATTGCATAAATAGTGAGGTAACGTGTGGCGACATTATTCGAAAATATTTTTAAAAACATTTCAATCCTAAATAAGCTAGTAAATTTTCTCAAGTAACTCAAAATTCACGGTGTATACGTGTCGTTTGTTACAGGGACACGAATTCTGCAGTGTGCAGAGCGGACTAGAAAATGGGTGCGATCTGTACTCTTGTATATTTTCTTCCTCTTCTCTTTCATCCATCACCATTCAAATCTAATTATCTTATTGTATATATACCATGTGTTATGATTTATATAACATAATTTTATTTAAACTTCTTAAAAAAATATTGTAACTATTACATATTTTTTAAGAAGTCGGCTTACTACCACGTATCTACCTGTTTTTTTCTGACACCCTGATATTTCGGCACTGTTGCACTGTTGGCCATGGCATAAAACAGAAGCATGGAAGCAATACCGCTTATAACTATAGGTAATCTTAGTGATCATGAAGATTCAAAACAATATTTCATAAAAAATACCCGTTTACCAAGCTTTTACTTCTAACGCTACCTCTATGAAGGGATCAGGCAATTGTTAATTTTGACGACAAGCAATTTATGTGGAACCATCCCGCCTTCGTTGCCTAACAGATCTAGATAACGCTTATTGTTACACATTACACTGTTACAAGCTGTAATTAAAACGGTCATCGTTACTCATTCACAATTATAGCTAACGATATAGGCGATACGAAAAAAGGTATTAAAACTAACTTGTTTAATAACTTCCGTTTCATCAAGTCTCATTTTACAACAATGGTCATGAAGTGCATTTTGTGAAGTAATATTGTACAGATATGTGTAAAGAGCTGTTTCTTATGGGCGATATGTGGAATTAATGAATGGATGTAATGCCAGCTAGGTAAATTGGACGTTGTTAAATGAAAAGGATTCACCCGCCCAAACTTAGTTTTGAGATATGATTTTTTTAATTCAAGATTGTATTTCTTCTTAGATTCTCAATTTTATCTTTTTACAAAATACAAATACAAAATCATATGACACTTGCATTTCTCTTGGATCTTTGTCGTGTTTTAAAGTATTGACCTTAAGGAGTAGGTACTTTGGTATACGAAACTTATTTTCGATTAGGTTGTGGGTTGGAACCTTTTCATTTAACAACGTCCAATTTTACAATATGTAAGGTACATTTTGGGTGCTGTTTACCCCTTTGCACCAAACGCTTCTCAAATACTTTTATAGTGCGTACAGCGAAGGAGTGAAATTGCCTGCCCGCGTCTGTAAATCATATAATCCGACTTTTTTTAAGCCTAAGTGAAAAGGATCCTTCTGGATAAGCTCGCTACACCGTAGATCCCATCTCTGTTCTCGGTCTTGAAGACCAAGAGCTTACCCGTTAAAAAATGAACAAAAAGTACCAATAATTATTCGGTATAGTAAACTCTTTATCTTCATTACCAGCCTATTTCTGTCCCCACTGCTTCTTACCAGTAGCAGCAGGGTACAAACCTATACTAAAAATAGTTTCTCAAGAAACTGAAAATTCACAGTTTCTTGAGAAACTAAAATTCGTATAACTAGAAATAGTGAACAGTTATAACGTTAGAAGGTGAACGTTTTACCCCCATACAAAAATATTGTTTTATAACGTTTACAAAATATCCTTTAACATGAAGAAAATTTTACCAAAAAGTCCACTCGGTTCAGGTTCCTGGCGGGATTCGAACCCGCATTATGACTTTAAAAACCATGTTTCCATGACTTATATAACAGGTACATTTTATAGTGGGGGACGAATGGCTAACTGCACAACAAAGCTTAACTGAAGGGGCGGTACAGAAGGCGTGGTTTTTAACGACACGCATAAATCTAAACTTGAATAGACAAAGAAAGTGCATGCGATTTCCTTTCCATCTGAACTGGTACATACGAGAACGATTCCATCTGCCGGTCTGCGCATAGTGTTTAATTTTAAAATCGTTCGTCTTTATCATTGGAGCGTTCAATTTTTATATACTACTAGCGATCCGCGCATCTGCGCACAGGTGCAATATGCCAATGAAAAAGTTATTTATAAAAAATAAAAATATATGTTTTCTTATTTTCTGGTGGTAAACATAATCAACTAGAAAGTTGATTTTCCAAAAAAAGCAACCATTGTCCTATTTTATAGCAACAATAAAAAGTATACGATTAGGTGCAGCTTTTGCAGCGAAAGTACTACCACAGTAGCATAGCTGAGACAGCGACCTGTTGGCCCTGCACAGCACTACTTTAAATTAGTTTTCTTGTTTTTTATTTTTATTTGTCGTCATTTGTTATGTCACATGTTTTTCTTTCTGTATTGTTTTAATGTACCTATGCTGTGAAAGTCAATAAAATGTTTACTTTCTTTCTTTCTATGTGTATTTCAGCTTTTTTAACGATTACGATTATTTTAACGATTACGAAATTTAGTTTGTCCTATTCCGAGATTCTCTCTATCTCAAATAATATAATAATATTATATTATTCAATAATAATATCAAAATAAATCCAACCATTAAATAGCAGAAAATACGTCATCATAGGACTCAATTGTAAGTTATATCGCATGCGACATATATGAAACTTTATTTGCTATCAATAGATACTAGTGGTTCAGAAATAAGCCTCCTATAGTCCACAGTCCACACCGTAACAACAGAGTTCACCGCTTAGGGCGTATGGATGCCCAAAAGATAGTCAGATCACTAGTAAAATGCTAGCTGTTAACATTTGAACCAGTCAATTAGCTAATCAGCTTTAGCTTGATTTGAACATGGCCTTTGAACGGGATGGTTAGCATGATAACTGCTTCCATTCTTCCAAGTAGTTTGTAGTTGGAGGTAATACTAAAAAATATATAAACTACTTAGGTACATACTAGATAGACCATTTTCCTTTAGAAGCGAAATTAAAAGCTTTAGAACCAACCTTTAGAAGCGAAATTTAAAGCTTTTCTTGAAGGGTCTAGGAAAAAATTGCGCTTATTTTTAAAAATTGTAATAGAAAAACTATTGTGGACTATTTTCTAGTAAAAATGCAGCAGCTAATTTGGTTACTCTAGGAATAGTTTATGTTCTTTCATGCTAGGTTGGTTTCAAGAGTTTTGGCTTAAACTTGAATAGCTAGATAGGTACTGTAACGTCCGTTACGTTACAGCCTCCTTGTTTGGGTAAACTCTTTGTTCATGCAATGCCTACGGCAGGCAGTTATATTAAAAAGTTAATGTCATGATTTTAATATTTGAAATAAGGAATCGTTTGTCTTTTGATAGAAGGTTCCAAAATCATATGGACTTCAGGCACCAAACCATGCGTTAATAAGATTAAGCTCATATATTATATTCGCCTGAAATCAAATATAAAAATATCAAATCAAAGTTGTTTCAATTATAAAGTTACACTCCCAAGGCCTGCCCCTTCAGGGTAGATCGCCGCAGTACCTCTATAACTTATGGTAGCCATACACACTACGAGAAATCGTTACGATCAGACTGTACAGTTCGAACGGAACAGTTTATCGTACGTGGCGTACGTATAGGAAACTGTGCAGTTTTATAACATACACGCTACGATTTATCGGTACCGTTCGGACTGTACAGTCTAATCGTAACGATTTCTCGTAGTGTGTATGTCTACCATTACCGTAGAAGAGTATACACATACATAATTTTATAATATGGTGAAGTAAGGTGACTGTTAATTAATTTTATCTTTGTATGATGTTCGAATGTAATACCCTTCTGTTAGTTAAAGGTTAACTTTTAAAGGGCAGCGTGTAAGAAAGGTCATTTTGTTACTCACTAACATTTTATCACGTAAATGCTGGACTCGGAGTGGATGATAAAACTATAAAGCATCTCATCGCGACAGCTGTTTTCTTACTCACAGTACTGTAATAGTCCTACTAATGTTATAAATTTGTAAATTTGTGTTTTTGTATATTTGTAACTCAATCAAGCAAAAACAACTGAACGGTCCTTCTGTTCGTAACGGTACTGGTTGAAATTTGGTTCGCAAATAGTTTATGACCTGGATTGAGACATAGGATACATTTGGAGTAGCTCGATGGCGCAGGTGGTTAGCGCGTTCGGCTGTGATCGTTGAATTTAAGCAACTTTCGTAAAATTGTCTTTAGATTTAATGATCTTTGGTCACCCATCCAATGGCCGGCCACAGTAGTATGAAGCTTCTATTTAATAGTAAACGAGGCACTTTGCTAAGACATATGTAAGTAATGCTCTGCGAAGTATTACTTTCGACTAAGTCCAACATCTGTTTATCCTGTCCTAAGTAATTACTTGATAGTAAAATATTTATATAACTAATTAATACAACAGTCAATGATGACACTCCATGATATTTGAGTTCTTATATTAGTCATTCTACCACAGTTGCGAATACAGTATCTCAAATTGTCAAGTACCGACGTTTATTAAACACTAGAGGTCACCCGCGACTTCGTTCGCGTAAACTTTAGTTTTTGAGAATCCCACAGGGCCCTTACATTTTCCGGGTTAAAATGTATCATCATCATCATCAGCCTATTAATGTCCCCACTGCTGGGGCACAGGCCTTCCCTATGGATGGAATAGGGAGAATGGGCCATGACCCACGCGGGCCCAGTACCGATTGGCGGGTGCTAACGCTGCAGATGCAGCCGTGACCAACGACTTAACGTGCCTTCCGAAGCACGGAGGAACTCGAGATTGAAGATTTTTGGTCACCCATCCAATGACCGACCACTGCGAAAGTTGCTTAAGTTCAACGATCGCAGCCTAACGCGCTAACCACTTGCGCCATCGAGCTCCTCCATTCTCATACATTTGTTTAATAAGCCAACCGCTGCCGCCACCCGCAACCGCTCCTAGTCCGTCTCCGTGGCCAAGCACTTACGGGTGTTTTTTAGTCAGTACGAGTCTGACATAACCTTACAGCCGGCTGTAGGGTATCCATGAGGATTTCTCACCCGCTCCCCCATCTGTGAGGAAACAAAAAAAAAACCGGGACCAACAGCTTGAAACGCCTTCCGAGTACTGAGGAGCTCGAGATAATCAATTTTTGGTCACCCATCCAACGACCGGCCCATGCAAAAGTTGCTTAATTTCCACGATCGCTGATGAGGAGTTTGGTGGCGCAGGTGGTTAGCGTGTTTTGTTTGCGATCGTGGAAGTTAAACAACTTTCGCAATGGCCGGCCATTGGATGGGTGACCAAAGATCATTAAATCTAAAGACAATTTTACTAAAAAAAATCCACGCGGTCCAGGCAGCAGACGCGACTCGAACCCGCATCCTTCGCTATCCGGGCGAATCCACTGACCATTATGCTACCGCGGCCTTGATCGCCGTGTCGAATTTTGTTCAGCCTTAGGTATTACACTTATCTATAAATATGCATCCAACTAAATAGTTAATTAAAATGCCAAATGCACAAATTTATTAAACGTGTTTTTTCAAATTTTATTGTTAGTGCAAGGAATTTATAAATAAATAAAAATCGTGTTGGAAATTAGAATGACCGAGGTATACAAAGGGCCAAGCACGAATTTTGACAGCTCCGTAACGTAATATTTCGTCATAATCAAATGTATTTAAGAAGCCAGTTTGTTCTTAAGTTCGGTAGCGCTTTTAGTTTTTACACTCGTAGAAACTGACGATGTTATACATTGGTCATGTTGTTCAAATTTGCGTGCGCAAAAGGCGGCTGGAACCTACGCTAAGCTTCAATACATGTGATCTCTTTCTACTCTTAACTTAACCTGGACCGATTATTGTAAGAAAAGCGTTTGCTTGGATTTTCAAAAACTAACATTAGATAATAATAAAATTATAACTAAAACTTTCCAAAAAGACGTTTTAGAAAGTTAGTAAGAATATAACGTAGATTGAGAAGACCGTAACATAATCCATTCGCCCTTATATGGACCTCTTGATGGTATGTCCTCATATGTTGGTCCGTGATACATTGTATAATGTTGCAATGTTGCTCTTATATAGCTTTAATTATCATTCCGATTTCAATCATTTTGGGCGGTCTTTCTTTTGTTAGTTAACAAGAGGTCGAATGCTAATAGAGTACGCCAACTTTAAATTTAAAATAAGCTTTGAAATTTAAAATTATATTAGTATATAAAAATAATAGACTATATAAATATATAAAATTATATTATAATTATACGTACTCGCAAGCTCGTTAATTTCATTTATTTATTTTTAAAATAACACACCAATTGTCCTAGCCCCAAATTAGTGTATACTTTGGGGCTAGGCTGATTGGCGTGTTATTTAAAAAAAGGCAATGTAAAGCTTGTCACTTGTGTTATGGTTTATTAGGGTAACGGATAGAATACATTTACTACATATGATGCACATATAAGTTTATTTTTATTTAGAAATTTGCATGTAAACATCCATGACTTAGGTACAAATGTTCGTATTCATCACACAAACCTTGAAAACAAGCGTAGAGTCTGTGCGGAAAGAGAATGGGATTGAGATCGGAGGGCGCTGTAGTGCTTTTCTACCGTATTTGTAAGGTTTTACCCCTTTTAGACATGATTAAATACAAAAAACCGCAAGAAATCACAACAACAAACAAATCCATATCAATACAAAACTTTGACGTTTTACAGATTGCTGGGTTTGATTGCCAAATAAAAATCTTAATGTTAGTTCCGTTTTTCGCCACGCCTATTCTCTTTCCGCTCAGACTATATACCACGCAGGTCGTAATTCTATATGTTTTTCTGCTTTAGTTTATTACTAGCAAACCAGTGAACCAAATGTTCACCAAAACCTGATTTCTCGAAAACCGGAAGTGCTACGTTACTCAAATCCGGGTTGTAGTCTTATCAGACTATTCTTAACTTATAACTTAAATATTCTCCTTATCTATCTCTTACGGTTTGGCCGCTGAAACAGCACCACAGACAGACGGACTTGTTCTAATAGATAGAGATTCTGTGTTATTCCGTCCAAATGTTTGATACACGTGGCATAAACTAGCAGAGTGTGAAATGTGAATTTTCTCATTAAGTTAGTGTCAATAAAGTTACGAAGTATACAGTACAGGGTTATCATTAGTAAGTATGTAAGTACATTGATGAATTTAAGTTCTTAAATTTTAAAGTATTTTTAGAAACTTCACAACATTTGAGATGGTGGTAGTTATCAACATTTTGATTCGCTCGTCAGTCATCAATACAAAGGAATTCGTGCTCTATGGGAAGCCTATTTTCATACGACTTTCATTGGTATCTGATTAGCTATGCAGTTACAGGTAAATTGCACTTTATGGCTTTACTATAAAGTTGATTATAGGAGCTTGATTGTCCAAATCATAATGACCACAGGCAATAACGGATTTTGGAACAAGTATAGAGAGTTCGGTTCTCAGTAATCTGATGATATTGTCGATATTATTATTGATAGAGGTGTAAACTGTCAACTGAATGAATTAATTGCAATGATAAGGTTTTTTTTATTGTATCTCTAGTCTTGTGTCCGATACATACTGCTGTGAACATGACTTCGTAATTATCAAAAGATATATTAAGCAGCTATAGTACCAGGTCACATATATCATGTCAATGCAAGATAAATAAACAGGTTGAGAATGGAAATAACTGATTTTTAAAATGTTTGAACACGTAAAAGTATTGTATACTATACTTTTGAAGAGTTTTTAATTTTAGCCGGAAGCTATGGAAATTCCTTCTTGTATTTTTGTATTGAAGTTGAACGTTTGAGTAAATCCTACTAAAAACTAAAGATCCAACTTTCGAGCCTTTTTTGAGTAACTTTAAGTAATTGCAGGAAGTTCAGTTATTTTTTTATTAAAACAATATTCAAGACAATTATGTCACAAAAAAAAAGACTGCAAAATACCTACTACGAAAAAAGATAAGAATTTTTGAAACCTCGCTGGCAGAAATCATTAAAAATACACAAAAAAATATAACGCGAAAACTAAGAAAAATCGCGGAGCATACATGGGGTATTTTCGGATATCTCCAGGTGCGAGGAATCTAAAAAAAATTGTTGACGTCACTAGTTGGACCAACCTGTATATATATATATATAAAACTCAAAGGTGACTGACTGACATAGTGATCTATCAACGCACAGCCCAAACCACTGGACGGATCGGGCTGAAATTTGGCATGGAGGTAGATGTTATGACGTAGGCATCCGCTAAGAAAGGATTGTGATCAATTCTACCCCCAAGGGGATAAAATAGGGAATGAAAGTTTGTATGAAACTTTGTCAATTTTAAACCGAACGGGCTGAACTGTAGGCTGTATAATACAATCCTGAGAACAAAAACTGTAGTCTACACTTTAGCTCTACACTGAAGCGAAGCGAGGGCGGACCGCTAGTTTACTCATATAATTCCATATATTCTACAATAATTTTAAACGAACATTACTTTTTAATACCTATCATGTTTTTGATGTTCCAATCCTCGTAGACTCGAAGATCATAAAAAGACGATGGTCGTTTTAAAAAAGAAACCTGCCCTCCTCAAAGAAATATTTTTTTCTTTGATTTTAATTATATTTTGTCTTTATTTGATTTAACGGTTGTTTCGTCGTCGAGCACATCGTTGAGTTATATTAGAGAATAGCACAGCGGGCGGTTGTTAATATGCCCTTCAGGTCAAGTTGAGGGCCGGGGCCACCTGCCGGGTCACCATTGTGCATGTTGTCAGCGCAATGGTGCCAATAATTCGTTTGAGCTTTAAGTTATGAGGTTAAGAAATGAAAAACTGGTTTAAAAGCAGTTTCGTAAACTCAATCCGTTTATTTATAAATGCGGTATGCTCAGGGTGTGCGGAAGACTCTCGCTCAGGGCTAGAATATGAATAAAAGCATTCTGCTCTTCTGGCGTCTGACCATCAGCTAAAATATCTCATCATCAATATTATTCATTGTATTTACTGCCATCCTGGCGTAAATACCACTCATTATTTGCTATTACAGCAATTTTGGGTCATTTCATCTACACGAACAGCGCATCGCGTCGAACGCATCAGCATTATGCAAAACCGAGAAAAATACAATTGTTGTAAAAATTATGGCAACAGGATTATTAGATATCAAACCGGATTAAGTGGGGAATTCAACCTGTGATACTACTACAATGTAAATATACCATCATCCTACTCCTGGAAAGGGAAGCCCTGGCCACGAGCTGAGCCATCATGCTCGCCCATTCCAAGTGGTGGGTGCTAACGACTAAAGATGCAGTCGGTAATGTACTTTCCGAAACACGGTAACATAAAATTTCTATATTGGGCAATGCGAAAATTGCTGTTTCCTAATCTACCCACTGCGCTATCGAACGGACCCCGGCGATTTGTTAGAAATGACCTCATATTACTTATAAGCTGTTGTTATTTTGTAGGCACTCTGGTCCGTACTACAGAATGACAACTAAGTGTTGATCTTTACTTGAGTACAGTAAGAAAGGGATGTCGCTATGTGCTATGTATAGCGACATCCCTTTCTGACTATGCTCAAGACTACATTTATAATTGAGAATCTTTCTATAATACGGGCCAGACTCCGGAAGGCAGTCGTAGCTCAAGTATTTTTATCCAATGTAAAAGAGAATTATAACATTAGGGACTAGCTGTGCCCCGCGGTGTTACCCACGGTTTATAAGGGATATTTTCTCGCAGTAAAACGTAGCCTATGTGTTAATCCAGGGTGTCAGCTAACTCCATAACAAATTTTATTAATATCGCTCTAGGCGTTTAGACGTGAAGAAGTAACAAACATACACACTCACAAACTTTCGCCCTTATAATATTAGTGTGATTATCACAATGTTTTTATGTCTACGCCCGTTTTCATTCTGCATTCCATCGAATCGAGACAAAAGGCAATCAAATACTTTATTTAAAATTTATCTTATAGTTTTAAATATGAATGCCAGCAGCCGTAGGCGCTAGATAAGCAAAGAGGCTGTAACGCTGCGGTCGTTACAGTACCTACTCGGTATAAGCATACTCGTATATATTTTTACTAGACTTTGTTTACCTATTCACCATTAGTAAAAATAATAAAATGCAAAAACTAAAATTAACGCGGTTGTCCGTTAATTTTAGTTTTTTGAGAATCCCTCGCGAATGTAAAATTTTTTCGGCATATAAAGTATCCTGTCTCAAAGCAGATTAACTATCTGTGCCAAAGTTCATTCGCATTCGTTTCACAGTTTTTCCGTGTACCAAACATAATTTAACTATTTATAAAAAATAATTTATACCTGCTCAGGAAAACATGTAGTTGAACATAGAAAATGTTATTATTTTACTTCCATAATATGAAACATTTTGTCTTTAATAATAAAACAAAAACATTAAGTTTTTCTTCAAAAATATTTAGATAGTCATTAACACGATCGTTCTAGTTATTGTAATTTGGCCATGAATATGGTTTTGTTATTGTGTAAGATAGAGACTTCACTATCCGTTACATAAAAATTCAACAAAAAGACATTGTAAAGTCATAGTTATTGTTTCGGACCGCCTCGTACCATTAAAAGACCCATAGTTTTTCCTCTAATACAAAAGATTGTGAATGCGGCCACTTCTAGGGTTGCCTACTTTAAAATGTAGAATAAGCTATAAATTATGTCTATATATTGTTGCAATTAATAATTTGTACTTAATTAGGCTAAATAATTCTTAATATTTTTATTTTGTAAGCTGCTAGATTATGTTAAATCTAATGATAAAAAGATAGGTAGGTCTTTATTGCGCCACCGTCATATTAGTTTTTTTCTTACGCTCTTACTGGTCGACTGGTAGAGAATGCCTTATGGCATTATGTCCGCCATTTGCTTTGTAATTTTGCAATAAAGTTAAAAAGAAAATTATTTCATACAAACCTTTACACCGCCTTAAAGGATGATTAAAAGGACAAATACTATCCTAGGTATGTCCTTCCCCGGGACTCAAACTGTATCTTTACCGAATTTCATCGAAATAGGTTCAGCAGTTTAAGCGTGAAGAGACAGCAGACAAAAAGACAGAGACACTTTCGTATTTTCAATTTTACTATGGATTGGTTTAGCATCAGTAATTAACATGTACTTTCTACCATTTTTCACGCTTAAATTGGAAAAGAGAAAATTTGTTAATGGTTTTTTGATTGTTGCTTTGGTAGCTACTATTGATAGGTAGGGAATAGGCAAATAGGCTGGCCGCCTATCTTGTCAATCACAAGTTCCAGTCCAGTCAAAACATAGTTCTCCTCGTTTCTTACTGACGGTGTTATTATGGATTTCGCAGATATCTTGCATACGTTTCTCCTATTATTAGAAACTGTCTTCTTTTCAATGCCTCCATCTTCTTCAGACAAGTGTGTCTATAATATCATTAGTCCATCACACATTCAATGATCTTATCATATTTTATTGAATGCATATTTTTGTTAATATTGAGTATAGGTATATTATACTAGCCAACCATTCGGAAGTATGTTGAAGGTTTTATTTTAATTAATTTCTATACATGAGGAGATGGCGAACAAAACTATATAATAATATCAAATTAAATTTTACAAGAGCAGTAAAAAACTTAATGACATACCTACAGTGAGCTTTTGGCGTGATTTTTGGTTTAGTAATTATAACACTATTTGAGGCGGTTTTGATTGACATGAGTTGAAATTCAAATTCAGCTGGCCCAAAAACTTTGGGCTGTAAAAATTAAGTATTATATGGTCAAAACCATATGCGTAATTATACCGTTTTCTTCGCCAGCTCCTCACATGATTAACCTAGTACGATGGTACGGAATTATTCGTGTGCGTGTTCTCGTACTTGGTCCTTTCACTATTTACTTTGTTAAATTGAGGTAAGGTTTGATAAATTGAATCTTCTAATGCGTTTTATTTTTTATTTTTTGCATTTGTTTTTCGATTTTATGGATTTTGTATGGCAAATGTATGTGCATTACATACACGCACGCACCACATGCAAGCTTACAAACACACATAAACAGACACCCACGCAGACACACCCACGCACAAACATACACACACTCAAACACCCGCGTACATACACACAACTTGGTTATTATTAGCGTTAAGTTAGAGTCATTAATTTAAGTATATTATATATCATATCGTTTATTCTCTCATGAAATAAAAATATATGATTTTATTGAATACTAAAGTGTAGTATGACAATGATGACCGGCGCAGTGGGAGCCTGGTGATCTGTAAGACAGGTTTCACAACCTAGTGCAGACACCAGTCCCGGGAAAGGTTAAATTATTTGCTAATTATACTTTGTACTTTATTATAGAAGACTTTGTAAAAAAAAAGTAAAATAAAAAAAATAAGTAGTAATGTAATACATAGTTGTTATTTGTATCAGATTCTCTCAAATGTGGCAACCCTTATCAACTTCCTGTGTTCTGCGTTAGAATTCCGTAAGTGTTTTACATACTGTTTTATCGCATGAAAACTGCATTGAAGATTACATCGCTTTGGGACTGTAACCCACTTTTACTCGGAATCGGTTTCGCTGTGTACATCCGTGACAATGGGCCATTGGCGCACTTTGACCGTATACGTGTATTAACTTACGCTAATTTATCGCGAATAAAGGGACCGAATGCAAAATACCCTCCATTTATTAAGCGTTCAACTGTTTAATGCCAATGTGCTTCATTTTGTGCTATCTTACTAAAGTCCAATTCCAGCAAATTAGCTACATCTCGACTCAAATAAATAAATAAATATTTCCAACACACACCGATTAGCCTAGTCCCAACCCAAAGTAAGCACTGTAGGCTTGTGTTATGGGATACTAGGGCAACGAATAGAATAAATATACTGATACATTTATAAATATATTAATATAGAAAAACATATTTAACATCCGTGACTGGAGTACAAATGCTCGACTTCATCACTCAAACATTTTCCCTCATCGGGATTCGAACCCGGGACCTCTCGAGTTGGCAACACCTTGGCGACACATTGGTCGGCTTAACATATTTTTTTGTTTATATCGATTTATTTTTTATGCAATTATAGTAATTTCATACGCGAAGGAAAAACCTTTTCAGTCTTTTTGAAGTACAATTTCGTTTGCTGAGTATTGCATAAAAAAGAAAAAAGACTTAAGACTACTTAAATTATGTAAAGTAGCTTGACTAACGAAACAACTTATTATTATTTATTGACATTTTAACAGACGACGCTCCCTGTAAAGGATGCGAAACGTCAATAAATAAGTAAATCAGTGCATCTATACCGTTGAAAATTATTTTATTCCACTCATTTAATAAAAGTAGGCGATTGATTTCATGATGAATATCATATATCGTAGGAAACCGAATTTTGTCGAAAGCAAAACATCTTAAAATAATATCTCATTTACGTTTGAAGTTGATTGGTGAAGGGAAAATGTTTTAGATATATTATAGTCGTAGACGCTATGACTTGAATTGCTTTGGATATTAAGTGACTTTATGGCAATACCGATTTGCTGCTTTCTATCGTGTCACGTGACTATATGCCATTTAAAGTTTTAGCACTATATTACTCGAACAATATGAGGGAGCAACTTGGTCTATGGCGCCGGCATGCAGACGTGGGCCATTCCAGCCTATTTATTTATAGTAAGACTAGCTAGAGGGCCTTCATAGCGCGAGTGGTTAGCACGTTCGCTATGCGATCGTGGAAGTGAAGCAACTTTCGCAATGGCCTAACTTGGGATGGGTGGCAATTTTTTTTTATCTCGCAGATTCGCCGTGTTTCGTAAGGTACGTTGAGTTGTTGTTCCCAAGCTGCAACTGCAGTCGTTGGGGACTACCATTAATTTACTCTGGACCCTCCTGGTCATTCATTGCCCAATCTCCATATTCCTTCCACAGGGAAGGCTGCTGCCCAGGCAGTTCAGACATTAAATTACTGATGTTAAGATTAGCTTTCCGCTCGACGTTTCACCCGTATGCAACACAACATTCATTCCCCATTTTAACCCCTAAAGCCGGGTGGGTCTCCAGGAAAAGTTTTTAGAAAACATTCAACAACAGCAGACACACAAAATTTTGTCTTGAGAAATGTTTTGCTAAATACGCCGACTACAGCTCGCTATCGCTATTACGATCGAGCGAGCTGTAAACAGAATCAAAATGAGTTTGGACGAGGAAGACATAGTTAATTCTTTAGATTTGATAACAAGAAGAAAAAAGCGTCGCTTTCAAGTAAGACCCTAATTAAAAATATGAAATTTTAAAATTCATCAAAATGATTTAAAAATAGAAGAATGATTTGGTATTTAAAACATTTTTTGCTGCTCCAAATCAGATTTCGAAGAAATACTTTCAATGTTAAGAGTGGTGAATTAAAAGGACAATGTGAATGATAATGAAACCTTGGACAAAGAATCTCTGTATGTATGAAACACTTACCCTGCCCCTCAATTCGTGCGGGGGCAATTTGTGTACGTGTTTTCCATCAGTCAGTCATGGATGTTTAATATGTATTTCTATAAAAAAAAAAAACTTATATATGTACAGTATTGGATTCTATCCGTTACCCTAGCATCCTATAACACAAGCCTTAAGTGCTTACTTTGCACTAGTGTTGGATATATTTATTTATTTATTATTTACTTATATTGGCATATTCCCACATTTGCACATACTCATTACAGAGTCAAATTAAAAAGAGATCGAAAATAAAAGTTAGCCATCACTGAAATCATTTAACATCATATTAGCAAACTAATTTGAAGATGCTAATGATGCAACATTAGAGAGATGACTTGACGACACGCGGAACAATGGCGAATACAATCCAAACAATTTAGCGGACTTCATTGTTTTAACACCCACCGCCAATTTAGAGGTTAACGTGTGTGAAAGTTTCTAGTTAACTTGTAGTTGTAGGTTTAGGTTAGGTCTATTGGTCAGGTTGTGGTCGAAAAGTTAGGGCATAGTGGATTTGCCAGTCGAATTGGAGCGCCCGTCTGGGAAAGGGGAACTAACTTCCACCTTACAGAACACCACAGTAAAAGAACACAACCTTTTGGTGGTGTTATATTTCTGTCGGTGAGTTAGGTTCTAGGCAGACCCGCCTTTCCCAGTGGGCACTTTAGGCAAGTGCCCAGGGCCTCGCGATGAAAAGGGGCCTCCCTCAGATCAAATACAAAGTCCCTAGTTCGTAGGGGCCCCATTATCTTAATATGCCCAGGGCCTCCAATAGGTCAAAGATGGCACTGGTTCCAGGGCTCCACGGGGTTGGAGATTGGGTCAGGGTGGGCAAACACGCGAGTTATATTTTTGTATCGCAAGCGTGTATATGCTATGGTGGCGATGCATAAAGACAATGCATATGATTGCCACCCTTTTAACATAAAAAAAAAACAAGTATGTAGATAAATAATTTAGTAATTTTCGACTGATTTTGAAAGTAAATGTAAACAAAAAGTTATGATAATATTCTTTTATTTTTTAAGCATGTAACTGCTTCATGTTTAGATCTAAAGAAAATATAGTTAGCGCCATCTCTTCGCATTGTGGGTTGCCTACAATGCGAAGAGTTGGCGCTGCCTTGCACCTTAAGAATAGCTAGAGAAATTTCGATGTGGCCGTCAAGGGCCGCGCTAGCATAATTGTCTAGTGCATTTACCCGGATTGCGAAGGGTGCGGGTTCGAGTCCCGTCTGCTGCCTGGTCCGCATGGAATTTTTCTAGATATATTTTCTTTAGATTTAATAGATTATGTTTTTAGCTGCCGTAGATTTTAATAAAATTTTAAAAATCTGTTCGTTCAAATGATCAATTTATTTTGATTAGGTTCCACTAACGTCCATTCATAACTATGAGGAGCTCGGAGCCGCAGGTGGTAAGTGGGTTTGCGATCTTGAAAGTAACACAAACTTCAAACTTTTGTAAGGATCTGACACTCGAAAGTGAAGTGAAGGTTTAATATAGAGACATAGCATGAGTTTTTAAATTCGAAATTTTAATTAAAAAAACTTTTTAAGCTAACACAATCGCTGGACCGAGTTTGAATTTGACATAGAGATAAATGGGGCTTCGGAGAAGAATAAAGACTTTATTTCGCAAAATTTACACTTATAATTTTTTTAAGCATGTAACTGTTCGATGTTTTACACTTGTTGTGGTTGAACGTTCGTACGGAAAATTCAGAAGGAGTCGCTGATATTCAGTAGTTCAACAATAAAGTTAACTCAAGATTGTTTTTAACAGCTGTTCTTACATCTTGTTTTACTTTCGCTACCAATGCAGTAGCTTACATGATTTTAATAACATCATTTAGATATTCAAACATTTTTAAAATTAGCTAAAACGTAACTTTTGAAATATTTAGTCTGAGCCCGTGGTCTGAGAGTTTTCATTTGTAAAAAATAATTATACAAAAAACTGCATTGCAAGAGAAATTATCAAAAAGTATAGTTATTCGTGAGATCTACATTAACCCATATTGAAATACCCATAGACATTCCAAACATGGTGTCATAAAAACGAAGATCATTTATTACGTTCAGAGATCTGTGGCTATTGCGGAAAAACGAAACATACAGAAAAAGTTTCATTTACATTACTTCGAGTCCATACAAGTCTTCAAGAGTGCATTGAGGGCTAGCAGTGATGTATGGAGCATTCGATCTTTATAACTTCGCAATTATTCGATTATTGATGAATAATGACAGCAGACATTGAAGTCCTAAGGCAATCACGGAAAAGGACCAAAAAGCTTTCACTGAGTAATTGATGTTTGAACTTGATGGATGTCAACCATGCCACGCCATTTAGACCTTATTCGTATGCAACAGAGTCGAGTTTGCGGTGGTCCAGGCGGAAGCATATGCAGCGTCGCGAGCGCACCGCAAGCAAATTCTGGAGCGCACAGATTAATTACCGGATAGCATGTAGTGTTTCTGACACAACACCTTATGTAACTAAACAATGACATATTATAAGTCCGAGTATGTACTGAGCACAATCCTCAACATTTACTCCAAAAAGTGCCTGAGATCTTTAAGCAGTTAACCAGGTACAGTGAAAACATTTCTAATTATCGACGGTTTATAAAAAAAAAAACAAAAAAAAAGTTTTAAGTTAAGATTTCATTTATTCCGATTTCTGACAAATGTAAAATATCTAATACTGGCTGCTTCTGCAGACATAGCGACATTTTGCCTTGAAATGGCGTAATGCATATCACACTAATGTCTAAAACGGCAGCTACCGAAATCGGAAGTGAGATTTTAAAATTTTACAGAATCGGCCTACAGGTATTTAGGACACTACAGTGAATAATTTGTTTTATTTTTTTATGTATGAATGAATTGAATGAATATCAATTTGTTTAGAAAATAATAACACATAATAACATGTAATGAATATGAATAGAATACGAAGTGTTTCCTGATTACATGAAAGCAGTAAAAACGAATGTGTACACTGGATCCATTATTTCTCATCGATGACATCACAATGGAACCCATAAATCCATGAAATAACCGATGCTATAATATCAATATTTGAGATTTATTGGCTGTAAATTTCTAACGCACTTGTGGTTTTCGCGATTTCTATTAAGGTAAACTGATATTAATGGCGAGATATTGTAATGTAACCATTGATTTATAAGTAGGGTCGTCGGTGTGAAAGTGATTATTCCGATTGTGGGAAATCTAGCACCTGTGAAACAGAACATAATTATTTTTTTAAATATTGTCAAGAAACTTTATGCATATTATTATAATCAGAAATGTAACAACCTTTGAAACAATAAATATCCAACAAGCCGTGATATACATATTAATAATGCACGTAGCAATAAAAATACTTTTAGGTCAAATTGAAAGTATGTAGGTACTCAAAGTAAAAAAAGGTTTCAAACCTCCTTTGATAAAATCGAAAAAACAACTATGTTTTTTGCTGTTTCATTCTCTTTTGGCAATAGGGGTGACGACGGGATAAAGTAAATGAATTTCTATTAAGTCCGTCAGTTACATTATCAAAAAATAATGGACACGTATTTTTTCTTTGGGCAATCAACCAAAAAATGACAAAGATAAAGCGCGTCAAAGTTTAGGAGTAGGGGCTCGTGACGCCACTTAAGTAATTGTACCAAAACGTGACGTCATGCGACATTTCAAATCAATTTATTTCTGTAATGTTTCGCTTTTGTGAATGAAGAAAAAATATGTGTCCAATACTATTTGATAATCTACCTGATAGACAAAGAAAAAAATTTAGTCGTCATCCCTATTGATTGACGACCTCCTTGGCCGAGTGTTTGTACGCTGGGTTTCATGGTGTCGCCGACTCGAGAGGTCCCGGGACCGAATCCCAGTGGGGATGTTTGTGTGATGAATACGAGCATTTGTACTCCAGTCATGGACGTTTAATATGTATTTCTATATAAATATATTTATATACACATATGTACAGTATATGTATTCTGTCCGTTACCCTAGTATCTCATAACACAAGCCTTATAGTGTTTAGCTTGGGGCTAGGCTAATTGGTGTGAGTGTTGAAAATATTTATTATTATTTACTATGTCTGCTCTCATTGCGGCACTGGCCTAATGATCATCGTGAAATGACCTCACGAACTTCGCACATCCGAAACGCGGCCTCATCAATAAGGCCCTGGCTCGTTAATATCCAGGTTAATTACAATATCGTCATAGTCCATATTGTTTGCCTTCTCCGATCGCTGCGTTGATTTATATCTATGGGAAGGAGTTCTGTACGACAGAGACAATCGAGCTTAATAGATCTACGGTCGGATACGCTGGACACGACTCCTAATGTTGACGTCTGCGTTACAGTCAAATGAGTATTGCGCTCGAGGTGTTCGAATGATTGAGTTATTGCAATGATACAATACATATATCATATAGATGCTTAGATTATTAGTGTTATATAAGACATTGGTGTTTAAAAGGGCAAAATATGATTGAGTCACATACATAATTTAAAGGAGCGTACATTTTACAGGTAATACTTCTTTTTCTTTCTCGATGTTTTAATAAAACTAGCCGTCCGTGACAGCCTCACAAGGATGGAAATTTATTTATTTTGATATTTAGATATAAAAGTATTCGAGAGGCAAGCTATCTCTCGTTTCATCCATTTTTCATCTGTAATTAAATTTGACTACGGGCTAAAGATAAAATACAAAAAAAATGTATGGAAAGTACAGGAGCGCCATAACGGAAGTAACGAGAACTAAAAATCAGTACACATTGACAATGACATTTCGCACTCGCAAACGATTTCGATATTGGTTCGTGCTAAGGGTGCTGACTTTTTTTTTAGAATAGCAGGACGCAAAATGTCATAGTTCATCGCATGACTGCGAAAGTTCAATTTTTTTCAGACGTTTTGCTACTATGCCAACTATATAGAACAAGGGTGATCTGCCGACAATTGTTTGTAAGTAGGTTTTAATTAAGTAGGTTATTAATAAAAAAGTAGTATGCACGGACCCCACATCTGTAGTGAAACTTCTTTTCTTAAATAACCGAATAGACGGTGCATAAGGCATAGGGGAATGGAGAGCGCACGCGTCACTCGTCTTTAGTATTTGACATACTGTATTCTTTGTCTCATTTTTGCATCACCTCTGTCGCTCTCTTCCGGCTGTGTCTGTGAACCGCGTCAAGTGATCTCCCACATTATTATTGATTTAAATTAGATTAACTTTATATTAGCATACAAAAACGTGTGTATCTTAATTATTATCATCTCATACAATAAATAAAGTGATTTTGGTGAGAAGCGTGGTTTAATTTAGATATACCAAACAACTCGTATATATCTATATATTATATTTATTAAGACGTGTAACGCTTGTAGCGTTTCAGCCTTCGCTGAGTTACCATCCATCTTTTATGCTCGTCGGGACGAGCTCGTGCGCAGCTGCGGAAGCATTCCATACACACATATAGTGACATGCTGAAAGTTATAAAGAACGTTCGTGACGCAATTCCGTTTTATCTTTTCCATAGGATTTTTCCATTTACAAGTGCCGAACAGAAGTTTCACTTCAAAAAAAATATCTCATTTAGCAAATATAATAAAAGAAATGATATACGCAATTAACAAAAATAACATAGATGTGTTCTCTGTTAAAATATTTCCGCGCCGTCCGCCGTTGATTGCGAAATGTGTCTTATTTCATTTATGTATTAAAAAAAAATAACACTCAAAGCTCTACCGCTCTGTGGGTCGCACACGTTCTGGCTGACAATGAAAGAAAGCCATTTAACGGGGCTAACGAGGTCGTAGTAAAAAAATAAAGAATGAAAATTTAATTACTGCGTAACCTCCAGTGACATAACCAGCAGATTGTATCTTATACCGCGCGGATTAGATTTCGTCCGCACTTCCTTTGTGGCGTAACCTATTCTCATCATGTACCTATATGCTAGTGTAGGATTAACGTAATGTTGGAAAAAAACTGTTCCAAGTTTCCGAACTTTTTGTTGAATTTGTTCGTGTAAACATACTTACATGACCTACTTGGGTATGTTATGTATTAATCTTCTTACCTGCGCAGACGTCCGACTAGACGTAGGCACTTTGGTCCGTGGTATTTTATGTCCGATAAAATAGATCGCTTTCAATTATATCGAGTAACCCACACGTATTTGTACTGTGTCGCAGGTGAACAATTAATTTATATTTCACATAATGTAATGAAAGGTGACTTCATGAATCATCACTGAAGGCTTTTTTCAACTTGACAACTCCCTAAGTAATAAAACAGGGAGAAATAAACAGCCCTTGCTGAGTTTCTAGCCGATGCTTCTCAGTACAAGGTCTCCCGCTGTAGATATACGAACCGAAGGCGTAGCTTCTAGACATTCATTACTACAAAAAGACTCCCTAACAACCGAGGACACGAAGTGACAGGAAAGCATAAAAGTACGCGGGTTTACCCGCAAAAAAAACTCGTGTTTTGTACAGCTTATAAGCGTTCATATTTTTACCCATAAGATTTCAAAAAGTGCGGAACAGTGCAGTGAGTATTAAAATTTTATTGTAAATTAACACATTCAAGAAGTTGTTTTGTAATATGTATATTAAACACAGTATCTCTATACAAGAGCTTTTATTGAAACTGAAATTTTTTTTTTGTAGTAGTAGTCAGTAGCAGTTCTAGATTGTATTTGCTATTGCCCAGTCCCTTAGTCATTATTTTCGTCGTGAATTAAGATAAATAAAATAGGGTTATTAAATGACAACCAGAACAAGAGTTGTACTCGTATAGTGTCGTTAAAAAAGAAACAAGTCTGTAATCAAAATGGGAACTAAACGCTAGACGCATAAAAACTAAATTAAAAAGTAAAAGTGAAACAATTATGGAGGAGGAATCAATGTGGGCCCAGTTATCGATCGGCCAAATTGATCAATCATCAGAGCTATAAATTATAATGATGGATTGGATTGTTGGCCGCGTAAGTATGGGTGGTTTGATTGTGTGTATGGAATAAACATTTTAATATTTATGTCTAACTTTGACCTTTCGCTTGTAAGTAGCGAAAATATTTTTAATTCTCGACTTTGTAAAGGTCAACAGTCTCTTGATGTGCAATGATGGGTGACTAAAAACTGAGATATTTGATTACAAGCGCCTTATTTGTTACAGTAAAGACAAGTATAGATAACTATCATGCAATATTAGAATTGAAATTAATTTATAATGCCGTGATGAAACTCCCGTTTCGTAGACGGGTATGGCTCGTACAGATTGTTAAATTAAATTTCTAAAAGCTACTTAATAACCTGTTTATATTTCGTTATCTCTTCATATTCTAATAATATTCAGATGATATATAACTCAACTTACACATTATTATATGTATATTACTAGCTGTTCAAGCGAACTTCGTATCACCATAAAAAATAGGGGTTGGTGGTAGAAGGGTGAAAATTTAGGGTTGTATGTATTTTTGTATGATGTATCATAAAGAAATAAAACAAAAAATACTGTTAAAAAAAAATCAAGGTTAAAAAATTAATTTTTACCTTTAGTATTTAGAGGGATGAAAAATAGATGTTGTCTGATTCTCAGAAATACTGAACATGCATATAAAATTTCACGAAAATCGGTCGAGCCGTTTCGGAGTAGTTCAATTTACGCACACCGTGACAAAAGAATTTTATGTATTAGATATCTATAATTTAGAACCCAATTTTGATTAAATTAACGAAGAAGTATCCTAAACAAAATATTATTATAAAACCGAATGGAACTGTCGTAACGTTTTTAAAGCCAGAATATGATTATAATACTTACCTGCTAAAATAAAATACAAAAAGTGAAAAACTTTTTACCCAAATTGGAAGTATAAACCAACTTATTTCAATAGTCAGAAACCATTTTTCTTACAATTGAATTACCATTCGAGCCTTAAAGCAGTTCCGCTACTATCATAACTATGGTATTTACTTATGTATGCTCAAAATCAATCAAACTTTTAGCTGAAATCGCGTGCCACATACACTTCACCCACATAGAGAACGTGAAATTTACAGATAACGAGGCGATCTGGTATACTAACGGGGCTAACTGCGATCCAAACACTGAAGGTGAAACTGAGCCTAATCGGAAATATCAAAATAATTTGTTCATGGAAGAGCGACCCGAGATCAAGGCCTTTTGATTGGAAAAATGCAAATTTACAATATTGCAATGTAATGTTTTATTATTATGATTTAGTTGGTGATATTTGGTTCACTTCAACTCACAGTATATACGATTCAATGTTAAAGTAGGTATCATCTTTCGTTTATGACATGTGACAGGCGAACAGTGGAGGCAAATGAACATTTTTCCGTTTGTCACATTTTAAGGATGGAACCCTAAAAGCGAGGGTAAAATCTCTATTATATAATTTGTTTGCAAACATGACACTGCTCCTTATTAATCAAACATTATATTATTGACATAATACCTTCATAAGCGACGCTCGGGGGCAGGCAATGTCATGGGGCGTTGTGTTGAAGTAACATGCTATTATTATATTTGTTACAAGATTGCATTTTTGTATTTAACATGTTACAGCTCCATGATCGGATGTATTGGTATGTACTGTTGCGTATAATCTCGCCTATATCAATTTCGTATTGTTCGACTGATAAAAAATCGAAGTATTCTATTTTTACACGTCTTTTCACTTTCTCTTATTTGGCGTGGTGTAGGTCAGGTACGCAGCTGAAAATATAGGTATTTTTTATATATACAGTGAAAGTTTGAGTAAAATTAAATGAGTTATAAAATGAGGACTTGATTTTGAATTAGTTGGTCGCAGGATATATATTATCTAAAGCTTCTCCGTGCTTTGAAAGGCACGTTAAGTGGTTAGTACCGGCAGCACGTGCAGTCTCGTTAACTTTTTTGTGTAAGATTGTGAAATGTCATCGCCATTGTCCAATTATCCGCGTTTCCGCAAAATCCCTGGGATTTTCACGACAATTCGTTTTATTGAATACATTGTATTTTTATTGATGACTGTATTGTATTTTGTTTTATTTCGTAAATGTTATGTCTCGGTGAGTATAACTGATGTAACAGCACCGTTGCATAGGTACCTACTTACTCGTAGGTATCATTACTGCAGATAATTAAAATTGAATTGTGTCTGCATTAGATATAATTAAATCTCAATGGGGCAGGTGTGAGACACTCGGTTTAACATCTAATTGGTTTATAGCTGAATTAACTTTATGCAGCGACGACTATTTTTCTGATGGCTGTTTGTTGCGTTGAAATAGATCGATGTTAGCAATGATACGTAATAGTTAGCAAAAAATAAGTTATTTACTGTACTTAGTGGCCTCTACCCGAAGTTGAAATAGCTCGCAAACTTTTGGTAATTTATTTGCAGTGATATCTTCAGTAATAATTTTATATAGATAAAAAGAAAGGAAACTATTCCTAGAATATAGTAAAAAAGTGGTGGAGAGTTATTGAGAGAAATAAAGACTAGAAATGTAAATATACGTTAAATCTGTAAGACAAATAGAAATAAGATGTCAAAGTAAGAAAGATGAAACAAATAGTTTGTAATATAGACTTATAAGATATTTAAACAGAATACAAGACGAAATGAAATAGTATGTAGGAAAAAAATAAGAGAGAAAAAAAAAATGTGGTGCAAAAGAACGAGCTCCCAGTGAGGGAAAAATCTAAGAAAGAAAAACGAGCCGAATTAAATAAAAAATAAAAACTTTTAAAGATACTCGTACGGATAGGTTAGACACTCTGCAACTTCTGCGCACTTTTTACCGTCTTTAGAGAACAGGGCCGTTTCAAAAGCCTTTTCAGCTGATTGACAAGTTGAGTGGACGTTTGAATGGAAAACAATTTTTTCCGCGCAGACTTGTTCCCTATAATTATGCGTGCAATGTCAACATTTGTAATACGAGACCCGTGGCCATCGAAAAATATTCTTATAAACAAGTGGAAAGTGACCGAGTCCGTAAGTGATTTTTAAATTTCACTTTCGTAGGGAACGAATATTAACGAGAAAGTGAAGTGTTTTATCTGGACCTGTTCGCGAAATTTGATATGATGGCTGCGTACGCGGTTAGTTATTAGTTCGTCTAGTAATATTATATTGATCGTACGACAAATTCGAATAATCAGTTAAGGGCATGCTTGTAAACCAATAAAATAATATTTGGCATACTTAAAAGTGCTTTTTGTTAGCATTGCAATTTCTTTATAAAGCGGAGACATTACGTCTTATTTTTCAACGAGAATTTTCTGTTTTTTAAGTATACTATATAATTCATTCGTAATGTCTCCTTACGTCTTATTTTTCAATGAGAATTTTCTGTTTTTTTAAGTATACTATAATTCATATTTTGTATTGTTTGATTAAAAACTAATAGGACAAAATCTATGCCCAAATTGTTCCTTTTTTCTGTTTTATCTAAATTTACGTATACGTAAATGTGTGTTAAACTTTTAATTTCCCCCCAATGAACAAAAACTCTATTCGTGTTAGTTAAAGTATGATTTTACTCCATCTCTATTCCTCGAGAGACGAAGGCTGCTATTATTAACATTATGATATAAATCTAGAGAAAATTCCACGCGGACCAGGTAGCAGACGGGACTCGAACGACCATTATGCTTCCGCGGCCTTGTAAATCTATGCTATTATTTATTGCCCAATTTAATAATAGCATATGACAAAAAAAAGTATGTACTTATTGTAAGTATGTACCTTATGTAAATTAAGTTTGAAATTCACATGCCCTGCACCTCTAGTATAACCACCGAAACGGGATATGATAAAGCGATATATCGGCATTAACTGTCAGACTACAGTGGAGTTTGACAGAAGTCTGACAGTTATTGCCGATATATCGCTTTATCATATCCTGTTTCAGTGGTCATGTTACAGGGGCTGTCGTTGGCAAAATGGACGAACTAAATGAAAATCACCACCAAAATGTATCTACTCTGTTTTGTTTGAATAAATAAATTTCGCAAATAATAATAATGGACGCCCTGAGACAAGATGGGATGATCATATTTGTAGGCTGGCTGGAGTGGGCTAGATGAGAGTAGCACAAAATTGGGAGCAGTGGCGTGCATTAGGGGAGACCTATGTTCAGCAGTGGACGAACATGGGTAGATGATGATGATGATGAAATAAATTTCATTTCATTTAATTTCATTGATCTATAGACGGATAACCAGGACCCTGCCTCAGCATAGGCTGACATAGTGAGTAAAGGAAATACTTCTTTCACCGTGTCGGCGCTGGTATTCTGGCAGGGCCTGTGTTAGGTCGCTTTAATGGTGCGTAAAACATTTGAAAACCAAGTGAACACGAAAAACAAAACAGTAAAAAACCCACATTACCATATAGTATGTTGGTATATAATATACGTATTAATATGACAAGAATAATTAGTTGTATACTTATAATTATAATAGTATTTATAATAATACGTCTATTTAATGTAAATAAACTATGTGGTAGAGTTATTTGCCTGCCTGGCTATAAAAAAAAACAAGTGTGCTTATGACCACCACACGACTGAAGTGAAATTTCTTTAGTTCCATCTGTATGTATATATATATATATATATATATATATATATATATATATATATATATATATATATATATATATATATATAATACATAAATGTTTATAGATATACTTAAATACATATTTCATTTACTAGCCATAAGAGAAAGAAAGAAAGAAAATGTACGCGCGCACTGCTTTCTCTTGCTTATATCCCCCACTCAACTCCCGTTCGCTCACCCGATCACACTTTTCGTAACGCGTTCGCCAGCTTACTCCCCAAGTCAAGCGTGCGTAAAGAAGTTTCACTTCAAAAAATGTACCGAATTGTCTTCGCCTTAACATAATAAAAAAACATCAATCACGCATGTTCACATGTCTATAAATTATAGTCATGAATTAGGTACCGATAGTGTCATTATGCTTGCTATATATTTAGGATTTTGTTGTTTACCGATGTTGATGTTAGGGTAAATAGGATTATCTACCCAATTATGTAACTGACGGTAGTTAATGAAACTACCTACTAGAGAGCCAACTTTAAATGTAAATATATTTAGGCGTAAGGGAAAACTCGTTTTTAATCTCTTTTTGGTGAAACGAAATGCATTTCATATGTTATGCTTAAATAATATGTAAATTTTCTAATAGGATAATTTCATGGAAAGGTTGGTACTCGCATCATTTATTTGACAGGTTAACATAATCTCAGTTTCACACATTTTAGAAACGATGTCTGGGTGATTCTATAAGATTGCTGTGGTATATATTTAATCAAAATCATGTTCCTGTTTTAAGTTTAATTGTTAGTTACATACATGTATAGTCTGACAACCTCCGTGGCCGAGTGGTTTGTACGCCGGGTTTCATGGTGTCGCCGACTCGAGAGGTCCCGGGTTCGAATCCCGGTGGGGGCAGATGTTTGTGTGACGAATTGTATTTGTACTCCAGTCGTGGTATATGTATTTCTAAATAAATATACTTAAATATGTACAGTTTATGTATTTTAACCGTTACCGTAGTATCCCATAACACAAGCCTTATATTGCTTACTTTGGGGCTAGGCTAATTGGTGTGTGTTGGAAATATTTATTTATTATTATTATAGTGACGCAGTTTAGGCATTTGGGGAAATGATTTTGAATATTATTTCATTTACGTGGATATTTTATTTAATATTTTACAAACAGTTATTTTATATATAGTTGGGATAAAATCAAGAAATCTAAATCAATATCATTTATTCAGTCTAGGCAGGACTAGTTACAATCAAATTAAAAAAATGACTTCAATATGAGGTAACTCATGAACACACCTAGATATTAATAGGTTTATGCTGTTGAGGACTAACGATTATTTGGCCCGATTGTCGATGTCCGCTTCTAAATAGAATTGTATTAAGATTAAACTTTGATTGTTCCGTCAAAATACATACCGACAACATCCAGCCGGACTTCCGGTCTTATCCTATTCTAAAAGACACAGTCGATCGATGTAATACGTCCATATAAGGACACAAAAACTCATTTCTCGAGGTCATACACAGAGCAAAGTGTACGCCAAATTTTATCTCTTCATCAGTATTTACATAATATATCACGGAAATTAGCCACAATCAATCTCAATTTGACGTCGGCCATTGTGAGTTGGAAGCGTATTAATCACTAATAAATGTTTATTTATTACGGCTTGTTAGATTCTAAGCCTAATTTGACCCGAACGATCAGCGAAAGGTGACTGATGTAATACATAATTTGTCAATACGACACATAGCATGTTGTTTGCTAATAAAACAACTGGCAAATGTAACTTGAACTCTGGTCTTTTGGACGTTTTGATCTCATTGTTTGATTTGGGAAGATTTAGTTACAGTGGTGGATGTGTGCATGCATGGATTGGAGTTGATTCCTGTCACCGGAGTTATAAGTGGACGAAAAGACGATGATGTGTGTTGCGCTTGTACGTGTTGAAATAATCCCTAAGTTACAACATTTTAGTTACGTTTTTGGTATAAGAAATGTCTGCAATAATTGATGATATTCATCAACACGGGTCAAAAATAAGAAAACGTTGTACTTGAATGCTTAACTACGAAGTTGCTTAAGTGGTATGGTCTCAGGACAATGATATACTGGTATAAATAATAATTTATTTATTTCAGATAACTATGATCCATATTAATTTGTTAAATGGTTATTTACGAAGTTGCTTAAGTGGTATGGTTTTAGGACAATAATATACTATTATAAATAATAATAATTTATTTATTTCAGATAATTATGATCCATATTTGTTAGTAGACTTACTCAATGTTAGTAGTGTATGTTTTGTAGAAGTAATAATTATGAAATTGCAATTAAAAATAGTATTACTAATAATTAACAGGTATATTTGAGTAAATATTGTTAAGCACAGAGCGCTACCGCTTAAAGATCGATACTTAAGCGTGGCTGCAACACTGCGTTATCATTGAATATGCTGCACATCCCTTAAGAGAACTTTCAAATTTTTTGCAAAAAATCGTAATTTTTGAGCGCCTCGTTTACCCCCGTAGAAAAGATATTGACTATTACCAATAAAAGTAAACAGTAGATTTATTCTTCCTATTGTAAGTTAATCTAGAATATTTGCAAATACTATTTTCCTTTTTTTTGTACTGATCGTTCTACCGCAGCTAGTTTACGGAAAAAACGATAATATGCACAACTTCAAACGCCTGAATCTCTTAATAATGTTCAATAAATTAGATCAAATTAATTATAACGACATCAGAAATATGTCTTTGTTTAACATAATCTATTAGAATTTTGATTTTCCATCTCCTTAATTACCAAAAAAAAACATCTAACCTCCGTGTCTTTCCCAAAAAGCCATGCAGGTTTACCCGTATTTTGATATTGAATTAAATAGAATTACTATCAAAAACTTTCATAAAACTAATCTACCATTATTGAACTACTAAAATATTTATATATTTTTATAATTAGTTCATTAATAATTATTTTATAAGACTCGAAACATCACCCATAAAATGCAATATTACTAGTGCAAATCTACCTAAGCGCTGATCAAAACGGCAGCGGCTCAATTTTGTAAAAGGGCTCTTAAGTTAGTTGCCCTTAAAATAGTAATATTAAAAGTTAACACAGTAAATTTTCACTGGGGCTTGTTAATTTAATAACCTGCTTACTAATAGCCGTGTAACATGGTTCATGGTTTTTGTCGCGCCCGCCCTTGGTAATTGTTAATCTTTAACCCATTGTGGAAATATACGTGCGTAACGTTTACAAAATCTGTTATATATTTTTTTGTATTATTTTGGTGGTATTAATAAAAATTAGTTTCACTCTAGATACATTTCAACATAGTTATCATGAAGGACGGAAAGATAAATTTCAAATCAAAATTAATTCGGTACTAATTCCCTTTCTGATTACCTACTTTCTGATTTGTAATTTGTGTAATTTTAACTAAAAGTGCAAAGAAAAACAAAAAAAATAGTGTGCACGGATCACACATCTGAAGTGAAACTTCTTTTCTTAAATAACCTAACATTAGGCGGTGCATAGGGCAAAGGGGAATGGAGCAGTGGACGTATATCTCATGTATATGTATATACATGAGATATACGTCCACAGTAAAACCCGTTTAAGACGACTTCACAGGGACTCAACCAAAAACGCGTCTTAAGCGGGAAAGCGTTATATGCGGGATAAGGAAATTTCGAATTTGTATGTACAACATTTAAGAAATGTATGTTATAAAAAATATTATCTCTTATCTATTAGACAAGTCCGTCCGTCCGTCCGTGGTGCTGTTTCAGCGGCCAAACCGTAAGAGATAGATAAAGAGAATGTTTAAGTTATAAGTTGAGAATAGTCTGATAAGACTACAAACCGGATGTGAGTAACGTAGCACTTCCGGTTTTCGAGAAATCACGTGATTTCTATTTCAAACGAAACCACACAAAATCTCCGAAGTTCTCAATTAATTAAATACTTTTTTTTTATTTATTTTTTTGGTGAACATTTGGTTCACTGGTTTGCTAGTCTCTTATCTAATAGACAAATCCGCCGGTCCGTGGTGCTGTTTCAGCGGCCAAACCGTAAGAGATAGATAAAGAGAATGTTTAAGTTATAAGTTAAGAATAGTCTGATAAGACTACAAACCGGATTTGAGTAACGTAGCACTTCCGGTTTTCGAGAAATCACGTGATTTCTATTTCAATCGAAACCACACAAAATCTCCGAAGTTCTCAATTAATTAAAGATTTTTTTTTTTGGTGAACATTTGGTTCACTGGTTTGCTAGTTATTTATTATTACGTTATTTAAATTAATCACTTATTTTAGTTTCTCAAAAAGATTTCGAGGCATTAGCAATGACACTTTTTATTGAATGCAAGTTTTTAATTTTTGTTTTTTTTATAATAGGTCGTTCACTCTGTCCATAAAAAAGAAGTGGCTTTGCTATTCTATGCGTTATGACTTAAAGAAACTAAACAGTTATTTCTTCCCTGGGGCCATATCGGGCGTGTAACTCAGTGGTAGAGCGTCTGCTTGGCATGCTGGAAAGCCTTGGGTTCAAATCCCAGCTACTCCATAACTGTCTTTTGGTAGGCACTAACAACAACAAAATCTGTATTATCAGTTTTATTGTTCTTTTTTGTCAAAAGCAGTCCTTAGAGCGAGGTCACAACACCAAGTTGCGACGGCGCGTGTCAAAAACTACGTCGCATCGCGATAAGATGCGATAACGGTACGAAAATATTTTCATAGAAATGACCGCATCGTATAATTCCGCGATATGTACGACACGTCGTAAATTTCTACAGTACGACACGCCGCAATGAAGTGTTGTGTTCTCGCCTTAACCTATGGTTTGATTAATAGTAAGATACTTATACCTTTTGTATCAGTATACTATGAAAAGTAATTTAAAATGTGTGCTTTTTAAATAAAATTTTGGAATGTGCTCATCTGAATCAGACCTTCTATTTGATACCACGTAAGAATGGAGAATATTTATTCCCAATTTAAAATGGCGTCTTATATTATACTTCCAACATTTTGTTTTTTTTAGTAAAAAATCATAATCCGTGTTGCTTAGGTTGATATAAAGATTCTAACGCTCATCTCAGTATGTTGAAGCATCATTTAGACTGTATTTTGGGATTGAGAAACGTATATATACAAACACACAATGTTTAAATTAAACAACGAAAACCTACATTTAGTTGAATCAAAGATAGTCTTAGGTATAACCATAGACTCAAAATTATAATGGTATCCTCATATATCTCTGCTAGCTGGCAATCTTAGTTCAGCAGCCTATGCCATACGTAAAATAATACAACTTACTGATGTAGCTACTGCTAGAACTGTATATTATATGTACTTCAGTTACTTTCATAGTATTGTATTCTATGGTATTATTCTCTAGGTTACAGCAGCCGATATTGAAACTTTATTTATCTTGCAAAAAAGAGCTCTAAGGGCTATTTATCAAGTAAGCTCTAAAACATATCTTAGAGAAATTTTTAAAGAAATCAGGATTTTGACTGTTGCTTCACAATTTATTTATAATCGTATAAGGTAAGTGATACAAATAAAGCCTACCTAATTTCAAACTCTCATATCATAATAATTATTCGAAGAAGATGATAAATAAAAGCAAGGCGTTATTCCTTGGTTCATAAATTTTAAGTAATTAAGAAAACATATAACAATCTATTATCAGAAATCACTTAAAAGGGCATATTTTGGAACCTTATAGCCTTAGGCCTTTTAAATACATAGTGACCTAACAAAGCCTATGCACTTAAATTATAGGAATATTGTGTCAGCTTTTAATATGCCGACACTGTATGAAATAAAGCGGGGAGAAAAAAGCAGCCCTTGCTGAATTTCTTGCCGGTTCTCTTCAGAACAAGATCGCCCACCGTGTTTTGCGAACCGATGGCGTAGTTTTAGACTTTCACATGTGCTTGTAAAAGCCTAAATTAAATAAATTGTTTTTAAATTTGAATTTTTACATATTTTACATGAACTCCTTTTATTTGAGCAACGTGTAAAACCAACATTAATGGGAACAAATTTTCCTCATTATACAGTCATTATGTTTGTGCATATGTTTCAGGAGTAGTGAAATCATCTCTATTTTCCTTTCCCCTATTTGCCTATCTTTTATAAGTGAAGTGAGTCATGAGGGGAGCAGCGTTGTTATGGTAATGGCCTCTCATCTCAGCAGAGGAGATGTGGCGGCGAATCGTCTGGTACAAGGGAGGAACAGGGTTTTTACCGCGCGTCATGGCTCTCTACGAGTCATTTCAATGAAAATAACCGAACGAACAGCTAATAACAGACAAGGTTTTAAGGCTGATATATAACTCTATCTTTCTTAGAATTCTTTTTTTTAAATCCATTTGAAGGGTTATTGGTGTTTGAAGTGAAATCATTAAATGTCACGTCCGTTCAGAATTATGTTAGCTGCATAGAGCAACACGCTGCCCTTAGCTGTATTCAATTTATATTATAAAATTGTATTTTGTTGAAGTAGGTAAATATTAAGATGATTTTAAGTTTTTAGACATAAAATATTTTAGGCTTTTGTTATTTATGTAAATGTTTCTATGTATATAATAAATAAATAAATGTAATAAAAAATACATTTAATAAAAATTGTTTAAGCGCTACTACTATGAAACTTCACTAATACTTTAAGTAAGTACGTAGTACTACATCTCGTTTTTTTTAATTCATTCGCTAGGCTTTTGATGTAATTTATAGTGCAGCTTTTTCTTAATTGGAGTGCTTGTTAAAAGCTTGTACTTGCGCTTAATAAACGCTAAATGTTTAATGGGAACGAAGTAATTATTTAATTAACATAAAATAATAAGATTTTGTCACGGCAATCATAGGGTTATTCAACCTGAAAACCCGGCCAAGTGCGTGTCGTGCCATGCGCAGGGTAGGGTTCTGTAGTTGCCTGTAGTTAACACAATATATTTGAGCATAATATATTCTTTATTTTCTGTATCCGAAATTAGAAAAACCAATTGATATCAATCTATGATATCTGACGACCTCCTTGGCCGAGTGACGACCTCCTTGGCCGAGTGGTTTGTACGCCGGGTTTCATGGTGTCGCCGACTCGAGAGGTCCCGGGTTCGAATCCCGGTGGGGACAGATGTTTGTGTGATGAATACGAGCATTTGTACTCCAGTCATGGATGTTTAATAAGTATTTCTATATAAATATACTTATATATGTACAGTATATGTATTCCATCCGTTACTCTAGTATCCCATAACACAAGCCTTATAGTGCTTAGCTTGGGGCTAGGCTAATTGGTGTGAGTGTTGGAAATATTTATTTATTTATTTATTATTATTTATATGTATCTCAACTAAAATACCTTAACCAAAGTCCCAACTAAAAATTAATTCGATATTAATATTTTTTTTAATACGAATGATAACCGCCGATTCGTTTTTGTTTCCTCCCAGGCGGTGGAGCGGGTGTTAAACCCTGATAGATACCCTACAACCGGCTGCAAGGTTATATCAGACTCATACTGACAAAGGCCCGTATTACAGAATGACAACTAAGTGTTGATCTTTACTTGAGTACAGTTAGAAAGGGATGTCGCTATGTGCTATATATGGCGACATCCCTTTCTAACTATGCTCAAGACTAGATCAATCACTGAGAATCTTTCTATAATACGGGCCTAAGACACACTCGTTTATGCTTATGGCCAGAAGGGCCTTACAAGCTTCATCTGAAGCGATCATCCCCTGAGAAGGGGATGATGCGGTTTAACCGCCGATCTTTTCAAGTGCTTATATACTTTTTATAAAAACGTTACTTTAGCGCGACTCAGAAGCCGTTGCCGTTGGTACTCGCGGTAGCGTTGTGGAATTTATTTTATTTTGGTTTTTAAATAAAAGTTCAAATTTGTCCATGTTGTTACAAAGATCTTAGTAAGAAATTTATAATTAATAGATACAAACATGACCCTGCTAGGGCATTGCAAATACTAAATAAACATAAACGTTTTCGTAACATCATGTACTATGTACTATCACTATTTAAAAATTATCGTTATTCATTAATTATCATTATTTATTAATAATCATAATTATTTATTCATTATCGTTAATTATTAATAATTTATTAAGATTATTCATTTAAATATACTTGCAGCGCATAAAAACATTATTTAACAAGATATTCTTTTAGCATTAACTTAAATTTATTTGTTTTAATCTCTTCTATAATATTTCTAGGTATAAATTTTTACACACATTGACAGGGGGGGGGGGGGGGACCACTTGGAAACATTTCTAATTTGCAGGTTAGTTGAGCTAATTTATTTTGTGGTTTAAGAATTTGAGGACTTTTGTAATACGGAAAGAACTCAGCGTCCTTTCTAACAAATTGGCACACGGCGTATTTTTATGGGGATGCTAAGGTAAATATATTGAATTTGGCTAAGTACGGTTGGCAGCTATCCATAACTCATAAATTGCCTAATATTCTTATGCACCTTTTTTGCAGTCGGAAAAGTTTATCCACTCTTGTACCACTTCCCAATATGCCATAGGTCAGCCATGAATGTGCATATGCATGGTAAGCATTTTTCGCTGATTCAAAGTTAGTTAACTTTTTAAGTTCCCGTAATGAAGGATTGCATCAGAAATGAGGTAATCCGATAGAGAACCAGAGTCATTGACATAGCCCACCGGATTAGCAAGTTGAAGTGGCAGTGTGCTGGCCATATTTGCCGAAGAACCGATAACCGTTGGCGTAGACGAATTTTGGGGTGGAGACCGGGTCTAGGCAAGCGCAAGGTGGCTGGCAGGAGCTGGATGCGAGTAGCCCAAGATCAATCTGAGTGGCGTGCAATTGGAGAGGTCTATGTCCAGCAGCGGACTAGGATAGGCTGTTGATGATGATGATTGCATACGAAAATCTCAATTTAATAGCAATTTTATCTACATGTACTTTAAATTTTTTCGTTTTTTCAAGATTTTGTTGCAATGCAAGGTTTTACACAAAAATAACTTGATCTTTGTCACTATTAATGTTTTCTTCCAAGGAATTTTCAATAGGTAAGAAATTTTCTTTAACTAAAGTTGACCGACTATTACTCTTAAACAAACAAATCTATCTTAACCGTTATAATTTTCCTTAAAACTTCATGAAAGGCACTACAGCTTTTAGAGAGAGGATCCCTAAATCGAAAAATAGTCTTAGGAACCCCTTAGTCATTTTAAAGGTGCTATTCAACGATATCTCTCACGATGGGGTAGATGATGAAAAAAAAATCATCCCCAGGTTACTTTTTTTTTTTTTTTTTTTTTTTTTTTTTTTTTTATAGATAGGTCCGACAAATGACTCCACCCCACCTGATGTTAAGTGGAGGTGAAGTCCAGACGCGAAGATAGCTGATACAGCAGTTCTACCTGCCACACCAGCCATCCTCACCCTGCCGGCCTGCATGTTGCTTCTTCAACTGCCACTTTAGGGGTGATGGGGAGCTACCATAAAACATTATTTTTCAAAATTTAATTCTACCTTTTTGTCAGCGTGATCGATATACATATATAATATGTACCTATTGATTTGAAGTAGTAAATTATATGTAGTGATTATTTAATATAATATTAAAATTAAGCCTATTTTGCCTGAAACACAGGATATCCTAGTTCGGACACAGTGAGTAATAACACTGAAGAACAAAATTATGACCTGTATTGTTAATTTGATTTAAATAAGTATCTCTATGTGTAATGTTGACTAACATATTTCTTAAGTGACAATTGTAACTAACAAGATTGATCAATGTAATGTTTTAATAAATTTGACGACCTCCTTGACTGAGTGGTTTGTACACCGGGTTTCATGGTGTCGCCGACTCGAGAGGTCCCGGGTTCGAATCCCGGTGGGGGCAGATGTTTGTGTGATGAATACGAGCATTTGTACTCCAGTCATGGATGTTTAATATGTATTTCTTTGTAAATATACTTATACATGTACAGTATATGTATTCTATCCGTTACCCTAGTATCCCATAACACAAGCCTTATAGTGCTTAGCTTGGGGCTAGGCTAATTGGTGTGAGTGTTGGAAATATTTATTAAAAAAAAATGATTTGATTTGAATATCTTCACAAAATTACAGCTCTCTCGTGTTAATAGCCTCCAAGCAAAACCGGGGACGGACAGACGGACATGACGAAACTATAAGGGTTCCTTGTCAGGACTACGGAACTCTAAAAACGCATTAAAGTTGTAAGTAAAATTACTTACGCGTATCACATTTAAAGATGTTTAGATTTTTTTTTGCGCTTTATTGGTTGTAAATTAAAAATTACGATTGTGATAAATCGGCTAAGTGGGTTAATGTTGGTGGAGTTAAAATTTTATATCATGTTTTATGGCATAACTATTATATGAAAAGGTGTATGTACACGAGTTTTACGACATCGCCTTTACAGTTGTTAAGCCTGCTTGGAGTCAATCATATTTTAAATGCTATGAGAATGCTATAATATATAAAGACCTCCGTGGAAGAGCTTAGCGGATCTTCTATTATTAGATCCTGCTTTCATTTACAGTTCGGGTGTATAAGGAAAAATAGAATGTGACTAGCGGACCGCCATCGCTTCGCTTCGGTGTAGAGCTGAAGTGTAGACTACAGTTTTTGTTCTCAGGCTTGTATTATACACAATGACATTCATCAATGATTCTTCTTATACCTGCATGCAAAGTCTCAGCCCGATCGGTTTAAAATTGACAAAGTTTCATACAAACTTGCATTCCCTATTTTATCCCCTTGGGGGTAGAATTGATTAAAATCCTTTCTTAGCGGATGCCTACATCATAACATCTACCTGCACACCAAATTTCAGCCCGATCCGTCCAGTGGTTTGGGCTGTGCGTTGATAGATCACAATGTCAGTCAGTCAGTCACCTTTGAGTTTTATATATATAGATAGATTTTAGTTGTTAGGAACTGGCCATCAGGTTGGACTTTTAATGTCTTTAATATGTCTACGTTTTCATGTTCATTTTTAGGGTTCCGTACCTCAAAAGGAAAAAAACGGAACCCTTATAGGATCACTTTGTCGTCCGTCCGTCCGTCCGTCTGTCAAGACCGTTTTTCTCAGAAACGCGTGGAGGTATCAAACTGAAATTCATTCTAATACTTATGTCTACTGTCTCTTGGAGCTGTGAAAAAAGCAAACTTCTAAGCCAAAGCAATCAAAAGGTACAGCCGTTTAAGCCGCAAATTTTCGAAACTACCACGGGAATCAAAACCTACAGGGTACTTCCCGTGAACAAAGAATCTTGAAATTTGGTACGAAGTAACGTCTTATAGTACAGATAAAGTAAAAATTTCGAAAACCGTAAATTTTTAGTTACATATTTTCGAAAATTTTAAAGTTATAAGGGAAACCTCTTTTCTCATGAACGCGTAGAGGTATTAAATTGAGTTTGTACAGAACCCTCGGTGCGCGAGTCCGACTCGCACTTGGCCGGTTTTTTTTTGTATCTTGCTGTCGTCTGCCATTTGTATATTGTAAGTTTTCCTATATTACTTTCCTTAGTTTGAGCCCTTTTATTTCCCCATTCCGTCTGTAATAATATGTAGTTGTTTCTCACTAGGCTGAATAAAGAAATTGTGATAGTACGAGAGCTTTGCCGTTGGTGGAACGTTTGAGATTTTATCTTGGACTGAGGCCGGGACTCCACCAAAGCGGAGCCGAGACGAGCGGAGAGATGTTTTTTAAAAATCCAATATAATTGTGTTTTTGACACATCTCCTCTCCGCTCTACTTCAGTGGAGATCGCTGTCCGGAGATGTGTAATATTTGTATGGCGCGATGGAAGTGGAGATGTGAGCTGTGCGTTGACGACGCGCAGTGGAGACGAGACTCCCCCGTGTCAGAATGCGTACTGAGTACTCAACACCTCGCACCCGAGCTGAAAAACATCTCTTCTCGCACAGCACACCGCACATATCTCTGCTTTGGTGGAGTCCTGGCCTTATGGGAGGGTAAGATTATTATATTTATATTTATATTTATGCATAAGTCTGCAATACTTGTCTGTTACAGTACAGATAGTACATATTACCTCTCATACTTCAATCATTAAGTGGGACGAAGTCTAAACCTAACCTATTTTAAGTGAAATAAAGGACTTTGTATTATATATTTCTTAGGTTTTCACGCACATCACTCATTAAATAAAACTAGTTTTAACGGGTTAATGCACGAAACTTTATTTATTTATTGACGCTTCGCAGCCTTTTCAGGTCTGCTTCGTCAGAATAATGTTATTTTTTTTCGACAAAATTAAATAAAACATCCATATTCTGACGAAGCAGACCTGAAAAGGCTGGGAAGCATCAATAAATAAATAAAGTTTCGTGCATTAACCCGCTAGAACTAGTTTTATTTAACTTTGTATTACCTTAACACATTAAGCCGGAGTCTGAAATAAGAATTTATTGTTGTTTTTATTTTTTAAGCATTTTACTGCTGGATGGCTGAATCTAAAGAAAAGTTTACTAGAAAAATATCCACGCGGCCCAGGCAGCAGACGGGACTCACACCCGCACCCTTCGCTATCCAAAGATAAGATTTTATTTTTAGACAGCGATAAGTTTATATTTCGACTAAATGACATCCAGGTAATAAGTTATTTAAAGTTTTCGTTTTTCTAAAAATCTATTAAGATATGGTGAGTCCGTTCCATACCTTAAAATGGAAAAATGGATCTCTTATAGGGGATAATACCCATGCAGATTTTGAGACTTTTTCACTCTATTTGCAACTTTTAGTGGTTCAATTCTGAAAAAACCTGAAAGAATTGTTTACTCATTTATCGATAGCAGTACCCCCTGAGAAGTTTCGGATCAAAATAATTTAACTAATCTTGTTTTCCCATACAAAATTTGGACGCCCGTTTCACCCTCTTAGGGGGAAAATATGGAATTTCTTTCTTAGTGCACCCTAGACCTCATAGGGTTTCGAGTTAATCCAACCGCGCGTTAAAATTCATCCTTCTTCCGACAACCTTAATTCCATTTTCGAGGGTATATTAGGGAACATAAAAATGGTAAACTTAATAATTTATTTAGATATGTATTCGTGTCAAGTTTCAAGTCTATTAACCAAGGAATACAATTTTTCATACAAACTCTTATCTACTTTTTTACCCTTAGGAGTAGAATTTCAAAAAATATAGATACATGTTATTCTTTTCTTCTGATCTCAAGTATAAATACCTACTGAGTTTCGAGTTAATCGAATGTGAGTTAAATTAATTCATATAAAAATTTCGGGACCCTCCAATCCCCTTTTAGGTGGTGGTTTAGGAAAACTAAAAATGACAAACTTATTTTGATAAGTATTCGTGCCAAGTTTCAAATCTATTAACTCAAGGAATAAGTTTTTTCATACAAACTTTCATTCTGTATTTTAACCCCTTCGGGGGTTAATTTTGAAATATCCTTTCTTAGAGCACCCCTAAACCTCATAAGGGATCTAAGGGGCCAAATGTAAAGTCTTCTAGACCTAGTGGTTTGGGCTGTGCGTTGCTATGTCACTCAGTCAGTTTCTTCTTTTATATATAAGGTTGGGAAAAAAGTTTCTTCGCATTTTATATGAAATTCAAAACATTTTTACAATGTACAAATACAAATGGTACGGCCAAAGAGATTTTATTACAAGTTCTTACATACAATAATGCGAAATGAATATCGCCTTGAATAATATTTGATCTTCTTGGCATCGTAATTTTTGATTTCCATTAGCTGCGCTTGATTTGATATAGAACTACCATGCCCATGCTCTACGTTGTCGAACGAACCCAAAACAAAAGGTTATCCGTGAAAAACTACTCTGATAAATAAGCTGTGATTTTTAAAAAGTTATTCGTAGACATTGAACAGGTCGAAATATCACGCAGAGAAAAGGCACATAAGTAAGTATTGCAACACAAAAAACAACAATCTGTACAATTATCCGATTAATTGATTAATAAGGACAGCGCGCTTTACTTTTTAATTTTTATCGATACTCAATCAAAGTCTTTACACAGAAACATACCTAAATGGCGTAAGTGAGACATAAAATTGTTTTGTAACTTACGAGCCTACACAAGAGTCACTTTCAGTACTTGATACCTACATTTATCTCACGGTCCATGTAACATATTGATTGATAGGTTATAAACGGGCCGTGTTCAGTTTGTTTGCCAATTAAGGCAGTGTTACATCCAGTTGCGACACACGTACAAACACACTTGATAGCATCACAGCTATTCAGTTTGTTAACTGTCGAATTATGACTTGAGGAGGGCCACCAATTAGTCGTTGCTGTTGCTTAAGAGCAGCAATGTACATGCCGTTTTGAACCAGTGGGTTAAGAATAATATGATAACGGAAGTAAGTACTATGGAGTTCTACCCAGAATGGATAGAACCTGGGGACGTAACTCTTCAGTAAAACAACTAGACGATAGTTATTATTTTATATTATCATTCAGGCGAATATAAAGAATTTTATCTAAATACGAGAGGTTTTCTTGGTGCCTGAAGATCTAATCTTGAATGGGACCTTCTATCAAAAGACAGACGATTCCTTATTTCAAATCTTAAAATCATGACATTAACTTTTTAATATAACTGCCAACCGTAGGCATTGCAAAAGCAAAGAGTTTACCTAAACAAGGAGGTTGTAACGTCACGGACGTTACAGTACAGTACCCCTAGCACGAACCGAATATCGAATTCGTATCGTTTGCGAGTCCGAAATGTCATTGTCAAATTTTGTATGAAAACTTGAACAGCAGCGCCATAACTTATGTAAAGAGAACTAAAAATCAGTACACATTTGACAATGACATATCGTATTCGCAAACGATACGAATTTGATATTGGTTCGTGCTAAGGGTACAGTAGTGATATTCTGTAAGAATAAAACTTTGATTATTTTTTCATCTACTTCCACAATGCATGTGTGTCGTGCGATCCGTCGGGCGTGGTAGACAGTATGGCACTGGCTGGTCCAATTCGTTGCGGAATACAATTACTTTTCATTTCGGCTTCCGCGGTGGGATTTAAAATTAGAACACGAATTACAAATAAATTTCAAATCACACCGGCGAATTCTGCGGTAAAAAGTGAGATTGTTCTTAGAGAATAGCACCACAGAACTGATAATATAGAGCCACACATTTTCACCAATACCACATCGCTCAAATTTCTTTCACCCATTTCGTCCAGTTCTCATCCGTTGAGCATTTATGTTATAAAAGGTACTAGGTAGTGGGCGTATTAAGAAAGAAATTGACATATGTTTCGAATTGCTCCAGTTTTCATTTTTACCCATATGGCAGGTATAGTAGTATAGGTTTTAATCTATAGGAAAGTTTTATCCAAGTAAATAAACAATCAATACTTAGTTATGGTTTTATTTCAATTCGAATTTGAAGGTTTATATTGATTCACGCGTATTAAACGACTCGACTGAGAATCAAAGTATGAACTGAACAATTGAAAACACACGATAGCTATTCAACAATCAGGGTATTAATTTATTGGATTAATTATAGTAGTTTATCTGTAATAATAGTGTCAACGTGTTGACAATGTTTCATTTTAATTAGACGGTTGAACAGTAAAGTAGTATTTCGAAACTGCAAAATTTTCTCAACTGATTTTCAACCTTAACTCATTCGAATAACCTTCAAAATCGATGAAAGAAACTCGGTAACTATGTGATCAATTGGAATGGAAAAATTAACACCATCACTGTGCAGAATTGAAGTGACATTTAACCTTCTTGTTTCACTAAACTGGGTAATCATTCCCAGGTGACATAATCGTCACATAACGAGTGACCACTAACCGTACTTAACACACACGCAATTCGCTAATTTCATTATAATTGCACACTTAAGGAGCCATGTGTGAGAATAGAGCTCAGTTGTTAGGGCATGCGCACAGTGGACGGTAAACTCTAAGTGCCACAACGCATGAGTCGCTAACCGCGGCGGAAGGCTGTTTGCGCGGATTTTAATAAGTATGGCTCACCCGCGCGGTTACGCGGATGCCAGTGCGTTGTATATATATACATATACCTATAATTATGTCTATATAAATAACATCTGCGCGACCACCATCCGTCGCGGATAACGCCTCGTGCGTTCTTCAGGTAACTTAAAAGTTATTGTTTTAATAAAATTGAGCCGTCGCGAGATGCCTCGTAATATATCGAAACTTATTTGAAAAGATATTTAAATAATGAGATAGGAGTGATCATTAGAACAGCGGAGCTCTAACAAATGCTGATTAATTTATGGTACACATTACAAGCTGACTGCTTAAGCTTTTTGGTATTTAATATTGAGCGTCGCCACTCAACAGTTCTCAACCGTTCTCACACCCAACGGAAAAGATGTTACACATCGAATCTTTCTGTAGCCTACCTAAGTGGATCAATTTCCTAGTAAACTCTGTCTGGTGATAAAGGATGATTGATGCGGAATTAATATCCAAAACATTAACCCAAGTGAATTTCAATAACGCTTTACGTCTGGGATGGAGTAATGCAGTTTCAGTTTCTTAAGTTAATTGGAATATGAGATGTGAAAGAAAGATGGTAAAAAATACGATCTGACCAGAGTTTAGTTGACTACCTACATACTCGTCTTTTCACAAATTTAGTAATAACCTGTAATAACTATGCTAAGCTTTTCTGTCCCTGCAATGTGCTACTGAAAACCTTTAAAATATCCCAGTATTTAACTCTTTGTAAATAGGGGAATGAATTAGGAAAACATTGTGAGCTTTTGGAAGTATTCCCAGTAAACTAAATCATAAATAATATAATATCTCCTTACAATTGAGGTAAACTATGCATCATCTCAGAATTATTTTAACGTGCAAGTTGCCTAAAGAGAACTCCGAGATTCTTATAATCTATTACATAAGGACTAAATCACACATTTGACAGAGGAGTGGAGTCGTAATAAAATCGTAGACATAATAATCTGTGCACCCTTTCATTTGCAGCAGTAATAGCTGCTCGGTAAAAGCCTCATTGGTATAATGAAAAATGTTCATAGATTAAGCGTTTCGTATTTGCTCCAGGCTGTATGTGCTGACTTATAATTGGTGCGCGGTTTGAGATAGTAAAAATTTAGTGGTGATTCTTCCGTGTTTCACAATACTGGATATTAAAGATAACGATATGTGGCTAACATCCTAAATGCGTTTATAAAATTCGTGATAACACCACTTACTTAGTTTAGTTAGCTATAATGGCCTTATCTGCTTGCTCGTCTAGAAACTAATGGAAAACGTTTATGGCGCATTCAGCTTATAATTGATTCTGTCTTGGAGATGCATAAAATCTCATGAACATACTTTGCTACTTTTTAATAGAACTTGAGTCTATATTTTTATTTAAACTCTATTTTTTTAAATATGTCAGTAATATGTATCCTTTTCTTAGATCTTGTAAATAAGAACAGCGTATTCGAAAATAAATTATTATTATATAGTACGGGACACTCAGAAAGTTTTGAGAAACTAAAAAACTAACTTATATGAAAGAAATATTTTTATTAAATCTAGTTCAAAATACTCTCCACCAGCCTTTATACAAAGTTTTTATGCGTCTGAACCAATTTTCAAATAATTTTTGCCAGTCCTCCGCAAACACCTCTTCCATGGCGTTCAAAAGCTTCTTCCGGCGATGAAAACTGTATCCCTTTGAGCTGATTTTTTATTTTAGGGAATAAAAAAAAGTCACACATCAGGACGGAGCCATATCAGGACTGTAAGGAGGTTGTCCCAAGGCTCTGACTGGTGTGGAGTCCAGGAAGTCCTTCGTTTTGATCGAAAAGTGCGCGGGCGCATTTTCGTGGTGAAGAAGTACCCTGCGGAGCCAGGTGTTAGGTCGCTTGTTGCTCATTGCAGAAAAAACTTCTGGCAGGTATTTTGTGCTATACCATTCGGCGTTAATGCTGCTTTGGTCTCGAAGTGGAATTGAAATTAGGAACCCCGTCAAAGTGAAGAAAACTAGCAATCAAAATTTTCCCTGCGCTCCTCGATCGCTTCACTTTCGTAGGCGTTGGTTCATTTTGAAACAGCCAAATTGTCGAGTGACGCTTTGTTTCTGGATCGTATGGATAAATCCAAGATTCGTCACCTGTCACAATATCGTAAACGCGCCATGACGAGCCTGCATAAATTTTTTGTATCATATTACTGCACTAATCCACACGGGCCTGCTTCTGAGCTTCGGTGAGGTAGTGCGGCACCCAGCGGGAAACTATCCTTCTTACGCAAAGGTGCTCGTGCAAAATTTTGTGAACACTTCCTTAACACATCTGAAGAGTATGCTGAATCGCTTCGTATGTAATTCGTCTGTTTTCTTGATTTTTTTTACTGCCAGCATACTTTCTTCTGTGACAGCCGTCGTAGGACGATCACTCATTTGTTCATCCCCCAAGTAAGACACCAAGTTACAATAGCGTAGATCGTTGCTTTTGAAGGTCCTTCATCCATAAAAGCGGTTCGAAGTCGATCAAATGACTCATCAGGTTTTAAGCCACATTTAAAATCGTAATAAATCATAGCATGAAAATGTTCTCGATGCAGATCAATTTTTCAATGAGACAAGAAAAAATTAGTTGGCTCTCGAAAAAATGCAGAGGGAAATTTGAAAATCGAAAAGTCGTATTTTTACTTTTAAATAATCGATGTTTTCAAAATAATTACAAGTGGCCAGTGTCTTATACATAAAAACTATTTTTTGCAAAACTTTCTGAGTGGCCTGGTATGTTAATAATATTGTATGTTTTTTACATAGATAAATGATTGGGCTTCACTCGACTAGATACCACGCTATCAAAAACAACAGCTCCGTAAATGCGGTAACTCATTATTGTAGTGTGTGTATGTCAATTTGCAAGGATTTTATTGTATATCAAAAATCGTGTTGCCAGCTGCTAAACTGCTACCCAAGTAATAGGGAAAATATTGTATGCTGTGTTCTATTGGTTATAAATTTAGGTGGTTATAATTTATATATAACGGGTTATAAATGTAGCTTATAAAATACTTAAAGAAGATGCACTTTATTAAATGTGAATATATCAATATTTAAAAATAATATATTAGTCGTAGGTTTCTTCTTCAGTAAATGGAAGAGGTGTATTATTACGCCTGTTTTTTTATTTACATGTTATATTTAGTAGTGTATTACGATACAGGTGTGCTGAATTAGTCATTAAATACGAGGCATTATTGTAAACGCGATCCGAAGGCGAGCGCGGTAAGGAAGCTGTGTGTAATTAATGATCTCGTCGTATTTTTTTTAACACAATTGCGAGGAAAAACATCCTTGTATTGTTAGTAACTTTTAAAAAGTTCACTGACCTTTATTGCCAAGTATCGAATACTTCTTCTTGCAAAAACTTCAACATCGGTTGGTGACGATATTTTTGACATTTGTCCAATATATCCTCCGGATCGTCTATTTAGAAATGCCGTATGTTTACTATATGTTTAACTTTGCTTTTGGTCTTTACGGTGCTTTTTAACATGGAGTATATACACCATAGCTGGGCTTGTATTTTTTTGCCAGTTCTTTGAAGTAGGCTAAAAATACGTTCTCCGAATATGACTTGGCGTTTTTGCTGTTTTGACTGATTGAAAGTTTCGTCAGCCGCCAGGTATTTTTCTCTGGATTTTGGCGATTTGAGTAAATCCCAAAATCCCCGATTTTAACTTCGGCTCCCTGATTCTTTTCCTTATAGTGATTTTTCCTTAAAAATGTCTTCGTCTTCTAATAGTAGTAGTGTATAGCAACTATTATATAAGTCAAAAAATATTTATTATGAAACAGTTTGATCGAGTGCAAGATAATATTTTGAACATCAATATCGATATAACAAATCATTCTGAACGCTTAATGCTGATTGACTAATAGCTATGCGGTGACCCACTGAATCTGGCAGATCTACATATCTGACCCAGGGAGCATCAATTGATCAATATCACTGATCGAGCTGTTTGTTTCGTAGTATATAATCTACATATGGGCAACAGCAACTTAGTCTATCAAAGATTATCAAACTCTGATATGGAATTTGAACTTTTGAGCTTAACCACCAAGGATGAAAACCGACTGCAGAATTAAGAAACTTTTGTATGGTCTGCAGAGCTGCTGTGTACTACAAATATTTGCCATGACGTCACACCCATACATGACGTAACACAAAACGATCAGCAATTATTTTGACAAATGATGCAGGGCGCGTGCTTACTTGCATTCTAATATATTGCCTTAATAAATAATAAATAAATAAATATTTCCAACACTCACACCAATTAGCCTAGCCCAAAGAAAGCACTGTAAGGCTTGTGTTATGGGATACTAGGGGTAATGTATAGAATACATATACAGTACATATATAAGTATATTTATATAGAAATATATATTAAACATCCACGTCTGGAGTACAAACGCTTGTGTTCATCACACAAACATCTGCCCCCACCGGGATTTGAACCCGAGACCTCTCGAGTCGGCGACACCATGAAACCCGGCGTACAAACCACTCGGCCGCGGAGGTCGTCAATTATCGTCCTATTTTGAGTACCAACTCTACTCATCCCATTAGTGGGGTCATTTGTTATGGTAAACACAACCTTATTGTCAAAGCAAACGTTCACATCAAAGTTTGTTCCAATTCTTTTACAACTGTAGTTACAATTGCAATAAAAAAATAGGCAGGGCACTTTGTGTGTTGCAAATAAATCATTAGATATGACCTAGCTTCCAAAGATTCCAAACATGATCTCCTTGTTATGAATTGGTTTAAGTCGCATTGGAATTTATTAGATATAAGTACTTAAATGACGATCTTATTAAAACAATTTGCTGTTACATTAATTTAGTAATTATTTATAATGATGAATGAGCATCAAGCAAGCAGTTCTCTGGTAGCGGATGGTATTGTAACTCAAAATAAGTATTGGGCTATAGTTAATAGTTTATACCTATATATTTAGTTTTATATGTAACAAAATATTAGTTTTTACTGAAAAACTGTACTTTCACTTACTCTCATTCTTCTTATATTTACTACTAGCTTTTGCCCGCGACTTCGTCCGCGTTATCGTCGTTTTTCGTAAAAAAGTAGCATGTGTCCTTCCTCAGGGTTCCGTGGTTTTGATGTGACAGACAGATTAACTTTCGTATTTTAGTAAGGAAATATAATACTGTTAAAAATATCGCAATAAGGAACCGCAGAATATTATTATTATCACTGTGCCCCGAGACCATCAGCGTGTAACTCCTTGTATGTTATTATGTTAATGTATTGGTAATATTGTTTAGATCGCTTTCACATGAGTCTTAAGTACATATAGAATGAAAATACTTCAGCGCAACTCTTCCGGGTAGACTACGTTGAAATTTGACCCGTCCGGAACGTGAACATAAAAAATTCTAGGACTGCTAACCCGGGAAAGACCGACATAACTGACCATGTGAAAAACAACTGACACCGAGATCTACTCCAACAACACGAAAGGTCTGCCCTTGAGCCTTATTTATTGTCATTGCATAACACACCGATACTGGGAATTGCGTTCTTTTAAATTGGAATGGAAAATTATTTGGTATTATGGGAATTCTGGGAATAAAGATGGTTTCTCCTGCACCGCAACCTATTAAAATTTGAGCCTCGATTACATTTTGTTGCAACTGGGTTACTTTAAGCCGAGTTCCATTGCAAATTTGTGGTGGTCTTAAATTTCGGAGCAGAATAATCGGAATGCCAATTTTTAAACAAATTTCATGAGAAGGAAGTACGGGCATATTTAAAGAATTTAAAAATTCTATCGGGTAATTAGTGGCTTCTTGTTCATCGGCCATTCTATTTATTGAACTATAAACTTTGCTTTCCCCCTGGATATTCGACAGTATTTTATTATTAATCTCAGATGCCTGGTCATTGCGAGGAGTTAAAATGGACCTTTCGCATAGCCAAGAATTGTTCTTATTTAATTTTTTACGTCACCTTAAACTGACGATGTAAGATGTTGTTGGGATTGCACTATACAACATAACTCAGGCGTCAGAATAAGTTTTCCTTGGTGTAGCAGTGGAAAGGTATCTTTGGTGAAGGTATTTTCTTTAATAATATATCAGAAAATTCACGATCATCCGGGTTATCTACAGTTCTCACTCGCATATTTATAGTCAAATGCACCGATTGTATATCACGCCACAAATAAGAGCTTTTCAGGCAAGCCCTCACCTCAGCAGCTCGGGTTCCCCGTGGTATTACCGTTAAGGTTTGTCGGAAATCACCACAAAATAAAACTGTGATACCGCCCATGGGTCGATCATTTTGTGTTATATCTCTTAAAGTTCTGTCTACCGCTTCTACTCCTTTTCGATGGGCCATCGTACATTCATCCTATATGATTAAATTACACTTTGAACGAATATTTAAACACTACCAAAACAACTAATACGTGGTCCTAACTTTAGCTACCTTACACATAAAATCTAAGTGACTATTTGAACTAAAATATTCTTATAGAATTATAACCAGAAACATATACAACTCACAACAAAAAAGAAATGAAAATAAATCTGAAACGCCTGTGCAATACTATCTACCTATACCTCCTTCACTTAAAAATAAATACTTACAACTACTTTAATTAATAAAAGTACCTACGCTTAATAATTTTTAATTTGAACGAATATTTAAACACTACCAAAACAACTAATACCTGTTTTACAAAATAACAACAAAAGAAATTCAAATAAACTATTTAAAGACTAAAAGTCGCGCTGATAAGCACGGTTTCGGTCTCCCAGGCGGGGGAGCAGATGAGAAATCCTCATGGATACCCTACAGCCGGCTGCAAGGTTATGTCAGACTCGTACTGACTAAAAAACACCCGTAGGGGCTGCCTCTGGCCGGGAAGGCCTCTAAGGCTTCAACGGAAGCGATCGTCCCCCAGGGGGGGAGCGACGCAGAAAACAGATTTAGACAGCTCGCTCTCGGACCTTTGATACCCTACCGCTGCCGCGACCCGTGTCGAGCGCGGCAACCGTTACACAAAAATAATCCTTATAGCATGATTCAGTATTCACGTGCGACGGCGCGATGGCTTATTTCATGTATAAGTTTGGTGTTTCTATACCGAGTATTATAAACGTAAGAGTAAACAAATATGATCAGAATGCTCCGAACTGCTAAGCTATCGGGAGTTACACGTGTTATTGTGAGTCAACCATAAAAGATAGACATATGCTGTTGCGGGATATTTTTTAGACAATTTTATGTAGAATATTTCCGTCATACATGATTTCTATGTAACTTTAATCATTAAGGCTGCACACGCGACGGAAGCTTAAAAAATGGAGTAACTTCTCCCGTTTTCCCAACATTTCTCTTCACTACTCTGCTCCTATTGATTGTAGCGTGATGAAAAGTATACTATAACCTGCCCAGGAGTATGAAGAATAATTGTACCAAGTTTCGTTAAAATCCGTCGAGTAGTTTTTGTTTCTATAAGGAACAAACACACAGACAGACAGACAGACAGACAAAAATTTTACTGATTGCATTTTTGGCATCAGTATCGATCACTTATCACCCCCTGATAGTTATTTTAAAAATATATTTCATGTACAGAATTGACATCTCTACAGATTTATTATAAGTATAGATTGTGAGATTCGGAGACATTTTATGAATTGCATTTTATTAGTTACTGTTATTCAATTAATTAAAAATTTAATATCATCGGTCCTACACAGTCAATTGACTGTGTATGACCAATTAATGAAATGACGACCTCCGTGGCTGAGTGGTTTGTACGCCGGGTTTCATGGTGTCGCCGACTCCAGAGGTCCCGGGTTCGAATCCCGGTGGAGGCAGATGTTTGTGTGATGAATACGAGCATTTGTACTCTAGTCATGGATATTTAATATGAATTTCTATACAAAGATACTTATATATGTACAGTATATGTATTCTATCCGTTACCCTAGCATCCCATAACACAAGCATTACAGTGCTTACTTTGGGTCTAGGCTAATTGGTGTAAGTGTTGGAAATATTATTATTATTAATTTATTTGTGATTTGATCTCCGCAGTAATTTTAGTAACTTATGGCTTGCAGAGTAGCTTACATAGTGTCTGGTGTGATCTTCAATAGGGAGAAATGTAGAAAACTGAAGGTATTGCAAAAATAAATTAAAGGTATCTTCTATATTGTCCTAGATATTGTCTCCGCTTAGGGTGTGTGTCATACAGTCCGTTCTAACTCAAGTGCAGCTTTATTTAAGATTAGAGAACGATATTATGATGTCCAAGTATATAAGTATATTTTTAAAAAATCCTTTATTATTTGTAACCACTTATAATTTAAAATAGGCCGAGAAAACCTGTTTGAGAAATAACATTCATCAAATACGAGATTTTAGTGGCCATTAACCGTTTCCGATGCGTTGAACAAAGGACCAGGAACGAAGTAGGTTGTGTTTACACAATTTTTTACCGACACTTGAATGGGGCAGTGTGCCGGCTCAAGCTCAACCTGTTTTAGAATACTTATGATAACCAAAAACATTCTATTTTTTAGATTTCTTTACATTAGTTTTCTCTTTCTCATAAATGAACTCTGGACATGCAACCTGTGCCTTTGTGCCCTTTGTGTTCATAATCTATTTAAATATAAAAATGAATCATCATCAAAATACCCAATTTGGTTCAGTCGTTCAGAAGTGATGCTCTGAATGACTGAACCAAATTGGGTATTTTTTTTATTGTGTTCGTAATTGTCAGGGCAAGCTTTGTAGAAAAAAGCAATAAAAAAGATAACAGAATTATTATTAAAATAACTATTAAAGAAAAATTACTGGCTTACTAAAAATTCATACTAAATTTCTTTACAGTACTTTTCAAGGCAGTTCGAAGTTGACCGATTCAGCTGGTGGTAAATATGTTATGAAAATGTACGTACATGTTTCGATAGAAATTGCTCAATCGTTTTTTAGGCTTTCAATATCGAGAACACTCGCTTAATTTTCTGCACTTTTCGTACAATATATTACACCATCATCATCATCAGCCCGCCCCAGTCCACTGTTAGATATAGGCCTCTTGAGATCGGGCTTCATTTCTTCTCATCCAGTCACTGCCCGCTGCGTTTCGGATGTCTTCGCTCCATCTAGTCTCAGGACGACTCACTACGTGAATACGTACGTAATACGTTTGTCAATTCGCGGTCTCCACTCCAGGACCCAGCGGCCATCCGTTCTATAAAATATAACACAATAATTAAATTGTATTTTATTACTCTTCAGTGTAAGGTATTGCATAGTATAATAATTTTTTAAAAGGTTTGGTCACTGGAATATAACAAAAGTAATTTTATTGACATGCAACAAAATGAGTTTTGTTATATTCTGATTTCCCCGTGTTATGAAAGGCACTTCAAGCTGTTAGTATCGGCTTTAATATTTGCCTAACACCTATCAGTCCTCACTGGGTCCTCGTAATAGGTTACGCCCCATTCTAAGTTCTTATATTTACGTGTTCTTACTGTAAACATGAAGTTTACGATGATGAACAGAATTTTAAATCTTTGTAAGTGGTTTTATATTAACTTGTAATGTATGAATGTGAAAGATAACACACACATACCAACAACTATAGACTCATTCACGTGTGCAGTCACAGTGAGTGCAAATGGAGCAGATATCGCTAACGGCTTGTAAGGGCAGGTGAGTTAGCGTCGCATGACCTACTAGATCTGTCGCGCTGACTCATACGGTGACCACACGATTTGTTTTATTTCAATAATACACTGCTTCGGCTATTCCATTGAACTTATAACCTAAAAAGAGATCTCGATTGCTGAATTGTTTTATTATATAGTAAACAAAATTATGAACGGGGTGGAGGGTTGATTGAGAGAAGAAGTTATTGAAATGATATAATAAATATTGGTTTCAAAACGATTGAAATGACTATTTTCAAACTAGTGTATCCGACAGACGTTGTTATGATCATCATCAGCCTTTTAATGTCCCCACTGCTGGGGCACAGGCCTTCCCTATGGATGGAAAAGGGAGATTGGGCCATGACCCACCAATGTGGGTGCTAACGACTGCAGATGCAGCCGGGACCAACGGCTTAACGTGCCTCCCGAAGCACGGAGGAACTCGAGATAGATGTTTTTGGTCACCCATCCAATGATCGACCACTGCGAAAGTTGCTTAACTTCAACGATCGCAGCCGAACGCGCTAATCACTTGCGCCATCGAGCTTCTCTATTGTTGTTGTTATGATATTCTTAGAATAATCAGAACGCAGCACCACCTATCCAGTAGAGTTGTAAATTAACTTAAGTTTTACTTACATTTTCTAATTTCCTGCCCAAAATTAAACAAGTTTCTTTTTCCGTAAAAACCATCTACAAAGTATATGAAAACCTATTTGTTTCTTAGGTTTTCACGCACATCACTCATTAAATAAGACTAGTTTTTACGGGTTAATGCACGAAACTTTATTTCCAAATTTCAATAGGGAAGATGGTTGGTATATACCACCAGTTTGGGAACCTATTATATACAGGAGATAAAATCCCAACCCCGAGCACACACTGCAAGACCATCAGATACTATTAGTTCTTTTTGTTTGCATAATTTAACATAAGAAGGAGATAGAAAGCCTCTCTTGAGTTTGTTTCGCCGGTTCTTCTCAGAAAGGTCTCCCAATTTTGGAACCGGTGGTAGTTTACGGTAGTTAGGGTCAAATAAATAAACTCAAAATTACAAAAAAGAATTTCAAATAAAATACTTTATTAAGTAAATTAAATAATAAATTCATAAAATAAAACTTTAAAAATCGAAGATGAAATAACCGAACGCTCAATAAAGGTCTTTCGAAGGTAGCTCGACAAATTAAATAAAAGTTTGATTCTGACGACGTAGCCTGTGAAGGCTACGAAACGTCAATAAATAAATAAAGTTTCGTGCATTAACCCCTAAAAACTAGTTTTATATGAAAACCTTTTAAAAAATATGGATGAAATCTATTAAATCGTTGTCAAGTTATGGCGTGACTATAGGAAATAGGGATTATTTTTATTAAGAGACTAGCTGACCCAGCGAACTTCGTACCGCCATAAAAATAGAGGCAGGTGGTTGAAGAGAAATTTTTGGGTTGTATGCAATAACATTTTTCTTACCACATTTAAAAAAAAATGTCCAAATAAAATTTTAGGGGTGTGTAACGTAGTGTTCTATCAATTGCCTGGGATAACATTCCTCCTAACCCATATGAGAACACTACATTACAATACCCAATAGTTTGAATTTTGGCAGAACACTACGTTACAGGTGGACAACCATTATCACTTAAGGATATGAAAAATAGATAGATAAAATTTCATAAAAATCGGTCAGGCCGTTTCGAAGAAGTATGGTAACTAACATTGTGACACGAGAATTTTATATATAAGATATAGATGATAGAGCGGGCGAAACAAGTGGTTTTAGTTAAGGTAATTATTTAATTGTAAAAGTTGATCTAACTTAACAAAAAATTGCCTTAGAGTTTCAATAAAAAGATAAAGGTAACAATGATGGAGCTTCGTTATTTAACAGAAGTATAGTCACCCCTTTGAATGTCGTTCGCCTTGTCCAAGCGACGAATGTGCGCCGGCGCCCGTGCATATAGGCATCTATTAGTGGCCTTTACAGAGAGTTACTGTTGCACTGCGATACAGATCACCTATCGACAAACAAGACCGATTTAATTGACAAACATTGGCATAACTTGTCAGTCCTATGACTAACCTCAATGTATTATTCATGTAAAAAGGATGGTCTGCCTGATGGTAAGGGGCCATACATAGCGTATCGTGGTTATGCCACGAGGAGTCGCCACACACATTTCTATCTAAGTATGTCCTACGATTATACAGAGTTTTTGATGTCCATTACAAAATAAATGGTACCTTATCCTAGAGTATATTTTAATTTAATGTATATTATAATGCTAGCTTTAGTAAATTATTGTTTTGATTTTATATTACAAATTATAGTTTTGATTATTGTATAAATTTAGTTGTAGAAGACTTTTGCCTGAAACATAGGTTTACCCAGTTAAGGCTAACTATAAGTTCCATATCTTTTGTTATTTTTTTTTTATTATAGATAGGTCAGACAAATGTCTCCACCCCACCTGATGTTAAGTGAAGGTGAAGTCCAGACGCGAAGATAGCTGATACAGCAGTTCTACCTGCCACATCAGCCATCCTCACCCTGCCGGCCTGCATGTTGCTTCTTCACGCCTCTTTTAAAGGATCCCAGGTTGTAAGAGGGAGGGAACACGTGAGCGGGCAGAACATTCCATTTACGGATAGTGCGACAAAGAAATGAGTCATCAAATTTTTTTGTACGCGTTGGAATTGTGGCCACAGTAAAACGGTGTTATGTCTAGAATTAAGTAATTTATTGTAAACTGAAATTCAATTAACATTTATTATTATCTCCTTTATTTCATTAAATATACATACAAAATTATATTTCTAAATATTTTTTTTTACAGTGTATAACATTAAATAAATAACATTTAAAAATTATTATTATTATTATTATAAGATGCAATGTCACTTACGATCTCATTTATTCGGATTTCTGACAAATTTCAAGTATCTAATACTAGCTGCTTCTACAGAAATAGCGACATTTTGCCGTGTAATGGCGTAATGCATATCAAACTAAAGTCTAAAATGGCAGCTACCGAAATCGGAAGTGAGATTTCATTGTACAGAATCGCCCAACTGATGACGGTTTTATAGCGGACTTAAAACCTCATTCTTTACATCTCGTATTTTGAAGTATGATTGAATTCTGGCTGTGAAGGTAGCTGCACTGCTCGATTCAAGCAAATTTCTATCGATTTTAAAACACCGCGGGTCGGCACTCGCATTGCTTCGGTTAACGATATTAAAAGGTTAGTCAATGTAAAACTTTATTTATCAACCAGTGCACAGTTTCTGGTTTACGCAAACTAAATCGAGGCAGTCAAAAACTTTTATTTAGCACACTGATAATAATAAAAATTTCAGTATTTCTCTGATCCAAAGTTACATAACTTCACCGAAATGTAAAACTATCTAACAATTGTAACACTGTAAACAATATTACTGCAGCACAGTAAGGGCGGCTCATAACGAGAATAACAATTTCACAATAGAGCAAACGAAATGTATAGGAGTCGGTTACAATGAAATGTATGGCGCGCCCGCCGGATATAGCTCTTGAACGAACCAAAGATTATTTCTGCGCATATAAACAATGCGAATTTATATTGTTTTAAACTTTCATGGTCACTAAAATTATAGCTATTAACGGGATTGTTACCAAGTACCTTGTTTTTTATGAGTCTCCGATATTTCGGCACTGTTGCAAGCGCCATGATCACGGACTGACTGAAGTAAATGCGGGTAGATGTTATTGGCAGACATATCGGTGTACCTTCTGACGTCGTCTTTTACTGCGCTCGATACCCCTACCACTGGTCACATTCTCATTATTCACTCGCACTTGTTCCCGACACACAATACTCACAGTATCAGATCGCGGAACGACACTTTTTTGATTTTAGCGGTTTTTACACATACGAACCACTGGATTCCAGACATTTGACAATTTAAACCCATCCTCACGATTGAAATTCTTGTGTTTGGTTATTACAATCGCTTCCCTGACCAATCTTGGTATGTAGTGGCGTTCTGTCGATATAATTTGTAAAAAAAATAAAAATAAAAAAAATAAATTTGTAAATTTTATGGAGCTCAATCCAGTAATTAGGACCCGAATCAATTAAATGTACAAGTTACATGGTAACAATCCCGTTTATAGCTATAATGTAAATTTATTAATTTGGAAATATTTTTGCGTTGGAAAAAATCAGGAAAATCATTGGAAAATATAATTGGTGATACACTGACGCACTATCTTCTGCCATAAGAAGGCAGATTTTGCTATGTATAGTTAAATTAATGGTGATAGTCATTATATCTCATCCCCTACGGTTGCAGCGATAGGTAGACTTTCTTCGGTCGTGTTGCAAATAGGGCTTTCAGTCTCGGACCTTTTCTGATTCCCGGAACCAAAAAATTATATTCGTCACAGTCTCGAAAATTCCGAGAATAACAAGACTCGATAATTCTTTTAAAAGTTGCAAAGGTCAATAATATTTGCTTTCTATAAAGACCACTTATCTACACTTATATTCTACCTTTTTAAAAGCTTAAAAAATTCTGGAGGTTTTCGTTGTTTCTCGGTAAAGTACTAACCTCCATACATCTTGCAATTTAATGGTAGTATTGAATCAATTGTATTGGAGCCATCGAGCAAAATTATGTTTACTTATTTCATAATATATTGTGATTGTACATTGGATATTTATGATAATTTCCATTTAATTGATATTCTCATGGAGGTATTGTTTCCTGAAGAACGCAATGCATGGTTATCAAATCAAGTACCTACCCAGGTATCAATTTACCAGGCGATATATAATTAATGAATGTGCATAACATTTATGTGGGAAGAATCCTAACAAAGAACGGCTGTAATTCTTGGCGAATGTTTAATGACAGTTATAATGATACGTTGGCATCGATTGTTTACATGGAAACTGTTACACATCTTAGAAATTTCATTTTAAAAAAGAAAATTTAATACTCCTTTTAATAAGTAGGTATTTCATAAGGTAAAATCTTCTGATGCGTTTTTTGTCGACGTCGATTCTAATAATAATTTAAGTGCCGTTCCCATTAATATTGCCTATTAGACTGAGAGTTTTTGCGGATATTATTAAAAATTTCTTATATTTCCGGAAAATTGGGAGTATTTCCGGGAAATAAAGTTAAAATTGTTCCGGGAAATTAAGTACATTTCCGTTAATTTACAACAAGCAAATTACTGGGAAGTTTGAATATTCCCAGAGGCATATTACAATAAAACTTGTCTGAATTTTATCTGATGAAAGTGGTTCATTACAAGAAGATACCATTTTGGTATTTTTTAGTCATAAATCGTTGAACGGTTTCCGCGTAATTCAAGAATGGTCAAATCTTCATTATATCATAAATATATAATTATTTCTTAGTTTTGTTATCGCTTGCATCTTAAAAAACTGAATAAACTTACCGAACTGAGCTTTTAAGCAAGAAAACTAAGCTTTTTAAAGGAAATTCACAATCTTAAGCAAACAATATTTGCCAGTTACAAACTAGATCAAAGAATTTTTGTGTTTTTCTCAGCAGCAGTGAAACTCCATATAATAATAATGTACCTTTTAGGTCACATATGACCGACAATTGGATGTAGGTCACAGTTCAATAATAAAACGGATATTTACATAATATTTTACGCGCAATTAATGTAACAAATATTTTATTTTATTTATTTAGACAACCAACAAGAACATACACCTTACACGCTAAAAATAAATATTTTTTATTAAATAATTTGTTGGTCTTGCCATAATAACAGGCTGTCACGGAATGCAAAAAATGTGTAATCTAATTAGGAGCATAAAGCATCCACACAAACAAAGGAATTAATTTTCTACACATATAATATTAAGTTACATGATTAAAGTTATTGTTAAAGTTGTAATCTACTAACACACAAGCTCAATGTTTACTACACTAAACTATGAAATTTATATTGTTGTTTAAATAGCAGTCCTAACATATTTCATGTACCAGTGTACGTATTAATTGTTTCCTAGCATTATCTAATACATGCCATGTCGCGTAGATATTTAACAAGATGGAAAACTTGAATGTTGAATAAACGATAAATTTTAATTTGAAACAAATCGCTTCTCAAGCAGTTAGTTACGTACAGCCGTGTTAAATGATTCTTCCAATATCGTGAATATTGTTATCAACATGCATTTTCTCACAAATTTCGGTACGTGTACGAAGTATTTAAGTAGTGTACGTTAAGATTCAAGAGGAGATCTAGTAGTGAACATATAATATCCAGCAATGGACGTCCATCGGCTGATGATGATGTTGAGGGAGGAGCTCCGAAATATAATTGTTATTATTTTATGTTAAAGGGGTGGCAAACCAGCACATTTCCCTCCTGATGGTAAGCGGCCACCATAGCTTAAAGTATAGATGCTTGCGGATGCTTGCGTATGCTTGCATTACAAAAAATATCTTTCGCGCCGCTGCCTACTCCGACCCTATCCTACCTCATAGAGCCCTGCTGGTACCTTATTCACCGACATAAACGTAAAATTACTATTTGCTTAGTTTCCATTAAAAAGCTTAATTTTCGCACTTAAAGCATAGATTGGCAAGCTGTTTGTTTATTCAGTCCATAAAGCATTGGTAATGAATGGAGGAAGAAAACTAAGCGTTTTAAGAAATATATATGTATGGTATACATAATATTTATATCAAATAATAAAGATTTGTCCACTTCTGAATTATGCGGAAAATGCTCAGTGATAATTTTAAAGTAACAAAGTGGTTTAAAAATACCAAAATTGTGTTAAAATATCTAAAGAATCCAATCATTTAATTAAACAACTTTCTTCGGTAAGGCTCTACAAATTCCCAACGCTAAGTTGACAATGATATGAATTTATACTTTATTCAAATGGACTTCCTGAAAGCTTTTTTGAATCGTTCAATATTATTAACCTATTCAGGACATCTCGTAGCTGATGTGAAGAATGAGCACAAGAAACGCTTTAGCATTTAACAGAAGTAGCAACATTTACATAAAATATGGTCAGAACTACTTACCTTCTTTGATTACTTTTGGTTTCAAAACGTAATGTCTAGAATTTTTTGGCGTGTGTCTGTTTAAGTTGATTAATAGGCAAAAGATAGATCTGTAGGAACTTTTGGTGTGTTTGTATAGTTGGATAATTAGGCGATACATCTAAGTACACCTATTATAGATATTAACGGGATTGTTACCATGTACCTTGTTTTTTATGACTCTCCGATATTTCGGCACTGTTGCAAGCGCCATGATCACGGAGTAACTGTTACTGTTACTCCGTGATCATGGCGCTTGCAACAGTGCCGAAATATCGGAGACTCATAAAAAACAAGGTACATGGTAACAATCCCGTTAATATTTAGAAGTACACCTAATTGCGACATATGTCAACAAATTGAGGACGTGCATCATCTTTTGATGGAATGTGATCGGAATCAGGTTCAAAGAAACAAGTTTATATCAAAATTTCAAATAAATAAGTTGGATATAGGGATTGTTCAAAGTGTTCTGAGCAACCCCAAATCAGAAGCCGCATTGTACTTGTGTAGTTTAGTGGAATGCTGCCAGTAAATAACACAAGTATGAAATCTAATGTTATAATTTTACAATTCTTAATTAATTAGTTAATTGGTTTGTTTCGATGAATCTGTCATGTCATTGGACAAAAGCTTCTAAACAAAAAAGATAATAAAAAAAATGTAGATTATCCTTAGAAACTTTTAATGTTTGTCTGTATGATATATCTACTAAAAATGTAAAGCTCACTATAAAACTAATTTTATACAGCTATATTCTAATTTATAAGATGGAAGATGACTTCAGAATTTTCATTGGAGTCATTTAAAAACTCGACGACTCTGTTTATACAATAATTCAGAGAGAAAAATAAGTCGGCCCTTGCCAAGTTTCTTGCCGGTTCTTCTCAGTACCAGGCACATGGTCTCCCGTCGCAGTTTTGCGAACCGATGGCATAGCTTCTCGACTTCTTTTTGCTTGTGACAGCCTGGACTGAATAAATGATTTTGTATTTTAATAAGATTAATAGACAGAGGAATCAAAATCCTTGGATTACGAACTTATGATGTGTATAGTAGGAATAATGGACAATACATAGAGCTCTATACTCTTGATATGTATGGTAGAATGAATAGACAGCATAAAGAATTCTAGATACTTTTGATGTGTACAGTAGGATTAATAGGCAGTAGATAGAATGCTAGGCATTTTTCATATATATAGTAGGATTAATTCGTAGGCAGTAGATAGAATCCTAGACACTTTTGATGTGTAAAGTAGGATTAATAGGCTGTAGAATTACATTTAAACGGCGGTAGAGGGATTAAAGTGACGTTGAGCGAGCAGTATCATATCTGCTCAGTGGTCGTTGGTCTGTGGCGGTTGACAAAGGTCGGCGGGGCGGTCACGACTTGAACCGCGGCCGCTCGCCCCATGGGAACAGGACCTTCGCGGATTACTAACTATTCTCGTTTATATCGATGGTACACTTACTTACTTTAACGAGATTAGATTTACGAGTTGTAATATGCGATTACGAAATATGTCTTACAGAGTTGACATTTTAACAGAATGGGAAGAGGTGTGATCCCTACGGCTGTACTAAGGTTTCTTTGACACCCTTGAAGAATTGGGACGTCAATTAAGATTTTTTACTTAACTCCGAGTAAAGTTCACATATAAGTGTAGATCACATAAATATGTGAACTTGACTATCACATATAAGTAACAGTCATGACTCGGGTAAACGATTAAGAGTCATCATCATCATCATCAGCCTATTAATGTCCCCACTGCTGGGACCTTCCCTATGGATGGAATAGGGAGATTGGGCCATGACCCACCACGCGGGCCCAGTGCGGATTGGCGTGTGCTAACGACTGCAGATGCAGCTGGGACCAACGGCTTAACGTGCCTTCCGAAGCACGGAGGAACTCGAGATACATGTTTTTGGTCACCCATCCAATGACCGACCACTTCGAAAGTTGCTTAACTTCAACCATCGCAGCCGAACGCGCTAACCACCTGCGCCATCGAGCTCCTCGATTTATTATTCTATATTCTATTTATTATATCGATATTCGAACGATTAAGAGTATGTAGAGGTAATTTTCGAATAACACTTATTTCTAGATCGCAGTGAACATTAACTAGTATGTTTCTGCATGGTACTTTGGTGTATGACAGGTGTATTAGGTGTGGCTGCCATTCAAGATAGCCGCACTACTGGGGCAAAGATTAGGTTTGATATATTACTCAACTGACTTATAATAAACATTCTGCGCAAGTTTAGAGAGGCAATATTGGTTGGTATTATCTATAGCCCGACTGCCTTTCAGTGCTTCTTGCAAAACCCACGGATTGCAAATTATATTTAAAATGAGGAGCTTTATTTAAATGAGATTGATAATTATAGAAAGGGATCGCATCTTTCAAGGCATTTTTTCGGCAAAAGCTCTGCAAATATCATTTCCTGGTCGTGTCCGTAAGGTCTGTCTACTAATATTATTAAGAACAGTGCATACTGCATTATCATAACAACATTCTGTTAAAATAGTGTCTTATTAATATGTGTTGTTGCTGTCTGGTATTCAACCTTAGACCTGCCTCAAAAGACCCATCCATTGGGCGAGTGACTGTTCAGCCTACATACAACTTAACATATATATATATAAAACTCAAAGGACTGACATACTGATCTATCAACGCACAGCCCAAACCACTGGACGGATCGGGCTGAAATTTGGCATGCAGGTAGACGTAGGCATCCGCTAAGAAAGGATTTTGATCATTTCTACCCTCAAGGGGATAAAATAGGGAATGAAAGTTTGTATGAAACTTTGTCAATTTTAAACCGATCGGGCTGAGACTTTGCATACAGGTATAAGAAGAATCACAAACGAATGTCATTGTGTATAATACAAGCCTGAGAACAAAAACTGTAGTTTACACTTCAGCTCTACACTGAAGCGAAGCGAGGGCGGGCCGCTAGTCAAATTATAAACTTTACGACTCGGAATGATTGTCAGGTATTAAACTTCCGGTCTGTTTCTTGTTATTTATATTTACATACATATTATTTTCAAACTCAGACCCTGTTGTTCGTAAGTCAGTGACAAATGTCGCACGCAGCGCGTGAGCGAAAGCTACCACCAGCATTGTCCTGACGTTGTCGATCCCATGACGAGTTTATTGCGCGCGTTTTCACCAACAAATATTATTATTCGTATGAAATTCGTCCGAGAAACTAGTGAGCTGTTGTAGTTTTGAATGTAGCATTTTATCTCGCATCTAAAGGATTTATTACTTACAAGGCCCCCGTTGAGAGTTGGCTCCTAAAAGCTTCCGTTTCAAATTAAATAACCAGAAGTGTAGGATATCAATGGAATATGAAACATTAAATTGAACGTTTGGTCGTGTCTTTGAATTTTAGTTGTTATTCTCATTTCGTACGTTGATCTCCGGGATCATAATTTTCAAATAATTTCGCAGTGTTTAAACGTTCTCTTTGGAAATTTATTCCATAACCTGACGACTGTTATAGTTAGGCTTTGCGCAGACGACCATCAGTGTGACATAGAGATTGAAGTCTATCAATATGCTGAAATAACACTTTATGGGGGTGTTATGTTCTGCCAGTGGCTATTTGAATATTGAAGGCTTGATTGGATACGGTTAAGAGACAGTAATGTGTGCTTTTTGTAACACGAGTGTGTTCGCAACTTTTTTGAATAACAACCGGCTGCAGTGAAAGCCTGATTGATATTCCTAACTGAAAACCAATCAGCCTGATGCAAAATCGTTGATGGCTAGTTGATGCGACCGACATTTTAATGCCGTTTTACTTGGTCAGTTTTTAATAAAGTTTTTTTTGACGACCTTCCGTGGCCGAGTGGTTTGTACGCCGGGTTCCATGGTGTCGCCGACTCGAGAGGTCCCGGGTTCGAATCCCGGTGGGGGCAGATGTTTGTGTGATGAATACGAGCATTTGTACTCCAGTCATGAATGTTTAATATGTAATTCTATATAAATATACTTATATATGTACAGTATATGTATTCTATCCGTTACCCTAGTATCCCATAACACAAGCCTTACAGTGCTTTCTTTGGGGCTAGGCTAATTGGTGTGAGTGTTGGCAATATTTATTTATTAAGTCCTAGAAAAAGTCAAGTCTTCCTAGACCCACTCTTTACATATAAAAATCGGCACATATTTAAATTATGATAAAAAAATTGTAATTGATCCTTAAAAAATATAATTGGTAAGCTAACGTAACGATAAAAATCTATCAGTTTAGTGTTTAAATGAATTAAAAATATTATCAAATCTTAATATGACCAAATTTTGGTTACTTCGCAATGCTGCATCGAATTAAACACGAAACGAGATAGGATACTATGTATAATAATGACAGAACTGTTTTGTATTTACGTCACAAATGTACTTGCGATTCATTGCGGTTTGATCGTAGTTGTAAATATCTCGAAAAAATGTTTGTTATAATCCAAGTTTTGTTTGCTCATGCAAATGTGAAACTAAGCTTTTATGAAACTACCTTATATATCCTACCTTATATATTGAGATAGGATAAGAAATCCTATGACTGTGACATTGAATGGAATCTCAAGTTTCGACCTTAAATCCTCAAATCTTGTGGTTGCATCCGGAGAAGTGAATTAACTTTTCAGTTTGACTGAAGTTGATGCTGACACTTTATTTGCGGTAACAATTGAAGATTAATTTAACGTTTCTAAGTAGGCGGCTGTTAAAGTATTTAACACCTAATCTAATTTAACGAAAATATCAACAGAAAGGGCCTCAAGATTTACTCTAAGTGAATCTTGAATAGACATTCTAAAACTTATTTTCTCGTTTGTTATTATGGTGGAAAAGTTAATTTGCTCCAAAATCGTGAGGATTACGCGTGAAAGCTTCCCTAAGTTTTGCACAATAAGGAACTCTTTGTTTAATTGTTGTGGCGGATAACCTCAGGGCAATCAGGTTGTTCTTACACCTGCTGACACACGGCTGCTTCGAAATGCCAATAACATAATATTTTTTTGTCATGTGCCGCACACACAGAGCAAAATAGATATTGGTGCTTTCGATTAGTGTTGTTCTGTTCCCAGGAATATTTACAATTTACTGGAAATATTTTTAGATAATAATTCCAATATTTCTGGAAATATACCGTATTTTTAAATATTCCCGTAAAATAAAGAGAACAGGGAATTAACAATATTATAAACGGTGAATTACTAGAATGCACAATTTGCACATCTGCCGAATTCATTCATCGAGTTGTATCCAGAGCATTTCAGTGATGGTTTATTTGATTCTATCAGATTTTTTGTGTTTGATGGTGTTGTGTCGTTGCTCGTTGCATTTTAAGTAGAGGTCACTTTTCGTTTTCACCATCATATTGGACCACAAATCGATACATAATATAAGATAGTCACCGGACTTGTATATAAGTGCTAAACTTCAGCTTAATTGGAAATCAGCAATGGCTTTTTTTACATTTTAGGGCAGACGAGTTACCCTATTTACATACATTAAAATTTAAAATGAATATTTATTCAGCATCTTTTGCTTCTAAATAGAACAGTATATATTTATAACATTTAATAACAACGGATAAGTCAATCCACTCTCTAAAACTAATCAATTCCTAAAAGACAAAATAATGTTTTGTTCGCCATCCTCTCCTACAGTGTGTCCGATGTCGCAAGTTAATTAGCGGAACGAAATTATGTTTACAGAAATTGCATAGTTATCCGCGCCGTCCGCGTCGTGTTGGAGTTAAATTTTGCGTGCGTAGGAGTTGACAGGTCGCCTCGCCGCTCTATGAATTGAGGCCTGATTATTTGGTTATTTGGATTACAATAACTGGTTGATTACAAACATGTTACAGTTATTATTAAAATTGAAGTCGGTGGTTTGTTGTCGGGAGAGCAGGTAGGACCCAATTTCACCACTTTCACGTTAACTCTTGGAAAGTTAACTGTTGGGTCACTTGACATGAGGCCATTGCAAATGCTGTATTTTTTTTAATATTTAGGCTTTTGATGTATTCGTACATGAGGAAGTGCATTAAAATAATGGACTAACTACCTAGGTTTTGGAATATATCTTGATATGATAATGTGTAAGTTTGTCCTAAGTTTCTTTCAAAATGGTGAAAAAACTATTGCATTTTTTTTCATTTTACATCACTAAGCGCAGCTCTAATAATTGTTACAGTCTGCAAATTCGACATAATAAAAAAAACAGTATAATGTCTGACAAGTACTATTATATCGAGTTCGTAAACTATCTTGCTGTTCATTATTTACGTCTCTATTATGTGAGCTCATACAAAGCCTTATCAGTTTAAATGTTAATCGTGCGAACCGGAGAAGTGAACGTGTGAATTCTGGGACATTTCATCACAACAAAAGCTTGGGCGAGATGTCGTTTCACTATATATTTTGGAGGCTTTAGATTAGAGTCTGTTACTGTTTATTGATACATATAGTAAATTAAAACTTTTTTCACTACAGTGCATTAGGCATAGTGTATCCCCGTAAGGTATATAAGTATTATGTATATATATATAAAGAGACAAATATGTGGTAAGACTGTTTTGTTGTGATTGGCGTCTCGCGTGTGACCCTTGAATGAATTGACGTTTTGATTGCGATTTTTTTTTAAGATTGTTCAACTCTCTGATATGGGCAAGTCTCAAGGCAGTCGCCCTACCCTAAAAATACGCACAATAACAACCTGAAAGACAATAAATAATAATATAATGCGTCAGCTTTCATTTCCAAGTTTGTGAATCTTCAGTCTACTCAGTGGTGAGTAATGTCCGTTTATGAGAAAAACCCAACCTATCCTATAGTTCAGTTGAATAGATAATTATAGGGGACTGAAGAACGCAAAGTTTCAAATTATTTTTAGAAAATCTTTTCCGGTTTTCCGGCTTTCCCAAAAGCTTATTATTTTCAACCTAGAATAAGTTATCAAATTACAATTGTAAGTACTTTATTATATTTTTCATTAAAAATATTAATCTGATCGATTTATAAATCTAAAGAATATTTTCACTAGAAAAGAATCAACTGGGTTAAGCTTTCAGGCAAGACAAATATGTCTGAAATTACAATTTCGTATAAAAGTTTACATATTGTACAGATCTTCAGATGTAATTGGTCTTAGTATCGTTGCGAATGTTTGTAAGTACTAATATACGTTAAGAGAAGATACGTAAGTGTATTTATAGAGACATTACGAATACAGACAACCATTACAGGTAAAACAATGAAGAATTGCATCAAGTCACGCAAACGATGTTAAACCACTATCTACGCCACCGATGCACTTTACAAATTGTGTAAATTATGATAAATTTGCTGATTTAATAAAAATAACACTTCAGATTATATCTGATTTCGTGCAAGTAAATATAATTAGAACAGCGTGGGAAACGTTTTCGCTGATAATGAAGAATAACAAGAAATAACGCACCAAAAAATTGGACAATTAGAGCAGAAGGATCGTTGTGCTAATTAAAATAATGTTATAATAAGTAAAAGTTCAGCGGCCGCGCAATAATAAGCTTTCCGTAGGGACGACGAGACGGCATGAACAAAAAGCCAATTTCATAAAACTATGCACCCGACTGCAGCAGGCCCATAACAATAAATGAGCAAAGCTCCAGAACCTGATACCTCTCTCGATCGAGCGGCGCATGCTTTCTGTCACAGCAACGAAAGTTTGCTTTACGCGTCCACTGCTGCGGAAGTTGGATTCGTCTTAGGGAATTATTTGGCGTTTGAGCATTGGGAATCGCACTGTGATCGGTGACGGTTCGCGTCGGTCTCATGGTAGAGGATTCTGCGAGTCCAGCACACATTGACGATTGGCGTGGCGACGAGGAGGCTTCGACTGCACACTGGCTAAATCCGTCCTCGGTGGCCGCCAGTCCGCTCCGTGCAGCCGTCCGCGACGCCCGTGCCGCGCGGCGCCGTAACGCGTCTCTCCGACATCGCGAAAAAAGTTTTACACACGAAAACTTTCCCACAGACTTTCCTTTCAACCCTCGCATTGTTGAAGTGGAACCGTCTCCGCAGCCCCCGCGAGCGACCAGAGTGACCCATCGGCGAAACCGGAATTTCGTATCCTCAGGAACGGGTTTAGGCTCGGAGCCCGCCGTGACAGGACTTTCGTGAAGTGCTAACTCGATTTTCAGAGTGGTGTTGTTCAGTGTGAGTGACTGGATATTTTTGTACGCACGTAACTTTAAGGAAGAGGACTGGGCTCCGCAAAAACAGTTCTTAAGGTCGGCGACTGAGTAAAAGTGCTGTTAAAAATTTCTGTAAGTTCTTAAAATGTAGAGTTTCGTATAAGATAAACACGTGCCTCGGAATGACTTTCGAGTCGGTAATAACGAGGCTATACAACTTTATCCATAAAGTCATTATCGGTTCACGAAATTTTTTAAATGCGTTGGTTATTGCAGGTTGTGGTACGAATCGGTCACTTTAGTCACGGATGGTTGGATATTGAAACAATCCTTGCCCTTGTAGCGACAAAATTGCATTAAGTTTTCAATGAGCGTTTTAATTTACACGATAATAAAAAACGATAAGTAATAAAAAAATATCGATCGGTATGAAAGATAAGATAAATATCGTATAAGTTCAAAAGATCTTAACTGTAAACATGATATTGCAAAAATAAGGACTACTTCAAACTGTTTTTGTCAAAATAAAAAAAGCTCAGCAAATATCGCGTTCAAATAAAATTTTCTAATACAATGCCAATTGAAGCGAGTCGAGAAGAAATTAATAAATCTATTTATCTGTCTATTGAGTGACGGTCGTACTGTCGAATTCACGGTCAACTGTCCATCATTAGCATTAATCGAAAGTGCCATGTGTACCGAGAATCTATTTTGAAGCGGTCAGTCAGATGTGCAAAAACCGAATCGTGAAAAAAGACTATTGAATGCTTTTGTGCAACTAAAAAAATGGCAGTTGCGCCGATAGGTAACTTTATTTATTATTATTTTTATTGTAACGACTTCTGACGCCGAATTCGCTCTCGTTGCTGAAACGTAACTAATGCGACTCTCTTCCGTTTATGTGTTTGCGGAGAAATTATTGCAAAAGTCTACATTCTCATTATCAACTTGGTTTTCTTCATGTTGATTTCAAATGTCCATCCAGCCGTGTGATTTTCTGATAAGCAAGTATTAATCTTATCAATATAACCTTAAATTTTACATTCGCCAACGTAAATTTTGCGTTTTTGACGTGACAACGTCTTAAATTAGGTTGCGGCTGGGAGTCACTTATGAAAAAGTGTAACGCTCGGTAACGTTACGATGAGTCTCTCGTGTTAAGTTTAAGTTTACATGTACAATGTTTTAGTAAACAAAATATATTTCTATAGTTAAAATTTGTGCAATTCTTATTTTCATTCAATTCCTTGTTCCTATTGTGCAATTTAATTATATTCATATCAATAAATATTCTACCGAGAAAAAGACGTTGTCACGTAAAATCTTCGCCCGTAAAACCGACTTTACAGGCAACCATTTTTAAGTTTATAAACGTCGTACGAATAAATGATAAATTTTGACCAATTAAAAAAAGTACAACCTATTTCAGTTTAAATAAGTCGTATTGAGTTATAGAAGGTAATTTGAGACAATTGGTCTCTGCTCTTATGTTTTTGGATAGGTAGGTATATTGTTCTTAAACTTACGTAGACTTTATGCATACAATAAACATAAGACTTCAAACAAAACATATTTGCACTTTGATGTGTTAGTAGACTAATTTCTCTCATGAAAAACGGAAATTCGTCCCTACCAGTTAGTTGCAAACAAGTGCTAAATTTTTCTTAATATTGTTTTCTCTTATTGAGGGATGGAAATCTTCATTAAAATAGTGATTTAAAACCCCAAAATTATCTAAAATTTCATTATGTTATTTATGTAGGTTTATAATTGTACACGTATTCTACAGAACAAAATTTTATCTTGGGAGTTTAACTCAAAGTCGATTTACTTGAGAGTATTTTTTGTAAATTTGACAGAGCATTTAGAAGAGAATGTTGACCATTTTTTTAGAATTTCATACAACAGAACTCATTTGAAATAACAAGTGTAGGGAAAACACTTATTAATACATAGATTAAATAAAAAAAAAACAGGTCAATGCTCATTCTACACATGGTTTAAGTACCTATGTTGATTATACAAATTTAATATTTGCTACTTATTTTTTTATTATAACATCATTACTATTACATATCACATATTTTGCAGCTGATTGGAATCGACAAAATATCGAAAACATTTTTTTCTTCATTGTCTCTACTGGGAATCTAACCCTAACTAACCGTGTAGATAATCAACCTCATGATAAGCAACCACTCTGTTACTGAGATTATCAAAATAAAATGGGAACATAACCGAACTCTGCATCATCCGTTATGTTCAGAAATTTTGTGTTCAGACTTTATTAAGACGTTAGCTTCTCGACTGTTGATCGACAGATATAATTTCACAATTAAGAACGTTGTTCGTGAGGTAGCAACGGTCTATGAAATTGGCATTAATTTGTAAATTCTGTTCTTTTTCTATTGAGTCATCCTCATTATTTATCAAATAGAAAAAAAGGTTTTTTGTTTGTTCGAAAATTCACCGCATTAATTATGCCTTCAATCTAGTTGTCTTTGGCATTAAAGAACATAAATTTTTTGAGTACGAGCTGTGATTTCCAATGTCAAGCCACTTTAGCGAATGTCGGTCGCAGAAAATATATTAGTAATGAGATGACTCATAGTTTTGTCTGGTAGACTTATTTAATTTTTTGGGTATACATTTTATATGAATGCGGATTATTTCAACCAATTGCAGAATCCCATGATCCAACACATCTCGCTAATTGGTCTAAAATGAGTTTTTCTTAATTTTTTTTTCGCCCGACATAATGGAAATGACCACCCTCCAGAAAGCGGGGGAGGGCGGTGCAAAATGCTCAAAGCATACACCACAGCCGGCTGCAGCGTTATTTCAGACACTTATTGACTAAAAACCACCAGAGGAAGCTTCTTACCAGAACATGTAACTTTTAAGTGGAGATCTGACACACAGATTATCTGATGCTGCAGAAAAATATACTACGGCACCTTTCCCTTGTCAGCATGAACCCAATCCCTTATCCCATGGAGAACTGGAACCTTTGGCAGCGACAGAAACACTACACCACCTGAATGAATTGTAATTCGCTGTTTTGTTCCGTAATTCAACAGTAGGTCGAAAATAACTTTGATAAAATTATAGGTACTTCTTGTATGGGGGATCTTGTACAGTTTTTATATTTTAAAAGATTTTAATTTTGATTATTTCCTCATACAGTTGTAATAACAATTCGATTTCTCTCGAAAATTTCAATCGTGGATCCATTCAAGTTAACAGACGGTTGTTAACTTTAATATATAGACGATTGTAATATTTAAGCCTTAGCAACATATTTCCGTTGTCACCATTTATTTGGGGACGGAACCCAAAAATCTACGTGTATCCGCCTTTCAGAGCCAGTACAATATTGAGCGTTTATAATTCACTGGAATTTATTTTAGCTGTAATCGTATCATTGAATGTCCTTCTAACAATAATAGAATAAATGTGAAAAACTATTGCTATAGGCACAAAAAACTTAAACAAAACTCGCTTGAAAAAGCGTAATCGAATTATAAGTTAACTGAAATCTGTTACGGTTATAAAGTGAATTAACTTAGTAGATCTCACAAAAAGAGACTTGAAATAATATAACAACTCACAAATGACACATCTCATTACTGTCGAAATGGTAATGGAGCGAACTTTATGCTCGTGTAATACTAATTCACATATTCCAAATAAGACGAAGACTTCCTGTTTGATGTTATCGTTCGTCAGTTTATGCAAATTTTTCGTCTCAATATCGCCGAAGTGTAAATGTGAGAATTTACATAAATAAATTTATGACAAACTGTTGGGGATTGAAGGCCGTATCATCTGTTTGAAGCGTGACATTAAACATTGAAGAATTCATTTCACCTCATAATTTTTTGTTCTTCTATACAAAAGAATAATAAGTTTTGAAACTAAAGCGGGACAATGTTATAATTGTTAAGAGTGTATGTTTAAAACTTAAAGCCGATTACTATTTGGTTAACGAGGTAGCATAGGCCATTTAAGTTTTACTTATATTAAATGTAGTCTACGGATGAACGAAACGAATTCCCAGGCAATATATAGCTATTGACGAACCAATTGAAAACCCTATTATTGAAAAATGGCATAATAGTTTAATTGCTGTCATAGAACATAGAAAATTAAAATATTAGTTCCGTGGAAGAATGGGTAGCACACCAGTTTTCATGGTATCATCATCTCCCTGGTACAAACTTTTCTATGTTGTCATTCTCTTTGTTTGTCACATTGTTTTCAAACTAATGTGATGTATCGCAACAAACAAAATTTTTATATTATCATAATAATTCATTTCAATAGCGTGTTTCACGTTTACGATTTGCCATGTCAATCACCCTTGCAATACATGTCGATATACGATTGTTTTTAAAATTACACCCACAAAAAGTTTCGAACATGTTGTATAACAAAGACATAAGTAACTCTCACATCACATGTGCGATCATCATAATGAACGTTTTGCGGTGTGAATTTTCCATAGGCTAATACCATCACGTCACGTCTGTAATAATGACATTATGGCACATCGAAATTATCCACCATGGTACCTCCAAGTTATCCATTCCTAAATTGCGGGTCAAAAATTTCAAAGACACGCCGGCGCCGCGCCGGTTAGATGTGTAGCCTAGACGCGTGTATCACGTATGCGAAAGCATTAAAGTTTTGGTTTTATTACGATCTATTGCTTTATTTTTATGTTTGAATTTCGCCAGGAAGATAGGAAGTCCCATGAAAAAATGCGCTGGCTGCTGACTTTCAAAATATAGCAAAAGTCTACTAAAAGTCTATTATTGAATAAAGTAGAATTTACATATGGGGCAAACTGTCATTATTGTTTCCGGCCAACACCTCGACAAAGATTTATATTTTGTTGACTCAACATTTCATACAGATACCTACATGCTTAAAACTTTTAGCACAATCTTCGAAAACGATTGAGCAATTTTAACACTATGTTGTTATTATTTTGATGTTTAATGTACATGTGAGATTTCATAGTCTTTCCATTTGCGTTCAGATTCATTGCATATCTACACAATGTGCTAATTGTCATGATTAAATGTGTCATGGACATGGGCCCAGGCAAAACGCATCATAATTTACATAAGTTACGTCTTATCATACATCGTGGTATATTTTGATCAATGATATTAACTTTTGTGTCAACACGCACGCTGTGACTATTTGACGAGTCGTCAGTTTTATGTTTGCATTAATAGTGATTTAAACTATGTCAATAGACTAGATCTAATATTAGCAGACCTTGTGCTTAAACGCAAGTAATCCATACGTTCGTGAGTTGAGAAACGTATGTCAACTCAATAATTCTACTTATTACGTCGTCACTGAGATCATGTGTAGCTAAATTGTTCTTTATACCTTGACACATAGGTGTCAACCTTCGGAGATTTTATTGGATTTTTATTTTCTACAATACCGTGACTTAGCATAGGCCTCGTAATCGAATCGCTCATTAACTCATGAATAACACTGTCAATGCGTATAAGTGTGTGCTTAGATGTGCTATAGAATATTGTATAAGCTATAATTACTATGACAAATATAACCTTCTCGAACAGACCGAAGCGAATGGACAATTTGGTTTTAATACTTTAAAATATTCATTAGAGTTTTTAGTCAAAGGTCGTATACCTAAAGATTTTTTTGGAACAAATTGTTGATTAGCCGATGACATAGACACAATGAGAAATATGACTAGAGTATTTATTAGTGAATTAGGCCTGCATTGATCATGTGTGGCCTTCTAGGCGCCACTAGAGGCTCTGTTTTGAATAGCTGGTAAATATTGACCGACAGTCAGGCAACATCTGTTTACACTCTATTGAAAGGGATCAAATGATCGACTGTGTATTATGTTAGTTTTGAAAAATTATGTCGAGGTCTTTATTGTGCAATCATGAGGCGGCCAGCGTGATTGATGGATCTAAAGTTGAATTAAGAGTCAAGACCAAACGTAATTGGAGAAAGTGCAAAAAACGTTTAAATTCTTTCTAGTAATCTGTGAACGTATCTTCACAACGCTTTTTCCGTGTTTATTTTACTTTTTCTTGTAATTACCGTGAGTAAGATCCCATTATGGACATGTAAGTAGCTTTAAAGCTATTAGTAGATTTACTAGCTGCTTTCGTGTGATCTTCGACAATATACTTTGTTCGGTTTTATTATATTTCCTATTTTTTTTTATCTTTATTAGGTATCTTAACCATCGTTAAAATTTAAAAGCATCAATTCGAGGTAATGAGTGAATGCACTTCTGTATGCACGTCGAATTATGCAGCCCCTTCAGCTAGCTGACCTTGTTCAATTCAGGTCAGGGAGGTGTTAATTCATTTACCAACGGAAACCCGAATATAATCGGACCTCATTTAGGGGAAACCTCAATGGGAACAATGATACGAAATGCATTCACAATTATCGCCTTCACGGTTAAATAAACCTCAAAGTTTTCTTGCCCTGATCTTAATTGCATGTGATAGATGGTCCAGCATGCACTGTTATCGACGGGTTACCATAATGCAAATATTTATCTAACAATATAAGTAGAACAGAATAATTTATATGAGTAAATATAAAAACTTAGCGGTAATGGTGGTGCTGGTGGGTAGAGCTTTTGGAAATCAATAAATTCTTCACTTATAAATAATTATAAGTGAAGAATTTATTGATTTCCAAATATATATAAACATATAAAATTGAATACAGTATGAAAGCTCAAGTTAAATACTTGCAATATTTGTAATGTTTTGACAAGTGATAGTGTTTAAAGGCAATATGTATGAATTTTGAATAAAATAAATTCTATAAATATTATGTAGGCCATAGAACTATCTGATTATGTACCCATTAATGAAATCGAATTGAGACCTTAAGCATTATAGTAATAATTAAATTAAATTAAATTTATAAATACAGCAGTCAATTGATATTAGATACGGTTCAGAAATAATTGCCACAGAACACAAGGGTTAAAATCACAACTTTTAATGACAATGCCAATTCATTACATCATAATTTCGAAAATTGACCTAATAATGTTGCAGTAAAGTCTAGAGTCAATGAGCTAACAAGGCCGTCGAGCGACCGAAAGCTGACAATTCAATACAATGAGTATTGTTTTCACTCAGTCTGAGGCATTAACAACAATGGACATGATCTTGGGTTAGACAAGCGAGGTGATAGGTTATCATTGCAATAATATGGGTTTACTGTGACCGCCGCGGCGCAGCATCCGTGCCTGTTTTCAAAGTATCGTTTGGATTTACTATTCATTTGAGCTTTTCGATTTCTTATCAAACAATACAATAGTAATTGGTGTTCTGTGGAGCGGAGAGATTGGCGTGTCAAATATAGTGTTTCAGCAAATTTCATATACATATATATATATATATATATATTATTATTATACTGTAATTATTATTTAAAAAACAGGTTTTTTTAATAAAATATATAAACAAATATTTATTACTCAAATTTTATGACAAAGACTTAAAATGGCACAAGTAATCCCCGCCCCAACTTCCCTTAGCAACAGCCGCCAATAGAGCGCACAAGAGTAGTCTCTTTCACTCTCATGCATAAAGCAGATTCCATCTCCCTCTTTAGCTTCCACGTGTCGACGGTGTCAGCAACTGTCATATTAAGTAATCACTAAATATTTTTACATTATTTCCTATAAAACTGTACTTACGAATGAAATGAATCGCTTTTCTTGTCTCTAATATTTCCCGTGTTCTAAAAACACACATTGGGCGTTATGTATTGAAAAACGTAAAATATTTTTTCACATTGTAGCGAAGTGTAGCCGCGGCGAGAGAGCATGCCCGACTGAATGCAATTCGGGCAATTACCTGACTTTCGTATTGCCATATTAGAAGCGTGTGTGACGTAACTATAACTATAAAACATCATAGGTTCCAATCATGTTCCAACTTCAAATGGTAATCTTCAATTTTATGCAATGATAAGCGCTTCAATTGGCCTGAGTCTTCACAGCCCACATGACATGGTACCCGAGTAAATAATGTTATCCAAATATTTGTTCTAAATGTCGATCTGATTAATAACGGTTGAACAGTTTTTGTCACCCTTTCTTCTAATGAGATTATTTTCTACGTTAATTTGATCGATATGCACATTGAAAGCAACGTTTCTTTGAAGACGAACATCAATAGTAGTCGATTTATTCCGACGAATTCGTTTTAGTAGCGAGCTGCATCGACCGATTCGGCTCGAATTAGTTAAGTCATCTAACATCAGACGTAACCGTTAAAAGAGAAAAGAAATCTGTTTCACTTTCATTTCTGGCTTGTCGCATTTTCAATATCAAGGTCGCTGGACCTACACGTGGGTTACCATGTTTAGTTTGGGATAAATTTCATAAACGGGTTTAATAGGCTTATGCTCGTTTGTTTCTCAAAGTCAATTACGAGAGAGTTTTGTTACTGATGAAATTGTTAGATAAAAATTAAATCCAGGTTTCATACCATTCAAAACTTATCATGAGTACAATAATTAAATAACAAATCCAATAACAATCACATTCAGGTTATTTAACATCAAATTGAAAACTCATCTTCCAAAAAGTAGCCAACACAACCTCTAAATTAGCGAAACGAATCCATTAAAATATGCAAAACTAAGAAGGTTCATAAAAACACGTTTTTTTATTATGTTGGAAGGTCATAGTATTATGATCGGAAACATTTTATAAAGTTATTGATGGGTAATTAAATATATATATATATATATTATAATAAAAAATGTAAATAAAAAAATGCTTGGTAATTCATTCTTCTATATATCATTGATTTAGAAACCCAAACTATTTGAGTTTGTCTATGCTTAGAGCTTATAACACAAAACGCTTTCATTGCCATTAGTTACTTTAATGAGTACCTAACGTTTCTGTCATACGTTCCAAATTAATGTCATCTATCATCGCACTCTCTGTTTCGTTGTCGTGTGTATGTACTATTGTATTGTCCCCGTCTGATAAGTCTTTAATAACTGCTTCGATCTCAGGTTCTGAATTAATCTGAGCACGATATCGCGACTATTATTTTAAGGTGCTCTCGCTAGCTTATATGTTGTGTAGATTAAATCTGTGAGCAATAACGACGTATTGTATCGAAGAATCACAATCGGTGTTGCCTCAAGCGACAACTGTAAGATTTTTTTCGTGTTTTCCTTTCTCTAAATATTGTTGGTCGCGCGTTATAAGATTTCTTACTATCTATCTGTGATTAGATATGAGTGACGTTTCACAGGCGATATCATGCACGAATATTATGTTTAGTTTTAAGGTTGGTGGTATCATGTTTTCCAAGTACGCTTGGTCGGTTCGATACTTGATCTTGTGACAATTGATTATGTTGCTCAGATTATAATGTCAAGAGTTGGCAGTTATCTTCGTGTACATAAATGTTATTTTTTAACTCATCAAAAGTGTCTAGAGATAAACTAATTTTTGTTTTTCATTTAATATTAACTAATCACTTTTACCAAATCTAGTTTTCAAGATTGACTTTTTAACTTATGAATGAATGTATATTATACAATATGAACCCCTAAATTTTGTAAAAATTAGAATAATCGCGGTTCCTGTAAATTGTGAGAGATCATTTACGTACATGCATAGCGTACTTGATCTCTAGACACTTCTGATCTGTGTATATGTATTAAATATAATATTTGGCTAACACTGTTTTGGTCAGTTTAGGGATATTTCAAAGTTCCTAATACAAGGAATTACCAAGTCCTTTTGGTCTTTGATATAATAAATTAGTTAAGTGAGTTAGACGGAGTTCTGGTAAATCCATAAATATTTCGTAAGTTCGTATGACCCCTGTTCACTCAGTTGTCAAGGATGGAGTCGGAAGGGAGTGTCAATCTGGATTTTCAATATGCCGCGTTTCCCCTCCTGTCTTCAGTAATTTGCCGAACTTTCTCGCACATTTGTCTATGTATAGAAGAGATTTATCACCGCAATCCACTATAATATGTGCTTCTCTGATTGATTTTGTCTTATTTTGTATGATACTATTAACATAATTCATATAATAAATTTCGATCAAAAATAGTTTAATATTAGTTCTTAATAGTAGGTTATTCCAAAATCAACCGTTGATCTTAGATAAATAAACATTACTAATTGTAAAAATGATATGACCGCACTTATGTGTTTGTAACAAATAATTCAAAAGTATTTGACTACCTCTGTGGCCGAGTGGTATGTACGCCGGGTTTCATGGTATCACCAACTCGAGAGGTTCCGGTCTCGAGGGGTTCGAATCCCAGTGGGGGTAGGTATAAAAAAAAATGAAAAAAAATCGTCCTTTTTTCAATTGAATGAATTTTATTGAATTTGTAAATTTTTGGCTTTGGGCGTGTATTCTACATAAAATACCAAAATTTTTGTTCTATTATTCATTCCGTTTACAACCTAGAGCATTACTTACGGACAGACAGACAGCAGTAGTGTTCCGTTTTTACCCTTTGAGTATGAAACGCTAAAAATCTTTAGACTGACGTATTTATCTTTCGTTTTTCTACGAATAGGACCTGTCACTTTGTAAAAGGGAAAGAAAGTAACGTTGTCTCACTCACTAACTAAAAAGAAGACCAATACACTATAGACTATAGTATAAATATTGAATATGTCTCGAAATTTTATTATCTGGATTGATTACTTATCGCTGCAGTAAGTAATGATTTGTATTGAACTTATTAAAGCGTATCTCTATCGAATCATTTTTGTAACTTGCCATCCAATAACTAGGTATTTCACATTAAAATAAAAGTATTAAAACACCTTGCATTATATTGTAATGGTTTAGAACACCAGGCTACAATTACCCACAATTGGATGTATTTGATTTGTGCCAAAATGGCTATATATTTTATTAGTTTCTCTAGTAGTTCTTGTCGTTTGCTTGTGTGAAAATATGAGATATTGTGCGAATGCGACAATTTAACCGCCATTTGACAGCATTTGTCTTTTGGGGCTGGAGGAGCAGTTTTCTTCTGAAAACGCAGAGGTTTTTTAGGGCGACTTGGTAGGTTCAGATCCTGTCTTGCACAGGTCTTTGCTGATGGCTGGGGATGCCCATGATGTTCCGGGGTATCCCCAACACTCCCCTCTTCCACGGGAGAGGCGGGTGTGTCCGTTCGACTCGGACGCTCACTGGTGACGTCGCGGAAGACTCCGTAAGGGTTCTCGTGACCTCATCTAGTGCCGTTGTCTCTGCCACGCTGGTTGGGACCATGGGCCGAGTGAGGTGAGGGGCATCGTCAGGTTTTTAGTGGGTAGGGCCACCCCTCCTGGGCGGTCACTGAACCAGTCTCAGGACTGGCTGAGCGGGCGGGCGGGACGGGTCGGGAGGAATCCCACAAAACCCCGTTGCGATTCCCAGGTGGTGGCGGGTATGCGTCACGAATTTTCCTGACGAAAAAAGGGGTATTTTGGGCACTCCAATCACTTAACAGTTAAGACAGCGGATTGAAATGACTAACGTGTTATTGGCTAGGTAATAATAGTGATATTTGCACGACAGGGGTACTCGCTGTTATATCCTCCACTGTGTAATGAATGTCACCTCAACGCTCTACTTTAGAGACAATTATTAGTACTTTGGTTATATAAAACTGTCAAAATTTTCCGTTGATTTTGAAACTTAACTTCAGATGAAGTCATAAATCAGCGAGAAATCTATTTAATGCGGCATAAAGCATTGCTCTAATTTGATCCCTCACAGAAATCTTTGTTTTCAGTTTTTTTTGTACAACTTAACGAGTGTACTTGCGTCTTTCAATGTCCGCCTTGAGATTTATATCAAATTGCATTTTACTCCCTTGTACAAATACGAAATACGAAAAATATATTATACGGAGCAATATGCGTAGCAATAGCAATTTTGTTGTGAAATTCATTAGGCTTCTTTGTCAGTATGTAATCTAATAATATTACTAATGTGAATGTTTTTATGTTTGTTACTGAATCACGCAAAAATAGCTGAATGGATTTGGATGAAATTTGACGCACTTACATTTTACCTATAACTTGGATTGCGTTATTATAATACTTTTATTCCGGAAAAGCGTTAGGTTCCTGTGGGATTCTCATAAAAAAACTAAGTATTAATAGCTAGTACTCGTAATGCATATTTTCATTAAAAACAATTTGGTACCAACTTACTCACAAATAACATCCTCAATCTACTTTATATTTCGCAACGTCCTGATACAGTGTATTTGATTAACAAGATTTTTCATTAACTTACTGACTCACAGATGTAACAACACCAATTTCAATTCCAAACACTTGCCACCGCCGCGGCACTGATAGAAGATTTATTGTTTACATAATCTTTAATCCCAATAAACCAATGTTATTACTCATTCAAACGGTTCGTTATTTTGATTGCGAAAAATTGCCGACCAACGGTTTACTAACTAGGGCCGTTTGTTGCGTTCAATTGACGCTGTATTTGTCGATGTGATGAGGAAATGTCAAAATACTGACAGATCAGAAATGAAGAATTTCGAGTGGATGGATGATACGCGATTCGTAAAGGTTAATAGGTGCTCGTGATTTGCAAATTCTTGTTATATTATTAGTTTCGATCGATGATAAGGTAGGTAGTCTTAATACGAGACAAGTGTAGTGAAACGAATTCGTCCGTGAAGGAAATGGTTTGCCTAAAGAAATGTTTTTTTTTCAATTTTGTTGAATTGCTTTGTCTCTTTAATGTTTGTGAAATTAGTAAATCTTATTGGATTCTGAGCGAATACTTGATTCTTTGCAATTGCAAATAATTTCGTTCGGTATTTATTGTAAGCCGTTTAAATTGTTTTCGTATTGACACCAGGTAAGTTATACCTAAGCACTAAACATTTTTATTATCATTTAGATTTAGAATTTAGGTGCCTTTGATTATTTATTCTCTGGATAGAGCGTCACCTTGTGAACGCTGCGATGAAAACAGTCCAGGTTTTATATACTTAATTGTGTGCGTGACACGCAAAACAAAACATGCGAATCTTATACCTTACACTCGCGAAATGTAATTCATTGTGTCTCGGTGCGCGTGCGCAAGATTATTTATTACGCATGATTGTTTGTAAAAGAATGGGTTAACTTAATCAAATCAAAATTAGTGTATTGTTCACACAATTAAAAACTATAGACGTTAAAACATCTGTAAAATGTATAAAGTTATATACGGATATTTTTTTTTTCAAAATTTCATTTACTTTAACCAGGTTATTACGGAAATAACGGTCATGTCATTTTGTCAAACCCCTGGAAACGGGTATAAATTGCAGATTTCACTTGTTCAACATCAGATTTTTTTAAATCAAGCTCTTTTTTGATTTTTGGAACTCCATACTTACTTTTGATTTCGCCATACTAATTTTTTGGGGGCTTTTGTAATCAGCCATGACATCACTTTGAAAATGTCAAGATGGATTCGTAATTTTTTAACTAATATGATGTTATAGTTTATTTTTTTAAAGGTGAATAATGAGTTTATTATCGATGGTAAGTTACTTTGTTGGTTGTTTTATGCGTCCTTTATAATTTCAGCAAACTTTTATCGCTCAACTCCGCAATTTTAAGCAATAATTACTACACGAAACACGGTAATAGACGTGCGTATCGCCCAGCGTTGCATTAAACACTGAGCAACGGGAAACGACTTAAACCCCACCAGATTGTTGATATTTTTTTCAACGCATCTGCGTTGCCACACTCTATCTAGGGAGTAAATAATCAAAATTAGGTCCCTGTATTTGTGCTTATATGCGCGGGATCGAAATCGAACAGCTAAGAGTGCGAATATGTTTAACGTATCACGTAACATCGTTAAACCACAAACGGTATTATTAACAGCATAATCGATTGTCCACAGTGAAGTAAATTGTGTTCAATATTCGCTCGGTGACACGTTGACAGTTGAAAACCACGAAACCTTCGTCGTACGGGAACGATCGTATTTGCGTATTTGCGTCTCGTTTGCATAATGTTCCTTCACTCGATATTTCATTCCGGCTGTCAATGCGTCGATCAACGTTCCGGCAACGCTGGGAACTTTGTCAAACACTCATTTGCTTCGTGTCAATCATTCCATAGTTGTCATTTGGGCGCCTACGCACATGTGAAATCAGTGCTTATTCGAAATAGTGCAATTACACTTAGGCAATTACTTACTCGGTTTTTAATGAAGCGAAACTTAAAAACCAGTAGCGTAGCGTTATCTAAGATTTTACAATTAGCATGTCAATCTACTGACAGAATTCTGTCTAGAATTGTATTACAAAATGTATGTAGTTAATGAATGAATACTGAAATCTCACGCAATCTTGAAACTTGTTTATCTTTTACTATGACAGTAATTGAAAGAGTTACGGCCACACTCAGAGATTTCAATTAAATTTGTTGCTTGTCAAAGTGACGTGTTGTCTTGTGCTTTTGCTATCGCAAAGGCAGTCACAGCAACAATTATAAACATACTTAAAAGTTGATTGACGAATCTAATGGTGTTCATATTTATAACAACTTATCTAAAGAAATGAAACGGCTTAATAATGTACGTATTAAGACATGAGATCTTTTTATACCATGTTTTAAGCAAATAAAGAAATTACTATTATTCATTATTTAAGTAATTAAATATTATAATTAAGCACTTTATTGTAAATGATTTTTTTCTACTTATGTGAAGAAATAAATAAAGAATTTATTATTATTATTTCTTTCTGTAAAAAATTAGTACATAAAATAGTTTTACATAAGTACATCCATTGCAGGATTAGTAATATATTAAACACGAGGCGTTTCTCTATTATTACAGATACGAGTAAATACATATATTAGAATTGACATAAATTTTAATAAAGCTACATTTGACATTAGTTGGCTTAATGTTAAATAAAAATAAATAATGTTCCCGTTATCAGTTCTCGAAACAGTTTTGTTCTTCAATAATGTTTTTGCGAACAGTGGGAGGTAATGAATAGCAAGCACATTCTATGTTATTTAGAATTAAAGCTAAGCATAAGAGAGATTTGATGACCAGTGCGTTTTAAAGCTGACAGCAGCGCTTGCCCTGGAGTAGACTTAGAGGGGGCCTATTTATAAGAAAAACTATTAATAAAGCCGATTTTTTAAATTTCACCTTTAGCAACATCAAGAATGCACAATAATGACCAATCAAAACGACTCGACTGAAAAATCAGCCTTTAGAAATTTGACAAATGTGGGTTTCGTTACTACAAGAACTATTGTATAACAGAAAAATAATGAATATGAATTTAGAGAACTACAAACATACAACATCATAACATATAAGTTTCTTAACAGTAACAGAGCAAATTTCATTATTATACTCGTAACTCAGTACAATGTTTACATTGGTCCATAAAAACATTCAACTGCCATTTGTCAAGCTAAATGCGTACTACAACTATACATAAATTTAAAATGTTTTTTATGTCACACCATTTATTTATACATACTAAATATAATATTAGCGATGTTAATATGCAAACTTATATTAAGAATAAAAATAATCTTTAAAAACGCTCTCGAGACAAGGTTATTCGATAATTTATGGGTTGCCATAATACAATTATCCTTGAGAAAATCCTTAATTAACTTTTAAATGAATTTGAAACTCTGTCAAATGTTTTTTTACTTAATAATCGTGGTAATACTGTAAAACCTGTATAACGAAATAACCTTGGCTAAACACTGTCATAGCATATCATTTGTTTAACAATAAATTCATGAATAATTATCATCATCAACATAAGGTAATATGACGAAAATTTACCTTACTATATGTACCTAACCTACTGCTTATACCTCTTAATTGGCAACAAATAGCACACAGTAAAAATGAGTCTTTTACTCATCAAAATTTCTTTTGTTTCTGCGTGATTTCATCATCATCTTCATCATCGACCCTTACTCGTCCACTGCTGGACATTGGTCTCCCCTAATGCACGCCACTGCTCCCGATTTTCTGCCACTCTCATCCAGCTCACGCCCGCCAGCCAACGAATGTCATCATCCCATCTTGTCTCAGGGCGTCCCACACTACGTTTACCGAGTCGCGGTCTCCACTCAAAAACTTTACGGCTTTGCATTAAATAAAACTGAAAAGGAACTCATTCTTTGCTAGTTCTTTTTTCAATACGAGCTTTTTCAAATAGTAGGACTCATCAGGGCCGAGGTAGCATAATGGTCAGTGCATTCGTCCGCATAGCGAAGGGTGCGGGTTCGAGTCCCGCTGCTGCCTGATTTTTTCTAGTAATATTTTCTTTAGATTTAAACATCGAGCAGTTACATGCTTAAAAATAAATAAATATAACTATAATCGCTATTCCTTCTGTCAAATGTTTAATACTTGTAAAGGTATTCATTTAACATTGTGGGTTATCTACAATGCGAAGAGATGGCGCTGCTTTGCAGCTTAAGATAGACTTGAAAGAATTTGACAAAATGGTCAGTGCATTCGTCCGGATAGCGAAGGGTGCGGGTTCGAGTCCCATCTGCTGCCTGGTCCGCGTGGAATTTTATCTCGTAATATTTTCTTTAATATAATATGTCTAACGACATCCATCCATAACCAACAATCGAATTCACTTTGACGAATGAACAATCGAAGAATTCAATTACATCTGTGCGAGTTCGGTAATTCGGTAGGTATAAGACGCAATGTACACTGAACTATATAAGTAATATCCGGTTGATTTTCTTGCAATAAAGCATGACACTTTCATTTATTTGAGCGATGACCGGAGATCCGAGGTGAATTGCTAGAAATAAATTAAAAAGTTTCTGTGTGCGAGTAGCCGACAATGGAGGTTCTGTACAAAAAACAAGTATCTCCAAGCGAATGGTGAATTCAAAGTGTTGCTGCTGTAACAGCTTCGTAAACAACATCAACGAAGAATTATACTATTTATTCAATCTAATGATAACAAACTTTTATTGATGATGATTTGGCAACAAACTAAAGGTCCCAAATATGGATTAATATTAGATTTTTATAAATAGAATAGATCGCCAGTAAGAATTTGCTCCTCAGACAAAAGAAAAGTCGGATAGAGGTTAATGAGGACCAGTTAAATAAATATAAATGTCGCGATGCTTTCTACAAGAATTCGGTAACAGATTAAAATGTGTTTGATTTGAAAATAAACTTCTCAGTAAGTTTATTCTTATGTCTGGATCATCTACAAATATTTAGCCCTTTCTCTATTGTTTTAAATTTCGTTACATATCTCACGTTAATTTCCGATTACATTCTATTAATTCATTCGCTTTCACGCATGATTTGCATGTGGAACCCCATTAGAGTAACAGCAATTAGATTAAGTGAAATGTGACGTAACTGGTGCAGTAATCAAACAATTCATTTGTTTTCTAATAGGTACATATCATAGCTGGGGCGAGTCCGTAATTGATTGATATGATATAACCGTGGTTGGCCTGTGCGGATTTAATCTTTTCATTTCATGATATTAACGTGTACCTAGTGATTAGTCGCTGGAATTCGTTAAATTGATTGTGGTTGCGACTGTACGAATTGCAATGTGATAATGATTGAGATTTCGAGACATATTTTAGTTAATTTAAGTTGTTTTTTGAACCGACTTCAAAAAGGAGGAGGTTCTGTGTTTGGCTGTATTTATGCATGTTAACCGATTTCTCCGTCAATTGTGGACCGATTTTCAGAATTCTTTTTTTATTCGAAAGAGTGCACTTCCGAGGTAGTCCAATTGGAACCAAGTCAGGATCCGATGGTGGAATCAGGGAAAATCGAGGGAAACCTTCAAATTTCAAAGGCACGATGTTTTTTATGCATGTTCACCGATTCAAAAAATCAAAATCGAAAATGGAGCTAAATAGTGAAAAATAATATTTATTTTTTTTAGTATGTAAACGAAAGTATGTCGCTTCTTTTATTTAATTTTAGAGTAAATAATATTCATTTAAATCGCTCGAAAGAAAGCTACGAGAAGAATAATGAAGCTAAAGGCACTTTACCTAAGCTGATACGTCCGTCGTGGCGCTGGTGAATATTGTTGACCGAGCCAGCTATACTTTCGCCCCATGTTGGTTTATCAGAGCCTGTGAGCCCGCTTACTTGACATTACCCATTCTAGTGCAAAGCTCTATTTGAAACTTATTGATGTTCTGTAAGAACAGACTCACTTTTCATCTCACAATCCGCGGTGAGATTTAAAATAAGAAAATGAATTTTGAATGAATTTCAAATCTCATAACCTAATTCCGCGTTGAAACTGACTTTGTTCCTACAGAATAGCACTGCTGAATTCTTACTGAGTTTCTTGATGGATTGATAGACAGTAATTGAAATTACGCCCTATTGATGTCATTATTAATAGTTAAAGAAATTATGTAGTGTTTTATGGCAATTAATAACATGTTGTTTCTAAAGGTTCCACTTACCTATATGGTTTTCAATTTATTGTTATAACATCCACATTCTTATTATCTTCTTTAAGCAAAGAAAGAAAATAAAATGAATATTTAATTGTTTTGGACTATGGAAACAAAAAGTCACATTCGCTTAACTTTCGATATTGAGTAACTGAAAATCATCCATTGTGTTTTATTATTCAATATTGTATATGCTATGAATTAAAATAATAATCATGACTGACAAACCCAACTTTTTTTTTGAGTGTGTATGCTGTTGGTCGCAGGAGAGTCTCCTCTCCGTCTGGAGCCTCTAGACCACTCGAACCTGAGGGGGTCAGCTCAAGTAGCTGGGTAGGTAGTAGGGCGTCTCTGAGACTCGGACCTCGGCTCCAGTTAACCATTGTCGTGGGGGGCGCGGAAAAACGCCCAGGTACGTACCTGTACCTGGTATAGCGTGTCGTGTTGCCCAACCTGATGATGGTGTTTACATAATTCTAAGCAATAAGGTTCGGATCCTGAATGTATAAAGCTTTTAACAAAGTCATCAATCACTTTCGTACTTTCGTTCTATGCCCACGGATAATATTTCTCACTTACATTTGACTCATCTTAAAACAATACCAAACCAACTTACAGCAAATACAAGTAAAGATTTATTTTTAGTTCCAAATATTGTACTACTGGCTTCCGCCCACGACTGCGTCTGCGTAAACTTTAGTTATTTTAGAATTCCCACGAACATATTGTAAGTTTTTTCCGGGATATAAAGTATCCTATGCCTCAATCCCGGTAATAAACTATGTATGCCAAATTTTATTCAAATCCGTTTAGTTGTTTGTGAATAGGTGCACAATAAACATGCAAATACACAAACATTCAAAATTTCACATTTTTAATATTAATAGGCTAAGTAGAAAAGGTACGTAACCCGGCTTTTATGAATTGAACTCCCATATCAAATTTTGGATGGAAACTTGAACAGCAGCGGCACAAAGTACGTAACGAGAACTAAAAATCAGTACACATTTGACACTGACATTTCGGACTCGCAAACGATACGAATTCGACATTGGTTCGTGCTAGGGGTACAGTTCTCTTTCTACTTTGTTGCAACAGATTCGAAATTCGGATCTCGGATGTTATGGCATCAGTCACATGTGACAGAAAGTTCGTACTCAACATTTGTTATATCACCGAGGTTAAAGGTTCTACAATTTATTCACCTTAAAACGGTTATAACCATGAAATTCACATTAGAGTCGACCAATCTTCAAAAATGTTTACAATTATGTTGTCTATGCTCACATTATGATAGTAACTCCATCTTCAAGCAAACACCTGACATTGATTGGATGACACTTGAGCTTGACATATCGAAATACCTGTATGCGCTTGCGTGTACTTACACAAACACTCGCGACAGTTACGCAAGATCTGACAGATACAGACCTTGCGATATGTCTTCAAATATTGGCTAATGTGACACGAGTGTGACAATTATTTCGCACAACTGATTATTAAAGATTTCTTTCAGCACTGAACAAAGAAAGATGTCTCAATAAAGCGTCCTTAAAATACAACATTATCTTTGTATTTTCTTCGAAAAGACTACTTATTTTATTCAATATATGAGCGAAATCATTCACCCTGACATGATTCAGATAATGTTTTGACTTATTAAAGGGAGAGTAAGGGCTGATACTAAACGTACCACGTAATCTAAAAACAATACTCACGAACGTCTATATCACATTGTAGTTGAAACTACTTTGAGAATTCCGATATCTGGTCCTTCTAGGAAACACTTCAAAGATTGCAACAAATGTAAACCTTTCAACCACTTGCTCATCTGGCTCTTCCGTCAAGCATACTATGAGCTTTTCAATACTAAAAACTACTACAGTCTAGGAAATGTTTAAAGTGCGTAATCACAACAAATGGTCCATCCAACAAATAAATGTGAGTACAATTGCAAACATTACATCACACGGAATCATCTCCTGTAGCCCAGAGCAAGCCGTTAATAATCTTTATTTGATCTGTCAGCAATAAAAACGGTACGTTTTGCTATTTAACACAGAACAGACATAAAATGCTTTAGCAAGAATGGGGTTAGTTTTCCTACTATATGCAAAGTTTTGCTAGTAAGGGAAACGCTAATTCTATTTTAGGGTGTAGAACAGGAGCGATATGCGATCTTCACATTTTACCTTTTTTCAATTATGGAATAGATCAAAAGTTTATTGTAACATAGGGCATAGGGCACGTCTATATAGTGTATGGATCAGTTAGATTTAACTTTAACACAATTTGACATTTTATTCCAGCAGTTGCAATCCGCAGTGTTTTTTTTAAATTAGAACACGAATTTCAAATCATATCGGCGAATTATGTGGTGAGAAGTAAATTTTTTCTTACAGAATAGAACCATTGTTGTTATATTCGATATCAACCTTTGGATGACTCGCAAGTAATTGCCTATAATAAACAGCAAACTGTGAAACATTTATTTATCCTTTTTATTATTATGAGCATAATAATAAATAATGCAAAGATTACGTGACCATTTATTGTAGTCTTTATGACGAGCACCACGTAAGTATTACGTATTTAGATAGATACTTTTGTCTTATTACTGTGCAATTTTTGTGTTACGAATTAAGTCTTCTCTACTTACTAAGGCAGCTCTTCATAAATGGAATGATGCCTAAAAACTTGAGCTACTTCAAATCTTAGAAACTGGTTACTCAAACATCATCTCTAACGACTTCCTTACTACTTACTACCGTTTAGATTTTGTTTATTGTTCTTTATTCAAGTTCAAATTTGTTATATTATCTACAGGCGTGTTTGTGACTGTAGTTTTCTTTATAAGGAACGAACTTTTTCATTTTCTTCTTTCTGAGCGTTTAAAATATAGTCTTATTCCAAAATATGGAAGCAATTTTTGTAATGCATATCAACGTTTTCATTCTTGCCAATTGCCTTTATGTAACAAAAAGTCGCATTTTGAACCCGTTTAAGCGTGTTTCATTTAATAAGTGGTGTGCGTGAAAACTTAATAAGTTTGTATTTAATAAGTCATTATTATAGGTTTCACTAAATTAATGATTTTCTTTTAGCTAAAAATACCCCCCGTTCATCAAATAGGTATCATAGCGGAGCAAATATCTGCTGAGCAATTGAAATAAAATTTTGGCAGTTTTAATAATACACGAGTTGCACAGAATACTTTCGGCGAATTCATTTGTCACGTCGGCGTCGCGCGTGTGTTGTTTGAAATCAACAACGACATTCTCTGAAGGGTCAATCACCGCTCGTGACTTTTGTTTTGCACCATACTCGAGCCCTGGGCACTGTTGATGTGCTGTCCTCTTACTTTCACCGTTCTTTGCCAGTATCACTCAAATCTCCTATCTCATTAGTATACTGCTCCAAGGGACTGTAGCGTTGTGTTTTAATCTCCTTGATGCTATCGGCTGCTTTATGGAGTTAATATTTGCTTTAAATGGAGAAACTAGCGGCTAGAGTCCTGGACTTTCTTGGGTTAACTTATTTTATTGCGGTGAGTTGCGACTTTGTTACTTCATTTGCGTGTTGGCAGTTTTGTTAATGGGAATGGAGATGAGGTTGAGCGGGGAATGTTCGAAACTGTTTATTTGTGTGGACCGCAGGCGCAGCTTAGGGAAATTTAGGTTCTGAGTCAGTAACAGAGAAGGTTAGATTTGTATATTGAATACAGTATTGGTGTATAAATAGCAAAATAATGAAACATTTATTCCAGACTTTAAATCCATAGACAAGTAATAATAATATTTTGTTGCAATGAAATGAAAATAAACTTTATTCAAAATTACTTATACGATTTTTTTAAATCAACTCGGTCTAATTAAGGCGTCAGGCGGGACTCTAACCTGCGTCTTCCACTGTCCGTGTGGATGCACTAACTGCTGTGCTACCGAGGCCTTAATGATCATGTCAATTTTTTTTAGTTGCTGCCTTGTATCCTAAAGAATAGGCATTTAAATTTTAGTGAAATGGCTGGGATCAGATCAAGGCCAAGAGTGATGAAATTTCAACAAGACAGATATTCTTTTTAATCCGGAAATTTAGGTGCTGAGTAGGTGCTTTTATTAAAGTGTCCGTCGCCGTTAATATTTTGATCATTTGATTAAACGAAAAATTGTACCTAAGTTGACGTCTATTCTTAAAATGCAAATTTATTGCAGATTTTCAATAACCAACTGATAGTAGATTTATGCTGGTGATATATGTTATAGTTTTCTGAGTAATTATTTTCTTTTCTATTTTGTATTGCTTAGAAACTCCTTTTTAGCGGAAACAATTAAAAATTTTACGCGTGTATTTATTTTAACTCCGCTCCACTCCACTACTTCAGTTAACTGCTGTCAGTCGCCGTCGACCACAGCACGTCTCGATGCAAAGTGGTGTAGTTAGGTAATTTAAATGTTCCATTTATTTTTTATTGACTCCCTCCAAGGTCACCTCGGATGGCACAAAAACGTTATATAATGCACTAGTTTCCATTAATCTACTTACATTTTATTTTGTAATCTATTATATTATATTTTTGCCTGTTCATTCTTTCAGTATTTTTTTAAAAGCTTTTGCGGAACTTGCAATTTAAGTTTAGAGCAAATCTTGCAACTGAATTTCAAATGAAATTTCTTAACCGATTGAAATAAATTTTGATTGAGAATATGATATTCCTATTTGATGTATTTAAACAACAAATGCTGAAAAGGCGGATTCATAATGTACTTAGTTGTGACGAAAACAAACAAATGCTTTTCCTTTCGCGGTTTGTTGCGATATCTTTAGCTCTGAAACAAACTATTTCATAAGTCAGTAATATTAGGTAGCTTCAATAATAGGATAATATTGTAAGAGGTAATGTTGCCATCGTTTAAAAAAACGAGATCACACGATTGAAGTCAAACATCTTTAGCTCCATCTGTATGTATACGATATATGTGTGTACGATATATACATGTATGTAAATATACACATATTTCATTTACTAGCTATAAGAGAAAGAGAGAAAGAAAATGTGCTCGCGCACTGCTTTCTCTTGCTTTTATCCTCCATTCAACTCCCGTTCGCCTCGCCTGAATACACTTTTCGTAACGCGTAACGCATTCGCCAGCTTACCCCAAGTCAAGCGTGCCTAAAGAAGTTTCACTAGCGTGCCTAAAGAAGTTTCACTTCAAAAACTGCTTTAATGTTTTTTAGAAAAACCAAGAAACATTTCCGCAGTTGAACGGAATCCCAATAGAGCGGGAGCAGACTCGCGCTTGTCCAGTTTTTTTTAATTTCGATTGACAATAGGGTGCCTCGTTAGCGCTACAAATAACACAAAAACTCTTACACAAGAATCAGCTGTTGACAGGTTAGTGTTTTTGTAATGCCACCATTTTTCATTGTGTCCGATTATTTTGTCTCAATTTGGTTGTGCATAAAAACCACAGTGCATCCGATCGGCCCGCTGTGACTATGATTACTTAGAAGGTGACATCCATTTTGACATCGCGGGGAACCTATTCCTCTGCTATTATTCGCTTTGTCTCTCATTACAAAATCATCATTATGATGAAACTGGTAATGCCAAAGAATTTGATTTTCTGTCACATTTTTCAGTCTGATAGCTGGAAGTCTTAATCGAATTTTTCGAGAGAAAAATGTATTTATTTATGTTTTAAGATGCCTATCAATCACAAATGGTTGTGGGATGTAGCTGTAGAATTTTTAAATTAAGGTTGGCATTCCTCTTAACCTAACAGATCGATTATCTAGAGTTTTAAAAGAAAGGATGAATTTATCTTTGTTCTGATGGTCCAAACATCTGAATTATCCACCTCTTTTTGGTTAAGATGTGGTTTGGTCAGAATGCATTGTCAACAAGTTAGGTGCAATATTGTTTTAGTTGCAAACTTAAGCAAATAGATTTGATGACTCATTTCTCTGATGCACTATTAGTCTATATTGGAATTCACTGTCCGTCCTCATGTTCTCCCTACCTTATTTGAAAGAAGCGTAGGACCATCTCCCGAGTGCAGGTGACCAATTTAATCTATTTTTGAGTTTTTATTTTTAAATATATTTTTGCATCAGACTTTGATTTCTCTTAACTTCAGTAGCTAGTCGGTGTGGTAATTCGTTAGGGCTCTTTAAAGAAGAAAAAAAAAGGAATGATGTTACCTTATAAAAATAAATTGCGAAATGCATGACAAAGTATCAACGAAGAACGGTCATACCATGTCCCATATTATATGCTTTTTTTGCTATCCAAATTAACAATAGATTTTCAGTACATTGTCAATAGATTCTGCGATTGCACTGTAAATTTTTTAAATAGTACACATAACATTATTTTGTTAGGTTAGACTTAATTAAAATTGTTGCCATACTTACAGCATATTTTCTAAGCAAAGTCTTTAAGTTTAGCATTCTTAAATGCCAATCTAGTAAAAGGTCAAGGTGAATGTTACGACATCTTTTCCTTTCGGCCGCAAAACATGAATGCGACCAAATTGTTATTGTTTTTTCCTTGTATGACAATTCACTTAGCTCTTGTTAAGCGAAGCGTCACTTTGAGGGTCGTTGAAGTTCTGTCGCCGTTAAGATTGCTATCTCGGTAAAGTTCCCATAGTGGGTTTCGGCCAAGCCTATATACCTACGTGATGTCATTGGGTGAATCAAACTTAAGTTTGAGCAATACTATGAAGAGAGGTAGGTCACATTTAAGTTTTCGCATGCATTAGAGGAGTGAGCATCTGCGTCTTGAAAAGTAGCATTTAAATCAGAGAATAATTTTGCTATACTTAGATCAATTGATACTATCATAAAGATAATGTTCACGGAAGTGACCCTAAGTTTTGCCTCCAAATGTCCTGGGCTCGATTTCTGGTTAGGATTTAGTTCCTGTGACGATATATAATTGATTTATTTATTATTATCATGTTCCTTTCTATTAGTAGGATTTGCGTTGGCTCTTTATTATATATTATTCTACAGAGTTCTACGGACTGAAGAGTGATGCCAGTTCCCTGAGTACCATAATGTGGTCCCCTTCTTGAGAGGCTTTAATAGAGTGTTCCACGAAAGGAAGCGGCATGGCTGTCATTGGCACTGCTGATGTCCATGGGCGACGGTGATCACTTACCATCAGGTGGCCCATCCGCTCGTCAGCCTTCGAAGGCAATAAAAATACCTGGAATCCTCCTAACATCATTACAACAAAGAAGCAAAACAAAGAAAAATTTAATTGTTTAAATTACTACATCTAATAAACGTTTATTATTCTTCTTCTTCTTCTAGTGCTTCTCCAAACAGCGAAAATTTGCAGTCAGCTCAGCATACGTCTCCTTATCTTTAACAGGATGGAATAATTCCTGGGCGCTTGAAATTCCAGACTATTCTCGTAGGTTCCTCAACCAAGACTTCTTTCTGCGACCGACGCCTCGTTTTCCAGTTACTTTTCCTATCATTATTAGTTGTAAGAGGGCGTATCTTTCGTGTCTTATCACGTGTCTTAGATGTGCAAACTTCCTCACTCTGATGGTATCCCAGAGTTCGCGTATCTTGCCAACACGTCGCAGGGAAACGTTAAAATAAAGGAAAAATTACTAGAAATCCCACTCGGTTCAGATTTCAGACAGGATTTGGTCCTAACCCGAGGAAATTTATTTTAGTAACATTTTTGTTTATATTTATAAATCTAGCAGTTAAATGCTTAATTAAACCTACGACAAAGTAAATCAAAGCGTACTCACTCACACGCATATCAATGCCATATCGGAACTCGGAACGTGTCAAAATAAATATAAGTACGTGTACAAACCAGTATTTGTGTTTTCAGAAAAACGTATCGTATTACACATTGCTTGTAGTATCTGCCTGACCTCCCAAGGCTCCAACCACACTGTGACAAGGTCGCATCAAGACGACACCGTGCGGTTTGAGATGAAACCATGTAATTATTAATTCATGGATTATGTAACATGTACTCTTATAAAATACCTACATATTGGTTACGAACTTACCAACTAGATATAGTGTAATTTACATTTTTAGCGTTGATGTTCTTTGCTTATTATTATATGTATATCAGTTTCCTATAGTTATGTCCCTACCATGTTTGCGCCTCAGTAAGATTGTGGAATCGTTCGCTTATATAGTGTTCTTGGTGTTTTTGGTTCAAGATAGGTTAAGTTATGTTACTGTTTTGAATATGAAGCGCGAGCTAAGCGAGCGTTGCGTGCGTGCGGCGGCAGCGTCCAGCGAAGCGCCAGAAAAAAAATCGTTAACAGTAAGTTTGACTAGTGTCATAGATATTGTTTAACTATCCGTGTTTCGCAAAATTCTCGGGTTTTCGCGAAAATCGATTTATCAGATTAGACGTAAGGTCATATAGTTTTTTGGTTCAAGCTAGGTTAAGTTAAGTTAGTGTTTTGAATATTATAAAGCACGAGCGTAGCGAGCGTAGCGTGCGTGCGGCGGTAAACAAAATTCATTGAAAAAAGATTGAACAGTGTCATAGCTACCGTTTTATTATCAGTGTTTTAGCAATATCCTAGGGTTTTCGTAAAAAATCGATTTATCAGATAATCCTACGATTAAGTTTCCTTACATTTACTTCACAAGTGCTGTTGTAGTCATTTACAATAAATTATGTATTATATAGGCAGTGTAGTAGTATAAATTTTGTAATTTGATGACTCGAATCGATTAAGTAAAAGGATTATATCTCCTCTTCATGTTTCGAAGGCTGAGAACTAAGTATTGAAATTAGAAACTACATATTACATGGCGCTTACATTAAATTGCGTGGTAATTATATAGTCATGTTTACGACTCTGGTAATGATATTAGATACAAAACGGGTCTGCAATCACTTGGACCTGAATTAAACAAATTGATGCACACATTATATTTTGGTTACCAGCGACTTTGTCGTCTAAAAATAAAAAAACGACGGGTTGCACTCCGGGAGTGCCGGCAGAAGTGAAAACTTGAATATTAACGTTGTGCATTTTGATATTTTGGAATGGTTAGGAAAATTTTGCACGAATTGCTTCAATTATCAGTATAAAAGTGCTATCATATATGTGGTAGAATACAATATTTATTTATTGCGCTATCGTACACAAACATGACAATTTATATTACATTAAAAAACTTCATCTGTCAGAAAAATCAACTTACATGAATCACGCTTAAGCGCACTTAGCGACATCCATTGAAAAGAAACAACTTACATGAATCACATTTAAGCGCACCTAGCGACATCTATTGTAAAAAAATGTATTTTCTTCGCAATAAAGCTGCCACGTGGACGTCCTAGATAGAGACTTATTATTATAATACGATAAAATATAATCTAAATAATAAAATATTATTGTGTGTCATGATGCGATCAGCCCACGTGTTTAATCTGACGCGAGTTTATCATTTTTACCCATACAAAAAAAGAGTACAACGCCGCGAAAGAAGTTTTCACTTCAAAAATAGTCATGATTTTACTTTTTAAGAATTTAACTGCTAGATATTTGACCGCGGTAGCATAAAGGTCAGAGCGTTCGCGCGGATAGCGAAGGGTGAGGGTTCGAGTCCCGTCTGCTGCCTGGTCCGCGTGGTTCTTTTTCTAGTAAAAAAAATCTTTAGAAAAGATTGTTTTTATCACAACTTACATTCCTTATTTCCTCAAACTACAAACGCTTCATTTACTTGGTAAAAAATGCCCATGTGTGTAAACTCATACACGTCAATTAAATGCTAGTCCACGTTTCATGTTTGATTTCGAGGCGCGCAATTATTTATTTAGTTCCGAATTAAGCAAAGCTTGTAGGTACTTTGAAAACTTAATAATTTTCAGGTACTAACCTTAGTAATGTCTAAATCTTAATTGTCTTTTCCAAAACGTGGACTTAATTTAGTCATAGTTAAAACCTAATACTGCCTCTGTCTTCTTTTTAGCAAACAAAAGTGATAACATCGTTTTTTTTAATTCTTTTTTTTTTAAAGGGTTTTGTCTATTATAGACCATGTTACCCTTGCCGTTCTAACCTTCTATCGTCTTATTATACAGATTGATACAATTTTATACAATACCTTACTAATTTTGGAAACTTTAACATCGGTTTTAAAACAGGTTTAACTTTAGTTAAAGTTTTGTAATAAGGTGACTAGAGCCAAAGGTTGCAGCAACCGGTTGTAGAATCTGCTACTACTACAACCAATAAAAATAAAAGAAACTTATCCATCCATCATTTGATTACAAATACAGGTGGTAAAAAATAGCGGCCAAGTGCGAGTCGGACTCGCCCATGTAGGGTTCCGTAGTAACATAATATAAAAGTTCTTGTAGTTCGTTGTTACTTTGATCGAAGATTTAATAATAATGTATTTTTTTAAATGGTTTGGGGTTTATGATGTATTAAAAAACTAATTACTAGATCTCGTTCAAACCAATTTTCGGTGGAAGTTTGCATAGTAATGTACCATCATTTTACCACTTAGGAAGTTTCTTTGAAAGTGGCTGTGACATATGGACGGACATGATGAATCTATAAGGGTTCCGTTTTTTGCCATTTGGCTACGGAACCTTAAAAAGGTGGTTAATTATAATAAATTAGCCCCCTTATTAATAAACAAGGAATAAACTTAGACTAGTTGCGCCGTGTTTTGTTCATATCACTCAAATGACATTTGTCATTTAATAAAAAGAGACAAAACATGGAGTAACTAATCCAAGCGTAGTCTTAGTTTATTAATAAGGGGGTAGAAGCTTCTTAAATATTTCACCATAAGGCATGCAAATTAAAATAAACAAATAGGTGCATCCATGCATGTGGTGTTTTCCTATAAATGTTTGTTACACTCATGTTATTAGTCGCTAATGTTTAAATTTATTTTATGTAGGTGATAACAAATGTTGGAAGACTTTTTAAATAAAAAATAAAAAAGCCAGTGATTTTTTTTCTTTTTTTTTCAGGAATTTTCAGAGGACAAATCTCTGAAAATTCCTTAATACTCCATTGGAGCTTTCACCTTTTCTTATTTCAAGAGGTATTATATACATTATTATTCATAAGCCATATCTTGTTAGATGCTAAACAAAATCTGTTACCGAATCTCCAACTATTATTATTTAACTGTTACCTTTATTACGTTGACGTTCATCATATTTCGGATGATAAATTATCTACCCACATCTTTGCCCGTAAGCAATTTTCTTCCTCCGTCTGGGCTAAAATTATCCCGCTCCGAGAAGCGACCTTGACAATGCACCCTACCGCTGCACCCCATGGGGTTGTCCCATAAGATTTACGAGGCCGCCTTACAACGAGCTGCAGATTAACGTAACATTGAAAAATAATACTATCCGGGGGCATAACGGAAGATGTTGGTTCGAATCCCGTCTGAAACCTACCGAGTCAAATTTAGCTATAGGTATAGTAAAATTTTAGTTATACTATTTTTTATTTCCTAAGTATATAACGGCAAGATGTCTAAATCTAAAGAAAAATTAACTAGAAAAATTCCAGTCGACACCAGTACTGACAAGAAAATTTTAAAATGTTCTTTAGTTTTAAATATCTGGCAGTTAAATGCTTAAGAAATAAAAAAATATGACTACAATTGCTATTTCCTCTTTCAAATGTGTAATAATTGTAAAGGTATTCTTTTGACATTGTGGGTTACCTACAATGCCAAGAGATTGCGCTGACTTGCAGCCTAAGAAATCCTAGAAAGAATTCGACACGGCCGTCAGGGCCGCGGTAGCATAATAATTAGTGCTTTCCCCAGGATAGCGGAAGGTACGGGTTCGAATACCGTCTGAAACCTACAAAGTGGAATTGTTTCTAGTAAAAAAATCTTTAGGTCTAAACATTCTAGCACTTAAATGCTTTAAAAATATAATAAGTAACAGTTTTTTAATCTATAACATAGAAATTGATCGCATTCTGAAGGTAGGTGACATCAGAAGCCGCAAAAACCGGTGGGCGTGAATAAAAAGAGTAATGGTGCAGCTTGCGATTGAAAGGATTAAAAGATGTGTGGTGTAGGTGGTAAACATTATTCTACATACACACCTCAACGAAGTCACATTTGTTATTAGTCGACCAAAGTTTTTCGAGAACAAAAAATAAATTTTATAGTAGCAGTTTTCCAGTCGATTGTTTTATAACAGTTTTCAAATATAATCTATCCGTTTAAAAGCCTTTTGCTATGTACTGGTTTATGTTCGTTTTTCATTTTGTAGATAGATGAATGAAAAAGCTCATTTTTCGCAAGCAAGGAGGCGTGAGATTTTTGCAAAATAAATTAAGTGGAAGTATATTAGAATAGCGTTTATCCCCCTTGGTCACGGAACTCTATAACTTACAAACAGCTGAACTAAAATGGCTGTTAACAAACTCAAATAAAAGAATAAAAACTCCAAAGATACTAAAAGTGTGGAACAGCAAAACCAATTAAATAGGTAACTAACTCAGCAAGGGCTTCTAATAATCATTGTTTATTTTCTACAAAGTCTGAATAATCCACTAGCACAAAGTCCATTAACTCAGCTCGAAGTTGAAGATTTAATAAAAATAACGTTCATTTGTTACAAATTATTTAATTAACACCTTTGCGGGCGAATATTGTCTGCGGTCGTCGGCTATAAAGGCGTCTCCACACGCCCCCACCGAGCTGCGTCGCTCGTCGTCGGGTCGGGATGCGATCGATATTGCCGTCTGCACGGCCCGCGCCCGCACTGCGGACTGACCTTGCATCGGCTCGTGCTGTATGCAGGCCTCATTTAAGAGAATACTTTTTAAGCGCAGAGTAAAAACTTTCTGAAGCAGATGTTCGTTTGCACATTTTAGGATTGGAATCGGATTTCAAAACGAGGCTAATAATTTAGATTTTTTTAAACGCAGAAATAAAGCTTTTTTATTTAAAAAATATGCTTTTCATGATAGTTTTAAGCTCACAGGCTTTGAACTTAATGATTTCATTAATTTGTGTTTTACGCAAAGCGCTCATAAGAGAATACATGTATATCGCTGACTATTTTTTTAAAGCAGCTGTTCATTTGCTCTTTTTAGTATTGGAATCTGATTTCAAAATGGTACCTACCTAATAATTAGGATCTTTATTTATTTCTAAAGGGTAACCTTTAACAGAGTTATTAATAAAATAAAATTGTGTTTATTCTAGCTTAGAATTTATGATATCACTTCATTCTTAACAACTATAGTCGCGGCACATTTAATCCAAAAGAAGGAATCGAAGGAAAGATGTCTCATTAACTTGTTTTTTCTAAATTTCATTTAAAAATTTTGGTGCAAAGGCAATTGGGCCTAATGGAGGCTGTACAAAGCCTTAAAACGATTTAATTATATTTTTCATTATTAGAAAAAGGGCTGCGTTTTATTTATGATGTTTGTTAAACAAACTTACACGCTTTGAACTCTCGACACCATTAATTTCCCCCAAAAAACACAAGTGCTTTAGGAAGGAAACGTGAGACATACAGATAACCGTGATTGCGATCATATATTAAAACGGATGTAAATTTTTCTGCGAGTCCGAATTTCTACACGTTTCTTGAGTGGTTATCTTGAAAATAATCTTCCAAAACTCAGTAATCTACATCATCAGTCAGACAGAAAAAGTACTTAGTGATTGAATCACAAACCACGAATCATAGGAATTATAAAACTAAAAACAAAGCTTGCAAACCATCATATAATATGATTTGCACGAAGATTCATTTGTCTCTTTCTAGTTCCTATTAGTTTCTCAAGTAACTAGTTGGCCAAAGATATATTCAAAACCATCTTTAAATTCTAAAAACCATTTTTAGATTGGAATCATTGCAGACTTTAAAACACAGTTGGATCGTCCGCGAACTTATGCAATGACAGTTGGAGTAAAAATCACGAGTAAGCGTCGTATCACGCAACGCGTTTCTAAAGGTTTCGCCGCGCGACTGTTAATGGAAAAATGTTGCAAAAACTACAATAGTTGGTGTGAAACAATGGCTACGGATGGCGGGCGGTGTTGCGCGTCGTGCGGTGTGACGCGACCTTGACCGTCAATGTTTCCGTTGGTCGTGAGTCATATCATGACGAGAGATATTTATCTTGCATTGTAATACACGCTCGTTTTTAAATAGTCATTTGCATGCATATACATTACTTTTATTTTTGCTACTATTTAAAAATTAAAATTATTAATTAACAGCAGAATTTGTTTTTTCTTGCCATAACAGAGGCATGCGCATATATGACTGTCTTTGTGTACTAAGCAGATTAACATCTGTGTTGGTTATTTTTTCTCACACTTTTCTTACACAAATACACAGTAAAAGCTAATGAAGTTTTAGAAACTTTAGCGGGCGATGATATGCATCTTCATATAGGTACGAGAATTATATTTAAAATGTCTTACTTACATGACTAGCGATCGCCCGCAACTTCGTCCGCGTTAAAGTCTTTTCATTTTACGGGTTTATTTAAAACCTACAACACTCAAAAAATGACGTGGCTTCCTGTTGGTACTTAAAAGAATATGCAAAATCGGTTCAGTAGATCCAAAGATTACTCCCTACAACATCAAAAACTTTACCTCTTTAAAATATTAGCAACAATAGATGTATGTTTGGTGCTCTCCTACCCCACAGAAGAAATTCATTGCAAGAACTATCGGTACATACCTATATATTGAATGTTACAAAAGCGTAATAAAATTCTCAACTACATTTGTTTAATCGTATTATCGCCCGTTTGTGATATTATAGTCTTCTTCTTTTATTTCGTCTGTGGTTCTCACTACTTTACATTTTAAGAGACTCGGAAATCTCTCGAGGCGTAAAAGTGTTTATGCCGTGGCTTTAAAAACAATTCCTACTTGGTTGCTTTTTTAACCCGCGGGAGGAAATTTCAAATAAGGTTACTCAGACACTTTGGTTATTTGCTCGCTGTATAAGTTTATTCTTTTGGCATAAGATTGTGATAAAAATATATGATTTTAAAAACTTTTCAATAGTTTTGTTTGTCAACACCTTTAAAAATGGATTGAGTTATATGTTCATAAAGCTGTACCTACAAAATAGTACAGCATCGATTTTTCGCTCATCAATCATAGTACGCTGAAATTGCAACTTCGGAGCTTACCTTACATATTAGAACTTACACCCGTTGACATAAGGTTCCTGTTCATAAATCAACCGTGTAGACGTTTTGATGTACTGCTTGATACATTGCAATTCATATCCGATGCCAACTTCCAGATTGCACATAGAACGATTCTGCTATCTTTATAGAGCTCGACTTCATTTTGGAACAAAATTGTTCGGTGTAAATCCTTCATGAAACACAGCCAAGATATATTCAACAAGACTTTTTCAAATTAAATTGCAACACAGTTGCCAAAAGATTAACAACAACTGGCGTTTATAGTTGCGAAGCGGCTATAGGGCTTAAGTTTGTGGTGTAGTGTCTTACTCATTTTATTATAAATTTGGCGAATGCTCTGATCGTAAGAAAGTTGATTAGTGACATTCAGGCATAGGTACATTCTGTTCATATGTAAAGCGCCATCAAGATCAATTTTGTTGCATGGAACTCTGGAATCTGGGACACTAACAAAAATACGACAATACCAAAAAATAGAGTCATTTCACTGTGGAATTCCATTAAGTCGAGGTTACTTTCTCGAACAATAAATAAATATAAATATTTCGAACACTCACACCAATTAGCCTAGCCCCAAAGTAAGCACTGTAAGGCTTGTGTTATGGGACACTTGGTTGACGGATAGAATACTTAAACTGTACATATATAAGCATATTTTTTATAGAACTACATATTAAACATCCATAACTGGACTACAAATGCTCGTATTCATCACACAAACATCTGCCCCCACCGGGATTCGAACCCGGGACCTCTCGAGTCGGCGACACCATGAAACCCGGCGTACAAACCACTCGGCCACGGATGTCGACAAAACAAAATCCATTATCTATCTCCTATTTCTGAACGTCTTTAATTTTCTCCTTTTATGATGCTTTCGTTTAAGTTTTACGTATGTGCCATGTCACTGCATTCGATGTGCTAAACCTTCCTAAAAATAGTTTAAGAGATTTTGAAGTAATTACCTACTTGTGTTCTGATACAATTTGAAATTTTACTTACTTACATACGTAAAACTGAACTCGGTAACTATATTACCTACCTCATAATAATGAAGAGGTTTAGATAAGTATATGATTTTTTTACATTCTCCATCCAGCCTGATCCTGGATCAATTTGTATTATTTCAGGTACACGATTCTTTTCTATTATCACACGTCTCTCATCCCTCCAGCACCCCCATAAAAATCTTCAAGTCAGCAATCAAATGAACCCCCGTGCTTTTTATGGTGCCAGAGAATTTAATATAACTTAGGCTTGAATTGTTGGGGGCTGCCGTGGAATTTGCTTACAGTGTGAAAGGGTCACAATAATATTTCCTGTGAAAGAAGCTCATTATAATTGCAATGAATAGTTTAATTACATTATTTTATAAAATCATATCTAGATTTTGCAAAGTTAAAGATTTTTTTAAATTTTTATACCAGAAGAAATTTGATACGTACGTTCAGACTGTTCGTCGTTCGGATGTCCCGTTCTTTCGTTCAAATAGTAAGATAACGCGAACTTAAACTTTAAGATAAAAACTGTAGCATCTATCTAGAGCGAAAGCGTTTTCTTCTTCTCGTATTATTTCATTAATGACGATATAATAGAAAAATAATCGTAAAGTTTAAAGATAGAAATAAATGCAAACCATCCGAAAATATCCGCACACACGCCTTTTGAATTAGCATAAACAATCAGAACGGTGCCTCACCTGAAGTCCACTTGGTTGTCCACTAAATATAACGTTAATGCAAATTAGAGCCGTTATTCCTCAATCGTATGGTCCTAATTGGCCTAATGTGGAATAAATGCACCTTGTATGGCGGTCGCGAATCCCCTTGCGCCCGCGCAGCCCGCCGGACATTCACCGCTATATCCGATCGCCTCTTGAATGTCAATCGCCATATTTGATGCTATGGACCCGGTTATTAGATTGATAATAAGTTGATTCATATCGCTCCTATTCGGACGTGCGTAAGGCCAACTGGTTGATTTCAGGTAAGTAAACGTAAGGAAGGGCCTTCGTAGGATGTATGCAAAATTGGAATAAGGTTTGCACAAGTGGAATGTTTCGTCCAATCAATGGATAGAATTTTATTGCGGAAAAGCAGTTAAAAAACGGAAATAATTTTAAATGTCAACCAAGAATTCATTAAATCTGTCTAGACCTAAAAGATACGTCGTCCTTTCCTAAACATGTATCATTATCGTTATCAGTTTGTTAGTGTCCCCACTACTGGGGCACAGGTCTTTCTTTTAGATGGAAAAGCAAACCTGAGGCCATGTCCAACCACGATGGCCCAGTTTAGATTGGTAGTTGCTAAAAACTGCAGCTGCAGGTGGGATAAAAAGCTGAACGTACCCTCTGAGACAGGGAGAAGTTCTATATAATAAATTTTTGGTTAGCTATCTCATGACCGATCATTACGAAAGTTATGAAGAAGCTAACCACAGCGCCATAAAGCGCCTCAAGATTAATACGTGTCTATCTAGACACAACAAGAAGGGAAAATATAGTTGTTATATAACACTACAACAAAATAATTTGAATATAAAGATCATAAAATGATAAGGAAGATCCCTCATAAAAAATATATTAAACTAAACATAATTTTGCTTAAACACATATCAATACATCACAGGCCTTGCCTGGTTACATAATAATTATGGCAGTTCTAAGGTATTTTTCTACTTCTGATGTTTAAACACATTATCAAAAATTAACATATAGTGAAGATGTAGTCTGAACTCATTAATCATTATGCTAATGTATCAAGAGATCCGTGATTGCTCAGTCCAAATGTTTGTTTTAATATCACCTTTGCTTTGACGGATCATTATTCAAAATGAATGTAATAAATGTCGTGGCGTCCACATTAACATAAACACCACAACGGGAGATTACTTAATAAATCCGAGGCACTTTCCCATGGACAGTCAAAAGTTTATTCTACGACGTCCATCAACGTTTAGAGATGATATTATTATGACCTGCGCGTACGCACGTGTCAGAGGGCCACCACCGGCACCGATTACAATAATTATAGGTTGTGACAGCCTGTCGTATTGTTGTGATTACTAGTGAGGGAATTGTACCGTTTATTGTCGATAATTCGATAATCGGTTTGAAAATCAATGCTTATTAAACAAGTATCAATCAAAAGGTTGATGAATATTATCTTGGGACATTGCATTTATAGGTAATAAGTGTAGAAATTATTTATGTAAAATATTAATGCAAAAATGTAAATAGAAACATTCTTTTAACACTTATTTATTTTCTTAATGTAAAAACGCTAAACGCCGTGCTAATGTATCACATACATATATAAAGCTGTAAGCAAGTCAACTTATCCAAAACTATCAAATCTCTCCATATTACTCTTAGCTTTATTTTGTTAATACAAACTCAAAATAGGCTGTTATTATTGTAGTTTTTGGGGGATTTTGATGTATTGTCGACTGTATATAGGATTTATATATAGGATTGTATATAGGAAATGATTACGTTTATCTCCTAAAGAGGCAGACAATTATGATAAACTTTTTTTTTTCGATTCTTTTGCAATCGTAACATAACTCTCTTCACGTGGCGCTTCTTTAAAATTAATCACCTATTTTGTTTCTGTATCCCAAATACTTCGATAAAATATCAATAAATAATAATTTAAATTTTTTGAATATTTTATAGATAGTAAGTACTTTATTGTTCCCATCACTATTGACTCAGGTATCATCGTGCACTTTATCTTGATCAAAGATGATGTTATCAGCGATCGAGCGTCACACGTGATGAGCGTTAGATGCCCATGTCAAAGTTCTTCCTGGTTTTAGACCTTATCGGTTTTGCAAATCAAATTATCTAATATTATTATATATATTTGATATTATTTAACATCTAAACAGAGATTAGTGGCTGCTAAGTCGTTAGCTAGTGGTGGATGTGGAGAAAGGTCTGGGTATGCCCCAGCCAATGCCATGTTTATTATATTAATAGGTTCTTATCTTCTTTATTCTTCTTCCTATCTTCTTATTATAATAATGTTCCCATTACATACAATAGTGTGATGATGAACATATAGATAGATATTTATGTCCCTATTGTGTAAAAAGTGTAATATACAAGCATATTGGTTTTTGAAGCTACCAAGCCTGTAGCCATTTGCGAACTCATCTCCAACCCCGCGGAGCCCTTACTTCTACAGAAACACAATACCTCTCCCTGCCTCGCCTCTCTCGCCAATTCTCGGCTTGATGTCCCCTTAGGATGTCGCCGTCCCCAAACCCGATGACGCTGTAAAGGTCAACTGCGACCAACAACATACTCACTCAAAAAAAAAGGAGCAATGCCAATTAACCCCAACTTAACTTCAGGTGGTGTAGAACATTTGTTCTCGGCCTCGATAAAAAGATGATATCTGGCAAAGTAGGAAATGTAAAAAAAATCAGTGAATATGCATACTTTTTGACTACTTGAATAGTTTCTGACAGTGTACTCTACACATTCAGTTAACCTTAGCCTTATTAAATAAACTTTATTATTTACGAAATCGCTAAACTTTTAATGTGACAGTTAAAATAGAGCAACAACACTGTTAAAATTAACCGAGGGCTATAATGTTGAAATATAGTCCAAGTTAGGAGGTTGTAAAATATTTTTATGTTATATTTTTCAACCTTTATGTGCTTTGTTCGGGGAAATGAAAACAAGAATTTCAAAGAACATTTTATTTTCTGTGTGCGTGATAAACTATTTATCTTGTCACGATTTGGTGTTAAAAACATAAATTGCAATATCCAGTGTATTGTTGTGATTAACTGAAGTAGGCAACAATTGGTTTAGAAATAAGGTAAAATAGAAAAGAAGGTCGTATTAAATATAATCAAATCAATATGGACAATCTAGCCTTCTCAAAATCAGATAATTTCTACAAGAAATTTGAACTTTAAACAAATGTATTTTTCTTTAATATCGATAAAATACCTACTGATATTACAAAAGAGGTAGGGTAGCGGATTTTCTGCTGGAATTGGAGCGCCCGTCTATGGAAGTAAGCTCCACCTTAGTGTCGCCGCACACGGGCCACACGCCACAGCCACAAGCGCCGCCACGAGAAGCTTAGAAGCGGCTACTAAAGTGGCTGAGGCGCGCGACAGCGGCCGACTAAGGTAAGGAAGAGAGGGGTGGGGAATCGCGCGAGTGACGTGTGGTGGCGTTTTGTATCGGCGCATTAAGTGGCCGGTGCGGGCCACAAGAAGCGAGCAACGATGATTTGTAGCGTGTGGCGGCCACCGGCGTGTGTGTGGCGAGTCCATATAAAATGTATGAAGACTACAAGAAATATGGCGGCGTTTTGTGGTTGTGCTCGGTGGCCCGTGTGCGGCGACACTTACAGAAGATTGCAGTAAAAATAACACTGCTTTTTGTTAGTGTTGTGTTTCTGTCGGTGAGTAAGGTTCCAGGGTAGAGGATTGTATCACGATAAATAACGATGCGAATGATATTTTTGTTAGGTACCGCAAACGTCTATAAGCTGTGGCGGCCGCTCACCATCAGGCGGGTCTTACGCTTGTTTGTCACCAAAAACATAAAAAAACACCAGTATGTATGTAAGAGCTGAAGCTCTTAGTAGGCGCAGTATAATGCTCATTCGGTCTACAATTGTGGAATTTAAGCAACTTTTGCAACAGCCGGTGTAGGATGGCAGATTAGCGCGTTAGGGGGACTTCGGTCCTCACAATGCGTGTCGGTGGCCGATGCTGGAGTATTGTCTTGTTTTTACCGCTTTGGTTGGGCCCTGTTCATTTCATCGGCCTTCAAAGCCCAGGAGTAGTAGAGGAGTCTCTGATACCTTCTTCATGCTCTCCCAGTGGCTGAAGGATGCGTAAGGCATTTCCCAGACATAAGAAAAGACCAAAAATTCAGATGGCACGTTAAGTCTTTGGTCCAGACTGCATCTGCAGTCGTTAGCTCGACCAATCTGCACTGAGCCTGCGTGATGGATCATGGTTTGTTTTCCTTATATCATCTATGGAGGATATGTGTCCCAGCTGTGATGATAAAATAAGAAATGTAAAAAATTAAATCCTTTCCTTTATGTTACTAACGAAATATCACGGATAGAGATACTAAATACATTGAAATACAAACAAAACGACGTATACTCAAATACTACTCTCATAGCTTTAAAAGCACCTCAATGCCACATCAAATATTATCTAGGTCTCAGGCGTATTTAAAACGAATTTCTCAAATCTATCATTAAGATCTGTGTATCGACAAAACGGGTGGTTGGTTTCCGTTTGAAGTACTTACAATCGAACCGAGTACATAATTGACAAGGCTGAAACGAAAGTCTAATAATAAATCTGTTACTTAAGAGTTCAGCAACATTTAGGAGAACTCTCTAATCAGTAGAAGAGTAAGAATAAAAAACCGAATATTACAATCTTCGAGAGGCTTTCGTTCGCATTGAAAATTGAATCAACATATTATTAAGAGTCCGATTCGAGTTTCTATCTGCACAAATCAAATGATAATGCCCACGTGATTCTTTTCAATTTCATACTATATTAGTGCATATTAAAAGCTGTCAGCATGACACCGCTCTTACCGAAAGTCGTTTAAAAGCTTGAAATTCACCTTATTTCCAATTGTAATAAGGTTGCACTTATATGAGTTATGTGTTCGTTTGTCGCACCAGCAATTTTTGCGCTTGGTGTGAAAAAGAACGAGCCATCTTACTTGGCAGAGAAAAAAAAGCATATATAATAGTAAATAAGTTGCGAAAAAGAAGAAACTACAAATACATACTGAGCGCTTGTCGAACTCAATTCTTTACTGTCTCTCTGTGTGACCCTTAAATCAACGCATCGGAGCTTGTCCCCCTCAGGTTTGAGTGGTCTAGAGGCTCCAGACGGAGAGGAGACTCCCCCCGTGGGGAGACGCCATCCGACTGGAATACCTCCAGAGGCACTTGCCAATTCCCGGCTTGAGGTCCCCTTAGGATCTCGCCGTCCCCAAACCCGGTGACGCTGTAAAGGTCATCTGCGACTAAAAGCATACACACTCAAAATAAAGCATCGGAGCTCTTACATATGCTTATCATTGTACAGCTTATAGATGTTTGCCATTGAGCGTCGCCACATAACAGCATTTTTTTATTGACTTCATATTCAGTGTGCTAAGAACAGCTAAGCTTCTCTCACACATGCAACAATAAGTAGACGTTTCATTAATGGATTAACCATACTAATGTTGAAACAAACAGTTCAAACAGTTGATCAAAAGTGATTTTACTATGCTAACGAAAATAGGGATTTACAATGTAATTATATCTCTCAACAGTATTCTGACGAAGCATACCTGAAAAGGCTGCGAAACGTCAACAAATAAATAAAGTTTCGTGCCCATTAAAACTAGTTTTATTTCATGAGTGATGTGCGTGAAAACCTAAGAAACAAATATCTTAACAGAATTTGGATCCTGAACAAATCGTGGATCATTATACAAATATACTAGATATGTACCTACTACATACTTATTTCGAGTTATTTCATTTAAACACTCAAGATGTAAAAATCTTCAAAACGGAATCAAAATTACACACGGATGATGAAGTGTTGAAAAAACGCACAACGGACAAGAAGAAGAAAAATATTGTTTTCTGATTGCGAATACGGTAAATTGACACAATTATTTTTTTCGGTGTGCTTAATGAATAGTACCACCCACGTACAAACCCATTCACATGAGGCCAGTGAAATTATGGACTATTGTAGCATATAACTGTTTCCATTGTCGTGGAGCAGGCGACGAAAGAGAACAAAATATACCTGACCAATTTGCTAATACACTTTGTAAACTATGCAAGTAGGCGACTGGTGATTAGCAATTAGCTTAGAAAGGAACGGTTTGATGTATGTAGCTACTCGCATTGAATACTTTTTATAATTGTCTTTCGGTCGCATTTTATGGTCATTTTACAATTTGTGACATTTGACATTGGCTGTTTTATAATTTTATTTATAGTAGCATCTGTTACCGAATCAGACAAAGTCTGTAAAACAGCTTACAGCGCCAGAATCCCAAGAACGTAATTTTGCGAATCCAAGTGAGTACATCAATGTGAGCTACAAATAAATTACTATCAAGAAATATAAAACAAAATGGTTACTTATTAATAAAAACAAGGAGAATTTTAGAAAAAAAAAAACTTTATCTAGTGAATGGAGGAATAATAGAATTGTACGTCCTTCGTTGATGTAGAAATTCATTAGCACGAGCTCGATTCCAAAGTAGTTAAAGCGTTCGATTTGATATTGGGAAATAAAACTTTCCTAAAGTTTGGTTTTCGAATGGATAGCCATTTTTTTTTATCTCAAACGTCTTTCTTTCGCATCAGAAAGCACATTTAGTCCCGGTTGCATCTGCAGTTGGTAATACTCAGAAATCCATGTGTATATCCATTCTGATATCCTTAGCTTTCTGTTCGGTTTTATATAAATCTCTGGTTTTTTTATGTGAGTATATTATTTTGGTCTGGTTGCCTGGGTGCATTCGAGACCGCGTCGAAGCATAATCACACTGTACCCACAAACGAGAAGTCACTTTTATTGTTTCGAAACTCTTCAATCGCATTCATTAAGCACACAAATATGAGTAGGGTTATGATATACCTAATATTTTATAAAACTAGCATTATAATAATCTTAATTCTTAAACAGACATGATTTAATAATATATGACGCTCTAACAACATCGTAAATGTATATTATTCTCAACGTTGACATTAGCAATTAAGAACACATTAAAATAAGAGTAAATATGAAAAACATTTAACCGTTTACTCATGGATACTTGTGGAATCTGTGCGGTCATTTAGAAACAAGCTAATGTAATTTAATCTTTATTCTGTAAGCGATAGAAACTATGTCAAATGATTATATTAAAGTGGTGCCAGACGCGGCGCCCACGTTTGATGATTTACTACGAGTAGTTGATCCAGTTAAGCAAATAAACATAACTGGTTTGCAGATATGACACTTTTTTTATCTTAAGTTGCTGATTTAAATACTCTGCAACTTTCTGACACCGCTTAACTTTTAAACATACATTAGAGAATTTTCGTTGAGCTTTTTTATCAAATTCGCAAAGGAGATGTGGCACCATGTTTCTGACAAAAAAAAATAAGGTTATTGCTATGTATAACAATTCTGATTGGTATAAGGAGCTGATAATTTTAAATATTTGCAGTTATAGCGTCCGAAGAATTATTATGAAATTTTACGAATTTGAGAAATTTTCAAGTCACTGCCATTTTATTTCATGACATACAGCACTGAGAGATTGACGTACACAATGACTTAGAATCGAGGATGAACTTTATTTATAAAATAATTTACTTCTAAACTTCACTACCAATTGTGTACTATTAAGACTTACATATAAAATACAACCATGAGTCGCGAACAAATTATAGTGTAACAAATAATTTTCTGCTGCAATTCGGATGGACCCGATCTTTGGAGCAGAACTCAGAAAACATCAGGGTTGTTATCATTTCATCTACTGGTCATTAAATAATAACAGGGTTTCCTTGAAATTTGGGTAGGGTACTCTAACAAATGAGATGAGTTAATCGGCAAAAATCACTATGACAATGTAAATCTTAAAGTACGGAAAAAAATGTCAAAGCAACCGTCTAGAGATGATATTCCTCTAAATAAAGATATCTGTATCTAAAGTATAAAGATCTACTCGACTCGCGAATACCCAACACTTTCTATAAACCATTGAATACGTGATAAAAGAAAGTATGAAAATAACCTATTTTGTTTGTTTTATAGTAAACGTTTGTGAATTGTTACTACGCCTATGAAGCTTTGCATCGTAAAATTTAGTGAAAGTTGTACATAACGTAAACAAGTATTCGGTGGATATGAACTACCGATCGCATAATAAATTATAAGTACATATATACATTTTTAAAATGATGGCGTCATAATCAATAGGCTGGCAAAAAAAAAACTCAAATTTCTGGAAGAGACGTTGTTTGGTCCTGACTGGTGCTGCAGTCGTTAGCAGCCACCACTTCGCAATGGGCCTGAAAAGCTGGTTTTGGCCCATCCTTCCTGTTTTGTTCATAGACCTGTGCCCTAGAAATAGCAACTACATCAGACTTTCCCCGTAAAAAAAACAAATAAAATAATGATTTGAATGAATAAAATGTCTTAAACTTAACCTATTTGGTATATTTGCCATATAACATTTTTGGCGCAGTCCTTTTAAGTTTACCGACACTTATAGCAGGAGGCACCGCTCTTCCATCACCATTACAATATAAAGGTGGCGTCGTTTCATCTATAATCCAAATTTGACAATAGTTAATTAATGTCACGTATAAAATTCATAGTAAATCTTTCAAATTACGACAAATGATTATATTTTCTCTAGTATTTTAACTATAGTCAAATTATACTATGTTTCAAGCAACGTGGCCTGAAACACCGTAAGCTGACAAATTTCGAGTATCTTTGGCAACTGGGTAGTTAATAGAGATGTTGGACTAGCTGGCAACCTGTCATTATCATTTTCGGACAAATTTACCCGCCAAACGAGGTCAATTGGAGTACACCTACTAAGTGAAAACACACACAAGTAAGTGGTTCGTAAATGTGAAATTTCCCGTCCTTCAGGCACACTTTAATTACCATTTATTATTTTTTATTATCTGACCTAGAACCACCTAGAACTAAGTGACCGGTGAGGTTAATATTAGAATATTTTTTTTGGTCAATCTGCACATGAATTATTGTTGGTCTTCTACTTAACCTTCAAGGGATATGTCGTAGATAGTAATGGCTCAATTACACTTGGTCGCTAAAACGTATTCGGGTGCACGAAAGGCATTACTCGAATTCAGGCACCCGAAGCAATATTTACACTGGAGTACAGACTGGAAGACTGTTTCGGGTAACCAAAACGAAAACTACCCGAATACAGGCGTACTCGACTCCGTTCATGTACACTTAGTCGTTTACCCGAATTACAATGGCACTCGTATACGGGCTAACGGCCAAGTGTAATTGCGCCATAAGATTAGTGTGCGTTTGTCAAAGTTTGGCGTTTTTGAACCATCACTGTGGAACTGAGATTTGAATATGTATTTAGTGTTTGATTGTTCTTTGTCATAAATGCTCCAACCTGTCAAAGGATAGTATATCGTTAGCCTGTGTCTATAAGTAATGTTTTGTTTTGCTAGTGTTAAAATAAATGAGCAGTGAAACAAGCGAAATTTTTATTAATAGCACCATGTTCAAGACACGGTCTCTTGATATGTTACTTCCTTCATGCGTTCGGATTGCGTGCCTCCGGTGCTATAAATCCAAGCCGCACTCCATTTTAAGAATTAAGGTCGTGGCATGCTGGTCTATTGTCAGCCATTATAACGGCATCAGAACCAATTCTGACGTTGCGCAACCGAATGTTGTGCTAAAGTGTTTTACGTCACCGGTGTACACTCTGTTCTTGTGCGTTTCTACAAGAAAAGCCTTTGACATAAAGATCGCAATTTCAGATAGTGCCGCTTTTAAGTTAAACAATTATCTGAATGTATTACAATGGAATTGTCTTATTGTATGTAATTTTTAATGACAGTCTTTTGGACAATGTTTGCAAGAATGAGTCACACCACAACGTTGATTCAGGATTCAGTAAGCTCATCGAGAGATTTTAAGTAAACATGTAAAAATGTTATGTCTACTCGGTACAACGGCAGTGCTCCTGCCTTCTGCTCCATAGATCCTTGGTTCGAATTCAGGTATTTGCATTTAACTGTGTGAAAACACAAATACCTACTTGTTTCCAAATCATGGTTGTTTATTAGTTTGCTTATATAAACGTCTTTATTAAGTGTCCATGGCACGAGCTCTACTTAGCTTGGAATCTAATAATTACCGTGAGATGTCTAGGATTTGCCAGAGACAATTTAACCCTTCTTGGTACGTTGGTCTTCTAGAGCAGAGACTAACACGAAGTGATAATTGATTTCCACTTTATGTGGGTTTGATTCACATGGTACAGCTTTGTCGGTGCCTCTTAATCGCGGCAAACCATATTCACCGGGTTTCAGAAGTCGAATTACTTTAGTTTTAATTATTTCCCCCAGTAAATTCCAAATGTTGGGCATGATAGTTTCCCGTCGGACCACCTGTACCAATAGATAGTAACATTGATGGTAAAAATACCATTGATATTTTCATGTCAATGTCCTTTTTTGCTCACTCACTTTGGCAAAACATAGATAGCTGATACGACATCGTATTATCACTAAACACTTATGTTAATGTGTTGTCTCCAATAAGGTCATATCTTAGTTTCGTCATAAGATTCCCAACCCCTTTTGAAATTTCTGAAACCTTTTCAATAAAATAGTCTTATAGATAAATAGGACATGAGATAACATAGCTTCCGCTTTCGATGGCGTTTACCGTATAAAGCTAACTTTCTGCTGAGGCTATCATGCTTGTCACAGTACCTACGTAACTGACAAGCATTGTAAAACCCTAACAGGCGAAAAGCAACCTTAATTGTTTACCATAACGTCCAACAACAGTGCAATGTGTATTGATACGTCTTGAGTTAAAGGTTTCCTATTATAGAAACAGCTCTAAAGTTGCAAGGACTTTTGAGTGCAGGAATTTCATTTATCAATTTATGTAGTTGATCTCATTCCATAAGCTAAATATATTCTTCTACGTTGATTTAATAATAATTAGTGGGTAAGCTTTATCTCTTTAAGCTACGTTGCGGTAATGTGGCTTTTGTGGAGAAGTAGACTGAATTATTAGGCCGCTATGATTTTTAAAAAGGTGGCAATGAAGCATATTATGACCCGCCTGATGGTACGAAACTATACTTTATACGCTTACGATATCAAAAATATCACTAGCGCCGAGCTGGTTCCCACTTGTCGGGTGTCGGATCCGTATATTAATCGGATGTCGGTGCCTTTGTTCACACACACGATTAATAATCGGTTGTCGGTCACGGTTGAAGCTTTAACCAATTTTAGGCACTCTACGCGAGGCGAATGTTCACGATGGACGTTGACGAAGTTCTTGTTGTGATGTTCTTATTATTATTTAAGAGAACAAAGAAAGAGAGCCATTGAATGTAAATATTGGGTATGTAAATATTTGATTTTGGATAAATTTCAGGACTTAATAACAGAATTGAGAAGTGACGAAATTAAGTGTTTCTATTATTTTAGGATGTCAATATCAACATTCAACGATCTACTGACTCAAATATAAGTGAACATAAACTACCAAAATACAGGACTGCATTTGTACTGAAAAAGGGTTACGTTACTGACGGAACAAGGGGTAGCGGGGGAGGATAGTCAGCCCCGACACCCGATAAATATGAACAGCGCCATTCTTAATCATAGGCGAGCGAGATCCGACACGATTTTTTTCCGGGCGTAGAGGGCTGGCAAAACACCCGACACTTCTTGTCGGAGCCGACACAAAATCGGTTTCTGATAAGTGTGAATAGCTTCATATATAATGCTCTGCCCCTGGAACCTCCGATTAATATACGGATCCGACACCCGACAAGTGGGAACGAGCTCTTACCTGACCTGACCCAATCCCCTACCCCGTGGAGCCCTGGAACCTTACTCACCGACAGAAACACAACACCACCAAAAGGTTGAGAAGAGGTTACTTCCAGACGAGCGCTCCAAGACGATCTAAAAATCCGCTATGCCCTTCCTCTCTTTAATATTATTGGAGTGTATAATTTTATAACTAAGGAATAGGTGATGCGAGCTAAGGCTCTTTCACAATTCAACTAGTGCTGCTATACCAGCCAACTAAAACACAAAAAAAAAATATTAAAAGACATTTATGTTTTAAAAGACGCATTAGCCTTCGCTTTAAATAAATTTGATTCTAATGATTGCTCACGAATTCACCTACATAAAATGATTTTTGTCTTTGAGAAGATTTTACCTCTCCAACTACACTAAAATTTAACAAAATAGATTCAGCAGTAACAACTTGATACCATTACAGACAAACAGAGGGACCCATCACATTTGAATTTTAAACATTGCTGATATTGGATTAACTAAACATTCATCATCATCATCATCAGCCTATTAAAGTTCCTACTACTGGGGCACAGGCCTTCCATATGGATGGAATCGAGATATTGGGCCACCACGCGGGCCCAGTGCGGATTGGCGGGTGCTAACGACTGCAGATGCAGCGGGGAACACAGCTTAACGTGCCTCCGGCAGCACGAAGGAACTCGAGATAGAAGATTTTTGGTCACCCATCAAATGACCACCCACTGCGAAAGTTGACTAACTGCAACGATCGCAGCCGAACGCGCTAACCCCTCGCGCCAACGAGCTCCTCAACAAAACATTGTCCACGCAGAATTCTGAAAATTAAACTTTTGAATTAGATTTTTGTCAATATTCAATAGCATTGTCAATACTATACCATCATTTGCAATGAGGTTCGTGCGCACACAATTCTATTAGCATTTCAATTGTACATTTAAAGGCCTCTAACGCGATTATGCTAATTGCTTTTAAAAATAATAAATCCTTTGGTTTTGACAAGTGGAGTTGCACAACCTTGTTCTCAAACTGTCATGTCAAGGGGCCCTTCATTTCATGGTGTTTCGTCCCGTTTGGTCGATTCTTCACGCCATTGTTTTAATGAAACAGTTTTTTACTTATTTCATAAGGAGGGCAGCGGACGTCCGCGATTCTTCTCGTGTCACTAGATTCACATTCCGAGGTGGGAACAATTAATATTTTTTTAATTTACGCGTTAGAAAGTGGGGCGTGATTGAATCAAGAGGAAGTTTATCTAATGGAAAAAGTTTATGATGTTTTCCTTACAATGCTTGCCTTTATCGGTTTGTAGCGTAGGCATTTTCTAAAAGGTTAAATATTCATTGTGTCCTATCCACTGAAGAATCTGACCGTGGTAGGATTATACGTTACATGGCAATTCTCCCTATTCCATCAATATGAAGGGCCTATGCCCAGCAGTTGAGACAAAATATGTCGATTCGATGACAGAAAAAGCTATATTGTACATTGGCAGTCGTGTCGTGCAGGTTTCATATTTACTGAAGTGCGGTACTGAGCGAAAAAGCACTCAAGCTGTTATTACACTACAATAATGAGCGTTCGATATTGAGTCCGACAGTGTCTAGGCAACACAGTTTTCACAATGCTTTTCATTTCCATCGTACTCAAAGACCAAACGCCCGCAGCAGGGGGTAGAAGTGAGGTCGTCCTGTTCTTCAAAAAACCCTTTTTGTACCCCCAAGGAATCGGCCAAGGGTACACAGGAAAAAATGCGCTGAAATCTTAATACATATTAATTATATTTAAAAAAAAAATTATACGACTATAATGAAGACCTTCATTTATTTGATAGTGTCCGAATTGTCATCAATAAATATTGAAAAAAAAAGTATTAATTCACACTGTATATTTTAATTTAAGGAGTTTCAACAAAAATATGTGCAAATGAGTAACCCTTAAATCGGGAGGTAACTTTGGAATTCAGGAGGAATTTCTTCCGGCCTTGGGACAAAATTACATATCAGGGTCAACAAAACAATCTGCTTCTACGGTACCTACTCAATTTGTTCGTATTTATAATGAACGTTCTTTTGAAACAATAAACATTGAATATGTAACAATAATAAATTTGATGTAGATACTAGCAAATTTTTGTAGTCTTTTTTTGATCTTTTCCCATGACAAAGTTACCTCCTAGGGTCAAAATTACCCGCTTCTACCGTACTCAATTTGTTTGTGTTTATAATAAACATTGTTTTGTTTTGTTTGCCAGAACATGCCGCCGCCCTTGTAGGCATGAGCGGCCGCGGTGCGGGGGGGCAGCGCTGCCAGCTAATCTTGCAGCGTTGCCTCGCGATTCATCTCACCAAGCCCGGCAACGCGCCCGACGACTTCTGGATGTACGACTCAGGATACTTGCTCTTCCAGGTAAGACCTTACTTTAATAAATTTAATCTTCAATATCGTCTTACTTGTGAAGAACCTTCATGCGGTACTCGGTGCAATTGCAAGCGATCTATTAAGGCGGAATAAAGTCCCGCAGTAAATAAAGTCGTCTACGCAGGCTATTATCATGCATGATATTCGTTAAATCGTGGTGAAATTATTATACAAATTTATGATTGATTCTTCTTGAAATAAAATACCCACAAAATACCTAAAATGTAATGATTTGAATTGAATATATTATTTGATGATTTGGTAACAAAAAATAGATAAATAAACTTGCCATTTGTCAATCAATAATTATATATTAATTGTATAATTATTTAAAAATATCAGGTATATCCCCGATTTACTATTAAGTGCACTACATCTCATAAAAAATTGGAGTCTATCGGAGACTCATTACCACCCTCCATACAAGTTTTACCCGTCTCCTTTGTATCAAATCCTGATTTTGAAATTAATACACGTGCGAGACCTAGGTGATCAATTCGTTATAATACGAAGCTAAACTAAGAGTGTATAGGTAAGAGCATTTACTGCTCATACGTGATTATGGTTGGTCTGCGTACAGAATAGTCTGGCTTAAACTTGTTACAGCCAGCAATGAATTCTCACATTTGGAATTTGAACACGTTCCAGTCGTTGTTTGCAATAGTCTAGCTCCAGGTAATGCTTCAATGAACCCCTACTGGAGTGTACTCGTCCGTAACTTGAAAAATAGTTACTTCACAAATACAGTAGTTATACGAACAGGTGGCTCTCTGGATTTTATTCACAGAGAAAATGCTTTAGCTTTTAGTGGCAAATGGAAAACATAGGAATGTAGGTAGGTACTTTAAGAGAGGTAGGGCATAACGGAATTTCCACTCGAATTGAAGCGCTCGTCTGGGAAAGCAACCTCCGCATTACAGAAGACTTGTTTGCAACCCTTTTGACTTAAAAATAAAACTGAAGGGAGATTGTTTCAGTTAAAAAAACCTTAATTATATTAGTGGAATGCACTTGGCATGGTTATTTTAGTTGTTTGTAACGTCCTCGCCCAGGTTCCGACAGAATACCAGCGCTGATACAGCAGCAGAAGCTGAGGCAGGGTCCCGATTGGATATCCCGATCTTAGATAATTATGTTCTTTTTATTGTTCGTTAGGTAATAGTACATTACGATACGCGTGACCTAAGTTGCCTATTACCGCACGGCGTGCAGTTAGCGCCCGAGCGGAGCGAGGGTGCTAAACGCCGTGCAGTAATAGACAACTTAGGCCACAAGTATCGTATACACACCGTGCAGAAATAGGCAACTTAGGTCACGGAAAAGCATGCGTAAAGTGCGGGTTTAGGTCACACTGTGCTATAAAGCTTTTTTGTATTTTTTTATTGTTGTATTTATAAGTTTTTCTTTTGTTAAGATGGGCCAATTAGGTTTCATTTCATTTCGTAATTAGAATTCAACTAAGTATTGGTAGATATATAGCTTTTTCGATAGTTTTGCAATCCGATAAAGAAATGTCATGTTATTGAACGAAAAATCAGTTCAGCAGGTCAACTAGTGTCCGATACTCGTTTTGTAAATGTCGAAACGGGGTATATTCTGTCACCACGCGACATTGCACATGTCGAATAAGTATTATGTGTGTAATATTTTTTAAAATAATTATACTGAACTTTCGTTATATTAGCTTATCTCCACTGCGAAAAAATAATGAGCGGTATATGAGAGGGCGGAGGAGATTTTGTGCGTTTTTAGTAAGGATCGCCGCTCACTCATTTTCCACTTCCACAATGGAACTAAGCTAACTCTTATTCAGCGGGAGTGCTACGTAGAGAGTATAGCTTAGACCATAAAGGGTCTATCGTCAACCGTGCAACTACGAATACTGAAGTTCTTTGGACAAATTTCTAGAAATGAGAAATTCAATGGAAAGACTGGTAGGAAGGCAAGAGAGTACGCGGTCGATCGCCAACCCGCTGGATAGACGCCATCACAAAGGCTACTGAAGCCACCATGGTCCAGTGCACTCGCGACGCCTCGAACCGTCAGAAATGGAAGCACATCGCCAGGAGAGCTACCCTTGGAATTGATAGCGACCCAAAGATTATCCCACCATGTACCCCGTCAGTGCGACCACGACCACTCTGACAAGAGTGCCCGATTAAAAAGAAGATAAAGGGAAGACGAGCGTGTCGTGGTAGAAAAAGCCGTAGAATATCAGTAGACACTTAGGTATTTTTACATTCATACTTGCATTTAATATGATGACAAGGTTCAAAGTTTTCAAATAGCTAATGGTATATGGATGCAGTGAATTAGATGGATACAAAAATGATTTTTATATAAATTTGTTTGTTTTCTATGGCCGCTGTAGCACCAAATTACGAAAACAAATAAAATTAAAAATCATGTCCACTCCCTCCATTTACGAGTACTTTACCAAATATAACATAGTACGGTACGCTGCCAAGGGCTCTAATTTTCACGAGGCTGATATTTGGAAAACTCACTGAAAGTCGTAAAAAATATTGTATTGTCATTTTAAGTATTCTACTGCTAGATTTATAAAATTACCTAAAATTTTTCTTTCGAGCTAAAAATGTTTATTTATTCACCATAATAGTCTCACTTTTACCTATTAAATCGGGAACTCGCACTTAAAGCTGAGCACTTTTTAAATCTATGTACACATTAAAAAGTGTTTCTAATCTTAACAGGTTAATGCTAAGTACTTAGATACGACGTGGGCGTATCAGAGATTCATATCGAAATTTCTTTAATGCATAATGCATGTTTACACACCTGCCGTAACTAGTCCAAAGTCAAAATACTTGTAATCGTAAACAGGCGCTTCCGTGCGCTTTAATTGCTAATAAAATGGACTTTAATTAGTGCCACGTTTATAAAAACAAGAACAGTTAGAGGTTATCTTTGTGAGATAGAATAATGATAGTCATTTATCAGCTTAAATAGTTTAGAAATCATCTAAAACTTATTTAATTTCTTTTGACGACCTCCGTGGCCGAGTTTGTACGCCGGGTTTCAAGGTGTCTCCTACTCGTCTCGAGTTCGAACCCCGGTGGTTGTATGTGTGATGAATACGAGCCATGGATGTTTTGTATGTATTTCTATTTCTATTTTTTTTGGTATACATATATTGTTTTAAACTTTCATGGTCACTAACATTATAGCTATTAACGGGATTGTTACCATGTACCTTGTTTTTTAAGAGTCTCCGAAATTTCGGCACTGTTGCAGGCGCCATGATCACGGAGTAACTCATAAAAAACAAGGTACATGGTAACAATCCCGTTAATAGCTATAATGTTTTGTATATATGTCTATATAAATATACTTATATACATATGTATATGTATGATATCCTTTACCCTTATATCCCATAACACAAGACTACTACTTTGAGGCTAGGCTAATTGGTGTGTGATGGAAATATTTATTAAATTTAACTACTGGCGGCCGCCCTCAACTTCGTCTGCGTTTACATAAATTTTTTTGAGAATCCCACAGGAACATAACATTTTTCAAATCTAATGTCACAAAACATATTTAAGTTTTGTGACATTAGTTTGAAAACTTACAATTACTTTTGATATTTTTTTATGTAATAAGTAGTTTCTTTTTGTTTTGTGAGTATGCAAAGTTTTAAGAAAAAATGGACAAAGAAAATATGGACAAAAAAATATGGTTTTCTTCATTTGCAGTTGTATTAGCGAAACGAAGGTATTAACTTCTAATCTATTGAGATTAAAAATAATAAACTTCAGTAGCCAATGGGCGACCGCGTCAGACTTGGCATCGCAATTATCGCAGGGCAGAATGTAGAGAATGAACTTTTCTAATAATGTCTCTGGTTTGTTGTAGTTTTTATAAAACAACTACTTGACTGAGTTTTTTTACATTTCATTTAATGACTAAGTAAAATAAAACAATTGAAATGTTTAAAGTAATTGCTTTTTTTAACAAAAATATATTTACTTGTACTCGAAATGTTGTATATCCAAAGCATTTCTTTTCTCTCCTATTTCCACAGTCTCATTGGCATCATTCTTTAAATAAAACACTGTTCCAACGGGTCAAAGATGCGTTTTTTCAATACTTTTCTACATATATTGCTTTAAACTTTCATGTTCACTAACATTATAGTAATATTTATAAGTTATTTACCATGGACCTTTTTTATAGCGAGTTTCCGATATTTCGGCACTGTTGCAAGCGCCATGATCACGGAGTAACTGCGTGATACATGGTAACAATCCCGTAAATAATGTAACATTTATTTTTCTACATATTACGATTTTCATTTTTATTTGCTTATTAATTGCTTGCTTTATTTATATGCTTATTAATTGCAGACCTTATTTAATAAAGTACACTATTCGCTAAAAGCTTGGTACGTTTACATTTTCCTTTGTACTTTGTTTTTATATCCGACAAAGTATAAAGATATGTAAGTATTTGAATATATCGTTAAGTCGAATTTATCATTGATGTTCAGTTGAATAATAAACTAAAACTTGCCAACTTCTTAACGCTCGCCGCTGTAAATAGGTTGAAGATAACGAGTATAATAATAGAACAGATTAGTCGATTGTTACCGCATTTTTTTTTCTAGCTACCGATTGATTAAAACATAATATTCACATTATCTCAGACGAGACTGCTGACTAATCGATTGTTACAAATCTACTGTGTTGGCTCCATGCATAAATTATTATGCATTAGTTTAAATCGAGCGGAACTAATAATTAATTTAGCGGTATAAATTGATGTATAGATTGACTCGCGTTATTTAAATCAACTGACAATATTAAGGTCGTGTACTTTGTTATTATGTTTAGTCAAAATACAAAACTGTGTCATATTCTGTAACCTTTTCCTATTGTTCTTCAATCTTTAACATATGCTAAAATTTGAGGCATAGATATCGCTACTTGCCTGCAGTGTCTTTCCTATTTCTATCTCCTCTAACTACCGCAACACTATGGACCACGCACAACTGGAGTCAAACATAAACAAGATGGCAAAGATGTTTGAGGAAAAGATGACAGAGTTCCAGGCTGAGCTCAACCAGGCGTCACGTAAGAACCCTAGCAGCATAGCAGCACTCAACACAGAGTTCACCAACTTTAAAGCTTTTGTCTGTAATGGCTTGACAGTACTCCGTGCAGAGATGAACGCTCTTAATAATAGGGTTGAGCGGATCGAGATGCGTTTTCGCAGGAAAATGTTACTGGTCCACGGCATTCCCGAAGCCAAAGATGAAGACACTTGCGCCACAATCGTCTCCAACTTGGTCAAGTGCAACGTGCAAAATCTTACGTCTGGCAGCATCACCGCAAGTTATAGGATGGGTAAGCTCGTAGCCGATAACCCTAATCCGCGGCCTATTGTGGTTAAGTTTGCTGATGCGAAGGTGCGGACAGCTTTATGGAACAAAAAAGTCGCACTCAAGGGTTCGAAGATAACGCTGTCCGAATTTCTTACGAAATCCCGACATAATGTCTTCATGGCGGCTAGGGATAAATTCGGCGTTAAAAACAGCTGGACTATGGATGGAATCATTCATATCAAGACACCGGACGGCAAGAGACATAAGTTAGAATCCATGTCGGAGTTTCTTGCACTCTCCGAAAGTATGCCCGTTAACAAAGTGTAGCTCCAGCTTCGTAACTGTTTTATCATGTCGTTGTGTGTTTTTTACCCACTTATTTCTTTAACTCATAATTTGTGTGCAACTTTGATTGTGAGGTAAACTTTAATTTTATTTTCCGTTTGTAATGTTTACAACAGCTATTTGTCATTATCAAACAAAGTGACAATGTCATTCGGCCAACCCGATGTGTCAAACCTCACTGACAGATATTATTCGTTCGGAAATGCGTTTTCCTTTGTGGTAAGCACGATTTGTCCATTCAGCCAATGTCAAATAAAACGAAGATGCATTTGTTGGTTGGGTGGCATTGTTTAATTTTGCCTTGATTTTTATTTTTTTTTTCTCTTTCTTGACATAAAATCATGGTCTAATGGTAAACTTTAAAGTTAATTTATTAAGTGTTATTATTTATATGTTTGTCTTGTTTCTTCTTTGATGTTGTTATGTTTGTGTAGTTGGTGCGATTCTCTTTCACACTGCCGGCGGAACGTAGCGATAAACGTAGTTTTTTTTTTTTTTGATATTTAATCATTTATATATTTTGTAATATTCGTATTTATTCATATAATATCTAATATAATAGTATTTTTAATAACATATTATGTTACAGATGGATAACGACTCAGACAATTCACTAAGCGACAGCTCCGACTTTTTTTCCACTTCCTCTTTAATTGATAGCAGCTTCCATAGTTTATCTCAACCTCTCGATTTACAGCTCGAGTCCATATTCTCAACTACTCGAAAAAATTTCAACATAGTGCACATAAATGCTCAAAGCATTCCCGCACACTATGCGGATTTAGTGTCCACCTTCTCTAACAATCAGAATATACATGCTATCCTGGTATCAGAAACGTTCCTCAAGCCCTGTCTGCCTTCCATTACTTACTCCCTTCCTGGATTTCATCTAATCCGTAATGACAGGACTGGCAAGGGTGGTGGTGGAGTTGCAATATACCTCAAAAATAATCTCCCTTTTAATATTCTCGATAAGTCTCCTTCTCAGTATTCTGTATCTTCCGAACATTTGTTTATAGAGGTTCTCCTAGGCCATCTCAAAGTACTTCTCGGGGTGTTTTATAGCCCCAACCTCCACATTGATTATTTTTCAAAATTTGAGAACTTATTGGAGACTTTTGTACCAACAGCTGATCACACAATAATTATGGGTGATTTTAACACCTGCTTGCTGAAACACGATTCCCGATCATCACGACTGTGTTCAATTGTGGATTCCACCGATCTCAGTATTCTTCCTTCTTCTTCAACGCATCACTTTCCTGGTTGTCAGCCATCCTTGCTAGATCTTGCCATAGTCTCCTCCACCGATCTTGTTAGCTCCCATGGTCAGTTGTCTGCTGAAGCCTTCTCCTATCATGATCTCCTTTACCTTTCCTATAAAATCCGTTGTCCTAAACCCAAACCCCGAGTAGTCATGCAACGGAACTTTAAAAACTTTGACGAGATCAGCTTCATGACTGATCTTAATGATATTGATTGGGATGCGGTATTTAACGCCTCAACTATTGATGGGAAGATTGAGATATTTAACTCGATGCTCATCGAAGTATTCGATAAGCATGCGCCTCTGCGTCCTGTGCGGCTGAAACACCTTCCTGCTCCCTGGCTAACACCAGATATTAAGGCCTTAATGTCCAAACGTAATGAAGCAAAGTTGCGATACAGAAGGAATCCTTGTGATGCAACACTTTTTAAATACAAGGAGCTCCGTAACCGATGCAGCAGGATTTGCAGAGATGCACAACGAAAATATATTCATGCCTCTGTATCGAACGGTGATCCTGCGAAGGTGTGGTCATTCCTCAAATCACTTGGTATTGGTAAGGTTAACTCATCTTCTCCTTTGAAACTTGATCCCGATTCCTTGAACCTTTACTTCACAACACCTTCGTCCATCCCGTCTTACGTAAAGCTATCTACGCTGCAAAAACTGTCCGCGGATCATTATCCGAAGAGTCAGTCATCATTATCCTTTTCTTTTAGACCTGTGACCGAGTGTGAGGTCGAGCGATGCATTTCGGCTGTAAAGTCCAACGCTGAAGGGTTGGATGGAATTAGCCGGAAAATGATTTTATTAAGTTCCACGACACTTCTTCCTATACTCTGTCACATTTTTAACTTCTCACTTAGCACTGGGTCATTTCCACGCTGCTGGCGTGTTGCATCTGTTCTTCCCATTCCAAAGTTATCCAATCCTAGTTTACCTTGTCACTTTAGACCTATTTCCATTCTCCCGTTTCTTTCCAAAATCCTTGAGCGACTTGTCCATCACCAGATCAATATATTTGCTGACACTGAAAAGATTCTGAGCCCTCTTCAATCTGGTTTTCGCCCAGCCCATAGTACGGTAACTGCCTTGACAAAGATAACCGACGATATACGCGAAGGCATGTCTAATCAACGTGTGACACTTCTAGTACTCCTAGATTTCAGTAATGCTTTTAACACCGTTGATTTCGACATCCTCTTAACAATGTTGAGGTCGGTCTTTGTGTCGGATGTGGTAGTAGATTGGTTCCGAGATTATCTTGTTGGGCGACAGCAATGTGTCCGTTTTGATGACAGGCGCTCTGGGTTTTGTGATGTGACTGCTGGAGTGCCTCAGGGTGGAGTCCTATCTCCTTTCCTTTTCTCAATTTTTATCAACTTCCTTACTCCTCTCCTCACCTGCCAATACCATTTGTATGCTGATGACCTACAAATTTACCGTCAGGCTCCTGTTGAAGATATAAATAATTTGATTGCACTTGTCCAGGACGACCTCAAGGTCATATACGACTGGAGTTCTGCCTACGGCCTTTCGATCAATCCCAGCAAATCCCAAGTCATCCTCATTGGGGGGTCCAAACAAATTTCCAAGCTGGATGTTGCTAATCTTCCTCAGCTCTATTTTAATTCTTCTCCTCTGCCGTATTGCAACACTGTTAAAAATTTAGGTGTAATCTTTGACTCCACACTCTCTTGGTCTCCTCATGTTGCTGAGGTCAGTAGGAAGATGTTTGCTGCTGCCGGTTCACTGCGCAGATGGAAAAATCTTCTCCCTATAAAGACCAAAATTGAACTTGCGCAATCACTCCTTTTGCCTATTTTGGACTACGCTGACGTTTGTAACATTGACCTAAATGAAGTACTTCTAGACAAACTTCAGCGTCTCCAGAATCTTTGCATTCGCTTCATTTATGGCCTCCGCAAATTCGACCATGTGTCCGAATTTAGAAGGGAGCTAAAGTGGCTTCCTATTAGACTGCGTCGTGAAGAACATGCTCTCACTTTGCTATATAATGTGTTGTATGACCCTCGCACTCCCCCTTACCTTAAGGAACGTTTCAAATTTCTAGGTACGGACCACAACCGCATGTTGCGCTCCAAAAATGATAATTTGTTGGAGATCCTTTTAACTCGCTCAGAATACTATAGGGATTCCTTTACAGTTAAAGTGGCTCAACTTTGGAACAAGCTGCCGTCTGAAATCCGGAGTTCAAAGTCACTTCCCATATTTAAAAGTAGATTACATACTCTCCTTCTGCTGCGAACTTAGTCTACTTTAACATTACATATGTTGTTAGTATGTAGGTATATATTTATGTTCAATTATATATATTTATATGTGGTATGTATGTATATATATGTATATATATATAATATGTATATGTAAATGTATGATAGACAATTACTTATATGTACGTATATTATATTAATTACATTTCTCATCGACTCTGCTGGCTTACTACATCTTCTTTTCCGTTTAGCTTACCTATACCGCGAAGGTTGTCTGGAAGAGATCGCTTGTAGCGATAAGACCGCCTTTGCCCATATTATTGTTATTAATGTATTGTTTGTACCTATGTCCTTATGTATGTGAGCAATAAAGTGTTTATTATTATTATTATTATTATTATTATCTTTTTTTCTCTTTTTTAATCTATTTATTATATTGCTTTACGACAGACGTGATAAATTAGCTTTGAATAAGATTATTGTCAGTAATGGTAATTAATTTTAATGAGTGAAACTATTAAGTATGTACATATTTTGAATGGTACAACATTCTATCCTGCCACCTGTTCAGTGTGTCTAAGAAACACAATTAACATGTTTCCTATTGGGGTCAAGTGGGGCAGAGCGGAGCCGTATAAAGGCATTTTGAGAAATTGATCTTTTTTAGGGTTCTGTACAGTGTAACAAGGGCCTTTTTTTTTTTTTTTTTTTTTTTTTTTTAACGGTGGGAAATGCTTTACGCATACCCCGTGCTTTGGGATGCACGGGGTTATGTCGGACTCTCCGCGGCTTCTGGGGGCAGACAGAATGCCCTCCAGAAGGTGCCGTTCCGCGGCCTACCGACTAAAACCCACCGATGCCCCTCATATACGCCTTGGCGCGAGCACGTCCATCACCGCCGCATCCTCATCGTCTTCTGACGAAGAGGACACGTCGGGAAGGGACGCGTCGCTCGGAACTCGCGAGAACACATCCACGACCTCGTCGGCGTCTGCTCGCCTATGGCGAGCCCCACTCACCCCCCCAAAATGGGAGGGCCGGTGATCCCCCGGGGCATCCAGGGGATCAGCGACTGGGGTGTAACAAGGGGCCTAATGTAATAAAAGGTAATATCTCTATACCTGGCCATAGGACGTCCTATGCAGCTGCTTAAGATGGCGGCATATGAAATTAATAAAACATTATATTTTTATTTTTTAAGCATGTAACTGCTTGATGTTTAAATCTAAAGAAAATATAACCAGAAAAAAATCCACGCGGACCAGGCAGCAGACGGGACTCGAACCCGCACCCTTCGCAATCCGGGCGAATGCACTGACCAATTATGCTACCGCGGCCTTGACGGCCGCGTCGAAATTCCTAAGCTGCAAGGCAGCGCCATTTCTTCGCATTGTAGGTTACCCACAATGTCAATGTTGACAAATAAAAAAACGGACATGTGCTGTTCCCATGCGATGAGAACTGAAACCTTTCGTAAAATAAATAATAGCTTAATAAAAGAAAAAAAAAACAATTAAAAAATTACCGAGCTCAGGATCGAACCACCGATCATTTGGTGACCCCAAGACCACTACTGTTCGGTTATATGTCTATTGAAGACAGTTACAAAATTAAAGGATACCTTGTGTCAAATACTGTCGCTTTTTCGTTACATCGAGTTTCAAATCACAACGGTGCTAAAGAAGTTTACACTTCAAAAAGCTTTACACTATGAGTCTTCCTACACTGTCTTCCACTTGACCCTATTGATCATAATAAGTTTTCTTTTTTAAATTTTTAAATGACAATGATATTTCATGAATCATTAGATAAATCTGTTATGAAATATATATTTTTTTATATTAAAGGGGGCATACGAGCAGACGGCTAAAAGATTAATAAAATTGAATAGTCTAATTTGAAAGATTTGTTTAAATGAAACGTCATTCATGTCTAATCATTCATCCGCTATCGTATTTTAGACTCCCAAGACTTATTTTAGCGGTGAACCTAGAGAAATTAACTTAGAAATGAAGACAGAATATCTCTTTTTCAAAGCATTTACTACTCGATACACTATCGCCTATTATTATTGTATACTTAAAGTCAATAGCTACTACACATGATTGTAAATAGAAAGTGCATCTTCCGCATAGATGGGTCATCGTTGGTGCCAATAAATCATCGGAGCATGCGCCAAGTGACATCCAATGATATATTATAATGATGCTGGCCGTGTACACAATTGATTTTACGTAACTTGAACGCATTTGACCCATGAGTTAGTAAATATGTTTTCTCTAAACCCTGTAACATCTTCATAGTTCATACTTCAGTTCCAGTGGTAGGTTATTGCGTAAAGTGCATGAGAATTTATGGGTCGTGCTCCAGGGAATTGAGTTGAATATATAAATATTATAGTCAAATTTTATTTTAAACTAGTTGGTTTCTTGGCTATATTGTATCTCCTTACAAAATGTTTTTAGCCTGGTCTTTTGCCCTACACAATCACCAAAAACAAAACTTTGTTTCACTAAACATATTTGTTCGATCGATAATATTTTTGCTTTCCAAGCCCGATACAAATCCCACCGCGCAGGACGAATGTCGCAGAATCGGGCAGTCTACTGTTTCATCGGCCATTTTGTTACAACTCGCTATCGGGGAGTCCTTTCCAAACCTATGCTCCGAGTACAACTTTTCAGTCTGACGTTTAAATTTTGACATAAAATTTACGAAACATATGCAAATGCAATGTCAAATTTGACACTGTATACGACTACCACATGAGCAGTAGACTGCGTGTGTAGTGAAACATGTTTCAGAAACAAAGTTTTGTGTACGTGTTTTTGTTTTCAAAAAACTTTCAATTCAATTCAAATTCATGGGTTCATTTCATTTCCAAACCTATGCTCCGAGTACAACTTTTCAGTCTGACGTTTAAATTTTGACATAAAATTTACGAAACATATGCAAATGCAATGTCAAATTTGACACTGTGTACGACTACCACATGAGCAGTAGACTGCGTGTGTAGTGAAACATGTTTCAGAAACAAAGTTTTGTGTACGTGTTTTTGTTTTCAAAAAACTTTCAATTCAATTTAAATTCATAAATCATTTATGCAGTTTAGGCTTCTACAAACACACGTAAAAGTCGAAAATTACGCCTTTGGTTTGCAAAACTACAGCGGGAGATTTTGTACCGAGAAGAACCGGCAAGAAACTCAGCAAGGGCTGCTTTTTTCTCCCTGTTTTATTTCATACAGTGTCGTCTAATTGAAAGCTGACATCAAACTTGCAATCATGTATTGAAGTCAACTTGCATCACATAATGTCAAATATATAGGTAACAATAAACAATCAACGAATTTACTAACAATAAGTGTAAAGAAAAGTCTCCAAATAGCAAGAAACAATTTTCAAAACAAATTGAGCAAGTATATTAAAGGTAGTAAGTACAAAGTTCTTTTCAAAACTTTTTTTCAGGCCCCCCGTTTTATTATAACTTTTGAAAAATTAACTACGAGTAAAATTACAACTAGGCCGTTTTATCATTCAAATATTGTTTAACAGTATAATATCTTTTCTTAAGTAAGCAGTTAGTAAGTTGCTTTTGCTGGAGACCTGACTTTAAACTTTCATGGTCACTAACATACTACTTACTTCGTTACACATGAAAGAGTGCCGAAATAATGTTTAACTTTAAATAAGGTAGATACATATTAAACCGATGCAATCTCGCTAATAACTGTAATACTCACAAAACGATTACCGGGGATCGTTTTGTGATATCATTAAGGGATCAAATCCCTCATTAAGGCTTGATTTCTATTTCAGAAAGTGAGAATTTAAATATTAATATTAACTAATATTATTAACGCTAAAGAACTCTTTACTTCAGAAACTGTAAATCTTGGAACCTTTCATAATGAATGGTTCCTTAAAGATTTACTTACAGTAACTAAGTAATGTTTTCGGCGACGAATGGCAATTTGTCAAGAGACAAGTTGTTTTATTGATTGTGATATATCTGTAGCGTAGATTCAGAAACATGTAACTAACTAGATTATGTAACAAATTGAAATAATAATAATAAAATCATTTATTGCAGGTAGCTAAGACCCATATTTAAAACATGATACAATATTTAAAATATAAAAACTGATAACCGTCGAAGACTCGAAATAATAAAATAATCCGTTTCAATATTAATAGCACTTTTACAAAACGTCAGAAATTGAACAAACCTCAAACCCCAATTGTCTGAACTGCCAAACAATAGCGCAGCTTTTGTTTGTTCGAATGCGACGGAGCCTTTGTCATTGCGCGAAGTAATTTCCGCCGTAGACGAGCGGGAATCCCGAATTGAAATACGCACAAAACTTTGAGCGAATTTTCAGCCAAGCGTTGTTGTTTGGTTCAAAATTTTAAGGATAGCGTGAACAGATGAGATGGGGAATGAGGTTGAGGATTTTTTTGATAGGTATACGTAGGGTGGGGGCCAGTGTAACAAGGGGCACTGTTGAGGTACGAGAGATGTGCCCGCTTCCACCACTATAGCGTGCGGCTGCGGGGCACGACCGCGGGCTTTATCTTTATTGATCAGAGTCCATTGTATCATTTATCGAAGGACACAGCAATTGGTCCTTCGAGCCGGATCATGCCGCCACCGCCCCGCAGTCACGCGTTGTGGTGGTGGAAACGGGCACGTGTCTCGTGCCTCAACAGGCGCAGTGTAACACATGGAAATTCTATATATAATACCCGGTCATTTAGCGTCTGATAACAGCATCTTAAGATGACGGCGTAAGCAATTATAGTAGGAGAGCTACTGAACCCTCCGAGTAACGGTCTGTCTGTAAGGCTAGAAATTCTTATGGTGATGAGTCATAGCATGCTTAATAGGGTAAGCATCGCCTGGCACTCCTCAGCCCTGCACGTCATCAAGCCCTATATTTCTGAAATTGTCAAAAAAAAATAATAAAAAAAACTTGTTGCTGTACGCTTGAAATTTTTATACAATTTAGTTTGTTAATTTTTAAGTTTAAAAAATTGCCAGGCGTTTACGATGAGCACAAGTACCCGCCAGGTGAACCAAAAGGTGTGTAATATATACAATTTTTTTATTACAAGTCTTTAAATTAATTAATAAATCTTCATCATCATTACTTTCTTCATCATCATAATAGAATTCTTAGTTGCGGATTTCATCATCTAAAAGGAAACAAAATTTTAATACATTAATAATAGCATTACATCTCTGACCTTGCGCTCAATTATATAGAATTCCATATATTTTTATGAAATGTGTATTACCTTTAATGTGTTCTTCAGCGTCACTTGACTCATTCTCAGCAATTTATTCTTTTAGCGCATTTAAATAAAAGTTTTTTACTTTAATTTTATTTTTTATTTTTTAGTTATCGCTGGATATAATCGAGGACTTCAAAACCTCATATTCTTAGCAAGTCCTTTTATTTGATACCCATATTGTAGGAAAGTAAAAAAAAAACAGTCTGCCATATTTTTCCGTCCGCCATATTGGATTTAAGGTGACGTCACTATATTTTTTGAATTATTCTCAGCAAGGTCTATCATTTGATATCCATATTGTAGGAGTGTGTCAAAATAACTAGTCCGCCATTTTGTATGTTCCGTCATATTAGATTTAGAATGATGTTCTACGGCTAATCATGCATTAGCATGATTCAAACTAAACGTGTGTACAAAATTTCAGCTCAATCGAATGAACATATCTACTTCAAAATATATACCTTTACTCGGAGGGTTCAGTAGCTCTTCGTCTATTAATAAAACCACGCCAAGATAGACCACAGACAAAGAAGAAAAGGGTAGAGATTTTTAATTTGTTACACTGTGCCCCTTGTTACACTGCCCCCTACACTGACCTTATGCGTTTTCTTCCATTCTCACTGAGCAACTAACTTATATGTCTGTTTGTCTGCGTGACAAAATGGTTTCTCATACAATCTTCCACCCTCTAAACCATCCCTTAAAAGGATATCGGGTATAAAACTACCCTATTTCCGTTCCCGGGACTCAAACCATCTCGACATTAAGTTTCATCTAAATTTGTTCAGCGGTTTAAGAGTGAAGAGGTGACACACAGACACACTTTCTTTCACATTCAGAATATTAGTCTAGATACTTATGACTTAAATTCAAAGAGTGCGTAGTTGATAAATTAATAAAAAGAGTATAAATTTATCAGAATTTAAGCAGATACTTAAGCTTCTGTTATAAAAAAGATACAATCGATTTTTTCATTATTTTTCTAACAACCAGTAATTCTATCATAACACTGTTATTAAGTTAGAGAACATTTCTTCGTTTTTTATTGAATAAGAACAAGGTGATATTGATATTTTTTTAATCTGTTAATAAATAATTGAAAAAGTGTACATTATTGAGAGCGCGGTTCATGAATTACTTGCTAATTATGTTACTTCACTACGAACTGTTTGGCATTGAAGTTTCGTTAGGTACAACCCGTGACAAGAGAAATAACAGCTAATTGAGCGGAACTTGCATAAAACTAATTTGTTCAGTATTAAAATAATTATTCAGCTTTTAAATAAAGTCATTATTTTACTCTCTGGCTGGATCGGAAAAGAAATTCAACACAGAGACAGCTAACTTCCTGCTGATAGGAAAACCATGTAAGAAAAGTTTCAGATTTTTGAAGTGAAATCTTCTTTATCGGATTTGTACATTTTTTGTATGGGTAAAAAATGTTAAACTCGCGTCAGGTTAAACACGTTGGCTGATCGCATCATGACACACAATAAAATTGGAAAGGTTGTTGACTTTCAATATATTGGACGAATCATAGTAATATTTTATTTTATCGTTTTATAATAATAAGTGTCTATCTAGGACGTCCACGTGGCAGCATTATTGCTAGGAGCGCTTAAATGTGATTCATGTAAGTTGATTTCTTTATAATATATGTCGCTAAGTGCGCTTAAACGTGATTCATGTAAGTTGATTTTTCTGAGAGATAAACTTTTTTTATGTAATATAAATTGTCATGTTTGTGTATGATAAGCGCAATAAATAAATATTGTATTCTACCACACACATGATAGTACTTTTATACTGATAATTAAAGCAATTCGTGCAAAATTATTCTCTAACCATTCCAAAATATCAAAAATGCACAACGTTAATATTCAAGTTTTCACTTCTGCCGGCACTCCCGGAGTACAACCCGTCGTTTTTGTTTCTGTTGTTGTTGTTGTTGATGTTTCTTTAAACACACCAATTAGCCTAGCCCTAAAGTAAGCACTGTAAGGCTTGTGTTATGGGGCACTAGGGTAACGGATAGAAAACATATATTGTACATATATAAGTATATTTATATAGAAATACATATTAAACATCCGTGACTAGAGTACAAATGTTCGTATTCATCACACTAACATCTGGCCCCACCGGGATTTGAACCCGTGAGGGACCTCTCGAGTCGGCGACACCATGAAACGCGGCATACAAACCACTCGACCACGGAGGTCGTCATATTGTAGTCAATCTGTTGCAAAACGTATTATTAAAGTGAAACTTTTATTACTGTGCCATAATTTTTTTTCGTTCGTCTTATGCATTACTTTTTCCACTGTTAGTAAAAAATCAGACCTTATCAACAAGCATCGATTATTCAATGGTTTTCTACCATCGCCTGCTACGCAAGCAGCCCGGGTTCGATTCCCAACTGAGAATGGACTTTTTTATTAATGATTTTATAAGTTATAACTTGCATCTTGGTTTCATCAATTATTTTATTAAGCGCATGTTATTCGGAACTTAAAACGGGTCTGACAGTATTTGTACGGTTCCGTAGTCCTGATAAGGAACCCTTATAGTTCCGTCAAGTTCGTCTGTCCGTCCCTGGTTTTGCTTGGAGACTATTAGCACTAGAGAGCTGTAATTTTGTGGAGATATGTATATTAATCACGCCGGCAAAATAGTAGAATAAAATTTTGTATTTTTTTTCGGGTAACTCCCTAATCTGGGGTGATATTTTTTCATCATCTATCCTATCACGTGGATTATCGGTTTGGCAAAAATAAAAAAATAAAAACAGACGAAAATAAGGTTTATAAATCAACTTCAAAATTGCGTCGATATTAACTTTTTGCCCAATATAACATTTATTTTTAGCTAGGGACCATCAAAATTTAAATTTCTAGGTGAGCCGATAGATGTATCCAGAAGTGTATATCTGACAATAAATTAAAAAAGTTTAGTTGCAGATAGCCTAACAAAAAGTACAAGATCGGGAATACAATTTTTGTCACCCATCCAATGACAGGCCAATGCGAAAGTTGTTTGACCTCGGACGCAGGCAGTACTATCGAGATCCTAAATCTAAACAAACACCTTCGAAAAGATTACGTTCCTGCGGTCACACTCAGTTACTTAATCAACGGCATTGCGCAATGAACTAAAGATGTCACCGCGAGGTAGTTAATTCCAAGCAAACGGTCACAAAGCGATAAAACTGGATTCTAATCTGCCGCCCATTGTTCGGTCGTTATCCGTTTTTGTCGCGAGTTAGGTTAAATTAACCGTGTTTAATGTTGCATTGTGCGATGCGATGTGCGACGCGATACGAGCCGCGGTCCGATTGCCGCGCGGCCCGTGAGAACCTCGATTGCGTATCGTGTGAAAAGTGCCTAAGGTATCAAAGTTGCCGGCTAATTATCGTATTCCAGGTGGATTAAAGTTGTTTATTTTTTTGTACTTTATGACACTCCGTTTTCAATGGCTATTCCACCTATGGACACAGTATGAAGATGCATTTGTGTGCGATATTTTGTTTTTTAAATAATGGTGACAGACTAGCTTAGACACTTTCGATAGCCGAAGTATAAAGCTTGTCTTACAATTACTTGACTCTGTAGCCCCCTTATTAATAAAAACATGGAATAAGCTTAGACTAGTTACGCCGTGTTTTTTTCATGTAACTCAAATGTCATTTTTCATTCAATGTACAGAGTCAAAACATGTAGTAACTAATCCAAGCGTAGTCTTCATTTATTAATAAGGCGGTTAGATATTTGGGGACCTTAGTGCAAGAAGGTAATAGGCACCACATTTTTGTGGTCATTCAGGGACGAATACCAGCAACGTCTTCAAATACCCTCATCTCTTTTATTACTCATTTTTGTGTCGCACTATCCGTAAATGGAATGCTCTGCCTGCTCACGTGTCCCTCCTTCTTACAACCTGGGATCCTTTAAAAGAGCCGTGAAGAAGCAACATGCAGGCCGGCAAGGTGAGGATGGCTGGTGTGGCAGGTAGAACTGCTTTACCAGCTATCTTCATGTCTGGACTTCACGATCACTTAACATCAGGTGGGGTGGAGTCATTTGTCGGACCTATCTATAAAAAAAAAACTTTTCACAGATTAGGTATTTTTTTCCTCTTTTATTTAATATGAAGATGTAATTGATGGAATGCTTCTGTAATATTCTCACTTGAATACGATCTCGTTAGGTGCCACAAATCGTGCCCTCTGACAAAATTATGCAACAACGATAAAATCGCAAACATCGATTTAAATCGCCTCCATAATTGATACCTTGGGCGCACATTGCAGGATTATAAAGGGCCCATGATTGGTGGCAATAAAAATAAAGACATTTCAAAATAGTCCAAAAACTGTTCATCCGATATATTATCTAAACTATTAAACAATTACGTCAGAAACACTGTCCGATTATAATTGACATGCGATTCGGATCGCTATGTCAAAGAGTTAAGTTCTTTTTTTTTCTCTCAATTATTTTTTGGGCGCGCGCATGTGATTTGTCTTAACATGATCGTCGTTTCAGATATGTCGAGTCTTTCAAATTTAGATTGGACAATAAAAACTAAGAGTTATGTTTCGCCATTACGTAAGACATATGAGCCCTTTTCACATTACATTCATCAGCAAATAAACGGCTCATTGACAACCTATTGCTATTAGTAATAGCAATTATTAAGTGAGAACGACTTTATAGTTTTACTTTCGTATGTTAAAACAAGTTTTATCACCTGCAAGTTTTCGTAATTGCGGCGCGGGCGGCGGTGCATGTGAGCTTTTGGTTTTAATCTAATAAAACCATTATTATTGCACTTTCTTTATGTGATTAACTTCTGTTGTAATAAATTGGTTTTTTTATTATGCGTATTACTGGAACTTGATCACTGATGCGGGTTAGGTTACTTTCATCGGTGGATGTATAAATTATCTTTTGATTAGAATACGGTAGCTATAATTAATTTTATTGGTCGCTTCTGTTAGACTATTATATGAATTTTGCTTATTTAAAACTAATACTAGTAAAATAAATATACATTGGCGCAGTGCTTCGCGCTTTCATACTGCGATCGTGGAAGTACCTTTTGTATTATCTCATCATACAATATGTGACCAAAATTATATTGTCTCGAACTCCTCTGGAGTCCTCAGTGCATTGAAAATCACGCTAAGCCGTTGTTTCGGCTTTATCTGTAGTCACACTGTTATATGTATAAGTCGTTAGCACCACAGAAGACAGAAAGAGGTTGCAAGTGATTATTATTATCATAGATCGTTAGTACGGGAACCGACGTCACCGGCTTGACCCCACTATTCTTCCACCTATTAGATAATAACCAATGAAATTACGGAACATGAAACTATCGAACCATTCAGCGCTCACACCCGAGAGCAAGGAAGTAATCAGAACAAAGTGTTGGTCAAGTTATGAGCGTTTGCTCACACAAAAGTGTGGCGTGCCTGCCCCGCCCACAAGATACTTCTAACCTCTTTCTGTCACCTCCAATGCGCACTGGACCCGCGTGGTGGGTCATGGCCCATCCTCCCTCAGCCTATTGATGTCCCCAATGTACAGGCCTTCCTCATGGATGGAATAGAGAGATTTGGCCGAGACCCACCACGCGGGCCCCCGTGCGGTTTGGTGGGTGCTAACGACTGCAGATGCAACCGGGACCAACGGTTTAACGTGCCTTCTGAAGCACGGAGGAGCTCAGGATAATAAGTTTTTGGTCACCCATCCAATGACCGACCATTGCGAAAGTAGCTCAACTTTCATGATCGCAGGCCGAATGCGCTAACCGCCTGCGCCATTGATTTACTCATAGCCTATTAAAAGTAATTAGGCTGATGTTGGACTTTGTAGTTACTCGTCTTAATCTCGTCCGCCTGAAAGTTATAAAAGACAGTGAAGTGAGCGTTAACTTCCCAACGTTTAATATCTCTCGAAATTAAAGGCTTTTACAAGCATCTGGAGCATCACGTAGTTTTCCCACAATTCACAATAAAAATGGGAAAGTACAACAAGTGTGATGAGCTCATGCCCAGTCTGTAATGTCGTTTTCCTGTAGTTAGTTTATCTGATCACCTTGGGAAGCACCCTGTTGGATTCCTCTTACAGTATAAAAATGGTAATAATTATCTCTTCATTTCTTAACAAAAATATTAGTAACTCTTTTACAATTTCCGTAATATCTTCACATCATCATCATCAGCCTATTAATGTCCCCACTGCTGGGGCACAGGCCTTCCCTATGGATGGAATAGGGAGATTGGGCCATGACCCACCACGCTGGCCAAGTGCGGATTGGTGGGTGCTAACGACTGCAGATGCAGCCGGGACCAACGGCTTAACGTGCCTTCCGAAGCACGGAGGAACTCGACATAGTAAATTTTTGGTCACTCATCCAATGACCGACCACTGCGAAAGTTGCTTAACTTCAACAATCGTAGCTGATCGCGCTAACCACTTGCGCCATCGAGCTCCTCATCATCATATCTTCATATGTTATTTACCAAATACATGCACTTTTCAACGATAGTTAACCTATTAGCATTATTAAATGAAATGTTCGGTACACGTGTTTATTTATATTTTTTTTTCGCAATATCAACGGAATACACGTTTAATTTTTTTGTAACGATATTAAATAATTGTAACGATTCCACAAAATTGCCATAAACGATAGCGAACGAGCGCAGTTACACTTAATAACTGTAGCAATAATAATTATAACATATTCTCAATCTATCTTCATGTAACTATTAAGAGAGTAATTAAAAATGTTAAATAACAAAAGCACCAAAACACATGTTACTAAAATGGACAATTATACCTACAGTTAGATAGATAGAAAGTCTGTGTGCTTAACATCACGATTGTAATGAGATTTGGCAAGCCATTACTGCCTTATTAAGTTTTAATTAACTGTTCATGGAGTGTTTTAGTTTTTGGACGCCGTAGAAGAACGTCTGTTTCAGTTATTTTTTTATATCAGTTTCATAGTAAACGTTTATTAAGTCTATTTTTGAAATGTCTGAAAAATGCATGACACCTTCCTTTCCTACCGGAAGTTGTAGGGCTATCCTGGCCTTTCGTTATTTCATGTGAGGATTTCTGCTTGCTCGTAACGCCCAGCTCGAGGGGTAGGCGGAATGAGCAAGGGCCCTATATATATGTTATAGGGGGCATACGAGCTGACGGCTCACCTGATGGTAAGTGATCACCGTTGCCCATGGACACATATAACACCAGGAGTATCACAAATGCGATGCCGGCCTTTAAAGAAGGAGTACGCTCTGTTTTTTGAAGGTTTTCCGGCCGTATTGGTCCGGAAACACTGCTGGTGACAATTTATTCCACAGTTTTGTTGTACGTGATAAAAAAAAATACAAAATCGCACGGTTGTGGATAGACACACATCAAGGTAGTGGGGATGAAATTTTGTCGCGATGTACTATAGCGAAAAGCAGCAACTGGTATTAATCCGAATAATTCCTCAGGACACTCACCAATACTCCTGCATCGGTCACTCGACACGCAGTATGAGGACCGAGGTTCCCGGAATGCGTGTCAAGATTGCGGGTTGTTGTCGGCGCCCGTGGATGAGTCTACTGATAAGAGTCCCACATAACCTCGCGGCTTGTCAGAAGGCGTGGTATGAGTCACGCATTTTCTCCACGGCAAAATAAAGGACTATCTACTGTCCTGACACTTATCACAGGGTCATGTACTATACAGGATTGTTACTCCCACGTCACTCTCCTCGTCCCTCTTCCCCTTTATCAGCACGAGGACTGTCCTTCCTTCAGATGCACTGTGAATCCCGTTCAGCTATACTCCGATGTGTTCCCCCCAGGGACGTAGGAGAGAGCCGCGGGCAGTTCGCCCGGGAGTGCCAGACCGCATTGCACGGCTCCTGTGATGAGTGGGTGCCCTTTTTACTCCGGGGAACCGCACATCGCGTATTGTCCAAGAATGGACAAACACCGGTGGACGCGTGGCCAATCCCGTTGGGGCGTACCATGCAATGCCCGCCCTACTGACACGTATGTCAGGGACCGTGATACGTGTCAGCGGACAGGTGCAGGAGTATTGTCTGGTTTTTACCGTTAGGTAAATATTTCTCATTAGGGCCCTACTCATTTCATCGAGTCTCCATGCTAGGTGAAATGAGTGGGGAGGAGACCCGGTTAACTCCGCTACGCTTCTCCCGGTGGAGGACATTAAAAAAAAAGGTACCAGTTCGCCCAGTATATTTGAGATTGTAATAACAATACCTCTTTTTTAGTTTTGATAAAAATACTAGAAAATTTGTCCGTGGTTTTTACTTTAAATAATCTTAAAATATCATTTTCTACGAGACAGGACGTAGTTTTAGTCATTTGAAGTGGTCACCTAAGTTAATTTTTGTTTACAAAAGTTACTTAACTATTTCTACGCACATTAATCTTCAAAAAAAATTCCAATTACTGCTAATACATACTAACCCATTTAAATAGTTTAATGAAGTCACTTAATTATTTGTAGAAAAGTCTTATGCATAGCTTGCTGTTCCTTAAAACAATGCAACTATTATGACATGCTTAACAATCTCATAACTTCAAAACAAAAGCGAATTGGGGTCATATCAGTCATTCAATAAGTATGTGACCCGTGGAGAGATCTAGATAAGATACCAACCAACATGCTACATCATAATCTGTAACGTTTTATAAGCTATTAGCTTATCTGCTAGCCGCTGATCGGCACTGCTGTTTTTAATAAAATCCGTTCGTATTATTAGCCGGGTTATTAATCATAATAACCTGCGCTCCTTTGACAAGGAGAAAGGTATTGTGTAATGTGTTTTAAGTATTTAGCGATTGTTTTTTACACTCGACCCGTCTCGACGTGGTCATAGGTCATGCCGCTGTGTTTATTTTAATGAACAGTCGCCTACTACAAATATTAGGTGCCCAATTACTCATCATCCATATACACGTCTGGGAAAAAAGACAATGTGGTATAAGTCAGGCGGTTACTTTTAGAATATTTTGAATGTTAATTTTTCAATGCAACAACATTTGTGTCTCGGTTTTTAAAATCGTGGCTGTACGTGGGATGCTTCGTTATTAATGTTAGTAGAATAAAAAAAAAACAATCATAATAAAGGCATAGGATAATAGGAAGAATTTGGAAGATTTCGAAGATCCTGATGTGGTCGTGATTAAAGAAGGAAAAAAAGGAGTTCCTCCAGCTTATACTTTTCAGATAATAGCAAGAAATTGGAGGCTTTCGAAGATCCTGATGTGGTCGTGATTAAAGAAGGAACAGTTCCTCCAGTTTATAATTTTCCAAAAAAATTAACCATATTTAAATTACTGTAATTTCAAATTCTTTTAAGAAATAAAAAGCATATTTTTTCACATCTGATTTTAATTTGGAGATTAAATCGAAACAGCTATTCTACTATGCCAGCGTTGGTTTTTATAAGCTGTTTATAAGAAGCGCATCTAATGATAATTTTCTATGCTATGCGCGGACGGAGTCAATGTACTAATGATTAATTAAGTCTATTACCACATGAAACGTCTCCGGCACACAAGATTAATAGGAGAATTTTCCTGTTTCATGACAAACTGATATTCTGCGTAGAATTATATAACAAACATATATAAACTATACTTACCTTCCTTTTCTATATTTTGTTTGCTGAATCTCGAAAAGTTAAAATTTTAAATATTTTTTATTGGTGGCTATTAATTTGAGATTTATAGCAGGAATATAGCATAGGTTTCTTCAAAAAAGTTAATGTTTTATACAAAGTTGTTACAATCAGTTACATCCTTGTGATACGTCCGCTGCTCTTGTAGACGTTTATACACTTTGTCATAGAAGTAGCTATGATTAGAGTTACACGGCTTGCCGTCTTAGTTATGAATATATTCGGTCGCATGTTGCATAGCTGACATGTTGCAGATTCCATAGCCTGTGCAAAGCTGTAGATACATCATAGCTAGAACACTATTAACAGGGTAGATTTTTGAATGCAGTTTGGAAACTGTATCATAGCAGGCGGGTTTTCCATGAAAAATCCGATGTGCCATACCTTTAATATTCAATAATGCGTTTGTTCGCTGTTTTAGAAGATAACGAACTTCAAGCGTTACACATTAATGAAAACTAGCAAACCAGTAAACCAAATGTTCACAAAACCTGATTTAAAAAAAAATGTATTTAATTAATTGAGAACTTCGGAGATTTTGTGTGGTTTCGTTTGAAATTCGTGATTTCTCGAAAACCGGAAGTGCTACGTTACTCAAAGCCGGTTTGTAGTCTTATCAGACTATTCTTAACTTAAAACTTAAATATTCTCTTTATCTATCTCTTACGGTTTGGCCGCTGAAACAGCACCACAGACAGACGGACGGACGGACTTGTCTAATAGATAAGAGATTCTGCTGTACCGAAATTTTCTGTGAAGACATTTATAACTCCATCAACGGAACATTATATAGGTGTCAAACATTCATGAAAATATTTATTTATTTTTATGGATAATCAGTAACTGTTACAATATAATAAGCTAAAGAGGAGAATTACATTAAAGTGGAACGAAGAGCACTGTTTTTAGTTGCCACAGTATGCTTAAAATTATGTATGAATAAATTTATGGGGACACCGCAACAAATAAAAATTATCAACACAAAACTAAAATCAGGTAAAAAAAACTAAATGAACTGAAAGGACAATGGGCAAAAAACAACCAGCTCCGCCAACAATGTAATTAGTATGAATCGAAAGATCTATGAAAAATTAGTTTTTTTTATTATGACACCGTAAAAAATATCCTGCTAATCGAAAGATATGACACATGGGCATATTTAAGTAGCTTAACAAAAAATTTATATAACTAGTAACCATAATAATGTGCCATATCCTACTATACAATCACAAATAAAACGAAGCCTGTCGACCATCCCGCGCTTTGCACTTACACGAGACACCTCAAAACGGTTTACGGTACGGGGGTTGAAGGACTTGCAGATGCAGCTAGTCGACTCATATGCAGACCTTCGTCTTACTTCGTTGTGATTGTAAGTTGGAATTTTTGGATAAACTCTATCGCAGCAGAATAACATAAGGGGCACCTTGCACCTTGCGAAGTACTCCCATATTACCTGAGCCCTCTATGTAGAGTCGAATCAACTAAATTAATTTCCATGTTTCGTTAATGTTCGTCCGGTTTAGTACATGTACCTATTTAACTTAAAGTTACTAAAGACCCCCGGGATGGAATTTGATGCGCTTTGGTACAGATGATCATGACTATAATACCATTTAAACAAATGTAGTTTAAGCCGTGGCGGACATGGGTGCAGCGTCCATACATTTTTGCCCTATATCCTTTGATTATATAAATGTATAAATAAAGCTGTTAAAAGTTTTTAAGCTGCACTTTAGAAACCTGGTTCACTTTAATATACGTTCATTACTTACTTGCATCACTAAACAACTAACATCAGTTCGAGAAGAATTATAACGACAGTTTTATTACGCGAGAGAGTGACCTTTACACCCAGACTCGACTTCAGCGTAATATCTAATTATTAATACTTGTAGACGCTATCACGCTATCACCCGAGGCTAAATGATTGTAGGCTTTACTCATAGCATAATTTAAATCAGTAGGCTATGTTTAAAACTATAGTTGTCAGAGTTTTGAACCCAAAAGGTGACAATGGTACAATGGTACTAATCCTCGGATGTACGTTCGTCTATAACCAGGATTCATCACAATAATTAAATGTCATGTTGAAAATTGATTGCTGTGATTTTCACAGTGTATTTCTCTGTCTGTTGTCGCTTTGATGACAAATATGCTCAGCGCATACAAAAAGTGCTTTGTGATTTTTTTCGCGACGTATGCTACCGCTAGGTTTCAATCCAGTTACAGTGTCTTCAGATTACTGTATTGTATGTGCACTGTGTTAGAAAATTGTTATACTGAATGTGAATACGTGGGCGAAAGTGTAATCTTCGGTTAAAGAAATAGGTTTTATGTCTTTATTTTTGCGTTTTTTTAAAGACATCCGCTGTATTTCAAGTTAAGTGATAAAATCGATTATTGTAAATTACTTCGTCTGTTTTGTTTGTAAATTCTTCAGTTCAGTAGTCACATAGTAGACCTGGAGATCGTTTTTTGATAATCCCACAGGAACTTTGTACTTGTGATTGATAAACAGTATTTTATGTCTCAATTCAGGTAATAGCAATACACTGGACAGCAAATAAAACGGGACACTTGTTACCTCGGAACTCTGATTTGATTTTCTCAAAAAGTATAATACTTACAATTATCAAAGTTACACGTATAGAAAGTGCATTTCGTGATGATTAAAATGAATAGGACTTTATGTAGATTAATCTTTTTTTTTCAGTTTTTATTAAGAGTTTTCCAAACAAGGTTCGTTTTCAAATTGTGTTAATCGGTAGTAAAACGTAGCAAGAAAACACACGTCTAAGTAAACTATGGCCAAAAACTGAAGTTACGATAACAAGTTTAAAGACTACGTCACGTCATAATAAATATTAGACTTTTTGCATTTATTAAAAAAATAAGTTAATAGCAACTTTATTCATAAATTAAGCAATTTGGAGCATCGTGTTTATGGCTTGATTACACAGTAAGTTGACAAGCCTTTACAATAAAATTTAACCCATTTTAATAATTATGAAATGCACTTTCTGTAGGTATAACTTTGACTGTTGCAAGTTTTATAATTTTGGAGGGAATCGATCGTTGCTAGCGGGAGAGCCGTTTTCTTTGCGGTCGAGTGTTGTTTACTCCAAATAGCTTTGAAAATACATAAGCAAGCTCTATGAATTAAAAAGTATCTGAAAGAAGATTTGATTACTCATAAATTAAAACAAAGTACTGACATGATGCTTAATATCCATTTAGGTATATATACAATATATGACATTGCTGTTTTCAAAATAACACTTTATTTTTGCGGGCGAGTGTGTTAGTATCCTTTATCATAATCCATTTTTCGTAGTTGAGAAACAAACATGCAAACTATTTTTTATTTAAGAAGGATTTCGATAGTAATAATATTAAATCATAGTAAGAAATCACGATATTATCACATAAAAGCTGTACTAAGATTAGTAACTTCCTCGATGTAAGTGCATTCGATAAAACGACCCCACATAAATCAACAACTTTCAACCATGCACTCTACTCGGGCCAAGTTTTTACGACGTTGCATGATCCTCTACATCTAAAAGTTGCCAGTTTCCAAACTTTAAATCGAGTCAATGGTATCCTTCCGACGAGTTTGTTTCAGCCTACTGCAGTAATCTAAGTTTGCACACTAACTCGTTTGAAGTTTGTCTGGAAAATGCTTACTTAATAGAGTTATAGGTAGTAGTGCTAGTAGACATGCAATGCTCAGGAAACAGACTTTCAATAAGTTTGATATCAGTTTATAACGCGATATAGTTTGCTAATATACTATTACAAGGGAGGAGCTCGATGGCGCTGATGGTTAGCGCTTTCGACGGCGATCGTTGAAGTTAAGTAACTTTCGCAATGGTCGGTCATTGGATGGGTGACCAAAAATCTTCTATCTCGAGTTCCTCCGTGCTTCGGAAGGCACTTTAAGCTGTTGGTTGCGGCTGCATCTGCAGTCGTTAGCTCCCGCCAATCCGCACTGGGTCCGCGTGGTGGGTCCAATCGCCCTATTACACCCATAGGGAAGGCCTATGCCCCAGCAGTAGGAACTTTAATAGGCTGATGATGAGGATGATGATGAGATGACACTATTACAAACAATGTCAATCTAGAAAGAAGCGCACTTTTATAAAGTAATGAAATATACTATCTGATATTCTATTTTTAATTCACTTTGTTTCAAAATCTATTCAACAATGAATAGTGAAATTTCAATGGCGTTCCCAAACAAATGGAACCATTTAAAAGAACAATAACAAAACAGCACAGACTGGCAACTTTACTTGTAGGTTTCACTGCGGGATTAAAATAAAAAACAATCGGGTTTAGGAACACATATACAAAGTAACAAACCCGGCAACAGTCCTTTTTATATCAGTGACGTTAAGTTGCCGATATCAGCAACCTGCAATCGCAGACCGTGTAACTCTTCATCTGCAATTTTGCGTCGTGTTCATTTTGTGATCGGTGAACAGTTGCTTGCACTTTACTTTTTGGAATTTTCAAGGAACATGGCCAATCGTCATATACGTTTGCTTTAATAGGAGTAATGCTTAGTTTATCACATTTAGATCATTGGAGATGGGGATTAGATTAAGACTTGGAAAGAAAAACACTGCTAAATAGTATAATTCGGCTACAGTCTTCTGTAAGATAAAGGTTTTTTTCCTCACATAGTCCGCAGTCAGTGGACTAAATACAGCATAACACAGTACGGCATAACTTGATGTTGATTGAAAGAAAGAATGAATTATGAAAGACGTTGATTGGTTACCCTATTTTTCATATAGAAACCTAAAAAGTTGCCAGTCGCTGCAACAAAAGTTGCTGTGTCTACACATCATTCGAGTCTCTTCATTAAAAAGCATTGTTCTTTAGACCCAACAAAGGCCTGTTCGTTCCTCCTCCTATAAAGATAAAATCGGTTAATTTGAAAGCATTAAAATCAATAGGTAATTCCGTCGATAAGAAACGCTGACATTCAACCTGTAAGGTTGTCCTGACCTCTGCGATCTCTTCGGTAGTAAATAAGTGTAATTAAAGCTACAAGACGGAGATCATTTCAGTGATTTCTTTGGTGATCACTTATTCGAACTTATTGTTTTGATTGCAATCAATTAATTTGTTGTTCAATTGTATATTTTATCTAATCTTCGTTACCTTCAATTTAAGATTATCCGGAAGGAAAAGGTTCTATCTTACATTATTAGAAATTATCATTCTCGTGAAAAACTCATGACCCTGCGTACTTTCCAGGTGATATAGCTGTCTTATTGTCAGATTTGGAAACATCACATGTTATAGCGATAGAAGGGCGTTTGTTTACAAGACATTTTCTACCCGGGCCGGTGCCGGGTAAGCTTGTTCACGAACACGGTTCGTTCGTTTGTAACGACCCCAACGGTTTTTAACCATGCCTAGACCAGAGCTGATATCGTCTTGTTAACAAACGCCCTTATAATACGCATTCACCGGTTATAAAACTTGATAAAATCTTCTTGCATCAGTAGTAAATAAAATAAAAAACTAACTTCAGCAACGGGCTTAGAAATGGGGGGAGGATCAAAATTCGCATACTTACGCGTAGTACTAACTATATTTTTCGCATAACCGCAAAAATCCTGATGCATTATTTGTTATCACCAGCAGCTCAGCCAGCCAACATTTACATAAACGAACTCAAAATAACGGCCCGAAGACAGGTTAATTCGCAAACAAACGCAAGACCGGTTCCGCTATATAGGCACCCGTTAATTTTGACCGAGACTCTGCCACTCTGATATAATTGTTGTAATGTTTGTTGTTACCGTAACGCTACCTCCTTAGATAAATTATGAATGGGCGCGTTTAGTTTTTACCCGACTGCCAAAGAGGGAGGGTAATGTTTAGGGAGTGTATGTAAGTATGTATGTATGTCTGTTCCTTTGTGACCTCCTGTAGCCTAAACGGCTTGATGGATTTTGATGTATGAGGTATCGTTAGATTTGTCTTGATTACGGGAGTGTCATAGGATACATTTTATCCTAAAAGTCCCACGGGATAAAGACATAATAATATTTTTTCTAAATTTCCCTTTAAAAAAATATGTATGCGGTATCATTAGATTCATTTTTAGACTGTCTTAAGGTACTTAATAATTCCCGCGATATTAATTCCCTTACTGAAGTAACAAGACTACGGTATATACCGTCTTAAAATACTAACTAACTAAAAAGTGTGAAATAAAAAAGGTAAATTTAAAAAATCAAAAAACCCGACTGCTTAATTATACTTCAAATAAAAACTGAAAAGAAAAAAACAAGTCCAGTAGTCTATAATTCTGTTAATAAGGAACAAAGCTACTTTAACAGTCGGGACCCACTGTTGAAAAATATTATGTATTCTTGAATATCTAATGGGTCCCGACTGTTAAAGTAGCTTTGTTCCTTATTAACAGAATTATAGACTACTGGACTTGTTTTTTTCTTTTCAGTTTTTATTTGAAGTATAATTAAGCAGTCGGGTTTTTTGATTTTTTAAATTTACCTTTTTTTTATCTTTGATATTTGAATGCTGAGAAATAAACTCCGTTTTGATAGACGATCAAAGTTACTCGGCTGTCAAGAACTCGCGTCTATCCTACAGCGGATTGTAGACAACCTTTTTCGAGCTTCAATAGAGGAAAAAAACAGCGGCTTCGTAATTAAATGCTGACAGGAACAGTTACTTAATGTTAAATTATGAAATACATTATTGAATAAAGAAAAAAAATATCTGTTACCTATAAGATTACAAAAAAGGTAACATCGATATTCGCAGAGGTATTTTTGTACTAGCTTTTTTAAACCTATTTTTTTTTTGTTACAGGTATCTACAGAGTTTAGGCATCGCAAAAGGTGTACCGAAAAGAAATCTCGTTTACGAAATGCTTTCATCAGGTGAACGAACGAATAATAAAAGAGTTTAATGTTGCCACCACATCACGCGTGGGACATGAAATATTGTGTCTAAACGCCATATGTGCTAGACACAAACAGCTTTCATTTCTTTGACGCATAAAAATTTCTATAAAGGTGTAAATGTATGAATTGAATAAATAAAGACTTTTATAATCCTTGAAGAAAAAAAATAGAATGTGTTTTGGCGGAGTTTTTAAAGAGATTTGATCACATTTCCTTGAGTCGCATCACTTATGGGTGTTATAATATTATAATGTTTTCATTCACAAAGCAACTTCTTGATTATTTTTTTGAAAAATTACTGGTTTCGGCAAACCTACAATTTGTTAACGTAACGTATTTTTCTAAGATATAAATCTTAATTGTACCTTACTGTGTTTCATTACAAAAGCTCGAGATCTAAGCAACGTACAATTTATCATTCGCCATTGCCATCTGAACAAATTAAATAATAAATGTTTGAAAATTATAATAGCAGTAACTCATTTTTGATTTCTTAATATCGCAACATAACAAATAATAATTTGTTCAACACAATAGTTCGTGTATTCTAAGATTATCGCTTAGCGAAATATCGCAATAGATTAGGCAAACCGACGAAAACGAGAACTTGCGAGAACGTCAACTGTCATTGTTTGCGGAAATTTCCAACAATGGTTTATTTCAAAACTGAGCCGTGACACGATAATAATATTTTTAATCGTCATACGCAACTGTGAATTATGTGGTTACTGATATAGTGGTACTTAGCACAAGGGATTATGACACTTCCGCTCAAAGCGGAACGGGCGATAAAAGACAACAGCTTGTTATCGAGAAGTCGACGACGATAGGATATGCGATAGTATCGTATCGATAATAGGATATTATATAAATTTCTAGTAGAGGAGCTCAATGGCGCAATCCCCTCAGGTTCCAGTGGTCTAGAGGCTCCAGACGGAGAGAAGACCCCCCCCCCCCCTAGGGGGGAAATGCCATCCGCTTAGAATACCTCTAGGCACTCGCCAATTCTCGGCTTGAGGCTTTACAGCGTCACTGGGTTTGGGTTTGGGGAGAGCCCTTAGGATCTCGCCGTCCCCAAACCCAGTGACGCTGTAAAGGTCATCTGCGACCAACAGCATACACACCCAAAAAAAATCGATGGCCCAAGTGACTGACGCGTTCGGCTGCGATCGTTGAAGTTAGTCAACTTCGGTCGGTCGTTCGATGGGTGACTAAATTGACTATCTCGAGCTCATCCGTGCTTCGGAATGTTAAGGCATTGGCCCCGGCTGCATCTGTAGTTGTTAGTACCCACCAATCCGCCCTGAGCCGCGTGGTGGGTTATGGGCCTATCTTCCTATTCTATCGAATGGGGAGGCCTGTGCCCTAGCTGTGAGGACATTAATAAGCTGATGATGATGATAATGATTTTCTTTAGAATCGTAGAGTTTCATGGCTCAGTACTTGGTCAAAGTTGAAGTACAGTCTGCGTTACAGTACAGGATATGGACCTCCCAATGAAATATCCCACTGGGTAGGGTATACTAAAAAGTATTTATCCCGAGCTGGAGCAGCGTTTCAGAAAGAGGAAAATATTTCAAAAATAAAATAACCTAAAAAGTTATATTTTAAGATCTAGGGTAGATATAGTGTGGATGTGCGACCACCTCATTTCTTCCATTCCCAGTTTTGTGACAGAAAAAAGATTATTGTTAATCAAATATTGTTTTTAAAATGACTGGAATTATAAATAGAACTAGGAAGAACTTTAATGAGTACTAGTTAGGTAGCTAAACACCAAGCATTCTGAAAAGTTCAAAGGCTATGCGTGTTACGTGTTCGAGTCGAGGTGTTTAGGTAACATCCACGGCAATTTTTCCAACTAGGTACCGTTATTTCAGTTACTGACAATACGAGTACATTCGCACGAGGTTAGACGGAGTGATGTGCGTTTACAATAGCAACTGTTCTCATGGCTGCTTTTAACCATAGAGTTATGAATCACACTAATATTATAAAGGCGAAAGTTTGTGAGTGTGTATGTGTGTTACTTCTTCACGTCTAAACGGCTGGAGCGATTTGAATAAAATTTGGAACGTTACGCTACGTTTTACTACGGGAAAATATCCCTAATATACCGCGGGGCACAGCTAGTTGACTAAATAATACAAAATTTCATCTCAATCGGTCAAGGATGACTGTTTTAGAATACATGCGCAGGATTTACACAGACATAAATTGCAAATTAAATAAATGGTTTTTCAAATAAAACCGTTTTCCGTTCTTAAGTGCATTGATAAGTGCACTCTCCTTTAATTACGGAACTGACTTTGATTCAGTTTTTCACCATCAGTTATATAAATATTTTCAAAGAAGGTATGTGTATAGTGACAGTGGTACTACTAACTATTATGTGTATGCTGTTCATATTTTTGGGATATTAAGGTTTCATTCGCCCGTTATAAATACTGCTAAAAAGAAGTATCTACTGAACGTGCACAATAACAACATTTTTGGATAAAGTGTAATTTTGATTAGCCCAAGAAAAATCTAGTTTTCAACGTAGCGAAGACAGAGCAGGTCATTCGCCAAACAATAATAATAATAGTTTGAAGATCAAACCAAAATTTATTTTTACTACAATATTCTGGTATAATTATCTTTAACTATAAAAATTAAATAACAAATAATCATCTGAATAGAATAACTTAAATATTTCTTAGAATATAATTATAACTTGAACGTAATAACACTTTATAAAAGAAGCATAATTTGTAGATGTTCCAGCTATTTAAATGACATTTCGTAACTTTTATAGGTCTATGCAACTAAGAAGCGTATTGTATTCGCTAGATTCTTATCGATAAGTCTTTTCTTAGCGGCTTCCGTTTGAAAATTGTCTTAATGTGAGGGAATACAGTTTTGTTTCTGTATTTTGTTGCCTACAGATAAAACATGGTTGCGCTATTTAGATAAGAGGTACCTTCGTAGCTAACAAAATGATATGGCAAGCGTTTTATCTAATATATAAAATTCTCGTGTCGCGGTGTTTGTGGTTAAACTCCTCCGAAATGGCTTTCCCGATTCTCATGAAATTTTGTGTGCATATTGGGTAAGTCTGAGAATCGGACAACATCTATTTTTCGTCCTCCTAAATGTTAAGGGTAATCCACACCTATTTCTTTTTTGCAGTTTTAGATATATTTTTTTTATTTTTTTATGATACATCATACAAAAATACATACAACCCTCAATTTTCATTCTTCTACCACTAACCCCTATTTTTTTATGGCGGTACGAAGTTCGCTGGGTCAGCTAGTCTTATATATAAAATTCTCGTGTCACAATGTTAGTTACCATACTCCTCCGAAACGGCCTGACCGATTTTTATGAAATTTTATAAGCATATTCCGTGGGTCTGAGAATCGGTTACCATCTATTTTTCATATCCTTAAGTGATAATGGTTGTCCACCTGTAACGTAGTGTTCTGAAACCTAAAATGCGGCTTCGCGCCAAAATTCAAACTATTGGGTATTTATTGTAACGTAGTGTTCTCATATGGGTTAAGACGAATGTTATCCAAGGAAATTGATAGAACACGCCAAAACAGTACAATCTATAACAAACATCATTTTCGACCAAATTGGCGTATGAGCGATTTTGTCTTTCCACTGTCGATATATTTATTTACCATCAAGCTATTTGAATTTTTGCCACAGTGATACACTGGATCGAAATGGTTAAACTGAACTGTCTGTACATAGAAAAGACTGCTAATAAATTATTATCTTTGGTAATATTAAAACCAAAAGAAAATATAACTAGAAAAATATCCACGCAGACCAGGCAGCAGACGGGACTCGAACCCGCACCCTTCGCTATCCGGGCAAATGCACTGACCAATTATGCTACCGCGGCTCTGACGGCCGCGTCGAAATTCCTCTAGCCATTCTTAAGCTGCAAAGCAACGCCATCTCTTCGCATTGTAGGTAACCCACAATATCAAATGAATACTTTTACAAGTATTAAACATTTTAAAGAAGAAATTGCAATTATAGTTATGATTTTTATTTTTTGCAAAAAATGAGATTGATGCTTTAGATTTAAATATCAAGCAGTTACATGCTTAAAAAATAAAAATCATAATATTTATACCGGTATTAATATTACTAAACATAATACTCTGAATATAGAGACGACAGTCGACAAGTAATCATGCCTGTCATAACTTATTAAGTCATCAAAAGGATCTTAAACCAAGCTAAGTCTAATCTATAAATAACTCAAACGTTTAGCTATCAAATAAATCATGGCGCAGTAGTTTTTGCGGAACAGAAAGCAAATAATTATTTACGGAGCCAATTAATTATGAACAGGAAATATATCAAAGGGAACAACAACCAATGTTTCTTATAGCTAGTACATATATTGCTGTCACTTTTAAGAATATATTTTGCAAATTATTTTGGAATGTGAATGTTACGCTACTATAATTACGCATTTGTTTTGAGTTAACATCTGAAAGGAGCAATGATAGTTCAGAACAACCCATGAACAATTTCCGTACTAATTACCTTATTTTGCGTTTTTAAACGTTTAAATACTGTAGTAATATAAGTTATTTACGGGATTGTTACCATGTACCTTACATGATCACGGAATAACTGTGTTACTCTGCAACAGTGCCGAAATATCGGAAACTCCCTAAAAACAAGGTACATGGTAACAATCCCGTAAATAACTTATATTACTATAATGTTAGTGACCATGAAAGTTTAAAACAATATATTTAAATACTGTGTAAGTAGGTAATACGCGGGAAAGCCCAAAGCTCATTATTTGTAAATTATAAGCCCCAGTTTTACTAACTTAATAGTTTATTGATTTTATTTAAAATACTTATGAATAGTCTGTTTGTACTTATCGTATAAAATATCTGCCAAAGAGTTTCAAATCAGAGCATGCAGACTCAAGTAGGTACGGGAAAAGCCTATAGCTCTAAGCGAGTCATTGTTTGTAAAATTTATGCCAGAGCTTTACTTAGAAACTAGTTTATATAATAAAACTAGTTTTTACGGGTTAATGCACGAAACTTTATTTATTTATGACATTTCGTAGCCTTTACAGGCTTCGTCTTCAGAATTATTTAAAGTTTCGTGCATTAACCCGTAAAAACTAGTTTTATTTAATGAGTGATGTGCGTGAAAACCTAAGAAACAAATGATTTATTTAAAAAATATTTGAATAGTTTGTTTGTTCTTCAGACATACTAATAGGATACCCAGAAACATTTAAGGTTCCTGTGAGATTTTTAATAAACCAAAGAAATCGTGGGCGACCGCTAGTCTATATATATAAAACTCAAAGGTGACTGAGTGACATAGTGATCTATCAACGCACAGCCCAAACCACAGGCTATCGGGCTGAAATTTGGCATGCAGGTAGATGTTATGACGTAGGCATCCGTAAAGAAAGGATTTTGATCAATTCTACCCCGAAGCGAAGCGAGGGCGGGCCACTAGCAGTGTTATTCTGTAAGAGAAAATTTACTTTTCAACTCGGAATCCGCGGTGTAATTTAAAAATTAGAACACGAATTTCAAATAAAATTCGAATCACACCGGCGAATTCAACGGTGAAAAGTAAGTTTGTTCTAACAGAACAATACTGCTTAACGTAACCAAAAGAGGATTTTTTCTCATTTCTTCATTCCGCCTTACGATATGGGCCTCAAAAGATTAGTTTCTTTAACAAATGCGTTTGGTCAATGAACTCGTCAGTTACACTTATGTCAGTTTAGCCAAGTCCGTTTAAAAATTATGAAACGGCACTTACTCACCATACTGGCCGATCACACTGCGCCGCCCAGCCGCCGCGTGCGAAACCGCCTCGTCTCAAGGACGCTCTACGCCTTTCTACATACATTATGTTATTACACCGAAACTTGTTGGTGGGAACATGAGATTTTATTAGGTGCATTAGCGTAGTATTGTGGTAGTATCGGTGTAGCGGATGTGACGTAGATCAGGGAATTCATGGAAAATAAAAAAAAAAATACAAAATCTCATTCACTCACAAAGTATGAACGTATTTACAAGGAATTGACAATTATAAGTGGAAAGAACAAAATAAAAATTGACAAAAACGAATTATTTATAAATAATATACTTATGGAGGTTGGTTCGCCACAATACGGAATATGCATGTAATTCAAATAAGCCTAATTTCATTTTTATATAAACTCTATTATTTTTAAATTGTCCCTCCATCAATATTTGTTAATAAAACTTCTTTTCGAGTGGGAAATTAAAATATTTTGTAGAGAGCACGTTACTTTATCAGAAAATTTACGTCACCAGTTGGCGTCTCTGTGATATGAGGTCTTTAGTATAAAGTTTTTGTCGCGAATTAATCGAACGAACATTTAAGTTGATCCATAGACTATGACGACATAAGTGATTTGATATTGACGGCTAAGTAAACCTTTCAGGTCAGTGCTACCACTTGGCGCCCATCATTCCAAAAAACTCTTATTGTGTGATAATAACAGTGATCGCAAAACTGATCAACTTCCACCCGCAAACACTGTTAGTCTTTAAACACTCTTATTTTCTCTATGAACGGTGCGTTTATGTAATACAACAATTTTGCGAAAAATTGCTTCCACAGTACCTCTACTAGTACTGGTGGCATGAAACCATAATGTTCTGAGGACATACCCTGTGATAGAAAGCGCGGCGAGTCACGATCTGCCTCGGGCTAATGTACTGTAGGGCTGCTCGACTAAACACCGCCTGTGCAAGACTGTTGTTGACAAGATAGCTGAACAACACAATATGAAACCCCGCTGCAAGTGAAACTTTAAAAATCATTCATAAAAGAAGTCCATTTCTGCAGGCCGGCAAGGTAAGGATTGTTGGTGTGGCAGTTTAAGTGCTGTCTTCGCGTCTGGACTTTATCACCACTTAACATCAGGTGGGGTAGAGTCAGTTGGCGGGAAAATACTTGGCTATATAAAAAGAAAAAAAAAGTCCTCCCTCGGCTGGGATTCGCACCCGGGTCGCCCGCGTAGCTGGCGAGTTCTCTACCACAGAACATCGATGCTTGTTGATAAAGGCTGATTTTAACTATCAAATAAGTAAGGCGACTCGCTAAAGATTCACATTAATAAGTGCTATCGAAAGAGAAAAGTTTCAAAGGAAGAAAATTTTGCTAGAAAAATATCCACTCAGGGTAGGCATCGACAGGCTGGACTGAATGGATTTTTTTCTAGTAAATTATTCATTAGATTTGTAGATATAGCAGTTTAATGCTAAAAATGACAGGAAAATAAGCCTAAAAGGAGTCAAGAGAAGTAGGACATGGGGGATTTCCGTCTCGAACCTGACCGTGCCGTGAACAACGTTTTCTTGGTTTGACCCTAATGACCACCCCTGCGACCCCACCGCAACAGCAGTGGATGCATGTCCAGAACAGTTTCCTCGCACGCAAAGATAAGCGAGCAGCGTATCGATAAGAAGGACAATTATATCGGCCCGCTGCGGTGTCCAATAAACAATGACCGTTAAAGAAGCCCTGTTCTATAGTGAAACAGATATTTTACAAATAAACATCCTAGAACTATCTGAGGCCAGTTTTTATGTCTGGATGATGCCTTACGCATTTTCCGCCCACCAGAAGTAGCAAGACGGAGGTACCTGTAAACTCCTCCTTACCCATCTCACACAGCTTAGAAGCTCGATGAAATGATCAGGGCCCTACCACTACCCCAGTAAAAAAATTACGATACTCCTGAACCGGGCACCAGACACGCACTATGAGTACCGTGGTCCTCCCAGCGTATATCGGGAGTGCGGGTGATGTTGCGGCCCCCAATAGTTTTAGTTTGTGGTTAGGAATGGCCGCATACCCACAAGGTAAATGTACGTTGCGCCCCCATGTTCGGGTTCCAGGACTATCATTAGAACTAACTATCACAGGAACCTTGCAATGCAGATTGGTGCTCCCACACCAGCCCGCTGGCTCCCGAAGGCAGCGCTGCGGCGCCTGAGTCGCCCGGTGCTTTTTCTTTAATGAGAGAAGAGCAACCGGGGCCACTCAAACATCTCCAAGTGTGGGATCTCTGGCAGCCCTGCCATAAAATCTCCAGATTGCACACCCTGCATAATTGCATACACTCGGTCGAACTGTGACATCATTAACCAACGGTTTGTCGACGCAATCTCGTATCTGGCTAATTGTTTTCCTGCCAACTTAATTCTGTACTCGGCTTCCGAGTTCTTATAACATGAAGACCGTTTCTGAAATTATTTCGCATCTGACCAAATATGTATTAGTCTATTTTAAAAATATGGTGGATTATGATGCTCGTGAGTACAATCTGATCTGTAAGTAGAGATCAGCAGTGGACACAGCAGGCCGAGTGCTAGAGAATTCTGATATAACTTGCTCAGGACATTGAATTTGCAATATATAATTTACTCATATTGAGTTATAGTATCTTGTGTATGAATTATGTTCCAGGATTTCCCTAAAGTTTACTACCAAGTCTAAAATATTATTGAATTCATTTTACGTAGATTGATGGAGAACCACATCAAAGGCACAAGCCACAAGATAGCCCAATCACAGTAAAACATACTGCCTTAACAATGAGGTTGTGACACTGGTCACATACTGAGCGCGCCAGCAAGAGCACCAACCAACATACTACTGAATGTCCCACGAAGGAGACAGATTGTAGTAAACAGAGAAACAAAAAAACATACGAAGACTTGATATTGATAATTCACCCAATCTTATATCACAAAATCCACTCCGTGGCAATGTTTGAAATGCTCAAATGAGAGCATAAGCGAACTTCATAAAATGATGACAACTACTGTTAATATTTACAAGTATCATATGACCATTTTCTTGATTCATTTAGCATCGAAACATAATGTGTATGAGCGGGCTGTGTAAACGGAACTAGCTTCAATGGTAACCTTTCGCCGGTACTGCCCCCGGGCGAAGCGGTAATAATGATACATCACACGCAATTCCAGTTACTTTTTTACTCGTACCATTTTTCGTACACTTTCTTACTGATTGTGGTAGGAGATTATCTTATAACTGGAAAACACTTGCAAGCTTACAAAAATTGCACCGCATTTATTTTCATTATGAATATCTAAAGATATTGACACTTCCTTTAGGTTTTCATTAATTGTAGCTGTATAAAGTTGCCAATAATTAATGTAACTAGTAGACCCCATAGAATGTTATCAAAAATTTACAAAAAATTTGTAAAATAAGTTATCAAACTAAAGTACCTGTACGTGTATAAACCTGAAATTGTATGTGAGTAAAAGAATGGGTCTGATAAAACAAGGCGAGTGTTCTGTATGCTTCGAGATAGTCTACCATATGTAACTAGTATTAAACATAAATATCAACAGTTTTTAAAAATCTGTAAAACTATAAAAATGACACACACAAGTTTTTTAGATTGTTTACAGAATAATCGGTGAAATATGAACTCCTAAGTAACCTGTACGAGTATGAACATGAAATTGTATGGGAGCAAAACAAAGGGTCCGATAAAACAAGGCGAGTGTACTGTATACGGCGGGATAGTGCCATCAGACGTTTTAATGTCCGCCATATTTCCCACAAACGCTCGCGGCTTCGCGCGGGGTGGCCAAGTAGGGGTGGCAACTGTTATTCATGGGCAAATTTTATCCTTCTTTTTTGATATATTGTTTTTTAATTTTTTGTTCAATATCATTATTGTAATAAAATTTCATCAGACTAGTAATCACGGTTCATGAGTGTATTGGTGACAGACAAACAGGCGGAAAGTGGAGCCTTAGTAAAATAGTAAACACCCTTGTTACCACAAGGGCGGAACCCTAAAAACGTATTTTTGAAGTAAAACTTCTTTTCGGACGGAGTGTAAATGGAAAATTCATATGGAAAAGATAAAACGGGAATGCATCACGAGCGTCACACGACTAAACATGATATATGAGTGAAGACGTGATGCATGCGTTGCTCATTTCCCTATGCTTTATGCACTACCTAATGTTAGGTTAGATTAGGTTATTTAAGAAAAGAACTTTCACTTCAGATGTTGAGTCCGTGTACACTATTTTTATTTATATTTAGCAGTTTGTCTCAGATATGGTTCCTTAAACAAAACACGTAATGATAGGAGGCTACTATAATTTGACCCAATACCTTATCACTTTCATCAACAAAACCTATTCAAATAAAGAATATTTACATTCCCACCAATGCCCATCAGTGCTATTTGTAAGAAAAAACTCAATCTTCACTTTGGAATCCGCGCTATGCTTTAAAATTAGAACACTTTCAAATAAATTTCAAATTACACCGGCGTGAGTGGAATCCGCTGTAACAAGTGAGTTCGTTCTTACAGATTATCACTGTTGTTCGAATTTTGAAAACCCTAGCGGCTGATAGCAGCGTTGCACTGAAACGAAAATAAATTAACTTGCAATGGTTTTATGTGCAGACATTAGCGTGCATGTGATCTCGAAGTGGCGGCGGCGGCTCCCACGGTAAGCTCCGTCGTATTACAATGACAATAACTGGAGACCTTATACTTGAAACCAATTTCTGACCGCATGGCATTAGAATTGGAAGTTAACCATCGAGGAGTGAAAGCAAAACAACGTTTGCAGTGGTTGGTTTTAGAAACATTATCATCACCATCAGCCTATTAATGTCTCAACTGTCGGCCTACCCTATGAAAAGGGAGATAGGGCCTTATCACGTACCTACGCTGAGGGAAGTCATTGACAATAGAGCAAAGTGATATACTGAAGTTTTTTGGCATTACAATTGTAAGTTATCCATTGAGGAGTGAAAGTGAAACAACTTTTTGAGAGTTTGGTTTTAGGTACATTATCATTACCATCAGCCTATTAATGTCCCAACTGCCGGGGCATAGGCCTACCCTATGAATAGGGAGATTGGGCCCTGAGTCACGTCACGTGATCCCGTGACTCGCCACGCGGGTCAGCTGCAGATTGGTGGGTGCTAACCACTGCAGATACCACCGCAACGGCTTAACGTGCCTTCCGAAGCACGGTGGAGCTTCAGAAACTAAAATTTTGATCAACCATCGAATGACCGATCACTGCGAAAGTTGCTTAACTTCAGCGATCGCAGCCGACCGCGCTAACTATTTGCGCCATCGAGTAAAAATCAAAAACCAATAACTCGGTTATTCGCATTTTTCACATAAATTTTGAGGTTATGTGAAAAAAGTGTCGATACAAAAGTTGTAGATCTTTTTATTACCTACAACTTTGCCATTTAACTTTTTTTCATAGGACTTGCAGTTTTACCGGAAATCGAGATTAACCATTTTTTACCCTTAAAAACTCACCCCCTCCCCCTTCCCGACCTCAGATCGCCCGTAATTTATTTTTCCTTTCATTTTTGTTATATTCTCTACCTTTTCTAATGGGTTTCATCCTACTATAATTTTTTTTCACTTTTCACCATTTTTAAAATTATCGACCCTGGTCTAAGAAGGCATGAAGGCTTTATCTTATTCCACTCAGATATCGATAAAATTTTATGCGACGAAACTTTTTTATCCATTTAAAAGTTTTCTCTTGCCTGGAACTGTAAAAATGACACGGAACTTATTAGACACTTGTTTTGAAACAGGTTCATAGTTTTTTGTAATTCCTTTTTAGATTATATAAATTACATAATAATATTATAATTTACGTAGAGCGTAATTTAAATATTAATTATAATGTAGATATTTTACTAACAATTAAAGAAACTGACACAGAAAAATGAAAAAGCAAAGCCTAATGAGTTTTTATTTCACTAACCCGAGACTTTGGTTTTTCTTGATATTGTTTTCTATCATTAGACGAGCGGCATCAAATTTCCCAAAACGCTTCAACTTCAGAGTTTACATACAATACGAATATTAAAATTGACGTGGAGTGACGATTTGCGCAAGGTGGCTGGCAGGAGCTGGATGCGAGTAACCCAAGATCGCTCTGAGTGGCGTGCAATTGGAGAGGCCTATGTCCAGCAGTGGACTAGGATAGGCTGTTGATGATGATGGTTAAAATTAATACAATAAAAGAATAGGGTATTTGACAAGTTTTAGAAAACGATCTCACGTCATTGACTAATGTTTATGGAGTCCGTTAAAAGTGGATATTCATCATTCTGTTGTGTATTTCAGTAAAAATAACCAAATCAAAAACTCAATTTTCAAGTTGCCGCGAAAACGTTTTTCTGGACAATATGGCGTCTTACTAGTGTGTGACATCAAACGACTGTTATTAAAACGTCAAACAGTACAATGTACTGTCACTTTAACCGGAAGTTTACTTGCGTGTGACGTCCTTTTAAGCTCCGCCAATCCCAAGCGTTTTGGGTCACGTGACAATAGATAAGAAAACTATTATGTTTCGTTGGTTTTTAGTAAAATTATGTTTTTTTTTTTGTAAAAATAGTAATAACCCCTGCCAATATTCATTCTAAACACAGATGCTAACAATTGGCACTTTATTTTTAATACTGTCAAATTTAATACCCTATTCTTAACACCAAAATTTTACACTCGCGCAAACGTTAGTTAAAACCCCATAATTTTGCACTGACGTGATATTCGCGTGCCGCCTCCCTGTCTTCTATAACTCGACATTAACGAAAATGCATATAAATTACAATAGTTATTTATGCAAATCTTGTATAAGGAGGGGTATTAAAACACGTATGTTTTAATATGTAGGTACTGTAATGCCCGTTGCGTTATTAGATAGGATTGTCGAATCTTCTCGATGTAGTAGGTAGGAAAAAAAATCTTCGGTCATCTGATATGACCAAATTTTTTTTTAAAAGGTGTTCGAGGGATGTATCGCTCGTTGCGTTACAGCCTCTTTGCTTGTATAACTTTTTTTAGTTATTCCGATTAAAGTTTGTATTAAGAATCGGTTAAAATGACAGACAAAGTCTGCTGTTAATATAGTTAATATTTTTTTTCTCGAACATGCTTACATAGAAAGCTTTAAGGGGGTTAGTGTGCGCGGAAGTTTGAAATATAGCTATTCCAATCGATGGAAATGGGAAATGTCAAATAATAGTGTTGTGTACGTCATAGTTGTCATTTTGATATGATATATGGCAGATAGACCAGGATAGACCAGTTTCAACTGCTTTCCAGACAGTCTGGGATCAGAAACGCCTACACGACAACTTTAGATAGCAATGTTTATATAAATGTAAATTGTTATGTCGGTAATTTACGATGATGTTTGTCGTTGGACAAGTGATTTTACAGGTATTGGGAATTATAGTACTCAGATATGACGACATTTATATTCTTACTAAAAGTAAGTCTTTCTAACTGACTTCCAAAAGGAGGAGGTTATATTTTTTATTGTTGTAGTTCATGCATATCTCCGATGTTTGATTTCAGAAGTGAAAACTTCTTTAGCGGCATTGTACACTGTTTTTTTTGTATGGGTAAAAAATGTTAAACTCGCGTCAGGTTAAACACGTGGGCTGATCGCATCATGACACACAATAAAATTGGAAAGGTTGTTGACTTTCAATATATTGGACGAAACATAGTATTATTTTATTTTATCGTAATATAATAATAAGTCTGTATCTGGGACGTCCAGGTGGCAGCTTTATTGCGAAGAAAATGCATTTTTTTACAATAGATGTCGCTAGGTGCGCTTAAATGAGTAATTCTGAGAGATAAACATTTTAATGTAATATAAATTGTCATGTTTGTGTATAGCGCATTCTAAATATTGTATTCTACCACATAAATGATAGTACTTTTATACTGATAATTAAAGCAATTCGTGCAAAATTAATCCCTAACCATTCCAAAATATCAAAAATGCACAACGTTAATATTCAAGTTTTCACACTTTTGCCGGCACTCCCGGAGTGCAATCCGTCATTTTTTTTGTTACCACGTTCTTGATCTCTAGTTAATTTATGTTTTCCAGCTCACTGGTAGTACATCTTTTGAGTCTTTTGGTATATTGGCTAACACAGTGTGAGCCACCGCAAGCTTATTAACACAAGGTGTACAAGTCTGCCCTGGGACCTAACTCTTGAATCCAATTGTCTTGGGATCAGCTTTGAACAAATGTGATTTGATTTTACCTTGTTGCCTTGTTATAAAGGTCAAACATTTGTTTTTTGACATTTATTCAAAGCTTATACAAGATAATTGGGTTCAAGAATAAGTTGCCTTGTAGCGCTAAGCTATTGCGTTTATTTCCTCCTTTATGTTCTTTTCTGTGCTTTTCTTAAACCATGGAGCATTCAGTATGGTATGAAACACTGAGTTTTGGAATCGTTGCAGGATTTTTAGGTTTGAGTTACTCGCTGTACCCTAAAATTTAATTCCGTAAGTCCAAATTTATTTAATCATCATCATCATCAACAGCCTATCTTAGTCCACTGCTGGACATAGGCCTCTCCAAGTGCACGCCACTCATATCGATCTTGGGCTACTCGCATCCAGCTCCTGCCAGCCACCTTGCGCAAATCGTCACTCCATCGCGCCTGAGGACGTCCTACTCTATGTTTGCCTAGACGCGGTCTCCACTCCAGAACTTGTCTACCCCAACGGTTATCGGTTCTTCGACAAATATGGCCAGCCCACTGCCACTTCAACTTGCTAATCCGGTGGGCTATGGTCAATAACTCTGGTTCTCTGTCGGATTACCTCATTTCTGATGCGATCCTTCAGAGACACAAAAAGAATTTATTTAATACCGCTCAATAATTGAGTAGCTTGTTATTCAAACTAAGACGCGAGTGTTTTCCCATTATTCAAAGGAGTGAGTGAAAGCGGATATTTAGTTCATCCCTTTTCTTTTGAATATAGGTTTTTCATGTTTGCCTTCTGTCAAGATGTATACCCAAGTATTTAGCAACATCACATTATGGTGTGTTTAAATGCTTAACAGATTAACATTTTGTTTTATACGTCTTATAATATATAGAAGTGTGGGTAAAACGTAGTGTAGAACAATATAATTTAAAAAAAAGACATTCTTTTACAGAGTTTTGCCATGTCATATGAATGTTTGCTGTATTGTCTTGGCAAAGTTACAAAGATTCCGAACCATGAATACAAAAGGCAAGAATTTGAGGGATTTATGTAGCGAACTCAACAGAAGGCGTCTTGTCCGGTGAAAATATATAACAAATTATAAAACCCGACTAGCCACCTATCGGGTAGAGTTGAAAGTAAAGTTTTCTGTATATTTATAGTGACCAAGGGAAATAGGGTTTCGGATTTATTAAAGTGGAATATTTATTACATTGCCTGTTAATTTTTCTTCTTTCGTTCAACTTTAGCATGTCGTATAGGTTAGATTTTTAGCTGAAGAAGGACTCAGAGTAACATCAAAATTTTCAGTCAAAGATATACGACCCGAAAGAACAGGCTATGTAACATGCTTTAAAATTTTACTGGTATCGTGTTTATATGAAACCAAACTATTTTTTTTTTACTAGATTCCGTCCCTGTCTTCTATCGCGTATAGTTAATTTGTTGAGAATTTTACAGGAATTTTATAGGATAATAAGTAGCATAATTATATTTATAATTTTATTTTTTTGAAAGCATGTAACTGCTTGATGTTCAAATCTAAAGAAAATATAACTAGAATAATTATATAACTTACGTCTCAATCCAGGCAGTAAATTAATAAAGTATGTATGCCAAATTTCATTTAAACTCATTCAGCTGTTTTTTTGCTTGATTCTATAACAAATATACAAACTTATGAACATTCGCATTAATAATATTAGTCGGATACGGTGAAATTTTAAGTAAGTAGCGTTCAAAATCTACCATCCGTTGGTTTCCATTTTCAGGTATTTTAAGGCTTAAAATTTCCTATAACAGTTTTCGTGTCAGGCTATTAAATTGCAGTAGGGTGGAAACTGACAGCGCCCCTTAATGACGATAATGACGAAGCACGTTGAGTGTCACTCTTATAAAAGGGTTTAAATGAAAAGAGAATAATGAGTTTGCATAAAATATAAAATAGTAATACCTACTTGTTCTGGAGTCTTATTAAGCAGCTCGATGCTCGCAGCGTAAGTGGTTACCTCGACGCGTTCACCTGACATCGTAATAGCTATTTATGTGCGAGGAGCTCGATAGCGCGGGTAGTTAGAGCGTTTGGCAGCGATCTTTGCAGTTAAGCAACTTTTGCAGTGGTCGGTCAATGGATGGGTGATCATAAATTTACTATCTCGAGCTCCACCGTGCTTCGGAAGGCATGTTCAGCGGTTGGTCCGGGCTGCATCTGCAGTCTTTAGCACCCACCAATCCGCACTATGTTCAACCAGGCTATGGAAGAGTGGTGCATCCTAACACAACCAATTTTACTGCTTAAAAGAATGTACCAACCTCATATATTGTAGTAGGCTAAGTCACTGAATAAACTATTTGTATTTTACCCAAGGCTAAGACACTTTTATCCGCGAGAAGTATATACTCTACTTTATACACCTACAGTGATGTTATAATCTGGGGTCCTTTAAGAGAGGCGTGAAGAAGCATTTTTGCCGGCAAGTGAGGATGATTGGTGTAACAGTTTATAACTGCTGTACCAGCTATCTTCGCGTTTAGACTTTATTACCACTTCACATCAGGTGGGTCAGAGTCATTTGCCTACGTCTATATATAAAAAAATATAAAAAAAAAATAAGAAAGAAATTATAAATGTAATTAAAAGCAAGTTTGTCAAATTAAAAATTATAGTAAAAAAAAACTTCAGTCACTATCTGAATCTGTATACATGAATCACTAGTTACTGAAGTAATGGAAATTTAATTTGATAAAAATTCAGATATTGACTCCAATTTTTGTCCAGTGTCATTACTGTCTATAGTGGAGTGTATTCAAAGTCTTGTCGTCGATTGTACGTTTGAAACGAACCGACCTGCCGCACGTGACTTCGTTAAGTATCGTCTACGAAGTTTCGAATCAGGCTATGCTAATACCTAAATTACCTCAGAGGGGAAATATAACTATGCAGGTGGGTGTAACGAACATTCTGACTCGAAATATATCCAGAATCAAAAGCTAATTTTAGATTTTCGAACTTCTTCGTGCGGTGATTGTGCTTTCCGTGTAGCGATAAATTGAATATTTGTATTTTTGAAGTGAAACCTTCTTCAGCGGCGTTGTACACTTTTTTTTGTATGGGTAAAAAATGTTAAACTCGCGTCAGGTTAAACACGTGGGCTGATCGATGAAAATTGGAAAGGTTGTTGACTTTCAATATATTGGACGAAACATAGTAATATTTTATTTTACCGTACTATAATAATAAGTCTCTATCTAGGACGTCCACGTGGCAGCTTTATTGCGAAGAAAATACATTTTTTTTTCAATAGATGTCGCTAGGTGCGCTTCAACGTGATTCATGTAAGTTGATTTTTGTGAGAGATAAACTTTTAACGTAATATAAATTGCCATGTTTGTGTACGATAGCGCACTAAAAAAATATTGTATTCTACCACCTACATGATAGTACTTTTATACTGATAAATTAAAGCAATTCGTGCAAAATTATTCCCTAACCATTCCAAAATATCAAAAATGCACAACGTTAATATATAAGTTTTCACTTCTGCCGGCACTCCCAGAGTGCAACCCGTCATTTTTTTTATGTTTTTTTATTATTATGAATTTTCACTAAGTTTGCTAACAGTTATTCTGTAAGGCGAAAATTACTTTTCACCGCGGGGTTCGCGGGCATGATTTTAAATTTATTTATTATTGAAATTAGAGTTCTTATTTTAAATCACACCGCGGATTCCGAGGTGAAAAGGGAATTGGTTCTTATAGAATAACACATGATGAACATATTTAAAATTTTAGAACTCTAAAATTTTTTATTTGTTATGGTTTTTTAATTTGCTTTTGTCACGAAAATAAAATTGCGTAAAATTTTCAATAACATTTTACGAATTACTTTTTATGTCATTTCAACGTAAGTCTATAATTTATAGCTTTGACGAAATATCTGTGTTAAACGGAAAAAGGTCACGAAATGTAAATTAAATTATACAGGACGTCCCACGGCTACCTCACACGGAGGGAAAGTATATTAAATATTGAAGATAGGATATTTTACTGAAAGAAGACATCATTTTATTGTAGCGTAAAACCTTTTATTGCAACAAAATCGAAAAAAAATCTATCTAAAAACCACAATAAAATTTCATTAGTTCCACAAAATTACCGCGAGTGCCAACGGCAACGGCTTCAAAAACACTTGGAAAGATCGGCAGCTTCACCGCATCAACCCCTTCTTCAATAATGAAACTTGTAAGGCCCTTCTGGCCATAAGCTTGAACTACGGGTGTGTTTTAGTCAGTAAGAGTCTGACATAACTTTGCAGCCGGCTGTAGGTTATCCATGAGATTTCACATCCGTTCCCCCGCCTGGGTGGAAACAAAAAGAAATCAGTGTTTATTATTCGTATTTAAAAAAAATAATAATATCGAACTGATTTTGAGTTTGAGACGCAGTTTGACTTTGATTTAGGTATTTCAATTGAGATACATAGATTGATATTAATTGGTTTTTCTAATTTCCGATATAGAAAATAAAGACCACTGCTCATAAATATTGTGATAACTACAAGCAACTACCCTGTATTGCGCGTGGCGCGACACGCACTTGGCCCTTTTTTTATCACAATGCCATGCATTTTATGAAGTTTACCGTTACCTCTTCACCTTTCAAGAGATAGAGCATGTGACTACTGCTGCAAAGGCGAAGGATAAAGGGTTCCGTTTGTTAATCTTTGAGTTATCATCATCATCAACCCATGCTCGTCCACTGCTGGACATAGGTCTCTTCTAATGCACGCCACTGCTCCTGATTTTTGGCCACTCTCATCCAGTCCACTCCAGCCAGCCTACGAATATCATCATCCCATCTTGTCTCAGGGCGTCCTACACTTCGTTTACCGAGTCGCGGTCTCCACTCAAGAACTTTACGGCTCCAACTGCCGTCAGTTCTGCGGCTAATGTGACCAGCCCACTGCCACTTCAGTTTGATAATTCGGTGGGCTATGTCGGACTCTGGTTCTCTGTCGGATTACATCATTTCTGATGCGGTCGGGAATTTACAAATAAATTAAATTCCGAATCTTTGAGTACGGAAACCAAAAAAAGACAATAACTTATTCGTTATCAGGTGAACATTTCACGATCAAAACAATATTACTCATTGTGTGAGTACAGATTTGCTCGTCACAACAAATATGACACAAGGGCGACGACTCCGCAACGCAATTAAAATGTGTGTCAAAGGAACATGTTTCTGACACCTGTGACTTACACAGGTAATATTATGTCGAAGGGCCGGTTCCAGAGAAAGCATGTTGTAACCGGCCCAATTTTGAACTAGTAATTCAATTAACCACGTATTCATAAACATGCCAATTAATCATAATTAATTATCACGTTACGTGTGCCTTCTTGAATGGCGTTTTAGTGTTTTGTCAATTTATAATCAGTAGAGGTCACCTAAAGGCCGGAATTGGACCTTTTTAGTTCTTCTGTAAAATAGTTTTAATTATATAAGAAACTGATTTATGTCCATGGACGAAGGATTTCACTAATGATGCCATAAAAGGTATGTTTTCACACTAATATTATAGAGGCGAAAGTTTGCGAGTGTGTATGTATGTTACTTCTTCACGTCTAAACGGCTAGAGCGATTTCAATAAAATTTGGTATGGAGTTCACGATTTTTAAGTTTCTCAGGTAACGCAAAATACACGGTGTTCACATCAACAACATTATAAATAAAAAAAGAACAAATTAAGAAACTATAGTTCGTATCGACGCGTCTGTCTCAAACCTGAATTTGCATACTTCTCACTTCCACATGAAACAAGTCGTTGACATTGTGCTTAATCTTCTGTATTGCTGGCCGAAATAACTGGTCACGTAGGTCGTGCGTTAAACACGCTGCGTTGCTGTTTACTTAGCCATATAATATTTTACAGTCGAGCTGCGCAGTAATAATTCCTCGGTACCTATTCGTCTTCAAAATACATATTGTGTGCTGGATAGAAGTATTTCAGTTTGTTTTATCGTCATACTAGCGGCTACTCGCGACTTCGTCCGTGTTTACATTAGTTTTTTAAGAATTAATTAAAATTAAGTAAGTATCCTATGTCTAAAGTATCTGCGAACCAAAATTTCATCCAAATCCGTATAGTAGTTTTTGCGTTAAAGCGTAACAAACAAACTCACTTTTGCATTTATTATAACATTAGCTGTGTCCCGTGGTGTTACCCGCGATTTATTAGGAATATTTTCCCGCAGTAAAAAAAAATATTAAAATCGCTAAAGCCTAGACGTGAAGAAGTAACAAACATACACACTCACACACTCACTAACTTCCGCCTTTATAATATTAGAGTGATTAGTTAGAATTAGGATGTGAGTGTGGAAACAATAGTGACCAGAAGATAACGCCTACATTAATTGGAAAAAAATATCTGTTTATAGACTTTCACTATCTCTGCGTAAAATTAGTTCTGCTTTGTTACCCGTTAAAAAGAATCTTCTTGTCTTCAAGTGTATTGGGTACTTGCTGTCTTTTTCGGTTTAAACAACTCCGCTTTGACACTTGACCAAAGGCTTGTCCGGCACGAAATTACTCGTTTTTTTTTCACAAATCTCTCAGTTGTTACATTTTCGACTTTATTACTTCAGATTGTAGATTTGAAATGTGAATTGGTTGGGAAAATTCTACGCCGCTATCGTAGTTGGTTTTCTTTTCTTTAGTTACGTTGTATGAAGAGTACAATACGTTTTGCGTACAATTAATTTTCATGGTTCTCGTTTTCAAGAATTTAGCTATGTGAAACTCTTGGTTTCGTTCAAAGATTTGTATTAATACCCGACTCGCGAGTTTGTTTTGTAACGTTATGAATATTAGATGTTGTTTATGAATAACACACATATACTAATACACAATTTTCTATTGTTTGATATTTTAAGCGGGTTTGTTCATTGTTTATTAATTCATAACGATTGGACTGATTTGAAAGTGTTAGATTGTAATTGTGGTTTGTCATCCCGCTAAAATATTTTCAACTTATAAAATACTCCAAATGTGAAATAATAAGCGTTTTAAACTTCGCTTACTTATTCGAGTTTGTACCGAATACATGATATTCATTATTCATTCATGAGTCTCTTTTCATCACCAGACCATGGAACCTTAAGAGAGTCTTAAGGCTGAGATGTCATAGTATTAACGCAGGTGTTCATTATATCAGACAAAGAAGTAATTCTAAATATGAAACTCTGACTTGTTGTGTAAAAATTAAATTATTATTATTATTGTTGTTTATTGAAATTGTAAAATCTATTTTATAAAATTTAATTGTTGTGTAAAAATGAAATGTGAACAAAGTATTATAATATAATTATTTAACAAGCCCTCTGGCTTGATATTTGCTATGCGCTTGCAGGGCGTCACATATTTACCTTACATAAATTAATGTACCATCATGAATGTAATGTGACGTGCAATAAATAAATAAATAAATAAATAAATAAATAAAGTTCAAACTCAAGCACACTAAGAATAAATAAATAAATCAATGCATCTATACCGTTGAAAGTTGTTTTATTTAAATTTTTGCTAACATAAGCTGTATGTATAAAAGACAACCTTTTCTGACTGACTGATCTATCAACGCACAGATCGATAGTTCAAAGTTCAGTTTCCGCTGAAATTTGGCACACATTCGTCATCAGCCTATTAATGTCCCCACTGCTGGGGCACAGGCCTTCCCTATGGATGGAATGTGGAGATTGGGCCTTGACCCACCACGCGGGCCCAGTGCGGATTGGCGGGTTCTAACGACTGACGACTGCCTTCCAAAGCACAGAGGAACTCGAGATAGAAGATTTTTGGTCACCCATCCAATGACTGACCACTGTGAAAGTTGCTTAACTTCAACGATCGCAACCGAACGCGCTAACCACCCGCGCCATCGGGCTCCGCACAAATAAATAGCTATGTAGACGTGTGCTAACAAAGAATTCTTCGAAACTTATCCCCTGATGGGGTAAAACGGCTGTTCAGAGTTTGTAAGGAGCACCAAGATCGCGAGGTTAACTCTTTTACTAAATAAGCAAATACCTGTTTAAGGGTTTTTCAAAAACCAAAAGAATATTGTTTTTAAAAAAGTTTTATACATTTATTTATTTACTGACTTATACATTCATTCATTCATTCACTCAAAATACGTGCGAGCAAAGCCGCGGGCGAAAACTAGTTTTACATGATTTTGAAGACAAAATTCACCACAAATTCCGGGGTTCCCATGCATTAGTCACTGGAGAGTTCTGCGTTTGACGTATAGGGTGCACTCTTTACGAAGTCCAGTTTAACGAGACCCATGACGGTTTCTTTAGCCGTGACATTTGCACCTTGACAATAAGGGGACCGGGGGTCTAACCTATCTGGTTATACCTAACCGTACTTAAGAATAAAGGTTGGATTAAGCGGACGTGTCTCGTTCTGTTTTTCATTTTAACACTTTATTTTGTTAAAAAAAGTCCACCTCTGCGTGTCTGTCTGTGGCTATGTTCGCGATCATGTTTTATACTAAGGGACGGAGTTTCATTCATGCATTTTATACCATCAGATAATTAGCTAATCACAAAATTTTAATGTGTAAAATTGGTGTGGTTGATTTTATGAAACTTTACTTAGTTAATGATAACCAGACTTATTAAAAGTGAAAAAAGTCCTTCCTCAGATGGGTATCAAACCTGGACAGCCCGCGTGGGAAGCTTTCTACCACTGAACCACCGATGCTTATTGAGGTCTGAATTTTTTAATTGCAATTCAAAATGTAATGCATTTGCTAAAGATGAACGAAAAAAAATTGTAGAGATGTAATAAAATAAATAAATATTTCCAACACTCACACCAATTAGCCTAGCCCCAAAGTAAGCACTGTAAGGCTTGTGTTATTGGATGCTAGGGTAACGGATAAGAATACATAAACAGTACAATATATAAGTATATTTTTATAGAAATATGCATATTAAACATGACTGGAGTACAAATGCACGTATTTATCACACAAACATCTGCCCCCACCGGGATTCGAACCCGGGACCTCTCGAGTCAGCGACACCATGAAACCCGGCGTACAAACCACTCGGCCACGGAGGTCGTCAAAACACTGTAAGGTGCAAGCCTGCAAATTTTAATAATTAAAAATATATACCCAAGAAGCTTTTTCTTAACGGGGAGAATAGAATGCGTTTACGCACCTTCCCCGCCCACTGGGCTGGCGAGCGTGGTATGTGCGGGACTCTCCCGGCTAAAGAGATAGCTGAGAATTCATCACTAAGCTCCCTGGGAACTTTGCCTCGCCATAATTGAGCGCATCACAAGTATGCGCAGGGCGCCGGCCCGCGTAGGCCCATTCAGCGGTACCCGTACAGTAGTCTGCGCGGCCTCATCTCCGCGCCGGAGGCATAGGGCATTCGCGTTCCGATGGAGACCATCGCAGGGGCCTGGACATCACGGACTAACGCCACTCAACCAGTAACCCGCATACCCGCACTAGGACGACATCTGCGCGAATGTTGTGAGCCGCCGCCCTGTCCTCCGGCCCCGCCTCGTAGGTGCGAGGGGGTTATCCTCCCTCTCTCTTTCATTGGCCTCCTTTTATTAAACCAGGTAGGCGAATAACCTCAACTTCTTTTTTTGTGACGCAGGTAAAACCCCTATTTACAGACGACACGGCGCATTTAAGAGGCACACCGCCGAAAGGACCTCACACCTGGCTCCCGCAAGCCTTACGGGCCCCCGCCGCAGTGGCTGCCCTCCGAGGACCCTGTAACTCTTACGGGTGCTTTACGGCATAATATCCGCTATAAAACCCTGTGAATACCCTCTAATCTGCTAAGTGCGAAACCGCGGGATCCACGTATAGGGATTCTTCATTGGCCTCCTTGACAGAATGTTGATAAGTTTACAAATAGCAAATACGAATAGCCAAGTGAAGTGCCGGCATTGGAAGGCAATGTTTACAAATTCTTGGTCTGTAAATACCTCAGTTACTCAAAGTGCGAATCGAATACGACACCTTCCACAATCTGGCAGTTTATTTATATTTGGCGTACTGTTTATTTTTCCACCTCCCGGTTAATGCACCTTTAAATCTTTACCAATCCAAACGCATTTAGCGCGAATAAACACACCTACAATATATTGATTTTTAAGCAATGATTTAAATCTTTGGATTTAAGTCTAGCGACACAAAATGTGAATTAAAATGTACTCGGCGTTTTTGCACCGTTTTTGAAGGGCGTTCTAATTACATGGTCATTAAGTTGAAGCCGCTAAAAACGAACGCTTATCCTGCAATTAGTTTCAATCGTACTACTTTAATTGGGGGAGAAATAGCTATTTAAACTTTCAGTTTACTTTAAATAATATTAATAAAATATATCTACCTTAAATAAAACTAGTTTTTACGGGTTGTTATTTGTACAAATAAAAGTTTGATTCTGACGACGTAGCCTGTAAAGGCTACGAAACGTCAATAAAAAAATAGTGTTTCGTGCATTAACCCGTAAAAACTAGTTTTATTTAATGAGTGATGTGCGTGAAAACCTAAGAAACAAATATATCTACCTTATTTTTATTTGATGTTTAAAAAGAGCTGTATGTCTATATGAAGCGCCCAATCTACAGTTAATTAAAATATTATGAAATTATAACTGCCTTTCGAAATGGTAGCAGAAAACAGTAATTACTTTTATGTATGTTCCCGTGATGTAACCGATATTTTAATAGTTATTTTGCTATTCGGAGCGAAGACAAATTCAAAAAAAAACAGAACTTATTATAATCAATCCAGCCGTTTTGAGTTAGTTCTTTACATGACTCTATCTTCTTCAACAGATGATGTTGACAATGCACACGATGAATATTCAATGAAGAGTGTAATAATAAAAGTTTATACCTATACATAGGTACTCAGCAAACTGAATACATAATATTGTCACTTCTTTTTTATTAAAAAGAAGAAATGCCAGTGTTTTCTTCCATATAGCATGTTCAGAATTTTGTACTTCAAATTGTTCCACATAAGAACTTTCTAATACAGGATTCGATTCCGGGTTCATCTCGCGGGCACAAGAATGTGGCTCGCACATTAACCAACACAATTTCTTGGTGCACATCCATACAAAGATATCGCCTTCATCTCGGATAGGGTTCTATAAGAAAGTTAGTCGGACAGCCCTAACTTATGTTATTGGCTGTTTCAATCAGTAGCATCGATGCAGGCGCCCGATATTCACTTGAGTACATAAAAATGGGATTTAGAAGGAACTTGCAAAATCATGTCCTTACTGTTAATTTTATTTAGTTCTCAATTAAGCATAGGTTGCCGCTTTTTAAAACTCTGATTTATAAAAAAATACCCGGTATAATTACATCCATGGAAGATATGTGTGAGCTTTTCCAAAGACTCGAGTTAGAGAGTGGCAACATCGGTCTCACAGTGAATAGAGCAAAAACCAAAATCATGATAGTTGATAGAGCCGGAAAATTAACAAATGTCAACAGTAACATTCCTGGCATTAATAACGTCGACCACTACATATATTTGGGCTCCCAAATCAACAATGATGGCAGCTGCGTTCCCGAGATAAAAAGGAGAATCGGTATGGCTAAAGATGCTATGTCCCGACTAAACAACATTTGGAAGAAAAGAGGAATCAGTATCAAAACCAATATCAGACTGATACGAGCCCTGGTATTCCCTATCTTCTTATATGGAGTTGACAATTTTAGCCCGAGAAAGACAAAGGATTGATGCATTCGAGATGTGGTGCTGGAGGCGAATGCTGAGAATTTCTTGGACCGCGGAACGCACCAATGCATCGATTTTGAGTCAGCTCCGTATAAATACTCGTTTGTCCACTGTATGCCCACAACGCATCCTATCATACTTCGGCCACACAATGCGCAGGGATGACGGCAATTTGGAAAAATTGATTGTTGTTGGGAACACCGAAGGCAAACGATCGCGCGGTCGTTCACCAACTAGATGGACAGATCAAATAAAAGAAACGTCGTCGTCCAAATTTTATAAGGTTGTGAGAGACGCGCTGGACAGAAACCGGTGGAGGCAGATCATCCATTCCAGATGCAACTAGCATGCTGACCACGATCCTCAGTCATGAGGGACCGACCAGAGATAGAGAGAGAGAGAGAGGCGAATTTAATTAACAAACAAAGGAAGCATCCATACGTGCAATTTATAGATAATCAGGGCTGTGCTCTTTACAAACAACTTTATCGATAGTAGAATTGAATTATGACAGACCTAACATGTCAGTAACACAGGCATCCTTAATAAAGTTATGGCGCTCTGAAGCTCGGATCGGCTGGATAATACTGTTAGCGGCTGATCTTAATCAATAGAGTGCTCACATAGACAATCCAATAGACTAGAAATTAAGATTTAATCGTCGTAAATTAATATTATGGGTAGGTTTAATAGGATGTAATGTATCATTACGTAAAACATTATTTCAAACAACCTTGCTCAGCCACATGGGGAGACAAGGTATATGCCATATCTGACACTTAGGCACCTAGTTTGTTATGCTAACGTTAGTTAATTAGGATGAGTAATCCCAACCCCTAAACCTATGACGATGACACTAATAAAGTTAATATCCTTGTCCACAGGTAAAGAGACTAGAAGTTTGTTCGTTGGTTCTACGAAACTTCAAGCTTTCGGGTATTGTATGCAATATCAGTAATTATATGGCTGTTTTAGAAACTTTACTTTTGAATCAAAATCATGTTACTTTCATAAGTTTTATTTCTAGTAGTGTTGCAGAGCTATCGATATTGTGACTTTTTTCCAAGTTATCGATAAAACTACCGAAAGTCCAATCTATTGCTGTTACGCTTATTTCTAGAGAAGTATAGAAAATATTAAATCATTCATTCTCTATTAAAGGTCAGCTCATTGTCAAGGAAAAGGAACACGCTTACCACACCCAGCGTCCAGTATTCATTGATCTCGAGCGTATATATCCACAACTAGTCTGAAACCGTGTCTTAATCTTAACAACGACACCATTGACAGAGGTTGCTTAAGATTTACACGTTCTGAAATGTTCACGGCAAATTGGTTCTGGTTGTTCGCTATTGTCTGAAATGGCCTATTGACAGGTTTTACGGCTTTTTCCAGTTGTTCGTACGACCCATTACCGAGATTAGACACGAAAGGACTTTTATATCAGAACTAGGCTTCCTCTGTGGAAAATATTTCAAAATAGGACAGTATTTTAATATGTTTAAGGAACCTTTGTTAAAAAAAATATGTGTATTTACGAAGGTTGTATACATTGTTCGAAAATTTAAAATTACGGACCATACAGCGGAGCGTGCGGTAAAATTCATTACGCACGCTCCCATACATGGCATCGTGCGTATTCTTTACGGTTTTTTTTTAATTTGAATCGAACCTCCTCGACAGCGCCTTCAGTCTATATTTATTTCTCACTTTAATACAAAAAATAAAAAGGTGTCGTTCTAATTTTCACCACCCGCACGTGGCGCCAATTTTTTATGTTCTTGTTTTTTTTTGCCTAAACTTTTATGCTGGAAATGAAGATTCAATAAAATTAATAATATTCTTTTGGACCGATATCGGCATGATGGATTCCAAAAATGGAGAAATAATTATGTAAAGGTTCGACACACACCAAAAAGGGTATTTACTTATACAATAAATATATAGTTTAGTAGAGAAAACGACAGCTCATTTCATTCCCATGTTGAAACTGGCCTTGCGATTAAAGGCGTGATGTCCCGCTGATGCTGACCTGGTTATAAAATGGAAATTGACTGACATCCGGGCGCCCGTTTTATACCTTATAAAAGGGAATCGAGGATCAGAATTTGGCAGTCACCAGCCTACCTCCAGTATTCTACATAACTTTAATTTCACCCCTTTTATTTTCTTTTTACTATACCTATTTTATTTAATATATTAATTGTAAGCCATATTGTATCCAAGTTTTTGTTCTATCGAGTATTGTTATACTAGAATGTGAAATTTTTTCCTAATGAGTAACAACTCACAATAACATTCCTCGACATCTCTCGAACAAGCATATTCTAAACATATCTCGCAGCATATACATTTTGTCCTGACAAAACCATTTTTTTTTCTAGTTGAAACGGAGAGCTATTGGGCTGGAAAATGAAGGCTAAGATTTTAGACGCAATAGGTTTATTAACACTATTTTAAATTAATACACAAAATAATATTAAAGCAGATGACAGACAAAGACTACGAGAAAACAGTAACAATTTTTATAGCAAAAATCATAAATATACTTTAAAAACACTTCAAAAATACTATAAAAACTACATCTATCAAAAAAGGTCGGCAAAATAGTAATATTTTCTTTGGATTTAAAATAAAAAATATGACAATAACAAAATATATGAAAATATCATCAATCAAGCTGTTCTTGGATAAGATATTTGAAACATGCAACACGAATTCTAATGTTGGACTGGGAGAAAAAGAACGGGTTTAGAAAATATTATGCCCCAGGCACTAGGATAGCTAAACTAAAATTTGATAAGTTTTAGTGTTGGAAATTTGTCTGAAGATATATGTGTATACTAGGTTTTTACAGAACAAATGAAAAAGCACATCTTCGAGTACCGCTGTGTCGTGCCATCCATTTACTTTGAAATGTGCAAATTGATTGATACACCACACCTACCGAAAAAGATTCTTTTCTACAAATTGATTGATTTATGAGTTAGGGGGTGTAAGGTGGGAGGTGAGAATAAGTGTTTTCGTTGCCTATAGAGTTGCAGGAAGGGTATACTGAAAATAATTATATTTCGGTACACAGATGAACTTTACAGCAGGAATAGAATAGATGTTCTCGCACGTGTTCCCTTATTCCTAAAACTTTAAAAGAGGCGCAGAGATATTGCATTCTTTAAGAATCACCGGGGTGGCTAGAACTAAGCGAAATTTTTACTCTATTGATAAACGAAAGGATTTTAAGATCCTTACTCCTTAAAGATCATAATATAATTCAAGTGGCAAAACTTGAATTGGTGCCACAGATTGATAAAATTATGCGGTCTTCTGGGAAAGTAATCTCCACATTAAAAAATAAACACTACCTTTTGATGGTGTTGTGTTTTGTGGGCGCAAGCGGTATTTTTGAATCGCAAGCTATAAGGCTATGGTGGCCGTTTGACCGTTAGACCGTTAGACGGGACTTAAGCTTGATTGCCAACCTTTTAATAGAAAAGGAATCATCAATGGAATTTATTTAATTTTATCTACCTCCGTTATGGCTATACTTAAAGGAGGTCGATGTTCATTAAGTACATGGAAATAATCAATAGAAATTGACATAAAACATATTGAAATAATCTAAAATTATTATCTGGGATGAAAGTACTATGGCCTATAAAAAGGTATATAAGTTTTGAATAGGACTCTGCTAGACATACGCAGAAACAACTGTTGTTTCTGCGTATGGGTGGTTTGACTGTATTGCTGGTAAGAAACTTTCGTTAAATTCTACCAGTAGTTCCACGGGGAACATGTGCCAACGAGATAAAAGCGTGTCTTCAAAAAACATCATTGTGGCCTTCAGTAAAATTTGAAAATTAACAAAAAATATGAGAGTCCACCATGGAGGTGATGTTTCCGCTCGCCAATTTATCTTGAGCAATTAAAGTTTAATGGCGTATATACTTATTTAGTTTAAGCTTCTTATCCGCTAAATTGAGGAGCTCGATTGCGCAAGTGGTTAGCGCGTTCGGCTGCGACCGTTGAAGTTAAGCAACTTTCGCAGTGGTCGATCACTGGATGGATGACCAAAAATTTACTAAGCACGGAGGAGCACTAGTCTCCTCTGTGCTTCGGAAGGCACGTTAAGCCGTTGGCCCCGGCTGCATCTGCAGTCTTTAGCACCCACCAATCCGAACTGGGCCCGAGTGGTGGGTCAGGGCCCAATCTCCCTATTCCATCCGAAGGCCTGTGCCCCAGCAGTGGGGACATTAATAGGCTGATGATGATGATGATCCGCTGAATGCGTGTTCACGTACACGTTTTTGTTTTAGAACTACATATTTCACTTTCTTTTATTGAATTCAGTGATAGTTTATTAACAATATTCAAATAAATTGTACCCTTGTATATTAAATATTAAATAAGTAACCTATCAGCTACATTTGTATGTACAAAATATGATGATGTAAAATGTTATGAAAACGATTCTTTCAAACAATTTCTACAACTAAATTATTCTTGTTTTACTGGAATTCTTAAGAATACAACTAAACCATAATTAGCGATAATGTAAAGATACGGAACATTAACGTAAGAATTACGGCATAAAGTAGTTAGCCATTTTTCAATCACCACTGTTCGCTATCACAATCCCCTCATTAAGCCCGATCGGAGCTTAACAAGCCTAAGTTAATTTAACTATTACTTACCTACCTGAAGTGGCTACTGTTGGGAAAAAGCGATCGAGTTTTACTCAACGTCATTAGTCACCCACAGCAATTGCATAGTTGGAAGCAGGTAAACAGGATTAATTTATTTATCACTCGACACAGTTTAAGCCGAATAAAGCAATCTACATCGTCATGGATTTGAGAAAAAAAACTCGAAACCCTCTTATGCCAATCTCGATCAAAATTAAATGAAGACTATGAACCCGTCTTCGTTGAAAAAAAATAAAGTGAATAGTACATTAATTGGAAGAATGAAAACACTGTTAATTTGGCTAAAGACATGTTAGCTAAAGATTAAAAAACAATAAAGGTGTCACCAAGTAGGCACTCATTACACATAAGTGTTACGAATTTATTATTAATTAAAATAACACACTCGCACTTAAACCCGAAACGAGATATCGTCAATTTTAACTAACTAATAGGTCCGATTTTTTTTCCGGGAAGGTTCCAAACCCAAATATTCAGGAAAACAAAATTAGGTACTACTAAGATAATGCAATGAGAGTAGGAATACAAACGATGGAACAAGCTAAACGGCGTTATGGTACTTCTAATCCAAACAAATAATATAGAAACAATAATTATTAATCTTCAGCAGTAGCGACCGGTAACGATTTTCAACCTGATTTATAGCACTTCGGTACTAATTTATCGCCTATTGTAGGCCATTTGTGTAATCACATTCCTCTGGATTTTATAGAATCGTTTGTTCTAATTTTATCGCCAGTGAAACAATCTATGATCAAGACAAATTACTCAAACCTGCATCCGAACGTAGGCGGGACCAGTTGCTAATGATAATTTCGCCACGGATTGGCTAATCTTTGGAAATACCGATAGGACCCAAATTGGTCAATACATTTTTAGCTCTTTAAACAGAAAAGTCATTTTTGATATCTCCTTTTTTATTTTGCGTCTATAATCTCATGCAAATTAGGTTGCAGATATTAAATTGTTTCGTAGTCAAAACCTGGCACATGATATTTAATGGAAAGTTTACAAACCATGTTACCTAATGGGTTTCATAAAATTATGTCCGAATTACTTTTTTAACAAAGGAATTGAGGATAATTAGTCTCCTATTTTAGTAGAGATTCTCGCAAGAAATTCCAAGACAATTTTACACCAGTGACGTATTAGTTCACTAAGAGCATCATAGATAAATCAAACGAAATTATGGTTTTCAATTATGATCAAAAACTAACGATTTTTTTTACCAACGATCCAAATAAATAGAACATTTGTTACTACACATTCAATTTCTTTAAACAAGACAGGTATTATTAATCATATCCTTAACAGTTTGTTACATGGCAATATTGTGGTATAAACAATCTCCATATAACCCAAACCAATAGTTAAATGGATTAACATATCAATTTTTTATTATCATTCGTGCTTGTAACTGTCTATCCGACTGTCTGTATGAAATCAATATCGAATAAATTACCACGGTTATAATACTGCACATTTAACAAATAAATGTATACATACAGACATAGAGTCCACGAAGCTTTTTTAAAAAATCGTCACTAGCACACTAAAATGAACGCAATGTAACTTTAGGTGGATTAAATGGATTAATTTTAGTTTGGAGATCGGAAGATTAGTAATTGGTTTGAGGACTTATTTTCGGGTATCGAAAACCCAAAAAAGCACAATTTATTGGATAACATTTATCCAATAAGTGCCTAATGTAGGTCAAAAAATAGAATTAAATATTGCTATTCTGCATATTTTAAATTCATACGGATTTATTTGCCAATGTAGGGAATTCTTTAAAGTTTCTCCGTGGAGGTTCACTTCCTCCCCGTTTTGCTTTTAGTATCTATCCCTATTTATCTTATCGTGTATTCGTCTAACATTATTAATCCCTTATAAAGCATAATAAATTAGCCGCTATCTACCAGCTACGCTAATAAAGCCGATCACCGGTCTTCTGAACAGTGTATTTCAACTCAATAGGTGGTACATTACGTAACCTTTAACCTGTAACCTCTTTCTCTCTTTGGTGAATCGTATCAATTATATCAGTAGGAAATACTTTTAGTCTATCGGACTCATTATGTCGATACAACAACGATAAAGTTGCGTTACCACAAGCTTCAATAATAATCTTATTGCTTTTGTGTTAAGATTCAATTCCGCTTTGTGTTGTAGATTCTCCGTTTTGCTGTCGGTGTGTTTCTTCATATTGTTGTTGACTTTTGATCCTTTCAGACAATCAGATGTGAACAAATATTTTTATTACGCGTCCGTTTATCTGATAAATCGCACAATTAGTTTTCGGATAGATTCATTAACAGATTCGTCCAGCGATGGTTTTGTAATGGAAAGCAACATGCTGTATGTGAGTACGCAATGTTGGCAATATATGTTGTTACGTTATCAATATTTATATGTATGTAGTTAACAAACAATAGAAACTCAAACATTGTTTTTGTGAGATGATTACTTATTCTTGCCTCGGGTGTTCTCGAGTGTTTCTATTATTCTTTGGAAGTTCAAACTTCCAATCCATAACTCAAGATAGTGTTATCTAATTCATCTTTAACTCGTATCCATTTCATTATAGATCACATTATTGGATACTGGCGACTGTCCGCTACTTTGTCAGCGTTATCTTTATATTTTTGGGAATTCCTCAAGAATCTTACATTTTTCGGTGTAAAAAGTATTATATATCTCAATCCAGGTAATAAGCAATATGTGTGTCAAATTTATCCAAAACCGTTCAGCTGTTTTTGCGTGATTGAGTAACAAACATACAAACTTTCACATTTACCTATAATATGAGTAGGATCAATTAGGATTAAATAACTTATAGTCAATATGATGATCTTTGACAAAAATATAAATGGAATATACCATTTTCCTGCCAACGTTCCTAATGTACTGAAAAAAAAAAAAAAAAATTTTCATCATCATATCAGTAGACACGAAAACTGCCATCTATAATTTACTTTACAGTGCTATAGGTTAGAATTATTAAGAACTTTATATAATATTTTGAAATATCGGATATCAATTGATGCTCCAAGATACATGTAGCAATTATTTTTTATGTGTGAGATATATGTACTCGTCTTTATTAACTCAGGAAGCAATATGGCATGACGTTGTGAAGAATAATATTGAACATTATGGAAACTGGAAAAGAAAATTATAGACTAAAATCTAAAGACAGAACTTAATAAGGCTTTCTAAGGAACGGACCGCTTAGGAGCGTTGTTATACATTTGTCATTTCATAACCTCCTAGTTGACCTGCCCTTAAATGCGGGGAAATCTGAACTTCCTGCCCCGCAGCTTAATATCGCGATTGGTAGACTACCGTTTTACCTCGTTAGCTTTGTACAGTCGCACGTAACTGCTAGATGTTTAACTTTTATCAGAAAGAATCACACTCGACCCATATCCCGTCTGAAACTAAGGCCGACTGATTATTATCTTGTATTTTATTAGATTAAAACGAAATGTGTTAACTCTCTATTGCATGAATTATTAAATTAAAAAGAAAAAAAATATTTTTATGTTTTAATGTGTTTTAATAGAGCTTATAAGACAAAATATAAAGTGAAAAAAAAAATAGTATCTTATTTTGGAAAAAAAACCAGAAGCCAAAATTGGCTTCCCATGCAATAACGTCTGTGTATAAGACTGCCATTTTTGGCTTCCAATGCACATCAATTACCAAAACTCATACAAGGTGAAATTCTCTAATACATTTTCTTTTCTCATTCAAGCAAAGAAAAACGTCACATTTCTTACATTTTATATAAGAACGCAAAGAACAATTATTCAGACATAATTGACGATTCTTTCAGTGGTCAATTTGTCTCTTAGTACTGAATTTAGAGGTAGGTCTTGCACTTTTGCTGGGGTTTTCCGTGCCGTTTTTCGAGGAGCGGAAGATACATTTTACTGGTACTGGTAGGAGTACCCGTTCTACTTGACGTAGGAGTATTTCCTCTAGACAAGGTAGTTGTACCGGGATTACTGATACTAGGACGGCCTCTTTTTCTTGAGATGCTTTTGCCAGCCTTGCAATAATTGTTCAGAAATAGCTTGAAGTCAAATAGTGACATATATAGGTCAGTCTTGCGTCACCACAGTAACCAAGTATTAACTGCACATATATAAACCAAGTAGACTGTTCCGGAATAAATATTATCAGAACTTCTGTGAGAAAAAAAATGGATAAATTCGGCAGGCGATTCTAATTCCTGAGTAAACTGATAATTCCAGGATACCACTAAAATTGAAATTGTATTCATCATATGCTGGCCTTAATATTTTTTTCCTTAACTGCTCGCTTCTGTTTGAAAATTTTAGGCCTAGGACCAACTATTTCGTCATCGGAAGTATCGGTATCGGATGGTGGAATAATTAAAAATTTTAAATGTTTGATTGCGCAAACGCGAAAGCGGTACATCGTCATCGGAATCAGATAATGAATCATCGTTACTGAGAGAGCCATCACCAGGAATAGGTTTAATGCAGTAAGCAGTGCCATAAATGCGTGATGGAAGCATTCTGGAAAGCTAGAAAAAAAGAACTCTGAATGCATGCGAAGCCATTTTAGGCGCAAGCATACTTCATCGTAAATGCATACGAAGCCAAAATTGGCTCACGTAGAAAATAGTGTAAATGAGGGATAAGGAACAAATATTTCGAATAAACCGTGATAGGGGTCAAAAACAGAGGTTTTTCAGAATATTATTTACATTTTTTAACATAAATTTTCTTACTTTTTCTATTAAATTTCCACCAACAAAACTGTCCTAAATTTCCCTAAGAACGACTTCGCGTACGTACCGGAGAAATGTGAGCTTATAATGACATACAACGTTAGCCCTAGACAATAAAAATTACGTTTCGTTTCAGTTTGAATTTCTTAATATTACTATAGTGAAATTTTATAAATTTTGTTTAAAATTAGGGTAGAAATAAATTATTAAAGTTGAGGAGCCTAAAATGGCTTTGTATGCAATAGAGGGTTAATTGATGTACCTAGAACAATGTAGGAATCAGTCTGTGATTGTGAAACTTAAGCATTTTTATCAAAGGCCAGTCATTGGTTAGGTGACCATTAATTTCTTACTACTATCATGCTTCGGAAGGTACGTCAAGCTGGTAGTTCCACCTCCTTCTGCAGTCTCTAAAACTCATCAGATAACAATCTACTGATCCCAAGCGATGGGTTTATCGTATATTTTCTCGCTGTCGGGAAAGCCTGTTCAATTAACGCAAAAGAATTCAAATTATGAAGTGAAATAAGAACATTTTAATACATAATGTTGATTGAAACTGACATTTGACATTGTACAGTGTCATTGATAAAGCAATATTGAGTTAGAAAAGGGAAGTTTTATACTACACCGCGGTAGTACCCCGGGATTGGATGTCTGCGGTACTCAACGCGTTTTCATTAATTTCATTCGATATGTACAGTAGTCGCCGCCCGCAATTGTAAAGGTACAGTATGTATAATCGTCATATCGAAGGAAGACTAACAATGTTTATAATGTTTTTTTATTTTTTTTGATGTCAATATCGCATAATGAATTATGATGAGTACATATTGTCAGGTATTCAGCGATAACAAGGATTAAAATATCTTTATTAAAAAAAATTACATTATAAAACTTGTCAAGTAAATTAAAATAATATTTTAATCCTATTAGTCAGTAAATTGTTAAACTATTTAAATTATTCGAAAGCGAACATACCTAAAATACCATACCATGAGTGCTAATGGTATCATACCAGTTAGGTGCAAGGTGCAAGTAGTAATTATCAACAACGTGATCTTATTATGGCGAAGTCAATGTTTCTTGTTTTACACCATTCATTCATAATAATGCACCCACCATTGATAAGTTTCATTCAATGTTTACACTTTCACTTTGTGTGGTGTCAACGGCGTTTTACCGAAAGCGTTTCATTCACACCATAACTATGATGGTTAATATTTATGCGAAAAATATATTTATTTGCGCCGATATAATGTTAGTATATGACTATAAGTAAACATCGACGCAAAAAAAGTTTTAGCCACGCTTTGATGATGACAGCGCTTTTAGTATAGGGAAATATATTCATCCAAAGAGTTTAAGCAACATCGGCCTTTCTTGAAATTTTAACCGAATTTGAATATTTTTAATACTTATATTGTTTTTGATTTATAAGTGACTAAAGCAAAAACACATTAGAATAAATTATACAATTTATAAATATAATATAAAATATTAAAACAAAATCAAAAGTCATTTATTCAGTCTAAGCTGTTACAAACATTTGTGAAGGTCAAAAAGCTACGACATCAGTTCACAAATCTACGGCGAAGCTTGCAGTACTTGTAATGTTGTATGTTGCTCAGATTTCTTTGGTGCTTGTATAAGTAATATTTGTAATGCACCGCTGTTCGCTATTGTGCCTTGCGATCTTGGTACTTATGATAATGACGGGCTTTGGTCACTTATTGCTCTGGCCTCATCAGTCATCACACAGTCATGGAGTCTAAGAACCTTACTTACCAACAGAAATGCAACATCACCGTCTTCCGTTCCGTACATTTTTGCTACTTTACTTTGGTCAGGTAATGGTTGTAGGGCGGATCTTTCTCAGACGAGAGAGTTTTAAGAGAGGTAGGACATAACGGATTTATTGCTCGAATTGGAGCGCTGGTCCGGGGAAGTAACTTCCACCTTACAGTAGACCACGTTAAAGTAACACTACCTTTTGGTGGTGTTGTGTTTCTGTCCGTGACTAAGATCACAGGGCTCGACGGCATAGAGAATGGGGTCAAGGTAGACAACGGCGTAAGTGATATTTTTTGTATCGCAAGCGTCTCTGGGCTAGTGGCTGCTTTAAATCAGGCAGACCATATGCTTGTTTGCCACCCTTTTAACATAAAAAAGACGAGTGCTATGACGTACTCTCTCTCCAAGGACTAATCTGCCATAATTCTGTACTGAATTAGCATCTCAGAGCAATAGTTTGATGGATTATGGCCAGAAATATGAACACCAGTCACGATTTAAGAAGATACTTTATTTTACTTTGAGGAGACACAGCTAGGCACAATTACGCAGCAAGACAAGAAGGAATGACATAAGTATGATTAGAGACCCAATACATTTCTGTTTACAAAGCTAGTTATAAGTTACATTATGAAAGACCTAAAACTATGTATGGTATTGCGTTTACAAAGACAATTCTAATATAGTTGACTACTGCATTCTACCAAGATCCCAGTATCTGTGCGCCAGTGTGGCCGTCTTGCTCGTTAGTATTTAGCTTCTACTCTCTATTTTCTATATAATGAAGTTAACATTACTTACGGTTCCATTCATCAGCACACAACATGAGCGTGAACAATACGCAAAGTTTTATTTTGCGGAAGTATATTCGACAACGGCAGCCCAAAACAGATCACACAATTGTTTCTTGCGAAACACACATTCACTTGGTTACATAAAAACATTATGGCACTGACCATAACTAACCTTTAATCGATAAATCGCAATTCACAGGTCATATTTATTGACATTTTAAATTAAATGACGCTTGTTTTGAGGTGGAATTCAATAATCTTCGTTGTAGGGCTCTTACGCAATGTTGGAACATAAATATCAATCAGAGACGGTAAATTGGCTTGACCCATTGTGTTGGGCGCTTCTACGACTGCAATGCACCAATGTTGCGTATGTGTTAGTGCTGGGATGGACAAACTTTTTTCTTATCGCGCCAGTATTTAGTATCAGAATCTATGTCGGGCCACGTTTAATCAGACCACTTGTGATTTGCAGCCCTAGAAATTGTAAATGAATGATTAAATAAAACTATTTTTTTACGGGTTAATGCACGAAACTTTATTTATTTATTGACGTTTCGTAGCCTTTACAGGCTACGTCGTCAGAATCGAATACGAAACGTCAATAAATAAATAAAGTTTCGTGCAATAACCCGTAAAAAACTAATTTTATTTAATGATTGATGTGCGTGAAAACCTAAGAAACAAATATGTAAATGAAAGACCCTCAATGAATGAGTGAATGGTAAATATGCCCCGGAGTTTACTAGTCCTATTCAAAAATATAAAAAAAATATACCTAATTGTTGATGGGAACGAGTAAACAATGGGACCCTTTGATATTTAGGAACCTTTGATTTTTATTTAATAGTTGCGGGCCGGATTACAGATATTCGAGGGCCGGACATGGCCCACGGGCTGTAGTTTACCCATCCTTGTTCTAGCGTATTCTTCAATTAATATATTGCTGAGTTGTCAAAGCTAAATTGACAGTGGTTTTGGTCTTCTGCGGTTCTTATATTAACGTAATTTTATTAGATTGAGTACTGACATTTTTCAATTGAAATAAACTGCTTTGTTACTTTCTATATTGAAGATGACCAATGTAAGTAGAGCGAGCACTTATAGGAATTGGCAGTAACAGCCCATTTGGTATTGCAGACTTGCAAAGCATTCAATTGTTATTGTAGCAACATAGACTGTAGATAGTACAGTGTTGATGAAATTCATGAATACTTCAGTTCAAATTTACATTTATAACCAATTTTTTTTTTAACTAAGAATGCTTAAAAAAGTATGTGATCTTGGCTACTGTTTCAACAATAACGGTGTTATCATGTAAAACTAAGTAATCGAAGCTGCGTCTGTCTGTACTTCCTTTACTCACACCACTTAAGCAAAACCACTGCGAAGGTAAAAAAAGTGATCCAATTTCCCGCATTTGCAAAATATCTTTCTCTACTAGAATATTTCCAGTCAACCAACTAAAATCCTACATTAACAGAAATTTCTCACAATCAACGACTTCAAATCCTGCGAAACTGTGAATAGCATAATATGAAGAAAAAATACCAAAATAAGCATTTTCTTCCAAAATCATACCTCTATATTTATCGAGTTCAATAGTTGCAGGGTTTTGTCCCTAAAATCAAGCTCCCAAAGAAACGCTCACTTCCTATTACAAACCATATATGTGGAATTTTAGAATCGATAATTTCTAGTATTTTCTCGACATTAGTGCTTAGAAGAAACTCTCCATCCGTCCTATAAGCTGATCTTGTATCGTATTTTTGCATATAGATAGAGTATTTATACGCAAAAGGTAAAGGCGTTCTATAAACCACGTTATTACTTCTCACATTCAATTTACTAGCGGTATTATGAAAACTCATTTAATGGTGTATAATTTTGTAATATTTGAGTTACATACATAAAATGGCACCCATTTAGATCTGAATTCTTTTGTCGGTGAAGTCAAGAAACGAAAAACACACAACTTCGCAAATTTTCACATTTATCGCAACATATTATTCCTGGTGATTCTGTAACTGAAATGCCTTGGTGAATATTTGTATGGTCAATGTTTATTTATATTTTACTAGCTGTGCCCCGCGATGTTACCCGCGGTTTATTAGGAATATTTTCCCGCAGTAAAACGTAACCTATGTGTTAATACAGGGTGTCAGCTAACTCCATACCAAATTTTATTAAAATCGCTCTAGCCGTTTAGACGTGAAGAAGTAACAAACATTCAAACCCTTGGTTATCCGGTTTCTTTCTTTGTCTGACGATGAACGAGAAACGAATAAAGCTAGAAACTAGAAACAGCGGAAAGCGAGCGTTTTTTTCCAATGGTTTTATCTACAGAACACAGAAAGAGGTGACAAGGGCCTTGTGGGAGGAGCAGGCGCGCCATAGTGTGGGCAAATGATCATAACTTGACCAAACCTTGGTTCTTATTGCGACGTTGCTCCCGGGTGTCACTGCTGATTGGTTCAATTGTTTGATTTGCTATTTTATCTATAAGGTGGAATTGTAGTGGGGTCGATCTTTAGTTGCTTCCTCAGCAACGGCGGTGGAAAAAGGAATTTTACATATAACTGCTACGTATTGTCGAGCTGCCAATGTAAAATAGTACCTACATATTCTCAAACATGGCCTTGAATAACAGCAGCGAGTCATAAATTTTCAAGATACTTAATATTTTCTTGTGGAATTTGCAATACCCCGTTTTATTATTATAGCCTATACCGCAGTTTATAATGCTAACTGCTCTTCAAATTTCACAATAGAATTCTGCGATGTGTAATTGTGTGTACATTCCACACGTGCTGCAAGTACAAACTCTTTATTAGCTTTCAGTTCGTTGGCAGTAAAACTCAATTGTGTGTTCACTAGAATCTCTTGGCGACTGGGTTGTAAATCTAGTAGAAGTGCTATAAAAGCTTCGTGCCGCTTCAACTGACTTGTGGACCGCCTGGCCTGCTGTCATATTACAAAGCCGACATAAATATTAACTCCTTCACCTTTCTATTTAAGTAATGATCAAATATATTAAAATCAAAGTCTTTGATTGAACGAATAGAAGAATAAATGAAACAAAGTTCATATGTAGTTGAAGCAATTGTATTTCTGTCAGATTTTTTTTTGTAAATTAGCGATTTGTAAAATTTCGTAGTGGTAAAATCGTAAGTAGCCTGCGCAGATGACGGACTTTGATCCGCGGCGTCCCCGTTTTATGAAAAAATTGTCCGCCGAGGACTTGTCACAGACTTAACGGACATGGTGTATGGACATTTGTCCCTCGAAAATATACTGAGGCGCACGCTATGGCATGCGGCTATACAGGGCGTCCCACGGCAACCTCACACGGAGGGAAAGTATTAAATATTGAAGATAGGATATTTTACTGAAAGAAGACATCATTTTATTTTTAATAATAACTAGAACTGCCATCACTGTTTTTTTAAATGCAACTGCTGCAACCGGGAATCGAACTCGTGAAATTTCTAAAAAAAACATGGCTTGTTTTATGATAACCATCAAAGGGTTAATCATAATATAAGGATTATTATTGCTAAATAACATAGCATGTATACATGTAAGCAATATTCTGAGATAACGTTGTACTATATAAAACATGAAGTTTAAGAAAAAGAGAAGACGTTGAAGAGAACACTGTGTTCAGCCCTTTATATCGAATTGATTATTTATTTGTATTGTTCAGATTATTCATTATGGTTTCACTATAATCTCTATATATATATACTTGCTGACCCAGCGAACTTCGTACCGCCATAAAAAAATTTAATTAAAAAAACATTGTCCAGCGGACAAAATTGTGAATCTAAACCATTCTCAGATCCCCTTGAACACTCACAAAAAATTTCATCAAAATCGGTCCAGTCATTTAAGAGAAGTTCAGTGACATACACACTCACAGAAGAATTATATATATAAAGATGTTTCGCTAAAACTCGAGAACAGCTGGTCCGATTTAGCAGATTTTTAAAATTTTGGAATGTTTATCATAAGTCCAGGTAAGGTTTAAACAGTGAGAAAATATGGAATAATTGTGAGAAATATAGTAAAAACAACAATTTCATTTTCTCATATAAAATGAGAAAATAAAAATGAAATTGTTGTTTGTTCTGTTCTAACTACTTTCCTGTCAAATATTTGTCGTTCGTCCCTTCAGTACGGAAAACTCGGGTCGTTCATTTTTTTGAAATTGTTGTAAGCGGTACGAAGTATGCAATGTCCGGCCGCCTATTATTGAAGACAAACATCTTTTTGAGATGAATAAATATAGTTTAAGCCTAAAGCGATGCAAAAGATACGAACAGCATACTTGAAGTTTATTTAATCGCTGAAATCACTTAAAATAGTAGGCTCAGAGGACATGACGCTACGCATTAATAAAAAAATGCACTGAATAAATACTCTACTGTGTTTCCATAATTTTAAGCCTGTGATTCCTGACTTTTCGACCCTCCTCAATTATTTGATAAATCCGTTAAGATTATTACATTTTTGTTTCTGATTATGAAATCTATAGCCATTAAAGAATTTCTTCAACAAATATTTTGCCATTGTCGTTTCGATCGTGATATTCTTTTTTTGATGTATCATATAAAGGAGTTCTTTTTTACACTTCTTTACCACGTACTTCACTATCGAACGTGCACCGCGGACGAAAGTTCGCTGTGTGGGTTGCCGTCACATAATTATATATGTTATATTTTCTTCGCGGACTTTCGCATACTTTTGTTCTGTACGGTTCCTCGATATCCGTGGTAGTATGAGGGACTTTTTAACCGTGGTATTTTTAATCGTGTGTTGTAAGCGATCTATTACGACGGACACAAGTTCCTCGTCTGCGCAGGCTATAAGCTATACCATTAAAATTTGTAAAGTAAAATAAGTAGGTACCTAAATAAAAAAAAAATGGGTGCGTGTACTTATGTAGGCGCGTGAGAAGTTATCCTTCTTTGGCATCGTTTAAAATTAGTTTTTGATTGCATGCAAATAATTAATTACAATAAATTAATAAAAAGTCTGGAAAAGGACACAGTCAATAAAGTTCAGTTTTAATTTGAAAAAATAAATAAATAATCAAAATATTCAATTAAAATCGCTACTGAATATAATTTATTAGAACATATATGTGATTTGCACTTGTATGAAACTCAAACACGTATTCCGAATATACAAACTAGAAACATGTGGATAAATATTATAAATATGAATACCTATAACTGTTACTTTATTACAAAAAATAAAGATGTGGTTTTTGGTTCTACTACAACAATGGTCAAGAGATGGCGCTGTAGTCTCCTGAATCGCGCTTTGGTTCCGTTGTTCCAGATTAATAAATACTTTTGATAGGCCTTCACAATGCAGTCGTTAAGCACCCACTAAATAGAGATTCTATTTCTATTTTGTTGGTAGATTTTCTTAATGTGCGGTAAACACAATAGTAACGCATGCGGAATGCGGTCGCTTTAGCGACCAATTTCATGCTGTTAAAATTTTGTGTTACAGTGATGCGCGCGCATCTTAAAATTTCACTCTCATCATTTTTTCATAACGCGCCTAAAGAAGTATAACTTCAAAAAAAGAGACTATCTTTTCTATTCTTCTTTTAAGACCCACTTTTATTTTTTTCTATAAAAAGTATGTCACGGCTATTATAAAATATTATAATTAAAATAGTTTTCAAATTACACGGCATAGGTAAGGATATTGACTTTACTTGAAAGAAATTGTTTCAAAGTCGACTATAAAATCAATTTACGCGAAACATGTAAATTACACTTTTTGTCGAGAACGATCCTCCAATCTACGAGAAACGAGTGATATATTTATTCTTCAACTTTAATTACTATTGTCGAAGCCAGAGGGTGCTTTTTGCAATACTTTTATAAGTAGATAAGAATTGTATCAATTGAACTGAAGCGAATGCTGTAAACGATAATGATTGCATTTCTCAGTAAGTTTTTATTTTCCTGTGAAAAATGGCAATTTATAATTATTATTAGTTCATTGTTTTACTCTCATTGTTGAATAATTTAATATGCAATCAATTAAAAACTAGTAAGTATTTTGTTGCATAATTTTAATATTTTTTCGGCTTTTTTAGTAACAATTTCAGGACAATTTGAAGAATCAAAAAGTGTGCAAATATTTGCTGATTAGATTCAACTTTGTTCAATTAACGTTCATTTGCCATTGCCAATATTTTAATCTATTCAAATAAATAACATTTAACATACTTTTTGCATTTAGCTGCTAGATTTTTATATAAAATAAATAAAACATTCTCACCAGTTACAACTCGGTTTTTCATTTGGCCAGATGGCCGCCTGATATTAATCGAGTTGAATTATTTGTATATTAAACATTTTCTGTAAACAACATTTATTTTCTAACACAAGAACATAAAATAAGTTCTGAAATATGTATCGGATCAGTTGTAAAGAACCTTCACACTTGACCGTGTTTTTTCTACTGCAAATATACATTACTAACACGAAACAAGTTTACTTGCGACTTGCGTTTATAGGACGGTTCTACACTGACGAATGTGTCGTAAAGATACGTACTGCAAAATAAAAGTAGTTCTGGGCGTAAATAGTGTAATTGGATTGTGAATGGGAGTTTATATGTCGGTTCATTTAACCATTGGTTAAAAAATATGCACATGGCGTGAGTTGCACCTAATTACTTTAATTGTTATTCTGGGTTACCTACAATGCGAAGTGATAGTGTTGCCTTGAAGCCTAAGAAATACTAGAAAGAATTCGACATGGTCATGAGGGCCGCGGTAGCATAATGATCGATAGAGGAGGGTGCGGGTTCGAGTCCCATCTGCTGCCGGGTCTTCGTGGATTTTGTTCTATTAAAAATGGTGTTTTGTGACATGTCTTACGTCTTCCTCGAAATAGTCTCTTTATCTCTGTACCAAGATTCATCAAAATCGTATCAGCGTCTTAGGTATGAAAGTCTATCAGTCATACCAAAAGAATACAGACAAGCAAACAACTAAACATACAAGGGGGACGCAGCGGACACAGCTCCTTTCGAAGTTGTAAATAAGAGTATACACCACTTTCAATTTTTTAAGTAACGACCATAGACAAAGGGTAGAGTCATTTGCCTACCTGGCTATAAATAAAAAAAAAGATTGTTGAATTGAATTGAATAATGTACACCTCTCCTTACATTCGCACATACACGCGGTGGTTGTTCACGGTCCACCAGCGGTTCCCGTGTGAGTCGGCCTGTAATTTGATACTCAGCTAAGAAAGAGCTCGCTGCGAACTGTACGTCAAGCGAAACATTAATCATTGTACCTTATTGCCAAGTAATAAGAGCTTTGCTGTGGTCTCCCAGTCATTGACTTTTGGCACCGTCGGAAGTTCAAAAAGTTACTGAACTTATTAGAAGGAACAAGCTTTTTCAGACTCTTCTGTGTTGTTAATTAAGGTACGATGATTAAATTTTTGTGTACAGTGCCTTCTTTTAAAAAACATTGACCATTCCATTCTGAACCGGAAACGAAAGAGATTAGTTTAATTTGAAACATAACATGATTAAAATTTTTAGTCATGTAAAAGCATTCAGCAATACCTATAAAAGATAGGTACAGTGAAAATGAGAAGAGATTCTTTGCAGAAACTTCATTTATTTGACTTGGCACTAAAAATAAAGCTTTTGAAATTGGTAGGGTACAACCGGCTTCACACTTCGTGAAATTGAGTAGTGTTGAGATTTACAATACGAGAGAGGTAAGTTAGTGCATAGGAGATTCCCCGCTCAAATTGGAGAATAAAATTTTCAGTCATGTAAAAGCATTCAGCAATACCTATAAAAGATAGGTACACTGAAAATGAGAAGAGATTCTTTGCAGAAACTTCATTTATTTGACTTGGCACTAAAAAAAAGGTTTTGAAATAGGTAGGGTACAACCCGATTCACACTTCGTGAAATTGAGTAGTGTTGAGATTTACAATACGAGAGAGGTAAGTTAGTGCATAGGGGATTCCCCGCTCAAATTGGAGCGCTCAGTTGGGAAGTAACCTCCACCTTAAAGAAGACCACTGTAAAATAGTACCTTTTAGTACAGTCAATCTGTAGGTTGTAAAAAAAATTTTGAGGGTTTTTTCGAGTTTTTCAAAAAACGCCTACGAGTTGAACATGCCCATCGCTAAGGTGGCTTACTGACGTCATTTGGCAACAGAAAAAACAAGACTTACCCTTTAGGTTTTTTTTTTCACTGAAACGATATTTTTTTCGACAGATTGACTGTACTATTTTGGTGATGTTGTCTTTCTGCCGGCGAGTAAGTTTGCAGGGCTCCACGGGGTAGGGGATAGGGTCAGGGTATGCAACGACGCGAGTGACATTTTTTGTGACACAAGTGTCTATAGGCTATGGTGGCCGCTTACCATCAGGTGGGTACCAAAAAAAACAACGGGTTGCACTCCGGGAGTGCCGGCAGAAGTGAAAACTTGAATATTAAAGTTGTGCATTTTTGTTATTTTGGAATGGTTAGGGATAATTTTGCACGAATTGCTTTAATTATCAGTATAAAAGTACTATCATTTATGTGGTAGAATACAATATTTATTTATTGCGCTATCGTACACAAACATGACAATTTATATTACATGAAAAAAGTTTTTCTCTCAGAAAAATCAACTTACATGAATCACGTTTAAACGCACTTAGCGACATCTATTGTAATAAAAATAACTTACATGAATCACATTTAAGCGCACCTAGCGACATCTGTTGTAAAAAAATGCATTTTCTTCGCAATAAAGCTGCCACCTGGACGTCCTAGATAGAGACTTATTATTATAATACGATAAAATAAAATATTACTTTGTTTATGCACATAGGTACATATATTTCGGTGATTAATTCCCATATAAATAGATATATAGATTTACACCGTTCTATCTAACTCGAGAACACGTTTTGTACAAAACATTTTATATGGAATGCAAAGTGTTCAAACGTGTTTAAAGTTGAATGTTCTTTTGGCAATGACATCACCCGGGTCAAGTTGAAATGTCGGATGACATCAAGTTGGTGGCTTATTCAACTTGACGTGACTTGTGTGCGCAAAACAAAAGCTCCAGGATTCGCGTATGCTTCGGACATTTTATTTTACTGTCTAAAAGGGTTCCCAGAATTATACCTTTACGGTAATAAGCAATTCTTAATTCGTTATATTGTAGAAAATTACTGCAGCGGACAGCAAAAGAGGCATTGATGAACGAACGTGTAAATGTGGGCCGAGGTACACATAGGCAAGTCCATCAATGCCTAATTATAGCCAATTCTTGTATAGTAGTGTTCTCAAATGATGCGCGGAAGTTAAAACTAAGTAGTACCTAAGTAAACCTTTCAAAAATTCCGGAAAATCAATGACAAAATACAATATTTTTTCCATGTTAAAGTGTTCATTTGTTTTATTTTTCATAAACAGTCTCTATTTCGAAATCTAGTTCAAAATTTCAATTATACCTTTGATAAGTTACCTCCTTAGTAGCCATGTTTCGGAGTATAAGATCGTTCCATATTAAACTACAAGACACAATATAAATTATTTGGCCGTTTAACACGACGTTAAACGTTGTCAAAATAATGCTCACATTTGAGAAAAGTATTTTTATGTTTTATATTTAAAATACTAAGATGAGTATTAAGACAAGTACCAACAATGAAAATACATTATATGTTACAAAATAATATACGTTATCCTAGCCTCATCAAATAATTTCACTCTGCTTACGCAATAGTGTGGGGTCTAGTCGCGAACAAGTTGTAAAACCTGCACCTACTAAAAATAAGGCGCCACCGCGAATTGGGTAGCATTTGAGATTATTAATAATGTCATATTTTGGTTAATCTCAGGTTCATGGTTAAAGAGAACGAAAGTAACAATAACACTGGAGAATAGAGTGAAGAAAAAAACAGCAACCTACCTGATCTTAAGCTACAACAATAGCCTATAAAGTCGAGTACTGTACACGCGTTGAATTCCTTTACTCAAAATGGGGTCATTTCACCTGTTAAGGGTACAATACCCCTAGCACGAACCATTATCGAATTCGAATAGTTTGCAAACCGAAATATCAATGACAAATTTTATATGGAAACTTGAACAGCAGCGGCACAAAGTACGTAACGAGAAATAAAAATCAGTATACATTTGACAATGACATTTCGAACTCGGAAACGATACGAATTCGATATTGGTTCGTGCTAGGGGTACTGGTGCGTACGTACCAATATCGAATTCGAAAAGTTTGCGAGTGCGAAATGTCAATGTCAAATCTTGCTTACTAAGGGTACCAGTACCCTTAGCACGAACAAAAATCGAATTTGAATTGTTTGCGAGTGCGAAATGTCAATATCAAATTTTGTATGAAAACTTGAACAGCAGCGCCACAACTACTATCCCGGATGAGTGCTCCAATTCGAGCGGGAAATCCGTACCTTATTTATATAATAAGTTTATAATTAGTTAAATTTGTTATACAGGTACAACATATGGGGTAACTTTGGATACGTTTTTAGTCGACCATAGGTACATGGGTTTTGCCTCACCAGCTTTTTTGTTATACTCGAAGAGGAGGATAAAAAAAGAAGTTATTTTAACTCAGATATCATATTGTCAAGCAAAAACTGGCATATCATATAACAGTGCTTGATTTTTTTATTAAAACTCATTCATGGTAGCTGTCATAAATAATTTATTATATGGCTCCTCGCACATTAGAAGACTATGAAACCGGACAATAAATAATCTATCAACATGACGCAATGTAACGTAACTAGGTACATTGATATAAATCTCATATAAATTTTCGACATTTGAAATTGAAACCCTTAATATTTTATTCGTCAAATTAAACAATATTCATAATACAGAGATACAATACAAACATAAACCCCCTTATTAATAAACGAAGAATTACTTATTAAAAGTTTAGACGAGTTACGCCGTGTTTTGTTCATGTCACTCTAATGACATTTGTCATTTGACGAACAAAGACAAAAAATGGAGTAACTAAACAAAACTTATTCTTCGGTTATTTCGCACACTTAATACAAGAAACAAAAATAAACTAACTTTACCTGCTACTAGGCTTATCAAAATTAATAATTCATATAGAGGTCTTTGTGTTCGCTTATACACTAAAGTCCCAAGCAATATCCAAGAATTAACCATAAATTAAATTAAAGATAGTATAAAAAAAGCACTTATTATTTTTTAATAACAGCTTATTACAAAGTGTCTGATTATATTACAGACAAAAATGTTTGGGTTTGAACTGTTCCAATCATTCCAACAGGTTTTCTATATTAAATAAATCATAATTGTATTGACGTTGTAACAACATAATGATTTGAAAATGTTCATACATTAGACTTTTAATGTTGTGGAGCTTTTTTCGCTCGTTTTTCTCCGCAGCTAAAAAATATGTCCATAACGAGTGGTAGGGAAAAAAAATGTTTTTGGACGATTCAGAAGAGTTGTACTATACATCCAATTTGAATAAAAATATGTTGATTTCTGATTTCTATTAATAGGGGAGAAAGAGAGGTAGGGCATAGCGAATTTATCGCTCGAATTGGAGTGCCCGCTTGGGGAAGTAATCTCCAACTTACAGAAAACTACAGTAAAACAAGACTACCTTTTTGTAGAGTTGTGGTTCAATCGGTGAGTAAGGTTTCAGAGCTCTATAACGCCAGTGTAGGCAACGGCGCGAGTGACATTTTTTGTCTTGCAAGCGTCTATGGAAAATTATATACTTAACTAATATTTGCGCGCTATTTGCATACGGTGGGTGTGTTACTGTTGTTCTTGTTTATATCATCATCATCAGCCTATTAATGTCCCCACTGCTGGGGCACAGGCCTTCCCTATGGATGGATTAGGGAGATTGGGCCATGACCCACCTTGCGGGCCCAGTGCGGCTTGGTGGGTGCTAACGACTGCAGATGCAGCCGGGACCAACGGCTTAGCGTGCCTTCCGAAGCACGGAGGAGCTCGAGATAGTAAATTTTTGGTCACCTATCCAATGACCGACCACTGCGAAAGTTGCTAACTTCAGCAGCTTTGCAGCCGAACGCGCTAACCACTGGCGCCATCGAGCTCCTCAATGTCTGCGACTATATACGACTTGTATATATATATATATATATAATCTCTTTCATATAGGTAGCGGCAAACTTTTTAAGCAAAACCACAGACAAATAAACCTGCGCAGTAGAAGTTTTTCTATGTAAAATTGCTTAAATTGCTACTGCGCAGACTTTCTAGTCTATGGTCGTTGCTCAAGAACTACCGGGGCGTTCACCACATGCATTACTTCTATTATTATAATTACGGCTACTGCTGAAGTTGGTCTTCTGGTGCGTGAATTGCCTAAGATTTTGTTGGTTACATATTCGCTAACTTCTCTCATCAAAAGGCAACGAAAATATTGAAGAAGCGAGAGGGCTATTGAATGATGCTACTAACTATTACAACATAACAGTAATTAAGTAATACAAAGTGAGCTAATCACTCCATAAACGTATGTTATTAATTGAAACTTATTGATCTACACGGTTTTGATGTAATACTGTTATCGGTTTTATGCCTGAGAAACTGTTATGAAATTTGTTTATATATGGATTTGCAATAGCGGTCTTAATGGTTGCATACATAATTCGAAGGCATGACCCCCGACCTATTTTTATGACCGTTTGCTCTTAGATTCCTTTACAAAGTTAATATTACAAACAAATGTAAATATGCAAATAAACATGCGACTACACCGACAATGCGATATTGCTATTAATATTATAGCTATTAACGGGATTGTTACCATGTACCTTGTTTTTATGAGTTTCCGCTATTTTGGCACTGTTGCAAGCGCCATGATCACGGAGTAACTGAAGTAATTGCAGATAGATGTTATTTGCAGACATATCGGTCTTCCCTCTGACGTCGTCTTTTATTGCGCTCGATACCATTGGTCATATTCTCAGTATTCACTCGCACCTGTTTACGACACACAATACTGACAGCGTCAGATCAGTAGACTCTTCAAAAATAAGGTACATGGTAACAATCCCGTTAATAGCTATACTTTTCCAAAATTCACCCCCTAAAGGGGTAAAATGGGAATACAAAAGTTAATGCGGACAAAATCGCTTACGGACGCTAGTCACAAGATAAAACATTCCAAAAATAAGAAAGTACAACATGATTATTCTAACAACCGTAACAAACACTTCTTCGTTTAATAACAATTGTTATGTGATAGCTATTAAATCGTTAGAGAAATTATAGCGGATAAAAACAAATTGCCAATCTAAACTTACAAGAAAGTGGGTTATTTCACATTATTTTCCGTCAATTTGTTTTCAAGCTCCTTTAAGATGTTACAAACTGCTAGATCTGTAGCAAAAAAAAACATAAAGTGCCGAGTGTTAACTTTTGTAAACAAGTGTAAAAGACTACACATTGTTTTGGCAATTATAACCTCAATATGGAACTGCCTTGAGTAACACCGTATTATAGGTCGCTGCACGTAACTCTAGCGCTGAACAAAACGCGCAGGGGATAGATTTGCCTGGGTACGACTGGAGAGCTAATCGGCGCAACGCATACCCTCCCGCGCACCTCGTTTCCCCCCAAGACATCTTACATTTTACTTCTTAAGTACGGTCAGCTCTAAAGTTTCGTGCCGCGACTTATATCTATCTTACCTCTTTACGTGATAAGGCCCTCCCCACATCTTCTTTTGATGTTTTGGATATTTTTTAATGGTTGGCATCAAAAAATATTTAAAAACATAAAGTTCGCGGGGTCAATTTTTTTTTAGATTGATATGCTTCGATTCAAAGTTGATATATTAAGTAGGTCATTCTTCACTTGTCTGTTGCCTCATATCATACGTCTTCGTAGAAAATAGATCAATCGATCGGTGTGAAATTTTCTCAGGCGAAACAGCTGGCAATTACTGTCTCCTTCTAACTACGCTTCCGTTGACTAGTTAACGCTCCCGTCGTTCATCGTGCCTCGTCACTTTCACCGTAAATTATTTAGAAGCCTCCTCGAATATACTAACTCAAACAAGGCTGCAGTTTCTTGCTGAAGTGTTAATTTATTTGCAAGGTAGGTAAAATAAATTTGAAAAATGTTGACACTACCTTGACAGCAGGTAACTGGATCTATTCTTGGGTTCTGGTTTCGAATCATTAGTTGATATGATAAACTCACACACTTTATTTCTAAATTACTTCATTGGTGATAACATGCTCATTTATGTTTTTTTCATCATCTAGAACCAACAGCATACAGACTCAAAAAAAACCGGTCAAGTGCGAGTCACCGAGAGTTACGTACAAACCTGAATTTTCAAAAAAAATATATGATGTAACTAAAAATTTACGGTTTTCGCATTTTTTTCCTTTATCTGTACTATAGGACGTTATTTCGTACCAAATTTCAAGATTCTAAGTTCACGGGAAGTACCCTGTCGGTTTTGAGTCCCGTGCGAGTTTCGAAAATTTACGGAAATTTGCGGCATAAACGGCTGTATCTTTTGATTACTTTGGCTTTGAAGTTTGTTTTTTTCACAGCTCCAAGGGACATTAGACATGAGTATTAGATATTAATTTCAGTTTGATTCCTTCACGCGATCCTTAGAAAAACGGTCTTGACAGACGGACGGACGGACAACAAAGTGATCCTATAAGGGTTCCGTTTTTTCCTTTTGAGGTACAGAACCCTCAAAAAGAAGTGAAAAAACAAAACACCGCCGCCGACGCCGGTGCCGGGCCGGTAGTGGAAAATCTTCTATCATAGGGCATAGAAGATTGACTGGTGAACATGATTTCGAAAACTATTTTACCAACTAACAGATCCCATATATAGGTATATTACACTTTTATAATTCTCACCGAATGAGACACAGACCAATGGACATGTAACCAACTCACAGTGGGTTGGGTTAGGTTAGGTTAGTGATTATGGCGACCGCCGAGCAGGCCTACGCGAGCTAGCGCCCTGCGCATGCTCGTGGCCCGCTCAATTATGGCGAGGCAAAGTTCCCGGGGAGTTTAGTGGAGTATTCCCGGCTATCTCTTTAGCCGGGTGAGTCCCACACACCCCCGCTCACTAGCCCAGTGGGCGGGGAGGGTGCTTAAATGCATTCTCCCCGTTAAAAAAAAGGTTAGTGATTATGGCGAGGCGAAGTTCCCGGGGAGTTTAGTGGAGTATTCTCGGCTCTCTTTTTAGCCGGGCGAGTCCCACAGACCCCCGCTCGCCAACCCAGTGGACGGGGACGACGCGTAAACACATTCTCCCCGACAAAAAAAATATTAGATTAGTGAATATATAATAATATATTATGTTAATATTAAATTTATCCAAGTCCCCGATTTATAAAAGTAATAATAAAGTGCCTATCGTTCGGGTGTTGCCTACCCTTATCGTCACAGTATCGTCTACCTGTTAAGCTCTGAAAACCTCACACATTGACAGAAACACAATACTACCAAAACGGAAAATCGGGAAGACCTTATTTCTTTGGCCAGAACCACACACTCAGAAAAGTCTTACTTATTTTCTCAATGACTGCAATACACAGATTCAGTATGGATTATTGGGTATTACCGCTGTAGATGCAGTTAAACTAATATTTGACCTTTGCGAAGTTACTCAATCACCCATTTGTTATAGATAGCAGAGGAGAAATACTAAACATTTGTGAATCTACATCTGTTATCTGTATTGGCGAATATTTTTTTCAGATTTGGCAACATTTGGCAACAAAAGCTACACTTTGGCATTTACCCGCGATTGAATCTAATACCTACTGTTCTTAAATCAGATTAAAATAAGGTGCTGCTGTTCTTAATACAATTTCTATTGCGTGAACCGAGAAAATAAGTAAATTGTGAAACTTGAAAACAATCACGGTTCAATTTACACTTAGGAAAATTCTAATCTACATAAGGCTCGAGGTAATCCAGTAATTTACTCTTTATAGTTTGGACAGGTTTTCTCCTCAAGCAAGTGTCCAGTCTTTTAATGACTCTGTCCATCAACATTGTTCAAGCGAGTATAGACTTTAATTTCTAGATATTAAAAACTTGAATGCTAGCGTGACCAAATGACAACGAATTCGTTTGTTATAGTTGTCTAAGAGGAAACAAGGAAAGTGAAATAACGGCCGATACTCATTGAAAATGTAACTGAGGTTTATATGCAACCTTCTTTGAACTTAGTGACTTGAAAGGGATTGTTATGTGAATTCATTGTTGTATTTAATCTGGTATTTATTTATATTTCGTGATTGTGTTTCACGATGTGATCGTTGGGTAGGGTTATCTGTTTGTGTACGTTCCTAAAAACGCATTAAAACAATTGTGATCATTGGACTTTAACAGCTATTGTTTCTTTTATGAAGGCCAAGAGACCCGTAAAATTAAACTTGTCTTAAATTTTTAAACTATAGTAAAATACCTACCAGGTAACAATAAAATGTTAGTTTTATTATTTGTTGTACTGATGGATGGGGAGGATAAGTACACAAAAGACCTCAATTATTTATTGAGAGATCATTGTGAAACTAACGCATAATTTTATTATACGTCAACTCACACCTGATTGCTACCATATCTAGTGCCGCGTATAAACTGTCTTGTCCAATCATTCGAAAACCTTGTCCTTCTAATGTAAAATAACATTACCGTGCATTAGCCACAATGGCTGCATTGATAAAAACGTTATTACTTACATCCAATTATTACTCGTAATGTGCATTAAGAGTTCTCATTATCCCGCCTTCTTTTCCGCTAACCTTCCTCGTTCGTATTTCATTTGGGTTCTGTATTGAAAAGCAAGCTCTTGGGGTCTACTCTGAGAGAAAACAATCGATTTTCAAAATTGATTAACTTTTTCGTTCATCTTCACCATGTCGCATTACAGTTTAAATTGTTATTAAAAAAATCAAACCTTATCAACAAGTATCAGTAGTTCAGTGATAGAAGGCTCGGCCGGAATTGAATTCCAAGCTGAGGGAGAATTTTTTTATTACTGATTTTAACGGTCACTTGCTTCGTGGTATCATCGTCTTTGTTAGAGCATCAAAGAAGCTCGTGACATATTAGCCAGCCATAGTTCATAGCCTACAACAGTTTCCAAATTTTGTAGGTTTTTTTCTTCCCCTGCAGATTAACGATTATAACGATTATGATATTATGATGATTTAATAAAATTCTTTGGAGTGCATTATCATCATCATATTGTAACTGCAGTAGAGCCTACTACTTCAGTAGGCTCGCAGAATATTATTTATATTAACTTTATTTATAGGTTCTAAAATTAATCGAAATTAGGATAAGGTTTAACAACCCACAAGTAGCTCTTTGGAATAAAAAAAATATAGCAACAGGCTTTACACAGTCTAAATACGAATCTGTATTCATAATATGAATTCATATTATTATTTCAGAGCGCATGGAATTGCATACAATTTTACTACTATCCACGCACATTTTTTTTATTTCAGATTATGAATATGTCAGATTGATCTCACAGAATGATACTGACAAGCGTTATGAATTCACATTAGGTAAAAATTCCAAACGCACCTCTTTTATACATTATCTACGACGAGCACACACAAACGGAATCAACTAATAAATTGTCAGTGGATAAAATCTCTCTAATGTGTGATTGACATTTAACACGATACTTTTTAGAGTTTGCGAGACAACTGACCAAACCACAGATCGAACGGAACCTATAAGACTTGAGTGAGTCAAATCACCGGAATTCAGATCGTAAAATATTATGGATTTAGACTGTGTAAGGCCAGCCAAGTTTAAACTATAAAATTTCTACTTCAAAGTTCAAAACGTATGTATGATGTCCGTACGTTCAGAGTAGGTCCCCAAACGGCACGGGCATTGAGGTGCGTTGCGAAATGGACCGAAATGCCGCCACGAGCTTTTTAAAGTGCCCGCCGCTCCTCTCCGGTCAAGGACAACACTCGACTGAAAGGCAGGCTTACATGATTCTGAACTTTCGCCTAATGATTTGCATCGAATTCGAGAAAGAACGCAACCTTTTATAAAATGTTGATGCCGTACATCTAAACTGTAACAATCGCGAAATCATAAATCAATTTCTCATAATCAAATCTTTAGTGCAATTCATCCTTCGCCAACCAACCGGGGGAGCCATACAAAGATATCAGCGGACTCCTCCCTACACATTAAAAGTTAACCTTAGTTAGCATATGTAAAAGATATAATAATAATAATATTTCCAACACTCACACCAATTAGCCTAGCCCCAAAGTAAGCACTATAAGGCTTCTGTTATGGGATACTAGGGTATCGGATAGAATACATATACTGTACATAAGTATATAAGTATATTTATATGGAATTACATATTAAACATCCATGACTGGAGTACAAATGCTCGTATTCATATGATACCGCGAGTATGATACCGCGGCCCTAATGGCCGTGTCAAATTTATTGTAGTAAAATTTTGTTTAGATTAAAACATGTAGCAGTTACTTGCATAATAAAAAAATATAATAATTTAACTTTCTTTATTTTATTAAAATGGTTGTAAATTGACTTCGATCAATTTAGTATGAACTATATTGCAGTTATTTAAATGCCAAAGACCTAATAGTGGCTAACTTTCAAGACCACGATAATGAAAACACTCGCAGATTAAATCGCTCTAGTTTAAGTAGTCTTTCAGTGTCAGCCCTGCCACTATTCCTTCCGGGTAGCAATTTATAATGATATACTTTATTGCACACAAAATTATTGTAATAATAGTAATCTCTTACAGACCACAACAGGCCAAGTGACTACTTTGCTTCCTAAAACGTTTTCTAACTCATTTATTTTTGGAATACGTTGGAAACAAACCTTTCATAAGCAATTATTGAATAATAAAATTACAACTTAAAATATTACGTTTCAGTGTGGCCCATCCTGTGTAGAAAAATAGGTACATTTTTGTCGATACCTCGGAGAATTTGTATTTCAAGGATGGCAACACATCCAAAACTGTGATCGTCATCAACTTAATTATTTATCAAATATGAATGTGACACTTATCTGCTTAATGGTACAACCAAATTTATGAATAGCTTAGCTAATATTAAACGTAGTTTACATCTCAACTTCCATAACTACTACAAGCAAGTGTAATTAAATAATTATTTACGCCTAAGTTTATGCCTTTGTAATAGAATTTACATTGAACACTGTTCAGTTGGATTTACTGCTAATGAAAGCCTTTTGCGAACCGCCCTGGTAACGATGCCGAGAAATGTTGTATGAAAACGTCCTACATCGAAATAAATCGAAATCTTTCTTTTGATAAAACAATGCGTTCATTTACAAAACTGATTGTGTGTTTTTTTCACTTATTTGTAACGCAAAATGTTGCAATAGCAAAATCAAGAGTTCGCACTCCAAATACTATGTCTATCACTCGAGAGTTTGAAATTATGTCGGTGTTGGGTGACCAGAAGTTTACAGCACAGAATTCTATCGTGGCTGATCCCATTTGCATTTGCACCATTTCAGTATACCAATCCATACTGAATTGTCCGGGGTGGATTACGGCACATTCTCCATATACCATCTTAGGGCAGGCCTCTGAACCTGCAATGAAGGCAATAATAGGCTGATGACGTGGTCGCGAAAGCAAAGGCTTTAAGGAGCTTAGTATAAAAAGATACGATAGCGATATGATTTGACGAAATGTTTTTTTAGAAAATGTTGGTTTTGGAGAAAACCTGTTACAGGAAGATAGGGTGGCCAAAAGTGGGACACTAACCTACTTAGTCCCTTGGGTATTGGGTGGCATAAGTTAGGAACGTAAATATTTCAACAGAATCCTAGAAAATTCGCCATATCTATACTTAGCCCCCTTATGTTTCACTTATATTTGAAAACGCTTCAAAGCCAAAATTTAGTCGGTTACTTCAAATAAAATCATTCAGTCAAGCCATAAAAAAGACCTGTCCCCAGCAGTAGTGACAATAATGATCATGGTGAAGTTAACGGCAGTGTTTTCTTGTTGCAGAGTTTCCTAGCGGCGAATGCGAAATGTTGGTGGGCAGGTGCGCTCGCGGCGGCTACAGCAGAGCTCCGGTACGCTGGCTACGTGTCGCCAGGCGTGCTGCTGGTGGCCGGGGCGCCGCGAGCGTTGGAGACGGTGCGGGGAGCATACGCGCGATCCGTGCTCAAGCCACCCGCCACCTACCTCATATGCGGCTTGGGTGAGTTATGTTTCTTTATATTGAAGGAGCTCCGGTAAGTCGCCTACGTGTCACCGGGCCTGCTACTGGTGGCCGGGGTGTCGCGAGCGTTGGAGACGGTGCGGAGAGCGTACGCACGATCCGTGCTCAAGCCACCCGCCACATACCTCATATGCGGCTTGGGTGAGTTATGTTTCTTTATATTGAAGGAGCTCCGGTAAGTCGGCTACGTGTCACCGGACCTACTACTGGTGGCCGGGCTGTAGCGAGCGTTGGAGACGGTGCGGGGAGCGTACGCACGATCCGTGCTGAAGCCACCCGCCACCAACCTCATATGCGGCTAGCAAGACTAATGTGCAAATGCTCGTATTCATCACACAAAATTTGCCCCACCGGAATTCGAACCGGGAACTCTTAGTAGGTGACACCTTAAATACCGGCGTACATACCACTCGAGCCACGGAGGTCGTCTGGAAACTGGCGTACACTCAAGACGAAGTTTGAATTTAACTGTGCAAAGCTGAAACCACCTTAGCACGAATATAACTTTGTCGCGAGCGAGCAGCGCAGTGTCAAATTAATTTAAAATAGTTACCACATAATAGCTACTAAACCGCCACTTATATGGATACTTATGCAAAGTAGCAGATGGCGCATCAATTTAAATAAATGCATTCTCATTAACCGAATGAACATTAACCATCTCGCGGCATTTTACTATAAACAGGCATATCCCTCAATTCTTATCCCCTTAAACACCGCGCGCCAATTGGGTTATCTTAATAAGAATCTGTGCGTCCGCACGATTTTAAAGGTTGCTCGGTACCTTCATATGGGTAGTGGGGTCTTAATGCCCTTATGGGGGGAATTTAATTGTGACTGCAAACAAAACAATGTGAGACCGGTATTATTCACGCTTCCCGCAGACAAAGCCTCGGTACAGCTCCTACGCTGCGGATCGCGGGCGGCCTTGCAAGGACGGTGACTTACATAACTAGGGGTCTTATTTTAAATCACTCGAATCGAAATTGAATCTCTCTCTTACGACTTCAGTCACATTCGACAACTACATCGATTATGGTATTTTTCTGTATTTTTTTTCTTTCTTGAAACGGCGGCACGCGTGTAGTTGTAGCTACATGTGTTTTGATTTAAGAATTGACATAAAGTATGACTTTGGTCTTAATTAATTTGACATTAATTACTGCAATCGAAAAATTACGTATTTTGGCTGTATTGAAAAAAAAATGTGGTAATTTGTAATGAGAGAGGAAGAGACCATTTTATTGACCAATAACAACAAGGATATAATTACGAAAAGTGGATATAAAAACATATATAAAAAGTAAGCAGCACAAATATTACAAAGTTATAATATTGGTCAATCAGGACCCTGCCTCAGTATAAGCTGCCCTGACATGTAACCAAACGTGTCACGGCAACGCTGGTATTCTGACAGGGGCCCGTATGGTGCATGGTGTTTCGGTATACAAATAAATAGAAGAACACGACTACATTTACAATTAGATAAATACATACATATCGCATAAGTGTAAAAATTAATAGAAAACTAAAAAAAATGTGTATCAATTTGTCAAATTAAAAAAATAATAATGTTGATCTGTGAGTTGGCTTGTCTGTCACTTTTTGATAATTACTCAAAATGAGGTTTTGTTTTATATGCATTGCATAATATTCTTCACCCATGTGAAAGTAACCCAGCGTGTGTTATTGAAATGATTTTGCAGTAGATGAAAAAGTCTGGTTATGAGTTTCAAAATCATTGCATGCATTGTAATTTCAGCAAGTGTTGCTTCAAATTAATCTTCAACGCGTGTTTTGATAATAGAAATGTTTACTTTATAGTTTGTTTGAAAGACGAAACACTTATTGTAGTCGATCTTATGAAGAACGAAAAATTAGTAGTAAACGAGCAATCGGTGAATGCGAATGATACAAAAATAGGACCCCAAAGTATTGAATGCAATGTAACGGTGCATAGTGAGGCACGAGTGCCACCTCGGTACAGTTGATTTTTATTTTTTTGTAATTCGTCACTAATATAATTAAATGAGGAAATTTTAAAGACAGTTGTACGTCTTCTAGGGCCTGTCGGTATAGATTCTCGAAAATTCGTTATTAATTTTGCGTCTTAAATCGCACTGATCTTAATAGACGCTAGCTAGACTAGCTAGATAGTTCGACTGGCGGTTTTGACACGCGTAAAAAGAGGTTGTGGAAGACGATAAATTTATATGTGCAACTGAAAGATACAGTTCCTTCTTTCAACCTACGAAAACGAAATAAAATTTCCAATTTCAGCGCATTCAGGGGGCCATTCGAAATGGAAATGCTTTGGAAAATGCATTTTGTTTTGTGCGTTTCACGATTATTTATTCTACGTTTACTTTTTTCAACCATTTTGTCGAATATGATGCTGCTTTCTTTCACTTATCCCTTCTTCGGACGAAGCCCTTATTTCATGGTAAGCATTGTTATTTTTTGGGCTTGTTACCTCTTACGATTGTTCCTAAATAAAGAACCAATGAAATAACAGTAGCTTTTGAAAAATAACGGTACACTTTAAGGAGGCCAACACGTACAAATTATAAAAATTAAATAAAAAATCCAACATTATTTCAACAGCTTATAGATGCTGTTATAAGCACTTATGAAAGTCAAAGTATATCATTGACAGTCAAAATAAACGACGGGCTTTGTACTGAGGAGAACCGTCAAGAAACTTAGCGGTTTCTTCTCCCTGTATGTTCAATTATAAAATGCTTTTTCACTATTTCAACGGGGTAAGAGTTACTGGATTAAGGCCTCGACCCCGTAGGTGCGTTTGTTTAAATTAATAATTTATTCAGTTTCGTCTTTTACAAGCACATGTGAAAGTCGAAAACTATGCCATTGGTTCACAAAACTACGGCGGGAGACCTTGTACCAGGACGGACAAGAAGAACCGGCAAGAAACTCAGTAAGGGCTGCTTTTTTCTCCCAGTTTTATTGCATAGTGTCGTCAAATTGAAAGCTGACATCAAACTTACAAACATGTATTGAGCAGAACTTCCATCACATAATGTCAAATAGGTAACGTTAAACAATCAACGAATTTACTAAAAAAAAATGTAAAGAAAAGTCCTAACATAGTAAGAAACAATTTTCAAAACAAATTGAACAAGTATATGAAAGGGAGTAAGTGCAAGGTTCTCTTCAAAACTGTTTTGACGGCCCCCAGTTTTAATATAACTTTTGAAAAATTAGCTACAGGTAAAATGACAACTAGGCCGTTTTATCATTTCAATATTGTTTTACAGTATAATATCCTTTCTTAAGTAAGCAATTCTTAATATTTTAAATTTATGAACAGGCAAATCAAGAATATCATTAGGAATCTTATTATAGAAATGTACACCTTGACCCATAAATGATCCATGAACCTTATGTAAACTTTAAGTTGGTATCTTGAGTTTATTTTTATTTCTTGTATTAAAAGAATGTATGCCACTATGTTTGAGATAATTGTTAATATTGTTTCGAACAAAAAGTATACAATTATAAATGAATTGTGAAGGAACAGTCATAACCCTGATTTCTTTATTTTTAGGGTTCCGTATCTCAAAAGGAAAAACGGAACCCTTATAGGATCACTTTGTTGTCCGTCTGTCCGTCCGTCCGTCCGTCTGTCAAGACCCTTTTTCTCAGGAACGCGTGGAGGTATGAAGCTGAAATTTATATCAATTACTCAGGTCTACTGTCCCTTGAAGCTGTGAAAAAATCAAACTTCTAAGCCAACGCAATCAAAAGATACAGCCGTTTATGCCGCAAATTTTCGACACTTACAAGGGAATCAAAACCTACAGGGTGCTTCCCGTGAACTCAGAATCTTGAAATTTGGTACCAAGCAACGTCTTATAGCATAGATAAAGGAAAAATTACGAAAACCATAAATTTTTAGTTACATCACATAATATATTTTTTTTAATAATTTTAACCTTACTACCCATTTCCTCATAAACGCGTAGAGGTATTAAATTGAAATTCATACCAAATACTCAGGTCTATAATACCTTTAAGCTGTAACAAAATCAAACTTCTATGTCAACGCAATCAAAAGAAACAGCAATTTAAGCTGCATATTTTGAAACTCGCAAGTACTCGCAAGGGAATCAAAACCTAAAGGGTACTTCCAGTCGACCTAGAATCTTGAAATTTGGCATGAAGCAACGTTTTATAGCACACATAAAGGAAAAATTCCGAAAACCTTAAATTTTTAGTTACATTACAAAATATATTTTTTAATAAATATAAACTTATTACTTTTTTCCTCATGAACGCGTAGAGCTATCAAGTTGAAATTTATATCAAATACTTAGATCTAATTGCCTTTAACCCGTGAAAAAAAAAATCTAAGTCAACGCAAAAACGCAAAACGCAAAAGTACAACCATTGATACCGCATATTTTGAAACTCGCAACTACACGCAAGGGAATTAAAACCTAAAGACCACTTCCCGTTGACATAGAATCTCGAAATTTGGTAAGAAGCAATAGCTTACAGCACAGGTAACAGAAAAATTCCGAAAAGCTTAAAATTTTAAGTAGTTATACCACCAAAAAAATTGTGATTGTAAACATAATTGTAGTTACAGCAATGACCGCGAGTTATTATACTATGTATGGGGAGGGCAACATTTTTCAAACGGCAAAGACGACCTCACTCATCGTCATTCAATCCCGATCTTTTGGTGAATGTAGCTGTATAATCTAAATGCGTCCTAACTGCTTAAAGTGTTAATGTTGCAATAGAATGTATAAATACAACAATATTCGGCAGCAACCTCAATATGTACACTTCATCTTCTCGTCTGATTGTTGTGGGAGACTTCAATATAGATTTTAGAATGAATCCCCAAAATGGAATTTCCACATATTTTTCATCCATAAACATGTTTCCGTTAATAAACAGTAGCACTACACGAAGTTGTACAACTATTGATAACGTTTTTTCGAACTTCAATGTTCAATGTGGTACTATTCATAACTTTTTCAGTCACCATTTACAGGTCTGGTTCAAATTTAATACTTAATTAATATTTTTGAACCAGATTTCTAAATAGTGACTAAAAAACTTAGTAAATAAAGAACTTTAATAAAAGAACTTTCGCAAGTCTGCTGCAAGGCTAGTATAAGTGTTTCAGTTATATTATAGATAAATGATATGTGTTAATATAAAATAAAGGATTACTTAAACGATAAAGATATCTTTGTCTTAAATTTATGCTCCTCCATCTTTCCCCATTGTAATGTTATGAATTTCATTTTGCAATAAAAATACCATAGTTATGACTCGATTGTCGTAATGAACGAACTTTGTAAACCTTGCAGGTTTGTACGGAACCCTCGGTGCGCGAGTCCGACTCGCACTTGGCCGGTTTTTTTCTCTAAGAAAGATTTTAGAAGTTAGTTGATAAATATTATAGTCGACGACCTCCTTGGTCGAGTGGTTTATACGCCGGGTTTCATGGTGTCGCCGACACGGGAGGTCCCAGGTTCGAATCCCGATGGGGGCAGTTGTTTGTGTAATGAATACGAGCATTTGTACTCCAGTCATGGATGTTTAATATAAAGTATAGTATTTCTATATAAATAAACTTATATATGTACTGTATATGTGTATTCTATCCGTTACCCTAGTATCCCATAACACAAGCCTTACAGTGTTTACTCTGGGGCTAGGCTAATTGGTGTGAGTGTTGGAAATATTTATTTATTTATAGCTCTCGTTTGTTGTCGTTCGTTCTAATACGTAATGATTAAAAAATAGTTATCGCAATAACGCATCCGATATTGTCGACCGCTAATAACGCACCTATGTGGGGAAGGCTTCAACGTACATTTGCCTTCTTATGTCATTATTGAAATCTTTTTAAATATAAGAAAATAGACTTTATTTTAGAAGTTTGCAAAATCTATTCTTGTAAAAAGTCGTCGCTGACACTTATTGATATATTGTGTGTTGTTCCTCTGGTTTAGCCATATTTGTGGACTTTTGACATTACTGGTCATCCGTCAATAGTTTCTAGCTGCAGGCGACATCTTCTTTGTAAGGGGATTTATCCGTGTGATTTGTGGTCATATTATTATTTAATTAAAGACCGGATACGCTTTTTGTTGACGAGTGCAGTAGGGTTGGCAAATGTACAATTTATTTAAATTATACGTAGTAGTAATAAAGAAAACACTGTTTATCACACTAATATTATAAAGGCGAAAGTTGCGAGTGTGTATGTTTGTTACTTCTTCACGTCTAAACGGCTAGAGCGATTTTAATAAAATTTGATATGGAGTTAGCTGACACCCTGGATTAACACATAGGCTACGTTTTACTGCTGGAAAATATCCCAAACAAGCCGCGGGTAACACCACAGGGCATAGCTAGTATACCATAATTTTTATAATCAATGTGTTTTAATTTAATTTTTTCTTCAATGTATAATATTGTACACATTTATAGCATTTCATGCAGCATCTTCGTAGCATTCACCAATGTTTTTTTAAATAAAATAAAATGCTATAATAACAGTATACATATAAAAAAACGGTATTTGCCATAGCTAACGTTGGTTCGCAGTTCGCACATAAGAAACTAACGATTATTTCATTAGATTATAAAACTTACCATGAACTCTAAAATAAAACGTTTTCCAACACAATAAAGAAGTCGCAGAGCATCATATTTTTTTAACTTCACGACCAATTCTTAGTCTGATTTAAAATTTTAGATAGAAATAACAAAGTTGCCATTAAATAAGTCACATATTATGTAGCAAGAGAGGCAATTTGTTTGTTTACTTTTGAACCGTTCATAATTATATTTATGTGCTGGCAACCCTAATAGCCACTTCCAGACGGCTGGCATTTACACGCTGATTGTTGCACACAAGTTGAATGAAGTCAATTATGTCATTAGTGTTTACATAATAATATGATATTTCCTTTTTGACCTGTATTTATATTTACTATTATAATTTTACAATGCTCAATTTATATTACTCCCTTGCAGTCCCACTCCGTTCAACTGATTTCTTTTCATATTCCTTCTCTTAGTTCCTTCTGTTCGCTTGTGGAACTCACTACCTAAAACAACCCGAGAGGCTCGCACTCTAAGCTCGTTTAGTGATCAAGTTAGAGGTTATTTCCTTTCCCAACTTTAAATCTTACCTCTCTCTTTGGATATATCCATTGCATTTATTATTCATTATTTATTTTACCATACCTTTTACACTCCCCTTCTGGTTCCCCTTATTTATTTGTTTCACTTTCATGGGTTGCCTGCAAGAGATTGCTATGTATCAATAAGGCGCCTATTGCGCACGTTTTCACTGTCATGTTTAATGTCTTGTATGTTCTGTGAGGTGTATATCAATAAAGAATATTATTATTATAATTTTATGGCGCGATTACACCTGGTCGCTAGCCCGAATGCGAGTGCCAATGTAATTCGGGTAAACGACTAAGGTTAAATAAACGGAGTCGAGTACGCCTGTATTGAGGTAGTTTTCGTTTTGGTAACCCGCACCACCTTCCAGCCCGTTTTCCAGTGTTAATATTGCATCGGGTACCCGAATTCGAGTAACGTCTTTCACGCACCCGAATACGGGCTAACAACCAAGTGTAATGGAGTCTTTACTATATTATTGATAGCTCCTGCTTGCATCTTTATCTCTACGGATTTTAAAATTTCGTGACTTGTGAACCTGTAGTGGCATTCTCTAAGAACAATCTTACGTTTTGCTTCTGAATTCAATTTTCTGTGATTTAAAATTAGAACACGAATCACACCTAATATTATAAAGGCGAATGTTTGTGAGTGCATGTGCAGCTGGAGCGATGTTAATAAAATTTGGTATGGAGTTAGCAAACACATAGGCTACGTTTTACTGCGGGAAAATATCCCTAATAAACCGCTGGTACCACCGCGGGGCACAGCTAGTTTCAAATAAATTTCAAATCACACAGGCGAACTCCGCGGTGAAATGTGAGTTTGATCCTACAGAACAGCACTGCTGCTATCAGAACAAAATGTATTTTACTTATAACTTAACAGTCCGTACATATATATTCAAAAAATTAAAATGACGTAACCAATATTGATTTGGATTTCACATTTGAATTATATTTTGATACGCACATTGTATATTATTTTTAATTATCATACTAAATTACTATGGTAGTCACGTTATATAATACACACAATATGCAAATCATTTCAAATGACATAATTCAATGGTGCATAATTAGTATACCTAACAGAGTAGCATTAGAATACATTTAAGTAGTGCTACTGGGCTTGTTTATTACAGGCTGTCAATTTGTTAAACTTAGATTTTAATTTGATCTAACTGATCAAGGCGAGAGTTCCCAATCATCATACAAAGTAACATCATCATCATCATCAGCCAATTAATGTTCCCACTGCTGACCCACAGGCCTTCCCCATGAATAGAATAGGGAGAGTGGGCCATGACCCACCACGCGGGCCCAGCGCGGATTGGCAGGTGGTAACTACTGCAGATGCCCCCTCTGTGGAGTGGCCTTGCCGCGGCGGGGGGGCTTGCGGGGGAGGACCTATTCCTTCCCTTACCAACGGCTCCACAACCTAAGTCCTCGGCGGGGCATTTGCCCGGAGTCACCCAAGTCCTCGGCGGGGCATTTGCCCGGTGGCACCCAAGTCCTCGGCGGGGCATTTGCCCGGAGGCAGGCCACGGCGGGGCATTTGCCCGGTGGTAACCAGCTCTCCGAGAGGAGAGCTGCTATATGGAAGGACTTAGCGCCAGTCCCTCGGTCCGCAACCTGTCCTACCATTGTCAAAAACCCCATTCAAGCGCTCATGGTGGTACGTCATTGGCTATGGACAGGCCGGAGGCTTGCCTTAACTGGCCGGCTGCGACAAGGAAAAGTCTATAACACCTGAGAGAACACTCGTTAAACCCTATAGATACCAGGCGACCTCTATAGTATATAGCCTCTCCTTCGGAATGGGCGTCACCCGGAGGAGTATACCCAATCGACCCTTCTCGTGGGATAAGTATGCAGACTGATAATTTAAAAACCAAAAACAAAACAAACGACAACCCTACAAACAAACGACCCCTGGCTAAGACAACGGACAACCGACCTACGCATGCGACTTCGACTTCGGCAAACACGACTAACCTGACTCGATCAACTACAACGGACAACCGATCTACGCGTGCGACTACGGCAAACACGACGAATCTGACTAGGTCAGCCGGCGATGTCTCCCATGATGCGATGGAGGATCGAAATCTGACTGACCCAAATACGCAGGGTCCGGAAACCCAGACCACTGCGACATGCTCGCAGGACTCTGATGTCACACTCACACAACAGAAACAGGACATCACACAATCCGCTACCCAGAAGCGCGTTTTATCCCCTAAAGCGACCAAACACAGATCCAAAACACCGACCTCGCAAGTCATGGAGCTGCCGGCTTGGGCGGAAGACGTCACGGACATGAACACTTTCGTGTCCGCCGTGACAAAACTCACACAAACAATCAACAAAGCGGTGAATGATGGTAAGAGCGTAACGGTTAATAATAAAAAAGTTATTGCGGCGGCTGCTCAGGAGATCATGAGAGCCACCCAGGTTCTCGCAAAAACTTCGACTGACGCATGCTCATCCTCTGCCACCCCCCTGATAGACTCGGCGCATGGCTGCGGCTTTGATAAGGAGTCGCTGATGGCAGCCATTAGAGAAGGAATCAGAGAGGAACTCAAAACGCTCCCCACCTCCTCACCATCGCCACCAGTTTTTACCAAGAATTTTGCAGCGGCAGTTGCCGCAAAGCCTAAGTGCCCACCATCTCGAACACTTCCGGCGATCATTATTAAATCCACGGAGACTGGAGAAAACCAACCGACAGTATACGACAAGTGGAAGAAAAACGTTTCTTTTAGAAACAGTACATTTGCGCCAACCAAGATTAAGAAAATGGGGACAAACATGCTAAAAGTTGAGTTTCAAACGACACAGCAAAGAGACGAGACGGTCGAGAAGGTGCGGGTGATCCCTGGTATCACTGCAGAAGAAGCAAAACTTAGGCGCCCACTCGTAATACTAAAAGGCATCAACAAAGAGGTGCAGAGGGAGGAATTGGTTGAGATAGTGGGACATCAGAACCAGATCTCTGGCGATGAAATCCGCCTTTGCTTCCTGATGCGCAACCGGAATGAGATGCTATACAATGCCGTGCTGGAAGTGGCCCCAGCCGTAAGACGCAGACTGGTGGAGGAGGGCCGCGTCAATGTGGAGCACCAGCGTGTGCACATCGCTGACTTCAGTCGCTTCGTACAGTGCTATAAGTGCCTACAATTTGGCCACACAAACAACAAATGCACCGCTGACTTTTACCCCTGTGCCCACTGTGCATCAACTGCACACCATATCACCAACTGCCCTGTTAAAACCGAAGATAGCAAGCGCTGCTGCTTTAACTGCTCCCAAAGAGGCAATACCAAAAATACCAACCACTCCGCTGTTGATCACAATATCTGCCCCAAAATATTAAAAGCCAAGAAAATCCTAGAAGATAGTACTGATTATGGTCTCCAATAAACTTAAAGTTATCCAGTGTAACCTACAGAGATGCTATTTAACACAGCAGGAGTTTTTCGGCTATTTTGCTAAGAAGGAATACGATATCGCACTTATCTCCGAACCGTATGTAGGTGCGTCCTTAGAGATGAAACCTCCAGTCGGATTAAATGTCTATCAGTTCTCCAACGGATCACGCGTTAAAGCTTGTATACTCACCACACCGGCTATTGCCGCTCTCGGAATCACGCAATTATCGACCGCTAATCTTGCCGTCATCCGCCTCAGTCTAGGACATAAAAGCCTCGATATTGTATCGGTTTATATTGAGCCCAGGTCAGACGACAACGGCACTGTAAATCGGCTGAGCGCTTTTCTAAACTCCACTGGCGCATCCTTACGATTGATTGGTGGCGACGTCAACGGCAGCCATCAAGAATGGGGAGAGGACACAATGAACAGCCGCGGGGGCGACTTGGTGTCTCTTATGGCTTCACACAATTTAGCGGTATGCAACATGGGTAAAGAACCGACTTTTGAGAGAGTTTGTAATAACGCTGTGTATTCGTCAATTGTTGACGTCACTTATGTCACACAAAATCTAGCAGACTCCGTCATCAACTGGCAAGTGAACCGCGAAGCTTGCCCAACCTCAGATCATAATGCAATTGACTATACACTTAAAACGCCTCATAGACCAGAAAGAATCAAGAGTAACTCCACCTATAAATACTCTACATCCAGAGCAAATTGGCAAGCATTCAAGGAGGAGGTCAGCAATAAAACGAGCGAGCTAGCCCAAACGGACTTCAATATCACTTCTAATAGTGATTTGGACAGAATTGTTAATAAATTTACGGCAATCATACAGGAGGTTTGCGACAATACTCTCTCACATAAGTCGGGTCAGAGGGTATTTAACCCATGGTGGTCTGACGAGCTGGAACAGCAAAAGAAGAATTGTATCAGGCTCCACCACAAGTTACATGACCTTAAAAGGGCTAGGAAACCTCTTACGGAGGCTGTCAAGACCTATCAGGATGCAAAACAGACCTATGCGAAGACGCTGTCTAAAGCGTCCACCGAACATTTCCGGCAGTTCTGCACTGCGCAAGGTAAGGAGAATGTCTGGGCAGTCACGAATCGCATCATTAAGGATGCACCCCAAAGAAAACCACCACGGACCCTGAAGTGCGGCAGCGCATACACCGATAGCGGAACGAACACTGCATCGGCACTATTACAGCACTTCTACCCAGATGATACACCCGACAATCTTGACCACCACCGTCGGCTACGTTATTCGATGTCGAAAGCACCCGACACGACAGACGACTTGCCATTCACGACGGACGAGGTGCGGGAATGTCTCTCTCAAATCAACGCCAAGAAGGCCCCTGGAGCCGATCATTTCACAGCCGATATTTGCCGCGAGGCCTTCGAAACGCTGCCAGACTTCATCACGGCTCTGTATAATAGATGCCTCACAACGGGGTACTTCCCTAAAGAGTGGAAGCAGGCCATTGTAAAGATTATCCCCAAACCCAACAAAACGAACCCTGACTCACTGAATTCATTTAGACCCATAGGATTAATCCCTGTATTCGGAAAAACTTTGGAAAAGTTAATGATAAAAAGGATTACATACCTATGCGAACGAGAGGAATCGCTGAACAAGAATCAATATGGATTCAGAGAGCAGGTATCCACAGTCGATGCGCTAGAAAATGCTCTCAACACCATCAAAACCGCAAAATTCGGAAAGAAAGAGGTAGCCGCAATATCCCTCGATATCAAAGCGGCTTTCGATAATGCGTGGTGGCCTGCCCTGTTTGAGCGCCTGAAACACATTAATTGTCCCAAGAATATATATAAGCTTGTGCAGGGCTATTTTACAGATAGACAGGTATCCCTCTCTTATGCCAATAGTACAGCTTCCAAGCCAATGACCAAGGGCTGCGTGCAGGGTTCCGCGTGCGGCCCTATCTTCTGGAATCTTATACTGGACGAGCTCCTTTCTACACCTCTTCCTCCCGGGGCACACATCCAGGCCTTCGCTGACGATGTGTTACTCATAGTGGGGGGTGGGTCTAGGGCGGAGGTGGAAACCATAGCCTCAGAATGCCTCAACGCTATCGGCCGCTGGGGAGAAACAGTAAAATTACAATTTGGACCTGAAAAAACACAGGCAATCGCCTTCACTGCTAAAGCCAGGCAAAGCAAAATTAAGATGGGTAATTCTGATATACCCCTGGCCAGCCAAATCAAGCTTTTGGGAGTAATCATAGACGACCGATTGAATTTCATTCAACATGCTAACTACGTAATAAAGAAGGCCACTAAAATCTTTAATATTTTATGTAAATTTGTCAGACCTACATGGGGCATACACTCCGAAAACGTCGAGTGTATATACCGGCAGGTCATAGTTCCTATGATTACTTATGCTGCAGGAATTTGGGGTACGGCCACCAAGTTCCATTCTGTGCGCCGGGCTCTCAGATCTTTTCAGAGAGGATTCGCCATCAGGGCGATTAGAGGATTTCACACGATATCGGCGGTAGCGGCGGAGGCTCTGGCTCAATTTCCGCCTCTCCATCTCGTAGTTGAGGGAGCCCATGCAATCTACACTGCAAAGAAAACAGGATTATCCCCGGATTTACCGGATGACATCAGGATGCATAGAAGAGTCAAGGTGAAAGACCTTTTGCACCCAGCGCAAAGAATCACCATAGACTTCGAGGAAGTCTCCACACAAGAAGAAACTGACCAACTGTTACACCCAGATGCACCCAGTATTTTTACCGACGGGAGCAAACAAGACACCGGAGAGACTGGCGCCTCTTATATTATAATGCTACCAAATCACACCCACATCGTCCGAAAATTTAAGCTCTGCAGAACAGCCAGTGTATTTTTCACTGAACTGTTTGCAATTGATCGCGCATTAAAGTGGGCACTTGAGGGAAACCATGCCGAGGTTTCGGTGTTTACGGACTCACTGTCCGCTCTAAAAGCTATCCAAGACCGAAGCAACACCGATCCTCTGGTAAATAGTATACACCATAGCCTTTACAGACTGCATGAAAAAGAAACAAATATAAGATTTATTTGGACCAAAGCCCATGTGGGGATAGTGGGAAATGAATTAGCAGACGCTGCAGCCAAAGAAGCGGCTGCCAAGAAAACAGCGGCACTTATGAACGTATTCCCGCTATCCCACACTAAGCGCTATCTGAAGGAAAGGACCCTGAGCGCGTGGCAGGAAGACTATGAAACGGCTCCGCAAGGAGCAGTCACGAAGTCGTTCTTCCAAACCATCGCCGAAATAACGGAATTTCGAACAGTTGTCAAACCTTCTTTTTCTGTCACACAAATTCTCTCGGGCCACGGTTACCACAAGGCCTATCTGCACAAATATAAAATAACACCCGATGATTGTTGCCCATGTGATAACCACACTAAACAGGACATCACACACATCTTAAAAGATTGCCCTATATTCCACTGCACCAGAGCTGAATATGAAAATTACTGCGGATTATACAAAATTAAACCATACAACTTACTGGAAACAATAAAGAGCGAAACAGCCACTTGCAAATTCATCAAACATGTCGACTCAATAATTTCACAACTTAAGCGCATCAATGGTACCTAACTGCCACATTGACTAAAAGCATAAATACATAGCGGCGGTTTTGGATCTGTATCCAATTGCAGAATCAAAACTGACCATGATCACAATTTAAACGTTAACTTCAATATATAAATATATATATTTGTTCCCTTATAAATATACAGAGAACCATATATTTAACATTACACATGAAAAAAAAAAAAAAAAAACTACTGCAGATGCAGCCGGGGCCAACGGCTTAACGTATCTTCCGCAGCACGGAGGAACTCGAGCTAGAAGATTTTTGGTCACCCATCCTATGACCGACCACTGCGAAAGTTGCTTAACTTCAACGATCGCAGCCAAACGCGCTAATCACCCGCGTCACCGACCTCCTCGACCCGTCAAAGTAATATAATTTCATTCAAATTAGAATCACATCATAGTAAATGCTTGGCTGTTCCTGTAGAAAAGGAGCAGATTTTTTTTTCTAATCCACCTTAGAATCTTTTATAAACTGGCAACCCTACTGATTTTGCTGGATGCAACAATATGTCTGTGATCCTATCTTTATGGTTTGTCAGATGACTTTGAAATTATAATTGCTCTTTATAAGGTATTCAACAATATCAAGGTCTGTTTACAATGTGTTGCAAGTAGGTACTAAGTAGCTGGTCTAACTTGGAGATGCTTCGACTTCTAAAGGCGCTTGTAAATTACTTGGGTCTAGGCACGATTTGTACCCGGGCCGGTACCGGCTTGTTTAAGAACATAGTTTGTACGTTTATTCCGACCAAACCATCGCTAACGCTGGTGACGTTGACAAACCTCAATATTGTCCCATCTTAACTGACGATCGGACGTAGACACGGTTTGAAGCCATGCTTAGACCCGGGATAAATAGTATCTTTAACAAGCGCCTTAGGCGGACTAGATTCAGGGACTTGTCTCAATTTATTTTCTATATTCGGGATAAAACGCAGGCTACTTCGATATTCCCATTGATTAAGTTGAAGTTATGGTTTTTATATGTAGTAAATGACTATTCATATTTGAACATACCAACTTCGATAAATTTAGAGAATGAATAATTTTGAGTCATTCCTAGTACAGTAGTGATTTCGTTTACAGCTTTAGTTATTTTTCGATTATACAAAAAAATATTATAATTAATATGTAGGTAGGATAAACACAAAGGTGCTGTCCGACGACCTGGGTTATCGCGGGCGAGGCCGCACCGGGCAGTGTTGCCAAACGTATGAAAACTCTAACGTTTGAGATTTAGCAGTCTCTATACATGATATAAGGTAACTAGAGATCTCGTACTCTCTGATATGGGATTCGAACAATGTTCACTGTTTGTGAACATTGTTCGTTCATGAACACAAACCAAAAATATTATCAGAAAGTAAATAAATGTCCAGTCCACAAAGGATCGATTCAGTAAGTATAGCTTCATTATGCCATCACAAAGTGTACGATATTTCCATTTACCTCGTATCATGTAGAGAGACTGCTAAATCTCAAACAATTTAAGTTTACATACATACGTTTGGCAACTCTACGCGGGCTGCGCGGCCTCGTCCGTGACAACACAGGTCGTCAGACAGCGCTTTAAGACGTCACAGAAAAAATCTCAACACGTCACAATTACTTTCTCCGCAGCTCATCTGCAAACACAAAAACAGAACATTTTGCAAACGAAAAAAAAATGTATTTCGAAATTCCCAAGTCGCTGTGAAGGCAAATACATTTGTTCCCGTCAAATGGTTGTTCAAACAAAGCGAGACACTTCGGTCACGATTTTGACAAATGTCGAGCGTTTGTCAGGAAACGGCTAACGCACAAAGCTCACATGAATGACTGTACTTACATTATAGAGCTGCGTTTGTACATTTTGCTTTGTACAACGTAAAGTTTCACCGATGCAGGGCGTGCATGATGCATCACGCTCGCAAGACATAAATCTTGATAAAACTCATACGCAGACTTGGTTTTATGCTTGGAAACATTTGAAAAACTTCACTTTTCGCAGAGAGAAACCTTTATTTCATATATTAATTAATTCTCTCAATGGCGACGCGACTTACGTACTTACCTTTGCCTGAAATTAAATGAATTTCAAATTCAAATTCAAATTCAAATGCTTTATTGTGAAATGTAGGTTAGTACAGCAAATTGGTGTTAGGATAAAAGTTTAGTGTCACTACATTTCGACCTTATTACAAGGTATACAATATTTTTTATGAAATAATTAGGTTTACAATTATATAAAAATCCATATTAATAAATTACAATTACAATAAAACAAGTCATAGATAGAATTAAATGTCAAAATTACTAAGCAATATGTCAAACTAATAATAATAATAAATTGTGCTATAATAGACTAAAATATAAGTTAATTACGTAATTATGTCCATTTTTTTCAAGGAAGTGTCACTAAGGAACTCTTGTGTATTATAGTATACTTTGTCAATTAATAGTTTCATTAAGCGTTTCTTAAACATAGTCATTGGCAAACTCTTTATATTATTGGGTATTTTGTTAAAAATTGTAGTAGCCATCCCAAAGACACTATTGCTAAATAGTGCAGTTTTACGTTCCATTGCACATAATGTATTCCCTATCCCTCGTCTATAGTTCCTATGCGAATTCTGTTCTATAAATGTAGGAAACATATGGAAGTTATTTTTGACGAACACTGCAACTTCATAAATATATAAGGAAGGTAATGTCAAAATTTTCAACTGCTTAAAGACCTCCTCACAACTATCAGTAGACTTTAAACCCTTAATAGCCCTGATGCATCTTTTTTGTGCTTTAAAGACCATTGTTTTATTTGTAGAATTGCCCCAGAATATTAACCCATAGCGTAATATGGATTCTATACATCCATGATAGGCCATTACGACGGTCTTGGTGTTTGCTATCTTAGAAAGCTTGAACATGACGTAAGCAGAGGAACATAACCTTTTGCAAAGCATCTCAGTATGAGATTTCCAATTCATTTGATAGTCAATTTGTACACCTAGAAATTTAATGTCAGAGACTGATTCAATTATGTCATTATTAATATCTAAAGTTACATTCGGTTTGTGAGTTTTTTGCCTAAAATGCATTATTTTTGTTTTATTAGTATTAAGTATTAGGTTGTTTAATTTTAACCAGTCATTAACATTTTTCAGAGCTACATTTATTTTTTGTTCGTAAGTGAGGATGTCATCACATTTGATTATGGCAGTACTATCATCGGCAAACATTATGATAGGGTGATCAATAACAGTTGATAGATCATTTATGTACACATTGAAAAACAAAGGTCCTACTATGCTGCCTTGTGGTACACCTACTTCCACATCTCTACAAACTGATGAAAATGTCTTTATCATTCCCGATTTACTACACAACTTTGTTATAACAGTATACTGTTTCCTGTTACTGAGATAAGATCTCATCAAATCATGTGCTATACCTCTTACACCGTATGAGTAAAGCTTGTCCAGCAGCAATCTGTGATCAACATGATCAAACGCGCTTGTCATGTCCATAAATATCGCACATACATGTTGTCTTTGATCAACAGAATTAATAACAGACTGTAACAAGTGATAAATTGCCATATTTGTATTTTTATCTCGTCTAAAACCATATTGCTCTTTACAAAATATGTTATATTTCTCAAAAAATTGGTAAAGATTGTCACAGATAATTCTTTCAAATATCTTTGAGATAACATTTAATTGGGCTATTGGTCTATAGTGTTTTATGTTAGTGTGTTCTCCTTTTTTATATATTGGCTTAACAATAGCAATTTTTAACGCATCAGGAAACACGCCGGAATCAAACATCAAATTTATCACATGATTTAAGGGGGATGCTAAATATTTAGAAAACTCCTTAACCAATTTAGTAGGAATACCATCTATTCCAACACTTTGCGTCATTTTTAATGATTTTATGGTTTTAAGTACCACCTCGATTGTACTTTGAGGCATAAATATCGAGTTAGACACGGAAAACCTCTGTGAATAAGAACGACCACTATTGTTAGCTTTTTGTACTGAATCCACGAAGTGATTATTAAATAAATTTGCCATTTTTGTTGGATCACTTACTTTTACACCATCTACATTATAAATTAGTTGCGCTGTTTCTGCAGGGAACTGATTTTTATTTTTGTTAATAACTTGCCATGCTGCTTTAGATTTATTAACAGATGTGCTGATATAATGGTTATTTTGTGAAAGTTGTGTGAGCTTTATAATCTTTTTATATCTTTGGGAATAAGTTCGGAGCAGATATTTATTTTCCTTGGTTGGACAAGATCTGTACCTCCAAAGCAGTTGTCGCTTTCGTTTACTACACAATCGAATACCTTGTGAGATCCACTTGGGGCTTTTATTAGATTTTATGGTCATTAATTTTTCAGGAAAACACAAATTGTGAAACAACATAACTGTCTCTATAAAAGCACTGTAAGCTTTGTTAACATCATTCGCTTCATATACATCACAAAAACTCAATGCCTTAAGAGCTTCATGAAATTTATTTTTATTTTCCTGGCAATAATCACGCCTACAAATACGCCAAGATTTAATTCGACACGTTTTGTTGACTGGACAGTGAAGGGTTTGTGATGTGTGATCAGACAATGCAAGTTCAGTTACCTCACTTTTACTGCCACGAACATTATGTGCAAAGTTATCTATGCAAGTCCCACTACTTAACCTAGTTGGTTCTCGTACTTCTAATTTCAAATTATAATTCAATAACAAATTCTCAAATTCAATGGACCATTTATTTTTCTTCAAAATATTAATATTAAAGTCACCACAAATGATAATATTTTTATTATTATTGCACAATTTATTTAATAGTAAGTCAATTTTATTCATAAATAATTCAATGTCAGAGTTAGGAGGTCTATAGATACACACAACGGTCAGAGATTCACGAGTCAAATTTATGGCACATGCTTCAATCACACCTTTAATACAGAATTTTGATACATCGATAACCTCGTAGTCAAAAGCATGACCAATCATAATGCATGAACCTCCCCTACAAATATCTCTTGTGTAGCTTGTAGCTAACTTATAATTGTTTACATTTAAATTACTCAAGTCCTCTTTGCGCATAAAATGCTCTGTAATGCAAAGTATGTCCACATATTTATTTTTTAAGGTCAGTTCATGCATTGCTACTGCCAATAAATCTGTTTTGTTTAAAAGTCCACAAATATTTACTGAAATTATACTTTATTGAAATTGACTTATTGAAAGCTTATTTGTTTCTTAGGTTTTCACGCACATCACTCATTAAATAAAACTAGTTTTCCACGGGTTACTGCACGAAACTTTATTTATTTATTGACGTTTCAAAAAATTGATTCCGACGAAGCAGCATGTAAAGGCTGCGTAACGTCAATAAATAAATAAAGTTTCGTGACCCGTGAAAAACTAGTTTTATTTATTGGAAGCTGTTTTGAATCATCCAATATTTTTTCCTATCAACCATTCAGGATATCTTTTAGCTGATGAGAAGAAGAATGGACGCAAGAAACTCATTAGCATTCAACAGAAGTAGCAATATTTACAAAAAAAAACATGTCGGTACCAATACAACGTCCACTTACATTTTTATTGCTGTGTCATACGGTATAAATCATCATCATCATCAGCCTAATAATGTTCTTCATCCGTCCACAGGCCTTCCCTATGGATGGAATAGGGAGATTGGGCCATAACCCATCACGCGGGCCCAGTGTGGATTGGCGGGTGCTAACGACTGCAGATGCAGCCGGAACCAACGGCTTAACGTGCCTTCCGATGCACGGAGGAACTCGAGATAGTAAATTTTTGGCCACCCATCCAATGACCGACGCCGTACGCGCTAACTACTTGCGCCATCGAGCTCCTGAAACGGTATAAATACAGTGTTCATATTAGTTATGTTTGTATGTTTACTTCTTTCTCTCATCATCCTTAGGTCTCGGAGACAGATGTGAGATTTAGTGGTAGTAGATGTGTAATAGTGTAAGCTAAGTACGTATTGTCTTTTCTTAACTTCATCAACATCATTAAAAACTACAACGCCAAATGCTATGCAGGTCTCCGCCAAAGATGAGATGACTTAACCGTTGTACTCGTAGCCTATCCGCATCTAGCAGCTTCCAGCGACTTATACAAAAACTAACTGACCTCTCTCTCTTTAAGAGAGGTAGGGCATAGCGGATTTACCGCTCGAATTGGAGCACCCATCTGGAGAAGTAACATCCACACAGTGTTGCCAGGTCCGACTTTTTAAAATCGAGTGGCGTTATAGAAAAAAACAGTAGATGTAGGAAAAGAGCTACAAGAAAAACAGTACATAGAGAGGGCAGGAGGAGAGAGCAGAGGTGTATTTGCGATTTGCACCCCCCCCCCCCCCCAGAATTGGCAAATCAAATCAAGATAAACACCACTAACGAATGTGTGTCTGTGGCTTCTAACGCCCCTCAAAGGTAGTTTTTTTGTAGACAATAACATTTATTTTATAATTATTAAGGTTACCTACATTATTAATAGACCCGTAGACTTTATTACCTTAATACTTTAAATGTAAAATGTTGAGGGTTAGGAATAAATGATTATTATTATATTATATTATTATGTACAAAAACAGTAGAACAGGAGAAATTTCATTCTCTTGTAAAATCTGGAGACCTGGCAACACTGCATCCACTTCACAGAAATCGTAAGAAGAATCACAGTAAAAACATAATACCTTTTGGTGGTCTTATGTTTCCGTATGTGAGTAAGGTTCTAGGGCTCCCGAGGGGTTTGGGTCAGGGAAGGCAACGGGCGAGCGATATTTTTGCATCTAATAGGCTATGGTTGATGGATATCTATGAGGAGCTCGATGGCGCGGGTGGTTAGCGCATTCGGCTGCGATCGTTGAAGTTAAGCAACTTTCGCAGTGGTCGTTCATTGGATGGGTGACCAAAAGCTTCTATCTTGAGTTCCTCCGTCCTTCGGAAGGTACGTTAAGCCGTTCGTCCCGGCTGCATCTGCAGTCGTTAGCACCCGCCAATCCGCACTGGGCTCGCGTGGTGGGTTATGGCCCAATCTCCCAATTCCATCCATAGGGAAGGCCTGTGCTGCAGCAGTGGGGATATTGATAGGCTGATGATGAGGCTATGGTGACTGCTTACCATCAGGCGGCCCATACGTTTTTATCCATCTCTTTGACGGCCAATCAGCGGAGAATCCACTATGCCCCTCCTGTCTTAAAAGCCAAGATGAGGTAGTTAAATAACGACCACTATAATATATCACAACACTTATGAAGCTCCTTATTTGTAACTTTTTAATTATGTCAGCTGTATAGATGTTGACATACTGAATTAAGAACAATGGCTTCATCAAATCATGTATTCGTAACTATAATATTGGTGCGGCAGTGATGAAAAGTCTCAACAGATAATGAATATAGAGTTAAATTGATCTACAGAGCGAGATGAATAGGTTGAACGCAATACCCATCTGCTCGTTCTCATATTGACTGACACGATTAAATTTTGTACAACACTAGAAAGTTCTTAGGTCTGAAAAAGTCCTAGATTGCATACTTGCGTACAGTCAGTTGCCAAATCATTAATATTCATAGTGTACCCAGCGGGTGTCTGCAATAGGTAGTTTTCCTTTAATCCATTATAGGCTGGTGCAGGCGTGCCTAACAAGATATGCGCGTGTTGTTTAATGTCAGCATCTTTAATCGTTGAATTGATTTTAAGCACTGAAATATTGCTAGTAAGGCGATAAAATAGGAATATAATTCCTTGGTGATCGTGTTTTAAGTATGATCAAAAATACTATAGCTATTTGGAATATCATCAACATATTTCAAACATTTTCATAAAAATTAAGAAGAATATTATACCTATTCTATGGCAACGTACAATCGTTCATATTAGTGATTGACAAAGGCCTTTTTTATTTATCAATTAACTAGCGGCCCGCCCTCGCTTCGCGTCGGTGTAGAGCTGAAGTGTAGACTATAGTTTTTGTTCTCAGGCTTGTATTATACACAATGACATTCATCTATGATTCTTCTTATACCTGCAAAGTCTCAGCCCGATCAGTTTAAAATTGCCAAAGTTTCATACAAACTTTCATTCCCTATTTTATCCCCTTGGGGGTAGAATTGATCAAAATCCTTTCTTAGCGGATGCCTACGTCATAACATCTACCTGCATGCCAAATTATAGCCCGATCCGTCCAGTGGTTTGGGCTGTGCGTTGATAGATCACTATGCCAGTCAGTCACCTTTGAGTTTTATATATATAGATATAATTCGCCACATGTTGACCACATAGAAGTCGTAGAAAAAGAAGTAGAAAAGTCACTATTGTGACTTCTTTAATAAGGCATTATTATACACTTTTAGGGAGGCAGATAAGACTTTTTAAGTATATGAACAACATTAATTCAAACTGTGCTTCAAACTCGGAATCTTTTTGGATTTGGAGCTGAAAGCAGGAGTGTTGCATTGCAGAAACCAGTCCTTAAGTCATAAAATAATTTGTGAGTAATTCTGTGAAAATTGCAAAAAATCTTAGAGCAATTCAATAAGTAAAGTATTCGACTGTGCTTGCGTATAAAGTAGGGCAGCATTACCATACTGTGATTATATTGAAATACTTAACATTATATCGGTTATCATGTTTAACACACTTATCCCGCAATTGATAAATAAAAAGACCTACTTATGGTTACACACTCGCCATGGTGTAAGTTAAAGGAGAATACATTGCACAAGTGGTTTGCGCCGGCCGCTAATTTCCTTGGGCAAATAGTTTTTTTTTGGGTGTGTATGTTGTTGGTCGCGGATGACCTTGACAGCGTCACCGGGTTTGGGGACGGCGAGATCCTAAGGGGACCTCAAGCCGAGAATTTGCGAGTGCCGCTAGAGGTATTCCAGGCGGATGGTATTTAAATAGAGATTTCAATACACCGCCAGCTTGCCGCCAGATATCTTTGGAGCACTATAGATTACAGCAATAATTAGTTACTTTATATACTTAAAACTTTATAAAATTTATTCAGTGTGAACTGTTATAACAGCTCCCGAAAGCTGAAAGCTACGCTACCAGTTCGTAAATCTTCGGTACTTAACTAGATGTGATGTAATCTGACAAGAAGCTTAGAAATTGCTGCTTTTCATATTTCGACGCCAAACTAAACATCACCTATATATTGCTGTGCTGTGACTGACTAATAGTATCGACATCTAAACAAATAAATAAGATAACCATAGACCTGGCGGTGCCTCTATTTCTTTAATAGTCTGCGCAGACAAGAGACAGTAATTGTCCGCGGACACTTTTGTCCGCCAAAGTAGATCGCTTACTTATTAATACTGCATCAGGTACAGGAGGAATTTCTTAGTACCCCGTATACAAAGCACACCAAACAACCGATAGACACACAGGACTAGTCAAGAGTATGCGGGTGTCCCCGAACAAAATAAAACTAATTTGTCTAGGCGCAGCAACGCACAGAGCGATCTATAGCCCGCGTTGCGCGCTTGATCTGATTTGAACAGATGGACCCAGTATTCTCTTTTAAAACGTCTCCTCATTTTCTTAAACTTCATGTTAATTACAACACAATGTAATCTGAGCATATTTACTTCCAAAGCCTGCGCTTTTCAAAATGTTCAAGGGACAAATGTTAGCACAGTGTGAGTCAGTGGCAAGTCCTTGGTAGACATATTCTTCACGATTCAGGGACTTTAGTACTCCCCGGACAAAAGTTCTTCGCCTGCGCAAGCATCAAAAACAGATTCAATCTCATTAGAAAATGCAGTTTTCAAATTAGCCTTGCTAACAAACTATTCTCGCGAATCTCACTACCAACTATCGTTTTAGCATAAATTTATGCGGATTTTAAGTTCAGCCAATTAAAATGGATTAAGTTTGCAATTTGCATGAATCTCCCGAGGAGATGTGAAGTTGGCAATTATTGTCGACAGCTCATAATTCAAATTATCATCCTTCTTTACATATCAGTCTATACATTTATAAAAGTCAGATTGGACTATCAATATTTTAATTTTTATACGTTATCACAACAAAAAAAGGATGTGTTTGTTTTTAGAAATAGTGATTTTAAACTAATGTTTTAAATGTTGCCCTTTTTATTTAATATTTTTAATTTAGAAATTTCTCATTCTTGTAACATTTAGTTTATATAAATAAGTTTAGTTATTGTTTTTCAATATTCATGATCGTACGTTCGAAATTAAGCAGAACAAATGATTAAATAGTGTATAGGAGACGTCTATTACTAATATATACACGTAGTATTAGCTGATTATCAGTTAATACTACGTGTGTATAATAGTAATAATAGATGTGTATATATTGCAATAATCGTGTATATATCATAATAATCGAAGTGCATAGAACTGTAGATGAGACAAAATCTATAAAGTTTGTACGTGATCATAAAATTTCAAGCTTGTAAATGTTATCTTATGTTAATGCTATCGCAAGAAAGTGGGATCATCAAATTTAATCAAACTTGAAAATAATGAAATTCTCAGAGAGCGGCCGTTACACATCGTTTATTAATGAAAGTATTTCATCCAAGTATTAAAGGAAAGCTACAAAGTTGGATGGTGACTTATATTTGAAATCATCTACAAATTGCGTTAGACGAGTACCCAGAATGTATCATGTAGCACTTGCCCGCTCGTTAGTTTTTAATGAAAACCTCTTTATATTCGACTGTGGGAGTTCCAGTTCTACAGGTTAAAACGGACCAGTGAGAAGTTTCGTGGTGAAACGAACGCCATTTCACCACGAAAACGAGCCTAACTACGCACCTGCAAAACGGTGGAGCTAATAGAAACGCTTTCAAAAATGTATATAGGTGACCTTTTCTAAGGACCGGTAGTGAAAGAAAATCTCTGAAGGCGACACCTGGTAAAAGCTTTCTATGCATCTAGTAAAATTTTGTCAAAAGTAATGGAAACTTTCGTCACTATTGTATCCACATAGTAGTATGGTAAAGCGAATTTTTGTCTCGCCCTATTGGAGCGGCCATTTTGGCGGGGTTACCTCTACTTTACATAAATCCATACCTAGCGCAACACTACCTTTTGGTGGTGTTGTCAATCAATCAATCAACAACTCAGACTCTCGCAGTTACCTTCACTTTACAAAAGACCATACCCAGTAACATAACACTACCTTTTGGTGGTGTTGTCAATCAATCAATCAGCTCAGACTCTCGCAGTTACCTCCACTTTACAGAAGACCTTACCCAGTAACATAACACTACCTTTTGGTGGTGTTGTCAATCAATCAATCAACTCCAGACTCTCGCAGTTACCTCCACTTTACAGAAGACCATACCCAGTAACATAACACTACCTTTTGGTGGTGTTGACAATCAATCAATCAGCTCAGACTCTTGCAGTTACCTCCACTTTACAGAAGACCATACCCAGCAACATAACACTACCTTTTGATAATGTTGTCAACCAATCAATCAATCAACTCAGACTCTCTCAGTTACCTCCACTTGACAGAAAACCAAACCTAGTAACATAACACTACCTATTGTTGTCAATCAATCAATCAATCAGTTCAGACTCTTGCAGTTACCTTCACTTTATAAAAGACAATACCTAGTAACATAATACTACCTTTTGGTGGTGTTGTCAATCAATCAGTCAGCTCAGACTATCGCAGTTCACTGCTGGACACAGGCCTTTTCCAATTTGCGCCATAATACCCGGTTCTCCACCTTCCTCATCCAGCCTGATCTAGGCGGCCTCATGAAATCGTTGGTTCGTCTAGCTGGGGGCTTCCTTCATCACGCTTGCCGTTATGCGGTCTCTACTCAAGGACTCGTCTGCTTTAACGTCCACCGCTCCTTCGACACATATGACCAGCCCACTGCCACTTCAGTATACTGATCCTGATGTTTTTATAATTAGGTGAATAAGGTCCAAATATATGAGTTTAGGGGACAAAGTGAGTATGAATGGAGTGGCAAACTTTTTTACCGCATCAGCTACCTTAACGACTAGATTCCACCTGCACTTAACGTTAGATGGAGTGGGTAATTTGCTGCGTCAAAAGTTTCATTGTTTTTCCTAGGTAAGTACTTACAGCAACATTTTCTTACTATTGGTTACATGAAGCTTAGTTTCCATTACTTTCAATAATCAAAGACACTGCTGAATTTGGGGCTTCATTTGATCTTGGGAAACGAAATACGACGATTTTGCCCGTATTATTTTATTGTCCTTGTACTTTTGATTAGCCTCATTTCTTAAATTTTAATTTTGAATCCCTAGCGAATGTCAAAATACGCGATGTTAAACAAATGTGTAAACGGCCGAATCTTTCGATTGTGTGCATTTAGAAATTTGATGTTTCACTGCCACTCTTGGGCTTGTGGACTGTGTGGAATTAGACCTTTTATTTTTATTGCTTCAGTCCAAAGGCTTGTGGAGATCAATATTTGATATTAATTTCAGCTTGATTCCTCCATGCATTCTAGAGATAATGGACCTTTACAGACTGACAGGTGGACGGATAACGAAGTGATTCTTTAAAAGGTTTCGTTCTTTTTGATATACGAGGCGGAACAAATTACTTCACCCCACCTGATGGTAATGTAAGTCGAGTCCGGTCGCGAAGATAGATGATGCGACAGAAAGGGTGCCGCTGCAGTCATCCTCACATTGCCGGCCCGAAGCGAATACCTTACCTTGCGGAGGCCATCAAACGGTAGAGTAGTGATTTTACGGAAACCAAAAACGAATCAGGACAAAATGAATTCGGGAAAATTCGAATGTATCGCAACCCTAGTTCTATCAAAGTTTATGTCTAGTCGCCTAGGATAGTTTGCATAATGGCCTGATTTTATCGTATTTGATGCAAACTCCGCATTCTGGTATAATGGCGCTGTGATTAACTATTGTCCGTATCTGGTCGCCCATTTATAAGTTGTTGATGTTTCAAATGGCTCTCAGGTAAATTATATAATGCTATATTATTAAATGTGCGACTAGTTTTACCTTTAATAAACTTAAATTACGATCGATCTAACGCAACAGCAACGATCAAATTTGTTCTAAATACCCTTGATTTGATCCTTATGGTATGAATTTATAAACTGGTGTTAATTTTCTGATAGTACACAGACAAGTGATTTGCATTGTATAGATTCGAAGAGCCTTAGTACTACTTATTCAGGAAGTTCAAAATTACAAGCTTTTTGACTAAACTGTAACAAAAATGAGAAAAAATATTTTTATTTTTTAAGTCGAATGCACTGACCATTATGCTACTGCGGCCCTGATGTCCGTGTGAAATTCCTACTAGCCTTTCTTATGCTGCAAGCCAGCGCCATCTCTTCGCATTGTAGGTAAACCACAATGTAAAATAAATACTATTACAAGTATTAAACATTGGAAGAAGAAATGGCAATTATAGTAACTGCTATATGCTTTAATATTTTTTTTCTAGCAATATTTTAATTAGGTTTTTAAACATCAAGCAGTTACATGCTTAAAAATACACAAAATAACTATAATTACTATTTCTTCTTTCAAATGATTAATAATTGTAAAGGTATTCATTTGACATTGTGCCCTACCATGCGAAGAGATGGCGCTGCCTTGCAGCTTAAGAAAGGCTAGAAAGAATTTTTTGAATCAGGGCCGCAGTAGTCTAATTGGCAGTGCATTCGCCCAGATAACGAAGGGTTCGAGTCCCGTCTGCTGCCTGGTCCGCGTGAAGTTTATTCTAGTAAAATTTTCATGAGAAAGTATGTTAATAATTATACGGGCCCTGCAGTCTGCATCTGCAGTTGCCAATCCGCACTGGACCCGCGTGGTGGGTCATGGTCCAATCTCCCTATTCCATCCATAGGGAAGGCCTGTGCCCCAGCAGTGGATACATTAATAGGCTGATGATGATGACATCAATGTTACTGGTGAGAATCGAATTCGAAAGGCGTAAACATAATGAACTTATCGAATGGAAACGTTAAATCGTCATTTGTTAATTAATTTTGATTTCGTTTTAAATCACACGGAAATGAGCGATTTGAAGTTCCGTTCTCATCGAGACTTTATGATTTATGTCGATTTATCATTATAATGATTTATCGATTATTACGAGATAACCGGTACATGTGCTTAGATGCTTATTAGTTTGATTTACAAGATACGTAGTGTACTCTTGACTGTCCTGTCTTGAGTCAGACTAACACATCAAACCTTCCTCATGTTGGTTTAAGAAAAAAAAATCAGTTTTTGAATGAAGAAGCCTATTTGACAAGGTACGATAAATTGTTTCTTAAAGGTTTCAGTAACATTGTTCAGTTGTATGTCGGAATTGAATATATAGATTCATTGAAACGAATTGTCGGCGGGCGATCCTTAGTTGATTCGGTTTGTTTGTTGGCAAACTGAAATTGGCAATCTTCAGTGAATTAGTTGTGATGTGAAAAATGTGATGCCATTTATATTCATAAATGAAGTGCGTTTTCAAAGTGAAACGTTTTAAATTTTTTCGTTCATCTTTAGCAATTCGCATTATATTTTAATTGTTATTAAAAATATCTACTAAGCGGGCGGCCCTGGTTCGAATTGCAGCCAAGGAAGGATTCTTTTAATAACTTTTTAAAACTTTCATTAACATCGTCATAGACGCCATTTTTTAACTCTAATAGATACTTGACATATTTAAAGATTGTATATTGCTCTGCTGCTTCTAGAAACAAATACTTACTTGAGAAGCGCCCGTCTGGTGAAGTAACCTCCACCTTATGGACATAACGATATTAAATACTCTTTGACGCATGCGTTTTAATTAAGACTTTATGTGGTATGCATTAAAGGTGACTTTATAATGCCTCATATTGTTTTGACTACGCGATCATCTACGGAGCTCCGTGGATCGTCTAATGTAACTTTGGACAGATTTCGGGCATTACTTTGTTCGTGTTGGTGTATTTAGGGTATTAAATATCGTTGGACAGACCACAGTAAAATAACACTACCTTTGGTGGTGTTGTGTTTCTGTCGGTGAGTAAGGTTCCAGGGCTCCACGGGGTAGGGGATTGGGTCAGGGTAGGCAACGGTGCCATTTGATAGTTTTGGCATCGCAAGCGTCTTTAAGCTTTACCATCAGGCGGGCCATACGCTTGTTTATCACCCTTAATTTTAACGTTAAAAAATAATCTTAATATGGACAATAAAATCAAAAGCTTAAGAGCCCTTTTACAAAATTGCGCCGCTGCTGCCGTACTGAATATATTGCATTTTACGAGTGATGTTTCGAGTCTTATAAAATAATTATCTCTTATCTATTAGACAAGTCCGTCCCTCCGTCTATGGTGCTGTTTCAGCGGCCAAACCGTAAGAGATAGATAAAGAGAATATTTAAGTTATAAGTTAAGAATAGTCTGATAAGACTACAAACCGGATTTGAGTAACGTAGCACTTCCGATTTTCGAGAAATCACGAATTTCAAACGAATACACACTAAATCTCCGAGGTTCTCAATTAATTAAATACATTTTTTTTGTAAATCAGGTTTTGGTGAACATTTGGTTCACTGGTTTGCTAGTTAATAAACTAGTTATGAAAATATATACATACTTCAGTAGTTCAATGATGGTAAATTAGTTTTATGAAAGTTTTTGATTCTAGATTAGATTAGACTAGATTCTATTTAATTCAATATCAAAATACGAGGTAAACCTGCATCATTTTTTGGGAAAACTCACGGAGGTTAGATGTTTTTTTTTGATAATTAATGAGATGAAAAATCAAAATTCTAATACATTATGTTACAACAAAAACATTTTTCTGATATCGTAGTAATTAATTTGATCTAATTTATTGAACATTATTGAGAGATTGAGGCGTTTGAATTTGTGCATATTATCGTTTTTTCCGTGAACTAGCTGCAGTAGAACGATCAGTACAAAAAAATGAAAATAGTATTTGCAAATATTCTACATTAACATGCAATAACAAGAATAAATCTACTGTTTACTTCTATTGGAAATAGTCAAAATCTTTTCTAAGGGGGTAAACGAGGCGCTCAAAAATTACGATTTTATGCAAAAAATGTGAAAGGGCTCTTAAGGCAACCCGTACAAAAACTGCTCTTATCAGCAACTTTTGCAAATTAAATCTTGTTTGTGCTATGGTATGGAGCCTTTTAAAATTGTAAGGGACCCTTTGTGCGCGAGTTCGACTTCATGACAAGTTTTTATTATAGGCGGTGAAATTTCTTCTTCTAGTTTCATAATATACTTATTTTCACTTTTGCACAATAAACTATTCTTAAACTCATGTTTTGGAGAATATAAAAGAAAATATATTTATGTAAAACATCTTCAAGAACAATAATGACAAAAACAAGTACAATTTGAAATGTAACCTGTTTTCTTTTGGCGCGGCTTTCCTCGTGTTTAAACCTAGAGCATTTTAAAAGAATGTACTTATACCGATATTATTTTTGTCTACATGACCAGGGTGTCGATTCTGCTTAGTTATAGGACAAATACCTAGTGTTTCATTCGTTTTGTTTTTTATTAGAGTTGATGATACTATAACACAAAATTATAAACGAATTTGCATACTCGTTTGTCATAGTTATGTATTTTTTTTTATTTATATGTTTTGTACAGACAATTTTAGATATTTTGTTTTTAAGTTTTAGTAGCGGAACTGTTTCAAAATGCGATACCTGCAATTGAACTACTATTGAGATACGATTATTACATTACCTTAGCAGAATCGACACCCAGGATCGGTTAAGTGGCCAGCTCAACACAGTCATGTTTTCTTAGCATCTCTGGAGTATAACTCCCGCGTGTCGTGAAGAAATTTAACTTTGTGTATGTTTTACATTAGTTTGGCCATCGTTCCGCGAAATTAAAGGTGGCAATTATGCATGCTACACCCAATTCTCCATTGCCTATTTGATCATACACTTTGTATGAGTATAAGGTATACATATAATAAAGCATCTATACATATAATAAAATGGTAGGAAAGTCGAAACTGCATATTGAATATTTTTTTAATAGAATAGTTGGGGTGTGATCTACAATCGATACCGAAGCCAAAAATATAGTTTTTAGATTTTTTGTCTGTATGTATGTCCGGGATAAACTTAAAAAGTACTGCATAGATTTACTTCAAAGGTACGAATATTATTAAGAAGTCGGGTCAACATATAGGCTACATTATATCGCCTGCGAGGAACGAACAGTGAACCTTTATTTCTAACTAACTCCACGCGTACAAAGTCGCGGGCGGCCGCTAGTAATTAATAATATAAAGAACCACAGTTATTTTACGATTTTAAACCGACTTTAAAAATGTGGAAGTACTGAATTCGACTGACTATATGATTTTTTTTTTATGTTTTTCATGATTCTCCCGTCAATTTAGGGCCGATTTTTAAAATTAATTTTGTAATCGTAAGGGTATACTTCCGCGATGGTCCCATATAAGAATTATCATGATGTGACCAAGGACTTCGGAGATATAGAACGGAACTTATCGTAGGATCATAGCAGAACGTTGTTATGAGTAATATTGCTTTGTTAAGTCATGTTGTTTTTTTTGTTTCCTCCCAGGAGGGGGTTTGAAATCCTCATGGATACCCTACAGTCGGCTGTAGGATTATGTCCGATTCTTACTAACTAAAACGCACCCGTGGAGGAATTTCTATTGCCATAGGGGCCTTACAGGCTTCATCTGATACGATCAACCCCTAAGAAGTGGATGATGCAGCGCTGCCTTAGTAAATACTACTGCATAGTGCGCTTAGAGGACGGATGCACTCTGATGTGCACCCGTATCGGTTTGAGACTGAGCGACTAAAGTGCTCTAAATGGCTAACCACTAATAAGGAAGAGGAGTGGGGGGGTTGTCACATCGACCCTCCCCGCTATCACTTTTAAAGATTAAATATATCGTATCGTACCGTTAATAAATATACCGTAATTTCATGACCACATAGAAATCGGTTTCCAGAAAAGATAAATGAAGACGTATGGCTGTATACTAACAGACCGCCAGGGACAATAGAAAATTTAAAGTGGTGTCATTGGCTTCATGTTTGCATATCATAATGTCAGAGTTGGTTAGATAGCGGCCCACGCGCTGTCCAAAGCATGAGAGGCGGCGGAAACTTAATATTGACACTTTAATATACCACTCTAAAGTGTAACTGCTGAGAAAACTAATAAAACTGGTTTTCTTGTAGTAAAAAAGTTTATTTAACTGTACAAACTAATAAAAATAATAAAATTATTGAAAATAACCTTTAAGAAACAGTCAGTAGAGAGGTGTGTAACGGCAACAGGGGTCCATTCGCCTAATGGGATTGCTTTGGAAAACGCTATCGCTTACGATTTCATTTTGTTATTTCTGACCGCCGAAGGTTTTTAAATACCACACGCTCATTTTCTTTTATATTGTTATTACCAATGCAAAAGAAAAAAAAAGAGCGCGAGTCATTTGAAAACCTCAGGCGGCTAGAAGTAATAAAATGAAATCGTAAGCGATAGCGTTTTCCAAAGCAACCCCGTAGGCGAATGGCCCTCAGTAACGATATTGAACATCGTACACGAACGCGTTCATACGCGTTAAGCAAAATGAGCATAAAATATACTTTTCAGCGATCACAGTTACTTTCATTAAATAAAAATGCAGGCGTCTACCTATTTCATACATACACTATACCTATTTCCATATATTAGTAAAGTTTCATGTGTACTCTTTTGGGTACAAAATCCTAAAAATATGTATGTAAAGAACGTGCCATACTACATTTAGTTATCTTTGCCTTCTCCTCTAATAAGTTACACCATAATCCTTGTGAAATAACTGTGTTATAAGTCACTGTTTGGAGGGGAGGTAAGCTGGCGAACGCGTTACGAAGAGTGTGATCGGGCGAGGCGAACGGGAGTTGAGTGGGGGATATAAGCAAAAAAGAGCAGTGAGCGCGTACATTTCTTTCTCTCTTTCTCTTATAGCTAGTTAATGAAATATGTATATGTACATACATGTATATATTCTATACACACATATATGTATATACATACAGATGGAGCTAAAGCAGTTTCACTTCAGTCGTGTGGTCATAAGCACACTCGTTTTTTTTTATAGCTAGGTAAACAGATGTCTCAACCCCACCTGATGTTAAGTGGTGGTAAAATCCAGACGCGAAGATAGCTTCTGCAGCAGTTATGGACGACTGCCACACCAACCATCCTCACCTTGTCAGCTTGCGGAAATGCTTCTTTACACCTCTCTTAAAAGACCACAGATTGTAGAAGTTTCAATTGCATGTATTTATGCCACTATTCATATTATTATATTAGATTACTAGCATCATTACACCTAAACATAAGTGTGCCTACACTTCTTTTCTTTTTTTAAAAGATGTAGATAACAGTATAGGCTTTTGTGACTTACACTACACTCGAAGCCAAGACAACTCGCCGACGACCACCATATACAGACAAATCAGCGGACAAAAGCTTAGTAAAACAAAGTAGGCAGGTATCACTTTCTCCTCCCCCAAGATAGGGAGCTGTTGCGCATGCACAACTGTTCATCATATGCTTTTTGTCAAATCAAAATTGGAACGAGTAGTAAGTATCGAGTGAAAGTGTATCCGATAAAATATCGAATTATTGTGCATCGAAACTCCGATCGCTGTTAGTACGTTACGGGGAATCGTTCGTTTGAATGGAATGTTTTTTTTTTGAAATAAATTGACAGTATCTATTTTGGACGTGACGAGTATTTCGATTTTTTCCGATTTAAACGGGTCGCTGACACGGTTTTTGTATCTTTGTGTCCGCACAAAATAATGCAAACATTGAAAAATTTAAGCTTTGGAAATTGATTCCGCCAATTTGTGACCTTATGACGAATTCCGAAAACTAGCGGATGATTTGAAAATTAAATAAAGTAACAACATTATTAAAATCCATCGCGATGTAAAGACCGCTTTGAATGCAAAATGTTTGTCGTCTTATTAAGTTTTTTTTTGACGTGACAACGTCTTAAATTAGGTTGCGGCTGGGAGTCACTTATGAAAAAGTGTAACGCTCGGTAACGTTACGATGAGTTTAAGTTTACATGTACAATGTTTTAGTAAACAAAATATATTTCTATAGTTAAAATTTGTGCAATTCTTATTTTCATTCAATTCCTTGTTCCTATTGTGCAATTTAATTATATTCATATCAATAAATATTCTACCGAGAAAAAGACGTTGTCACGTAAAATCTTCGCCCGTAAAACCGACTTTACAGGCAACCATTTTTTTACTGACATTGACAATGAATAACAATTTATCATGGATAACTTTACTCGATTAGTTACCGTTTTTTGCGGCCATATAACGAAACTTAACGTTTTTGACGTGACAACGTCTTAAATTAGGTTGCGGCTGGGAGTCACTTATGAAAAAGTGTAACGCTCGGTAACGTTACGATGAGTTTAAGTTTACATGTACAATGTTTTAGTAAACAAAATATATTTCTATAGTTAAAATTTGTGCAATTCTTATTTTCATTCAATTCCTTGTTCCTATTGTGCAATTTAATTATATTCATATCAATAAATATTCTACCGAGAAAAAGACGTTGTCACGTAAAATCTTCGCCCGTAAAACCGACTTTACAGGCAACCATTTTTTATCCTATTCCAATGTTACTATGCAAGTATAAAGTTACAACAGTTAAGTATCTATCCGTAGAATGAGATTATCAACAAAATCTAAAGAAACGATCAAACTAAACTAGTTAACAATATTTTCTTTTCTTCGTAGGTATATATTCTATTATTTTCTTATTCAATATCATAGGAATTATTGCGATTAATAAAAAGAATCTTTGGTTTTGCTATCAGCATGCTGATCATAAAACCATTGGAAACCTTATGTCGTACATCCTAAACAGACCTATTTCTTTATCATACAAGGCATAACGATAAGTCAACGTCACACCGGATAGGCAATAGCGAAATTTATTGATCCATAGATATTCCAAAGAGACCAGACTTGGCCAGATCTATTGACGTAAAGAGACGTGAATCTCCGATGGACCGTATACAGACAATAAAGATAGCTACAATCGTGACTCCTGTACAAATCGCTGGCTTTGATCTAGCCGAACCTCCATTCTATCTATACCATTGTATATCCGAGTTATTAACGGAAATCAAAAATGGACATTAGCCACATCAAAGCTTGAAGTTTTAATTGGACAATGCCAGTAAGCTTTCGGGTGCTATATTTAAAAGTTGTTTGATATCTCCTAACCAACCTAACTGTACCATGTTTTCCTGTTTCGTTATAAAACAGATATGGAATTGTTACGGTTAGTTTATGTCGAAATTATAATTTTGACGGCGCGGCGGCGCCAAGTCTTTGAAGTGCTCCGGGGACGTCTCTGTTCTGGTAAATCACATGCGCAAGATAAAAGGAAATGTGAGATTCATGATTTTTTTGTAATAGGCCCATTTTTGGCATAAAAAATCTTGATGGCACAAACTATTCTGTTTTATAATCCTAGTGTACAGTATAAATGACATGGCTCTCTTTGTTGACGAGACAAATGCAAAAAGTATTTCAATGATAAAGAAAAAATCACGATGCTTTAAGTGGTAGCGAGTAAAATAAAAATACTAGAGTTATTGTAGTAAAAACCCAATCATTTTTAGGAAACTGTAAGTGTCTAACACGTATTTAACAACATCAACAACTATAAAAGAACAAGTAACGCACTTCATGAGAACAACGAAAGTGTAATAATGAGATACCTATACCTCGGGCCATCGACGACACTAAACCTCAAATTGGTTCTTTGGTTCTCGTTTGACATTCAACACTGCATATCAGGAAGTATCCGTTTCGTTGCGTAAAACAAAATCTTAACAACTCCCATATAAAGCTCAGTATCAATCGCACCCGTGCTCGGAAATGGAAGACTTTATCGGAAGCTGCGAAGACTTTGTTGTACTCAAAGCTAACACAGATAAAGTCCACTTTACTTTGTGGAGCAGCCGCTATTGTATACGCGAACGCTAGATCACATCTGATTATTTCTTACTGACAAGCAAATTAGCTGATTCCTTTGTCTCGTTCGAACGTATTAACTTAGATTGTAGGAGTCCAGATAAGGGGACCAGATGTGGTGTTCAATTAAGCATTTCATTCTGTCGTACTTATTGCGATACAAGCTCGTTACTCAATGGTGTAATGGAACTTTCTTTAATCGACCATGTATTGTGCTTTGACTTTCTCGACCGCCGAAATAATTAAGCAAATGACGATCAATTATTAAATAAGGCAGGTGCTTTTGTATCCGATATGTTTGGCTGGAGCACTGTTTGCTTCTCTTTGTTGATGTGGAAGTGAAATTAGCACCGTCATCAGTCAGCTGATTGGTAGACTTCTTAAACAAAAATGAGTGGGAAATGTGCTGGACTACAGCGTCTCAAAGGCAATTGTGTTGTCCTTCAATGTATGACCTAGGCTACATACCTTTTGCACCGTGGTGGCATTGACATCGCCCGCTACAATACATCGCATGAATTCAAGATACCAAAATACTAAGGATAACATTACATTCATCCGCAAGAGAGTACGCAGCTGCCATAACCAATAGACGTTTACGATACCGTGCATTCACCCGCACATTGCCGACTCTTATCTCATACTGAATACCTCGAGGGTCTGAAAACCAAACGTTATTATTATTATTTACTATATTTCCAACTCGAGGAGCTCGATGGCGCAGGTGGTTAGCGCGTTCGGCTGCGATGGTTGAAGTTAAGCAACTTTCGCAGTGGTCGATCATTGGATGGGTGACCAAAAACTTCTATCTCGAGTTCCTCCGTGCTTCGGAAGGCACGTTAAGCCGTTGGTCCCGGCTGCATCTGCAGTCGTTAGCGCCCGCCAATCCGCACTGGGCCCGCGTGGCGGGTCATGGCCCAATCTCCCTATTCCATCCATAGTGAAGGCCTGTGCCCCAGCAGTGGGGGCATTAATAGGCTGATGATGATGATGATGATATTTCCAACACTCACATTAATTAGCGTAGCCCAAAGTAAACTTGTGTTGTGGGATACTAGGGTAAAAATAGCCATGACTGGAGTACGAATGCTCGCATTCATCACACAAACATCTGCCCCACCGGAACTCGAACCCGGGACCTCTCGAGTCGGCGATACTTTGATACCCGGCGTACATTTGATGACCGTGGGCGATTGGTATGGTACCAATCGCCCACGGAGGTCATCAAACTACAGAAACACCAACGAATTATGTTATTTAGCCTTATCTTCTGTAAAATGAGGACTGGTTCCTGAGACGGGCGTTCTAATTCTAGCGGAAAATCCGATATATCCTCTTAAATATCCGCTTATTTATTTATCATTAGGTTTTCAATGTTGTAGAAAACATTAATTTTATAATTATGATTATTAAAAGTACTTAATTATGCGTCCAATATTTTCAATTACTTTTAATTATCCACTTATCCACCTACGCAATCTTGACTGTACAGTCGAAAAAATACATCGTCTGCCACCTTCAAGCTTTAATCGCTTAACCACTGTGTACATTGTAATTACCCCTTAATTTAAAAATTAACTACTCCTAATGTTGACATCTTACTCTAAGTAATCTCTAATTGGTTTATTGATGAAATAAAGAGGCCTTGTTTTGCTTACTTCTTTTATTAGCGATGCAACTGGGGTTCATGATTTCTCGAGCTTTTTAATTTCTCGGGTCTCGAGAATTCTCGAGGCTAATTTCACGAGGCTTCTCGGGTTGTCGAGAAATTTACATTTACGTACGTTTTTTCATATTATTTGGTTCTAATAACTTCAACAAATTCAGTGGTTGTCCTCTCAAATAAAAGTATCCAATTAATTTTAAAACTTTTATTGATTATGTTTAAAAACATTAATCTTATGCATAAGCTATTTAATTTTAAAAAGTTACGGAAATAATATTATTCAGTCTCATAATTATGCTATTAAATATCTCACCAACCCGCTAGTATTTGAACCTTTGCAATCAATGGTTTTTGGGCACTTGAGGCATTGCGCATTTGCAATTCCTTATTTTTTTTTTAATATTTCCATACTTTTGATCTTTACTGTTATGACGTTTCGGTAAAATCTATAACAAGCGAAATTCAAATTAATAATAAGCCATTGGAATAATATTTTGGAGTACAACACAACTGGCAATATTCGTCTCAAAAAATTAAAATGACACATTAATTAATTTCAAATTACTTACATAACAAAAGAAGGTACATGTTTTCTTGAGTTCTCGACTTTTCTCCAGATTTTTTTTCCCTCTCTCTCTTCTCGGCTCGAAAATTCCCGAATGAACCCTAGATGCAACCCACAGGAGTAATTTATAAAGAATACAAACGTGCATTGTGACTTATTTCATATTTATATCTTAACTCGGTTTAGTTGCATTTGCTGATTACCTTGGTAATCAGAATATTCAATGTACCGTATCGAGAAATTACCTCTGTATGTACAGACCTCCACAGTGAAATAATAACTATCATTTGATAATGTTGTATTCCCGACGTTAAGTAAATAAATAAATATTACCAATACTTACACCGATTAGCCTATCCCCAAAGTAAGCACTGTAAGGCTTGTGTTATGGGATACTAGGGTAACGGATAGAATACATATATTGTACATATATAAGTATATTTATATAGAAATACATATTAAACATCCATGACTGGGGCACAAGTGCTCGTATTCATCACATAAACATCTGTCCCACCGGCATTCGAACCCGGGACCTCTTGAGTCGGTGACACCATGAAACCCGGCGTACAAACCACTCGGCAACGGAGGTCGTCAAACTAATATTACAGAGCCTGGGTTTGTTCTCAAAAAGCAGGGAGGTGCCAAAAGTGCCATATTTCTACAGCATGAACTACCTATCTCTAAACTCGACTCCACTTAAACCTTAATATCAGCTGGATTATTTTATTTTAGGCCTTGTATTACTAAACACTTTAGTGTATTGTGTCGGATGTTACTTGATACAGTTTGAACCTTCGTGCGCTTTTATCAAGTAACAATAAGAGTAATTTTCGGTTGGCAACCGTCCCAATGGCTATGGTCTCGACTGTACAGTACGCAAGAACTGGGTAACCAATTGAAAGTAAGAAAATGTGATTGAGTTTCATTATTAGCAACATCATTACAATAAAAAATACAACAATGAGACCATTAATTAAGAAATAAAAATTAACTCCTACAGCAACAATATGAATTGCGTAGTGGAAATCGGTAAAGGGGCGAGAGCTCTTAACCCGAATACCAACAATTTCTGTAAACAATATCGCAGTTAGACCATAAAGGTACGGGACCGTCACGACACAGCCACACATGACCCTTGCTTTTACCCAGCGCCCATTGAAAGTGATCTCTGCGGGAAAGCACCAGTAATTGTATGGAATTCACTTACACCTATATTAAGATACGCAGTATCGTATAATTGTGAGAAATTGTCGACCCACCAGTCTTTCACGTTGTTTATTGTTCATTCAAGCATACTGTTAATTAGTATAAAAATGGATTTGTTCCCGCAACGAAAGCCACTTGACCGCTGAACATAAAACGAGCGATGAAATGTTCGAGTTAACCTCATTTTGTGATGCGTATTAATTCACAAAAGTTCCTTGGAATCGATCAATCAAGGCCGTTGTAATTATTATCGGTAGGTAGTTAGGTACCTGTAAATACCGTTAATGCTCCAAAAAGAAATCAAATTCGATTTTTCACTTTACTTAATCATTATTTTTATACGTGGCCATTTTGGCCATTAAGGAGTATAAGATTTTTGCTTTAAGTTTGCATAGAAAGAAGTGCAGAAATGAAGAATATAATATTAACAATGCATTAAAATACATTAAATTAATAAAACAACAGACTACCACGCGTTTCACTAATTTATGAACTTTGACAGAAGAACTGAAGAATCTCAATACAGTTCAAACTTGACTAATATCGACCTACAGTACCTTTAAATAGTAAATATATGCATTTAATTTTAGAAACTCTTTAGGTGAAACTATTAGTTCAAGAAACAATGAATGACTCAATTACAATGTCACTGCATTAAAGTAATTCCAATATACTCCACGTGAAACAGCAATCTAATAAATGTTTTGTAAAAGGATTCCTACCATTACTCCTTAATAGCACAGATTGTAAGTCTAAATGCTGTGCTAAGCTTTCCCTTGGCGAACCTTTCCTGGCTAAACTGGTAGGTATTTAAATGTGAATGCAAATGAAGAAAACATTCTACTCGTATATTTCCACAACGATCGTCACGATGACAGCCAATGTTGTGACAAAACGGAGACGTGGACACGTATGTTGACAACATGGTAATGTCAATTAGATTTGTAACTTTGTTCAAAATTAAACCTTATTCTGATAGAACAAGCACTACTGATTTCTAGAAAGAACCCTTCAATAGTGATATTAATATTGCCTATTTATTTGACGAACATCTGAATGATTCTGATGCTTATCAAGGTGATTGTGATGTAGCAGAGATCGATATTGAAAGTGAATGTGCAACTGTACATTCAGTGTCGAAGAAATCATAAGCCGATATGATTAAGATGCACCTTCTCACAGCAGATGTTATCGATGTTAGGTAATCGACTTTTAATGGAATCAATATCAATAAGTCGGTAAGTAATAAAACGAAAGGTCTACATTCATAAAACTTTATGTTAAATAAATATGAATACATTTTGACTTAATAATTTGTTTATTACAAAATGAATCATATTACGCAAGAGGCCAAGATAGTGTTGTAGTTGTTAAGCAAATCACAGAAACTCTCGTGTAGACACTTATCGCAGTATTTATGGATGCGGCGCAGAAGGCTATTGGTGTTCCAGGAACAGAATTTCTGACAGAATAAACAACAACACAGAAAACTTACGACCACACTTATACATTGTAAAGTCATATATTTCACCTAAGTCACTATGAAATGTAGAATTTAATTCAATAATACGGAGTACCACCCAATATTTTATTGCCTACATCGTAGTAGACAATGTTATAATCAAATAATAAATCTTATTTCGTGCAAGGAGGAGATTAGCACAGAGATCTTACCATTTTAATTGATGTTTCTCAGTGTGCTATTAATTATAACGAATGTGTGTTAAAGTCAGTAAGTTTTAAACTAGGTGTTTTTATGTTTTTATTTATTTTTAAGCATTTAACAGCTAGATGTTTAAATCTAAAGAAAAGTATACTAGAAAAAAATCCACGCGGACCAGGCAGCGGACGGGACTCGAACCCGCACCCTTGCAATCCGGGCGAATGTACTGACCATTATGCTACCACGGCACTATTCGCCGCGTCAAAATTTTTCTAGCTTAAAGCTGCAAGGCAGCGCCATCTCTTCGCATTGTAGGTAACCCCCAGTGTCAAATGAATACTTTTTCAAGTATTAAACATTTGAAAGCAGAAATAGTAATTATAGTTATGTTTTTATTTATTTTAAGCATTTAACTGCTAGATGTTTAAATCTAAAGAAAACTATACTAGAAAAAAATAGCATAGTAGTAATAGTATAATAGGTGTTTTTAGCTAATCAATGACTACTTTTGAATGAAAAGCAGTCCATCAGTTGAGAATAATTTTTATAACGTTATTTTTACTCAGGGACCCTAATTGTTTTTCTCTGCTTTGATGTTGAGCTTTTTACAATTTCTCACCGGTAATTTTACAAGGAAGACGGAATGCATAAACATTGCGGAAAATACTGTGATCACTATCATAAAGCACATCGCATCAATCATAACCGCAACCGGTTCAGGCGTTATAATAAACGATTTGCCACTATAAGGCAAAAATCTTTGCGAAGTGGTTGGTATAGAACTTCAATGATAGCATCATTACTGTCAAACAGTTAAGTATATCCACCAGTATCACAGGACTTGTGTTATTGGTATAACATAGTGTTTCAAAATATTCTTCATAGTTTAAAAAAATATAAATCCAAACCATAGAGTTCATAAAGATTGCTTCAATTACATAATTCAAGCACCCGTCATTCATCATCAGTTTAGAGTGTAGTATGAACCGGATGTATTATGGATCTGCAATTCTGTGTGCACTCATAATTATTAGGCCAGCATTAATCTTAATCATAATATGGAACAGTAAATGGGAAAAAACAATATATAGTAAAAGTGAAATACTTTTAGTTTATATTTTCCTAGTTTATTTTTTAAGTAAATCTCCAGTATAAATTCATATTAGTAGTACATAAAAAAGAAAATATAATATGCTTTCATTTTAATAACAATTCCTACAAAAAACAAAAAAGCTTTCGTGAGTCCTTTATATTAAGCATTACTAGCCAAGTGAAAGTTATATTATAATGTCTAGAAAATCTTGATTTTATTATTACGATTATCAATTAACTCATATTCATATAACCTTAAATTATTATCCTTACAATAGTTAAAGTGAAAATTGTAATTAAGTACGCGCTATGTTTGATCGCAATTTAAATCCATAATAAAATCAGCTCAAGCCGCTGCCGCCACCTGAATATAAAACATTGCAACTTACTGTCCATATCTTATCACAGCCGTCTTGTCATCTGATTATATTTTATAGCTACTACCGCGGTTAACGTGAACGAGTTTGTGGAGGTTGACATTTGAGCCCGTTAAGTTGAATCGCTGACCCGTGCCGCTTCGTCTACATACATACATGTAGACCAATTAGCTTAGTGAACAATCGTATCTTTCTTTTCTATCTTTCGTGTTATTACAGCTCACTAATTTTTTACTTTCGCCGTTTGGGTCATATTTTTCATTGTGAGCGATTTTTTCCGTCATTATCAAACTTGCCATCAAAAATGTGAAATATTTCTTAATCATGCTTTTCTTGTAATAATGACAATTAATTAACGTTATTTCTTCTTCGGTAGCGTTGCCCGTGACTTTGTCAGCTTTCGATTTTCTCGACTTGAACACATTGCGTTCGAAATTAAAGCAACTCTCCTGCATATCTGGAGTTACTAATGTCTGGTATAAACATGTCTTTTGAAATCGCTGTACAGACACGTTACGCAGCGAGCGTATCAATTTCCTCACTCCTGATTCACAGTGGTGCTGACAAGAAAAGCACTCGAGGCCTGTCATTCCTTTGTTGCGTCCCACAATGCTTTTTATTCGGGTTTCTATATCATAGCGTATACCGTTACAAGATTTTTACCCACCTTACACAATGCATAATTTTAACTCCGAACTTGACCATGAATGATATTGCCTCCAATACCTGATTCCCAGACAATTTGTCAATCTCGCAATTAGCTAGTAAACTCCTCTTGCAAATTGTGTTAGTAGCTTAATTAATCGTTTCCTCGACTTTATTTAGGCAAATAAAGATTTCCGGACGATAGATGTTGTTTTGTAAAACATACTTGATTAGTTTTATTTACTCTATTTGGTTCCATTAAATAAATTGAACGTCTGAGAGGTTGGTTTTTATTTTTACTCAGGTCTAACTTTTCTTGCTGTGTTCCTTAATATACCTGCTTTGAGATACTATCATTTGAATACTGCCTTAACTAGACAGACGGTGCCATTTTATTTAATAATAACGATATTACTTTGTATAGAAAGTAAGAGTTGGCTCCTATAAAAAAATGGAAGTTTCTATTAAGCTGAAAGAAATGATAACGAACCTCTCGCGCCAACAATGGCACGACCATCTGCTCCAGTTCTCAGTTGCGTTGGTTTCTAATCCTAAACCATAATGAGCTTGCCATATTCACACACTCGGTGTTGCATTCATTAGACAATAAAAAAGTGCGCTTCCTATTCCGAGCAAAGAGATATAAGCTTTCATAGCGAAATTCCAGCGTTACGCCGCCTCGCCAATAATTTATAGACCACTGGGTGCTCTAAGAGCTCTTTTGTTCGAGCGATATGCATATTAATACACAAGGAGGTCCATCTTTCGAGTTCACTGACACACGACGGCCCACTTTTATCAAGAGCATTGACCTTGTTGATAAAGGCCGAAACGAAAGCGAGGCTATTGTGGCCCCCGACCTCACCCGCGGATCTGTCGCGGATGGACTGCATATTTTAATAAGTCCCACTAGAAACGTCACGACACCGGATCACGATATCATTTCCACGAAGTTACCGTCACGTACTAGATCATGAACGGCGATACTGTTCGGGGAATCTCATTCAAATTGCGGCAAATTATAAATTCAGCAGTTCCACACCGACCGAGCAATGCAAAGGTTATCGAGATGCAAGGACCTATTGAATTGGGGATGCGCGATCACGACTCAGGGAGATTATGTAACTGCACGAATATGCAATTTCACTTTTGTTGAAAACAATAACGGTCTTTGGCGCCGCAGTTGAGTGTTTAAAGGTCAGGAAGGTGGATCTAATGAGCTTAGTAGTTAACAAGATAAATCCGAATCAATTTCTCTACCTCGGGCAACGGCGGCGCGCTTTGTGGTAGTTTAGGCAAAAGACAATAACACCATTCCAGACTGCCGAAATATTTTTCAAGAGCTCTGTGTACTTTTTGTCTACTATGTGAAAGTTTCGTGTGATATCAATGACGATCTGGTCATTGACACTTTCTCTGACCCACGCGGATGATCAGTGAAGTTCAAACAAATAAAAACAGCTGCAGGCGGGTTGTGTTGTGTAAGCGCGTTTATTATTAGCTGCCGATTTTGGACGTATCCACATTTGTAACATTGATTGGTTAGTTAGTGGCCGTGTTACTCTTCCGAGTGCCACTTGAAGCATATTTCGATGATCACCGTTCCATGTTCTATTCCGTTTAATAGCTTACACAACTTCCACTTTCGATTTTAAAAGTTCATAATATTAATTAAAAGGTTGTACTTCTTGTTATTGCCTCCACATATCGAGATCTTTGTTTCTTCATAAATAGGGAATTTATTTCAATGTGTTCAGCTACTTGGTCTCCTAGTCGACTTTCATCTTCGTATGATATTATGTCATTAATTGCACTATCACTAGTTCTCTTGCCCCCAATGGCAGATGAGTGAGGCTGCTACTCATCAAATGTCAGTGAAAATATCGCACGTCACGTAATGCGCTCGCGGCGTCAATGTTGTGATGTGATGCTGTCTTTATAGTAATGAAATTGTGAATCGAACTTTGACGACGACAGCTCTCGCGTCGTGGTCGTTACATCCTCGCTGAAATTGATATGACCCATATTGCACTTTGTTCCGTTATATTGGTACAAGTAAACGTGGATTCTATGATAATCTAAAAGAGATTTAGTTTGTAAAGGTTGCGCTTTATACTCGTAAGGGATATTATAAATCACTTAAATTATTCATTCCATTTAAGAGTTTTGAAACCTAATTCAAATTGTTAGCCAAACCGAATCTGATTTTTATCATCACATAATTCATCATTTAAAAAGCTGTAATGTGCATATTCAAAAACTATAGGGAAGATGCATATATAATATTTATGAAAATTTTATGATTAAAATGTTAAAAAAATATAAAAGAAATGCCACTTCAACGTTTTTATTTTACATAATGTTGTTTTTTAACAATTATTACGAATTAAAAATACTTGAAACGGAACGTATTTTAAAACACCAATCGCGTTTAGTGACGTCACTTCTGTTATGACAACTTCTTTGAGGTTATGGTTGTTAAAGTAAATATTATTTTATGGGAATATTTATTGCGTTTTTTTACATTTAATAAAAATGGAAGTTGCTTTTATCAAAGCAGACTCCAAGAATTTACCAAGAGTTAGCGTTGACATGGTTATAACTTTTTTTGTCCAAAGTGCAGAGTTTTTAAGTGTAGAAATGAAAGGGACTAAATTACTACGGTATGTAAAAATCGTAGTTGTTAAACTTCGTATTTTATTCAGCGGCTTCTACAAATCTTACGGCGATAATGATTGCATTATCGGCTATGTCCAAATAAAAAGAGATGGAAAATTATGTACAGTAAAAGGTCGAGTTCTTCAGAGCATATACTACGTAAAGAAGGTTATCGTGTTACAGTTATTTTAAATGAAACGCAAAGCTTGGTTCAGTCCTGCCAATGTGAAGATTGTGCCACACATTTTAAACTTTATCTAATTTTCGACGTCATTCTCCAACTGTAAAATTAAAAATATGTTATAGACAGGTTTTGTAAGTATTAGGTAGGTTACTAATGCGTTTTTACGTACAAGCAGATTAATTAAGCATATAACAAGTATATTCGCCGACTTACGTCAAAGTGATCTTCTCAGCATCGAATAATGGTCTTTGGAGAATAATTGTCATTAATGGTCTTTGGAGAACAATTGTCATTTCTCTTCGCAGCTTGTAACCACTTTTTTTTCAGTTTTGGGTCAGAAGTTCCAGTCAAAAACAATTTATTTGGGAACTTTGTTGAAGTAGATGAGTCAACACGGCTTTTTTTCGGAATATTAGTGGTATTGTTATGATCACATGATGTTGATGGATAGTCCATTTTAAATTTTTAATAATACAATGCCTATTACAATTGTTAAGTTGTGCTATGATTACACTCATCCTGTTGTTAGTTTTCATATTTTAATGATCATTATTATAGAGGAGTACTTAGATGTTTTTATAAAGTCTACATTTGAGTCTTAAGAGAGGTGGTAGGTCATAGCGGATTTTCAATAGCAAGCCTCTATAGGATATGGTGATCACTTATCATCAAACGGGTCATATGCTTGTTTGCCACCATTTTAAGCTTGCTTAATGCCTGGCCATATTTTTTTTTGATAGGTCCGACAAATGACTCCACCCCACCTGGTGTTAAGTGAAGGTGAAGTCCAGACGTGAGGATAGCTGATACAGCAATTCTAACTGCTACACCAGCCATCCTCACCCTGCCAGCTCAGCAGGATCCCAGGTTGTAAGAGGGAGGAACATGAGCGGGCAAAGCATTCCATTTACAGATAGTGCGACAAATAAATAAGTCATCAAATTTCTTTGTACGCGTTGGAATTGTGGCCGCAGTTAGACGGTGACGACGTAGGCCAGCGCGCGTGGTCCTTCGAAGGAAAGGGGAAGGTAATAAGAAATATAACTCCTCAGAACACTCGCCGTGGTACAGACGATAGAACGCGCTTAGTGACACCACGTCACGGCGTAATTGAAGAGGCTCGAGGTGTTTAGTAAACCCGTTCGCCTATTATGCGGATCGCGCGCCGCTGTATCCTATCCAAAGCATCGAGCAAGTACAGAAGTACATGCTTGAAGCCTAGCAATGATTTTATCGGAAGTGTTTAGTTTGTTTTTTTGGTGAAAATATATGTGGTGGTGACCGAGTTATACCGGTAAATATTTTGTACGAAATATTATGAAAAAATGGTTGCCTGTAAAGTCGGTTTTACGGGCGAAGATTTTACGTGACAACGTCTTTTTCTCGGTAGAATATTTATTGATATGAATATAATTAAATTGCACAATAGGAACAAGGAATTGAATGAAAATAAGAATTGCACAAATTTTAACTATAGAAATATATTTTGTTTACTAAAACATTGTACATGTAAACTTAAACTTAACACGAGAGACTCATCGTAACGTTACCGAGCGTTACACTTTTTCATAAGTGACTCCCAGCCGCAACCTAATTTAAGACGTTGTCACGTCAAAAAAGAACTGAAAAAGTTATTACACGATTGAAGCTGAATCTAGCAGACATTGTAGCAGACACATCCAGCAGCGGGAGCGTCACAAAATGTCACAAAAGACTTTCGACCCTATATATAGAGCTCAGTGGTGCTATTCTGTAAGAACAAACTCACTTTTTACCTCGGAATCCGCGGTGTGTTTTAGAATTAGAAGACGAATCACAGTAATATTATAAAGGCGAAAGTTTTTGAGTGTGTATGTTTGTTATTTCTTCACATCTAAACGGTTGGAGCGATTTTAATAAAATTTGGTATGGAATTAGCTGACACCCTGGGCTTACACATAGGCTACATTTTAATGTGGGAAAATATCCCTTATAAACCGCGGGTAACACTGAGGAACACAGCTAGTTTCAAATAAATTTCAAATCACACTGGCGAATTCCGCGATGAAAAGTGAGTTTGTTCTTACAGAATAGCACCGCAGGTATAGTGGGAGTACTTCACAACGTGCAAGGCCCCATATTATGTTATTCTGCAACGATCGAGTAAATGCCAAAATTCCCATTCGGGCTCCCCTACTATAAAGACAGGACCTTATTTTTATTTTAAAAGCGCGTAAGCATGTATTATCAATTTATCGATTTATCTCTTTTCTTCATACTCCAACCATTCCTTAGGCGAAATTTAATTAAAGCACAGAATACACAACAGTACAAGGTTGTTAACCTTAAATTTGTTTTATTCGGTTTTCGCGCACACCACTCATTAAATAAAATTTATTTAATTTGTGTAGCTCGACAAAGTAAATAAAATCATAATTCAGATGACGCGAAACGTCAATAAATAAATAAATCAGTGCATCTATACCGTTGAGACTTTTTTATCTATACTTATAATAAATCTGTAGAGATGTCAATTCTGTACATGAAATATATTTTTAAAATAACTATCAGGGGGTGATTAGTGATCGATACTGATGCCAAAAATTCAATCAGTAAAATTTTTGTCTGTCTGTCTGTCTGTGTGTATGTTCCTTATAGAAACAAAAACTCCTCAACGGATTTTAACGAAACTTGGTACAATTATTCTTCATACTCCTGAGCAGGTTATGGTATACTTTTCATCACGCTACAATCAATAGCAGCAGAGTAGTGAAGGGAAATGTTTGGAAAACGGGAGAAGTTACTCCATTTTTTAAGCTTCCGTCGCGGGTGCTGCCTTAATGGTTAAAGTTACATAGAAATCATATATGACGGAAATATTCTACATAAAATTGTCTAAAAAATATCCCGCAACAGCATATGTCTATCTTTTATGGTTGACTCACAATAACACGTGTAATTATATAAATAAAGTCATTCTTAATAGCACAAGCCTGAGAACAAAAACTATAGTTACACTACAGCTCTACACCGAAGCGAAGCGAGGGCGGGCCACTAGTTTAACAATAAAAGTCCTAAAGATGCGCGTGGAGTTTCACTGACTGAAACCTGCGCATATTGCTACGCTCGTTGCTGACTCCACAACAGCCTAGTTTGAAATCGCACTATACTGCGTGACTGATCCAGGTTTTTGTTTGTTTATCAATATGGGGTTTACCGTTTACGGGGAAAGTTGTGGCGTAATCCACATTTTTCTTTCGCTTTCAGTCAAGTGGCTTCTTCTATAAAAGGTTTGGTGGATATTTATGACAAAAACGGTCACTTAAATGCAATAAAGAACACCTAGCCTTATTATAATGTATCAAGGTACATTTTAGAATGATCCGAATATTGTTTGTTCACTAAGTAGGTAGGTACCACGGCTCATAAAATTTGCCACGTTTTTCGTAATAACCAGGTTTTTTACCACCAAATGTGGTCGTTGCTCTGTGGTCGACAGCCTTTAGGTAGAAAAGTTGAAAACTTGTTTAATTTAAATAAAATACTTATTATAAATAAAGTCCCGTAGTGACTCTGTTCATGTGTACCTCTGTTAGTAATCCTATCAAATTTTTAACCGACTTCAAAAAGGGGGAGGTTCTCATTGCGGCTGGTCTGTTTTTTCACCGATTACACCAAGATTTCTAATCCGATATACGTGATTCTCTTTTTCCCGCTGCGATAAAAATTAAATGTTAATGATCTAATAGTTTTTATTTTACGAGAATTTTTGTTTATGTGGTCTATGATTTTTTTTAGATACTCTATCTTTGAATAAATTATACATCTAAAGAAAAGTTTACTAGAAAAAAAAAACCACGCGGACCAGGCAGCGGACGGGACTCGAACCCGCATCCTTCGCTATCCGGGCGAATGCACTGACCATTATGCTACCACGGCCCTATTAGCTGCGTCGAAATTTTCCTAGCCTTAAGCTGCAAGGCAGCGCCATCTCTTCGCATTGTAGGTAACCCACAATGTCAAATGAATACTTTTTCAAGTATTAAACATTTGAAAGAAGAAATAGCAATTATAGTTATGATTTTATTTATTTATTTTTCTAGTAAACTTTTCTTTAGATTTAAACATCTAGCAGTTAAATGCTTAAAAAATAAATAAAATCATAACTAAATTATACATTTCATAATACGATAATATAAATTGTCAACTGATAAAACTTGCTTTTTACGTACTTAAATTATGCATGTTTCTTACTCTCTTTTGGTGAGTGTATAAAGAAAATCTTATGTACAGTAAAACCCGTTTAAGACGATTTCATGCGTCTTGAGCGGGAAAGCGTATTATGCGGGATTGCCGGATAGGGAAATTTCGAATGTGGGTATTGAGGTATTAAATGTACAATATTTAAAAATTGACAATAGGGCCTTCAATTGATTAAATTTGGTACTGTGCCACATTGTCATCAATGGAAGAATATCCAGGAAAACCCTGGGGGCCGCTTAGCGTGATCGCTCGACAGTTGTCACGTCAATGGCTGGCCACTGCCGCAAGAGGTAATATGTGTGGTACGTATGTGTTGGCGATTTAGGCGTATTAAACGGGATGACGAATCGTATTAAGCGTTAAGAAATATATGAAAACATGTCTCAAGTTGCAGGGACTGACACAAAATGGCGAATTATGCGAGAATCCATTTTCAAACTGTAATCAGCTATGCGCATTTTTGGAGATTTCCACTTTTTAATCATAACGACTAGTATACTAATACTAGGCGTGCCCCGTGGTTTCACCCGCGATTTTCTCGTTTCCGTGGAAATACCGAGATAAAATATATAGGTACCAACTCTTAACATCTTACACCCGTGATAACTTTTAAACGAAATATCCGATTGAGATGAAACAAAAAGTATTTTACTTCTACATAAATACTCTTGATAACATAATGCTTAATTTCGATAAAGATTAATATTACGATACATATTTAACGTAGTTTTTTTTTCTTCAGACGATTTAATAATTATTTTGAACACAAAATCGGTTATTGTGATTAAACCATGATAGCTAGATATATGTTCTCGCGGATTTTTTTGTAGGTCTTAATGGGATCTACAAACCCGTAGTACATCATTTTGTTCTATTGTCAATGGTTTTTGCAGCGCACGCAAAAATAGGTTTTCGATTTTACACCTTGTGTTACAAAATAGCAACTTTATTACGGATCCCTAATTTTGAATAAAAAATATAGCCTATAGCCTTCCTCGATAAATGGACTACCCAACACTGAAAGAATCATTCAAATCGGACCAGTAGTTCCAGAGATTAGCGCGTTCAAACAAACAAACTCTGCAGCTTTATAATATATAATATAAATAATATAATAATATATATAATATACTAATATTACTAACCGAATTTTTGAATACAAACATTGATAAGCGAGTAGCATTATGACTGAACAGAAGTCGCTAAAATTACCGTAAATAGCATATTTTAGCAGTCAGAATACTCTCAAATATTAACTGATATACGTGTTAAAGTCTTTTTTTTTTATTTGACAACGACCATATGTGGGTTATCTACAATGCGAAGAGATGGCGCTACCTTGCAGCTCAAGAAAGGCTAAAATGAATTCGACACGGCCATCAGGGCCGCGGTAGCGTAATGGTCAGTGCATTCGCCCGGATAGCGGAAGGTGCGGTTCGAGTCCCGTCTGCTGCCTAGTCCGCGTGGATTTTTTCCTACTGATATTTTCTTAAGATTAAAATATAAATTAAGTGAGCCAAATTATAAAATAACGTATGAGTAACCGAGTTTTATTGTTGATAATCAAATGATGACAAAAAATAATTACAAACAGAAATTTAATTACAAAAATAGTGTTGCCAGACAGACGATTCTGAATACCCGTAAAGCTACTACTGGCTTCCATTACGCACGCACGATCCGTGTTCGAAAATAATAAAAGTCATTATCATCTGCTTAGCTTTTTCCCCGAATTGTTCGGGGTCGGCTACCTAAGCCAGGCCAGGAGAAACGAAAATAAATAGGTAACTTGTAAAAAAGTGGCCGACGTCGCCGACGCCTAGCGCCGCCACTGCCACGGAAGACCAGCGTCGGACAGTCTACGACATCCAACACATGCTGAGTGGACTGCCTTTTTAGTGACGCAAATGTTTAGACCTAATTTATTGTATTTATGTATAAGCTATATTGTTTTCATGTACTAATTTGTGTCACTGAATAAAACATTTTCTTTGTTTCTTTCTTACAGTGATTAATCTAACACATCACTCAAACGGATACTTACCTCTCAACCAATTTTGTGTCGATTAATTTTTAATTAATCGTTCCGTTGCGTTACACCATAAATTAATTCTCGACATCTCTACAGATCAATTATAATAAACCCGGCATTAAAGTTTACATTCTAATTAATATAGACTTTTGTAATTAATCATTACTAATGTTTAATTGTGATGCCACTTTCTGATGCCCAATGGAAGCACTTAGAAGTTGACGTGTCTGTTGACGTTTAAGTTTAAACCACTTTCAATATGGCTGGTCATAGGATGGACAAACAACATTTTTTAAACTCTAGTTCGTCCGTGCTTTGTAAGCCTCTATTTATTTTATTTATTAGCTCACAAAATAAGTTACAATTATAAAAAAAAAACCAAAGCAATTACAATAATACAAAACCAAACTGTAACTCTAAATATGTGGGCATAACATGACCAAACTTTTATGGGCTGAAGTTTACACTAAAGAAAGAAAAATATATAAATTGAATTTCAACAATTATCAAACAAAAAAAAAGTCACTTAAATAAAATACAAATAAAAATTAACCGATTTTTCTTTAACGAAGTATTAATCGTTGGACTTCCTTCCGAAATTCAAGAAGCCGACTACAAAAAATTATCTGCGATGTAATTTCTCAATAAGCACCTACGTTATTAAAGTGAAACTTTTTATTCTTTGCCACAACTTTTTTTCGTTCCTTTTTTTCTTTTTTTTTTTAATGTCGCATTACATTTTCAAATGTTATAAAAAAACAGACGTTAACAACCAAACATGGTGGTTTAGTGGTAAGCTCGCCGGTTACGCGGGCGAACCCGGGCGGGTTCGATTCCCAGCCGAGGGCGAACTTATTTCCCACTTTTTATAAGCCAGTTTTTTTTTGAAGCGAAGTTAATAAGTTTAAAATTTCACTTGTATCGTGGTTATTATTTTTACGTTACGTTAGTTCTGCTACAGACTTCCTCTTTTTTCTCGCTTATGGAAATACCAAGCATCGCTCTCTCCATTGCTCGCTATGTGACCTAGAGTCTTTTGATGAAGATTTTGCGTAGCTTCCGATGTTTAGAATCCTTCAATTTAAAGCGTTTCGTCGACAGGTCCTCCAATGAAATATTCGAGGAATTATCATAGTACTTAAATACCTCAATGTTGTGCCGATGGTTCGCACATTAATCAGTGCTACCTACAACCTATAGGCCTACGCTTCAATTGTCACTATGATGCTGTATTATTCCACTTGTTCAATCCTCGTCAGTTACGACTTACAATTAAGCTGGCGTCTATTTATTGATTTCAAATTTAAGGCACTTGTCTCACCGCCGGCGATAAACAAGAAGAAAGTAAAGCTAGAAACTATAAAAACGTTAGGAAATTATTGTAGTTCCGATAGTTTTATCGCTGGACTAGAAGCTAGAGTTCGAATACTACGGTAGAGTAAAGGCACGCGTGCGCGTTTTGAGAAATCAAAATATCTTTATTCAAATGGCATGTACAGTACAACGCTTTTGAATCGTCCAAAAAGTTTTCCCTACCACAAGTAACTGGACATATTTTTAACTGTTAAGAAAAAAATGCGAAAAAAACTCCACAACATAAAGTAATAATGTGAAAAGATTTACAAATCATTATGTTGTTACAACGTCAATACAATCATGATTTATTTCATTTAGACCTGTCGGAATGATTGGAACAATTCAAACCCAAGCATTTTTGTCTGTCACAAACGAGCATCGCTGAGCCAGTATTGCTGAGCGAGTATTACTTTTATTAGGTATTCTGGCTCAGCGACAAACTAGTGGAGAGAGTTCTCGCCAGCAGTGTGAACAGACAGCGATCAACTATTTAATATAATATATGCTTTTCTTTTGTTTGATAACACGGGAATTATATCTATTGTACGTTTCTTGAGCGAGAAAATAGCTGATAGTTAGTCGCTTCCTGGCTGGCGGTGGGACTACTTCCATATCTGACGACCTCCGTGGCCGAGTGGTTTGTAAGCCGGGTTTCAAGGTGTCGCCTACTCGAGAGGTCGGGTTCGGATCCCGGTGGGGGGCAGGTGTTAGTGTACTCCAGTCATTTATATAATATGTATTCTATCCGTTACTCTAGTATCACATAACACAAGCCTACAGTGCTTACTTTGGGGCTAGGCTCATTGGTGTGAATGTTAGAAATATTTATTTACTCATATGGTATTATATGATGAGTACTTTTTAATTTTCTCATTGAAAATTCTTTTGATGTAGGTACCTATAGCATTTGACAAGAGACATGATATTTTTAAGGTTTATTTCAAGTTAATATGTAAATGTTCCCAAATAATTGTTCATAATTAGTTATTATCAGTTATGAAAAGAATATTATAGAAATCGAGACATTTAAACAAAAACATTCATGATTATTAAAAATTTTGATCCGCTCTCGTCATCATCTTGTTTTAAAATTTCATTCAAGCAATATTTTAATTAACAGTGTCTCACCATATCTTATGAAATTTTGAAACACCAAATGATATAAATCAAAATTTAGATATGAAAGAAAAATCGTCTGGTATTACGCCAACGTAAAATAACAATCGATTTATTCTCAAGATAATATAATTATTGCATTAATATTGACAATAACTCATTGGCATATCATTAATAACTGCGTATCATTAAATTCTGCTTTACCTTGGCCCGGGTTTAGCAATATTCGGAATTGGGCTACCAGATAATGAAACCTTTCACGCCATTTTAAACTTTACCCTTTTTGTTATAAGGACACAAAAATTAAAACGACATCAGCGGCATATCTTGTGACATAATTGTATGGTGTGATTTAATAACAGTATATAGCTACTAAAATAATGATGATAGTTGACAATGTTACGAGTGAGAAATCACGTAACTTTAAATCATCAATATAAGTTTACGGAAGTAACATCTAACTAAAGAATCTATAGGTTCATTCAAATAACAAAAACCTTACAAATACTCAAGGTAATATACAGAAAATTACTCGCAAACAACTATTTACATCTTTGGCCATATCCTTTTACACAACGTTGCAAATAATTTACTCTCATTACAAGTGCCTTAAAAGAATATAATACAAGTCAAAACGGGTCGACAATGAACACATTATATACCGAAACGGTTGCCTCGAATTTACATAATGTACTCAAATTCAGTTTAATAAATATCCTAACACCGTATTGGTGAGCAATAAGCGATTCGTGACGCACTCCAAAGCATATGGATATGAACGAAAACTTACAATTGAGGCCGCGAAAAAGGAACTAGGTAAAAGAAGATTTTTTTTATTCGAGTTATGCAAATGTGAAGTGTTTACAACAGCTTCCCACGTGGTAATCTCATTAAATAAAAGGAAACAATGACATGACTCGTAAGTTGATACTGTTAGGCGCAGTACATGAAGGTTGTGAAATAATATGCAAACTTAACTTTATCTGTAACCCCTCGTATACTTCAAGGTATAATTCATGTATATAACAAATTGTGTTAATTTTTATTCACACTTATAAACATATATCAAATATAATATGTAGTATACAATACTTGCATCAAACTTGTTGGATACAAAAAATATGTGAAGTAAATAGTGTTATATTTGCAAAGATACTCATTGTGTATGCAGTGTAAACGAAAGAATGTTACAACAAGTATTCTAGAAGTTTTGTGTAAAACTAGTATATGACTTGTTTCTTGGTGTAAACGAGGGGTAAGAGTTAGCTTTCTAAAGCAAATAAAAAATAATCATTCTTTGCGACGATAATAAAGAGTGGTAGACACCTCAAACATACATGGATGATAGCACATTAAAAAAATGTAATATCATAGTATCCTTATTTAAGATGTACTTTTCAAAAGGTGTCATGCGGGCAGAGTTGATAATACCGAACTTTTGAATTGATTATGTGCTATGAAATAATATAAATATAAACAATAATTACTACAAATATAACATAAATATTCCAAGGTAAAAAAAAAATTTTTACCCATCTGGACACAATTAATTTCACAATAATTTATATTTCTAACACCAAACTCTTCATTTAACGTAATTAACACAAATAAAACTATTAATTCCAATTTTAAACAATGAATTCACACCTTAATATCAATGTTGTTCGTAGCATCTTTCAACCTTGACCAGAACCCACACAAGACGTGCAGTGTGCAGGTACTCGAATGGCATCGAACATCACACACCCACCTACATACCTGCGGTGAACTTTATGGTGTTAGTGCAAATTGGAAACCGTTAAATTGTCCCGAAGTGTACGTATAGCGCGCCGCGACGCGCTGTACTTCGGTACGTAAATACAAGAATTGTCATTGAAGTATATGTATATTTACTTTGAGTCGTTGAAGTTTTGTCATGATCTTAATATTTAATTTTGTGGTGCCCGGCAGTATCAAAACAATTGAAACGAAAATGAGACATCAAAGAAGCTGATATTGCATGGACACGATTGGTTTGTGGTTAAAAAGGACTTAGTAAAGTTTTTCAAAGTAAATAATCGTATGGAGGATCAAAAAGATCATTACGACGCGTTTTCGAGTAGCCAAGACTTCAGAGCTGGCGAAATTTTGATCGATGTGCATACTGCTTTGTACCAAAGGTCGTACATAGAGTTTCCTAAAGATATAAAGTTCTTCAAAAAGGGTGTACGTATATAGGTTTAAATTAGTAGAAACGGACCGGTGATGAGTAAGCCTCTCGCTCAAAAGCTAGTTAATATCAATAATATCGGGTGCGTTAGGGGAAGCTACACACATAAGCGGGGCGGCATAGTCGGTCCGACAGTATTTGTCGAACAACGAAGCCGACCCGAAGTAATTACTGCTTTTGTTCGGGTCGAGTTCATTCGAGTCTACACACGATTCGATTCGGCAGTACTTGTGGAACGAAAAAACCGACCCGTAACAACGACTACACATACATTTCGGTTCGTCATACGGTCTTCGTCGCTCATTTTTCAATCGTCACTGTCACACTTCGCACCTAAAATCTTCGTGGTTTTCGTAGTAAAGAAACGGCAATAACAACAAAACTTGCATTAACTTGCTGAACTACAGAGCGGGTTGTCATTCCCGAACATTTAATAACATAATTCAGTTTTTTGCAACCCGGCCTTACCAATGACTGCCGGCCCGCTGATGCTGCCTGTCTAGTTAAAGCTGAGTGATCTTTTCTCGAACAATCATCGACATGTATTCGATTTGACGAACTCCGTGGCCGTGGTTTGTACGCCGGGTTCCGTGGCTGTCGCCGACTCGAGAAGTCCCGGGTTCGAATCCTTGTGGGGGCAGGTGTTTGTATGATGAATACGAGCATTTGTACTCCAGTCATGGATGTTTAATATGTATTTCTATAAAAATATACTTATAGATGTACAGTACATGTATTCTATCCGTTACTCTAGTATCTCATAATACAAGCCATATAATACAGTGCTTACTTTGAGGCTAGGCTAATTGGTATTACTTTATTATTTCAGCAGTGTGTAATTTCGTAGCCGATCTGGTACATAATGTAATAAAACATTCTAAGCAACTTTTGTCCAATGCGCTGTTTGTGTTTCTTAAATAAGTAAATAAATCACTACAACACATCCGATATTAACAACTTATAATAACGCGCCTAATGGGGGGATATTATGGGATACTAGGGTGACGGATAGAAATTAGTTACCCTACAGTGCACAATATGGGACTAGGCTTGTTAGTGTAAAGTTATTTATGTCGTTCCTTACCGAAAAAACAAAATAGTTCGTTCACAACCATATCATTACGCGGTATCAATAACTCAAGATGCTTAGCATAAAACTATTTATGCATGCGAAATAGAAGGGTTGCCGTAACCTAGCGTAGAGTAAATACGCAGTAACCATAGAATTCCACTAGTCTATGGAAGCTCGTAAAGTAAATAAAAGAAAACAAGGCTGAGCTGCCTCTTGACACTGTGGCCTGGACAGATTGAGGTTACCTGAGAGTACACTTCAGTTCCATTGTGTCGAACCGCAGAATGAGTGAGTGAGTGTGAGAGCGAACGCATGTGCACCGCTAACGTGCACCTTTTAATAGAAAATCAACATTATATGTGTGGTAGCACTACGACCATGATGAATCTACTGTAAATTCATATTAATACTTACTTCTAAAGCTTTAAAGCTTTTTATATCTCCAGAAATGAAATGAAATTTGACTATTAGTATGACAACTTTATGGCTTATCTTTATAATTCATTTATAATCTACTTTGACCATATCTATTTGTATACCTTAATAAAGGTGGAAATGTAGTGATACTAACAAAAATTTTATATACCATGTATACTAACCTATGTTTCACAAATAAAATTCTAATTCTGATTCTGATTCTGAAAGTATTGAAAATTCTTACTATGAAAAACTCTACTCGACCCTAGTACCAAAGTACTTACTTTCGTACAAATTGATTCATGGTGCGTAAAAAGTCAAAACAGACTAGTTTTCTTTGATTGAGAATGCGTTTGCAGGACGGACCTTCTAATAATAAGTAGACTGTGTTAAAATGACTCAAAGACTTTTATACCAAGATCTTAGAGATATAATTGGAATTGTAGTTTGAATGACTACGGGCAAAACTCCAAATAATGGAACGTCAACATTATGTCCCAGGGAGTCAAAAAATCTGCCTTTGTTTTGCAATGGTTGTAAGAAAATAAACTTATCACCATAACCACGCAATTGCAAAACAATAAGACAAAATTTGATTCAAATTCAATCATATTGGCTGATAAAACAGCCATTCAATCAAACCATCTTCCTAGCATCTGATCTAATCAATTTAACTGTTTTATCATCTTCCTAACGTGTAAAAAACGAAACGTAACACCATTTCACAACAAGGATATTATAGCGATGCAAAACTTTGTTACTCAATCAGGAAATCTCACCCAATTTACAACGCACTTTATGATCGCGGACTAATTCAATCTCCGGCTCGACATTAAATTGTAATTTTCATGTGAAGGGGAAGTTTACAACTAAAGTAGGTTCTCTTGTTTCTCTGTCCTGTCCTGTCCATTCCATTAAGTACTTACTATAATTAAAATAATCAGTGTATTATTCCACATCTCCCAGTAACTACATTGGTGGCTGGATGGAGATGGTATGGAACTTGATGGCGCAGTGGTATCCGATCATGTGAGTTATGCAACTTTCCCATTGGCCGGTCATTGGAGGGGTTACCCAAATATTTTTTGATGTGCTTAAAATGCTGATGATAGATTCTACTGCGGTCACAACAATACCTACGCCACATGTTCATTAGGCTTTAAATTTCTATCTCGTAGAAGATAGAATATGAAATTAAATTTAAGGAGATGATTTAAGGAGCGACTTTAGTTTTAAAAAAGAAATTCAATTTAAAAAATAGCAAAAAGGTTTAATCCAATTTAAAATTCTAGAAGAAGGTATACTACCCGAACAATATCTTTCGGCTACTTCCCGTGGGGAAAATGATTACTCTTAATGAAAATTAGTCTCAAATCATACACAAGTATTAAGAAATATGAGCACCTATGTACTGTTATACCAGCCTATCATACTGTTTAATTATTATCCAATTAGTTTCGTTTCGCGTTTATTATAATAAGTCTTTTCGTTACAGACCTCGTCTTTCTTAACTAACCATTAATTGCAATCAGTCGACCGACGTTACCAGTGTTAACATGAGTGCTATTAACTCCTCTCTCTTGCTTTCTCATTAGGCACATGTCTTAGCGCAAGTGATAGATTTTATATCCCATCTATTAACATTCCTGGAAGCCTGGTAGTGTTTACTGGGTGTTTTATATATTTCATCCGTCGAAGGAATTTGCTACCGTTGTATTCTTTGGAATCGGATTTATTACTTTAATTTAGCTGTTAAAAGCGATTTTAAGTTCTGTAGTAGATAAGCAAGCTCGAGAAATCTGGCAATCCAACCAAACAAATCGGAGTCACGTTATTTTATTATATCTGGCTATCTATCTTTACCAAAAACTCGCCAAACCCCAGGTGGAGTAGTCAGAGAGAGAGAGAATAGAGTGCCAGAAGACAAGGTCTGTACACACATATTCCGCTTCATTCACATTCATTAGTCTTTTCACACACGCCGGTTTTAGCGGCTTCTGCTCATCCAGCTTCAAAATTTGATCGTGATAGATGAATCTTGGCCTTCCTCGGTTTCGACATCCTTCCAATTTCCCGTCGTATATCTCTTTCGTTATTCTCTCAACCATTAGACATTCTTTCCGCATGTCCAAACCAACAGAGCATGCCTCTGTTAATTCTAACACCGATACTGTCTTTTACACCGGCTCTCTTTTTTACTTCCACATTATAAACGTGGTATGCGAGCATCACTCTGCAATCATTTTTACAAGTTTTATTAATTTAGGAATAGTTATAAATTGTTAATCTTGATTTGACTATCTCGACCCAATAAAAGATTTAAATGTTGCATTACAACCAAATTCTAGATCTTCAGATTGGACTTAAAATATTATTTATTATTATTATTTTTTATAATTAATAAAATTAGCAGATCGATTTATGAGATTTAAAATACAAAGTGGGTTTGCTCCAATAATTCCAGAGCAAATTGTCGCCCATGCCTGTATTATTTGAAAAATATTATAATTTATTAAAGAAATTACTAAGTTTTCATAAAAAAAAAACTAAGCTTTTAGTACTTAATCCATAGATAGGCTTCAATAGTGTCTGTTCATTTTATAAGTCTATTGTTTCAGCTCTAATACTGCTTGACTCAAATAGCTCTGGAAAACTGAGATAAGTAAATTTGCTAGAGCTGGGGGATTGGGTCAAGCTGAGACTAGACTACGCGCGGGAGAATTTTCTCTTAATGGAAACATCACTTGGTGGTGAATCTTTACCACCAGGTCTTAGAAGCTTTCATTCTGTATTTCACCCATTTCAAACTTCATTTCTTTTTAAGTACGAATTTGAAAAATAAACAGATTCATCTAAAGTTAAATAAAAGTTTCTTAAAACTAACAAACTAGCAAACCGCAATACAGTTAGCATCGATTTAGTAATAATATTAGTATGAATACTATACGGCATTATGAAGAGTATTCGTACCTAGTTTGTTGTCTCCTAACATTTTAGTATTTTATCGAAAATCCACATGGAAATATCGTAGTTGGGTGTTTCCGATTCTTCCTCTATGAAACTTACTAACCCGTAGCAGGATTATGGAACTTTAATAGATTTACTAATAGTGTTAACATACAGAGATCGATAAACACATCACCGATGACATCTATTTCAGAATACGAAACCCTAAAATGAAATTACGGCTGGAACTCGTAACAGTATTCAACAAATCAACGATTTTGACTGTAACAGAATCATCGCCAACATAATATGGTTAAAATGTAGCCGGGACTCGATAACATCCAGTAACTTTTCATTTATCCACCTCTAAATGTGTTTAAGTCAAAAGCGATGGCGTTATACATTACATATACATTATAGGAGCACGATTTCTATGAACTGCTCCTCTTTTAATGATACAGGCGGCCAGTAGAAGACATATTAGATTAGAAGAAAAAAAAACCGGCCAAGTGCGTGTCGTGCCACGCGCAGTGTAGTGTTCCTGCCGTTACCACAACATATTTGAGCAGGAGTTTTAATTTTCGGTATTCGTAATTAGAAAAACCAATTAATAACAATGTATGTTTCTAAACTAAAATCAAAGTCAAACTGCGTCTCCAACTTAATTGGGGATTTTTTTTAAATACGATTTTTTTGTTTCCTCCCAGCTGAGGGAGCGTGTGTGAAATCCTCATGGATACCCTACAGCCGGCTGCAAGGTTATGTCAGACTGACTACTGACTAAAACACACCCGTAGTTCATGCTTACGACCGGAAAGGCCTTACAAGCTTCATCTGAAGCGATCATCATGAAAAATTGGTGGTTATACGGCATCATCCCCTTCTCAGGGGATGGAATTTTTTCAAGTGCTTATATACTCTTTATAAAAACGTAACGTTAGCGCGACTCAGAAGTAGCGTTATCGAACTAATGATATTTGTTGTGTTCTCTAAATAGATTTTTTGTTGCAATGCAAGGTTTTACGCTACAATAACTTCATCTTTGTCACTATTAATGTTTTATTCTAAGGAATTTTCAAAAGGTAAGAAATTTTCTTTAACCAAATGTGAACGACTATTACGCGTAAACTAACAAGTCTATCTTAACCGTTATAATTTTCCTTAGAAATTCATGAAAAGCACTATTATTAAGAATTTTTCCAGGATTTTCAAGATAATAGTTTAGCTTTTACAGGGAGGCGCCTACTCGAACAAAAATTTGCACTTTAAAGTTCAATATTTCGCAAACGGTTCCGAAAATTTAACAATAGTCTTAGGAATGCCGAAGTAATTTTAAAGGACCTATTCAAAGATGGGGTAAATGATGAAAAAAAAATCATCCCCAGGTTACATGTAGGGGAGCAACCCTAAAAAATAAAATTTCATAATTTTATTCTACCATTTTGTCGGCGAATTAATTTAAAATTCAATAAATAGTAACTATTCCTAAGTACAGCAGATCTTCAAGTTCTAAGAGAATAGATAGATTATTTTCTTTGTTCGTGAATTTTTATCACGCTTTTAACTTGTACCAATACTTGGATGGTGTCCAACTCCGCTGTCTCGTGTGCCGACTGCATTATGGGCGCCCGATTTATGGCAACACCGCTAATTCCCTAGACACCGCTGCCGTACAAATTTACATATAGCAACCTTTATTGGAAATACTCCATGGCGGCAGGCGGGTCGGTTTTTTAATTTTGTTATTTTTTCGATGAATTTATTGACGAATACAAATTAAAAGGCAGTTTTCGTAATTAGCTCTTATAAGGAGTTTATTCTTCATGCATGTCGATTCTGTAAAATACAATCTCACTTATGATCTTATTCTATTCGTACTTTTGACAATTGTAAAATATATTTTACCGGCAGCTTCAAAAATCAATGCGACGAATTGTCGTGTAATGGCGTAACGCATATCAAACTAAATTGTTGTTTGTTATTATATTGTCTAAATTAACAGCTATCGAATTCGGAAGTGAGATTTTATTTTACAGTACCCTTAGCACGAACCAATATCGAATTCGAATAGTTTGCAAACCGAAATGTCAATGTCAAATTTTGTATGGAAACTTGAACAGCAGCGGCACAAAGTATGTAACGAGAACTAAAAATCAGTACACATTTGACAATGAGATTTCGGACTCGCAAACGATACGAATTCGATATTGGTTCGTACTAGGGGTACAGAAAGGCATATTGATCGAATTCACAATCACAGACTGTTTGAAAGAACTTGTCGAGTTTTTTTGCACATTGCATCATACATTTCGTAGTGAAGCGTTTTGTTTAAATATTATGTGGACGCTTGACATGCTAGCGCGTCATGCGCGTTCCTTTTGCTTGCGTCGTTTCCTCGCGTAAAGAACTGCATAGCTATTCTGCAGGATGCAATCTCACTTACGATCATATTTATTCGTATGTTACAAATATCAAATATCTAATACTGGCTGCTTCTACAGACAAAGCGACATTTTGCCGTGTGATGGCGTAATGCATATCAAACTGTCTGAAATGGTCGCTATCGAAATCGGAAGTCAGATTTTATTTTACAGAATAGCGGGTTTCCCTCTTAGCTATGATATGACTTTAACACATGAGTGGTACCTTTGATGCTGCAAGTTTCCATTGGTGGCAGTGATCCTTTACCATCAGGTGGACTGCCAGCTCGTCTGCCTCCATTAACATAAAAAAGCATCAACATGTAGGTACTCTTACAAATATGGATTAAACAACCAGACTGAGGAGCTTTGTGTGTGGTAGTAATACAAATTCATTTTATGACCTTGACTCATCGACCTTTTATTGGTTCTAGCTTATCTATATTATATATATTTGGCAGTTCCAATTGTAAATAAACTTACTTCCAATTCAGTATAGCATAGGTATGTCATATGTATATTTTTTTACTCTATTGTCTTATAAATCTATACTGATAAAATTTTGTTTTCTTTTTGTTCAGGAGATATCGAAGACTGCATAGTGACGCCGGCCTACCAGGGTCAGTTCACACCACTGCCAGAAGCGCTCTGTGACTGCATTATGGACCTTACGTCACAGGTAAGAAACTCCAATTATTCTAAAACAAACACAGTTCTCCACTCACAAATTATCTAAAACGAATTTGGTTTTGATTTCTATGCTTTGCGTTCTTCGAATCAAGTGACAATGTCATGGAATTCGATAAGGTATTTAATTGGTAACAAGAAGAATAGAGAAATCATCTGCATCTTAACCACATTACTTTCACTGAATCCAAGGAAAACGGAAATTTCTTCAAATTAACCATTATTTTATTTGAAATGTGAACACAGAATGCGCTGGTCATTGCTTATAGTTCGGAAACGGTTATGAGCATGCTATTAAAAAAGAAAAGAAGCGAAGTCGTGCAAACCTTTAAGTACGTAATGAGTAGAAAAATAACAATACCTATCGGTATTTCATTTAACTGTCAAGTCACGATCGCAAAAGTTTTTATCAACCCAGATATTACCCACTGTTACTGTTGAGTAAATTCCTACGAATGAATCGTAATCAAAACCTTTTTGGAATGTTGCAACGAAATTCGTATTGTTTTTAGGGTTCCATAGCCAGTGGGTCATGCCACAACCAAAGGGTGATAACGAAACCATAACACGAAGCTTCTGCTGTCCGTTCGCCTGTCTGTTAGTCCGTCTATCTGTTTGTGCCGTGTGCCTTATGTGATGTAATAGCTAGACAGTCGATATTCTTTGTATGTGTGTACTTTTAATAAAAATAAAATCTTTGCAATTTCCGTACCTAATTTAAATATTTGGTCTGACGTCCAACTTTTCCTCCACTCCTCCTCCTCCACGTCCTCTTTTTGACTGGGTCGTTTCTGTCAAACCTTGTACGAGAATATGGAATCCTTTTTGAGCGAAACCGACTCAAACTTGGTCTATATTTTATAATATCGCCAGCAACTGATTGCTGCTTGCACTGGCCTAAATTACGACCCTAAGAATGTTTCACAATAATGGGATAAAATGAAATAATGCTCCAGATCAATGGTTTTATCTAGCTTTTCGAAGCTTGCAAGAGCTTGACCCAGAATGATCACACGTTTAATTGTATTATCAGCAGTGGGACGGGTACTTTTTAGTAATTAATATAAACTTGTCTAATAACATGAATTAAAACCGACTAGGTATTATAGAAAAGCATAGAACATGCCTGTTGCTGGTAATACAATCATGCAGATACCAGAGTACTAATGAGGGGTCGAGATTGGCAAAAGGCGATGCACTGTCAATTTCTCACCATTGTTCCTGAATAACAACTAAGACATAATCAAAGATACGATATGCCAACGAGGTGTTGCTATGTTAATTAGTGTTAAGTACTGATGTAATATTTGATACACTATTATTCAATGAACTTCATATCGTGTCTATAAATTTAAATTTAATCCTGTTTTTTAACGTAAATTTTAAATGTAAATAAAAGTACTTTTTCAGTATTGTACAGGAGTTTTATTGGGCTTTTTTGAAAAAGTGGTATTAAGAAAAAAATAATTGTTTTCATATCGGCTATGACTACGTTTCTGTCGCTATGCGATTGATGGATAGCTAGGTTTATTTTATTTGTAAGCCGTGTCTTAGCAACTGTAAATCTTTTTGGGTATCATGTCTATCTATCAGATCCCGGGAATCATATAATGTTAGGCATGAAGTAGACAAGCGCAACTCGCTTGACAACAGAGATCTACCGTATTATATTTTGACTTGCACTTTATCGTATCTGGGAAATTCATGAAATCTTTAACTTTGTAAAAAAATATAAATCTTGACAGGATTCATTCTTTTCATGTCGCTTTAATTATGAAATGACCAATAAAACGGCACTCACACACTCCGCAGATACCTACATCTCGAAACAACTCGTTTAAAAGCCTTGTTATTTTGAATTGTGCTCATTCCGTGGTACTGTTAGAAACAAATAAAAGCTTCGATGGAAGGATAAAAACTTTTTATTAAATTCTTGTCAGAATTTGTAAATGCGTTCAATGACCTTAGAAGACTTCAATATTTTTGTTCTCTTCTAACATTATGTTCTCGGAACATTATTCCGACGACGTATTCACGCATTCCTGCAAAAGGTTGCGAAATGTCATTAAATAAATAAAATCAGCGCATCTAACCCGTTGAAACTTGTTTTATTTAATGAGTGATGTGCGTGAAAACCTAAGAAACAAATATTTTGCTCTCGGATTTCTCATAAGTGTCCGATTTGAATATTTAATGAATCAATTTTTTATTCTCAATATTTTAATAAAGCAAAATATTGTGCTACATATTGGAATGCGAATCTCAAGTACGATATAATTAATTAGAAAGACCAATCATTGAAAAGGCTGTTACAGTTTGGATACTGTCGCTTTCCACGCAATCCATTGCTGAATACTGAGTTTGCAATTTATGGCTAACAAATCTAAATACTGATCTGTTTATTATCCATCTTCACACCCTATCCTGGGTTTGTAGCAATAGGGTAGGCAATAAGGCACGATCTGTACCCAGATCTTTCGATAGCTTCACTTACATTTTTCATTTAAATTCTGACCAACTCCCAAGAATTATTATTTAGTCCCAAAAGAAGCAAAATTTGTACAATGGCAGCAAAATAACGTATTCAATATAATCACACTAATATTATAAAGGCGAAAGTTTGTGAGCTTGTATGTTTGTTACTTCTTCACGTCTAAACGGCTGGAGCGATTTTAATAAAATTTGTTATTGAGTTAGCTGACACCCTGGATGAACACAGAGGCTACGTTTTGGAAAATATCTCCAATAAACCGCTGGTACAACTGCGGGGACCTCTAGTTATTTCATAATTGACCATGACTTTCGATCTAACGTGTGTGCTCATAGGACAAACTTATGTCCGTCTATACCTGGATCTGAATCAAAATCCAAAGGAGCAGAAGGCACACGCTTGCTGCACTAACCAGTCATAGTAAAGGCTGGAAAATAACTTATTTAAGAATTAGAAGAATCTTCCTGTATAAAGAAAGAAAGAAAGAAAGAAAAACATTTATTGGTTGCACAGCATACATACATTGAAAACAAAAACAAAATTTAAAGAACTTAACAACAAAGAAAAAAACAAATAATAATAAACAAAAACAACTAAACTAATCTGCTGGTGTTGCTGTGCAGGGCCAACAGGTCGCTGTCTCAGCTATGCTACTGTGGTAGTACTTTCGCGAATACCACAGCAGCGCTGATTTTCTGTATGGAAAATAAACAAAAGTTCGCAGTTTGAATCATGCTAACAGCTTCTACCAGACCATCCAAAACGTACATTCTTGACCGTTTATTTCATGTAAGCAAATAACACACGTGTTTATACATTAGTAAAGATTTGTTGAGTCATATTTGCCACTTGTAGACAATGTAAAAGCAACCCAGAATCAGCATCTCCACGTGCTAACCGTTGGGTCGAGACGACGAAGCAATACCGGAATGATGACTCTTGGCCGTGAAACGTGGCGGAATAAATAAATGCAAAAAAAACAACGGCTGGGAGTGTGCGAACCTGTTCCGACGAATATCTCCGAGTTGTGGTCCAAAAATAAATTACTTAATACATTCACGATAGCGATCGAAATAGAATCAGAATGCAGTTTTTTTTATGTTAAAAGGGTTGCAATAAAAAATCCGCTATGGCCTACCTCTCTTAAAGTTGACGTCGAACTATATGTTTTAATGTAGATAGATAAATCTTAAAATTATAACAACCAAAATGCATGAAGATGCAGTTATGATGCAGATTTACAAATCCACGTGATTTGGATACGGATATGGGCTTTAAAGAATTCTGAATGAAAAGTTTACCAGTGCACCTATTACCTACATCACTGATAAAATGATGACTTAACAATAAGTAATAAACCATACGTAATGATCTATTATTATGGGAATATAGATATCACAAAACACCTAATAGGTCTGTTCCTTTATTTTAAAATTTCATCTTGTTATATTGAAAAAATATAATTTTGAAAATATTGGCTTACTTTATAACCAAATGCACAATCATCTTCTGTAAAATTTTCTTCATCTTGTTTCACCTTTCTTGTAAGCTTGTTTAGAAGCACCAGAAATTCTTGTTTTAACCTATTGAAGCGACTAAATAGGTAGGTATTAACTTTTTGTCCTTTTTTGAAGTCCGCCGATACCTGCAACTTGCACATCGTCTCACGGTCATCCCAAGAAATTCCTATGGTTATATTCGTTTTATCAAACCCACTATAAATTTATACTGTATGAGATCATCATCGGTGTTAATGATCGCTCCAATCATTTCTAAGTCAACTACGGTGTGCTAATCCTGCCTTTGATGGAACCGATGCACCGATCAATCTTCCGAAAATCCATCAATCATCTAAATATGAATTAATTAAATATTATCGAATGCAATGCTTGATGTAATTTCAAGGCCAAAAATTATGATTCATTAAAACACACATGTGGGTGATTTTGTAAGTTTAAGGACAGAACTTGCAAACAGTATGAGTAGTACATATTTTAGTATTCACAATTTAATTCGACTTAATTCTCAGTTTTAAGCTCAAATAAAGTTTAATTTTAATACTTATCCCTATCATATTTTATCGTCAAATTATTAGAGAATTTACCTGTGGTTCTACATAGACCCATTACTGGGACTACATATAGATAATTTTAATATGGAGTATAAGGTGTACTAAAATGCCGAAATAATATACCAACAATTTTACCACCACGCATACGAACCTGCGATAAAACATAGGAATGTAATATATAACTTACTATGATGCTACAGCAACCCGAAGTGGGTCTTGGCTTCCGATAATAAGAAACGCCACCTAAGTCTGTAGTGCGCCACCTCTCTCCAATTCTCTACTTGGAGCTCGCGCAAATCCAGCATGTCTTGGTCCATCCAGCGGTATCTGGGCCGTCTCGAAGGCCGGTGGCTACTCGGTTGTCCCAGGAATGTACTCTTGACCGCTCGACCATTCTCCATCCTCTCCACATGTCAGAGCCAGTGCAGTTTATGCGATTTATTTCGCTTATGATGTTGGACTCGGTCAGTAGATTTTCTATTCTCCTGTTATCCTCCTTCTCCAAATTCCCTCAGCTGTGCGAATTGGACCAGAGTAATTATAAGTACCTTTCTCTTTGTTCTTTTCAGCTTTTCTTCTTCTTTCAGAATCAGTGTCCAAGCTTCACATGCATATCTTAGTTCACCTGCTAATAAGCCTAGAGACCAGACCTTATAATTGAGATTTATATTGATTGATGAGAAGATATTAATTGATGTGATTCATAGATGAGATTAAACTTGATTAACCTCATCTAATAAAATTTGTTTAAACGAGTTCGTGTGAACTAGTGATGGTTACTTATGCAAGTTATATTTAAAACGACGGCGACGCCTCGAGAAATAAAATAATTATAAAAATTATAGCAGATATACTTACTTGATTAATATTCATGTTTCATTTACTTCATTTGTTTTTAATATTCATTACATTAACAATCATCGGAAATAGTTAATAGGTAATAAAATATTCTAATCATATAATATTTTAGGATTGTCATTTTATGTATTTAATGTGTGTGTATATATATATATATATTTATATCATGTATTTATATGTATGTATGTATGCGCAATACAATTAGGATTAGTTAAGCATTGTTGTATGTATTGTTACAAATGTATTGTTTTTGTTGCTTGTTAGCGCCTAAGACGTCCTCGCACAGGCCCTGCCAGAATACCAGCGCTGATGCAGTGTGAGAGTATTCTCCCACTGTGTCAGCATAAGCTGAGGCAGGGTCCTGATTGGCCGTCTTAGTTTTATGTTGATATTTTTTGTTTTTAGGTTAAGTTCCTCTTTTATTTATTCTTTAAATTTATAGTATTGTTTTATGTAAGATGGCCAATAAAGGTTTTTTCATTTCATTTCATTTCATAATCAATTCAATTTATCTAGACTGGTTCCATTGTTTATATTAAAAACGTAAAATTAAAACTTAACCATTGATACATATACAAATTCATATTCTACACCAATACAACACTTGTACTGGCAACATCCGCGACAGCGACATAAAAACCTTTAAACGCAACGCAACACCAACCGAAACTAATATGGAATCTCGAAATAGTTGTTGAAACTCAATTGATTTAAAAACAATCGACTTCAGGTACTGTCAAACTGGTATTGTGTAAGGTATATGAACTCGATCCGCTGCACTCGAGGGCGGCTATTCTGTGTCTTGGGCTCGGGTCTAAAATGATTTAGAAAACGCTAATTTCGCTTTCCAATCAAAATAGCGTATGGTCTTTGCATAAATCGAAAAAAAAAATTAGGACAAAAGAGTTTTAACAAAATGACAATATTATGGACCACGTTTAGATGGGTTCACTACACCACTGCAAAATACTGGACACAATTGTTTTATGTGCTTTAAAAGTCTACTGTCTGTATACTGTAGTGTCTATAATTTTAGCTACTTATGATTTTTTCAGGGTAATTTAAAAAATCATGTAACAGTGTATGTTAATTGAGACCTGGTTTCCTCTCCTCGTCGTCTCTCCTCTTCCTTCCTGCATACATTTTTTCAATTCAATTCAAACCCATTTATTCAGTCTAGGCTGTTACAAGCTCTTGTGAAATTCAAACGCTGGGACATCGTGCATCGGTTCGTAAATTTACGGCGGGAGACCTTGAACTGAGAAGAACCAGCAAGAATCTCAGTAAGGACAATTTTTTCTCCCTGTTTTGTTTTATACAGTGTCGTCAATTGAAAGATGATATCAAAACTTGCAAAAATGTGTTAAAGTCAACTATTATCACATTAAATATTTTATCTAAAATGTTGAATAGTGATAAATAAATATTTAAAATACCCACACCAATTAGCCTAGCCCTAGTAAGCACTGTAAGGCTTGTGTTATGGGATACTAGGATGACGGATAGAATACATATATAATTATGTTGAGTTAGATACAAATGTTTGTTAACAATTTGCCCCAATGGGATTCAAACCCGGGACCTCTGAGTAGGCGACACCTTGAAACCCGACGTATATACCACTGAACCCGCGGAGGTAGTCAAAACAGCGCAAAACTTCAAGAACTTCTGTCTAAAGCTTGGCATACAGAATCGACCCCTTGTAACAGAATGTAGAGCAAGACAAGTCTGCCTAAATACCGAATGTGGGCAGGAATGCTCCGAAAGAAATTTGCATAAAGCGCCTGGTTACTAACGAGACATACCGCACAATTAGATCATGCACCTCGCTTCGAACAAAACTGATCACATTGTTTCTTGTAAGCACCACACCTTCGTTGGTTTCATAACGTGATTGACATACTTTATGTGCGCATAAGGCATTGCGAGTCTTAGATAACTTTAATCAAGAATTTCCATACTCTTTGGAAAATCGGACATTGCATAGCGCTCAACGAAGGATGAGAAAGAGAAACAGCGTCTAGGGTAGTATGTAGTGTTGCCAGGTGCCCCGATTTGCGCGGGACTTCCCGGTTTTCAGGGGTCTGGGGACGGTAAATTTCCATGTATAATCAAAAAATTATATTTGGGTAATTAATATAATACTATACTTGCACTAGTAGATTTCAAACGCAAATTAGACCCGACTTAAAGACCCCTTATTTTTTGTTAACTGTCCCGATCTGCAACCCAAAATCCCGATTTTTTGACCTCTTGTACCGATTTAAAACAAATCGGATCTGGCAACGCTAGTAGTAAGAGAGGTATGGCAAAGCGGATTTTCCGCTCCAATTGGAGCGCCCGTCTGGCTGGGGAAGTAACCTCCACCTTACAGACGTTCACAGTACAATAATACTACCTTTTGGTGTTTTATTTCTGTCGGTGAGTAATGTTCCAGGGCTCCACGGGGAAGAGGATTGAGTCTTTGGACATCATCCAGTTGCATTAATTCACGTACCCCAATATAGTTTATAAGGTGTAGGTACCTAAATTGAATTGTTTATACAGAAAAATCTTTAGATACCTAGGAGAAAAAATATAAGTAGTAGGGAAGAAAATTCCCTAAAAATAAAATACAACATAATCGTCAGCCTATTAATGTACCCACTGCTAGGGCACAGGCCTTCCCTATGGATGGAATAGGATGATTGGGCCATGACCCATCACGCGGGCCCAGTGAGGATTAGTGGGTGCTAACGACTGCAGATGCAGCCGGCACCAACGGCTTAACGTGCCCTCCGAAGCACGGAAGAGCTCGAGATAGTAAACTTTTGGTCACCCATCCAATAACCGACCACTGCGAAAGTTGCTTAACTTCAACTATCGCAGTCGAACACGCTTACCATTTGTGGGACGAAACTATTTAATATGAATTAATGTTACGTGATTATAGGGAAATTTTGGGCACTCTTCTGGTGAATGACTAGAAGAATTTACCCAACATCTGCAGCCATTGTCCGTACATGCTTCTTTACTATTGAAATTACCAGATTGAAACCTGTGTTATTAATACCAAAACACGGTTTATGGAAAATGCAAACCAAAATAACTTCAATCAAAAGCTATTTATGGCATGGTTGTTCATTAGCATATCTGTCTGATATCTGTTAATAAATTAGACACATTAATAAATAAGGGCATAAAGCCCTTATTTATTAATTTTACTATCTTTATAAGCTACCAATAGTTAGTAATTCAAATATCTGAATGCAATGGAAGAGAAGCGAACTTTGTACGGTCGAAGTGTAAAGAAATTAAACAGTTTTTTAATGAACATAGTATATACATAAGTATGCAATGCATTATCATCATCAACAGCCTATCTTAGTCCACTGCTGGACATAGGCCTCTCCAATTGCACGCCACTCAGATCGATCTTGGGCTACTCGCGTCCAGCTCCTGCCAGCCACCTTGCGCAAATCGTCACTCCATCGCGCCTGACGTCCTACACTACGTTTGCCTAGACGTGGTCTCCACTCCAGAACTCGTCTACCCCAACGGTTATCGGTTCTTCGACAAATATGGCCAGCCCACTGCCACTTCAACTTGCTGATCCGGTGGGCTATGTCGATAACTCTGGTTCTCTGTCGGATTACCTCATTCGTATGCAATGCAGGCATATATTTTACGGTTGAAAAGGGCTTTTTATTTCTGACGGCGTGTGCTCTACTTTATATCATTTAACTGTTTATATTCAATAATATAAAAACAATAAAAATGTTGCATGAAAATATTTGTAAATAGCGAGATGATCGCATTTGTTGTCATCCAATCTAAAGTTATAGTATAAATTTATGTCGTCCGTTTTCGGATATAAATGTAACGGTTAACCCGTTACATTTATATATGATAGGATATATGATAGTATCTCATTAATTTATTATTCTTATTTGTCCTTAATTATGAGATCACCTCTATAACCTTGCCATTTGTAGAAACGAGTTTGAATTGGCCATAAAAATTTAAACATTTATCTTTCATCTCAAGCCATAACACACTGTAACTTATGAGTCATTCATGAATGACCTTTTCATTTTGGCTAGTGTAGAATCTAAAAATTTTATAATTTGCCATTTTTATCCTATTATTGGTGACGATTCTGGCATGATTCTCTAAACTTAAAACTAAATTTAACATCAATCTCTTCTTTTCATTCTGTAGAGAAAATGACAAGGATGCACTGTTGTCAAATTTGACTTTAAGTTTAGAGAATTATGCCAGAATCGACACCATTGTTTATATAAGTTAATATAATCTTAATAGTAATCTAGAAATAGACACCCGGTTATCACTGCCTAAAACTGGCAAACTACCAACTTCTCCGATGGTATATAACCCACCGGCTAGATAAACTAGATCTTTCGTATAAATATTCAAGTTTCACAACAAAGCCTCATTAATAACTGTCAGATTCAGCAATCTGAAGGTCGTTCAAGTATTTTATTGCACGTCGATAGATAAGATAGCGCTAATCAATTTCGATATGTTTATTATTCGCACAACAATTGCGATAGTTTTGCTCAATCTGGGATTTTGATTACATCATCAATATTTTGCAAATTAATGTCCCCTAAGAAGTATGTATCCATATCAATAGGAGCTCGATGGCGCAAGTGGTTAGCGTGTTCGGCTGCGATCGTGGAAGTTAAGCAACTTTCGCAGTAGTCGGTCATTGGATGGGTGACCAAAAATTTATTATCAAGAACTCCTCCGTGCTTCGGAAGGTACGTTAAGCCGTTGGTCCCGGCTGCATCTGCAGTCGTCAGCACCCACCAACCCGCAATGGGCCTGGTTTTTTCAGTATTGTTTTTTAGCCACAGCATGACTATTTGCAGCTTAAATGCCCTAAAATTAAAAATTTTGACGGTAGAGTCTGTGCGGAAAGAGAATGGGCGTGGCGGAATACGGAACTAACATTAAGATTTTTATTTGGCAATCAAACCCAGCAATCTGTAAAACGTCAAAGTTTTGTATTGATACGGATTTGTCTGTTGTTGTGATTTCTTGCGGTTTTTTGTATTTAATCATATCTAAAAGGGGTAAAACCTTACTAATACGGTAGAAAAGCACTACAGCGCCCTCCAATCTAAATCCCATTCTCTTTCCGCACAGACTCTAGTAACCCCTTTGTGGGTGACGAATTATAATCAAACTATCCTGTGCTGTGCTCTGCTAAGCTCTATTTAGTAAAATCACTCCTCTTAGATTATAATGGTGTCGATTCTAACATGTTTCTTTAAACCTAAATTTGACGACAGTATCCTTGCCGTTCTCTATACGGAATGAAAAGGCGAGACTTATGTTAAAATTAGCTTTAAGTTTAGAGAATCATGCCAAAATCGACACCAATGGGGAAACAAACAAGACTAACGTACTGTTGTGCCTTTCATAAATATAAATAATAATCAGTCCATAAAATAAATGTATGTTTACTTATCAATTAACCTTAGCATTATTTTAAAAACTTTTTTGAGACACTGAACACTTCAATGACAATAAACAAATTATCTAAAAATCACTTTTTAGGGTTCCGTAGTCAGTCCTGACAAGGTCGTCATGTCCGTCTGTCCGTCCCCAGTTTTGCTTGGAGACTATTAAATAAATATTTCCAACACTCACACCAATTAGCCTAGCCCCAAAGTAAGCACTGTAAGGCTTGTGTTATGGGTTGCTAGGGTAACGGATAGAATACATATACTTTACATATATAAGTATATTTATATAGAAATACATATTAAACATCCATGACAAGAGTACAAATGCTCGTATTCATCACACAAACATCTGCCCCACTGGGATTCGAACCCGGGACCTCTCGAGTCGGCGACACCATGAAACCCGGCGTATAAACCACTCGGTAACTGAGGTCGTCGGAGGTATTACTCGTAGCACTAGAAAGCTGAAACTTTGTAGAGATATTGTATATCGTTTACACCGACAAATTGATAGAATAAAATTTTGAGACTATTTCTCGAGAGTTCCTTTTGCGAAATATTGAAAAAAATTTTGTTCGAGTAGGGCGGGCATTCGCCTAACGGAAATGCTTTGGAAAACGCTAACGCTTACGATTTCATTTTGTTATTTCTAGCCGCCTGAGGTTTTCAAAAACCTCGCGCTCTTTTATTTTCTTTTGCATTGGTAATAATAATATTAAAAAAATGAGCGTGAGGTATTTGAAAACCTTCGGCGGTCAGAAATACCAAAATAAAATCGAAAGCGTTAGTGTTTTCCTAAGCATTTCCGTTAGGCGAATGGCCCCCTGGTTTGTTTTTATTCGTTTCAGGAATAAATTGTACTATTTAACTAACGATAATTTACTAAATAACTTAACACAATTTTTTATATTTTTTTAAGTTACTTTTTAGAACTGCACTCTGCGGGGATAAAAATATTTGCTCGTTTGTCACCTTATTTATTTATTGACGTTTCGCAGCCTTTTCAGATCTGCTTCGTCAGAATAAAGATATTTTATTTAAAAAAATAAATTAAAAAATTAAATAAAACATAAAGTTTCGTGCATTAAGCCGTTAAAACTAGTTTTATTTAATGTGTTTGACTGTTTTTTTTTATTTATGTATCTTCTTTACTTTGCTCCAGGGGCAATCGGCAACGCTTGAGAGCATAAGGACGTCTCTTTCGGCGAAGTTTCCGTCAATGCAGACGCCCTCGCCCGAGGTAGTCTACGACACCCTGGCCCAGCTGATGCAGGAGAGGAAGATCTACCAGACCTCGAGGGGGTTCTTCATAGTCACGCCTGAGTAAGTTGATGTTTTTTATGAACGTGCCAGATAAACATGTGATCCGCTTGGTAGCAAGTACTTGTAGGATACTCAGGAGTAGAACTAGAATGTTAGCTACTATTAATTCATCCCTCTATCTCATGTAGGTCCAGTGAACTTTAATAATATATGGTAATAAATATTCGTCGTAAGAACCACGCCTAGGCAAACGCAGGGTAGGACGTCCTTAGGCACGGTGGAGTGACTGACGATTTGCGCAAGGTGACAGGAGCTGGATGCAAGTAGCCCAAGATCGATCTCAGTGGCATGCAATTGGAGAGGCATATGTCCTGCAGTGGACTAATAATAATAATAATTTTATTCATGCCAAAAAACATATAAAGTACTAAATTTTTACAGCTGTTAAATTTATGAGACAAAGTACTGTTTTTTTTTATTATAAATTTTTACATAGGGCAGTAGTTATATAATGAAAAAGTACAACTGACCCTAGATAGGTTATAAATATAGTTTATTTCATTGAATGCAGCTTGATGGGACTTAACATTTTGAAAAGGTTCAGTACGAAATAAATTCATCAAATTATTGGAATGAGAACACTAATATCTCAACTATTTCCTTATGAGTATAGCTTATGCTAACCTTAGCTACCCTTGTATACAATAATTTAAACAAATAAAATAACTTTCATAAATGAATTACGTTTTAATAACGATTTTCTTCTAAATCTAGGACGCAATTCCAAGATCTATATGAATATAAAATACAACCTACAAATAATAAAACTTCTTTATACACTTCTCATCTAATACAATAGGTTCTATTTTTTTTTTACTGACCTGAGCGTCAATACTTCGAGTTTTAATTTGAAACAACCTCCTAATTATAATTATAGACAAGGCCCCATATAATTATAGCACTGTTTACGATCACGACTTATCTAAAAGAAACTATATGGGATAATTTTAAGTCGCAAATTGATAGCTGTCAATTTTTTTTGTCGTATGACTTTTAATGACCCCACTGCTAACACATAGGTCTTCCAATAAACAGAAGCAAGCCCTACGAATTGGACCAGTTCATCTTAATAGGAGCTAACAACTGCAGATACAGGACTAATAAAGGCTTAATTTGAGTTCTGAAGCATGAAGAAACTAAAGATAGTAAAATTTTGATAACCTATGAGCGACAATTGCGATTGTTGCCTAACTTTCACAATCTTAGCGTAAAAAACTAATCAATGTTCCATCGGACTCGTTGTGCCTATAGGGTTTAGTCAAACTTATCGCCGTGGCGGAGTCATTGTCGCCTAGTCAGCGAAGTGCCTAAGAGCATTGTGAATCAGCCGTTCATAATTAATTAAGTGACTGTGTCACACTAGTAAGCAACCGACCGGTTTCTTATCGTTCGAAATAGCAACTTGACGAGTTTAAATCTCGTTTGCTCTGAATAGAAAACGGCGAGATGAATCGACCGTCGCGTTAGTTGGCAATGTAAATATCGTCATTGAGAGCTTGAATTGAACCTTGAACGGATCGTACGCGCGACATCGGCAATGGTTCGAACTGTTCATCATTAATCATGTTTCCTTTTCGTTTTTTTTATTTCATTCATATTTTTTTTAAGATTAATGGAATTGAAGGATTCTCCATATATGATTCCAGTGTATGTTGAATTAATTTTATTATGAATTAAACATTACAAGGCTCAAGGTCGCATAGTAGGCTTTGTTGAAAATATATCGATGTATCGATATATCGATATTTTTAACCGATATATTTTGATTCTATATATCGTATCGTATATTCTATATATATAAAAGCGATATTTTTTTTAATTATTAGCGACATATTACGATCTAACTAAATTCGTATCTGGAAGAATCGTAACTGGATCTCAGATTAATTATAAACAACATACCCATCTATGATCTGTGCTATTAGTATTGTCTATGATTTGTAAATCTGTTTCGCTTGTGAATTGGTTGTGCTGAATTCCATTAAATTCTGTGAAAGTGTGTGACTGTCTAGTCTTGTTTACAAAAGATGGCACCTGAGAGGCCCTGCAATCATTTTCATCATTTGAAAATGGAGTTTTAAGGAGATAATTTTCGTTCCATTATTATTCCGCGTGTCATCTTTCGTGAGATACTGTACTGTCATGTAGTATAGCGGCAATTCGGTACTTTGATAATTCTTTCTTTAATTATAATTTGTGTTGTTATTATTACTGTGCTAGGCTGACCAAAATATATTTTTGGGAAAATTGGTCCGATATATCGCTGTGTTTTTCACTTTCGACATCCCTATCGCATAGTGGGAAATGGAGAGAACGATGCTAGCATTTCTCTTCGTTATTAAATCAGAATTGAGTGAAAAATAAGGAAATCCAAAGGAGAAATAACTTAAGTAAACGAAACCATCTGAAAGATTGCTCAGATGGAATGAAAATGGGGGTGGAAAGGTTTTCGAATGACGACCACTGGCTGGACTACGCTCAGAGGGTAGGCTCCTTACCATGTGGACCAACTATCTAGTAAAGGTCGCCGGAAACCGCTGGAGGCGAACAGCTCAGGACCAATCAGAGTGAAGATCTTAGTGGGTGGATGCTCAGCAGAGAACATCCATCGTATGGTTAAATGATTATGATGAAGTAATCACCTAAATTGACTGGCTTTCGGAGTGATATAAAACTTGCTTGACGTTCTGTTGCATAGCCTGTTAATTTCTGACTCTTGTACTATCTTGGGTTTTTCGCAGTTTCTATTCACGATTGGTCATAAAAGGAACTTTGGGCTGTCAACTGTGGTGGTAAAGTATTATGGTAGCAACAGGTCAAATTGAAAATGAAAAATGAAAATATATTTATTGGAACTAATTAAGGTTACATGTATAATTAGGTTCGTTAATAGCTATATTAGTTTCTAGAACTGTGTTACAGCTATTAGCGCCCACCTCCAGATACAGAGACATGTGTTCCATAATACATAAATAAAAATTACAGTTCATATCTTACCATTTACTGAAAGATAAAAATTATGTATGTGTGTGTGTGTTTGTATATGTGTGTGTGTGTGTGTGTGAGTCTGTATTTGCGTGTGTATCTGTATGTGCATGTGTGTATGTTTATGAGAGTGAGAGTGTCCGGTTGTACTAAAATGATAGTTACATGTGATTTCACATGTATATCCGTGTATTATTTGATGACCTTGAGTAAGCTCTCCGTTTCATCATATGAAAGGGAATGCAACCACTGCCTAGCAACCGTCTTACACTTATAAAGGGTAAGTGGATATATGTCAATGATTTTGCTGGTCCGGTTATATAACAAAGGAGCAATGTTTGAAAGGTGGCGACGAGACAATGTTAGCCTGCATCTACTAATATTGCAAACCTTACCACATCCACGCTTACTTCTGGCAGTTTCTGGGTCATATGGGAGGCGACGATGTGTGTACAGAATAGCATTGAGAATAAACATCTGCCTAACAGTCAAAACACCGGTGAGTGAATATAGTTCGACAGTTGGATATCTAAAAGGCTTTTGCATCATCACCTTTAGAACCGCTCTCTGGGCTCTTTCTAAACGCAGCAAAACACTTCCAGGAGATCCACCCCATGCACCCAAGCAATAAGTAATTAATGACTGGGCAAGAAAGTAGTATATGACTTTTAACGTAGCAAAGTCAACCACATCTCTTAAAATTTTAAATACGTATGCGAGCTTTCTAACACGTGATGAAACTAGACATATTATGTGTTCCTTCCAAGATAGAGTTTCATCTAAAATAACTCCTAGATATTTAATTGAGGATGTAATTTTAATACAGGAGCACGACTGTTTTGGAGTATTTGGGCTAGCGTTGCAAGTATGTGCTTGAATAACTATAGATTGAGATGGTAGGGATGATTTTGTTGGACCAAACGCAATGATTTTTGTTTTGCTTAAACTTAGGGTGAGTAGATTTCTGGTAAGCCAAAACATAACCGACTTTGAAGTTGATTCTGCACACTTCACAACTTCAACCCAAGATCGACCCTGAATCAGTAAAGCTGTGTCATCAGCATAAGTTATAATTTTGGTGTTCGACAGCGAAAGTTCGCAGAGCTCATTGATGTAGATCAAGAATAATGTGGGACCCAAAACACTTTCCTGTGGAACACCAAACTCAATGAACTCATCATCACTCGTAAAACCATTGACAACAACACAGCGTTCTATTTGTTAAATAACTGTCAAAAATCTGGAGTGTTTTCCCCCTTATACCAATAAAGTTAAGTTTATGCAGAAGAACAGGAATCGATACCGTATCAAAGGCTTTAGATAGGTCGAGGAATATTCCTAGCGTTTTAAACTTTTTTTCGAAGCCTTTGATCACTGATTCAGTAAGTTCTAAAACTGCATCTTCGGTACTTCTACCTGACCTAAATCCATATTGAATTATCCCAAACAGTAAAATCTCTCTAGCTGAAGTTGAGTTTCATCTTACTTGATGTAATTAACTTCATCTTACTTGATCTTAAAAAGGTAATCACACAATAGATTGAGATAATGTGACATTTGTGGTAAATTGAGGTGTTGTTGAGTGAGAGAGAGAGTGTTTTAGATACTGCTTATACCTGGAATATTGACTTAAATACAATTACAATTGAGTATCGCATGTCGGCTTTATTATGAAAAAAGGAAGGAAGATTCACAAGGAACACGATAAAGTATATTCATTTTAAACTTATGGAGTGCGGTTGCACCTTTATAAATAAAACATTTTATGTGATGTTAAAGAAGTTTTAATGTCATTAAAATGTAAGTATGTTCTTGAAATAAATAAAAGTAATACTTTTACAGAGATTAATGGTATCTTTTGACAGCTGATTCATGCTGCTCCCCCGACAGTCGCGCCATTTAAAAATACGTTGTCGCAGACATTTTGTGACATGCCTACTTATTGCAAACTTGACGTTTGTGTACGTACAGTCATTTCTAAAAATATGTAGAACTTCTTCGACGTTGGACTGGGAATAAAAGAAAAACACATGAACCAGATTCTAAGTTTTGCGCGTAATATAGAAAACTTTTTTACACCAAAATAATTTCAGATACATATAAATATCATTATAATTATACCATAACAATAACTTTTATTCTTTCCTCATTGTTGTTTACTGAGTGGGAGTTACAAGCAACAAAACTCTAACTTCACCTTTGTGTTTCTCCTTCAATTTTATAAAAAATATCTTTGTTTAAGTTTACTTGCACAGTAATCGTAGGAGGTTCAATATGATACGAGGCTAAAACAACTCATTACTTACATTTTTTTAAGGCCGCGAGTAATTTATTAAGTCATTAGAATTATTGTTCAGGTCACTAATGGTGTTAGAATAAAATCAATTCATTATTTATACGCTTGGCTAATAGTAATAAACAAATACTACATTGCTGCAAATTGATTAATGGTTCCTAACTAATAGTATCTGGAGGTATCCAGCAGCTGTTCAGCCATCTTTATTATTAAGAAATTTCTGTATATTTATTTTAAATCTTAGTGAGTGGGTTATCTGCTAACAGAATTTTCGAAATTTGTAGATGGCCTCAATGTTTTATTTTTTTGAGTGTGTATGCTGTTGATCGCAGATGACCTTTACAGCGTCACCGGGTTTGGGAACGGCGAGATCCTAAGGGGGCCTCAAGCCGAGAATTGGCCAGTGACTCTAGAGGTATTCCAGGCGGATGGCGTCTCCCCACGGGGGAGTCTCCTCTCCGTCGGGAGCCTCTAAACCACTCGAACCTGAGGGGGTCCGTTCAACTAGAGGTCGTCTCTGAGACTCGGACCTCGGCTCTAGTTAGCCAGAGCCTCAATGATATTACATTTGGAGACCCTGCCTGATGTGCTGTTGTCGTTCATACAGTTAAAATCACGTCACACGATAATTAATTTGGTAAAAATATTATCTGTATAGTCTCTATTTCGTAGCAGGCGTGAAATAGAGACTTGGCAATTTCAAAATCTTATCCACCGACATCTTCGCTTCATATCCACATTATCTCACTGATCAACAAATTATTCTCTACCTAATTTTTAAACGGCAAGCCACTCCCCTGGTTCAGGGTTACTTTCTGATTCTCTGATTTTTGTTATTTATGTGGAATGAAATCGTCTGCAATAAATTCCACTCGAATCGTCTACCTATTTAAATGTTTTTACTCCGTGCCTTCCAAAACATGGAGTTACATAAACTGAAGTTAGGGGTAATCCATTCGATGACCGATTAGGCTGCAAAGCAGCGCCATCTCTTCGAATTATAGTTAACCCCTACTGGGTTGGGGTCCCGTCTATTTCCTGACCCGCGTGGAATATTTTCTAGTAAAATTTTCTTTACATTTTAGCATATTGAAAAAGTTACTTAATTCCACAATAAGAACGACCACGTTAACCACCGCGCCAAACAACTCTTTAGCATAGAGTTCCTCTATACTTTATGCTTTACCGCAAAACTAATTATTTTATTTGGGTATAAAAAAGAAACATGCTACGTTCAATCGCGTGGACTATACCAGCAAGAAACTCCCAACATCCGGTTCAGAGACACACCAATTTGACTTTAATTTCAACCTTATCTCATTGACGTTCGTCATTTCTACGAACGAGCAAAAACTATTAACTTACAACGACGTAAGAAAAAAACATGGAAGTCCTCCAGCAGATGGCGACTTGTAACATCATTAAATTAAATTGGAATATCCAACATAACAATTTGGAAAAAAAATAAACAACTTACTTGCTGCTGTTTATTTACTAATAGTTGCGTTTCCAAATCAAAGTTGACTTGTAATTTACGATGAGTGGTAGCAATTTTTATTTCACAAGACAAGGAAGCGTGCAAGCGTGATGATGATGTTAAAAGCATTAATATTATCTAAACGTTACAATGTAACCTGCAAAACTTTATAGTCTTTGAGCTATCAGTCTTTATTAGTCTTTCTATCTTGATAATAGCGCAAATTAGCGATTTAGGCTGTCAAGAACATTATAATATGAGGAATCTTTTGAGCGTAATTTTAATTCCTTCATGTTATGTTCTTTCCTGTATATATTTGTAGACATGGCTTTCATTGTGGTTAGTGGGTAAAGTTATTGCCATCTAATTAGGTTCATTTCTTGATCAGGGCAATGAAGAAAGCCTTGTTTCTTTGTCTATCTATATCAACAGTTGTAACGATTTTTTTATATAATATAGGCAGCAAACGAATCGTCCAGTAAGGTAGTTATCGTTCTTTATAAACATGTGCAACAACAGAGAGCATTGCCGACTTGAAAACCCCATGTCATCGCATTGGACATGATGAATGTGGTTTTATCCAATATTTATCTCGATATTAAATATTTGTAAATGTCTTTGTGTAACGTCCCTATCCAACAATTGAGCATCAATAAATTTAAAGCTACTATTGAAAAAGTACTTATTAATAAAGCCTAGATGTAGTATTATAAGGTATTATAAGGTGTCTGACTATATGTTAGACTAAAACGCTTGAACTTAACCGTTCCAAAGGTTCCGACAGGATGTTTCTAAAACTATGATAAAGATGACATGATTCCGTATTGATACTGCAACAATATAATATTTTGTAAATACTGTGACTTTCATAATTTTAAGCTGTGAAGTTTTTTATCGTCCTTTTTTCGCTGCAGCTAAAACATTTTTTTAACTGGTGGTATGCAAACGATTCAAAAAAGTTGCTTCCAATTTGAAGAAAGAAATTTTATTTTTGTATTTTATAATATATTTGTTTTAGACGACGCCGCTCGAGGTCCCGCTCGTCCTCAAGGCATGCCAATGGTCTGGAGGAGGACTGCTCCCCCCGCACCATCCTCATGTCGGACCAGGAGGCGCTCCATCAACTCTACGGGGAGATCACTACCGTCAGAGACGGCGCTGTCACGCATCAGTGCGTGCAGACCAACCTCGCGGATGTCATTTGTGGTGGTAAGTTTTAGGATCACTTGAGCTAAACTTCTGAATTCAATGATGGCTTAATTCTGTAAGTTAAAGCACATCATTCCGTCTTTGTCAATTATTAAAAGTCAACAAGACGTAGAATGAGGGTTAAATATATTTAGTTTTTTTGATTGAAGAACTTTGATGCATGTGGGCCTTAATTAATCTCAGATTCTTACTAACAAACAATCTTGTCAAGCAACGAAAGATATCATCCTTGGGGAGGATTTAGTTCCAACTCTTGAAAAAGGTAGCGATGTCTCTGGTTGTTCTTGGACCTTCAGTTTTCATGTGATTGTCTATGATTCCGATTCATTTCTCTGTTTCACTAATCGAAAATAGGATTCTCTGCGTATGTTTCTTTTACATGCATACCGGAATCTTTAAAAGAGGAGTAATAAGCATTGCATGCAAAGGAAGCAGGGATACGTTTCTTGGCACTTGTTTCTGGCAAACCAGGTTAGTTCCTATATGCAGGACATTTTACTATATGTAGTGCATTGAAAATAAGGTTAAGTTTCATTTAAAAAAAAGAGAAGGTACATAGTGAAGAGCAGTGACATTATACTACCGAACGCAAAGTTGATTTCGAAGTGACAGAGAAACTTAGAATACGTCGGCTGATTTTCGTCCAATGGAACTGGTAAAAGTGCACCGACGGAAATTTAACTGGTCTAACCTGATACCGCCGTATAATATTTAATGACAATGAGTCTTTCCCTTTCTAGTACCGTCTGAGATTTACAAATATTATTATAAACTTAAAGTGGTTATTTGGGTAAGTATTCTCACTTATGCCCAGTTAAATTCTCTGCATAACACAGACGTTGAGGTATGCATGTCAGTAGTTACAGCAAAAGTGGTAATACCACTTAAAGGAACTTTGAGACATATCTCAATAATTTGTGGAAACTTACACAAGGTAAGCAATCGATTGTATGCTGTCCATGTCTCAAGATAGTACTAACAATTACTTTAACTTTATCTCGTAAAATTTTAATACAGCTTGGTAGGCCATCCAATTAATGAAAATTCTGGAGTGTTCTCAACTCAATTTACATCAACTTCATGGACGTCGGTTCCGAGTAATCTTTTAAAAGGAGGTCTTCATAAAGTAGGTTACTAGCATATCGTACGTTTCCATGAAAAAGGAAAAAAAACGAGTGTGAAATTCAATAGGGGCGGAATGAAAAGGGCTTTATGCACACTGGTTTAACGTTGAAAGTGCAGTGGGGGTAACAAACGGGGTGGCCCGCAATGGCCTAATTCTGCATCACTTCGCGTGGCTAAGAAGCTAAGTATGGATTTTGGTGCACTATTGAAATGAACACGACAACCTTAAAAGTTCAAATATCTCGGTCAATCTAATTTTGTAAATTTAAAATCAGACATTGGTTTGTTTTTCGTTTGTTAAGAAAAAACAATTGACGATTCAAAAGAGTTGTATTATGCTTCCAATTTGAATAAAGAAATTTTGACTGATGATTCCTATGTGAGTTCACTCATGCATGTTAAACTGGTCAACATCTTAAAAATTCAGAATCCTTATTAAAAAATTGACACTTTTATTTTTAATTCTAACAAGGCCTTCGCAGACGAGGGACATTTGTCAATAAAGGTCATAATATCCCTGAATTGTGAAAATTTTCTGGCGAGGACTTTGCACGAATTCAACGCACTCGTGCTGTACTCACGCTATGGAAGCAAATATTCCGAAAAAGAGAAGACATTTTAAAAGAAAATACTGGGTTCCTTTATATCGGATCAACCGCCCAACGTAGACTAGCTTGCTTGCTGCTCCTAGTCAAATGACGTGTTTTACTACGTTAATAAGTGAATGATCTCCAACCAGAACAGATTAAAACTAGAAGTATCACAGATGAAGAAAAGGTTCTAGACCAGTAAATGATTCATAGTTTTTTGTATTCAAATTAGAACGTAAGTAACATGATTCTATGTATGACAAGTACAATGCCGCAACAACATATTATGGTCGTTAGCCCGTGTTCGGAAATGACATTACTCGAATTCGGGCACCCGAAGCAATATTTACACTGAAGTAATGGGCTAGAAGATGGTGTCGGGTAAACAAAAGGAAATCTACCCGAATTCCATTGAAACTCGAATTCGAGCTAACGACCAAGTGTAAACGCGCCATGATTGTTTAAAACAAACCGTATAATTTAGAACAGTTATAAATTAATTAGAACGATTTTATAATGAAACGGTATTTTTACTTCGATATCGGAATATCGGCAACGGATATTATCGGTTTTTTAAACAGCCTACTTGTTTTAACTGGATCTCGGCTTTCAACTGCCAAGTTAAAACTTTTATTCGCAAATTTCGAAATCTTAACTCATTTTTAGCCTCGATCAGTAATGATTCGAGCCTGTAATTTAAACACTTACGTTTTTTAATTCCCATCAAATCAATCAACAAAAAACAATATCTCGGTCTCACCTAAAAGCTTAAGATTCAATTCACAGATTCATTTTAAATACATACCGACGACATTGGACTACAAAACGAAACGAATTTTGGTGTGAACGAGGAATATCTGAAAGGTTAAGACAGACACACGAAAGTTCGTGACTTTGCCAATTTGCTTTAGGAACTATAACTTAACGGTACACAAAATTTTGAAATACAAACACGTCGGTCGGTCTGTCCAACCGGTCAGGTAAGGCACCGCTCCAAATTTTTTTACAATACACGAATTCTATTATTCGGCATCACAAATAAAAACTTGGCCGATTTGTTATGACCATTCGATTTTGGACGACGACCGTTAAAAGAGCACACTTTATATTAATGTTGGGAACAAGGGTACTAGGTAGAATTCACAAATAAGAAAACGATTTTCGGCAATCGAAGTGTGTAACGGTCACGTTCAATGAAGATAACATCGATTTTATGATTGCGATTGTGACCAGTTCATATTCAAACACCGAAGAACTATTTACATGGTGATTGGTAATTTTCTAGTAATTTTATACTGAATTCAAATTTAGCGTTGTTAAGAAAAACTGTTTAAAACCTGGCTTACAAGACACTCGGCCACGGAGATCTTCAAAACTTTAGATGAAGTTATAGTTATTTATGCAACTGTTGTATGGTATTAACACGATTATGGATTTTTGGCTAAGCCTCGTGTGATAATAGTATCACAATAGTGTTTTAATACCTAACTATAACAAATGCATACACGACTTTATCTACGGGTGCAGACCCATGATATGAATTCTCTAGAAAAGACTGAAACCATGGGGCGTTCTAAGAACATAAAATTATGAAAATTGTGGCTGCCTGATGTGCAAGCTCTAGGCACGGAAGGGCTTTTAAAAGCGAAAGAGTGTGAAAAGTTTACTAGAAAAAAATCCACGCGGACCAGGCATTATTTTCAGGAATATTTTCTAGTAAACTTTTCTTTAGATTTAAACATCTAGCAGTTAAATGCTTAAAAAATAAATAAAATCATAACGAAAGAGTGTGGTTATGTAATCTGTTAAAATAATGTCTTTTTTTATTATGATATGTTGGAAATAAGCTTATTGATTCAGAATCTTTAATAGCAGTTTAAAAGCATTGCGGTAGATAAAATTTATTTAAAAGATGTGTAAGGACATACTGTAAATTATTGAATGTGAGCGTTGCAAATTAAACTTGTATCTAAGTAAAGGGAACACTTGAAAGTCCGTCTTCGCACAGGAAACTGCCTCGATCATCGCTTGTACTCTCTTCTGTGCCATACGAATTTATGCCTTATCTTTATTGACTTATGTACTGTGACAAATGCACTCACTGCTAGTTATGGTCTTTTATAACAAAAAATATGATATTGACTCTGGAAAATCTATATATGGTGTCCGATCTAGTGTCTTGTGTGACATTGACTATGTTTGTGTGCTTCGTGTTAATTGACTTGTTAACGGTACCCTACGCATGCTGCGCATTTATATATATCATATATTTCCAACACTCACACCAATTAGCCTAGCCCCAAAGAAAGCACTGTAAGGCTTGTGTTATGGGATACTAGGCTAACGGATAGAATACATATACTGTACTTATATAAACAAGTATATTTATATAGAAACTAGCGGACCCGACAGACGTTGTCCTGTCTACACGTCTTTGTGAATCTAAACCATTCTCAGATCCCCTTGAACACACACAAAAAATTTCATCAAAATCGGTCCAGTCGTTTAAGAGAAGTTCAGTGACATACACACTCACAGAAGAATTATATATATATAAAGATAAATATTAAATATCCAGGACTGGAGTACAAATGCTCGTATTCATCACACAAACATCTGCCCCCACCGGGATTCGAACCCGGGACCTCTCGAGTCGGCGACACTATGAAACCCGAAATCACCGACGTGACTGACTGACTGATATAGTGATCTATCAACGCACAGCCCAAACCACTGGACGGATCGGGCTGAAATTTGGCATGCAGGTAGATGTTATGACGTAGGCATCCGCTAAGGATTTTGATCAATTCTACCCCCAATGGGATAAAATAGGGAATGAAAGTTTGTATGAAACTTTGTCAATTTTAAACCGATCGGGCTGAGACTTTGCATGCAGGTATAAAAAGAATCATAGATGATTGTCATTGTGTATAATACAAGCCTGAGAATTAAAACTGTAGTCTACACTTCAGCTCTACACCGAAGCGAAGCGAGGGCGGGCTGCTAGTAATTAATAAGACAGTATACCGATTCTGTAAGATAAAATCTCAATTCCGATTTCGGTAGCTGGCATTTTAGACGTACCTAAGTTTGATATGCATTACGCCAATACACGGCAAAATGTCGCTATGTCTCTAGAAGCAGCCAGTATTAGATATTTGACATTTGTCAGAAATCCGAATAAATGAGATCGTAATTGAGATTGCATCTTACAGAATATTTATGCAGGACTTAAAAAAATGTTCTAGAGTCTGTGCGGAAAGAGAATGGGCGTGGCGAAAAACGGAACTTAATTAAGATTTTTATTTGGCAATCAAACCCAGCAATCTGTAAAACGTCAAAGTTTTGTATTGATACGGATTTGTTTGTTGTTGTGATTTCTTGCGGTTTTTTGTATTTAAACATGTCTAAAAGGGGTAAAACCATACAAATACGGTAGAAAAGCACTACAGCCCCCCCCCCAATCTAAATCCCATTCTCTTTCCGCACAGACTCTATCAAATTTTTGAATGGTTTTATTATAAGATTAAGACAAGAAACCTTTATTTAAATTGAATTAGTATCAGTTAGCATACTATTTTAAATTACATATTTAATGTGAGATTATGTAACCTATATACTAAATAATAAGTGCATAACGTATTGTCGTTTATCTAAAAAGCGTAATACAATCACGGGTGAGCTTTCGAAAACAAACGCCATTTATGCAGGAACTTAATCAAAGACAGCAAGAGATCTAATTAAGCGAACATTATAGACGTTAGATAAGCGGTGTGTGCTAATTTACTGTCATTACTGTCAAATTAAATGCGATCTTGAAAGTGCCATCCGAAGCGTTTTCCTTATGAGGACTGATGACGTCGCAAATGTTTTACTTTCTTAGCCCGAGAAAATCGAAACGCTTACCACTGCAATCAGTGGCTTAATTAATTCTTGTCTCTTATATTTCTAATCATTCATTGCGTGCGTTCATTTATATTTCGATAATCTGGACAGTTAATTTCCATGCATTCAGTAATTTTAAACTATAAATATTTTATAGAAAATTTGATTTGAAAAGAGAGCAACTAAGAAATTGGAGTTGGTACCTACCTACTAGAAAATTTCTCAAAACAAAATACTTATCAACTTTACGTTTAAAGAAAATTTTACTAGAAAAAATCCTCTGGGTCCTTGTTTCAACCAGCCTCTTCGGAAAATTTTCTGAAGTAAAATTTTATTTCGACACAAATATGTTATTTAAATGATAAAAATATGATAACTTATCAACTTTACTTAAACTTTTAGTTTCCATCCCACTATAAATAAGCAAAAACAAAGTTAACTTACAGAAATTATAATGACCTAGATTTCATAGAAAAAGTTATATTGATACGGTCAGGTTTTCTTGACAGATCACTTTGCTACGTTATAAAATATATTAAATCAATTCGATGCGTTCATCAATATTCGCAATAGTAACCTACTTCATAAAGGCAATATGAATATTTAAATAAAAGCAACCACTAGCTAAAGATTAGAAGATGTGGGCATTGATTTCTCTAATGATCACGTTTAATGGAAACATCATTTGCAATTTATAGTATAGCGTGCGTTTAGAAATCAGGTATTTGGTATTTATTTTTAATGTTGGGATTCTTTGATAGTTCTATAACGCGAGAACTTATTCAAAGTTCCCTTTTTTAATATGAATTTAGCAGTAATTAATATACGATCATTTTACATAGTGTTTCTTCAATCAGAATTTTTATTATTGTAATTACAAGTGCACTCTTACAAATTGCAGTTTAATTAAACAGTAATTATGACGAGACACCATTTTTGTAACGACAGTTCAAGTCCTTATCAAGTTCAGAAAAGATATTAATACAGCATTCTTAGATTGCAATGCGGATACAGGATATGCACAAAAATCTAAATATGGGACTATTGTGCGACCTGCACATTGCCCTTCAGATTAACTTTTTCTGTTTATTCACCATCTGCTACTTTGTACTTAAGTACTTACGTGTACACAATCGGAACAAGAAACAGATAAAGTTATAATTATATATCTTGTTTAGTGTGCATTTTCTTAGTTTTAGCCAACAGTTTTCTATATTCTAAAGAAAATATAACTAGAAAAAATTCTACGCGGAGTAGGCAGCAGACGGGACTCGAACCCGCATACTTCGCAATCTGGGCGAATGCACTGACCAATTATGCTACCACGGCCCTGATGATGATTCTTAAGCTGCCAGGCAACGTCATCTCTTCGCATTATAGGTAACCCACAAAGTCAAATGAATACTTTTACAAGTCCCTCAGAATATGTTTTATGCATTAACTATCCATATTGACTAGTATAAGAGGAAAATTAAATTACTGTAAGTATAATAATATTTTAGGTAGTTTATTTATTGTATTATGAGCAATAACAACATTAACATTGGCGTTGGTCCCATCGATTGCATTGTGACAATGCGCTTATGTATAATTGCGAGCAAATAAATCAGTCTCAAATTGAATGTCTGTTTATGCAAATATTTCTTCCGAAATATAATAATCAGTCATATCATGACGTACCTATAGAAACAAATACCTGTCGTAGTTGTATATTATTCTTACTTTAAAAAATATACATCTATATATAAAATTTGTAATTATATACGTACAGAAAATATAACCTACTTATAAATAACATCTTATTTACAAATTAAAAAATAAGTCACTCCCAGCGCCGCCGTCAGGGATGGTGCCTAATAGGCTGGCAGCATTGCCACGTTGAATGGCAAGGCTGATCCGTTGACCAAGATAGCTGCCAGCCTTGTGATCACCAGTAACTTATATATATATATATATATATATATTAACTGTCACTTAGAAGTGCGCAATCCCTTATCAAACCTATCTCGGATGCAAATGAAAAACTATGAACTGAAAGAATAAGACCAGAATGTATTTTCCTATGGAAGCAAAATGTGATAATTTACATGGGTAGTACTTGGAAATAGAGATGATCAGTATTTCCTTGCATGATATAATCAGAAATGACGAAATGCGTGAAACTAAAGTAACTGATATCGTTCAAGAAAAGGATTGTTCAGATTGCCATTGGGATGGAAAACTTCTTGAATGGCAAACAAGCACCGGACGATGCTCAGTGAGTAGGTATACCCCCGGGTAGACCAATAGATAGGGTAGATCAAAATAGGCTTTTATTTTTGTTTCCGCCCAGGCGGTGGTGTGAAATCCTCATGGATACCCTTACAGCCAGCTGTAGGGTTATATCAGACTTATTTACTCCCATGGGGGGGATGGCTATGGCCTTTAGGGCCTTACAGGCTCCGTCTGATGCGATCAAACTCTGAGAAGAGGATGATGCAGCGCTGCCTTAGTATACTACTACATAGTGCACTTAGAGGACGGATGCAATCTATGTGTGTGCACCCGTATCGGCTTGTCTATGAAGGCTACGGAAAGCCTTTGAATGCGGACAGGTAAAACCAAAACCGATCAACAGCGCTATTAATGTAAGAACAAACACGGAAGAAACACAATTTTTATCTAGGAAGCCATGGTGGGCTTTTACAATAAACGTGCGATTTAAAATCAAATCACACCGGCGCATACCGTGGTGAAAATTTTAAGCACTACAGATTTGAAGAAGATGATAAACAATATAGCCATTATAAGTTAATAAAATAATTTACTAAAAATAATACACGCTGTCAGGTCAACGTTTTATCTAGCACTGTCAATATACATTTTTACAAAAGGCTGACGTTGAAGGTCGTAATAACTAAGAACTAGAATTTGGATATAATATTGACCGAAAGAAGATGGAAGCGGTGTTGGTTGCCATCATGTCCCCCGACGGTGAGAAGCACCCATTACTATTGGGCGGCAACCAACAAAGCTGCCTTGCGAGTAGGTCTACGCAGCATTATATTCTAAGGTTTAGTTGGTCCTTGACAACATGAATGTAATATATTAACGGTCACAATACGACTGGCCGTTCTGCGGCACAAAGAGATGGAGTTCCATATACTCTTTATTCAAAATATATTAAAACATTTTCCTCGTTTTCCATCGTGTTCGTTAAATTTGTATTAATGTTAAGATGATGAAGAATGATTTGGAACTGCATTCGATTGAATAAAGAAGCGTGTCATGCGCACATCAACTAGATTTTAGACAAGATTTTTTTCTATTATCAAACGTTAAAATCAACGGCAGCTTGTTCTATTTCTTTGCACGTAAGTGTCTAATCTTTCTTCTAAGCATTGGAAAACTTGATACGCTATTTATTTTTTGCACTGTGTGGAACGACATGTGTAATGAGCAATGCGTTTATTGACATATGAAGAGATCGTGTTTTGTCGCTTTCGTATGCCGCGACTGGTTCCGGCACTTTGAAACCGATCAATTGTAAGCGGTTAATCTTCGACATTGAGATATTATTTACTATCTTCAAACAAGATACTGTTATTATGTGCCTGTTTGTTTACGTTGCACAGTTTGATTTACTATATTTCTTTGATACCAACCATTACAGTGATTACAAATTGATCTCGATCGCCCAGGAGAAACATATGTTGCCAACAATTTTAAAACTACTAGTTAAACAAAATATGTTAAAATAATAATATTTATCATTAATCTGACTCTTTTTAGGGCTTATTGCCAGTCTTTCTACTCGTGTGGCCTGTAGGTTCGTCATACGTAGATGGCCTGCAACCCACTGCAGTAGATACAATAATGCATTGAGGGTGCTGTTGGGGCTGCCTCGGTGTTGCAGTGCATCGGGTATATTTGCAAACAATTGGCTGAATGATTCATACGCCATAAAGAGGCCTCTGCCTCGATATTACAGCGAATCAGGGGTAGTACTAATAGTAAACTCATCACACTAACTGATAAACAGACGAGCCATTTATTAAGCACTGGACAGGTAGACTGATACATGCAGGCGAATTGATGAAAATCTAATTTGTGAACTTTCATTATAATAAAATCAAGGTTCGTAAACTATAATTTGATTTGAAATTGCTATACACACACATATATATATATATATATATATATATATATATATATATATATATATATATAGTTTATTATAATATACTAACATGATTTTTAAGTGACATTGTACTAACAAAATATGGACATGATCTGATATAAATTATTATTAATGGAGTTCAGTTTTTCGTACGATAGAATTATCTTATTCCTAGGATTTCAAATCTTCTATTTTTTTTTATGCTTAAAAATGCTTAAAATAAAATAAAATTACCTAAATTCGGAACCGACGCAAAGTCTAAGGGGAGCCCAGGGGGAGATTTTGGGATTTCCGCAAACATGACAGAATAGCATAAGGGAATCAAACCACCTTCTGAAGTACTCCCAACATACATGAGCCATGACTGTTGTTCGCGTCCAAATCGTCAGTATTTAGAATAGGAGCTATTATTGAAACCCTTCAACACGTAACATTATCCTAATTAACTATTCAATATTTTTTATTTTTAATTCATTTAATTTTGTTATTATAATCCGAAACACAATTATGCTAAACGTTACGACATTCTTCTCCTATTGTACGCGGTACATAATTCACCAGGTCTGCTAGTCGCTGTATTGACAATACAATGGCTTAGCACTGATTACATTACAAGCAAAAAAAATGTGTTTTAATCATAACAATTATCGAAATGGTTTGTTCTTATACACACAACTTAAATAATGCTCTTTCCACATTCCTTTTGGTGGTGCTGTGTTTTGTCGATGAGTTCTAGAGCTCTACGGGGTAGGGGCTTGGATCAGTGTAGGCCAGCTATACTCTAAGTGTGTTCCGCGGAACCCTAGGGTTCCGTGATACCTCTGTCGGGGTTCCGCAAGAATTTAGAAATAAAAAAATCAAAACACCTCTCTCTGGTCGCTCCGCGGCTGTGCGGACTCCGCGGCCGCGCGGAGACAAAACGCTATGAATGTTATTTATTTATTTATTTGTATTTGTATAAGCTTGTGTTACATTAGCTGGTACAATATCTCATAAGTTTGGTCTCAACAATTTTATACTTGTACAACGCGTTCGCTCTAAGTTTGCCGGTCTGTGGAATGCGCGTACCCTCCCCCACGTGACAACAAAACTTATAATGTGTCATAGTTTTACCCAAATATCTAACGTACACAATTTTTATTGTTACAATTAAATAAAAAATTTCGAACGTCATACACTCATACCTATCGCCAGCGGCAAACTTAAAACGAGCGGGTAGGTATACTTGTAAGCGCTCAGTCTCTTTGATAAAAGCCGCCTCTGAATTAGACGCTATAGTTGTCAACTAGCGACTTTCGTCTCTAACTTCAAAGGATAAAGTCGATATTGTTTACAACGCTATTTTTAAATTTCTGTTTTTATTTTTGCTTTTTGTTTATCAAAGGTGCCGACTCGAGTATTTTCGAGAATATTTGAGATCGAGTCTAGGACTAAGTATAAAAGCGGCGATCGCGCGTTGGCGTCGTCAGTTGATGATTAGCGTTCGGAGCGATAAGTTACTACCTACTTACAAGCTCGCTAGCGAGAAACTGGTGTTCATTGTTTTACTGCCTGCTGTATTCTGTTGTCTCAGTTTTATACATTTCTTCCCTGTAGGTTCTAAATTTAGTCTCTTATACGCAGTAACGATTGTGCATTATTTAAACCCCACTATCCTGACTTGTAACATTATAAATAAAGAAGAATGGAACGTTGGCTTAAAGGTGTTAAACGTGTTCCAACAACATCTTCTAATGACGCTGAATGTTCAAAAGCAATGCGCGCGGAGAATTTAGCAATCACCGATCCAGAAGATGATGCCACGAGTGCCACGACGTCAAGCTCGACGGTTTCAAAGACGAAAAAAAGGAAGTATGATGAATCTTATATCAGTTTCGGATTTGTTGATTCCAACGGCTCACCTCTCTGCATGCTCTGTAGTAAACTGCTTCCTAATAGTTCCATGGCACCTGCCAAATTGCGTCGACATTTAGAAACCGTACACCCCGAGACTAAAGACAAGAATAAAGAATTTTTTGTTCGCAAAAAAGATCAGTTATTAGAAAGTCAAAAAAATATGATGCATGTAACACAAACTACCAACGAAAAGGCCACGGAGGCATCATACTTAGTTAGCTATCGCATTGCACAAGCAGGTGAAGCGCACACTATCGCTGAGAAATTAATAAAACCATGTGTATTAGACATAACAAAATGTATGCTTGATGAAAAATCTGCAAAGCATCTTTCTACTGTTCCGCTATCAAACGATACTGTTTCACGACGAATCCATGATCTGGCAAGCTACGTCAAACAAGAACTAGTTACACGTCTACAAAATACACGATTCGCTTTGCAAATGGACGAGTCGACTGATGTCGCTGGTTTGGCTATCCTGCTGGTTATTGTGAGATATCCATATAAAAGTTCTTTTGAAGAAGACATGCTTATGTGTTCATCGCTGCTTACAAACACTACCGGGGAAGAAATTTTTAATAAAATAAATATATTTTTTGAAGAACATAATCTCAGTTGGAACAATTGCATTGACATTTGTACAGATGGGGCCAAGGCGATGACAGGTAAAACAGCAGGAGCAGTGTCACGAATGAAAAATAAAGCGCCTAATTGTAGTTCCAGTCATTGTATTCTGCATAGACAAGCACTTGCGATGAAGCAAATGCCGTCTAATCTAAAATTAGTTATGGATGAAGCGGTAAAAATAATTAATTTTATCAAATCACGACCACTACAATCCCGATTGTTCTCATTATTGTGTGAAGATTATGGCAGCAAACATAAAACACTGCTGCTCCATACAGAAGTGCGATGGCTGTCTCGGGGAAAAACTTTAACAAGGCTATTTGAACTTAGAGCCGAGTTACAAATGTTTCTTTCAGCAGATACTTCTTTTAATTTGAAGGACCGTTTGTATGATAAAACTTGGTTGTTCCGATTGTCTTTTATGGCGGATATCTTTCAAAAACTTAACGAATTAAATTTATCATTGCAAGGTAAACAGACAACAGTGTTTCAGGCCTATAATAAAATAACTACTTTTAAAAGAAAATTAGATTTTTGGATCATTTGCATTGGTAAGAAAGAAATAGAAAGTTTTACGTTACTCACTGAGTTTGTTAGCGAAAACGACTCAGAAATGTTTGAAGATAATGTGTTTGAAGAATTGGTCCAATATCTCAGTTCGATGCGCGCATCTTTTGAAAAGTATTTTCCCGAAGAACACAATACAAAAATTAAAGTGAACTCCTGGATTCATAATCCTTTTTTACCCAACTTGGAAAAGCCTGAAAACATGTCAAATGAGATATATGAATCTCTTTTAGAAATGTCATCAGACACAAGTATGGAGTCATTGTTCAAAACGACGCCTCTTAATGATTTTTGGTGCAGAATCCAAGATGAATATGCAATGCTTGGCCAAATGGCTCTGGATATTCTTCTCCCGTTCCCAACTACATATTTGTGCGAAACAGGATTCTCTACCTACGCAGCCACGAAAACAAAATATCGCAATAGACTGGACGCCGAAGCTGATATGAGACTCCAACTTTCTTCCATCAAACCTGATATCAAGCAATTGATGAAAAATAAAAAACAGTTTCATACCTCCCACTAGTTAGATTTTTTCTTTTTTAATGTTTTCTATTATTGTCCTTACCAAGTGGTGAAGTAAATAATAATTAGTAACGGATACATTGTACTTTTATTATGCTGATTAATATAGAATACACTTATAAAAATAATTGTTTTATTGTAGGGTTCCATCAAGTATTTTGCTTCCCAAAAGGGTTCCGTCATTTAAAAAGTTTGAGAACCACTGGTGTAGGCAATGGCGCGAATGATATTTTTTGTAATGATATTGTGGCAGTTTACTGATGAAATTAATTCAAGTTCAGGAAATTGGAATAGATCAAGAAAAGTGCAAATTCATAATACAATGGCAATAAATACAGAAATTATGGGAACCGTTAAATATAAATACATACACATACAAAAACACACACACACACACAAGCATACGCTCACACACACATAAACACACACACACTCACACACAATCACTTTTTTTTTTTTTTTTATTATTGTGTTTTTAGTTGTTTCTTAAGCACTTCTCATATTAATTAATACATTAATCACATAATTAGTACATAGGTGGCTTGCTCTGTTCATGTAGTTTTGGGAGTGGAGGCCTGGTGTCTTGTAGAACAGGTTTATCCCATTGCAAGCACCAGTCTTCACATAAAGTAATGAAATATTGTAATTAAGCACTTTATTGTAAATGTTTCTTTTTTCTACTTATGTGAAGAAATAAATAAAGAATTTATTTATTTATTTACTAACAGGCCGGCCATATGCTTATTTATCACCCTTTAAACATAAAAAATGTTGTGAGAATGAAAATAATTTTGAACAACCCAGGAGAAGCTCGAAGGTGCTGGTGATTAGCGCGTTCGGCTGCGATCGTTGAAGTTATGCAACTTTCGCAGTGGTCGGTCGATGGGTGACCAAAAATCATCTATCTCGAGTTCCTCCGTGCTTCGGAAGACACGTTAAGCCGTTAGTCCCGACTGCATCTGCAGTCGTTAGCACCTGCCAATCCGCACTGGGCCGGCGTGGTGGGTCATGTCCAAATCTCCCTATTCCATCCATAGGGAAGGCCAGGCCTCAGCAGTGGGGTGCATTAATAGACAGCTGATGATGAAGAGTTGTAATTAAAGTCTCATTTTGACATCACTGACACTGATATTTGCTTGGTACTAACTAATATTAAACTAGATCGTGAAACACCAATACATCTTTCGTGTGAGCGTGGACATCTGATCCACAATCGTAATCTAGGACAGTGTATTATCCGCTCGCTCGTAGATATATCAAATGTCTAAAAGCTACAGATATTTTGAGCTTCTTATATGTTAAATAAAACTAGTTTTTACGGGTTAATGCACGAAACTTTATTTATTTATGGTATGGATTATATGGTATGATTATGGTGAGATATATATGGTTTGAAACATAGGCGCGAAAATAAGTCTGCAGTGTGTGAACATGCATTAGGGGGACCAAACCATTACATTAGATTTGATAAACCACAGATCCTTGCAGCTGAGCGGCGGTTCGTTCCTCGAATGATGCGCGAGGCTATTGAGATTAAAAAATATCCAAATTTTAATAGGGAAGATGGTTGGTATATACCACCAGCTTGGGAACCTATTATACAGGAGATAAAATCCCAACCCCGAGCACATGTACACTGCAAGACCATAAGATACTATTAGTTGTTTTTGTTTGCATAATTTAACATAAGAAGGAGATAGAAAGCCTCTCTTGGGTTTGTTTCGCCGGTTCTTCTCAGAAAGGTCTCCCAATTTTGGAACCGGTGGTAGTTTACGGTAGTTAGGGTCAAATAAATAAACTCAAAATTACAAAAAAGAATTTTAAATAAAATACTTTATTAAGTAAATTAAATAATAAATTCATAGACAATAAAACTTTAAAAATCGAACAATGAAATAACCGAACGCTCAATAAAAGTCTTTCGAAGGTAGCTCGACAAATTAAATAAAAGTTTTATTCTGACGACGAAGCCTGTAAAGGCTACGAAACGTCATAAATAAATAAAGTTTCGTGCATTAACCCGTAAAAACTAGTTTTATTTAATGAGTGATGTGCGTGAAAACCTAAGAAACAAATACTTCTTATATGTTACCATATTTTTTTTTATTCGCGAAAAATATACTATACCGTTTAGGTGAACAAGTTATACCGGTAAATATTTTGTTTGTGTTTATATGCTATAGTGGCGGCTTACCATCAAACGGGTCATACGCTTGTTTGCCATTTGACTTAATAAAAAGGTTTCAGACGGGATTCGGACATGCATTTTTCACTATCTGGACGGTTAAAGGCTCAAAATACAAATATAATCATATTTATTTGGTTTAATACAACATTTTATATTTTTGAAACTTTTTTATACCTAAATTTATCAAAATATTAAGGTATACGCAACCTACAATTTTTTGTTTTAATAAAAAATTTAGTTACATTATGTAACTTTTGGGTGCTACCGACTTCGTCTACTTGGTTTGAATAGTTTCCCATACAAAACTTCTAACCCCCCCCCCCTTTCACGATGATTTATGGGATAAAAAGTATCCTATGTGAATGTAAATTTAATTATATAAAATATAAAATTTCGTCACAATCGGTTCAGTGGTTTAAGTAGTCATGCTAAATCATGAAAAGGTACCAGACAGGCAGACAAACACACTTGCGCATTTATAATATTAGTACAGATATCAAAATAAAGTAGATTTCTAATGATAGTCTTACGTAGCGGACTCACTTAACGCCTAGGCGCTGCGCACGCGTCTGTTAACGCCTTCCATAGACCTTTAAATGAACAGATGAACCAATATAAATAAATTAATATTTCCAACACTCACACCAATTAGCCTAGCCCCAAAGTAAGCACTATAAAGCTTGTGTTATGGGAAACTAGGATAGAATACATATACTGTACATATATAAGTATATTTTTATAAAAATACATAGGTATTAAACATCCATGACTGGAGTACAAATGCTCGTATATATCACATAAACATTTTACCCACCGGGATTTGAACCAGGGACCTCTCGAGTCGGCGACACCATGAAACCCAGTATACAAACCACTCGACCACGGAGGTCGTCGAATTCAATATTTTAGACAACAATATTGACATCAATAATAATAAATAATTTATAATTCATTATCTGGTTTGCATTGATATACATGTCCCATAGATTTATTAATTACAATTATATCCACTTTTAGTTATAGTAATACCACATTATAGTAATATATTTACGGAATTGTTATCATGTACCTTGTTTTTAGCGAGTTTCCGATATTTCGGCACTGTTGCCATGATCACGGAGTAACTGAAGTAATTGCGGGTAAGTTGTTATTGGCCTACCCGCATTATTTCGGTTCTCAAATATCGAAAACTCGCTAAAAACAAGCTACATGGTAACAACCCCGTAAATAACTTATACTACTATAACAAAAAATTTAGTTATGTAAAAAATAATGGATGCGTGTAACTTATGTACGCGCGTGAGAAGTTATACTTCTTTAGCATCATTAAAAATATTTTTTAATTGCATGCAAATAATTAATAATTACAATAAAATAATAAAAGGACTGGAAAAGGATAGTTAACACAGTGAATTAAGTTCAGTTTTAATTTGAAAAATTAAATAAATATTCAAAATATTCAATTAAAATCACTACTGAATTTAAGTTATTAGTCCATATGTAATTAGCACTTGTAAGTAACTAAAACACGTTGTGTCTATATAGAAACTAGAAACATGTGGATAAATATTATAAATATGAATACAGTGATCAGAGGCGACGAGCGTGCCAACATTGTTTTTGACAACGCGATCATCTTATGGAGCTCCGTGGATCGTTCAAAGTACCTTTCGAACAGATGTCTAATAATGGTGGATTATTAACCACTAAGTGGTTAATAATCCTCCATTATTAGACACTAACATTCATAACGCGCCCGCGGCCAACTTCATGGTGTTACTATTGTGTTACAGTAATGCGCGCGCATCTCGAAATTTCACTCACATGATTTTTTCATAACGCGCCCGCGGCCAACTTCATGCTGTTACTTTTGGGTTACAGTGATGCGCGCGCATCTAAAAATTTCACTCTCATCATTTTTTCATAACGCGCCTAAAGAAGTATAACTTCAAAAATATAGCCAAAACTATACTATTGGTACATTATATTTGTCTATAGTGAAATAAGACTTTGAATGTTAGCAGTACATGAAGGTTTTTCACTTTAAGGGTATTAAACATGCTCATTGCGCTACATCTCTGTCAAAATCCTAACATTGCACACATAATATGTTGATAGCAAAGGCCATCAGTATAAAATGACTGGCATTATGTTTTCAATTACGTTACTTTAACTTATTCAGAACAACGCGAAAACCGCCTTTCCAGGTCATCCTGATCACACAAAATATAGGATAAGACATTAAAAGACCTGCAGTTTTATTTATTTTTATCCTAAGAGCTTACAGAAACTTGAACATAGCTTGCACCTGTCTACAGTCTCATAATTATAGTAAATAATAAGATATTTCGTAAAGCAATATCAATATTTGTCATTATTACCTTTATCCTAAATTGGAAGCAGGTTAATCTAATTTCTAAGTAAAATTGATAGCTGCAAAATCTCGTAATGTTCATGAGAAATATTGCGAAATCACAAACGAAGGACGATTAAATCAGATACTATAGTTATAAGCTTATCGCCTAACCGGTAACGTGATCCATACCATAAAGTGTACCGAGAATGCGGTACGCAGTCGATATTTTCCTGGTTAGAGTACAATATACGCATTTAAGTGGTTTGCGTATAGGTTAATGCTCGCTGGACCAGAAGTGAAAGAAAGAAGTTAAGTTTATCAAGGAACATGATGGTTTCGTAAAATATGGTAGCTGGTAATCTACCATTTCTTCTTCCATCCAACTTAGACCGAACCTTTAGTGCTATTCTAAAAGAAACTTAACTTTTCAGTGCGAAAATCGCTGGTGTTATTTGAAATTTATATGAAATTCGTGTTCTTATCTCAAATAAAACCCGTGGATTCTGAGATGAAAGGTAAGTTTGTTCTTATAGAATAGCACTACTGAGTATTTTAAATGAAAGATTTGGAATAATCGAATGAATTGCCTCTAAAACAGTATATTGTACCCGCACGAAACCCCGGCTTACTGGCTGGAGTATCTTGCTTAATAGTAAACATTGTACTGACAAGATTTTGCTAACAAATTATGAGAAAGCTGAGGCGTGTCGCTTACGAGCTACAATTTTCTGAATAGTTACAATGTAGGCGAATAGGCGTGAACTAAATTATTTTCCTTAATAGAAAAACAATAAAGCTGGATCAGACCTTATAGTAGCCCAAGCAAGGATTTTTGGATTTACTAAAGCGCGGCAGAATAACATACGCTTTGCACCTTCAAGTTCTCTCGCGATTCCCGAGTCCTAATTATAGGGTCAAACATTTAGGACAGCTAAAAATGTCAGCATGACTGTTGGTCGCATCCAAATATTCAGTGAGTCTTTTAAATAGTAGCTTTTGACGCGCTTGAGTAATTCCCAAAATCCCTGTTTGGGCTCCCTTACTATTATTATTTCATTCAACAGGTATTGTACGGTGTTTTCTATGTAGGCAACTGTTCGTTTAATTTATTAGAGTAGAGTGCAAACTTCAAAATACCACAGCCTTGGGAGGTACAGGCTATGAGTAAAACTACAGTGTGGCAGACAAGTTTATAGGTAACCATCCCTCATATTCAATTAATATATTATTTTTCTTACGCATTGCGCTGACTATGTTCAAATTACGATGTTTTCTCATATAGTTAATTTCACTTATTATTTCCACATTCATCACTACATATTTCACGACAGATCAAATAAATCACAAGTTGTTTCTTGAACACGCGATAGTGTTCGTGTGGTTTTATATTATGTAACGACTATCCTAAAATATGTTATGACTATATTTTATTTTCAATTCAGACGTTTAAATTTACGATTAAATCAAGAAACCTTATAATTGTTCTAGTAATGTTTTTATTTTTAGGCTACCTACATTCTGAAGTAGGGTAAGTTTGGCGCATAATCACGTAACAGTTACGTCGCGTGATCGTCTCGTTTACTTCACGTACGTTGTTATTTATTAATCACGTCGTTTACTCGAGTAGTTGTTACAGTTGTATCTACTACAATGTGTTCAAGTAAGCTTTAATGAAGACTTCCTTCAAAATGTTCCAATTTTGTTTATTGAAAATCTGTGTCAGATGTTTAGAGTAAGTAATCACTCAATAATTCTTGAGTTTTTCAAATTAAGCATAATGAGTTTAATACTTAGAAATATAACTTGTTGTATAATAAGATATGAATTTCTGCGTTATTAAAGTTTGTCATGTTTAAAGTGTGTGTAACCCGCCCGCGTTTATAGTACATGGGAGAGCTAGTCCTTGAGTTTGTCTAAAACGTATTTGTTTCAATTAATTTCACTTCCTTTATAGTTTCTTTATTTTTTTACAAGCTTCTTTTAAACAGTAAATTGTTTTAGCAATAATAATTTATTCATATAAAAATTGTACGTTTAGTGGTCATAAAAGTTTTGTTAACCTTATTTGTAGGTTAACATTAGTTTTTCCTAGGCTAAGCCCGTTCATCCTTTAGGCAATAAGATAAACCGGTACAGACTAGGATAAACTGAACTGGAGAAACTAGTTTAACCTAGGCTAAACTAATCTCTTATCTATTAGACAAGTCCGTCTGTCTGTGGTGCTGTTTCAGCGGCCAAACCGTAAGAGATAGATAAAGAGAATATTTAAGTTATAAGTTAAGAATAGTCTGATAAGACTACAAACCGGATTTGAGTAACGTAGCACTTCCGGTTTTCGAGAAATCAGGTTTCGGTGAACATTTGGTTCACTGGTTTGCTAGTTGAGCCTAATATGAATAAGTACATTTCAGGATAAATTAACATGGATATGAAATTCATATTTAGTAAAAATATTTTAGCAAAGGTAGTTTCCCAAATGTGTACCAAAATAGGAAAGCAGATAAAATAGAAAGTGCACAACATCATATTATAATTTATAGCGATGACTGAGTGTTTCTCGCCAAACACTACCAAAGCGCATCTTCTGTAGATTTATCAAATAAATATGAACTTAAACCAAGGGTGCGAAAGTGTTAAATTCCAGTGCAGGTACTACCCGGTGATTGAATAGTAGTTACTCGTGTTAAATCGAGCGCGAGAGAGTAAATGATGAATGACACAAATGAAAAGCGATATCGTAAATAGATTTTACTCTTTTTTGGGTTGATAGTAGAATGATTATGTCGTATGAATGATGCTACGACCTGCACCACAGCGGGAAGCCCTATTTTTATACTTGGAAATTGAAATTCTCAAAAAGCTTCACTGAAAGGTAACATTGATATCAATAACAAAATCAGACACTTGGCATTTTTTTCAAATTCATTTATGAAATCTAGCCATTTTAAGTAGAAATACCTATTTCTCTTCAATATTCATAATCAAAGGGATTCCGATAACACATAAATAATAGAAGGCAATAATTTAGTGGGATACTTTTCAAAACCCCGTGCTGGTATTTAATGAATGGTTGCAAAGGTAAATCTACTACTCGCAATGAAAATACAAATTTCGAAAGACCAGACAGGAAAATAAAGCCATTGTATATTTCAAAATTTACTACAAAAACCCACTCAACTGAACACTTCACCAAACTCATAATTTCACACTTTTTTGCTGCCACAGTTATTATTAATGTCTACACGATATTTTAAGCACTAAATTAGTTTCCTTTGTGTTTCCGTTAACGATGGACCAATCGATGTCTCCATCAAGATTGAATTTTCATTATCTCCACTTGGATCACTTGCGTTAATGCTTTTTCAACTGGTTTCATTTAAACGCTAAACGCCTGTCACAAATCTTAAGATATACCTATAATCTCAGAAGTTCGAGCATATTCTATCGTTCTTGTTTCACCATATTTTTTGTCCAATTTCTTGACTCGATCATACAGATTTGCGTAAATATGTAATTTCTTATCATTTTCCAAATTTCAATAATAGCGTAGCTTGTTTTAAACTTTCATGATCACTAACATTATAGATATCAACGGGATTGTTACCATGTACCTTGTTTTTTATGAGTCTCCGATATTTCGGCACTGTTGCAAGCGCCATGATCACGGAGTTACTCCGGGTACAAGGTACATGGTAAGAATCCCGTTAATATCTATAATGTAATAGCGTAGCTATTGAATAAGATAATATAGAGGAATACAAAATCCTTTATATCTTTATTAATAAAGAAGAATAAGATAAGACTGGCTACGCCGTGTTTTGTTCATATCACTCAAATGTCATTGTAATTCAAAGAACTGAGACAAAACATAGAGTAACTAATCCAAGCTTATTCGTCGTTTATTAATAAGGGGATAAAAGTTTATCAATTGCCCTTGCCCATGTATAAATAAACTGTCTACATTAAATAGCATTGCAATGAGAAATTCGAAAACGTGTTGTTATCTATATCTTGATTTATAGCAATGCAAGCACGCACCGGTATGTTTCGCGATGATATCTTGTTTTGGTAATTCCCTGTTGCACCGAATATGCTGACTCAGTGAATCATAGCCGTTGAAAAAAAGTCCGAACGAATATCGACGCTCCAGCAACCGAAAAAGTGGCCACTGTAAATAGGCTCTTCTGTCAATCAAAGAACGACGTCGTTGTGATAAAAAAAACTCGCATAAAAAATCGCTAATCATCGTGTTGACTGCACAATTTTACACTATGTATTTCTGGCGGATTTTTCGGCGGTGGGCTGTGAAATTGTCTGGGCGTCCTTGACGTAATTCATTATGAAACCGCAGATTGAGACAATAGTCAAAGTGGTGTACGTTAATTCGCGGTGTCATTAGCGACTCCTTTTTGTCCGATACTTTGTTTTTGCGTATGCCCGAACTGACACTCGATTAAACCTTCTTAAATTAGACTCAAGTCTACCCGTGTGTTCGTATTTCAGGGTTCAACACCCTTTCTTTACAGTCAGCAGTTTTTACCGTTTTTTAATCAATATCAGTGGTTTATAGTCCTGGTACTACAACCATCTATGACCAAGCAGATTATTCTATGATTAATGTTCTATCCTTATTTCATAGAAATTAAAGCTCTTTAAGATCATACTTGACATATTTTTTAATAAGTGGTAGATCGTTAAATAAGGAATTTGCAATAACTGTTATTGATCTTCTGCGACACCGAAAAGGATCGTTATATTTAATATTATGTGTTATAAGGACAGAACTTTTAAAGCAAATGTTCGATTTTATCAGTGAGTTATATTAAAAAAAAACAATATTTGACATTATTATTAATAATATAATTATATTATCATCACTGGAGACCGAAGAGCTGGCAGCTACCTCGGACAAAGAATTAGTCTAGCTATTCAAAGGGGGAACGCTGCCAGTATCTTCGGAGCCTTGCCTAAAGGGACTCCTTTTAGTTATATGTTTTAGTTTTTGTATTATATTTTTAGGTTTTTAGTTTAAGGTTCATTGTTCCTGTATATATTAATGTACATATAAATAATAAAAATAAACGTATATTTCAGACTAAAGTGTCCAAAGTGTTGTATTGTAAGTAACATTAATGACAGAAATCCTTCGTTTATTTCCGGGATACGATGATAATTCACCATTTTATTTATAAGTAAGTATATAGTTCTTTTTAAACCGCAAAGTGTCATTGCGACCCAGGAAAACGTTAGCGAGGCTAACATTAAATTAAGAATCATTTACATAGATGACTTCACTGGAGGTCGTGTTGTATGAAACTGTCGATCACTGTCCGGTCAGATGATCATTATCGTCAAAGTACCATAATATGGTTACACTGGCACTCGAGACGCCAATGTGCCTAAGTTAAATTTAACAATTTCCGAGTTACTGCGGTAATTGGAAATCGTGAAGCTACATATTTGATAATAATTGAAGCTATTGTATAATTTCACGGGTGTAATGATTTATGAAGTTAGGTATTTATTGTTAATGATGATTACACATTTGAAGACTGACTGAAATAAGCTAACACTAAAACCTACAATTTCAAAACATATGGCCCCAAAAGATTTGCTTAGTCATACATTGAAAATGTTTTTGCTGAAACAAAAAATAATGCGGCCATTTCTCTTGAAACAATTTTCAGAGAAGCTTTTAAACTGTCATGTTAAATAAGAGTCGAGAGAAATTAACCTTTCTAAATATATGTTTTTCTTTTTCCTTTCATTATTGTTATCTTGCTCTGAATATCAATTTTAAATTAACAATAAAAATATTACAAAACATGAGTACCTACTAACATTTTAATTCAATGAAACGGTATATTAACTTATTAAATTAAAATAAATTAAACGAGATAAGGGGGATTAATGAGGAATTCCATGGCGCAGGTGGTTAGCGCGTTCGGCTGCGATCGTTGTAGTTAAGCTACTTTCGCAGTGGTCGATCATTGGAGGGGTGACCAAAAATTTATATTTTGAGTTCCTCCGTGCTTCGGAAGGCACGTTAAGCCGTTGGTCCCGGTTGCATCTGCAGTCGTTAGCACCCGCCAATCCTCACTGGGCCCACGTGGTGGGTCATGGCCCAATCTCTCTATTCCGTCCATAGGGAAGGCCTGTGCCCCGGCAGTGGGGACACTAAGAGGCTGATGATGATGATGATGATAAACGAGATAAACTCCCTTCTTTTCATTTTATCGTTTCATTTATTTTAGTGTTATCTCTAGTAGATAAATCATTGTTTAAATAAAAATCTTTATTCAAACAGCATCCAAGATCCCTAAACACAACACACTTTGACCCTGTTGCTATTTCAACTAGTTTTATTTCTGTAAGCATATTTTTGAATGAATGCTCTAGATGAAAGTGCAGGAAGAAATTTTCGACTTCCTGCTCTGAATGCTTACTTTCAAAGCACACACAAAATGGAAAACAGTACCTTCGTTTTTGATTTATTGATTAGGTAACTAGGGTTTGCGTTTATACCAGGCGATACATTCTTACAACGTCGTACCGTCGTATTGTCTTCAACAACTATACTTTTTTTTAAATATTTGGAAGAAGAATAATTATGATTTTTTGTCTTTCTATCAAACATTAAAAACGGTCGAGTTGGTGGTAAGCGTGGATGTAAGTCACCGTAGCATAGCGATGTCTGCAATACCAATCAATGGTGTAACACGTGCAATGCCAACCCTGTAAAAACTTCTTACCTCTTTGGAAGAATACTGTATTCTTTTGGGAATAGATCCTTGTAAGATGAGAGAAGGAGCTCTAAAAATGAACTCCTTGCTTACATTTGATAAAATAGTGACCATAGGTATAGCAAAATTTTCTTTTATATTTTCCGTGTTTCCAAGAAGATATACCCTGCAGGTTTTTAAGGGTTGTTTTTGCTTTCGGTTTCGGATTCAATTACCGATCGGATCGATGCGGTAATAACGAATTTTATGGTATAATTATGGAAAAACTATAGATATACTATTTACAAATAAGTTACAAAAATATCGATTTTCATACATGACCCTCTGGTACACAATGTTCTGTTCTGCGTCCACTTTATAAGTTATTATAAGTAGTTTGATACTTATGCTGCATTTTCATAAGGTGCAAAATGCATCGTGCAGATGCAGTTAATAGAGGAAATGAGACTTCTGAAAAACATGCTGACATTAATTGATATAAATTATTATATGGAAGTGCTACTTTTCATTTTAAAAGGACACGTTAAAAATTGGCTGGAATTTAATCTCGTTGATAAATGACATGGTCCCATGTGGAATTATTTTTATCTTAGTGTTTCTGCGGCTACTTCAAAACGAATATTGAGACGAACTTCTATCTTCCATGGATTTGCCGTGCGGGTGCCAGGTCCAAAAGTAGCAGAGAGAAAAACTCCGAGCAATTTTCAGGGCTCGCGAGCCAGGCAGGTAGATTTTAGTAGGCCTCTCTTGAGATGCGCATCAACGTTCACCTTCATTGCCCGAGTTCTCCGCCCTACCTAGAATAAGGTAATTGAATCTGTTAATGCAGCCTTAGTTTCTCATGCTACAATTGAAGTTACTGCAGTTCTTGGCAGACCAAGGTCTTTTAGAAGGTTATAGAGAGATTTTGCCGGTATAACTCTCGCTCCTACTTCTACCGCATATTAATAACCATTTTTTGTTAATTCGTTGGTTAGATCGTAATATTTATTCAGTTTTATTGTGTTATCTTTAGAAATGTTAGCTTACCACAGTACAATAAGTTTTAATTAGTATATACGAGTATTTCATGTGCCTAGAAAAAAGGAACATGTCTGGCCTGGATGATCAAGCACCATCATCCTCTGGTATTTTATAGTGCTTTTCAATCAGGTGCAGTACCTAGGATTGAGAACAACTGAGCCACGGTAGTAATTACCGTGGTTGAGTCATCTCTACTATATAAAAATAAGTCGGGTTTTCCTTCCTGACGCTATAACTCCAGAACGCACGAACCGATTTCCACGGTTTTGCATTCGTTGGAAAGGTCTCGGGCTCCGTGAGGTTTATAGCAAAGAAAATTCAGGAAAAATTTAAAAAAAATCGTTTTCTTTTAATCACAAAACGAAATGTTACATAAAACGAAGCTATCTGGTGGCGAAACGGAGTTCGCTGGGTTTGCTAGTCCTTTATAAAGTTAATTGGTCTTTTGTTTGTGGCCCATCCTTTTTGAGTTCTACCTACTGCAAGAGTTGCTGCTTCACATACGACTTCAAGTACTCTATCATGGCAACGTGAGTAATGCCCCTTCTGAAGGAGCTTCTTGCAACCTACCAAAGTGCCTAGTAGTACCAATTGCCTCACCACAAGTATTCAGAGGCTGTCACCCCGTCTTACTGGGTTACTCTGGTCTGGGAAGGTAATTTGGAAGGCATTAAGATAGATGTAATTTTTTATTCAACATCGTTATATTTCATGATTTTAAGTTATTCAGACAAAAACTGATTTTTATTTTTTATAACAAAAACAAAGCTTGAAGAGATAAAATTTCATGCTTATTTCCTTTTTGTTAAAAAACCTATGAACGTGTCATTGCTAGATACAATGCAATACCAACCGCGCTTTTATCCCATTGAAATAAGAGCTATATTTATATCATCAATCTCTTGATTGTAAAACCTTGGCTATTGCACTCCCATCCTTGGCACGAACATATAAACCTAAAAGTTATCGAAACAAAGGAATCAGTCTAGACTTGAGCTTTTCGTGACGTACGCCCATTCATTTATGTAACTATCCTGCAATGTCCGATAAATGCGGCAACAAAATCTGATGCTAATTATCATAATCCAGTTGTCATGCTTAAAGCCGTGGAAAATGGCTAATAACGAACTAGAAATTCTTTGAAATTAATGCGCCAGGTGTGTGTTCTATTACGCCTATTCTAGATACACGTATATTCAGCAATGCAAGTAAACATATTCTTAAAATAACAAAGTACCGATCTTACTTCCTTCTTAGGTTTATTCTTACTACGTTGAATTTGTAATTTCTCCACCATATTTTTTTCTGTTTTCCCTAAGCTTTCATTAATTACAATTGATGCACTAATATCAATCAAGACATCAATTCATCGATGTCGTATAGAAAGGCCATCGAAAATTTTGTTTGTGAATTAGTGTCGACGATTTTTTACCACTTTCGCGCCTACTCACATTGAAATTTTAGGAAAAAGTCAAGTAATAAACTCATTTTCATTTTTATTGTTCCACACATACCACAACCACAAAACAAGGGCCATCCAATCTTTTTATCTATTCTGTGATGTTAATCAACATTATCTTATGCAGTAAAGTAAAAATTAGCAGAAATCAAAAAATAACATGTATTTCTAAATTTAGTTAGCAGTTAGTGTTTTTTACGTGCAAATCACTGAAGAGAATAGTATCTTTTATAATGTAAAATATCGCCACTAAAAGAGATGAAAAACGATCTAAAGAAAATTATACTAGAAAATATTCCACACGGACCAGGCAGCCTTCGCTATCTGGACGAATGTACTGAACATTATGCTACTGCGGCCCTGATGGCCGTGTCGAATTTTATCTAGCCTTAGGCTGCAAGGCAGCGCCATCTCTTCGCATTGTAGGTAACCCACAATGTCAAATGAATACCTTTACAAGTATTAAACATTTGATAGCGAAGGGTGCGGGTTCGAGTCGCGTCTGCTATTATAGATTAAAACATCTAACAGTTATCTGCCGAAAAAGATAAATAATATAACAATTTAAAGATTAAAATTATCGTGAACAATCTTTTTATAAATAGGGAGCAACATGTAATAAATCATTGAGTGACAGCACTGATGAAGACTTCATACTTTCGTAAAACTACTCGCAATTTAGTTGTACTAGTAAACTTATTAAATGTAGAGTCGTATATATTTTTCAAGTAGCACATAAATCCTAACGATCCAATCAACGCCATCTATAAATTGATGTTCGTTATAATGATCACTATTTTCGTTACATTAAAGGCGGAATATAGGTCAGCTGGGGGAATGTAACTGCATTCGTCTATCTATAACGTGCTTAAGAGTGGACGCGAGCTGAGAGAAATTTGAGAAATAGGTATTCGAAAAAGCTATTGCTATCACGCATTGGCAAATACCGTGCGATGGGGACAACAGTAGGTAGTTAACGCTGAAAATTGCGTATAAAAATTACAAAATTCGAGGATTGGCTCTCGACGATTTGCTCCTCGAAAATTAGATACCTACTAGCTGACCCAGCGAACTTCGTACCGCCGTAAAAATAGGGGCAGGTGGTAGAAGAGAAAATTTAGGGTTGTATGTATTTTTTAATACCACATTATAAAAAAAAAAATTGTCCAAACAAATTTTAGGTGTATGTAACGTAGTGTTGTATCAGTTGCCTGGGATAACATCCTAACCCATATGAGAACACTACGTTACAATACCCAATAGTTTGAATTTTGGCACGAAGGCGCATTGTAGGTTTCAGAACACTACGTTACAGGTGGACAACCATTATCACTTAAGGAAATGAAAAATAGATTGTAGCCGATTCTCAGACCCACGGAATATGCATATAATTTTTTTTAAAAATTGGTCAGGCCGTTTCGGATGAGTATAGTAACTAACATTGTGACACGAGAATTTTATATATAAGATAAGTAAATGAAATTTTCCACAAAGAATAATAAGTAGTTATACTATGCCTCTATGTTTTTATTTTTATGTAAATGCTTATTAAATCTCCACACTAGACGTCTTTAGCGGTGATAAAAAAATGATTAATTTTGGCCTTTTTCGATGGCGATCTAGTTTCTTTTAAACACAAGTTATCGAAAAAGGGAAAACATAGGAGCTAATATGAGTAAAATTGTATTTTATGTATGAAAATCATTTCTTGAGTGATATAAATCAAGGAGGAATCAATCGAGAACGTTTTAATGGAAAAATCATTGCCCGCCTCCCCTCTTAACTGCTCAGGGTAACCAAATGTTAGCATAATGTCCGTAACAATGGCATTTCTACTACAAACTATTTAAAAAGCGCTTTTTTGGTCTACTCTATTAAAAATAAAACAGGTTCAGTTACCGTGAAACGAATCTGTGAAGGTTTATTACTTTAGTGAAACGAAAGTTAGAAATAGTTTATTTATTAATACCTACAAACTGCAACCATCTACAGTTTTGTTAATGTAACCCTGATCAAGGAAACATCTGTGCTTCCGCTAGGTCTGTGAGTGCTTACAACATCGTTACATATGCCCACAATAAGCATGGTCGATGGAATGTTTATCTTTCTGTCAGTTTATTTTGGGATATCTCCCGCGATGCACTTGTATAATAAAAATAAACACTGATTTATCACACCCTATTTTTCAAGAAAGGATAACCTTTATTTAATTTCATTACATTAAGTCTGCCCGTTCATTTAAAATTGTCTAGTGTTTTTTATTGTGCCTCTAAACTTCCATTGTTTGACGTTATTACTATCACCTATAGGTACTTATTCAGCCTTTGGATTAATCCTATCACAATCCAGATCCAGTCCATAAATTAGATCACACTTGAAAGATATCCTAAATATTTGCCATTAGCCAGTAGGCTAAGTAGTTCCTACTTTTTCCCGTATCTTGAGCCTAGATCCAGTCCCGTGTGACAATTTGTACGTTCAAATATGGGTATCTAATGGGTTCCTCAATTGTAGACGTCTTATAAGGCAGGTATCCTGCACGCGACTGACGGACGCAGGAATGTTGGCGACGTTTGATGCGCAAGAAATAGCCAAAGAAGCATCGACAGTAAGTGGGAACATTGGATTTTATATTGAGATCCGTATAAAACGCTTACGTGAATCAAGACGACAGGAAACAATAAAATATTGAGAAGAAGAAAAGTTGCATATTTAAACAATGTTTTTGTTGCAGTTTGGAGTTCTGATCTCTTTTTCAAATACTGTTAGGAAAATAATTTTCAATTGTTGCCTAATTAATTTTTTTTTTTCATTGATTGAACTATATAATAAAATTAAGGCTGGACAAAAATGGTTAATCAATACAACTATTAGGGAGCAAAATAATTAGAGATTGGAAATGCTAAAAAGGATTATCATGGTATACTTATGAAAGATCCATTAAAAGTAATATCTTTTATAAAATAGTAAAGACGAAGAACCCTAAAGCAGAACCTTTTAAAATTCCATCATTTTTTACATCATCGTATTATAGCTCAGCGTAAGAAGGAATACATGCGGATTAGATCTCGGAGAACTAAACTCCTGAAGTTATGATGCATTAACATTGCTCGTAAAAAGTGCACCAGCATTTCTGATAAAGAAGACGAGCCTCTCAACTCATTATTACTAGCGATAATATACAATAGAATTATTAAGGAATCCGCGTTTTAATGCGTGTTCGCAAGTCCAGATCCCTTAATTGTTTTGACTTTGTTTTTCTATGTGTATGTTGACCTTGTTGCTTGTATGTTTGATTGTATGTTTGTGACCCAATCACAGAAACCGTCTGAATGGATTTAGACAAAATTTGCCACACCACCTGGATTAATACAGGTAATTACAGGTGGTATATATATATATAGATGTTAAGTTCCTACGGTAATAAAAAAATAAATAAATTGTATTTTCAGCTTTGAAACAACAAGTACCTACTTATTAGAGTTGTTATTCTTAGATTTTATAGGAACTCTGAAACGTAATTATGTACTAATCGTTTATTTTCTATCAGATAAGAAAGAAGAATATTCAGAAATATTATACTCGTATATTAGCTTTTGGTCTTTGATACTCAAAATCGATTAATGCCTGAACTTGAAACGATCCTAGCTCGACTGGCACAGACTTTTATGTTAATTACACGAGTTTCTTTCTGCATCACTCATCTAGCTAGGCTAATTAAATTCTACTACACCATACTGAGTGAGTGCAAGCCGATCTTACCGGACTTAGATAAACAACTTCATTTGCAACCATAATTTTATTTTATCAGTAGAAAACAACTTCGTTTATTAACATAAAAATTTGTTAATAAATGAAGAAACCCTATAACCAGTAAAAGTAAGTGCAATTAAATTAACGTGGAGATATAAACGTAAAGTAGTATGTTATTAGCAGTAAATGAAGTAGCCGAGGTGGTAATCTTGTTTACTTCATTTGTTACCTAGATACCTACTTTCCCAATAGGGATAATGACTAATTTTTTCTTCGGTTTTCAGGTAGATTATCAAAAAGTATTGGACAAGGTAAATTTCCATATTTTTTATAATATCTTGTGAAACATGCAAGTAAACATATATCTTTTTACTTGCAATATTCACAAGCTTTTTGATTTCAGAAGATTTTTTATAGAAGGCACAAGAACTTAATCTCCTAGTAAGCCCACTAACGATACAATAACCGTTAAGACTCTCTTGGTTACATGTCGATACAATAATCATAACAAAATAAGAGCATGCCAAGCATTGACCTGAACTCGCCGCATCATGTTTGCCAGCAGACTTATCTCAATAACGCATCGCGAAATCGCCGGGCTGTTCATAGCAGCCTTTCAAATAATGTAAAATGTACCTTACTACTGCCATCTACATCCCAAAATCCATCGATAATTGATTTAGGTAATCGCAATAAGTGCTGTTTATACCCAGAAAATAAGTACACTCTCTGGTATGCAAATGTGGTTGCATTCTTGAACAAAGTGGCTGACCGATCGTGGCTTTCTTTGGCAGGACTTGTATTTTAATCAAGATAGAGCATGCACTTAGCAGATGCGTGTTAGACTCCACTTGCATTAAGGTTAATACGAAAAAAGAAAAAGACACTTCTCAAAGCGTAGGCGCATCCTGACTTTTTGCACAAATAAGTACATAGTTCTTTGTGCAAGCCGGCGTATTCGCATTTTGTTCCGATACATTGAATAAATCGTGAATGAACATGGACGATAAGACCAGAAATTTCCATCCCATAAGAATTTCAAATGACGCTGTCTTCGATTGAGAAGCTTCACCTAACGGGGACAATAGTAAAACAATCGACGTTTAACGCATACAAACCACCTTTCACAGTTAACCTTCCGAGCTTACTTCTCTCATTCTCTGCGGTAAACCACTTGACCTACGGCACATCCGAAAGGGGACTCGTAAAATTGAACGGTCTATTAAAATGCGTACCCACTCATGTCCAATACGCTTAATACACCGCAAAAGCGAGCCGACATTTCGCTCAGTAATCTGTTTACGATTCCAAGAAATTCTCAAACGCACTCAAATATCGTAAAGGTGCGCTAAAATTATTCGTACGAACATTCCGGTTTATTTCTGTGATGTGGAGTAACGGCCCACGTCACACGCCATCTTAATGGTCAGGAATTCCACTGGTGTACCTCGGCAGGCTAAATATTTAGTTAGCGTTCTTGAGTGCTCGCTTCCTTGAGTTGAGTTCCTTGTGTAGACCATTACAATAGTCACTATACAAAATAGAGGAGAATCGTCTTACAAGCTTGCGTAATTCACGAGCTTTAACGTTGCACATTTATCAGTTCTGTTAAAGCTTTGTAAGGAACTTAACTAAATGCCTTCAACACTATTCCTTCATGAAACGAAGCAAAAGCGCGTAAGTATCTACCTAACTTGATTATTGTTCCATAGTTTTCTTTTTATAATACTCGGATACTTTTTATAAAATATTCATATTATTTAAAGTCTATCTCAATTGTGTCTCGGAAAACCTTAGCGACTAATACTTAGGAAAACTAGATTTTCTGCACAAACAATGTGACTAAGTAGATCATCTGTTGATTTAGACTCAATTCGATCCATTGCTTGATGAATTGGCAAGCCCAATAACGGCGCTCCAATGTTTACACGGGCGGGAATGAGGGCTGGCTGTCAAGTTCACAGCTGATTTATGCGCTTGCGCCATCTTCTTTGTGCGTCACTTGCGCGCGCGCTCGCGCGTGGCGTCATGAATTATGGACACACTTCCAGTCGGACAGTCCTGTCACAACTGTCGTTCCTGTACCATACGATACGCGATCGTTAAGAAATTTGTTTTGGGTACGATTTTATCAGTCACAAAACAATTGCTTTTTTAATGACTTAAAAATAATATTTGTTCCTAAAATAGTAGTAGAATCACCAAATAATACCAAAACGCTTACCTAAATATTAATTAAGCTTTATAGTTTAGGGTTTTAATATAAAAGAAGTGTCACTAAAATTAAATAACCAAAATAATTAAAAATGTTTACCTAAAATTAATTTACGTAGAATCACTGAAAAAACAAAAATGTCAGGCCTCTGCTGGCTTGCGGCATGGGCCATGGGTTACGATAGTCAGGTTCTAGTATAGTGGGTCAGTGTCCTGGAACTTATCTAAGTATAGAAACAGATATTGCATAAGTACCTACATAGCTTTAAATTCCGTGAACTACGACGTTTACCTCACCATCATTAGCATGTTTCGATTACTTAGTTACTCTCCTGGCTCGCGACGGGCGGTTAATTTGTATAGCGAAAGTACGCCACTGAAATTAATATAAAACCACACAAACTTACACGTCGAAATATCATTATACTTAGCTGAGTAAATAAAAAGTTGGAAGAAATGTTATATACCATTAAACACTATTTACAAAATTCGGACTATTTAACGGAATATTAAGTATATGCGGGTAGTACGCTACTGAGAACCTTTCATATTAATAAATGGACAGCGTGAAGGTATGAACACAATTGGGATTGGAATCACCGGGTGAACTCATTCTAGTCTCGACGAGGAGGAAGCAGAATAGAATGTGTGATAAGGCAAGCAAGTCAAGTGAGTGGACTATGGACTTTATTATGGACCACCCCCATGGTGACTCCCTTGGGCCATGATAACCGTTTGACATCAGACGGGCCATGCTTGTGTGCCTTCCCGTTGCCGGGCCTTTCTCTCTATATTATATCAAAAGCCGGGGCCTATTTTCCAGCAGCGGGCACATTAATAGGCTGATGATGATGATGATACTTAACATGCTATATAAGTTATATTTTTATTTTTTAAGCATTTAACTGCTAGATGTTTTAATCTAAGGAAAATTTTACTAGAAAAAATCCACGCGGACCAGGCGGCAGACGGGACTCGAACCCGCACCCTTCGCTATCCGGGCGAATGCACTGACCGTTATGCTACCGCGGCCCTGATGGGCGTGTCGAATTTTCTCTAGTACTTCTTAGGCTGCAAGGCAACGCCAACCCTTCTCATTGTAGGTAAACCCACAGTGCTTTAAAAGCCTAAATCCATATTCTGACTCACATTTAACTCGCAAATCGTAATTTTAAACACAAAAGAGGTTACTAATGTTAACAATCTCACGAGAACAAATACATAATTTTAGTTATTTTGATTCGTGCAACACATCTCTTGGAAGCACCAAATGCAATTTGTACCCGTTCTTTATGGAAACTTGTCGGCACAGCTGGCAAACATGCGTAAATTGCGTTATTAATAGCCGAATACGCATGAATCACGCTGTATGTATGTATTGTAACTAACTTTAGTGGCTATTTAGGACTTGAGCCCGTTTTAATCATTTGAGAGCAAAAGTATAAGTAAAGCTTATTGAGGAAATCGGTAGAGCTTTATCAAAATCAAATCAAAATCTTTATCGTCTCGTCCCCCCCTCTCTAAAAGCTAAACTATTGGCATGAAAAACCTGGAAAAATTCATGATAATAGTGCTTTTCATGCACTTTATAACGGTTATAAGGAAAATTATAACGGTTAAGGTAGATTTGTTAGTTTAAGAGTAATTATCGTTCAACTTTGGTTAAAGAAAATTTTTTACCTATTGAAAATTCCTTAGAAGAAAACATCAAGTTAAAAAAATAATGACATAGATGAAGTTATTGTAGCGTTAACCCTTCCCTTAAAAACAAAATCTAAAAAAATATTAGAAACCACAATAAAATATCATTGTATTAGCCACGGACCTAGTGCCTCCAGCATCAAAATTTAGGAGACGCTCTGCTGACCCCTCCATGAATATACTGAGTGAACTAATGGTATAACTGTACTTATTTGTTCGTTTCAGGCAACCCGAACGATAAGATCCTGTACGGTCGTCCCAACAAGCGGCGCAGCGCTTCATTCCCCGCGCCGAGGTCCTTAGACCGGCGCCATTCGCTCCGGATCTTCGGCTCGTCTAGCAAATACCTTCAACGATGCGCTTCTACCAGGAGTCTCCATCACAAGAACGCCAACACCACTGATAGCTCGTCCTCTACCGACTACCCGCCCAGCGTCGAATCTGCATCGCCTAGTGAGTGATTTGTATCTCTTCTATAGTACTTACAAGGTGCCGTTGATTTTGATCTTTGGCTTATCCAGCAAATATCTTCAGTGATCACATAGTGATATCAAACAGGAGCCTCTATCAGAAAAACGCTAATACTACTGGCAGCTCGTCCTCCACCGACTACTCACCCAGCGACGAATGTGCGTCGCCTAGTGAGTGATTTGTATCTTTTATATACTTGTACTTACAATGGGCCGTTGTTTCGGAACTTTGGCTTGTCCAGCAAATCCCTTTAACGATGCGCTTCTACCAGGAGCCTCTATCAAAAAAACGCTAATACTACTGGCAGCTCGTCCTCCACCGAGTACTCACCCAGCGACGAATGTGCGTCGCCTAGTGAGTGATTTGTATCTTTTATATACTTGTACTTACAATGGGCCGTTGTTTCGGAACTTTGGCTTGTCCAGCAAATCCCTTTAACGATGTGCTTCTAACAGGAGCCTCTATCAGAAAAACGCTAATACTACTGGTAGCTCATCCTCCACCGACAAACAGCCCAGCGTTGAATATGCGTCGCCTAGACTCACTAGGCGATTGGTGATTTGTATCTTTAAATAGTACTTACAAGGCGCCGTTGTTCCGGATCTTTGGCTCGTCCAGCAAACAGCCCAGCGTTGAATATGCGTCGCCTAGACTCACTAGGCGATTGGTGATTTGTATCTTTAAATAGTACTTACAAGGGGCCGTTGTTCCGGATCTTTGGCTCGTCCAGCAAATCCTTCAACAATGCGCTTCTACTAGGAGCCTCTATCAGAAAAACACTAATATTACTGGCAGCTCATCCTCCACCGACAAACCGCCCAACAATGTTGAATCTGCATCACCTCGTGAGTGATTTGTATCTTTTATGTAGGTAATACAAGGCGACACTTGTTCCGAATCTTTGGTTTGTCCAGAACCTTGAGCGATGCGCTTCCACCAACAGCATACATTATTCATCACAAGAACGCCAACACGATTGACATCTCGCCCTCTCTAGTCACCTTCACTTAGTCGGCTTGAATCTCCGACAACATCACGATAGCTACTTTGCTATTCTTTAAAGGTAGGCATTGCCTAGATTGGTGATCCGATTTGCCTGATAAGTCCGGTTCGTCCTTCATGAGCTAATTCCGCTTGGAACATAACATACGAGAGTAACAATAGTTATTTAGCGATTGTATTCTACATATTCGTCCTTCGATTATTGTGAAATCTGCCCTGTGTCCGTAACTCCAGCTCTGACAACCTCCCTTGTGAAAACAAAATTCTTAAAGAGTAGGGGTAACCTCTTTGCGCGAGTTGCACCAACTTATTTTAACTGTTCAGTAAAGACGGATGATATGATGATGTTCAGTTAAAGTACCGGTAAGGTAAAAAATGGGCACCATTTGACAATAGTCAAAATTATTTAACTTTGACAATCAACTATCCAAGCGAGGCCAATTAAAGTTATAGTAAAATCTAACTTGAACTTGCTGTGGTATAGCTCACACTAACTTACCTACTGTATTATTTGAGGAGCTGGCGAACAAAACGGTATAATTACGCATATGGTATTGACCATCTAATACTTTTTTTTACAGACCGGAGGTTTTGGACCAGCTGAATTTGAATTATAGCTCATGTCAATGAAAACCGCCTAAAAATATGTTTAAATTACTAAATTAAAAATCACACCAAAAGCTCATTGCAGGTATGTCATTCAGTTTTTTAGTGCTCCTGTAAAATTTTATTTGATATAATTATGCCGTTTTGTTCGCCAGCTCCCCATTTATTATAGTGATACCACAGATTGGTGCTCGGATTAACGATCACGTGTTAATGCCGCTTGTTTATGTGTTTCCAGAGAAAGTGTCCCTGTTGTCCCGCTTATTCAGACGAAGCGGCCGCAGCAAGCAGACGCGCGCGATGAGCACCTTCTCCGCCCAGTTCCCGCCTACCGAGTGGTTCAACTCCAAGGCGGTGCACTTGCACTGCGTCGCCACGCAGACAAACTCCAAGGTGAAACACATTGTTGTTTCATTTCTTTATTTATTTAGGACCGAGGCCGCCCACAATTTCGTTCGCTTTAACTACAACTTTAGTTTTTGAGAAGCCCTCAGGAACCTAACATTGTTTCGGGACAAAAAGTATCCAATGTCTTAATCCAGGTAGTAAATTATATGTATGCCAAATTTCTTCCAAATCCAGTCAGCCGTTTTTGTGTAATTGAGTAATAAATATAGAAACTTTCACATTTATAATATAAGTAGGAAAAGAAGGATGTACTTATGGACAAAAGTAGGCACGCAGTTTCCGCATCTTGCCTTATTTGGGTTCCCACCGTGATCTCTTATTGTAATATGTTACAAGCTGTGTTCTGTTTGTCGGGTATGCCTCAGGCACGAACCTTTCATTTGGCAATTATAGGTACCATTTCACAGTTTTTGTCATACATTTGGTCATAAATTACAGCGTATATTTTTTTGGTATTAATTCCTATCAACGCACAAATTCAACGATACCACACACTATGTATAATTTTCTAAATACACATCAGAATGATAACACTAAAATTGCTGTTCCAGAGTGCTAGACACTTACTGGCATTTCTCCATATCCTTATATTTATGTATATTTATTTACTTGGTAATTCCCTTTTTCCATGTTTTAATCTGTTTTTATTTAATATTTATGTTTATTTTCCTGATATACCTTACACATACGTTTTTATACATTGCCATTGCTACCGATGACATGTATTCTCTTTCCCACTGGCTTTATGCCTAACCACCTCCACGGAATATAAATATTTATTATATTTAACTCGGTCCGAACCTAATCTAAATGGTTCCGAACCTATAAAAGGCCTAGCCATTCTGCTCAACGAAGCATTTCTTCGGCAAAAATTGCCAATGTCACTTTTGTTAGCTCGCTACCGAGCTAAAAGGCCTTGTCCCGGGGCCGGCTGCACTCAAGCAAAGGTCTCAAAGCCCTACGGCAACTTTTTGGCTCTATAACGACCTGCTTTACTCTACTAAACACTCTACGTTCTTCCCCATCGGCGGACACCTATTTCCGCCCGGTCCTCCAGCTGCGTCGTCTGGCCTCCATCAGCTTCGGACCGCCTAACAGAAGCGCCTACCGTTCACCAGCAGCGAAAGCCATTCTACCATAGCGCCGGCCGACTAACCAGCAGCACCTGCCGATCACCAGCAGCCGAGAACCATGAGTGCCGCCCGACCAGAAGCGCTGCCCTTCTACTCTCAAGCTCAGGCCTCAAGTATCCTCACGAAGAACGCCGTCGACTCATGCCTATTATCATACTTCACACCTTCACACTTCTCACACCCACATTCGTCCCTTCTCCACTACTTTTTAATACTAGCTATTGTATATATTTTTAATCTTGTAAATATAAACTCTATTACCTTTTTCTGTGGTTCTCCTTCCCTTTTTTTTACCTATTTATTTTGTCGCTACACGACAAGCTCTTTAAGGGGTATGTATGTATGAATAAAAAATAACGCATAAACTCACTTACATTATGCAATTAACGTCAACATGTTAAATAGACCAAGAATGTCAACTAATTTAATTATTTTATTAAATCTTATCCCATTTTATATTCCAGGAATCATTGCAGAGTCAGACATCTTTCGTATCATCATACTACGACGGTTCAGAGATAAGTAATCGGTCGTCGACGCTGCCGAGGAGGCACAAGAGGCACCTCTCCACTGAATCAGGCCTAGCTGGCTCCATGCACTACGACCATTCACCTGTCCGCCATTCCAGCCCGAGCTCCGGCAGCCTTCCTAGGTCCACGCTCAGCAGAAGTTCCACAAACAAAACCATTCTTGACCACTTCGGTTCACCACAACGTAGCAGCGACCCCAAACTACGAGACAGTCCCAGCGGAAGCCTAAGAAGAGTCGATTACGCCAACTCAGACCACTTAATGTCCACGAGTGGTCCTTCGAGCCTCGAAAGCACGAGTACACATAGAACGCCTAGAAAAGATATCAGAAACGGCCATTCAGATCAAAACTCGCCCATAAAAAGAAACTACACGAGCGGCAGTAGCGGCCATTCCAGCTTAGAGTCCCACATATCAGACCGCACGCTAAAACCTTCTCCTAGTCATACGCATGGAGCGCCCGGCCTGAGCCGAGCGCAATCCCTGGTCAAGGTACAAAGTTTACAAAGTTCTCCGAAAAGCTTACACAAGTACCGCACGAAACCACCTATTGTAGGCGGCGAAACTGTAAAAAACGGTAAAAGTACATCACCTAGAAGTTCGCCAAAAAACTGCCCAAATACCCCCAAAAAAACCGCAACCCCTCTGCATAAGGCGCTAGGGCAAAAAGTTGATAATCCATCCACAACTATGTTGGCCAGTTCTAACTCGAATAATTCGATAACGCTCAAAGTTACCACAAATACGATTACTCAGAACGGCGGTGGTACTAACACCAAAGTGTATGTACAAAACTCGCCAGTGCGATCAGTTATTACTTTCGAAAATGGCAAAGTTACTGAAACTAGCAACGGCAGTAACATTTACATAATTAACGATGATAGGCAAGTCGTTTCAGTTTCTCAAAACGGTGTCTCTAATCAAACGCCAAAAAACCCAACTGAAACATCGTTCGATGTTTGTGTCGAGAAAAACAAATACCAAGAACCGGAACCTGTGAAAGTACAAGAAAATAAATTTAATAAAAACTCAATTAATGATACGGGTATGAACAATAATCGTAAACTATCCCTACAGATAGGCGGTGGCACAAATAATAATAGCTTCGTATATAAAAATCAATTAAATAATACTAACGAAGTCGCTTCCAATCCCGCTTCACCTGCTATCCACAATAACATACATAACATAGAATCCACTACGAACAGCAATCCCTCCACTCCGACTAAAAGTTACGATAACATAATAGGTTCTTTAGGTAGCCTGAGGTATCAAAAAAACTCTCTGTCTTCGACAAATACAGGCATGCAAACCAATATCAATTCAAATAGTGAACTGAAAAGTGTAGATTTGCTGAAGAAAGCTGCTGCTTTGCAAATGCTGAATGGGCTTCCGAACGTGAACAGCCGGATGAGTTCCGATTCCATAGCAAATTTGTTGACGAAAGCAATTGACCAAAAACCTGTGGTGTTAGGATCAGAGCCAAACTTGGCACTGAAGAATCAAGATCAAATTAAGGACATAAACACATCAGCTGAGAAAATAAACTGTTTAGATAACAAACAGAAGAGGTACAGTTTAAGCCAAGAGAGCAAAAAGGATAACCAGGACTTCTACAATTTTCCGAGCTTGAGTGACTTAAGCTTTAATTTTACTAGTTTAGCTGCTCAGAAGATACTAAAAGGGGTCAGTATAAATAGTGTGGACACTCTGGTTGAATTAAACATGGCTGCTAACAACACAGAGAAGCAGAATAATCGAGATGTTGCTGCGGTTTGCACAGACTTCGGTCTTGTATAGGTAGTACTTAAAATTTAATATTTTTGTTAAAATGTACAATAGTAGTATTAACCATGTACAATTTAAGTTAGTTGTTTATCTTATTCATAATAACTATTCATGTTTAACATTCTTAAATACACTATACATGTTTAGTTGAAACCTTGTAATCGATTAAGATTTTGTACTTACTCCAAACTTTTTAAATTATCTCCTTATACCACTGTATCCTTCTAATTACTTTGTTTATCATAACTAACTTATCATCAAAATTATTAAAGTAGACAATATGTAAAAGTGCTTAATCGTATACGATGTGTTATGTAATATAATTATGAAAAACATAGTTTGTACCACTTTAAAATAAGACAATAAGGATTGAACACACCATCCGTGAATAAGTGGCCTAAATTAAAAATAAAGTTACATGGAATTATAGTGCCTGAACCATTAGATAAAGGTACAATTTAGAGAACCTCATTTCATTTTAGATGATAACACAAACAGTGGATAATTTAGAAAAAGAAGCATTTTGCACCCAGCACTACTTTTTGTGCCATCACAATTTTGCGGCAAGTGACGAAGTCGAGTACAAACTAGTAATACCTAAACTCCGTGTAAAACATATTCCATCCAGCCATGGGAATTTATAGGGATGCCTTTGTAAAATGTACGTCATGTTTAAGTGCCATAAATAAAACCATAGTATTACGCTTGATGAGAATGATCTAGGAGGGTATTCCAGCTAACCTGTTGGTATTTGGTGTCCCAGTGAAATAAAATGTCAATGTAGACAATTTGAACAGGAACTACCGTTATCCTGTATGAAACATTATTTTGAGTAGGTGCAATTGGTTTTCTTACATAAATGTTGTGCACTGCCTACTGCCTTTCATTTTCAGAAACTTTTCTCATTACTATGATTTTTTTTAAAGTCGCTGATATCTCATTCTTCAGTAAGATGGAATACCGTCCAGTTATAGGAATTGGTTTCGGAAAATTGGTATCCATAATTAGTTTACTGTACTCGAGTACAGAAAAGGGTAATATTTATTCATTAGGGAATGTAATTGGAAGTCATCAATGCATATTAGTTTAAGGGTTTAGTAACGCCATTTGTATAAATGTATTAACAATATAAGGTGATGCTTTAAACCTTTGTTTTATTTTTCTTGTCCATTGTCCCGGCAACATGAAGTGGAATAGACTAACACAAACTCTATTTTAGCTAAAAAGACAGTAGCCAGGTAGTTGAGCTGAGTTAGAGACGGGTGCCATAATGCTGCATAAAACCTGCAACACTGCAAAATGGAAATTTCTGATGTTGTGCCATGAGGGACGTATTTTCCCAAGAGTCAAGAGGACCATGGCTCGAAACGGCACGCCGTGAGTAGCGACGTAAAGTTCTCTAGGTACTGTACATCTTGCTGGATCCAGAATACGGGACAGCATAACACGTAAAAGAGTTCCAGCAAGACGGATAGAGCGTAGAAGTCGTACAGAAGTTATACAGAACTTCAAGTGAATTTAGGCAGGAAGAAGAAGAAGGCAGATGGAGTAGGATAAGAGATGGCTAGGAATCTTACCTAACTAGCTACCTACTGTTAAAATGTGCGACGGCGATATGCCATTTTAAATTTGAGTACCGATTGTATAATCCTTCTGCAGTGGATCGTCGCGCAACGCAGTATTGTAGTCGAAATTACAAGCAATCATGGACGTAGGTACTATGCTATAGTGAGTTCGCTGTGGCTATCCATCATATATAAGTAACTGCGGGTTACTTTGACCCAAAATGTTCACTTTTTTTTCAAATAAAATTGTAGCTTCTCTTTGTGATGAATATGTCACGTTTATATCTTTCCATTGTGAACTTTAAAGTATAAGTTATAAAGTTATCATACGAAAATAGGAAAAAATAATATTTAAGGGTTAATATATATTTTTTTTATTTTGGACCAAAGTTGGCCTTGAAGAGGATTACTTTAGCTCGTAGAGTTTTCTCTGTGAAAAAAACTCATTTTAAGCCATGTTGGGCTTATGTAACCCTTATAACAGATCACCATTAGCATACTGAATACACAAATGAATGTTTTTGCCCAAAAATAATTAAGTTAAATAAAAAATATAACTTTAAATTTAGAAAAAATAGTAAACTTACCGAAAACCACAGTTTTGAGAAAGTTTGCGCATGAACTTGCGAACTATTTCAGTTACAAAAAATCCCGCGTTACATTGACAACTTGATACAGGAACGATGTCGGTAAAACAACACCACACTACGCGCCTATATGGCTATATTTTCAACTGGAACTATTACGGTCACCCAAGAGATACTGATGGGGCGGCAAGTTCAATATTTTTTCTGATTTGGGACAAAGTTACCCGCCCGAGCTAAAGTAACCCTCACTTACGGTATGTATATATTTATAGCATAGTACCTATAGCATATAAAATGGTATAGAAAAATAAATAGCTCAATATTGGCCAAGACTGTCAAGACAGAGAGAGAGAGTGCGTCTAAAACAGAGCGTAGGATTTCCAGTGTTCTATTTTTATAGTTATCTTTGCCAGAACTCGTATGTTTGTATGATTTTTATATGATCACGGAGTACAAACCTAAATGCTTCACTTTGCACATAATTTTGATTTAAATAGGTTTAGGTATTTAAAGGCTTGTAGGCAACACACTGGCAGACTAATCAACAGGAATACTTCATGGCCTACTTACTTACAGCCATTCTCAACATCTAACTACAATCAATAAATATTTAGATAATATCCTTAAATAACAGATAAAGTAACCACAGTTATTAATAAGTTTAATTTTTCCATTAGGTAATTGCCAAAATATCTACGCTACTGCTACCATACCCTACGAGTACCCTCTAAGCTGCTTAGTGCGAAACCGCGGGGTCCCTGTTTAAGGATTCTTCCGCGTCTCCGCACCTAGCAGCCTCCCGGCCTAGGCGGGGGCTCCACGGCAGGGGTCTAACTAGGTATTGCGCCGCAGACGTGCGCAGGATGGCCCGCGCGTGGGGGCTGAGTACGCGGCCTAGTGCCCACCGTACCGCCCCCCGTCCGCTGTGGAGGACTACTTGGGCGTGCCCGTGTAGCTCCCTCCGCCGCCTCACTCTTTGCAGGACAGAACTACAAGAGGGGGGCTGCCGTCACGGGATTCCTCGGTTTCCGGCATGGTACAATGCGCCGTACCGGCCAGCTAGGGATCCCCGCGGGCAACGCTACTGCTACCATGTTCTAGTTATCACAGATATTGGGGATAGCTGTAACTGTACCTTGAATACATAGGTATTCAGCATACCTATTTGCTAACTGCTTTTGACAGATGAAAGTCATAATCACCAAGCTATTTAGAACAGTCGACTGCTTTATTAAAACGCCAATAAGATGGTTGTTCTGAAAAGCATCGATGGATATGCAATTTTTCTTTTTAGAATATTATTACTGTAATTGTCAAAAAAGTGAGCGAATAGGACGGCAGGGCCCTGCTTCTATCACAGAGATTATAGTATGATATCATTATCTCTGTACTGGAAGCAGCTGGAATTTTTAGAGTTACGAGCCTGCGTTGCGTTAAGTGTCTCACCGAAAGACGCGGCCTGCGGCCACGACCTGTCCTTATTGGTTGCAAATGATTAATTATAATTCTAATCACAATTTATTTACCTGAATTAGAATAGGGCATAGGGTATACTGGAGATCGTACAAATACAAAGTTCGGCCCATTCTGCCCTTTACAATAGCATGCAAAAGAATGGTCGCTTATGTTCGACCACTCGCTTACATTGCAAGCGAATGTGACTGGCCCCCTCCCCGGCTGTGACTGCAGGTCGCTTGTCTGTGAGACACTTTAAGCGGGAGCACGGAGCGGGCGTCCGTTCCGCGTGTTTGTGTCATGTTATTTCATAGAGCAGCGCTGTGTGAGGCGGGTCATCTCATGAAATGAAATTACATAAAAACTGCATGCGAAGCGGACGCCCGCTCCATGCTATAAGTCGCGGCACCGAACTCCAGCGCTAATCATTATTGCGCAGAAGTAAAAATTAAGACGTCTTGGGGGAAATGAGGTGCGCGGGTGGGCGTGCGTTGCGCCGATTGGCTCTCCAGTAGTACCCATGCGCAGCTATCCTCTCCTCGTTTTGTTTAGCGCTAGAATTACATGCCGCGACCTGTACCGCTTAACGCAACGCAGGCCGTAAGATCTAGGTACCTATAGATACAATATTTGGTCCTTCAACCTTTATTTATCATTTAGTGTTGATGGTATGGCCACATTCCACTTTGTTATGATTACGGATACAAGTACATAAGTATTAGTAGAGGCCTATCAAAATGTATTTGTGTCCTTTCATTGATATATCAAATATAAATGGACACTAACTGACAATCCCTATTTATAAAGCATCAGATTGAGGTACAAAATACAATAGACCCGCGGTAATTAATCCATCAAACGTTTTGCAGGGCGGATTGTCGGATTATAGAATACTTACTAACTTAGGCCACCGTCTATGGACTGGAATTTTCTGAACAAGTACCTCTAATCTATCTGTATTAATGTTTATATATAATTAACAGTCATATCATGTCTGATTACCGGGGGTCTACTGTATTATATTACATTTAAATTCTGAAAGATGAGAAATAAGATTTATTTGTAAGAAATAATGAATTTAAAGCTACAAATATTTGAGATTTATAAACAATTAATTAGCACCTTGGATAATGTAAATTTAACAAACGGATCAATGAACTTTCAAAATAATTTGAGTAAATCTTTTATTTTAAAACTACATAATTAAGCGCAAGCCAACATAAATGAGATTTCAAATTGAAAAAAAATTATGATTTTATTTATTTTTTAAGCATTTAACTGCTAGATGTTTAAATCTAAAGAAAAGTTTACTAGAAAAAAATCCACGCGGACCAAGCAGCGGAGCGGACTCCCATCCGCTGCCTGGTCCGGGTGGATTTTTTTTCTAGTAAACTTTTTTTTTGAAAAAAATTTTTGATTTGATTTAATAAATGAATGAAGTGAAAAACAAGGAATGTAAAAAAGTTATAAATAACAAAACCCACATTGAGAAATAGACAAAGGTAAAAATAAGTTGTTATTTGGTTTTGTAAATACTATGAATTTAACAAATGCATTCAGAGGCCTCAATTATATTTGTTGTCAATGATAATATCTTATTTCATTGCTGTCGCAAATAGTCATACATAAACCTCACTAAGTCAGCCGTAAGGGCATTAAAATACAACTGTAATTTATTGTATTATAATCCTTTCAAATCTGTTACAATTTGAAGTAGAATATTTGTATATATTTAGAAAAGAGAATATTTATTTAATAAATTGTAGGTGAAGGTTAAAAAATTCTTTAAAGAAAAGTCAAATATATTTATTAACAGCCTTCAGATATAAAGCTAACAGAAGCCCAAGCACCATCTTTAACAGCTCCATATTCATACGTACGAACAAACTGGGTCCTTCCATAAAAAAATTGACAGACTATATTACAATTACCACAGAACACATAAAGAGGTTAAAAGTGTGATTATAAACCGTTCGTACTGGAACAGATGTCGCCGGCTCGGCCCACTACTTACACTTAATAGGTAATAGCCAATCAAACAACGCAACATCAATCAATCAAACCGATCAGCACTCACACCCGTGAGAAACGATGCAATCAGAACCAAACTTTGAGTTATGAGCATTTGCTCACACATAACTGTGGCGCACCTGCCCCGCCCACAAAGCCCTTTTAACCTCTTTCAATGTTTTGTGATTATTACAGATCTGTCAAAGTTCATACTTGGGCCTCTGTTCAGTGAAATAGCATTCATAGCTCACAATCTAAAGTGAAAGTATGTAGGTAGATAAATCAAATTAAAAATAAACAACTATTTCGATAAAAACTCACACAGGACTAAAGGCATACCACAGTGTATTTAATATACTGCCTTTTAAATTCATTGTGACATAAAATGTTGGTATCTCAGTAATTTTAGCACCTAGTAAATACATGCATTTAAAATTATTTCCACACAACTAACATCACAAATATTGAAAATTATAAGCAGATCTAGGTAAAATATAAAATTTTATTAAATCAAATAAGTAACAAGTGAGGAATTACCTACTATCAATATTATTATCTACTAAGAACAGGTTATAGTACTGTGTTCCATTGAATCTGCTACAGCTGGTTCTGTCTCGGTCTGACTTTTAATAGAATTTAACCAATCATCGGTAGGATTGATTTTCTTTTGTTCAGGATCTGAACTATCGCTTTTCTCATCCTCTGTCACGTTATTGGAAGAAGTGATTTCTTTTTCTTTGGAGTGAATACTATCCTCACAGGTTTTTGTGGGAGATGCAGTGAAATCTAAGTCACGAAATTTCTTAGATATGTCTTCAGTTTTTATATCAACATTACAAACACAATTTTCTGTTCTTGTAATCTCTTTCATGGCAGCCTCTTCAATTGCTTCAAGAGCTTTATTATCGTCATTTTTCGTCAGGTCGTCAATGGTCTTGTACGAGTACATGTGATCGTCATTAGGGCTAATGTAATCCTCTATTAAAAAAGTATTACTATCAAAATTAAGTTTCTCAAAATCTATAACACCATAATTACTTACGTTTTCTAATAGAATGGACTCGTTATCATAACGAATTTGTATATTCTGAACACAATTCTTCAACAAGTCTTTGTCGTCTTGGCATTGTTTACGTAGTGCATCCAGCTGCCGTAAAGTTTTTAATTCTCTGGCTTTTAGGCTTGCGTATACTCGAGCGAATGACTGTCTGACGGTTGATTTTATCTGTGAATTAAAAACAAACAATTGTAATATGAATTTAGTAAGAATAATCAACTTTTCATTGATGAATACTAACATTTTCGATATTTTGGAATAACTCATCTGTATCACTCGCCATATTTACATTTTCACTGACAGTGACAACAATGACATAAAGTATAGACTGTCGGTGACAGATGACAGCATACCAATGTGACCAGATTAAAAGGACTGATACTGCTATTTTAAAGACAAAACTGCTAAATCTTCTAAGCTTTGAAAAAGAAGTTAATATCAACTGTATCAGACTTCTAGCCTTAGTAGTAAGCAGTATTTGTTCCATGATGCTTACATATAAGTTTATAATACTAACATCTTTTTCTGGTGGAAAGTGATAAATTTAATTAAGTACCCATAAAGAAATTATTTTTAAGCAACAATTGATCCATTCTATCTTATAATGTGATATAATACATAGATGTAAATTCTATATAAATTACTATTTTTTCCACTAGGAATGAAAAACTATACGACAGATTCTTACTTGAGTATTGACATTTAACATTTTATCTAATTGAAAGCAGTTTAAGCTCATATTTATCGTATATATGTATGCTATACCATAGGCGGCGAGCGACTCCTTTAAAGCTGTTTACGAAAGAAGTTTGTAGTGATTGATTTCATTTCGTTTTCTTTTTTCCCCTGTATTATTATTTAGATGTAAATTCTATATAAATTACTATTTTTTCCACTAGGAATGAAAAACTATACGACAGATTCTTACTTGAGTATTGACATTTAACATTTTATCTAATTGAAAGCAGTTTAAGCTCATATTTATCGTATATATGTATGCTATACCATAGGCGGCGAGCGACTCCTTTAAAGCTGTTTACGAAAGAAGTTTGTAGTGATTGATTTCATTTCGTTTTCTTTTTTCCCCTGTATTATTATTTTAAACAGTCGTCAAGTTGAAAAACCAGCCAAGTGTGAGTCGAAATCGTAGGCGAAAGGTTCCGTACCGTTATGCTTGACAGTTCTGATAGATTTTTCTGTAATCGCCAAGCTAAGAGCTACATTCTATACTTATTTCAAATTTTTTTTCGCAGTAGTTTCTGGGATTATCTGGGTAAACAGGTCAATTTTTCATAGGTTTTCCAAAATATTTTTTAACCTATTCATTTAATATTTGTCGAAAAATTATATTTGAAACCTTCAAATAGAGCCTTTTTATTTGATGACATGACACGGTACAGTTAGCTAAAATTTTATTTACACCCCGAAATTCATCTTAATTTTTTCCTTCGTGTTTGGGTCATACACAATTTCAACTTGATTTGGGCCTGTAGATTCCGAGCAAATTGACAGATAGACAACCTAGTGATCCTAAAAGGGTTTCGGTTTTGCCGATTGAGGTCCGGTCGGAACCCTAAATGACTTTAATATGAGATAATTCATGAAATCACCTTCATTACATAATGCGGATTATACTATAATTGTTCACCTGCATTTTGATTGCTGTGTAAATACATATAATTATAAATACATATAGTGTTATTTTTATAACGTGTAACTAGATAGCAAAAGCATGACTTCCTTTATTTTTGCGTGTGGGAAATGCCTGACGCATACCTGCTCATTGGAGAAGGTGAGCAGGTTATGATGGACTCTACCCTGCCCATCGACTAGGCAAAAATGTATTCCCCTAGTAAAACCCACACGATGTTCCATACATCATCGGTAAAAGGCGTCACCATGGGTCCGGTAAGCACCATAGTTAGCTAATCCCGATTGCTGAATTGTCAAGCCCACCTCCAGAAGGGAAGGCTGTGGTCTAATATAATAATAATCCATTTAAGGCGATGCATCGAAACACACAGCACATCGATCTACTCAGGGGACCTTACTTAGTTATGGGCACCGGGCGTTCCCCATTCCCGGAACCCTAGGTCCCTATTGCGAGGTTAGATCACGGACAGTTCCACGTCGTCTACCCTGCCTCCTCCGGATCGGCTGGGAGAGAGGACCCGCAAGCGCTCCTCAGTCTCACTCTGCAGCACAACCTTCTTACAAAAGGACTCCAAAGCCATCCATGACCTTTCACTCTAACATTACAGCCATTACGGCTGACAAAGAGAGGTCGGTTTCCACGACTGCAGTAAGTGCGGACTGCAGTTCTGAGTAAGCTGGGCATTCCTACAGCACGTGATGCACCGTATCCATTGGGAAGCCGCACTGGCATTCAGGTGTCGGTTCTCTACCTGCCACCTTTCACAAGTAGCTCCCCAAATAGACATGCCCCGAGAGGACCTTCATGAGTTGGAAGACGAGCGTTCCATTTCGGCGTTCTACCTATTCTTTTAATATTGGTACTATGCCTTCTAGGGTTCGGTGCCGCGAACCATCGTCTGCATTGTTTAACTCTTGTTGGAGACGGTCGCTCCAGATGCTAAGAGCATCTTCCGCATATTCACGTTGCCAGCGGACTACTACTTCCGGTGTTGGTTGCTGGTGTTGGGTGCGCGACTGCGCTGACCGCTATAACACGCTGGTCTCTCTTAAGTAAAGCTGTATGTCGATCAGTTATAGACCCTCCCCAAATTGGAGCTCCTTAAAAGCCATTGAGCGCACTGCATTCATATAAATGCTGCGACAGATTTCGCCACGGCCTTCTAAGTTCAGTAGTGATGAGCACAAAGTCACCGCTATACCGATCAATGTCGGAATAAGTCCCCGAATATGTTCCAATAAATTCCACTTGGAGTCAAGCACAATGACCAGGTCTTTTAGCGTTGGCTTGAAAGGAATAATAACTCCTACCATAATTTGAGCATTGACTGGTGGGGCTCTACGTAGGCCATAGAAACAGATAGCCTAGGACTTGTGTAATGCAACTTGTACACCTAATCTCCTTATTATAGCTACTACTATTGCAATTCAAGCCGTAGCCAGCAGTGACGCAGAACGATAATCCGGGCCTTGTGCCGTTACTAGCGTATTGTCAGCGTAGCACACTACATCGACACCACCAAGATTCGCCTCACGCTAGACCCAGTCGTACCCGATGTCCCACAGGAGTAGTCCCACTGTGGCGCACCGCACGACATGAGCCTGGCTTCAGGTCTATCACTACCTTCGTAGGTTATTTGCTGTCTGACAAATAATCTCTAATAACCAGTTGAGATACTGCGAGATGCGATGGGATGTACTCCAGAGTAAGGTATTAAATGCATTGCATGCGATGTCCAATGACACCGCCAACAATACCCCTCTGTTGGTGCCTCTCCCTCACCACCTCACCAATGTCCCTCACCCGAGCTATGGCGTCTATTATTGTTCGGCCCCTACGGAATCCATGCTGGCCATCTGCAAGGTCTGGTCCGATATCCTCTAGATGTTTGATGAGTCATGCTGCTATCACGCGATCCAAGAGTTTCCCTACCTTATCTAGAAGAACCATGGGTCGATAGCCCGACTGTTCCTCTGCTGGGCGTCCTTGCTTTCTAATTAGTACAACTCGACCTACTTTGAAATATATAATTGACAAAACTATGATTTATAATATAATTTCAAATCTCAAAGCTGTAGCATTTTTCTCCCATCTTTTCTTAACAATAAAATGTTTGTATTCAATTATTGCATTTTGTTTCTGAATTTTTCATAGCTTCTAGATAGCATGATAACTATCTTAAAGTTATACTGTTTTTGCGCAATATAATTCAGGTGGCAACACTAGATTAAAAAAATAATGAAATTATTGATTTTGCTTTTGACAAGATAAAAAAACATCGTCTTCGCAGATAGAACCTACGTTTCGTAAATGGAATAAAACCAGAATTATAATAATTTACTTGATTATTGTGCCCTTTTTGTGCTTTTTAAAATGAGTGAACTTAGACAGCGTCGCGGTGATGGTGAAGGAAACGAAAAAGTTGAAACGGCAGGAGAATCTGATCATGTATTTGGTTTTTAACTTTTTCATGTTTCAAACAAGTCCTAAAATATTTCGTGTTGTGTTTATTGATATTTGTTTATTAGGTGGATTCAGAGGAAGAAAAGGTGTTAGAAGAAAAGGATGTGGATGAAATGGCGAAGAATTTGCCTCAAGGCACGGACAAGACGCCCGAAATATTGGATTCAGCTCTTTCTGGTCTATCCTCAAGGTATGAAGCTTCTTCTTCTGAGCTCGCTCACAATAACATTGTTTCATGACATAAACATTGCAAGTTCATTCTTTCTCCGCATTAATTTGTTTAGACAATGCTTTAAATTCATTAATAAACAATAATAAACTATCTAAATTTTGTGCTAAAAAGAAAGAAAAAGTAGAGATCTTTTTTATTTTAATGTAATTTTAATTGAAGTGACACTGAAATCTTGCAACATTCAGATGTTCTAAGATTCCAAAAATAGGAGAATAAAATGCCATGGTTGAATTTGTTAAAACCTGTTCTTATGAAGGCCAGATATCATGGAACAGAATGTTGTTTTGATAGTTTCATACCTGTTATGTGTAGTTGCTTTAGGAACAAAAATAGTTTTTCATAATAATGTATACAATGTTTAAAGGCTTGAATTATAAAAATAATAATAATTCTTTGCATCATAAATATTTTTATAATTGTGAGGTACATTTGGTTGCTATCCAATCATCGCTAAAAGGAGCTCAAGTTGTTGGCACACTAGCTACCTTACTAAGTTGACAAGACAACTTGTATTAAGGGAGCTAGGCTTAACCCATGTGTTGGCTGAGGTTACCTTATTTATCATCACAGGTGGCGAAATTGGGTGATCAGAGGAATCTTCACGTGGCTGATGATTGGAGCTTTTTGTCTTCTCATCTACGGGGGTCCTTTAGCCTTAATGATAACGGTAAACAGTATGAGATTTTTTAAAAACCGTTTAAAGTCATACTGGTCTTCCACACCCTTATATTATGTTTCAATTCTATACATAAAGACCACATTATTTCTAGTCTATTCTAGAACTCGGATTGTTTCAATAAATATTTGTTTACAAAAATTTAGTCAATTAGTTGAGTCTACTGAGTTGATTAATTAAGCCTTTAGAAAAGTAAAAATTTATTAAACTGTGTTGTTTACAGTTAATAGTTTGAACTATTAATTGGTTTAGTTATTTTTTATTTTCTCAGCAATTAATATTTCTTATGATAGCAATTATTTATTGCAATACTTTCAATGAGTCAATGTCACCCATTTGAATGTCAAACACACATTTTATTGTTTTTCAGTGAATACATTATAATGTAGATATTGATTAGTTGAAGTACAGTTGGTACATATATTATTTGATGTTTGATAACTAACATATGCTTAATGATACAGAGATGGGTTGATTTGAATGCCACACTATACTATTTACTTAAGCTTTTTTTTTAACACTCAATTTAAGGGTAATAGCCAACGATATTAAATACCCTAGATACACCACGAGCGCTCAAAATGTGTCCCAATCAAGAAGTGTTTGAACTCCACTCAAGCACTCCTTGGTTCACAGTCACGCGCGGACCGTTACAAAGGCAAGATGCTACAGAGCTCCGCGAAAAATGCGAAATAGTACTTAGAGTACGAAAAGAGTCGTTTTTACGACAGGTATCTAGTCAATGTTTGTTAATTTAACGCATTTGAAACTAAAATATTTGTGATATTCAAATGCGTGGTCGGTTATACGTCGCCATATAGCCGTCTCTTTTCCTCGCGGTCCGTGCCTGCTATATTGCTAACAGCGCGTTCAGAATTGCGCGTGGAGTCAAAGAACTAAGGTCTAAAATCTTCCGCATATAGCAATAAGTCATAAAATTTTACGAGCTTGTATTTCGAACTGTCAGAAGTCCTTGACGCATGCGTTTTATTTAAGACCTTATACAGTATTTATTAAAGGTTAATTTCAATATTTAAATAATGCCTTATATTGATTTGACTACGCGATCATCTGACGGATCTCCGTGGATCGTTCAATGTACCTTTTGGACAGGTTTTGGGCACGATTTTGTTCGTGTTGGTGTATCTAGGGTATTTAATATCGTTGGCAATAGCACTTAGCATTTTATACTTTTTTTATCATGATTGTTTAATTATGATTTTTTATGTCAAAGATTACATTAAAATTAACACAGTTTCCTTGTCTTACTATAAATGGTATTAACAATAAAATATCCTTCACAGGTCTTATGCGTCCAAGTGAAATGCTTCGAGGAAATCATAAACATTGGCTATGCTGTCTACCGAGTTCACGGTTTGCCGTGGTTCCGATCCCTCTCCTGGTACTTCCTGTTGACTTCCAACTACTTCTTCTATGGAGAAAACTTAATCGACTACTTTGGAGTTGTAATCAATAGAACGGTGAGTTGATACAACCATTTGTATGTACTTGTATGTACTGCAGCTATGAAAGTTGGGTGGATGAGCTCAATGAAGGACGCAAGAGCTACCGCGTTTAGTTAGCGACCCAAAGGTTAGCCTTCTTAAAAAAAAGTCGATCATCTTGTATTTTTTACCATACTCATTAGTAGCTCCACTGGTCTTAAGTCCTACTGCATCTGTGGTTATTAGCACTTCGCACAAATCTGTTCCTATCTATATGTTTGACATCCATAGAAAAAGCCTGATGACACAGCAGTAGTTATATCAATAGGCTGATATTGATGATGACAGCTGTTGAGTGTTTTCTAATCTAGAATCCCTCTAATAAACCGACTCAATTACTTAAACCTATATCATTTCAAAACGGAAATATGTGGTTTGTAACAATAACAATGAACCTTGTGAACAAAATATATAGGTGAGTAAATAAGAAGTGACATTACACTCTGCTAGTATTACCGCAATAAGGTTTCAAATGGCTAATTTGTATTTAGCTGTCGCTGCATTGGGTAACACCAGTGGCGTAAATACGCAGCCATATTAATTACACGCCAGTTTCATGCTACTGATTTTACCTTACAGAGTAATAATATAACTATGTCCACGCAAGTAGGTTTAGCAGCTTTATGGTGTGTTTACTTTGATTTGATACCTCATTTGAGTATGTTTAAGTTTGTTTGAACTTGCTATGTGAAAGGATGTTACTTAAGGATAAACCTGACACTTTTCCGAGATATCAAGTGTCTTATGTCTTATTCCAGACCATTAGTTGTCTATGTGTAAAATTTCATCCATATCCGTTCAGCCGTTTTTGCGTGATTTTGTTACAAACATACAAATTTTCACATTTATAATATTAGTAGCATGTATCGTGAATAAGAACCTTGTTTCCGGTTAGTAACATTAAAGTTATTATTTGTTACTAGAGGTCACCCGCGACTTCGTCTGCGTTGACTTAGTTTCTTGAAAATCCCTCTGGAACCTAACATTTTTCGAGATAAAAGTAGCCTATGTGTGAATCTAGGGTGACAGCTAACTCCATACCAAATTTTATTAAAATCGCTCCACTCGTTTAGACGTGAAGAAGTAACAAACATACACACTCACATACTCACACACTTACAAACTTTCGCCTTTATAATATTAGTGTGATTACAATAATCAGGGTACATGGTAGCACTCCCGCTAATAATAATAATTAAATACTATAACTTTTAATAAATAATATATATATACCTATATACCGTAAGTGAGGGTTACTTTAGCTCGGGCGGGTAACTTTGTCCCAAATCAGAAAAAATATTGAACTTGCCGCCCCATCAGTATCTCTTGGGTGACCGTAATAGTTCCAGTTGAAAATCACAGATAGCCATATAGGCGCGTAGTATGGTGTTGTTTTACCGACATCGTTCCTGTATCAAGTTGTCATTGTAACGCGGCATTTTTTGTAACTGAAATAGTTCGCAAGTTCATGCGCAAACTTTCTCAAAACTGTGGATTTCGGTAAGTTTACTATTTTTTTCTAAATTTAAAGTTATATTTTTTATTTAACTTAATTATTTTTGGACAAAAACATCCATTTGTGTATGCTAATGGTGATCTGTTATAAGGGTTACTTAACCCCAACATGGCTTAAAATGAGTTTTTTTCACAAAGAAAACACAACGAGCTAAAGTCTTTAAGGCCAACTTTGGCCCAAAATTAAAAAAATATATATTAACCCTTAAATATTATTTTTTCCTATTTTCGTATGATAACTTTGTAACTTATACTTTAAACTTCACAATGAGAAGATATAAACGTGACATATTCATCACAAAGAGAAGCTACAATTTTATTTGAAACTAGCGGTCCGCCCTCGCTTCGCTTCGGTGTAGAGCTGAAGTGTAGACTACAGTTTTTGTTCTCAGGCTTGTATTATACACAATGATATTCATCTATGATTCTTCTTATACCTGCATGCAGTCTCAGCCCGATCGGTTTAAAATTGACAAAGTTTCATACAAACTTTCATTCCCTATTTTATCCCCTTGGGGCTAGAATTGATCAAAATCCTTTCTTAGCGGATGCCTACGTCATAACATCTACCTGCATGTCAAATTTCAGCCCGATCCGTCCAGTGGTTTGGGCTGTGCGTTGATAGATCACTATGTCAGTCAGTCACCTTTGACTTTATTACCTGTATTTATAATAAAACTAAAATTCTCATATTTCCGTTTTCCAGTACTCATTTTCTACACGTTTTATATGATTTATTTGCTAATTATGTTAAATGTTTGGTTTTTATTCTAAGATAAGCACGGTTTCTTAATATCAATTATTGTCTGTCAATAAGGTCGAACGCTCTGAACGCATCAACAGCCAAATATTGAATGAAGCTCGCTTTCTTTTTTTTTTGTTTCCTCTCAGTCGGGCGAGCGGGTGTGAAATCCTCATGGATACCCTACAGCCGGCTGTAGGTATATGTCAGACTGTTACTGACTAAAACACCCGTGGGGGATGCCTATGGCCTTAGAGGCCATACAGGCTTCATCTGATGCGATCAACCCCTGAGAAGGGGATGATGCAGCGCTACCTTAGTAAATATTACTGCATAGTGCGCTTAGAGGACGGATGCACTCTGATGTGCATCCGTATCGGTTTAGGACAGAGCGACTGAAGGTCTCTCAGGATCGGGGGGGCGGGGAAGCTCGCTTTCGGACCTCCCGCCTTTTTATACCCTACCGCCGCCGCGACCCGTGTCAAGCGCGGCAACCGTTACACAAAAATAATCCTTATAGCATGATTCAGTATTCACGTGCGACGGCGCAATGGTTTATTTCATGTATAAGTTTGGTGTTTCTATACTGATTTCTATGATTCTCTTTTTATTGAATAGGTAATAATGTTAACTTTTTTAAATTAGGGATGAGTGAGAGTATTATAAACGTAAGAGTAAACAAATATAATCAGAATGCTCCGAACTGCTAAGCTGCTGCTAAGCTATGAGGAGTTACACGTGTTATTGTGAGTCAACCATAAAAGATAGACATATGCTGTTGCGAGATATTTTTTAGACAATTTTATATAGAATATTTCCGTCATACATGATTTCTATGTAACTTTAACCATTAAGGCGGCACACGCGACGGAAGATTAAAAAATGGAGTAACTTCTCCCGTTTTCCCAACATTTCCCTTCACTAATCTGCTCCTATTGATTGTAGCGTGATGAAAAGTATACTATAACCTGCCCAGGAGTATGAAGAATAATTGTACCAAGTTTCGTTAAAATCCGTCGAGTAGTTTTTGTTTCTATAAGGAACATACACACAGACAGACAGACAGACAAAAATTTTACTGATTGCATTTTTGGCATCAGTATCGATCACTTATCACCCCCTGATAGTTATTTTGAAAATATATTTCATGTACAGAATTGACCTCTCTACAGATTTATTATAAGTATAGAAGATAAAGTGCACATTTTAGGTCAAAGTAACCCGCAGTTACTCGGTATATATATATACTCGGTATATGTATTATAATTTCACACTACAACTGCTGAGGAGCTCGAAAGCACAGTGGTTATTGGTTAGTGTTCGGTACCCCAAGCACGAACAAATGGTTGGTTATGAGCACAGTGCCTGAAATGCAAGATGCCACTGCTGCAATAATGCCTAATGGCGCATCTATAAATCTATACCTTTAAAATATCATAGCGTGAAGAGGTATCAAACAAACATACACACTTTCGCAATTTTTATTTTATTATGGATATAGGCAGGCACATACTATGAAGTATGAACAGTATTCAGGGCCGGATAAAGTGATGTGGAGGTGTTTGATGATCTCTGTTGGGGGCACAGAACACATTTCATTGCAATGTTTGAGCAAACGCTCATAACTTGACCAAAACTTGGTTCTGATTGCACCGTTGCTCTCTAGTGTGAGCTCTGATTGGTTCGCTTGTTTATTGTCGCGTCGTTTGATTGGCTATTATCTATTACGTTCAAGTGTAGTGGGGGCGAGCCGGCGACATCGGTTTCCGTACAAACGGTATAATGATCACTTCTTCTTTCTTCTAGCCCCATTCTGTGCTCTGTGGTTGTGGGCCCCACACAACCCTGCCAGCTTTGTCTTAAATCCGACCCTGATAGTATTACAAGAGTTAATCAGCACTTTAATGGTCAGATCCGCAATCAATCAAAGTAGGTCAAATTCGCAAGTGTCAATTTTCGCTTTAATTTTATAATACCCACCACGTAAGCTGATTTGTGAGTTTTTTCTTTACTTCCGCTCTTGTTGTTGAATAAATACATAGCTATTTTATTTTCAATGTCAAGTCATGTGAAATTTGCATTTTGTACGTCCTGACCTGAGTCCAAGCTCGCAAATAAGTAGTGCAGTGAACATTGTACAATACAATGAATATTGTAATATCCGTTGCGACTCGGATTGTAATGAACCACCAAATTGCTAATTTCCCGCGCTTTTATCTAATATATAAAATTCTCGTATCGCGGTGTTTGTGGTTAAACTCCTCCGAAACGGCTTGACCGATTTTCGTGAAATTTTATATGCATATTCAGCAGGTCTGAGAATCGGATGTAATCTATTTTTCATCCCCCTAAATGTTAAGGGTACCCCCCCCCCCCATTTTTTTTTTAATTATAGATATTTTAAAAAAAAAAAAAATATGATACATCATACAAAAATACATACAACCCTAAATTTTCACCCTTCTACCACCAACCCCTATTTTTTATGGCGGTACGAAGTTCGCTGGGACAGCTAGTTATAATATGAAATTCTTCCTTAATCTGACCGAATCTTACATGTATTTAATGATAATGGTGTAATGATGATGATAAAGTTTATCTGATTCAATTCGGCACCTGTTTTCCGATTCAGCATGACGAAATTTTTACACTTTAGCATTCCTCGAATTGTTTCTAAATATTGTTTACATAATATCCAATGCAAAGTAAGGAATAATAAACAGATTACTAAGATTCCGGCCCTCTTGTCCACAAATGTATTCATCTGGTACGACATATAATACGTCCAGAGGAAATCAAATCTTTAAGAGCTAGACACGATTTAAGCTTCTTGGAAGCTAAGCTGTCGGACTAAAAGAGATACTTAATTTATTCGCAATTGGTCGGATTCTCATTTCGACGGAATCTAGTTAACAAGAAAAACTAAAAAAAAAACGAATCAATATCTTCAATTCGTTCAATATGTTCGTCTTTGGACGTCACTTGAACGACTTTTTTTATTACGGAATGTAATTGTAATCTTGCGTTATAAAACGGTGCCACCTTCTTCTTTCTTCGAGAAATCTCAAAAATAAATGCAAAGTAGGCTTTTTCTGAAGTCTTGTATTAAAGTGATGCCAACTTTCGATGGCATCCAATGCTATTTTTCTTGGTTACAAATAATAGCATTGCAAGCAATTTTTCAAACCATTTCTTCATATTACAGTACTGGATCCGGCAAAATGTGAATCCGTCCTTTTGCGAATCCGACGAACTGCGAACAAATGAGATACTTTAATGAGGGTGCGAGTCGCAATAGATATTTTAGGTCGCAGTGACTACAGTTTAATTAGGACTGCATAGCCAAAAATAATAATAATAATAATACCTACTTAGATTAGTAGTTTTTATTTAGTGACAGATGACTCGCGCAATAAGCAGTTAATAATGAATTCCCAAACTGGCTATGACGGATACCCCTACCAGCCATTGCACATTTGTTTTAGTTAGAACATTTGTATGAAATAGAAATACTCATATTATGTTTATCTAGTCTGCAAAAATCCTGAAAAATATATATGAAGTCAGTTCCTTGAAGAGGATTAAAGAAATTGGATCTTATGGCAGTTGCGAAGCGATAAAAATATCTAAGAATTACATTCAAAAGTAGTCATGGAAGTCTAGTGTTATGCAGGAAATGAATGTGGTATTTTTAAAGATTTTGTAGATCATTTTCAGATAAGATCAATTAGTCACTATTGTTTATGGCCTTTGATGAATGAGAAAGGATCATTCTCCTCAGCCTATTAATGTTCCCACTGCTGGGGCACAGGCCTTCCCTATGGATGGAATAGAGAGATGGCATATGATCCGCCACGCGGGCCCAGTGCGGATTGGTTGGTGCTAACGAAAAAGGATACTATTTTTTTAATCAAAACAAAAACATATGACATACAAGACGTACAAAATTTCATATTTAAGTACCTACCTATAATTGTAAGAAATACCTTTCTCAACCTACAATGTCTTTGAGCGCCGATGTGAATTATATTTAAAGTACATAATGATGTAATTCATCCAGTCTAATTTTATTAAGTAGGTATATTTTAAGGACGAACCGACATAATGTCGTTCCGTGCCATTTATGATAAGGAAAACGCAATGGTACCTACCTAGGTTTTATTATAAGCAGATCAAATGCTTGGTTTGAATATGTAAGATTTTTTATATTTTTATACAGTACAGTGCTTTAGCTACGAAAAAAGTTGACGTTAGCATAAAAAAAAACTAATAACATGTTATGTTCAAAACGTTACTGCAGAGCGATTCTGTTAAATAATAATTCTCATTACTGAATTCGATGGCGCCGATTAAATAAGTCAGTGAGATGGTATCTTACAAAATCGACGTGTTGATTTATTTATAAAAAAATGACAACTTGTTAAAATAAAAATGTACGCAGTTCTTAAAAAAGATAATCGAGTCTCTTTGATTTATTAAATCAATTGGCGTGAAAAGATAATTTAATCCTCTTATATCTTACTTAATGCATCCGATTTATTGATAAAAGATTATAAAACTAAATATTAAAAGTTAAATATGTAACAAACTTGCGGGTGCAGCAAAATCGTTTTTCCATTTTATTACCCAATTCGAGTTTTACCACAGTTTTATGTAAAATGATGGCAACCATTTATATGGCCTGCCCAATGGTAGGTAAACCTAACGACGCTCTCGATATACTCCATTCCATAGAGTCAAGGAACCTTACTCATCGACAATATTATTAAAAGTTGGAGGTTCCTTCGAATTCTAACTCGAGTGTCATTGAATAAAAACCGGCCCAAGTGAGAGTCGGGCTCGCGCACCGAGGGTTCCGTACAAACCTGTAAGTATATTTAAATAATTATTAAAAAATATTTTTTATTATGATGTAACTAAAAATTTACGGTTTTCGTATTTTTTAAGTTCACGGGAAGTACCCCGTAGGTTTTCATTCCCGTGCGAGTTTCGAAAATTTGCGACATAAACGGCTGTATCTTTTGATTGCTTTGGCTTAGAAGTTTGATTTTTTCACAGCTCCAAGGGACAGTAGACTTGAGTATTAGATATTTCCACTCCACGCGTTTCTGAGAAAAACGGTCTTGACAGACGGACGGACGGACAACAAAGTGATCCTATAAGGGTTCCTTTTTTTCCTTTTAAGTTACCTAACCCTAAAAATCAGGGTCAGCTTCTGAATTCTATATTTATCAAAGAAATTCAGAAGCGATTTTCGATGTAACATTTTGTTCATTGCTAATTATCTAATTAATAATGATAGGGTAGTGTTGTCACGTCGTCTAGACGATCGGCTCCGAAACACACCGGCGTGATAAATGCCACGACTAAGTTCAAGTACCTCTTATCTACTTTCATCGATAAGCCGCTTGCTTATCTTATCGGGGCAAAAGCAATTTTGGTTTTAATTCTTGAATTTCGATCAGAGCGACTTATGTATGCAGTTCGTAACTCTGCCGTTCTGAAACTAAAGCGCGGATAAGTGACATTGGGTTGATTTTTCAGTCTTAAATTGCATCTTATACAGTTTTTAATTCTCTATCGATCTGTCTTTAACAAGTATTCGTATCTTTTATAATTTAGGTCTAAAAATCCGTCATGTGATGAATGGTTACAAAATAGCAATAATTTAAAGTTTACACGTTGTTTTTTTGGCCATATCTCAAAAGTGGGTTTTGTCATTTAGCCGCGTTTTAGCTTGAGGACGGCAGAACTATACTCCCTGACACATATATTCGTTTTTTTTAAGCATGTAACTGCTAGATGTTTAAATCTAAAGAAAATTTTACTACATGAAATGCACCGGCAATTATGCTACCGCGGCTCTGATGGTCGTGTCGAATTTTCTCTAGCCTTTCTTAAGCAGTAGGTAGTACTTCCGCTTTGCAACATTCTGCCCCTCCCTTTACTATAGCAACTGTCAGTGCATTTACGAAGTCCGTTTAAAGGTCGTAGCAAATATATCAACTCGGCAAGAGATCGTCATCGAATCAATTCGAGCCGACCAGTATTCTTTGCATGAAATTTCATAATGCGACGCACACTTATCGGAATCGTAACGTTTACATGAAATAATATGTATCGAAAGGGCTTAAGCCTTTTCGATATACGATTGTGGAAGTAAAGCAACTTTAGGAATGACCGAAATCGCCTCATAAACATGAGCTAGCCTTGAGGCGAGGCGATTACGATACGATTCCGATTAGTGTGTGTTGCAGTAGGGAGTTTCATACAAAGAATACTGAATGGCTCGGGTTGATACTGTGGCGATTTATTTTCCGAGTAGATATATTTTCTACGCTACGACCTTAAGAGGGGAGGCGGGCAATGTTTTTTCCTCCTTGATTTTATCACTGAAGAATTGATTTTCATACATAATATATAATTTTACTTATTCTATACTTTTTTCTTCCTTTTTTCGATAACTTGTGTTTCAAAGAAACTAGAAGCCTTCAAAAATGCCAAAAATAAACATTTTTATCACCGCTAAAAACATCTACAGTGGACATTTAATAAGCATATACAAAAAAGCAAAAAATTGAGGCGTAGAAATATAGAATATCTACTTATTATTTATATGTCTCGTATGGGTAAAATTTCTTTTACATGTATCTTATTTTCGAGGAGGAAATCGTTGAGAGCCAAACTTCGAATTTTGCAATTTTTATACGCAGTTTTCAGCGTTAACCACTGTTGTGCCTATCTCAACGTATTTGTCAATGCGTGGCAACAATAGTTTTTTTCAAATACCTATTTCCCAAATTTCTCTCAGCTCGCGTCCGCTCTTCACTAGCAAAGACAAAGTTAATACAAGTTCTTGCACCTAATAGGGCGAGTCAAGCTGAGAAAGCGAAATAAAAGAGCAACTTATGTTTTAACTGCTGTTGTGGTGGTCTAAAATACCAAAATTTTGTATGAAATATATTTTTCACGTAAGTGGTCTGATTTACCCTTCCATAAAAAAACTGTCATAAAAAGAGAAATTCATGTTTTATAAAATATCTTGTTATAGGTCGTAAGTAAGTCAGATTTTACATAAATACAATGATGATTTACAATATAAAATTTTGTGTATTTTAATTTGTCATGTCGTACCATGTTTTTAGTGCCAATAAAGTGTTGATTTACTAATAAAATATCGTGTTTTTATTATATAAATTATTTCGTAAATGTTCAAGGAAGCCATTATCAAGATTGGTTTGATAACACGCGAAGAACTTACCATAATTGAATTAAGTAATAGCAAAAAACTCTAAGTGCTTTATAAAGGACACTGTAATAGAGAATTAACGAAAGCATTAGCTTTTGTTGCTATTAATATGACGATGCATTTCAATCTCGAGTTTTATTACGTTTCCGAAACCTAAATTCACGTAAGTAAAAGAAATTAGTCCACAAAGCATGTACAATAGATAATAAGTGAAAAAATAAAAATAAAGCGTATACATATAATAGAATATTCATTAAAAAGGCGATGGACAATATGTCCAAATTCTATTAGTTAAGTAGACATAAGTGAGCATGCCGCATGTTTGCATGATTAAATATAAAAGGCCGCACTGAGTGCACAAACAAATGTATATAACAAAACTTAAAAAAAGTCAAACTAAATAATGGCATGGGCATACGCCTATGGAGTAATAGTATTAAAAAAAAAATTAGTCCTAGGCTCGAATCGCGTTGGGGCCATATGTTCGTAGCTTTTATAAGTCATGGCTATTCGAATCGGTGAATCTGAACTTACATCACATGCGAATATTTTTGGTCTACTACCCGTTGGACTTTCCTATGGGACCTATTGGATGGAGCTCTTAACTATTTGGCTAATTCTTTTGGAACGGTAAAGTACAGTCGTGTAATAAAGTAACATTGTAAAAGACATAAAAACACAAAGGATATAAATCTATTTAATGAACATATTTATAAAATTCAAAACATTAATCATCAGTAACAATCCAATATAAATATTTACATATAATATAATATATATTACTTCTATACATGCTAATATTATAAATGCGGAAGTTTGTCTTTCCGTCTGCCTGTTACCTCTTCAAGCTTAAACCTCTGAACCGATTTGTATGAAATTTAGGTGGGGTAGATATAGTTTTAAACTCGGGAAAGGACAAAAAGATAGTTTTTATCTAAATCTCACCCCCTTAAAATCTTTTTAAGAGGAGGTTTGAATTGTGATTTCTGGGAAAAAGGGGGATGAACGTTTGTGTAGGAGACTGTTTTTAAAAAATAACTGATATACTCAGTGTATTTACGTCTTCGGAGACGAATATCGGAGACTATTTTGCAACACGGTCATGATCATGATTAATTGTATTACGTAGTACTTACTTATCATTAATTGATAATATGGATTCAATTCATCATGCGACATGACGAATGTCTGACGTTCCATCGACTGATTCGTTACGTCACTATGACGATTTATTACTGATGTTGTGAATAACCTAATATTATATATATAATAAAAATAAAGTAACTTTGCACTGAATCATTTTTAATACAATATCCTGAATCGTCTATTTAATTCTGTTAATTCTGGCAAAGAGCATCAATATTACATAGGATTTCGCTATTAGATAGACTAATAGTATCTATATGCTTTAAAACTATAGAGGCCAGCACAAAATCCTTCTGATGTTCTCTGCCCTAAGAGTATGTGGTTATAACTTTTTTTTGTCATATTATTTAAATTTCATAACAGACACGTAAATGGAGTCAGTGAGTGATACAACGCGTTCAAACCATCCGCTCATGCGTTCAGATTCGGATGTAATGGTGATAATGATCTAAAAACGTATCAGAAATATTTTAGCAAAAAACATAATGACATAAATTGTCATAAAACGGACTTGGATTAAACACTTGATTAAACTGTATTATTCCATCCATAGGGAAGGCCTGTGCCCCAGCAGTGGGGACATTAATAGGTTGATGATGATGAGGTAGTATAGAACACATTGGTAGATACAATGTGACATTAGACAACGCCTTTCTTACTCAGCAATAAAAGCGAAATTTGAAGTGCAAGTGTATTCACTGTCATGGCCTTGATATCGCAACTTAATTGGTTCATTAATCAAATCTACTTAACTATAGTTCAGCTATTGAGGTCTTCTTGATTACATTTCAATCTAATTACCCGTTTTTGTGTTAGGTAGGTACGCATTAAATGTTTTTGTTATGCTTCTGAGTTTCGCGCAGATACGTTTATTTTTAATTGCATGACTATTAAGATTTCAGCTCCATGACCACTGAGCAACACAATACCATACAACGATTTATAGACAACATAAATGACAGTCGAATCAGTAAATTCAAATCATACTGCTGCTTGACAGTTATGTCATCATCATCATCTGCCTCTTAATGTCCCCACTGCTGGGGCATTCCCTATGGATGGAATAGGGAGATTGGGCCATGACCCACCACGTGGGCCCAGTGCGGATTGGCGGGTGCTAACGACTGCAGATGCAACCGGGATCAACGGCTTAACGTGCCTTCCGAAGCACGGAGGAACTCGAGATAGAAAAATTTTTGGTCACCCATCCAATGACCGACCACTGCGAAAGTTGCTTAACTACAACGATCGCAGCCGAACGCGCTAACCACCTGCGCCATCGAGCTCCTCGACAGTTATGTATTAATTGTTATTGCGGTGGTCAAGCTAGGGGATCGCATCCTAGTCGAGTTCTTATCTGGGTTACGTTACGATACAAGATACAATGCACTAGGGAGTAATTATATTATTTAACAAATCATGATGAATTGTGATGTTCTATTTTATCATAGTTTAAGCTTGAAAGTAATTTACGCATAGGTGCATTTTTTTTGACGCCGAGTTTATATAAGAAGCTTGACTTAAGTGCAAATGGTGGTGTTTATCATATAAACATTTTCCCCGCCCGGATACGAAACCAGGAGTAGGCGACACCTTGAAAACCGTTGTACTAACCACTCTAGTTACGGAGGTTGTCAAATGCTATATTATGTATATTTGAGAAAGGCTGCACTGTATACTTGTGAATTTGCCAACAGGATTACCTCAAGTTTCTGGTGACCTACCACCGGTTCATCTCGTTCAGTCTGTACTGCGTGGGTTTCGTGTGGTTCGTGCTGTCGCTCGTGAAGCGCTACTATATGCGACAGTTCAGCCTGTTCGCGTGGACGCACGTCGCCCTGCTCATCGTCGTCACACAGAGCTACCTCATCATCCAGAACATATTCGAAGGTAGGTACAGACTAGAATATAAGATAGAAGGGAGAGCAGATATTAGTTTCAACACCAGCATCTGGACGCTTGGCGTTCTTGCACTATGCGTTACGCACGTTTTCTTTTCTTGCTTACCAGTAAGATATGGAACGAACTTCCCTCAGTAGTTTTCCCTTTAAGATATAATTTGATGGTCTTCAAAAGGCGCGTAAACAGAGTACAGGCAACACATGAGTGGTGTTCTTGGTGCTGCAAATGTCCATCGGCAGCAGTGACCACTCACCATCAGGTGGACTGTTAGCTACTTTACAAAACAGACAGTTTTCTCGTGATTCAGAACACACTTTTTATAATTATCTTAGCTGTCCGGACCAGTCCTAACGGAACGTTACGGCCCGCACACTCGGCAGGCACTTGAGGGACTTCGATCCATAGAGTGCGTGTCAGGTCAACGGTGCAGGAGTATTGTCTGTGGTTTTAGTGGGTAGGACCAGGCTCCAGTCGCTGAGCTCATGAGTTGGACGAAATGAGTGGGGAATATAAAGGGAAGAGGAAGATTTCTCACATATTCTCGTTGCAACCCCCGGTAGGGAAGGCGTCATGCCTTTAGCAGGCATTTTTGGTTCTTAGGTAGGCTAATGACTCCTCCACCTGATGTAAAGTCCACACACGAAGGTAGCTGTTGCAGCAGTTATGAACAAGATATGCAGGAATGATTCTTTACGCCTCTATTAAAGGACCTCGTATTGTATGAAGGAGGGAACACGTTCACGGGTAAAGAATTTCACTTGCAAATAGTACAAAAAAGAAAAATGTTACCAAATCTCTTTGTTCTTGAAGAAATCGTTATCACAGTAAGCCGGAGCGCTGTAGACTATAAAGAGCATAAGAAATATGTATGAATTTCTTATAGGATCTTTGCAACGATTGATAAGGTGAGAGTAAAGAATTTAATGATTTCATTGGCTTCAAAAGTGTGTGTATGAAATTAAAGTTTTGTAAGCAGCGGACTTATTACACTACACACCTCTTGCATGTCCACTGAAATACGAACAACCCCCCTAGCATGAGCACCGCGATATGATATATAACGCGTTTTTATCACGCTCAATTGTCAAAGGACATTGTTCTGCGTCCATACATAGTTAGCCTAAGAACCAACAATCATGAAATATTAGTTTCTAGGTTCGAAATCGCAAGTTAATGACTATAAAAACAAGAATTATTGACGGACACTTCTGAGAACTTAAATTATTAGGAAAACAAAAAAAAAATTGAGGTTATATTTAATATTCAATGAAACATAGGTCAACCTATAAAGTTAGTATTAGTACCTATGAACTCAGTATGAAGTGAATTAATATAACAACTAATTCATTTTATTCAGTGCTATTTTAAAGAATAACTATTAGGAAAAACTTGGTTAGGTAGGAATCATGAATAAAATAAAAACTTCTTATTTATTGACTATTTTCCACATAATTTTATCATATTGTATATTGTATTTATTTGTATATCACATGTAGGTATTTGTATAATTGTGTAAATATGCAGCGTCGATGTGTATCAGGTGCTCTTGAATAATTTAGCAGTATGATCCTCTCAGGATGTAGTGGCACAGATTCACTAGCACTTGGTAATAAGGTCTCTACTCTTTTGTTACATCGATGGCATATTAGATAGCCGAAATAGTTAAATTAAAGGAAAAACAATCGCAAATAAACACACACAACAGGTAATCCGAAACGAGAATGCACGAATGCCACAGATTACTACGAATGCAAACTGCCTGCACCACAACCACAGAGTAACGAGTTTTATGCCGGCCCTTCACTTAACAAGAGTTTGTCCTTGTCATGCTTAATAAGGAATGAAAAGGACAGACTGTTGTCAAGTTTTCAAACAGCAAATACGAATAGCCTAGTGAAGTGCCGGCATTAGGAATAAAGAGTGTTTTATTTGCAGCGCTGTCATAGATTATACACATAAAATGGTATTTATTGTCTCAGATTATTTTTTAACTTTTTAATTTAGCTTACTTAACTGGAAGTGTCCGTGACAATCTAAATACTGATAATTATCGCAAAAAATATACTAAGAATTATCATAAATGCCAAATTGGTGTTGGTTCGTAGGCCAATTTTAACATTGTCCTTTCAATGGAGTTTGACTGTTGGTCGCAGATGACCTTTACAGCGTCACCGGGTTTGGGGACGGCGAGATCCTAAGGGGACCTCAAGCCAAGAAATGGCGAATGCCCCTAGAGTTATTCCAGGCGGATGGCATCTCCCCGCGGGATGAGTCTCCTCTCTGTCTGGAGCCTCTAGAGCGCTCGAACCTGAGGGGGTCGGCTCAACTAGAGGGCGTCTCTGAGACTCGGACCTCGGCTTTAGTTAGCCTTTGTCGTGGGGGGGCTTGACAAGAATGTGCCTGCCGCCCGACCTCTCACGGTCCCCGTTCTCGTTTTTCCCCACACCCTTTACCCCGCAGGCGAGGACTCAGTTAAGCGGTCTTCCTATAGACGCGATAAAAAATCGTGATGTAATGTAAATTGTGGTGCTCATGCTACGGGGAATGATGTAACGGTTTATCGACACTTGATTGTCAAATCAAAATCCACGATTTTATGACGGGAAAGTATATAGTGACCAGCATTAAAAAATACTTAGCGCTTGAATATTTTATTCTCCTTGACTCTGTTTTCGCGCGTTCTCGCTCAGAATAGAACTTCAGGCTCGGTGCGTTACGTTATCGCATCAACAAACAATGAAAGTAAGAGGTCAAAAGATTACGCGCACGTACGTTAAACAGAAACGGTACTTCAGAAAAGGAGATGGTTCTAAGTTAGTTTCCGACAGCGACAAAATATATATAATTTGAAATAGAATTTAGTTTAGTAAATAAAACTAGTTTTAACGGGTTAATGCACGAAACTTTATTTTGAAATGAAGTTTCGAGTGATGTGCGTGAAAACCTAAAAAAACAAATATTTTCTTTTAGTAGTTTTTTTAATAGTTATTATAATATAAAATTATGTAGTTATTGTTTGGCAAATAACAAGTTACAACAAAGCATCGAATATATTCTATTCATTATTTAACTAAAGCAGAGATAATTATTCTGTTTATCTTCATTACATTCCCAGTCAGGTATTTTGTCGGTATTTTATTTCAAGAAGAATTAATCATACATTGGTATAATAAGTTAACCAATATTTCACGAATATCACGCATGATGTGACTAATTAATGACACTTGCCATAGTGATTGAGTTGACGTTATATGCTACCAGACAGAATATAGTAATACAGTCAAAACAAAATTTCATTTCAAACTTTGTTCTAATACGGAGGAAACTCTGGTACGTAGAGGTCTTTATTAGTTTTTTTATTATTAAAGTTTAATTGCAATGCATTTCCAGTCATACGCCAATGAAATAGAACAATAGTAATAGATATTCTTCGTAGGTAAGGCAGTTGTCCTACCGCCAGCAAGGAACCGTAACTATCGGCTATTTTCTCGCTCAAGAAACGTACAATACATTCTCGTTCCGTGTAAACAAAAGAGATCCATATATCAAAACTTCATCACTTACTATTCGCACTGTCGGTGAGAACTCTCTTCACTACTTAGTTTGTCGACAAGAGCTATTAAAGATAACTAGCAAACCAGTGAACCAAATGTTCACCAAAACCTGATTTAAAAAAAAAATGTATTTAATTAATTGAGAACTTCGGAGATTTTGTGTGGTTTCGTTTGAAATTCGTGATTTCTCGAAAACCGGAAGTGCTACGTTACTCAAATCCGGTTTGTAGTCTTATCAGACTATTCTTAACTTATAACTTAAATATTCTCTTTATCTATCTCTTACGGTTTGGCCGCTGAAACAGCACCACAGACAGACGGACTTGTCTAATAGATAAGAGATACTCTCTTAGCCATACTGGTTTAGCCATGCTCGCTTGTCTCAAAACGCGCGCTCGTGCATGCTTAGGATTGTCTCCGCGAGCGAGTGGCGTGAGTAATCACACTTCGTACTCGCTCACTTGCTTATAGTCACAGAACACAGAAAGAGGTTAGAAGAGTGCTCATAGACCGTTTGTACGGGAACCGATATCGCCGGCTCACCCCCACCACACTACCACCTAACAGATAATAGCCAATCAAAGGACGCGACATCAAACAATCGAACCGGAGAGCTAAGACGCAATCGGAACCAAGTTTTGGTCAAGTTATGAGCATTTGCTCACAACTCACATATAACTGTGCTTACAGTCCAGCGATAAAACTATCGGAACTACACACACGCTTCCCGCTGTCCCGCTGCTCGTCAACTCGTCTCTGGTTTCAAGCTCTACTCACTTCTCGTTCATCGTCGGCGGTGTGACAAGTACCTAAATCAAAATTTACTCGAAATTTTATAACAAAATAGATTTTTCACCTAAACTAAAAAAAACAACATCATTTTTATTTTAATACATTAACGAAATAGTATCAGCAATCATCCTGAATACACATAGGTAAGGTACCGAGTGTGTGTATCTTATCTTTTGACCTATTTCCATCGAACGAAGTGGGAGATGTGAGTCGTGATATTGTCGTTTGTTGCTAACAATGCGCCTGGAGCGTACCAGTCTGTAGGTATTGGTGTCAACCTACATACATTGTCACGGACAGGGAAGCCTCTCAAAGAGGGGCCGCTTTACCGGCCCGAATAGAAATGCGATTCAGGGTTGAAGTGAGAATGTTGGCAATGTGATAAAAATGTCTCTAACGGCTGCATTGAGATGACTTAATCTTTCTAATTTTGTACATATTAAAGCTTCTATGTTTGTGTGTTTGTTACTCAATCTCGCAAAAACTACTGAACGGAATTGGATGGAATTTGGTATGCATGTAGTTTATAACCTGGATTGAGACAAAGGATATTTTTTATCCCGGTAAAATATCCGGTTCTCAAAAAAAAACTAAAGTTAGCGCAAAAGAAGTCGCGGGCGGCCGCTTGTTAATTTATAAGTCTGGCTAAAGTTGATGCTGTCACTTTCTTTGCGATAACTTTAGAAAAGCCTTAACTAAATCTGAGCACGGATGCAAAACTCCTTTACATATTAATAAGTAAACCTTTATTCTAAAAAAATGTTATATTTACAGATAGATCATTGCTGATGCAAATGGTACCTATTGTTCATAATACGTTTAATTTTAGCAAATCTTAAAATACAATGTAGCAAACAAATATTAGATTTATTCGAGAGTTGTGTGTTAAGTGTGTAATATAACCATATTCCACTTCAATATTTTATTTTCTTAATTAAAATGAAATTTTGATTTTATTGTCATTTAATTTAAACTGCCAGTGTGTTAAATGCATAATATAAGCATATTCCACTTTTAATATTTTATTTTCTTAATTAAAACGAAATGTTGATTATATGTCATTTGATTTAAACTGCCAAAGCCATAATTTTATTCTTCAAGAGTTTCTTGTTCTCATTTTAAGGATATTTTTACTTTTATTTGTACTATGGATGTAAATCCACTCTTAGTTTGGTGTTTAACATAATACGCACCAATACTTAAAGGCAATTTTAACAACAATTTATTTACCATCTATTAATATTTTTCATAAAAAATCCCGAACTTGTAAATTGCTCATACAGTACACCGCTAGGGTTCCCGCCATTTAAAATATTATAAAATTATTCAGTAAACACACACGAGAAATCCTTGTCAATCTTCGGTTTCTACAGAAAACATTTTTCGACTACTCAGTGGCATGAATACCTATCGATAGAAATATATATTTTTAGTAAAAGTAAGTTAAAGTATTCCGCATCGAACAAAAAAGAAATACGTAAATCTAATCAGATTTCTCTCCGAAATCGGTGTACATTACATAAAAGAAAGTATAGCATTAAAAACCACCCCCTTTTTGAAATTCGGTAAAAAAGACGTTTAATATTTGGCTTTGGATACTATTGGTATAAGAGCCTTTTTGCGTATATTTACAGTCATAATTTTCTCTTGGTGTTTTTCATTATTTTCATGCGAGTTTTTCAATATTATTGACAAAATTAAAGTATGCAATTTAATACGTATGTTTTAACAATACGTCTGGCAGCCCTGTACACCGTGACCGCTCGCTGCTCGTTACACATTACTTACGTAGGGAAGCCGACCAAAATAACTCCCGTGCACGTGAATCAGCTGGAGGACATGCCTCAACAAATAGCCGGCTCACGTAATACTAGATACATAAACATACTTACATATTGTAAAATTACGACGTGCGTACATTATGACCCTAATAAATGAAGGCGAAATCAAGCTAACCCCGGCTATGATAAATCAATTTCGTCGTTATTGTTAGTTTCCCATTTTCAATTAAACTTTTGTTTTCAAGTTGTTGTAGTTGATAGCGCGTTCGGTCTGTGATCGTAGAAGTTAAATAAATTTCGCAATGGTCGGTCATTAGATGGGTGACCAAAAACTTAATATCTCGAGCTCCTCCGTGCTTCGGAGGGCACGTTAAGCACCCACCAATCCGCACTAGGCTCGCGTGGTGCGTCATGGCCCAGTCTCCCTGTTCCATTCATAGAGAAGGGTTGTGCCTCAGCAGTGGGGATGATAATAGGCTGGTGAAAATGATGATGATTCAAGTTTTTCACAGATTTATATGTTAAACTATGTAGACATCGTAAGACAAGCTACATCTGCCCCCGAGAGACAAGAAGAACTATGTAGAATGAACCAGGATGTGATGGAGGTAGATCGTCGTAGAGGAGACATAATTTAGTAAAGGAAATTCCTCCCAGAGACCAAACTACGGTCTTGCGCGTTCTTCTTAGTACCATAACAGATTTCCCGCACGAACCGATGGTGTAGCATTTGACGTCCATTAGATCTTGTGACAGCTATAGACTGAATAAAAAAATGAAAAAAAAACAAATTGCCTTACGAGTACCTACGGAATATAATAAAATGAAATAAAAATTATTCAAATTACCTTACGAGTACCTATTACGAAGATAGAAGAGGTATGTTTACTGTTTATAACTGTTCACAGTATGTTTATTTACACGATTTTAAAGTTTCTCGAGTAATGGTGTATAAATCAAAGGTACCAAAATGAGTTTTGTTCTACAATACGAATGCGCGCGGTGTAGATCGGATGATGATGCCGGTGTTTGGCAATCGATTCGATGCTCGGGTGAAAGGAAATCTGAACGCCCCGCCGAACATTCGGGTCAACCCTGAAGGGATTCTTTGAAAATCAACTGTGCATGTAACATTAGTACGGCTGTTAAAAATGATTATATTTTTACAATTTATATTTTACTAGCTGACCCGAAACATCATTTGAATCTTTGGTACCTATGTGTTAGCGTTTTTTGACAGCTCTAAGCATTTACTAACCTAGTTTATTCATATTAACTTCAAATGCCCTTTATGATACGGAACTTAACTGTGCAAAACTCGTTATCTTAACTAATTAATATATGATATCGTATAAAGGTTACAAACTAACGAAAACTAACGAAACTTACTAAAAATAATTTCAGTGAATTTCTACACTGTTTTTTAGGTTTCTCCAACTTTGACAGCAAAGAATAATGCCCATTTTTGACCTGATCATGTATAGAGATGACATATACGTCAAAATAAAGCTAATTTAATTATAAGATTATTACAATAATTAACGTGGTAAAAGAAACGCAGGAAAAAAAGATTCTTTATTATTTGAATATGTTTACTGTATGTGTAAGTTACAGTTTCCGAACGCACTTCAACTATCCAGTGTTTGCTACGTTCCATTTGTGTAAAATGGAACGTAGCAAACACTGGACTGTCACTTGTCAAGAAGATTTATTCAACCCCGTTTTTTATGCGTTTCATATACTTTTACACTGTATTTTATGTGTATGTTTTTCTGTATTAAACTCTTACTACAGAATAATTTAAATTAATATTATTATCATTTCACAAATTCGTGCAGTACAATTGAACGATTTGTAAAACGGTTTTCTTTGACATATGACAGGTGTTTGACAACCCGCCCTGCACAGACTTTGTTAATTAGAATGCTTTGGTATTTTGTTAAATATTCAATAAAATAATGTAGGATTGATGTTAGATGAGTAAGCATCTAATAGCCCGTGGTTTTCATACAATCCACTTGATATTGCTCTATTGGGACAAATTATTCTTTACAATTGTTGTTTGGTTATTCATATCCGTTTGGCAGGTAAGAACGCTGTGTCCAATTTACTATAAAGTAATCAATTCACGAATAATGAACTGCATTTTATCATTTATCTTGATCGAAATATCTTTTCTATCTTTTTATGTAATTTGTCGTGAATAAATTAACAAAATTAGATAATGCAAAAGAACATCTGAACCTTTAGTGTTGCCAGAGCAAAAAAATAAATATAATCTAAAAAATAATTCATATTTTTTAATTTTCCTGTGTTTAAATCGTAAAAATGACTATAGGCTATTATTTTCTTAATTTATACGTAATCTTTCAGCTATACTTTATATTTATTTGGGCATTGTTCTTTGCCGGTAATACTATTTTTTCTGTATGTCAGTAAAATAGTTTTTTTAATACGTTTAACTAAATATGCATAGATTTAAACTTTGTTCTCTCCTTTCGCTCGTCCATTTGGTATTGTTTGCGCCGTTGAAACTATTTCACAAAGGCCTCTTTAATGCTTCTAACTGCTTCTGTGTATACCGACGTAAAAATATTATTAGATTTAGTGCAACGTTATCATAACAATAGCCGTTTCAGAGTTTAATAAAGGAACTATACCGATATTCAAATCAAACGTTGTTTGCCTGTCGTGCGTCCGTTATCGACGTTCTATTGTATGCAAAATATATAAATGGTACAGGTATACACTGGCGTCGATTCTGGCATGTTTCTCTAAACTTAAAACTAAATTTAGGATCAGTCTCTCCTTTTCATTCTGTATAGTGAATGACAGGGATATACTGTTGTCAAATTTAAGTTTAGAGTAAGAGAGTCATGCCAGAATCAACACGGATATACACGTTTCTTTTTTTTAATAATTAGAAGTTATTCCAATTCACAATTGAGATTTTTGTCCTTTCTCTTTCAGGTTTGTTACTTTTTTATAGTCTTTGATGTTTTTTTGCATGGTTCTGTTTATATTAAGCTAACTGATTTCAGAAAGGAGGTGGTTCTTTAATGTTTTTACTGTCGACTCGGAGATATGTAGAATTGTAGATGGAATGTGATGAATCTCTTGTTGATTCGATAGTAATTTTGTTGGTGGTTTATTCTAGGTGTTGTTTCATTGATTGGGCCTCAAATATACCTACTAGCATCTAAATATAAAAGTCAACACATCACATAATGAAATGGGGCCGACTGTTTATAACAATATGAATTGATTGTTCGCGATTCCGCTCCACAGACTCAGTTGAGACATAGAGTGCTGTACAGTTAACTCTGCACCAACATTTAAAGTTAACCCTTATACATGGTAAAAATTTCATTTCCCAAAATTCCCTTTATATCCCAAAATTCGTTACAATCTACGGTTAAAGGCCATGGCTAAGAAACTGCCCTTAGCTTGTATAATTACTGCGTACTAGTCCGCAATATTAATATATATATATATACTAGCTGACTCAGCGAACTTCGTACCGCCCAAAAGTAAGAATTTGCAATAAATTAAAATTGCGACTATAATTTGAGATTTAAACTATCCTATCTCTCAAGTTGGATCGAACTGCACATGGTGTGCGAATTTTATTATAATCGGTTCAGTGGTGTAGGAGTCCATTGAGGACAAACATTGTGACACGACATTTATATATATTAAGATATATATTAATTATTACGTTTTTATTATTCACATACAACTTTCCTGAAATAATTAAAAGTATACAAATTTACTTCACGGCTATTGCAATAGGAAAATGTTCCTTTTTACATAAACAAATGAACAAAAAATCTACACAAAAATATTTTGTGTAAGTATATCGAAATAAAAATTCTTAAAAAGTACGGAATAAGTAGCTCATTTTTTTTTATAACAAATCACTGAAAGCTTATTGTAATACATTGTAGTTTCCTGATAAGACTTATGACAAGGCTGTAAAAGAATTACTCCTTTGATTTCTGCCAATGAATAAAATTATATATTAACTTCGTAGTGGTTCAGTGGTAGCGATTTTTGAAGAAAGCATATAATAAAAAAAATGCATACAGATAACAATAACAAATGAGTTAACAGATGTATTTGTAATTTTGTGTTTTAGTTACAACTAGCGGCCGGGGCTTCGTCTGCGTTAGCTTTAGTTTTTTTATAACTCCCCCAGTAAACTGAAACATTTCCGGGACAAAAAGTATCATATGTCCCAAACCAGATCATAAACTATATCAACACCAAATTTCATCTAAATCCGTTCAGTAGTTTTTGCGTTATTGAGTAAAAAACATACAAATAGACACACATACTAACTTTTACATTTATAATATTAGTAGAATTACTGTGTCGAAAACGTAGCAGAATCAACACCCAGATCTTTGGTGTACCTTGTGGGAAGCCTCTTGTTTTTTGTAAATATAAAATACTGAATATACCTATGTTCTTTTTGCAGGATTGATCTGGTTCATAGTACCGGTGTCTATGATAATTTGCAACGATGTGATGGCGTATGTGTTCGGCTTCTTCTTCGGCAAGACTCCTCTCATCAAGCTCAGTCCCAAGAAGACTTGGGAAGGTTTCATTGGAGGGGGTTTCTCGACTGTCGTCTTCGGCTTAGTGGTAAGTACAGAAATAACATTAAAAGTACACTCAGTCTTAAGATGCTCGAAGGGCCATAGCACTTGTTTTGAATTGATTGTTGTCTTTCGATAAATTATCGGTTCTGTAACTTAGTAAGAATGAATTGCTTTTTATCAAATATTTTTATAATTAAGTATATGACTTTTCTTTTAGCTAGAATTGAGAAGATGCTGAAGTGTTTGAAGTGTGTCAATCATTTCATAACGTATGGCACCGTAACCCAGCGGAGTTGAAACAGAGAAATGTTATTTTTTTTGTCCGCTCTTATCCGATATGAGTTATTATGAATGCATTATCGATAAAGTTGATTTGTAAAGAAGAACATTTTTGGGAAATCTACCGTATATCGGAAATTTTATAAAAAGTTGCGAACAAAATTACTGAAATCAAATCATTTTCTTAATTAAAATTGCATCCGCAAGTTGCCAGGGCGGAGGGTCGCTAGTTCATTTAAAATCACTTAAACACTAGTTAGTACTTTAGCGTGACAGCGCTGACACTTAGGTGAAGGGTGTATTTATGTGTGTGAACAAAGCGTCGTTAACCTCTACCTTGACATGTCAGTGTAGGTAGATTAATTATCGTTATCGGTTAATGTAAGCTTTTACATTCCTGATTCATGAACATCAATCAAAATACTTAAACAAAAGAGAGAAATGGAAAATGTAAGCACTGAACTCCACAACTGTTCGTTTCCAAAATTATGGATTGAGCTCCCCTCCACGGTGTTCCTCCAGTACTATAACATGGTCCTTTTCAAGGGAGATTTAAATAGAGTGTTCCACGAAAAGAAGCGGCATGGCTGTGTCTCTGGCATTTGACCACTTAACATCAGATTGATCTTGTTTCCATAGATATACTTTAATTATAATAAGTAATTCCATGAATTCTTTTGCACTACCTTCTTAAGATTTTTGCTATAATTCTCCGGTTGACTAGTAGAGAATGCCTAATGGCATTAATTCCACCACTTGTACACTCATTTGTGCAATAAAGTATAAATAAAAAAAAAATAGATGGACCATCCGCTCGTATGCTTTCAAAGGCAATAAAAAAAGATGTTCCTTATTCAATTACACCTTATGGTCGTTATATTCATTACTAAAAAGTAATTAATGAGGGCGCTTATTTGTTAAAATTTAATACAAGCTCAACCGTGTAGATAGCAAAGGATCTAAATAACTTATAAACTGTACAAGCTTCCATTTGAATCAGGTATTGATGACAAATCACACTACTAAATACCAATTAGACGTCAGCAAACCATACAAATGTTTTTGGTCCTTCGAGTCTTGGGATTTTCGTAACACAATATCTGTCTAGGCACTGACATCATTTAGACTTGACGACATTGACAATAACCGTGATATGAGTGGTATGCGCACCGATTTCCAAGGTGTCACTCGAGAGTGTCTGGGTTTCAACACCGGTGGAGCTAATGTTTCTTTTATGACATGACATTTCTCGAAAAATATACTTATACTAGCTGACCCAGCGAACTTCGTACCGCCCTAAAAAATAGGGGTTGTCCAGCGGACAAAATTGTGAATCTAAACCATTCTCAGATCCCCTTGAACACACACAAAAAATTTCATCAAAATCGGTCCAGTCGTTTAAGAGAAGTTCAGTGACATACACACTCACAGAAGAATTATATATATAAAGATATGTCTCATTATATGTATTTCTATCCGTTACTTTAGTATTACCTGAGAGTGCTTATTTTGGGGCAAAACTATACAAATCAATATATATAAAACGAATCAATCGAACGAGCATTTAAATTGATCCATAGACCATGAAGAAATACGTGATTTGACGGATGAGTAGACCTTTCGACTCAGTGCTGCCCCCTGGCGCCCGTCATTCCAGAAAACCCTCATTGGTGTGTGTGTTGGAATTATTAATTTATTGTTTCAGCTCTCCTACATGATGTCACAATATCCTTACCTGGTGTGCCCTATTGAGTACTCCGAGTCTCTGGGTAAAATGACGATGGACTGCGAGCCGTCACTGCTGTTCCGCTTGCAAGAATACACGCCGCCCCAATTCCTGCAACCACTCATGAAGATTGTAAGTGAACTAGTAAACTTTTGTTAAGAAGAATCATAGATTAAGACTGAGCAACATAAATTAACAACTGTCTAGAAAGAGATAAAAAAAAGTCAATAACTACACGAACCATAGTTCGTTCGTAAGCCTTATCGCTTATTCTCTTTGACACTTATCGGCCTAGGTTTACTTGACTTGTTGGTTAGAGAATGCGCACTCCTATATATTTATGAGAAGAATGCAAATAATTACGTGTGTGTGTATTTGTCTGTGTATGTCGACTTGCCTCACATTTTACATGCATGTAGCAAGAAGCTGTATCTAAGATTTATTAGTTAGTTTATCTTAGTGGAAGTTATTTTGATGTTGCAACATAATGATTCAAATGACCCATGAAGATAAACGATATTTTATCATAGATTTTGATAAAAAGTTAAGAAAACTATTAAATAGACTTAACTGGTCTCTTGTGTCAAAGCTCTCAAATACTACATTTTAACTCTTCTTCAAACACTTTAACAACGATAAAGTGATGTTTTAAACAGGCTTCAAATTATGTTTTTGACCTGTAAACATCTTTTAAGTTGATGAACACCAGGGCCTGAGCGTGCAAGCTTGAGCGCGGAACAAGCGATAGACAGGGACGATCGGTCTAAGCGTCGACTTTATCTGTCTTCTCGCATGACGTCATAGCTAGCAATTTTGCAATTTTTCATCAGTGTTTCTTTATTACGTTATTACGTTAACCGACAACCAATATTTTTTGTAACAATTTTAGTACAACTGGTAATAAATTTTCAGTTCGGCATGGAGAAATTCAACATGTACCCGTTCATGATCCACTCACTGGCGCTCAGCATATTCAGCTCCGTCATCGGGCCTTTCGGTGGATTCTTCGCGTCGGGCTTCAAGAGGGCTTTCAAGATCAAGGTTTGATTTTCTTAACATTAACTATTTTTCTGCTTTTGCTTTTCATGACTCTATATTTGTGAAAATAAACATGACCATTGTATGTGTAAATAAATAATGGCGCTCAGCATATTCGGCTCCGTCCGTCAGCATATGCTGAGCGCCACCAACCAAAGCCCGATATCGCATCATCAGTGTTTCTATGAAAACTAAGCAACGCTATCGAACGTAAGCACAAACTAACTTTTTCCATACAAAATATTGACTATGACGATACTATTGCGCAGCTGTCAAAATTCGTGCTTAAGCCTCTGGTACGTGGATGCGTTTTTAAGTTCGCGGAATGGGAGGGAAGTCGAGGCCACCCCGATTATGAACTATATTTATCACCTAAAAATAGTTCATAATCGGGGTGGCCACGACTTCCGTCACTCAATATTAGTATAAATACCAGGTTTTGTCTTAATTGGGTCTTTACAGTCTTACTTATAAAAATCTGCTAATCAACATCTTAAACGACACTTAACTAATCACTCATTAACGAGTTAATCAGTGCTTAACAATGTTTTACTTATAAACGTTAATTAGGAGTCACTTAGTTAATCAACAGTTAATTAGCATAATTTATATTTTACTCTACCAACACCAAGCTGAAAAGGCAAAATGCCGTCAACCCTATGCAACAAATGCAAAAAAAAACGACAAATTACTGTCAAACTATCATAATCATTTGTGAATTGTATTGTTTTGTTGTGGTGATAATTCCTTGAGAAGATTTCTAGAACAAAATAACCATGGAACATCAATTGGTATTGAAAACCATTAAAAAACGAGTTCGATCTTCAAACTGAGATGAAGAAGAAAAGGTATTTTCGTATTTATTTAACTTATCTTTTATTTGCACCTTTTTTGTTTTAATCTTAGTTTGCACGTGTTATTTTGTCTTGATGTGATAAAAATGTTTCGAAATATCTAGTCAAGCCTTTAAAATAGTTATTTTATTATAGTACTTTTTGCAGAGACTATTGCGGCATCTTATAATGGACAAAATAGATATTGTAGAGAAAAAAGAATGCTCTACAAACACCAATGCATTGAAAAAAGCTGCTTGGCAAGAAATATTATGCAGGTAAACTAGGTTTTGTTCAACTCGTATTTGATAATTATATGACTTATGACATGAAACTATAATTAACCTTTTCTGTCTACAGTTTTAACACCATTAATAAAAAACAAAGAGATATGACTCAATTGATAACCCAATGGCGAAATATGAAAGGCCAAGTTAAAAGTAGGGAGTCTGAGTATAGACGCGCTCGGCTAATGACAGGTGGAGGACCTCCACCACCAAGCCCTCCACCAGAAGATCGTGAAATCCTACAAATTATACCCAATGAGTTTGTAGTGGATAGCAATTGCTTTGATAGTGATAGTTTGTTTATGAAGACTATTACACAGGTGGGTTTTGTATTATGTATTCCATTGAGCCAAATAGATAAATTACAATCCCGGTAAACTTCCTGCCAACATTTAGCCTAGTAAAACTGCTCTATGGTAATTATTTGTTATTAAATCTTGCTATTTAGAATAAAATTACACTTCAACACAAGGACATCTTAGTGGAGTGGTCTCTCAGTAAGATTGATAATTAGTCTAGTATATAATATATATTTCTATTGCAGTCACAGATAGCTGAAACAGAATCTGAAGTCACACTAATACCAACCGTGTCTAATGAAAGAATAGACATTGAGAAATCAGTTGAGGTATTGTATCTTATTATTTACTGTGTAATATTATTAAATTTAGTTGAGTGAAATATTTATGCACTTGTTGATTTTACAGTCATCAAATCCTCAAGCAGATGTTGAAGAAACAGTGGTGGCTTCTCCGTCATTGCAATCAACACCACTAGCATCAACATACGACACTGTGTTGAGGAGTAAAAACATTAAAAGAAAACTATATAAGCCCAAGAACAAACAAAATCAAATGGTCAGTAAGTTGAAGTTATTCAATAAACAGATTTTTTCTGGTGTTTGTATATGTTATTTATTTTATGTTATTGTTACAGATGGATAATGATTATGAACAGCAATTGTTCTTACTTGCAAAAAAATCAAAGAAAATCAAGAACGGCGAGAGGATGAAATACATAAAAAAAAAATGATTATTTTAGATTTAGAACAGAAGTATTGGGAAAAGAAAATAATGAAGATGGAATAATTTTTTTAAATATTTATTATTAAAAGTAATTTTCAATAAATAGATTTCGGGTTATATGTGTTGCATTATTGGAGCTCTGTTCAACATTTTCAGTGTCATCATCAGCGTCTCTGCAAGTCAAATCTGAAAAAATCCAAAGGTCTCAATTACAGTAGTTGCTTAATGTGCCAAGTAAAGCTGAATAATATTTTATTATTACCCACCATAATCTATAGAATCTTTAAATTCTATTGCCAAATTGTGCAACACTGCACATGCTACAATAGTAGTTTTGATAGTTGTGTAAGATCCCCTCATTACTTCGAGCAGTATCCTAAATCGTTGCTTTAATACACCAAAGCATCTTTCTATCACATTTCTTGTGCGAATGTGGCTATTATTATAATTCTGTTCTGATTCAGTTCGAGGTCTCAGAACTGGGGTAAATAAATATGGTGTACAAGGGTAACCACTGTCACCGATGAGTTTCCCCTTAAATTCATTTTCTTCAAATCTAATTTTTAAAGAGCTTTCACGCCATATTCTTGCATCATGAGTGCTGCCTCTCCAGTGGGAAACAATATCACAAATCTTCAAATCTGCATTACACACAATCTGTGAATTAAATATTACATTCATAATTAAAATTGATAGGCATGTAATGGACACAACAAGTAGGTTTCTTCACACTACTACATTTCTATTACCAAATTATATTGACCTCTACTGATATGGTGTTCATTATCATCAACTTACTTGAACGTTTATTGAGTATTGTCCTTTGCGGTTTACATAGTACTGACCAGCATCTCCTCCAACTTTTCTAATTTTAATGTGCGTGCAATCAATTGCTCCAATAACATGTGGAAACCCACAAATAGACTGAAATTTTCTTATTGTTTCAGTCTCTTCTATTATACTTGAAGGCATTTTAATATATAATGAACTTTTAGAGGCCAATGCAATAGCAACTCTTTTACATATCCTTGATAGAGTCTGCTGGCTCATACCATGAATTTCCGCACAATCTTCTTGAATCTAAAAATTTAAATATGTTATTATTTTGATAAAGCTTGATACCTAACGATAATACAAAATACAGTGCTTACTTACTTCGTGTCGACCCCAGTACCTAATAACGGCCATAACTTGCAGCTCCACGGGTATACTGCCGCCCCGGTTATCCACAGACAGATCATCTCTTAAAATGTTAATGATTTTTTTCATATTTTCTTTGCTAAATCTGTAACGATTTTTGAAGTCTTTTTCACTAAATTCATCCATAGGATTAGCTCTTGAGTTGTACACTTTTGTTCGTCTACCTAATCCGATACCGATATTCCTAAAATTCCGGATTTCGTCTATGTCATTGCGAAATGTTTGCAACACATTATCATTTTCAAATAAATCCATATTGATAGCTACACTAAACTATATTAAATTGTACTGCAAGCTGCAAATACCTTGAACGAGTGAAACACAAAGGAAAGATGCGCCATTACAAAATCGAAATCAGCTGTTTCTTTTTTAAATTTGATCCGCCATTTTGGTAATTAAAGCTTTAAACCATGCCTAAACAACGATGCGACGCTGTTTAACTTGACAGTTATTTAAAAGACTACTTAGACGTTGATTAACACTAATTACCGTTTATAAGTAAAATATTTTTTTAATAGACTGTTAAACAGTGTTTAAATTTTAGTGAACGTTTATAAGTAAGGCTGTTAGTCTTTTAACTATCGTCAAGCAAACAATAGGCTAGTTGACCCTTATTGGAAAAAGATTTTAAATGGTTAATAAATTTTCTATTAGACCGAAAAAAAATGTATTGTATTTTTTTGAGACCTAAAAAGCTACAAATCTTTAATTTTAAAATAGATTTTTCATGGACATACAAAAACGCTATCGGCCATTTTAGTCTATAGATTATCTATGCTATGACGTTAACTGCAGTAAACACATAGACAAAGGTAAATAAACAAAAACTCGTAAGAAAATAACTGACTTTATAATAAACAAAAGATGATTTCTAATAAATACCCCGAAAAATAAAGTAATTATCATTATTGTATTGTACGAGAATATAAAAACACATCCTTGAAGATTCCAGGAAAGTTGTGAATTAAAAGTGCCGAAAGAAATTAACCTACGCAACTTTATTACACTTATTCATATGTTGTATCATTTTATGTTTATTACTACATTGTAATACTAAATACACTGTACTTACATAGACGCCTTGTCGTTTCTCTGCTCCGCAGAGCAGAAAACGGGGTTTAGTGCAGTAAATTCACCAACCATCAATGCGTCAATTCTTGGCAGATTTGTGCTTTCTGTTTTCACAAAGCCGGCATCCATAATTAGTTTTTTCAAAAAAAAACAGTAAACGGAAACTTTTCTAAAGTTAAAAGTGTTTTAAGATAAATTTAGTCAGACGAAAGAATCCACCCACAGTAACACGCGAATGACATTTAGTTGTTTACCATAAGAGACGTCACAATCATGGCGGATGTGGCGAACAGCGTTTTTAGTGTTTAAAAAATATAGACTAAAAAATATTTTTTAAAATTAAATTTCTACAGCAATCTTCTGCTTTTATAAAGTGAAATTGATATATTTAGGTTCTTTAGACCAAATACTTTATGAAATAAACATTTATTTAATACAATTCGACATGAGTCAACTAGCCTATTCAGTCGGGAAGAAAGTGTGCACTATGAAAAAAATCGAGTACCGTGCCGTAATAAAGTGCCTTAACAAGCAAGGAAAGTCAGTTCATAACATACTGGAACAGATGAAATCTGTTTACGGGGTCTCTTGGCCGGGTAAAACCATGGTTTACAAGTGGCGCAGTCATTTTAAACAAGGCAGGACCTCGCTTGAAGACGACGAAGATGCCCGGACGGGCAATCGAGGTGACTACTCCGTAAATCATTGAAAAAGTCGAAAAAATAATATTGGAAGATGCCAGACTTAAGAAGAAACAGCTTGCAGAAGTGGTTGGAGTATCGGATACGACAATTTTCAAAATCCTACACGATCATCTTAGCATGACAAAAGTCAGTGCAAGATGTGTGCAAAGAATGCTCACGCCGCCTCAAAAACAACGCCGCGTGGAGTGTTCTCGCACGTTTTGGACCTCTGTATCAAAAATAAGGATGGACTATTGAGTCGAATTGTTACTGGAGATGAAAGGTTCAATGGAGCTTTCATCATTATGAGCCTGAGTATGAACCCTAAGTCAAAACAGGACTCAATGCAGTGGCACAAAAAACACAGTACCACCCAAGAAGTTTAAAGTGTCACAATTGGCTGGGAAAATCATGCCAACATGGGATTCGGAAGGGATCCTGTTGACCGATTATAAACATAAAGGCGTTTCTATAACCGAAGAATACTATGCGTCTATCCTCGATAGGTTATGAATATAAGTTTTTTTTTATAGATAGGCCCGACAAATGTCTCCACCCCACCTGATGTTAAGTGATGGTGAAGTCCAGACATGAAGATAGCTGGTAAAGCAGTTCTACCTGCCCCACTAGCCATCCTCACCTTGCCGGCCTGCATGTTGCTTCTTCACGGCTCTTTTAAAGGATCCCAGGTTGTAAGAAGGAGGGAACACGTGAGCAGCCAGAGCATTCCATTTACGGATAGTGCGACAAAGAAATGATAATATACTAAATGAAATATAAAAATAAAAAAGAAATATAATATAAATATAGAAATGATAGTATAATAATATAATAAAAAAAAACTCGTTTGTTATAGGACTTTGGCGACGTCATTCCCGGGCACGGTGGCATAATGGACCGCTTCGACTGCCAGTTCCTGATGGCCACATTCGTCAACGTGTACATTACCAGTTTCATACGTACTGCCACGCCTCAGAAGCTGCTTCAACAAGTATGTTATGTTTATCATCATTATCAGCCTATTAATGTCCCCAGGCTCTCCCTATGGATGGAATAGTGACTCGGCCGTAACCCACCATGCAGGCCCAGTGCGGATTGGTCGGTGCGGACAGATGCAGCTGAGACCAACGGATTAACGTGCCTTCAGAAACACGAAGGAATTTGAGATAATCAATTTTGGATCAAGCATTCAATGATCGGCCATTGCAAAAGTTGTTTAACATCTACAATCACAAAGCAATTATTTATTTAATGATTAGTGCACCCTACACTTATCTGTATATACTAGTATATAACTTCACAGTAAATAATTTCCATTTAATTGTTTAAGGTATACAACTTGAAACCGGAACAACAGCTACAACTTTTCTACGCATTGAAAGAATCGCTTGAACACAGGAATATACTCAACTTGGTACCATAAACACCTTAACTCTACCACGAGGTAACCGAATAGAATAAATTTATAATAATAACTAAAGATAACATTATTATTATTTATTACTTACAATGATAAGTGCCAGTCACATTTGAACGCTCTAATGGTTAAATAAAATTGAACTATATACAAAATATACTTTTATGTATATGTATTTAAAAAGCTATTTTTCGAAGCAATCATGATTGTTATAGTAAAATAGACGTTCAACTGTGACGATAAGGTCTAACATATCTTGTGTACCTTGAGAATCATAAATGAAAATAAAAATATCTAGTCCGTACTTGTAGAATCATTAATTTGGATGTTAATGTTTAAATATTTTACATAATTTCATAAGTGAAATTCTCCTAATAACATATAATAATAATATATAAAAACAAATCCGTTCTATTAATGCAACCAAAGAACATCGTCAAAATGAATGATTGTTACACAAATCTTATAAACAAATATTTAATTACGATATATTCGTCACAGATATACATAAATATACTTAAAGAAAAAAAAACTCTATTAAGGATAATGAATATTTCAAAATAACGATAAATTTATTGTTAATGTACCTAGATTTATAATTAGGGAAATATTAATTTTTAATCGATTTGGGTGGCAGGAAAAGTATGCGACGCGTTTGAAATATTCCATTCAACACGAATGCAATTTGTTCCATAAGTAAAACTAAGAAGAGTGCTGAAATGGTTGATTTTAAAAAATGTTTGTATGGGTTTTCAAGCTACCCACAAAATGTCTCGAATTTAGAGGTGGTGGGGAGTGATTTTCTTGTTAGAGTCAATTCTCTGCAGTATAAATTGAACCTTAATGAGAATCATTATCACTGAATCGGAAACAAACTTTGAAATTTCACATAGCATATTGAGCTTGTAACTCCATAGCATTGCGTCTTAATTTTTATGGACAAATACAGCATTTTTATGCAGTTTTGTATCTTTTTTAATCGAGGTAGAGATCAATATGCTATACGAAGTTTTTGGAAGTCACTTCTTTTAGACTAATAAGAATTTATTGATACTTTAAACTTTTTTCTCGAATGAATTCTAGACTTTATTAATATAGTGAACTACAGGAATATATATGTATAGGTTTTGGGAGTGTGCATACTATTGTATTGTCGTTATATATGAGCTGTAGTCATTCATATGGCGCTTTTGAAAATAACTTGCACTTTATGCTTACTTCAAATGCTTTATGTTTTTTTTTGTAATAAGATCTATGAAAAAATTTATGTTCTTCATGTCGTATTTCTCTTATAATGTATTTGGAAAATAACGTGTAATATAATGAACATAAGGTTAATTTTGACACAACCGTCATATAAAAATTATCCGTATAATTAATACGGCAGTATTGTCCTATTATTACATTCTATTTAGTTTTCGAACAAAATTAAGATATCGTTTATATCATAATAAATATAGTATTTTGATAAGTTCTCTTCAATAAATAATAATAATAAAAGACCACACAGCTTGAGGCCAAATTGAACGTAGTAGAAAACTTAGTACCTTATGCTGCAATTACATTTGGTCGTTAGCCTGTATTCGGGCACTCGAAGCAATATTTACACTGGAAGACGGTGTCGGGTAAACAAGAGGAAATCTACCCGAATACAGGCGTACTTGAGTCCGCTCATTCGCATTTAGTCGTTTATCCGTATTCAATGGGCACTCGTATTAGGGCTAACGACCAAAGGTGTATTCCGTAATATATACCAGTATACTGGCCAGTGCTAATGACGTCATGGATCGACGCTATACTGGTGAATTGTTCCGAAATATATTGGCCAGTGCACTGACGTCATAAATCGGCGAAATATTAAAAATGGTGCGAATAAAGAAGAATATTTTAATCACCTCATCAATTAAAGGAATTCTTTTTGTTCGGATGTTATTATTGTTCTTTAAATAAAAAAGTAATAAAATTCGAATGCATCTCACGCACGCTCGGTCATACGTCATATTCGTTTTCCCGGTAAAACTATGATAGCATAACAGTACAATATGGCGTCGGATTCATGACGTCATTACCACTGGCCAGTATACTAATGTACATTTCGGAATACACCCCAAGTGTAATCGCGCCATTAATGTAAGGTGTGAGTGGTAGCACGGTAGAGTAGATTGTGTCTGTCTCTTTTCCGCTTTACCGTTTAGCGCTTGGAGGAGTGAGATGAAAGTATTTGATTGGAATGGCCATAACAACTTTCATTTCATCTATTTTATGTATCTATATACATCTCGAAAATGGATTTAACATTATGCATTTTTGTGAATTAGACTGAATATTAAAAGGACTGTGTAATGTGCTAAATATACAAAAAAACTACTTTTGATTTTGAAAATTACACTTTTGGTTAGTAAATTATAAATCATATTCATAGTTCTCGTGGCTATCTGACGTTTTTTCTCATATGTAATGGATAGATTCGTGTTGTCAGTGAAATATAAGCGAATTTGCTCGGTAAGAATTTTTAGTGTATAGTCGTAAAACCGTGATTTTTGTTGGTGTTGGAGCTGAAATAGACCTCTGTATATCTAAGAGCGTAATACTAATAGTTCAATTTTATTGTAAAATTAATTATAAAAAATAATGAACCGAAAATGAAAAACGCTAAACGAATAATGTTCTTAAAACCTCAACAATGTGCCAGACTAAACGCTGTCGATGTAAAATAAATACTTATTCTACAGTCATCACAAAATAATAGGCCTGTTTCGACATTTGTCACTAGTGATGTAACCATACGACTCAAGAAGAATAAGGACATATAGTTCTTTATGATAATTATAATTGTAAAGTCAATTAATTTAACTAAATCTTTTAAAAATTCTGTCGAATGGCGGTTTTTTATTGATAAAATATTTTTTTAGTGGTTTTAAGCATGATAAAAAAAAGTTTCCGGAACTATATTCTATATATAGCGAGACCATTATATTATATAATATTGTAAAATTTTATTTCTACGTCCCCAAATTACGGAGTCGATAAATATTGTCTCAAACTGCACGTCTCTAATGACAATGAAGAAAAATAATTATTTTTTTCAAGTTTAGAACTAAGTTCGAATATGAAACTTAATGGGCGCACAAATGTCAAAACGGGCCTATTATTTTGTGATGGCTTTAGTTTATTATTTTTCCTACCTAGAACTATTGCATCCGATGGATTGTGGCCGCCTTGATTTGATCTGACTAATCATTATTAGGTTTTAAATTCTTCGTCTTGACGACCTCCGTGGCCGAGTGGTTTCATGGTGTCGCCGACTAGAGAGGTCTCGGCTTCGAATCCCGGTGGGGACAGATGTTTGTGTGATGAATACGAGCATTTGCACTCCAGTCATGGATGTTTAATATTTATTTCTATGTAAATACAGTACAATAAAATAAATTAAATTAAATTACCCGAGTATCCCATAAGACAAGCCTTACTTGCTTACTTTGGGGCTAGGCTAATTAGTGTGAGTGTGGAAAAAAATGAATATTATTTTGGATTTTCCTCTCCGCATCTATACGATTTAATTTTCAAATACCAACAAAAATCACGAGTTACATATTATATTATTATATAGATTAATTATTCGCCTTTAACATAGTGTTTGTTAAGTTTGGTGATGATTTTTGTGATTTTATTTTATGTTGTGTCTCAAACATTATTTTATTGCTTAGTTAGTTGGAGTTAATACGCTAGCTCTTTAATTTAAGATATAGTTTTTAGTCAATGTTGTTTAGTAGGACCCCGGAACATCGCAAAAGTTCTCTATGGCGACTTGGTTTAGAGATCACTTTTGCTTAACGCAATTAGCTTTCTTTTTGCTTGCATTTAAATCATGTTAGGGTGAAACAAACTCGGATTTCTATGCATTTTGCTTTGTTAGATCCCATACGAGTGACAGTGACAAAGCATAGAAATATAACTCTGAAACATTTAACATGTGAAGAAGAGATGTTGTCAAGTTTCCATTTCAACAGTGGCAAGGCATATAGTGATTGTTTTAAATAATACAGAAGTCATCGAGAGTTCAAAATTAAAATAATTAACAATGTAAGGGTCATATTGTATTATTATGATGTTCCTCTATATAAAAAATCGAACTTAACACACTCTTCAGTAGAATCTGTCAGAGACAATTATAAAACATAGCTTTGACACGTCTGTTTCATTAGGTACTCATTCCCATAGTCCAATATGATCAGGGTTTGGTTTTCATTATGCTGTGTCAGTTTTGAACTCTGTTCATGGAAATGTTGTGAAGCGCTGCGTTTATTACATAATCGCCTACAAAAAACAAGGATGGAAGACTGCGTCATGCGAGAAAGGAGGACCGTCTTCTGTCGGAGTAACAAAACGACATCAATACAATTAGACTAATGACAGAAAAGCTTAGTTTGCAGCGGTTCTGCACTAGTTCGTTGCCATGAATATGAGTGTAGAACACGTAAAGGCGCGTATGGATTAAAGGCAGCCTCGAGGTGAGCAGCCTCACCACACACGGCTCGTGTGGGGGCTGCCTCGGTAAAACAACACGAGGCAACAGGATGACGCAACGTGTCTCGAAGTCGTGACGTCAAAATGGCTAAAATCGTGCTCAAAGCACGTTCACACTTGCGAGGTACTTACGCTGAGATACAGTTGAGGCAACAAGATGAGCCGTGCGTGCCTCTGCCTCGAATCCGTACGTAACTTAATAAGTAACGTATAAATTGCTCTCAAATGTAATTAAATTAAAAGATGGTGTTGGATTTTCTCATAAATATAGTTAAGATACGCTGCATATAATTAATTCTAGTATTAAAATGGAAGTCCATGATGATTGTGGGCAAAAGAATAGAGCCAACTATGATTTTGTTAGCGGTCACTCGTGACGGCGACTGAAGAGTGTCCCAGCATTTTTTTAAATCTCGTGTAACGGCTGATTCATCCACGTGATGAAAACATTGAAATTTGCAAAGCAAAGGAATCTGTGTAGTGAATCTAATGTAGCGTCTTTTTGTTATTTTCCATTAACGAGAGTTGTTTAACAGTAATTAAATGGAAAGTACCTTAATATTATAATAACAAATAGCCTTATTGAAGACCAATATTTTATTCTGCAATAGGGTATTATTTTGGCACGTCCAAGTTACATGTTATTATTTATTGTTGTTTTTATTTGCTATAGCATCGATTTAGTTTTCGCAATAGGTAACAAACAGCTTATTTAGCTTATTTTATACAGCAAAAATTTATTGATTAAATATGGATATGAAAAGTTTTTTTTTGACATTTAACAAATTTTAAGTCATAAACTGCAGTGCGATTCTGTAAAATTAAATCTCAGTTCCGAATTCAATAGCTGTCATTTCTGACATTTTGATGTGCATTGCGGCATCTTAAGGCAAAATGTCGCAATTATTGTTGAAACAGTCAGTAATAGTTATTTTATAATTGTCAAAAATCTGAGATAAATAAGATCGTAAGTAAGATTGTATCTTACAGAATCGACATTTAAAACGAATCGATCACGAAATAAAAGTTTGTAATAAAAGCTATTATTTATGTCGTAAAATTGTTTAGTCTAAAAAAAGGCACGTGTCAATTACCCTATTGATAAAACGTGATATTATATTCCTAAACTAAAAAGTTTATTTGTTATAAAACAAAGACTTATATGTTTATAAACTACGTTTGTGATTCTGAAAATTTATTTGACGTTGAATATTAAAATATTGGATATATAATTGACCTCTCTACATTCGACCAAATTTCACGCAAAGCACTGTCATACAAAATTTATATCGTTACAAAGTATTCATTTTATTGTAAATAGTTTAATACTAATTAATTAACCAGACTTCGACTTCGATTACTCAAAAGCTATTAATATAAAGCACTTTTTTCTTTGCTGTCAAGTAAAAGATGTATAAGAAATGTATCGTTATAATTTGTTTCTGCATAATTATTTGAAGATTTGATATATTGCAAAATCCAATTTCTTTGTGCTAACAATTGGACATTTGCAAATGTTATTATCGGATAATATATCATGTTAGCCCAGCACAGCAAAATAGTTCTGCATAATAAAAATTGTGATAGAAAAACAAAACCATATATATTATCAACAATTTCCATAGCTGTAGTTTAATCTATCGTGAAAATAACTGTGACTAGTAAGTGTTAAGGTGCGTCTACACTGAAGTTCGCGGCTTTTAGTAACAGTATTAAAACTGTTTAGTTTCTTCACCATATGTAGTCTAAAGATTGATAAATATTTAAGTCTTGAATTTCAAGTCGCGTTGGTAACATTAAGTGACACGTTAAACGATTTGAAAAATTCTCTTCACTTGGCTATTCGTTTTTGCTATTTGTTAACTTGACATCAGTCTGTCCTTTTTATTCCTTAAAAAGTATGATAAGGCCAAATTGTTGTCAAGTTTACAAAATGCTAATGGCTACTCGCATTAAGTGAATTGCCGGGATGGGGTTTTGAACTGCAATACATACAAGTGTCCAAATATAATGCTGACACATCTCATGGCTATTCGTATTTGTTATTTGTCAGCAGTATATCCTTGTCATGCTTCATAGATTATGACAAAGAGAGATGTTGTCAAATTTACAATTAGCAAACATAGCCATACGAAATGCCAGCTTATACTTTGGTTTCCAAATTTTTTTGAATGTTACTATCGCAAACTGTCACTTACTTTGGTGTAACAGCACTTTTATTCGCAATTGTGAGTTAGAAATAATATTCGGTGGTGAACTGGTAACGATATTGGCGTTAAGTTTGCGGGAAGGGTATTAGATGGTGTCGTATTATTCAGTGTACCTAATTATAATAATTAATTATATGTACGTACTGTATGTATGTAGTTGTATGTGTTTAAATTATTTATTGATTATGTGACTCGTAATGAGATAAATAAAAGGAATCCTTATGTAACTGGTGATTTTAATTACGACAATTGTTTCCTGACATGGGGTCATTCATAAAGTACATCACACGTTAAGGTGGATTGAGGAGGTCTATGTAGTATGCCATGGGGTGGAAGGGGTCCTATATATCGTGACGTCACATTTCGAAATCTAGTAATCTAAGAAATATGTGACGCCTTGCTAGGGTGAGGGCGGCTCACAAATGTGACGAACTATGACAAGGACAGGGAGGTGAAAATAAAAAAAAAACGAGCGAGCCTTACAGTAGTCGCGTATGATGTGTAACATTTGAAACCTCACCTTATATTAGTAAAAAAAGAAATAAAACCTACTACAAAAGGAATAAGTCATTTGAACATTATGTTCTAAAATCAAATCAAATAGCGCGCGCTTTCGCGACTTCCTGTTACATACTTCCGTCCCATTCAAAATTTATGGATGAACCCTTTCCCTTTTAACGTAAGTTCAGAGTTAATATGTGTGTGGTATACTAGCTAAGGTATGTATGAAAACAGACTAGGTAACAGGCTGTTATGCTACGAAAATCATAATCTGAATAGTAAAGAAAGCATGGATAATATTTTTGATTTTCGAGATGACATGAGACTTGTACAACCTTCAGGCAATTAAACGCTGTGTAACGAGAGATTAGTCACAAATGTACGAAAACAATGGATACTGCTAATTTTGTAATTATCTCATTGTCATGGGTCGCCCCTTCCTGGTTCGAGAGGACTTAAATTAACTCGAAAGAACAATAACGCGTGTAAAATTGCCACGTCATGCCACAGTTTTAAGTAAAATCTGTGTGTAATTTGTTATGTCAACAAAAAAAAAATACGCGTGTTTAACAACGAATAAGTATTAAAAAGTATTTGTATTATCTACAATAGGGTATTTGACAAATTTTAGAAAACGATCTCACGTTATTGCCTAATGTTTATGGAGTCCGTGATAAGTGGATATTCATCATTCTGTTGTGTATTTCAGTAAAAATAACCAAATCAAAAACTCCATTTTCAAGTTGCCGCGAAAACGGTTTTCTGGACAATATGGCGTCTTACTAGTGTGTGACGTCACACGACTGCTATTAAAACGTCAAACGATACAATGTAATGTCACTTTAACTGGAAGTTTACTTGCGTGTGACGTCATTTTAGGCTCCGCCAATCCCAAGCGTTTTGGGTCACGTGACAATAGATAAAAAACTTATTTTTTCGTGGGTTTTTAGTAAAATTATGAATATTTTTTTGTAAAAATAGTAAAACCCCCTGCCAATATTCATTCTAAACACAGATGCTAACAATTGGCACTTTATTTTTAATACTGTCAAATACCCTATTCCAGAGGGTGTAATTGAATGGGGTATCTTACACTGATGAATATTAACGTGATACTTGGATCGCAATATCACAAGTTATACCGGTGATACTTGGATACGGCATATTACACTGTCAATAATTTCAAGATATTGTGACATTATCAACAGTTTAATATACCCCAATAGCTTTAACTGTTCGCTTTAAGGGTCTCTCAAACAAAGGCAGCCTGCGGCCGCGGCCTGTCAATAATTAATCAATCAAAATCATTTATTCAATTTTGGCTGTTACAAGCACTCATGAATGTCTAGAAGCTACGTTATCGGTTCGTAAATCTACGGCGGGAGATCTTGTACTGAGAATAACCGTCAAGAAACTTATTAGGGGCTGTTTTTTCTTCCTGTTTTATTATTTACAGAGTCGTCAAGTTCAAAAATGACTTCAGAGATTATTCATGAAGTCACCTTTCATTACATGAAGCTTAAAAATACCATAATTGTTTACCTGCATTTTGATTGCTGTGTCTTACAGTATAAATACAAATGTCTAATTTATATTAAGTGTAACTAAAAATTAACATCTTTAATATCAAGGAAGTTAGGGCAGTCTCATCTCCACTGAGAGCACCCGTTTACGAGCATGACGCATGAAACCAGCCATTGCTTCGCTCAACCATATTTTAGGGAACATAACGACACGCCTCACACGACACCACACCCTTATTGGTCGCTCGTGTTTGACCACACGTTTATATTGCATGCAAATACAACTGGCTCACCGTAGGCCGCGTCTGTCTGTGAGACACTATCCTTCAAATGTGACATAACTTACCTGTTTCTAAAGTCCATGTTCCAAATTATGAGAAGATGCAGAAGCCAAACAGGTAACTTTAAAAATATAAAAGTTTGTGAAAATAGGTCGGAGTTTATTGCTTTAGATAAATGGGAGAAATCTTCATTTAGAAAACAAGCATTTTGTTCAGTAATCGTCACTTCATAACTTATTAAACAAAAAAAAATATGTTATGCCTTAATTTTTTTATTTGTTATGTTCCTGATTGCCAAAAGTGCATCTTTCGTTGCGGTAAGTGGCGCACTTACTTTATTCATAACCGTATGCAAGAATACCTGTTTTTTTCTGAATTGTATAGCTACTGCGTTCATAGTATGCGGTTCATACATAAGAGATACATAGGAAGTGAGTTCCGCTGGTTTTTTGCATACAGACGAGCGCAATACGTGCGCGAGCGCATTCCCACGCGAGACGGCGGCGTTTACGCAACCGCTTAGCTGTAGTCAAAGCTTCGTATGCTAGTTCGCGCGTGTGTGCATTGTGTCTGACGACACGATTTTTCGTTTTTGTTTTTTTTTTTCCTTAATAAATGTACGAAAAAACAGTATAAAAATATTAATAGTAACAAAATGTTCTGATACGATTGTACGTGACTGGCTGGCTATTGTTCGGCATGTACGTAAAATCTGGTCACTATAGATTCAAATCAATATCATAAGCACCACCAATGCTGTTTTATAGAAAATCCGTTCTCAACAGGTTACAACAGAACAGTCAGTGGGCTGTATCTTTTGAACCTGGCATTGGTAGAGATAAAGTTCGCACTTGGTCAGGTCATATATTTGTATGTTCAATCTGCTGAAACTTTTCCTACCGCATCCGATGTTAGGTGTAAATGGAGTCAATCCGTGGTAAAAATAACTTTTTCATCCCACCACCTCGGAAAGTGTAATTTTGCGCTTCGAAATCTGGCTGGAAAATTCTATTTTATTCGCTTGAGCGGCAAAGTAGATTTGAATTTAGAACATCACATATAATGAGTACTCAATATAATTGTAAATTCAAAACGTCATTAAACCTATTTAATGTAACCTCTATGGTGCCAAATTTATGATTAGAACTTTTTAAATTGTGAAAAAATTTAAATTTGGAACCTTCTTGGTTTCTTTGTTTTATTTGCGTGCTTCGCGCCATTCTAGTTTTTCACGTTTTATTGCTTAAATATTTTGTCATTATAAATTGTTTTCTTTTTCATTTTGTCATTTCCTCGCTGAGGTGGGATGAAAAGTTACGTATTGCACTCGAGTGGAAAGATTTTTCACCTTGTGCTCGTTTGTTTCCCTCGCTGACGCTCAGGATTCTAATTTAGAATCACTCGCTGCGCTCGTGATTCAACTTTAGAATCCTTCGCTTGCTCGGTCATCCAAATCGAGCACGCGGTTAAAAAGGAACTTTCCACTCTTGTATAATAAATAACTATTGCCTGCTTAAATCTAATCTCCTATAGTAGCCTTGGAAACTTACCAACATAACACCTCCAAACGTTTACGTTATGTATATTTGACTGTCTTCTGTAAGGTAGAAGAAATTCATCTTATTTAAAAAGTAGGACATACAAACTCGAGATTGTTTACAAATAAAATGTGTCTTCTTTATAGTGACAAACAGCTGAAAAATACTTACAAGGTAAGTGGACTTAGTAAAAAATAAAGGTTGACTGCTCGTTCCCCGTAGGTGATAGCGTGATAATATGTAGCCTATATGTTGACCCGACTTCTTAAAAATATTCGTGCCAAATTTGAAGTAAATCCATGCAGTACTTTTGAGTTTATCCCGGACATACAGACAGACAAAAATTCTAAAAACTATATTTTTGGCTTCGGTATCGATTGTAGATCACACCCCTAGTATTCTTTTCAAAAAATATTCAATGTACAGTTTTTACTTTCCTACCATTTTAATATATGTATAGATTATAAATGTATAGATGTACATATCTATTTCCTTTCTTTTTCTACATGAAACGTGACTGTGGAGTGGAGCCGCGCACACGCAATTGGCAAAGATGACATTGTTATAATTCAAGTCGCGCACCTGCCGCGATCTGAATAAGAAGGGAAAGCAATATAATTCCAGCCACAAAGAGTTTTATTAGGAGATAAAAGAAACCACCAAAAGTGCTCTCGGAATATTAATCTCCATACATCTGACTAATCCCACTTTCTAGACGGGTAAGCACGTCAAATATAAATGATGAAATTTTTCACCTGTTTGCATAGTCGCTAAAGATTAAAACTGAGACCAGGAGGCCAATCGCCTAACTGGATTGCTTTGGAAAACGCTATCGCTTACGATTTCATTTTGTTATTTCTAGCCGCCTGAGGTTTTCAAATGCCTCGCGCTCTTTTTTTTTCTTTTGCATTGGTAATAACAATGTTAAAGAAAATGAGCGTGAGGTATTTGAAAACCTTCGGCGGTTAGAAATAACAAAATGAAATCGTAAGCGATAGCGTTTTCCAAAGCAATCTGGTTAGGCGATTGGCCCACAGGGCCGTCTTTAACCTATTGGAGGCCCTGGGCATATTAGGAAAATGGGGGCCCTATGACTTTGATGTGGATTATGACTTGAAATAGAGCAAGTCATACTGATGAGTGTACTACTGATGATTTTTCTTTAAAATGTTTATGTGCTTAGTATACCATAATTTATCTAAGCATGCTGAAGTAGGAAAGTCTAATTTTTGGGCGAGAGTAGAATAGATTCGCTTATGTAAAAGCTAGTAACTTGGTATTGTAGTCAGTCATTTAGGATCGATTTCATCGAATTATATAAGTTTTTTGGTAATCATCATCAGCAGCCTATTAATGTCCCCACTGCTGGGGCACAGGCCTTCCCTATGGATGGAATAGGGAGATTGGGCCATGACCCACCACGCGGGCCCAGTGCGGACCAACGGCTTAACGTGCCTTCCGAAGCACGGAGGGGCTCGAGATAGTAAATGTTTGGTCACCCATCCAATGACCGACCACTGCGAAAGTTGCTTAACTTCAACGATCGCAGCCGAACGCGCTAATCACTTGCGCCATCGAGCTCCTCCTTTTTGGTAATAAATATTGGTTATCGTTTGGTGATCTAACAAGAACTGGAACAAATACAAAATTTGATATGAGGGTTGCCCCTATCGATCGCGGGGCCCTGGGCACTCGCCCAAAGTGCCCACTGGGAAAGAGGGGTCTGACTGAGACTGAAATTGGGACATACATAGTGTGTTACAATGGATTTTGCAATGAAATTGTGACCATATTGGAAAGTTTCTTTCCACTTATATCTAATATATAAAATTCTCGTGTCACGGTGTGCGTAATTGAACTACTCCGAAACGGCTCGACCGATTTGCGTGAAATATTATATGCATATTCAGTAGGTCTTAAGAGAGTTTGGACAACATCTATTTTCCATCCCTATTATGTTAAGGCTGGTCCACCCTTAATATATTTTTTTAGACTAAATTTTTATTTTTATTATACAAAAATACATACACTACCACCAACCCCTATTTTTTTATGGCGGTACAAAGTTCGCTGGGACACCACGTAATAATATATGAATATCTGTTTCCCTAGGTCGCGCCATAACTGAAAAAGAATTAACCTACCTATTTGATCCATATTTTTAAGGGTTTTCTGAAACTTTCTAGGAGTTTTATAAGGAATAAATTGCTCTATTATTTATGGGGTTTGACGTTCGGAAACAGATTCTTGCAATGGCGACCATTTCTGGTTTTACCACTTCTGCTTAGACTGCCTGGTAATATGACTGTTTCTGGATTCGACCATTTTTTTTATCTACATTCAGTGTGTGAAAAAGGTAAAAATAAATATATAAAAAAGAAATTGGTATATTAAGAGATTACTATATTACGAGTTCAAAGTTTAACAGCATTAAAGGCTTATTTTATTTTATTTTTTTATTTTTTTTTATTTATATTACGAGTATTCGAGTTACGCTACGTACGTACGTACATCTACGTACGAAGACGCCAAAAAAGTTGCTGATTTTTGCACACCGTAATAAAGGTAGTCAAATAAAGAAGTTGTCAAAAGTAAAGTTGGAGCATACAAGAACTAAGCTTTCGGAAATTGGTCGAATCCAGAAGAGTTCATAGGTAACTAGAAAAAGACCAAAGAAAAACTGGTCTCTGAACGTCAAATCGGTTTTATGAAAACAAGATGCAAGTGAAGTTTTTAAAATGGTTACTAATAAATCTCCTTTTTATAGCTAAGTCCGACAAATGACTCCACCCCACCTGATGTTAAGTGACGGTGAAGTCTAGACGTGATGATAGCTGGTGCAGCAGTTCCTCATCTTGACGGCCTGCATGTTGCTTCTTCACGCCTCTTTTAAAGGATCCCAGTTTGTAAGAAGGAGCGTAAACGGGCAGAACATTCCATTTACGGATAGTGCGACAAAGAAATGAGTCACCAAATTTCTTTGTACGCGTTGGAATTGTAGCCACAGTGAGACGGTGACAACGTAGGTCAGAGTGCGTGGCCCTCCGAAAGACAGGAGAAGGTGGAATAAGAGAGAATAACTCCTCAGAACACTCGCCGTAGTACAGACGATAGAACGCGCTTAGTGACGCCACGTCTCGGCGTAATTGAAGAGGCTCGAGGTGTTTAGTCACCTTCTCATCGCCTATGATGCGGATCGCGCGCCGCTGTAACCTATTCAAAGTATCGAGCAAGTACTTGGCGGAGCCATCCCAGAGGTGCGAGCAATATTCTACGCAAGATCGCACCCTCGTCTTATATACGTCCTTCCTTGGCTGGGATTGGAAACCGGACCCGCCCGCGTAGGAGGCGAGCTTTCAACCACTGAACCACCGCTGCTTGTTGGTAAGATCTGAAAATTTGATACCAAAAATGTAATGCTACACGTTAAAGACGAATGAAAAAAAATATGCGATGTAATAAAAGATTCACATTCAAGGATAAGAATAAAACTAAACTGCGCGAATGTTAAGTTAACGGAGATGAATATACTAGCAGAAATACAATGAAATCTGTTATATTTAGAGACTGACGTCGAAAATACCCATGGATTTCTAACAAACTCTACTCTCTCTCTCTCTTTATTAGGTACTTTGTTTTTACCACATACGTAGAATATAGGTCTGTAGTTTTACAATTTTTACATTATACGAGTTTCTTATAAAAAGGAGTGTAATATTTTCAGGGTCCATGTATGCATGTTATTGTAACTCCATTTATATAGGTTTCGAACCCCAGTGAGGCAAATGTTTGTATGTATAATGAATGTGAGCATTTGTACCCAAGTCATGGTAGTTTGTTTCTACAAATATACATTTATTTAGCATGTAGCATTATATGTTTTTTATCCGTAGTATCCCATAACAAGCCTTATAGTGTTTACTTTGGGGCTAGGCTAATTGGTGTAAATGTTACAAATAAAAATAATAATAATCCCAGTGTCTGTTAAGTGCAGGACCGCGAGATCCCCGTTGAGGGACTTCACCGCGTCTCCGCACCCAACAGCCTAGCCGGGTAAATTCTATCTACCATACCGTCCGAAAAAGGAACTTCATTCCAAAAAGAAATTACCATTTAAAGTATCAAATAATACTTTTCCCTTTTGCGACTAATCCCAAAAGTCAACAAGTCCTCGTATCAGTTTGTCGGATCAATTAACATAATACGTGTAACATGTGCCCCATGTGCTCACAGCATACGCTTTCTCCATTTGTTTACCAGTTAACTTGACAAAACAACGCATTATTGGGTAGATATTATGCAATACATATTAGAGCCTTCATTTGTACCTACCTATCGGGTCAAATTATCGATGTATTGAATAAATCGAAACGATCAATAGAAAAGGAGCTCGATGGCCCATGTGGTTAGCGCTTGCGGCCTGCGATCGTGGAAGTTAAGCAACTTCCGGACTGATCAGTCATTGGATGGGTGACCAAAAAAAATATTATCTCTAGCTCCTTCTTACTTCCGGAGGCACGTTTAGCCGTTGGTCCCTGCTGCATCTGCAGTTGTTACACCCATCAATCCGCGCTGGGCCTCCGTAGTGGGTCACGCCCAATTTTCCTATTCCATCCATAGGGAAGGCTTGTGCTCCAGCAGTGGGGACTTTAATATTCTGATGATGATGATCAATAGAAAAAATATTTAACAGGTTAGGAAAAATTACATAACTGTTTGACTTTACGTACGTCGATAGAATTCAAAAAAAGCCTTAGTGATACTTTAATAGCGATAAAAAATCCAGAACACATAATACTTTGTTCTGTGATCCGAGTCTCTTTCCGGAGACCAATATGAATTCAATATTTCTAACATTCACACCTAGCTTAGCCCTAAAGTAAGCACAGTAAGATTTGTGTTATGAGATAGTTGAGATACTAGGTTAACGGATAGAATACATACATTGATACAGTATATGACTTAGGTAGACATGTTCGTATTCATCATAGTGACATTTTCCTCATCTGGTCTCGAACCCGGGACCTCTACGTAGGCTACATCTTGAAAGCCATCGTATATACCATACGGCCCCGCAGGTCGTCAAAAAAGAAAGGTACACACAATACTTTAAAATAAGTTCTTGAATTTGATTATATCAATTTGATCCTTATTGTAGTTCTGTTTAACAGTGGCAAAATTTAATTACTTATGTACATTTCAGTTGGAATTAGCAAATTGTAATCGGTTTTGATTGAGTAATTTTATTTAAGAAACTGATTTAAGCGCAGGACTATATATTTATTTGCTCTACCTAAAGAACGCGCGTTCTTTCGTCTGTACCACGGCGAGTGTTCTGAGGAGTTATTCTCTGTTATTTATAAATGTCATTATTAATAAGCGAAGACTACGCTTGTATTAGTTACTCCATGTTTTGTCTCTGTTTGACAAATCACATTTGAGTGACATGAACAAAACACAGCGTAACTAGTCTAAGCTTATTCCTTGTTAATTAGTAAGAGGGTTTGTGTATTTTTTTTGTGGGTAGATTTTGGTATTTGCACCGAGATCCAGCTCAGTGATGAATTTTTGAGAAAGCTCTTCGCAAGCTAGGCTTTTGAATATGATGTAGGTAGGTATGGATGGGTTAAATTATATATCAGAGGTATTCTTATTAAGTATCCATTTCATTGCTTTTTGTTTTCAGAGAAACAAAAGTGAAACTAATAATTCTATTAGTCCGTCGTAAAATTGACAGTTAGTGTCGATGTTTTTCATGCAAAATTAATATTTCCCTTCGACAAACCCAATTTTTGCTAGAAAATTCTTAAGTAGTGCATCCCGAATGACAGGAAAAAGATAATCCGTGTGCGGACAATAATGTCTGCCTCGTATTGCTTTCTTTGCCATCGAAGTAGGTTGCTTTAGTTATGTCAGGTGCGAGATGCTCTATCTAGAGCTGCTTAGTTGTGACGTCCATTATTTATGTGTGCCAAGGCAACTTTGATTGTATATTGTTTATTTTATTGTTTTGTTTAATAACCAATTTGTTATTTACATCAGGTTTGAAAAATGCGGTAATAATAATAATAAATAATAAATATTTCCGACACTCACACCAATTAGCCTAGCCCCAAAGTAAGCACTGTAAGGCTTGTGTTATGGGATGCTAGGGTAACGGATAGAATACATATACTGTACATATATAAGTATATTTATATAGAAATACATATTAAACATCCATGACTGGAGTACAAATGCTAATATTCATCACACAAACATCTGCCCCCACCGGGATTCGAACCCGGGACCTCTCGAGTCGGCGACACCATGAAACCCGGCGTACAAACCACTCGACCACGGAGGTCGTCATGGTATCAATATCCTTTTTCATTGAATAATAGTAATTGTATTTGTTTCTTAGGTTTTCACGCACATCATTCATTAAATAAAACAAGTTTTCCAACGGGTAAGATGTACTGATTTAATAAAATTAAGATGTAATGCACTGATGACGTCAATAAATAAATAAAATCAGTACATTTCTTCTTTGCGTTAATACTCATACTAGATTAAAACACCATCATTCTCTTTGATTTGTAATTAACGACTCTGAGTGCGACCTTTAACTCTATTGGTGAATTGACATAAGAAATTTAACGAAGTTTGTTTCCTTTCAATTGGAATATTACCTACGTGCTTTATATACAAAGAACAAAGAAGTTTTTTTTTAAGTTATTACAACCTGATTCCCTACAACCCAAAGCGAGGGGATCCGTTTTTACTATATTATTATATTCTTTTCTCGTCAGATTTCCTCCTTGATATTATAAATTGTCAATATATTAATATTTTCAGGGATCAAACGGTTCCCGATGAGTTAAACTCTCTTTTTTCAAAAATCTTAAGTTCCGATTTTGTGACAATATTCAGTTGGTTTTACCAGCTCTATAGCAATGTTCATGGTTGATTATGCGTAGTGTGTCGGCGAGATTAGCACACACGCGTCGCGACCAGCTGACTGATTGTCAGTGCAAAGCGCGCGCGCATGAAACGCGCACGTCTCGCGTGCCTATCGCGCCCGACCGGCGCCGACGCCCGACGAACGACGATGCAACCCCGAAGGATCGGAAAGTTCGACTTTGTGAGATCCGTGTTTGACGTTTACGGGACTGTACTGTGAATATATATTTTTTTTTCTAAATTGTGTCAAGTTCCGTGGAGTTGGATTGGTATGTTAGAAATTTTTGTATCTGCTATGTATATGTGATGCAGGTGTTTTGGTAATAATCTTCTCGAAGTCGAAATTGATAAATTCGTTTATAGAAACTTGACGATGCGATACGGTTACAGATTGGGAAATTTTGGGTTGGAATTCGGGAGTGGTTTAACTGATTTCCCATTCGAATTTCCACTCTTTTTTTCACTCCCTTAAAGGATGTTTTCAAATAACTCAATCGTCTATGTATACCAGATTATGTTGACCATCAATCTCTATTCACTCTATCAGCTATAGAGCTGATTTGTAGAAATAGTCAAAAGCTTTTGTCATTGCTTGTCCGGGTTTGTATAATCTCCTAATTTTCGTATTGTTTTCACAGTTTTATTAATTTATTCTTACCCATATTTCCTCTTCAATTTTTTGATTAAGTTATTATAAAACAATTCTATAACGAGTATCTTATGATATTTTAAGCGTGTCATTTTACAAAATTTCAAATGACAAAGACAATAAGCTTAAGGGATAAATTACATGATAATAGTTTAACATGTAATTATTATGGATTTATGGATTTTAGCTCTGATATTCATATAGTTATAACATTTTCATGTCACCTCCTGGTGTTATCTACAGTTTGATAATTCTCTTGGTTCTATGAACCGTGACAATCTTAGTGTTACGTTCCACTGCCGAATTAATTAGATTTATTAGACAAGTCATTTGAAAGTTCAGATCAAATGCACTGTTTATGGGACCAAAATCTATGTTAATAAGAATTCGATTCAGATCATAATCTATATTAACTTTGTAGATAATGCGAAGAACATCTTTTCTGTTTAAAAAATAATCGTAACTTCATGATCGGTAACCGTAGATTGAGGGACAAGTCTCAAAGAGAAATAAAAACATTCTTCTGGTTAGTGATATGAATTTAGCTATAAATTTCTTCTAAACTAGGTGATGACGTTGTTAATGATTTAAATCATATGGCTTTTCAATGTCTCACATATAAGTCACGAGAGATCAAAGCGAAAATTATGTTTAAATTACAAAAAAGTACTTGCTGGTTGCACTTTCGTCAGACGTCATAAAAATTCTATTAAATTATTACCGCTATTGGTTATGACGACCTCCATGGCCGAGTAGTTTGTACGCCGGGTTTCATGGAGTCGCCGACTCGAGAGGTCCCGGGTTTGAAACCCGGTGGGGGCAGATGTTTGTGTGATGAATACGAGCATTTGTACTCCAGTCATGGATGTTAAATATGTATTTCCATGTATTCCTATATAAATATACTTATATATGTACAGTATATGTATTCTATCCGTTACCCTAGTATCCCATAACACAAGCCTTACAGTACTTACTTTGGGGCTAGGCTAATTGGTGTGAGTGTTGGAAATATTTATTTATTTATATTTATTATTTTGGGAGTAATTTACATATAGTATCTGAGTACATTAAGATAATAGCTCAAGATCATCGTACTTTATACGAAAAAAAAAACCTACCGGGATTCAAACTCGGACGTTCGAAGCAGGAGGTCAGAGCGCTGTCACTGCACCAACGTAGGAGAATACTTATGTGTCACTGAAAAGATTCCCACTAATATTATAAATACAATAAATTACAAATGAGGAGCTGGCGAACAAAACGGTATAATTAAGCATCTGGTCAAACTACTTTCCCGTTGAATTTGAATCTGAAATAATTTTCAATCAAAACCGCCTGAAACAGTGTTAAAATTACGAAATTTATAAATTAAAAGCATGCCAAAACCTCACTTTATAAGTCATTCAGTTTTATACAGCTCCTGTAAAATTTAATTTTATGTAATCTTCATCATCATCATCATCATCATCATCATCAGCTTATTAATGTCCCCACTGCTGGGGTACAGGCCTTCCCTATGGATGGAATAGGTAGATTGGGCCATGACCCACCACGCGGGCCCAATGCGGATTGGCGGGTGCTAACGACTGCAGATGCAGCCGGAACCAATGGCTTAACGTGCCTTCCGAAGCACGGAGGAGCTCGAGATAGTAAATTTTTGGTCACCCATCCAATGACCGACGACTGGTCGCAGCCGAACGCGCTAACCACTTGCGCCATCGAGCTCCTCATAATTTTATGTAATTATACCGTTTTGTTCGCCAGCTTCTCAAATATAAGTAAATTACTGTACTCGTTGTAGAATGCGCCAAAGGTTAAGTACTCGAACCGGATATGAGTCTGTCAATGAACAAATCAAAATCCTTATTAACTTTATAAATACAAGAGTGTGTTTGTATGCTTTGTCTCCTCGCAAGAGATCTTACCTAATGTACCTACATTTCTAAACATTTGCTTTAACTGTTAGAACTTACAAGAAAAATAATTGCAGGAAAGCATAAGATTTAGTGAAAGTCTAGTAATTATAAAGATTATGTTATCTGCTATGATAGTTTGTGTAACACTTTCATATATCATTTGCAGAAAATATCACTGCATGTGTCTCTCAACTTTCCTGATAATTGGTTACAGTTCTATATGGATATCATATAAGTCTAATAATTATGTCTACTTGAGTCAACTGGTATTGCAAGAGACGATGGCAAGAGACCGGACGGTATGAGTTTGATTCCGTGGAAGATGGGTCGGGTGCTGGTATGGAATGCAAGGATGCAACCTGTTCAGACACGTTGGCCCCTTCCCATCTACATGGAACCAACAACAGAGCTGGTGCGGCTTGTGAAGCGGCTGAAAAAGCTAAGGCATGCAAATACAGGGGTCTAGGTTCCGAATATGATTTTGTCCCATTCGGTGTCGAGACCGTTGGTCCGTGGGGTCCTAGCGCTCTAAGGTTTTTTAAAGAAATAGCAAAAAGATTAGTCGACATTACAGGAGACCGAAGAGCTGGCAGCTACCTCGGAGAAAGTATTAGTCTAGCTATTCAAAGAGGGAACGCTGCCAGTATCTTCGGAACCTTGCCTAAACACACAAACATTATTAAAAGGAGTCTCCCTTTTAATAATGTATTTTAATTATTATAAATATTTTTTAAGGTTTTTAGTTTTAGGTACGTTGTTATAGTATATTTTTTGTTTTTTTTTCGTTTTAAGCTAGTATAAGTTTATTAGTATATTTGTTAATTATATTATTGTTAAGTTACGATATGTAATACCAGTAATAGGTATTTGTGAATAAAGTACTCGTACTTACATTATAACTTTGTTCCGTGAAACTATAAATTACGAGGAGAGCATTTGTTTCTTAGAAAATGCTTATTCTTTCATAGTCTAACAATAAATGTACGACTAAATAAAAATAATTACCTAAGGAAATAGCAAAGCAATAATGATGAAATTAATTAAAACTTCACTTTTTCTATTAAATGCTGAGATTGCTTAAAGCCTCTACGCTACGGTAGGAATAAGTTGCTCCAAGCTTGCTCCAAGTTACAATATTGTTCCGAGATGTCTCGGGTACAAACTAAATTAACCTCTCGTTAGTACGACGAACTGAGGGCAAAAGTGAATTTAATTGCATTACAGGAAAACGTTTTGAATGCAAAAGTGAAGGGCATAAGGTGCGGTGAACCGGATTACTTTCATTCATATTTATGAGTTCTTAAAAAATCGATCCAGATACGCAGGCATTGATTAATTAACGAGGTTTGCAATCGAGAGATTCTCAAAGAAGTAGGTATTTTCCGTAAAACAAATTTGTTAAAATTATCAAAAATCCTAATCTAGAGATTTTTTTAAGAAAATTAGTTAGAAGCTTTCATTTCATCACATAATTAGACGCATAACGAATCACGAACTTATCAAAAGATTAGCCAAATCAATGGAACCGTTTAGTTATAGTAAATGTGACTGTGCCAATTGCTTTTTCATAGGTCGTATTTTTGAATCAGTAGCAAATCTCCTGATTTTAGAAAATTACCGCTATTCAGAAAATTACCAACAGAATTTAGCGTCATATACTTAACTCGGTATTTGCGGGGTTGGAAGAGAATTTAAGTGTTGTTTTGTGTCACCTATGAAATTCTCAATTACTTATATCGCTTTATAAAATTGTTCCCACAGACTGAACGATAACACTTATACTACGAATATCACAGAACACAGGAAAAGGTTAGAAGGGTGATCATAGACCGTTTGTACGGGAACCGATTTGCCGGCTGGCCCTTACTACACTTCTGCTTAATAGATAATAGACAATCAAATGATGCGTCATCGAACAATCGAACCAATTAGCGCTCACACCCTAGAGTAACGAGGTAATCCTGATCAAATTTTGGTAAATTTATGAGCATTGCTCAAACATACCTATGGCGTGCCAGCCCCACCCACAAGGTCCTTCTAACCCTCTTTCTGTGTTCTGTGGCGAATATCATAGTGTTTGCCAAGTACCTAATAAAAACACTATAAATGTCAAGATGTAACATACAACAACATTAGCTACATTACATACATACATAGCATTATCATACATAGCATACATATATACAATTATGTTTAATATTACATAGATTTATGTTATTCCTAAATTTCTAAATGAAATGCCCCCAAGTATTCAAGAATTCGGATCAATCGTGAGGAGCTCGATGGCGCGGGAGGTAAGCACGTTGGGCTGCGATCGTTGAAGTTAAGCAACTTTCGCTGTGGTCGGTCATTGGATGGGTGACCAAAAATCTTCTATCTCGAGTTCCTCCGTGCTTCGGGAGGCACGTTAAGCCGTTGGTCCCGGCTGCATCTGCAGTCGTTAGCACCCGCCAATCCGAACTGGACCTGCGTGGTGGGACATGGCCCAATCTCCCTATTCCATCCATAGAGAAGGCCTGTGCCCCAACAGTGGGGATATGAATAGGCTGATGATGATGATGATGATTCAAGAATTGTATGTTAAAGATAATTGTAAATATAAACTTAACAAATATTTGTTAGAGCGAATCGCTGTAGAAAGATAAACCCATGTTTAAGGGTTTTAGATACCACCATTGTATATTAAAATGTTGTGTTTTGATTGAATAAATAAATAAAAATAAAATTAGCCACTTGTGATACGTTGAAATACCGGAGGCTATGAATTAGGCGGAAGCTTTTCGTTTCGATTCATGTAGTTGGTTATGGAGCTGGCGGGTCCCCTTCGATAGGCTGACAGCTTAGATTAAATTGAAGTTGCTAAACAAATATTCGCTTGACAGGTAAATAACTGTTAACTCTCATTTCATATAACATGTATAACGGTAGCATGACATAAAAAAAAAATTACAGGAGCAGTAAAAACATACCTACAGTGAGGTTTTGGCTTGATTTTTAATTTAGTAATTTTAACACTATTTTAGGCGGTTATGATAGACGTAAGTTGAAATTCATATTCAGCTGGCTCAAAACCTTCGGGCTGTAAAAAAAAAAGTAGTATATCGTCTGCTTACTGCGAAAACCGAATAAGTGCAGAATGTGGCATTCTGAGTAAATCGATTTTAAACATTTGGGCTCCTCTTAAAGTAATATAATAACCTTTCACAGTCTGATCTTTGTTGAAAAAAGTTGTAATAGTAAAAACTGTTTTAAATTGAATTTTAACAAAGTAGGGTGTGCATTTATCAGGTTTTGGCTGAAATTAGGGAATGTATTGTATCTTCGAAATTTACCGTCTTAATTGTCTAATTTCAACTTAATGCTGTCGTGTTTTGTATTTGAGAGTAACTTTAGTATTTTAACACTGTGTAAAGCTAGATATACAGCTATAAATGCCATTTTTTAGTCATTTATCAGTTTTTGCTTGAAGAGAATTTGTTATTTTTTTCACTTATCCTTTTTTCACCATACAAAATGATACACACCTTTGGTTATGATGTAAAGGACTTTGTTTTACCTCATAGTATAATACTATGAGGTTAAAAAATAAAACAATCTATAAAAATATAAATTTAAAGAATTCAAGTAGCTACAATAGCCAGGAATGATAAGAATTAAAATAACAAAGAAACGTATGCATTATGATTTTTTATATGTTTTTCCTGTATATTTTTCCAAAATGTGTGTACTTATAAGGTTTTCATCCTAGCTATCTTTGCAGCCGTATGACTTATCATTTATCCGATTTTACCAGTAGAAAGAGCACAAAAAGTTACTTATAACTGTGTTCATAACTCAATTTCGTAAAAAAGTGCATTTATTTGGTTTTCCCAGTAAGCAGACGATATGGTCAAAACCATATTCGTAATTATACCGTTTTGTTCGCCAACTCCTCATTTGTGATCCTGCCATTTCACATCAGCTCGTATTGGCCAACTAAATATAAGTGCAGTCTTTCCTTTTAATTATTTTGATCATCGATTTGTTGACATAATGAAAGTTTGGATTTTGGAGGATTTTGATCTAATCTTTATGTAAAACTATTAGCAATTAACATGAAATTAAAATTTGACAAACAGCTTTAAACTATATGGAACCTAAACTGTTAGTAATTTGACACTTAAAGGACTAATTCGACATTGTTTTTTTGTTGTACACCAAGCAATAAGAGCTAATTAATAGGGGTGATGACGAGATACAGTAAACTAAATTCTATTTAGTCCGTCAGTTAGATGATCAAAAAATAATGGACACGTATTTTTTCTTTGGGCAATCAGCCAAAAAATGACAAAGTTATAGCGCATCAAAGTTTGGGAGTAGGGGCTCGTGACGTCATTTTTAAGTGAAAATTGTATCAAAACGTGACGTCATGCGACTTTTCAAATCAATATATCTCTGCAATGTTCATATTATGTGAAAACAGAAAAAACACGTGTCCCACACTTTTTGATAATCTACCTGATAAACGAAGAAATAAAAATTAGTCATCATCCCTATTTTCTAACTCTTCGTTTTCCCCTTTAAGTACGTGAGTCCGCTTGGCGTGTTTGTTTCATGTTATTTCATAGAGGTGCGCTGCGTGAGGCGGGTCTCCCGAGCCGCACTGTTCTATGAAATTACATAAAAACTGCAAGCTAAACGGATTTCGTGTCACGCTTAGCGCAGCGCAGGCTCTAAAGAAGGATTGCACTGTTGTTACATTTAAAGTCCGCATGGACCATAGACGTAAGATTAAATAATAATAATGCTTTATTACTTCATGAATTACGGTTATATTTTATTTTTAAATATAAGCCTCTTCTCACTTTCTTCTAACAAAATCTAATAAAAGACTACGTCCATACATAGAGAAGGAATTTGAATGAAAAAAAATACCTAACACTGTAGACGCGTTAATATTGGTCGATATATTTCTACATACTTCTATTGCATCGCAATAATCGCAGCAATGTGTAACTTCGTAGCCGTTCGCATACAAAATGGACTAAAAAAATATCGTGCACAGACCACACCACTGAAATGAAACTTCTTTTCTTAAATACTTAACATAAGGCGGTGCATAAGGCATAGAGGAATGGAACAGCGCACACATCACTCATATATATTGTCACGTTTGACGCTCGTTTCGTTTCAGCCTTCGCCGAGTACCCTCCAACATTCAGGCCCGTCGGGAAGAGCTGCGGACGTAACCTACGCACACACACACGCACACACACACACATACACACACACATATATATTTATTCGTGTGTTGTACGTACCGCATTTCCGTTTCATGTTTTCCATAGGATTTTTTCATTAACACCCCGTCCGAAAATCATTTTCACTTCAACAAATAACCTATACGGGGGAGGCCTAAATCGGCCCAAGGTTCTAATACGCAACATTAGGTACGGTTTCCTTAAACCTAATGGAGTAAGTAATTACCATAGTTTTGTACAAGAAACAGAGACCAACCCTAACACTTGCGCAACTGGTACGTCGGTAAGGGACGATAACGAGCCACGATTCGCACCTTTCACGCAACAATCGACCTGTGTGATCCCACCGTATTTGTCTCTCTAGCGCAAAATCTTAATCTGTATCTGTGTATCTAACACGACACTAATGCCCGATTATACTTGGACGTTAGCCCGAATACGAGTACCAATGGAATTCGGGTAACCGTCTAAGGCCCGTATTACAGAATGACAACTAAGTGTTGATATTTACTTGAGTACAGTTAGAAAGGGATATCGCTATGTGCTATATATAGCGACATCCCTATCTAACTATGCTCAAGACTAGATCAATCACTGAGAATCTCTTATCTATTAGACAAGTCCGTCCGTCTGTCTGTGGTGCTGTTTCAGCGGCCAAACCGTAAGAGATAGATAAAGATAAGAATAGTCTGATAAGACTACAAACCGGATTTGAGTAACGCAGCACTTCCGGTTTTCGAGAAATCACGAATTTAAAACGAAACCACACAAAATCTCCGCCAGTTCTCAATTTTTTTTTCTTTTTTTTCTTTTGTGAACATTTGGTTCATTGGTTTGCTAGCCTTTCTATAATACTGACCTAAGTGTAAATGAATGGAGTCGAGTACGCCCGTGTTCGTGTAGTTTTCGTTTTGGATACCCGAATCCGTCTTCCAGTCTGTATTCCAGTGTAAATATTGCTTCGGGTGCCCGAATTCGAGTAAAGTCTTTCGTGCACCCGAATACGGGCTAACAACAAAATGTAATCGAGCCATTATGCATTATTAGGTTAGGAATAACTACATGTGGTCGTATGGTAGCGGTTTCTGCCGATTTTTAATAGGTGTGTTACAATTTGGTAAATATTAATTCAATAATTCAATATTAATTTAAATACTGAAAAAGTTATAATAAGAAAATAACAACAATAATGAACCATTTATGGTGAAGTGATAATTATAACGTGTATAATTATGAAACCAATAATAATTAAACAATCTATTTATAGTCATAATTTTAATTTTGTAAGCATGTAACTGCTTGATGTTTGAATCTAAAGAAAATATAAGCTTAGGAATGGCTAGAAGAATTTCGACGAGGCCGTCAGGGCCGCGGTAGCATAATTGGTCAGTGCATTCGCCCGGATTGCGAAGGGTGCTACGCGCTTTCTAGGCAGAACTGAAAACCAGTACTTTTTCTGTCGTTACGGCACACAGTTACATATTTAGTAATCAATTCTTCTATTTGTTTACTTGAATGTGTGCTGTACTGATGAGAATAAATAATTTATCTATCTATCTACCTATGACTACTTCCTTATGCTGGATGAGAAAGTGAAATAGATACCATCATAAGTGAGTTGACAACTTTTCCTCTCAGTTTAATTCAGTTCAAGCAGTAAAATTCTAAAAAGAAAACCAAATTGACGACCTCCGTGGCCGAGCGGTTTGTACGCCGGGTTTCATGGTGTCACCGACTCGAGAAATCCCGGGTTCGAATCCCGGTGGGGGCAGATGTTTGTGTGATGAATACGTGCATTTGTACTCCAGTCATGGATGTTTACTATGTATTTCTATATAAATATACTTATATATGCACAGTACTTATGTATTTTATCCGTTACCCTAGTATCCCATAATACAAGCCTTATAGTGCTTACTTTGGTGCTACGCTAATTGGTGTGTGTGTTGGAAATATTTATTTATTTTTATTTAAATTCGTCGTCATGGTTTATTTGGATTTTCTGTTTTCATACCAATTTTCATCCCCCATTTACCCCCTTCCCCCTTATTAATAAACAAGGAATAACCTTAGACCAGTTAAGCCGTGTTTTGTTCACTTCTACTCAAGTGCCATTTGAACAGTAATAAAACATAGAGTAACTAATCCAAGCATATTCTTTGTGTATTAATAAGGGGGCTACTAAAGTTTTATTTTCACGACAAAAATAGCCGATTACCTTCTCCAGGATCCAAATTATCTTTATACCAAAATTCAGCAAAATCGATTCAGTGCTTTAAGCGTGAAAGCGTTACAACAAACTCAACACACTTTAAATATAAGTTGGAATAATTAAAGTAAATGACTGCATTTTCCAGTTAAGGATATTGAATAAAGGTCTACATTTTATACAGGAAAGACTTAAGAAACGGAACTGAGTCATTTTTATTCAGTATGAAGTTCAATGGCATCGTAAAATGTCATTGTTTTCCAAACTTTGGTTTATATTGCATATACATACCATTGAAAACTTACTGTAATGGTTACAGATATCTACGTTTACCTACTATTCTAACAATCCGTGGCCGAGTGGTTTGTACGCCGAGTTTCATGGTGTTGCCGACTCGAGAGGTCCCAGGTTCGAATCCCGGTGGGGGCGGATGTTTGTGTGATGAATACGAGTATTTATACTCCAGTCATAGGTGTAATATGTATTCCATTATAAATATTCTTATATATGTATTCTATCCGTTACCCTAGCGTCCGATAACACAAGCCTTTCAGTGCTTACTTTGGGGCTAGGCTAATTGGTGTGAGTGTTGAAAATATTTATTATTTATGTATACCCTATTGGAAACTTATCTTAACACCTTAATCACCGTCTGACGCAAAATACTCTGCGAAAGATAGGCAGTGGTTTTCTGTAATGTATAGATATAGATATTTTCCTAGACCCGCACTCGGTGTGCCCGCACTCTCAAAAAATACAAAAAACAGAAAAAAAATCTTTATTTGTTCTCTCATATTATAGAATAACATAACAGTGAAAAGTAAGGTGCACAGCAAATTCACAATATAAGTAGCTACTTACAACTCTATGTTAGAGACTGGCTTCTGTGGTAGGAGAACCTGTATGTTAAATAACCAGCCTCTCCGACTCTGGATCTGGTGGATTCAATGAAAAGTGTTATATTGAAAAATATTTCTATAAGGAAACTTCAAGTCATCTGTGGTAATTAGAGAATTTTTCAAAAAGACAACATACCGTTTGGGAATCACTGGTTTATTAGACTCTGTTATGACGCAAACAGACAGACAGCAATTCGTCGGATATACATATTATAAATTATAATTGGCCGCAGTCACGCGTAGTTAATTTTATATGAGCAATAACTTTGTTACTACCGGCTACAATTCAGAAAAAATATCATTTATGTATGTTCAATTTATTATCGGCATTATTTAACACTTTTTTTAATATAAGTGTGAACTGTTCACTACACAAAATAAAAGTTTAAACTTGGATAAGATAAGATATATTAGTAGATGATGGAAACTCAATTATTATTCTTCATTACAAAACTTATTAATTACTTATTATAAAATCTATCTTAAGATTTGTTACTGACTAGTGTCAACTTATACAACACGTCGGATATTTGAGTCAACTTGATTTTCTTTTCTGAATATCTTTACATGAAAACATCTGAATAGTCAAATACTTGATCATCAAGCTATAATATATCACAAAATCTATTTATTTTTAATATTTTTTATATTATATTCGACTCGATATTAAAATATTGTCAGCGCCGATTTCCGGAGTATTCTTCGTTTCATAGAAAAGACATCAACGCGTTACAGATGTTTTATTTATTTGGTTTTATTACAAGTAATTGATAGATCAAATAACATTTATCATATTATTTATTATTGTCTTTTTATTTAACTATTAATGTTATCTTTTAAGAAAATCTTCTTTGGTCCCGGCTAGCCGTTCATTGAAAACAGCTATCTTCGCGTTTGGACTTTATCACCACTTAACATCAGATAGAGTCATTTGCCTACCTGGCTATAAAAAATCTGTAGTCTACTGTTTATACTATATATAGGTATAATAGTCATATAGTCATAAGGCAAAAAAAAACATCTCAAGCTTTAAGCTGGTAAGCCTAGCTGCAACCCCCGTTAAAACCAATTGTGATGGGTGACGATTCCTTAAAGTCGGACTAAAAGGATTTTATCTAACGTTAATAGGTCGTTGATGACAATGCTAAATTAGTTAATACAAAAATCACATTTTAATTACTCACGTTCCACGTCGTTTAGAGTGAACACTTATGTCACTCAAACAGAATCTTTACATAACTTTGAATAAATTACAGGATCCATTGTGGCTGCGGGAAATACATGAGGCATTGTTTTGACATATAGCAGTTCATCTGCTGGTTAAGAAACTCGAGTCATTGTTAAGTTTAGCACCCAAATAAGAGGTTTTATTGCTCGAGCGGTCATCTTTTGCGTTTATTGGAAAACGACCTTTAAATCTATGTGAACAGAGGCGTGTGTAAATTGTTATCGTTGAGTGAAATTCAATATAAGTGTGTTATTGTGTAGGAGGATGATTCACGGCCTGATATTAAACTTATATAAATCAGTTGTTTCGAGACGGATTCGCGATAGGATACGCAAAACATGCAATTAGTATGAAGACATTGTTTTGATTTTATTTTGGAAGCTAATTTTGATAGTCTCTCATTTAAGAGGCGTATAAATAGCATACTATTAAAATAGGCGAAAACAAAAAACTTTATATAAACATAAATATTTTTGGGTTTTATCATCCAAATCCTGAAAATAAAGATAATTTTAAAAAGTCAGCCATTAAAAAGATATAAAAAAAATATTAATAAGTTCTAGTTCTTCAATTTATTCATATAAAAGGAAGGTGAGTTTAGCTGAAGGTTCCGGCTGCATCAAAAGTCGTTAACCTTTCCGTATAAGGACCGCTAAGAAGCTGACAAATCGCTACTGCCTATATGTTTCCATAAAAAAAAGCTTTATGCCCAGCAGTGCTATTCTGTAAAGATAAAAATCACTTGTTACCGCGAAATGCGTTGATGTGATTTGAAATGTATTGAAAATTCGTGTTCAAATTTGAAATTACATCGCGGCTTCCGAAGTGAAAAGTAATTTTGGTCATACCGAATAGCAGCAAATGATAGTATACCTTGACAATCTATATATATAAAACTCAAAGGTGACTGACATAGTGATTTATCAACGCACAGCCCAAACCACTGGACGGATCGGGCTGAAATTTGGCATGCAAGTAGATGTTATGATGTAGGCATCCGCTAAGAAAGGATTTTTATCAATTCTATCCCCAAGCTATCACTTTTCTAACCGAAAAATAACATTCAGCGCAAAATGTGGTTTGGATGAATTACATTTATGGCTGTATGTCATTTATTCCACATTCATACCATCTATTCAGACCTTCGACCTTTTATGGAACTATGTCTTTTGTCTTATGTCTTAATAAAAAATATTCGCATAACATGCACAATGTCAAATGAATAATTCTATGTTTATGTCAGATTTAGCTCCTTAGCATTCGCTTCCAAAAAGTCGGAATTACCTAAAGTCTACTGGCGTTGATGCGTGAGAAAAGCGTGAGACTTGTCGAAAAATTCCCCGGTCTGGTGTCAGGGTCACTCACGAGCTCTGTATCTGGTCTACCATCTTTGTGACGTGGACGTTCCAAGCCGCTGCAGAGGGTTTGACGTCAGCAGCGTTTTTTTGATATTAAGGTACCAAATAAGCGCAAGGCCCTCCTGATGGTAAACAGTCACAGAGCCTTATTGATGCCTTATTGTAGCAAGGATATTAAACGATGTATTTCGTTTATAAGATCATAAATTTTTGAAATATTTTAAAAAATGTTTTCAATTTAAAACCATAGCATTTCTAAGTTTTTCATAAAAGAAACTGTTTGAAACATTGTCAAGAGAAATAAGTGAATAATTACCTATAGAAACTCTGTTTATTTAGACAAATTTTGTATGACATTTGGTTTTTCAACTCGTTTGGAATGCCTGACTACAAGAGTATTTTTATTGTTAATCATAAAAAAGATGATACAATTATTACGAATACTTTCCGGCATTCATTTTCATGCTCGTTATAACTTACGTATAAAATTTAATCTAATAAAATATTGTTCCAGGTTAAATATCTACTCCTAACTCCCGATGGCGACGAAAATGAGACGAATAGGCTTACACTTCAGGACATATCTACTGGTGAGTTATTAAAAGTTGTGTTAAAAAAAATGGGTGCGTGTACTTATGTAGGCGCGTGAGAAGTTATCCTTCTTTGGCATCGTTTAAAATTAGTTTTTAATTGCATGCAAATAATTAATTACAATAAATTAATAAAAAGTCTGGAAAAGGACACAGTCAATAAAGTTCAGTTTTAATTTGAAAAAATAAATAAATAATCAAAATATTCAATTAAAATCGCTACTGAATATAATTTATTAGAACATATGTGATTTGCACTTGTATGAAACTCAAACAAGTATTCCGAATATACAAACTAGAAACATGTGGATAAATATTATAAATATGAATACCTATAACTGTTACTTTATTACAAAAAATAAAGATGTGGTTTTTGGTTCTACTACACCAATGGTCAAGAGATGGCGCTGTAGTCTCCTGAATCGCGCTTTGGTTCCGTTGTTCCAGATTAATAAATACTTTTGATAGGCCTTCACAATGCAGTCGTTAGCACCCACTAAATAGAGATTCTATTTCTATTTTGTTGGTAGATTTTCATAATGTGCGGTAAACACAAAAGTAACGCATGAAGTTGGTCATGCGGACCAACTTCATGCTGTTAAAATTTTTTGTTACAGTGATGCGCGCGCATCTTAAAATTTCACTCTCATAATTTTTTCATAACGCTCTTAAAGAAGTATAACTTCAAAAATACTTAGAAAAACAACTTAATCTGATGATTATCTTAACTTAAAGAATACGAATCTAACGATTGAACATTTAAACTCGCAAACTGTTTCAAATATTCACATTGTAATATTTTCTTATTGAATCACCTTTTAAAGATCTACTCTTATATAATATTTTTAAATTTATTGTCTCTCAAAAAAAATACAGTATGCACAAGAAGGATGAGATGCAGTGTTACAAAAAAAATACTGGAATATAATGACAAAAATATTGTTTTAATCAGCTAGTTTTTGGTATGACAGTAAACTTTAACAATTTTTCTTAAATTAAAATAGCTCAAACATTATCATTTTTAACTAGTAAATTTTTGGAACTAGTAAATTTAAATTGCACTTTAATTAAATCAGTTGATTGTTACACTAAGCCCCGTATCTGGGGTAGTCTGTTACAAGGCAAGGGGCACAATGTTACACCATAAAATAAAAGGAAATTAACAAAATGAGAAAAAGGCTTTAACTTCTAAGAAATATTAAACTTCTTCAAAATATTTTTTGAGAAAGTATAGACATCAGTCTGACGTTTGGTCTTTCTTTCTCAAATTTAGGTAGTGTCATAAAATTTACGTGCTTCTCATTTGCTGCCTTTCGAAGACTAACTAACACCACTTTCAACCATTAAAATCGCTTCTGCCATATCCTATTGACTGTGAAGACCATAATCCGTCTTCCTCTTACGATTTCGCACCATTTTCTTTTAATACCTTGGAATAGTAGTGTCACACAGTGCCCCGTAACACAGTGCCCCAGAGAGGCAAAGCTACATGTTATTAATGTTCTCGCTAATTCTACGTGTTGCACTGCATATTATGCATAGGTATATTATTGCATGCGTATCAAGTCGATCCATGAGTCTTTGCATCTTCTTAATTTTATCATTCAAAGCCCATTATTTTTATTAATTTATTGCAACGCGTAATAGATAAAGTTCATGTCCACCCATGCATAATGTTTAGAATATTAATTTTATCTAAAGGAATGCTTTAGAAAATCTAAAAGAAAACAACTCAAAGGCGAGCCTAACTCACTAGTCTCTAGATCTATGACGCTTTTGCAAAACGAATGACGAACTTTGTTAGTACATCAGCATTTATTGTATGCAGTTAAACAGACTTAATGAGGTCTGATCGACTCGACGGGAGTGTATAACGAATCGTAGACAAATCACTATTTCGGCTTTGATATGAGCCGAGGTGACTTTTTTTTATAGTCTGTTGCCAATAGCGGTCCTTGTTTTGCAATTGAATTAAGCATAATATGCAGTACTTTTTGGTTCACAATTGAAAGGAGTTTAAGCTCAAGATGCTATAGTTTTCCTATGCCAAGTCTGTTTTAGGTTTTGTAAAGGAAGAATAGGTACTTTTGAAAACACGTAGTATAAATTTTGAGTTTAGTTACATTGTTATAAATTTTATTGTTTTAGTCAGTTACGTTGTGCCACAGTATAAGAAGTGCATCAGAAAGATATTTATGTATAAAGATTTAATTTCTAGTCAACATTTCCTCTAGGCATAAAAAATATATCACTTTTATGCTTAAAATAAATTTCAAGTAATTGTTAAGCGCAAAAAACTACTCGTAATATCAACAACAGCCAACCAACAAACTAGTCATTTATTCGGACAAAAACTAATAATGTATAAATTTCCAATCATTTAAATCCTTAGAAAAAGTAATGTCTCTAAAGGCAACTTGCTTTCTAAATTGAAGTATGGCTTATTCCAGTTTAATACAGCGTTACATATTTATCAGTATATTTCTTTCTAGTAAAAAATCTGTTTAAATTTTTAAATCGAGCCGATTTATGCTTAGAATAAAAATATAATCAATATTTATCAATTGTTTAAGGTGAAATAGAGCTAAGGTTTAAGCATTTTTAAATGCGTTCGGCTGCGATCGTTGAAGTTAAGCAACTTTCGCCGTGGTCCGTCATTGGATGGGTGACCAAAAATCTTCTATCTCAAGTTCCTCCGTGCTTCGGAAGGCACGTTAAGCCGTTGGTTCCGGCTGCATCTGCAGTCGTTAGCACCCGCCAATCCGCACTGGACCCGCGTGGGGGGTCATGGCCCAATTTCGCCTATTCCATCCATAGGAAAGCCCTGTGCCCCAGCTGTGGGGATATTTATAGGATGCTGATGATGATGATGAAATAATAATAAATAAATAAATAAATATTTCCGACACTCACACCAATTAGCCTAGCCCCAAAGTAAGCACTATAAGGCTTGTGTTATGGGATGCTAGGGTAACGGATAGAATACATATACTGTACATATATAAGTATATTTATATAAATACATATTAAACATCCATGACTGGAGTACAAATGCTCGTATTCATCACACAAACATCTGCCCCCACCGGGATTCGAACCCGGGACCTCTCGAGTCGGCGACAGCCATGAAACCCGGCGTACAAACCACTCGGCCACGGAGGTCGTCTATGTGATTAGATAAATGTTGCTGCAAGTGGTCCTAAATATTATTCCTTAAACGGAATCCCACGGCTTACGGTAAGAAGTCTCTATTTGTTTGCAATGTATGTCAATGGATGCTGGGTAGTGTCAAGTGCGTGTTACAGTGACGCAACATGAGTTACCGAACTACAGAACGGAGTTTTGAAGGTTACATATTTCGTAAACACTGCCTTCTTACATATTCCTGAATTCAGCCGTCTCACTGAACCATTCAGCGAGTCATGAAAAGAACTCGAGCAAAGTATTGAATACAAAACTCTACTTAAAATGTATATATTTTTTCTTCTAAATACTTAAAGTCGCTGCATCATTGTTTCGTTTTAATTTGACACGTCTTTTCCTAGAATAACACTAGACAAAGTTATGTTTTTTGTAAGCATTTAACTGCTAGATGTTTAAATGTAAAGAAAATTTTACTAGAAAAGATCTGATCGCCTGCTGCCTAGTCTGCGTGGATTTTTTTTTTAGAAAAAAAATCTTTATATTCGTAACTTCACAATGTATTGTTTACGACTGAAAAACGAATATTTACATACTTAAGGACAAGTCTGTTTCCTAGAAGCAGAAGCCGAGTCGTCAAAACAAGAAACAAGAACCAGATATCTAATTAGTTTTCCGTCTTCTCAATTATTTTAAATCAGTGGATGCCTTACGTGCTTTTCATGAAAGCAAACTCAAGCTCTTCTCAATACTTTTGACGGCTTTCAGCATTCTTTATCATAGTTAATATCATTTATAACAGCCTAAAAGTGTCGCTGATGTCGAAAAGGGCCGTAAGTCATTTTAATCATATATAATATAACTAGCGGCCCGCTCTCGCTTCGCTTCGGTGTAGAGCTGAAGTGTATACTACAGTTTTTGTACTCAGGCTTGTATTATACACAATGAAATTCATCTATGATTCTTCTTATACCTGCATGCAAAGTCTCAACCCGATCGGTTTAAAGTTGACAAAGTTTCATACAAACTTTCATTCCCTATTTTATCCCCTTGGGGGTAGAATTGATCAAAATCCTTCCTTAGCGGATGCCTACGTCATAATGGTTTGGGTTGTGCGTTAATAGATCACTATGTCAGTCAGTCAGTCACCTTTGAGTTTTATATATATAGATAAGTCAATAAAAATATGTTGCTGAAAGTTCTATATGAACAATCTTTTGTCAAAATGAAAATTTCCGCTGTTATTAATATAGTAAATTATCACCACTGGTACCATTGATTTTGTGTAAACTTACTTCAGACATGAAACTATGCGTTATGTCGTTAATTATAAAAAAAAATACTAACTTTAAATTGAAATCAATTCATATACGAATTTGAATATTGTATAGCCTTCGCAAGGTCTAAACCTGTAGTTCTTATTTTATTCTTCTAAATTTGGCTAGATGGTTGAAACTTGCCATCGAACATGGAGCTCTTCCATGACTGTTTTGTTTGTTATAATAATAATTCGTATATGAGAACTAGCCTAGTCAGACCTAGAGCTGCAATATATTAAGAAGAAATGATATTTTAAGTTTTTCAAAAATAATTTATGTTGTTATTAATACATTTCAGAAATGACCATTAAACTTGGCACCCATTTTAATCTCAACTCTTTTGTCGTTGAAGTCGACAACCAAGGCATATAATATATGATAAAATTGAACAGGCTTTCATTTCACATTTATGTTTTTGATGAGATATATACGTGGAACACTCACAAAGTTTTGAGAAACTAAATACTAACTTCTATGAAAAAATCATTTTTATTAAATCTTTTCAAAGAACTCTCCGGCAGTCTTGAATTACGATCGAATTGTGACGAACGATCGACAGGTGACGAATCTTGGATTGATAAATCCAAGATTCGTCACCTGTCACAATATCGTAAACGAGCCGTGACGAGCCTGCATCAAATTTTCGTATCATATCACTGCACCAATCCACACGGGCCTGCTTCTGAGCTTCGGTGAGGTTGTGCGGTTTCCAGCGGGAAACTGTCGTCCTTACGCAAAGGTGATCGTGCAAAATCTTGTGAAAACTTCCTGAACCATTCTGCAGTATGCTGAATCTCCTTGTACGTAATTCGTCTGTTTTCTTGAATTATGTTTTTTACTGCCAACACACTTTCCGCGTTTGAACTCGCTACACCAGCGGTAGATGGTTGCTTTTGAAGGTCCTTCATCCATAAAAGCAGTTCGAAATCGATCAAATGACTCATCAGGTTTAAAGCCACATTTAAAATAGTAAAAAACTCATAGCACGAAAGTTTTCTCGATGCAGATCCATTTTTTAATGAGAGAAGAAAAAATTAATTGACTCTCGTAAGAAAATGCGGAGGGAAATTTGAAATTCTAACAATGGTATTTTTACTGTTAAATAATCGAAATTTTCAAAATAATTACAAGTGGCCAGTGTCTCATACATCTTTCTGAGTGGGCCTGGTATTAGTCAAATTCATTCATTCATCAAGTCACCAGCGTTTGGTCATTTCATTTATACACAAAAAGCTTATAAACATAACAAATAACAAACTTTATCATGAGGTCCACGAAATGTAGTTTGAGATAAACATAAATTGGATAGATGTTTCAATGAAAGTATAAAATAAACGACCTGAAAATAGTTATTTTATAAAAAATGTGTGGGAATAATAAAACATTTTAAATGTTTACGATATCATTATCTATTAGTTTAATAAAGGAATTCTTTTTTTCTTAAAGATTAACCCAAAAAGCTAACTCGTTGATGTCTTTTTCACGACCATAAAGGCACAGTAAAGAAAATTGTTAATTTAGTGCGAACATTGTCAGTTTCATACAAGACGAAGAAGCGTCGTGTCCGTGCCCTGTGTTCTCTATATGTTTTGCGACACTTTGTATGAAAAGGATGAAGAATAGACATATGTCCGCGCCCCGCCTGCGTCCTTCGACATTTCTGTCTGTGTCAAACCATGAATCAAATAGACATTGTATTATAAAGGGCCTAGTAAAGTAGTCCACCACTTGATATTAGAGGATAATGGTTGACAGTTGAGGTAGAGCTTCTTAAATTTATGTAAATGTAGCAGACGGGACACGAACCTGCACCCTTTCCCCATCCGGGCGAATGCACTGACCATTATGTTTTTTTTTTGCAAATAAAATTTTCTTTAGATTTAAACATCTAGCAGTTAAATGCTTAAAAAATAAAAAATATAATTATGTAAAGGTTTTTAAATTGATCGTCTCTTGTCGTCGCAGCGCCGCGCAGCCAGTCCGGGTCTGAAATCTACTTTTGAATTCAAAGGTCTCTGCCAACCGTTTTAACTGCTGGAATACAATATCACATACTACTTTCAGATAGTCGTTACCTCCCATGCTGGATAGAAAAATATACAGTGTATTAGTTGGTTACTTTCTATCTGTCCATGTCTTCTTCTTCTTCTCCTGTACGGTGGGTGTTTTCTGCAACTCGATACCAGGTGCCTATTTTGCGTGAGAGGATGGCTTTAATCATGCCATCCCAACTTCCCCAAGAAGCTCAGCAGTCTCTTGGTGCCGCAGGCCTCGAGCAGCGTCTGCGAGCTGCCCAGGTGTGTCATCCGTTGTCTGGTCACGCCTCTGCACTGTAGCAGGACGTGAGTGCTTGTCTCCTCTTCCTCCATGCAGGCTCTGCACAGAGGACTGTCCGAGACACCTGTTTTAAAGAGATGTTTATAAAAGTGTCCATGTCCTGTGAGAATGCTCACAATTTGTTTCTGTCCATGTAAGACATGCAATACTTTTATGATTTATTTAAGTGGAAGTGATACATCAGTGGTTTCTTATAATTGAGATGCCCTCAGAATATTTGGTGTAAATGAACTTTTAGTACGAAGACACGAAAATATGTAAAGCATATTATCTCCAACGCCATTTGTAGTCCTAAATGCCTGAATTACTCAACTATCTCGAGGAGCTTGATGGCGCAGCTGGTTAGCGCGTTCGGCTACGATCGTTGAAGTTAAGTAACTTTCGCAGTGGTCGGTCATTGGATGGGTGACCAAAAAACTTCTATCTCAAGTTCTTCCGTGCTTCAGACGGCACGTTAATTCGTTGGTCCCGGCTGCATCTGCACCTGCCAATCCGCACTGGGCCCGCATGGTGGGTCATGGCCCGATCTCCCTATTCTATCCATAGGGAAGGCCTGTGCCCCAGTGGGGTGGGCATTGGGGACATTCATAGGCTGATGATGATGAATCAATTATCTCAAAATGTTGACCAAAAATGTACATGTCATAGGTGATTTAATAAATCGAATTTCCATGAAAAACTTAGACATTTTGTAAAAACGCGAAAAAGATGTAATGGTGATGACATTACTCAGTTAAATCATTCTATGACATATGTACATACAAAAAATAACGAACCACACCTGTTTTGTATGAAGATAGTTTAAAATAAAGAATTATCTCTTCTGGTCTTACGATTTCCTTAAGAAGAGAAAGAAAAAAGCAATTACGTAAATGCATTTTGCAACATAATAATTTTAAAATTCAATACTGTTTAAGTATTAAATTTACGCTCAAATCGGAGCGGCCGTCTGGGGTTCCTTCCTTCCTGGGGGACCTTCACCTTACGGAAGGCTAGTAAAATAAGAATACGTTTTTGTGGTGTTTTGTTTCTGCTGGTGAATGGGGTTTCTGGGCACCGTGGGGAAGGGGATTGGGTGCATCATCTATCTTCGAGACTTGGCTTCATTTACACTTCACCATCAGGTGTAGTATGGTATTTTTTTGCGTCATTTAAGAATATAAGAAGGGGTATTAAAGTACGAATAGGTTGACTCGAGTGTTTTAATATCTAAAAGATATGCATTTGCATACACCATCTTCACCCACACCAACAGTATTTTCCCTCATAAATGATCTTTAAACTCATTACAAATTGTGTTTACGACGACTCGTACTTGCGGTTTGGTCTCGCAATAACTATTCGGGGTAATGCGTGTGTCATAGCCTCTCAAATGCCTTTAGTTGCAACAGGTTCAAACGGATAGGTATGAGAATATTTCTCAGTGATTTAGTTATTGATAATAATATTATTTTCTCTATAAAAGAGGCATACCCAACCATACACAAAACAGTAATGATGGTAAGTGGCTGGGATAGCCAGTGCATTACCACAACATGCTCATGACTTGTATTTGATTAGCAAGTCAAAACTCTTATTCTCTTCATCATCATCATAATTATTAGCCTATTAATGTCCCCCTGCTGGGGCACAGGCCTTCCCTGTGGATGGAATAGGGAGATTGGGTCATGACCCACCACGCGGGTTCAATATGGATTGGCGGGTGCTAACGACTGCAGATGTAACCAGGACCAACGGCTTAACGTGCCTTCCGAAGCACGGAAGAACACGAGATAGAAGATTTTTGGTCACCCATCCAATGACCGACCACTGCGAAAGTTGCTTAACTTCAACGATCGCAGCCGAACGTGCTAACCACCTGCGCCATCGAGCTCCTCTTATTCTTCTTAAAATAAAAATAAATATGTTAAAAAATTAAATGCTAATTTTCCTACCTCTTGAAAATACGATACAAATACTGCACAATTAAAATATGCTCGCTTACCAGCAAGATCTGGAACGAACTTCCCTTGACCGTTTTCCCTTTTAGCTATGATGTGACAATCTTCAAAAGGCGGGTAAAATTTCCTTGTATTTTTTATTCTTTAAGCATTTAACTGCTAGGTGTTTAAATCTGAAGAAATTTTTACTATAAAAAAACCATAATAGTAGCATAATGATCAGTATTCGCCTGAATAGCGATGGGTGCGGGTTAGAGTCCCGTTTGCTGTCTGGTTCACGTGATTTTTTTGAAGATTTAAACATCTAGCAGTTAAATGTTTAAAAAATTAAAGTATATAACGATAGTTGCTATTTCTTCCTTCAAATGTTCAATACTTGTAAAGGTAATCATTTGACATTGTGGGTTACACCTATAGTGCGAAGAGATGGCGCTACCTTACACCCTAAGAAAGGCTAGAGAAAATTCAACACGGCCATCAGGGCCGTCGTAGCAAAATGGTCAGTGCATGCGCCTGGATAGCGAAGGGTGTGGGTTCGTAGTCCCGTCTGCTGCCTGGTACACGTGGATTTTTATAAGTAAAATTTTCTTTAGGTTATAACTTTTCCTTCAGAACCAGCAACGCATAAGTGGTTGGTAAGTGAAGTCTGTTGAGGTAGCCGTGGGAGAAGTCTGTTGAGGTAGCCGTGGGACGCCCTGTAGCTCTGCACAAACTAAGCTTAAAATAAATAGCAAAAGTTCATTTATAACAATAGTTGGATAAAATAGTGGTGTATAATGCTATAACTAATGCGGTCTAGTGTTATCTCAGTATACGAAAGAGTAAATAATATATAAAAGATAACTCACGTCAAAAGAGTAAATCATCCAAATAAACAAAAATAATATCGTGGAAGTGAACTGTATTGATTCTGTTGATGATGTGTCACTGGAACTTAATCAAATTAAATAAAAGTGTAAAATAATAACTTTGAACTAGTAAAAAGGAGTGAATATCTTTAACATTTTACATAAGGACGGTATAGTGAACATAATTATTGTGAAGTGGGTATCTTGTCATTGAGAAAGATTCTGACTGGACACTTCACTGTTTTCTTTTGTTCTGTGTTTAGTATCCACTATATTCACCGAACTGTTCTAAGTGTAAACGGAGCAGTGGTTAAGTAGCCTTTTTAAATTTCAAAGGGGCACGAGTTCGAGCCTTGGAGGCGCTGATTACAATTTTCTCTTTTTTTCATATATATATATTTTTTTGACTATAAAATTATCTCATTTTGAAGATTTACTTATTTTGAATATAATAATTCGAATAAAAGTTTAATTTCAATAAGATAAAATTGAAATGGCGCAACAGCCAACCCCAATAAGACAATGCTTTAAGTGCAGAATGATAATAGAAAATCGACGATTTACAGTATGTTCATTGTGTGATAACAACTATCACATTAATTGTGCGAACGTCAGCTTTGCACGTTTTAGGATATGGACAAATGAAAATAAAAAATCATGGAGATGTAACAGATGCACGGTGAAAAAACAGTCAGACACAAAAAGCACTAGCCAATATATGAATGCCTCTAATAAAAAATCAATTATGCGTAAAACTATTAATAATACACATCCGAAGAGAAATGAGATAATCAATAACTATGACTTGAATATTTCAAATGAATATACGTCTCCAGACCCTACAGAAGACTCTGCAAACACTGATACTGGCCGGGCATCAACTGTATTAACACCAAATTCTACGCCTTTGAAGGAGACCGATCAACAAGAAAAGCTGATAACTCCAAGTTTATGTATAAAATCATTATCAATGGAATTACTTGTCGACGATGAAAACAATAGTTTTCAACCATTAGATGAGTTGTCAAGGAGTATGGAGCTAACCAGTGATCTTGACATTGTAAGCAATCAAAAACTGAAAATAGAAGAGTTAAAAACGCAACTTCAGATTAGTGAAACTGAATTGGAAAATACTATTCTCGAAAATAACGAACTTAGGCGACATGTTGAAAGACTTACCCAGGAGATTCTTCTACTGAAAAACATATGTAAAACACCAAATAGAAATCATCGTAGACACGTGTCCACTAGTCTTGTTAATACTAGTCCATCTCCGAAAAATTCAAAGCAAACTATTATTTTAGAAAACACAATATCGAAGTTACAAAATGACCTAAAAGCAGCTCAAGAAGAAGTGGCACAACTTCATATGTTAGTAGCTCGTTTAGAGGGTAACCTTCAAGCTACAAAAATAACGTTGACAAAATCCGAAACTGTCAAGATAAATAGGAATGTAAATGAGAATAATAACAATGAGATAAAAAATAAATTATGTATACTTTCGAGCGAAAAAGGATTAAAAATACTACAAAATGTACAGAGAATCGATTATTTGAGTCAATTTCAGATATGCCATTTTCTTACTACTAATTCTGGAATAAACATTATTTTAGAAAACATAGAAGAAAAACTAAAAGAATTCACAAAAAAAGACTTTTGTGTAATTATGATTGGTCAGCGAGATTTCGAAACTGCACATAATTATAAAAGCCTAGTAAAAACCATAAAAACTAAACTGCAACAAATAAAGAATACAAATATAATATTGACTGCACCAACATACATATGTGGAAGGCCCCTGTATAATCATAGAGTGGAGACCTTTAATAACCTTCTTTACGATGATATAAATATAAATGAATATGGTTGCTTAATTGATTCAAACCGTGAATTGACAATGAATATGTTTTCACAATTCTCTGGCAAGATAAATCATAGAGGAATTCAAAACCTCCTTCAAAATGTTGTTAAAAATATAATAAACCAGAGTGAGAATGAAGATGCTAATTTCGACGTTAATGAGGGGGACAAAAGTAATAAATCTCATCAAAAACCATTTTTTCTTCTATAATTATTTACACCTTTTGCATCAAAATATATCTGGTCTACTACGGAAAAGTGACGAACTGATAATACATTTGCACGAGCTAAGAAGACAAGAGAAGGCTATTGATGTTCTATGTGTGACAGAACACAATATGATACCAGATTTGGAGGAATTTCTGACAATACCAAACTATACATTGGCGACCACCTTTTCAAGAGACAAAAAGCGGGGTGGATCATGCATTTTAGTTAGATCTGTTGTAATTCAGAGTAATTGATTATATTAAGAAACTTTCCATTAAATGTGTAATAGAAGCATGCGCTATAGAGCTTTGTGACCATAATATGATCATAATATGCCTATACCGAGTACCAAATAACAGTATATCAAGTCTGGACGCGTTCTATGCTACTCTCGAAAATATACTAAGTAGTGTAATAGATTTCAAAAATAGAAAAATTGTCTTGTGCGGCGATTTTAATATAGATGTCTTACAAAATACTCCAGCCAGCCGAGAATTTAACAACCAATTATTATCTTTTAACTTAAAACTAGCGATAAAGGAACCAACAAGAGTAGTAAGTGGAACGTGCCTAGACAATTTTGCTCATAACTTGAGAGGGGCCAGGGGCGAGGTCATTGAGCTAGCACTTTCGGATCATACAGCACAATTTCTGAAATGTCCAGTAAAAAAAACGTGTGTACTAAATTCTTGGACCATTAAACGAAGAGACTACTGTCAAGAAAATCTTCAAAAATTTAAAAAATATGTTAATAGTTTGTCTTTTCATGACACTTATGTCTCCACTGAGCCCGACATGGCTTATGACAGTTTCTTTGACATGTTCAAATGCCTATATGACCTATGTTTTCCTTATAAAGTAATAAAAAAGTCGATACAAACAAAACCGAAATGGATGACACGGGGACTTAGAGTTTGCTGTAAAAAGAAAAGAGAATTTCTTTGGAATTATAGAAACAATAAAAACATAAAAAATCTATCCGCATTTAAAGTTTACAATAAAAAACTAAATAAAATAATTAAACTTACTCAACGCGCACAAAATGATAATTTCATAAGGGAGTCAAAAAACAAATCCCAAGCGACGTGGTCAATTATAAATAAATCTAAGACCTGTATGCCTAAAGAACCTATTCACTGTTTAAAGGTAGACAATAAATGTATCATTGAACCTTTTGACATTACAAATACTTTTAATGACTTTTTTATAAATAATGGTGACATACATGATAATTCAGATAGTAATTCAAATGTGATAATTAATAATAATTCTAATTTTGTTAATAATAGAAATAATAATTATAATCAAAGAAACTGCTTAACTCACATAAATAACAATAGCAAGACCATGTTTTTAAGACCAACCACAAGTGATGAGGTTCTGAGAGTTGTTGTGTCATTGAAAAATACAAATAGTGTTGGATATGATGGTGTTTGTACTAAAGTTGTAAAGTATGTAGCACCTATAATAGCGCAACCATTATGTCATATTATAAATTTATGTTTTTTAACAGGTATATTCCCTTCAAATCTAAAGATAGCTATTATAAAGCCAATTTATAAAAAAGGTGAAAAGGAAAATGTCAACAACTATCGTCCAATAGCATTGCTGCCAATCTTCTCTAAAATACTCGAAAAAATAATTCATAGTCAACTGTATACATTTTTTGAAAAGCACAATATTCTGGCACAAGAGCAAAAAGGATTTCGTAAGAATACAACAATAAATTTAGCAATCTACGACTTAGTGAAAAGATCAATTAATTGTCTGGATAAAGGTACACCATCATGCGCCATTTATATGGACATGACAAAAGCTTTTGACCTTGTTGACCATGCCATATTGGTAAATAAGCTTTACCGTTATGGCATTCGAGGAAATGCTCTAAACTTAATAAAATCCTACCTAAGCAATAGAGTACAATATACAGAAATAGATCAAATTTGCCTGGCTACTAGACAAGAAAAAACATATAAATCCAACAGTAAGATAGTAAAACGTGGCGTTCCGCAGGGCAGTAATTTAGGACCATTGTTCTTTATAGCGTTTATTAATGATATAGTTAAGTTTAGTCAGTATCCAATGATACTATTTGCAGATGACAGTACAATTTTTATGGAATGTGAAAATATTGCAGACTATGAAAAAAATGTTAATACTAATCTTCAAAATGTAATCCAATGGCTTGAAATGAATAATTTAGAAATTAATTTAAATAAAACAAACTTAATGCAATTTACCCAACGGAAACTTACTCCTAAATTAACCGTTAGCTATAATTATAAAGTAATAAATGAAACTAAAATTGTAAAATTCTTAGGTCTCTATATAGACAGCAATATGTCTTGGGAATCACATTCCATAGAGGTTTGCAAAAAGCTATATAAATTTTCATATGCCCTTTACAAATTGTCAAAACATGCTGATAGAAAGACTGTTATTGCGGCGTATCATGGCTTTGTTGCTTCAACTCTGCGATACGGTGTAATATTCTGGGGACTAACAACTTATAGAGAAATATTGTTAAAAGCTCAAAAACAATGTGTGAGATCTATTTGTGGATTGAAGCCCTCAGATAGTTGTGTACCATATTTTAGGTCCCTGAAGTTGTTGACATTGCCATGTCTCTATATATTTGAGTGCTGCGTTTTCGTGAAAAGTAATCCAGATCTTTTTAAAGTAAGAGAACAGACTCATATGCTCGGCCTTCGCCCTCGGAAACCTCAAGTTTGTACAAATATGTGTAGAACAGCGCTAATGAAGAAAAGTGTTGTAGAAATGGCGCCAAAATTATATAATAAATTACCTGACAGCATTAAATATTATAATACCAATACATTTAAAAAAATACTGACGAAATTTTTAGTGGATAAATGTTATTATAATGTAAATGAATTTTTAATGGATACTGACATTTCGATTTAAATTTTATTTTTTATTTTTTTATTGATGTATAGATTAATGTATTGATTCTTTTATTATGATGATTATGATTTTATTGAATTTAAAATGATAACAAAATTTCGTATGCTGTTGAGCATGTCATGAAGGCACATTTATATAAATTTTAAAAACTTATTGTTACCGATGACAACGAATAAATGATTTGATTGATTGATTGATTGATTGATACCTTTGGTGCTGTAAGTGTTACCATCAGGTGGACTGTCAGCTCGTTTGCCTGAATAAACATAAAAAATATGCTTTATCATACATTCAAATACCATTAGCATTTTGAATTAAACAAATTGTTTTTTGCGTGCACTTCTTAAAACAATACGCCCAAACGATTGATTGAGATCGATATCGATAAAAAAAAACAACAGGTTGGTATTGATCGATAATCATGTTAGCGTTGATTGTTCTTATGTCATTCGACAGCATTATTTTTATGTGTTTGCGACAGATCCGGATATGTCGACTGAGATATTAATAAAAAATGCACATAATATGTAGTCGATTAAGAAAAAAATGGCTGATATTAGTTAGAGTATGCTAGACCTCTATTAAAAGGTCCTGTATAAATTAAGCACACGCAGTTCGCTTACATAAATATCGCTTACATAGAAATTTTAAAATGATTTCATTAATGCACCCTAATTAATCTAATATAAACAACACTATTTGTATTTATACTGTGTGACGCAGCAATTTCACATTATGTAATGCTAAGTGACTTCATGATTCATTTTTGAAGTCATTTTTCAACTTGACGACTCTGTAAATAATAATACTTACAGGGAGGAAAAAAACAGTCCTTGCTGGGTTTCTTGCCGGTTCTTCTCAGTATTAAGTCTATCCCGCCATAGATTTGCAAACCGATGGCGAAGCATCCATAAGTGCTCGTAACAGCCTAAACTGAATAAGTAATTTTGGGTTTGAGTATGACATTGTTTTTTTCTTAATTTTTCTTGTCGTTTCGTAGGTATATTATACAGTCTTGCTTGCGATCACAAACTCTGTTATTCTTGTTTACGCAATATAGCCTTTCTTCCTGGTAGTCAAACTTATTGGTCTTGGGGTGTTGTTCATAAAACAAAATCAAGACATATTGATTTATTTAAGAAATAAAATTTGGTTTGATATCTTTGCTCTCTAGAGAAGCTCGATGGCGCAGGTGGTTAGCGCGGCTGCGATAGTTGAAGTTAAGCAACTTTCACAGTGGTCGGTCATTGGATGGGTGCCCAAAAATCTTCTATCTCGAGTTCCTCCGTGCTTCGGAAGGCACGTTAAGCCGTTGGCCCCGGTTGCATCTGCAATCGTTAGCACCCACCAATCCGCACTGGGCCCGCGTGGTGGGTCATGGCCCAATCTCCCTATTCCATAAATAGGGAAGGCCTGTGCTCCAGCAGTGGGGACATCAATAGGCTGATGATGATGATCTTTGCTCTTACTGATTTACGAAGATTGGTTTGTTTAAATTGACATAACTTGAATGACATTTAAAATTGTGGGAACACAGGCAAATGTACAAAATAGTAATGCAAGCTTATACAAGTAGGTATTTATTTATATGTTCCATGAGGTTTTCGATAATTATCATAATATTATTTATTTTTGTCTTCATTCGAAACCTGTTTAAATAAAGCTAAATTGGCTGTATTTAATAAAGCTTAATTAAGGAAACATGACACCACTTTTTTTAAGTTAGACACTTTTACAACGGCTAGTTGACGCCTTTAATTTAACATAGCATGAGTCGTATTATAGTCACACGCTTGGCCACTCCCAGAGACGTAACTTTTAAGTATAATCAAGTTAATACAGCTTTTTTTCTTGCGATAATAATAGAATAGGAGATTATGAGATAACACTGACCACGCAGCCACGCGTTATGATTTTTTCGAACGCACAACGGAGCGACATGTATTTCAATGTGATATCCGCCCAACAAAACCACTTTTTAGGTTATTTTTTTATTAATTGGAATCTAATTAAACAGCACCTGTGTCGTGTGCCGCCTTGTCTAATCTGCTCATTTGAATATGTGTCCAGTGTGTCCGAGTCCAGTCCACAAGGAAATCCGCGTGCCACCTGCTAAGTGTCGATACAATCATAATTTGCTATGCACGTTTTAATTATCGGAATTGTTTTACCGCGAGGTGTGGTCACTTTAATGTATGTCACCAATAAAAACTTTGTTGATTGTTAAAGCTTCGAATCACAATATTATATCAAAACACGTATTGAATTTGTAAAAACATTGAAAATGTGAATAGCAAAAGGAGCTCGATGGCGTAAATGGTTAGCGCGTTCGGCTACGATCGTAGACGTTAGGCAACTTTCGCAGTGGTCGCTCATTGGATGGGTGACCAAAATTTATTATCTCGAGCTTCTTCGTGCATCGGAAGGCACGTTACGCCGTTGGTCCCGACTGCGTCTGCAGTCGTTAGCACCAAACCAATTCGCACTGGGCCCGCGTGGTGGGTCATGGCTCAATCTCCCTATTCCATCCACAGGGAAGGCTTGTGCCCCAGCAGTGGGGACATTAATGGGCTGATTGATAGGCTTCGCACACTATTTTTCTTTTTGTATATATCTTTTCTGAGTTACATATGGTTGAATGGTAAGCGGTCACCTTAGCCATTATAGACGCTTGCGAAACCAAAAATATCTCCCGCACCAGGGTAGGCAATACCCTTATCTCGAAGCCGTGGAACCTTACTCACCGACAGAAACACAACATCACCAAAAGGTATTGTTATTTTACTGTAATCTTCTGTAAGGTGAAGGTTACTTCCTCAGACGGCCGCTCCAATTCGAGCAGAAAACCCATTATGCCCTATCTCTCTTAAATGTCGTGAGAGGTTTATGATATGATAACTTTTTTTTATAATTTAAATTTTTAAGCATGTAACTGCTTGATGTTTAAATCTAAAGAAAATATAACTAGAAAAAAATCCACGCGGACCAGGCAGCAGACGGGACTCGAACCCGCACCCTTCGCAATCCGGGCGGAAGAGATGGCGCTGCCTTGCAGCTTAAGAATGGCTTGAAGAATTTCAACGCGGCCATAAGGGCCGTGGCAGCATAATTGGTCAGTGCATTCGCCCGGATTGCGAAGGGTGCGGGTTCGTGTCCCGTCTGCTGCCTGGTCCGCGTGGAATTTTTTCTAGTTATATTTTCTTTAGATTTAAACTTTTTTTTTTGTTTTTTAATGATGACCTAAACTCTCCTCTTGTATAAAACAAAAATGTTGTTATTGTAACTATAATGTTGTTAGTATTTTCATCAGGCATATTTAGGGAACATCTTTAAGCTAATTTTATTAGAGTTTTGTGTTTAAAATGTCTAATAACAAACTTCTTTAAGTCTTAAACATATTTTACTGAAATTATGGTCGCAGGTTATACTAGCTTCTATGGCTTTTTAAACCCTATGCGTATTCTTTATTTTTCTGATAATAAGCAACGTATTTTAAAAACTAAGCAAAGAAAATTTTACTAAAAAAAACACGGGGTCCAGGCAGCAGACGGTAGGTAGATTATAACATCTACTAAGTAGTTAAAAGTTACCTTGTAGTTGGTACTAAACATTTCCGGTTTACACATGAGGTCATGGGCCACATTTAATTAATTTAAAGTATTTCACGAGATCATCCGTGACCTTGTGCCGACTTTCTTTTCATTGGTATTTTTACAAACGACGCAGCTTCTAAATGAACCGCGTAGACTCGGTCATTTCGTTATGGTTATGTTACAAAAGATGTTATTTGAATGTATGTTTTAAACAAATTTCTTACTGAATCTAATAATAATAATACCAACCTAGTTATTCTGTAAAAGTATTTTACTGAAATCCGAAAAATGCAAGGTTTATTTAGAATAATACTTGCCTGAAAACGAAAACTATAGTGAGTTAATAGAACGTTTAATACTTGCTCGAGAAAAAAAACTATAGTGTGTCTTTAGAATATAAACAAATTTGTAAATAAGTGCCTTCAAAATAAAACAATATAAAAAGAGGTTAAGTGAAAGTAGAGTACTAAGTATCTATCAAAACCTCCTTGGTATTTGAAGTTAATACAAAAAAAAACATATTTAAGTGATTTGGTTTATGGAAATTTCATTAAATATGACTAAGTCCTTGGTTTTTTTTTGAAATTAGATTATTGCTTATTTGCACTTTATATAGTGTATGAATGTTGCTAATGTAATGAGTACTATGGTTTATATACGAATTAAACATATTTAATGGTTTTTTTGTAACCATAAACAATTTTTTACTATTCGTCATCACATCCTTTACCTGTGTGGCGTTATGTAGGTTCATCAGTATTATAATAGTTAATTTTAGTTCAAAATCAAATGCTTATCTGCATCGTTGCCGCTTGATGTTAATGTAAGCAAAGTAAAATCCTAAAGATATTATATTAAAATTTATCTTCAAGACCTAAGTCCAGTCGTCATCTCCTGCAATCAAATCTTGTTTTAATCTTAACAACAACGCAGAAGTCATCTTTCCTTATATTTTCAAACCAATACGTTTATATACAAACACCTTAATATAATAGAATACAAATAAGTATTCTTTTGGATTCTAACGGAAAAAACTAGGTCAGGTTATGCAATAAATGTGTCTCCGGTGCGGGCAGATCACGCGTTGTCAGTAGGTTACGAGAGTCTCGGAGGCGCCGCGTACCGGAAGCGGCCATGAATATTTTATAAAAGTAATTAATCAGCCGCGATGCGCGCGCATACATACATAATTAAGGGCTGAAACTGCGTTAAGCGGACGTCCGCGCCAACTCGTACAAAGTTGTTGGGTCGCGCAGACTCACGCGGGCATACGTCAGTGGCATGGTCAGTGGTCCGAGTCTCAAAGACGAGAGAGACGACCCCCTCAGGTTTGGTCTGGAGGCTCCAGACGAAGAGGAGATTCCCCTGTGGGGAGACGCCATCCGCCTGGAATATCTCCAGAGGCACTCGCCAATTCTCGGCTTGAGGTCTCGCAGGCCCCAAGCCCGGTGACGCTGTAAAGGTCATCTGCGACCAACAGCATACACACACAAAAAAAAAGGTTTGTTTATCGGCGTTATGCTACGTAATAGTATCTATTAAGTTCTCCATCAACACGATTGTATGTGAACAACGTCAAAATTGAACTAGCGACACTTCGCAATACGTTCTCTGCGTCGGACGGTTCCCGTCATGTACATAGATGCACGCACGGACGCCCGTTTAATGCAGTTTCAGCCCTAAGGGTTATTTTTTTAAATAATTCCACAGTCGTATTTGTTTTTTTTTTAAATTTTAAGATACTCTATACACCGCCTAATGTTTTAATTTAAGAAAATAATTTTCACTTTAGATGTGTGGTCCGTGCACATTAATATATTTTTTTAATTCTGTATTTGTTCCTCGTTTCAATTACTTCCAGAAAAATGTAAATACTCATCGAACATACACATTAAATATACGCACTGTTTTCTTAAAGTAACATAATGCGTTTCGTTTCTCAATCGTTAAATCAATTCAAGTTTAAAGAGTTTTATCATGTCCATATTTTATTTACATTTTTCCAAAGTCAAAATTATTTGCTCAGTTAAGCAAATCTGTTCAAAATGTTAAATTAAACAGTTGTAGAGTATCTCGTAAAGGTTGTATCTTAGCGACATACTGACTTTCAACGCTTTGTCTCAAGGTTGATAATACTTAAGTACAAGTTTTCAAACAAAACAAAATGGGAGTTTTCAAAAATAAGGTTATTTTGTGTAGGTAGTTACTTCACTCGGATGTCACGGTTTTCTTAACAACTTTGAGATTTTTAAGTGGATAGTAATCATAATTGAATGTGAATGTGAAAAAGAACATTAATAAATAAACTGACGACGACGACGATATATATTGACGACCTCCGTGGTCGAGTGGTTTATACGCCGCGCCGGGTTTCATTCTAACTCGAGAGGTCCTGGGTTCTAATCCCGGTGGGGGCAGATGTTTGAGTGATGAATATGAGCATTTGTACTACAGTGATGGATGTTTAATATTTATTTATATATAAATATACATATATATGTACATATATATTCTATCCGTTACGCTAGTATCCCATAACACAAGCCTTACAGTGCTTACATAGGAGCTAGGCTAATTGGAGTGTGTTTAAAAAAAAAGATAAAAAAAGTCTGGTCAGGGCAAAGAATATAAAATAACCTTAATACATGTAGGTAGTTAGTGTAAGAACAGTGATAAAAATTTTCTAGTTTATGCAAATGCCAACGATAAGAATAAAAAACAAGTTATTTTTTTATTTCTCGAATTTAATATCTTTTCGTAAAGAAGATTAAATTATTATTACTTTGTAGTTCAGACAAGGTTTAGCGACTTTTTTCATAAAATAAGCTTATCTCAGTTATTCGATCAAACTATCATCATCGCGACTAAAGACTTTTATTATAAATATATGTTAAAAAAATATTTAGATTGGAAGTATAAAAAACTCTCTTGAATCCAGTTGTTTCTCCTACTATCTGTTCAGGACATCAATTGGTTGTGGAGTAGAACTATCAAATAAGAAAAATAGATCACATTACATTCAAATTAAACCCATTGATGAGGCACAGGCTTTCGCTATATATGGATAGGTTAGGTCTAGTTTAGTTTCGCTATACATGACCCACCGCGCGGAGTCAGTGCAGGATGCTAATGACTGCTGATGCAGCCGGTACCAATGGCTTAACGTGCCTTCCGAAGCTTGAGCTTACGGAGGAACCTAAGTGTTTGATTTTCAATAATTTTGTAGCACTGAACATTTTCGTTGCCATCGGCTACACCCCTTCGAGCGGGACACATGAACGTACCATTTTAACCATTTTGGCGTTACATTCATCGCACAACACTTCACCGCAGAGATTGCAGAGCATGACTTAGGTACTACATATCTTTTGATGACTTCCGTTGCCGAGTGGTTTATACGCCAGGTTTCATGGTGTGACCGACTCGAGAGGTCCCGGGTTCAAATCCCAGTGGGGGCAGATGTTTGTGTGATGAATTCGAGCATTTGTACTCCAGTCATGGATGTTTAAAATGTATTTCTATATAAATATACTTATATATGTATTGGTTATGTATTCTATCCGTTGCCCTAGTATCCCATAATACAAGCCTTACAGTGCTTACTTTGGGGCTAGGCTAATTGGTGTGAGTGTTGGAAATATTTATTTTCATCCCACCACCTCGGAAAGTGTAATTTTGCGCTTCGAAATCTGGCTGGAAAATTCTATTTTATTCGCTTGAGCGGCAAAGTAGATTTGAATTTAGAACATCACATATAATGAGTACTCAATATAATTGTAAATTCAAAACGTCATTAAACCTATTTAATGTAACCTCTATGGTGCCAAATTTATGATTAGAACTTTTTAAATTGTGAAAAAATTTAAATTTGGAACCTTCTTGGTTTCTTTGTTTTATTTGCGTGCTTCGCGCCATTCTAGTTTTTCACGTTTTATTGCTTAAATATTTTGTCATTATAAATTGTTTTCTTTTTCATTTTGTCATTTCCTCGCTGAGGTGGGATGAAAAGTTACGTATTGCACTCGAGTGGAAAGATTTTTCACCTTGTGCTCGTTTGTTTCCCTCGCTGACGCTCAGGATTCTAATTTAGAATCACTCGCTGCGCTCGTGATTCAACTTTAGAATCCTTCGCTTGCTCGGTCATCCAAATCGAGCACGCGGTTAAAAAGGAACTTTCCACTCTTGTATAATAAATAACTATTATCTTCAAAAATTCCATCAAATCAAAATTCAAAATAAATTACGAATTAATTAAATAATTTTCTGAATTCTTATAATAATGCTTACCATATAATTATAATCTATCTCTGTGTGCTATGGCCTATTATGCTGTCTCCGTATAAATACCTTTTTCGTTATAATTTTGTTTTTTTAAAGCATGTAACTGCTGGACGTTTAAATCTAAAGAAAATATGACTAGAAAAAATTCCACAACTTTTTCGCGTTAGCCCCGTCACACAAGTTAAAATAAAGTAACTGGCGCTGTTTTTAGGCGCCAAAAACTGGATCCATTCTCGTATCAATATTAATTGAATACACATTATGTATTCAATAATAAAAAAATGAAAGAAGACCAGAATACATATTTTTTATGGAGATTGATTGGACTTCGAATCAAAGATAAATTAATAAATAAATTAACTTGTAAAAGTCGAGACAGATAAAAATAGAGAACGAAATGTTAGAGGTATTATTGCAAATTGTCTATTTTAAAAACATGTTTTGGTCATAAAATTACTATTGCATACTATTCCGACTGTAGTGCAATCCTAATAACTGGCAAAGTCTCATCTCGACCTTTCATTCGAGCACGACCTGGCGGCATATCCGTCCCGTTCCCCAACACACGAAAAGATATGTACGCCATACGTTTCTGAGAACCATTGAGGCGCAACTAGCAGAGGTCGCGTTGACAAGTCAGTGGATGTCACCGTTTCCGTAATAAGTCACGACCGCTCAAGGCCGCGGGGCCGAAGGTCGCCTGGGAGAAAGGTTGGACAATTTGGCAACTTATTCTCTACTAAAGGATGATTTACATTGGACGGAGCAGTGCCGTGTTCGACCGTACGTGTACGTGTCGTATGTAAGGCTTAAACGATTTCCATGAATCAATCCATACTACACTGTGCAGGTTTCGGGCACGTGTAATTTGTAGCGACTTTTCCAAATTCAAATACAGCCGTGAAGATTCCAGAGCTTTTGGCCGCTACAGCTATTTTTTATCTTGCCATCCTAAACCTAAGTCACTACCAGCGTTGCCAATTTTTTTATCCATTTCGGGATTTAGAAACTTTTTGAGTGAAAAAAGCGGGTTTCTTTCGTCGAAAGCGGGACATAGTAAAAAAAACGTATATAATCAAATTCAAAAAGTTTTTGAATATTTATCTTTTTATTTGAGTTCAAATTACATTTATGTGACAATAGATAGGTACCTAGTAAAAATATCCTAGGAAAATGTAGTTTAATAAAAATATGATATTTATATATATGAGAGTTATATAAATATGAGAGTTACTCATCGGGCAGATGGCCAGTCCACACTTGTCTGTGCCACCCGCCCGCACTTTCTCAGTACGCTAAACGCACGGTCGAGTTATTCCCGAAAAGATTGAGCCTGTCCCGCGCGGTTCATTTAATTTTGATTAAAAATCGGGTCGTCCCGCGAAAATCGGGGACTGGTCACTACTCACTACGCCGCCGTGAAGCCCTGAAATACAACACCACGCAACGATGCTATTTCACTGTGGTCTACTGTAAGGTACAACCATGATATGATAACTCCTATTCAAGCGTGGGAAGTCCAACTTTCATTTTCATTTCATTTAGTGCCCGCATAAATTGCACGCGTCATGTGAACGAAGCTTGAACATCATACGGCTAGGATTCACCACGTGCTAATATGAATCGTCCTTAAATTGGCAACATATTTTCGGCACGTTTTGGTGTAATAATGGTTAGCGAGCTTGCGTTTGATACTGGAAATATTTGATATTACAAACATGCATTCACACCATACTAAATAAGGAGTTCAGATCCACTCGGTACAGTCCAAGTCAAAAAGTTTTTCCTTAGATTTAAATGTAAATTCTTTTAATTTTTGATATGATTATTATAAAATATTTTTTTATATATTAAAAAAGCAAATAACAGGTAACAAAAATAGTAGTAACGTAACTAAAAATCCAGAAAACTAATGTGTTTATTGGCCTCGTGTTATCTGTATTCTTCACTAAGTAACGTATTTTCTTAAGAATAAATTAGGTTTGTTTAATTTTCAGTTCTTATAAAAAAAAGCGGGCTGCAAAATCGAAAGACTTGTACTGCCCCCCTTTAAGACAAGACTCGGGGGTCACTCTCCTCTTTAAATTACGTTTTCAACCTATAATACTATTTGAAATAATTTCGATATATTGAAAGGTCCTTTAGCCTCAACCAGAAATTGTTTAAAATCAATATTCTGTGATTGATTCTATATAGTTTTTAGTTTTAATTTTAAGTTTTAAGTTTAAGCTATACTTATATTAATCCTTAGTAGTTAGTTAGTAATAGAAATGCATGTTGTGCTTGCATCTAGCAGGTTGCAAAGTAGTTGATGTTTCCTTTGTATGCAAATACATATTTACATGCATATTCTTTGTAACCAGTTTTATGAGCCCAAAAAAAATAGAACTTGTATTTTATTATGTTTATACAGGGCATCCCACGGGTTTGTTACACGGAGGGAAAGTATATTAAATATTGACGATAGGATATTTTACTGAAATAAGACATCATTTTATTTTAAATGATAACTAGAATCGCATTTACAGATTTTAAAAGTTCGCCTGCCAAAACCGGGAATCAAACACGTGAAATGTTAATTAATAAAAAACATGTATTTTATGATAACCATCGAAAGGGTAAATCATGAGGATTATTATTTCCTAGATAACATAGCATTTTAAATGAAAGAAAAATCATGGAATTTACCTTTTTTTTATAATTGAACACAAACTACAATAAAAAAAGAAACGGTGCTAGATTTGTATAAGTATCGCTTTTTTTTCACGTATTTATAGTAAGGAAATCATGTATTATTATGTGAGCAGGCACTTTGAAATAATAACATTAGCTGTTGGAACCACGGCAAAGTAAGAGATTTTTTTTCTGAACCAAATTTAAATTTCATGATCTTCCTTTCATTATACTGTTGGAAGCACGGAAAAGTGGTAATTTTCCTGAACAAAATTGTAATTACATGATCTTCCATTCATTGAAAATGCTACGTTAGTTAGGAAAAAATAATTCTCATGATTAAAAATTTCGATGTGTATCAAAAAAAACGTCGTGTTTTATTTTTAAATTGACTACCACTTGAAGCAGGCGATTTTAAAAAAAATCTTTGAATGCAGTACTTTATATTATTGAAAATAAAATGATGTCTTCTTTGAGTAAAATATATAGGATATTTTACTCAAAGAAGACATCATTTTATATACTTTTCCTTCGTGTGACAAACACTTGAGACGCCCTGTACACATAATATAAGTATACAGGGCGTCCCACATTTACAAATTAAACTCAACTCAAAAGGATCAGCTACAAATATGACTGTTTCCAAATGTCATAAAATGCGGAACAGTTCGTAATATTGAGAGCTAGATTTTGAAAGTAGAACACTGCTGTTTTTGTATATGGCCAGGAATCCTGAATACTAAACACGGTGCAGTGACGGCATACCTACATACGGAAAGCGTTACATCTTCAAACTAAATATTTATAGAAATCTATGATATAAATACTCCACCTTGTATAATAGGCGACTGTCCTCCTTTGTTGCTTATTAACCTTAGTTTTTTTGTTTCTTTTTAAAGTGTTACTTTTATTACATCTTTATCATGTCGCATTACATTTATAATTATTAATAAAACAGATTATACAGAGCGGCCGGGGTTCGATTCCCCGACGAGGAAGGACGTTTTTATTAATTATTTTCAAAGTTTCACTTGCTGCTTTCGAATATCCGATCTTGATATGAGATACTAGGGCACTGAATAGAATGCAAAACACCGGTACATATATAAGTATATTTTCATTAAACATTTAAGGGTATTGGTTTCACAAAACCACCATTTTTTTCGAGATATTCTCTCACCGTTCCAATTATAAGAAATGTAACAAAGACACTGTGACGTCTCAGGAAGTTTTTTTAAATATTTCTTTTATATTATGCGTGTGTTGCAACCAACTTACTTTAACATCATCATGTTAAACTCATAGTAAAAATTGTCTTAAGCTAGCTCTGCGGTACAACACATGCTAATACTTGCTTCCGTTTGCGACTTTATGCACGTTAGTTTATTTTTTTGAGAATTTCCCTGTCTGCACACCTAGTCAGATTATGCCGGATCGTTAAAGTATGAATATTTTTACGGAAGGCATGCATACACTCACACTACACAAACACGTACACACTCATTCACACAAATTAAGTAATGATAACTTATTCATTTATAATTTTCATTATTATAGGTATTTATATTTATCGCAAAATGAATTTTAATCTTTGTTGGTATTTCTTTTATTAATTTCTAACCTAAGTTATCGTTTAAATTTTTGAATTTAGTACAAAATGAGTTTCTGTAATTGGCTAAAGTACCATTTGAAAATTTCATTAGATTGATTATATTGTGTAAAACTGCTGTTGAAACTTCTTCATAATAAATAAATCCCACAGGAACCTGACAATTTTCTGAGGTGAAAGTGTTACTATCCTCACCCATATATAATATAAGTAGAATTATAGAGTTAATAAATTAAACTCCATTTATTAAAACTGTTAATAAAAAAATAAAAAAACAGGTTTTAAAATACAGATGAAAAAATTGTAGATCTTCTTTAAAATGATATTCAAATATCCGTGTTCATACGTTGCGGACATAGTGTTAAGAGTCAGACAGGTCGCGGAGTCATAATGAGAAATGTTTTAATTAGTCGAGCCGCGGCGGTGTCCGCTATCGGCAATACATCACCTAAGATCCGTTAACTTGGTTTAACAGTTACGTTTTCAAACAGCGCGTCTGGTAATTTTAAGTGCGGTTCGTAACATCAGCTAGATAGCACTAGATTATGTTATGTTAACATAAAAATAGGGTTTTAATGACTTCTAATATGATTCTTATTGCTTAGACAATTAGACAAAGCAATAAAAATTGAATAAGCTGATGTTTTTATTCATATATATTCAGAAAAAATAAGGAGAAAAAAAGAAATGTATGTCTAAATAAAGATTTTAGAGGAATATGTAAATAGAATATAATAATCTATTAGCGTTTTAACCACATAGATGAAAGCAACTCTATGTGTTAGTGTCGGCAGATGAAATACTTCATGTTTCATGGATTATACCTAAATGGAACATCATTGATGTCCAATTATAAAAAAAATTTGCAGAATCGATTTCTTTGTGATGATGTTCAGTAATGCGGTAATGGTAACAAAAGGTAAACAAACGCGCTATTGACTAGTTCGAAACAAAGAAATACCACTTAGCTCCGCTGAATATACTTAATGTAACAAAATCGACTTTACCTGCGACAATTTGACTATTTATATTTATTATACTCTTATTGCATCATATAGTTCAAAACAGAAAGTCAAATACATAGTTAGCAAGGGTGGGCTTACCTCTATACAGGGTGTTACAAAAATACAAATAAAGCTTGAAGGGCGTTGAAGTACATCATATAAGGAGTCTTCTCTAATTTTCTTAAAATTTTTGCATGAAGTTTTAACTTTTAAAAACAGTTATTTTTAATGATCCTCGAACTAGTGACGTGTCTTAAAATGATCGATATTTTTTTTAATCATTAAAAATAACTGTTTTTATGAAAAGTTAAAACTTCATGCAAATATTTTAAGAAAATAAGAGAAGACTCCTTAAATGATGTAATTCAACGTTCTTCAAGTTTTATTTGTATTTTTATAACACCCTGTATAATAATAATAAATAGAATTATTTCAAATTATTCTCCCGTAATTGTTAGTTACAATAATGTTTACAAATCTAGTGTTAATAAATTATATTCAATTAAAAAATATTGATAAATAAATTAACGACTGGGGGTCACCCCGGCCGTATGCGCGTGCACGAAACTGTAATAATATTATTAGATTCTAAGATGATCACTTACCACACTGGTATAAACGTGTGTAAAATCACAGCGCAGTGGGTGAGTTGCGTAATTATGTGCGCCCGCGCCGCGCCGGCCGACGACGCCGCGCCGCGCCGCTCCGACACCGTCTCGACAGCCGATGCATCATTAGCCTAAGCCTAGTACGGACGACCCACACTCTATATCTCACGTGCCACTTAGAGCCAATGTCTGAATCTTTAAGCTGCTTACAGAATCGGACAGGAAAAGAAGGCATTTATTGCTGATTACTGCTGCTACACATTCATTCAAAAAACTGAAACAATGTTAAAAAACAAAATATACAGGATGTTACAGAATTCCGAAATAAAATTTGTAGGTATGTATTCCGGAATAAAAATTTGTAGGTATCTGAGCGGGGCGCAGGGGCGCCTGGGGGCGAGAGGGGGGTCTGTTTAGGTAGTAGTAATCGTACTCATTTATAGGGTTATCATAGGCAGGTGTAAAACGATATTTTTATTAATTTAATTAGAAAATAAAAGTGGTCTGAAAGGCGTCAAACTTTCGTAGGTAATTCTATACAAGGAACACAACCAAACCCTAAAGTTTTATTTCGGACTTTTGTCACACCCTGTATATATTTAGATACAGACCAAATACTAGATAAACTTTAAAAAAATAGATTTTAGGTTAAATTCTTTGATAACTCAAAACATTTAGAATGCTAATGAGCCCCTTCTTTTCCTATGATTATATGCAACTCAACATGTATTTGTGTAATATATTATATTACCACATTTTTAATTTTTTGTAATAAAACTTGTTAATTTAGGTGGTCATAAGCTAGACTTATATTGGACAACAGTATTTTCTTGTCATTCTCTATACAAAATGAAAACGACAGAATGATGTTAAATTTAGTTTTAAGTTTAGAGAATCCTGCCAGAATCTACACCAATGTTCGTATTTATGCAATACCAACGCGCCACTCTGACAACGTGGCGATAATCGATACATCATTAGCCTAAGCCTAGAACGACGACCCACACCATGCACGTCATATCAAACCTACTGTCCGCATCTTTAAGCTGCATACAGATTATAACACAACTAAGTGATAAAAGAACTCGAGGTTTCTATAAGCTCTTTAAAAACAACTTTAATCACAGATTTTTATGACCGTGTGCTTGTTGCACGGCAAAAATGGTAGACAATCGGAGACCAAAGAAAAACGCTGGTTTTCCGGTGTATAGTTCTACTATCTAGCAAAGCAAGCAGAAGAATAAGAAGTGGAACTTCTTTACGCACGCTTGACTTGGGGGGTAAGCTGGCGAATGCGTTACGCGTTACGAAAAGTGTATTCGGGCGAGGCGAACGGGAGTTGAGTGGAGAAAAAGCAGTGCGTGCGCACGTTTTCTTTCTCTCTTTCTCTTATAGCTAGTAAATGAAATTTGTATATGCACATACATGTATATATTGCACACACTTTGTATTTATATATATACATACAAATGGAGCTAAAGAAATTTCACTTCAGTCGTGTGGTCATAACACTCAGGTTTTTTATTTCATTTATTTTTTGTTGTAAAAACGGCAGTAAGTGTTATCTGTGATTATTGTTCTGTATACTTATGATGTCACACAAAATGCCCGCTATGGGCAGTATGGGCGGATGGACATCGGAAGTTTAGTTAGCTTTTATCATTTTGGTACTTAAGGTTTCATAAACACTACACCAAACTTGTGCTGCTTACAAAAGTTCAAAGTATAATGCCACTTACTTATTAAATCTTTGTTGGCTATCATGTGTACGCGGTTTTAGGCCACCAATGCGGTTAATCGGATTTTATTACCATCAAAAACATTATGTTGATGTAATTTAATATTATAAATGCATTTTTTCCAAACAAATGTTAAATAACATCAAATACTGTGAATAAACAGCTTAAACTAATCTAGAACAATATTCCACTCGATTTGGATACCACAGAAAAAAATACTTAAAGTTCTTGGACCTTACACAGTGACAGGAACCTAGCACCACCAAAGGTTGTGTTATATTATTTTAAACTTTCATTATAGCTATTTTATGTTATTTACGGAATTGCTACCATGTACCTATACTGTTACTCCGTGATCATGGTGATTGCAACAGTGCCGAAATATCGGATACTCGCTAAAAACAAGGTGCATGGTAACAATCCCGTAAATAACATAAATTACTATAAAAGCCTTAGAGCATATACATATCCGTATATGGTCTAAGATAAAAGCTTGTGTAATTAACTGTGTTCTGCTGTAAGGTGTAACTTCCGCAGACGGGCGCTTCAATTCAAGCGCAAATTTCGCCATGCCTTAACGTTTTATATTGGGATTTTATCTAAAGTTTTTTTAAGTTTTGAATTTCTTTCATTATCATCATCAGCCTATTAATGTCCCCACTGCTGGGGCACAGGCCTTCCCTATGGATGGAATAGGGAGATTGGACCATGACCCACCACGCGGGCCCAATGCGGATTGGGCCCGCGTGGATTTCTTTATTATGACATAATTTAATTAATACAATCTGGTGGTTAATGAGGGTAAATAAAAACTCTTATCATCTTGTAACGATGTACATAGGTAACTACGTAGGTTGAACTATCGATTAATATTCAGAAACACCATTGTTAACTACTTGTATGCAATTGGGGCGAGGCTTGGACTGACATGTACACAAGTGTAGTGTGTGTGGTGTCTGCGTGGAACAAATGACTCAACGCCACTCTCAGTTACTAGTAGCTGTCATACCATGTCACGCCGCCCCGCGCCACCCGCATTCTTAAAGACACCCGGCATTTTGTGCCAAAGTTGTATACTTTTTTATTTTTGAAGTTATACTTCTTTAGGCGCGTTATGAAAAAATGATGAGAGTGAAATTTTAAGATGCGCGCGCATCACTGTAACACAAAACTTTTGTGTTTACCGCACATTAAGAAAATCTACCAACAAAATAGAAATAGAATCTCTATTTAGTGGGTGCTAACGACTGCATTGTGAAGGTCTATCAAAAGTATTTATTAATCTGGAACAACGGAACCAAAGCGCGATTCAGGAGACTACAGCGCCATCTCTTGACTATTGGTGTAGTAGAACCAAAAACCACATCTTTATTTTTTGTAATAAAGTAACAGTTATAGGTATTCATATTTATAATATTTATCCACATGTTTCTAGTTTGTATATTCGGAATACGTGTTTGAGTTTCATACAAGTGCAAATCACATATGTTCTAATAAATTATATTCAGTAGCGATTTTAATTGAATATTTTGATTATTTATTTATTTTTTCAAATTAAAACTGAACTTTATTGACTGTGTCCTTTTCCAGACTTTTTATTAATTTATTGTAATTAATTATTTGCATGCAATTAAAAACTAATTTTATACGATGCCAAAGAAGGATAACTTCTCACGCGCCTACATAAGTACACGCACCCATTTTTTTTTTTGTAATAAAGTAACAGTTATAGGTATTCATATTTATAATATTTATCCACATGTTTCTAGTTTGTATATTCGGAATACGTGTTTGAGTTTCATACAAGTGCAAATCACATATGTTCTAATAAATTATATTCAGTAGCGATTTTAATTGAATATTTTGATTATTTATTTATTTTTTCAAATTAAAACTGAACTTTATTGACTGTGTCCTTTTCCAGACTTTTTATTAATTTATTGTAATTAATTATTTGCATGCAATTAAAAACTAATTTTAAACGATGCCAAAGAAGGATAACTTTCACACGCGCCTACATAAGTACACGCACCCATTTTTTTTTATCTGTGTTTCTTAATTGGGTAACGTAGTCTGGCAATATTTGTCATCAGCAGCTAGCTGTCAATGTCAAATACGTAGGTTTGTCAATATAACCTCTATATGTAGCCGGGTCGTCAAGAGAAATAACGGATAAAAAGGCAATCACAGCAGAGAACATTCACAATCCCAGTACGCGGGAGCGGATGCGAAATGCGAATGATTTTTTTGTTTGTATTTTAGGATTGTCAAATTGACATTTGGTTTTTTATTTAGAAAAAGCAAAGGAATCAAGGTTTTTACAGTCATTTGAGTAATATTTTGAAGTAAAATTGTGTCCCTTGAAGATTTAGGGTATTAGGGTATCAATAGTTATTTATTATACAAGAGTGGAAAGTTCCTTTTTAACCGCGTGCTCGATTTGGATGACCGAGCAAGCGAAGGATTCTAAAGTTGAATCACGAGCGCAGCGAGTGATTCTAAATTAGAATCCTGAGCGTCAGCGAGGGAAACAAACGAGCACAAGGTGAAAAATCTTTCCACTCGAGTGCAATACGTAACTTTTCATCCCACCTCAGCGAGGAAATGACAAAATGAAAAAGAAAACAATTTATAATGACAAAATATTTTTATTTCAATTAAAACACATTAAGATAATCTATAAATTGAAGAAAATAATAAGAAGTAGAAAATAATTAAGAAATATTAAATGTAACGTTGCTACAGTTACTTATGTTAAGTTTAATATTTTTGTTAGGTAATGTTATGTTGGTGTTTGTGAATTGTGCGCTGTTTTGTGGTAAACTACTCGTATCAGTAATTTTAAATAGTTGTGCCGATTCATTGGATTCTATTGGCGTAAATGTTGGCGAGAGAGGGCTATTGTTTCCAATCTTATGGGGGCTCATTTTAGATGTAGAAGGGCGAGACCAAGAATCTGACAGAGGTTCTTTCAGCGTTATGGCCTCCACGATACTATTACAAATTTTTGATTTACTTTGGATTGAATCCTCTATGTATCCCTCTACAACCGAATTAGACTTCCAGCCTCCATGGCGCTTAAGCGATAGAAGATCAGCCCCTGATTCGGCCAAAAGTGTGGCTGAGGTTCTTCTAAAACAGTGACCGGTGTATAACGGGGGTTCTAAAAGTCCGAGAAAAGTTGCTATTTCTCGTGGAATACTGCCAATTTTATTCTGACCCATAGGTTGTCGGATACACTTTCCGTTGCGATATTGTAGAAAAAATCGTTCAATTGGGGTGTTAGAAGGACGTAAAGCTTGATATTTCTGAACAATGTTTACATATTCCTTGCGAATAACGAAGTTGCGGTCTTTTTTTGTCTTGGTATTTAGTACATTAATTAATAGCAATTCATCAGAATTATGAGAATATTTTGATACGTTATTGACATTAAGTAGTGTAAGTTCATTTGTTCGACATGCTCCGGTTATACCAATAATAAGAACAACCTGTAACAAAAGAAGTATTTATAATCGTAAATAAATTAATCAAATTAAAAATATTGTAAGTACTATGTACAATTTTATCAACAACAAAAAATTACACGTATTGACTTACTTTTGCCGCTAAATATACGGAATCAGGTGCTTCATTAATAAACTTTGCAATTTCAGATGCTGTGAAAACCTTCGATTTTTTTGGTTTATAACCAGATGAGGCTCTTTTTAAAAATGCCACTAATTTATGATAGGTGTCGATATGAACGTCTTTCTTCATCTTAATTGTTAATTTTAGCATTGAATACGTACTCCATAGCGTGCTTGCTTTCTTGGTCTCAGATAATTCTATAAAATATGCCAGCAAAACGTTTTCGGAGAAAGTTTTTGCTCCTTTAGCTAGTCGCCACATGTTAAATATATCGTACTGTTTCAAATACTTCTCTCGTGATTGCTGAGGGAGAAGGCTCATTTGCGCATTATTAACTGTTTCAGTTAACTCAGTTGGCGTTAGATAAACTTCATCGTCGCTAATGTCACTCATTTTAGTTGATTTTTTTGTACAGTTTTTAGGTTATGTTAATTATATTAAGCAATAAAACGTGAAAAACTAGAATGGCGCGAAGCACGCAAATAAAACAAAGAAACCAAGAAGGTTCCAAATTTAAATTTTTTCACAATTTAAAAAGTTCTAATCATAAATTTGGCACCATAGAGGTTACATTAAATAGGTTTAATGACGTTTTGAATTTACAATTATATTGAGTACTCATTATATGTGATGTTCTAAATTCAAATCTACTTTGCCGCTCAAGCGAATAAAATAGAATTTTTCAGCCAGATTTCGAAGCGCAAAATTACACTTTCCGAGGTGGTGGGATGAAAATAATATTAATCATTATATAACTTCTTTCCACGATTCACTTAAAATAAGGCAAAAGTAGTTATATGTAGCAAATAATTTTGGCTTTATTTTGAGACCAAATTCAACTGTATACAAGTTTAGCATTTTTTCTATGAAAAGTGCCGGGTCTCCTCTAATTTAGGTAGTAGGTATTTTTCGGTCTTATATTCTAAACAGTGACGTTGATCTAAGCGGATAGTGATCTTATATGGCTATTACATCTATATGGGTCAGAACTGAAAATCAGCGATTTACTCTAGGAGTAAATGTTACGCTGAGTTTTCGCCCATTCGCATCGGTGCTGCACACGAAAATATCAGTATAGTTGTATAAATATAATTTGTTGCATGTTTTAAAGGATTTATATAATTGAAAAATTTGTCTTCAATTTTGTATGTGTGCATGTTGGTGTGAATAAAGTTTTATCTATCTATCTTACATTTTTGTTTTGGTCAATTTGTCCCTGTATATAATATAATAATTTTTTTTTTTCAAAAATTTATTATTAGGTACACCACGGAGGTTAGAGAGAAGGAGAATAGAACGATCGCTGTAGAAAATAGTGTCCCAGAAATATGGACAAAATAAGTGAAGCGCTGCGATCGCTAAGTTGTCACAATAAAAGCGGGCTGTTGTGCGCTAATTTGAAATTTGTACATTATTCAACCAACTTCATCTACTTGTACTCATAAACAGCTAACTTCACAGATACTACTAACCGACGGCTGGTGGCAAAAAAATGAACTATAAATTCTACATCAGGGACAAGCGGGCTAATGCTTTAGCACGCAGGGATCGATCTCCTTCTCTCTAACCTCCATGAGGTACACTAGACCTTTCTCTTTCTCATACTTCTTGGTACCTATATTAATTTGAACTTTGGACACACTTGTTCCTTATATTCAACAAATTTGACAGACAAAGTTGAAATTCATTTCAGGGCACTAGCGTAGAGCCGGCATTAGACACTTTTTTGTGAATTCTGGTGCATCTGGTCCTTAACACAGAACACAGAAGAGGTTAGAAAGGCCTTGTGAGCGTGGCAGGCACCACAGTTATGTGTGAGCAAATGCTCATAACTTGACAAAAACTTGGTTCTGAATTCTGAATGCTCTCGGGTATGAGCGATGATTGGTTCCATTGTTTGTTGTCGCATCGTTTGATTGGCTATTATCTGTTATGTGCAAGTGTAGTGAGGGCGAGCCGGCGACATCGGTTCCCATACAAACTGTTTATGATCACCTCTTTCTATGTTTTGTGATTCTTAATATATTACAATTTTAAAAATATGTAGACAAACCATTTTTTCATCTACTTGTCTAAGAATAGCTTTATAAAGAGCTCGTTACTCGTTTTCGGGTGCATGAGTCAGCCCGATATCTCGATTAAACATAACATTGTCATTATTATTGACATTGGAGACTGGCATAACTCGAGCATGAGCTAACAAGTTGGCAACAAGGACCGATTGATCAGAATAACTTATCAAACAATCACGACAATACAACCTATCTATACAATGAAATTCCTCTGGTGAGCTAATAAAATAATTATTTGTGTTCGTAATAATAAAAAATAGAGCAAGATAAAGTTTTAAGAGAAGCCTTTTGAGCGCCCGTCTGACGAAGTAATGTCCACGGGTTTGAAGAAATAACACAACCTTATGGTGGTGTTAATTCAAATAAATTTTATGTTATTTATTTTAATGATTTTTTATTCTAATGATTTAATGCATTCTCATACAATTTCTGCACTATTTGACAAGCTTCAATACTAATTCTTTTGTGTAATGTCGTTAAAATAAGTTGAAAGTAAAAGTTTTTAAGGTAAATTTTATGTCATTCTTTTTAGTGAATATAAATAAACGCTTGTTTAAAAATTTTTGTTTACTTTGAATTGTTATATCACAAAACACGCTCTTATTTTTTGATTCAAAATATTTTTGTTATTCCTTATTTTGATATTATATCGAAAAAGTTTTTTCCCCTTTATAATGTGTTCTCTTCCTTTTGAAATGGGTGTAATCCTGTTCTGATTTTTTATTTTAGATTTTCTACCATTTTCAAGCTCTGGCCTTATAAATAAATATATGAAACACGCATCTCTCTATTTTAGACCCTTTAACTGGTACTCCGATTGTAGAGAAATTAAACTTATTTTTTACTGTTTTTTGGAAACTAACTGCGGCTTTTAGTTTTTAAAGATTTTTTTTCCCTACCATTTAGCCACAGCAACGCGAGGCTAAATGGCGAAAAGGATATAGCTAGTTGTCCCTAGCCTACCTGTAAAAAATCTTATGCGGCATTAGTCGAGATCGGTATTATCATTGTCGGCATGTTTGTAAATTCGACGAGGTCACGTGTCATTTATTGAGATTTGCATTCGAGTTTACTCGCCGGCGGCGGCAGTAGGAAGTGTTGTGTCACTGTCCTTGAAGGCACTTTCGTACTTAATTGGTTAAAAAATTAAATTAACAGCATTTAAAATTCAATGAGACACACAGAAGAACAGAAAATGAAATGCTCTTTGATTTTTGAAAAAAAAATGATTTTTATGAGTTTTTAACAGTTTTATAAATTTATATACAGGGTGTAAAAAAAACCTTTAACGAAGTCGAAGTATTTTCGTATTTTTAACGAAGTCCAAGGCCACTATTTTCCACATCATGACGAGCATTTTTTTCTTCTGGACCATACCTAGGAAATTTATGGTTATGGTGATATTGAAGGTGAAAGTCACAATTTATTTTTAAGATTTTTACAAAAACATTACTTACAAACTTTTTTATCGACGCACCTACACACACGTACACACATAGGCACATTGTTTGCGTAGCGCCACAGTAGCGTGCCGCGCTAAACATTGCGTACTGGAAAAAAATAATGATTTTATTAACTTAAAAATACAAATGTTTTCCACGTATAACATTTTGTAATATTACATGTTTGGGTGTACATAATACGTAGTTTTAGTCTTTGTCATAGGTTTTTTACAACCTGTATTTATATATTTATTTATTCAATGCATATCACATTCACAGGAATAAGGTGTTATCCGTGCGGTGACGGAGAAAGAATACAACTCACCGCCCCTTTTCTTCCGTCGTCGTAAGAAGCGACTAAGGGATGTCGGAGCTTCCATCCGCTCTTCTGGTGGTAGGGTGCCTAACACCCGCCTGGTTTGTTACCACCGTGCGCATGGTGAAAAACCCGTGAAGTGCTTCTCGCGCGTTTCGGGGTCAGCCAGCGTACAACCAGAGCTCGAGTGGAAGTTGTCGCGAAGGATTCGGTCCAGGGGAGGCATCCGTGAAACCGATGCTGGGAGGACTGCATCGACCCGTCGGCCAGGGAGACCCGTAGAAACGGCTGTCCCGCTGGCCGCCCGTGGCACAGTACAGGGCCCAAGCGTTCCTAACCAGTTCGCGAGGCTGCCCCATCATGTCACGCATAATCTCGGGGTGGACCGTCGCTCGTGCCGGTTGGTGACCGGGGCGTGGGGTCCCGGCGGCCACTCCCGGGGGGGGTGCGGGGGCCCTTCCGTCCGGCGGGTCGGCGCATCTCCACTGCAGGCAGTCAATCGGGAAGACAAACCCCCCTTATTTGCCCGGACTCTTCGCGACGGCGTCCGCTCGTTTTCGCGTCTCTTTTTTTTTCACTTCCACCATGGCAGCCTCAATAACAAAGTTTGGACGTACAGCGGTGCACACCCCCACGCCTTCAACGCTGTTTGAGGTCGAGTTATGCAACATACGCGGACTCCACTCTAACCTCAACGCTGTCCAGCACCATCTCGAGACAGCACGGCCAGCATTGTTGTTCCTGACGGAGACACAAATACTTCCGCCTGCTGACACAGGCTACCTTAATTATCCCGGCTACGTGCTTGAAGAGTCCTTCAAAGCGAAAGCCGGTGTATGCCTGTATGTTCGGGCGGATGTTTGTTGTCGCCGTCTCCGCTGCTTGGAAGATCCCTCCTTCTCCTTGCTGGGGGTACACGTCGACTCTGCCCCCCGGGCCAGAGTCTACGTGTGCCTCTTCAGATCCCACACCGGCGATGTTGAGACAACTCGACTTTTTGAACACCTTAGTCGGGCAGCAGATGACGCGCAGGAGCGATTTCCCAATGCAGAATTGGTGTTTTTGGGGGACTTTAATGCTCACCACAATTTGTGGTTAAGTTCTTCCAAAACTGACCATGCAGGGATCTCTGCTCACACATTCGCTCTCACGCATGACTTGAAGCAACTGGTTGATCAGCTCAGGATCCCAGATATTCCAAGTCAAGCGCCTTCTTTACTGGACCTTCTGCTCACGACCCATCCACAGGGCTATCAGGTTGTGGTAAGAGCCCCCCTGGGCTCGTCCGACCACTGCCTGATATCTGCCAAAGCACCACAGGCCAAGCCTCCGCGTCCAGCAGTGGTCAAGCGCCGTATCTGGCATTATGGGTCGGCAGATTGGGACGGTATGCGTGATTACTTTGCGTCCGTCCCTTGGAAGCAGCGCTGCTTCAGTGACAGGGACCTATCGGGCAGTGCCGTTGCCATTACTGAGGAGATCATAATGGGTATGGAATACTATATTCCTCATACTGATTTCATCAGTAAGGGCACACGTAACCTCTGGTTCAATCACGACTGTGCTGAAGCTGCTTCGCGTAAGCAAGCGGCATATCGTGCTTGGATCAGAGGCCGCGCTCTCAAGGATCCCGGGGTCGATTCACTCAAAGCAGCCTACAATTCTGCTTCCAAGGCCTGTAAGAAGGCTTACATCAGAGCGGATGCCCAGCGTGTTGCACGTGTTGGCCAGGAACTTATAACGCATCCTGCGGGCTCCCGTAGCTACTGGCGTTTGGCCAAGGCCGTGCAAAAAAACTTCTGCCAGCCCTCGCTGCCACCTCTGAGATGCCCAGACGGAACACTAGCACATAAGCCGCAGGAGAAAGCCGATTTACTGGCAAAACTCTTTGCGGCTAACTCCCGAATCGATGATTGCAATGCACTGCCACCATCATTACCTCACTGTGGCACAACGATGCCTGATATTAAAATCAGGCAGCGTGAGGTTCGTGCCGAATTGCAATCACTCGCTAGTGGACCTGATGGCATCCCAGCAGTAGTACTTAAAAAATGTGCAGCGGAATTGTCTCCCGTGCTTACGCGCTTGTACCAATGCTCGTATTCTTTGGGGCGTGTGCCGGAGACTTGGAGAGATGCTAACGTGCAACCGGTGCCCAAAAAAGGGGATCATCGCTCAGACCCGGCAAACTATCGGCCAATAGCAGTCACCTCAGTTTTATGTAAAGTTCTAGAAAAGGTCCTTAATAACCATCTGACCCGCTACCTAGAGGATCACTCCCTGATTAATGATCGTCAATATGGATTTAGACCGAAACGATCGACGGGTGATCTTCTAGCGTACTTAACTCATATCTGGGGTGAGGCTATCGACAAGCGTGGCGAGTCGTTGGCTATCAGCCTTGACATTGCCAAGGCGTTCGACAGGGTCTGGCACAAAAGCCTTCTCTCCAAGCTTCCGGCATACGGTCTGCCAGCCCAGTTCTGTTCTTGGGTAGCTGACTTCCTGCATGAGCGTAGAATTCGTGTCCTTACGGATGGTAGCAGTTCGCGGTTCATGTCAGTGAATGCCGGCGTTCCCCAGGGCTCCGTCCTATCCCCCACTCTCTTTCTGCTGCATATCAATGACTTGATTCCTCTTGGGAATATTCATTGCTATGCGGACGATAGTACAGTGCATGCGGGGTATCTCGGACAAGCAGCGGCTGGGCAGGCAGTAACCAGGGAGAAACGGGAAAATCTTGTCATTGAACTCAATCAGGCTTTGGACCACATTTCCGAATGGGGTACCAGGAACTTGGTTGGGTTCAATGCCAAGAAAACTCAGGCTTGCGCTTTCACGGCAAAAACATCGCAATTCCTTCCCCTTCCATCTCTTCAGGGCACAACACTACCGCTGCAGAGCAACATTTCCATGCTCGGTATGGAAGTTCGCTCAGACCTGAATCCAAAGGACTACATCGAAACCGTGATCAAAACAGCTTCACGCAAACTCGGAGTCCTGAACAAGGTGCGGCGTTTTTTCACGTCCGATCAACTGTGCTTGTTGTACAAAACGCAAGTGCGGTCCTGCGTGGAATATTGTTCGCACCTCTGGGATGGCTCCGCCAAGTACTTGCTCGATGCTTTGGGTAGGTTACAGCGGCGCGCGATCCGCATCATAGGCGATGAGGAGGTGACTAAACACCTTGAGCCTCTTCAATTACGCCGTGACGTGGCGTCACTAAGCGCGTTCTATCGTTTGTACCACGGCGAGTGTTCTGAGGAGTTATTCTCTCTTATCCCACCTTCCCCTTTCCTTCAGAGGACCACGCGCGCTGGCCTACGTTGTCACCGTCTTACTGTAGCCACAATTCCAACGCGTACAAAGAAATTTGGTGACTCATTTCTTAGTCGCACTATCCGTAAATGGAATGCTCTGCCCGCTCACGTGTTCCCTCCCTCTTACAACCTGGGATCCTTTAAAAGAGGCGTGAAGAAGAAGCAACATGCAGGCCGGCAGGCTGAGGATGGCTGGTGTGGCAGGTAGAAAAAAAAAAAAGGTAGTACAGAAAAATACAGTAACCATGTGACGCCCTGCAAGGGCACAGCGACTTTGGAGGGTTATTATATATACTATTTAAAATACATTATCATACAATTGCACAATATAAATTACAAATTAACTTTCACTAATTCTACACACACATTGGTGTCAATTCTAGCGTGACTCTCAAAACACAAGCCCAAATCCGACTACAGTGTATCCTTGTCATTCTCAATACAGAATGAAAAGGAGAGCCTGATGCTATACTAATTCAATCCTAAGTTTAGAGAATCATGCCAGAATCGACACCATTAATTCATTATAAAATATTATTTATTCATCATCATCCTATTATCTGATGTCTGATGGGTTAGGGAGATTGGGCCATGACCTACCACGCGGGCCCAGTGCGGGTTGGTGGGTGCTAACGACTGCAGATGCAGCCGGCCTCAACGGCTTAACGTGCCTTCCGATGCACGGAGGAGCTCGAGATAGTAAATTTTTGGTCACCCATCCTATGACCGACCATTGCGAAAGTTGCTCAACTTCAACGACCGCAGCCGAATGCGCTAACCACTGGCGCCATCGAGCTCCTAAATATAATTATTGAAATACATTATTAATAAATTAATTCTGAAGAGTCTGAAGCATTACGCTTTTGCATGGTGCTTCAAATTACTTAACTACATACACTATCATGTATTATCAGTACTCACTGTCCTATGGAACTAATGGCGCATAATTTAAAAGGGTAATTATATACTTGTTTCTTAGGTTTTCACGCACATCACTCATTAAATAAAACTAGTTTTTACGGGTTAATGCACGAAACTTTATTTATTTATTGACGTTTTGTAGCCTTTACAGGCTTCGTCGTCAGAATAAAACTTTTATTTAATTTGTCGAGCTACCTTCGAAAGACTTTTATTGCGCGTTTGGTTATTTCATTGTTCGATTTTTAAGTTTTATAGTCTATGTATGAATTTATTATTTAATTTACTTAATAAAGTATTTTATTTCAAATTCTTTTTTGTAATTTTGAGTTTATTTATTTGACCCTAACTACCGTAAACTACCACTTCCAAAATTGGGAGACCTTTCTGAGAAGAACCGGCGAAACAAACTCAAGAGAGGCTTTCTATCTCCTTCTTATGTTAAATTATGTAAACAAAAAGAACTAATAGTATCTGATGGTCTTGCAGTGTGTGCTCGGGGTTGGGATTTTATCTCCTGTATAATAGGTTCCCAAGCTGGCGGTATATACCAACCATCTTCCCTATTGAAATTTGGATATTTTTTAATCTCAATAGCCTCGCGCATCATTCGAGGAACGAACCGCCGCTCAGCTGCAAGGATCTGTGGTCTATCAAATCTAATGTAATGGTTTGGTCCCCCTAATGCATGTTCACACACTGCTATGCACAGGGTAATTATATCAGTATCAGTTGTTTCAAGGGACTACTGGGACATATCCCACCTGTCCCATCATAGGACTGGGTCAATTAAAGTAGTGGGATAGGTACAATATTATTCGCATACCCATCAATGACTGAACATAGAAACCAATCAGTCCTAAAGCAGACAAGGGTCCTAATATACGTGAACAAACAGTAATCAGTAACGTTGTTCATGCTAAATGAACCAATAGCGAATTCGGATAGTTTGCGAGTGCAAAATGTCATTGTCAAATGTGTACTGATTTTTAGTTCTCGTTACGTCCGCTGTGGCGCTGCTGTACAAGTTTTCATACAAAATTTGACAATGACATTTTGCACTCGCAAACTATTCGAATTCGATATTGGTTCGTGCTACGAGCACTGTATATCTACGAGTTATTATATAAGGGTTTTGTTCACGAACTAAATAATGATAAGCAAAAAGGATGCACTTATATTCTACAGGAACCAACCTTATTTCTATATCTACGTGTTACTTTATAGAGGTTTTGTTCAAGAATTAAAGAATGACATAATAGTATAAGCCCGGTTCCGTATAACAGAGCGTCGGAAGGACACGTTCTGAATGCACACGAGTTTCCCAGATGCTATCAAAGGTTTCACTCGAGCTGTGTCCGCGCAGATCTGTGCAGCTTTCTACCGAAGCGTGTCTAGAAAAATAACTGGCTCGCTTTTCGGTTGCCCAATATGAGTCTACGACCCGTCTGATGTTTATTATTCACACGTTGAGTGTTGCCATACTCGGTGTTTTTGAGTCTAGTTTCATTTATTGTGTTTTTGAGAATACAATATACAATACACTACATCACCACACTTACAAAACACTGTGTCAGTACTTCGTCAATTTGAGAAGTTACTAAGAGTACCTACGGAATAAACATATAAAATCAGTTAGATGCTGTTTTTTTTCTTTTTGGGACTTTTGGACCAAAATGTCCACACCAGCCCCATAGTTAGATACTGTTAAGACAATAAATAAAAGAAAAGATAAATAAATAAGTGAAAAGGGAGATTTTCACAAATATCCTAAAATTTTCGACGAATTCGACGACCTCCGTGGCTGAGTGGTTTGTTGTAGTGGTTTCATGGTGTCACCGACTCGAGAGGACCCGGGTTCGAATCCCGGTGGAAACAGATGTTTGTGTGATGAATACGAGCATTTGTACTCCAGTCATGGATATTTAATATGTATTTATATATACTATATACTTATATATGTACAGTATATGTATTCTATCCGTAACCTTAGTATCCCATAACAAGCCTTTCAGTGCTTACTTTGGGGCTAGGCTAATTGGTGTGAGTGTTGGAAATATTTATTATTATTAAAAAACTTAAAAAAATATGTAGAGATACGGTTAGCTGTACGTGCTCCTTTCATGTCTCAATCACTTTATGTTTATGAAAGTAACAATATAAAAACTAAACTAAATTGTAATTGTTTTACGTACCTACCTAACCGTTTTTATAAAACTATGCTGTTTCTTTCGCATGCTCAGTCTTCTTGACAGCTAAAAGAAGTCCTACATTGGTGAGCAAAACAATGTAGGATTATTCAAAAGAGTTGTTTTTTTTTACTTTCAGAATATTTTATTTCAAGTATAGTAAGTAAGCAGCCTAAATAACCTATGAGCTCTCACCAAAACATCAAAACTCACGGAGCAGCTCGAGATAAAAGAATCTGGAACAGCGGCTCGGGTTTCAGTGATCTAATGTGTACAAAACGCTTAACCCAAACAATACATTGCATCTTCAAACAAAACTGGACCGCGAACGACTGCGTTATGTAACAAATAACATGTAAGTTACAGCTGGCCTTCAACATACTAAAAAGAGAGACTTACTTAATATTCCCAGAAAAATGTGCATGGAAAATTTGAGCTAACTCACATAAACATGTTTGTAAACAAACAGACCATATTTAACAAACAATGAGTAGGTATTTACTCTCTGAGTGTTACACAATGCTGAACTAATTATGTGTTATAATAATGACTATTAACTTTCTATAACAATCTGTTGTGCTTTACCCGTTGACTGTTAATTTGATATTTAACTCATTTAGACAAGGATTATAAGCACAAACTTTTTTGGTGTACATTATCATCAAGTCATTTGGATATCAAAAACTTACGAAAGTTAATTAAAAAAATGATTGGGTGTAGAAAGAGAATTTTGCGTCCATCCCGCGTTGTGTTCAATCCCATTTTTTTTATAAGAATGTTTTAGTTTACGTTACGGATACTTTAAAAATTCGTCTGAGTTTAACACCGGCTACAATGTACATAAATTTGTTATCCAACAGCAATGATTCAAATGATGCGTCAACGTAATATGTCGCGCAATTTAAATGTGTTTTATTGTCATAACGCGGTCTACTTTCATACGATCTCGACGGTACCGAGATAAGGAACTGGATTCTTCGGAAATCGGAAGTGGTAAGAAGATGCTTAGTGATGTAATGTAGATTTTTCTTACCACCGCGGTAGTGTTGTGTTGCAATATGTGTGATTATCTTTTTTATTGTGAACTATTATTTTAATTGTACCTTAGCTTACTTAACAGATAGTAGAGTTTAAGACAGGTAGGGCATAGCGGATTTTCTGCTCGAATTGGAACGCCCTTCTGGGTAACCTTCAACTTACAGAAGATCACAGTAAAATAACACTAGATTTTGTAGGTGTTTCTGTCGGAGAGTAAAGTTCCAGGGCTCCACAAGGTAGGGGATTAGTCCAGGTTTAAACCTAGGACTATCACAAGCGTGATGCGTGGCTATCCACAACCGTGTGTTTTTGTCGAAATTGTTTACCACGTACGACAAAACTGTGGAATATATTGTTGCCAGCAGTGTTTCCGGACCAATACGACGCAAAAACCTTCAAAAAAAGAGCGTACTCCTTCCTTAAAGGTCGGCATCGCATTTGTGATACTCCTGGTGTTGCAAGTGTGCATGGACGACGGTGATCACTTATCATCAGGTGAGCCGTCTGCTCGTATGCCCCCTATAACATAAAAAAAAAACAAGCCGCTTGGAGATCTCATCATTGAGGTCGTCAACCCAGTAATCCCGAAAACGCTATTAACCAACAAGCATTTGACCTAACTAAGTAACTAGTGCACAACTTTGCTGTGCTTCGGTATAAACCACAGTTTTTAACGGATTTAAGAAAAAGCATGTTTTCAATTCGACTGTATGGTTTTTTGTTTGTTTGTTAGGCAATTTCTCCGTCAATTTGTTCGGGGGTTATTACGTCGACCCTCCCTCCTTCTATCGCTTATATCATTTCAGGTATAATTTAAACGAGCTTTTTATAGAAGTGAATATAAACTATTTTAACAAAAATAAAACCTTCATCAAAATAAAACATTTGCAGTCGGTGCCATTCATGTTGAATGATCTGAGCTTCGATCAACAATTCTATAGATAACGGGTCAGCGCGTAAAATCCGTTTTGGTCGCCTAATATAGTCTCACTGAGACTCTGGGAGATCTTATTTTAAATTAGTTCGCTAAATACAAAAAGAAGTAACTCACAAAAAGAAATTTTATTTTGTGGGACATAAGGTTGATTTCACATTTTCCTTGTTTGACCTTTATCGTTTTTTTCCAAGTATCAGATATAATTTATAAAAGGAACAAGAGTTAATTTTATGACATAAAAGGTCGTATGTGCGAAATGACATTTTGCTATTTATAACCTTATTCCTTTGTGAGATTTATTGTTGTTATAAGGTTCAACTTAAACTGTTTTAAAATATTTAACTTTAAATCTAAAGAAAAGTTTACTAGAAAAAAATCCACGCGGACCAGGCAGCGGACTTGACTTTTTTTTTCTAGTAAACTTTTCTTTAGATTTAAACATCTAGCAGTTAAATGCTTTAAAATAAATAAAAACATATATTTTTTTGTTCATTGGGAATCGAATGTAACTGCATAAGTTAAAACACACGCGGGCAGTTTTTAAGATTTGATTTATTTGCAACCCGCTATCAATAGAAATGATGATCGAAGAATCTGAGTTACTATTTGCTGCTTGGGTTTGGTATGACACCCATACCCAATGTTGATTTGACATTAAATATAATGTAGATAAATATATAAATAAAAAAAAAAATATTTCCAACACTCACACCAATTAGCCTAGCCCCAAAGTAAGCACTGTAAGGCTTGTTATGGGATACTAAGGTTACGGATAGAATATATATACTGTACATATATAAGTATATTTATATAGAAATACATATTTAACATCCATGACTAGAGTACAAATGCTCGTATTCATCACACAAACATCTGTCCCCACCGGGATTCGAACCCGGGGCTTCTCGAGACGGCGACATCATGAAACCCGGCGTACAAACTACGGCGTGGCCCCGTCAAAAAGATAAAAGTGCATAGGTAATATATTTCTTTTAATGGTTTTGTTTTTATGAAGTCATTTTTTTATTTTTGTCAATTGTTTTCAAGTTTGTATTATAAAAAGGTCCTTTTTTGGATAGTTAACAATCCTTCGCGATCACAATTTACAAACGTGACTTCTTTATATATAAAACTCAAAGGTGACTGACTGACTGACATAGTGATCTATCAACGCACAGCCCAAACCACTGGACGGATCGGGCTGAAATTTGGCATGCAGGTAGATGTTATGAGGTCCGCTAAGAAAGGATTTTGATTAATTCTACCCCGAAGCGAAGCGAGGGCGGGCCACTAGTTCTTATATAAAGTAGTATGATAAATTACCATATCCTAATGTTAATGGGTGTAACAGAAAATAACACACGTATTATTTATCTACCTAATGGATGATAGTTTATATAACGAACATCACCTTCACAACGCTTCTCTAAATCGAGACTGAGTTCTTGAAACCGTAGCACTTAATGAAACACATTACGCACCATTGTCACTTAATCACCTGAGTGTCAAACTTAACACGCGAGTGTAAAGCTTGCAGTGTCAACTATTGTCCTCAATGCATTAGCAACTTTACTACAGCCTTGCCTTTTGATATACATTGTGCCAATAAGTAACGTTTTAACGTTTCAGGGTTGTCCGTAAACAATACCGATTTATTTTATTAGGTCATCTAAATAATAATCATTGTGTGAATTAAAGAAATATACTTCTTTAATTCACACAACAAAAATATTTAGAAGTATATTTTCTGAAGAATTATATTTCTTTAATTCACATACGGTTATTTAGTATGTCATAAAAGCAGAAAACAAATATAATTACTAAAATATCATATTAATATTTGTTTCTTAGGTTTTCACGCACATCACTCATTAAATAAAACTAGTTTTTACGGGTTAATGCACGAAACTTTACGAAAGTTTTATTCTGACGACGAAGCCTGTAAAGGCTACGAAACGTCAATAAATAAATAAAGTTTCGTGCATTAACCCGTAAAAACTAGTTTTATTTATCATATTAATAGTCATTCATTACTGATTGACACCACATTATACACTCTGGCAGGTTGTTAGTTCATCTGTGGCGTAGACATCAATATGCCCCACATATAACTAACATGGAGGAAATAATCACTCGCTTCCTCAAGAGATAGCGCTACCTGCGCTGCGATCACAATAGTATGGAAACCTACATCGCGCAAGTGAATTTCGAGGCTAACACTCAATATATATAATGCCCGACCAACAACAGTCAGGCTGCGGCCTCCGAGCTACCATCAGCTCTGAGGAAGGTCTTCCCCATTGTCCTTCCTGCATAGCGTCTGTCTGTTCTGTACCTGTAATAGTTTATTTTAAATGTAAAAAGGATGAAAAATAAATCACTAACCGCGAGCTAGTAAGTAAGCAACATTATATGTGCCTGCCTGGCCCGACCGAAGCAAAAAAATTTGTAATTTAATTTAATTCGTAAAGACACATATAGTTGTCTTATTTTTGCATATAGATCAAAAAGGGATAAATATATGTTGCTATGAACAGCGTGCCCACCACTATACAAACGTGGATACCTTGTGGAACTGTGGATATCTTGGTTACCTTTACGATACCGAATCGAAAAGGGATTTAATAGCAAATGAAACCTACCAACACGCTTCTTATACTTTTTGGTTGGGCAATAGTTTCTTTGGAAGACCTTCAGTTATTTTTTGTCTATGGTACTGTACGGTCAAACGTCTTAGCATTACTTCTATGCTTTTGATCTTGTTCTGAACCTGATTCCATCCACTATCCTATGGAGATCTGAAATGTGTACAAATCTACAGAAACACAACACCACCAAAAACTTATGTTGTACCAACTATGATCTTTTGCAAGGTAGAGGAAACTTCCTCTCCTTTCTATTTTTTCATTTTGATTTTGTGATTACCTGTTTTGATGACTGACTTGCTATGGGAAAGTTAATTTTTTAGTTAAAAATATTTTTTTACTTACATTTCGGTGGAAAATATAGTGAAAAAACTGCGTGAGCTTTAGCAGAGCAACGGCCAGCAATATAGCACTGTGTGACAGTCAAACAGTTATGCAAAAGCACGTATTTCCAAATCTAAACTGAGATTCACTTAGATAAAAAATTAAATTACATTATATTTCGGTAATAATACTTTGCGACTGACGCGTGACAACCCTGCTCCTACGGCATTACGACAAACGATTGGTATTCGAGATCTAGATTTCGTGAAAGGTAAGATAACTAGTATTATAGAATTTGAATATAAGATTGTGTTCCTAGAATTACTTCTGAGGAGCTTGATGGCGCAAGTGGTTAGCGCGTTCGGCTGCGATCGTTGAAATTAAGCAACTTTCGCAGTGGTCGGTCATTGGATGGGTGACCAAAAATTTACTATCTCGAGCTTCTCCGTGCTTCGGAAGGCACACTAAGCCGTTGGTCCCGGCTGCATCTGCAGTCGTTAGAACCCGCCAATCCGCACTAGGCCCGCGTGGTGGGTCATTGCCCAATCTCCCTATTCAATCCATAGGGAAGGCCTGTGCCCCAGCAGTGGGGACATTAATAGGCTGCTGATGATGAATTACTTTTGTTGAGAAAATTATAATAGCCCATATTATTATTTAAAAGATTTCCAAATCGAAGTACAACAGTTATTTTTTTTTTCGTTTATTTAGGAAAACAAACAACTGTACAATAAATATTGATAGCAAAGAAATTGTTATAAACTTACTAATTGTACAATCAACACCGTTATCCTTAGTTTATTTATAAAAAAGAAAACATCTCAAAAATATAAAAATAACTAAAAAGTATTTATGCAAATAGTGTAATTTAAGTGCATATTATTCTTCTTTATACTTTCCTTCCCTTCAAACCAAGCATTCAAATGCATTATACATTTCAATACTTAGCTTAAAAAAAAATAACAATAATTATTTTAGGGCACCAAATCCAGCGATGAAACCATGAATTCACGAGACAAGTAAGTAGCTACCAAATAAAATTTCATACATTATATTTACATAGGCTTCTAAGTTTTGTAATAACTTCCTTTTTAAATGAGCGCGGTGATAGGCAAATAATATCGAGATTGTACAGGCAGTCATTGTATAGGGACGCTATTTTGTGAAGTGGTGCACGTTTTCCTGCATTAGTCCTTGTGTATTTGATATGTTATGACAGCCTTTTTATTTATTGTTTTTCGGAAGTAGCAATGGGAAGTTTTCAGTTAAATCAATTTCAAATTTAATTAATTATGTTCCATCGTCCATCATTAAACAATACACTGTAATATCATCCGCTCCGATTAGTGCGAGCGTCGATGAATCAGCCATGTGATCATCATACTTGTCACGTAAATGAAAGCGTGCCTTCATCCGTTCACCAACACTCATAGCCACAATCGCCGATGACTGAATGGATGGAGCCACTATTATCTTTAAGGAGTCAATTCTAATGTGAACAATAAACAATTTGGAACAATACGAACATTTATAATGCAGTTATGGAACGGAAGGAAAACCACATTAAATAAAATGGAACACGGATAAAGTATTTCTGTCTTTAGAAAACCATCATGTTTGTTTTGGATTTATCACTCACTAGAGGCCCGCCCTCGCTTCGCTTCGGTGTAGAGCTGAAGTGTAGACTACAGTTTTTGTTCTCAAGGTTGTTTTATACACAATGACATTCATCTATGATCCTTCTTATACCTGCATGCAAAGTCTCAGCTCGATCGGTTTAAAATTGACAAAGTTTCATACAAAGTTTCATTCCCTTTTTTATCCCCTTGGGGGTAGAATTGATCAAAATCCTTTCTTAACGGATGCCTACGTCATAACATCTACCTGCATGCCAAATTTCAGCCCGATCCGTCCAGTGGTTTGGGCTGTGCGTTGATAGATCACTATGTCAGTCAGTCACCTTTGAGTTTTATATATATAGATGCTCGTAGTAACTACCGACAGTGCTATTCTGTAAAAAAACTCACTTGTCACCGCGGAAATCGCCGGCGTGATTTGAAATTCGTTTGAAATTAATGTTCCTATTTTTTATCACACGGTAGATTTCGAGGTGAAAAGTGAGTTTGTTCCTACATGGTACTTGCTAGGAGTACTGTACCCTTAGCACGAACCAATATCGAATTCGAATAGTTTGCGAATCCGAAATGTCTATTTCAAATTTTGTATGGAAACTTGAACAGCAGCGCCACAACGGACGTAACGAGAACTAAAAATCAGCACACATTTGACAATGATATTTCGGACTCGCAAACGTTACGAATTCGATATTGGTTCGTGCTAAAGGTACTGAGCATAACTAATTTTTTGCTTGAATGGAGCGCCCGTCTGAGACAGTAACCTCCATCTATATATATATATATAAAACTCAAAGGTACCTTGGTTTGTACGCCAGGGTTCATGGTGTCGCCGACTCGAGAGGTCCCGGGTTCTAATCCCGGTGGGGGCAGATGTTTGTATGATGAATACGAGCATTTGTACTCCAGTCATGGATATGATTTTATTTATTTTTAAGCATTTAACTGCTAGATGTTTAAATCTACAGAAAAGTTTACTAGAAAAAAATCCACGCAGACCAGGCAGCGGACGGGACTCGAACCCGCATCCTTCGAAATCCGGGCGAATGCACTGACCATTATGCTACCACGGCCCTATTAGCCGCGTCGAAATTTTCCTAGCGTTAAGCTGCAAGGCTGCGCCATCTCTTCGCATTGTAGGTAACCCACAATATCAAATGAATACTTTTTCATGTATTAAACATTTGAAAGAAGAAATAGCAATTATAGTTATGATTTTATTTATTTTTAAGCATTTAACTGCTAGATGTTTAAATCTACAGAAAAGTTTACTAGAAAAAAATCCACGCGGACCAGGCAGCGGACGGGACTCGAACCTGGTCCGCGTGGATTTTTTTCTAGTAAACTTTTCTGTAGATCCAGTCATGGATGTTTAATATATATTTCTATATGAATATACTTATATATGTAATGTATATGATTCTATCCATTACCCTTGCATCCCATAACACAAACCTTACAGTGCTTACTTTGGGGCTAGGCTAATTGGTGTGAGTGTTCGAAATATTTATTTATTTATTATTTAGTTAAGTACTTATATTTGTAACAGTAACAAATTACTGTTAATTTTGAACGTTACCATACAATTGATTATGATTGATTTATGAGGGCTTTGAGTGGAGCGTGAAAAATGTCAACATCATGGCATATCTCGTTATGTGCATAATAATTTTGTTTTAAAGGGACAGTTAACGAAGGATTTGATGGGTTGGCGGGGGACTTAATATCCGTAAGAAGGTCTTGCGGAACAATATAGCCGTGAAGTAATTTTTGCAGAAATAAAATATCCGCGGTTTTCCTAATTAATAAATTAAGTAATTAGTCGTTTCACCACCTGTTGTCATAGGCATGTGTAAAACGATATTTTTATTACTTTAATTAGAAAATAAGAATGGTCAAACTTTCGTAGGTAATTCTAGACAAGGAACACAACCAAACCCTAAAGTTTTATTTCGGACTTTTGTCACACCCTGTATATAAGTGAGCGCCACAAGATCTTCGTCACACTATAGTTTTCTATGAGCAGTGACTCAGAGCAGGCGGCTAGAAGGCTGACATTGGCATTTAACGACTGACAGACTATGATGGCAGTGGGCGGTTTTCATTTCCGAAGCGACATTTCCGAAAATTAGTCAGCCAAGTAACTAAGTATTTTTGTTACATTAATGATGTATCCTTGAAAATATCAATCGGAATTATGCTTTATAGTATAATGATAAATATTTTGATTCTTCAGTGAGAACTGGACGTAAGAGTAGAGTTTAGATATAACTTTTTAGAAGTTTTGTTTTTAAGTAGTCGGTTTTTATATTTGTTAATAACTAATTACATATCGTGAATGTCAAATAACTTTTGAAATAGTTGTAATAGTGTAAGTTGTAAAAATGTTATAATAGTCACGTGTGAAGTCGCGCGTTCTCGATCGTTATATGAAATTGATGATTTTGACATTGCATCGTCTTTGGTATAGTATGCATAAGCATACCACAATCTTGTAAATGTTAAAATCAAAAATAAAATAAACTACTCCGATTAATAAATAAACAATCATATCAAACAACAGCATGACCTCTGGTCCTCCTTAAAAAACGGTACATAAAGTTAAATATTTGTTTTAACGAAGATTCTTTTCTCTTTTTCCAGTTGGCATGGACCCTGGCGCGTACAGGCGATGGGTATAGCTGTCCGTACGGGAAGAATTGCGTGTTCGAGCCCGCGCCGCCCGGCCGAGCGCCCGCCTGCGCCCAGCCTGGCCTCACCTACTGCCTCTACCCGGAACCGTACCCTGAGTATGTGCTATAAGATTCCAGTAGGCATGAACCCTGGCGCGTACAGGCGACGGGTATAGCTGTCCGTACGGGAAAAATGGCTTGTTCGAGCATGCGCCGCCCGGCCTCACTTACAGAGGTAGTAAGTATCCGGGACCGTACCCTGAGCATGTTTTATAAGTTATATATTGACAGTTAGCATAGATCCTGGCGCGTATAAGCGGCGGGTACAGTTGTCTTTACGGGCAGAAGTGCGTATTTTAACCCACGCGCCCTCACCTACTGCTTTTACCCGGAACCGTACCCTGAGTATGTACTATAAGTTTACAGTAGGCATGAACCCAGGCACGTACAGGTGACGGGTACAGCTGTCAATATGGCCCGAAGTGCGAATGCTAACCCGCGCCGCCTGACATACTGCCTCTAGCCGGAACCGTACCCTGAGCATGTACCCTGACTTAACGACGCATTCAAGCAGTTAGATATTTAAACTCTTTTCTTATAATTATTACAGACAGATAATCCGTCAGCTGATAGACGCGGGACAATACGACATCCGTACACTGCTCTCCGACGAGAGCCGGGACGACTTTAACGCGCACCGGAAGCCGGAGTATCCGTACGCGTACGGACCCAACTCCATACCTCACGTGGATCAGATATCGCTGGTCAACGCCGCCATCTACCCTAAGGACTATAATACTAAATACCACACCAGGTTTAATCATGGCAAGTGTAATTAATGTATTTTTTATTTTTTTAACAACGAACATATGGGCTACCTGATGGTAAGCGCCCATCAGTGCCTATAGATGAAACTAGAGTGTCATTCGCGCGTTAATTGGTTACCCTGACCCTATCCCTCGCTTTTGCTGAACACTAAAGACAATTAAGTCCGTCCAGTGAAAGTGACCTTAAAACAGGATAAACGGGCAATGCTACTAATTTTATTTACTAACAATAATGTTTTATATCTGTATATATGTTAGACTATAAGCTATTTATCTATGGGCCTATGTAGCCTAATTATAAATAAATAAATAACAAAAAAAATGCGATGTAAACCGTAAATCCTTTGCGACTCTCAACCTCATGTGCTTTCTCGGAATATGTTAATAATGGACAGTAGCTTAATAAATATAGATAAAATAATTAAAGCACTATCAAGTCATATCTGCAACTAAAAAGTTAAAAGGAAGTTAAAAAAGTCACTGTAGTCAAGGGACTGTTTTGTGGAACGCTCATTAATCTAAAAGGTCCATCAACTGAAAATAGCTCTCGCCACAAAAAAAAGTAACCAATGTACATCCAATTTTTTAAGGCAAAAAGTATGATGGGTGTAAAGAAATATGTATAAAACATACACACATGCTAAAACTTTTTAGGGCAGTGGTGTAAAATAAGATGACAATCGTTTAAAAAAAAGTAGGAATATTGTTTTCGTCCAAATTTTATCATTTATACATACCTAATTCTTCGTTTTTTACAGACATCTTCACCCAGAAGACTCCATTACAACCGCCGTCGCCAATCGACCCAACCCCCTACAATATTAACACGTACCAATCTTCCAACTTCTCGAAATTCGGTTACAACGGCTTCCAAACCGGCACCAACTACTGGAGTCCCGGCCTGAATCAATTCGACAGCGACTATGACAAGAAGGTGTACAGACAGAACGTTGGGCCCAACGCCGGCACCACTGCTGGCACAAACGTTGGCTACAATCCCGGTTATTACAATACTGACAACGGTGGATACAACTATAATACTCCGGATTGGTTTCGGCAAGCGTCCGCCGGAGTGACGCACTACAACACCAATCAGTGGTGGAAGTAAGTTTTTTAATACCTACTTATACATTTATGTAACAATTTAATATAATAATTTAAAAAGTGTGAGTCGTTTGTAAAATAGTGTTCAAAATATTTTAGTTAATATTACGTGAAATAAATATTATCTAACATTACATTATTTGCCAAACCCGATTTAAGGATAAACTAGATTTCCCTAGGCTAAACCAGTTTATCCTAAGGCGATAGGATAAACCGGTACGGACGAGGTGGTTTGTCCTGTGACCGACAGGAGAAACTAGTTTAACCTAGACGGAACTAGTTGTTATCCTGAAGTATACGAAGCTGTGTGACTCTCCCTACTTTTTTCATATTAGGCTCAGTTTAGCCTTGGTTACACTAGTTCATCGTATCGGCTATAGAACGTGCCAGTTTAGCCTAGTCTGTACCGGTTTTTCTATCGCGTAAAGGATGAACTAGTTTAGCCAAGGAAAAACTAGTTTGTCCTAAAATCGGGTTTTGCCGGTAACATATAAAAAACGATGTCGTGTTACTTTCTGTGTTTGTTTTATTGCGGTTGTAAAATCCTTAATTTAATTAAACTTAACATTTTAAAGATAATCACATCGGCTGGGTAGCTCTAAGATCACAGGGTCAGCTAGTTGGTATAATAAAAAAAAATGGGTGCGTGTACTTATGTAGGCGCGTGAGAAGTTATCCTTCTTTGGCATCGTTTAAAATTAGTTTTTAATTGCATGCAAATAATTAATTACAATAAATTAATAAAAAGTCTGGAAAAGGACACAGTCAATAAAGTTCAGTTTTAATTTGAAAAAATAAATAAATAATCAAAATATTCAATTAAAATCGCTACTGAATATAATTTATTAGAACATATGTGATTTGCACTTGTATGAAACTCAAACACGTATTCCGAATATACAAACTAGAAACATGTGGATAAATATTATAAATATGAATACCTATAACTGTTACTTTATTACAAAAAATAAAGATGTGGTTTTTGGTTCTACTACACCAATGGTCAAGAGATGGCGCTGTAGTCTCCTGAATCGCGCTTTGGTTCCGTTGTTCCAGATTAATAAATACTTTTGATAGGCCTTCACAATGCAGTCGTTAGCACCCACAAAATAGAGATTCTATTTCTATTTTGTTGGTAGATTTTCTTAATGTGCGGTAAACACAAAAGTAACGCGTGAAGTTGGTCGCTAAAGCGACCAACTTCATGCTGTTAAAATTTTGTGTTACAGTGATGCGCGGGCATCTTAAAATTTCACTCTCATCATTTTTTCATAACGCGCCTAAAGAAGTAAAACTTCAATAAGTATAAAAATGACGAGCTCGATGGCGCAAGTGGTAAGCGCGTTCGGCTGCGATCGTTCAAGTTAAGAAACCTTCGCAGTGGTTGGTCATTGAGTCGAGTTCCTCCGTGCTTCGGAAGGCACGTTAAGCCGTTGATCCCGGCTGCATCTGCAGTCGCTAGCACCCACCAATCCGCATTGGGCCCACGTGGTGGGTCATGGCACAATCTCCCTATTCCATCCATTGGGAAGGCCTGTGTCCCAGCAGTGGGGACATTAATAGGCTGATGATGATGATATAAATGTTTCCCTATCTCTTTTATACGTTGTCTTTTGATAAGTCCTCTGGCAGTTGATATTTTTGGCATCGGAAGCAATCGCGGGCGCTTACCATCAGGCAGGTCATTATGCTTGTTAGCAAGCCTTTTAACATGTATAAAAAATTATGCATTTTCATCAAATTGTTCAGATACTTAACCCCATCACGTTCGGATGTGACCTTAGAGCGGTCCGTCACTTTCCCGACACGAACATCGACAGCGCGGCACTCACGCCGGCGCCGCAACGCGCAACTCGTGCAGGAAGCGGCCAAGAGGACCCTCACTGGAGCAGAGGCGCTGAGGATCGCGTTAGGTCTGGCTAGGTATAACATTGGATGTGATTTACTCAAACTATTCCAAAGCCCAAGCACGAATTTTGACAGCTCCGTAATCGTATAGTCAACGTAAAATTTTGTGTAGAAGGAGTTAAAGGAAATATAACTAGAAAAAATACCACGCGGAGCAGGCAGCAGACGGGACTCGAACCCGCACCCTTCGCTATCCGGGCGAATGCACTAACCAATTATGCTACCGCGGCGCTGACGGCCACGTCGAAATTCTTCTAGTCATTCCTAAGCTGCAAGGGTTGCAATTATAGTTATACCGTTCGAGTCCCGTCTCCTGCCTGGTCCGCGTGGAATTTTTTCTAGTCATATTTTCTTTAGATTTAAACATGAAGCAGTTACATGCTTAAAAAATAAAAATTATGACTAGAAAGACTTAGTTTGTTCTTACGTCGTCCGCTAGAGGCGCTGCTTACTTTTTATATTAACTTTGACGATGCGATACGATTACATAGCTATCAAAATTCGGGCTGAAGGTACGTAACGACGTGTTCCGTTCGGACGCGACATTGGAACGGTCATCACTCATCCTCACGGTTTTTTAGTAAAATTGGGTTGGGTTTATATGAATTTTTGATTGGTCACACTGCTGGGGCTAGTGCTAAGACCTATTTAAATAAATTATATTTAAGAATAAAGAACTAAAGCCTATCACAATCCAGGCAGGTCCAATGGAACGTGTTGCTTGGACCAGTCATTACGTTCTTCTTACGTTGTTGTTAACTTCATTAAGTTGTTCTTTTGTAGAACTAATTACTGGGAAGAAAACGTTTTCGTCAGTTCCAATTTTAAACAAAAATGTAAGACTACTGATTAATTAAGAAACAGCCGGAATCACAGTCACATGTTTTAGATTAAGCCTTTTTTATTTAATCTTAGTGCCTTACGAAATTTAAGTGGACCTCATACGATGCCTGGAACTTAGCTTCCGTAAGCATCAATTATTGATTACTATTCCAAGTGTTTTCAAGATCCCATTTTGTATGTTTATTTTTAAAGAAATATCACAAAGAAGGAAATAATTGTACCAAATGCAGTGCAGAGACCTCAGCGGAGCGCACGCGCCGCCAGGCGACGAGCGGCGGCGAGCTGTGCCAGATCCGCACCGAGTACATCACGCCGCGCGCCGCCCTCAACAACAAGGGAAACTGGCGCTACGTCGTCAACATGCCCGACAACATGACGCAGCTGGTCCGTGCTGAGATTTGCGCGTAAGTGAACACTTGGAAAAGAACAACTGAAGAACCCAAGCACGAATTTTTGACAGCTACGTAATCGTATCGTCATTGTCAAATTTTGTATGAAAATAGGCAGTTTCTTCTTACGTCCGATCGGGGGGGGGGGGGGGGGGGGCTTTATTTTCATAAAAACCTTATATGCATTATAAGTTGTCAAAATTTCTACTTTAGGCTCTGAATTATAAATGTGCTAACAGCGCCATCTGTTGCATCTGTCCAGAGTTACCCAGACACTTTTTTTATGTCCACAAACTATTATTAAAACTCACGGTTTATCTGTTTCTTGATTATTATTTCAGTTCAATATTATTTATGTTCCAACTGCGAGTAAACTTAACTCCTCCAGTTATAAATATATTATTACTCAGCGAATGTATTATGAAAGCATGCTGAGACAGCGCCATCTATTGTCAAGTAGACAAAATAATTTTCAAGGTTTGTAATTTAACTTTCCTTGTAAGTTGTCCCAAGTATTTGTGACAAAACTTGTTTAGATATTACGTACATAAAAACTACTAGTGATACGATAATTTGCAAAATGAAACCTCATAAGATAAAGATAAAATAATAATAATATTTACTGTAAGAAATTCATAGTTTTACTCTAAAATATTAAGTGCTTATTTTGCTAAAAATTTATAGTTTGTACGTATTTCTAATAAATTTTTATTTTATTTTTATTTTAGATCTTCTGAATGCAGCGGCCTCTGCACAGTCCCACCTGGATACACTTCTCGTTGTGAGCAGAAGTACATTCAGAAACGCTTAGTGGCGCTGGGTTCGAGTGGTGATAGTCTTTACACTGATTTATTTTGGATACCAAGCTGTTGCCAATGTACAATTGTAGCTAATAATCAGTAAAATAGAATTATCCATGTCCCTGTAAATGTAATTACGAACTCTACGGAAAGCTTTTATCAGTTTACTCAACTCGACGCTAGATGGCGTTCATAACCTGAAGCTTTAGAACATGATTTTTCACCACTCGTGCCAGCTTAATAGAAATCACTGCCTGTATACTAATTTCACTTTTATTTTTAGTTACTATCAAAACCTAATAACAAATTAGGTTATTAAATTTTTTGAAAAGAAACTAACTTATATCACTGCAGCTAAGCTTGCATTTTTCAAGAAGTTATAACGTATTTTTTCATAATCCATATAAGATGAATAAGTTTTACAAACTATTTTGTTTAGAAATTACTAACAAATTTAGTGCGAGTTGGATTAAAAGTGTACACAGTTCCTTTCCTAAATTCGGCTAAAAAGTATTGTAATTTGGAGAAAACCTATCCTAAAGGCAGAGTATTATAAATTAAGCAGACCTACATTAATATAATTATTGAATTATTAACCAAGTAATTATAAATTAGATTAACGAATTGTAAATATTAGAATTAAGCTTGTAAATGTGGCTATTTGTTAGTTATTTAATATTTTTTTTATTAATGCAGTTTTGTTGATAATAGTGTCAATAAGAGGCTTAACCATAGGAAATGTACAGCAATTCATAAAGCGATTTAATTTGAATAAGTATTATGTATGTTTTCAAATGATATTTTGTATTAATTTCTCAATAAATGATAAATTATCCAATTTTGTTTTATAGTCCCAATTTCTGTTAAAGTACCTATGTACCTTAGTTTTGAAACAATTTTGTTTATTCAATAACTTTTTCGGCAGTCTATTAAAATCTCCTCACTGCTGGGACACAGAACTTTTATATGGATGGAGATAACTGCCTGGGAGCTTCCGTGCGATCACAGTTTGGATTGGTTGTTTCTAACGGCGGCAGGTGCAACTAGGATGGGTCAGGACTAGTGTTGTCAGGTCCGATTTGTTTTAAATCGGTGCAAGAGGTCAAAAAACACGGGATTTAGGCTTGCAGATCGGGACATTAAACAAAAAACAAGGGGTTTTTAAGTCCGGGTTTAATTTATTGCGTTTTAAACTACTAGTGCAAGTATAGTATTATATAAATTACCTAAATTTCATTTGCTCATCAATAAATAAAATAAATATTTCCAACACTCACACCAATTAGCCTAGCCCCAAAGTAAGCAATGTAAAGCTTGTGTTATGGGATGCTAGGGTAACGGATAGAATACATATACTGTACATATATAAGTATATTTATATAGAAAATACATATTAAACATCCATGACTGGACTACAAATGCTCGTATTCATCATACAAACATCTGCCCCCACCGGGATTCGAACCCGGGATCTCTCGTGTCGGCGACACCATGAAACCCGGCGTACATACCACTCGGCCACAGAGGTCGTCAATTAGGGACATTTAGCGTTCCGATCAGGTACAAATCGGGACGCGTCTCCAGACCTCTGAAAATCGGGACACCTTGCGACACTACCTACTCAGGACCGATGTTAACGAAACAGTTTTCCGCCAGGTCTAGGCACGGTTTGAACCGCTTCTACAACCGGTAGTAAGCTACGTATAGGGACACTATGGAGGTTTTTACCGAACCGTTTGGGGTCAGTACAAACGTACAGACCGTGCTCGTGAACCAGCGCCCTTAGTCTTTCATGTAAATAATAAATTGTTATTGGTCACCCATCTCCAAAACGGCCAATGTGAAAGTAATCGACCTCCGTGGCCGAGTTGTACACCGGGTTTTATGGTGTCACCGACTCGAGAGGTCCCGGGTTCGAATCCCGGTGGGGGCAGATGTTTGTGTGATGAATACGTGCATTTGTACTCCAGTCATGAATGTTTAATATATAGTATAGTATTTCTATATAAATATACTTATATAAGTAGAGTATATGTATTCTATCCGTTACCCTAGTATCCCATAACACAAGCCTTATAGTGCTTACTTTGGGGCTAGGCTAATTGGTGTGTGTTTGGAAATATTTATATTTATTTATATTTAGAATTTTTCAGCATTCACAGACAACCGCCGTATCCGTTGCGCCATCGAAGTTCACATATCCTCTGATTTCATAATTTAAGTAATTAGACAGTAACTACTGTATTACACTGACCCCAAAGCAAGTGACTGAAACTAGCGAAAATTGAAAATATTAAGGAAAATTTATTATTTTACACATAGCCCGGCCGAGATAGAACTTGGGATCTTTCTTCCCACCGGTTTCAATTTAACTCTTTTTTAGAAATCGGATTCGTCTACGATGAATGTACTCGTAATTCTTGTCAAATTAATAAACTCTTCATACATAATATCTATCATATTGAAAAACAATATCATATTATAATACAAACCGAATTGAGTACGTCAGATATTATAAAGTCACAACACCAGCTTTTTAATCCTCTTAAATAATGACAACCTCCGTGGCCGTGGTTTGTACGCCGTGTTTCATGGTGTCGCCGACTCGAGAGGGTTCGAATCCCGGTGGGGGCAGATGTTTGTGTGATGAATACGAGCATTTGTACTCCAGTCATGGATGTTAAATATGTATTTCTATATAAATATACTTATACATGTACAGTATATGTATTCTATCCGTTACCCTAGCATCCCATAACACAAGCCTTACAGTGCTTACTTTGGGGCTAGTATTATTGGTGTGAGTGTTGAAAATATTTATTTATTTATTTAATCTCTAATTCTGGACCGGATGCAATAGAGACAAATATACTCATATATATATAGATTTTATTCCTTTACGTCCCTATTATTTTTCGATATTTCCCTTTAACAGTTAAAGTAACAAAAATGCATAAAACTTTACTATTTCCGGCCCATCATCGCCTGTAACAACTTTAAAGGACAATTTACTTAAATCTACAGAAAAATTAACTAGAAAAAATTCCGCGCGGACCAGGCAGCAGACGAGAGTCGAACCCGCACCCTCCGCAATCTGGGCGGATGCACTGACCAATTTATGCTACAGCGGCCCTAATAGACATGTCAAATTTTCTCTAGTATTTCTTAGGCTGCAAGGCAGCGCCATCTATTCGCATTGTTGGTAATATAAATATTTTGTCAGTGCTAAGATAGCAGCAGAGGGTGCGGGTTCGAGTCCCGTCTGTTGCCTGGTCGGCGTGGTTTATTTCTACTTAAATTTTCTTTAGATTTAAACATGTAGCAGTGAAATGCTTAAAAAATATAACAATTATTTACTTGCTATGAGCTAAGGAAAGATAGCAACTAGCGCATTCTACATTTAACATCTCTCCTAGTGGTAAGAAGTAATATTAAATGAATTTTGGAAGTTGGTATGAAATCAAAGAACATTTTCACAATTCAACGAAAAGCTCTAAAAGCTATTAACGGTTTCAATAAGTCACCGTAGATACCGCAAATTCCGTTACTTCTAATTTACGTGATTTACGTGTACGCAGGAGTGAAAACGAGACAGCCCGACTGTACATATGACCTAAATCACTTTCGTTTTCAGTAATTATCCAGTTAGTTAATTGTGATCGGAATTCATTAGAGATGATTTGATGTTTTATTGTGTTAAACGCTGTTTCTCGTTTGAATGGTGTAGGAAATCGTTTCGGTTGCAAACGAGCAGTATTTTTGCATTACTCAAGTGAAACCGTAAAGCTGGGTACTCATTAGCGAGCTGTAACCGTAACCGTTGCATGCACTATAACCAAAAAGCATAGTGTGTACGTGGTTCGCTAACCTGATGAGAGCAATACGCGTGCGATTTTTAAGCGAGCCGACGTTTACAACTGAGCTACAAGCGTACACACTAGAACCTCGTACCATGGTAATATTATCTATACAGTATTCTACCTTCGAATGACGAGCTTTGGCGCAAGTGGTTAGCGCGTTCGGCTGCGATCGTTGAGGTTAAGCAACTTTCGCAGTGGTCGGTCATTGGATGGGTGACCAAAAATTTACTATCTCGAGTTCCTCCGTGCTTCGGAAGGCACGTTAAGCCGTTGGTCTCGGTTGCATCTGCAGTCATTAGCTCCCGCCAATCCGCATTGTGCCCGCGTGGTGGGTCATGGCCCAATCTCCCTATTCCATTCATAGGGAAGGCCTGTGCCCCAGCAGTGGGGACATTAATAGGCTGATGATGATGATGATGATTCTACCTTCATACAAACAGTCGGAAAGCGTGTCATACCTACGCCATTCAAGTTCGCGCGCCCGGTGGAGAATGCGCCGCAGCGACGTCCGAACGGTGTGAATTGTTTTTTAAGCAGTTAGTTTAGAATAAAGTAGACACCAACATAATTTAATATGATAAATAGCAATAGTCGATATTGTGCTGTTTTTGGTTGCTTGTACTCTTAAATAATTAAACTTTTTAGACGAATGCGTATTTATTATACTATTTAATTAAATAATAAAGCTTTTCGTACTTCTCAGTCGAGGCGTAAATATTTTTCTGTCTCAAATCTATATATTTTTTTAATTAAATATTACACTTAAAATAACATGTATTTTATGTAACACTTCCTAATTCACTCACAACATTTTTTTTGCATATGAATTAAAATATTTACAATCACAAAACTGGAAAGAAACTCAATTATGTAGATGAAATTAAAATAGTGTACGCGGGCAGACCTACCGCGTGGATACGCCCCGCTCGGCCGTAGGCAGTTATTTCAAGGACAGGACCGAGTCACAATACTGTATAGATAATATTACCGTGCTCGTACTGTTTCACGCATGTTACGGTTACAGCTCGCTAATGAGTACCCGGCTTAATAAAGTACATAGACGATATATGTATAATATAAGTCACACTTACAAATAAAAAGAGGTAGGGCAAAGCGGTTCTTCCGCTCGATTCGGAGCGCCCACCTGGGGAAAATACCTCCACCTCATAGAAAATCACAGCAAAATAACACTACCTTTTGGTGGTGTTGAGTTCAGTCGGTGAGTAAAGTGCCAGCGCTCCACGGGGGATTGGATCAGGGTAGGCATTGAAGCAAGTGATATTTTTGGCTGGCTATGTTGATCTCTTAGCATCAAGCGCGCCATACGCTTATATGCCACCCATTTAACATAAAAAACACTGTCTTTCTTCAGTTTGCATAGTTCGTCAGAATACTAAGATTATTTTACGAAATGTTTACCTTCTTCGTAATAAAGCACAAACTGGCATGTTTCTGTAATGCGATCTAGATATGTTTTAGCTGTTTGCAATATTATACTTTGGAAAAAGGCAGATTTTTAGCGTTTGTTTTTTAATTGGCATACGCTTGTATGCCATCTTTTCAACATAAAAAACACTGTCTTTCTTCAGTTTGCATAGTTCGTCAGAATACTAAGATTATTTTTCGAAATGTTGAACTGTTCCTTCTTCATAATAATGCACACACTGGCATGTTTCTGTAATGCGATCTAGATATGTTTTAGCTGTTTGCAATATTATACTTTGGAAAAAGGCAGATTTTTAGCGTTTGTTATTTAATTGCAAAGAGTTTTCGCATAGTGACGACAGATTTAATATCAATCGTTGGAGTCGAGAATAGTACCTATTATGTCATATGGAAAGTAAATTAGTAAAATAGATCGGTCGACTTAAGGCGATAGATTTAAAATAGGACCCAACGTTGAAAACTTTTGTTGCAGAACATTGAGCAGTCTTCATGTCATACTTTTTTCGGTTTCGGATATACGATTTAAACTAAAAAAACAACCTGAGAAATAAAATGAGAATTTTACTAGGCTCTCGTTAACCATCGTGTATATTTTGGTATACACGAATATTTTTCAGATGGCCCTGGGCAGAAAGAAAAATATATTACGCAAAGCTGTTTGCTGCCCTTCACGTGTTCAGAGAAGCAGTACAAGAGAAAGAACTTTTAAACAATAGCGACGAACGTAACACGAAATTATAATTTTTTACTAAAGAAATAATTACGTTAGGTTTCTTAACTGGAACACTTGGTTGTGTTGTTTCTGATGCCAGATAAATCAGACAACATGCGAATGCTACAGACTATTTGGTCACTTACCATGTAGTGTAGGCAGACCAAATGCTTACTTATTTAAAAAAAAAGTGTATTTTTAAATCACACTAATATTATAAAGGCGAAAGTTTGTGAGTGTGTATGTTTGTTACTTTTTCATATCTAAACGGCTGGAGCGATTTTAATAAGATATCGAGTTAGCTGACACCCTGGATCAACACATAAGCTACGTTATACTGCGGGAAAATATCACTAATAACCCGCGGGGCACAGGTAGTAAAAAGTAAATTCTAAGCCTAGGTTTTATACTCTCTGTTGTAAGTGCTCCAGTTTCAATTCCTAGTGTTTAATGTGTAAAAGCTTTGCTAAACCTTTGACTGTTTACTCGTATCTCACAAGCCGCTCAGTATTAGAAACGTCGTCCCCTTACCAGTTGGAATAATCGCTTACTTTTTTGACAGTTACAGTGTAACTAAAGAAAAACTTGCATATCTGTCGATGCTTTTCAGGACAAGTATCTTAGTGATGTTATAAAAAAGCAGGAGTAGATCAAATAAAACAAGTTTCAACTGGTTAGCTGCACTGATTTTATTTATTTACTAGCGGCCCGCCCTCGCTTCGCTTCGGTGTAGAGCTGAAATGTAGACTACAGTTATACACAATGACATTCATCTATAATTCTTCTTATACCTGCATGGAAAGTCTCAGCCCGATCGGTTTAAAATTGACAAAGTTTCATACAAACTTTCATTCCCTATTTTATTCCCTTGGGGGTAGAATTGATCAAAATCCTTTCTTAGCGGATGCCTACGTCATAACATCTACCTGCATGATAAAATTCAGCCCGGTCCGTCCAGTGGTTTGGGCCGTGCGTTGATAGATCACTATGTCAGTCAGTCAGTCACCTTTGAGTTTTATATATATATATATTGACGTTTCGCATTCTTTGCAAGAATGCATCGTCGGAATACCTGCAAAAGATGCGAAACTTCATTGTTTTATTTAATGAGTGATGTGCGTGAAGATCTAAGAAACAAAAAGTATTGGATCAGTAAATATCGGTGATTATCACTTTCATCTATCAAAAACCGTTACCGAATAGGTATGATGATGTTAGGTGTGATTGACGACCTCCGTGGCCGAGTGGTTTCTACGTCGGGTTTCATGGTGTCGTCGACTCGAGAGACCCCGGGTTCGAATCCCGGTCGGGGCAGATGTTTGTGTGATGAATACGAGTATTTGTACTCCAGTCATGGATGTTTAATATGTATTTCAATAAATACTTATATATGACCTAGTTATCCTAGTATCCCATAACTCAAGCCTTATAGTAGTACTTACTTTGGGGCTAGGCTAATTGGTGTGAGTGGAAATATTTATTATTATTGGAAGCTTTTGCGAAGATACCAGGGCTCATCAAATAGTGATTAAAGTTGGTTTTATAGTTCCCGTTACGATATGGTGTAGACTTAAGTTTTAGTTCTACGGCTTGTACTATACATAAAAAGCATTTTAGAAAAACAGAAATACCTAATTGATAGTGAAAATCGCATGGAACACCATTGCATGAGAACCATTGGGGAGAGTTGGCGTGTATAAAAGAAGATGCGGATAACGATTTTATTACATTCACATTTTATTAGAAAAATAAGCAATCCACTTAAAAACTTTTAAGTGGATTGATTATTATTTATATTTTTTTTTTTTTTTTATTATTTTTTGATTTTTGTTACACTTTTATAAACTTAAATTACACACATTCATTCAGGCGACTGGCGATCAAAAGGCTGGCTGTTATCTTGGTCAACGGATCAGCCAGCCAGTCTATTGAGCACCATTCCTGACGGTGGCGCTGGGGGTGACATATTTTTTTATTTTGTAAATTAGATATTATTTAAGTAGGTTAAGGTTATTTGGAATGTAAATTTTATTCATCATGTAGTTTTTAAGTATTTGTTATTTAAATGTAAATAATATGTGTAAGTAATAATATAAAATATTCATCAAAAATACACTTTTTGTTTCCATATGTAGCACATAGAAATAAAAAGTGAATCAAAGGTTTAACATCTTTCATGGGATAGACCACAGAACACACTTTCTGGGTTCTGTACCCCTAGCACGAACCAATATCGAATTCGTATCGTTTGCAAGTTCGAAATGTAATTGTCAGATGTGTACTGATTATTACTTCTCGTTACGTACTTTGTGCCGCTGCTGTTCAAGTTTCCATACAAAATTTGTATGGAAACTTGTGTGGTCTATCCCGAGACAGAAAGACATGTTATTTTATACTTTATTTTTTATTATTAATGTTTAAATTTCGAATAGAAACATGACTACTACTTTATGAAGTTTGTTCTAAAACTGGAGACGTACTCTTAATTTGTATCTACCTATCTGCCACTATGTTTGAATTACAATATATAGAGGTCTTTCCCGCATAAGTGCTGTTTGATAACTAAATGCTCCACTAGCGGTTAGAGGTCGAGCACAGCGTAAATCGTAGCATACAACCCACCTGCGCCAAAAACCTTAAATTTAATTTAAAAGATTATCGTTTTTTTACGTTGGGCAGCAAAATACCCCACCCTGTCTGATGTTAAGTGTAAGCTCTACTTATATTTACGAGTAACATCAACACATTGAGCAGTCGTGAAGATAGATAATTCTCATCTTGATGGCCTGAACTCAATGTATGGATGGCCTGAACGAGTCATGGGATGAGCCTATGACTCGCTACGCGAGCCCTGTGCGGATTGGTTGGTGGTACATAAATATTTTGTTATTGTTGAGCTGACCTCTGATAATAGTGAAAGAGTGTCCTATTAATGTACAAAACTATATGTTTGAACCAATGGTATTTTCAACACAATGTTGTTGTTGCCATGAATCTTACACAAATTGGCTCAATCATCCTAATCCATTAAAACAAACCTATGAATTCGCACTGGGCCCAGTCTAGTGCGGAATCATTGAAAAAGTTTCGAGTTATATATAACAATTTTTTTTGTTACCTGTAACAAAAATGGTGACTACATAATATATACATAACTACTACTAGTAGACAAACTCGGTTTTGTAAAAATGTTTTTGTTATTATAACAAAACAGTTATGTACAATTTACAAAACTATTTTGTTATAAATATCTATGCTTTGAAAATTCTTACGCTTGTTCAGTAGTTGGGCACAAAATGATTTCTTCAGTATAGCATCACTATACTGTTATTTGAAACCGAACTATTTTGTTATCTCCAATATAATTTTCTGATCAATTATAGCTGTATTAATATTATCTTACTAAGCAAAAGTACTTTTCTGCTTTGAAACCCTGTACGTACTATTTACAGATGACAAATGGTATTTGGTAAAACATGGTGTAAGTAGTCGTAGCTTACCCCTCGTTTATGAATAAGGGGGTAAGAGGCAAAATCAATGTACAATTATAAAAATATTAAGAGCATTAGTTCAATACTAATGAGCACAGTACCTGATCAGATTAACATAACACTTACTTTTTAGTTTTTCTAAAACAATGTAATATAACTGAAAAACGGAACTTTGCTTACTGATAAACACTTTTGTTTATTCAAATTGATCTCGTTGAATTCAGTGAACGCTACCCATATTTTATTTATACACCCGATTCAGTGCATTTTGAAGGTTCCATGTTTTCCCGGATCGAGTTAACGGCAAAGGGATCCCAGTTTGAGGGCCGACCCGCACCCTTATCCCGGCCTACCTTAACAAATTTTCTCTTATCCTGTAAACTTGATATCTATTTACCAATACGTGTTTTAGTAGCAATAATATTATAACAATTTCCTACTATTTTTTTATTACGAAATTGTATTATATTATTGTATATATTGATACTATCAAAATTTTAACGTCCTGATCTTGCGATTAAACAAAAGGAACTTTAAATAATCTGTTTAAAAATAACTTTATTCTTAAGAAATGTTACGAAATATTCATGAAGTTTTATGTGTTTTTTTTACATTAATCGTATACTATGTTCATGCCTGCTGAATGTATTGTAAATACTAAATGTCAGAATAAAAAAATGCCATCTCAATAAAGAAAACAACATGTACCTAATCATAAAATCAAAAACTATAGACACGAGCGACATGAAAAGCGAACGGTCGCGGCGAGCGCCGAAACTCGCGCTATTAAAAATAAAAATTTAAGCAAAAAGTCGACTCTACGCGTAAAAGTAAAAGAGGAAGCGGGGAAAAAATCAATGCTTGCGTTTTATGTTCTATGCGTGTGACAGATCGGTTGTCATGACTACCACGACCGGGGGACACGGCCGGCACTTCGAAAGGACCCAAGTACGACTAGGAAATACAAAAATGGCGTCTCCGCTTCCCGCGTAAAGACGCCGCACCGCCGCTGCGTTCCCGCTTGCGGCATTCTCGCTCCCGCCACTTCTGTGTGCGTCGCGCGAAAGAGATAGAAGATGGGGTAAGGGAGCGAGTAATCGATATTACGCACTTTTGTAGCAACGAAATTGGCGCGCCGCGATGCAAGAAAGCTCCGCGCGTGCAATCTCTACAATAAAATCCAACGGCATTCTTCTTACAAGTGAAGGAATTATTTGTACAAATAATATATTAAAAACAGATGCAAGGATGCATGTTTATTATTTTATTAATGATCGAGCAATTTTCTTTAAAAATGCATATGCACGAACAATAAAAAGGATAATAATAGAACTAAAAAAGTGAGTAATTAATGACACGCCAACTGCCAGTTGGCTCTGATGAGAATATTACAAATAATGACTTTGGAGCACAAAATGAGTTTATCCGTTGGTGGGTGGTGAAATACTGATGAGTCACCTTGGTAGGGGGTGCTGGAAGGGCCGCTCGCGAAAATACGAGTTTTTCCCGCACAAGAACATTTCTATTTCGGTGAACTGTTTATCATTCTATCCCTTCCTCGTCATTTTTCCGAAAATATTATCTTTTCTTCTTAGTTACTGTATTTATAGGGTTTCGGGAATTCACTGTTCTCTCATCGATTTATCAAAATAAAGGTAGCTTACTCATTGTAATTTTGAATACAGTGAACAGTTTCCTGTGCGCTATTCAGTAGAATATAATAAGAATATTTGAAACTGTAAAATAATATTGTTTTAAATAAAAAGCAGTTTTTTTTAAATGTTCTTTATTTTGGGTTTCAGGATGAAATCGATTCCACGTCCTTAAAAGACCATAATTTGAAAAATACTTACCTACTCAAGATTTACCCTAAAATGTTGTGGGTAATTTTTTAATTACTGTTTTAGTTGTTTGAAGCACATTTTTCAAGATTGTTAATAATTGTGCTGATTATAATTTTATTTAATCCATTTTAATAATTTCTTATCTCGTTTTACACTTCTTAAGGAGGTATTCATATCCTCAGTTTATTTATACAAGACAGAAAATCACCCCCCCCCCCCCCCCTGATCTAAGTGGAGTCCAGTCGTAAAAACAGCTGACGCAATGTGTGCCTTTCCAGCAATCCTCTTCTCGCCATCCACCCATCCTACCTCGTAGAACCTTACTCACCAACAGAAAACACAACACCATCTCATCGGCTCCAGACGGAGAGGAGACTGCCTCCGTGCGGAGATGCCATCCGCCTGGAATACCTCTAGAGGAACTCGCGAATTCTCGGCTAGAGGTCCCCTTAGGATCTCGCCGCCCCCAAACCCGGTGACGCTGTAAAGGTCATCTGCCACCAACAGCATATACACTCAAATAAAAAAATCATCTCATCAACATATTCTCAGCTAAGCGGCAGGTTCCCCGGGTAGTAGCTCCGGAGAAACCGCAATGGCTATCTCTTAGTGGATACTTAGTACATTGATAAGGACTGAACTCCGTCCTTTTCATATGGAGCAAACGATCAATCGAATGGAGCGATATAATCGCTTTTTTTTATTACCTTCGGCTAAAAGGTGAAAGTGCGTATACATTTAGAGCTTTGAGATTTTTGTGACGTATTCCAATTACAATGTTTTTATTGTTATCTATTTAAATAAGTATATATTTCCTAGACTGCAAAGAGCCGTTTTGTAGAGTGCAGATGAGAAAGAAAAAGTTGTAACGTTTCCTATTTGTTCTAAAAATTAAATCCATTTATAGGAATTCAGTTAAAGGTCGACTTTTCCTATCTTCAATTCTATATAAATGAATCCTATATATAAAAAATGAATCGCCGTTATATATGCACATGCAAAATTTTGGAACTACTGCACCAAATAAGATATTTCTTTTCGTGTTCGATCAGGACAAGGATTGTATAAAAGAAAAAAACTAATGACCGAATTTTTAAAAACTCATATTATGAAAAGTGAGTGAGTGAATGAGACTGAGAGAGATCTTCATATATTGGCAAAACATTGACAGCGAGCATAAATAATTAAACAAGTTTGAGGAATTTCCAAAACATTCACTAAGAAATAGCGGTACGAATGAAATGTATGAAAAAACAGAAAATTAATTAGATCTAAGAATGTTTAGGCTATTTTATGTACAGTCCTGGACTACATATTGAAAAAATATATGTAAATAATTATAAACAAGACAAAATTATGAGATAAGATAGAAAGATATAAAATCTGTTATAGTTTTCATTATATATTTACATATAGTTGAAGTTAAACTTCCCATTTTATTTTATTGCTAAATTATGCGCCCATTCTAGACTGCGCAACAATATGATAGAATACGCCAACTGACAACTTTCCACTGCTTAAAATTAGTTTATGTTAAAGTTGATTGTGTCATTTTATTTGTTTAAGTAATAAATTGTGACAACTCATCACTTTGACAAAAATAATTAAATATTCTAAGTGCGGTTGCAAATGACTCTTAAAGAGACGAAATGTTTTATAATAATATTACATTCTCAAATTCATTAAATACCTCTGTGAAACGTGAGAACGGCGACAGAACATTAAACGTTAAATCACTATTATTAAAAAAAGCTATTGTTGAAATAGGTATGCAAATTAAGTTACAGGTAAGCAGAAATTGTATGAAGCGAGACCCGTCAGCTTCTGCTGAATCAATCTTTCCTGAGTAGGTAATAATTTTGTTTAATCAATTGGGTAATTTATATTATGTAACACAGGCTTATTTAAAAGTACTTTCGATTTTGCAACTTTTAAACCATAAAATGTGAGTTATCTTTATGATATTTAAAAAAATACATACAAGTGTAGCAAATTAAAAAAAACGGGCAAGTACGAGTAGGACTCACCTTCAGAGGGTTCCGTACATATTTGTAGGTACGCAACATAGACTTCGAGTGACCGTAGGGATGAGTAAACGGTTTGCCTCTACACATACCCGAGATAAGGGGCCCTGACAGACAGAGAGACAGACGGACAAGAAAGTGATCCTATAAGGGTTCCGTTTTTTCCTTCTGAGGTACGGAACCCTAAAAAGTAAAATTACTGACTGACTGATTGACTGGGTGGTTGGATTGACAATACACAAGCAAACTTGCTGGGTCTAATAAGCATACAATTTTGCACATAACATGTGAGTTCTAAGACAGGATTTTAGGAAATTTAAAGTGAAAATTGAGGAAAAAAGACTTAGGTAATACATTTTTGTATTAGTTTTGGAAAATGGATGTTTGAATTGAATTTTGTTGAAATTGACTGGACTATTAATTCTGTTTTGGGAATCTATTCGCTGAAGTATCAAAATAATGAATAAGATTTTGTGTGGCAATCGTCATTCTTAAAGTTATGCACAAAAGTTTGTTTTGATAAGATATGTGTTTGAATTTCATTTTATATTAAAATTATTGGTTGCCTTGTATAACTAAATACTAACTAATATTTTTCTAAATTGTGTAGTTTACGCGAGTGAAGCTTTGGGCGAACTGAGTAATGATTTCATCTCATGGATACACTTCCAAATCCTGGTCCTTAGTTCATCATAGATACAGAATTAGATCAAATTCAATTTCGTTCAGATATAGTGACCTTCAAACAAATTTCCATGCACAGCATTATTTTGTAAGTACTTGATAAAAGCGTTAATGTCGACTGTTAAAGTTTTTTGATAATATTTTTTCCGGCGCTTTGTTTGCTGGTTATTTGTTTTACTTATTTTAAGTGATATATACTATACATATATTTTAATTTTCTTTTGAATTATTTTTAGATATGAACTTCATTCGAATCTTTTTTGCATAATTTAGGTAGGTACTTGCTTACAGCTGCAAATCAACCATTTCGTATCGCTGCGGCACCTTTGATTTTTATTTGTTTTTATTATTAGAGTTTTATTCGTGTCTTTTATGTGTGCCGTTCATAGAAATAAACGACTTATCTATCAATCTATTCGTCTTTATTAATTAAAGAAAGATTGCACTAATTACGAAATGGGTCAAATGGTTGAATGTTTACACTCCAGAGTAATGTGTTGACTTCCCCTCGTTTTCGCCAGCAAGGTGTTTCATGAAGGGATCAATTAAAAGAGAGACTGTCAAGTGTTCTGTCCAGGGCATGGGGCACCTCAGATCAGATTCAGATCGAGGGGAGTGCCGTAAGTGTGCCACACAGGCGGCTGGGGGTCCAACCCTCTAGCACCTTATGGCCTGCGACAATCGGAAATGTCAACCTGTTACCAGGAACGGGAACTAGTCGCACCCTCTCGCAAAAAATGCGGAATAATTTCACCACGGTGGCGGTATCACCCCTTTTGAAATCCATAAACGGATTGACACAATCATATTTGTTAACTTTCACATGGTTACATAATTTTAAGTTTCCTTGTAATTTTATGAAAAAAGCGATGGAAATTTACTTTCTATTGTAAAACTAAAGACTCGCATGATGACGGTTGTAAACGCCAAAAACGGATCGATAGAACGCCGACGCGAAAGCTCCGAATAAACAGATCGAAGCTTTGAGCGAACGGCCGAATCGAATCCCGCCAAATGCAGTGACAGCTGTGCGTAGCTCGTAGCGCGTAGCCGTAGAGGCGGCGCCACCGGTATTATTATTATTTGTAAACAAGCATGTGCGGGCGCGGGGCGCGTCACGTGACCGGCCGCCATTGGCCCGCCGCGCGGCAGCTGCGCCCGGCGACGCGCGCGCCAGTCCGCCGCCGACCGCCGCCGCGCACACACGCGCGCGTCATTCCCACGCGCGACGCGACACGCGCACGAACCACACGATCGCGAACTTACACTGCCTTTTTGTTTATTTCTCGCTTGCGTCCTTCGGACCGTTTTGTGTTTCCGAGGCAGCGAGACGAAGAAAAAAAGGAGGCGCGGATGGATCAAGCGAACAGAGAAGGTACCGCGAAACCCAAAGTTTTGTGTGCGCTTACGTGCTGTGCGAGTGTAGTTTCCAAGTGGAGCTTTCGTTATTGTGGATTTGTTTAGTTAGATTTGTATGTAGAGGAAGCAGCAGCGCGTGACGCGGGCCCCAATAAGCGTTCGTGTGCTTCCGTTGGAGCTTCGACTGTGTGCAGCTTTTGCGAATTTATTCGCGTTTTGCGTTTGATAGTGCTGTCCATGATGATAAATAATATTCCTGATAAAATTTTCTACTCGTGAGGTTCGCATAAATTCTGCCAGAGAAAGAGTATTATTATAATGTCTAAGTTACGATTTGTTGCAATGACGCATCGCACTGTCATTGGCGCTGATGTCACGTAAATTAACCCTTAATTGTGATAGCACATTCTCTAAAGGAATGTAGATTATATCAGCCTCTATCATTTCGATTTGCGCATCCTGTGGACCTTCTTGCAGTATTTCCTCTCCCACGATTCCATAAAACTATGCTTCTACGCACTCCCAGTTTTTATACTTTTTCAATTAGTTATTCTACACACAAAATCAAATGAATGTTGCTGCGTTACTTACATCGTCATAGCATAATTAACCTTTCAAACTTCTTCATAAACAAGTTTCAATGAGAAGATGTTGTTACAATGTTTATTCTCGGATGGTTATGGAATGGCAACGTAAGATATCTTTCATGTTCTAAACTTGGACTTGTTTATTATATTCAAGAGATTGAGTTCACCTCATTCAAATACAACATTACTGAGTGTTGTTGGTGTAAAACTATCAGTAGCTACATTGTAAGTGACATAAAGATTTAAAGAAATCATAACTCAAAAGGAGGATCTATAAATAAGTTCATAAATTACTGCTGCTTAGCGAGCCAGGAGACAACAAAAATGAGATGAGACATCAAAACGAAGAGGATAAAAAAGAAATAGTTTCGCCATATTTATTTTTCGTTGAGACGAGGACATTGACTTTGCACATTTCGTGGCTGGGATGTGGATTTTCGAGCTCATTGAATTAAGGATCTTTCAATTTGACTAAAGAACTTTTGAAGATGATGCAAAAATAGCTATCAGTACTGAGATATTGTATTAATCATGTGAAAATCAAGAAGATAAAGAATACAAAAAAAAAAGAGATTTGCTATTGGGTTTTTATCTGGCATATGTTTTACTAATTTAGGAAACAAGTTTACTGCATCAATAAAGTTCTTACATCTAAATCAATCAATATCACTCACAGGAAATGATATATTGAAGTAATTGTATAAGGATTTTTATACAATTTAAGCAATATTAGAAAGCTAATACGCTCTCAGAAGCTAGTTTTAGATTGTCGACAGAAAAGCCATCGTTAAAATCCTCCAGCCAATATCATCAAAATATTTGTCATCAATTTCGAATAATAAAGTAACCGAAGTCGATACCCAAGTTTGTTGAAGACAACCCGCCGGTCCCACGGATTAATCGAATAAATAATACGCCTTCCTCCCGTGAATGTGATAATGGGGAGTCAAGTTCAGTGAGGCCAATGAAAACAAATAAACAAATTGGCCAATTTTGCCCCAGCTAACTGTTGGTACATACGTACGGACCATCGCCACGGATTGTGCAATGCTACATGCTTCCTTTTTAGCCAGACGGACGAGTTATGTTTCCTCCGGCACACAAGTTTTGGAACTTTCTGGTTAACAAATTAATTTACATATCTTATTTTTGAGGTCTTATTGAGTTTAAATGAGTTGTCTGATTTGATACTCGTCAGCTGAAAATAGACAACCATCAAAATTTTGTAAAACATACGTATACATATTTGGCTGAAGTGTTTGTTATATAAAATATTAATCAAGTCCCACAAGTATATTTCAAACATACATCTTATTACGTATATCTGTATTATTAAATAATTACATGTGTCTAGGTGTTACTTACATGGGTAATATCATCTAAGTATGTATACATCTTAACTTTAAAGTCACTCTAATGGATTTTAGATTATAATTACACGTATGTTAGATTCCATTACAGTGACTGATAATAATTCTTATTTATTTTTATTTTTAGATTTATAAATCTAAAATAAATCTAAGTTTGGTAAGAAAATTTTACTAGAAATAATCCACTCGGTCAAGGCACCAGCCTTGACCGAGTGGATTATTTCTAGTAAAATTTTCTTTAAATTAATATTGTCATTTTTTATATTTATCTTCAATTTATAAGTGTAGTCCAAAGGAATTTCTACAGCAACGACACAAACACTATAGTAAAACTAAGCTTACCTCATAGAAAGTTTATTTTAAGAACATCAAATGTTGTCTTTTAGTCTAAAGCTAAAGATCAAACGCGCAATCTGTCTGTAGTCTCCAATATCTCGATTATTGCCACAAGTAATATCTTAAGTTGATTCATACTTTCGGGGGGATAATCCGCATCTTATTGCTCAAGAGCAAACTCGAGACTCGTCGAATTTTCATATACATTGGCTGCGTGTACATGCTCCACTCTCTCCGCCGAAGTTTAAACGTCAATGCACTATAAAGATAAAGTTTTCGTAGAAATGTAATTGCGAGAATATTTTATTAAGTTAGATATAGAGTCGCGCCGGTGAACGCTCCCTATTGAATGCACTCGTCCAGTCCTTATTCGGGATTCGCTTTTAGTTTTCACTATTACTGTTGGTATTACTGATTTTATCGCCGCTATCTTTTCATTCTTATGAGCTTCCGTTGCATAAAAAACAAATTTAATATCGGCATAACTTTGATAAATCAGCTACATACCTAAGTATGATTATAAATTAAAATACAATAAGCTTTGTTTGCAACCAGGTAATATTAGTATTAATCTTATCGGGTAACGATATCTTAATGCTTGATCAGTTTCCAAATAAACAAGGTGATTTTAATTCTGTGATATTACAAACTGGGATTTTGGCATTTACTAATTCTCCCGTAAATAGGGATTGAGATAAATCTTGAGACCAACAAGAGCTTCAAAACGGTTCGATGACAAATAAAAATTGTTTGAACTCAAATTGAAACTTCTATAAACTTTGTAAAGGAAACAATAGTAAATCATACAATCGTAGTCATACACATGTGACTTCCTTCAAACAATTCCATCTCATAGGTGTAAGTATAAAAACTGTTCAATTTCCGATGTCGCATCCGATAGCAAAGACAGACGTGCGTACAAAAAATCTTTACAAAACTGTATCGACCATCGAGTTTAGTGCATTCAAGTTACAATTATTTATAGTTGGATTCCCTTTATATATATGAAGGTAGCGATCAAAATTCTTTGTTGCTCGCGAGGGGAAAGCGCACGGGTAAGTTTGTCGAGATATTAAGGCATCAGAAAAAGTGGTAGTGTGGGAAAGATTATTGTAAAAAACTCCACATCTGCGCCTCTATTCAGCCGGCGAGCGGTTCAATGGGATGGGACGTAACTCTATACTGGGACTCGCGAGCTTATCACTCTAATGTGACTCAATCTTACTAGAGAGCCTGCATTTGCTTTATTGTCTTTCATAAATACCGCGACATCAGAATTTGATCGTGTTATCGTAGTTACAACTTTTGTGATTTATGAACTAATTTCTCCTGTGCTGATGGGAGCAAGGAAAATAAAGAGTAAGTAAGTTGACTCAAAAAGAATGGCAATGGATTGATAAATGAATAAAACATCGTCAGATAGTAGTCGTGCAATATGTGACTTTCTTTAAACTATATGAAATATTTGGACTTCGTCTGATGATGTATCTTTATCCAATACTCTTTGTTTATACCAATATTACTGCTGGGAGTTCTATAAACACATTCAGTATTTGATTTTGTTTATTAATTAGAACTTTTAGTTTTAACGCCTCTTCTACGGATGTTGTAATAAAGATTCCAGATTATTTGCCCTGAACTTTATGTTAAACTAATTATGTTAAAAACTTCTGCTGAAAAACAATCGCCGATTTTATTGATTCTATCTTGTCGAGACGCCTAGACAGCCCCATATAAATTTGGTGAAGATCTCATTAGTGATGCCGGCCTGGAGTCCAGGACACTTAGTCGTTGCTCAGATGAGCTACTGAATAATCTAAAAATTAAAACGCCAACCTTCAATAACAAATCCAATTATAATAATAAAAAACAACTGCGAATTAAAAGGTTCTAGGACCATCTTACATTTGTTCGTGCATTTACATTAAATAGGCCTGATAAAATTACATCGTTTTCGAGCAATCATTTAAAATTACATATATTACCTACTTTTTACTTAGATCTAGAGTACCATTTCAAGTACAAATTATATTTTTCTAAGTCGGCGCCTTGCCAAACTTAAAATATTAAATGATGAGCCGCAGATGGCGACTTTGGTGGACACCGCCTCCAAATATTGTGATTTTCTTTTTTCTATGTACTTCAGTGAACTTTGTAGACAAAGATTTTAATATTAACTTTTTTCAAGTTAAATCAATGTCTAGAACTCTATATAATTATGGTAGTCTTGCGAGAATCCTATCTTTTTATATTCTTGCGAAAGTTCTTAAAGAAATGTGATTTAAGAAAAACATTGAATTGTATATATAGGTGGAAATACCACCTCTTTCTTAAGTCAGTCAAAGATAGTATAAGTTAGTTATTGCCTACTGTCAACTCTTTATATAGGAAGTAAACACATAAGTAACTATTTGGCTTCGCTTAATAAATGCATATTCGTATTACAAGGGCAATCACTGTCAGAATTTAAGTGAAAAACAATATTTTGAATGGACATACTTGAGACAGAAAACATTTGAGTAGGTAATTTATTCGATAACTGATCGCGCATTTCCCTTGTTGTTGACCACTTCTTCCTGAGTCATGATTGCTAGGTCCTTAATTCTTTATTCTTCTTGTTTCTTATCCACGATTTGTTCTACCGATGCTGTTTTGTTAATTTGGGGTTAAATTAAAGCTAATAGTTGTCCGTCTACATTAAACTTATTTAATGGAGAGTTTGAGTCAGAATTTGAAATTTTATTTTTTATTTTAATAGCTATCAAAGTTCATGATCGTCTTTATCGGTGGCCACTATCACACGATCACCACAACTCAGATATGAGTTTCCGGCAGGTATTGTACGCGGCGGATGCTACTCGCATCAGCTGGTCGTGAAAAAACATGATCAAACAGTCATTTGATCCTGTACAGCTTTTACAGAAACTACTGTGTGACAATATGATGATGCCGAATTTGAGTAAAGGTAACCCATGTCCCATAGTGACGCACATTTCATGTTACATTTAAAAACTTTTAAATTATTTAATGTTTGCTAATGATATTACAATTTAGGTTTAATTTATTGGGGCATGGACCTAGGCGAATTGACAATAAGGCATTACTTTGGGAACTGCTTCTGTAGAAGACTAATTGAATATGATAAATGTTTGTTTGCTGAATGTACTTCCCAGCTCAGTCGCACTACTTATCCTGCTTTAAAACGTTATTTTAATTTAGCTGTTCCTTTCCGTATTCCTTATAGGGTATGGATATTGATGGGTAAGAATATTATTGATACCTATTTTTTATGTTACTGCTTTCGTATTCAATACATCCAAAACAAATAATTATATTTCCGTTATCTGCTCAATCACAATACGTTCACAAAATTGATTTCCTCGCGAGTTAACAAAGTGACACACAAATATTGAACTCGTGATTCAAACTCGACTCAAAATCTGAGCCAAGTTTACAACATTCAAGGATTCCTGGACGTCATCTAAACAGAACAGAGTGCGGAGCCGCGCCGCGCTTATGCACAAAAAAGCAACAACATCCGATGCTAAAAATAAGCCGTATAATTACAGCCAAAAGCTGAAAGCGCAATGCTTTCGCTGCATGCAGCGCCAGCGGTTGTACGGTTGCCCTTGACAACGGAGACCCAGATACTATCGCGGTGCACGCACACCCTCACACCTCCCTCTCACATCGGCAGTCAGACGAATCCTTGCAATACACAGAGTACACACGGCCGAAGCATGTTGCGTTCCGTTCCGTTCTCGAGCTTTTTAAATTCTTTTTTTACGAACGCTCTTTGTGCGAACGTACAAAGAGTTTTCGTTCTGATTTCTGGTCGGCCGGTCGCGATCGTTTTGTCGCTGATGTAATGAAATGACTCAAGGCCTCTTCAAAACTGCTTTTGTGAAAAATTCACGAGACGTTTGATAAATGGCACCTATCTATAAACAGTAAAAATATTCTGTTTTAATCGCCGATGTCTTTACCTACTGAAAGCAATATGTTATCTGAAAACATTATCATCTATAAACAGTAGGTACTTCATAAACCTGTACTTGTGTCAAAAGACGAAGAGAAAATATTGAATCCTTTGATTTTACGAGTTAGGTTACGTAGACAACCGAGCCGTAGTGAATAGAGTGTAGATGGAAACTTTTTTATTTTCTCCCTCAGGAAAATCCGCGAAGGCACTCGAGGGGAAGCGAAAAGTCGAAACGAGCGTGTTGCAATTTAGTCCCGCTTTATAGACCAAACAAAAGAGTCCTTTGATGTTCAGCCTTTGGCGAGTTGCAGATATCAATCAACTTTATTTTGGTTTAGCTGTGCCAATTAGAAATATCTTGGAATGATGTAGTTATACTTAATTCAAAATTTGAATATTAAATTAGCTCAGTTCTAAATAGATTTTTATCTACGTATTTTGTCTATTTTCTCAATCTCTCAGTCTTAATTCTCAGTGGGTACACATCAAATCCAGCCACAAAAATTGACGATTTTTATTTCTTTATTTAATTTTTTAAAAACATCAAGAAAGTTTATAGAATTGTTCTGCTTCAACTAGTTCATTTAATGTTCAAATATTAAAAAAAGCTTGTGATATTTTGTATACACTATTCAGAAGCCTAGTTGAAGCACGACTTCAACAGAGTTCTATTCAAAACGTTTGACGTCACAGGTTCTGTGCACGAAGTGTGTCGATAGATACTCAATACGTCAATAAAATATTTTCTTTCTTTTTAATTTAGAACGGAACGTGACTAACTCCGTCACACTGACGAGGTAGTAATAAAAGAAATGAACCTAGGTATTTCATATTTAGAAGGTGCACGTGTTTTACTGGCCGTTAAATAAAATAAGAGCATTTTCTTTTCAATAAAAGGTTAGGTATCTATTTTAAAAATTATTGTGACGACATAATATTTCCAATCATTTGGAAATAAACGCTCAAATGGTTTAACAATTTTCTTACCAATCATAAAAATAGCTGATCGTGGAGGTATTTAATAGCTCACGAATTCCTTGCCAACGGCCTCCTAAATAAACAAACATAGAAGAAACATGATATTCCAGGAATCGGGGATTTACCGAGAATCCCTTTTTATTTAAATATGCTGAACTTGTTCAACATAATAATTGGTTTCACTTCAAATATCGCATACTATTCTATTTATTAGTTATTCTACATTGACCTTTTTAAATAGGTACGTATATATTTATTTTAGTAAATGCTTTTAGCATACGCACTCCCCAGCTCCATTCTCTATGCATATGACAAATAGTTGTATAATCAAGATTAAACGAATACGGCACAGTTTCGAAATGAGGCGTCTCAAAAATAGTTCCCTTAAAATAGTGTATCCGAAATAGAGCGTACTATTAGCGTACCCTTCTATTAATAGTCGCCTCTATGAGAGCGACGCTTAATATGAAACGGCACGGAACTATGGAAAGGTCTTGGCCGATTAACTTCCGTAACATATTCATACCATTATGTACGAGTACTTATTACAAAAGGGCAATTTCTTCTGTTTTAATAATAGAAAAAGTAAAAATTTCTATTCAAAAGATTTTAAGCGAGTTCAAAACGGAAGATGTTTTCAATTCGGTCGGTATGTTTGTTCACCGATTACGCTGAGATTTCAGTTCCGATTAACATGATTCTTTATTTTTGTCCAATGCGGAATAGTTGCAAAATTGTCCCATAAAAAATATTTAGTTTGATCGATTAGTTTTTATGTTATGAGTATTTTTGCTTACTTATAAGTTGTAATTTTCACACAACTTTATGAAGGTCTTTTCTAAGAGCTTTTATTTGAAATACGTGTTTTTACTTTCTTTTTTTATATTTACCAAGAAGTTTAATTTTTTCACAACTTCAAGCAACCTTAATTCTGAGTATATGGTTTAAATTTCAACACGAAACCTCCATGCATTCCCGAGATAAAGGGTCTTGACAAGCAGAAATACAACAAAGTGATCCTATAAGGATCCCGATTTTATCTCTTGAAGGAAGGAACAGTTAAAAGAAAAAACACGATTTTATAAAAAGTAGAGATAGAGACGGACTACTTTCTTCTACAGTGGCTAAAAACAATTCCATTATTAAAAAAAATAATCTTTCCACAAATAAAAATAAATTAAAGAGAAATATTATGACATTCCCGCCATCGATTCGATTTTCAAACCAGTAAGGAGCGCATGCGCCACGGCACGCAGTAAACATGTCCACGGGTGCCATAACTTCGCAATTCCCACCTTCTTCGTTCGTGCTTCGTGCTCCACGTCTTTCGCATAATGTACAATGTTTAATTTCACCAATCAGTACTTACTACGTTTTGTGTTTATTTAATTTGGTAGCCTTATTTAATGCCACTCTGTTAATTTTATATTATTTCCGGGAAGTTATTAAAAAATAATAGCCTTAAAGGAAGCGCACATTGAGCCACTAGTGGCGAGAACTAAACGCGTCCACAAACTGCAGTCGAGATTTTTCATACATTTTCTTTTTTTTATATAACTAGGTAGGCAAATGACTCTACCCCACCTGATGTTAAGTGGTGATAAAGTCCAAATGCGAAGATAGCTGGTACAGCAGTTATAAACTGCTACACCAACCATCCTCACCTTGCCGGCCCGCAAAAATGCTTCTTCACGCCTCTCTTGATTATAGGAAGGAGGGAACACGTTGCGCGGGTAAAGAATTCCACTTACGAATAGTACGACAAAGAAATCAATTTTGTATAATATCGGCGCAAACTAAACATTCCAGTGGCTGCCACTAAGCCACAATCGGCGGCGATCGGTTTCTGCGTCTAGTGGCTTGACTGAGCCACTAGAGCCCTGCCAGAATACCAGCGCTGTTATGGTGGGAATCTTTACTTCCACGGTAACAGCTTTAAACTGAGGCAGGGTTCCGATTGGCCAGTCTTTTATCTCCTTTGTGGTTCTCTGTTTTGTTTTTAATTTTATTGTTTTGTTTACATATAAATTTGCGTGTATGGCCAATAAATGATTTTTCTTTCTTGCTAGTGGCAGTGTTTAGTGGCTGAATGTGCGCTTGCTCTTAGGCGTTCATTGAAAGGTTTTGCTGTCAGTTTGCTGGCACTTAAGGTTTCAGTCATCATCAGTTTTTTCATCATTTATGGCTGATAAAATTCATTAACAGCTACATCAGGGTTTAAGGGATGCCTTAGAAACCATAATCGATCATGATTTCCACGATATAAAAATATATATTTAATAGGACGAGATGCATTCCATGTGTATAAAATCATCAATTAAAATGGTTAATGTAATGGAGGTTGTCATGCCATCGCCTATTTTACTGTAGTACCATTTTTTATAGTTATAACCAAAACTTTATTCTAAAATCTAAGAATAATCTATCTAGAAATGTTTTAGTAGAAAAAAATCACTTGGTCCATGTTTTAAATAGGATTAGAACCTGCGCCTACCGCAATTCAAATTCTGCCTGAATCTTGGATTGCGTGAATTTGTATCTAGTAAACAAATTTATCAATTCATTTATGCAGCACATATCTTACAATAAGAAAAATATGTGCAATCTAATAGTGATAATTTTGTCCACAGATTGGTGCAGGCCGCCCGGATAGCCTCGGCCCACAGCTGCAACCACCAGCCACAAGCCACCAGCCACCAACCAAACCCACCACAACGTCAAACCAAAGCCTCCAGTCATATCTTTCGTTTCGAAAATCTAAATATTATATAATCACTATTTTTTAACCTTTTAAAACGATAAAAATAAATCGTTAATAGTATACGCTATTCCCAAACAGTACAAAATAATTTAAGTCTGAAGTGATCGGTATTTACAATAAAACAAAAAAAAATAACACAAATAAGAAGCCTTCGAACAAGCGAAAGAAAATCAACGACCAGTATTTAAAACGTTCCAAAATAATAAAAATCGTTAAACGAGTGCACAACATAATTTATCGTACGTTAACTTTGTTAACAAAACCATTCCTTGAGCATTTTCTAAAAAAAGAATAACAAAAGTCAGCCAAAGATTTTTATAAAACTTTAGTTTAGTCTAACTTTGTATTAAGACTAGTAATCTAACTTGCCGCTAAAGACTGTATACAATCAACTTACTGTTAGTGGGCAAACGAAATAATTGTGATTAGTGTAGTGTTAAACCAGTGTGCCGTATAACCATAAATTAAGTGCTACTTAGAATAGGGAACCTTAACAAATTCAAGTGTAGAGTACAAAAATCGAGTTCCAGTGCAGTTCTAGTGTTCAGTACAAGAGAGACTTAGTCAAGTAAGGTTATTTTTGTATACGGCAAAAGTGCGGAGCGCGATGCGAGCGCGCGAGCGGAGGCCATGAGCGAAGCGCTGCGCAGCGAGGCGGGCGCGGACTCTGCGCACCTCCCGCCCTTCTCCACGTTCGGAGACATGGCGGAGAACGAGCAGCGGCTGCTGGCCGACGCGCGCCTGCTCGACCCCGGCTGGGAGTACTACGAGCGCGGCGACGCCGTCTCCGTCATCGCCAGCCAGCCGCAGTACCGCCCCTGGGAGTCCATGCCCATCACCGTCAACTCCAAGGATGCGATCCTCCGGGCCGGCTTCTCCACGCCGCTCGACTACCAATCGGTCACCCTGCAGCCCATACCGAACAAGCTGCCGTCCTTCCAGAGCCAGTTTCAAACTTTTCCAGAGACGACTGTCATTCCGGAAACTGGCTTGCCCAGCGTCACCCCGGTGCCGGTCACCACCAGCCCTACGCCGAGCGCGAGCCCTAGTCAGTTAACGCAGCTCACGCAACTGACGACGCCGTCGTCGCCGGCCCATCTCACCACGCTGGCGCAGGTCGCGCCGTTGTCGACGACACTCACCACTTTATCTCCTGTAAACGCCACCACATTCCATACACTAACAGCGGTAAACGCAAGGAGCTACCCGATCGTACCGGCGCCACTGCAAGCGAGGGAGCTAACTCCGGCTGGACAGACCTACATCGATGACCGGCATATACAGCTCTATCAACCGAACATCGCGACAATAAATGCCTTCCCAACACAAAATGGGCTAATACACCAAAATGGCACTATCCTCCATCAGAACGGAAGCTTAATACAGAACATACAAAGCCCGACTGTAGTTCACGTGCTTAAAAACGAACCGTTCGACGTGAAATCTCTTCAGGACAAATATACTCCGAACGGGTTACATCACAGTAACTTCCAGAACCCTATGTTGATTGACAACGGGTATGAAAAGAAGACAAACGGTTTCGGGAGCGGGTCTTCGCCAACGAGGTCTGATTTTCGGAAGAAGGAGCGTCGGAAAATGCGGGCGAACAGCTCGGAGTCGGACGGTTCGAACATGGAGGTCGGGTCGGAGAGTAGCGGTCAGGTGGCAGCCGTGTCCTCAACGGCCGGCTTCAAGTCGCCGATGCACGGGGCACCGCCTATGGCTACCGGTCCCATGGAACTCGACGACATATCCAGCGAAAAACAGGTGAGCAAATTATCAAATTCTATCGATTCTTATGTTTTTAGATTTTATTTCTGCTTTCAACAAACTGAAAGAAAAATAACTCCTTTAGGTTTTGAGTTAACAAAAGACAAATTAGTTGCGTTAAATCAAATCAGGACTTAATTTTGCTCAGGATTAAATTGAGTAGTTGGGACATTGTCCTAACTTCTTATTTATTCGTCTCAACTTTGCTCGGAATACCTAACCAGATGTCCCCTTTATTTAGTATTTCTTAAGGCCATTGTATTAGTATAGAGATTTCACCTAAGCAACGATCAGTAAATTAAGTGAGTTGACGAAGAAGTATTTTATATGCAGGAGAATCTTACGATACAACAGAATTCTGTTCAACCAACTCCGATTTCCAAGCGTTGAGGAATTGCGTAAACAAGCCTCACGGGATGGCGATCTAGCGGGAATATTTGCCGGCAGAATATGAGAATTCACAGAATTTCATCCGAATACGCGAGCGTAGAAAGTGACTGATCCCGAAAAAGAGAAAGTTTCGCCGTAATTTCACCTTTTATTATTCGGGGAGCAGTTTTTATTCTCGGTTCGGAGTTCCCAAATGGCCGAACTCTCTGTCTTCGCGGCTATAAATTTAATAGTTAGCCGATTCTCTTGCTCAACCAATAAATTAACTTCCACTCTCGTTTAAAACACAAATTAAAGTCGGGCGATTTACGCGTGTCCTGCTTAGAAAATTTTATGACTTTCATTCAAATTTTACAGCGAATGCAATTAGGCGGCAGTTTTGGCAGCTTTCGGTATTAAAGGAAGTTCGCTGATTTAATTACGGTTAATGTAAGATTTCTGGGCCTCTATCTCTATCGGACACTCAAAGATGGAGCGGACTTGATTACGTTGGAAATAATTTTTTGGGTAATAATGTTGTTAGGGAACTTCTAATTTTCGAGTTGTAATCAAAGAGAAAGAGTAGCTCAATTATTTAATGAAAATTTATTTAATTGTTTTTATATTTGTATATCATCCTGGGATAACTTGAAATTATTTCTCATTGGAAACTTGCTGAAAATAATATTTTTTTAAATCCTTTTTATTTGATTATAATCTGTAGTAAAGCTTTATAACGACTTTTGATTTCATCCATATTTATCTTTAAAGTTTTCTAATACTTTATAGAAGGTTATTACCGAAAAAATATAAAAGTAAATTGCGAAAAATTAGAAAATTTAAGAAGAACTCACCTCATAGTGGCGCTGTGGTTGAGTTTTAGGATTATTTTTATCAATTTACTAGTTAAAAATAATTTTACAAGTAAAAATACTTACTGCATTCCTATAGGTTCTTATCGCACAAGAGTATAATGTAGAGCGATTTTGAAAAAAATACCACCTTATTCCAAAACGCAGACTATAGTTAGTCTTAGTTTAAACCGTATGTTGTCTCTGTCTTCTTCTTCGCAAACAAAAGGGACATCATCCCTTTTTGTCTAGGTTAAACTTTAGTCTACGTTTTGTGATAAAGGATAAAGCTTCGCAATGAACCCTAAAGTACCTATATAATTTTAAAATCCCACTCATGACTGCATTGTCAATAAATTTTCTATTCATTTAGATATTTTTAAGATAAGTTTTGGCCGCAAACAATATAGTTAAGTGACAATGTCTTAAGCTTCTTCAACAACTCTATTTAAAAAAGTAAAATAAAAACCTGATCTAAGACTAGAAAAGGTCCAGGGATCGGTGACATTCCGGTATAAATGTCAGTATTTCCCGGTCTAATAATGAAACACCTTTGCAGGCAGGTGGCCAGCATTATCTATTTACAGCAATTATCATTGCCACAGCTTTCAATTTGCCAATTGTTAGGTGTTGTCCTAATTTTTTCATTATCCTCATATGGGTGTAATATCAAAATTTTGCACAAGAATTGTAACAGCATTCTTTAGTTATCTACACTAACAATTAAACTTGATTGTGCTGCAAAAATATATATAAATAAATAATAATCTCAAATTTTGCCGTCTAAATTCCATTAGCTTCATTATTAGTGCTTACAGTTCGGTTTATGAATGCTGTTGTTAACAATATTATTATACTTTAAAAAATATACTTATACATTGTTTTAATGTACCTCTGAATGATGAAGGACGTAACCAGCTCATATTAAATTCAATATAAAACGAATATATTATAGTTTTTATTTTGAGAGTGTATGCTGTTGGTCGCAGATGACCTTTTCAGCGTCTCCGGGTTTGGGGACGGCGAGATCCTAAGGGGACCTCAAGCCGAGAATTGGCGAGTGCCTCTAGAGGTATTCTAGGCGGATGGCATCTTCTCACAGAGGGAGTCTCAATATTATTGTAATAATCCTTCCAATATTATAAATGTGAAAGTGTTTATGTTTATAACTCAATCACGCAAAAACGGCTCAATGGATTAGGATGAAATTTGGCACACATATAGTTTATTACTTGGATTGAGACAGGTTACTTTTCATCCCAAAAAATTTGAGTTCCTTAGAGTTTCTTTAAGACCTAAAGTTGACGCGGACAAAGTCGCGTGCGGCTCCTAGTATATGTATGATAACATAAAATTATTACCGGTCTTGATCCTGACTAACAACGGCATTCAAGTCACATTTCTCAAACAAAGGTGTTTGAACCATCGCAGTGCGACAATTAAACCGGATTTTTTTATATCTTCATAACGAGTGCAACTTGGGATGCATAAATACTTTGTAATTACTATGGCTAACTAGCCACTTCACGAAGATGACACGTGCCGTTCGCTTTAATAAACTGTCTATTAATTCTTGACCTCAGGACTTATGTTTGAATACACGCCATAAGAAAAATTATATAGGATTTCTATAAAACGTACCAAATGTTCAATTCAAGTAATCATACTAATATTATAAAGGCGAAAGTTTGTGAATGTGTGAGTGTGTATGTTTGTTACTTCTTCACGTCTAAATGGCTGGAGCGATTTTTGTAAAATTTGGTATTGAGTTAGCTAGTTATAACGTTAGTTAGTTAGTTGATACCCTAGATTAACACATAGGCTACGTTTAACTGCGGGAATCGTCTATCAAGTAGATTAAAAAGTATTGGACACGTATTTTTTCTTTAAACACATAATCAAAACATTACAGAGATATATTAATTTTAAAAGTCACATGGCGTCACGTCTTGGTACATTTTTTTCTTAGAAGAGACTTCACTTGCGCTTTCTCTTTATAATTTTTGGTTGATTGCCAAAGGAAAAATATGGGTACATTATTTTTTGAAAAGCTGACTGTCAGACTAAATAGAATTTCGTTTACCCTGTCATCATCCCTTCGATGTATATAAATAACTGATACTAAAAGATTGAATACTATAGTGAATTCACCTTCTGTGAATCTTCAGTCTTAGAAAATTTTACAGATTCGTTTTTTAGACAACATTACAACTTCCTTTCTCTGTAATCTAACAGACTTAAAATTTTCGCGGTCACGGAAAGACTAAGTTGTTGAAATATTAAAGTGTTACTTGGCAATGCTCGAATTGGTTTTATAAAGTATAAATAAGACAGCATAATGGCAAGAGAAACTTCCAAAATTCCTGTTGGCAACTTCATTAAGTGCTAGCCAACGACTTTATACATTCATACATTGAGTACCCTTTTATTTATCAATGTAAATGGTATTCAGTAAAGTTATATTTAACGACTTTTGCAGAGGAATCACCCCGTTTTTTTCTCATATTTATAATAATGTATTTTATCGTAAAAATAACAGTAGTTTTCCAGAATAATAAATTACAAGCTAAAGTTCAAAGAAGAAAGAAATCTAGTTAAATTTGTTTTTTTTTCTAGAGTGAAATGGACCCTGTCTCAATCCAGGTCAATTTCATCCAATTCCGTAAAGTAATTTTTGCTTAATTTAGTTACAAACATACCAAATTTGATATTAATCATATAAGTAGGATATAAAATAAGAATAAAAAAATATAATAATACTTAGTGGACTAATTAAAACAATGGTTAGTAAGAATTGAAGTGATCCCGTCACAAAAGAACTGGCTCAGTTTCGATTGATTCCCGCATATGACCACTAACCTTTACATAGCTGCAGCTGTCGAATGACTGGCGATTGTTATCTACTGATGGATCAGCGCGAAGTAGACACAATTATAAATTATAGAAAAATCTCAACTACAAAAATTAACTTTAGTCCCTGTGATATAACGTCTGATTTTGAAAATCAGCATAAATCAATTGAAAGCTGCTAGTGAACTCAAATTTGTTATTCTACACTATTTTGCCCATTGAATTGAGCTGCTTTATTTCAATAGCTTATCTATATTTAACCCAATAAAAACCAACGTTTCTTCTTTGTAGTTTAAAACTAGCCATTACCCGCATCTTCGTCGGCATTAGTTTAAGTTTTTAAGAATCCAATCAGTCCCTGTAGCATGTGCACCATAATTTACATTATATCACGTTTTTTATCGCGTCTTACTGTCAAACTCCATAGTAATTTGCCAATTAAGCGTGATAAAATCGCGATATATATCATATCGCGGTGCTCATGCAAGGGGGACAGAACCCATAATTTTGCCGGGATAAAAATAATCCTACGACTCTTTCCAGGTTATAAGTTGCCTGTGTGTAAAATTACATACAAATCCGTTTTTGCGTGATTGAGTAAGAACACATACAAACTTTCACATCTATAATATAAGGAGGATACCAAGAACCAACATTTCAAAAAAATTCAGATAACAGTTACTTTGGTCAAAGGAAGGTTTAAAAGTTAGCTTATAATATTTCTTCACATAATTTTGAATGTTTGTAATACGAGTAGAACAACAGATATTAACAAAGCACACTTTAGGCAAATGGAAATGGTTGTAGATATAAGGTAGTTCAAGGGCTATTTTTTAATCAGCATTGTTTATTAAAACGATTCATAATAAAATATAAAGGCATAACTATTAAAAAAATCTTTTTTATTGGAATACAAAGCGTGTATTTACTTCACCATGAATGTTTAAGTTTGAGATATTTTCATATAAAAAATTAAGAACTTATTTAGTAATAACGTACCTAGAAACTCAGTTTGGCTTATCAACCTCGTATCTTGTTAGTTCATTGTGTGACTCAGAGGCGGGAAAACCAATGAACCTATAAGTAAGTACCAACTTTACAACCTTTCCTAGAATAGCAAATTATTTGAGACAAATAAACACAGTATATTTAATTTATGAGAGAAATTTCTTAGTATTTTCATTTCTCTGTTGTTAAATACAAATACATATCTTCATATTTTTTCGTTTTTCTTTGTTAAGATATTGCAACGATTTAAAAATGTAATTGTAGACAGTATAAATAAATAAAACTAGTTTTTACGGGTTAATGCACGATTAACGATTTTATTTATTTAATAAAATCATTATTCTGACGATGCAGACCTGAAAAGGCTGCGAAACGTCAATAAATAAATAAAGTTTCGTGCATTAACCCGTAAAAACTAGTTTTATTTAATGAGTGATGTGCGTGAAAACCTAAGAAACAAACAGTATAAATAATTTGAAAATAACTTACTCTAATATATATACGAGTTAAAATTGATATCACCCTGTCACCAAACACAACAGTACATATTTCATTTAGAATTATTACACTATTTGTGTTTTTTTAATTTCAATGGTAATTTAATATATTTTGCGAATAAATCGCGCATTCCTTTAATTCACATAATCTCTAACGAAATCATAAAAAATATCGAGCACATTTTATTTCAAAGAAAATGGTTATGATCCTACCTACTTATTTGCATATTAAGAAAAACATTTTTAAATAATCATGCAACAACACAATGTGGCATGTATTTTGACAGGGCTTGGCTTACAGAAGATCATGTAAGCCACAGAAGTTGATACAAAATACATTTACTTTTTCGTTGAAAATTAAACTTTGTTTGAAAATTTATGAACTTACTTACATAGAATATAAGAAACAAAATTTTAACCATAATTTCACCCCATTCAACTTTAATTGTAGCTCAGAATATCTCCCGACTGTAATTCATTGAAATCGGTTTACAGGTTTAGTTTCAAAACTGTACTAAACACACAGAGGTATTTTCACATCTATAATGTTTTGAGTATTGTATATATTTTACAGGACGTATTTATTTCAATCTTACTTGGTAGCTAATTGAGGTTTAGTCTTGTGACTACGCAACCTGAAAATCACCCAAAACGTAATGAGGTCCCGTCCTCGCAGACTTCACAATTTTCCGGAACAGAAGATTCTGATTCATTGGTAGGATCCTTATCATTGAAATAATAACTGTTCGTTGTGTACGAACAGTTATTATTTCAGTGTTTCAAAAACTGATATTAGAAATGACTTCTAAAAAGGAAGGTAACCTAAAACTTTATCTATCACTAGCGGCCCGCCCTCGCTTCGTTTCGGTGTGGAGCTGAAGTGTAGACTACAGTTTTTGTTCTCAAGCTTGTATTATACACAATAACATTCGTATATGATTCTTCTTATACCTGCATGCAAAGTCTCAGCCCGATCGGTTTAAAATTGACGAAGTTTCATACAAACTTTCATTCCCTATTTTATCCCCTTGGGGGTAGAATTGATCAAAATCCTTTCTTAGCGGATGCCTACGTCATAACATCTACCTGCATGCCAAATTTCAGCCCGATCCGTCCAGTGGTTTGGGCTGTGCGTTGATAGATCACTATGTCAGTCAGTCACCTTTGAGTTTTATATATTCGTATATAGATGTTAGTTGCGAAACTTAGATTTGGTCGTTGTCAAGCCAATATCTGCTATGTGCAAAAAAAAATTAACATGGCAGTTGGCAGTTTTAATATTTGACATTATTTTGGCTGGTGCTCAAAGCATATTTTAAAGCAACCTTTATTCACCGTTATAATGCTAAAGATTCGCACAGCAGTGTTTGTATTTCAAATTCAGTTTGTATTATGTATGCTAGTCATAAGAAATATCCAAAGTGTACATAGCAAATATTGATTTGACTACAACGTCTCTTAAATATTAACCTCAATCCAGGGTTGAATTAGCACCCTTTCCTATTCGGACGAATGCACAAAAATATAATAGTTAGTGCGTTCGCCCAAATAGGAAAGGACGGCGACACCTTAACGGATATATTCCCTCCTGTGTCGTGCTCCTCATTACTGAGGGTTCTGCGTTCACAAAATAATTCGTTTAGGTCACGACCTAAATGAATTATTTTGTGCACGATCGCTTTCCACTTGTTGCGGTCTTCGACAGTGTGGAGTGCATCGCGGACTCCAGTTTTGGTACTCGTATTGTCGCGGATCTGGTCTGTCCAGTGCATGGGGCTTCTTCCTCTCAGTCGCCTTCCCTGTACTTTTCCTGTCACCATGAGCACTTCTAGGGTATAATAAAACGGATATATTGAAGAGCTTCAAAGTAACAAAATCTACATCAATCTCCTCACGTTCTTTCTTTGTTAGTGTCATATCGTTGACTGTTAAAAAAAATATTAAAATAACATAAAGTGTATATCTCACAAAGCAGCTGTATCAAAATTCAAATTAGTCTAAAAGTTAATTACTGGTTAATCAGGTACGACTTATTGGAAATATCGTATTTATGTAGTTAATCGTTATTTATCTGAAATTAAAATATTTGCACGCAGTTGACCATATCATTAGCGCACTTATTTATACCTTCGTTTAATAGTTGAGACTGGCGCAATGTCGAATGCTCCACTGCCAGCTAAAGATCATTTGAAAAACTGACCATCTGCTTCGTACGAATGTATTTTTTGCCGATTAGAGTATTACAATAAACATGTATTTTTTATTTAAATGACGTTCAATTTCTGTAAGTCGTTTATTCTAAACGTGCCTTTTTAAGTCACATAGTCAGGCGGTATTTTTATAATGAAGACTTATGTTACACTTTACAATAATAATTTGTTAATTATTATGAAATGTGTGTTTCTTACTAAAAATAACAGTTCTCGTTTAAGCATTAACATTACAGGAATTAAAAAATAACATAGTGAATAAAAATATTTATATTAAAAGAGAAATTAGTGTAACTTGGTATTCTTAGATAAATTAGTTTAACTATTTTTTTTAAATGGCTGGTTATATATTGGAACTATCACTGATTTTTTTTAAAATAAAATATAGTTCTTCGTTCTGAAAGAACTCGAGAACCGATCCGATCTTCCGACGCCGAACGATGATAACCGACTAGCAACGAATGAAATTACGTATTTCAAAATGGCGAGCTTTTGAAGCTACAATACCAGCTGTTACAACTTAGTTGTACCCCTGGCCGAAACTAAATTTGGATTTTATTATGAAGAATTTAGTTAACTTGAACTTTTTTTTATCAGCTAAGATTTTCCTAACAACGATCTCATGGTCTGATCGAACTAACTAAATGGTCTCTAAGCTGCTACCAAAAAAATACTGGTAAAATTGAGAAAAAAACCATATTCCGCTTATTTGTTTCAAAGATAAAAATTCTTTCTTTTTGCAAATGATATGAAATGAAAAATTAAATAATTTAATTCTATTTTGTCACCATTAAATCATAAAAAAGGAAGTCGACAGTAGTCGGAGATATTGTGGAATGTCGAGAGATCTCTTTCATTTCAATATGTTGAATGACGAACTACCGGTAGTGCAGACCATGTCTGAATTAATATTGCTTGTATTTTTTATACTAATGGGTCAGATTCTGATGCTTTGTCCTAAATGAGGCCAGTCCGTCGTTTCGATTGAGTGCCGGCGCGGGACCGAGACGACCCATTAAAATGAACGCAAAATGCACCGAAATTGTTGTCTGGCAAATAATTGCGAACATTTCGGTTTTGCTGACCGTACTCTTTCAAACGATTCCAAACTCTGCCACTCAAACAATAAGATTCATTGTGTATTTCCGCGCTACCAAACGGATATTAGGACACGCGATGTGCAGATCTCTGATATGCCAATTGAAACAATTACCTGTTTTATATGTATGTTCTGTTAAACTGCATTATAACTAATTATATTGAAGTCTAATTTTTTATACTGAAATTGCGGTAAACCGGCAAAGTTGAGACGATAACAAAATAAATTAACTTTCTATACAAACTGACTTTATTAATTGTGGTGGCTGAAAAGAAATATTGAGCTTTGTATGTGGTGACCACAGACAAAGAAGAAGCGGAAACGTTGCGGCGAATGCATAGGCTGCCAGCGCAAGGACAACTGCGGTGACTGCGCACCGTGCCGCAACGACAAGTCGCACCAGATCTGCAAGCAACGCCGGTGTGAGAAACTCACCGAGAAGAAGGTAAGTTCCCGCCTTTTACCTATATTAAAAAACCCGAGTGTGCTTATGACCACATGACTGAAGTGAAACTTCTTTAGCTATATATATATGTGTACAATATATTATACATGTATGTTATTTGTTTCTTAGGTTTTCACGCACATAACTCATTAAATAAAACTAGTTTTATTAAATAAGACTCCCGTTCGCCTCACGCGAACACACTTTCCGTAACGCATAAAGCATTCGCCAGCTTACCCCCCAAGTCAAGCGTGCGTAAAGAAGTTTTATTTTCATTCGTAAGAAGGTTTGAAGTGATAACGTCGTATAGGATTGTAAACCGTTTCATTACGTAACGCGTTACGGCGCCAGTCTATCTGGCTTCCTTTCCCCTCACGCTAACCCGCAGCGCTAGCCGTATATTTAAGTTATCACTTCTGACGTCCCGAGACGCACATGCTTTTTTTTTCAATTATAGTTATGCTCACAAAATACTACCAATGATTATGAGAAAGAATAACTACTTCTATCTGGGATAGTAGTTCTCATCAAAGTTCATTTTAAAAAAATCCTTTTCAATACGGTTCAGACTTCAAAAACGTTATGCTGCTCTACAAAAAAAAAGTTGCCACGTGTTGAAAAAATGTTTAACCTTTATCGATATAAACATACACCTTCAATTTTCATACGGATCATGTTTAACACATAAGACGGTATAATTTGCGAAAAAAAATATCTCGAATCGATTTGTGAATGACGCAAATAACCATTTGCCTTTATGTACATGTTATTTGCATTAATTTATTCGATCGCATACATTACACGCCATTTTGTTGCTTGGACGCTTTTGAGAAAATCTACGTGTTCTTTTCATTGTACTAACGTAGGAAGTAAAAAAAATATCCCTTTTTCTTTTTTCTTCCCAAGTTCCTTTTTTGTATTTCACTTCCAGATAGCCTTTCAATGTACACGATAAAATAACTAGTATAAAAATATGAATCAATGAAGTATCACAAATTTAGTCTTACTTGACAAAAAATGTATATTTGTAAATGTATGTACATAAGTATCTATGCATGAAACTGATCGCAGCCCAATAAAACATCTTTTTCTTTATCCTGATTCCAGTACACCAACATATTTTATGTTCAACATTTAAGCACGTTTGAAGTATTTTTGAGGCACAGAGCTTTCTAGTAACTCACTGGTACAAGGGGCTGAGTCCGTGACGACTGTAATAGGTATCTGGTAACTGTGATTGACGCGAAGGTCACGCGATGCCACAGGATATGTGCTCTTAATAAAAATGCATCCTATGTAAGTTGCCGCGCAGTATAACAAGCTATACTTACTGGTCGATAAGTAGACTGCATAAACATTGTAATTTTCAAAAAAAGTTGTTACATAGAAATGGATAAAATATATTTTTACAAGATGTTTAAAGTGTATGTATTATACATTTTACAATTGTACAGAGAATTCGAAAAATATAGTAACTGTAATTTGTGCGTTAGGCTTTCGGCGTTCTCCTTATATTGTTATATCAGTCAGTGTTGCCAGGACCTGATAAGCAAAAGTAACACATGACTATAAAAACGAACATTTTGGAGTCAAACGTAACGTCACGAATGGGCCGGGCTTTATGATTTGCAAGACAAAAGAGCCAAGATCGTAGACAAAATCACTTATCATAAATTATGATAAACGAAATTTGGCATTAACTAAATGGAAAATATTTGCCTAGTATTTTTTTTTAATTCAAAAGTGACGCAAAAGTAACGTTTTAAGTTGAGAGAGGGTAAGGTTTCGCAAAATGTTACAAAAGTAACGATCTGGCAATGTTACGATGATATCAGTAATTATCACTATGTAAAATGGAACTCCGAATCAGTATATTTTCAAATAAAATTATAAAGACCATTCTAATATTTAAAGTAAAACATTTTTTTTCAATCTTATTTATTTAGAGGATTTATTGAATGTTACAAATGAACAGTCAACCGTGCCATTTGTATTTTATAACATCAATAAAGACCACAGTATATTTTTACAACCAAAGCGGGTAATTCAAACTGAAAATCGAAATACAAAACAAAAGACAGCACAATTGATTTCCATAAAAAAGCAATAAAAAAAATACAACAGCGGAATTAATAGCCCGTGACAGAATCATTAGTATCCTCGTGCGACCTATTTTATATCTTCATTTCATATACTATCCGCCTAAAAACAGCGAAATAGCCGAAGTACTTAACAACGAAGACGAAGGACTAATGGATTTTTAAATAGGCAGGCACACAATATCGCGACATTTTATTTCACGCATCGCATTCGGCATACAATTAACTGAGAGATAAATTAACGAAAATCTCCTTTGTATACGTACAACACACTAGCAAAAAATTTTATGAAGCTTCACTGAAATCCGATTAACAAACTCACTTTTCATTTGGCTGCGAAGTGCGAGGCTCATTAACATTAAAATCTCGGCGCAGTTTTTCAGAATCGACCCACAGAAAAGGCGGCAGCAGAATTCCGACGCAAAAATAACATTAAACATTACACTTTCCCCGAGAATTGTGCGAGAGGAAGAACTAGAAAATTATCTGAATTTTCTTTTCGTCGGGGAAAAGGGAACTTTTTTTTTCGCTAGAGAAAGTGCGAGGCGAGAGGTAGGTAGCTCGACTTAATTTACGATTACAAGTTACCGGCTGCGAAGTAAGTTGAGCAAATTAGTTTTAAAACAAGCACCGTAAAGCTTGGCTTCGGGGAGGGGGGGGGGGGACCCCACTTGGGCTCTAGAAATTACCATTATTTAGAGTCTACTTCGCGAGTGCCGATGTATTTCTACACCTGACGTTTATTGTATGGACCGTACCTGACATCCGTACGTTGTGGATGGTGCGGATGACAGCTGTCAATTAGATATATCTGTGGCTATATAAACGTTTAAGTCCGTAAAATAAAATGTTGACTATCTTTTAAAGTGGAAAGTAATCTCTATCGGTCAATTATTGTTAAAAAATACCGCTGTCTCTCAAACATAAGTTTGACAGATTTATGTCATGGTGGTGATTTTAATAATAATTACAACACGTCAAAAAGTAGACATTATGTTGCAATACTGCGTCTTCGTTTACAACCAACAGGATTGTATAACTTAATATTCCTGAAGTATCCCCAGTATATTTTGGCTAACTGGGATTCTCAAGATTATCAGTATTATAGATTCGCCTTTAATAGCCCTTATGACTCTAATTAACCTTTTCAAAATCGGGGGCGCACATTAACATGCTTGACTATGACATTAGGCTGAATTGCATACCCTTAAAATGTATATTTTTTTTAATTATATATTTTTTTCATTATCGCCCGAAAATAAGTAGTTAAGTGACATAGGTAATTAAGTTAAGTTATACATATAACTTATCAAGTTATGTCTTATTCCTTGAACCGTACTTGTAACGTACTAAGACCTATTTCACAGCTGTCATCCACAGCGTGCTAAAATGCTCGGACTATATTAATAAAATAAAAAAAATGGTTGCCTGTAAAGTCGGTTTTACGGGCGAAGATTTTACGTGACAACGTCTTTTTCTCGGTAGAATATTTATTGATATGAATATAATTAAATTGCACAATAGGAACAAGGAATTGAATGAAAATAAGAATTGCACAAATTTTAACTATAGAAATATATTTTGTTTACTAAAACATTGTACATGTAAACTTAAACTTAACACGAGAGACTCATCGTAACGTTACCGAGCGTTACACTTTTTCATAAGTGACTCCCAGCCGCAACCTAATTTAAGACGTTGTCACGTCAAAAATCGCGAAAACAGTTTTACAAAAACTTTGTTTGAAAAAAGCATTAAACATTTCTTTTTTGCCGGTACCAAACCATATCTGATCTAATATCGGCGATACGCACAATAACACCTTTTAAAAATCAACATACTTCTTCAGCTGTTCTCGTGTACCCGTCTATTATATGTACACCCGAACTGTTTTTTTTTATTGGTACGATTATTTATATTGTAAGTTCATATGTCGCCCACATTATCTGCGCACGAGCCGAGCAGCAGCTGCGCAAGCGCGTTGCGCTCCAATCCACGCAAGCTACGCGACGACGCCTAGGATTTATCGTCCAATCTGCCTTTTGTTAAGCAAAGGTGTTCTTGGAAATATTGATTGATAACTTTTTTAAATATCGAAAAAAAAACAAAATCAAATCCTCATTCAAACTAAAAAGATTTTTTTAACTTATTTCAACGGCTTTTAATTAGACCATGACAGACAGTTTATAATGTAATCTTGATCTTTTTTATGTGAAATTTCAGAAATTAAATGATGAGTCAGCGTAATTCATTCGTATTTTCCACGAAAATACAAAAGTGCGCTTAATAAGTCGAAAAGTTTATTGCTTGCATGTCTTGCACACATTTTTCTTAGCAATTTCAGCTAAATTACGGCCGGAATTTTAATAAAGAGCTCGGATATAGCGTCTGCTCCTTATTTTATATAGCATTCATGAAATAGTTGTATTCTATATAATAAAACTTTTTAAGTAGATATTGATTTTAGAAAATTGCAGAAAGTGATACTTAGTTACTGTATATTATCTTGTTGCCTTTTTAAGTAGCCTTTTTACGCAAATTGATCAACTTGGAATTTGCTATGCTACTTTAACTTTTAGTAACTTTAAACTTCGTGTTTAGCTTTGAAGCTTCAGTTTTGCTAATTTGTAATTTTATGCAAGTAATTGAAGGACAAAATATATTTCTATTAATCATTCTAATTGATCACTTAAGCCAAATTTTTCTCCGGAGTGGTGTATATGTACAGGTACACCTGGTTACAAGGTGTAGCCTACTCAAAGGTTTTGACTTCGAATCCTGGTGCGGCAAATATTTGTATGATGAATACGAGTATTAGATAGAGACTTATTTGTTTATAGTTAGTGTATTTTATAGTTTTATGATGTGAAATTGTTTTTAGTATTAATTATTAATTTTACTCATATTATGAGTGTGTATGTTGTTGTAAGTCTGTATAATCTTATTTTTATTAGTACCTATTACATACGAGTATTTGTACCAAAGTCATGGGGCTGTTGTATAGATATTATGTATTTCGATACATATACAAACTTAATGATGTATCATTATGTGTATTTGTATTCGATACCCTAACAAACCAAAACATCACAAGCTTTGCAGTGCTTACGTTAGGGCTAGACTTGCCGTGAGTGTTAATAGTAGTACATTATGATTTAGCCGAGGCGATATTGTTAGCCCGAGCCGTAGGTGAGGGCTATAAGAAGGCAGACGTTGTAATTATCAAACCGCACGTATGTCATACGACGTTTATAACACATTTGCGAGGAAATAATACTACCTTTACTTACTTTCTGAAAATGAATTTGCACCTTTGTTTGTTTTCCATAAGATGAAATTTTGATACGCTTGACTGTAACTATCTATCCGTGGATTTTTCGGACAAGATGCTTCGCGTAGCCTTTTTCTACTTCTGGCGGTGTCAAATTAATAAATTCGTTACTACTTGACAATATTTTCAAATAAAAACAATACAGCGAAAAGAAATAGAAATAACTTTTTCACTGATTAGCGATACGCGCGCATCAACGCTTTTTTTAGGCAAAGGAACAAAAAACAGCCAGTGTTACTAATAAAGTAAATTAATATTTTTGTGAATTTGTTACCGATACATGGTTATAATTTATTGTCAAAATGAATCAAATTAAAGAATTAAATATTTATATATTATATTTTGTCTCCCAAAGTTAATTTTATTAAGAAAATGTTGGCTACCTTTCGGACATAAAAACTCTTTGCTAAGATTTAAAAAAGTATCGTTCGTTTTTAGACGGAACATATAAGCCTTGCGTTTTTCTTATCATTACCGCAAGCGTGTGTAATGTGATAGATTATGCTACTGAAATTGGTGCAATAAGAGACGCTTTACGGGCAAATGTGTTATAAAAATATTTATTAATTGATATTTATTTAAACTTGTTAAGTGTTAAAGTCACATTGGCAATACTTGTAGTCACAATAAATATGCGGTCCACTGTACCGGGAGAGTGACCCCTTTCATCAGGGCTCGCAACACGCATGTTAGTCACTAACTATTCAGGTCAACAATATCGCACACTGATTAAGTTGACTGGAAAACCATGAGCTCTTTTTAATAAATCGTGGGGAACCATTCGATGATTTAAAAAAGTTTAACAATTTCTATTTATGGTTACCCCCTCCTAGAACCGCTTTTCTTCCTGAAAACCTCTCTTTTCGTATGTTTTTTTTTTCTTTATAAGATTTATAAAAAAGTACTTGAGCCGAATGTTCAATCATCCGGCTCAACTTAAAATTAGATAGTATATTATTGACAGAACACATAACCATGGACTTAGGTAGGTACTTAAATAAAACGTCCATGGTTAGAGGAGTATCTAAACTTAATATTCGCTCTGTTTAATACAGAATTCAATACAATAAACTCGAAACAGTTTTCGAAGTAGACATAAAAACAAGTTTTATGCCTAATATTATAGCAACAAATCAACTGTATCTAAGCAATATACCCTCGAGAATTAGAAAAGAAAAAAAACACGCCATCGAGATAAAAAAAATCGCTAAAGCAACAATAGTGTTTCCCTTTGAGGCTTCACAAACAATCGAGCAATAAACATTACCAAGAAAATCGCATATAAATCTCGAAAGCTTTTACCGTACATTTTAATGGCGTTTTTGTCTTCTCTGGCATCAATATATTTTATTTTAATCGAAAATTCTTTCTACACCAGATAATAAGTGAAAGACACTCCGCCGCCATTTTGAATTTAACCCAATTTATTAGAAGCTCTGTAAGCTATAAAGTTTAGTTTTGTAAATCACTATTATGAATTAGGCTATCATAATGTCTCATTTCTTTTTATTTTTGGCAAAAGTTATTGGAATATCTCTAGCTTCTATTTTTCGTAGCTTAAGCGTTGTACAATGTAAATTTATGGCTGTAGTTTTCGACCTTGTTTCATATTGGGATTTTTTCAAGATTTAGTTATAGCACAATATTCAATTCGACTATTTCATTTACATTAACACACAATTTGCAATGTTGATTTATGCGTGATGTTATCTGTGGCAATCTTTTATCGTTCTTAATTTCAAGCCTATGTTTCTGGTCTGCATAGGAACAATGTCCAATTTTGTGAGATTAAGTGACCAAAACTAAAATGTCAGGTTCATTCATAAGCTGGGGTCGGGCGAAATTGCGCCAAAACTTGAATTTCGAACGGGAGCCTTGTGGCACGTGGGTCCTCCTACAACGCACACTGGGGCGAGGTGATTATAACGGACGGTGGGAGTTTACACTTTTGATTTTTTTTCTTTTTTTTCCGAAGCGGCACGCGCTAAGGGCCGATGATTCACGGCCGGCAGATGTTAGTCGAGCTTTTTGTGATATCAGCTGATGTAACGGGCTGGACGAATCGACTTATTTAATAACGATGCATCTTGCGTGCATTCGTGTAACAGGAACCGATGTTGTGTAATTGATTTTTGTTACAGGCCTTCCTTCAATCGCATCGTCATATAAGATGACTTTTAAGTTTCCATAACTTGAAATTTACTTTGCCCAACCTACATTTTTTTATAAAAAACATATTCGTATAGATTTAAAATCCCAAACTAACCAAACACTATTATTAGATAAAATCCATATATTTGAATGATCATTAAAAATATATCTTTAAAGCTTTGAGGTAGAGTTCAATATCCTTTGAAATATAAAATTTTGTCAACAACAGTGCTCCTTGCTTAAAAATAAACAGGAAACGGTTCAGACGCTTGTTTATGTCAAACTTATCTCGCTGAACGTAACTGCCCAAATTGTTGAAATTACAGCAATCCTCTTTTTCATAAACGAGTAAAAATGTTAGCGATATACCTACGTTACGTTTTCTAATGTAACACTGGACAGAGCTCTAAAAAGCAAACTTTTTCATCACGCTACTATTTTTTTTTACTCTGCATTAAACCTTTTTGTTTTGGCTTGATATTAAAAAAAGTATTTTTTAAATCTAACAGAGGCATAAAGCATCTGCCGTGTAAAGAACCGTGTATAAATAATGCTTTGTGTAATTTTCTAAAGCGCGTCCATGAGTTGAATTTAGAAATTAGATACTTTCCCATGGCGGCTTTTAACCACTGTGTTTTATTGCAATGCTTCCATTTTGAAACTCGCCTCATATGACATTTATATTAATGTTCTAAATCGAAATAATATTGTTAAAATTTTAAAACTATAATTACATACTTAATTTATGAGACGAAATTTAAATTTTCATGTATGAAATTCTTTAAAGGTGGCCTTCGTACAACAGTAAACGTCAATGTGTTTATTATTGTAAAAATGAAGTTTATAATAATTTTAATTCACAAGTTTAAACAATATCTAAATCAATAAAAACCTTATGGTAGTGAATAAAAACGTTTTTAAGTTAAATTAAAGATAACAAGGTATTAAGTTAAGGATATATAAATAAAATAAATAAATTATATATTTTTGTAAATAAAAAAATACAGCTGTAGAAAATAACTGTGATATAAATAGGGGTTTATTATAAGCCATAATACATTAAAGCTTTGTTTTAATAATCAAATCTAAATAAACCATGACGACATCATGGCCGCCATACAAAACGGCAGTTGTGAAAAGCTCTATTGTGGATGGATAATAAAATTTCAAGACAAGAATTAAAGCTGCCGCTCATTGAAGTGACTTGATAAAAAAAGCTAAACTGGTTTTAACCGGTTCACTATTATGTGCACAGATTAAGTTTCGTTTTTATGTTAATAAGTACACTTACAGGACAGCATACACACAACGTTATTTTAAACCTTACTTGTGAAATCGCAGTACTTACATTATTATATTTCCGTCAAGTTGCTAATTCCAAAGCTATGAGTGAGGCATTACAGAATGCTTCACATGTATGTATATTATGCAATATATGGACTTAAAGTTTCAAAATCTTAATAACAATAATTATGTAAATAAATTTGTTTATGGTTAGTTATTTTACATAGAAAATGATCTTCATACAACTCTTTAATTAGACATCTCTTAGCAAACACAATAATACCATCGCTCACAATAAGTAGATTTAGTAAAAAAAAATATAACTTGCAAAGACAAGCAAATAACCAGTACTTTCTTAATTTTACAGCCTTTTTCTTTAAAAATTAAATTCAAAATGATGTACTACATAGGATAAGACGAAAACAGACTATACCACACTAATATTGGTCAAGATAACTCACTCGAACCAAATGTTCGCAAAAGCTCCGTGCGCTCGGCCCATCACATGCAACAAATCAATACTTTTTCCTAGCAAAGACTACCCCAATGCACGCAACTAATTCATACAGCCTAGAACACGATATATAAATAACTCCATCCATACATACTCTTCCACATACAAACAGGTTGCACACACGCGCGCTTTTCGACCAATCGCAGCGAAGCTACCAATAATTTGCGTGCTTGTGTGCGTAAGTGCGTGAGGGGTGCGTGATGCACCCTTACTACGCGTACACACGAAACTGGACTCGATGCATTTTATTATTACTATTAAAATTGGATTTTATACGCCCCGACCAGATCTAGTAATTTATTATAATTTATGAGATTCGGGCAATAAACATTATTGTGAAAAATTTATGCGATGCCACTGTTAATAATAGGGTTTATACGTTAAGGATTATATTGAACTGTAAGCATGTGCATATTTTATGAGCATTGTTTCATTGACGACCTCCGTGGCTCGAGTGGCATGTCAGTATGCTGGGTTTCAAGGTTCAGCCTAATTAGAGTTCGAATCCTGGTGGGGCAAATGTTAGTATGACAAATACGGGAATTTGTACCTAAATCATGGATGTTTATATAATTATATATAGATAAATATTCTTGTATTTTTTTGTATAGCCAGGTAGGCAATGTGATGATGATAACGAAGATAGCTAGTACAGCAGTTATAAACTGCCACACCAACCATCCTCGCCTTGCCGGCCTGCGAGAATGCTTCTTCACGCCTCTCTTAAATTACTCCAGATTGTAGGAAGGAGAGAACAATAGTACGACAAAGAAATGAGTCACCTAATTTCATTGTTCGTATAGGAATAGTGGCCACAGGTAGTCGGTGGCAACGTTGGCCACCGCCCGTGGTCCTCTGAAGAAAAGTTGATGGAGGGATAAGGGAGAATAACTCTTTAGAACACTCGCCGTGGTATAGTCGGTAGAATGCGCTTAATGATGCCACATCGCGACCTAATTGTAGAGACTCCAGTTTGTTAGTTACCTCTTCATTGCCAATGATGCGGGCAGCGCGCCGCTGCAACCTATTCAAGGCATCGAGTAAGAACTTAGTGGAGCCATCCCAGAGGTGCGAGCAATATTCCACGCAGGACCGCCCTTAAGTTTTGTACAATAAGCGCAGTTGATCAGGCGTGAAAAAACGCCGCACCTTGTTCAGGATTCCGAGTTTGCATGGAGCATTGCAGTTTATGTATTCTATCCGTTACCCTAGTATCCCTCGATACAAGCCTTACAGGGCTAGTCTTATTGATGTGAGTGTTAGAAATATTTACTTATTACTGAAAGCTTCAGACTTTCACTTTTTACTATATATAACTTTTGTTATTGGATGATAGAAAAACAGTCAATATTTATAGAAGCAAAAATTAAGACCAATGAATTGATTTTCAAGGAAACATACAAAAAATATCACAGGTTTCCTTCTTGTTGTTATTGTCACTGACCATAGAAATTTAAGCATTTACACATTTTTTGGGTCCCTAAATAAAATATATTATTAAGCTAAATAAGTACTATATTTTTCTTTTATTAGTCAAACTCCACTCACCGCCGTGTTAATAAACTAATACTGCTCAACTTTTGACTCGCAAATTTACTGAGTGATGTTAAAAAAAACTTCGTCAACTTTTAAGTAGGTACCTATTTAATATAAGTAACGACATTTAAAACTACAATTCGCACCTGAAAAGCTCACGTTCCACATTTAAATCTCTCATAATGATGTCAGCAAGTGATGTGCAATGTGCGTGAGACGGGGGTGAGGCGGTATGGCGTAAAAGCGCGTGCCCACGCATTCAGTTCCGCGCCGCGAGTGCTTTGCCATAACACCGGCCCTGGCTCAAGGGCTTTTAAGAACGATTTAAAAAGTAAACTACCGCAGGGCTGGCCGTGGGGTCCGTCCGACATATCACTTTAAATAATATCTGTTTTTTTTTATATTAAATTTATTTATTATAGATTAGTGAAAAGTACGAAGACTTTTTATGTTATTAGTTTGGTAACTTATTATAGTTTTCAGTATTCGAAACTACGTTTTGAATAAAAATTTGCGATAAGGCAATAGCAAAAGAATAAACCACATTATGCTTAAATCACGGAATTGTCATCAGCTATTAGTAGAGCAGAATACAATCATAGAAAGGTAAAACTGAGTCATGAAACATTCGCAAAATGTTGCCTCCATGAAATGCGTATTACGATACGAACGACGTAGTTCAGCTAAGACACATGTCAAGTTGATACCAATATGCGCCTTGCCGTAATTATAATACAATATTTCCGTTAGCTGTTACATAATCATTTTACTTGACCTCGGCGGAACTACTGATTTATTTCAGTTCAGTAGAACGCCATTAATAAAAGGAAAAATAACATCAGTAGACTTTGACACATTATGCCTAGCCTAACCTTACCTGACCATTGAAACACATAGATTCTGCCATAGATTAGTTATCCCACGCATATAGTAAAACCTTTCAATAGACGAGCATATTCGGAAACTGTTTTTTTTCCTCCCAGTCGGGCTGCGAGGTTATATCAGACTCTTACTGACTAAAACACACCTGTAGTACATGCTTATGACCAGAAGGGCCTGACAAGCTTCATCTGAAGCGATGATCCCTTGAGAGGGAGATGATGCGTTGCGGTAACTGTAGAAGACTGACAATTTAATGTCAAGTTTATTAAAATACTTGAAAAAGATAAGGCTGGAACAGTTGAATTTTTTGACTAGCTACCTTTCTACGTCTTCTTAAACGAGAAGAGATCTTCTTCGCTTGTTAAATTCCTCCTGTTCGAATATCGGAAATTTCCTACGTTAGTACCTAACTAAGTGGGCAAAATCTTTCCAGCGCACGTTTCGCCGTCACCTATAATAGTTAACATACGCAACTGTACACTAGTTCGTACAGTTCATTAGAGACTTCCCCACTGCCACGCGGCGAGGGCGTGCAGCGTGAACAACCAACCCCCCTTTTTTCCTCACTTCCACCCCCTTTCACCCACCCTCTACGTCAGAGAGATCTAATTCTGCACGCTTTGGAATACATAAAGACAATCGGAATGAGAGAGGCCGCAAAGATTTTTTTATGTTTCCCTTTGTTGGTATTTTTTTTTTAAATACCCTTCGCGGAATGTCGCAATGCCAACTCGCAAACGCTTAAAACATATTTATCATTATGTTGGTAAGTACCTACCGACTACCCTTTCATGAAGAGTTTTCTCATATTTTTTCCTCGTGTATTTCGTTTTCTTGTTCTAGGAACAGTTTTATTTTCAACCGTATATAAGAGTAAATCTAATCAGAAGTATAAACAAAACACGACCTTAGCTTACGTCAAAGAAAATTCAAATAGGTAACGAATGTTTTCCTATTTCCGCGTGCTGGTGTGCGTGTACATAGAGTTAACCTATGTGATAATAAAAGCCCCGCCCACGTTCCAGGGCATTGGGCTACACGCGTAACCTACAAATCTACCAGTAGTCGCGACCTCTGAACTAATTATGAAACGCATACAACCTCTTTTGAAAACGAAATCAGTTTTTTTCACACGTTTAACATGAGCTGTTTTGAAAACTAAATCAAGTTTTATTATTCGTTTGAACTTAGGACGTGCAAATCAATTTGGTTTTGTTTTTTCTTGTGACATCATAGATATGTTTTTGTGGGATAATGAATAATTTAATACCAAAAAGTACATGAAAATTCGATAAGTATTACTAATACACATCGATAGGATACACAGCTTTAAGCTTAGGTTACAGCCTTACCTTAGAGACTCCAATATTTTTTTAGGTAAGATTAAGGATGATACTGGCGCTTTCCTTGTGATAGCAATAAAATAGGACAATACGTCATTTTAACAACAATCTAATTAAGTCAACGTCTCTGAGTGTGGGTATTAGTCATAAAATTTTCACAAAAGTAACGAAATATTACTCACTTTCAGATGAACCTCGATTTAGAAATTAACATTTTGTAGGGAAGTTAATGATCGAGCTAAATGAAATACACACATTAAAATAGTTTTAGAATTACCCATCATCTACAGAAACTGTGTTTTGATAATTGTTGATATTATTATTTTTCTTTGCAAAAAGATTGTTGTGTAATTTTGCTTCGGTAACACAGTTGTCTGATTCTAAAAATAGAAACCTATCGATTGTGTCTATAATAGTATAGTATAAATATATTACAAAATTAAAATAGTTGAAAAGCTCTACCTCAAACCATAGTTGACGCTTGGACTTTTTTATGAGTACATTTTGGATTTCCTTTTCACTTCACTTTTTAAGTAATACAATGTAACATTGAAGACCCATATTGTCACACATGGTTAACATCTTAAATATGTGACCTAATTAATCTTGAAACTCGGCACGTGGATGAATCGTGCGTTCCGCAACTAGGGTCGGTTTAGGTATTACATAATGTACTGAAACCTGGAAGGCGTAAACCTGGTACCCTCACTACCCTCCCTACACGACCTACTGAACGCACTCCCTAGTTTGAAGGGGTCAGAGGAAAAAGGAAATATACGCCTACTCGTACGCAATTTTCCAAGCTCTTTTTAGTTTTTTAATGCAAATTTTTAATGTGTTACTGGTCTTAGAAACAAAACAAAACAGGTTAGTACCAGAAAGTCGTGTTATCGAATTCATTTCATGATTCAATGATCTACAATGATTATAATTTTTATTATTTTAAAGCATGTAACTGCTAAAATATAAAGAAAATATAACTAGAAAATTCACCCTTCGCAATCCGGGCGAATGCACTGACCAATTATGCTACCGCGGCCCTCACGGACCGCGTCGAAATACCTCTAGCCATTCTTAAGCTGCAAGGCAGCGCCATCTCTTCGCATTATAGGTAACCCACAATTGGTCAGTGCATTCGCCCGGATTGCGAAAGGTGCAGGTTCGAGTCCCGTCTGCTGCCTGGTCCGCGTGGAATTTTTTCTAGTTATATTTTCTTTACATCTCCAATGATGTTTGATAAATAACATCTATAGGCAACTTAAAATTTAGAATTATTAAAGGTTGGCCTGAGCCGTTCGAGGAGTATTTGTAATCCACAATGATTGAAATTCATTGCTGAAACCCGTTTTCGCAATATATTTATCAGCAGTAGTAACATTTGCATGAAGTCGTGAACCACAAACTTTGACACATGATACCTTAACTTGACTGCGCTGTTGATGGTGAAACTTTCTGATTCCACTATATAAACCAGTCCACCAACATTTTCAAGCGGTCCAACTGATGTAAACGGTTGCAAAGCTCCTGAACTTTGCTAATCATATCACTCTTTTGACCTTTTTTTTCTTAAACGTTAGAATATATTGCTTATTGTTCCTGTGATAGTGTTTTTGGCTAATGACGAACCAAATTATATCCTCTTAATTATAATTTTCTTACTATCGATCTCGGCATTTTAGCGTGACTAATTATGGTACTTAGAGCTTTATAGAAATTCATATATTTTCTTTTCATTTACCACGGTTTCTGCCAAATACAATTTACAATTCAGATCTTTAAATTTTACTAGTATTAATTAGCTTAGGTGTTTTTATACAACAATAGATTTAGGCAATGGTTAAGGAGCAGGAACTCATTTTTAGTGCTCTTTTATTACGACTATAAAATATAATACATGGATAATAAAATTATAATTATATTAGTATAGTAATAAATAATAACTGTTTTTACTTACATTTTATTCCTTTCAATGACTCATTGTTAAATTTTTGACTAAAAGTAATTTTCCCAAGTTAAAATTTGCATACGGTAATAATTCATATTTTTATTTATAGTTATTAGCGGGATTTCTGCCATTTACTTTGTTTTTTGCGAGTTTCCGATATTTTGGCACTGTTACAAGCGCCATGATCACGGAGTAACTGAACAATATTTTTTAAAGCTTGTATTTTTAATATTCTTAGGTACATCCCTAGTATTTCTCTCGTTGGACTAGTCGTTTCCGCCACCGCTCACATCCTGCTTCCCCACATATTTTTCCCGTTTATTTACATACGCAAGTGAGTCATTGCGCCACTCATCGAACAATCAACTGCAGGCTAACGACCTCGCAGCTTCAAGCCTTCTCGTACCCTTTCAGCACTCACCAGCGGCAGTTGACCCCTCGGTGTTCACACATCACCCCCTTTCAAACCCCATTTCTCAAGTCCCGGAGAAGGGCAGGAGATCTCGCTACACTGGTTAAGGTATCAGCCAAGTTATTGTGTGACCCAAGCACTGATAGGCAAATTGCAGTTTTTTATGCAGCACTAGGGTAACGGGAGATACGGGGCGGCGTATAGGTGTAATTGAGGTAAATAGAATGCTTTTAAAGATGGCCGACGATACGGAACGATTAAAGGATGATAGTAGTTACACGTAATTAACCATTATAAAACGCCGCATACGTGAGCAGTATTTAAGAAGGATATAATTTGATGTACAATTTTCGTTAATAAATGTGGTGATTAGTTTTGTTTCGTCAGCCGCAGGTGACAGGTTTTATTCACGGCTATATAAATAAATGTATGGTGGTTTAACGCTTGCCGCGGAACTAGTTAACGAGCTTCTTAACTGTTCTTAATAGAAAGAAAAAAATCGCCAAGTTTATATTTTATAATTATTAGTTGTATCGTTAAATTTTAAAAGCTAATCGATTTAAATTGTCGACGAGTCGATAATCGTAATTACGTGACAACTGCACGTAACTGGATCCCGGCGGGAACGGTAAATTATAATTTATGATTTGGCCCCGGTTTTTGAACGGAGCTTCCGCCGTGCCTCGTAAACTGTAACGTTAGGAGGCACCTCTATTTGATTTATGCTCATACATGGTATAATGTTTGCTTTTTTCTGTTCGCTTTTTAAAAGTCCTGCGACGGAGTTGGTGACATTTTGTCTGTGGCCTGAGTTATCGCCTCATTGAGGCTGTCATGTAAGATATTTATTGTGACTATTGCAGGGCCTTGTCGCAATGCAAAGGAAGTAACTGCACTATAATATTATAATGATTTATTGTGTATGATTTGGGTTAATATGACCACGAGAGAAAAAGGATATTTTGTTATTGAGCTGCAAACACATTAATTTGTACGAAATCTCGAAAGCTAAAAAATATACAGCTTCCGATCAGCGGTTGATCCTTTAATCCACAGAAAACAAAACCGTCAAATATATCATGCATTGATCTCTGAAACTACCTATTTTCAGTTTTACTGTTTTGATATTGGAGGATATCATCAACATTATTTTTCTTTTGTAATTGTAGTTTTATATACAATCTAAGAAATATTTCCTAGTAAAATTTTCTTTAGTTATTGACTGCTAGATAGCAGTTAAATATATAAAATAAAATAGTTTTATGAATATTCCTGCCCATAAATCTATATATAATCATCATCATGTTTTTATATAAATATTATTGCGCAATATTATACAGAATTAAGCAACTGTTACATCAAATATAATAGCGTAGATACCGTCTCTATTTACAACGAACTCATTACCCGACTGCGCAATGCAAGAGCGCGAAGCGCGATGCGCAGACATGGTATAGTGTTTAACAGTCTATATATGTATGTATGTTCCTATGTGGCACACTAAAGACCAAACGCCTGCACCGATTTTGATGATTCATACATCAATCGATTCGTCTTGATCATGGGAGTGCTTCTAAAGATATGATAGTAATCAAATAGGCGATAATTAGGCGCCATAGTGTAAGAAAGTAAAAATACTAAATGGATTTAAATGAAACTTAACAATAATATAGCTCATGCATAATAATAACAAATAGATAATAATTAATGTACTTGTTGAGTGAACTGGCCAAAATATAACATAAGTATCACGTAAGATTTAAATAAAATCTCCCATCTGCTAGCCATTTTGGCCTGCACTGCAAAAATAATAAAAGTCACATGAATATAATGTATAGTGGAAATATAACTCTTAAATAGTTCAACAAAAAAGTCCGCGGTAGCATATGTCCATATTTTAAGTTTGACTCACTATAACCTTTTTCTTCAAATTAACACGAAACCGCAGGAGACTTCTAGTTATAACATAACTGTGATAGTTAGACATTATGGTATCGCGGAGTTTTTGTAGATATTGATGTCCTCTATAACACTTTAGTACATCACTTTCTATTGTCAATGGCTTCCGCAGCGTACGCGACATAAGGTTATTTTTTGATATTTTTACACACATTGGGTTACATTATCGAAGTTTTCATACGGAACCCTAACTTTTTTGAAAATACTCTGTAGTCTATACTACATAAACTTTAATGACTGCTTTACTATTGGTAACCTATGACAGCTGTCAATGCATCTGTTGTGAACACTCTGTGTAGATAAAGTTATCGGTTAAGAGCATATGAGCATATTTTTTTACATACTTTTCATAGAAGCTGTGTGAGTGTATTATAACGGTTGGTTTCAATAGTGATATAAAAGAGACTTAGGATACTTTTCATCCCGTAAATATTTTAATTTCCTCTCAAAAAACCAAAGATGACGTGGACAAAGTCGTGGTCAGCCGCTTGTATTTATTTATTGATCTCATCCCAACGTAAGTTATGTAATTTATGTTATTGAAATAAGGAAAAATTAAAGCAAGGCAAATACAAATACCAGACAAAAAGGCAGAAATGGGGTGGATATCAAAGCCCCATCATAGAAATAAACAAATAAATGAATTTTGTACAAGTTACAAGTTCAACTATTTAGTCTCAAACTAACCTGAGTTTGTACTTTAGAAAATAACCAACGAGTATGTAATACACGTTTAACTTAATAAAAAAAAAAAAAAAATATTAATGCAAACCACAAAAATAAACACCCATTTCAGATTTGAAACCAGAAATCTTTACGTAGAAACCAGCAGTTATTGTTATAGCCGGTCAAAAAAGTGCCAACTAGGATAAACATGTACTCGTATATCCTTTCCTCCTACAACTAGCCTCCCTAGCATGAGCCCCGCGATATGATATACATACAACGCGTTTTTACTACGCTCAATTGTCAAATTACTAAGAAGTTTGACGGTTAGACGCGATAAAAAACGTGATATAAATGTAAATTAAGGGGCTCATGCTACGGGGACAGGGATCCTAGAAAAGAAGCGTGAAGAAGCAATCAAGCAAACAAAGCTGGCAAGATGAGAATGGCTAGTGTGGCATTTAGAACTGCTGTACCAGATATATTCGCGTCTGGACTCCACCATCACTTTACATCAGGTTGAGTGGAGTCATTTGTCGGACCTCACAATATATGACTATATTTCATAAAAAAAAATACTCCGCTATCATACTTATGCTCGTTATGAGTTTAAGATTAGTAAATGATGTTATGTGTACCTAAGAGCGCAGATTAACAGCAAAAGTTACTTAACCCACTGCTTACTTCATATTTAAGTATTATAATAAACACATTCTAAGTACGTGAAAATAGACGCAATCCCTTTCTTTCAAAAAGCCCGGCTTAAGCACGCAGATAGATTATGGAACACACTCGTTCTTTAAATTAAAAATCTTTTTTAATAACGTCTTTAAAAAAGCTTCAACTTATTTATTATAACCCGTATACGAAAGAAAGAATGAAATGTAAAGTAAATCGCTTCGCTCCACGCATGATCCATCAAACGAAAACGGGCTTGCATTTATTAATTTTTGACATAAAATGTCCGCCATTTTGAAATGGAGCAGCTGTCGGGGTCGTTGACCTGTTTTTTATAATACATCCAGGTAGAAGACTCTACATTCTATGCACGTTGATAGAAGCTTTTCGAACCATGTGTAATCTTGTTTTTATTTTTTATTTTCTTTAACTATCTTAATAAAAAAGTATATAATACTGTGTTTGCAGTGTAATTGGATTAGTACTTTTACTTATTTAATATAACTAGTTTGAAATTTTTACTGACTTTTGAAATAAAATATTTCGTAAATAGACTGTTGTTTTATCTATGAATTTCGAAACACCATAATGGATTTTTAATTATAAACCGCCTGCCATTGAAACAGAAAGTACAGGAGAAAGATAGATAGTAAAAACAAGGTTAACTTTTATAGATATTCTTAATAGAATCAGTCGAATAATTTATGGATTTCAACCAAAGCTTTACGATGTAGGAATTTTAACATATAACTTTTGACCATAGAATGCACCTGATACTGAATTTGTCATGGATAAAGAGGCCATCAATGAAGTAAAAGGGTATTTTTTAATACTTTACTAATAACTTACCAAAAATACTTGATTCTCAACGAAAGCTGGGGCCCAATCACTGCTTAAAATTTCGTTTAAGTGTAGCAATGTACATACATATCTTCGAACAAATATCTTCGAATAAAAAGGTAACTTCAAGTAAACATCTACATTAATATACGTATATACCACAGAACACAGAAAGAGGTTAGAAGGGCCTTGTGAGCAGGGCAGGTTTTGTGTGAGCAAATGCTCATAACTTGACCAAAACTTGGTTTTGATTGCGTCGTTGCTCTCGGGTGTGAGCGCTGATTAGTGCGATTGTTTGATGTCGCCTCATTTGATTGGCTATATCTGGGTACATACCACAATGACGCCAAATTTGGCATTGATTAGGTCTTATATGTTGTACGTAGTGATAGGTTGCTAATTTATTGCCCACAACTGACTAAGAGATATCATCCGCTGAAAGCCTTTATCGCTATCTACGTTAAAAATTTGCCATCATCAAGGATCACGAATGTGCCACATCTTTAGTTCTTTTCTATTGCCCTCACATCAGCTTGGCAGACAAATTATATTTATGCTCACGTGTTCCCTCATTACAACCTGGGATCTTTTAAAAGAGGCGTGAAGAAGCAACATGCAGGCCGGCAAGGTGAGGATGGCTGGTGTGGCAGGTAGAACTGCTGTACATCTTCACGTCTGGACTTCACCGTCACTTATCATCAGGAGTCACTGGTCGGACCTATCTAAAAAAAATCTATTCCAACTAAATAACAATCATCATAAAGGAAATTTGCGTATCACCTTTGCCTAGAAACAAATACCAAAATACCGAGTTGATTTATAAGCAGTTCCAGTTATTTCATGAGTCACTTACTGGTATTTCCCTCGTCTATATTCGAAACGGCATTGATCGCATTTCTGTTAAATTACTACAATTAATATTGCAGATCTTTGACCCCATTTTAGAGAAACTAAATACCTGGACATTACAAAACATTGTTATAATGTTTCTGAAACTTATAGCATTTAATTAAATCTTAAAAAAGCTCTTCATTCTTGAAGTGCTTTACTTAAAAACAAACTAAAATTTAACGTAAGTAACTGATATTAAACAACTGTTTATAATAATAAAAAAAAACAATGTTACTTGAAATAGGTGGATTCCAATAAATATTTTAGATCCCAACTGATGAGATCTAAAAATTTCCGTATATTTCATATAAAATTTTCTTACTCATGATGCAATTTTTTTTCTATTTTTTTTTAATATTTCAGTCGACATATTTTTTTAATTTTTAAAATTTTAATGTATTCGAATTAGAAAATCATAGCACAAGAATAGCTCAAATTCTTAAAACCTGTAATCTGAGCCTAAAACGAAACAACTTCAACAACAAACGATTATATTTTTTAAATTATATATTAAGTAGTTATATAATTTTTTAAATTATATATTAAGTAGGTTAAGGTAATTTCGATTGTAATTTTTAGTCATCAAGTAGTTTTTAAGTTTCTGTTATTCAAATGTAAATATTAATCACACATTTACTGAAAATGCAAAAAAGCAAACTTCTGACATTTAAAAGCATCGCTTAGAAGCTCAGAATTCCACCATAATGGTCTGTCTATGGGAAAGGTTAGCCAACGGAACTCAAATATCACAGGTTCCGTAGGTACAGTCGCGGCTACATTATTCGCTAATCAAACATTTCGTAAACGCCTTTGTTGCTTGCTAACAAAAGTGATGTTTGAACGGTAACTGTGTCCTGTGCGGCGATACTGAAGTGGCGCTTATTGTACTGCACGTTAATAATTAAACACGCGGCGCGTCGACAGCTCGTCAGCTTTCAGAGCAGATGTCTGTGCAAAAACTACTTAAAACAACAAGATAGAGATATTGAACCCAATCGTTATAATATACTCACACAGCATGTATCAAACGTATATAAGAAATGAGCTCTTAACCGATGACTTCTTCTTTAAGAGTGTTCACAACATTTGCATTGACAGCTGTCAAATGTTACCAATAGTAAAGCGGTCATTGAAGTTTATATAGCTACAAGCGGCCACCCGCGTCGTCTTTGGCGTGAACCTTATATTTTCCGTGATGAAAAGTATCCTTTGTCTAAAGGTTTTAAACTATATGCGTACCAAATTTCATCCACATCCACTAAGTAGTTTCTGCGTAATTGAGTAACAAACCAACAAACTTACAAACGCACATTTAAAATATTTGTTGATTGAAACATAGCAATGAAGTTAAGAGACACCACCTCAGAGGTGGTTACGATCAAATTACATTATTCTCTTTAGTGTTCAAGTTCAAGTTCGATGCAAGGTAGAACTCTACGAAGTAGGGGCATTGGGTTCAGGGGTGACATGCGGCGAATCCTAGAGGATATCGCAGTCATGCGATAGGTGGCATTATTGTTTTTTTTTTAATTCATTTAAAATTTAGTTATTCAGTTTTACGGCCGTAGTTTTCACCATTTCGGCCTTTCATTAGTATCTCTAGCTTCTTTATTTTATTTATATATCTTCAAAGGTGTTAATCACGTAATTATATAGGGTAGGGTATGTATTTGTGTTTTTTAAGATAGATGGCAATTGGCTTGGTATGCGGCATTATTGAGATGGAGATCGGGTTGTTGTATTACATTGTAGTTATAGAAATAAGAGACTGATTATACTTCTGAGGGCCTACCGCCTATCGCGATTACATTGGCTATTGTTATTGCTTTTTGTTATTTCTGATCGCCGGCCGAAGGTTTTCAGATACCTCGCGCTGATTTTCTTTAATATTGCTGTTGCAAAAAGAGCGAGATGCGTTTGTAAACCTTCGGTGGTCAGAAATGACATAATCAAATCATAAGCTATAGCAATAGCAAAGGTAGAAGGCCCCTTGGATTGTTGTAAGATTGTCTATTGAAATGGTGCCCGGAGAAACCCCAGGTTTAGCTAGAGGGCGAATACGGCGTGCAGGTTTACGCATATCAAGTAGTTTAATCGCAAGTAAAATGAATTTCTTTATTTCACATTTGTAATTCAAAGAACACAGACAAAATACTGCATAACCAGTCTATACTTATTTTTCGTTTAGTATAAGGGAATAGCGAGATGCAAAAAGCCTTCTTTACATCGGTGTTGTGAACCACAATATCCCACGTTTCCCACGCAAAACCCATTTATTAAATGAACACACTTTTATGAATTCCAACTGAATTAGAAACATCAAAACTGTGCACTTAACAGAAGTTAAATTACGTTTCCTGTTTTGTTGCTACTTCCGATCTTCTTAGATATCAAGATGAATGCGACTTAAGAAATAAATATAAGTACCTACGTACTACCTATCGCGAAAAGAGGAAAATCTTTATGTGTGTGATTCATGAAAATGAATCCTGGAATTCGTGAACACAACAACACTGTGACTCAGACAATCAATATTTAGACTCGAACTTTACGTCGTTAGTGTGAAAGTGACTTTTCACATAAAGTTACAATAAAAATAAAGGTTTAGTTTTCATGTCTGCGAAAGATTGCTTTTTCGAAGAACTCGCGGTGCTCAATTACATAGCAAACTAATACTTACTAACCATAAATATTTTCTTATTACTTTTACTACTATATTTATCTGTGGAATTTCAGTTTTCAATGGAAAAATCTGGTCTAAATTACAGCTTATGTATTCAGTGCACGCCAGACTCAGTAAAGTAATATGAGAATTAATAAACATTCATTTGAATATCAGAGAAATTAATGATACACTCTTCTTTTGAAGTAATTATGCATATTTTAGCTCACCTAGTTTGACTTTTATTTTCTCAAAGCAAAGTAGGTAATCTATGCCTTCTATCAAAGTTTAAAATCTGAAACTCAATACAATTCGATTCATCAAAAGATGTTCAGTGACTTAGGCCAGTATAAATGACAGATAGACAGATTTATTTTGACACTTTAATAAGGAGTAGTCAGATAAAAAAAAGTATATTTTTTAAATTCTTCTAAAAGTAAGTGCTGATTAAAAACATCTTGCTTTTTTGTTAAAACTTTGTTACCATACACGAGCAAACGGCGGATTTTATGCCATAGGCTAAGCATTCCTCGATGTTTTCGCAATTTAAAATCACCAACCATAGACATCGAGTTTTCCACACGCGCTAGTCTATGGTCTCGCGCACGCGCTGTCGAGCAGCTGCGCAGGTAACGAGCATCAGGAAGTTGGTGTAGGTACCATATGTCCGCGCGACAGCTGGCGTCGATGGATTTATCACGTTGTTCCATTAGCATCGACTGTGTGTCCCAACACTATTACGCCATGGCTTTAAAAAACAATATCAAAGCGACAGTGTGATACAAAAAGTCCTTTTTTTATCTATACATAAACCGTTACGTTAAGAGTACTTCTTTGTTATACACATTTTCATCCCTTATTTTATTTCCTAACTAATTAAGATTTCACTATCGTGACAAAAGTAGCCTATGTCATGTCCAAAGCCCCTATTTTTATACCAAAATTTATCAATATTGTTTTAGCTGTTAAGACATAAAATCAAAACGGACAGACGGTTACCTAAGTACTGCTCCCTTTTATTACATAGTAAGTCATGTAAGTACTATTTTTCATTTTGTTCTTCCGGGTATTTTTTGTTCCAAATTTAACTGAAAATTGCTTACCAGACAAGTTTCCAAAAAATACGCTAATTTCCTTACATGCTGTGCTGGGATTAAAGAAAATAAAGACTGTGCCAGCTTTTAACTTTACAGTGCAGATAGTAAAAGCTTATTAACAGTAGGGATAATGACTCACAGGTAGATTAATGAGTCACAGAGAATAATTGGACACGTATTTTTTCTTTATTCACATAATCAAAACATTACAGAGGTATATTGATTTGAATTTGTGGCTCGACCTCACGGTTGGTACAGTTTTCACTTAGAAGTGACGTCACGAGCTCCCCACTCACTCTACCTGTGTAATGATTTAGGCGCACTTTATCTGTGTAATGATTGATTGATTGACAAAAGACAAAATAAGTGTCCTTTATATTTTGATAACCTAATTTATGTTAATTGAGGGATTGTGACCATGAACCTTGGTTTTCACGCACATCACTCATTAAATAAAACTAGTTTTTACGGGTTAATGCACGAACTTTATTTATTTATTGACTTTTCGCAGCCTTTTTAGGTCTGCATCGTCAGATTTTTTTTTTATTTACTTTGTCGAGCTACCTTCGAAAGACTTTTATTGAGAGTTCGGATATTTCATTAGAAGATTTTTAAAATTTTATTGTCTATGTATGAATTTATTACTTAATTTAGTTAATAAAGTACTAAGTAAAAAAATACTTTTTTTTAATTTTGATTTTATTTATTTGATCCTAACTACAGTAACCTACCATAAATAAATAAAGTTCATGCATTAACCCGTTAAAACTAGTTTTATTTATTTCATGAACCTTATTTTTAGCGAGTTTCCGATAGCAGTTCCTCCGTGATCATGGCTCTTGCAACAGTGCTGAAATATCGGAAACTCGCTAAAACAAGGTACATGGTAGCAATTCCGTAAATAACATAAATTACTATGATGTTAGTGACCATGAAAGTTTCAATAGATAATGTGTAATGCGTGCGTTGCTCCATTCCCCTAAGCCTTATGCCTTTTGACGACCTCCGTGGCCGAGTGGTTTGAACGCCGGGTTTCATGGTGTCGCCGACTCGAGAGGTCCCGGGTTCGAATCCCGGTGGGGGCAGATGTTTGTGTGATGAATACGAACATTTGTACTCCAGTCATGGATGTTAAATATATATTTCTATATAAAATATACTTATATATGTACAGTATATGTATTCTATCCGTTACCCTAGTATCCCATAACACAAGCATTACAGTGCTTACTTTGGGGCTAGGCTAATTGGTGTGAGTGTTGGAAATATTTATTATTTATTTATTATTATTATTTATGCACCGCTTAATGTTAAGCTATTTAAGAAAAGAAGTTTCACTGCAGATGTGAGGTCCGTGCACACTATTTTTTCTAATTCTAATTGTTCTAATTTGTTAAATTTGTTTTGTTACAGGTAAGTCGTAATTCGGTTTCAGAAACAACAGATCAGCAGGATGGCGACGGACAACATAGCTCGTTTGCAAGGTAACAGCGTCGTAGTTAGATTCCAAACAGACAGACACGTAATTTAGTTTATCTGTACCTACCTAATTTTTGTTTGTTACCTTTTTGTTGTTATTATTAACGAAATTTTGAACTCCCAAATAATATTCTTTGGAAATGGGTAACTGACGCTAACTAAAAATTTATCCTTAAACCCAACATAATTGTTAAACCGAACGTGAAGTGTATTTTATTTCATTTCTAAATTTGATTGCGTTTTAAAAATTAATAAATAACTATCGTAATATTCTGAATTTAAATAAATTGTACCACGTGGTACCGCACAGGCAATTAGAAAAATACAAAAAAATCTTCAACTGTGCGAAATGTTTCCAAAATGGGATAGATGTAGTACTTCCGTCAGTATTCTTTAAAATTACCGTTACATGCAGACTGCATTTCATAATAAAAAAAAAATATTGGTTAGGTGTAGGTACTAACTAATTTCGGGAGGCAAATTTACTAAGCATATACGCGTATCACATCATAAGTTAAAAGGTTGAATGAGTCACCGCGGTACGCGGGTGTAAGGGGGAGGTTACATCGAGGGTGGAAACGCGACGTTGCATTTTTCCCCGCAACGCGCGATCCGTACGCGAGCTGGCCTGTTTGCCGTTTCTTTAATTACGGACCTCATTGGATATTTTGCATTTTTTTTTCTTGCCATAATTAGCTCGATTCGGGGACAGGTTGTTTAATCACAAAGCATCTTCAGTAGGTACTTGTTATGTTTTGTTTTTTTTTATAATGCGGAAACGCATTCGAAGTAATCCTAATGATTATGTAAATTCAAATTTTTTATTGCATAGTCACATGGTTAAAAGATGACAATTTAGTAACATAATATATAGAATATGTCACACCTTGCAAGGGTGCTTGCAATTTATTTATACATAAACGTAATTAATAATATTTAATACAAAAATATAATTACATCAGTTGAACAAGACTAATATATTTAAATTTATTTTAATCATTTAACTGCTAGATTTATAATTCTAAAGTAATTATTATTATTTTTTACTAAGAAAAAAAAACAAAAAATATATGATAACATTGAGATACCTATTATAAGAGTGTACAACTATTACATTAACTAAAGTTTTATACTAGTATTAATTATATTATTATTAATTTGTTACATTATTATTAATATTTATTATATTATAAAAATTTGAAACAATTACTTTACCTTTATTAATATACCTTTGGAGATTCTTCACTTTGTAAGTGGGTAATTTAAAATCTATTCTTCCTCTTCGCAATAATAACATGAACACTCTGATGCCCTTAACATTTTCCCTAATATTGGGCTGTTAATATTTTCACTGCGAAGCCCTCCTCGTTTTTTCCAACACGGGGAAAAATTTACTACAAAGAATGTCATCTAAGACTTTTTAATAATAACTTAAAAGAACTGCGTCTTTAACGAAGTTTAAATAATAAATGAAACAAAGTTCAAAACACACAAAAATAAATATTACCTTTTAAATACAATAAATGGTTACAAAAACAATCAGTTTTAACGATGAACACAAGGCCATAGATTATTGTCAGATAACACAACCGCGATTTAATCAGTAGCTCGGTTCTGAACAGCTAAAGTGTCGCCAGGTGCGATGGAACAGTAAATTAGCAAATAATTTATCAGGCATTGTGCCGCCTTGCACTTCGAAAACGCAGCTTTCGTTGCACAATGGCAACGAGCAACACGATGCTTCGAGAAAAAAACCTTACCTGATTTTTTCATTGTGGCGAATCTCGACAACAATGCGACTTTATTCAGCTATCTAAACTGTCAAATGTCAACAAGAATAGCCGCGAAGATGTTCAAAGGATACGGTATTGTAATTTTCAAGATACAGAGTCTTATTTTCCTCGATCGAAAATTTTAATGTGCAGATGCGTGTAGGGTCAAATGCAATGGCGCAGACTGATATTTATTATCGCTCTAGGCAGAATGTTAATTTTGACACTTTGATTCCCATAGTTTAAATTATGAAAACTTAAGCCTTAGCATAGCTTAGGGAGCAACCATAATATCATATGTTTTAATAAACGTAGGCCAATAAAACAAGATTTATTGAAATATCATAAGAAACACTGGCAATTGAACTCCCCAAAGCTTACTAAAAGAGTACAACTACATTAAATGAAGTGTTTAATGTAGAATGTCCTTTTTTACTACTACGCCGGCCTAACAACACTTATAAAATAAAAGCACATCCGCGTACAGAGTGCGAGCGCGCGCGCAGAGCACAGCACAAGCGAGCAAGATGGCGCGCGTCCGGCGGCCGTGCCACTTCCGGTGCCGCATCCGCCGTAACCCGACTCCTGCGCAGCCTGCCCGCACAGCGCAGCCTTAACCAATCGATTTGCGAACCGTGAACTTACATTTAAAGCATTGTAAAAGAAAAAATGAGAAGTACGTTTGTACTGTGTACACGAGAAAAAAACACGTAATAAAAAGCTCATCACGCTTCAATAATATACCGCCAGCTCAGCCGTCACTCGTTCGACAATCTATGTTCCTTAAGGAGGCGTTATGCACTCTTTTATAAGTGTCAGTTGCAATACAGAGCCAGTTACTATAACTTTAACTGGCCTCTCTAAGTGTAAGACAGTTATTGTCACTGTCAAATTATGATCTTATTTTGACTACCGTCATTTTTGTTACTTTTTTTATAGTTAGGTCCGACAAATGACTCCACCCAACCTGATGTTAGGTGACGGTGAAGTCCAGATGTGAAGGTAGGTGGTACAACAGTTCTACCTGCCACACCAGCCACCCTCGCGTTGCCGGCCTGCATGTTGCTTCTTCACGCCTCTTTTAAAGGTTCCCAGGCAGAGCCTGCCATTTACGGTGCATGCAAGCCGTTTTTTAGCTAACCGGTACTTTAACTGAACAGTTAAAGCAAAAGTAAGTCGGTTTAACTCAAGCTTAAACTTCAAGCAACAAAAACTTTAATGTTACTGAAATAGGAAATTATATTTACACTAAAGGAGAAGACTCACATAGGAAGACTTTCGTTTCATTAAACGTCGAGATTTATTTCAATAGCTTTTATGTCCATTTATTTTTTACGATTTGTCATTATTCAGCAATAGAAATACAAGACACATTCTGTAAAAATTTCAACTATCTTAACCTAATAAATTGTCTGCAAGCCAACAACATGTACGTTCACTACATTTATTATCATCATCATCAATTATATCATAAATTTAATTCCTATGTAAAGTCACACAAATACTTGACTAGAAAAAAGTAATTAGGTACCTGTAAACTAAACGTGACTGTGTTGTCACCAACCATGTAATCACCAACTAATTTCATTATTCAAGTTTGAACATACACAAAAAATAAAAAAAATGGGTGCGTGTACTTATGTAGGCGCGTGAGAAGTTATCCTTCTTTGGCATCGTTTAAAATTAGTTTTTTATTGCATGCAAACAATTAATTACAATAAATTAATAAAAAGTCTGGAAAAGGACACAGTCAATAAAGTTCAGTTTTAATTTGAAAAAATAAATATATAATCAAAATATTAAATTAAAATCGCTACTGAATATAATTTATTAGAACATAATGTAATTTGCACTTGTATGAAACTCAAACACGTATTCCGAATATACAAACTAGAAACATGTGGATAAATATTATAAATATGAATACCTATAACTGGTACTTTATTACAAAAAATAAAGATGTGGTTTTTGGTTCTACTACACCAATGGTCAAGAGATGGCGCTGTAGTCTCCTGAATCGCGCTTTGGTTCCGTTGTTCCAGATTAATAAATACTTTTGATAGGCCTTCACAATGCAGTCGTTAGCACCCACTAAATAGAGATTCTATTTCTATTTTGTTGATAGATTTTCTTAATGTACGGTAAACACAAAAGTAACGAATGAAGTTGGTCGCTAAAGCGACTAACTTCATGCTGTTAAAATTTTGTGTTACAGTGATGCGCGCGCATCTTAAAATTTCACTCTCATCATTTTTTCATAACGCGCCTAAAGAAGTATAACTTCAATAATACCTGCTATTCAAGAAACTCTTCAAACTAATAATTTGTTTTGTGGGCATACTTCTACTTTACTCGATACCCAGGCTTATGGATGTGAAAGGGAACAATAATCAAAACTGAAATATTATCTTTCCTCTGCGTCGGTGAAGAACAAACTCCACCTCGATAATTTCAAATAAGTTTCAATTTTAACGCAACGCGAACGGAATTATAAAACTGTAAATTGTACGAAAAGTATTCAACTCGCGCCCCTTTGTGAGTCGATAGTCGTGAGAGGGAGACGGCAATATATAGCCGAGCTCCTCTCCCGTTCGAGGATGACACTTCCAAGAATCGTCAGAGCTTTTGAAGTATTCGAAATGCCCCACACACAGTACCGTTAGTTTACTACGACTGAGTTTTAATTTTTTTTCGCGTGTGTCTCTCTCCTACCTTTTCTTTGCGCCTCCCCTCAAATTACCCGTGCGAATCTATAAACACGCTACTACTTGGCATTAGCATCTCCAGTTTTGAATAATAAGTCGCCTGGCTCGGCAACAAGGCACACACTCGCGTTGTATAACGTATCTATAAAAGATTCGAATGAACCTAAAAAAGTATTATTTTGACTTGCAAACTCTTCGGAATTTAGAATTCGTGTTCTAAATACGAAATGACTGGCGGAGAGCTACGGATAGTGATGTTAAAAATTTCGATTTCGGAGCGAACTAGTAGTCGTGCACCCACCCCCTTTCAAATGTCGACGAACGGGGAAGTGCGCCGCGCGACGTTGCCAAAACGGAAAGTGAAATTTCGTCACACTCTCCCTCTCATTCACTCACACCACCACACGCCCAGAATAGTTCACTCCTCGTAACTTTTGGGAGTGTGCGCGTAATTCGGCAGACGAGTTGTCTACGTGTGCGTTTGTTTTGATGAATATTGTACGCGAGCGTGGGCATGTGTGCGTTAGACGAATTGTAAGAGCGTTGCAATATACCTACGTTTCGTCGCTTCCGTGTTCGATCGACTTTCGTAGACGCCGACTTGCGTCGTGATTCTGAACAATTAAAGTTATTAGAGGAAAGGAAGAGAAGATTCTTTTAAACGTGCTCTAAATCGCTTTGTTGAAATGAAAGGTATAACGCTAGAATTTTTATTGTCTCTTTTCTGTGATTGTTACCGATAATGATATCATGTCTGTGGCAAGCGAAATACTTACTGTTGCATTAAAAGAAGAATTTCCATGTATTCGCTAAGAACATATATAACTTCCAAAGGCATTTTCTGCTAAAAATAATAATTCAATACAGAGCACCAAAATTGATATCCCTCGTAATAGGCACGGTAGTGGTATCATCGAATAAGCCATTGACCTTCAAAGTGACGATTGTGTAGGAGAGCTCAGTGCTCGAGGCGCGAAAATCCGATAACTTTCGTGTTGGACCCCATCCCCCGCTTCCTCGCCTCCCCTCCTTTAATGGCATAAAAAATCAATTTCCCGCCTAAATTACGCCGAGTCGACAAATTGCGAACGCGTCTAGTCTATAATCGGGTGTTTTACACGTTTCTATTTAGGTACTTGTATAAACTTATCTCTATCGTTTAGAATATTTGTTATTTGCACGAATGAAAAAAAAGTGTTGACAAATTTATGCGTATGCAAAATGAACTCCTCGAGTTTGAATAAATGGGATCGTTTATCAAAACTTTACAGAATCGTAAACAAGATCTTAAATCAAGGAAAAAACTTTGAAATACCCTCTATTATTGTTCTACCTTCCAGATAACTTTAATTGTAAATCAAGTCCTGAATCATTAAATGTATACCTTTTACTTTCAGAGCGCAAAAACTTAACCAGAATTCAAGTATTCAGTTTAAAAAGAGAACGGTTAATACTCTCTATTCTATTCCGTGGCTAGTACACAAACGGGTGGGCTCAGAAAAAAAAACAAAAACATTATTCCAAATTCAAACGCTTTCGTTCGAATACAACAACCAAATCTTTCGACCCGGTCGACGCACACAGCGCGCGCATTTACATGGTATGTGCAGTGTCCGCGTGACCTTGGCGCGACGGCGAAAGTGACGCCCCCTCGCCCTCGCCTCCGAACGAACCTTCCGCGATCTACATGAAGGTTTTAATACCACCTAGACAACCTTTTTCGTTTTATTTTTTTACGAGATTCGAACGTGCCAGTTCGTTTTCAAACTTTGTGATTTCGTTTCGTACGAAATCTTTTTGGAATGCAAAGCCTTTTTACGATATAATCTAATCTTTATGATCTACAGGTATTAAAAATAACATAGGTACTACTATACACTACTCTACAATCATATTAAATTTGTTTGTTTCTCGTCAATTATAAGGGAAAGAATGTAGAAACACTAAAAATGGTAAAAATAACTCAAGCAATTTCAGTTCAAACGTACAGGAAAATCTCGTAGCAATACTTATTAAGTAGATGAGCTTAAGCGACTACGACGCTCGTAGCGCCGTAGCCGACAGCTACGGAGGCTTTCGTCTATTAAAGCGACTATTTCCAACGAAGTTTTCATCCTATTATAATGTTTACCTGCTTGTTAATACTACATGGACATTTCAAAACCCCTGAAAGACTAGCTACGTACCTAAAGTATATGGATTTCAAACATCTTACAAATACTTAATTTATTTTATTCATTGACCTAGCAAATGAGTCTATTAAATTAATATGTCAAGGGAAAACATATATTATTACCGACACTATTATCGAGCGAAGTAATTATCTCTGGACATGCAGGTCCTGCATACAGTGAATCAAAAATTTTAACCAATAACAAACTAAACAAAGATTTGACACTTTCAAAAGTGAAGGTTGTAAATCAATGAACAAAATTCTAAGCAAATAACAAACAAAATATTCGTTTAACACTTTCGACAACGAAGGTTGTAAACCGTTGAACCAAATTCTTAACACATAACAAACAATACAAATACGTTTAACACTTTTTTCCTACGAAGGTTGTAAACCAATGAACCAAATTTCTTCCAAACAACATACGTTCACACTCGCGTAGGTACTTGAACCCCGAAGGTTGCATCCATAAACGGGGCAGGGTGACCTTGAGATAACAACATTACCCCGATAAGGGCAGGGTCAGACGCGCGCCAGACGGCCCGAGGGACCGCCCTCATAAACAGGGATATGCCTTCCGTGTGGCCGAGGGAATGCCTCTAGATACATTCCTCCGGGTTACGTGCGAGGAAAACCGATGTTGACTTGACACCCGGCTTCTGAAAGACTGTTCAACGAAATAAAATGAACTAACAAGCTGTCAAATATTATGGTAACTGTCACTTAAATTGCTGAACGTCTAATCAACTGAATACTGTTTCAAATGACGGAGATGTCAAATTCAGTTCGAAAATTGTTATGATATATGCGCCATTTTGAGTGTTTAGAACTTGTTTTTTTTTTAAAGTGATTCCGTAATTCGTTACGGAAACTTAAGAGCATTTAAATTAAGAATTTCGTTTTTATTTATAATTTTAACGATTTTAGGAGGGCAGCCTTCCATCCCACAATATCTTGCTAGAATCAATCATCAATGATCAGAAAAAGAAGGGGATGGAAGACTGCCCGCCTTAAGTTGTTAAAATAATAAAAAACGGAATTCTTAATTTAAATACTCTAGAGTTTCTGTAACGAATTACGGACGCTTGGCATTCTAGCAGCATGCGTTAAGTGCGTTCCTTGTGCTTGCGTACCAGCAAGATCTGGAACGAACTTCCCTCAGCATTTTTTTCATTTCAGCTATAATATAAAGGTCTTCAAATAGCGGGTAAACATTTTCCTTCAGAGCCGGCAAAACATGGTACCCTTGGTGCTGCAAGCTTCCATGGGCAGTAACCACTTACCATCAGGTGGACTATCAGCTCATTTGCCAGCATAAACATGAAAAATACCACTCATTAGTGACATAGAACTCTTTTGATACTAGTAGTGTTGGTTGTCTTCGTAACGTCTGCAGTGTGGCAGTAAAACCCCGACCCGCGTAAACAACAATTATTTATAAAACCACAATTATCGCTTGCTGATGTACTCCAACACATAAAAACCTTATTTATATTTTTAGGCTACCAAAGAATTATATTTAGTTATTATAAAATATCTTTGAATTTCGAGCATCATTTAAACTGCGAATATACTGTCAAAAAAGAATACAAGTATTTAAATTTAGAGCTCCGTTTTTTTATTAATTTTAATGGCCTTAGAGCCAGCCATATTGACCAGTTATTAGTTCCATAGAACTCCGTTGATGCGAGTAGTGTTGGTTGTCTGCGTGACGTCTGCAGTGGCGCAGTAAAACCCCGAGCCGCGTAAATCCCGCGGCGGCCGCCTAATCCCACGTCCCAAACTCGAGGTCAGGTTCAAGTACCCTTCCAAGCCTCCGTATACCATAATATTAGAGAATTTCGCGCATTTTGCGGTGTTGTAATAGTTATAAACTTTAAATTAAAATAATAATCTTAAATTCGCAATATACCAAATATAAATTGACGTAGGTACCAGCTAGATACTGTTTTCCGTCGACCATAGAGTATGGATAATTAAAACGTTCTACTAGTGGTCTGGGAAAAGATCACCTGTCACAAGAAAAACGTTCTTAGTAGAAAACTTCGGAACAATACAAATATTACTCATTTTATTACTTACACAATACAAATACTCTCAATGTGTTGATTTCATCTACAGATTCAGCAAAAAAAAACAACAACAAACCTCAAATGAAAAACTAGGCAAAGGAAGCGCTCCCCGAAAGTACATGAAAACGGAAAGTCAACCACGCACGGTGCGACGTAGTACATCTATATCGGGCGGTCGCGTTAGGGTAAACGCACAAATCGTCGGCGCCGCGGGTGACGGCGGCAAGTGGCGCCCCCGCTGTCAATCTATGAACCCGCAAATGTCGCTAGGATTTTCCCTCGCTCGCGAAATAGAAATTACACTTTCGCCCCTTTTTTTCTGAAAGTAATACGTCGTATCGCCTGCGGCACGATTCTTTGGCAATGTCGTTTTTACTCTGTGCCTTTTGCCTATCTATAACTTTGAGTTGGAAAAATAAAAAGTTGAAGGTCTTTTTGTGTTCGATTTTGGTTATTGTTTTTTTTTCGGAAATTGATATTTATGATTATGATATTATAACAATTCGATTCATCTACTCTACTGCAATTGAGAAACACCATACGCACATACAACCATACCAAGATTTATGAGGACTAAAAGAGTATTCATATATTAAGCTCTCAAAATAACTCATAACGCTGCACGGCTAAAAAACCTAGAGTACATTTGCAAACACCAAAACGCGGGGAAACGTTTTGCTGATTAAAAGTGCGCCATATTGGAAATTTTGAATTTACGTGCTGTAAAGATGAAGCCTCATTTTTAAGTTTCCTTCCGTGCTAAAATTCTCCCACGGCGGAGAAAAGGGTATATTTCAGTGAGAATAACAGTTAAAAGCACTCTGTGCAAAGTGGGAACGGCGGTGATGAATGAAGAAGTTTTTGGCTACAGCAAATGCAGGCTCACATTTAAGTAACAGCTTCACTGACTACACATATGTTTAATAAAAGTGCTATTTCGGTATCAGCCAGCTTCATATTTTTTTCTTGAGTAATCTTTCATATTTCTCAATAATTATTGAAAATGTATTTACTCATAAAGCAGATTTTAATTGTTATAATATCATAATTGTAAACGTTAAAATATATGGCAATGGTAGACAAATGTTCTGTACCAGTTTTTTAATCCCATCTCTATCATTGCATCTTCATCTCGTAAGCCACACGATGACTACTGCTAATTATAGGATATACTACAAAGAAATCATGATTCAATTCGCCAAAAGATGTTTTATTTGGAAATCAGATTCTGATGTCATCACAGACTAAACCGTGGCTAGAAACTAGTGTCACATAATTAAAATGTCTATCCTGATTCCTTCTCAATTAAATTTCGAATATTACCATAGATAATTAGAAGAGCTCGTCGGACACGCGTCACACAGCGTGTTTCTCCCGTTTCCCTCGAATCGTGTGACCTTGAGGGGACCGTAAACGGTGGAATCACCCCATATCCCAACATTTAGTCTAGACCAACGAGGGTGGCTTTCCAATAAGATGCACTGCAAATTATTTGAATTTGGAACAATTTTGACATTATTGCGAATCTTGCTTTGCATTTAAAATTTGGAAGAACTTGAATTTAGAAGTACATTGTGAAAATTTTAAATACACCTACTTTCACCTTATATTAATGGCGAGTTAGTTAGGAGGCGAAACTATTACACATTACGTAGATTTTCCAATGTTCAAAAAATTGAAATCTATTATATTTTGCCGAATTTACAGTACAAAATTGCCTGTAACCGAACACTTCAGCAATTGAGAAATCAAGCGACTACTTACACACTAGGTTTTAAAGGAAGCTCAAACCGACATTAGTAGGAAAACAAAAAAGGTAGTAGATTTTATAGGATGATACAAAATTGGTAGAATTCATAGTGATACATTATTCAATATTATCTATATTAACATTAGACAAAACATCTAATTGGATTTTTATTTTCTCAAAGAAACAATCAGTTGTACGTTTCTATAAACCATTAAAATCAAAACAGCTTTTTCATTACGAAATAAAGTTTCATCGCCGTTAATCTCAGAACAAAGCGGAGGCAAAAGAAAATTAGTCAAAATAATTACTCGAATTCGCCGCAAACGAAAAACAAACGGAACCGAGAACATCAAAAATACTAGAAAACTTGGACAATTAACTGTGGCTGAGTCGTTAAATTTATTATAATTCAGCCCACAAATCTGTGGAGTTAGCGAGTCAACTTCGCCTTTTGTCTGGATTACATAACAACACATCCATTGTGAGTGAGCCGAGAGACAAGTGAGATATTAAATTGTAACTTTGTCAGATACCCGAGTTTGTTACAGAAGGTCTGTACAGAATTCCGACTCGGAACTATATGATATTGAGTACTTGTTACAGTGAATTTACTTTATTAAGCTCTTAGAATTATGTATATATTTAAGTAGATATATAATATTTTTCTACGGGATTAAATAAGAGTAATAGTTACAGTACTTTATCAATGGAAAGGGTATTTCTATATTAAAATTTTAGGCATGTACTTGCTAGTTGCTTAAATCTCAAGAAAATCCCATGAGAAACCTAGACCCGAGTGGTATTGCATTAATTCCTTCAATGGGTTGTATATCAAAACTTGTAATTTTAGATCCTTGTTTAATAAGAACAGAAATCTTGGCAAAAGTCATGATGACGGGGTAAAGTAAACGAAATTCTTTTTAGTCCATCAGTTAGATGACCAAAAAATAATGGACACGTATTTTTACTCTGGGCAATCAACCAAAAAATGACAAAGATAAAGCGCGTCAAAGTTTGGGAGTAGGGGTTCGTGACGTCACTTTTAAGTGAAAATTGTACCAAAACGTGACGTCATGTGACTCTTCAAATCAATATATCTCTGCAATGTTTATATTATGTGAAAAAAGAAAAAATACGTGTCCAATTCTTTTTGATAATCTACCTGATAAACGAAGAAAAAAAATTGTCATCTTCCCTATAGGAACATGCCCACTATTTAAAATTTAGTGGCGATCAGTAGGTAGGATATTTTTGTTGCTTACCCTAAAAAGTACATGATTGGTCTTACATATAATAAAATGATATCATAATTTTCAAACCCTTCTAATATTATTTTCAGATATTCTGGGTCACCGTAATTTCATAAAGAAAGCTCGATTTTCTTGTTCAATGAACCTCGTGTTATTGATTTAAAGCAAAAATTTAATTATTTTAATCTACAAATTTAGAATTTACTTCTACATCATTAACGGCAACCTCGTTAATATTGTGTTATGTAATACCTAATTCAATCATTTTGACTTTATATAGACTATATTTCTTGAGTGATATAGATATTTCTTTCAAATTTTCTTTAAAAAAAGTTTGCAATGATGAAAGACAGCCGTTTGGTAGCTTTTTATGATTTCATCATCATAGTAATAAAATGACCCAGAATTATGGGATGATTTTCTAAATCTTAAATTAAATTTGACAGTGTATCCTTGTCCATTTGTCCATGCTCTATACAGAACGAATAGGAGAGGCGGTTGTCAAATTTAATTTTAAGTTTAGAGAATCATGCCAAAATTAGACCCAGTCTATTGCTTACTTACCATAAACATTCAAAGCTTTCAATTTTATTATTGATCTAATAAGTAATAAGTGCTTTAATTTCCAAATTTTTTAAAAGAACAATTGAAAGTGTAACTAATTTCTTTATTCTTTCATTTTTATGGTACACACAGAATAGTTGTTATCAATTTGCGAATTTAAAACATTAAAAAAGCAAAAAGCCGGCAAATATAGCAGTAAAAAAGACCCAATTCCAGAAACCAACTTTATGTCGAACATAACGATATCCTTTACGGTCATTCGAATCCGGAATCCGTAAAGAGGTTTGTATAATTTTCTCTACGGGTTCTGAGTACGAGGTCAGTTCGGACCCTTGACCTTCTGGCACCTGACGGGAGGGCCCATTTGTTTTATACGTCTATGTGAAGTGAGAGATTTTGACTTTTTATATGAGCTGATTGTGTCCCCAACCTGTTACTCGGTTTAGTTTATGTTCGTAAAAAAGAATTCAATTCGTATGTTTTTGGTTAAAATTTATTTGTCAATTTTCAATATTCAGTTTTTTTAGCTTATGCACAGGACAAGCGAGGAGCTCGATGGCGCAAGTGGTTAGCGCGTTCAGCTGCGTTCGTTGAAGTTAAGCAACTTTCGCAGTGGTCGGTTATTGGATGGGTGACCAAAAATTTACTATCTCGAGCTCCTCCGTGCTTTGGAAGGCACGTTAAGCTGTTGGTCCCGGCTGTATCTGCAGTCGTTAGCACCCACCAATCCGCACTGGGCCCGCGTGGTGGGTCTTGGCCCAATCTCCCTATTCCATCCATAGGGAAGGCCTGTGCCCCAGCAGTGGGGACATTAATAGGCTGATGATGATGATGATGACAGAACAAGCGATGAGATCGATTCTTGTTTTTTGTTATACTTCAAAAGCTCTTCAAAGAATTTAATAATGCTGTATCGAATCGTCAATTTGTTGCGCTTCTTGCACAAATAACACATTGCGAACTCACTCATTGTTCAGATTTCGCATAATGGCGATAATTTTATTGTTTCATCCATGCGCCGAAATTGTTGAAAACACTATGTTTGCATCGCGGATCCGGTGACTCAGGCATCGAAACAGAACGGGACAATGTAACTGACTCACCCGCCAATCAGGCGGAGCTTTACGTTTTTATACCAATTTAAAACATTCAACTTATTGATGTTTCTTTGTTCTCAGAGTCATAAAATTTTCTTTCTTGCTTTTTATTGGTAAAACAAATTCTCGTGGTGACGGCGTGTAGAGAAATAAGAAGTTTTTCGACGCGGTCCGTGAGGGCCGCGGTAGCATAATTGGTCAGTGCATTCGCCCGGATTGCGAAGGGTCCGCGTGGATTTTTTTCTGGTTATATTTTCTTTAGATTTAAACATCAAGCAGTTGCATGCTTTAAAAACAATATATAACTATAATTGCTATTTCTTCTTTCAAATGTTTAATACTTGTAAAAGTATTTATTTGACATTGTGGGTTACCTATAATGCGAAGAGATGGCCGCTGCCTTGCAGCTTAAAAATGGCTAGAAGAATTTCGACGCGGCCATCAAGGCCGCGGTAGCATAATTGGTCAGTGCATTAGCCCGGATAGCGAAGGGTGCGTGTTCGAGTCCCATCTGCTGCCTGGTCCGCGTGGAATTTTCTCTAGTTATATTTTCTTTAGATTTAAACATCAAGCAGTTACATGCTTTAAAAAAATATATATATAAATAAGAAGTTGTAAAACACTGAACTTCAAGTTGATTTAATGGACACACCTACCTTCAATTTACTTAGGCACTAAACCATTATCTATTTGACGATTGGTTGGTGCTACCTTCTGTTCATCAGTCATGAGTTCCAATCTCTTAAAGTAATATATGTTATTTACGGAATTGCAACAATGTACCTTGTTTTTAGCGACTCTCCGATATTTCGGCACTGTTGCAAGCGCAAAAAACACGGAGTAACTTTTACTCCGATATTTCGGCATTATGTGTTTTACACATCGTTGCATCTTTCCCAATTGTTTGAAGTCAAATAGAGCTCAGCACATGATTAGCTTAAAGTTTGAGTGAAGAACTTTGGTACAAGTAGGCCTAAGTATCTGATACTCACTTACTCCGCGGGCTCAGTGTACCAAAATGGCTACGACACGAGATATTTATTTTTATGTGATAAATAGCTTTTAATATCTATCTACACATACATTTTCATGACGTGTCCCGATCGTGGTAGGCAGTTATGGTGCGATTATACTTGGCTTTAGTGCTGCATCATACTATATACTTATGCTTCTCCTACGCCTACGACCACAGAATACAGAAAGAGGTTAGAAGGGTCTTCAGAGACCTTTTGTACGGGAACCGATGTCGCCGGCTCGCCCGCACTACACTTACACCTAATAGATATTAGCCAATCAAACGCCGTGACATCAAACAATCGAACCAATCGGCGCTCACACCCCATCGCAACAAAGCAATCGTTGCCAAGTTTTGGTCAAGTTATGAGCATTTGCTCACAACTAACTGTGGCGCACCTGCCCTGCCCACAAGGCCCTTCTAACATCTTTCTGTGTTCTGTGCCTACGACGACATAGCTTTGATACTAAATGCGGAAAATTTGTGTTTGAAATTTGAATTAGTCGTATCCTAATGGCGCGATTACTCTTCGTTTAGCCCGAATACGAATGCCAATGGAATTCGGGTAAAGGACCAAGTGTAAATGGTCGGACTCGAGTACGCCCGTATTCGGGTAGGTGTAAATATTATTTCGGGTGTCCGAATTCGAGTAATGTCTGGCGTGCACCCGAATATCGATCGAATAACGATCAAATGTTATTGAACCATTATAATACAACGCCGCAAGGCATGGTCCATTTTCGCTTCCTCTGCATTCATGCCGCCCTGGTTTTTGCAACTTCTGACACCGCTCCTCCAAACCGCTATCAATCAGATCGCCATAGATGGGTTGGAACTTCTCTGGCTTATTTTACAAAATAAAAATTCCAGAACTTGAAATGTTTAAAAAAAAGTCCTCTGTACTGTTAAATTCTGATATATAATAAAATTCACATGGAAATTAAAAGAGAAAGCTACATAAATACATTTGAAATTAAACTCAAACAACATCTTATCAAAAAAGCCTACTATTCGGTAAATGAATTTATGAATAATGAGTGAAACCGTCACGGAAAACTCAATATCTTGTTTGTTTCAAACTGTTTAATAGCTGTCTCAATATAGGTATTATACTTGCAACACCCTGACAGGATCATGTAACATCCTAAAATAATTGTTTAAGATCCTATACTGTACATGTGCAATTAAATAAAATGCTTTTGCATTCTTTGACTTTATAAATGTGCTTCTACATTCTTTGTCATTATAAATGTGCTTCTACATTCTTTGACTTTATAAATGTGCTTCTACATTCTTTGACTTTATAAATGGGCTTCTACATTCTTTGACTTTATAAATGTGCTTCTACATTCTTTGACATTATAAATGTGCTTCTACATTCTTTGACTTTATAAATGTGCTTCTACATTCTTTGACATTATAAATGTGCTTCTACATTCTTTGACTTTATAAATGTGCTTCTACATTCTGTGACATTATAAATGTGCTTCTACATTCTTTGACTTTATAAATGTGCTTCTACATTCTTTGACATTATAAATGCGCTTCTACATTCTTTGGCTTTATAAATGTGCTTATACATTATTTTCAAACGTTTCGTCCTACTTCTGTTTTAAGTTTTTGCCACGTGTCCAAGTATCATCATCGTCCGCCTATTAATGTCTCCACTGCTGGGGCATAGGGCTTTCCAATGGATGGAATAGGGAGACTGGGCCGCGACCCACCACGCGGGCCCAGTGCGACTGACCACGCGAACCCATGCAGATTGGTGGACGCACTCTTTTTCAGATGGTTTTTATCTTACTGACACCGGCATTACGATACGCAATCCGCGAGCGTCGCTCAGCAAATTTTACATAAAGTATTTGTCACGGTAGAAGTCCTTAGAAATGGCAATATTGTAGATCTAAAGAGTCATTTTGAACGCATAAAGAGAGCGATTAATAAACTTTCCTGACCTTACGGATCCTTATAGACTCCGTGCAGTCGCAACACTCAGACTATTATAGAAAGATTCTCAGTGGTTGATCTAGTCTTGAGCATAGTTAGAAAGGGATGTCGCTATATATATGCATTTTTTTTTTATAATCAATACAGTAATGATGACTGATGTGTCGAATTAGTTCCAATTCTCGTCAAAGGAATCCCTGTGTGAAAAGACCTGGCCCGCTTGCACTAAAGTCATTCAAATTTAAAATCGAATATATTTTAAGCCTCATTTTGTCTATATTGTCTTTAAACAATTAACAAAGCTTAAATTTCAATTAAGAATTTTGGTACAAGTGGCTAGTGGTACTTTCTTATTCACAGGGTACTTACTCTAAATATGGTACAGTCGAGAATGTATTATTTTTCTAAGTCAATGTAATGGGATCCTCGCACTTCTGTTTAGGATAATTAATCTAAATATGGTACAGTCGAGATTGTATTATTTTTCTAATTCAATGCAAAGGGATCCTCGCACTTCTGTTTAGGATAATTAATCTAAATATGGTAAAGTCGAGAATGTATTGTTTTTTTTTTCAAATGTTGCAACTAGCCGCGTGCGTCACTAACGCGGTACCGCAGCGTATCCGCCACTTTGCCCGGCGGAAGGCGGCACAATTTGTTAAATTAAACGACATACTAGTTGCACAGATTCACTTGTGAGTTTTGTTTGAAGGATATCAATGATTTTGATAAATCGCTTTTAGCTAACTGATGTAATACGAGTTTGCTGTTTCGACGTTCCCGTAGCATTAAATTATAGAAAGGAACTTTGCAATCTGCATTTTACGATTTTATCATTTCTAAGTTTTTATTTACCTACTTTTCATGGGTAATTAATTAGACAATCTACAAAAATTACCTTACTAAAATCCCACGAGCATACTAAACTGGAAATTCTATTGTTTTTGTTTTATTTTATATCAAATATTTAGGTACCTTTCAAAGGTTTAGGAACTAGATATTATTTTCTTTCATATTTACCAACTGACTAAATTATGGGTAAAGCTTAACTATACCTATGCTTTAAGATAAAAAAAAACTTCAGTCAGACTATATCTAACTGGTATTATTTTTTTATTTTATATATTGTAATTGCTAATCACTATCTACAAAATATCGTAGATATACATATGTCCTCGGTGCAAAACTTATGACAAAGTATACACGTAACATTAGGAACTTTCGAGCAATGCCATCTAGCGGTTGTTACCGGGACGTCATTTAGTTCAGCTACTCGCCGCCGCGGCGTTAGCGGCGCCTCAAGTAGTGTGCGTGCCAGCGTTCCGTGATTGCACTGAATTGATCTTCCGCTGTTGGTTGACAGGATAAAAAACCCGCGCGTCGCGGCGTGTCCTCGTTGACATTAAACAATGGCCGATCGTAGTAGCTCGTTGCTGTGGACGAGTCAATTTAGCTCAGACTTTATTGGAATAAGAGCCGGCAATGGAAGGAATCTTTTTACGAAACGAACCAAATGATGTTTCATTCATTGCTAGTTAAAGTCTTCGATGGAATTAAAATATAAATAAGTAGGTAATCGGGCATTTATGATGTATGATTGTTAGCTATAATTAATCTATCGAACATTGCCTTTTTTTAATGATTGAGATAAATGTAACAGTATTTTTTTAAATTTTGTAAATACATTGCATTATTATTGGGTAGTTGAAAGTTGGTAAACTCGGACGTTGAGCGCCATTTTGACGATTAACCCCACTTGAAACTATTTAAGGCGATTTCACCCTTAGGTCTCTTTCGGTCATCACGTAGTACAGTGCGGAGCTCTCTCCCAGTGGTAACATGAAGTACAATATTTAGCAAAGGTTTGTGAAGTACAATGATTCTTCATATGAGTCAATAATAATAATATTGAAATTTAAATATGTACGCAAAATATAGTCAAATATAACTTTTATTTATATGATATAAGCTATGCTATAGGCTATCCTAATTTTTTTGTTACTTTTTGGAAAATATGTCTGTAAGCGTTGAGAACATCTACAACACCTTGTATTTTTTTATAAAGATCGCTGCACCTGAGATGCAGGTCTGCTAGTTCAAGTGCAGATGTATTTTTATGCAGTGGATGAATGTTTTATTATTGTTAGATGTTTTAAAATATGTTGTAAAATTTTTTGGTGCCAATAAATTATTATTATTATAATACGGTTACGGCTGCAAAACATCATTGTTTTATAAGAAAATATATTAATTATCAAATAAATATTCATCCCTGACATTGTAGTTTTATTGGTTCTTTGCATGATGATTATCTTTCTTCGAATATCCTTGTGGCACTTATTAACATTTTTTAGGTATTTAATAAATCCCATGTACTATACTAGTGAGGCCCAGACACATTTCGAACTCGCTTATCATTAAGTCCCAACCGTCCATTTGAATAGACCATTTCTTTAGCACTTCAGACCCAAGTTTTAAATTTAGAAAATTTACTCGTACGTTATATTTATCAGCTACAGTTGATACTTTCAGGGCGTTATAGTAATGTCTAGAAGCCATTTCAGGAATAATACTGGGCCTACAATTTCAACCATTGGGTTTCAATGACTAGTAAATTTTGGAAATGAAATGTTACAATTATTGTGGAACCAGTCTTTATTTTACTCTATAAATTAACTTAATTATATCAACATAATTATTTCAAATCAGTCTTACATATTTATTACGGAGTTTACCTCTTTAGAGGTCAGTTTTTATGAGATCACTAATCACTAATCTTATACTTATATATTATTATTTTTTTCTACCCCCATGCTTTTGAACTTCTATTAAAGATTCTTAAACAGTTAGCTTATGGCCAAAATTAAAACATCCAATGTCATAATTTGAAAAAACATTGTAACAACCGTTTGGATGTCATAATAATTTTTTTAATTAATTTCATAATAACACTCGTTCCCTTTTTAAATTTCTTCCGATCCCCTTAGTGCTTAATTTTCAGACTGCTCTGCTTTTTTTACCAAATGAACATTTTATACTAAAAAGCTTTGTGGTAACTAAAAACTATAGTAGTACTTTTGGGTGGACAAATTAGTTTATCTTCAAATTTATTTTTACGGAGGAATATATAAAATTCTATGACAATTTATTAACAACATGACACAAAACTACAGAGAAAGCAATCAAGGATTTCAACTTCATATATATAAAATAATGTAAAGTTGTCGGCGAAATTGTAAAAAAAATGTAATTGTAAGGCTAGAAGACGGTAATACCTACTTAGTTGAAAAAAACCGTGAGACTGAACCGCCATAATTATTTTTTGTATTTAAAGGGCCCGGGGGCCTGGTGAGGCTACATAAGCAAAATAAAATATTGGATATCACGTACTTGCGATACACACAGACTCGCAACTTCTCGTCTACTTACCCGTGGAAACTTTCAAAAATTAAGTGAATAGTAATTTTATTGTAAGTATATTGTTTTCTGTGTTGGAGGATATTGCAGTAGGAGAGCGCACCTATTCAAGCAGGCATTTCACTGTACTCTAACTCACATAAGCCTCTTTTACAACATACTAATCTTACTAATATTATTGATGTGAAAGTTTGTTTGTTACTCAATCACTCAAAAACAACTGAACGGATTTCGATAAAATTTGTATTGCTTTTCTAATTTGAGACATAGGATACTTTTGATCCCGGAAAAATTACAGGTTTATGTGGGACTCGCAAATAATGAATGTCGCCGGCGAAGGCTTGCTTTATAGATATTGTTCTCAGTGTATTTTTAAAGTTAACTCAAATTAACTTCTTAAAATTTCTATAGATTTAAACATCGGGCGGTTACCATGCTTAAAAAAAATTACAACAATAATTGCTATTTATTTTTTCAAATGTTTTGTAAAGGTATTCATTTGACATTCTGGGTTACCTACAATGCGAAGAGATGGCGCTGTCTTGCAGCTTAAGAAAGGCTAGAAAGAATTCGACATGGCCATCAGGACCGCGATAGCATAATTAGAGATAATCAGTGCATTCGCCCGGATAGCGAAGGGTGCTGGTTCGAGTCCCGTCTACTGCCTGGTCCACGTGTAATTTTTTCTTGTAATATTTTCTTTAGATTTAAACATCGAGTAGTTAGTGCTAAAAAGAAATGAAAAAATAACTCAAAATATCTTACCTAAATAAGGGATTAGGGTGTAAATAGACTTTTCTAGCCAATTGGCTCTCATCGCCACCCTCCCCAGTTAACCAAATCACACCTGTAGTGCAACCTTGTGCGGTCGATACCAACCCGGGGTTAATAAGGTTCTGGTGTCGCGGACTTAGGGTGTCTTAATTTAACATTACCACGACGTTGTTAGAGAACTTGAATAAATCTGTCTAAACTTCCGTAGTTTACTGGCTTACAAGCTGGCTTCCTAAGTATTGCTATGTCTAAGTTTCTTTCCCGACATGGTCATCAATTTGATGTTTTGGTTTTAATTACAAATAAAAAGATGAAAAAAACAACATTAATTTACCCAGTTTTTAATAAAATTTTAATCGCTTACTCCACGTGGACAAGGACTAGACCACCAGCTTTATTGATATTTTACAGATATTTTTTTACAGAAACCAAAAACAATTAAAAAATTGTGGCATCTTAATAATTAGGGACTCTAGCTAGGCACTCAGCCAAAATTAGCGCCATCGTCGGTACGTAAGCTTGCAGCCGTGCCTTGTATTTTACTAAACGTGAGAAATGGTAACATAATGTGTTATTGGGTATATATATAGTTCTCATCATCAGCCTATTAATGCCCCCACTGCTGGGGCACAGGCCTTCCCTATGGATGGAATAGGGAGATGGGGCCCAGTGCAGTTTGGCGGGTGCTAACGACTGCAGATGCAGCCGGGACCAACGGCTTAACGTGCCTTCCTAAGCACGGAGGGACTCGACATAGATAATTTTTGGTCACCCATCCGATGACCGACCACTGCGAAAGTTGCTTAACTTCGACGACCGCAGCCGAAGGCGTTAACCACCCGCGCCATCGAGCTCCTCTAGTTCTCATATAATTCTCGCAATGCACAAACTCCTAAAGGAATTAGCAAACATTTTGTCAGGCCTTTGCCTGCAATAGTTTCCAAGAGCAATCTTAACTGTCCAAGTAGTGAAATCTATTGTAACGTTTCACTCCAAGATATTATTTTTATATTGAAATATAAACTGTTCAGTGTGCACATCGATACTATCTACACTATAATCAACATGGCTCCATAAAGTTATCCAATAAATAACACCGCCAATTCAGACTCCACAACTAATTTTACACGTGGATACGTTTAATCAACGTGAAACTGTGATATAGTGAGATGAAGATAAAAAAGTAACAGACATTACAAACACTAAACTCGACTGTCACATCCTTTGCAGGGTGATAGTGCATTTGTAGGACACTATGAAATGTGTGCTAGTGACGTGCTTTTGAACACGAAAATGGGCCTGATATGGCTTTAGTATATCCTTATCTCCCTATTTCATCCATAGGGAAGGCCTGTGGCTCAGCAATAGGGATATTAATAGGCTGATGATAATGTCCTTATCATGCTCTATAGAGAATGATCCCATTGCCTCTGTTTTTTTTTAGTTAAATGTACATTCATTGAGAAATCTGTGCTTTCACACAAGATGAATGTAGCCGTCGCGTGAAATCGCTGCTGGTTACATTATAAATGCACACGTACCTCGTTATTTTTAAATATTTTAGTATCGCGTATTTATCTTTAAGATTAATTACATCTTACCGGTCCTACATCTGGAATAGCTGGATTGGCCTCATGGTTATTAAAATAATTATTGATGTTTTTGCCTCTACTTTCCAGTGAAAAAGTAGAAGAAGTGGAAACACCTTGCAATTCTACAGACCTACCGTAGCGAACCGACCACACCCCTGCGTTTGTTTAATATTAGTGTCGAATCAGGGGTGCGAGGTGACGACACGGAACTAAACAATATTGGACTATTAAAAATGATCACCAGGGGCAAAATAATCAGGGTTTGCTGCCCCTGAAAATGTCAGACGTACCAAATTACTAACGTCAATCCAATTAAGATAGGGATATTTTTAAATCCACATAAATTTTACCGAGCACTGTTCTTCTAATTAATCTATTTTTAATAACATTATAATATGAATCACTTAACAGTAGCTATTTTTGCGTTGTATAAGCGATTTTATATAAAGCAATTTCTGTAAAAGTCAATCCTTAATATTTTGTATTAATAACTTAACGAAATTTTAATACTGATGGGGCAGTGGCGCTTCTGTCCGTTTTATGACTTTTTTAAATCTTTATCAGGCAAGACGACGTATGTCAGCTCCGCTAGTTATAGTAAAATATCTAGAATGTCTTTAACTATGTTATTTTATCAGCTTTACTTCGATTCCTTAAACTAGAGAGATACGTGAATTTCGCAAATAGTTAATTTATTGACAATATCTCGCTCGGTTGAATGTGTACGAGGCGTAAACAAATCACATTTCACCGCTTCTCAAAACCTGCTGACAACGTACATTTTGCAGACACCTCACACAGCAGTTTGGCACTTCTAAAATATTCTGACTGGAGTTAAACGACTCGAATTTTATTCTTAGTATTATTATTGGTATTGGGCGGATCTTAAGTTCTGTCCTTCCTGCGACGTGTTGTCATAATTATGCTTTTGATAGCACAATTAAAGTATCAACAACGATTAAATTAGCTATACCTTTAAAATCCGTTGTATTATTGTATATAAACAAAAAATTAAAAGTCAAAAACTAATTTATTTAAACGTTATATTAGTCTCGATTCTAACATGATTCTCTAAATAGTTTTACTAAATTTTACATCAATCTCTGCTTCTCATTCTGTGTAGAGAATGACAAGGATACACTGTTGTCAAATTTAAGTTTAGGTTTAGAGATCTTCATGCCATTGATCAATCTATGTTAGTGACAATTTATAAGGTGTTATAAATATGTTAGTCAACGCCAGTCAAACATAATAGATTCGCTCTCAAATTCAGAAGTAGGAAGAGATATAGATAACAACTTAAATTACTATCTAAATTAATAAGTACATATATTATTTTAGTTATTATAAAAAAATCGTGCACCACTCTAAGCACTTTACTTACTGCATTTCAATATTAATCATTTTAAAATTGATCGCAAGTTCGCGAGCGTAGTTCCGCAAATTTCCACGCTTGCCATCTGTCGGCTGATAGCGGCACTAAACATACCAGCTATTGTAATTTAGTAACGGTTCGCACAAGTGCCGGCCGAAACAAAACACACTCCAATTAACCTCGTTATTTTACTGTACAGATTAACGTTCCAGATTATCTTGCGCCTTTATTATCTTTGTCGATACGATGCACCTGCCTTTTAACCGATTTTAAATAACAGTCATTTCCATCCATCATGCCAAGACAATTTCAGCGGCTCGCTCAGAATTTACTACAAAGTTAATATTGATGTTTTTTTGAAATATATTTTTTAATTCACTGTATTGCAAATCGCAAATTTCTTTATGTTTGATGATATAACAACTAAACGAGAGGAAGATTTACAATATATTTTATATTTTATGGTTTATTACCTATAATAAAATAATCAATTCTCTTAAACTCTCAATCATTATTTAGTCCGAAACTAACCGGAGATTGAACTATAATTTTTTTACAACCATGAACTGGGGAAAAAATAGTGTTCATTACACTAATAAACTCCTCTAAAACATTAAGAACCGAAAGGTTGCAGTTGCATCAACACCAGGTACGTGGACTGTATTTTTTCTAATTGGCAATACAGTATTATTATGAGTGTTTTCGTGAATTCTATTTTATTTGATAGAACGCATAATTAAATACAAGACCTGGGAAAAATAAAATATTTCCAAATAGCTACAAAAATATAAAAGCTTACTATGTGAAGTTGACAATAATAACTGTAATCGTCAATGGGAGCAATCGCGTGTTGCCATGACCTACCCCAATCGCTCACAGCGTCACAGCACATCCCACACGCAGCTTTATTACGTCTTACGCACTATGCCCACGCAAATGTAAACATCTCTCGTGCGAGCACGTTATGACCATTAATAAAAACCACCAAGTCCAGTTCTCCGTTGTAAGAAAGACAACAACTTCATCCTCAACCAATTTTTAAAATATCGACAGAAATATACTTATATTTAATAAATACTGTGCAACTTATTAAACGTTTTATTTACAGAATGATATAAGTAAAGTTTGGTTCAAATACTTATGATTTATTATATTCGTATGCAAATTATGGTAATTTAACAGCACAATTAACTGTGTATAATAAGTAACCATATCAATAAGTAACCAGTTCTAAAAGAAACTTCAGGAGAATGGAAGAACTCTAAAAGTTTATTATCATTAATCACATCCAAAAATATATCTTCAGACTTATATACTATCAAAACTAACAATTTGAATAAAAATAGATGAGCTTTAGAATGAGCTGGGTGCAATGTTAAAGCGAGAACGCGATAGAACAAATGTCGTGCGCATTCTAACACAAAAACAGGAGTAACGAACTAAAACGCCAGGTGTGACTCGATGCCATGTGCTCCGTGGCTCGGTAACAGAACTATATTTATTTATTGTTCGTGTAACTCGGAACAATATTTAATATAATTAGTGTGGATGGCTTCGTTAGGCAGTGACATTAAATAATGATGATGTATTTTTTTATGTATAATAGGTATAAATTTAAATTATAATTTTTGCTTAAAGTAGGCAACGGGTAACGACAAAAGATGGATACTTGTGTAGGGTTTTGGAAACTAGGCAATTTTTAATTTCGATTGCGTCGTAAACTATCATCAGATAAAAGTTTTTTCCTTTATTTCCATTCTGTTGAAAGATATCTTCTAATATTTCTTTTCTGTACAAACTAATGTACCACGATAAGTCAGACGTCTAATCCGTACAGCGACATCTACTTAAAATGGCTTATAACGCCACCTAGTGGTGAGTAGCAGCACCTTTTGCAGCACACCGCCGCGCCATGTACTTTAGAAAAGCATCGCTCCATCTGTTTTAGAGTGAATCTGTAAGATGGCGCTGTTATCAGAAAATTAAATAGCTAACTTCAGATATATTTTTATTAACTTTCAACTCATGAAAGCTTTCCATAACTCACGATTGACTAGCTACGACGCGACCGACGGCAACATATAAGTAACTAACTAAATCACTAATCTGTCGCCATCTAACCCTGAATCCATTGCATGTTATTTTCTATTCATTTTTCCTCTTATTTTGTGTTAACATTCCTTTATTTTTGCTTTATGTTAAGTCCGTGGTGTGTCTGTGTTGTTTTAGCTTATATTGGCGCCGGACGGGACCTTGCAGACGGTCAAGAGTGAATCGCGCCGCGGCCGGGGCAGAGGGCGCGCGCCGACTACCCCCGTAAGTAACACCTTTCCTTTCTTTCTTTTCTTTTCTATTCTTTCGTTATGCCCTTTCATTCCTTCATGTTCATGAGCGCGATATCATGTTTGCAGTGACTAATCATAATACGACTAATTTTATTAACATATCCATCATTGTGTATGTTTTTCATTATTAATTCATGCAGGTCATTTATTCAGACTGAAATGGATATATAAAAGAAGTTATTTACCAGAAAACTACCTTTTTTAACTGATATAACCGGCAATCATAAAATGAGAAAATAATAGAATCAGTTGATTGAAAATCAATCTTTGGCTGCCTTATCTCAACACTCAAAATTCGATAAACCGAGATGTAGGTACTTACATCGAATTAATAATTAAGAGGTACCTTATGTAGGTAAGGAAAGATACTTTAGTTATTTAGGTACTGAGTGACTAAAATTTACTACTTATATACATATAAAGTAGGTTAGAAATATCTTTTTTTTTTAGATTCAATTCACCAATAATCGATTCAAGTAAACAATGAAAATCTAAAAACAATTTTTGCCAATTTTGCCAGCATTACAACAACCAACCGTCAGAAGTATGTAGAGCGGAAAAGGTTAAATGTGTAAACTTAAAGTGAATTAGAAACAGAATTCAATGAAGTTAAGATTTTATTCTTTACTCCGCCAAATAGAACTTTAAGTAAAGGAAACTCTGTCAAAATAAAACAAAAAGTTTCCACTTCAGGAAATAGGTGCTGTAACTTGTCCATAGATTTATGTTTGGCTGAAAGAGCGACCGAAACAAAATCTGTTTACTTTCACTATCGCGCTGAAATAGCCGAATGCACAGGATTAAAAGTAACCCCTGCCGGTACACGTTCACGGCCAAATACGTTCACAGTACGTTACAGCAGATACTCCAACAAAATACCTACGTATCCATTCATGTGATTAATAGGCGATGTGACCGTAAGCAGAGCGATCCTAACCTCGAATTCACAATCCATTGAACCTTTAAATTCGTTAAATTCTCACAGCGCCCGCTTGCGACAGATCAATGGTATGCAAGTTCAGGTGTTATACTTGTTTAACGAGAGGGCGCTGTACTGATTTTTCCACTAAAACCATTGGGCGTCATACCTGTATTATACGTCTGTAGTAGAGGTGCCCTATTCATTCAGTAGTCTGTGTGGTATACGTTCGGATTGTAAATTGTAATTACTGAATGGATTGAGCTTTCGCGGATTGAAAACAAAAGTGCGTCGCCGCGCCGCAACTATTTGGGTCGAGGTGGCAGTTGGCATTTGCAGTGTCAATTCACAAGTGAATAATTTACTGTCTGCCTCTTCCAGATTTGCTAACCGTAGTATTTTTTCCTCATACTTCTGTGGCTTTCGACCTCGTAAATCAAAATAAAGGCCAACGGGTCAACTAACCATAGACTTAAGAAATGCTTTCCATTAAAATTTTCTTTAGTTACAAAGAGTGTAGTTAAACGCTTAAAAAAATTATTATAAACACAGACTGGTTTGAATACTTACGATTTATGCTCCGACATGTTGCCGAAAATGAAAATGTCATAAATATATATGACATATATCTTGAGATGCGTGGTGTTGTCGTACCTTGTACGGAACATCAGAAATCTCGTATTTGTACGAGAAATATCTAACAGTTGGCAACAAAACAGGCCCTCTTCTGTGAAGTTAAGAAAAAAGTAGAAGCAACTTTGTGAGATCTTTTTTTATTTTAATAGAGTGGAAATCTAGTAGGTAGGCTCTCGGCTTATATTATGAGAATCTACTATATTAGCCTAGCCTATTATTATAGGCAATTGTGACGCCAAATCTGCGAAGTTGGCTATCCTGACCTTATTAATAAAAGTATATATATAAGTCTATAATCTTTGATTATTATAGAGTACAAGTGCAACAATTGCTCTACAAATGGATCGGCAGTTTCAGAACCAATTTTGAAATATAGCCAGAATAGATATATTCTTCTTATCAAGTGGACTTAAAAATCTTATTTCAAATATAACATGACACTAAAACTTTTTGTTTCCGTGTACGATATTAAACTTCGTATGCCCCTGTAGCATGACCACTGAAACGGGATATGATAAAGCGATATATCGACATTAACTGTCAGACTACTGTCAAACTCCATAGTAGTCTGACAGTTAATGCCGATATATCGCTTTATCATATCCCGTTTCGGTGGTCATGCTAGAGGGGATGAAGTCCAATAAAGCAAAGTGGCTTTTTCCTATAAAAGCATTGAAGATTCAACATCAATACGCGTATCTACTCGTAGCGTAACCAATAACAAACGCTAGTCTCGTTAAAATAACTAGGCAGTTCGACATGAGCGCGAATGAAGGTCCCAAACACACAAAGAAGATTACATGTATCCGTCCATAGTACGAGAACATTCCGCCAGCACGATGTTGACAAAAGTTTTTACAAAGACGTTCGTTTCAACGTTGAGCCAGGAACATTCGAATGCGGCATAGCAGACTAGAAGAAATTGTATAAACTATGGAGATTACAACTCATGTATTTCTGGTGTAGCAAAATATTGGTTACAATTTATTAATTTAAGTGTTGAAAATTTTTGTTAAATCTTGACTGCAAACTGAAACTAGATTCGGACTATAGAACTAACTGAAATAGTAAAGGAAGAATGAAAGGATACTTTTCATTCCGGAAAAATGTAACATCCCTGAGGGATTTTCAAAAAACCATAGTCGCGGACGGCTGCTAGTTTGACAAAGCTGCCGAACACTGAAATGTCATGTGTCATGTCAAAGTGAAACTCATTTGCTACAGCTTTCCTTTGTTGACTTCGGAAACCTAAAAAATAAGAAACAACGAAAACGTGTAGGTGCGGATATCACTCATTGGCTAATATTTAAAATCTACGTCTAATTCATACGTTCTTTTTCTTCTTAGTCGGGCACTCTTGTCAGAGTGGTCGTGGTTGCACTCACGAGGTACATGGTGGGGTGTTCTTTGGGTCGCTATCAATTCCAAGGGTAGGTCTCCTGGCGATGTGCTTCCATTTCTGACGGTTCGAGGCGTCGCGAGTACACTGGACCATGGTGGACTCAGTAGTCTTTGTGATGGCGTCTATCCAGCGGGTTGGTGATCGACCGCGTGCTCTCTTGCCTTCCACCTGGCTTAATTCATACATACCTCCTTGCAAGAGTGATCAAATACTATTTCCAGTGAGTTCAGTTGGCAAGAAAATTCTGACTGCCTTATTAATAAAAAAAATGGGGCGTGTACTTATGTAGGCGCGTGAGAAGTTATCCTTCTTTCGCATCGTTTAAAATTAGTTTTTAATTGCATGCAAATAATTAATTACAATAAATTAATAAAAAGTCTGGAAAAGGACACAGTCAATAAAGTTCAGTTTTAATTTGAAAAAATAAATAAATATTCAAAATATTCAATTAAAATCGCTACTGAATATAATTTATTAGAACATATGTGATTTGCACTTGTATGATATTCCGAATATACAAACTAGAAACATGTGGATAAATATTATAAATATGAATACCTATAACTGTTACTTTATTACAAAAAATAAAGATGTGGTTTTTGGTTCTACTACACCAATGGTCAAGAGATGGCGCTGTAGTCTCCTGAATCGCGCTTTGGTTCCGTTGTTCCAGATTAATAAATACTTTTGATATTATAAATATGAATACCTATAACTGTTACTTTATTACAAAAAATAAAGATGTGGTTTTTGGTTCTACTACACCAATGGTCAAGAGATGGCGCTGTAGCCTCCTGAATCGCGCTTTGGTTCCGTTGTTCCAGATTAATAAATACTTTTGATAGGCCTTCACAATGCAGTCGTTAGCACCCACTAAATAGAGATTCTATTTCTATTTTGTTGGTGGATTTTCTTAATCTGCGGTAAACACAAAAGTAACAGCATGAAGTTGATCTCTGAAGCGACCAACTTCATGCTGTTAAAATTTTGTGTTACAGTGATGCGCGCGCATCTTAAAATTTCACTCTCATCATTTTTTTATAACGCGCCTAAAGAAGTATAACTTCAAAAAAAATGGTTGCCTGTAAAGTCGGTTTTACGGGCGAAGATTTTACGTGACAACGTCTTTTTCTCGGTAGAATATTTATTGATATGAATATAATTAAATTGCACAATAGGAACAAGGAATTGAATGAAAATAAGAATTGCACAAATTTTAACTATAGAAATATATTTTGTTTACTAAAACATTGTACATGTAAACTTAAACTTAACACGAGAGACTCATCGTAACGTTACCGAGCGTTACACTTTTTCATAAGTGACTCCCAGCCGCAACCTAATTTAAGACGTTGTCACGTCAAAAAGTTTGGACTACTTACTCAGTGTTTTTTCGGCTTTCTTTTTTTATTTATTCAAACTTTCCACACAAGTTACATTTAAAATTGAATGAGCAGAAACAAACCACTGCGTAGGAATTGGATTATAGAGGGATTTACAGAAGTTTATCCATTTTTCTATTTGGTTTGTACTTCATGTGTAATATGTTAAACGAGATTTGAACTCCATCCGATAGTCCGTCCGTCCGTAGTGTCGGAAAATAATTCTCTTAGTCCTGGGGGCCTGCTTGCGCTTCAGCAAACGAAGTTCTGTTAATTTGGAAATGTTCTTGCAAACTTTATTGCAGTTTTTGCCCGAAGACCTTTATGTATAGAACCGCGGGATAAACAGGCGTTCTACATTTGAACTTTGGAGAAAAATACTTTATTAATAAAAGTGCTTAAGGATAAAACCTTATTACAATTTCAAACATTTTTTTAAATGAAATATGAGTAAGTAAAGCCGTTATTTTTTTTTTAAACTTTATAGCCTTTTATCTTTTTTTTTATTTACCTTGATTTTTATTACATTTTGAAGGCAAATTATCTGAATTACAATGTCGTATTTACATTTCGTTGTTTTTTTAAGTAAAACCATTAAAGTACTAAATTCTGTAAAATTCACGCACCGTTTTTAGTCCCAAACTAAGCGGAGTTTTTTTCTATAGACAATACTTAAATAACAAATACAAATTCTGCATTCTGCGTTCATCAGGCAAGATCTGGGTTCCTTCCCAAATAAAATACATATTTGTTATTATGCATTAAGTAAAGAAATTACAATACGTAAATATTATAAAAAAATCTGTTCGAAATAAATTGTTTGTACTATTTGTTTGTTTTTGGAAATTTTTAGAAAATGGTTTCTTAGTAATTCTTTTAAGTTTCACTTGACTGATTATGCAATTAATGTTTTAATATTCTAATCAAATGTGGAATCCTTGTTGTTCTTCATTGAAAACAGTTACGTTTACATGTTTTATAGAGGTGAAAGTAATTACCCCATCCCAGAGAGTGAAATCTCTGTAGCCAGTCTGTCCAGTAACAGAAAAATAGGTCATTTCAACGGTTCGTACTCTCTCGACCTAAACGCAATCCCCTATTCCGTTGAGCCCTAGAAATCTTACTTACCATCAGAAATACAACTTACCATCAAGAAGTGACGCCTGAAACGCGAAAGTGTTATTTCGTTGTGGTCATCTAGAAGGTGGTGGTTATTCTCCTAAACAAGCGCTATAATCTTAGATTGAAACAAAAAGAGAAGCAAGAGCACTCGCGGATCAAAAGTGATCCGCTTAAATTGTGGTGCATGACCACAATTCGCTTTAGTCACAATTGGACATCCAAACACGCTGCATATGTACTCAATATAACAATATTGCGAATAGGGATGCAAAGTCTTTTGAAGTATCGATATTTATATCGAAGTCAGGAAAATATCGATATCCGATATATCGACCATTTTAACTCGATATTATCGATATATCGATTTTTTTTTTGCTTTGTATTAAGTTTGCAAAGCAAAAACCTATAATTAAGGAAGCAAAGGTTTCCGAAATATCGATATTTATAATGTGGGCAGGTAAATATCGATATCCGATCCGATATATCAGCCATTCCAACATTTCCAACACGATATTTTCTATATTTTTATAGCGCTGTAAGAAGTATCAAATCAAAAGCAATTTCGAATCTAAGATATTTATTTTGTTTAAAATGTTTGCACGCAGGCAAAATCAGAATAGATAATCATATGAAAAACAATTGTTATGTATTAGTAAAACCTACACATTACTATACCTATCTTACTTTCTTGACTTGGCGAGCTTAAAAAATTTACGATTTGTATAAGATTCTTAATTTTATTTTGTGTTATATTACAATGATATGAAATTTCAATTAATCAGTAGTTGACAATTATCTAGAAAGAGAGGCAAGGATTTTATTTAAGTGCATGAGTTACCATTAGGTATACGATTATACCTATATACGTTGGTGTCGATTCAGGCATGATTATCTAAACTTAAAACTAAATTTAACATCAGTCTCTCTTTTCCATTCTGTATAGAGAATGACAAGGATACACCGTTGTCAAATTTAATTTTAGGTTTAGCGAATCACGCCAGAATCCACACCAGTTTAGTATATTTCTTGGGGTTCAAGATTTTTTTAATACATCTATAAGCTCTTGCGATTTCAAAGCAATAGTTATTTCGATATTATTCAATTTAGATAGTCATAGCAGGTATATTAATTGATATTATTGTTTTCAAATTTAGACTACGAAATATCGATATTTTGGAAATTCCGATATCGATATTATCGATATCAGTGAATTTTAAATATCGATATTTTGGTCTCGATATTATCGATATTCCGATATATCGTTGCAACCCTAATTGCGAATATTCTGTGTTATAAAGATAAAACAAAGCCTCCGATGCTTTTATAAAAAAATACAAATATGTAGTTTCGTACATTCACCCGTAAAAACTAGTTTTATTTAATGAGTGATGTGCGTGAAAACCTAAGAAACAAATATGTAGTGAAAAATCTAATAACAGATGCCTCGGCAACACTTTTCATTGGTAAAACCTTAAAAAAAAACCTAAAAGGTCGAGTTCAAGTGAATGTTATTTACGTAATCGCCATTTTGTTACCAAGAAAAGGACCAAAATACAACTCAGCCGTGCGGGCTCGGACGCAGACTCGCCGTTTCACTCGCGCTGCGTTGAAGCGTACAGTTCTGTCTCGCTCGCTCGATTGAATGTTTATTCTCAGACGTGTGCGTGTGTGACAGTTGCTTATGTAGTTGAGTCGGAGCATAGTTTATTTGATGCTAGTATGAGCGTACCGTATCTTCCCTTTTTGTTTTAATCTAAGGCTATAATTCAATATGAAAATAAACCCACTATATTAAAATATCCCTCTTTAATCCTACGGCCACACTATTGCACTATCGTGAACAATTTCCATTTTCACGACGTAGCAAAAGTCATATTTCTGACTATTATAGCTATTAGCGGGATTGTTATAATGACCTTGTTTTCTATGAGTCTCCGATATTTCGGCACTGTTGCAAGCACCATGATCACGGAGTAACTGAAGTATCGCGGGTAGATGTTTTTGGCAGACATATCGGTCTACCCTCTGACGTCGTCTTTTATTGCGTTCGATACCCATACCACTGGTCACATTCTCACTATTCACTCGCACCTGTTTACGACACACAATACTCACAGTATCAGATTGCGGAAGGACACTTCTTTTTATTTTTGCGGTTTTACACATACTCCACTTACACTACACTGGATTCCAGACACTTGACAATTTAAACCCATGGCCTCGCGATTGAAATCCCGTTAATAGCTAAAATGTTAGTGACCATGAAAGTTTCAAACAATCTCTGACTGTGTTCTGTACCCTTAGCACGAACCAATATCGAATTCGTAACATTTTCTAGTACGAAATGTCACTGTCAAATATGTACTGATTTTTAGTTCTCGTAACGTCCGTTATGGCGCTGCTGTTCAGGTTTACATACAAAATTAACAATGCGAAATGTCATTGTCAAATTTTGTATGTATACTCGCAAACTATTCCAATTCGATGATGTTTCGTGCTAAGGGTACTCAATTGTGACTATTGCTCGGCCCGACTTGTCGTGGAAATGGAAATAGTCGCAAAACCGCGACAGTCAGTCGGTCCGTAGCATAATAGTATAAAAATGTTTAATAGATTTATGTCCACTTTCGATATTCCTTCGATTTAAAACCTTGGGGTCTACTCTCTCCGAAACGAACTTTCGATAGCGAAGTTCAAACGAAATTTAATTTCGTCAATAATAATTTAAGGTTATACCTAATTTGATCGATAAACTAACAAATTGAAGCTATCTTTGAGTAGGCTTAGAAAATCTACACCTCAATCTATTTCCGACGACGAATATTTTTATATTTAAAAACGAACCAGATGCAGTAAGAAAAGTGCGAAGTTTCAATCGATATTTCGTTTTTCGTTGAATTAGAGTAGGCCTCCTTAACATTGCTACAACAAGAAAAATAGGTAGTTATATTAACATTTTGATATTTTCTTAAAAAACCATAAATGTCTTGTTTATTACTAGGGACATAAAAACGGGAGTAAGTAATAAAAAAGCAATGAAAAAAGGCAGTGGATATTCCAAGTGATATTAAATGTCGCAAGTGATTTTTGAGGAGCTCGATGGCGCAGGTGCCTTGCGCGTTCGGCTGCGATCGTTAAAGTTCAAGCAACTTTCGCAATGGTCGGTCATTGGATGGGTGACCAAAAGTCTTCTATCTCGAGTTCCTCCGTGATTCGGAAGGCAAGCTAAGCCGTTGGTCCCGGCTGTATCTGCAGTCGTTAGCATCAGCCAATCCCCATTGAGCCCGCGTGGTGGATCATGGCCCCAAACTCCCTATTCCATCCACAGGGAAGGCCTGTGCCCCAGCAGTGGGGACATTAATAGGCTGATGATGATGATGATTGGAGTGGTTGTTTGGGGAAAACCCATTCAAGAAGGCTGTCCACTTATTGCTATTGATATATTCTGTAATATTCAGTTCTACAAATGACTCAAGTAGCCAAAGCTCTACGAAGTACGGGTCAAGGTTCAGAAAATGTTCCTGTGTAATTTGATCCACGTATCTTACGTGACTTAGGAGCTATCGGGTAGGTTTACAGATAGGTGTACAAAGCAACTTAATTTTTTAATCTAATATATACCTAAATTAATTGAAAAATGCGATATCTATAATAGTTTTAGTAGCTTAACCAAACTCAACCTATTTCGTGGGAATTTCAAGAATAAAAACAAACCATTTAAACTGATGCGAAAACCGATTCAATTAACTCTCTTACATTGTAGGAAACCAGTCGAGATGTTCATAAAACTAAAAGGGCCAACTATTAACCTAAAAGAAAACAATTGAAGGCCGATTCATTCGATACTCAGGGCGTTCTCGGTTCGTGTATAAATTGAAAACCGACATAATGAAGACGGGGCGCTGCATAAAGCTGCAGACATACTAATTTCGCGGGCGCCATCTTGGCGTTGCCATGGCGACGAGACTGCCCTCCCCCCTCCCCATTCGCATGCACTTCCAGGCTAGACTCGCCTATATGTCTAGGTAGTAGGGAGGGTCGCCTGATTAGTAATTTCGGACGTTTGGCTTTAGGCGTTATACCGGAAATGCATTAGTTCTTTAAGCTGACATACGTTCGTGTGTGACAAGATCTTATTCAATAAAGACATGGTATTATGAACGCTAAAGTAGGTATGTCTGTTAAAACTGAATAAGTAGCTTCGCTTAAACCGCTGAACTTTTGTTTTATATTAAAAGTACCCTTGACAGCATTTTTAAAAGCCCTCGTGGATGAAGTCGCGGATTAAGTTTAGTGAATCATAATATTCTTTTATATATGCTGAATTGGGAGCGAAAAAAGACATAAAATAGATAGCTCCCCTGTATATTAATCCTATGTTAAAAGCCTCTACAATTAGACAGGAATTCCCGGAATCTGACGCAAAGAATGGGCTGACAGGATAATCTGTCACTACCAACATCCATCCCCGCTAATTGCCCCTTCAAGTTTTATTTCTTTTTTTTTCTATGAAAAAAAGTACATTTTTAGATTCTCCAGGTTTTAATTTATTTTGTAATGTAGGTATTTCAAACTATCTCCAGCATTTCTAGGAGCAAAATAGTTAAAAATTCCTCATAACAAAAAATAATGTTTGATGGTTGTAAAATTTTCTCATATGGCATTGCAGATGTCTGCAATGAGAGGAAGTGGCGCTGCCTTGTAACCAAATGGTGCAATCACATTTGTTCGCTACCCCGAATTCGGGTATACTCCGTATACTAAAGACATTACTCGAATTCGGGCACCCGAAGCAATGGAATATGGGCTGGAAGACGGTGTCGAGGAAACAAAAGGAAATCTACCAGAAAACGGGCGTACACGACACTGTTTATTTACACATAGTCGCTTACCCGAATTTCACTGGTACTCGTATTCGGGCTAGTGAATAAGTGTGAGAAAAAATTCGACACGTCCATTTTAAATTGATGTCTCTATTGTGGCCTTGAGTGCATTCCGGAAGCGGAAAGCGCTAGTTTAAAATTATTCTCTTTTTTCTTGTCTCTAATAAGTCCCGTGTAATTTGTGTATCGCTTAATACACACATAGCGTTTTTTGTCTGGAAAAACGTAAAATATTTACACGTTGTAGCGAAGACTATACTTCGCGGCGAGAAAGCGTGCCTGAATGCAAGACGGGCAATTACCTGACTTTCGTGTATGAAGTATCTATAATAATAATAATAAAAGCGTTTATTTCAGACACGAGATATATAACATCATAGAGTTCTAATCATTCTACGTATTGAAAAACTAATAAAATATGGGAATTCAAACAACTATATTTATCTGTTCTTAATATAACTCAATTCTCACTTCGTTGCAAACTTTTTCGTAACTTTGCGAGGATAAGTAAGTTCAAGTGAAGTGAAGAAGATTCAGCGAGGCATCGTATATCACTCTGGATTTTGAGATCTGCATTTGTATGAAACGATTTGTTGCCAAACTATGTATTTTATTGCTATTGAAAAGAATGGCAAACGAGTATGAATATGGCTTGAACAGTGGTAAACTGAAAATGGTGTCGATTCTGGCGTGATTCTCTAAACTTAAAACTAAATTTAACATCAGTCTCTCCTTTTCATTCTGTAATGACAAGAATACACTGTTATCAAATTGAAGTTCAGGTTTATAGAACCACAACACCATTATGGCATAATTATGCGCATTCGCGCGGTTTTAAATATTCTTCGATTATTAATATAACTAGGTATCCCCCTTCAGAGAGCTTTACACTTACTATTCACCAAAAAACTATTATTTATTGATTTTCTAGTAACATTTTCTTTAGGTTTAAATATCGGTGTCGATTCTCTGAATTTAAAATTTAATTTAATATCAGTCTCTCTTTTTCATTATGTATAGAGAATGACAAGGATACACTGTTGTCAAATTTAAGTTTAGGTCTAGTGAATCACGCCAGAATCGACACCTTAAGTAACTTTTAATTCAAACTAAAATAGAATTTCAAGACGGTTTATTTTTTTATTAACATCTATGCTTTAAATCTCCTTCAAAAGATTCTGAATCGACATATTGCCAACATTAAAACAGCCATGTCCTAGTAACAGATGATATAATATTGATAAGATCATCCAAACTTAAGATTTAATGTTGCACTAAACTTCATAATATCACTCCTTCGCTTTTTCGATCCCCTCCACGCTAAGGGTTTACTACCCAAACAGCCACATTCTTACTGCTTGATGCGTGGTACCTGTATAAAATAAAAAAAACAAACACCTCTGAAATTTTCAAAACCTGGTTGTTACAGATAAGCTCGAAGGTTGATTTATCCAACCGAACGTTATGGTTGCCTTATAATAATTATAGCTTTGCTGCAGTTTTTTTTTCAAAAATTAACCCAACTTTTCCATATTAATTTTAAATAGGTATATCCAAAACTTTCACCACTCAATCTTATCTTAACTACACCTACCATTTGTCTGAATGCAGGAATAAACAATACAGCCCCGCTCGCTCCCTTCTTAAATCATGAGACTACACTTATTGATATTTATTTTCCTTGTTCCCTACACATATCTTCGTAAGTAAAGATAAAAGATTATTTTTCTATAAAGCAAGACGTAGTGTCATTCACCTTTCCTATGGGCATCGTCGCAGGGTTAAATAACCAAAAAAATATTTAGTCCATCACTTAGATTTTTTTTTGTATATAAATTTAACGGCTTTTGAGTTTCCCATATTGGCCAGTCATTAGTGATAGTCACTTAGATTACAAAAAATAATGGAAAATTGAATGGACACTTATTTTTTTCTTTTGTCAATGAACCAAAAAATGACAAAGATAAAGTCATAAAGTCACTTCTAAGTAAAAATTTTACTATAAGGTAAATCAATATACTCTAATAAGTTTTGATTATTTATGTGAATAAAGAAAATATACGTGTCTAATAGTTTTTGATAATCTACCAGATAGACAAAATTATTTTTAACCAAAAAATTAAACGGCCGAGAAGTATTAAATAATAAACCTTTTTTATCTCTAGTCCAATAAGTAATTGAATACGGTGCCAATGCCAGGCCAACCCAAGTACTAAATGGTAACTCAGATATTTAAACAGGCACCGACTCCAAATATTAATAAGACTAAAGAAAAAAAAGGTTTATTATTTTTTTCAAATTCATTTGGAACCAACTTCGGGGTATACCTTTCCTTTCCAATAAAAAGGATTATCAAAACCGAACTCCTCTGTAAAAAGCTATGTGTGGTCATACTTAAAAAATATATAAAAATACGCGTCGACTTGAGAATCTCCTCCGTTTTTTTCGTCGCTTAAAAAAAGCTTACTTAGCGTCTTATAGTAACCTATTGGCCGAAATTCGACCTTTTCAAGTAATATATTTCTAATGAATTATATATCAAAATGGTCTTTCTGCATTTCTCCCTCATTTAAATGATACAAAAATCTCACAGTCCTCTGTGCGAAAACTTTGCACCCGTTTGGCTAAGTTTATTCTTGACGTATTAAAATAAATAATACTGATTAGGTGATTTTGTACAGGGCGTTATCTGTGGAATACTCACATAAGGCCAATAGATTATTTAAAAGTAGTCTAAAGCACGAAGCAGCTCTAGGGATTTTCGATCACCCATCCTGAAATGTGTCTGAGGTCAATTTCACCTCCCCAACTGCAGACTTAACATATTCAGCACTGCACTATGTAGAGCTAGGAAAAGTTATATGACATTTATATGAAGTGCTCGCTGGAGCAGGTGGTTAGCGCGTTCGGCTTGTGATCGTGGTAGTTAAGCAACTTTCGCAGTGGTTAATTGGATGGGTGACCAAAGACTTATTACATATCTCGAGCTACTCCGAGTTTCAGAAGCTTAGATTAAAACAAAAACGGTAGATACGGTACGCTCCTACTTGCATCAAACAAAAACTGATCCTACGGCAGCGCGAACGGGACGGCAAGATCCGCGTCACTGCATTACCGACCCGAACGAAACAGCACGTTAAGTTTCAACGGCAGCGCGAACGAGACGGCGAGATCCGCGTCACTACACTACCGACCAATCACGCGACCAGTACTCGACGTCACTACCGAATAAGATTCAAAACAAACAGCAATTTTTATGAAAAAATATATTTTATAGTACTTACGAATGAAAAGTGATGCCGTGGGTTTTATTTTTAGTTCTTGAGCAATTTGAGCACTTTTTAAAAACACACTTAGGCATTGTTTTATCATATAAACACAAAATATTGGCAATATTTCTTTTTGGCGTTCACCTGTACGTCGCTTGCATGTCAAGTTGTGACTAGAGCGATTAGGGTCGTGGACCACAATTTAGGCGGATCACTTTTGTGAGCCTAGTGCCGTATCTACCCTATTTGTTTTAATCTAAGTTCGGAAGGCGCGTAAAGTCTTTGGTCCCGGCTGCATTTGCAGCCGTTAGCACTCACCAATCCGCGCTGGGCCCGCTTGGTGGGTCACAACCCAAACTCCCTAGTCCATCCATAGGGAAGGATTGGACATTAATAGGCTGGCGATGATTAATTATATAAGACCGTTTCTGGCCGTTAGTATTTCCGCTTAATACTAAGTATAAGGTTTACAATACTGGAGGTGCCCATGGAAGAATTTCACGATTACCACAATTCAATAACCTGTGCAAGTTTAAAAAACTTAGATGCCAGTACATAGAACAAGTTGAATGTATTTAAAAAAAATGGAGCCATCTCGCTCGTTCGCGAATGCCGCGGGAAACTCGACCCTAGAAGCTGCCTTCGAATTATAAACTCGAGCGAAATTTGCACAGAGCACCTTGTAATTGCAAATTTCTTCGTCACGCGCATGCGCCTCGTAGCGATCAATACGCCAAGACTTTATTATTGTTTTTTCTTAATACAATGCCGTTTGCGCGGCAAAACGTCAAAAGTTAGGTTATGTATACAACCTATTCCCGAGTCGCTTAAATTTACGTCGAAAGTGACCGTATGTATAGAGAAAATATGGGGAAATTAACTTTTTAATACGATGCTAGCAAGACGGAGGGGTGGGGGTAGTTCCAAGGGGTGGAGGGGGTTCATCGCCCGCTTCTATTGGATAGTTACTCTAAAACTATTGCCTGAAACTTTCATTAATGCATTCTATTGCCTCTTACGTGCAGTTTTGGTCTTCCCTCTGCAAAGCTCCGTAATTTTGAACTGAATACGTTATTACTTCATTATCCTTATGTAACGTGTAAAATAACTGAACACAGTACATATTAAAGTTGAACCTTTTAAAGGAAAAAACTTTATTCAAGTGTTGTTATTACAAATTCCCTTTTGAAAAATGTAAGGAAATAGGCTCATGAAACCCCGCAATATCCGTGGGTTGTTTGAAAATTTCATAACTTCACAGACGCTTTCGATGGTATAAAGAAGTCGTTAAATATTTTATTATTTTCCCAGACGCTGTGAAATTGTTCCTTTGATTGCAGCTTTGGGGAAACAACGTGAAATAACACAATTGATTGCGTAAATAAGTAAACAAGACGACGTACCTACTTGTTACGTAACGAAACAAAAAAACGGTTGAGATTTTTCACGTTAACAAATTGTGAAATAATTTTACTTGAAATTATTATGCAATATCTTCTTTCATTAGCTATTAAAAAGATCATAGAATCTATTAATATGAATGTTCTTTTTTATTTTATTTTTTAAGAAATAAACTTAAAAGGACATTGCTCAGCGTCCATACATAGTTAGCCTAAGAATCAACAATCATGAAATATCATTTTCTAGGTTCAAAATCGTAAGTAAATGACTATAAAAACAAAGATTACTAACGGACACTTCTGAGAACTTAAATTATTAGGAAAACTATTTTTTTTGAGGTTATGTTTAATATTCAATGAAACATAGGTCAACCTATGAACTTAGTATGAACTCAGTATGAAGTGAATTAATATTACAACTAATTCATTTTATTCGGTGCGATTTTAAAGAATAACTTTTAAGAAAAACTTGGTTAGGTAGGAATCATGAATAAAATAAAAACTGTAGTCTTGCTTTTTATTTATTGACTATTTTTCACATAATTTTATCATATTTTATATTGTATTTATTTGTATATCACATGTATATTGCGTAAATATGCAGCGTGAATGTCTATCAAGTGTTCTTGAATAATTTGTCAGTATGATCCTCTCGAGGATGTTGTGGCACAGGTTCACTAGCACTTGGTAATAAGGGCTCTGCTCTTTGGTAACATCGATGGCATAGCCAAAATAGTTAGATAGCCGAAATAGTTAAATTAAAGGAAAACCATTGGAAATAAACACATACGAACGGGTAATCCGAAACGAGAATGCACTTTCCGGTATATTACAAAATAATTATTGTAAACTACTCTTTGGCTTTGGAATGCACGAAAGCCACAGATTACTACGAATGCAAACTGCAACCCCACAACCACAGAGTAACGCGTTTTATGCCAGCCCTTCACTTGACAACAGTTTGTCCTTGTCATGCTTAATAAGGAATGAAAAGGCCACACTGATGTCATGTTTTAAAATAGCAAATACGCATAGCGAAGTGAAGTGCCGGCATTAGGAAAAAAGAGTGTTTTGTTTGCAGCGCTACCATAGATTATACACATAAAATGGTTTTTATTGTCTCAGATTATTTATTAACTTTTTAATTTAGCTTACTTAACTGGAAGTGTCCGTCACAATCTAAATACTGACTATTATCGCAAAAAATATACTAAGAATTATCATAAATGCCAAATTGGTGTTGGTTCTTAGGCCAATTTTAACATTGTCCTTTACACTTTTCAACGTAGTTGTATTCAATGTAGTTGAATATTCGGCTTAACTGTGCTATAGTTTGTCAGCATTCTGTGTGTCGTTCTTTAAATTTTATTTTTGTTGAAAAGTGTAAATTTTAAGTTTTTTCTCTGTAAGAAATAAATAAATCTTTATTTATTTTATTTTTCAAACAAATTCGAACCTTCTTTCAGCATACATATGATACTATATTTTTTACCATTTTGACATAAAGTAGCTAACTATTCACAACGTCTAGTTAGGTACGTTAGTTTGCAGTCTTCTGTCTAATGAGCCAATACGCCGATAGAACTGCTCAAAGCTTCCTTTGTTCATTGATTACAATATGGGAACACTGAAAACACGAAATTTGTCACATTTCCTTCACAAAAGGATAAAATAAAAGTATTAGCTAGCATTCTTGGTCTGTGTAACACATAAAGAATGTAATGAATTATAATAATTGTATTGGTTACGACATATGTTTCATCTAAATGTTACCTTATAAAAATCAGAGAAGTTCGCCTGTTCTTCTTGTCAGCTAAGAGCCAGAACACACTTGGAATTCATTGCAGCGTGATAGTTGTGAGGACCTCAAGAAAGTATACATTAAATTGATTTGAAACTATCGCAAAAGTGAGCGCACATGCAAATATGTATACTTTCTTGACGTCCGCACAACTATCGCACTGCAATTAATTGCAAGCGTGTTCTAGCTCTAAAAGATGTCTTGAACAGGGAGTAGGAAAAAATATATGAGAACGTTGCACAAGAGTTTTTTATAAGTCAAGTTGAATAAAATTTCTTTTCATCATTCATTCAATGTAAACTTTAAGTCTTAATATTAAATGCTCAAAAAATAAAATAATTAACGAAGCTCTTAAATCCACTTTAAGCACTTAAATGCTCAAAAAATAAAATAATTAACGAAGGGGTTTCTTTTTTAACCAGTCATCACAGGGTATTGTTTTAAGATCTCCGTACTTTTGTACGCGCTAATACATTTAAAGCAAAATTTGGATAAAATACAGTAGTAGAAATTTACTCATTGCAGTGGAATTTGTATGGGCGGATTTTTTTGTCTATCTTATTACATTGCCAACAAAGGGTAACAAGTCATGAAACTATACTATAATAACCAATTATTGACACAAATAATCTTATATTCTTCTATTCTTGATAAAAAATATTTTTCGTATAGTTTTGTCGCGTAGTTTTAAGTCAAAGGAATTCCATGCAATCTCCTAGTGAGCAAAGATGGCCGATTTTGAACGTTATTGAAACGGAATGGTAGAGTTTTCTTTTTTAATTAATGCCCCGAGAGCGCGGAACCAGCCAGTCTCTACAAATTAAAAAGTATTTACAATCTGCTTTTAAACTTTCATTTAATAATAAGCAAGTATTGTGTGGTATGTTTTAAAATCTTAATCTAATTTTATGTTATTAATCAGGTAAAATGTTTTTCAAGTAGAGCCCATATTATTTTTGTCCAATAAAATGAAACGGACATCTTTCTTTAAAACTGTTGTCGTGAAAGTCAAATAATTACGCTTTGATTTCAATGAATATAAAGTATAATTAATTGTCATATTGACCCCAATTATAATTTGACAAAGTAAGGTTAATAAAATTTGCATAAGCCAATCAAATGTTTATGAAATATGTAAGTATTTGGTATATTTTTTGTAAACAGCGAAGGATGTTTTTAAAGTATCCAGTTAGACCCTCCGGATTGGATAATAATTAGCTATTACTTTTTAGTGGATCTAGCATTATCAAGTCAACCGCAATGAAAATATCTTCATGAATTGCTACAAAGATGAGTAGGTACTACCCGTAAGACCAAGCCTGATTCCATCGCGATAGCGATTTAAATATTCACTGTTAATCTTTGCAAAGTGAAAGAGAGAGAGAGAAGTAATTTCCGTCTTTAAATTTTGTGTTAAACTTCTTCATTTTCAAATCTAAACATTTTGACGTTAATTAAGGTACACCTTTCCGCTGAATGATAAAGTGTTTGTTTAATAATCGTAGTAGAATCGCAGCTCGCCCGCTGTTCGTCGTTGTGGGCCGGTTAACCTTAGCCTTGGCTCACAAATAAACCAGCCAACGAGGAGTTCACGCCACCCTGATAATCCCTCGGGAGAATTCAACAAGTGTAAGGATTAGAGCTAGCAGGCGCGGTGCCGACCCTGGCCTTCCAATGACGTTAGGGTTACTTCCTCGTATACAATGAAGATACTCGTATAATTTCTTTTTGACATTTATCATTTTTTCGTTTAAACAATGTAATGGCTTACGTTATAATAGAGTAGGGGGTGAAAACATGATGAGACATATGATTTTTTAAATCTAAATAAAATTTTACTAGAAAAAAATCTACGCGGTTCTATCGTTAGACAGTTTTCGAACCTGCATCTTCTGCTATCGGGGTAATCTGCATCTAGCAATTAAATTAAGCTTAAAAGTAAATATATAGGAAACCTATGATTTTGTTGGACTAGGTACTAACTATTAAAATCACGGCTATCACCGTATTTGAGTGATACTGGTCTTATTTATGCTTAGGTACATAATACTAATTCCAAATAATATGACACGAATAATTAATATTTGGATTCTGATTCATAAGCTTACAAAAGATAAATCAAGGGAATCAGTAGGTACTACCTTTTATCTTACTGTCATTTTTAGGGTTCCGTACCCAAAGGGTAAAATGGAACCCTATTGTTGTCACTCTGTCGTCTGTCTGTTTGTCCGTATGTCACGGGTCTCTAGATCGTAAACGGAACGAGTTACGAAACTGAAATTTTGGTATTTTATGTAGATTGCTTGACCAAAGCAGAATATTAAGTTAAAAATTAAAGTAAATTATTTCTCATACATGAAAAGGAGATGAAAATATATTTTTGCCTTTTTTACCCCAGCATGTGACACATCGTTGTCTAGATATAAATATATTTTTTATTTTCAAAACAAAGAAATGGGGGGCCGTCAAATTTGTGATTTTTAGACAATTTTTGTTGCGGGTTCTATTTCAAAATCAGAACTGGTTAGGAATGTAAAATTTTGGTTTATGATGTTTCATGTACTGCATGTAGACAGCAAATACTGAAAATGCCGATTTTTAATCTATTTTGTAAGTTGTGAGGAAATCAAACAAATAATTTTTCCCTTCGCGATTAATTGTACGAAACCATTCTTGCGCTAGTCCGACTCGTACGTGGCCGATTTTTAATTTTAATCAATAAATATCAAGAAGTAAGAAGGTAGCAGTTAGCCCTTAACCAAAACGAGAATGATTGTTATTTAACAAACGCCAAATGCTTCTTGCTAAGCATCCTTAAACTGAAATATGAGAAATGGCCCCCACCTTACAGCGTAGCGGTTTTCAATCTGCAAGAGTGTCCCATAAGAGGTCCCCGGATGCTAATATTTTATTCGGGCGGATGTCACGCGCCGCGCAACAGGTGGTTACTAAACGATGTCAAGGGGACAACCCTACAGCTCCATCGACAGGGTCGACAGATTTATTTTGTATAGGAGATATCTTGCTTTATGTCCCAATTGGATAGTTGTACTATTCTTCTTATTCCAAGGGTTTCTCCGTTCTGTTTTGAATTCTAAAAAATTTGGTTTTGAATTGTTGTCAATAGAATCAGATATACGACCAAATGACAGGGGCCCAATTGGTTTTGATAATAATTTATTTTATTTTTATAGAAATGTTAGAATGAAGTTATTAGCCGTAAGTAGGGTTACCATCCGCCCGGACTTTTCCGGACATATCCGAAATTTTTGCCTTCTGTCCTGTCCTGATTTTTTTTAATTATATGGAATGAGTAAACCTACTTACTATGTTATATCAAATAAGTCAAATAATCTTTATTAAGTTCTCATTAATTTAAAACAAAATATAAATTATCTTTAAAAATCAACAACGAGACCCCCCTCGCGATGCGAGCGTCTACTACCACGCGTATAATATCACTGTAAATAAGTGAGTGATGTTTGCATTTTGTGACTAAAATGTCCGGACTTTTATCAAAATGTCCGTATTTTAGTCAGGACTTTTCAAATTTTTAAATAGTTACCCTAGTTCTTAAGATATAACTGGATAGCGCCAATGTTTTTTTATATTCGTTAATTTAAAAGTTTGCATTTGTTTAAACACGATCTCAAATAAACAATTGAGTTAGTATTTATTCTATGGACTGATACAGGCAAATGATACCAAGTGTAGTATTGTTGAATTAGTTACGGAATTCCGTTCATTCGGTATTTTAGTTGTTTCAGTATTGTCTTTTGATTCTCTGCCAATAACTGACCGCGTTAGCCGCTTGCTCCATGGCCAATACCCACTAATGATATGCAGCGGAATGTAAATTAACAATGTTACGTTTTTATCATTAACAGTGTATTCATGGCCCGGCACCTAGAGTACAGACCTTCCTTAAATATATAGAGGTAGGGCATAGAAAATCCGTTTCTACTCGAATTATAGTGCCCGTCTAGGGAAGTAATCTCCATCTTACAGAGGACCACGCGCGCTGGCCTACTTTATCACCGTCTAACTGTGGCCACAATTTCAACGCGTACAAAGAAATTTTGTGTCTCATTTCTTTGTCGCACTATCCGTAAATGGAATTCTCTGCCCGCTCACGTCTTCCCCCCTTCTTACAACCTGGTATCCTTTAAAAGAGGCGTGAAGAAGCAACATGCAGGCAAGGTGAGGATGGCTGGTGTGGCAGGTAGAACTGATGCCCAGCTATTTTCACGTCTGGACTTCACCGCTACTTAACATCAGATGCGGCAGAGGCATTTGTCGGACCTATCTATAAAAAAAAATATCACAATAAAATAACTTAAGGTTGTGTTTCTGTCAGTTAATAAGGTTCCAGAGTTCCACGGAGCTTCATTGTGTAACTGAAGTAAAAATTGCATATCCATCAAAGATCAAGTTTCTTATCGCCTCCGATTCCTCCCACACAAGCCACAAACACCAACACTACACAGCTAGCAAACGCGCACACTAGCTCAGCATTAGGCAGACACCGCACCCGTAGGATAAGAGTGCGAAGACCCGGTCTACACACGACACGCTATACCAGGTATAGGTACGTACCTGGGCGTTTTTCCCCGCCCCCACGACAACGGCTAACTATAGTTCATTCGCGTTAAGAAAATAGTGACTCATCAGTGCAACTGCAGGGTAAGGGTGTATTCATAATGGAGAAAAAATTAAACATTTTTTTTCAAAACATTAAATAAGTTTAATAGAAAAATAATAAAGTATCAATGATTTTAAACATGTTAAAATATTCCTATTAAGGTAATTTTTAATGTCAACTTAAACGCTATATTAGTAGAGTAACACATATTTGGATTAATCGTAATAAGTACTAAAATAAAAAAATACAAAATTGTCTTAAAACTAAGTACTTAAATCGCTAATCAGTATCGCTAGATTCTCCCGTTACATTTATTACGAATGAATTTTGTTCTGCATGTTCCATGACGTCATCCAAACCCCACATGGTATTTTCTTCGCGTATCACGTGGTCGCAGCATTTCTTCCACCGATTGGCGTCTACTAACGCGATTGCGTCATAAAATTTTTTTTTTACGTCACTCATTTTGAATGTAGTATTATTCGCAGCAATATAATTTTTTATTTGGGCCCACACCATTTCAATCGGATTTAATTTACAATGGTAAGGCGGCAGACGAAGAATTGTAATGCCATTGTTTTTAGCAGTCTCATCTACTAAATATTTATTATATTGTGGGGCGATTTCGGCGACTTTCAATAATAATTCTTTTTTCAAATAACTCATATCCATAGATATGTCTTTGTTTTGCAACCACTCTAGTATTTGCTGCTTATTCCAACTGGCCGTGGGTATTTTTTCAACTTTTACCGAATGGTAGGGAGCGTTATCCATGACAACCACACTTCCTGGTTCAAGCTTCGGTATTATACCATTGAACCAATTAAGGAATCTTTCACCATCCATTTCTTCATGATAATCTTTTGTAGATTTAGATTCAAAGACTAGTAAACCATCTTCCAGGAATCCTTTTTCGCTGCCAATGTGCAATATAATTAACCTTTTCCCTTTCCCTGTCGGAGCTTTTGGGCCGGTTGATAAGCCATCTTGGAAAGCTTGTCTTTTATTCTTGATTGTTGTATCCAACCACACTTTTGTTTTTACGTGTCCGGCGTTTACCCACGTTTCGTCGAGATAGTAAATGGTTTTATTAGCGTTTCTATATTCTTTTATTTGTCTTAAATATTTTCGCCTCCATAAAACAATATCTTCTCTTTCCACTAACAATTTTCTACTATCTTGTTTATTGAAGTCAAAACCAAGCTCGTGCAGTATTTTGTGAAGTGTTGTACGTTTGAAAACAGGAATATCTTCATCAGCTTCGCAAAGTGTTATTATTTTGTCCAATGTTGGATACTCGTTATTTAAATATATAGAGTGTACTTTTCTCCTTATTGCACATTTGTCTAGTTCATCTAATTTATCGACCGTGGATAGTCGAGCTCTTTTTTTCACAGGTGATTTCAATGTATTCGTTTCTTTTTGTTCTTTTATAATTTTATAAACAGTGTTTTCGGACACACCGCATGCACTTGCAGTTTTAATTACTATGCTCTCCACAGTCTCATTTAAATCAATCTGTTTGAAATATTTATAAACATTGTAAATTACGCGTCTCTCTCCGCTATGTATAATTGATCCACTTTTATTTTTTTTAATAGGTGAGATATCCATTTTCCAAATTTAATTTTAAACAAGTAGTACGCAAAATACACAACCGATCAGTTCGAAGGTCTGACTTCAACTGAGCACTGTGAACTCGCCTTACTAATTTCTAGCGTTTTAATTGGCTAGGGGGCGTGGCTTGGCCGGCAGTCGGTGATGAGTCACTATTTTCTTAACGCGAATGAACTATAGAGCCGAGGTCCGAGTCTCAGAGACGCCCTCTAGTTGAGCCGACCCCCTCAGGTTCGAGTGGTCTAGAGGCTCCAGATAGAGAGGAGACTCCCCCCGTGGGGAAACGCCGTCCGCCTGGAATACCTCTAGAGACACTCGCCAATTCTCGGCTTGAGGTCCCCTTAGGATCTCGCCGTCCGCAAACCCGGTGATGCTGTAAAGGTCATCTGCGACCAACAGCATACAAACTCAAAAAAAAAGTTTCTTATTGGCGTTATAATAAAGCAGTAGTGGATCAGTAAATAGCTCGGTGATCATCACTTCCTTCCACCTGTCAAAACCTCTTAGTGAATAGGCCTACAGGTCAGGGTAGGCAACGGTACGAGTGATACTTTTGGTATCACGAGCGTCTATTGGTTTTATATGGTGGCCGCTTACCATTAAAATAAATAATAATAAATATTTCCAACACGCATACCAATTAGCCTAGCCCCAAAGTAAGCACTGTAAGGCTTGTGTTATGGGATACTATGGTAACGGATAGAATACATATACAGTACATATATAAGTATATTTATATAGAAATACATATTCAACTTTCATGACTGAAATACAAATGCTTGTATTCATCACACAAACGTCTGCCCCCACCGGGATTCGAACCCGGGACCTCTCGAGTCGGCGACACCATGAAACCCGGCGTACAAACCACTCGGCCACGTCATTAGGGGGGCCTTACGCCTGTTTCATCATCATCATCATAATCAGCCGATGGGCATCCACTGCTCTAAACACAACGATCCTGAGCTTTCCGCATCCAGTGGATCCCCCCGACTCGCTTGATGTCGTTAGTCCACCTGGTAAGGGGTCTACCATCCGAGTCTCAGAGACGCCCTCTAGTTGAACCGACCCCCTCAGGTTCGAATGGTCTAGAGGCTCAAGACGGAGAAACTCCCCTCGCGAAAGATGCCATCCGCCTGGAATACCTCTAGAGGCACTCGCCAATTCTCGACTTGAGGTCCCCTTAGGATCTCGCCGTCCCCAAAGCCGGTGATGCTGCACAGGTCATCTGCGACCAACAGCATACACACTCAAAAAAAGAGGGTCTACCGACACTGCGCTTCCCGGTGCGAGGTCACCATTGAAGCACCTTAGGACTCTTGTTTGCCAGCCTTTTAACATAAAAAAGGCAGGCAAGGAAGGAAATGACCAATTTTGTACAGCCATCCAAAGAAACGCCATTGCGACAAATTTGACAAGTTTTAGAAAACGATCTCACATTATTTAATAATGTTTATAGAGTCCATAAAAAGGATATTCGTCATTATGTTGTGTATTTCAGTAAAACAAATAAATCAAGAACTCTATTATCAAGTTGCCGCGAAAACGTATCTCTGGGCAATGTGGCGTCTCACTGGTGTGTGACGTCACACGACTGTCATTAAAACGCCAAACCATACAATCTAATGTCACTTTAACCGGAAGTTTACTTGCGTGTCATGTCATTTTAGGCTCCACCAATCCCAAGCGTTTTGGGTCACGTGACAATAGACAAGAAAACTATTATCTTTATCGTGGGTTTTTAGTAAAATTATGAATACTTTTTCTGTAAAAATAGTAAAAACTCCTGCCAATATTCATTCTAAATACAAATGCTAACAATTGGCACTTTATTTTTAATACTGTCAAATACCCTATTACTTAACTTCAACTGTAGTGCGATTCTGTAAAATAAAATCTCACTTCCAAATTCGATAGCTGCCATTTTACATATTAGTTTAATATGCATTACGCCATTACATGGCAAAATATCGCAATGACTGTTGAAGCAGTGAGAAATAGATATCCTTTTATCATTATTATTCTATATAAATTGTTTGATCCGAATTAATGAGCTCTAAGCGACATTGTATCTTACAGAATCGTCATGATGCTCTGTATCTATGATTTAATGTATACCTTTGGTTTGGCTTATAATGCGCATTATATTGCTCGTTACACAAATGTTGTCCTTGGAAGAACAATATTAGTTTTGATAGCAGGTGATAGGTACACGAAGCTATATTTCAGGAAGTAATCCGGACCGGACGCAAAGCCGGCCGTAATCCATGATATATTAAAAAGTCGCCGCTGAGCCGAACATAACAGCTCGATTTTATATGTATTTAAATGTTATATTTGTAATATGTTACTAATGAAATGTTATTTGTAGATTTACGATACACCTAGGTCCTGAACGGTTGGTGTTCTAGCACCATGCGTTAATTTTGAATATGTGGCCTGATATAGGTAAATGATACCAAATGTAGCGTTGTTGATTTAGTTGTACCGTTTATTGGATATTTTACTTGTTCTAGTATCGACTTTTGATTATCTGCCAATACCTGGCCACGTTGGCCAAGTTGCTCGATGGCCAATACCCTCTTATGATAGGCAGCGGAATGTAAATTAACAAACGTTTTTTCATTAACAGTCCATTGATGAAGTACAGACTTTCCCCCTCCTAGAGTACAGACCTTCTTTAAATATATTTATACGGGACTAGCTGACCCAGCGTACTTCGTACTGCTTACAATAATTTGGAAGAAATGATAACCGACGACCGTCAAATGTTTGACAGGAATATAGATAGAACAGTTAATATGGAAAAATGAAATTTTATTTTTACTATCTTCCTCGCAATATTTCCATATTTTCTTACCCTTTAAACCTTCCCTAGACCTCCACGAACATTTCAAGACCAAGATAAGATAAATCCGTTCAGTCGTTTACGAGTTTTAGCGAGACTAACGAAGAGCAGCTGATTTTTATATATATAGACTAGCTGACCCAGCGAACTTCGTACCGCCATAAAAAAAATTAATTAAAAAAACATTGTCCAGCGGACAAAATTGTGAATCTAAACCATTCTCAGATCCCCTTGAACACACACAAAAAATTTCATCAAAATCGGTCCAGTCGTTTAAGAGAAGTTCAGTGACATACACACTCACAGAAGAATTATATATATAAAGATAAGGAGAAGGAAAGCAAACCGATGCAAGGAGAGAGAGGTTTTTTTATAGCGACATAGGCAAATGACTCTACCCCACCTGATGTTAAGTGGTGATAAAGTCCAAACGCAAAGATAGCTGCCATAGAAAATCCGTTTTCACTCCACCTTACAGACCATCCGTTTCAGACCACGGTAAAATAACACTACCTTTTGATGGTGTTGTGTTTCTGTCGGTCAGTAAGGCTCCAGGGCCCCTTAGGGTAGGGGATTGGGGCAGGGTAGACATCGGCGCGATTTATATTTTTGTATTGCAAGCGTCTAAAGGCTATGGTGGTCTCTCACCACCAGACTGGCCATAAAGTTGTTTGCTACCCCTTGAAAATAAAAATAAAATCTCATGCAAGTATTGCTGGATTGGGTTTCAATATTTTATACAAATAAATGAAAACATTCCATAAACATAATTAATAAATAGTTTGGAACTATAAATAATAGTTTTAATTATACAATTTTCGATATAAGCTTGGATATTAAAAAAAAATCTCTTAATTTTAAAAAGAAAGTAGGTACGCATTATATTTAATACATACTACGAAGCATTTCAAATCACGACAGTTTTTTTCTTCAACTAAATAGTATGTAAATGTAACTAGAACATTCTGAAATTCGACATCTGAAATGAATAATTCATGCTCAACTAATACATAATGTATACTTTATTAGGGCAACAATAGACCCTGACACCAAACTATATTGTGTTGTGTTATTGTTTGAACCAAAGAGACATTACAGCCTTCACATTTGACTTTATGGTTTATGAATAAAAAAACAGTGTTTAGCTTTCAATAAACGCTATTATGAGCTTACATTGTAAACATTAATTAGAGGTAGCGTACCTACAGGTTTTCCAATCAGTGATTCAAGTTTTTAAATGTGAAATTAATCTGTGGCTCTTGTTCAGTAAGACAGTTAGAACGTATCTTAAAACTTCCACAGTTTTGAGCAACGAATTCTACATGAATAATTGCTATGTAGCATATCTATCGTTGGGCGGGTCTTACTTAGAAATTTTCAGCAAGAGTTTTACCGAGGAAGCAAAGACGAGGCTGTTTATTTATTGACCTTAATACATGAATAACATACAAAAAAATATACATTCGATTTGAGACGTGGAACGCGTACGTCATCATTTTGAGAGCCTTAACTTTTCCGGGTGAGCGGCAAATTTAATTTTCCGTTGAAATTGGTATCCCGGGGCTCGGCGGAGCTGCGATGAATCGAATTTAGCCGATAAAACTCCTATAAATACCTATTCTTGTCGAAATTGACCCATAAAGCGTTGAATTTCTCGTTTTTCCAACAGTGAAATTGTTGAATATTGGCATTATTTTTAATACGTCTCACATTTTATTTTATAAAATAAACGAAATTCCTATTAGTATTAGATGAATAAGGTTAAATTCCCATCAATAATTTAAAGTTTTTCGTTATCTCCGGTTTAAAAAAACATTATGTTTTGCTCTGTGGAATTTCTATGTCATTATAATATAATTCCTTCACACCTTACTTAATTTTCTTAAGTAAGTATGTTTAATAGAACACGATTTCAATAGTCTCGGTAATTTAAAGTTGCGTAATTGATCTATATTTATTTGTCTTTTTCTCTAAAACTGAGTAAATGCCCCTTAACTTTGATAAGACAATCGCTTAGCGTTCAAGTTACAAATGAATCATCGGTATCAACGTACAAATAAACCTCACACGACCGCTGAATGAGCCTTGAACCTAACGTTACTGTACTATCGACAATCGTAAATCACTTAAAGATATTTTAATTAAACATCCTCAATATATCAACGATGGCGACCGGGTAGGAAGTGAGGGGGGAGTGCGGAGGGGGAGGGAGGGGGGGGGGGTAGAATTAATTTAAATTTAACTTGTAATATATCACGTAGACGCCCGCTAATAATGGAATTATGTTTGTACTTCCAGAATCCATTTGCATTCTTATTAGATTCGTTATTGGTTCTAACGCGACGGCGAAAAGATGAAAAAGCATTTCAACATTACATTTTAAGTACGCACTGGTCTATTAGGTCGGCCATGTCAAAAAGAAATGACACTTGAAAAGGATGATTTATGGAAGCTTAAACGTATTTTTTGCTCCATTTTACTTGAGAATCATTAAAAAAAAAACATTTTCTTTCTGGCGATTGTTCAATTACTTTCATCTGCACCGTACGACTTCTCAGCTATATACTGCTTCGTTTTTCACGTCACATTTATGCTTCATACGTGATTCCGTATTAAACGGCTTCAAAAATAATTTCTCTATTGATTTCGCAACGCCGAAATAGAATCAATGTCCTTGTCGTTGCAAGTCACATCTCCTGCGCCTAATGCATTTTCGCTATCCTGATGGGCAGTCCGCAGCGCTAGATATTTCATTCAACCGCCCGGACTATTCAGGCTGGCTAGATTGCTATTCTAAACCCCACCCATCCAGGGGGGTAGGGACCCACCCGACTCCCGTCCTGCGCTTAATTTCCGTATCGTATGGTCATTAATTTGTAAAGTGATATTCTCAACGCTGAAGGTTGTTAAATAATAATTGATTTATCGCAAGGATTATTTATTATTATTTTGTATAGGTACTTGATAATATCGACAGTTCGTTCGTTTGAGTCTGTGGAATTTTAATGACATTTATGTTTTTTAAACGTCCTCTATTATTTTGTTTAAGAACATGCTTTGAATTTGAAATTTGGAATTCCGAAGCTGATAACCTTAAGTAAAACAACCTTGGTAAAATCTTTGTTAGTTTTATTCAAGTAAAAAGGCTATAATATATTTTATTCATCCGTATTTATGCATCCCGAATTTCCGAGGGTCTTCAGGCAGTTCTGTTGTTTATCAGCGATGATATGTGTGTATTAGTATTAAAAGACGAGGTTTGTAAACAAATAAATGAATCACGCTTTGAAAAAGCCGTAAACATATCAGAAGCTTTGTAAGTAGGAACATGCCATTTGCTTTTGAGAAAAGGAAAGAGGCATGATTATCATTTTGTACCAACACACAAGGCGAACAATAGCTACTAACTTCATTAAACACTTGCTCAAGTTCATTAACAAGCTGCAGCGAACTCTGCTGCAATAAAAAGCCAAGTTGTTTATCTTCCGCGAGTTTGGCGCCCTTTTTGCGCGCCCTCTGGCGGCAGATTATGGCGGATTGGCGGGCGCTGTCACCACGCGCCAACTTTTAATTACGACCATTGTGCGCGGAACTTTTAACTCGACAAAAGAAGTTTTTCTAATGAAAGTTGGTGGACTGTGCCGTTCTTTGCTAAGTGTACCTACTTGTTTTTCTATTATGAGCAACGTGTACTTATTATCAGTTTGTATTTTGGTGGAATCGCGTCAGAGAAACAAGATTTTAATCAAGAGCTTTTATGATAGATTTTTTTGGAAATTAAGTAACGCATATTGAAGTACCCTTAGTTATTGCTTAACGTATTCTTTGTTCTTCTTCTAAACACCCCGAGAAACATCTAGAACATCGAATATAGACAAAAAAAGCCTTACATGCAAAAACGTCTACTGTGCAATTTTATTTGTCTGTGGTTTTGCTCAAAAAGTTTGCCGTTACCTATACCCTAACTATTTGTGATTAATTAGTTAGGTTAAGTGCCTACTTACTAAACTCAAGTGTAACAATACCTACATAATAACAGTACTGTCATATTAATATTGCCAAACCCAACGCAACGTTCACTTCGTTTACACAGAATACTGAGACACGGCCCTGCATAAATTGCAAAGCTCCACATAATTAAAAATCAACATTTACATTCAATTCGATCTTGCTCCACTCAGTGCCTGCCATCAAGTCTTTATTTTCCCTCAGTTCTCTCTCGATAAACAATGTGAAATTATGAGTAGGCACTGTGTGGTGTTATTATATCAGTATTACGTTTCAATTAACGTATGGATAAGGGCTGTTTTAAATTTGCAATTTTATTGGAACGTATTAATAAATAAAGGCAAAATCTTCTTCAAATATTTATTGTAAATGTAAGTGTTTATTATTTATCCGGTTTGAAAATTAATGAATCGCGCTTTTACCCTTTAACGTAATGTTCTAATAATAGTGTAAATGAAAATATATGAAATGAAATAAAGTAAAATTTTCCATATTTTCAGCGGACACAATTCCTATTTTGTATGGAATTTTACACATTGCAATTATTCTGTACTCGTATAGGTACGAGTATATATAGCTTGCGCTTTCAATGTACGAAAATAAAATTCCCTATTCCGCGGGGTTTACTCTTTGCTCTGACGTTATCTCCTACATAAATGTATTTTATTGAAGCAATATGTGCATAAAAAAATTTATAAAGCAGTAAATTTTCAAGTATTTTCATAACAGTAAATATTTTTCATTCTGACATCCTGCCGATCTATCTTAAAATTTCCTGTTTCTTTATCGATTTATTTTCAACACCACGGTCAAAGGTCACGATACCATTCGATTCACTTGAAATAACAGGACGAGCCCTTGAGTGCCGCCATACATATTAAAGACGAATAGGAAACCAAACTGCATAATGCAAGCCGAGCTTATGCACCTCTTATACATATATGCAAGTCGATTCTCTCATTTTAGATACACATCTGGACTCCAATAAGAATAACAATGTATTGAAAACAGGCTTGAATTATGGAATAAAACTTTTTGATGCCAATAATGGATTCTATTCCAACTTTATTAAATTTGAATGCTATGAGGAGTGGTCAGACTCAAAGTTATTTATTCACTATGAAGCTGAGCTTAAACTGCAGTTATAAGCTCTTTTAAATGTTACAAAGCACCGAAATTGTTTTTTTATATCTACGACAGGAGACCTTGTACAGAAAAGAGCCGGTGGGAAACTCAGCGAGAGCAGCTTTTTCTCCATTTTTTGTTCCATACCATATCCGTTGACGTCAATTCTAAAATGATGACAATACTTAAAAATTTTGGTACCTAGCTACTGAAAGGAGAATGCGAGATTTTCATAGAAAGTTAGGCTATGATTGCGTTTTAATGAAGTTTGTATCAAACAATAGGGAAATTGCTCTAAATAAAGTAGGGAAAATATCGTCTCATTATGCTAGAGAAGTTTAGAGAAATCGTATCATAAAGTAGTAAAGTAAGGTTATAATTAACCACGATATTTGACAGATGATTGATAGCTGTCATAAAACGGTATATTCGGCAAATTTGTAAGTGGCACGGGGCGCCAGATTTCAAAATACGCCCCAGTAGTAGTTTGTGCTCAGGTGGGTTGAAGTCATTTGTTAACATGTATATAAAACCTATGAAATATTTCTTGACATTATGAAAACTGAATACATTTTCATTTCTACAAACAATGAAATGTATAATAGCAATGGATATACCTTAAACTGTGGAATATGTTGTCGCCAGCAGTGTTTCCGGACCGATACGACCCAAAAACCTTCAGAAAAAGAGCGTACTTCTTCCTTAAAGGCCGCCATCGCATTTGTGATACTCCTGGTGTTGCAAGTGTCCATGGGCGACGGTGATCACTTACCATCAGGTGAGCCATCTGCTCGTATGCCCCCTATAACATAAAAAAAAAACTTGAACATCAAAATATGTTACCCGTCATAGTTAGTTAGGTATGAAAATACGAATTAACAGGACCTAATTTTTTTTGTAATATTTCATTCAGGTGTTTTTTTCAAAAATCATATCACCACTTTGGTTATAATCAAATATTTTACAAATTATTCACTCAAACATGTGCATAAAATTGTATTGTAGAGGTAAATTAAACAGAAACGTTAGCGCGTTCCAAGAACAAACATTACTTCCGAGCGATAAAGTGGAAAACTTTAACAAATCTATTTGAAGCGAAAGAAAGCTAACAAAGCTATAAAAGCGAAATAATAGTTATGGAAATAGTCTTTCATTTTCCACGAAAGAAAACTCCGCGAAACTACCGACAATATGAATGAAACTATAATATTAGAAAAGTTTCGTCGGGGAAATGAGAAAACGCTATACGGGCTCGTCCGTCTAATACGCGTAGTTATAAACTTGTTCAATATAATATCGAGTGGGTATAGCCCTCTCTTTCACACTCGCTCCTACCGGCTGAAACCAACGCAGTATGATTGCATTTTCAGTTGGAACACATTAATATTGTTTCTTGGTGAGACGAATCTAACTAACTTAATTTAATATTCAACACAGAAAAGTGTTTTTTTTTTGTAAATTTTTGCCGTCGTTTTCTACCTGCTTTATTTGTTTTTTTTTTAAGTTCCGTATCTTAAGGGAAGAAACAATAGCCTTTACGATCACTCGTGAGTTGTTCGGCCAGTTGAAATTTGGTACAAAATTAGTAAATTTTTTTTGTACCAAATTTCAAGTGACCGAAGCAAAGGGCCACTGTTGGACGCTAAATTAGAAATTAAAAAAAGAGTTTCGCTAAACACATCGTTTGATCTATCAAAAGATTTATTATTTATCCATAGAATAGAAGAAAATCTATAACGCGTACTGAAATTTTCCAAAATCCGGCACCATTTTTAAAGAAATTTAGGTTAGATTAAAAACACTTAGGCACCCTTTTCGTTTTGAATACACTACACATGCAAGTCTGCATTATCCGTCTGTACATATGAAAAGTACTTTTCATAAACATAACCCTTATAAAGAAAATATTGCAGTTTTAGTTAGTTAAGTTCTTTCTGGTTTTCGTAGCAAGGCATAGACTATGAAAATTTCTTAATGATTTCGTAGTCAATCCAAATATAATTCATTTAATAATGTTTACAAATAATTATACCTAGTAAACAATGTATTTTTTTTCTGATTGCAATTAAAAAACATTGAAAGATTTACAAAATCTTAAAAAAAACTAATAAATGCGAATTTCCAAATAACGTTCGTAATTTAAATAAGCGGGTCGTTAAACTCCTTTTAGGGAGCAAGCTAGGGATGTGCTTTCATTCCATACGTTATTGCTATGTACAATGTGGTCGGTATATAATATAAGCGATTGTTATGATAATACGGCCTGTAATAGACGGAGAGCGGTGAAATATTGGCCTCTTTTGCATAAGTGCCGAGGCGTAGCTGTACATCGTTGTGCTGTTGCCGGAACCCGTAACGATGTAATTGCTCATTAACGGAAACTCTAATGAAAACATATTTGTCACTACAAGTTGCTCTTCAGAAACCAAAAAAAAGCCAAAGTTTCAAAATTATTTTTATGTGCCTTTTCTGTAATGTAGGGAAAACTGAAACAAAAAATCCATTACCATTATGCTGCCTCAAATATGATGATAAAATAAAAAATATAATGTCATTGACATATGAAAGTTTAAAATTAGTTGTTGACCTCGTGTCACGGTTGGCAGGTTTTGGAACGTCTTACTTATAATATTTGAGTTAATGAATTAACGTATCAAAGCGAAGGATGATCGAGAACAGTAATTTCAAAGTAGAGCCTTTACTCTTGATTATTTCTTTACAAAATATCTTTTTTTTTCTCAATTGTACGAATATTTTGTTTCAACGAAATCGTGATGTAGTTAAGCAAAAGTATAATATTTGTATCGTCTCTTTATATTATTAATATTGATACCATTATCAAAAAAATAACAAGTTCTCTTAATAATAATAATATTTCCGACACTCACACCCATTAGCCTAGCCCCAAAGTAAGCACTGTAAGGCTAGTGTTATGGGATGCTAGGGTAACGGATAGAATACATATACTGTACATATATAAGTATATTTATATAGAAATACATATTAAACATCCATGACTGGAGTACAAGTGCTTGTATTCATCACACAAACATCTGCCCCCACCGGGATTCGAACCCGGGACCTCTCGAGTCGGCGACACCATGAAACCCGGCTTACAAACCACTCGGCCAAGGAGGTCTAAATGAAATAATTCATGATAATGATCAAAATATTTAGTTAGACTAAATATATTGTAACGAGATCATCTTTCAACACTTGTTGTCAAGCTATTAAAAGCTCGAGCTGTCGATGGATGCGATGTGAGTACAAGTATACGTAAAATTTTTAGGTAATTTGTTTATCAAACGTCTGCCTCGCGTTGTGTGTGTACGTGTAGGTGCGCGGGGCGGGGCGAGGAGCGGGGCCGCGGCGCGGTCGCCACGCTCGCTCCGTCACACGGCCACCAGTCACGTGCAACGACGCCGGCTCCCAGCGTACCCACTTTACGTAACATATCGATTCTCGTTGCAACCATCGACCGCCGAAGGCCAATGCACATCACTACCGCGATTCCCGCGCAATTTTGAATATCGAGCGCTCCGCGTGTGCTGTGACTTTCTAGTTTTTTGTAGCTCGATTTTTTTTTTATTATTATTTCGTGGCCTTGGATTTTTGTGTCGTAAGCCAGAAGTATTTAATCCGGTAAGCGTTTTTTCTACTTTTACTTAGTGACGGATAGATGTAATAATTTATTGTAAGGAAAGAAACCGGTTTGATTGCGCTATATCGCTATGGTAAAGGTCAATACACCCGGCGGCACGCGACCACGATGGTTTGATGTAGAGTGCTGCTGCTGAAGATCTTAACTTGATGTGATCGATTTCATAATAATCTTTAATTTTAACTGTAATTATTCTATATACCTGCCATTGTTAATAATTTAAGTATATTGAGATGTTAAATTATTTAATTTTTTGATAAAGGTACTTAACTGAAAACGGATTTCACATACTTGAGAAAAAAATAATAGGTACTTATCATATTTTCGAGAGTATACATAACCTTATTTGAAAAGCTTCGTAGTTTTTTCGTGTATTTTAAAAATAAATAAACGTTTATAAATTAATAATAATTAAAAATTTTACTGTTAATAAAAATATTTAGGTCTTAACTAGAGAAAAGTATATTTCCTACTTATTATTTGCATAATATTTAATACACACGCGTCTAATTTATTATTTCATCTTAATCAAACTCATCCCAACATATAATTCTACGTATCATAATAATGTTTTTAGCATAGCAAAAGCTGCTTAAAGTAAATATTCATGTGCATTATAAGTAACAAAAAGCTTATCGATATATCGACATATTTAGCATGCATATGACAAATTTTGGAAACCAATTAGAGTAACTCTAGCACGAACCATTATCGAATTCGAATAGTTTGCAAACCGAAATGTCAATGTCAAATTTTGTATGGAAACTTGAACAGCAGCGGCACAAAGTACGTAACGAGACCTAAAAATCAGTACACATTTGACAATGACATTTCGGACTCGCAAACGTTACAAATTCGATATTGGTTCTAAGTGCTAAGAGTACAGATTTGTACACGCTTTAATACAACCAATAATATTATTGTGTAATTGCGTCAAGATAAAATAATCCTAAACAAGAATGTGTACGTTTTCCTTATCACTCCACACAAAAAGTAGGATTCCGGTCCAATTCATATATGAGTTCCAGTTATCTGCTTATCTCGATGTTAGTTTACATAGTAAACTCGGATTGTACGTCCGCAGATAATACATTATCTGTGGCCTCAATTTGGCTTTAAGAATCTCTATTGATTTCCTTTTACCCTCACTTTTGTCTAGAAACGAAAAAAAAATACAAAACACTGAAGCAGCTATATTTGCCCTTAAGATAGCAAAATTGTAACCTAACCTAACCTAACCCAATCTTACACCTAGATCTAAGTAAATAGTTTAGGACACTGTGGTATGTAGCGACTGTTAACTTATCACTATTGGTTTTCAATAATTTCAGGCTCAACTTATGTCAAATGGGGCGTAACTTAGTTACGATTTTGTGTATGATAAATTGTTGTTAAAGGAAAGGCTTAACTATGATTATGGCTTCAAATTATGGTTGCATGTCGCTATCAACTTTTCAAATAAATTCTGCTATAATATTATACATAAAACCTTTTTTCTATAAAGTTAGAAGATGTCAAACGTAAGATTAGACCTTCTTATCTAACACCGATTACATCATAGTCCATATATTTGTTTCGAATCAAGTTTTCAATTTTGATTAAACAGCGTATAAAGGAACTTAACTTCTGAAAGTTTAAAAATAAACGCTGCGTGAGGTAAACGTCCCATTTACCGTGCCGAGGCGCGTCACTGCATAGCGTGCTACGCGCCGCGTATACATGGCGAATAAAAATTTAGGTCACTCTCGGCTGACCCCGATTCATTGAGTGGCCGATCGTGCGTTATGCGATGCCATTTCGATGTATGATAGTGTTGTAAATAAAAACACGTGGCCGTTTGCTCGCACTCTCGCACTGGACGCGAGACGCCCGGCGCTTTTTAGAAAATCGGTTGTTAACACGATACGTACTGCTGCATACATTCTTTCAGTCGTGTTTTGTTAGTTCGGTTTTCATTTTTCTTCTATTCGTAATGTATGTAGCGATACAGGGTAAAAACGTCATAATAACTCTTGCAACAGCATGAGTACCTAATGGTATAAATAAATCAGAGCTTCATTAAGAGATATATGTTTCAGAATCAAGGTGCAGAATATTTTATTAGTAAAATCGTCTCACCAATAGGTAATACACATATTGGTATGAGACATCTTTCCTTAACCAAACAACAGTCAAACAATGTAATGTAGTCGTGGAAAATTCATTCAAACTTCTGTTATTTTATTCCGTAATTTAGACTACCGTGTTGTTGATTCAAGGGAACATAAGTAAAAACTTAGCTTTGTAAATCCAATGTGCTTGCCGCATTAAACAGATAAATTATAAAAAGTCATTATCTACCCAAAATAAAAATCTTGGCCTTTTCGCAGGCCTTTATTAAACCACAAAATATTTCTGTTGCAAAGCGGACAAAGGAACGTAAATATGTTACATACTTACAGGTCAAACATAATCCTTCTTTTTCGGCATCGCCGTAGTCGGGTACAATATCTATATATCTTTACTCAACTTTCAGCCACTAATATTTTCAACGGTGATTTGAATTATCATCATCATCAAAACGGACACTATACTAAAAAAAACATACAATGATTATGCTGATATCATTGAGATCATTTAAGAAAGATAGGGCACCGCAACACTTTATCCATTGGATTTGGTCCGTCGGCAGTGGTACGAGTGTATTCTACTTTATAGAAGAATAAAGCTTTTGCCTTTATTATACACACTTCTCCATTCGAGATTGGTGGATATGCTACTGGATTGGCGAAATGCTTCTAGATTGGCGATATGCTCCTACATTGGCGATATGATTCTAGATCGGCGATATGCTTCAATATTGGCGAATATGCTTCTTAATGGAGTTCGATAGTTCTTTTGCTTGGAGGCTATCGGAGTTATCAGATAATATTTCCAGAAACAAATGTATATTTCAGAAATCTAAAGCTCATTGTCGACATGTCTACGAAAGTTTGTGATCATAGGAGCTCAATAAATTACACAATAGCCGATAGGTAAAATAATGGGTGACCAAAACATATTATCGCGTACTTTCCCATACTCCGGCAGTCACCTTAGGACAATGTTCTTGCCTGTATTTGCAGTCGCGTACGTATCTCCCTATTCCATTAATAGGGAAACCCTGTGATTCAGCAGTAAAGGCATTATTACACTGACTATTATGATGACTGTTCTAGTTATCAAAAGTAAGACTAAGGCCTCTTATCATAAGTATAGACGTCCCTATATTTGCCACATTAGATATTTCTAAGTACTTTGACTTCACCAGCGCTTACTATCAGATCATCATCATCAGACTATTAATGTCCTCACTGCTGGAGCACAGGCCTTCCATATGGATGGAATAGGGAGACTGGGCCATGACTCACCATGAGCGCCCTTTGCAGAGTGTTGGATGCTAACGACTGCAGATACAGCCGGGACCAAATGCTTAACAAGCCTTCTGAGGCACGGAGAAGCTCGAGATAGTAAATTTTTGGTTACCCATGCAATGACAGACCACTGCGAAAATTACTTTAATTCAGTCCTCCTATCCATCCTTCATCGATTTCTTATATCAGACACTAAGGTTGAATTCGATTTAAAAAGCTCGTGCATAAAAATGAAATCATATGCATTGTAAGTCAATGGTTTCGCAATTTCGTACCGTCCCAGTTCAGCTCATATTTGTAGGTATACCACACGCAGCACGTGTCGAAAACCGGTCGCCAGACGGATTTCAATAAAACCGCAACGCATTTCGAAAACGAAACCGTCACTGGCCATTTGGCGATGATGAACAAAAAGTGAAAATCAATGTTGCTCTCCTCCAGGCATATAGCAACGTCCCGACACGCATAATTGGAAAACACACACTGCATGTCGAGAGCAATACTTTGCCACTTTAAGCTGAACTATATGTTGTGCAGTAGATACCTTTACCATTGCCTTGACCCATGTTGCAAATTTTATATATACACACATCAAAAGTGTCTAGGGATCAACATATATTTTTGCAATAACTTTTCTCCTGATTGATATTAATTAAAATTTTCTTTAAGGATTCATCAAATAAAGTGTTTTCGTTTGTCACAGTAACGATAAACCAAGTCACCTTTGCATTAATAAAGAAATTTACCATTTTCCTAATAAAGGGATTTTTGACATTTGAACCACTAACACAAAAGTTCGAAAAAAAGACTGAAATAACAGTTTTCTCTAAAATTTTATTGGGTAACTTAAACAATTAATAATCCGTATTTCTACCGCGAACACTAACAACACAAGAACATCGGTTTGGCATACTCAAAATGAGTTCATCCAAATCACGCTGTGGAATGGCCGCCCATGTTCGTTGCAACAACAAAAAAAGGTCTTCTTGCGACTGGATACCCTCCATATTCGGCAGAGCTCTTCTCTGTAGCATATCCCATGCATGCTCAATCGGGTTCAAGTCTGGCGACTGAGCAGGCCAGGGCAGGACATTGATGTTAGCTGCGGCGAGAGTCTGTCTTACAACTCTTGCGGTGTGCGGTCGTGCATTATCATGCATTAACTGAAATAAGGGACCGATTTGCACTTGTAGAGGAACGATGACGTCTGATACAATCGTCTCAGCATAAATTTGAGCGTTGAGGTTGCCTCTGATCCAAATCAACTCAGTTCTTCCGCCGATCCAAACACCCGCCCATACCATGATGGTTCCACCACTATAAGGATGGACTTCCTGGCAGGATTTTAATCGCTGTTGGCGTCCAGGGGTTCTCCAGTGTCGTATACGTCTTGTATCCGGTCTCATACCAAAACGAGACTCATCAGAAAAGCACACGAAACGCCATTGTTCTTCTGCCCAATTTCTGTGTTCAAGAGCCCATTGATATCGAATCCTACGATTGTGCATTGCTATAGGTGGTACCCGTAGCGGTCTTCGGGAATGAAGGTTCACTTCATGCAAGCGGTTTCTGACTGTTTGGTCGCTAATTAAGTTCCCTGAAGAGTGATGAAGCCTCACGGCTAACATCATGGCGGTTATTGTTGGAGCTCTTCGAGTTAAGATTTGAATGTATCGGTCTTGTCTCCGTGTGGTGCAGCGATACCGTCCTCCATGGCGCTCAGCCACGGTACCAGTGCTTCGGTATCGTGTCCAAAGTCGACTGATAACACTCTGACTTGTATTCAGAGCTAAAGCCACAGTACGTTGCCGGGAACCAGCTTCTATCATTCCCACGGCTCTGAGCATTTCTTCCCTGCTTAAATGACGTCGCCGCTCCATAATAACGTTGGTTTTAATCAGTAGTAGGGAAACAGTAGCACTAATAATGTCTTCAATGCGTTGTATGTTTTTATAGGGAAAATATTGACAGCTGATTTTCATCTTTTACTCGAATTTGATTCACAGTTCCTGATTCAAATTATGAAATGCACCAAAAAGGATCCATATAAATTTATAAAATCATAAATTTATTACAAAGCCACATCTCAATCTCAAGAAATCCGCATAAAAATGCTTGATCCCTAGACACTTTTGATGTGTGTATATGTGAAGCCATACATACAGGAAATGTTCTGAGGTAACACTATTGGAGGAAATATAAATGTATGGCTAGTGATTCATTCTCGGAACTGAACACTCCACTTACACTTAACAGTAACATCAGGTGGGATAGGATTATTTTAACTTCTAACCTTGAAGTTATTGTTAAAGAAAAACATTTTCTGCGTCTTGTATTAAAAAAGTGTGATAGGTTGCGGGCCATCTTCTTCAATAGTTCCAGCCTTCCTGTCCATTTACAACAAATAGGCTTTGAATTATATGCAGATAAAATTTAAACAGCTGGCGTATTTTTTTTTACTCTTGGGCTAGCACGTGAATTACAATAAGTAAATTACTATGCTAGCTAGCTGCTGGCTTATTTGGCATGGGACTTACAAGAAGAACCAACAAATCAAAACTGAGCATGGTTCCCAGTAATTTCAAAGTCGTTTATTAGCATTAGCACTTCAAATTAAGCGGTCAGAAACCCGTTGTTGGTTAAATTAATTCAATTGTATTTGCGCAATGCACCTACGGAAATTCAAAGAAATACTGATCTTGTTCTTCGCTTTCTTTCTTTTTTTGTTTGACAATATTGAGACTACATCTAATTCTGTCATTATCACGTAGGGGAAAACTGATAATTTTCTGTGTTGATCTCCGCGATACCTGTCGAAGTCATAACTCGACAGCGCGTGCTTAAATTATTCTTCCAAGAAGCACAAACAAGCTATAACGAAAGGTAAAGTAGATATAAAAGTGATTGGTGGGAGAGGAAAACTTTTTACAATAAAAACTGATAAATCAAACTCTATAAATAAACTATAAACATTATTGATGGAAGAGTCCAGGCTATCACTTAATTATTTATGATGTCTATTTCGTGACAACAGCTATATATGGCTTCGCGTTAATTTAATAAAGGATCAATTATCAAACAGTTCGGGCTAATTGAGGAGTATTTATTTAAAAGTCATCAAAAAGCTAGATGTAGAAGCAAAAACCATTACCAACCAACAATAAAATTATTGTTGGGCACAGGACTCTCCCAATAATCCTCACAACTATCCCTTTATAACATTACCTAAATGAAGACTACAATGTATACAAATATTCCAACTTATTTAATTCATTTCAGCTGTCCTACGCCTGGTAGCGACGTAAATTTTAATTCCAAACATTTTCATGAGCGACGTAATTGACTTTACGAGTCATATCAACTGCAATTAGCCAGTCTGGCCACCGCTACCTTTAATGTGTTTATTTTGCACTGAAATGAGAAAATATTTTGCCGTAATGTCGCTTCAAACTTCAAAAGCCTTTAATAAGCGCCGCTATAGTAACAAATATTATAGTAACACATAACTAGAAAGGTTCTCGCTAAAAGTGTTATTTACCTACATACATTTTAGTATAATTTGGTTATCTCACTAACATATTATATGCAAAAAGTTTTGATAATATACAACAACCTCATTCTGTTTAATCAGTACCCTTAGGTCGAACCAAAAGCGAATTCGAATTCGATACACATAAAAATGTGAACAAGTTTTGTTTGGAAATTTGAACAGCCCCACAATTTTCCATAAAAACCTTCTTAATATTTGACACATATCGAAATCAAATTTAACTATTCGAATTCTATATTGATTCGTGCTAAAGGATCAGAAGTACAAATAATCAAGAAGACATCTTAACTTTTTTAAATCTTTTTAACTTCTACTATATACTTACATATATGACATTCTTATGACTTGATTATACTGCAGCTAAGCCATTTGTAAGCTGTGTTGCATGATTGTAGGGCATTGTTGAACGCTTTCTCTGGTCGCCGCTTTCTAAAAAGAAAGATGGCCTTATTAGAGATTACGAGAAAACAACCTAAATAGTTAATATTGACATACCCGGGCTTAGGCGGCATTTTATTAAATAAGAGTGATGAAGGTAATTTAGCATTCTTTTAGTTATCACATAATGGAGTGCACAATAGTAGGCTGATAAAAGCTATGACAATGGCTATTATGAAAAATGTTTAACCTATGAAACAGTATTTTCCGAACTCGAAGGAAAAGTGTTAAAGCAGTTTGGGAGAAATACGTTTTGGGGCCTTTTCACATTTAATAAGATTACTTTTTAATAATTAGGCCAAAGGAAAGGACGATTCCACTCATGATAAATAATTATTACTTACTCAAGTTTTCAATGCTTTAGCAACCTCTAAGATATGAACATGCATTTTTTCAATCGTCTTCTGATTTAACGTTGTAAATATTAGAAAATATGGTAGTATTCAGTATTTTTTAAATACCTAATAAAGAGACGAACTTCTTAGCAACCCATGGATTCTCCGTGTGGATACCGGATCCTTCGTGTGGGAGAGAGAGAAACTGAGCAGTTCCCGTGATTTGTGACCCAGGTGTAGCTTTATTTGTATTATAAATATGTCACATTGTTTATGAAATAGGGATATCCGGAGTGTATATTTAATTGGCGCCCGAACATGTTAATTGTGATAAATTGCTGTTGGCCTTGGCGAGAATCGTAAACATGTCAGGGATCTGTCTTTTTTTCATGAATACATCATCAATTTACCTGATTACAACTTAACTTCTATTTATCATTTTTAAATTTATCAACAGTGTACGTTTAATTGGTGCCCAAATGTGTTACGAGAGATAAATTGTTAGTGGCCTCGGCGTGTGAAACAAAAACACGAGAGTCATTTGTCGGCTATCGCAGGCTTTAAGTGGCGAGTCGGCAGACCGCTTGGCGGGCACGCACGGGCCTGTCACACCACACGCGCTCCACCCATTACTATTCCATTCAGCTTTATACCAAGTAGGCGTGTTACAAGTTACATACAATACATTAGAGCAACATTTCAGACATATGCTAATTCTGATGTTGCATGGAGTATGAAGATTGCTAGCCAGATTTAAATTTTTCTGAAATTCTCAGTGAGATAAATGTAAGATTAGAGACTTACAAATACACAGTATCAATTACAGGGAGTTTATTCCTTATGTTTCCCATTTAAGAAACTTATGGCAATGTTATGTTACATGTGCTTTACTTATTTATTCATATTATAATAATAATAAATATGTGATGCTTTCCAATATTTAAAACTGTTCGTTTCAATACAGCCTTACTCAATAATTTAATATACCAAACCTGAGATTCCTCCGTAAGTAACCTTTTAAAGTTTTATTCTAGGTCTTACCTTAAGACTTAAACAAGATGATAGTCAGAGCATCCACTTTCATTGAGGATCGCAGGCAGCCCTTCCTTTGTTAGCACATTAACAATACGCAACAAACTAATTCCCCGGAGCGCAGCTATTTTCACCTAGTGCTTAACTAGGATATCAAGCCGAGCCGATTTGTTTACAAACAAGGCTTGACGGAGAGGTATTTGAGGCAGGCTTGTGTCCCGAGCCCGGCGGGCTCACGGGATCAGGGGCGAAGATCCCAACCTTGAACTTGGCACGTCACGCCCGCAATCCGCCATCGCATCGAGACGTTCACGCTCACGCTTACCTCACCCACCGCCGCTGAGAGATTGTATATACTTGGATATTCTTTTTTCTCACGGGACTACGTTAGTCGACGTGAACTTTCAATTGTTTGTTGTTGTTTCAGTGGATACGTTGTAGCCTACGACATATTCCTCATTTGTTGAATACTGAGTTGAATCAAGTTTGAATATATCTGAGACACGACATACCAAAATTCTGTTGAATACATATTCAATATGTTTGAATGCTATATCGAGAAACTCATTGAATTTTTATAATTGTTTCGATGTATTCGAAACTTTCGTGGCTTCGTTGCCTTATATCGCAGCTAATACATAAAAAAGAGGAAATGCGATCCATCAAACATAGCTTAATATCATAACAACAAAAGCCATGCAACACGAAACCACTTATTACAGTGACGAACAAGCTTCTCAAAGTCTGTCCTCTCGAATTCAACATCCTTATAAAGTTTAAAGACTTGCACAGACGATCGACCGTCTGGTTCGATACAATGAAAACATCGTTAGGAGCGTCGCGAGAACTTTCCTCGTCACACGTGCCACCGTGCGGCTGTAGGCCGCCCGCCTGCACCCGCTGCCAAGCCTGGGTGAAATATATCCGGGTAGGGTAACCACGGTGGGATTGTAAATTTTCACGCCGGATATCCTCAGAAAAAGTTAAGTCACTAAAAAAAGAAGAGATCTAACTGAAATAAAAAAAAAACTTAATTGCACTGAAAGCAAAATAATTTAATAGAATTCGAAGAATTCTGTCACCTAAGTTTAGATTTATCACTTATCTGCGAAACCCTCATAATAATAATATGCAAGAAATATTTAAGTCGTCAAGGTTTCTGATTTTGTTAATAATCAAATTAATGTTCGTATATACCTTAAATTATAGATTATGAAAGAAAGCTGTTTCAGTGTCCATTTTTGGATAAAATACATGGTAACTATAATCAGTCATCGTCCATGACTTATATCCGGGTGGGCACGCGTAGACGCGCGGCAGACGGCCCTTGAACTTTGTTGGCGACTTCACCCGGCTACACCCGGGCCGGGCGTGCGTAATGTGCGTGAAACGGCCCGCGGTACATGTTGATGGGACGCCATTTGTCTAGTCCGCGCTTGTGGGGTGACGATCACGAATGTTTTTTGACTCTGGGTATAGGAATATATTACTTTGCAATGTGTCGTCCCTTATTATGACAAATTCAAATAACTGAAATTATCATAATAAAGATTTACTCTATGAGTGGCTATTGTGAATATGGATACGAGCTTCAAAATGTCCATGATGCTACACATTTTCCTGAAGTTACGCATTTCGCCCGGGCAAAAAGAGAAAAAATTTCCTACGATACAAAGTTCATAATATATCTTACTAAAGTACATATTTAATGTGTCTAACTAAAAAGAAATTTGAATAATTAATTAGATCAGTTTGAAATTTTCACTGAAATTTCGTTTCGCGTATTATCTGATGATTACAACTGAAAACGTAGTCGTTGATAGGCTAAGTTGTTTAATTAATATGATGTTGAGAGAGTTGAGGGTTCAATCATCCCTGACCTACCCGAAGCGACGGTCCTGGATGGATCTGAGATTTGGACGCACCCGGGTGGTTACCCGGCCGGTCGATAACCCGGCTCTCGCGGTTACTTTCCGCCCCGGGTATTAACCCCTTTAATTATAGTAGTATTCTGAAACGCTTCTATGTAATATGTTTGTGATACTTTCCTTATTATCTATATATGATGATAGGGCCTCTTCTTTCAATCAATACCTATAAGCATTGACTTCATTTTGTAGTTTCACAACAAAAACTATCTATGAATTTCATTTTCCGAGGTTCCTATCAAAATTAATTATTTTTCTGAGATTCCAATATAAAATAGAAGTATGGGTATATAACGGGGCTATCTAATGGGATTGCCATGGCTATTGCTATCGCTTACGATTTCATTTTGTTATTTCAGACCGCCGAAGGTTTTCACAGGCCGACCTCACAGCTCATTTTCCTTAATATAGTTATTTCTAATGCAAAAGAAAAAAAAGAGCGCGAGACATTTGAAAACCTCCGGTGGTCAGGAATTAGAAAGAAAGAAAGAAAGAAGAGACTTGTACTTCAGTCATGGATGTTTAATATGTATTTCTATAGAAATATGCTTATATATGTACAGTATATGTATTCTATCCGTTACCCTGGTATCCCATAACACAAGCCTTACAGTGCTTACTTTGGGGCTAGGCTAATTGGTGTGTGTTGGAAATATTTATGGAAATATTTATTTATAAATTATGGCAGCCTCTTACCATCAAGCGGGTCATATGCTAAGAATCTATTTTGGTTACAACCAAACTGGCTACCCATCTTTCCCAGCTGTCATCCCGTAGCATATACGTACGAGTGCATGATGCAATCACACGGTCCATAACCACACATATGCCGTGTCACTCACGTCCAACACACGTCAGTCAAAACAAACCGAGCAGACACCAGTTGACATCACCACCGGACCGGCAGTTCATTTGTAATTCATCCGATAGTTTTTCTAGCCGGTCGGTCGGTATCTATAAATCAAACGCCTGACCTACGACAAGGAAACTAGCTGGGCGGTGTATCCGGCTTTTTATCTTGTGCCCGGTACACCCGGGTCGGACGGCACGTCCGGTCGATAACCTGCATTACATCGATTGTCTAACGTTTTGTATTAGATTTATTGAATGAGAATGTTACCTACCTAATTTTGCGTGAGTTTGAGGTTGTGCGGGTTGATAAGTATTTATTTACCAAATAGTATGGATAATCCTGGAATAAATCCCTTTGTTAGTTTTTAACTTGAGCTTTGCCATGTGACGTTTTTAGAGCGGTTTGTGTCAACTAAAATACATAATTTTTCCGCTTGTATTTCTTCGTTACTTATATAAAAAGGGCAGGCAGCGTAGTTATTTTCTTCATGATATTTATATAGAATTTGGCAGACATTGTTTAGGGTAATTTTGTAGTAACTAAAAAGACGTTTTAATATTATTTTTTTAACATTACTTTATAATTTTCACTAATCTTAAACATTTAAAGTCGATTACAATGATATGAACAAATAACTGAAACACAGTCTCTAAAAGTGTGACACTTTGAAATACATTTTTTTCTAAATTAAACTTTGAACTAAGCATCTCGATGGCCATCCAATCAGCTATATTATTGAGTTGGTTGACATGTCATACGACTAGTTAGTAACATAAATAGTATTCGTCATCATTTGATATCCATTCCAACAGACAACGTATTTAAATATACATTGTGATAATTATAACCGCTTGCTTCTTATCATATAACAAGAAAAATATGTACTAAGTATTATCTATTCGATATCTATTTTAGATACCTAAAAATGCACTTCTCGACATGTTCCCAACATGTCAATAAGGAAAGTATTTTCGTGGAAGCCAAAAAATAAAAGAATTACTTTTTAACGAAAACGCTAACATTGTTTATTGAGAAAAACAAGTTTTCTCAATACCTATCTTTAACCGGAAAAATTGGTACTGTTCCAAATTATTAATTTACTTAGAACATAATTTGACAGTTATCCGTAATCGTTGCCATCGCCTTTATTTCTTTAATATAAAGTGTGATTTATACTCGGTCTATACCTAATTATACCTGTTTAAAAATCCGTCCGGTTCGCTTTACGTCTATCCAACCTGACATCCAACAAACAGAACGTAAGGCCTACTATTAATGAACGAGGAATAAGGTTAGACTAGTTACGCCATGTGTTGTTCATATCACTCAAAAGCCATTTTAATTCAATGAACAGAGACAAAACGTGGAGTAACTAATCCAAGCTTATACCTCGTTTAATAATAAAGCGGTAGCAGAGCAGTGTTTCGAACCAAACCGAAACAAAATACTGCTCAATAACCTTATTAGCACGAACTAATATCAAATTCGAATAGTTTGCGAGAGCGAAATGTCAATGTCAAATTTTGTATGGAAACTTGAACAGCAGTGCAACAAAGTACGTAACGAGAACTAAAAATCAGTATACATTTGACAATGACATTTCGTACTCGCAAACGATACGACGTCGATATTAGTTCGTGTTAAGACTACTGTTCTTTAAATTAAAACGTTCTTTTTAATTCATTGTGTTCTTATATTTGCCTGTTATATAACATTAATTATATTATGATGGATGGAATTAATAACACATTTATATGGAAAAATCTCAAAGTTTGCCAGCCAACATATGAAAGTGCTCTTGAGACAGACAACTGCATTAATTTTGTGATACGAAAGCAATAACTCAATAATGATTAGCGAATTATGATAATCACGAACTAAGAATTAAAATGTAATTTGTAAACGTATTTTAAGGTAGATTAATTATTATCAAAACTTGAACGAATCACTAATTTTCGTTTCTTGTTTCCAGGTCTTACAAGACATCAAGGTAAATACAAACACACTGTTTATCTTACAGCTATCACTGATTATTTTTTATTTGCACTGCTAATATTTTATTTTGCTCTTTCACATTTAATTTCTGCACGTCAATCCTTAATTGCCTTTTTTCTCTTCATGTCATCCATCCATCCATCCATCAGCCTTTCTCCGTCCACTGCTGGACATATGGCCTCCCCCATAGAACGCCACAATGCGCGGTCCTGCGCTATCCTCTTCATGTTATTTATATTAAATAAAAGCCTCTTACTAAATAAGATAGAGAGAAACCTAATATAACCTTTTGCGTAAAGTACTGGTAGTTTAATGCTTAAAAAAAATATTGCGATTTCATCAAATGCCAAGAGTTCTTTTCCACATTCTGATTAGTATCTCAATTTAAATATTTGTTTCTTAGGTTTTCACGCACATCACTCATTAAATAAAACTAGTTTTAACGGGTTAATGCACGAAACTTTATTTGTTTATTGACTTAAATTAAGGTTTACAGCCTTTTCAGGTCTGCATCGTCAGAATAATATACCTATTCTTTATATATTTTTTTTATTTAATCTCCATTATATCTTAACTCTTCCATATTTTCGATAAGCTGCCATCTCAACGTCAACTCCTTTCTTTACCAAATTACCTTTTGAACAATTTATCCAACTTACCTTGTAACTTCCTCTTACATATCCATTGACTAGTCTCACTTATCTATTCTGTTCTAAATTTATTTAATTCTTTATTTCAGTTTGAATCATAACCCTAACCTTTTCAAATAGTCTAAATTTTATACATTGTTTTAAACTTTCATGTTCACTAAAATTATAGTCATTATCATCTGCATATTAACGTCCCCATCGCTGGGGCACAGGCCTTCCCTATGGATGGAATAGGGAGATTGGGCCATGGCCCACCACGCGGGCCCAGTGCGGTTTGACGGGTGCTAACGACTGCAGATACAGCCGGAGGAACTCAAGATAGAAGATTTTTGGCCACCCATCCAAAGACCGACTATTGCGAAAGTTGCTTAACTTCAACGATCGCAGCCGAACGCGCTGACCACCTGCGCCATCAAGCTCCTCATTAACATTATAGTAATTTATTTTATTTACGGGATTGTCACCATGTCACCTTGTTGTAAAATAAAATAAAGTTCTAGTTACTCCGTGATCATGGCGCTTACAATACTGACGAAATATCGGAAATTCGCTAAAAAACAAGGTAAATGGTAACAATCTCGTAAAAAATCTCTAAATTTTATTTCCTTATCTAACATTCAGGACATTTTTGGTATAGCTCGCTTATCTCAAAAATTATCTATACCATGACGTTCAGTTTGATGACGGATGATGACATGACTCATCGGTGGTTTCTTATCCACTTAGAGACCTATGGCAAATCTGTTTGACCTCCTCCTTAGAAGTAGTAGTGAAGGGTAATTTATATAAACTGTATTTCAAATAATATGACGACTATATCAAATTAAAATTCAGTTTCCCGTTTCTGAAATTTTGTCGCCTATTTACACATACCAATTCAATTTCCCAGTTCGAAAATTCAAATTCCAGTCCACAAATGAACCCGTTCGAAGTTCAAATTTATTTAAAACTTCATTAAAATTTTCAGTAAATACCAATTTCGTGTACATAAGACACAGCATTCGCGAAGGTTCGATATCTAGGTAGTAGGGGGTTGGGAGGCGACGGCGGTCGATGGGTCATTGACCCCGGACGGAATTCGATGCCCCCCTCCCCCCTCCATACCGCCTTCCACTTATTTATTAATCAAAATGTATACGAGACGAATATTGTTATTCCTTAATATATTTTTTGTTTACCTTGTTAGGCTTGAGTTATTTTTACCAGTATTAAGAGTATAGTCTATCTTTTGTAATGAAGATCGTATCAACACGAATTTTGGGCAAATAGAATCCACATTTAAATGACATAATATATATTCTCACCACACATCCCGTGGGAGTTGGCATAGCATCGAAAGAATAGCATCGTTAAAGATATTATGATTAAGTTATAAATTCACTTGAAGAAAAACTCTACCATACGAGGTCTGCAATAGTGGATTTGAAACAGCTGTCGCAATGGCCGGCCTTAGGATAGGTGACCAAAAAATAGTATCTTGAGCTCCACAGTAATTTGTACCCTTAGCTGCCAAATGTGTACTGATTTTTAGTTCTCGTTACGTCCGTTATGGCGCCGCTGTTCAAGTTTCCATTCAAAATTTGACAATGGCATTTCGCACTCGCAAACTATTCGAATTTGATATTGTTTTGTACTAAGAGTACTGGTGTATCAATAAAACCCGATTGGTCCCGACTACATCAGCTGCTGTAAGCACTGGCCCACATGGTGAGTCATGCATGGCCCATTCTTCCTGTTTTTGCCTAAAATCGTAAAATAATAATGCCTAAAATTCTCTGTACAGTTTTGTTTCTGTAGTGTTTAAGGTTTCCAAAGCTGGAAGATTTAGGAGATGGGACTAGATAAAAAAATAGTTCTGCGGGTTCGAATACCGTCTAAAACCTGAACCGCGTATTTCTTTCTAGTAAAATTTTCTTTAGATAAAAAGAAGGTTTTATTTTCAATACTTTTGACAGTTTACTTTTTTGATCGTTTTTTGGCAAAGCATTCGGGGTTGTACATCATTATGTTATACATTTTTTGTTATATTTATTCCATCCTATTCGATATCCATCATATATTAAAATATTTTTTATTTCCTCAAACTCTTGAAATAGTTTTTTACTTCCTGTTCTGTTAAAAGCTTTCATGTCTCAAGGAGACCGTTCAAAATTTCCGAACCGTTCGATCGTAAAAACTTTACATCCCATCTCATCTGATATTATGGTATATGTATCGCAAGTAACACACACCGACTCAGTTCGGGACCAACCGCTCAGTGAAATTAATAAACGTACGACCGTAATCCATAAATCCATGCCACAAAGTTCATATTGAAGGCGATGTGGAAATCGTTATACTATCTCTTTCCTGTATATATGCCTGTCTGGCTCATGCAACAATCACTGTGCAAGATTCTATTTACAAAACATTTCGAGCGACGTTGCCGTCCCGTTTGCGCATGATTGTGTGACGTCATTCCTTTGACTCTTTTCGAAAGAACTCTTGTTACTCTCCACAACCGAAACCTTTAGGAGAGGTAGGGCTCTCCCTCGGCTTGGAGCGCCCGTCTGGGGAAGTAACCTCCACCTTTAGGAAGATTACGTTAAAAAAACTCTTCCTGTTGGTGATGTTGTACAAAAACTATCACTCGTGTTGTTGCCTACACTGACCCAATCCCCGTCTCCGTGGAACCCAGGAACCATACCCACTGATAGAAACACAGCACCACCAAATGGTAGTGTTATTTAACCTTGTCTTCTGTAATGTTGAGGTCATTTCCCTAGACGGGCGCTCTGATTCGAACGGTGAATCCGCTGTGTCCTAGCTCTCTTATCTGTATTTTTTATGTAATTAGCTAATTAACATAACTTAGGTTTACCTACCTAGCAAAACGAAATCTCTTCAAATTAACTGTCATTCTCATTCAAATTATGATCTCCTTTCTGAATTAAGACCCTATAAATAATGTAACGATGATGTATATATTCACAGGTCGGGAAAACATGAGTAATTTCTAATATCTAACACATCCGAATCCAAAATGCAAACCAACCTTAAATAGTTTTTGACAGACAAAACTGCAAATAGGATTGATTTATGCTTTAATAGATTTTCCTGAGTTCAAAGAGTAAAACTGTATTGGCTGTTTTACCGTAGTTCATATAATCTGTGCTGTTTGTTTCTGGTCTTACTTAACTCACACTTAAAATCATTGTTTGTGTTCATCACTCTTCTACTTTTTCTTGGTCTGAGCTCTTCACACTAGATAGAGCTTTTTGTAAAAAAAGCATGAGTGTCATAGAACACTCATTAGCGTTCTGTACCCAAAGCGTTAAAATGAAACCCTATTTATTGCTGTTACTCTGTCGTGTGTCTGTCTGTCTGTATGTCTGTATGTCACGAGTCTATAGATGGTAAACGGAATGAGTAACAGAACTGAAATTTTTGGTACTACAATTAAAATGCTAGCCGAAAAGCCGAATATTTAAAAAAAATATTGAATTATTGGGTCCCGTACTTAAAAAAGAGACGATATTTTAACCTCTGTCCGCCAAATCCGTGCCGTCCAAAAAGGATATTCGAACCAAAAAACAACGACAAGTTAGGGCTATTCAAGGAGAAATATACCTATAAATGTATTTCTTTATCAAATCAAACTTATTTTGGACTACGAAGCAAACGCACTATCATGTATTTAAGTTGTACGAGTACACGTATAACACATTCAAATACTTTCATGCGGCGGACTTGCAAGTATTACAATGGTGTTTTGGGAGATGTTGATATATTTTGCCTATTTTTGAATATGTATAAATAACTGGTGGATGAACATGTAATCTGTTGAGTCAGAGACCAGCACCTGTGTTGGTAATTGATACTACGGATTGATGGTTTGTCCCTTCGTTTATTGCATTATACCCATAGCATTTGGCTCAAAAGTTGTACTGAATTTCTTTTCTAAATTATGGTGTTGTTCCTCTTCTAGCAAGTTCATTATTATATAAGTTAGTTCACATGTTATGGAACTGTAAGGTCAGTTTGTTACCTTGTAATTGTTCATATGTTATTATGTATGACTGTTTGTTCCTTAATAAATAAATAAAAAAAAACACTCAGGAGGTGGGCATCCTGCCCACAAACATTGACGCTAATAATACTCAGAATGATGATAAAAAATTAGATTAAATTGATTGTAAAGATAATTTTCACATATGTATAGTTATTTCATAAATCATCGATTCGAATGTGACAATTAATGTTATATAATCAATTCGATTAAATGTTATGATTTGTGATGCGCGTGTTTTGAAAACACGTCGCGAACGTAAGCACATGTTGCTGCAATCAAATTGTTATTTAATAAACATTTTACTTGTATTGTTAAACGCTCCGCAGTAACAATAGATTGTGATGGAAACTAGCGATTCGCTAGTCTGGTCTATTCCTAGTACCTAATCTGTCAACATTGTCTTGTTAGGCTGTGAGGTAAAGGGTTCTGAAAAATCATTCTTAATAACTAATTAACTAAATCATAGTTGAATACTAAGTTAATTTTCTTGACCCATACTTAATTTCAATACCAATTTGATATAATGAAAAAAAACAGAAGAGAAGATGCGATAATAATTAACTAGAGACAGAAAAGATCTAAAATATGTGAACGCTACTGCAAATTCGCATTGCATTATTTTAAAATACCGCTTGTCAAAATAATGTTCAATAAAACCGATACTAAAAATTCTTAAAAAAAATAAAGCTCATGTCAAAATTCAAAATTCAATATCGTTTATTCAGTCTAGGCTGTTACAAGCACTTGTGACTGTCGAAAAGCTACGCCATCGGTTCGCAAATCACGGCGGGAGACCTTGCACTGAGAAGAACCGGCAAGAAACTCAGCAAGGGCTGTTTTTTTCTCCCTGTATTATATACAGAGTCGTCAAATTGAAAAATGACTTCAATATGAGGTAACTCATAAAGTCACTTTCCATTACAATGCAAATAATATAAAAATTATGACTATATAAAAAACTGGTTTAACAAAGTTTAGGAATGCCGTGTCTTACTGTTTAAGCAAAAAAAATATAACGATTGAATAATAGAATCCTTTGCTTTTTTATAAAATATTACGTGTCCGTTAAACTATTAACGATAAAAATACTAATGTTTGCCATAATCTGTCAAAACTGCATAAGCAAATAAAAGATGAAGAATACAAACAAACCTTTAACGTTAAACTGAACGATTTTGATTCAATGCCATTTTACATATAAAAACAATATACATGATAGCTGTTCGACAGCAAAATTTAGTCAAGGCCGCTTTGTACCGCGCCATAAAACATTCGTATATAACCTGTTTGGACATTCTGCCCGCGGCGCGCACCGAGCCCACGGCGACGAAGGCAGGAAGGAACCAATAAAATCAGCTACAATGCCCAAGAAGGCTGCCAATTGGTCCACAAACACTACAATGCGAGTAACCTTCAAAGACACTACAGATACTGCGCACCGGGCCGCTGTTACGGTTCCTTTTTTCTTTAGGTTATGTATGAATGATTCGCAGGAAAATATTCTTAGTCAGATAGATAACCTCTATATCCTAGAGGTTATACAGATAACGTGTTGAGCAGTAACCGTCACTTCCACCTTGCAGAAGATCACAGTATAATGACACTCCGTTTTTTTGAGTGTGTATGCTGTTGGTCGCAGATGACCTTTACAGCGTCACTGGGTTTAGGGACGGCTGGATCCTAAGGGGACCTCAAGCCGAGAATTGGCGAGTGTCTCTAGATGTAATCCAGGCGGATGGCATCTCCCCACGGGAGGAGTCTCCTCTCCGTGTGGAGCCTCTAGACCACTCGAACCTGAGGGTTAGCTCTGTTGTGTTTCTGTCGTTAAGGAAGGATATCTAAGGTTTAAGATTTAAGCTGGCAAATTGGGGATGGTGAGATTTTGCGTCAGTTACGAGTATCTTTTCACTTAAACTTGACAGCAGGCGGGAAAATTGTCTGGTGAAAAAAAAACTGTTCTGCTGATACGCTACATTGCGTGTCTGCAGTCTTTATGGCAAACGATACTTCCCCAAACCGGCTCCAAACAAGACCCGTACAAATAAAGGAAAAATGTGAGTTTATAAATATTCCGCAGCCATCACAACCATGACTGTAGGTTGGAATCATACTTTAAGGATAAATTGCGAAAATAACTTTATCCAAATAAAATTTTGGTAAGTTTTGGAGATGAAAGAGAGCTAAAAAAAGACATAATATCTCAAAAAACAATCTCTGTACATTTACGTCCAACCAACCAAAGTATTTTTTTTATCGTAGGTATATAAAACTCAAAAAAAAAGTATGAAAAAAAGTTTATTATACGCAAACATACGCGCGGGCATTCACTAAGGTTCAATAATAATAAATTTCCATTCATAGAAGTCGCTTGAAGGGCGTAGCGATTTTTCAACGGAAATGTACAAGAAATACTCAGATTGTTTACACATTACATGGTTACCTAAAGGTAGCTGGATCCATGTGAGTAACAAATGTTGATGATTCATGTAAGGTTGGATAGATGCCAAACGTGACGATACGTAAATACCTAACCTTCTGTAAGAAAAAATGATATAACATCGAATTTTATGCAATCATGATCACAACGATTTTTTGATAGATCTGCCTTACATAACCCCTGGGTTCAATTCGATTATGTTTTGACATGCTTAACAACAAGATTTCATAAACAGGAAATTGCAATTAATAAAAATGTTTTATTTTTATTTTTTTAGCACTTATCTGCTAGATGTTTAAATTTGAAGAAAATTTTACTAGATGCATGCTTAAAAAAATGTATAACAATAGTTGCCATTTCTTCTTTGAAATGTTTAACACTTGTAAAGGTATTCATTTGACATTGTGGGTTACCTACAATGCTAAGAGATGGCGCTGCCTTGCAGCCTAAGGCTAGAGAAAATTGGACTCGACCATCAGGGCCGCGGTAACATAATGGTCAGTGGATGCGCCCGGATAGCGAAGGGTGCTGGTTTGGGTCCCGTCTGTTGCCTGGTCCGCGTGAAAATATTATGTTTTACTAAAATATAAAAATTACCATGCGAGTAATATTTCGGATTACTGAGTACCTTCCGTGATCACAAGAATTTGTTAAGCATACGCGGGAACTAAATATTTTAGGGTTCCGTAACCAAACGTAAAAACGGGGCCCTATTACTAAGAATCTCCTGTCCGTTTGTCTGTCCATCACCATGCTGAATCTCATGAAACGTGATAGGGAGACAGCTGAAAGGACATTGCTCGTTCCCCATACATTGAATGCCCTAGAACGCCCAGCAATGAGAAAATGCTAGTTGTGTTCGGAATCATTCATAAACTCTAAATAAGCATTTGTTGAGATACGGACAACTTGAGGAACCGTGGCCTACTATAGAATATACTAGATTTTGAGGTTATAATTATTATACTTAATCGTAAAAGATGTACACTTTATATGTTCTGAATAGATTTAGTGTTTACCTCTATGTAAGCACTTAAATAATATGCATTAAATGAACATAAAATGCAATTAATAATAAAAATAATCAATGCTTATATTCATATTGATTTATGAGTGTTGTCAGTTGGCACCTATGATACCTATACCTACCTGTAGTAGGTAATGATAGATTTCTTTTCAAATGAAATGTTCAGTCTTTCCATTTACCTGTTTCTATATTTTACTATCGGTAATTAGGTATGTACCTGGTTATCATTATAATTTTCATAAAAATAAACAGATATTACATGGGATGGGAGTATAAACTATCTTTAGATAATTTCAGAAATAATCTTTTTATAAATATAATATAAATACTAGTAATAAGTATTATTAAGTAAGGTACCTAGTTCTATTTTTATGTTGATAAATACCTATGGTCGCCTATATTGCATTACTAAGGTAAACAATCTTGGCACAACTTTTTAACAGAATCACCCATTTAATAATAAAATATTAACGAAGCCAATAAACTATTAAAATAAATCGTTATTATACACTGAAACCTATTGAATCCAGTTATCAGTTGATTTTTAATGCTGTATTTTCAATAAAAAGGAGTACCAAGTTGGATGAACAGACTGTAGTATCTAGTAACAGAACTTTTATTTTTTATTTTTTTAAACAGATTGTCCGTTTACTATGATTAATTGCTAATAAGTTAAAAAAATAATAGAAAAATAATAGTGAAGGGCATTCTTTTGGGCATGCTAGGGCCGATTTCGTCGATGTCCTTTTCACAGATTATGTATTTTGATTGCCGCATAACAACAAATACTAAACACAGAATAAAAATATAATAATAATATTGTTCCCATAAAACGGACGTGATTTTTTGCCGCTTTCTGCTCTATGTTAATAGTGGCAAAAATTAGACGCTTAAAAAATTCACAGAATTTAGTTGTTCATTCATTTTAAAAATAAACAGTTCTCGTTTATTTAAAATTATATACATTACAGGGGGGCTCCCATACAAAATACGTGATTTTTTTGCCCTTTTTTGCTCGATATTATAAAGTAGTGTCTAACGATGTATTGCGCGAGTCCGATTCGCTCATGTAATATATATATTCATTTATGTATTACTAGCGGCCGCCCGCGACTTCGTACGCGTGGAGTTAGTTATTTGCACATACTTTTTGTCCCCAAAAGGGGGTTTATTACTAAAGCTACATAATTAGCACACCTCTACATCATCTATAGAGCATACATGTTAAATTTCAAGTCTCTTACTTCAAAACATAGGACTTTCATACAAACTTCCAACCCCCGTATTATCTCTATATCCCTTTAGGGATGGAGTTTCGTGAAATTCGTTCTTAATGGATATCTACACCCTGTAAGGAACCTACCTGCCAAATTTTAAGTTTGTTTAACATAATAACAACATTCAAATATGTGTCGTTAGATTACACGTTGTTACAGAATGCGTTGAAGAAATAAAGGTTCACTGCTCGTTCCCCGTAGGTGATAGCGGGATAATATGTGGCCCATATGTTGACCCGATATCTTAATAATATTCGTGCCAAATTTGAAGTAAATCCATGCAGTATTTTTTGAGTTTATCCCGGACATACAAACAGACAGAAATTCTAAAAACTATATTTTTGGCATCGGTATCGATTGTAGATCACAATCCCAGTATTCTTTTAAAAAAATATTCAATGTATAGTTTTGACTTTCCTACCATTTTATTATATGTATAGATAAAAAACCGGCCAAGTGCGAGTGGAATAAACCAATACATCAAAAGTAATGTCTTGCTGTATTAAATTAGTATTTAATATTCAGTAAGACATTAATTTTGATTTATAAGTTTATTTTAGTCTTTCTTTAGAAATAAAAATAAAACAAAACTACTTATGAATCCATGGATTCTCTATATGCAAGAGCTCGGATATTATTTCGCGCTGTAGGGAAGAATACTTTTGTAGTACCAAATAATACAAAATATTACACCGTCCATAAAAACAAGATACTACACACTCCAATTCAAGCAAACACGTCCCCCGCACTCTATTCATCTTTTAAAATAAAGCTTTGAAATCGTTTATATAAAATTGCACCATTTAGGAAAAGCGCAACCTATCATTACACGGAAGAAGGAAAACAATATTGTTTCACCCATTCTGGTAAGGGCTATCGACCACTGTTTAAAAATAGCAGCTATGAAGACATCCACTCCTTTCTTCCAACGTAAAATTTTAAGTTACAAGATATAGCGACCATTACGGAATAAATTTAACTAAGATAAGATTTTTATAAACTGACAAAAAAAGTAGTAACTTTTTGAGATATGTAGGGAAAAAATATTGTAAAAAAAAATAGAAGGATTTTCTAGCACTTTATAGACTCGCCTTAAATATAAGGGAAAATCATTTTTTTTTCTACTACATAAATAATTTGAAATTGTTATGTGTGTTAGTTTAAACATTAATAAAATAACATTAAAAATATATGAACTCATTCAAAATTACCTCCATTGACTTTAATACAGTCCTTTAAACATTGAGGCCAGTTATCAATAGAAACACGCACACTCTTTCCATGGAAAAAATCTTCACTGCCAAACTTTTTGAGATATATAGGGAAATTAATTTGTAAAAACAGAAGGTTTTTTTGTTTTTAGCACATACTACAAAAATAAGCACCTTTATACTCTCGATGAAAGGGATACAATTCCAAACTACATTATTTGATAATGGCTCTCCGATAAGTTTCCTTTTTTAAATCCAGAAGCAGCACAGATGATGAAGTATTAAACTGCATTAAAAAATTATACCTAATTTTTCAGTACTTTTAATAACCGCTATTAAAATAAAGATAACTGTACCAACCGATTTAAACACTTTTTGGAGTTATGTAATACCCATTGAAGAATTGGGTTCTGCCTTTGGAGCAAGTGCTTAAGAAAGTAAAAATAATACTGGCTGTTAATATTTTTTTTTATTTCCCCGCTACCTCTCATGACACAGACTGTTTGTCATGAGAATAGCCGCCGGCCAACGTGGTCCGACACGTGTTGTGTTGCTGTGGAACATCTGCGGCTCGTACTACTGCACACACAACATCGTTGTGGGCTATATGAACCTATTTAAGCAGGTCTCTTGTTGCGTTTAGTTTGTATGACTGTTTTGTGTCTTTTTTCGTTTTTTTTCACATAACAGGCGCAATAAACCTACTTGATATTAATGATAAGTAAATTCCAGTATTTTTGAGGAGCTCAGGTTAGCGCGTTCGGCTGCGATCGTTGAAGTTAAGCAACTTTCGCAGGGACGGTCATTGGATGGGTAACCAAAAAAATTTACTATCTCGAGCCCCTCCGTGCTTCGGAAGGCACGTTAAGCCGTTGGTCCCGACAGCAGCTGCAGTCGTTAGCACCCACCAATCCGCACTGGGCCCGCGTGGTGGGTCATGGCCCAATCTCCCTATTCCATCCATAGGGAAGGCCTTTACCGCAGCAGTGGGGACATTAATAGGCTGATGATGATGCTGATGATGATGAAACTCTAGTAGCAAGGAAACTGGTAGCAGAACAATGTGCTGCTCGAACTATTTTGAGGTCTGAAACCTTACTCACCATTAGAAACACACCACCATAAGCTGGAAGTTACTTAAAGATACATTTGAGGTCTATTATTTTTTTTACTTATTTCCAGCTATCAGGGCATTATAATAACTGAACGAAAAGTTCATTAGTTATATTTCCTTATTTCGCTTTTTCCTCAATCTTAAGTCAACTCCCTAACTTATGTAATTATAAATATGATGACTCATAATAAAACTTAAAAGAGCTAATTAAATCCCTTGAAAATTCAGCTCGTGATTTGGGTCAAATGCATTCGTGTTCGGGTAAGCATGAAAGAAATATAAAAAATATCTTCGCCGTTGTTAAATTGCACCAATGCACACAAATCCCGGACTGGTAAAATATGAACGAAAAAAGTTAGTTAATCTTACTTTAAACTTTTTTGTATTTCTCACAATCTGTAATGTAAATGCTCCAGTTATTTTTTATTTTGCACTGTATGTAATAAGTAGGTATACGAATGATAAACTTTCTGTTAGATAGCTACAAAAACATTAACATTTTCGCGTAAGGTCGCTTGGAAAGTAATAAAGGTATAAATCAACGTTTCCTCTGAAAAACAAGCCTCTGAATAGCTGAATAATATCCTTGTAACGAGGGCCATTTCCCTGAAATATAGTATTCTCGCATTCTATTTGCATAATGTTTAAGATATACCTACATTTTTTACTATTTTTCCTTATCGGAACGTTGGGTGATAAGAATTTACTTTGTTGTGTTGGATGGAATCGCAACCGTAATTATAAAAACATGGGTTTTTTATTCCTACATTTCGAGATTCCTATTTCTGTTCTGTATATATATTTTTTACTGCTCTTATTTTCATTTGCAAGTAATTCTTAATAATTTGTGATCACTTAATATCACCGCTAAATTTATTAGTTTTTTAAATAAAATGATATAAAGTACAGTTTGCATGTTGGGCACGATTTTATTTTCTTTGATCTTGGATTATCCTATTCCTGAGGGTATCTTATGGTCAAGAGATCTAGGATAATAATCCTTGAACCACACAGTAATTTGAACAAGATTTATGGGAAAATGCAAGTTAAAAACCGGACAAATGCGAATACGACTCGCTCACCGAAGGTTCCGTACAAATCTGTTTGTACGCAATATAAACAGCCTTAAGTAACTTTTTTTACGTTAACTTAGAAGTTTAATTATTTTATCTGCAGACGTTACCAACTAAAAAAAACTATTTTAACCCTAACTCGTTGTAAAACCATTTTATATAAATCAGTTTTTTTTTTTCAATTATTTTTCACCGTTTCCCTAAATGCTGACATGTCATGATGGTGAAGCGAACCCATGATTAATTACTCGGCCATGGCATGTCGTCTAGTTTGATAACGCTATCTAACGGGGTCGCCACGGCTTACCTAGCCCGCTTTCAAATTGATTACTGACTGCTAAACAACTGCTAAAGCTTAAGATTTTTAAATTTACCCAAGGTTAATTGCCGCCAGCAATGTTTCCGGAATAAAATTTGAGCCAAAAACCTTTAAAATTGAGCGTACCCACTTCTTCCTTAATGGCAGGCAACAAATTTGTGATACCTATGGAGCTAAGTAAATTTTAAGCATTTTCAGATGTTAAATTAATCAAAATATTAAATCTGCATAATAAAAGCAGTCTATTAAAAAAACCTAGTTTATATTATTCTTTACTGTTCAATATCGCTTTATTCAGATAAATCTTTTCAAAACTTACACAATACAAATTTTCGTTGCCATTTAAACAATATATCAAGCTGATGCTTTTAAAATTACCACGAAATAAGAGTGTAATCGCTATTTTAACACAACTTACCCATCATCAAAGCATTAAAACAATAGTTTTATAGTTCAATAGTGCTCTGTAAATCATATGTAGATAAAAACACAAATACCAGTGTGGTGAGTTTAATTCTCACCGAATATTGGATTTACTGGTTTTGATTAGACGCCAGAAAGATCAAAGATTCGTGCGGCCTTGCCTTGGCATGCGTTTGTTGCCACAGCGGAACAATATAGAACGCGCGCTGAAAGATGCCTCTCTTCTGGAGTGTGACTGATTGTGATAGAATTTCCTATTCGATTTCGCGCAGGTGGAATTAACTATGAAATCTAAAAAAATATTTACTAGAAAAAATTGGTTGCCTGTAAAGTTGTTTTACGGGCGATAATTTTACTTGATAACGTCATAAAGAACATTGATGAAAAATTGCATAATTGCTAGCTCTGACGTCACGCGAGAAGAAAGATAAATGTAATAGTGTACAAGCTGACGCTTGGGCCGATGGTGCCTCTCTATCGCTTGTTCCGCGCTCTCGCTTGCACGCTCAGGCTCAGGCGGAACGTGACATTTTTTCGTGCTTGCAGCCGGTGTGCATCGATTTATAAGACGTTATCACGTCAAAAACGTTACTGAAACATTTTTCAAATATTTCTATCACAAGCAATATCCATACATTAAAAAGTTTCAATCTCGTCTCACTAATAAACATAATTAGAAAGCATACGTGATTTTTGTGCGAGCGAATGTGAGATGAGAGCTTTCAACTATAAAACTACAAAATATCGCTTAGTTTTGTTATTTTAGTCTTGAATTTTCGCTCGCCCAATGTATTTCAGTACAAATGACAGCCACAGCTAAGTATAAATCTGCAAGCGATAACTATTCTGCCTCAGTAATGAGTTCAAGTCGTAACGAATGGAGTAAGACAATCAGAATGAAGCTGCAAGTTGGACGCAGGCGGCTAACTTGTGGACAAAGCCGTGTTGTTTATGGCTAATGCTCTTGGAATCTCGAATTTAGAACCGAAACATATATTGTTATGTACGCTGCATTGTTTTTGTATTGAGTTCAGTTAGATGTAAGTAGGCCACAATTTTATTTAGTAAAAAAAGCACACTAAACTATACTCATGAGTATGAAATAGAACGTAGCATATCCAGTGGAAGCAGAATAATTGAATTCGTGTTTTTCATTGAAAAAGCTTTTAGCGTTAAGTCCGCCTTATGTCCATTTTGAAATTGTGTCAATAAAGTTTAAATAAATAAGTAATAAAATAAAAGCAGTGAAATCTGAACTTGATCTTCTGTAGAAGCTGTATAAAATAAAAGTTTTTGGTGGTTTGTAAGTAACCATTCGTGCCGGCTTTTTTCCATCTTTGTTTTTTATCGGTTATGCAAGTAGCATAACCGTGGACTTAACAATTATAATAAGTACCTACAGTATTCTTAAAATAATATTTTATTTGTAACAATAACATTCCTAATCGAGAGTAACACAATAAAGCATGATTTTAGTGAATAGAAAAAAACACTATTCACAATATCCTCTGAAGCGTGGCAACGCATACATCAATCTCACGGCACACTGCTCACGAAAGCATACCATCAATATCATATATTCATAAAAAATCACATCGCGTCAGCCCATCTTAATTCTCCCATAAAGTATTGCATTTCATATTCCATGCAACTCATCTAAATGTTTTCAAAAGGAACGGCTCGTTGAATTAACTTTGAGTAGTTAATGTGGGTTCCTTGCTTTCACGATGATTTTGTTATAAACTATTAGTGGCAGCCAGGGAATTCGTTCGCGTTAACCTAATTTTTTTTAAGAATCCCACAGGAACTTAACATTTTTGTAGGATAAAAAGTATTCAATCCAAGTCATAAACTCATATGTTCGTTTCAAATTTCACACAAAACCATTCAGTAGTTTAGTATGATTTAGTATCAAACTTACAAACTTTCCCATTTATTACGCTACTAGCTGTGCCCCGCGGTGTTACCCGCGGTTTATTAGGTATATTTCCCGCAGTAAAACATAGCCTATGTGTTAATCCAGGGTGTCAGCTAACTCCATACCAAATTTTATTAAAATCGCTCCAGCCATTTAGACGTGAAGAAGTAACAAACATACACACTCACATACTCACAAACTTTCGCCTTTATGATATTAGTGTGATTAACAGGGCTTCAATTCACTTGGTTTTAATAATTTATTCCACACGGTTTTAATATTTTATTCCACTCGACCGGGAGGTTTCTACCCTCCTCCAATCCTGTTTTTTTTTTTGCTGTAGGAGTATTCTCCCTTCTTGGATAGGCAAAGGATATTTACTTTTTTACATTGGAATGATTTTTGGAGTATTTGGAACGAAATGTATCGATTCTGCTTGGGATTAGGTTTCTACATGTCTGAAATGTAAACGTGATTTGTTTGTTTCAAGAACGTTAAAGAAAACCACAGTAAAAAAATGGTTGCCTGTAAAGTCGGTTTTACGGGCGAAGATTTTACGTGACAACGTCTTTTTCTCGGTAGAATATTTATTGATATGAATATAATTAAATTGCACAATAGGAACAAGGAATTGAATGAAAATAAGAATTGCACAAATTTTAACTATAGAAATATATTTTGTTTACTAAAACATTGTACATGTAAACTTAAACTCATCGTAACGTTACCGAGCGTTACACTTTTTCATAAGTGACTCCCAGCCGCAACCTAATTTAAGACGTTGTCACGTCAAAAAACGTAACGTTCCAAAGTTAATCATAATAAAGACAACCTAAGTTGATTGCTTAGGCTTGCCGCCAAATCACAATCATATTCTAGAACTAACCTTTTTTATGTAAACTACAATACTTTGGTACATAATAACATCAATAATTCGAACCTGAGTCTTCCGGTGGGTCCTGTTCAAATTATTTATGATTACTCAGTATCAGTAATAGGTTTCATTATAATAATATCGTAACAATGTAACTGCATAGACTGGAAACAACATATAATTTTGCATTATTTCCGATTCCAAATGACTACTTATTTGTAACCATGAGATAGTGATGGGATCAAAGAATTAGACCTATCATTTCTAATTCGTTGGATTTTGATTAAGAAAGCAATTTTAGACGAATCAAAGAATAGCCAGATCACCTCACGTTAAGGTTCTTTATATCTTTAATAAGGCCTTAATCTATTTATACATAAAAAATAATGATTTATGAAACGGAAATAAATGCGTTTGCTTTGATTAAACGATTTTCCTAATAATTGAACAGCGAATGGGATAACGAAATTTTATCTGAATAAATATTACATATATTCTTAGCTTCTCCATAATCAGGAAGATACTGCTTCTTCTCGCTGTATCACGGTCACTGGTTGGCGTTATGGTACCATATAAACCTGCCATAGACCTCTCTCAGGCAGAGGCATCAGAACACAACAGAATACTGCAACATATTTGATGTTTTATAAGAAGGTCGACTTCCTCATTTCGTATCCTTTCCCTTCGCCTTACCTCGCTTACCACTAAATGCGTCAAAAACAACAGCGTTACTACATTAATTATGTTACATTTATAGCCGTGATCTTTCTAACTCTAGCTTTCCTACTTTAATCATTTATTAATCTTTTGTGTGTATGAAAGGCAACGCATAGCTTAAATCACTGAACGGATTGCTCTGAAATTTGGCACATATATTTCTGTTAGGATATAGGCGTGCGCTAAAAAAGGATTTTCCAAAACTCACCCCACCTAAAGGGATAAAACGAAGGATCAAAGTTTATGGGAAACCACTATTTCCTGGGAGAAGAAGTTGCCCACTAGTTAAGCGATATCTGCCATTTTTTGAAAATTCGCTAATTTAACATTAATCTACAAGTGTCTTTTCTACGCATTCTCATACAAATCTGTCATAAAAATTCACTCTGATGATCCGCTTGGTTGTCGCAAAGCTGCCGCGGCTACAAGCCTCAGGGCGACACAGCCGGTGTGTCCAGCGTAAACCCAAAAACCTGGCCATTAATACTTATGTCTATCGTGAGGCAAAAGCACGAATTTTGATAGCTCCGTAATCATCAAATTTTGTATGAAAGGAGCCAGTTTATACTTATGCCCGGTAGGGGTGCTGCTTAGTTTTCATAGACACTGACCATGCGATATGATTACGGAGCTAACAAAATTCGTGCTTGGACCTCTGCTCACCTGAGACGGTGTCTGATGTTCCGCTTGGTTGTGGCAGAGCTACCGCGGCCGCAAGCCCCTGGGCGGCATAGCCAGCGTGACCAGCGTAAACCCAAACACGGCATGCTTATGTCTATCCTGAGACCCAAGCTCAAATTTTGAAAGCCCCGTAATCGTATCAAATTTTGTATGGAAGGACCCAGTTTATTCTTACATCCGGTAGGGGTGCCGCTTAGTTTTTACAGAAACTGACGGTGCAAGTTGATTACGGAGCTATCAAAATTCATGCTTGGGCCTCTGCTCCCCTGAGCCGGTGTCTGATGATCCGCTTGGTTGTGGCAGAGCTACCGCGGCCGCAAGCCCCTGGGCGGCACAGCCGGCGTGGCCGGCGTGAGCCCCGTGTTGCCCGGCGCGAGCCCCGGAGTGCCCGCCGCCGCATCCAGCCCCGCGCCGCACGCGCCCGCCGCCCCCAGCCCCGCGCCCGCCACCACGCCCGCCATGAAGCAGGACCATCCCAGCCAGCCGATGGTGAGAACGCATCCATTGAACAAACCTTTTTTATAATATATAATTTTGAATTGATAAAAAATGCTCAATTTACATTCCTAAATATACAATCATTATTAACAAATAGTAAGATATTTATAACTAAAAACCTTAAAATATATAATAACTAAAATACATTATTAAAAAGAGTCCCTTTAGGCAAGGTTCCAAAGATACTGGCAGCGTTCCCCCTTTGAATAGCTAGAGTCTAGTGGTTCTTAACCGGTGGTCCGCGGACCACAGGTGGTCCCTGGAGGCATTCCAAGTGGTCCGCGAAGCCATCCTAATAATATGTGACGTGACGTCATGAGTCGAGTCGAAACAACGCGAGCCGCGCGCGGCACGAGTCCGAAGGCGAAACGCGGTGCACGAGAGCGGGGGTGGCGGTTTCGTTCCATTCGTTCTTTGTTTTAGCGGCGCGGGTTGCCGATCGTCACTTGTAGCGTCGACGTTGTAATGAGCGGTAGTGATTTATTATAGGTAAGTAAAATAAATATTATTTGTTTGGTTTATGTCACACAACTAGCTATTGCGGATTACTAATTTTACTTTATTTTCGTCACGTTGTAAATCTGCTAGGTTTCTTATTAGGTAGGTAAGAAGTTTTTAATATTTTATATAAAACGGAAAATAATGCACAATTCAGTATTTTTGTAGGCTAGGTTAGGTTTTAATAAGCAATTAAAAAATCGGTTTCATTTAAAGTCGGTTTACATAAGATCCATCGTTTTATAAGACGTTGTCACGTCAAAACGAGCCTTATTTGACTTGCATTGTTTGTGTGTAGGTAGGTACGTTTGTTTGTTCGGGTCTAAACCTTACAACTAAATATTTCAAAGCAGTTATTCTCAACCAATTGAGGCAAAGTTGGGAATACATAATATTATATCATTTCGGTGACAATGCAATTGCTTGGTATAATTGAGCAGATTATGATGTATATGTAAATATAGGTACCTACTTAATAATACCGTCGTATTTGGGCTCATTTGATACGTCTTGAGCAGTAGATACTTTAACCGTCATTCCAACAGCTGGCCATAGACCTCACAAATAAAAGCTTATCAAAACAACACATTTTTATTATCAGATCTTATACCTGTCCATATTATCGCTAAAACTTCGTTTTCAGAAAAATGCCACCAAAAAGAAAATATGACGACGACTATATTAAGCTGGGCTTTACTTCAATAGAAATTAATGGAGAAACTAGACCACAATGCGTTTTATGTGCAACTGTTCTTTCTAACGACGCTTTAAAACCGGCAAAGTTGGAACGTCATTTGAAGACCGTGCATCCGAAGTTTTGTAACCGTTCGCGAGAATTCTTTGAAGGCAAACTAACAAGTCTTAAAAAAATGAAACTTGGACCCAGTGGAACAAGTTATGAAACCTCTGAAAAAACATTATCTGCATCATTTGAAGTTTCAAAATTGATTGCCAAATCGAAAAAAGCACACACAATCGGCGAATCTTTAATAAAGCCCTGTATGCTCAAAGTTGCAGAAGAGCTTTTAGGTGCGGAAGCTCAAAAGAAAATTCGTGAAATACCGCTTTCTAATGACACAATTAAGTCGCGTATTCAAAAAATGTCAACTGATATTGAAGACCAAGTTATTGACAAGATTAAAAACAGCCCTTATTTTGCATTACAATGTGATGAGTCTACCGATGTTTCGCAATGCTGTCAATTACTTGTATTTATTCGATTTTTGGAGGACAACAAAATGTTTAAAGAAGAGTTATTATTTTCTCAAGAACTTAAAACTACGTCGCAAGGTGCAGATGTTATGAATGCAATAAGCCAATATATGGAGGAACATGGACTTATGTGGGAAAGGCTTGCCGGGTTTTGTACTGACGGTGCTCCTGCTATGCTTGGTTCTCGCTCTGGTCTTGCAGCATTGGTAAAAACCAAAAATCCTTCCGCAATTACGACGCACTGCGTTATTCACCGTCAAGCATTGGCTGCCAAAACGCTCCCGGAATGTTTTACTATAGCTCTGAAAACAGCTATAAAAGTAGTTAACTTCATTAAAAAGAGCGCACTCAATACTCGTCTATTCAAACAGTTGTGTTCTGACATGAACTCTGAACACGAAACTCTGCTTTTCCACACAGAAGTTCGTTGGCTTTCAAAAGGAAACATGCTGTCGAGGTTGTACGAACTAAGAGAGGAAGTACAAGTATTCTTAACTATCAAGGAAAACAAAGAGTTGCTAGATCAGTTCTGTGAGCCCGAATATAAAGTACGTTTTGCTTATTTGGTCGACTTTTTTGCGCAAATAAATAAATTGAACCTTCAAATGCAAGGGTCCGGAAATTTGAAGTTGCAAGGCATGAGCAACATATTTGCATATGAAGATAAAATCAGGGCGTTTATTGCTAAAATCGAGCTATGGATCAATAAGATCGAAAGAAAAAACTTTTCTGCATTTGATACGCTCAACCAAATTATTGACGGACAAGGTGCAGATATTAAAGAAGAAATTCAGAAGAACGTGATGCTCCATTTGACTAATTTAAAAAGTGAATTCAATCGCTATTTTCCTGACTGCGAGGACAAAAGTATTCAGAAATTGATCCGGAATCCTTTCATTGTCAACGTTTCTGAAGTTTCTGATGAAATTCAAGAAGAAGTGATTGAAATGCAACACGACACGAACTTAAAAGATACATTCGAATCAGGAATAAATCTTGAAGATTATTGGAGCCAAAAAGCAATTTCTTTTCCAAAGCTTCGAGACATTGCTATACGTTACCTAACATTATTTTCATCGACGTATCTATGCGAGCAGGGGTTTTCGACGCTTCTGATTATTAAAAACAAGCATCGAAATCGGTTGGATGCCACTGCCGATATGCGTTTAGTTGAGTAGTACTGAACCGAGAATTCCGAAGTTAGTAAAGAGTATGCAGGCACAAAAATCACATTAAATTAAAATCTGTAACTTTTATATTTTTGCCAAATAATAAATAAATGAGTGCTAATTATAAAATTGTGCTTGTTTTCTTTATCAAACAACCCTTAATTTAGGTCATTTTAGTTAGGTAAACCAACTGGGTGGTCCCCGGCCATAGAAACATTTGGTAAAATGGTCCCTCATGACTAAAAGGTTAAGAACCACTGAGCTAGACTAATTCTCTGATGCGTATTGGGAGTTCGGGTGATACGAATCGAACCGAACGAACTCTAACAAGAAAACAAATTCTTGTTTTTCTTAACGGCACCGTTTTTCCTCAACTCGACACTTCACCTCAGTCTATTTAATCTCCCTAGAATGGTAGGGAGACTAAGTCATGACCCATCAAGCTGTGCCAATGCTACCGGGACTAACATCTTTCTTGACACTGCTTACCTTAAAAGAGAATAAAGATTTTAGCTTAGGAAATCGCTAGATTAATTTCATTATAATGCTACAATTCAGGCGGGAAATGATGTATCATATTATGTGTGAGTAAAGAATTTATTTTGTTGTCACGCTGCTGCTTCTCCTTCCTTCCTTACCCATCATCTTTACTTATCACATTGTAACTTGAACAGACTTTATCTCTAGATTTGGGAAAAAGAACTAGGTACATACGATATGTAATCTAATTTGGCAGTAGTCTTGTTCGGTGTATAGAATAGTTGTTTAAGCTGATATAAGCTGTATCTCTAGATATCTGTAGCACTAGAAGTTACTCTTGTTACTCTCTCTTAAATAGTTGCTGTTGACAATAATAATATGAAATATAAAATCTTTCTCTCAGATGTATCAATATCTACCAACTTCTATTGGTACAAGATGATGTCAGTTCATATAGCTAACCAGGGAAACGATCAAAAGTAGAATATAATAAAATGAAAATTCAGAGGGAATAGGGCAGAAAAAAGAAGGAAAATAAGACAGATACCTAATTGTAAAGAGACGGTTGATTAAATGGTCTTAAGTACCTACTAACTACCTGTGGTCCTCTTACAAAGCTATTTCACCAAAGGAGTTACGGAAACAAAAGCTATTAGTTTAGAAGATTCATTAAAAGAGTTTCCTTTACCCGTTGTACTTTGAACGACAATAGAAAATGCAACTATATATTATGTAGAGTAACGTAATATTAATTCTAATAACCGAAAATGGAAGGTAATATCGTTAGCGAAAAACTATCATATTAAGTCATAAAAGCATGTTGATGGCCCGCTAACTACGTCGTTATTGCACGCTACTTAAAAACGTATTAAAGCTCCATTAATTACTTTGAGTAACAAGACGTCATACGAAAAACTAGAGCTGTAGGCACATGTGTAAACTTGGGAAATTATGCCTTAATTACATTAATTATTACGTTACATAAGATTTATTGCATTTTTAACGACTTCGCCTCGTGCGACGCTCGGAGTACACACACACACGCGCGCGCCCAAACTTCGCTTCATTATTAAAATCGTATTCGTGAGAATTTCATTAAATTAATGTAATAATAAAGTTCGTAATATAAGGGATTTCAGGGAAAATGGAAAAGTAAATTAGTTAATCAAATAACTTTTATAACAACCTTGTTGCCGTGAATTCGTTAGACTAAAATTTATTACACAAGATGAAAATCTGATTTCTAAATTCAGATGAACGAAATATAAACGACCTCGTTTTATATTCCTGTTATACGAGTACCTACTATTTCTTCTTTCAATTTCAATGCGTTATAAGCGTATAATTATGTAGGCATGTAATTTGGAACATAATGATGTTAAACAACTTTTGTTTCGTGTTGTAAACATCTTTCAGTAAATTGAATTCCGTACAATCTGACTTCAAAGAGTTTATTAAGTTGTTTATCTCTCGTAACTAGTTACCTCGAGTTATTTTTAAGTAAAATCTCATTAATTTTCTGATCGGATTTAGCTGTCAGCATTCTTAATACCTGTAATTGTTAGGACTACTTGGACTCCTCTGTTTTGTTTAGCCCTGGAATAGTGGTTTAAATTAAGGCTAACTTATGGTCTTGCACAGATATAAATAAGTACTAACTACTTATTGGGCCAGAACAGAATCTTTAGTTATTATTACACTAGTCGATCCAAAACAGGGTGTTAACACTGGGCTCTTATTCTATGGCTGGGCTAACCAAACAAATAAATATTCAAATTGACACGACTTCTAGCTTTTATAAAGTTCCTATATCAACTACGAATAAGTTATAAAAAGTACTAAGTTGTTTTTAAGTACAAATAGGTAATAACGGACTTTTCTGATGATGTAAAGAAATAGATGAGCATGTTTTATTGCGTTTTTTGCAATAAAAAATGTACAGGCACCTGGTTCCTATGGATGGCATAGTTAGATGTATGTATAACAGATTGTCCATAGAGAATACTGTGTCGTCCCCATAGGTCTGAATAGTCAGAGGATCAAACTAATTTAATCAAAGAAACTGTAATAATTTCCTTTATCCGGATTAAGTAGTTAGCTTAAAACTAGTTGAAGTACTTTAATCATCATTTAGTCCTAAACTAACAAGAGCTGGCACTAAACTAAAGAACACCCACTCTAATGCCCGTATTATAGAAATATTCTCAGTAATGAATCTAGTATTGAGCATAGATAGAAAGGGATGTCGCTATATATAGCAAATAGCAACATCCCTTTCTAACTGTACTCAAGTAAAGATCAACACTTAGTTGTCATACTGTAATACGGGCCTAAGAGCTGTCACAGAGAAATTGAAAAGATAAAAATCTTCTATAATAATGAACAGTCACCTCCTTTTGCAGAAAAACATGGTTTTTGTTGTTTTTATTTATTTCTTATCAACATAATGAAAAAGTAGTTTATACGAGTGTCAGCATTCTTAAGAGGGGAGGCAGGCAATGTTTTTTCCATACAAACGTTCTCGACTGACTCCTCCTTAATTTTTATCACTAAATAATTGATTTTCATACATAAAATATAATTTTACTCCTTCTATGTGTTCCTTTTTTCATAACTTGTGATTCAAGAAAACTAGAAGCCCTGAAAAAGAAGACGTCTAGTGTGGAGATTTTATATGCATTTACAAAAAAAGCAAAACAAAGCGGCATATTATAACTTATTATTCTATGGGTAAAATTTCTTTTACATATGTTTAATTTTCGAGGAAGAAATCGTAGAGAGCCAAGCCTCGGATTTTGCAATTTTTATACGCAATTTTCAGCTTTAACTACAGCCCTCAGCACAGTATTTGTCAATGCGTGACAGCAATAGTTTATTCAAATACCTTTTTCTCAAATGTCTCTCAGCTCGCGTCCGCTCTTAATATATGTCATTGTTAGGGCCACTTGCACTGCTCTGTTTTGTTTAGCCCTGGACTAGTAAATCAAGGCTTACTTTACAAATCCGAAGAATGGTCTTGCTGAAGAAGAAGGTATTCGACTTCGCCTCATGCGATAAACAGACTCACGTGTTTGAACAGCTAAATTATATACATACATAAATATAGTTGCATACACTACTTTATCTTCAATCATAGGAATAATGAAATTAAACAAAGTAACAAAGAAATATTTTGCTAAACTTTTCTGAAATCCCGAAAACAAAAAACGATCCGCTGAAAATTGTTTGGGAAGCGGGAGAAATTAATTTAAAATTTCGAATATGTACGCCTCTTTTTTACATTCAGCCTAACATCATAGCCTAATTTAATAAATAAAAAAAAGTTTACTATAATGATTAAAAAGTTATTTTATGATACAGTTAGCAATACTGTAGTGAACTTTATTATTAATTTAATGTTATTGCGTTTCTAAAGTTCTTTATAAAAGTACCTTTAATTTCGAATATTTCAACAGGAGTGTAGATAAACACTTTTTAACATGATTCTTCACGTTTTGGACCCGAGCTACGAGCCCCATGTTCGTAAGAGAAGCAACGTAAAAAAACTCAACATTTTTCACTTCCATTACTAATAAATTGTCAGGCGAATCCAAGGATATACATAATAAATAGTTGTTAATCGAAAACCAACTAAAATAGTTGTAACCAGTCGATAAATAATACCAACTATCGAGTCTGTATCGCAAGGTTTGAGTTACCGCCCGCCCTGGCGTCTGCGGGTTATTGGTTACTATAACGTACAGCCTAAGTTTTCAAACGTTTAATGTTGCAGAAACGGTAAAGGCTGAACCCTGATTTGTCGATATAGTGCATGTTAAATATAACTTTTTCGAGATTGCGTTTGTACCGGTCCCATCGTACACTCGCGGAAAGACCCGCTCTGTCACCCATAATGCCATTATCGCTTGCGGTAGCGGCGTAGTAGTAAAAATTCATTCATAGACATGTAATTATCGCTGTCTTACTTTTTCGTATAGCGCTGTCGCGATCACGATGCGGATGACAAATTGCAACTAAAACAAATGCAATTCAATTCATTATTCATCAATGAATAGCTCTCTGTCTTACTTTTGTGCGGCGGCCCGGATTGGCGCGTCCGACTCGAAGGTGGGGCGTAGTAAAAACTACTGTAGAAAACCGTTCAAAGCATTTTGTTCGCCAAGTGACAGAACGCAAAATTCCGCGATAGTACCTACAAAGTGTGACACTTTGTTGTCCTATACAAACATGGTATGTAATATTCTTTAGTTTCTGATTCTCTATGGTATAGATACAAACTTATATCTATAAAATCATTCATCGTCACAGTCATCTTCTTCATTTTTGTAGGGTCGTCTCCTCCTTGGAACTTTTCAATTCCTATGTCTATGTCTTGAGGCCAATAGTATTGATAATCCAGTAACTCGCTTGACTTGAGCTAACATCACGAGACTTGCCCCGTATCATGACGATTATAATAATAAGTGAATTTCTATCACAATTGTATAAAATTTAGTCGATGAATCTTATTTATTAGAAATAGAAGAATATTTCTCACCCATATTACATCTACAAACTTCGTAAACAAATATAATAAAATAACTTGTTTTGTATATAATAATATGTACCTACCTAGTTCATTGAATTTATTTTTATTCCCACGAGTTTAATAACACATTTTTTTCTTACTATCAAACATTCTTGTAATATAACCAAAAAATATTATTATGTTGTTTTACTTGTAATCTCAAGGGAATCTCATTAAAAAGACAAACAAAGTTTTAACAACGAAGCTCATACGCACCGCGTTATTAAACGACAGCCTACTCGAAGGAATTCGCGTTAAAATTAAAATCCTCCGGAGTTCAGTAAAACGCTGTGTTAACATATAATTTGTTTCCGCAACATGTTTATTCGCCCTCATTTTCGTACAAGACTTTTCAGTAATTTAATAATATTCTTTATCTCGACGAGAATATTAAAAAGATAATTTCTTACCTGCGTTTTGTGTGTGCGTCAGCACTCAAGTTGCCCATTCATAATGAAAGCTTTTTGCTCTATATAAATTTTACGGTACTTACAAAATTATGAGGGCATTAAATTTCAAAAAGGGAAGTTAGGGAGGTGGAACTAAAGAAACAAGAATGCGCCAGCTGCTTGCTATCCTTCTCATAAGTCTATTACCGTACAAAATAATTTCGGAAATTATGCCTACGCAGCCAACCTTATGTTTGTACTTTACCTACAGGAGTATGTACCCTTGGTGCTCTGCCAACTCCTCAAGAAATAACTTTCACATTAAAATAATTAAAGAAAAATCTATAGCGTTTAGATCTTATTTTATTTGTCCTAGAAGATTAGGATATCCAAGTTTGACATAACTGTATGACCAAAGACAAAGTAGGGCAGTGAAGTTATAAGATTAGAATACATTTAGCTGACCTCGTTCAACACAAGATTGTATTAGGCCGTTTCACACGATGGTGTAACAAAGCAAACAATGTCCAAGGCCCTGGCTCAGCCTCGGCCTCGATCACCGTGTTATGTGAATATTATGACAGGTGCACATTACTTTGACCCAGATAAAAGAAAATTAAACCATGTTTTAACCTTTACAGGCGCCCATGCCGTTCTACGCTGGAGATCCGAACAGGTTTCCGGCAGCGTGGCAAACGGACCCATCGCAAGGTGAGTACTTATCCACACCAAAACATCCGATTTATAATAATTTTGCAATCCGACGAATTAAATGAAAAACGACTCAGGGAATAATCTGTATGTTATAGGATGGCAGAACCAGTTCATCCAGCAGCTTCCGACACAAACCGGTCAGACAACGTTGGATTATCAAGGAAACCATACCGCATACGCGACATCACCTCACTACCAAGCAAACACCACGTACACCGTCCAAAATGTCGCCACAACGTTTGATGTCACCAACAACACGTATTACCAGGCTGGTGTTCAAGCAGTCCCAGCCCAAAGGCCACCATCCAATCGCGGAGCTTACACACCAGTCCCGTCTCCCAGAGCCCCACATTATACTACCGAGTATCAGCAACAGTACGCACAACAAGCACCAACTCCTGGTGTCACTACCGGTAGTGATTCTAGGCCATCATCCGCAGCTTCTTACCAAAGTTCTGTAGCCACCTCAGCCGCTCCAGTCTACACCGTTAGTCAGCAAAACTATGAACGCACGGAATATAGTGCAGACCACACAGAAGACTACAGTAACGGTGAAAATGGAACAACTGACTCAAATAGCGAGGTAGACAGACAAGAGCAAACTACGCCCAGTGGTCAGCATTCGGGAAACGCCGAGCCTGGATACCTGCAGGGGAGCAACGGTCCGCGAGCTTCACTAGATTGTAGCGGGTATTCGGGCGGCTATAACAGCGGACAGTATCGCGAAAATGGCCAACAACAGAACCAGAGTGATTGGCAACAACGTCAATGGCAACACAACCAAAGAATACAAAACCAACAGATTCAAAACCAACAACAGTTACAAAATCAGCAGCAGATGCAAAATCAACAACAACAAATTCAAAGTCAACAACAGCAACTTCAAAACCAGCAGCAGCAGCAACAACTTCAAAACCAGCAGCAACAACAACTTCAAAACCAGCAGCAACAACAACAGCAGCAAATTCCGAATCAACAACAACAGCAACAAATCCAAAATCAGCAACAACAACAAATACAAAATCAACAGCAACAGATACAAAATCAACAGCAACAGATGCAAAATCAACAACAACAACAAATTCAAAACCAACAACAGATGCAAAATCAACAGCAATTACAGTCCCAAATGCAAAATCATCAGAATCAGCAAATGCAAAATCAACAGTTACAACAACAAAATCAGGAGAACGCTGAACAGCAGATGTTCTCACAATCAGACAGGGTGAATTTAAACTCGAGACTGAAAACGATGATATTAAATAAACAAAACCATACCCGAGACGGAACCAATACACCGCCAGACAAAGGTGATCCTGGGGAAGGGCCACCCCGGGTTTTAGATGATAGAAAGGGCGGAGTCTCCGTCAGTGATGACAGAAATACCACCGGTCATTTTTTATCGTATAGCCACCATCTCCGAGATAATTACCGCGTAAGTGAGCAGTATCCGCTCGCTGGTAATTATGCACAAAACGCCCAAGCCTATAGCGCGGGTGAATTCGGAGGTGGTGGCCACCAAGTATGGGAGGGGGGGACGGATGTCCCGAGAGTTTATAGTAAACACGCTTTGTCGAAGAACGTATATAAAACTCCTCAAAAATTACCATCTTACTCAGAAATGAGAGGTCAATTCGGTACATATGCAAATGAATCGTATGGAACGCAAAAATATGCAGAAATGTACGGTAGCGATAGTTTAACCTATGGTCAACAAGATAATAAAGATTTTCAATCCAAAATGCTCATTGGTCCAGTATCAGAAATGAATCAACAAATTTACACTCCTACACGAGATACCAATGCACAAAGAAGAGCTTTTGATAGGGAATCATATAGTGCAAAATATAGACACCCTTCAGCCCCATTGATACCTAAGTTAGAAATACCAGATAATAATTATCAGTATCATCAAAAAGATGAAAGGTTATTAAAAGCCAATCCTCAGGGAGCTATGAATGAATTTCATAAACAAAGTGATCTTCCAAATAATAGTGCCTATAGAGATTATCCGAACGGTTTTGTTGCGAAATCTCAGCAAAACATGGTTTTACCGCCAATATCCTCGATAAAACAAGAAAATTTTGGCCAAAAACCTGCCAACTATCAAAGCTTCCATAACTACCCATATGAAAGGAGACAAGATCCTGATATTTATCCTCAAGTACCTCGAATGCAAGAAAATATGGGATTCCAAAAATATTCCAGAAGTAATAGTGAAAGTAAAACAAGTAACGAATCAGAAAATAGATTTACTTCAGGTAGGAACACTCCAGTTGAACCAAAGCCGCCTTATTACATTGAGCAGATCAAATCTGAACATTCACCACCGGGACACAAGATTTACAAAAATATGAGTTACCCACCTCCTAAGAATGAACCATATATGTTCCCTGGAGACGGAGGACCAATGACAATTAAAAATGAAGTCGGGTACTCATGTTGTCGTCAAGGTTCTACAAAAAAACCGCCGCCCGAACATTTACGAGACGGTGCGTGTCCTGGTCTTCAAACCAAAGATGAAATTCTCGAAGACGACCCAGATGCCTCAGAAAAGAGCGACTCAAAGAGTCAAAGTAAACCAAGCACACCAGGCCCTGATCCTAATAAAGTTCCTAAAGAAAACCAATTTAACTATTCCAAAGAATACTTAGAAAACCTAGAGAAGTTAAGAAATAATTCAAGAACAGAAGTACCCGATTGCAATTGTTTTCCTGCAGATAAGAATCCCCCAGAGCCTGGAAGTTATTATACACATTTAGGTATGTATATTAAGCATAGAGTTGTTATTTCATTTGAAAATAAACTACAAAAACTTATATTTATCGTATCCTCTCCTTTCAGGGTCTGCAGCAACTCTTGCAGATTTGAGAAAGGACTTGGAAGCACGGACCGGTCTCTCTGGCAAAGAGTTGAGGATAGAAAAGATTTGTTACACCGGCAAGGAAGGGAAATCAGCTCAGGGATGTCCAATAGCTAAGTGGGTGAGTGTATGGATCCCAACGTTAGTGCACTCACATTTTTATAGTAAAATCTAATCAAAAAAAAGTAGCGCTAAATTTCTAACGTATTGACCCTTATCAAATAATATGATTATTTCTGGATACCTACTCATAATAATGTTGATTAAATTAACGAAAAGAAACAGTGAAATACGTAAAACCTCAATACAATTTCGATGTTGCTTTTCTTTGGTGACGTTGTCACTTCGTAAAAGACTAATATTCTATCTTCAATGTGGAAATATCTGTTATCTCTCTCAAACTAACTCACCTTGCACTCCAGATGCGATAGTCCATTACTCTCACTGAAAATTATATCTTAGTGATTGGTAGGAGTTGTGTTAATTACTGACAATACTCTTATTGATAATCGTATCTTACTGACTGGTAGAACTTCTGTTAAACTTACTGACAATCGTTTCTGACTATCCAGGTGATCCGGCGGTCCAGTTACACGGAGAAAGTGCTAGTAGTCGTAAAGTGTCGCGCAGGGCATCGCTGCCCATCGGCCTGGCTGGTGGTCTGCGTGGTAGCGTGGGAGGGAATCCCCGCGGCTGAAGCTGACAGAGACTACGCGCTGCTGGCCAGAACTTTGCAGCGATACGGACTGCCCACTACCCGCCGCTGTGCCACCAACGAGAACCGCACCTGCGCCTGCCAGGGTACCGCCCTCCCTTATATACTGCCACTGCTCATATACCTACATACTACGTGCTGCTGGTCAGAACTCTGCTGCGCTACGGGCTGCTCATCACGCCTGCCAGGGTACCGCACTCTGCCTTCACCTCATTACATATATTCATCATCATCATAATGGATTTCCACTGCTAGACATGGGTCTCCTCTAGGGATTTCAAACACAACTGACCTGCGCTTTCTTGTCCAGTGGGTCCATACAACACAGAAAGAGGTTAGAAAGTACTTGTGGGTGGGGCAAGCGCGCCACAGTTAGGTGTGAGCAAATGCGCATAACTTGACCAAAACTTTGTTCTGATTGCGTCGTTGCTCTTAGGTGTGAGCGCTGATTGGTTCGCTTGTTTGGTATCGCGTAGTTTGATAGGCTATTATCTATTAAATGGAATTAAGTGGGGCGAGCTGACACGACATCGGTTCCCGTACAAACGGCCGATGACCACCCTTCTAACCTCTTTCTGTAATCAATGAGTGGGTCCCCCCAACTAGCTTGATGTCGTCAATCCACCTAGTGATGGATCGACCACCGGTTGTATACAGTTTTACACACTACGAAACTTCTTACTAATACTCTTTCTCTGATGTCTTATCTTTCTATAGCAATATAACAGTTTGCACGTCGCGTATATTTTCGCGAAGATCTCAAAAACTACGAAACGAATTTTCATACAAAATTCTGATTCTTATATTAAAGAGCTGAAGATATATCCTAAAAAACAACTCAGAACATCGCACTTCAATAAGCAAACAATATAGAAATAAAATCTTATGCAAATCTTTGAAAAAACTAACGCTTTGCCAATCCCTCTTCAGATTACATCAAGAACAAATTACCCCGCAGGTCTAGACCCAGAAACTTGCGGCGCGTCCTACAGCTTCGGTTGTTCCTGGTCCATGTACTACAATGGCTGCAAGTACGCGCGCTCGAAGACCGTCCGCAAGTTCCGTCTCTCCGTGAAGACCGAGGAGAGCGAGATAGAAGAACGGATGCATGTACTGGCTACATTACTCAGCCCGCTGTACATGAACCTCGCGCCCAAGTCGTTCGAGAATCAGTGCCAGTTCGAGAAGGAGGCGTCGGATTGCCGGCTGGGATTCAAACCTGGGAGACCGTTTTCTGGTAAGTAGGATTTTTTTTTATACAGATAAGTCCGACAAATGACTCCACCCCACCTGATGTTAAGTGACTGTGAAGTCCAGACGTGAAGATAGCTGGTAGAGCAGTTCTACCTGCTACAGCCATCCTCACCTTGCCGGCCTGCATGTTGCTTCTTCACGCATCTTTTAAAGGATCCCAGGTTGTAATTCCATTTACGGATAGTGCGATAAAGAACGGAAGTCACCAAATTAGGTGACAACGTAGGCCAGCGCGCGTGGTCCTCTGAAGGAAAGGGGAAGGTCGAATAAGAGAGAATAACTCCTAAGAATACTCGTCGTGCTACAGACGATAGAACGCGCATATTGACGCCACGTCACTGCGTAATTGAAAAGTCTCGATGTAACCTATCCAAAGCTTTGAGCAAGTACTTGACGGAGCCATCCCAGAGGTGCGAGTAATATTCCACACAAGCCCGCACCTGCGTCTTATACATCAAACACTCGGGCGGGAAAAAACGCCGCACCTTGTTCAAAACTTCGAGTTTGCGTCAGGCCGTTTATACCACGCTTTCGATGTAATTCTTTGGATTTAAGCAAAAAAATTTATTAACTGACTAAAAATTTACTGTCTCTGGATCTTCGATGCTTCGGGAGGCATGTTAAGCCGTTGGTCCTAGCTGCATCTACAGTTGTAAGTTATCGGCACTAGGCGGGCGCTGTCTGTTATGCCTCGTACACTCTATCCATCCATTTAAAGCCTGGGTTCCGAACCTGGGGGTAATTAACCCTCCGGGGGTAAATCAGCCAAACTTCGGGGGTAACAAAGAACCAAATTATTCGGTCAAATCTAAATAATAAGAAAATACTATATAATAATACTACTAAATAGAGCATGCGCTCCTTCTTGCCAGCGATGATGACATTATTAGAGACGAAGATGTAGCGGCCAAATTGGAATTTCTTGGACTGATGATAACATTTTAAAGTCGGGGTAAAATCTGTTTTCCGAAAAGGTTACAGGGGTAGCCATATTGGAAAGGTTAGGAAACACTGATTTCAAGGGAAGGTATGTGCACCAGCAGTAGAGTTATTAGAAGGCAGATGATGATTCGTAATCTTCTTATATTCCCCGTCAGGCGTAACCGCGTGCATAGACTTCTGCGCGCACGCACACCGAGACCTTCACAATATGAACAACGGGTGCACGGCGGTGGTGACGCTGGCGAGACATCGTGCGCTGGCGCCCGCTACAGACGAACAGTTGCACGTACTGCCGCTATACGTACTCGATACTACGGATGAATACGGCTCGCGGGACGCGCAGGATGAGAAGGTCAAGAGCGGCGCGCTGGAAGTGCTGGACAAGTGAGTGGTGACGTATTTGAGTTCCGATATTCTTGTTGCTTTATGAGTAAAGAAAACTGTTTTTTACTAGAAAAATAGCAACTCTGTACTGGTAAACTTCTTGAACAAAACCACAGATCTTAGGTTAAAATAAATAAACATGTGCAATAGACGTTTTTAGGGTTCAGTAGTCCTTACCTGTCCTGACCGAGGGGTCACGCCCCCCCCCCTCTCCCCTCTCAAAGCTAAACTATTGGATTAATGATAATTAACTTCTTAAGCAAAACCACAGACCTTAGATTAAAACAAATGTTTTAATCTAAGCCTCAGACAAATAAACATGCGCAATAGACGTTTTTAGGGTTCAGTAGTCCTTACCTGTCCAGACCGAGAGGTCAGGGAGACCCCACTCCAAAAGCTAAACTATTGGACTATATTCATGAACTTTTAAGGAAAATTATATCGGTTAAGATAGACTTGTTGGTTTAAGAGAGAAATAGTCGTTTAACTTTGGTTAAATAAATTTCGTACCTGTTAAAAAATCCTTACAAGAAAACATTAAAAGTAACATAAATGAAGTTATTGTAGCGTTAAAACCTTGCATTGAAAAACAAAATTAAAAAATCTATTTAAATTTTGTTTTTCTTAATTTCCGATACAGATAATAAAGACTACTGCTCAAATATATTGTGGTAATGACAGACAACTACGAACCCTACATAGCGCGTGGCACGACACGCAGTTGGCCAGTTTCGTATATACAATTGCTACTGCGCAGGCTTCCTTGAATATGGTCGTTGTTCAAGAAGTTTGCCGGGGTATATAAATCAGTCTCGATTTCCGGGCGAATACAAGAGGCTAAATGTATGGATTACGAACAACGCCAATAAGTTGGTTGTCTCGCCGAAACCTAGGCCAACTTGAATGTTTTCTAGTAAAAAAAATACCATAAATATATAAAAATCCGAAATATAATGAAATTTCGAAACTGTAGGGCTATTTATAAGTTCAGTCATAATAAACACACTGTCTCCATTGCATGGTCTTTAAGCAACTGTTTGACCAAACCAATATCATCCCTATTTGAGGCCCCACCACTTTAAACCACCTGTTGGCAAAAGTAGTCTAAGTAAATACTTATTAAAAGAAATCGTTATTGAGACATTCGGTGGATAAAAATGTCCAATCATCCATTTGTGTGATTGAGCAAATTCACTACTAACCTAAAATTACAGTGTTGGATTGCTAACTTATCTCCTATAGTCAACTGTTGATTGACTCTTACTATTTGTACAAGTAACTATAGCGAATGAATGAATTCTTTCTCACCTACTCCATTTTATAAACAAAACACTAGTACAAAATATTAACATTCCACTCGTTCTGTTAATTTCAGATTCCCGATGGAAGTTAGAGTGCGTTCAGTGCCTCTGCAGCCATGCAGGCGACACGGCAAAAAGCGGAAGGAGGAAGATACGACAGATTCATCGAATTCGGCCACTAACACTCCTCAACAAAGTCCTGGCGGCAACCTTAAGAAACCGCAACAATGCTCCACGCCGACTCCTAGAACGCCCCAACCTACGGACAACAGGAATAATGCAAGCCCAAGAAGCCAGAGCAGTGCCTCGCCAAGATCTCAAACCCCTCTCAACCACTCTAATCCTTCCGCCTTTGCCAACAACGGCCACTACAATTCTGCTTTCATCAATCCAAACATGCATCCCCAAAACCCTGCGCTTATTAATTCCAACCTCAGCAACCCAGCTCTACTAGACATGGCCACCATGATAGACAACTTCACCGACGCACAGTTGCAGAGCAATCAAATCTCTAGCACCGTCCTAGATTCGCCTTATAACCCTTACGACCAAAGCTACAATCTACACCATCAAAATTCACTTTACAATCCGAACAATGTTCCTCCATTAGTAGAAGGAAACCCATGTCAGAATACGAATCCCAATCAACTTCCCAGTTTTTCGAGTGGATTACAAAAACGAGATCAACAGTTCAGCGATCAAAATGTCGGTCAAATACCTGCCACTCCTCAAAATCATTGGCCTGATTTCGCAAACGCAGAATTATTCAATAGCGTAGTTAAAGAAGATCCAGATTCTACCACAGCTCATTTGAATGTTCCTCCCAATTATAGTCCAGACTCAAACAGGAGTGAAACAAATTCTGACCAAATTCCAATAAAAAAATCTACTGAAATAGACAAACAAGCCGTTACCCCAGGTAACATGACTCATAAATTGCCTGAATTCGATATGCCAAATTCGCCAAGACTAACAGAAATATCTCAGAATTTGCAAACTAAACCAGAATCACCAGCTCCATCGCAAAATGCAGAATTAAAATCCCCTAACAATGAACCTATAAACGCGGTGGAGGGTCGGAAAAGCGTGTGGAAATCTCCGGAATCCAAGAATTGGGACTCTACGAAAGCAAAGGAACAATTGGTATCTGAAAATGAAAATAGTTTATTTAGAGTCCCAAAGGCCAGACCACCCTCGCGATGCCATAGCATTCCCGCAGAAGGTGTAGAGAACTCGACCTTCTTAAAACCTTATCCGCCCTCAGAGAGACCACATTTGAGCCAAGGATATGAACACAGAAGTCCGTATGATAATAATAGAATACCAAACAATACAACGCCACAAACAGGATCTGCTCAAACTCAAAATTTTACAATCAAACATGACGATCAGAACATGTCGTCTGCAAATAAACCAACCCACGAATTCACAGGAAATAATTTTCATCCAGTCTCTCAAAATGCTTATGGGAACCAAACGTCCGTACAAAGTTACGGTAATTATCCACAAATGCCTAATACATATCCGTTTCCACCAAATCCTTACGGGCACTTTAATCCTTATGAAAATTCATATAACGAGTACAATAGTTTAGCTTATTACAACGCGGAAAAATACAAAAGGGAAGAACTTTTGAGGAATTCTCATTGTTACAGTTCTTATGGATACCAGTACGGTCCGAATTTTGCGCCAAATTTTTATCAGAACCAGAGTCCGAACTGGTGTCAATCTTCTCCAAATTGGTGCTTATATCCGCCGCCGTTCTCTATTCCATATCCGCCGGAGCCGCCTAAGGCGGAGCCGATAGGGGAAGTCACCGAATTCACTGACAATTTAGAATGCTTCAAAGATAGCCAAATGGGGGGAGTGGCCATCGCTTTAGGTCACGGGAGCGTGCTCTTCGAATGCGCGAAACACGAGATGCACTCGACGACGGCCGTGAAGAACCCGAACCGGGTGAATCCGACAAGGATCTCCCTGGTGTTCTACCAGCATCGTAATTTGAACCGGCCAAAGCACGGATTGGAGGAGTGGGAGGAAAAGATGAGATTAAAGAAGCTCGGGTTGAATCCGCCGACGCCGGGCACGCCCACTCCCAATACGTCGACGGCGTCGCCCGCGACCACGCCCGGCCCGGAACAGCGGCCAGCCGGCGGAGAGCCTGGAGTAGGGGGTGGATTCAAGTCGTTGGCGGCGCTGGTGCAAGCCACAGAGACGGCGCGGCGGAAGCGCCAAGTGTTGCTGCGGGCGGAGACACAAACCACGACGTCGTGGACGACGTTATTCCCCATGCACCCGTGCACGGTGACGGGCCCCTACCAGGAGTCGGCCACCTGACGCCGCCCGCGTGCGGGGCCGACGCTGGCCACGTAAGCTCTATGTTGCCTTTACCGTAGGACGTCGGGTACGCTTCCCGACTTTTGTAGTTCCTGGATTTTTTCACTCCTCGAGTGTCCTCTCGAGCGAGGCGGAATTGACTACCGTTTACCGAAGTATTTTTTAAAAATCGAGTCAGTTTTCCAATCAAAGATGTATGTTTTAAGTTCGATAGTGCTTATCGCGTTTCGACTAGTCTTACGTTAGTATCGATCGTGTATCGTCCGAGTGACAGTTGTCGTGTATGTTTGTTTTTTTTTCTGTATATTCTTGTCGTAATAGTTTAGTTTCGCTGGCGTCTTTCCGACCGTTTGCGCCGATGTTAGTTTTATAATTTTACGTTCTCGGCTGCATAAAGTGACGTTGGTATGTTCTTGTCTGCATATTTTGTCGGTGTTTTCTAATTAAGCGCATATTGAAAGTTATGCGATGCAATGATCTCATAAACTACTAACCCTATGTATAACCGATCAGAACAAAAGTACAAAACATCACAGAGGAGGGGTGGGGCGCGAGGGATGCGGACACATTCGACGACGTGTTTATCGATATTTTTGTACCTTTGTCTGTATTAGTATTAGTTGACTTATTTTATAAAGTTGTATTTTTACGATTATTATTACCATTCCTTTGCCTTGGTCTACATTTATTGTTTTGGCATATTTCAATAAGTTAATCAAATAATGGCGTCGTAGCCTTTTTGTATTTTATACATTAAAGACATGAGTGCTTTTCTATTAGGTTAAGACGTGTGTATTTTTAACTTTTTAGAATATTTAACTTATTTATATAAATTGTATTACGTGAACCATTATGAAATCATTTTCTTTGTAATAATTTAGTATTACGGTAGACGTTAATATTTAATATATTTGCTTTACGGTTCGCCATTAAATTATTGCAGTTGTTTTGTGCATGTTTCAAAAGCCTTCTTTACTTTACTCGAGTGCCTGCATTTTGGCTGATACCATTGATGATATTATCGTTAGGTGATCTGATTTTCTAAACTCAACCAAAAATGTGACCTTATTGTTTGATTCAGTGTATTACGATCATTAAATTAGTGATGATAAATTTTATGAATTAGAAACAATAAAAGATGAATAATACATACATTTATATAAGAATAGGATATGTGCAAAGAAAAAAACAATTTTTCAGGCGCTTGAAAAGATATAAAGTAGGCATATTATTGAAAATGAATGAAAACATACTGATAAATAGTTATTAATATATAATTAGCGTAAGAGAAAAGTTTGTTTTAAAGATTAAACTATTCATATAGTTTATATTTTTTACGTGTATGTATTTATTGAATGGTAAATTTATTGGGACGAACGTGAAAATTATTTATAAGTAATAAAGTTTTGAGAACAAAACTTATAAAAACTAAGCAATAATAGACATGGGGTCTATGTACATTGTAATAATGTAGGAATGAAAAAGAATATAATTAACGAATGGTGCGATTTCTTGTCGGTCTTATGGGAGAGTTTGACGTTTGGATTCTTAACGAAATTTGCCTAAAATTGTATTTGATTATTATTTCGTGTAAAACCATTGGTAAAATGCCCTAATGTTCTTGCCATTATACTAGTTGCCAATGTCGACTCATCATGAATGCATTGTAGGACAAGACATATCAAATACAATCACCAAAATAATAAATTAATGTAAAAATTAAAATAAACAATAACTAAATTCAAATTGATATTTCACAGGCAAATCGTATCGGCATTAAATACGTTGTTGACACCAAATTGTAATGTTTCGTAGATTAAAAATAAAATAACATGGGTGTTTACCTATAAGAGAATGTATCATTTAGGTCACACTAGAAACCTGTGATATAACCTATAAACTCACGTATGCATGACTGTATGTTTGTCTATCTTCAGTGTGTTGTGAGAGCGCAGCGTATGCCATGAAACCAAATAATATATTTAAACAGTATTGTCAGTACTCCGAGTGTAAGGTTCGCATTTCACTACCGTTTTCTTCAAATGGGAATGATAAATCTTATAACCGCCAACGCTCCGCCACCGGCATATAAAATGAAACATGTTTTCTCCCAAACGTTTTTAATTTTATTTCCTTTGAAATGTAAAACTTACACCCGGGGCTCGTGTTGTAACCAAAAATTGTGAATTATGTTTGTATAATGTATCGTCTTCATATGATGGGATATTACCAATGTGAAAGTTTTGTGAGTCAAAAAAATGCGACTGCGTCGCTTTGAGTTGCGACGATCTTATTGTATAACAATATCTTTAATTGTCTTCTGCCAAAACAAAAGAGTAATCGAATGTGTCATGTAAATAGAACTACCATTATTTATTAATACAATAATTTAAAAAGAATATTTGTTTTCATTTGTATTTATAGCTACCTATTTCCTACCGAAATTAATGACGTTATTGGCGTGACAGTTTAGTCCAGGGGCGGGCAAAGTACTTATAGACTTGGTTACCTATAGCCCAAGGGCCGATTCCAACCCGACAACAAGTTGAGAAATAAGTTTTGATAACCACATCGACACAATAGAGGATTTAAATTGTAAAAACTTCTGGACACATCTGTTGGCCCACTTAGGTTCGTATTACAGAATGACAACTAAGTGTTAATCTTTACTTGAGTACATAGATATATAGATAGTACGGTATGGATGCACAATTTGCTGAATAAAACTGATGCTCAATAAAAGTCTTCCGAAGGTAGCTCGACAAAATAAATAAAATCATAATCGTCTAGAATCAAATAAATCAGGGCATCTGCAACGTTGAAATTTATTTTATTTGAGTTTATTACCTTAGATATCACTCTTTAAGAGGGTACTATTTAAGTTTGTATGAGAAACCAAATTTTCCACTCAAACGAAGTCGCAGGCATCCACTAGTTTAAACTAAAAGAAAGTAGACGACGGTAGAGTACACAATAACGCTATATTTTGATTCAATATTATTTGAGTAAGCACTTAAGTAGTTATTGGTTATGTTCAGTTGAATCTTTACTTTCTCTTAATTTTATACTAAGCGTTAGTTTATATTTTTCAAAATAAGATTTTTGACTTGAAGTCACACTACGCCAAAAATCTCACATGAACCGCATGAACAGGTTAGGAGTATTTATTGTCTGGCCCTGTTCAAGGCGTAAGGAGGGCCCTGTTCATTACAGCGCTCTAGGGCTCGTTGAAATGAACAGGGAGGAGTCCCAGACAGGGTTGCCAGGTCTCCCGATTTTATAGGAGATCTCTTGTTTTTCTCAAAGGACATCGACGAAATCGGCCCTAGCATGCCCAAAAGAATGTCCTTCACTATTATCTTTCTATTATTTTTTTAACATATTAGCAATTAATCATAGTAAACGGACAATCTGTTTAAAAAAATAAAGTTCTGTTGTTCTGACTACAGTCTATTCATCCAACTTAGCACTTCTTTTTATTGAAAAAACAGCATTAAAAATCAACTGATAACTGGATTCAAAAGGTTTCAGTCTATAATAACGATTTATTTTAATAGTTTATTGGCTTCGTTAATATTTTATTATTAAATGGGTGATTCTGTTAAAAAGTTGTGCCAAGATTGTTTACCTTAATAAATGCATTAGAGGCGACCATAGGTATTTATCAAAAGAAAAATAGAGATACCTTAGTTAATAATACTTATTACTAGTATTATATTTATAAAAAGATTATTTCTGAAATTATGTAAAGATAGTTTATACTCCCATCCCATGTTATATCTGTTTATTTTTATGAAAATCATAACATACACATACCCAATTACCGATAGTAAAATATAGAAACAGGTAAATGGAAAGACTGAACATTTCATTTGAAAAGAAATCTATTATTACTACAGGTAAGGTATATGTATCGTAGGTGCCAACTGACAACACTCATTAATCAATATGAATATAAGCATTTATTATTTTTATTTTTAATTGCATTTTATGTTCATTTAATGCATATTATTTAAGTGCTTACATAGAGGTAAACAATTCAGAATATATAAAGTATACATCTTTTACGATTAAGTATAATAATTATAACCTCAAAATCAAATATATTCGGTAGTAGGCCACGGTTCCTCAAGTTGTCCGTATCTCAACAAATGCCTAATTAGAGTTTATGAATGATTCCGAACACAACTAGCATTTTCTCATTGCTGGGCGTTCTAGGGCATTCAATGTATGGGGAACGAGCAATGTCCTTTCTCCTGTGCCTCACTTAAAATATGATTTTCTTTTTTAAATTTCGTGAAAGGTAACTTAAAATGCGTCACTCGAGTCACCTGTGCTACGCTTTTCCGATGTCACCATTAAGAATGTTATCTTAGTCATTAATACAATATAATTTCAAGGGCGGAAGAAGCTATAGAAACTCATTGTTGCTGGATTATATTTGATTTATCTATTCTAGGGGAGGAGGAGGCAAATCGGAAAAAAAATGCCCCTGCATCTTCTGTTTTTCCTTGCAGGTCTTTCCACACATCTACTGTTTTTTTCCTGTAACGCCTCCTGATTTTTGAAAATTGGACCTGGCAACATTGGTCCCAGATAACTTCTTCTCGCTCCCCCAGCGGTTGAGGGATACGTAAGGCATTTTCCAGACATTAAAAAAAGGGGCATGATGTCGTACCTTAAAGTGGGTAGGGGACGCTGCGAAGGGCGGCACGCCCCTGCTTGTAATTACCACTGGTATGTTAAATTCGCGTCGCCAGAGTTTATTTATTTAAACTTTATTGCAAAATAACAAAGCAAATGGCGGACATAATGCCATAGGGCATTCTCTACCAGTCGACCATTTAGAGCGTTAGAAAAAAACTAATATGACTGGGGCGCAATAAAAACAAATTTAAGACAAACCAAGGATACAAATACTCCTAACAGAATACACAAATATTATACACAGAGTTGTATTTAACTTAAATTCATTTCTGGCGACGCGACGGCCTGGTTTTTAAGCATGTCTGATTTAATTATTATAATTAAGAATATTAGATACAGTTAAATATAGTAAAACAATAAAAATATTTTTCATGTCATTTTATTATTAGTAAAAATATATAAAATTTAGGTACATTTAATAATAACAAAAAACGTTATGCTTCTTTAGTATTTATAAAGTTATTAAAATATCATTTCATTCAATATTTGTATTAAAATATTTCGGTACATATATGTAAATAGTTCATATCAAAATTCCATAAAATCCTTTTAATATGTAGTTATATCACTGAGCATACATTTTGTGTTCTTAGAAAAAATGTCTTCATTCTAACTTAATAATATAGAGTGGAACATAAACTTTTTGAGGATCAATACAGTGATCGTGAAGGAAAAATGTGTTATGCGATCACGATTGCATTGAAAACGGCGCATTACCTACATATTGAATTGAAATATTTTATCACAAACGATCTACAAAATATCTGAAAAACTAGGGTACAATCGCAAACCAGATTAATATAGTTATCATATCACTTACTTTGTATATTTACAAAAATCAATACATTAGCTACTAAAGACTGGAATGTATCATTTTACTTACGGAAATTAAACACAAATAAGTACAAACATATGTATACAAGTATAGCCTCATTTTCATAGAACGATAAAAAAATATATAAGGTGGAGGTGCGACCTTGCAGAAAACGGAAGACTGCAAAAAATTAGTCAAACAACAAATATTTAATCTAATAATACATAGTACACAACGGCACTGCAGTTTTGTTTTCGCTTAGAGCTATTGTATCCTGTTTATATGTAAATTTTGTCTAAATTAAACATTTCACTAGTCAACAGCAAAGATAAATGTTTAAAATTATCTCTTCACCTTTCCGTAATTGGTATAAGTTCATAAATTTATAAAAAACATTGTTAACAAAGATAACATCTACTGCAACATTTTGCTGTTTTGAATTATTTTTTTGTAGAAAGATAATACCTACATCTACATATGAAAAGTGTATACCTACCTTACTTACAAGTAATTGTTCGTACGGTAAGTCTTCTGTATCAAGAGCTCGCGTCGTGTGAAGAGTTTGAAGAGACCTGTGTAACAAAAAACGAGTGTGCTTATGACCGTATGACTGAAGTGTGTGTATATACAATATATACATGTGTGTACAAATACATATTTCATTTACTAGCTATTAGAGAATGAGAGAAAGAAAATGTGCGCGAGCACTGCTTCCTCTTGCTTATATCCCTCACTCAACTCCCGTTCGCCTCGCCCGAACAGACTTTTCGTAACTCGTAACGCATTCGCCAGCTTTAGCCAAGTTAAGCGTGCGTAAAGAAGTTTCACTTCAAAAATTGCTGTTTTAGCCTGAACTTTTTATTAAAACGGTATTTCATCACTTTTACACTAAAACCTGTGTAAACTTAAGATAAGTGGACACATTGCCATCGGTTTATGATTTATTACTATATTCACCTGACTTTCCCCTTTCTTGATTCGCTTGATCTGAGACAGTTTCTTTATGGAAATCCGAAACATCAGAGGCATTTTGAAAACTAACAGAGAATGTATCACCAACTCCCGGGCTTGGTTCTCCTGAGGATTCCTGTAATGGAGTTAGTATCTTCCTATTGGATGTCGTTTCTTTAGAGAAACCAAGCAACGTCTATTTATTTAGGAAAACCAACCAATCGTTAGCACCCACCAATCCGCACTGGGCCCGCGTGGTGGGTCATGGCCCAATCTCCCTATTCCATCCATAGGGAAGGCCTGTGCCCCAGCAGTGGGCACATTAATAGGCTGATGATGATGATGATGAACCAATCGTTGCCGATCGGGAAGAGATGCAGCATGTCTCGCTCGCATCTTATATCTGTATGCAGAGTCTCACCGCTAGAGGTCGTGCCGCATATCACCGATGATGTTGGCTCGGTCTCCCGCGTCTCCTACTAGGTAACGGTTTTTTTTTTGAGTGTGTATGCTGTTGATCGCAGATGACCTTTACAGCGTCACTGGGTTTGGGGACGGCGAAATCATAAGGGGATCTCAAGCCGAGAATTGACGAGTGCTTCTAGAGGTATTCCAGGTGGACGGCATCTCCCCACGGGGTAGTCTCTTCTCCGTCTGGAGCCTCTAGACCACTCGAAGATGGGAAGAATATATATGTGTTTATCTAAGGTATGTATGCAATAAGGGAGGAGCTCGATGGCGCAAGTGGTTAGCGCGTTCGGCTGCGATCTTTGAACTTAAGCAACTTTCGCAGTGGTCGGTCATTGGATGGGTGATCAAAAATTACTATCTCGAGCTCCTCCGTGCTTCGGAAGGCACGTTAAGCCGTTGGTCGTGGCTGCATCTGCAGTCGTTAGCACCCACCAATCCGCACTGGGCCCGCGTGCTGGATCATGGCCCAATCTCCCTATTCCATCCATAAGGAAGGCCTGTGCCCCAGCAGTGGGGACATTAATAGGCTAATGATGATGTATGCAATGTCTTACCGCTAGAGATCGTGCCGCATGGCGCCGATGATATTGGCGAGCGCCGCACGCGCATCTCCTACAGGGAAGCGGTGTAACACGTGTCGTGCCGCGTCTACGTGCTGCCGCTGCAGTTGTTGAGTGTGGGCGATGCCGGTGCCCTCTACCACGGCGCGGTATAACTGACGACAGAACAAAGCTAATTTTTTCCCTATATATATATTTTTTTTAAATATTTCCAACACACACCTTAGCCTAGCCCCAAAGTAAGCACTGTAAGGCTTGTGTTTTCCGGATGCTAGGGTAACGGATAGAATACATATACTGTACATATATAAGTATATTTTTATTTAGAAATACATAAGAAACATCCATGACTGAAGTACAAATGCTCGTATTCATCACACAAACATCTGCCCCCACCGGGATTCGGCGACACCATGAAACCCGGCGTACAAACCACTCGACCACGGAGGTCGTCAATATTAAAGAAAATAAGCGTGGGGTATTTGAATACCTTCGGAGATCAGTAATAACATTAGAAAATAACAAAATGAAATCATAAACTATAGCAATAGCCAAAGTAATCCCGATAGATGGTAGGCCCGTGGTTATGTGATCGTGTTCATGTACCATTAAAGCTTATTTATTTCGAATCTAGGTATTGTTGAAGCCCTCAGTAATATCTTAATGTTTATTGCGAATGATTTAGTTCTACTAAGCTTTACTGCTGTTTTTTCAAATAAGTACAAACTTTATCAAACAAAAGGCTTTTTTGTAATTAGGAGGGTATTCCAAGCTTTAAAAGCCCGCAAATTAAAAATTGCATTTTAAAAAGATGCCAAAAAAGACAAGACAAAACAAATAATAGATCACAAAAGTCACAGTCTCATGCAATTCCACTTTTATTACCCTAAGAGATTTAAATCCAACATTCACAAAATACTAATAGCGTGATAGTCGACATATAAAACTCCGGCTTCGCTTGAAGAGTGAACGCTTCCAGGTCTAGGAATGCTTACCACTCGAACGTCAAGTAACAACCGAACAAATAACCTTGAGAAACTTATAAAGTATCTACTTACAGCGTGATAGTCGATATCTTGCACGCTGCGTCGACCAGCCTCTATGTATTTATAAAGCTCCGGCTACGCTGCAGAGTGAGTGCTACCAAACAAATAGGTAACCGAGTAAATAACCTTGAAGAATATATTTAAAGGACTCACAGCATGATAGTCGATATCTTGCACGCTGCGTCGACCAGCCTCTATGTATTTATAAAGCTCCGGTTACGCTGCAGAGTGAGTGCTATCAAACTACTAGGTTACCGAATAAATAACCTTGAAGAATATATTTAAAGGACTCACAGCATGATAGTCGATATCTTGCACGCTGCGTCGACCAGCCTCTATGTATTTATAAAGCTCGGGCTTCGCTTGCAGAGTGAATGCCATCGGAGCGCCCACTAGCGAGAAGCTGGCCGGTTCGGGGCCCGTGAACGCTTCCAGGTCAAGAAATGCTTGCCACGCGAGCGCCAAGTGGCAGCCAAACAAATAACCCTGGGAACCAGCAAAAACTCTTTAGTACTCGAACATTAAAGCTGGCTATCTAGCAGTTAACGCTTTGATAAATATTTAAAAAACATCATCATCACCATCCTATTAATTTCCCCACTGCTGTAACACATGATGCGGTTTGGGAATAAAACATATTTTGATTAACAAATAAAGCTTATGTTGTCATCCTTTAGACTACAGCCCTTTAGATGTTTTTTTTTTTTTTTTATAGATAGATCCGACAAATGACTCCACCCCACCTGATGTTAAGTGAAGGTGAAGTCCAGACGCGAAGATAGCTGATACAGCAGTTCTAACTGCCACACCAGCCATCCTCACCCTGCCGGCCTGCAAGTTGCTTCTTCACGCCTCTTTTAAAGGATCCCAGGTTGTAAGAGGGAGGGAACACGTGAGCGGGCAGAGCATTCCATTTACGGATAGTACGACAAAGAAGTGAGTCACCAAATTTCTTTGTACGAGTTGGAATTGTAGCCACAGTTAGACGGTGACAACGTAAGCCAGCGCGCGTGGTCCTCTGAAGGAAAGGGGAAGGTGGAATAAGAGAGAATAACTCCTCAGAACACTCGCCGTGGTACAGGCGATAGAACGCGCTTAGTGATGCCACGTCACGGCGTAATTGAAGAGGCTCGAGGTGTTTAGTCACCTCCTCATCGCCTATGATGCGGATTGCGCGCCGCTGTAACCTATCCAAAGCATCGAGCAAGTACTTAGCGGAGCCATCCCAGAGGTGCGAGCAATATTCCACGCAAGACCGCACCTGCGTCTTATACAACAAGCACAGTTGCTCGGGCGTGAAAAAACGCCGCACCTTGTTCAGGACTCCGAGTTTGCGTGAGGCTGTTTTTATCACACTTTCGATGTAATTCTTTGGATTTAAGTCACAGCGAATCTCCATACCGAGCATGGTGATACTGCTCTCTAGCTCCAGTGTTGTGCCCTGAAGAGAAGGACATAAAAGGAATGGCGATGTTTTTGCCGTGAAAGCACAGACCTTTTTTTAAAGACCTGGGTTTTCTTAGCATTGAACTCAACCAAGTTCTTGGTACCCCATACAGAAATGTGGTCCAAAGCCTGATTGAGCTCAATGACAAGATTCTCCCGTTTCTCCTTGGTTACCGCCTGCCCAGCCGCTGCTTGTCCGAGATACCCCGCATGCACTGTACTATCGTCTGCATAGCAATGAATATTCCCAAGAGGAATTAAGTCATTGATATGCAGCAGAAAGAGAGTGGGGGATAGGACGGAGCCCTGGGGAACGCCGGCATTCACTGACATGAACCGCGAACTGCTACCATCCGTAAGGACACGAATTCTACGCTCATGCAGGAAGTCAGCTACCCAAGAACAGAACTGGGCCGGCAGACCGTATGCCGGAAGCTTGGAGAGAAGACTTTTGTGCCAGACCCTGTCGAATGCCTTGGCAATGTCAAGGCTAATAGCCAACGACTCGCCTCGCTTGTCGATAGCCTCACCCCAGATATGAGTCAAGTACGCTAGAAGATCACCCGTCGATCGTTTCGGTCTAAAACCATATTGACGATCATTGATCAGGGAGTGATCCTCTAGGTAGCGGGTCAGATGGTTGTTAAGGACCTTTTCTAGGACTTTACATAATACTGAGGTGACTGCTATTGGCCGGTAGTTAGTCGGGTCTGAGCGATCCCCTTTTTTTGGTACCGGTTGCACGTTAGCATCTCTCCAAGCTTCCGGCACACGCCCCAAAGAATACGAGCACTGGTACAAACGCGTGAGCGCGGGAGACAACTCCGCTGCACATTTTTTCAGTACTACTGCTGGGATGCCATCGGGTCCACTAGCTTTCCGGACGTCGAGTGATTGCAATTCGGCACGAACCTCACGCTGCCTGATTTTGATATCCGGCATCGTTGTGCCACAATGAGGTAATGATGGTGGCGGTGCATTGCAATCATCGATTCGGGAGTTAGCCGCAAAGAGTTTTGCCAGTAAATCGGCTTTCTCCTGCGGCTTATGAGCTAGTGTTCCGTCTGGGCATCTCAGAGGTGGCAGCGAGGGCTGGCAGAAGTTCTTTTGCACGGCCTTGGCCTAACGCCAATAGCTACGGGAGCCCGTAGGATGCGTTATAAGTTCGTGACCAACACGTGCTACGCGCTGGGCATCCGCTCTGATGGAAGCCTTCTTACAGGCCTTGGAAGCAATATTGTAGGCTGCTTTTAGTAAATCGACCCCGGGATCCTTAATAGCGCGGCCTCTGATCCAAGCACGATATGCCGCTTGCTTACGCGAAGCAGCTTCAGCACAGTCGTGATTGAACCAGAGGTTACGTGTGCCCTTACTGATGAGATTGGAATGAGGAATATAGTATTCCATACCCATTACAATATCCTCAGTAATAGCAACGGCGCTGGCTGATAGGTCCTTGTCACTGAAGCAGCGCTGCTTCCAAGGGACGGACGCAAAGTAGTCACGCATACCGTCCCAATCTGCCGACCCATAATGCCAAATCCGGCGTTTTACCACCGTTGGACGTGGAGGCTTGGCCTGTGTCGCTTTGGCAGATATCAGGCAGTGATCTGAAGAGCCCAGGGGGGCTCCTACCACAACCTGATAGCCCTGTGGATGGGTCGTGAGCAGAAGGTCCAGCAATGAAGGCGCTTGACTTGAAACATCTGGAATTCTGGTGGGCTGATCGACCAGTTGTTTCAAGTCCTGCGTGAGAGCGAACGCGTGAGCAGAGATCCCTGCATGGTAAGTTTTCGAGGAACTTAACCACAAATTGTGGTGAGCATTAAAGTCCCCCAAAAACACCAATTCTGCATTGGGAAATTGCTCCTGCGCGTCATCTGCTGCCCGACTAAGATGTTCGAAAAGTCGAGTTGTCTCAACATCGCCAGTGTGGGATCTGTAGAGGCACACGTAGACTCTGGCCTGGGGACCAGAATCGACGTGTACCCCCAACATGGAGAAGGAGGGATCTTCCAAGCAGCGAAGACGGCGACAACAAACATCCGCCCGAACATACAGGCATACACCGGCTTTCGCTTTGAAGGACTCTTCAAGCACGTAGCCGGGATAATTAAGGTAGCCTGTGTCAGCAGGCGGAAGTATTTGTGTCTCCGTCAGGAACAACAATGCTGGCCGTGCTCTCTCAAGATGGTGGTGGACAGCATTGAGGTTAGAGTGGAGTCCGCGTATGTTGCAGAACTCGACCTCAAACAGCGTTGAAGGCGTGGGGGTGTGCACCGCTGTACGTCCAAACTTTGTTTTGAGAGCTGCCATTATGAAAGTGATAAAGAGACGTGAAACGAGTGGACGTTGTCGCGACAAGACCGGGCAAATTAGGGAGGCCTGTTTCCCCGAATAATTGCCTGCAGAGGATATACGCCGACCCGCCGGACGGAAGGGCCCCCGCACCCCCCCGGAAGTGGCCGCCGGGACCCCACGCCCCGGTCACCAACCGGCACGACGGTCCACCCTGAGATTATGCGTGACATGATGGGGCAGCCTCGCGAACTGGTTAGGAACGCTCGGGCCCCTGTACTGTGCCACGGGCGGCCAGCGGGACAACCGTTTCTACGGGTCTCCCTGGCCGGCGGGTCGATGCAGTCCTCCCGGTATCGGTTCGACGGATGCCTCGCCCTGGACCGAATCCGTCGCGACAACCTACACTCGAGCCCTGGTTGTACGCTGGCTGACCCCGAAACGCGCGAGAAGCACTTCACGGGTTTTTCACCATGCGCACGGTGGTAACAATCCAGGCGGGTGTTAGGCACCCTACCACCAGCAGAGCGGATGGAAGCTCCGATATCCCTTAGTCGCCTCTTACGACACCCACGGGAAGAGAAGGGGCGGTGAGTTGTATTCTTTCTCCGTCACCGCACGGATAACGCTAAATAACTTTTCAGATCAGAAAATAAAGCTCCTAAATAATTTTTGAAGTTATACTTCTTTAGGCGCGTTATGAAAAATTGATGAGAGTGAAATTTTAAGATGCGCGCGCATCACTGTAACACAAAATTTTAATGCGTTACTTTTGTGTTTACCGCACATTAAGAAAATCTACCAACAAAATAGAAATAGAATCTCTATTTAGTGGGTGCTAACGACTGCATTGACTGTGAAGGACTATCAAAAGTATTTATTAATCTGGAACAACGGAACCAAAGCGCGATTCAGGAGACTACAGCGCCATCTCTTGACCATTGGTGTAGTAGAACCAAAAACCACATCTTTATTTTTTGTAATAAAGTAACAAAAAGTATTTATTAATCTGGAACAACGGAACCAAAGCGCGATTCAGGAGACTACAGCGCCATCTCTTGACCATTGGTGTAGTAGAACCAAAAACCACATCTTTATTTTTTGTAATAAAGTAACAGTTATAGGTATTCATATTTATAATATTTATCCACATGTTTCTAGTTTGTATAATCGGAATACGTGTTTGAGTTTCATACAAGTGCAAATCACATATGTTCTAATAAATTATATTCAGTAGCGATTTTAATTGAATATTTTGATTATTTATTTATTTTTTCAAATTAAAACTGAACTTTATTGACTTCGTCCTTTTCCAGACTGTTTATTAATTTATTGTAATTAATTATTTGCATGCATTTAAAAACTAATTTTAAACGATGCCAAAGAAGGATAACTTCTCACGCGCCTACATAAGTACACGCACCCATTTTTTTTAATTTATTTTATTAAAAACCTTTTTAGGTTAAAAAATCTTTCCAGCACACAAATTAAAAGTCTATCCATTAACGCAGAAGATAATTAAGAAAACTTCTTCTTAAACTTATATATAATAGGTACTTAACTTAAATTATTTAACTTAACTTTATGATGAGAGACAACTGTGCTCAAAAGGTCGTTGCTTTCCATGGGTGACCTACGGCCAGTAATGGAAGGAACTCATTCTGTCTGTTTCTGTATCTGTATTGTAGGAATAATCCCTTGTTGTGGATTACCTCTGTCATTTTCTGAGTAAACCTATGAAAAGAGACGTAACAGCAGGAATCACTAAAAGTATATAAAATTTGGACGGTTTCCAAACCATTATAATATTCTTTAATTTATAATGATTGCTTAGTTCAAGCCCGAATATTAAGAACATAGTGCAAAATGGTTCATTAGAGAGTTCGAATTAACTTCAAGTCTCTTGCGTAGGTGAATAAAAGGAAGTAATTGATGAATGTTAATATTCTGAATCCGGAACATTGAGTGAAGTAATAGCTGCGTGAAACAACGGCCAATGCTTAACGCATTGCGTTTAACACGTATAGTAACTAAGAGCTGTTGATTCTTACGTATACCATCCGTTTTAGTGAATTTCGTTCCGATTGCCTAATCAGATTAATCTAAACTTTTTTAAAATGATTTATTGCAGAAAACGGCAGCCATAATGTAAGACAGCATCTACCAATTGACTAGTAAAAGTTTGAGATAAATAGTAAGTAAACTTACCTACACAATGGTATCGATTCTGGCATGATTCTCTAAACCTAAACTTAAATTTGGCAACAGTGCATCCTTGTCATTCTCTATGCAAAATGAAAAGGAGAGACTGATGTTAAGTTTAGAGAATCATGCCAGAATTGGCACCATTGGCTTAACAAAAACCAACAAGAAAATTACAATACGAAAAGCGAAACAAATACAAATTAAACGTATAAACATAATGTTGACATAGTTCCACACGAACCAGGCAGCAGACCGGACTCGAACCCGCACCCTTCGCTATCCGGGCGAATGCACTGACCATTATGCTACCGCGGCCCTGAGTTCAATTCCGCGTTTTTTTTCCAGTAAAGTTTTCTTTAGATTTAAACAACTAGCAATGAAATGATTAAAAAATTCAAAAATATAACTATAATGTAGACATACTAAATATAGACTTAGGTCAATGAAATAAGCATATATAAAAATTGGTTTTGAATGCTACACCCACATTGCAAAAAAAATACAGGCTTTGTTTGTTTTTCTGCACTCTCTATCTATATGTACTGTCGCTTTACATGATCCCCGCAAGATTGCTTTTGTAGGTATCGGTACCTTCCTACTTTATAGTGTGAAGAATTGACATTTCCTTAATTTCTTGATTCGGAATCAAGATAATTGTCTTGGGAGAAACATTTACAAGTACTTACAATCAACAATTCCTCACGTCATTACCTTTAATGTCATGTGAAACCTACTCAACAGGAAGAGGCCGTGAATGAATGCGAATGCATCCAACTTTAACTGTCTGCACTTTCTCGTATTCACGACACAATAGGTATTCCCTTTGTTATTTTGTTGTATGTAGATGGTAACAAGTCAACGACCTTAGTTTATTTGTTTTGCTCAGATCAGTCTTGTATCCACCGAGTTTATCATAAACTAAAAAAAAATAAAAAAATATAACAATCATACATTTTGAGCAACACACAGTAAAAGCGGATATTTTTAACTCAAGATCCGCTGATACACCACTAAATTTAATAAAACTGATTAATGCTTATAGTCACTGCCAAAAGTTTACAGAAATTGAAGTTATTACCTCAGATTATAGAACGACTAATGACTGCAGATGCAGCCGGGCCCAATGGCTTAATGTGCCTTCCGAAGCACGGAGGATCTCGAGATAGTAAATTTTTGGTCACCCATCCAATGCTTAATTGTGAAAGTAGCTTAACTTCAACGATCGCAGCCGAACGCGTTAACCACCTGCACCATCGAGCTCCACCAGCTCGAGTTTTAATAAAAACATAATATTCACAGGACGTATTCACAACACGATGCGTTGTGGTGTATACTACTTAACGCGGATTGATAGTCAATTTTGTCTTCGTATTTGCCATGGTGCCACGCATTGCGTATTGCGTGCGCTCCATCTGCCTTTTGTTCTCTAATTTGAGGTTATTACAGATGAGTTATTAACCCGTTGGAGATTATTTTATGTAATGAGTGGTGTGCATAAAAAACCTCAGAAACAAATACGTTTTTCAAAGCTTACCTACTTTATCAGTCATCTTTAACTCTTTTACTTTAACACGAGATTTAATAACAAGCTTGCCGTTCCATATTTCGGACTCCAAAAATCAAGAGGTTCATTTCTGCGTTGTAGTATTGCATTGTTTAATAAAGTTCTCCTAGATCTGATTGAGCTTCCACTGATTAAAGTTATATAATTCAAAGTCAAAATAAACAAACACATTCAAATTGGATGCAAAATACAACTCTTTTGAATCGTTCATATTTTTTCATTATTCACCTACTTACTTTATGTATCAAAATTAACGTGTATGGCCGTTTGTGTTACGGGTAAACTAGATCTTTCCATATTTACATGTCGCCACGACAGGTCAATTATGCAAGCATTAATATTTATGAATTCCGATTAGAATATTCATACTATGAGATCCATTCGTATTATGAAAGAGCATATCAACATATTGATTTTGGACTTTTAGAGGATTATTAATGCAAAGGCAATGGCGAAATGGATAACACGACCTTGGGTTATATTTCGGGTTCTACTTTATGGTATTTGCATTGGAGTGGAGATATAGACGCAAAGACATAAAACACCCTTTTTTATATTATTAAAGATGTACAACAAGCACACGTCCACGGTATTGACTGCTGTACACAAACTTCAACATTGTACATTACCAGCTCAAACCACATTCTCCTGGTGAGATCAAGAAATGCATCAGGCAGACATAGAAAAAGCTCCGGACTTACCTGACCTGAACCTTACCCATGCCCCGATCTCCTAATAACCTTGTAACTCTCATCTTTGATAACTGCATTACCTAGATTCACTTACTGCAACGCGAAAGATTGCCGACAGTCATAATACAAATTTTCATTAAATGACAAACCACAAAGTTTAATTTGTCTTTTTTTATATAGTGTATATTAACATTCTTTGTTTGTACCTAAAAACCGTAAAGCAATTACGTAAGCTACCACAATGTTACCTACTCTTCAGCTGCAGTTCAGAGTTGTATCTGACCTGTTTGAGTAAGACGGTGACCTACTAAGCGCATTCCTACGTCTACAGATCACAGTCGAGTCTTCGTCAGATTCGGCAGCAGTGTAAGGTGCAAAAAGCAATTTGAAATGTCATTATTAAATACGTTAAAGAAAAGCAAACCTAAATGCAAACCTTGAGCAACTCCCGAGTGCATGGTGAAGACTGGTGAGCCTACAGACATAATACTGTAAGTATATATAATATACTTCGCGTGAAAGAAATAGATACTGTAAGTATATATAAGTGATATACTTCGCGTGAAAGAAATAGATACTGTAAGTATATATAATATACCTCGAAAGGGTGACCAAAGGTCCTCCTTTAATTTAACACTCTTTTATTTCTTCGCATCACGTTCACCAAAACCGGAACTAAATACAAACCTTACGGAACTCTTGATGCTATATTATATTATGGTAAAGACTGGTGAGATCTTGCCTATGTCTGGAGCTCAGCCTTATGTCCGGGCAGTTTGTGAGTGGTGGAGAGGGGAAAAAACAGTTAGAAAGGTCATTAACGAGAACGTTAAAGAAAAACTGTCATAAATGCGAACCTTGTGGAACTCCTGATACTATTGTAAATGGTAAATACCGGTGAATTTTAAATGTAACGAATTATTCCGTATACACAGAAAAAGCACTTTCCGTCTCCTTGCTCCTACTACTTGCTACATTGCGTGCCCGATAGGGTCCGTAATGGTTTATGGCTTTTTTGGTATACATAGTACACTATTTTATATACTTATGGTTCAGTAATAATGATGGTGATGACGATTTTTTTTGTTTTTGCATATATAACGACTTTTTTTGAACTTATGGTTCAGCAATAACGATCATGATGATGAGTATGATGTTACCTGCGTCTGCAGCTCAGAGTTGTGTCCAGCCAGTTTGAGGGCAGCGGAACAACTCTTTCCCAGTAGAGCGCCGGCTGCGAGCACATGGCGCGCGACCCACTCCCGACGTAGGCAGCCTTGAACCCCACCCATTGGCAAGGGATCCAGGATGCAATCCCAGTCTGAAAAAATCAGTCTCAACTAGGGTTACCATAATTTCAAAAGTCCTGACAAAAATCCTGATATTTAGAAAAAACTCCGGACTTTTAAGTCACAAAATAGTACCATTACTCACTTAGTTAAAATGGTGTGATATTAAAATCCATATGTACTTTTATTATTCATATTCAATGTTATTTTAAAAAGTTGCACAATTTAAAGATCCGGACAAAATCCGGACTATAGTCTAAAAGTCCGGACATGTCCGGACTAATCCAGACGGATGGTAACCCTAGTCTCAACTCAATAAGTCCTAAATTGGTGTCGTATCCGGCATGATTCTGTAAACTTAAAACTTAATTTTACATTACAGAATCATGCTGTCCTTTTCATTCTTTGTAGAGAATGACAAAGATAACTGTTGTCAAATTTAAATTAAGGTTTAGATAAGTATGCCAAAATAGACAACATTCAACAATCTGTGAACACTGACAGCCTAGATTGAACCAAGCCTTGAGGACAGTATTATACAGAGTTTGAGCTATAGAGCTGCTTCGAAATGTTAAAATAAATTAATCATTATTTTTGGGTCGGTTTCAGCAATTACATTTTTCATTCTACAAATATGTGGTTAAGTTTACTTCTGAAAATTATCAATTTTATCAGTAATAACTTATTGCTTGACTGTGAAATATAAGCGCTGCTAGTCCTTCATCATTAATTTATTAATAAGCGTACAAATTAATCAATATGTTTTATTTATTTTAATACTTAACTTACGTAAGTGAAAGTTAAATGTGAAACACATCGGATCCAAAGCAATACTTAAAAAATAAAACCTATAAGATCTCATTAAAATATTGAAGGAAGAGCCGTTGACATTCTTGTGCAATTGCTACATTCAAATATGAACCATAATGCCAACACAATAACAGAGGTTTTATATCCCTATATAGAAGTGGTACCTAGTGCAAAATTGCGCACGCATATCACGTAGTAGCGAGCATTCAGGGCGGTTCCTTACGGCCAAAGCATCGCCGCATATTAATGTCTGCAATAGCGGCGAGTGACCACACTTAGGTATGTGGTTTTATTCTGGATCATTAAAGAGGCCTTGATTTCAACAGAATCTTTGTGGGGTTTCTCCCCTGTGTGACTGACTTTATTCACAGAGATAACACGGATAAGTGAAATAAATATAAATATTTACAAGGTTGCAAAAGAAGGTCAGAGAGCTTTTGAATTGTTGAAAGTTCTTCTATGGTTTATAAGAAATCGCTATTGTCTCGGCCAAAATATTTCCAATGTTCGTTAATTGTGTACTAACACTTAAAAACAGACATAGAAGGCAAATATGAGTATTGACCACAACGAATGACGGAAGTGGTGATTTGCTCGTTAACCTCTTTGGGAACCCATCTCACGATTGTTTGGTAGGTAAACTCAAACATTAGCTTGTTCCGTTTACCTGCATACATTTTGCTCAAGTTTCTCTAGTAGCGTCTTGAGCAACACGTAAGTTTGTAGATTGTATTAGTACAGAAGTTTAATGAAGTGTAGTATGTACTACTTATGTAATAAATGAGAAAATGTTTAAGAAAACATTTTAATTTTTAACGGCTATAAAGTTATAATCCACGATGCAGTAACTTTTTTCATTAATCCTGCCCGGATGTTTCGGATGCTTTACAGGCTCCGTGGTCTCAAGACAAGAAATAAATACCTAGGTAGATGTTTTATTTTAATTTAAATAAACATCTAGATGCAATAGACCAACATCTATACTATAGGTATATGTAAGTCAAGTACATCATGCATTGAACTTAAGAAGAGAGTTCTTGTGTTTTTATCTACAGTGAAACAAAGAAAAAACATACATATTAAATATTATAATGATAAATGTAGGTCAAAAATACCTGATGCAGGCTCCCAACTGGCTTCGGGCACCGGTCGTGAGGGTAGAGGGTTGTTCTGTTCGTCCCTCTCACCCAGAAACTCTGCTTCAGCAAGATCTCTGACCGCCGAAGACATTAATTCCACCAGTTCCTGGTTCCTGTATGCAGAATCATAATTATTGTTTCGAATATTTAATAACCTTATGTCGGCACTTTACTTGGCTATTCGTTTTTAGCTATTTGTAAACTTGACATCAGTTTGTCCTATTCATTCCTTAAAAAGCATGATTAGGACAGACTGTTGTCAAGTTTACAAATAGAAAGTACGAATAGCCCAGTTAAGTGCTGCAATTAAAAAACTATTTGTCACTATAATTACACTTCAGGACGAATTTTAAAATCTGAATGTCTTTACGCCTGTCTCGGAGCCTGCCGCCCCGGGCCCTTTTGCCCTAGGGTAAATACGACCTGTAATTCTGCTCGCTAAGCTGGTTTGTTAAGAGCGGACGCGAGCTGAGAGACATTTGAGAAATAGGTATTTTAATATAGCTGTCGTGCATTACAGTAGCTAAAGCTGAAAATTGCGTATAAGGGAAGATGCATATATAATATTTATGAAAATTTTATGATTAAAATGTTAAAAAAATATAAAAGAAATGCCACTGCAACGTTTTTATTTTACATAATGTTGTTTTTTAACAATTATTACGAATTTAAAATACTTGAAACAGAACGTATTTTAAAACACCAATCAGCGTTTAGTGACGTCACTCCGGTTATGACAAATTCTTTGAGGTTATGGTTGTTAAAGTAAATATTATTCTATGGGAATATCAATTGCGTTTTTTTACGTTAAATAAAAATGGAAGTTGCGTTTATCAAAGTAGACTCCAGGAATTTACCAAGAGTTAGTGTTGACATGGTTATAACTTTTTTTGTCCAAAGTGCAGAGTTTTTAAGTGTAGAAATGAAAGGGACTAAATTACTACGGTATGTAAATATCGTAGTTGTTAAACTTCGTATTTTATTCAGCGGCTTCTACAAATCTTACGGCGATAATGCAATCGGCTATGTCCAAATAAAAAGAGATGGAGAATTATGTACAGTAAAAGGTCGAGTTCTCCGGAGCATAAAGTACGTGAAGAAGGTTATCGTGTTACAGTTATTTTAAATGAAACGCAAAGCTTGGTTCAGTCCTGCCAATGTGAAGATTGTGCCATATATTTTAAACTTTATCTAATTTTCGACGTCATTCTCGAACTGTAAAATTAAAAATATGTTATAGACAGGTTTTGTAAGTATTAGGTAGGTTACTAATGCGTTTTTACGTACAAGCAGATTAATTAAGCATATAACAAGTATATTCGCCGACTTACGTCAAAGTGATCTTCACAGCATCGAATAATGGTCTTTGGAGAATAATTGTCATTTCTCTTCGCAGCTTGAAACCACTTTTTTTCAGTTTTGGGTCAGAAGTTCCAGCCAAAAACAATTTATTTGGAAACTTTGTTGAAGTAGATTGGCACAAAACATGAGTCAACACGGCTTTTTTTCGGAATATTAGTGGTATTGTTATGATCACATGATTTTGATGGATAGTCCATTTTAAATTTTTCAAAAAAATATTTCGAAAGTCGAAAAAATATGCAAAAGTATGAAAATTTAAAGCCAGCGACGAACATGTACGACCAGTGACAGACAGGAGTGACGTCATCGCAACCATAGGTTCGTTTTCGCGCGAAAATTTAAATTGTCAATTTGAAACCGCATTTTTTCCGATAAATCACAATGTTTTAATTTTTTATTATATCTGTGGTTTATTCTACATGGAATTCTTTAAAATGAAAACAAAAATAAAAATATTGCATCTTCCCTATTCGAGATTTGGCTCTCGACGTTTTCCTCCTCGAAATAATTTTACCCATAGAATAATAAGTAGTTTAACAAGGCCTAGATGTTTTGCTATTTTTTGTGAATGCTTATTGAATCTCCACACTAGGCGTCTTTAGTAGTGATAAAAAATAGTATATTTTTGGCATTTTTGAGGGCTTTTTGTTTCTGCGAACTTCAAGTTATCGAAAGAAGAAAGACATAAGAGCATAGAATGAGTAAAATTATATTTTATGTTGAAAATCATTTCGTTAATGATAAAAATCGAGGAGAAATCAGTCAAAAGCATTTGTATGGAAAAAACATTGCATGCCTCCCCTCTTAAGTATTAGTACCTACACAAGTACTTGGGTGCATTCTTATAGGAAGTTACAAAAGGCAAGCCTATAAGTATGACTGGGTACGATACGCTTTCTAAGTCCTACATTACGGGTCACATGCTAAGACATCTAACTGTTTTGTCAACAGTTCTTGTTATGTCTAGGTCACTTATAGAAATTTGCTTTCATCACTTAACTACGTTACTCAATACTTGTTAACCTTTTCGGTGTTTATGTTATGATATAATAATGATGTAACAGAAAGAAATGAACTGCAATTTACAACTATCTGGGTACATTATGATAGATTTTTCATTATTATATTCATTTTGAGGTCTTCGTTCCTAAAAAACTATTAGCCACGTAAAATCTGTATGCCCTCACCAAAACAAAAGCATATCCGACTTGGATTACTATTCATATTCATCTTAAGATGTATGTTCAGACGTATACATCTTACCTATCTACGGCTAAAAAAATGCTAGTTATTTTTTTTGTAACTTGGTGGCGAGTCACAATAGATCGTTAAGGTCGAAGTGACTACAGTTCCATCAGGACTGCATACTCCCAAAAATCTAAAATAATAATATATATAGGTATATTTTTAAATATTATTTCTTCATGTACTGTAGTGCGTGAGACTTTTGATAAGAAGCTACTTAAAATAACATGGCTCATCGAAGATTTCCAGACCTATGGACGATGGAGTTCAAAGATTTCTTAAATGTTCTAGTAAGGGCCACTTTCTCCAAATCACATGTCTTATGCGTTTTATCAGACATTTAATTAATTATAAAAAGCTGTGCCTTGATGATAAAATGCCTAACCCCTGACATTTTGATGAATAGGTATATACTTTTTATAGGTGGATAGGTACCACCTATAAAAAAAATATATAGTATAATTCGATAGTGGTTCGTGCTAAAGATACAGTACCCCTAGCACGAACCATTTGCGAATTCGAATAGTTTGCGAGTCCGAAATATCATTGTCAAATTTTGTATGGAAACTTAAACAGCAGCGCCAAAACGAGCGTAACGAGATCTAAAAATCAGTACACATTTGACAGAGACATTCCGCATTCACAAACTATTCGAAATCGATAATGGTTCGTGCAAAGGGTGACCCCTTAGCACAAACCAATATCAAATTCAAATCCTTAGTTGAATTCGATCTCGATACATGTCAAATGTGAAAAAGTTTTGTATGGAAGATTTTTAATGCTCGTTACGGTCGTGTTGGCGCTGTTCAAATTTCCTAAAACTTCTCGGCATTTGACGCGTATTAGATCGAATTCAACTATTCTAATTCGATATTGGTTCGCGCTAAGGGTACTGATTTGCAAATTATAACCTTATGACATTGACTTGATAAGACCCCAGTGAGTTGTCGACGTCTTAGTTCATTTCATACAACACGTCGAAGCATTCATGGAAACCGGTGCTTTCACTTTTATCGAGTTACGCGACCAACAGTGCATCTTATGCAACGATTAACTTGTGTTTATCATCAGAACCTGTTTGTTACAGCCGCAAAAGTATAATATAATAGCGTAAAGGAGGGGTTATTAACAAATTGAACCAGGTTAATTGTTTTTTTTAAACCTGAAGCACACGTAAGTTGTATAAAATTATGCACATAAAAGCAGTTCGCTAGTAGGAGGTTTACTGTGTTCAGGACTAGAGGCATATTAAGTGGCAATCGAAAATCTAACACATCAAGTTGGTACAGATGTCGTCAAAAATATATATATGCAAATATGTGTGAACATTTCCACCTACTGGAAGAAATCGCTATGGTGGGTATTGATGACCTAAGCACATCAAACATCCCACCATCAGACATTCATTGTAGATCGGGCAAGGTTGATAAGGGGACAAGAACCGCGATGAGCGCTTGATGTTTGCGCAACATCCGAGAGCAAATTGTGTAACCATCACTACCTATGTGAATGCGAAAACATTCGAAGGCTAAATACATAGTAGGTAACACTGCTGCAGTAGATTTTTTAGAAGACAGTCTCTTCGAATGTTTTTGTGTAAATGGCCAATGTCAAAAATATAGATTTCGATTCATTCTTCATCCAGTACAGTATCGTGTCGTGTACTTTGTTAACGAAACATGCAATCAGAAGTTCTGCACCGATCGACAATCATTCCTTCAAACATTTTCCATTTCAAAAGCATAGGTTATCTCACACATAGGCATTCGAAGAAACTCCTTGCTAGAAATAGATCACAAAACTTGGATCGTAATCGTATAAGTATGCTTTTGGTTTTGGCTCATGTATTCGATTAAAATTACAGTTCTTATTAAATGCGAAGGACGTTCGCTCGTGTTCGTTAACCCGAACTACCTTTTACCTTTTGCTTGACGAGTAAACATGTTATTAGCATCATATAAAGAATCATAATTATTGAAATTTTGAGACCAGAATTCTAAAAGAGAAGTCCTTTGATACGTTTTTTTATTCATATAAACTTTGTGACAGTTTTGTATTGTTTGCAGTTATTAAATATCCATTATGTACCGTCGTGTCAAGGCTGCAAGGTGCAATTACGTCTAACACAATTTTACGCACGACATTCATTTCTCATTTGCTATTAGGCAACACGGTGGCTGCATATTGATGTTGACAAAATGTTGTTATGATTGTAGTCTGGCATACGCAGTTCTGATCTGAATGCAGTTCTACTGCATCCTACCTGTTTATACCGCATACCGGCCGCAGGTCAATCACAAAGTTCCTACCTAATTGTGTAACTTTTATTCCTTTCAAGTACCCTTTCATTTCATAGTTAGGTTAACGCGTTCGGTTTCCAATCGTGGAAGATTTAGACAACTTTCGCAATGAACGGTCATCATTTTGTCATATTGACACTTGCTTTAGCTTTGAAGGGTGTTGCCACAGTCTCGCGGTAAGTGTAGTGTTATGAGTGGGCGAAGTGTCGAGAAAGCTGGTGCAGTAGATTTGGGAGACTGGGACTTTAAATGAAACATTCACATTACAAGCTCTCGCCCTAATTTCAACCACGTCTTCGTAGCCTCGGCTCAAGGATAAGCCAACATAAATAGTTTACCTCAAGTAGGCCAACGCAGAACCAATAAACCACCAGATTGTTACCAGTCAAGAGTGAGACCTTGTCTTCAAACCTATTGTTCATTATCAGTTGCCGCGAATCAATATATTTCTAATTTTATTAATCGCGAATAAGTGTTTTTAGCCCCTTCTTGTGTACTAAGTGGGAGGTGCGAATCATCTCCACTTGTCTCTCCTCAAGGATTAGCCCACTTAGGTTGCCTCAAGTTAGCCAGCTCAGAGCAGGAATTGGCCAGCAAGTAGTCGCCGCTCAATAGTGCGATCTTGTTGCCGAACATCATCTCTGTTACCTTCACTCAAGGATTAGCCGACTTAGCTTACCTCAAGTTAAGTTAAGAATTATCTGACGGCGAATTAATTCTGACGACGCAGCATGAAAAGGATGCGAAACGTCGAAAAAGTAATAAAAAGTCGCATTTTGAACCCGTTCAAGCGTGTTTTTCTTTTAATGAGTGGTGTACGTGATAACTTAAAAAAGAATTACCGAAAGTTGGCCAGTTTAGAGCAGGAATTAGCCACCAGGTAGTCGCCGCTCAGGACTGCGATCTTGTTGCCAAACATCAGTTCGTCTAATTCTCTCGCCGTCAGCTGTCTTGAGTTTATGTTCACCAGACCCTTTTGAACTAAGTGGGAGGTGCAAATTAGCTCCGTTACCTTTACTCAAGGATTAGCGAATATAGCTTACCTCAAGTTGGCCAGCTCAGAGCAGGAATTGGCCAGCAGGTAGTCGCCGCTCAGGAGTGCGATCTTGTTTCCAAACATCATGTCGTCGGGTTCTCCCGCCGTCAGCTGTCGTGAGTTCATGTTCACCAGCCCCTTGTGGACTAAGTGGGAAGTGCGAATCATCTCTGTCACCTCGGCCAAAGCTCGTTGACTAAAACAATATTATTTTTTTTGGTGACAATAAAATGCGTAATTTTTTTTTTGGGTGTCATCAACTCGTAATCTTATCTAAGCTCGTAATACGAAAATACAATATTAAATTGGTTACTAGTAATGTTAGTGTGAACTATATAATAGAATTGATATGAGCAACGCACCGAGAGATGAGAAGAATGTAATAAAATGTGAGACTTAGGAACAGGCTACAATTCGAGTAAAAAAACCTGGTAAACACGTTGGTTTTTAAATGGAATTGGATTCGGCATTTTAATTCGATAAGGTTTTTGACGACCGATGGTGCAGCGAAAAGAAAAAAATAGATATTTTTAAGCTCTTATTGGAACATCCTCCTGGGGAAGCACTTCATTTCATCAGAATACATATATACTGATACATATATAATTATATTTATAAAGAAACACATATTAAAAATCCACGACCTGAGTACAAATGCTTTTATTCATCACACAAACATCTGCCCCCACCGGGATTCGAACCCGGGAACCTCTCGAGTAGGTGACACTTTGAAACCCGGCGTACAAAACACTCGACCGCGGAGATTGACAGTGCATACCTGTGCAAAACACCAGCCGCTTTATCCTGCTCCATGTCTGGGATCTCGGGGCTGTGCCCGGCCGCTTTTGATACGAGCAACACAATGAGACCCCATGCTTGCATATTATTCTTGCCATTATATATGAGATTTCTGGGGAAAAAAATAACCTTATTAACGCAATTAGTTACACATGCGTTCGGTTTAAAAGGATATGTCATATAAAAATTGCTTAAACAAGATTTGAAACTATGTCTAACTTTTTTACCCGACTGCGCAATGCAAGAGCGCGAAGCGCGACGCGCAGACAGGGTATAGTGTTTATTAACAGTCTATATATGTATGTTTGTTCCTTTGTGGCACACTAGAGACCAAACGCCTGGACCGATTTTGATGATTCATACATCAATCGATTCGTCTCAATCATGGGAGTGCTACTAAAGATATGATAGTAATCAAAATTCAATATGGAGAAATATAGGCGCCATATTGTGACAAAGAAAAAAAAAAGGTGACAAAATATGTTGAGTGGGGTATCATTGTCTAGATATAATCGAAAATCATGTTTAGGTTCCTGACTCCATTTTTCATTTTATATTATTGTTAAGGATCTACCTCGCTTTAAAGTTGTATATTAGCCACATGCGCTTTTAATTTCAATCTTACGTTTGTATGGATCTTTGTTACTCTTTCACCTAAAAAATAATGAATGGATTTTAATGAAACTTAACAGTTATATAGCTCATATATTATAATAACATATATAATAATTTATGTAGTTATTGAGTGAATTGGCCAATATCTAACAATAAGTGTCACATAAGACAGAAAAAAATCTCCCATCTGCGAGCCATTTTTGTCCTGCATTGCAAAAACAATAAAAGTTACATGAATGCAATGTAGAGTGAAAATGTATCTCTTAAATAGTACAACAAAAAAGTCCGTGACACCATATCTATTTTTAATATGTAAACCATTACCGCTAAAATAGTGAATCAGAACTAAAATATTATTTGATATCTATTTCCAAACTGCACATTTTGTATTAACAAATTATTTTTTATCAAAACAAATACTTTTATCGCTTTTGATATTTAAAGACGATAATATTTGCCTTTTATACTATGTCATTTTGATAAATATTTAAAAAGTTACAACGGTGACAAAATGATAGCGCGGTGTACTATGTATGAGTAAACTGCGGCAATACTAAGGCCCGTATTACAGAATGACAACTAAGTGTTAATCTTTATTTGAGTACAGTTGGAAAGGGATGTCGCTATGTGCTATATGTTGTGACCTCCCTTTCTAACAATGCTCAAGACTAGATTAATTACTGAGAATCTTTTTATAATACGCGCCTTAGAGAAGACATATAATTTAGGTGTTTATAAACGTAGATAAAACCTAGGCGAAAAAGAAAAAATAATGGGCTACTCGCAGTATCTGATCCTATACAAAATACAATAAAACTGTGATACAATTCCTTCTTATTAAATGATGAAAAATAAATTATCAAAATTCTCAGGTATTTATGATTATTAAATTTTAATGAAAAACTCAGAATTACATTGTTTTTAATTTTTTTAACGGTATTACTTAATGTTACAAAAATAGGGTTACTTAATATAATGACAAATAACCCATTTTTCGCTAGTAGGTACATACTTATTGGAATCCCTGTATTTATTAATCAGCTCCCGATAATATTGGTTTTGTAATTATAAACGCTAATTCTGCAAAATTCAAAGTAAATAATATAGAGTTTTATAGGTAAATCACCCCTTCGAAGTGTAGGGTGATGACCCTACGCCTATAAGTATTGCGATGTTGTAGCTTAGAACCAAGTTCCCATCTACTTCTATAGGGGAATTCATTATAATCGATTTAGCTATTAGGGCATGGAAGCGCAACAAACAAACTCACTTTTGCATCTATAATATAGGCTGACTGTATATTATACTTACAAGTGATCCACCCCGGCATTGTATGAGCGAAACTGTCACTCGGACAAAATGTATATAAATAAAGAAAAATGTAATAATAAATAATGTAGCTACCTTATGATGAATTAATATTTGAAACCGGTTCAGTAGTTTGACTGATTATTTGTTACAAACATACAAATCTTGCCTCTTTATAATATTAGTATAGATAGTTAGGATAATAGTATTTAATTGATGAAAACGATTTAAAAATAAAGTAATTACCTAATAGGTTTATTTGATTATATTTGTAAAATTTACTTAGCATTTGTGCTTAACAGTGATACGTTATTTCTTTATACAAAAAGAATATTTGGAAAATAATTGCCATGATTGCACTATTTTCAATACCTTCTAGGCTGGTAGCAGCACGCTTGATAGGTGGAAGTACTCTTCATTCGAGCTTTACACTACCAATAAAAAAGGGTCGATCACAAAGTCTACTTTAACAGTCGGAACCCATTAGATATTCAAGAATACATAATATTTTGCAATAATGGGTCCCGACTGTTAAAGTAGCTTTGTTCCTTATTAACAGAATTATAGACTACTGGACTTGTTATTTTCTTTTCAGTTTTTATTTGAAGTACAATTAAGCAGGCGGGTTTTTTGATTTTTTAAATTGATTGTAGGAGGACCGTAACTCCCTTACTTATAAACGAAGACTACACTTGGATTAGTTTATCCATGTTTTGTCTCTGTTTCACATCACATCACCAGCCTTTTAATGTCCCCACTGCTGGGGCACAGGCCTTCCTAATCGATGGAATAGGGAGATTGGGCCATGACCCACGGTTACTAAGGCCGTATACAGAAAGAAAGCCGAAAGCCGATCGGCGCTTATCGGCGCCGATCCTACCTACATAAAAAAAAAAAAAACATAAAGGAAGCCGATTAAAGCAGATCAAGCAAAATGTCGGACTCATCGGACGATGATTTGGTTTTGTTAGAAAATGTTTATTTAAAAATGCGAAAAACAGCTATAAATAGAGAAAGGAAACGTTTCGGAGAATACCATCATTTATTTGTAAAAAAAAAAAATTTGATGAACAAAGATTTTATACATATACAAGAATGATTCAAGAAACATTTTATTACATTTTGGATTTAGTGAAAAACCGTTTGATGAAAAATTGGGGCAATTGGCATAAACAACCAATCCTTCCAGAAGAAAGATTTGTTGTCACCATTCGGTAAGTACGAAACAAATAATTTTAGCGCTTAGTTAATAAAAGATAAAGTTATTAGATTTATCAAATGATTATAACTTAGATTGATTTAATCTAAGGAAAATAATTCAAATACAAATTATTTATTATTCGGACCAGCGCGTGTCGGTGCTTATCGGTCCATAGAAAAAGGATCAGCGCCAATAGGCGCCGATAAGCGCCGATCGGCGCTGATCGGCGCCGATCGGCTTTCGGCTTTCTTTCTGTATACGGCCTAAAGCGGCTGAAGCTGAAGCGCGCGACAGCAGCCGACTAAGGTAAGGGAGAGAGGGGTGGGGAATCGCGCGAGTGACGTGTGGCGGCGTTTTGTATCGGCGCATTAAGTGGCCGGTACGGACCACAAGAAGCGAGCAAAGACGATTTGTAGCGTGTGGCGGCCACCGGCGTACCGTTTTTGGCGAGTCCATATAAAATGTATGAAAACTGCAAGAAGTTCTGTGGTTGTGGTCGGTGGCCCCTGTGCAACGACAGTAACGGCTTAACGTGCCTTCAGAAGGATTGAATAATAATTTCAGTGACATAAACAAAACACGGCGTAACTAGTTTAAGCTTATTCCTTGTTTATTAAAAAGGGGGTAAAGGTTTAAAATACCTATATAATTTTTAGTGTTCCGTACTTGGAAAGGAAAAACGGAACCCTTATAGGCAGTGCCGTAAATAGTCTTTTCTGCGCCCTATGCGAGCTTCTATAATTGCGCCTTTGTTTTTTTTTTGATATTATACACACATCAAAAGTGTCTAGGGATCAACATATATTTTTGCAATAACTTTTCTCCTGATTGATATTAATTAAAATTTTCTTTAAGGATTCATCAAATAAAGTGTTTTCGTTTGTCACAGTAACGATAAACCAAGTCACCTTTGCATTAATAAAGAAATTTGCCATTTTCCTAATAAAGGGATTTTTGACATTTGAACCACTAACACAAAAGTTCGAAAAAAAGACTGAAATAACAGTTTTCTCTAAAATTTTATAGGGTAACTTAAACAATTAATAATCCGTATTTCTACCGCGAACACTAACAACACAAGAACATCGGTTTGGCATACTCAAAATGAGTTCATCCAAATCACGCTGTGGAATGGCCGCCCATGTTCGTTGCAACAACAAAAAAAGGTCTTCTTGCGACTGGATACCCTCCATATTCGGCAGAGCTCTTCTCTGTAGCATATCCCATGCATGCTCAATCGGGTTCAAGTCTGGCGACTGAGCAGGCCAGGGCAGGACATTGATGTTAGCTGCGGCGAGAGTCTGTCTTACAACTCTTGCGGTGTGCGGTCGTGCATTATCATGCATTACCTGAAATAAGGGACCGATTTGCACTTGTAGAGGAACGATGACGTCTGATACAATCGTCTCAGCATAAATTTGAGCGTTGAGGTTGCCTCTGATCCAAATCAACTCAGTTCTTCCGCCGATCCAAATACCCGCCCATACCATGATGGTTCCACCACTATAAGGATGGACTTCCTGGCAGGATTTTAATCGCTGTTGGCGTCCAGGGGTTCTCCAGTGTCGTATACGTCTTGTATCCGGTCAAATACCAAAACGAGACTCATCAGAAAAGCACACGAAACGCCATTGTTCTTCTGCCCAATTTCTGTGTTCAAGAGCCCATTGATATCGAATCCTACGATTGTGCATTGCTATAGGTGGTACCCGTAGCGGTCTTCGGGAATGAAGGTTCACTTCATGCAAGCGGTTTCTGACTGTTTGGTCGCTAATTAAGTTCCCTGAAGAGTGATGAAGCCTCACGGCTAACATCATGGCGGTTATTGTTGGAGCTCTTCGAGTTAAGATTTGAATGTATCGGTCTTGTCTCCGTGTGGTGCAGCGATACCGTCCTCCATGGCGCTCAGCCACGGTACCAGTGCTTCGGTATCGTGTCCAAAGTCGACTGACAACACTCTGACTTGTATTCAGAGCTAAAGCCACAGTACGTTGCCGGGAACCAGCTTCTATCATTCCCACGGCTCTGAGCATTTCTTCCCTGCTTAAATGACGTCGCCGCTCCATAATAACGTTGGTTTTAATCAGTAGTAGGGAAACAGTAGCACTAATAATGTCTTCAATGCGTTGTATGTTTTTATAGGGAAAATATTGACAGCTGATTTTCATCTTTTACTCGAATTTGATTCACAGTTCCTGATTCAAATTATGAAATGCACCAAAAAGGATCCATATAAATTTATAAAATCATAAATTTATTACAAAGCCACATCTCAATCTCAAGAAATCCGCATAAAAATGCTTGATCCCTAGACACTTTTGATGTGTGTAGGTACCCTTTTTTTTACGCAGGTAAAACCTCTATTTACAGACGTTGGCGCCCTTAAGGGGCACACCAACGAACGGACCTCACACCTAGCCTCTCGCAAGTCTCACGGGTGCGAAACGGATAAGCCGTTAAGCAGTCCGCGCCATACTATCCGCTAAAAACATCCTGCAAATACCCTCTACGCTGTTTAAGTGCGGAACCGCGAGATTCCCGTTAAGGGACTTCACCGCGTTTCCGCACCCAAAAGTCCGGCCTATCCGGGGCTACACGGCAGGAATCACCCGGGTATTTTGGGAGATCCCGCAGACGTGCGCAGGACTGCCCGCGCTAGGAGCTAAGTGCGCGGCTTACTGCCCACCTCACCGCTCCCCATCCAAATATTATAGGTACCCTAGCAGAAATGCTGTGTCTCTGCCGCTTAGTATGCGCGATGTTTTTTCTAATTCGACGTAAGACGAAGACGTTAAGACGTTTTGGATGATACTGGTATGTAGGTACGTCTATGTTGGAATCGAGTTGTTGTGTTGGGGTCGCAGTGGGAACTTATCAGGAGCAGACCGAAAAATAATAATCCTGCCTGCGGTCTGGCCATTTAATCCTTGCGCCCCCCAGAGTCTACGCCCTGTGCCTGGGCACCGGTGGCACCGCTCTATTTACGGCACTGCTTATAGGATCACTTTGTTGTCCGTTCGTCCGTCAGTCAAGCCCCTTTTTCTAAGGAACGCGTAAGCGCGCGAACGCGAAAAGGAAGTATAATTCTGAAATTGTTTCATGACATATATATATTATTATATATTACAGGTTTGTACGGAACCCTCGGTACGCGAGTCCGACTCGCCCTTGGCCGGTCTTTTTTGATGTTTTTTAATAGCCACGTATAGATTTGAATTTTCGATATGTAGTCTCAGTACCATACTATCATCGATTGCTCAATACTTATACAATCCAGACACAAACTAATACTGGGAAAATAAATAAAGAAACTGGGCCAATGCGTGTCGATCCACGCGCAATGTAGGGGCCCATAGTGGCCCTTCACAAATTGCAAACTTTGTTGTTACCTATCTGATATTATGCATTCCAAAATTCATTTTTCTAGTATCTACTATTAATCTCTGAATTTTTTTTTAAATGTGTATGCTGTTGGTCGCAGATGACCTTTACGGCTTGATGACGGCGAGATCCTAAGGGGACCTCAATCCGAGAATTGGCGAGTGCCTCTAGAGGTATTCCAGGCGGATGGCGTCTCCCCATGGGGAGAGTCTTCTCTTCATCTGGAGCCTCTAGACCACTCGAACCTGAGGGGGTCGGCTCAACTAGAGGGCGTCTCTGAAACTCGGACCTCGGCTCTAGTTAGCCGTTTTCGTGGGGTCTCCGAAATTAGCTGCGGACGGACGTAAAGTCGACAGAGCTACATTAAAAGGGTTCCTTGCTAATTGGCTTGGAACCCTAAAAACTGTAAAACATATCTAGCCACAAAGAAGACAAAGGAAGTTTTCCTGCTTAAAAAACCATCTGATTGCTGACTGTTAGCTTTTTTTCTTAATTGAAATGTCAGTACCCTCAGGATAAAAATAGATACGTAATTCATCGTGATACATTTGTTTTATGTGCTTTTATAAGTACCTTAAGTTCAAGGTCCATCTTTAGATTTCTAGCAATAAACAGACTGGTGTTATTAATAGCAACATTAGGTAATGAAGCGTTGCAATACAACACGAAATATTGGTTGCATGACTAAGTTACAAACTTAATGAATATGCCCTTTAAAATTGGTGCTACATAGCAAATAGAAAAAATATTGTTCATACTTGGCAGTTTTCAATAAAGGATGGTTGCTGCCAACCAATTTCCGGAGATGAAGTGCGACGTTAGCAATCTCATCGCTTAAAACCCATCGGAGGCTCAGAAAGGACGTTGGATAGCCGACAATCTTCTCGGCTTCACTCACTGCTCTGTTCCAATCTGGCTTAGTGTTATGCTGTGTAACATTCCTGCGCTGCGTACTACACGCACTCGTTACTTCACCACAAGGTCTGAAAAGTTTCGTCACCGCTGAACTTGATGCAAATGCTTTCACCACATCACACCTCACAACACTCCTCAATCTGCTCAAACTCATTTTTCAACGAATTTATAGCAAAAAAACGCAAATTATTTCCTTAATGCACTGCACTAAACAATTTTTGCGCAATATAAATAATATTTACAATATTTTTTATTTGCACCTAATATTTCTTCGTTTGATTCACTCCCAGATATTTTTTCAATGTGGAATTGATTAATTTGTTCACTTCAAGACATTTGTAAATATTAACCACCAGAACTTTAGGAAACTTTTGTTTTGCCGCTTAAAATTTAACTGTTCGTTGTCTTCGGTAGAAGGTTGAATACTCTATGAACGGTGACGGATGTCGTCTGTCTACTCACTTCCATAGACTACAGAACGAACAGTCTATGCCAGAAGCAAAGCAAAAGCAACCATCTGTCATCCATCTTCGACTAGTGTTGTGCGCAGCTCTGCAGAATAGGGCCTTTTTTGAACACAATTACATTTAATGTAATCGCATAAATGTAAATATTCATAATATTAATTTTTGATAGTGCACAGAAAATCATTTACCTACCTTTATAAATTGAAACTTATTACACCGCCACGAGTTATTAGTTCATGTCGCATTACATCTTTAATTGCTATTCAACAATTTGACCTTATCAAGCATCTGTGGCTCAATGGTAGAAAGCACGTCTGCTACGTGGGCGGCCTAGGTTCGATTCCCAGCCTAAGAAGGACTTTTTTGACGTGATTACTTCTTATAAATAGATGAACACCGACTGTACGCATGAAAAAGTGTGACGTTCACGTGATGTGACGTCATGTCAAGTTGGTTCAGCTATCCATGGTGTATGAGGTGAAATAGAGGGTTGCCGTTGAAGATGGACGTTGAAGTAACAACGGCTGCTACTAACTATTTGCTCAGGATATAAATTAATTATCGGATTGTGCATCAAATAAGTACAAGTTCAACTCGCGTGGAAAGTGTTCCGGTTGTAATAATTAAACCTAATCCAAATTTGTTTGATGAAACTGAAAAAATATTGCTTGAGTGTCGTGGAAAAAAGTTAAAAAATATTTATATACTACCCACCAATTAGCACTAGGAACGCGTCAAATCTCCCTTTTCTATAAAATAAAATAATCCTACTGACCAATCCGCATTGGACCTAGTGTGGAATGTGCGGTTAGTAACTTCATTCTTATAAAATTTAATGATGATAGATTTAGTACTTTCATCGATTATAAATGAACTCGATTCTTTTTCCCATTACTATCTTCACAGTTTCTCTACAGCTAACGCCACCTATCGAGCACTGCAAATACTTTATAATAAACCACTGAATTCATTCACTAGCATGCTACTTCATTCAATCTCTCTTTTAAATTCATTCATTGCCAATTGCGAATTTGCCATTCACTCAGTCAGTCAATCGCGCTCCGTTCGTGTTTGTGGTTGTCTCTTCTGTTCTGTCGCTGAATAGAAACTACAAATTACCGGTTTCTGTGCACTCTAAAATTATAAGAAATTTGACTGTATATCACTTTTGGACGAACTGCCTGTGAAAGTGCAAACTTTACAAGTAGTTGTGTTAAGTAAACGAGTTTTATAAATTCATCGAACTCAATCTGAGGTATGATTTTTTTCTCCTAAAGTATCTGAAAATATTTTAGTTCTTCAATACATTCTGTCCACGTATTTTACGCAGCACGTGGAATATGCATTGCCAAATGTATACGTGGACTTGCACGGCTAGACAGCCACTGTCAAACTAATCTTCCCCGAAAAGTTGTCAATTTTAGCAACAAAGAATCCGGTCATATTCCATTAAAAATATATCATATAAGGCAAAGTAAAATGTTGCATTTGTTTTACTAATCGGAATCTAATAGGCGAATTAAGTGAGAATCTTTTAAAAAGGATTTTATTATTTATAATAAAATTACGAACATTAGGTTTTTTACCACATTTCTTTTTACTTACAGCGTTCTATCTTATTTTAATAAAAATATATATAATGGCTTTTAATATCTAAGACGCCTCTTCATTTCCTACATTGCGATCCTGTTTCACACCTTAATTATTATTAACATAAACATTAGGTACTTAGCAAAAACTAAAATAGTTGTTATTTATGTTATAGCCATCAGAAATTGATATTTTCCTGCACTTAGTCATAAACTCGTGTGGCAGATAATTGTATATCTATTAATTAAACATAAAGCACGATCTGATTACTTTTATATGATAGAGATCAGAGATTCCCAATCAAGGATACTGTCTTGAATTAGTTTAAGATGGATAGACTGCCACTGTCGCTATTACTTTTGCATCATTACCATCATCATCTTTAACTTGACAAATCAGGTGTAGATCTACTCGAGACATCACACTTTCACAGTTCATTGAGATTAAAACTCCCAACTCACTCTTGGCCAAATTTTGGTTGGCTGTAATTTTTAGTTCATGAGATGTGGCTAAAGCAGTGAGATTTATAATAATAATGTTTTTGGAAAGGCCTGTGCCCCAGCAACAAGGAGATTGATAGGCTGATGATGATGTTGATGATAATAATGTTTCAAATTGTTGCTTTTATGAATCTCTGTCAACCTGATGAGAGATTTGACATCCTATATATCAAACAAGTTGCGCAAAAGAATAAAATGTAGCTACTGCTTCACCTGAAGCTAGTGTGTTAACTCTCCATAATATCAAATCAATTAAACAAGTTCAACCTAGCGTTAGTTGACTAAGTGTAGCTGCAACTATAAAATATTTCATAAGGCATTTAAATGCATCTAAAAAATTACATTATGTGCAGATTGAATGATCCTTAGCCAGTTAGACAGACCTGGGCAAAGGGTTTAAAAAATAAATGTTTTATTTATATGCATTTTAATATAAATATCAACATACATTATCCTTGCCCAGACACAGAATGTAGATGTGTGTGTACATATGTGTGCATTGCATAAACAATACAATATGAAGAAGTGCTGCATAGCAAATAAGAAGTCATTTTTACTGCAAATTTATTTTGACAATAAATCGAGAAATATATCTACCTCTAGTCTTCTAGCCTTACTTTCTGGAAGCTATATTATATGAATCTAGTAGACAATAAACAAATACAGCAGATTATGTATGTTGTACATAATATTTTTTTAACCTTAGCTATGTATAAGATTTCAGAGAAGCCTTATTTTGTACATTTTATCTTCCAAAAGGATAAAAGAAAATAAAAAATAGTTCAAATTAATCCAGCATCTCATAACTAATGATAAATCAGAAGCTTTTTCATTAATGTGTCTTTTTATTTTGTTCAACTATATTTCATATAAATCTTGCACGTGTCTTATCTCATACTAATCATGCCTAGTATTTATTTAAAACATTCTTATAAAGTCTCCTGGTACTGAAATTACATATTAATTCACAATCACAGTATTCGAAATAACACGCCATTATGATTACTATATTTCCAGCTTTCATCTGCTTTACAATTCCAATTTAGACTGTCACTGTTTAATTAAAACAAGGGCCCAGAGTTAATCCTTGTAGCACTCCCAAATGAACAAATTTAATTAACCTTGTTGACAAAGACATGCGGCTTTGCCAATTTTGGAATGTATAACTACATATATGCTATTCGATTTTTTACACACCTGTTAAAACAATAATTTGAAGATTTGGTTTTAAGTGGCATGGCTGGTGTTATGAGCATATGCATATCATTAATCATGAAAATTATTTTATTTAAAATGATACAATGATGATAACATATTAGTTTTCCAATTGGTTAAATTCTATAGTGATATTTATTTAGTATCCAACTAATAGAGGTCATCGACATGTACACCTTCCCAAAAGTCACCCAAAACAAGTTGTTTTTTTGCTTGCATCATCATTATTATAATTTTTAAAATTCTCATTTCTTCACGGTATATGGCTTCAATAATATAATTAAATTACAGAAGATAGGGAGTTGATCCAATTTATGAGTGTCAATAATATTTGGAAGTTGAGAATAATTTCAAGTACAATACTACAAAATATATGAAGTTAACTATTTTTATAAAAATAAATACATGTTTTCAAGTCTTCATACTTCCAAAGCACCCTAATTATTATCACCCGATTACTAATGTCCCCACTTCTAGGGCAGACAGAAGCCTTCTCTACCGACAGACAAAATAGGACAATGAGTCTCTAGACTAGACATTACCCAAGCGATTCCATTGCCGATTGGTGGGGTACTAACGGCAACAACGCAACTGGGACCATAGGCATAATGTGCCTTCTAGGGCAAGGTGGCGCTCCAGATATAAATTTTAGGTCTCACATCCCATCCTAACCAAGCATTGCGAAATAGCAGAACTTCGACGATTGCAAACCGAACTTGCGACCGACCACTGCGCCATTGAACTCGCAGATATCAATTGAGCTCCTCTAGCACACTACGAAATGCTAATACTTACGTTATCTTGGAAAGTTTTATAGTGATACAAACTCGTGACGTTTTCGCATCATTTCTTGTCAAAAGTCAAGTGACTCAATCTCAATTCGCTCGCTAATTATGTGAAAAGTTCAAGTAACTTAATGGAATTTTATTAAAAAAATGTAATTTTAAATGTTTTTATTCAACAAAATAGATTTCATTATCTGTCGCGGGTCGACATTTTTTTTCGCAATTCGTATTTTTAACTTATCTACGAATCAACTTAGATTTAATCAAAAAGGCTATTTTTTTTGTTATCTTAGCGAATTAATCAAATCTCATATTAGACATTTGTGGTTTTGAAAGATAATGCGGCCAATTTTTGTTTATGTTCATAAATGGTTGTCTTTACATTCATGAATCATTCATTGGCTTTAAACTTATTATGTATTGAAATCTATCACACATACGGTTCTCCCTATATACCTACGTTACAAACAAATATTTGTGTCCATGACATGACATAGAAAGCACTATTTTGAGTAATCGAGACTTTCATTAATGTATTGTATGTAGGTAGGTAAGCAACTGTGTGTTGTGTCGTGTTTACCAAAAATTATCAGTTTAGTATGTAAAATGGAATAAGAACATTCACACAGCATACTTACTGATATAAGAGGTCAGATTCAACACGCCGGCAACTTGTGCAGAGGATAATCCTAATAGTAAATAAAAAGAAATCTTTAAAGTAAACTGTGTCGTATTCAATTCGATGAGATCTTGCCTTGACCTTGTTCAGGTGTTGAAGAAGATTCGTCGTTCAATGTCATTACTATTAAGTGTCTTACATGGATGATGTTTAATGCTGCTAAAAGAGAATAAGTGTGAGTTGCACCAAAGACCCTGTTAAAGTTAAATGTTACTATAACTGGCCTTGCTTGGACCGCTATTGTCCCTGTCAAATTATGACCCCATTTTGACTATCGTCTTATGGTGCAACCCTTTTTTTACCTGACCTATATTTTAATCGAAAAGTATAAGTTATTTGAAGTTGGTGCAACTCACGCTTAATGATTTAACTTCACGAGGATGTCCTATAAAAGCTTACAGCGTAATATGTGACATCTGTTATTTATAGGATTGTTACCATGTACCTTGTTTATAGCGAGTTTCCGATTTTTTGGCACTGTTGCAAGCGCCACGATCGCGGAGTTACTGTAAATCCCGCAAATAACATAAATTTACTTTAATGCTTCTGATCATGAAAATTTAAAACAAGATAATGTGACATCTGGTTGATTTGACTTTGTATTCTAGAGAAACTGCGTGTGATGATAGTAGACAAGACTCTATCTTGTTATTAATGTAGAATCTGTTTCTGCAGGTATGGAGTGGGAAGGGCCGCCCAAGCAAGGCTTGTACGACCCTCAGAACGAGCACGAAGCTTGCGGTGTTGGTTTTGTTGTTGCTATCGACGGGAAGCGCACTCATAAAGTAAGTTCCTACCCTAAATAAGCCAAGTACAAGTCTGATTCTAACACGAACAATGTACAAACAAAGCATGAAACGCCGGAAAAAAACTAATGCGATTCATTAATGAACCTCAGGCAAAAAGACAATGGAGGCTTTATTTATGTTAAAATGCTGGCAAAGAAACATATGACCCAACCCCCTATCCCGTGTTGTGCTGGAACCTTACACATCGATAGAAACACCATTAAAAGGTAGAGTTTCTGTAAGGCGGAGGTTACTTCCTCAGACGGGCGCTCCAATTCGAACGGAAAATCCGCTATGCCCTATCTCTTTTAGCTCTCTGTCACCCATGTTATTGTACAAAACCCTATAAAGAGACCGTCTTTCAATTTATTTCATTACTAGTTGATTAGAATTAACTAATTAATCCTGCTCGAAGGACCGAAATTATATATTACAAAATTCAACCTATTTTGGTATGTTGATTTAAGTATAGTAAGCACTGCCAAAATAAGATTGCTTATTTTGGCAGTGCTTACAATTTGGCAGAAGGCTGCGATTTGCACCCTTTTCCAGAAGGCTTCATGTCTCTAAGCCAAATATATTTTTATAGTTCTGGCCGCATTTCAAAAATTCTTTTGGTTACTTATCAACATTTATGAGCTTTGCTTTTATGTAATTGCCAATCTCAATTCTACATACAAATGCTGGAGATTCTACATAGAATAAAATGTGCCCATTTGTATAAAATTTATATATATTCCCCCGCCTTTCAAAAACATTTTGTTTCCAATCCACCGTAGTATAAATTCAACCCAATGTTCAACACTTAAAGATTTACTCCCTCGTTTAGATCGTCCGCGATGCAGAGACTCTCGCCAAGCGCATGGAGCACCGAGGCGCGTGCGCATGCGACAATGACACAGGCGATGGTGCAGGCGTGTTGACCGCCATCCCCCATCAGTTCTACTGCGCTCAACTCAGGTACGTACACTACACTAATTATTACCTTCTACGTGACGTCACTAGACAAAGACCTGAAAAAAAAAGAGTGGTGTTAGATTGATTCTATATAGAACCAGGCTAGCATTCCAATTTTTCTATAGAAGATCTTCCAAATTTAGTTTTGGGCTTCCCTTTTTTTGTCGTTATTTTTGGCCACAATATTTGTGGTGATAATGCATCTCACCCTATCCATCATTATTATAATAGAATTGTTAAAAATCTCATATAAAAGTTAGTTTTTTTTAAACAAAGTTCGGGCCCCGAGTAAAAATCAAAAGCTAAAGTCTTTACATCAAACACAATACATACATCATACGGATAAGCGACTCGATGTAAGTAATTTAATGAGGTTGTTCTCTGTATATCGTATGAAACAAGATCGTATCCTCTTAAATTATAGCCTTTATATAGAATAGCCTCACACTAGTTTTGTTACGTTATGGACACTCGTTATTGACGCTAATAGGCGATGAAGTCGCGTGCTCATTACCTTCTCATTAGCATTGTAGTATCACATTTTCTGCTGGGTTATTTGTATTGGATAAAGAAGCGGAATGAGATTACGTAATATTCTATGTTTAATTTACTATTTAAATTTTGCACTAAGAAAGAACTAAGTTCGGTATTTTGCCTTATCTCATAAATAAACATAAACATTGCAAAGCAAATTAAAAGTGTATGAATGAATGAAACATGACTTCTGTCCTTTAACCAGCGATTAGTTGCGGCTGAAATTTCCCGTCTGCAATATGATAAACTCAATTTTTCTATTTTTCACATTTTATTTTCTTATATCGATATTAGTATTATTGAATCGCTTAGAAGATGCTCACATGGTAGGAAAAATAGGAAAACTTATATGATAAGTCTCGTTTCCCTATCTTCAATGTTATTATATGAATGTCAGTCGATTCTTTCATCGCGAGAGAAATGTTTTCGTCGATTTACTCGGAAATGCCTCAAACATAAATTGGTTTTTCCATGACGGAATGCTCGTAACTTTAGAAGAAGCTAAGGACTTCTGAAATTGCTTTCGTACTTATATTAAATGATAGCTGTTTTACGTATCAGTCGATAAGGAAAATATTGGTAAAAGAAAGGTTTTACAAAAAATAACATAATCAAATTCAGGAATTCGTAATATCAATTTTAACTAAACGATTCCCATGGCCAACTCAAAAAAATATTAATGTAAAATTCAGCTTTTAGCAATTTTATTATGCTCGGAGTTAAATGAGAACAGAAAATAGGTGATAAAATTTTCCTACGCAGCTAGAGAAAGTCTATCAATAGACAATGCTGAACAACAACTCACTCACCGTACCAATGGCAAATGTGACCTCGTTGTGGTTTTTTTTTATTATAATAAGGTAAATATATAGCGCACTTAGTCATTTTTACAAGCTTTTATTTAACTTGCAATGTATGTTTGTTCGGGTGGAATCTTACAACTCAATTTTAAGGCGCGTGCCCTCAACCGTTTGAGCTGAAATTTTGTATGCACGTGCAGTTTGGATGACAATGCATGATTAACAGTGTGACGTCATTCTAAATCCAACATGGCGGCATACCCAAAATGGAGGACCAATCATTTTTAATGCATTCCTACAATATGGGTATCAAATTAAAAGGCTTGCTGAGAGTAACGCGAAAAAAATGTCGACGTCACTCTTAATCCAATATGGCGGACTTCTAAAACTTGAAAATCAATTTTTAACAGATATCTTTAACTAATTTAGTTGAAATTCTTTATATACGTTCAGTTTGGATGACAATGCATAGTTAATTGTGTGACGTCATTCTAAATCCAAGATGGCGGATAATTTTCTTTTATTCGTTCCTACAATATGGGTATCAAATGAAAAGGCTTGCTGAGAATATAAATGTGACGTGAGAAATAAGAATGTGACGTCACTCTTAATCCAATATGGCAGACTACTAAAACTCAAATATTAATTTTGAAACAGATATATTTAAGCATTTTTTTTCTTTTTAGCGCATTTAAATAAAAGCTATAAACATGTTTATAAAAAGTTTTTTTACCTTAATTTTTTAATAAGTACCTTCCTATCTCGTCGTAATGAGCTTTTGTTTCTTTGCCATAACCACGCAAGTATGCCTAAATTTACACGAAAGTCTCTTATCCAAAGGTTTTATCAGATGGTTATAAAATTGAATGTCTGATTGATAGCGTGTCTGCTCAAGTCTGCTACATTTAAGTCAAACACGGAATCTACGGTAATGCGAAAGTCTCGGTCTAGTTGGCATTCTGCCAGATCAAAACACAATCGCAACCCTACACTTGGCAGAGCGCCAGACCCGCTGTGCCGGTGCCGAAAATCGATGTAACGACCGAAAACTGCGGGTCTCGCAACTGGGTGTATGGGTTTTATTTTAGAGGTATTATATTTTTAACAGCACTTTAACTTTATTGTTGAAAACCTTTAAAATAAACAAAACACGGAAGAAATAAGCTATCCCGTGAAATTAACGCAATGTCCGTTTTATTTTAAAAGATATATGTTAAAATCTGTTCCAAATATTGTTACAAATTCCATATAGGAATTTTGTTTTTTAACCTTTCTCTTTTACTGGATTGAGTCGCATAGTGATTTTGTGTAAGTTTTACATTAAAAGCAACTCGATCGAGTTGTAAGTAAACTAAGAAGTAATAAGGTTTCTGCCCTCTCAGTAGTCCAATTATCCAGTCTTAAAATTACACCTTGTCAAGGTTTAGAAGGTTAATCGTGCACATAAATACTCGTCTGATTCCCCTTGCTCAAATCACTGAAATAAATTTGCAAAGTATATTGGAATGCAAAAAATACTAGTATAGTAACTTAACATAAGCTACCTACTTCATTAAATAAAAATCTCGTATCACATTGCTTGTGATCGTACTCCTCCGAAACGGCTTCACCGATTGGAGATATAATTTTTTGCGTAAGTGTAAAATAAAAACAAATTTGATCAAAAAAATAATTTCAGAGGTGCTGTAAAATACTCCTAGGTGATAAGGTTGGCCCCTCGCCTTCAACCTGTTTTCGGACCTACCATACATATTTGTATTTGGTAACCAAAAACAAATCAAATACATATTTGCATTTAGGGAACAACTACATATTTGTATTTGGTAGGTCAGAGAATAGGTCAAAGGCATGGAGGGGCTACCCTTATCACCTAGGAGTATTTATTTTCTGATTAAAATTTTCTTTATATTCTTATGATTTGACATCAAGAAATTACTTATAAACCCTAAATTTTCACCCTTCTACAAAAAACTCCCCATTTTCATGGCGGTTCTAAGTTCCCTGGATCAGCTAGTTTTTATATAACGCATACATTATACAAATAAATTCGCACATAATGACTGGTAGAAATCAATGTACTTGACAGAAGGACTAAAAAAGGTCAAATTTGGGCCAATAGGCGACCACAAATTTGTCATGCAACTAATTAATATTATGGTTAGAAGTTTAGATAAATTAAGGTCAAATTGTCAATCGGCTACAAAAGGGAAAAATCTAGTTATCATGAATCCTATTGCTTGTTAACTTGGTTCTATTCAATTAAAACCAATTGCTAATTAACGATTTAGTCTCAATGTCAACATAAAGTAGAATGACGATGAGATTCTACTAAGTAATGAATTAAGACATAAAGTACTATCAAATAACAATAAAAAAGCAAATTGCATAATAAATGTGTGTTATGATGTTGCAATTCATACAATTGATAAATAGTCTAAGCGAGGTAAGTACATAAGTATACAAAATACATGCAAAATAATTCTGATGCACCTTTACAAAAAAATATGACGCAAAATAATGATATTGCAGAAGATAATAATTATGTTTGATATACTTCCGCTGGGAAGGCCTGTGCCCCAGCAGTGGAGACTAATAGGCTGATGATGATGATGATACTTCCGCTATTATTTGTTTATAATACCCGTGATTTTATTCACATTAGATAGAGATTCACCGGCCGGTGTGAAGTGGGAATCACTGAATACTAGTACTACGCAGTTAATTATATAATGTAATTTTCGATAGATAACAAAACTTTGTTTCTTGTTGTGTATTCATTTTATTGATAATCTTATCTGTGTTTTTTTTAACCACGTGTTAAAAGAGTGCAGCTCAGTGAGAAGTCTGAATGGTCTTTGACTGTGTCTCAAATCATGAAACGTAGTACGATCGAAGTCCAATTATCTAGTCTTAATATTTCACCTTGTGGGGATGTGATGGACTCAGCGCGTTCACTTGATTATAAACATACACGCCTAGATAGAGCAATCCAAATAAACCACGCAAAGAAAACGGCTCATTTTATGCGCTATATGTGCGTGATTCTAATGTCAGATTGTTAGAAAGCAGTCGATGTGTGCGTGTGTAGCGACGAGCTTATCTACCATTTGTAGTAGATATTTTTTAGGCCGCTTCCGTGCAGTTAATATGGTATCGAGGCGAGTATATTATCAAAGATCGCTCACTCTTAATCATTTTATAAGGCGTTACGATTATGTTTTACGATCAATCATAAGTCTTGGATATGTTATTCTTTGACTGAAAAGTAAAGTAAACTTTTTTCCTTATTCGGAGTTGCTTCAAACTTAAGTTAAATACGTTTTTAATCAAGTAACTTGTAAATCGTAGGATACTTATTAAGGCAGACAGCTAGTTGATTGCTTATTATAACTTTACTGTCTAATTGAAACCAGATGCGAGAGACATCCACTTAAAAAAGTTTGATAAACCAAACAACGTCTAATTTTAATTATATGAGCATCGTGTCCTTCATGAAAATTACGTAGCTTAAAATAGTTCTTATTCTAAGGTATGTGGAATGTAGATAATGTGTATCCCACCAAAAATATTTTCATGTAAAATGTTGCATTGCCAAGACCTAGACCATATCACTCGCAATGTCAAAAAGTTATTAGATGTCATGTAGATACAAGCTTCTGACTCTACACTACAACATAACTTTACAAGGTCTAACTTCACACCTTAGTCAAAATAGCTTGGCCATTTCGCTTCATTCACATGGGCTTAAGGTGAAAAATGTATCCACCGTTCATTCATACTTTTCTGTTATACAATAATTCTTGTTGTAACGAAGTGGCCAAGCCACATACGACACTACTGTGCTCCAGATTTACTTCCATGAAGCTAACTACGTTATAACGCAGCTAACATACTGCGTAACCGAGTATTTGCACTCGCTCGTCTAGTCTAGTCTTATACCGACGTCATAAATTTGTGTTCATTAAATCCTGAATGGGACCGTGATTCAAGGATTCGCAATTGGATCAATGGCCAGTCGTTACTCGGGCGGTACAACACGGGGGGTACACTCATGAGTGTCACATGCAGACATACACCCGTGACTGTGTTATATGTATTGTATAACTTACTATGTAATAGGCTGTTTCGAACAGTGTGATCAAATTGAAATTCGAAAATTCATATTCTTCATGCCAATTGACGACTCATTTCGATAAAAATTTCCCACCGCATAATATACTACTCTGTAAAAAGTATCGGGATCAATAAAAAGACCCTGAAAGTACTCATTTACCGCGCAAAATTAGAGCGGAATCTGTCATTTAATTTGTTAAAAACTGCACTTCTTCTTGGTCATAGTTTTGAGTCCTCGATGATTTTTACAATGGAAAATATTGTTCAACAAAGGCTGTCCCTTAAATTTTGTGTTTCAAATGAGATTTCATGTGGTGAATCGCTAAAAATGTTGCCAAAAACTTAAGGCGAATCGTGCATATAAAAAACGAGGCCATATGAATGGTATAAGGCTTTTAAAGAAGGCCGAGAAGTAGTAGTAGACTTGCCTCGTTCTGGTAGACCTTCAACCGCTACGAAAAAAGAAAACATCGACAGACTCAAGAAGCTAGTGCTCGAAAATCGACGTATGGGTCTGAGAGAGTTGGCTAGTGAGGTGAACATATCTTTTAAGTCCATCCACAACATTCTCATTGACATTTAGGCATGAACCGCGTCGCCGCTCGACTAGTTCCATAAGATCTCAATTTTGTTCAAAAAGCCCAGCGAAAGCATGTCGCTGAAGACATGGTTCCCCGAGATTCTACGGATCGCCCCTTTATGAAACGTTTAATGCCTAGCGAAGAGACATGGGTTTATGAGTACGACATGCAAACAAGCCAACAGTCTTCAGAATGGCGTATCGAAAACGAGCCGAAAACCAAAAAATCGCGGCAAAGTAGCTCCAAAATCAAAGTGATGCTGACAGGTTTTTTTTTCCAGTGGTGTCGGGAACCGCAGAGAGGTCACACGTATTTAAAAAAATACGTCTTTTTCGGATGATGATGAAGAGAAGTTAATTACCTTTGTTTCTGGTCATCCAGTCCTTTACGACACATCCGATCTAAATTACCGCAATCATTTGATCACAGATACTGTGTGGAGAGCAATAGGAAAGAACTAAAATAAAAATAGTAGGTAAATACCTACCTAAATCAGTGTAGTATAAGTATAACAGTGTCGCAATCTGCGGCCCATTGCGGAATTGTACCTTTATTGTGAAAGAGTTTTTAACGAAAAATTCAACAAAGTTCTCGACCAAGCACAGTATTCATCTGATATGGCTTCGTCTGACTTTTTCCCCTGATTTCCCAAGTTAAAATTACCACTTCGAGGAAAACGTTTTGAGTCGAATAGAAGCCATAAAAGAAAATTCTCTGAATGAGCTAAAGGCCATACCGCAAGTAACTACCTACGAAAAATGTATGGAGGTCTGGGTGAAGCCGTGGAGATGTTGTATTTCAAGCAATGGGGCCAACTTAGAAGGCGAAAAATTAAATTAAGATTAAAGTTAAGATATAAGATATTATTCATATGTGTTTTTTTTTGTTTTATTGAAAAATTCCCAATACTTAGTACACAGAATGTATACCGATTCGATGAAACTGTTTGAACTAGCTTGTTAGATCAAATTACTTGAACGTCTATGGTGGCCATAACACAACGATGTAGATGTAAAACAAAAAAAATAGGATGCGAAAAACAGAAGAACAACTTCTTGGTAGACTTAGAATGAGTATGAATTTTTCTTAAATTGTTATCTTCTCAAGAAGCTATCAATTATTAATTTTTACTGTAATTGTGTAAGAGCTCTTCCATAAAAACGTAAAAGAACTTGCCGAATTCGTGAAAGCTACTTAAGTTCTTTTATTTGTATTTTTTGGTGTGAAAACGATCACACATGTGCGTTATGGTAGAGAGAACTCATAGATGTGACATCCCAAAGTAATTTAGTGATGTAGCTAAATATGTATGTATTCATAATCCAAATACATAGTTGGAATACAAATTGCTTTGGTTGGATGATGTGATGACTCTTGAGATGTTAATTTCAATGTTTATTGTTCTCTATCTGACACCCTATTTAATACTACATGTCATGTTAAACTGTACGGATTTAACAAGTTCAATACATTATATAGTTATGTTCTGATAATAGGATGTTATTGTTTTATAAATAAAATATTACTAATGTAACTATTCAGTCACGTCACGTCATTATAACGCAAAGGGCTTTTTTCAAAGTTATTTTGAAATATTTTTACTTTTTGTTTACCCAAAAATAACATCTGCTTATTAAACTAAATCAATATAGCTATCGTGTTTAAAAAAACTTCAATAAGTTTAATAAAAGAAAATTAATATTTTTATAATTAATTGTTACTTGGTATTTTTATGGCGCACGGCGGTACGAAGTTCGCTGGGTCAGATAGTTATATTATAAACGCGAAAGTGAGTTTGTTTGTTACACAATCACGCAAAAATGGTTCAACGAATAAAGATGAAATTTGGCACACATATAGTTTATTACCTGGATTGAGACATAGGATACTTTTTATCCAGAAAAAATGTTGGTGGATTCTTGAGGGATTCTCAAAAGACAAAAGTTGTCGCGGGCGGCCGCTAGTCATTAATAAATCAAATTGTTGATTAACCGGAAACCATAATTCATTTTTTCATTTATGAATCGATGGTATGGCAGTAAAAATCACATCTGCAACGTTATATAACTTAACTCGTTTACAATTAGCTATTTGTTACTGCTCAGACGAGAGAAAAATGCAAATCGGATATTGAACATACAACAGTTACCAATAACAATAGTCTGTTAGCTCAGTCAGTTACGGAGCACCAAGTACGTATTACTATTGGCAATTTATCTAATTTTGCTTCATGCGTAGTTGAGTTGACGAGGCCTTGGAAATGTATTGTTCCTTTCTTAAAAGTGTGCTTCGCTAAACAAATATGTAAATACAATGACAGATCATATCGATTCTAATAATCATGTACTTACTTACTTTTAAGCTATGAAACTTCGTTCAACTCGAGCAGCTATGAAATAATACCTACGTCGTCAGTTCAAAACACTCAGACTTAATAAATATTATGTTTCGCTAATGAATCAGAACTGGCCGTAATTATATTTCAACTTCAAATAAGTTTAATAGAGTTTTGTTAAAATAATGTTTAGGAGTCTGTTGACAAGAAGTATGCAAAATTTCTTACATAAAACGCATTATCGAACCCCCCGTGATCGAAGGTGCGAAAGAATACGGAATCACACTCCGTAATCTGTGATCCGCAATCTGTGGCTGTCACTTGTTACTGTTGTCACACATACCGCACAAAAACATCGAAATTGAATGTACAAAATAAGTAACTTGAATGGAAAGTCCTTAGAGTTCATTTTTCTTTACCTTCTACCAAACTAAATTCTTTCTTTTAAGCTAGCGCTACATTCTCCTAACTCTCTTAGGGGAGTGCAACGTTACAACCCGAAACGGTTCTGATATCGATCACGATATTAAACACGATAGAATTGTTATTAAACATGTTTTATAACAATTCTGATAACTCACAGTTTGTAAAACTGACGATTCCAAGAGTTGTAATTGCTCCTCGGACAAACAACTCGTGTTTTCTCCCGGTTATTGTTCTTTGACTTTGTAGTTCATATCAGATCAATATACTCTTTGTTTAACAACTGTTGGTAATAATCATTGATATTAAAAATAACTCGGTAGTAAATTGAGTGCATCTCGAGTGTGAATCGTCAGTCTATCTCATCTCATCGCATAATATTATTTTGACTTTCAACAGTTTATAGTATATTACTGCAGCAGCCAGCAAAAGAGGCATTGATCGACGAACGTGTAAATATGGGCCGAGGCGAAGCCGCGGCACACATTCGTAAGTCCATCAATGCCCAGTTTCTGGCCAATGCCTGTATAGTACTTTTCTCAATAAAACTAAATAACTACTTTTGACAATCAATGAGGAATTGAGGAACAATAAAAAAAAATCTCACGTTAAAGTTCATTTGTTTTTTTTTCAATAACGGCTTTCTATTCGCAGTCTAGTTGATGAGTTACCTCCTTGGTTGTTATGATTCGAAATAAACGAATCCTTCCATTTTTTTTATTAAACGACAGATATGTGTTTACTATGTAATTAACTTGGCTGCTAAACACAACATTATATGGATTTTCATAAAACTTACGCCGGCCGCTGCTCTTATGTATTCGGCTAACAATTTCAATTTATCTCGAAGAAGGTTGTAAAAATAATGTTCAAATTTCCAACATGTTTGAGAAAAAATATTCTTGTTTACTTAACCCATATTACATTTCAGAAACAGCCAATATTTACATTTTAAATAATTAAGAATTTTGACAACGGTTCATAAAATGTAATCATACATTTTATGGGCTTAACCTACATCACGGTCCGTTAGATTACATTGTCGTGTAAGATGTCGTCAATTTTACAACTGATCAGCCTATCTTTATTGTATTATCATACCACACGGCTCACGCAGACTAATTGTGTACCTGATACCAATTTATGGTAGACCGTGCCGGGCCCGACAAGAGCGTCGGGCGTAAACAATTCACGCGGTTAGCGCTCGGTAAAGCGACTGCGTGTGTCCATAAACAATGTATGAAATATTAGTTGACCGTGCGACAGCCGACGCCCGGCTCGGACCCAAAACAGTGTAGCATGAGTAATCCCAAAGGCCGACGCTCGTCTCGGGCCCGGTACGGTCACGGATTCTTTTAAGGATAACACAAGCTACACCGGAGCCTGTCCAGGACTGGGCGTCGGCCGTAGCACGGTCAACTAATATTACATACAATTTATATGGACACACTCACGGTATACCGAGCTGTATCCAAGTGAATCGATAACGCTTGGAAACAGCCGTGCTAAGATTGACCGATCGACCCTCGGCTCGGATCAGACGCGGTCTAGCATGAGTAACCCTCTAGGCGACGCTCGCGCATTAACTTTATAGGTAGCAGGGTATAAAAGTATTATTAACTCTATAAAACCACGCTTATTAGACTTAACTACTAGTGATTTGATAAAATATGGACTGTTTCTGTAAACTGATTGTTTTAGCCAGAGTCATTTACTCACACGTATAAACCATAAATGAAATCTGATTCGAGCTTAATCTGGACTGAATAACGGAAAAATTTCAACGCAGCACTAGGAAAATTTTTAGCGCATCAGAAGAATTTCATACAAGAACTGTTTCTAATGGTGCAGTATTTCTTAAACCATTTAATCTTAAAAGTAAACATTACTGGCTGTCATATTTGTATGTTTGTTATTCATATAACAGCTGTGCAAGCAAAGCACTGCCGTGAAAATCACGTTTAATTTTCCGTTAATAAGTCATTCTACTTTTGAGATATTCATATTTTACACAAAAATTTCATCAGCACTACGAACTTGCATTGCATATTCAAATACAATTTCAGACTTACCCTTATCTTGGTAAATACACCAAATTATACACGATACACTACACTAAATGAAACCGAACCTTATGTAAAAAAACAGTTTCAAGATCAGTTTAGAGTTTTTAGGTAAGTCTAGTTTGAAATTGTGATAGCTTCCGAAGCTATAGCAAGACAATTATAATTGTATGTGTGTTCCGTTAGATGAACAGATTAGATTACGGAGAAGCCTTGATATTGTTGATATGGCGTCGTCCTATTAGTGTCATTCACGTGTCTACTTCATGTCCTTTTGTGCATGTAACATCATTATCTCCAGAACACATTTTTCCATTTACTCCTCCAAGCGATAATTAAGTTCATTGCCAATTTTCGGCTCAGACTTTTTATTAGCAGTAAGGATGCAAATAGGCTGGCTATTCTTATGCATTTCGACCTTGATGTCTATCAAAGATTCAACTTTGCACCCAATGATATATCTTTGTTAGCACCTCACAATTTGGAAGATCGCAATCAAAATATAGGTATTCTACATGAATATGAATATGAATATGGAACGCGTTGATTCTGATCTCTTATTTTTTTGTCCTTTAGGGTAATTTATAACAGACCTATTCTATGTGATGTGGACAATTATGTACAACCCATTTTGAATGAACAGGAGTTAGGTAAAGACGGGCAATTCACAAAAAGACGAAAGCTTTGCTGCTGTTCACTTAATGAATGATCAATCAAAAATATCATAAACTAGAAAATATCCGCAAAACTTATTATTTATTTTTGTGTCTACAGCTGTAGAAGTCTGCTATGAAAACTCAACGTCTTTTAGAACTAGTTTTTTGAGGAAGGAAAAATAAATAGTCTGTTTAAAGACATACGCAAATTATAAAGTCCACATTAAATTGAACTTTGCTCTTTGAGTAAGCAACAGGTTTTCAACCTATGACTACTGTACAAACTCTAACATGAATACTTAACGTGATTCAAAATTAGAAGATTTTCTAAGTGATTACATGATCCTAACTCTGTTTTATCCACAACAGGTAATATCCCACTGTAACACCGCAATTGCAAAGCATTCAGGGATTATAGATTCTTGTTTTTTATACTAAATAATACCAGGTACTCAAGCCGCGCTTCCGTTTACCTACAATAATAGTTTCACTCAAGGCCTTAATTTGCGAAAACACCGTCCCCGTGAATATATTGTTGGTAGATCCAAATTGATATAAATCTTGTTTGGTAAACATTCCGCAGCCACGCTACCGAAGCGTGTGGTTTGTATTCAATTATGTACCAGGTTGTATAGATTAGATAGGATAAGGCTAAGCTGGCTGCGATAGGGGGTCGCTCGTCTTTAGTTCTAGTTTCATGTATAGGACATCCTAACTTTATCATCACTAGGATTAATCTATTCACGAATGCGAATCGTGATACCTATGCTATATGTTAATGCTTGCTTTATCCCCTTGTAAATACGCGATTTGCTCCCTGGGATCCTTACTTTTTCTTTCTCATTGTATTTTGTATTCTGTTCATTAAAACCTTGGGGCAGAAAACCTGTTCGAACAAAGTACACGTTTTAAACATTGGTGCGTTCTTTACTAGACTGGACTCTTCAGAATTCGTCTTTAGAATAACATTATCGTTCTCTTATCATCATAATCCTATCATTATAGGAACTATTTGATGCTTATCTATGATAAATATAGTTGTTATACACGTTTACAAACCATCTGTTTACATGTAACACAGTTTTACAATGAAGATTTTAAGACATTGCATTGTTATTTTCAAAAGAAGGGATTTTAGGAAACCGATGTAAAACAATATTGCGTACTTATATTTTTTTCTTAATTGAATTAAAATAAAGACTTTCTTTTTTCTTAATATGTAAGGTCTTGATCCTCTATGCAGCGTGAGAGCAAAGAGGGGATCTACGGGGATAGCGAGCTTATCCACGGATTGTATGTCCCCGGAAACACGGACGCAGACAGGCAATTGCACTCTTTCGCTGTGCGCATTATAAAAGTATTTGAGAAGTATTTGATGTGGAGGGAGGAACAGTAAGGATGGTACCCGGCAGTGCGTCTGAACATCCGATGAAAGAACGGCGAAGGCGGAATGAGTTCGTCTTAATCCTGAGCACACTTCCCAAAGACAAAAGAATACTGTTATCCTTAATAAAAAAATGAGAATGATTTGTGATTGTTTTTAAAGTAGACGAATTTCATACTTACATAAAGATCAAGTGATAGAATCTGTCGTGTTTAAGCATAAAATCTATCGCAATTACCGAGATGGGCCTTAATTTTGAGTAAACAAGACATCGTTTGGCTAGATTTTCCTGTTTCAGAAACTTTTCTCATTATCACGCTCGTTCGGGGTAAGCTTGTTCCATTAATTTAGCCGTACTTCAGCCTCTTTTGTTACAGAGCTATGCTTCGGTATTGACATATCGTGTAAATCTAACTTATCTTATACAAGATAAGGCAAATTACTCCATGCCGTTTGATGTTGAGTTTAAAACTGATGCGACAGAAAAATGTACCGCCACATTCATCCAAACTTTGTCGGCCTGAATCCAAATCCTACCCCGTGGAGTACAGAAACCTTATTCACGAAAACATAGACAACACCAACAAAACGGTTTTTTCAGGGTTCCGTAATCCTGACAAGGAACCCTTATAGTTTCGTCATGTCCGTCTGTCTGTCCGTCCCCGGTTTTGCATGGAGACTAATAGCACTAGAGAACTGTAATTTTGTGTAGTATATGTATATCAATGATGCCGCCAAAATGGTAGAATAAAATTTTGAATAAACAAAAAACTGCGGAACCCTACACTGCGCGTGGCACGACACGCACTTGGCCGGTTTTTTTTGTTAGGTGTTGCAGTGAGGCATATAACAGGGATGATGACCATTTTTTGTCTCCGTTTATCAGGACACGTATTTTTTCTTTTTTCACATAATATAAACATTGCAGAGATATATTGATTTGAAAAGTCGCATGTCGTCACGTTTTGGTACAATTTTACTTAAAAGTGACGTCACGAGCCCCTACTCCCAAACTTTGACGCGCTATAACTTTGCCATTTTTTGGTTTATTGTCCAAAGAAAAAATACGTGTCCATTTATTTTTTGATCATCTAACTGACGGACTAAATAGAATTTCGTTTACTGTACCCCGTCATCACCCCTACTGTTGATGATGCTCTTTGATAATATCAAAGTATTTTTATAGCATAGCTTGTAAGCTTGCGTCATATTCTATAATACTCTTACTAATTGTGTTTGTCGATCGAAGTGACGATTGTTAATAATTTGATTGATCTATTGTTGAATGAACCATTGGCGCTGGCGCCGGCCGCGCCTCGCTTCTGTTTGGCATCAACTAATTGTTTTCCAATGAGATTTTTGATACTCTCACATTTTACTTTTGCTTCAATGAGAATTTGTCATTCATATCTCCGCTCAATGCCCTACTTTTTATTCCTTTGTTTTCATAAATTTGCTTTCATCCTGTTTATAGTAATGTTCCCTCATCCCAATATGAACAAGCTACCTATGCTTTTAAATGTTATATACTTGCTTAGAAAAATCTAGAAATCACTTTGTGTGTCGACGAAAACAAACTTTTATGAAAATTATATTAAACTTAACTGCTAGATTTCATAGTAAAAAAGCAATTGCTAGATATAAAAAAAACTTCAGTAATCATTTAAAATCGCAAACAAGTCAGAGACGAAGCTGTTTTAGTAGGAAGGTCATACGTCAAATTGAACACAACGACAATTCGCATGGCATAGTGTTCAATAGCTAAATTAGCTTCCGTCAATGAAAATATCAACCACTTGTAGTCTCAGCAAGTGGGTCAAATGGGAACTCGGACAGTTCACCGATAACCTGTAATTTAACTTATTTATATTGATTTCATGAACTCGCGTGTTGTTACGTAAGTTGTATAAATTTATTTGGTATCGGTCTACTATTAATAATCATAATATAATGTATGAACATTATATATACTTAGAGCATAAAATAATTATGATGTTTTGAGATTGGTTAAAAACTCATTTAAACAAGGAAAATTAGATAAAGTAAAGTATTTTTTATGCAACATTCTTCTGTCTTCTTCTGGTCCTGTTCACTGTAATGTGTGTGTTATGTCCATTCGCAGGTTAAAAATGTATCTTAATCTTATAAGATTGAGATAATATCAAGATATTTATACCTGACACTAATAATTTGTCCGTATTCGCAAATCTCAAACTACATCTCTTTTCCGCTTTCTTACGCTTTGGATCCTATGTAAGAGCCCACATGAAGCACTTTTGATTTTTACAAGGCGAGCTCAGATTTCGCCGCCTTTTTTTCCAATCATTTATACCAGGTGTTTGATAAACATAGTATAAATCCGAAGATTTCTATAATTGTTATGCCATCTAATCTCACATCGTTTTATATAGGGTTTTTAGCGTAGTGAGTGGAAATGAAGTAATTTGACTACCTACATACTTACATTTACTATTGTGTAACATTTTATCTGCAATATTAAAGAGGAAATGCCAACATGCATTGCGGAGCAGTATATAAGTTCAGCGTCCTGGGAGACATTAAGTGCTATTGTAAATATCCCGATTTGGCCGCGGCGACAGGCGACGGCAGTTGGCGTCCAGCCAGCCGACTACGGGGTGCATACCGCACATGAGTCTGTAAACTCTACGATGGACAGCTGTCAAAAGCCCAATTTTTTAATGGTATTCCCGCATCCATGCAAGATTTTGATCCAGTTAATTTTCAAATTAGTTGTTGAACACTGTAATACAAAAGAAGAGAAATTAAAACTTTATACGAGTAACTTTAGTCAGTGATAAGTTGTCGCTTTGTGTTTAATTTAACTATGTAATGTTGCTTAATTTCTTTTGCAGCAAGGCAGTCGTCTGTTGATTTTTTGTATACATTTAGTGCCTAATTTTATTTCAAAACATGTTATACTAGATGGTTGTATTTTATAATCTGATTAATTATTTTGCAACTAGAAGAAATGTTAATTTTGCATAAATATACTTTCGGAATGTGCTACGGAAAAGTATTATAGTGTCTGTCGACAACATTCGGGATGATATAAAGTTTCTCGATAACTACTTCATAGCTATATATTTAACTAGTCGCCCTCCCTAGCTTCGCATCGGGTTAGATATACTTTATAGTCCGGGAGGTAGCGTTGCAAATGCAAAAGTCATAGTAAGCCGGCTGATATTAACGTCGATAGTTGATATTATATGACTAATAAGTGAACCGACCGTCAGCTGCTCAAGTAGCGGTGGGTGCGGGTGTAGGAGGCTGCGAAAGAGGTAAAAAAAAAAAAAAAAAAAGTAATAGTACGCTGGCTGAAATTTTTTCCATAAATAGTTGATGTCATACTGAGCAAAAAAAAATCGTCAGCTGCATCGTGGAGGGGGGATTATGCGTCAGCTGGCTGCATGAATTTGTAAAAAAAACGTAAAATAAAGTTATAATACGCCGAATGAAATTTAACTACGCGATTCTTCAAAAAATTTAGAGTACGAAAACAACAATCAGCTGATTGTGTAGCAGTGGAAAGACCGTCAGCTGACCCAGTCAAGATTTAAAATTTTGGAGTATTGCTGTGAGGCTGTTCGCTTTCAAACACATATTTTGCGATACATTCTGGCCTTCCTTGAACCCATAACACGACCTTCGGGCTACCTAAGCCTCTCCCCAGTGTTGCCAACTCTACGTCTTTTTACGTAGATCTACGTATTTTAGGCCTTTTCTGGAAACCTACTAACTTCAGTCCCAGAATCTACTATCCACTAGAATAAAGAAGAATATTTTCCGTTACTTTACTTAAAAACTATACAAATGTTTATTTCTTATAAAGATGTATCTAAACACTCTTGTATCTTGTAGAAAAGGTTCCCGTTACCTATTGGTTTTGTTGACTAAATTAATGCTGGCCTCAGGATTTGTGAAAGCAGAAACGACAAAACTCTTTGACTTAGTAGGTACATTCATAACCTTAAAAATTGTGTTTTTAAACTTTTAATATTATCAATGAGCACCTACTCACATCGAATTGATCTTTGCAAAAAGAAAAGACTTTTAGTCGATAAAGTTACAGGATTTAGCAAGTTTTAAGCATATGTTCATATGTAAGTATGTTTATTTCTCTTGGCAATTTAAACCACAACTTTTCTGGAGTCTTTTACCAAGTGTATCATGATAACTACTATATTTTTCATGTGATCTATTAGAAATCATGGTTTTATAATATTAACTTAGAAAGTTTATTTCCTACGTGCTTGCGAGTGTTTGTTTACAAATGTTTTGACGTCATAGCATAGATAAGTCTATAGACTAAATAGCGTTTTTGTATGTCTTCTAGGTAAAAGAAATATTTTTTTTTCGTTGTGATAGAACAATTATTACCAATTTAAAACATAATTCCAAAAAGTGTCAACTAGTTATCATATAACAACAGTTTATCCTTGTCATTCTCTATACAGAATGAAAAGGAGAGACTGATGTTAAATTAAGTTTTAAATTTAGAGAACCATCCAGAATCGGCACCCACCAGTGTCTGTGTCTGATGGTAAATGTTTACAGCAGCATGATAAATGCTTCCAATGCAGCGAACAAGAACATCGAGGTCGAGAACTTGATGAAGACGAAGAAAACGATTTCCTGCAGGACAGTTCGGCCGATGATTCGTCAGAGAACGACGACGACAGCGATACCATCGACGATGAATAACTTTCGCGATCTTTTTATTCCTATATTTCGATTTTGTTCATATTAACTTTTAATATATTTTGGGTTCTTTTCATTTTGCCCTCGATTTTCTTTTATTTAGTTACAAATAAAACGAAACGAAAATATATCGAGAAAGATTCTGTCCATTGCTAGAATAATCTTTACCTTTACTGCGTCAGCTGACGGTCTTTCCACCGCTATATACGCAGCTGATTGTTATTTTCGTACTTATGATTATTTAAAGAATCACGTAGTTCAATTTCATCCGACGTATCATAACTTTATTTTACGTTTTTTTTTACAAATTCATGCGGCCAGCTGACGCACAATCCCCCCTTCACGATGCAGCTGACGATTTTTTTTCAGCTCAGTATGATGTCAACTATTCGTGAAAAAAGTTTGAGCTGGCGTACTATTACTTAATTTTTTATTTTTTTTTACCACTTCCGCAACCTCCCAATTCCACACCCACCGCGGGTGCGCCAGCTGACGCTTGGTTCAGTTATAAGTAGTTCGCGATAAATAGTAAAGGAAGGCAAACAGTCGGCGTAAAATCACTGCCAAAAATGCAACGCTACCTCCCGGACTATTAGCCCTTGTTCTAATATATAGCGTATGACACTCACAAATAATGTGACTCTCTTTTGGTGAAAGAATTTTCAAAATCGGTTCAGTAGATCCGGAGATGACCCCTACAACCACGCAAACTTGACATCTTTATAATATAAGAAGGGATTTAGTTAGAAGATAGTTTGAAATAAAGAAAACTAAAGATAACCTATATGCGTATGTATTTTATCTGCAAATGTTATGTAAGTCAAAATCTATGTATTTCATAGCACTCAAAGAAAAATTTCTACAATGTGATAAGGTTCGCATCATGCATCGTGTTTGTAAGAACGTCTGGCGTAGCAATATTGACGTCATGTCAGTAACAAATATCGATATTGATCAGTACCAATAGAATGAGAAATAGAATTGGCATTGACACTGAACTTGCCTTTAGTTATTATTCTTAGGAACTTTCAGTTTTTGGTAAAAAAAAAGTGATGAGCTAAATGCACCATTCCCGTGTCATTGGTGTTTGTACAATTTTATAACTCAGGTATTTTATCAGTCTTACAGACTGCAGCAGGTTTACAGATTTCGGTTCAATCCCATGGTTTCATAAATAATCTGTGTTTTATTTTTATAACATATTTTTTTCTATTGCTTGTTTTTTCTTTTAAATAATTCACATCTACCACGTGTCCCCACTACCTTTAATAGTCTGATGGGTGATGATGATGTATATTGAAAGTTGCAATATCACAGGGTCCGTTTAGATGATTTATATAGTACTGTTGGTTCATTATTATTGCATTATACATTAACAATGTCAACATGTTTTTATTTTTATCTCATGTTGTTGACAAATATAATGCCAAAACTAGATGTTACGTATGGGGATGACACATTGCTACTGTTCGATATGAGATTCTAATGGAATCAAACCCCTCGCCTTTTATAGGTTTGATTTAATTTATAAGTAAATGAATGAAGAAGTCTGTGTATGTATGTTGTGTCACGTAATATCACGCAGTGTTCTTTGCCTAGCACATAATACGAAAGCGTTTTGCTAATTAGTGAAGTTTCCATTGGAGTCAGTTATTGATCTGTTTGTTTCGGAATTTAGAGCGATACCGCGCCGTGATTATAGATCGTTTTGGTTTGATATGATGATTAGCACGCGACAGACGATTACCTACATTTCAGTGACACAGATACGAGTATTTTAATGTATTAAGATTTTTCTATTATTTGGATTTACTCATATTGAGAATAGGTAGTTTCGGATCTGTTTCAGACTCATAGTTTCAAAGTTTGTGATCACTAAGTTAAATAGTTGAGGTACGGGGAAATAATAAAAACGAGAATTCAAATAAAAATGGTGCCCTAAAAATTATGATTATCTATTAAAGTATAAGTAAAGTAGAGGAGCTCGATGGCGCAAGTGGTTAGCGCGATCAGCTGCGATCGTTGAAGTTAAGCAACTTTCGCAATGGTCGGTCATTGGATGGGTGACCAAAAATTTACTATTTCGAGTTCCGCCGTGCTTTGGAAGGCTCGTTAAGCTGTTGGTCCCGGCTGCATTTGCAGTCGTTAGCACCCACCAATCTGCACTGGGCCAGCGTGGTGGGTCATGGCCCATTCTCCCTATTCCATCCATAGGGAAGGCCTGTGCCCCAGCAGTGGGGACATTAATAGGCTGATGATGATGATGATGATAGTAAAGTAAAATCAATGCAACTTCAAGGAATCAACTAAGTACACAAAACGTAGGCACACGAAACTTTCTGTCAATGCTGACAGGGATATTGTTTTATCTAAAGCTGCATTCTTGTTCACGCGCTATCGAAACAGGATGTTTTGTTAGATTTTGTTCCTACTACTTCACTGTATGCCCTGTGATATCCCTTTATCCGAGTCCTTACTGTTCATTATCATTACTTACTATAATGTGTGTGTAGGTGGTTTGTATACCTATAGTACATAATAGATAGTGATGAAATTATCTGTATACAAAAAATACAGTCTACAATCAGGATTCTAGACTTAACTGCCGGTGGCACTTTTTGTTGTAAGTAATATGTAGTAGGTAGCTATGCATTGCATGACTAAAATTTTTATCTTTACCACATGATGGATGACATAGGATTAAAGAAAAATTTCCTTTACCTTTGTACATATAAAAGCAAAAATTTCCAGCTTTTGTCATTTTTCAATCAAATGTTGTTCAATTAAAAATTACATATAAATTAAATATAATTGATAATAATTTGGTATTACACCCTGGTACATAGAAAAAATGAAATTGTTTTATTAAGTTCTTATAATAATAAACACAGGACAGCAGTATTTCTTTATTTTAAGTATATTTTTAACCCGCTAAATATAGGTTCAGAAATCTTACGACAATGTATGACGAAACAGCGAATTTACAGCGTCACGTAATGTATGTATATATGTATCAATCTCAAATTTACGTTCCTGAAATAACTCCGTTGAATAATTTGTTCAGCTTTTCGTTAGCAGCCGGAAGTAAAATATAAAAGGAACTCTTTTGTTATACAATTCAATAGCTACAAACTTATTAAGTACCACTCTGACAGGAAAGTATTTAATAAATGTGGAATTGGTTCAAATCTTTGCACTATTATATAGGTTTCCTTTGGTATGTCAGTAATACGGGTAACGTTATATGATCAGCAAACATCGCAAAAAAACCCAAAATTTTTTGCCTAACTTCCTCGGGCTTCCCAAACATAAGCAATGGCAACGTCTAGACCTGTCGGCTAGCGCTTTCCAGCACAGGGAAAGTATGCCAAAACCTAAACGTGAATAGCGTTTATTTTAGCACAGTACTCGTTTGTTGCAGGGACTTATTGTGGGCGGGTCTCACTTATTGGTCAATAGTGGCTAGGTTTCAGCGTGACGTCACGATGCGCGCGCACGCTCGCTCCTGGCCGTCTGACCTTTGCGTCGTGAACGTTACGGTTGTTTGTGATAAGAGTTATGCTGTAACAGCCGCATGATCGATCAAATCATGCAATTATGAGAATTATTGTTTGAATAGATGTTCGATAATGCGTTACATTACCTTTGCATACTTCTACAATGAATTTCTTTGAACTCATTATGGATCGATTGAAGACCATAAAAATTTAAAAACACATTGTATAGATACAAACATGTCACATACCTACTATATACTGGGATTGCTGTAACATATTTGCAGCTGCTCAGAACAGCATTGTATTTGGGTCTAAATGTCCAGAAACAAATAGTGACTAGTCAATGCCTACCAACTATAGTTTACCAGACCTTTACTGGACTCTTACTATATGCATGGGGAAGAAAATGTTGTCAATAGTTCGTCTTACTCGGCCACTTAATATTAAAATCATTGCTAAAAAATTGTGACAATTAAATGATGATTGTTCTAGAGATTCGCACCAGATAGACTTGCCGGCATTCGGCCGGTACGCCACCGGCATCTTTTTCCTGGACAAACTTCACCACCAAGAGATTGAGAACAAGTTCCAGGAGCTGGCCGAGAGCCTCGGACTCAAGGTCCTCTGCTGGAGGACCGTCCCCACCAACAACTCCACCATTGGTAGGTGTCTCACACAGTCTGAATCACTCCGATACCTACCCACCATTCTGCATGATTGGGAATTAAGCCACAACCTCATGTTTTACTCACGTAATTAACAATATATTGCAGTTGTTATCTGGGAGCAGATTGTCAAAAATCTTTAATGTGTAAATAATTGGTAACATTTGTTTTTCGTCCATAGAATATAGATTGTTTTGTCTCATAAAGTTTTGTAAAAAGAAAGTAAACTTATTACTTCTTATTGGCTGTAATTATAAAAAATGTTTCAAATTTTAGTGAAATTCTCATTTCGATAGATATTGATGTAGTAGTCATATTCAAAGTTCAAATCAAGTCATATTTCTCAAAATATTTTGTTTTGCTTGAAAACATTGTAATTGATTTTTCGTTGTCTTTCTTTGGAGTTCGTGATATTTGTAGCTTTAGTAAAACACTGTTTCTTATTTCCAAAAAAAATATCTCTTTCGTTTATTTACATTACGCGCCACGAAAGATGAGACTTGACGTCACGGCGCCCGTCAAGTCTCATCTTTCGTGGCGCGTACTGTACAAGCTTTTACTTATTTTATTGATTAAGATATTTATTTTTGTCATTTTTAATTGTTAGAAACGGTGGTTTACTATCAATATACATATGGTGAATACCATAGACCTGTGTTGCATATATCAAACATCTCCATAGGTTGCGTATTGAATGATGTGCCTAGTTGGCTTGCTTCTCCATGGACAGTCAGTGCTGCGACTTTGTCGTGCGACTCTCGTTACAGGTCGCACTGGTAGCAAACCGAATGGGTCGCAAAACGCGGCCGCCGGGGTCATGCCATGCTTGACCATCTGGTTTGTTCAATTTCACAACTATGGTACTGTGTGCGGTGAATTCACTCGATTGCAGTTATCGATTAAATGTTATATAAGGAGCATCGCGTGAGTTCAACGTTCTTAGTGCCGATACTAGCAGTTTATCTTTAGTGTTCGCATTGATTCTTGTATTTTTTGGACATTAAAGTTTATTTTTATAGTAGGTTAGTACTGAATGCGAGCATTTTATGATAAACCCGTAAAAAGTTTATCGATATGATTTTACGTAAATAAATGAACTTTGTGTGAAAATATTGACTTTTTTAATAGGTACTGATTTGTTTGGAATAATTATAATTTAATTACGTAAAACATATGGAACTTATTACGATAAAAAATTAAATCATAAATTCAAATTCTAAAGACATTATTAGATGACCGAATAAAATCTATTAGTTCATATATTCATTCCTAAAATCAGGTAGGAAGTCAATCTGCTCTGAACTAAAAGATTTTATCGAATCAAAAATTCTCAAAAGAAATCAAAAAATGGTAATTTTAATGCATAGATAGATAGATGTTGAGCCGTTATTAAAGAAACTGTGCTAAAGATAGATTCATTATTGCTTGAGATTGTCGTAAATGCAGCTTACCAATAGTTCAAAATTCACCTTACCATACAATTCGTTCGTAAACATTAATGACTAGCCTAAAACATCAAAACAGCCAAGTCATGAAGTCACAATAATTATTGCTACCATCCAGTGTGTCGTAGTGTTTTTAGTTTTAAGTCTCAAATCAATTCTCCCCGGTGAAGTTAGTAACGGCCTGTTTTGACTGGCTTTCAGGTCAGGTGGCTCGTAACTCGGAGCCATTTATGCGACAAGTGTTTGTTACCGGAGATATAGAAGACGAGAATCAGCTGTCCCGCCAGGTAAGACGTCAGGCGCCAGTCGCGAGGGAACCAGAGAGTATGAACTCCCAACGCGCCGTATTGGGGATTCAAACTCTTTAGTGGGAGTAGGAAAAACGTTTGGAGTGTTTTGGTTGCAGATCAGTATGCATCGCGCGACTACGGTGGTGCGACGTGGACGCCGCAGCGAACGTAATGGCATACGAATGTGTTTGCGTTATGGTATTGTTGTGTGCTTTTAGCATTTTCCTGGAGTTCGTTGTGTGTTGGCAGGTATTCGTGCTGCGCAAACGCGCCTCACATGAGCTGGTGGTACCGGGAGCAAGGTTCTACATATGCAGCCTTTCGCTCAAGACTGTCGTGTATAAAGGACTGCTCACATCAAACCAGCTATGGGTAAGACATGACAAAGTCTACTTCCATATTTAATGTAGAAATGTAGCTTTCCAGGGTAGACCTAGTATGGGGTTGAGTCCGCTTTCGGACAAACACCTTACGGGTGCGTGGCAAGTTGTAAATCGCGTGACACGACCACGCCCGCACTCCCGACGCGCATTGGGGGGGATCTCGGTCCTCAGAATGCGTGCCGGGCGAACGGTGCAGAAGCATTGTCTGGTTTTAAGTGGTCCTGTTCAGGGCATTTCATTTCATCCGGCCCAAGGGCTGGCTGAAGTGAGCAGGGATTTTAACTGAATTATTGAACATTATGCATCACGTAATATAGTAATCGATTTGATAAATATTACAATGAAAAGCGCCCCACGCTTATATCTTAAAATCAACTATAAACATGCTTACACTAAAGCCCTAATGAAGTAAACGGAGAGTATATTTTGTTTATTTTTGACTTTTTAGAGCAGTAAGTAAAAGCGGGTTTTTAGTTTTTTAAACTATTAATATTTATAAAGTACTTTTGGTCACCTAAAAGCGGCATCATGTGTGAAATTATTTTTATATTTGGTTCGTAGGAGTACTTCAAGGACTTGTGCAACCCAGCGTTCACAACTTACCTGGCGTTGGTCCATACGCGCTTCTCAACGAACACTTTCCCCAGCTGGGAAAGAGCACACCCTTTGAGGTAAGTAACTGATTTATATTAATATCATATTGTATAATAAAAGGGTGACAAACAAGCGCATGACCCGCCTGTTGGTAAGCGGCTACTATAACTTATAGACTCTTGCGATACCAGAATATCACTCGCACCGTTGCCTAACCTAACCCAACCTAACCCAATCCCATACCCGTGGAGCTCTGACACAGCACCAACAGAAAGTATTGTTATTTTACTGTGATTTTCTGTAAGGTGGAGGTTATTAGCTCAGACGGGCGCTCTAATTCGAGCGGCAAATCCGCTATGCCTTTCCTCTCTTAAAGCAATCATGTCCCGCCAGATGATAACCAACAATCATAGCCTGCCCCCTTGCTACATCAACATTATCGCTCGCATATTGCCAACCCTGAATACTGATTTCTACCTCATAAATGTGACTGCAGGCAGACAACACTAGTTTAACGTTATTGGTAAAGTTGATGACAGCGGGAATGAATTCCAATGAGGGTTCTGAAATAACGGGCGCTAGGTGGCAGCACTAACATTGTCGGTGTAAATATTAGCCACAGCGCTTTTATACTACCATTTTCTATAAACTAGTAAAACAGTACCCTTGGCACGAACCAATATCGAATTCGTAACGTTTGCGAGTCCGAAATGTCATTGTCAAATGTGTACTGATTTTTAGTTCTCGTTACGTACTTTGTGCCGCTGCTGTTCAAGATTCCATACAAAATTTGACATTGACATTTCGGTTTACAAATTATTCGAATTCGATAATGGTTCGTGCTAGGGGTACAGTATTTCCATAAATCTCTCAATCAGCTCGTGCCAATAACTGTATAAATAGGTGTCGATGGTGCCACCTAGTTGCATAATCCTGAAACCCTCAAAACCAGCTTCCTTCCCTCTCAATCTAGTTGTATTAATAACTCGCCGGTTATAAATAAAATAGCACTATGATTATTCGCCTTATTACTACTTAGCACTCTTATAAGTACCTTTTTTCTACAAATGCAATTTTTTCACGCTTCTTTCGTAAAAACAGCGTTGTCTAACTATATTCAAATTTAAAGACGCAACGTAAACGCAAGTCACTGGTATGCTAACTGACACTGGTTTAGTGTTTATGGGGAATAACCCATTATTATGTAATTTAGTAATTCGCTAAGACGATGCCAATAACTGCAAATCACAACCAAGAACAATGTCGAAAACCTACTTCATGTTTATATTATTTATAAACTCAGGGATATTCTATTCATACAAAAACCTTTTATTGCATGTCTTGGCAAGGAGAGTAAACAATTTCTGATAGTTTGACTGTTGCGTGATTGCGCTGAGGTTTTCGTGCCGCCACGCTTTTATTGCCTTGAACGTAGTCGCAAATCAAAATAAACAGAACCTCGACAAAGTTAACCAATGTTAATGTCGACTTTGTAGGTATTTCTGATGTTATTTTTGTGGTACAAGTTGCCTTGAATATTTTGTTTTTAATTTTTTTGTAAGGACCACAAACAAGTTTACATTTTATACTAAAATGTATAACTAAATGTAAACCCAACAACAGTGGTCTCATCTTAATTAAACAATTATTCAAAACGCAGGACTCGATACATAAGCGTCTGAACATTGTGTAATATGAAGAAAGAAAAGTCAATAAAATATGCTTTTGCAGATTAAATTTTATATAAAAATCAGGCTTAACCACTTGAGTCTGAGAATAATATAATTACGATTATCTGTATATAGGTATTTATTTCATAAACAATTTAATAAAATGTTAAGGATTCAATATAATATATTTATATGTGTGCAGATTTATGAGTTCGTGTGAGAAAATATTTATAACATAATATTTATAATATTAAAAAAAAACTATTTAGTTTAAATATTGTTTCTTAAAAGAACCAGAACTGCAATTAAAAATGTCAAAAGAGTGGAACTTATCGTTATATGTATCCAACATACGGTACAGAGGAGATCGAATTTTCAATTTGACGACTTTGTATATTATACAGGGAGAAAAAAACAGCCCTTGCTGAGTTTCTTGCCGGTTCTTCTCAGTACAAGGTCTCCCGCCATATATTTGCGAACCGATGGCGTAGCTTTTCGACATTCACAAGTGCTTATAACAGCCTAGACTGAATAAACGATATTGAATTTTAAATTTTGAATGCCAGCATTCGTCCGCGTCCTTGGCGTAGCAAACAGTGGTTTTGTGCGTAATGAACGCCTATGTGCGCGTGTTGGAACGTGGTATTTGAAATTATTTATTTTATTTTTACAATCATATTTATTACAACACAGGTCATGTCACTAAACTTCTAGATTCTAAGTCTAAAAATTTTAATTTTCTTTCTTAGAAGAAAGAAAGAAGAAATAGAAAAGAGTTCACAGTTATTTTTATTTGAAAAACATAGGTCCAAATTGCGGTCATTATGATTTTGTAGTTTATTTACTTGGTAACAGTTTAATGTTGCTATGAAGTTTACTACACACGTATGTAGTATTTATTTTCTAGTTATTTGTTAAATTGGTACCTTATTTTCTTACCGTGATTTATCTTTGGTACCGAAACATGTTTATTGGCAATATTTTTTTCTAGTAACTTAAATACGAAATAAAATGTATCATTGACTACATTATTGCTTCGAGTAAGAACCACATATGGAGGTCCAATTGTATGTGGCTTCTTTAATCATGTTCCTCTGATACACGACCTAATTTTTACATGGTACATTGAACCTTTCAACTGAGAATGAGATATCAGTACTAATAGATTGTTTAACACATTGATTTTAAAAACCATTCATTGATTGTATAATAATATGTTAACTCGTAAACTCTCGATTGCAAGTTTAATAATTGAATAAATTTGTCAACCGAAAGATATAAATTGCTTTAAATAATTCCCATTCTTTGAGAAATTAATATAGTAGGTAACTATTGCCTTTGTTTGGTGTTTAAAACTAGCTCTAAGAACTGTATCAATCAAAAGAAGCTGCTATTAAAATTCACAAAAATGCAATCTGATACAATCCGACCAATTAAAATTGCTCGTTAGAGTATTCTATATGTATATTCAGATGACTCATGTAAAATTGTGCATGTAAAAGCTTCTTATGGCGGTGAGTTTATTCACCAATTATAAAGAATCCAATTTGCCAATCAAAGTTTAATTAAAATACTCACGGCGTTTTGTTTCAGAGTTCTTGCCCACAATGGCGAAATAAATACATTACGAGGTAATGTGAATCTGATGAAAGCCCGCGAGGGTGTGATGAAAAGCAAATTCTTCGGAGAAGGTAATTTATTTACTTTGTTTGACATGTTTGTAATTTTGTTCGATTCATTGCAGTAATTATATTTATTGTACATGCGCCGGTTCCGAATACATATTTCTATCATTATTTCTAAAAAAAGTGTTTTTTTTTGGAAGTTGTTTTAGTCCTACACCTAGTATTGTTGTAATTTAATTATCTATTCAGCTTTTATTTAACTATAATTAGATACATTTTGAAGCAAATACTGAAGATAAAGTTTTCTATTTTTTTATCAAATAATCTTTCCTTTGATAAATGCTTCTCTCAAATGCCCTTCAAATTAGGTGCTTTGGAATAACAATTTAATCAAACTGCTTTTTTATGAAACTTCCTGAATATTTTTATGAACAAAGCTCAAAGAATTTCTGATTTTAATAAAAACAGAAATTCGCTCATGGGAAGGAAATGAAGAAATTTGGCTTTCCTTCGCTCCCATTATGATTTTAAGCCATTTAAATGTGGTTGAGCTTACCTCTAATTATATTCACTTTATGAAGAGCTCGATGAGGCAGCTGGTCAGCCTACGATAGTGGAAGTTAAGCAACTTTCACAATGGTCGGTTATTAAATGGGTGACCAAAAACTTATTATCTCGAAGGTCCTCCGTGCTTCTGTAGGCACCTTAAGCCGTTGGCCGTGGCTGCATCTGTAGTCATTAGCACACACCGATCGGCACTGGGCCCTCGTAGTGGGCCATGGCCCAATCTCCCTATTCCATCCATAGGGATGGCATGATGATAAATCTCACTTTATAAATCTAACTTCTTCATCGAACCAGATCTGAAGAAACTCTACCCTGTCGTGGAGCCAAACCTCTCCGACTCTGGCTCGGCTGACTGCGTGCTAGAATTCCTCGTACAATGTGGGCAGCGATCGTTACCCGAAGCGGTGATGACGATGGTGCCTGAAGCATGGCAAAATGACGTCACCATGCCGGCTGATAAACGGGACTACTACCAGTGGGCCTCCTCCGCCATGGAGCCCTGGGACGGACCCGCGCTCGTCTCCTTCACCGACGGCCGTTATATAGGTGGGTGATTGTGATCTAGCTGTTCTGATGACGATGGTGCCTGAAGCTTGGCAGAATGACGTCACCATGCCGGCTGATAAACGGGACTACTACCAATGGGCCTCCTCTGCCATGGAGCCCTGGGACGGACCCGCGCTCGTCTCCTTCACCGATGGCCGTTATATAGGTGGGTGTAATCAAACTTTCTAGTTTTTTAGATATTGCAAATCTGTATGTACACTTATTCCTTTGTCTTTTCTTTCTGGAGTGTATATGTTTTTTATAGAATATATTTAGGGGCAGCAATGTGATCGCGTAGTAAAAAACAATATAAGGCAATATTTAAACATTGAAAGTCACCTTAAATGCATACTGTATAAGGTCTTAATTAAAACGCATACGTCAAAGAGTTATAACAGTTTGAAATGGAAGCTCGTAAAATTTTACGACTTTTGCTATATGCGGAAGAATATAGACCTTATTTCTTTGACTTTACGTGCAATTCTGAATGCGCTATTAGCAAAATAGCAGTTACGGTCCGCGAGGAAAAGAGAAGCTATATTACCGACCATGTATTTGAATATCACCATTATTTTCTATTAAATCACTTTATAGTAAGTATTACAACTAAATTTGCTTCAAATGCATTAAATTAACAAACATTGATTAGACACCTGTCGAAAAAACGACATTTTACGTACTATAAGTATTGTTTTCGCATTTTCTCGCGACATTTTGACTTTTAGACTTTCCGCGCGGGACTGTGAACCACGAAGTGCTTGAGTGGTGTTCAAGCGCTTCTTGATTGGGACAGATATTGAGCGCATGCGGTGTATCTAGGGTATTCAATATAGTTGGAAGTTAGTGAAAAAACATCAAATAGTATAAGTAGTATTTAGAGTTTATGATAAATAAATAAGTCTCACAGAATTCTTTCCGAAAGTAGACAAAGAAGTGACTAAAGGCAAATGTCATCTCTATTATTCCCAAATAAAATCATCGGTGATGAATCGTTTATGCTTTAGCTAAACCTGCAAGGAATATAATTGGCGGAAATGCAGACATCCTCGCCACATTAATTGTTTTCTATTATTTTAGGAGCTATATTGGACAGAAACGGTCTGCGGCCATCCCGCTTCTACGTCACCAGTGAGAACATCCTGGTGATGGCTTCCGAAGTAGGCGTCTACGATGTTGACCCGGAGAAGGTCATACACAAGGTAAAAACAATTATTATATACACTTCTGTTATTTGACATGTTCTTAAATGCCATATGAAAAGGATTAAATGGAAGAAAAAAATAAATTTTAAAAATATGGATAGGTCATAAGAATTTAAATTAAAGAAAATACTGGGGTTCAAGACCTACCATAATAAACTCGCCGAAAGGGCATTGAATTGCATTTAAAGCAACCATGTTTGAAAAGGTTTTAGAAACCCTAAGTAGTGTGGTGTTTTACGTTATAAGTATTAATGGCCTGTTTTTATGGTAAATTGCTCATTTACCATTAGGCAAGCCATTTATGCTTGTTGCCATATCCATTACCAGAGTATAAAGGAATATAACGACAAGTTGTCGTTTAGCTTGATCCTGGTGCCTTAATTTTGACATTAGAATTGCAAACTTTCTCACTTGTACCCTTGCTAGGCAGACGAATATTCGAGCAATGCATTTTAATAAAGTACTTTACAGGTTTTAGAAAACGATCTCACGTTATTTACTAATGTTCATGGAGTTCATTAAAAATAGATATTTTCAAGTCTGTTGTGTAATTCAGTAAAAGAATACTGAATTAAAAATGCAATTTTCAAGTTGCCGCGAAAACGTTTCTCTCGACATTAAGGCGTCTCACTAGTGTATGATGACAGTCATCTGTCATTAAAACGCCAAACAATACCATGTAATGTCACTTTCGTCGGAAGTTATACTAGCGTGTGACGTCATTGGCATAGTCTTGGCCAATCCCATTCGTTTTCGGTCACGTGACCATGGCGTAAAAAAATCATTTCTATTTAATGATTCTATAGAAAATTTATTAATTATTTGTTCTTCCAGAATAGTTAAATCGCTGCCAATATTTATATTAAATACAGGTGGCAGCAATTTGTACATAATTTTTCATACTTTCAAATACACGTCGTTACACTGAAATCTGCAGGAGGATCAACATAACGTAAACCGCTGGCGAGTCCAAGCGTTCTACACTCACTTCGTTTCCGTGTTCGATGAAAGCGTAGTATTCATATTTTGCATATACACAGTTTCAGAAGTGAAAATTACTATTATTTTAGAATTCGTTAGAAGCTTATCCGATTTGCATAACACAAGTAAATATGAACCATTATGATAACCAATATGTTTTGAATAAAATCGGCTATGCCCCTTATTTCTTTTACATTCTTTATTACTTACCACTGTACTTTATCAATTCGTTTTGTTCACAGAGTCGTTTGAAGCCGGGACGTATGTTGTTAGTGGACACACAGGAGAAGAAAATCATACAAGACGTCGAACTTAAAATGAATATCGCTCGAAGCCGCCCGCATTCCCAGTGGCTCAAGGAGCAGGTAAACAACTACTTATTTAAAGAAAAAACGAGCGAGCCTTACAGTAGTCGCGTGTGATGTGTAACATTTGAAGTCTCACCTTATATTGGTAAAAAAAACCTACTACAAAAGGAATAAGCCATTTGACATTATGTTTTAAAATCAAATCAAATAGCGCGCGCTTCCCAAACTTCCGTCCCACTTCACGTAATCACTCCCACAAATTGCACGAAAGCGAGAGGAAAGATGTTACATATCAAAAAACGAAAAATTAGCTCGGGAGTAATCTTTCAGTATGCCTCTTTTTCCAATGCCGGCACTATACTTGGATATTCGTATTTGCCATTTGTAAACTTGACAACAATCTGTCCTTATCATGCTCTATAAGAAATGAAAAGTTTAGGCTTATGTTAAGTTTACGAATAGCAAACACGAACAGCCATGTGAAGTGCCGACATAAAAAAGAAACGAAAAATAAGCTTTGAATAGTCTTGCAGTGTTTTCATATTGACTTTGTGATATGATATTCTCTAATTTCTATTTACATTTGGCTCTACCTTTTTGCACGATGATTCTGCCAATGACGGTTTCTGAAAGCCTAAACTTCCATGGTATTAAATAAAGTCGCTTTCGCTCTGTCTGTTTGTATATCCGCTAACTACTTCTCAACTACGCAATATATTTTGATTCCGGTATTTCACGAATTTCCGAATTAGATATTGTTTAGCAGAAGGTTTAATGTATAATTTGACAAGCCCAAGAACAACAACCAAGGAACTGTTATTTTTAGGACAAAAAATAGCAAATATATATGAAAATTTACTTCATAAACGATGAGGTACTTCTAACAAAAGTCATATAAAGATAGTCTGTGATAGCTCGCGACAATATGTAATCTGAATTAGAAAATGCACTGCCTTTCAGTAGCCTTAGCACGTGCCAATACCTAATTTGAATAGTTGAATTTTATCTCATTACGCGCCAAATATCAAGACGTTTTGTATGGAAGATTTTTGATGTGAAACTTTTTTGCGGACGTGGTGGAAAATGGAAAAATCCTATGGAAAAGATGAAACCGTAATGCGTCAGTGACACACTAACACACATATATATATATATATATATATATATATAAGTGTGTGTGGGATGCGTGCGCAGCTCTTGCCGACGAGCAAAAAAGAAACGAGAAAGTATGAGTAATACGAGTGATGCGTGCGCTGCCCTATTCCTCTATGCCTTATGCACCGCCTAAGGTTAGGTTATTCAAGAAAAGAAGTTTTACTTCAGATGTGTGGTCCGTGCACACTATTTTTTTAATTATTGTTACGTCCGCTGTGGTGCTATTTATTTAATAAACATTTATTTTCATTAAATACAAAAATCTAATTTGATTGCGTATGGCGACGTGTCGCCGCACCGTACACACTACCACATATAGACTGTATATATATACCATCATATAGCGTGATCGTCGCGTCGCCACGGCATGAGTCGCCACGCCAGAAATCGTTTTACGTGCCCCTTTAGATGTTTCACATCAAAACTTTTTGACATTTGACGCGTGTCGAGATCGAATTCGGTATTGATTCGTGGTAAGGGTCTCTGCATCATAATGTTATATTAGGATGTGTCCTGAAACGAAAAAAGCGGCTTCCGTGGGCTGAGAAAAAACATTGTTGCTTTATTATTATATCTATGGAATGTTGATTTCACAGGCATCTTGTGTAAATTGTGCACTCTATTCAAGTTTCTATAACGAAGGATATAATTTTGGTCTAAACTACTGTATACATCTATAAAGCTTGTTTATAATTGGTGACGTGTCTCTTGTTTCTCTGTGCTGCAATGGTCTGCGTTGGGATAACTTGAATGTTATATCAGATGGTGAGTGTTGCGTTGCTGTCGCATGAAATTGTGCAGTCTTGCATAAAGCTTAGGGTTCAAAATTGTTTTATGCTTATTATACTTCTTTCAAAAAAAATCATACGCGGTTTGATTTGGCTATATTTCATAAAAAAATATTGCAGTTTAAAATATGCAAAAAGGTTGTTTTTACTTATTGGTTTTAGAAATTTTAACGCTTTTAGATATTTACTATGACCGTAGAAGCTGTTATTTGATATTTATTTTTTTTACTTATAGGAGATTATTAATACAGCTCTTAATTATTGTGATTGGTTTGAAAACTCAATGAAAGCATTTTGTATTTATACGAATTATCTTCACATCTAGTGGGATAAAGTACTTTGCTAAGCCATGTAAGCAAGCAAGATTCACTTTGTTATTATTAAAGATTGTGCCAAACGGATAAGTGTAAAAGGCAACAATTACCTCCATAGACAAGTCTGTCTTTTATTTGTAGTATGACCAACAATATATTCTATGTGACTACATAGAATATATTGTTGGTCATACGTTGGCAATCTCTTGGCAATTTTCAATTGACGGCACTGTATGAAATTAAAAAGAAAGAATACTCAGTTAAATTCCATCAGTTTCTACTGAGGAGACCCAGTTAGAAAGACCTTTGGATCTTTCACAATAAATTTTCGAGTAGCTTTTTGATTATTACATGCACTTGTTCCACTTACAAAAGTACTCTCTTGACTTATCTGTCATAAAATTCAATTATAACGAGTGTTCAATGTGTTTTCTTTGGTTATTAAAAGAAATACGTTCGTTTCATAATCAGGTCAGGCCATAATGCGTAACATTTCCACTTTCCGTTATTCTTTTCATTTTATAGGTGAGAAATAGATTAGTTATGTCACATTACACTTTTCTCGAGCTTTGAAGAGGTAAGCAAAAAAAGCTTATGAGCCTCTCGTCTACACCTTTGTAGTGTGTGTAGTAAGTAGGTATTATATCGATATATGCATACACTAAGTACTGTAAGTTGGTATATAAGGTATATTAATAAGTTTATATTGAACAAATGATTTTACAACATTGATAGATCACGATGGAAGACATTCACAAGTCACTGGGTCCCTCTGGGAACGGCACCATTGCCATAAATGGCAAGAGTGGCTCCATCACTGGCCTGGGAGACAAACGGCTCAGTCTGTTCGGTTACACACTTGAGTCCATCAACATGCTGCTCGTGCCCATGATCCAGAACAAGTGAGTCCACACCCAAACACTATCGTTGATATTGATAGATTACATGTGAGGACGGCACCATAGATATAAATAACAAGAGTGGCTCCATCACCGGCCTGGGAAACAAACTGCTCAGTCTGTTCGGGTCATCAACATGCTGCTTGTGCCTATGATCCAGAACACGTGAGTCCACACACAAACACTATCGTTGATATTGATAGATTACATCTGAGGACGGCACCATAGATATAAATGGCAAGAGTGGCTCCATCACCAGCCTGGGGGATAAACGGCTCAGTCTGTTCGGGTCATCAACATGCTGCTCGTGCCCATGATCCAGAACAAGTGAGTCCACACCCACACACTATCGTTGATATTGATAGATTACATCTGAAGACGGCACCATAGATATAAATGGTAAGAGTGGCTCCATCACTAGCCTGGGGGACAAACGGCTCAGTCTGTTCCGGTCATCAACATGCTGCACGTGCCCATGATCCAGAACAAGTGAGTCCACCCACACACTATCGTTGATATTGATAGATTACACCTGAGGAGGGCGCCATAGATTTAAATGACAAGAGTGGCTCCATCACCGGCTTGGGGTAGAAACGGGTACATACATGCTTGAGTCCATCAACATGCTGCTCGTGCCCATGATGCAGAACAAGTGAGTATCATACACTAACATATATTTGGTGGTTAGTTAGTAATTTTCTTACTTTTAACATCAGTCTCTCTTTTTCATTCAGAGAATGACAAGGATACACTGCGTCAAAATAAATTTTAGGTTGAGAATCATGCCAGAATTGACACCATTATATATTTACAATGAATTAATTCCAAAAATAGATGTATGTTAAAAATATTATTAAATTATTGTTCTATTTTACGTTTGAATTGAAAATTTGGAAGCAAATGGATATCAATTTGAATAGTACTTTTATACATAAATACAAAAATAAATCGAAAATTTATTAATTTTAAAGGAATATATAAAAAATACATTATAATAAATTTATAATGTATTTATTTCATATCGATAAAGTATTATAAATCCACTTTTTGCTCTAGTGACTGTGGTTTCTGTGATCCCCACATGAAGTCGTCGTTCTTATCTCTTAACTAAATTTAAAATATTCGATGTAAAGCAAAATATATATAAATAGTATATAGAGCCACCTTTCTATAATCGGTCCTTTAAGAGAGGCGTTAAGAAGCATTTTCGCAGGCCGGCAAGGTGAGGATGGTTGGTGTAGCAGTTTATAAGTGCGGTACCAGCTATCTTCGCGTTTGGACTTTATCACCACTTAACAGGTTTGCCTACCTAGCTATAAAAAAAAAATGTGTGCGTGTACTAGTATACATGCAATTTATTTTTCGAAAAATGATCTACATGCAACTTTCCAGAAATTGGTTAAATAAAGTTAAATTAGATAAAGTTTAAACAAAAGGATTTTATTATCATAGACATGAATACAAATTACTGCCTATGAAACTGTTATGATTACACGGCTCAGTAATCTAAGGCACATGTTCCACCTCCGACGATGAACGATAAGCGAGTAGAAACTAGAAACGAATTGGCAGTCCTGAGTTAAAATGCACGCGCACGGCTTTTGACAGCCAAGCCAGCTTAACCGAGCGAGTATAGCTGAGCGAGTATCGCTGAGCTAGTATCGCTCGCTATATTATCTTGACCACTCGTATTACAGGAAAGAAGCGTTAGGCAGTATGGGCAACGACGCGCCCCTGGCTTGTCTCTCCCTGTTCCAGCCACTCACCTATGAATACTTCAAGCAACTATTCGCGCAAGTCACCAACCCGCCCATCGATCCTTTCAGGTAAACAAACTTCAAGCATTAAACACATGCTCCGACATTACATCGTTATTATTCGAAAGAGTTTATATAATGTCTAATTTTCAAAATTGGCTCCAATAACAAAAAATATAATGGAGAAAATTTTGATTTAGGGTGAAGTAGATTTAATGGCAATGTACAAAATGCAAAAGTATTGAATTTTAGTATTGAAGGATATAAAGATTAAAAAACTGAGAATTTGATGAATAAGCCATGATAAGTAATTTCGTAAAGAGAAATACCAAACCAATCACAAATATACGAAGTAAAACCAATCACAAAGGACAGTATGTATGTATTCTACGTATTCATTTAAGGGCTACTTTTCTCTATCCTCCAGTCAAATAAATCGAATATTATAAGTAATTGGTATTACGGATGTCATTTCGTTAGAATTAATAATTTACTAATTAAAAATCAAAGCGAAGATGATAGCTATATATTTCTAAATAATATTAAATATATGTACAGAGAGAAGATAGTGATGTCTCTGCTATGCCCGATCGGCCCCGCGCCCAATATCTTGGAGCCAAGCGCCGAGTTCATGCATCGATTGTTCCTGCCGCAACCCATACTGTCTCTGAAGGATTTAGACGCGCTACTCAGGAGTTCGTATCGAGGGTGGAAGGTAACCTATAATTAAAAATACAGTAATGAACTATGTATTATAATTTTTTTTATCTAAATCATGTTTGATATTATCAATAAATACAAAAATATTAATTTTGCCCCCGCATAAGTTGATTATTTTGTATAGGTGGATTTCATGCATTCTTCTGTACTTCTAATCATTGAAGAAAATATTAAAAATATTTTATTAAATAATATAATGGATCGAGCGATACTCGCATGAAATTCAAAATTCTTTATAAAAGGAGTAAAAAAAACCAAGTCATAGACGAACTATGCAGCTCCCGATCTCTTCGTCTCTTTTACACTTACTGTTACATTATAGTTGGTTAGGAAACGCACAGTGAGTATAACTACGTGCCTACGTACAGACTTTTCAAAAGTGCAATAATATTTTGATTTGCAGACGAAAGTGTTGGACTGCACGTACGATTACAAAGAAGGCCCGCGCGGATTGGAGCCGGCGTTGACGCGGATCGCGAACGAGGCTCACGGCGCGGCCGTCGCCGGCTACCAGCTCATAGTGCTGTCCGACCGCGCGTCCGGACCGCAGCGGGTGCCCGTCAGCTCGCTGCTGGCGCTGGGTGAGTCGCGGGGCTGATAGTAATAATAATACGAGACGCGGCCGACGCCGGCCACCAGCTCATAGTGCTGTCCGACCGCGCGTCCGGACCGCAGCGGGTGCCCGTCAGCTCGCTGCTGGCGCTGGGTGAGTCGCGGGGCTGATAGTAATAATAATACGAGACGCGGCCGACGCCGGCCACCAGCTCATAGTGCTGTCCGACCGCGCGTCCGGACCGCAGCGGGTGCCCGTCAGCTCGCTGCTGGCGCTGGGTGAGTCGCGGGGCTGATAGTAATAATAATACGAGACGCGGCCGACGCCGGCCACCAGCTCATAGTGCTGTCCGACCGCGCGTCCGGACCGCAGCGGGTGCCCGTCAGCTCGCTGCTGGCGCTGGGTGAGTCGCGGGGCTGATAGTAATAATAATACGAGACGCGGCCGACGCCGGCCACCAGCTCATAGTGCTGTCCGACCGCGCGTCCGGACCGCAGCGGGTGCCCGTCAGCTCGCTGCTGGCGCTGGGTGAGTCGCGGGGCTGATAGTAATAATAATACGAGACGCGGCCGACTTTCGGAGCCTATTCAATGCAAACATAAACAATCAAATCTTTCCTCTTTATAATATAAGTATAGATTCTGTCAAATACCCTATCTATAGCGTCCCTATAGCGACTTACTCTGTTCACGGAAACGAGTAGTGGAGCACTTTCTGTACTACCCGACTTTTCGCATTCAGCTTCTCCTCTCATCTCGTAATTTTCTGTATTGCAGCTCTCTGTTTCTGTCAACAGGTGCTGTTCACCACCACTTGATCGAAACCCGCCAGCGTATGAAGGTCGGCCTCTTGGTGGAGACTGCTGAAGCCAGAGAAGTCCACCATATGTCTGTGTTACTCGGTGAGTAAGTAGACTTTACTTACAGATGCCGTTCACCACCACTTCATCGAAACCCGCCAGCGTATGAAGGTCGTCCTCTTAGTAGAGACGGCTGAAGCCAGGGAGGTCCACCATATGTCTGTGTTACTCGGTGAGTAGACTGTGCAGAGACTTTACTGACAGGTGCCGTTCACCACCACTTCATCGAAACCCGCCAGCGTATGAAGGTCCTCCTCTTAGTTAAGACGGCTTAAGCCAGGGAGGTCCACCATATGTCTGTGTTAATCGGTGAGTAGCCTGTGCAGAGACTTTACTGACAGGTGTCATTCACCACCATTTGATCGAAACCCGCCAGCGTTTGAAGGTCGGCCTCTTGGTGGAGACGGCTGAAGCCAGAGAAGTCCACCATATGTCTGTGTTAATCGGTGAGTAGCCTGTGCAGTGACTTTACTGACAGCTGCCTTTCACCACCACTTGATCGAAACACGCCAGCGTATGAAGGCCGTCCTCTTAGTAGAGACTGCTCAAGCCAGGGAGGTCCACCATATGTTTGTGTTACTCGGTGAGTAGCCTGTGCAGAGACTTTACTGACAGGTGCCGTTCACCACCACTTGATCGAAAACCGCCAGCGTATGAAGGTCGGCCTCTTGGTGGAGACGGTTGAGACCAGAAGTCCACCATATGTGGGTGTTACTGGGTGAGTATCTTGTGCAGAGACTTCACTGACAGGTGCCGTTCACCATCACTTAATCGTAAACCGCCAGCGTATGAAGGTCTATTTACTACTAGTTTTTTGAAGTTATACTTCTTTAGGCGCGTTATGAAAAAATGATGAGAGTGAAATTTTAAGATGCGCGCGCATCACTGTAACACAAAATTTTATTTTTTTTAGGTTTATTTACTACTAGCTGTGCTTTTGCGTAAATTTCTTTGATCCGTTCGAACCGGATTGATATCTTCCAATTGTGTTGTTTTACAGTATTACGTACTTTCTACAACTTATTTTCAAATACGACAAATTCGAATTTCTTTGATCCGTTCGAACCGGATTGATATCTTCCAATTGTGTTGTTTTACAGTATTACGTACTTTCTACAACTTATTTTCAAATACGACAAATTCGAATCAGCCATCTTTGTTACGCAAAATGTCTGTCGAAGAATCGCCGTGTGAACAAGATTTGTTCGAAAGGGAACTCATCCTTGATGATTTAAAACGCACTCTCCAGTTCGCAGCGACAGATGTTCAACAATTTCGCTCGCCAACTACAGATTTCAATTCTCATCAACGTAAATTTAATAAAATACAGTCCAAAATTGAAAAAACCTACATGAAATTAAAAACATTTAACAAGGAGGAACAGATTAAGATTCGTAACGATTTTAACGATCTTTACTACGCCATTATTACGCATTTAAATAATTTAAAGATGATGGATGAGGAGCAGCGACGCATGAGTCGTCCGTTATTATCACCGTTAATTCAACCACAAGTTCATAGCAAAAATTTACCTACCTTGCCTTTGCCTAATTTCTATGGTGACCCTACCGATTGGCCATCATATTTTGATTTATTTCGTTCTTTAGTCCACCTGAACAATGCCTATACAGATGCGGAAAAATTTAGATATTTGTTACTCACGGTACATAAGGAACCTCACAATTTAATAAAGTCGATTCCTATCACGGATGAGAACTATTCAGTAGCCTTGGAAATATTGATATCGCGGTATGAGAATAGAAGGGTTATTGCCACTAAGCATCTCGACAAAATTCTCGATATTGAAACGTGCACTGATAAATCAACAAATAGTATACGTAATTTATTAAACGTTTACCAAGAAAATATCAAGGCATTGGAAATTATGCACTTTCCCGTGAAAGATTGGAGTTTTTTGTTACTTAGTATTTTATTACGTAAAATACCTATGCACATTCGAAAAAACTATGAACGTTCATTAACGAATTCATCCGACATTCCTGATGTTAACACATTGATTTCTTTCCTACAGCGAGAAATATCGGCGGACGAAATTATTAATTCCACTTGTGGGCAGTCGAATAATTTTGCCAATCCGCGCAGCCGTTCGAATCCTAACGACAAACCGTCACCGACGCAGGCGCCGCATGCGCATCGTTCATTCCGTTCGTTAGCTGCTAACATCAAATCAGTTTCGAATCCGTCAATCAATAATCGATCTAATGAATAGGGTTTTAAGAGTTGTTTATGTTGTAATGCTCAACATACGTTGACAAAATGTACGCAGTTTTTAAACTTATCCCCACAAGATAGATTTGCTTTAGTACGAAATAAAAATATTTGTTATAATTGTTTGCATTTTGGACATGATGTTAATCAGTGCAATTCAAGTTTTGTTTGTCGTACGTGTCACAAACGACATCATAGTCTTATTCATTTTTCTAACCAGTTAAATCAGTCGCCGTTCATTAGTAAAATAACTGCAAATAATGTTGTCTCGCTTCCACCTACGGTGCAGTGTGACACACCGGTCATCGATGCCTCTCATGACTCATCGCCTTTAGCTTCCAACGTTGATAACGCTGTTCACAATTGTTGCGCTTCCAATGCGCCGTTAGTTCGTACGACTACGGTGCTATTGTCTACGGCGCTAATCGATGTATACGTTGGTGAGGCGAAACTTTCAACCGTTCGCTGTATTATAGATACTGGCAGTCAAGCTAGTTTTATGACTGATAGTTGCGCGCAGCGGTTGGGAATGATAAAACTTGCTCGTGTTTATTAGGAATATTTTCCTGCAGTAAAACGTAGCTATACTATATATCAGCTAACTCCATACCAAATTTTATTAAAATCGCTCCAACCTTTTAGATGTGAAGAAGTAACAAACAAACACACTCACACACTCTCAAAGACATACTTTGAAACGTAATGTTTAGTAACTTTTTTATACGTGGCGCAACAAATTACCACACTATCATTTGATGTTAAGTATAATAAGTGGAGTCCAGTCGCGAAGATAGATGATGCGGCAGAAGGTGTGCCGCTCCAGCCATCCTCACCTTGCCGCCCTGAACCCAAAACCCTACCACGCAGAGCCTTGGAACCCTGTTTACCTAACTAACTAAAAACTAATTCGTAGTTATATTTTTATTTTTTAAGTTTTAAACTGCTAGTAGTTTTAATCTTAAAAAAAAACTAGAAATTTTTCCTTTAGATTTAAGCTAATGCATATTTTTTATGTTTTTATGATAGGCTACGGCGCTGACGCTATCTGTCCATACCTCGCGTTCGAGTTGGCGTTCGCGTTACGCAACGACAACATCCTGGACCCCGCGCTCACTGACGACGATATCTACAAGGCTTACCAGAAATCCATCGAGACTGGACTCGCTAAGGTGACATTTATTTAATACAAAATGTTGTCGAAAGTTATACGCGATCTGTCCATACCTCGCTTTCGAGTTTGCGTTTCGCAGCGACAACACCCTGGACACCGCGCTTACCGACGGCGATATCTACAAGACCTACCAGAAATCCATCGAGACTGGACTCGCTAAAGTGACATTTAATCTCTTAATACAAAATATTGAGGAGCTCGATGGTGCAGGTTCCCACTGCGGTGGCACAGGCATTTCCGAGATTTGGCCGTAACCTACCACACGGGCCCGGTTTCGGATTAGTAGGTGCAGATGCGGCCGAAACCAACAGATTAATGTGCCTACCGAAGCATGAGGGAGCTCGAGATATTAAGTTTCTGGTCACCCATCCAATGACCGGCCATTGCGAAAGTTTTTTAACTACCTAACCTGCGCCATCCATTGAGCTCATTGTTTTTATTGCTTGAGGCTTACTACTCAATATATAACTTGGAAATATTTAGTTGGAATATTTATTATTAGCCAGGAAAATACATATTTTCTTCAAACTTCCTACGAGAATACTATGTCAGCATATGTACCTATTTTCTTATTACCATATTGCTTGTGGTAAATACGTGTAGTGTCATGCATAAGTTTTAGTAAATAACCTTTTTTTGTTTTAATAGGTGATGGCTAAAATGGGTATCAGCACACTACAGTCTTACAAGAGTGCTCAGATCTTCGAAGCAGTAGGTCTTAGCGAAGAAGTCATCGACAAATGTTTCAGAGGAACGCAGTCCAGAATCGGTAAATTTTTACTCCAACGTTTATGATAATATCGAAACCGTGATTCTTAACACATGGAAATCAAACATTTGCTTTGTCCAGGTGGCGTGAACTTCGAACTTTTGTCCAAGGAAATATTCGACAGGCATGCACTTACTTACAGCAACATCACCGACTGTCTTGTGTTACGGTAAGTTACTAACTAGAGCCTTTGATTGTGTACACGCCTAGATAACGTATTAAATGCACGGAAGCACTCCAAAAAATATCTACTACATATGGTAGATAAGCTCGGCGCTACACACATCAGACATGGGAGTCGCACATTGCGCGTAACATGAGCAGTTTTCTTTTCGAGTTTTATTTGGATTCTAGGTGTGTATATAATCTAAGACGAGAGCATTGTTCATTGATATATTTATTTCACAAAAAAAAAACACGTATTGAACGCATATAAAGCGCGATTTGTTAACTTTTTTGCATTATTCTCAAGGTTCTGTGTCCTTTACAGGCTCCGTGGTTGCAAGACTACTACACATTTGATTTTTAGGCTAAATTACCTTGTATTTATTTGACAATGTTAAGTATAACGATTCCTCATTTTTTTTTAAAACGTTTAAATCACTAATGTAAATAAATAATATTTTCCACTGAAGTTTTAAAGTAAATGTAGGTTTTTAAACAAAATAAAGTTTGTTGTTTTTATGGCTATAAAAAATAAGGAATGTGCGTTTATTATTCGAATCCTTCATGAAAAACATGCTCGATTTTTCTTCATTCCTGTGAGGTATAATTTCAGCAAATAGCTCAAAAAATATTGAAACTAGGGCCTGCATATCAAATTATGTTACTTTAATTTTCTTCTTCTAATTGTACTATGTCGGGTTTTTACCGAAAGTCATAATGTTTTTAACCCTGTATTCCAGCTTCCTTTTAAAACTTTCCGCCCATCTTCAAATCAGCCTGTATAATAGTTTTGTAATTAAACACTAAATTATCTTTGTTTTTAAGTATTTAACTGCTAGATGTTTAAATATAAAGAAAAGTTAATAGAAAAATATTTCACGCGGACCAGGCAGCAGACGGGACTCGAACCCGCAAAATTAGAAAAAAAACCAGTCCCGTCTGCTGCCTGGACAGCGTGGATTTTTTTTCTAGTAAACTTTTCTTTAGATTTAAACATCTAGCAGTCAAATGCTTAAAAAATAAGAACATAACTATAATTGCTATTTCTTCTTTCAAATATTTAGTACATGTAAAGGTATTAATTTGACATTATGGGTTACCTATAATGCGAAGAGATGACGATGCCTTGCAGCCTAAGGCTAGAGAAAAATTCGACACGGCCATCAGGACCGCGGTAGCATAATGGTCAGTGCATATGTATACATATGCCCGGATAGCGAAGGGTGCGGGATCGAGTCCCGTCTGCTGCCTGGTCCGCGTGGTTTTTTTTTTTGTAGTAAACTTTTCTTTAGAACTAAATTATCTGCTTTAATAGGAACCCAGGTAACTTCCACTGGCGCGCAGGCGGCGAGAAGCACATCAACGACCCCCTCTCCATCGCCAATCTGCAGGAAGCGGTGTTGAGCAACAGCACTTCCGCTTACGACAAATTCCGGTAATTAAACTGTATTGTATTCATAGAAAATTTGCAAATGTTTTAAATATGCAACACGTTACTACATAACGTTATTTTATTTCATGTTCTGTAATAGAATAAGAGGAAAGGTGTCAGGCAGAATGCATTATGTAAATAAAATTCCCCAAGTAATTCATGTCAATATTTATAAAAATCTGTTCTGCAAAGTAGACATGAAAGAGTAACAGGCAGATAAAAAGAATGAATATAATAACATTCGCATTGATGACATCAGTATAAAACCAGTTAAGTTCAACGTGAACAGGTACAGAGAGGAGGAGTCCTTGCAGCCTAAGTCAGACTCGATACGTCCGTTGAGCTCTCAGTAGCACAGCTGCCCGGATATCTAAGGACATTGTTCCGATTTTAACCGGGGTCCAGTCGTTTTTTTCTAGTAAATTAAATTAAGTAAATTATAACTTGGAGTCAGTGCCATGCATATTGATAGATCTAAGTTGTCATTTAGTGCTTGGGTTGGCATGGCACCGACTCTCAAATGTTAATTTGGCTTTAAATGTAAATATAAGTTAAAAATAAGCATTTTTTCTTACTTTTTAGTGGTTTTGTTTCTATGAACTCTGTTTTAAATTTTTGGTAAAAAAGTTATTATTTTCCCCTTTTTTACAAGTGATATCAATGGCATACTAAATATACATGTCTGAACTGCAATCACTCTTTCATAGTTCGTAAAATATCCAAACACGATATGTGTACTGGAGGCTGAATGCGCTAAATGTCAAACGACTGAAACGCATTGAACCGTAAACGAACCGCAACTTTTTATTACATCGCGCTAAAGTTTTGAAAGCGAGTTGAGATGTAAACGTATCATGATTGGACAGTACTATGACCTTACTCCACTGAACTTCAGTCAAAAACCTAAAGAAGATTTCAGTTGACAGTTGAAAATAAGCACGATACCGATTTCGTATAAAGTTGAGTTGCAACTAGTATTGAACTAAAATTTAACTATGATTGAACTTAGGCGGATCGTTCAAAATAATAAATAACGCGTTTGACCTGCTGTTCGTAGTGTTCGTATTTCAGGAGTTCCATTGTTTATTTCCGAAATTATTTATCAGATCTTTACCAAATCAATATGGAGACATCTCGCTAACAAACTCTTCCAAACAAAGAAAAAAGAATCATCCAAATCGGTCCACAAACCTCGGAGATATGAAAAATTATGACATTTTATTGGGTTTTTTAATAATTATTAATATTATTATTATAGAATGACGAATTAAGAACCTCCTCTTTTTGCAAGTCGGTTAAAAGATCTTGCTCTTCTATAAATCTTAACAGGGAGAGCTCATTGGAGTCGATCCGCGCGTGCACATTGCGTGGGCAACTCGAGCTCGTGAAACTGGACGAGCCCATCCCCATTAGCGAAGTGGAGCCCGCCGCGGAGATCGTCAAGAGATTCGCCACGGGTGAGAGATTGTCTTTTTTAAAGCAAACGCGAGCTGAGAGACATTTGGAAAATAGGTTTTTGAAAAAATATTGCTGTCAAATACTAACGCTGAAAATTGCGTATAAAAATAGCAAAATTCGAGGTTTGGCTCTCGATGATTTCCTCCTCGATAATTAAAAAGTATGGATAAATAAGTAGAGAAGATATCCGTAGATTTCCGAAACGATAGCCAATTTTTTCGACATTCATCTGTGTTTGTCTAAAAAAGCCTAAACTGTGAAAATTAATTCTGTATTAAAATTTCTTAGGTGCAATGTCGTTCGGGTCCATATCCCTGGAAGCTCACACGACGCTGGCCATCGCCATGAACCGCATCGGCGGCAAGTCCAACACCGGCGAGGGCGGAGAGAACGCCGACAGGTACTTGAACCAGGTGTGTACATTGATATATATTCGTTTACCAGGATTATTGGAAAAGATTTTAAGAAAAAGAATACTAAGGAAAAGAATACTTAAACAAAGTACGGACATAAATAATTATGTACGTCCGTTTGCTTGATTTTATGATCTTGTTTTTTTTTGGTGTAACACGGCAAAACCGTGCTTCGTATTGAAAAGAGAATATTCATCGAGTTTTCATAGTTGTTCAGTTATTTCTTGAAATATATTACTAAGTAACCATTTGGACCTTTTAGCGCCTTCTACCAAACAATAATCTCCGCTTTATTTATATATTGCCAAGTGCTACATCCTTAAAAATACAAAAAAATATATATTAAAAAAAACTCATAAACTTGGATTACTTTTTCCTCTTGACAGTGATTATCCATTTCATTCGTTGTTCTCGTTTCGTTTCTAACTTGCATGTGGAAATGTATAGATTTAGTGATCACTGTTTTTGCCATTTTTCTTGCCAACTAGGTAGTACGCAGTAGGTTTCATGACGCATTTTTATTCATTTTTACATAAAATGCACGGATACGTAAATTTTGATACTAAAAAAGTGACACCGCCACGGTGCGCGCTGCGAGTGATTAGTAGTTCCCCCACCTCCTACTTCGCACCCAGCGAATAGATAAGACTCGCTAGAGACAAGGTACATGGCAGCAATCCCGTAAATGATATCAGCTTTATTTGTTGTCTATTTTTTTACGCAGGATCCTGAATTCAACAAGCGGTCGGCAATCAAGCAGGTGGCTTCTGGTCGGTTCGGCGTGACAGCTTCGTATTTGGCGCACGCTGATCATCTGCAGATCAAGATGGCGCAGGGAGCCAAGCCCGGCGAGGGCGGAGAGTTGCCCGGTATATAGCCACTATATGTCTGTCGATATAGCAGCCACAGTTCAACAAGTGGCCGACCATCTGCTATAGCAACTATACATGCATTTATCTTAACCCGTGTTTTAAACCACTATAACAGATTCTGAAACAGCTTATTGCCAACTATAAAACATCCAATGTTCTTATGACTATAATATCATCTAAACGGATGATATAATCACACTATAATATTTTAAGGCGAAATTTTGTGAATGTTTTTTACTTCTTCACGTCTAAACGGCTGGGGCGATTTTAATAAAAATTGGTATGGAGTTAGCTGACATCCTGAATTAACACATAAGCTATGTTTTAATGCGGGAAAATATCCCTAATGAACCGCGGGGCACAGCTAGTGTTGTATTAATTTCAAAAGTAGTACATTACTGCAGCGGTCAGCAATAGAGTTATTGATGGATGTACGTGTAAATTTAAGCCGAGGTGAAGCCAAAGCCGATGTTACTTCTCTTCTGTCAGGAACTCATTAAAAACAATTATACTCGCGTGACTACATTTTAGTCTGCGCTTGGACAACGAGCCGATAAATTAATAATAGACTGTTAATTGATATAGATTGTTATGTTTTTTTAAACTTTTATGGTCACCAGCATTATAGTTATTTATTTTATTTACGAAGGATCTCGATGGCGCAAATGGTTACCACGTTCGGATGTGATCGTTGAAGCTAATCAACTTACGCAGTGGTCGGTCATTGGATGTGTGACCAAATATTTACTATCTCGAGCTTCTCCGTGCATCGGAAGGCACGTTAAGTAGTTGGTCCCGGTTGCGTTTGCAGTCGTTAATGTAACACCCATCAATTTGTATTGGGCCCGCGTGCTGGTCCATAGAAATGCCTGCGCCGGTTACTGGTAAATACCAGCGCTGACAACCGCTGGTCGGCTTCCAGCTTTCTTTCTGTATACGGCCTCAGATGAAGGTTTTCAATATGTATATTCCATTCCAGGCTACAAAGTAACAGAAGACATCGCCGCCACTCGATGCTCAGTGCCGGGCGTAGGGCTCATTTCACCGCCTCCTCATCACGATATCTACTCCATCGAGGACTTGGCCGAGCTGATCTACGACCTGAAGTGCGCCAATCCTTCGGCCGTCGTGTCTGTGAAGCTGGTGTCTGAAGTTGGCGTGGGTGTTGTAGCCTCCGGAGTGGCAAAGGTAAGATAATGGCTACGACTGAAATATAATATGCTACTCGGGATGATTGAATGATTATTATAGCTATTAACGGGATTGTCACCATGTACCTCGTTTTTTATGAATCTCCGATATATATTGTTTAAAACATTATTTATGATTGAATGATACTCCCTATTGTTGTTTTTTTATTTTTTTGGTTATCTTTTCATACAACTGACTATGAAGTGATAGTTTTTAAGTTTGATTAATGTTTAACGTAGTTGAATAATATATTTTTGGTCATACTCCGAGATGTTGACATCTCAAATAAATAAAAGACTAACAAATTTAGTTGAATAAATTTGTATTTGTCATTTAAAGTCTAATGCAGTCTCTTAAATGCAATCGCAGATATAACAGCAACAACGGTTATAATTATTATTATTTTTATTTTTTATTTGTCCGACAATGTACTTATAGATATTTAAATTTTTGTTCAACCAAACCAAACTTAATTAAGAAAAACCTAGTTTGGTTAAAATTTGAAAATTGACAGCATTATTCCGATAATCTGTTGTTTCTTTGTTTTTTTTTTCGAACTAAACTCAAAAGTGATAATTATTGAGTGGTTTCCCTATATCGTGATACTTTTTTAGTTTCACTAGGATTAGATATCTAAAAAAAACAAGCAAGCCTTATAGTAGTCATATATGATATGTGACATTTGAAACCTCACCTTATATAAGTACAAAAAGAAATAAAAACCTACTACAAAAAGGACTAAGTCATTTGAACATTATGTTCTAAAATCAAATCAAATAGCGCGCGCTTCCCAAACTTCCTGTTACACACTTTCGTCCCACTTCACGTAATCACTCCCACAAATTGCACGAAAGCGAGGGGAAAGATGTTACACATCAAAACAAAAGATTTTGATACATTTCTATTTTTCAATAACCTAACAGGGCAAGGCCGAGCACATAGTAATATCCGGCCACGACGGTGGCACCGGCGCTAGTTCTTGGACGGGAATAAAATCAGCCGGTCTCCCGTGGGAGCTGGGCGTGGCAGAAACGCACCAGGTCCTCGTGCTCAACGACTTGAGGTCTCGAGTGGTGGTGCAGGCCGACGGACAGATACGGACCGGGTTCGATGTGATGGTGGCTGCGTTACTAGGAGCTGACGAATTCGGCTTCAGCACAGCGCCGCTTATCGCTATAGGTAAGGTGATTTTATTGTTTCAGTTTTAAGTTTTATCGGTTGAGTGATTAATAATGAGAAAACTTCAGAAGGAGTGGATTAAGAAAGCGTATTTTGTTGAAAGCTCCTTGTTACGGTAATGGCACCGGTACCAGTTGCTGTTAGCCTACTTTATAACTTATTTAACACTTTCAGGACAAGTATATTAGTGGCGTTGTAATAAAACAGTAGTGGGCCAGTAAATAGCTCGGTCGCAACCACTTCCATCCACAGACATAGATAGATAGATAAAAACATGCGGGAAAAATTCGCGTCGTGGGTTCTTAGTCTAAACGTTAGAATTGAATCGGATGGCCGGAGAACATGATTTTTCGCCACCTTATGTTTTCTCAAAATATGAAACGCTCGGCTTTCATACAAGTTGAAGCACATACTTCATCTACTCAAATCTAGGTCTGTGCTTCCATCTGTCAAAATCGTTAGCGAATAGGCCAAGTGGATGGCGAAGTGAAAATTTGGCTATTACGACAAGTTGTAATATTTATTGGTTCAGTTTATTTTTACAACTCAAAAATAAACTGAACCAATAAATATTACAATAGTAGATTGTTGCTTCGAGCACAAAGTGAGTTATTTATGCACGAGTGTTATGTTGGTTAATTAACTATAGTCTGTCCAGGTTTTTTAGGCAACCCATCTTTAATATATTTTCTAATATACTAAATTCATGATAAAATATGTTTCACTCTATTATCAGCTCGGTGAAGGTCGACGTAGGTTCGGATCTTAGACTATTATTACTAATTCGTTGGTTGTAAGATAACTTACTATACACTCACACATGCACCTTTTAAGATAGATAATCCTTTGCTTGTCAATAATAATCATGATATTGTTTAAAGGATGTACAATGATGCGCAAATGCCACTTGAACACTTGTCCCGTGGGGATCGCCACGCAGGACCCCGTACTACGTAAAAAGTTCGCCGGCAAGCCCGAACATGTCGTCAACTACTTCTTTATGCTGGCTGAGGAGGTAATCATAAAAATATCATAAAAAACTTGTTAAAGTGCTCTTTAATCTTACCTTTCTTGTTTTAAATTCATAATTTACTTGTTTTGCTACCATAGTGACAAAGTATCATATCTTCCCATTTTTGTAATGATGATTTTGTAGCTATAAAGTTGAAAATTATTAAAGAAGTTCCAGCATTATTTGTTACCTATTAAACTTTTTTAAAACTGTATTGGAATGGAAATTCAAACTAGACCAGAAACTATATTATTGGAATGCATATGTATAAAGTTTAACCCCTTTTTTAATAAATCACAGGTTCGTCAACACATGGCTGAAGTAGGCGTACGTAAATTCCAAGAGCTGATTGGTCGCACGGACTTGCTCAAAGTGCGTGAGAACAACGACAACCCGAAAGCTCGACTGCTCAATCTCTCGCTCATATTGAAGAATGCTCTACACATGCGGCCAGGCGTCAATATACACGGTGGATCTAAGACACAGGTCTGAATAACATTAATATTTAAGGATTTCTCTCATAATAGTATCAAAATAATACGATATCAATCACCTTACAGAAAAGTACAAGAACAAAATTGATGGCAAGCAAATTAATGAATTGAGTGTGGAGGTGTATAAATATCATACCACCTTGCAGAAGAGTACACAGTAAAATGATCTGTTTTTATGTTTTGCAGTGAATAAACTTGCTGGTATCTCAAAGAGTATATATAATAATGTGGTTGTGGTTAGACTACATATAAGAGTTTTTGTTGTTGTTATTAATTAATAGATCCCACACTTATAAAATGATGTTGCCATTTACTTGCCAAATGATTTTGCAATTTGTTTTATACGTGTTCGTAGTACATATATATTAATTGTTAACTTTAAGAACACACATTACGAAATTAAAATCACGTATAATATGACTGTGTTATTTTACTAGGATTTTTTGTAAGGTGACTTCCACAATTCTAGTTGAAAATCCGCTAAGCCCTGCCTCTATAAAATTAACCAATTCAACATTTATTAATGCAGGACTTCCAACTGGAGAAGCGGTTAGACAACCAGTTAATAGAACTGTTCGCTGGCGTTATTTCTGGAACTCAGCGGCACGCGGAGACAACTATGCACATCACAAACGAGGACCGCGCCTTCACCTCTACACTGTCATATCATATCGCCATGTGAGTGATAAAATAATACGGGAAGCTTCGATCAACAATTCTATAGATAATTGGTCAGCACGGAAAATCCGTCTCGGTAAATATAGCCTCACTAGAAGCGTGAGATCTGATTTTAAATTAGTTCGGTTAATACAAAACGAAGTAACACCTTACCCAATGACTGGTAAAAATATTTTATTTTGTGGGTCATAAGGTTGATTTCACATTTTCCTTTTTTCACCTTTATCGTTTTTTTCCAAGTGTCAGATATAATTTATAAAAGGAACAAGAGTTCGTTTTATAAGATAAGAGGTCGTATGTGCGAAATAACATTTTGTTATTTGTAACCTTATTCCTTTGTGAGAACGTTGTTATTAGGTTCAACTTTAACTGTTTTAAAACATTTATCTTTGTTCATTGGGACTGTAACTGCATAAGTTTAAACATACGCGGACAGTTTTTAGCTTTGATTTTGTATGCAACCCGTTATCTATAGAATTATTGATCGAAAACGGGAAGTGATTACTTTGTCAACCCTGTTAAATTAAGATTTTACCTAAAGAAAGTTTGTATGAAGATGAAGTGCGGAAGGCTAATGTTTTTCTAGAATAATCTACTAGATAGTGAGCTCGATGGCACACCGTGATAGCGTATTAAGACTGATTTACACTACGTTAAGTACAGTAGTGAGTTAACTTACAGTCTTGACGAGTTAACTTCTTATCATCGTTTGGACTGGGATTGGCCATTATTTTTTTATAGCCAGGTAGGCAAATGATTCTACTACCCACCTGATGTTAAGTGGTGACAAAGTCCAAACGCGAAGATAGCTGGTACAGCAGTTAAGTACATTTGCCTAACTGTCCGATTTCTAAACTCGCTACACTACTTACAGAAGTGTAAATCAGCATTTAGGTCTGCGGTCGTCAAAGTAAAGCAAGTTTTGACAGGGCTATATATAATCATATAATAGGTAACCATTTTATTTATTATCTTAAGGTCCTATGTGCTTCTGAAGGCACATTAAGCCTCTGGTCCCAGCTGCATATGCAGTCGTTTCCACCCACATATCCGTATTAAACCCCTATGATGGGTTAGGACTAGAGATCGAATAATCAGATGCATATTTACCTAAAATTGAGATGTTGGATATTATGTAAGGCACTTATATCGAAAAAATCCCGTGATTCCGGGAAATTCAAATATAAGTGTATACTCCGTAAGATCTAATAAACCCAGATTGAGACGAATGACAGTTGCCCTGTGTGTATAGCATAAAAATATTGTGTACTGTTTTTAATGAAAAAATAAATTATTTGTGTTCTTATTAACCACACCACCATTTGTCTTACATGTACACATTACATACACGAGGAATTCAAATTTATCTTTAAGGAAATATACATCCGATTCGTTATGCGAGCCTGAAATATCGGGGTTTTTTTTTAATAAACTAGCAGCCGCTTCCATAATTTTTTAGGCAAAAGTAACTTTAGGTAAATATGCATCCGATTATCCGATCAAAAGTTATGACCCAATCTCCCTACCCCTACCGCAAGGAAGGCACGCAATGCCTGTTTACATTTTCGAATCTTTCCAATTCGAGTAATGAAAGGTTGAGTGAGTTACGGTGTTAAGTCAGCTGGATGGCAACAGTGACGCTTACATAGCCGTCTAGGTATTTGATGTCCCCACAAAACCAAATTATCAATTAGAAAGTCTTCCTTTATCATAGTCACTGTTGAACTTAAATATAGTACTTTTATTTATATTATACTCCTTAGATACCTTATTATCTCCACGGAAGCGAGACAAAAAATATCTACTACATATGGTACATATGCTCGTCACTACAAACGCACACATGCGAGAAACATGAGCCGTTTTCTTTGCGTGGTTTATTTGGATTGCTCTATCTAGAAGTATAAATAATCAAAGATTGCTACTTTATAAACATGATTCCTATATGAAAGTTACATAAATATCGGTGTATCTATCCAGGAAATACGGCGACAAAGGCCTCCCCGACGGCTCCACCATCGACATCCACTTGAAAGGCTCCGCGGGGCAGAGCTTCTGCGCTTTCCTGTCCAGAGGCATCACCGTCACGTTAGAGGGAGACGCCAACGATTACGTCGGTCAGAGAATTATCTACCTTACGTCTGTGTGATAGGTGTCATTTTAACTTTAGCCCTTTTATAAATATGATTTGTTTTGCCAGTTTCAATAATCAAATTCCAGTAAGAGGTAGGCCTATTAGAACTTTATTGTTTAGATATATATTTTTTATTATTTACATTATAATGACGAGTTACTAAGGTACGAAATCGAATCAGCCTAACCTTTTAATGAAGGTTAATAATTATTAAAACATAAGTAAATAATACTTTAATGGAATTTTCGACGCAACTTTGAGAAAATCAAAGTGAATCGATATTCTGCGATAATGTAATGTAATAATATTTTTCTCTTAAATAAATCGATTTGTTTATATACATAATAGCAAACTGTGCATTATTCTAGTTTTGTTTTATCATTTTTATTGTAGGCAAAGGTCTGTCCGGCGGGCATGTAATAATTTACCCTCCGAAGAACTCTTCCTTCGAGTCTCATTTGAACGTGATCGTCGGTAACGTGTGCTTGTATGGTGCTACCTCTGGACGAGCTTACTTCAGGTACGTTTTTTCTTACAAAATGATCTTTAATAATTTTGAGTTTGCATGGAAATATTATTTTATAACTTTAGTAAAGAGCGTTTTATCATAGACAAAAGATAGGTATGTTAAAAAAGCCTATGTGACTCGAAATGATCTATTCGAAATATTTTGTTCTATATTATCTTTTATTTATTATAACAGCCACTTTAAATTATTTAAATATTAGATTTATGAAGTACTATATCCTCACTAGACGTATATTATTTCTCATGTCCATGACACTGCAGTTCCACTCACCAGATTCAGTTGGAAACAAACAAACAGCACAAACAAGTACTCGCAGTATAAATACAAGGACTTGTTCCCGTCCTGGTTGTTTAATAACTTAATATTGAGGCCCACTTGTATCAAAGTTTCTAAATTAAATTTAAAAACTAATAAATAATTTGTAATATACTTAATACAGATGGAATGATGTGTTTGTGTTCTACAGGAATAAGCCTTTAATTTAAATAAATAATAAATATTACCAACACTCACACCAATTACCCTAGCCTCAAAGTAAGCACTGTAAGGCTTGTGTTATGGGATACTAGGGTAACGGTTAGAATATATATATATATATATATATATATATACAGTACAAGTAAATTTATATAGAAATACATATTAAACATCCATGACTCGAGTACAAATGCTCATATTCATCACACAAACATCTGCCCCCACCGGGATTCGAACCGGGGACCTCTCGAGTAGGCGACACCTTGAAACCCGGCGTACAAACCACTCGACCACGAAGGTTTTCATTTGAATTAAGCATGTTTGTTCAAGCCATCCTAAGTAAATAAAACCTCTAAACTTTCACATTTTTAATATAAGACAATGCATTATACACTTATTCAGTTGTCGTACTACAAGTTCGCCTTAGTTTGCCACTAAATAATAATTGTGTCTGTTAGTACCATAGAGGTATAAGAATAGAGTGGCGAAGGCGGCTCTAAAAATGTCCGTCTATTAGAAAGAGAAAGAAGATGAGAGACCGCTAGCTATTTCTCTCTTTTGTGGCGCATGGCATCCAATGGCATCACATCACATCGAAATAGTAAGATGCTTACGGTTGCCAATGCGCATGCGCGATTGGGGAGAGAAAGCTAGCGGTCTCTCATCTTCTTTCTCTTTCTATTAGAGGCACACTTCCACTTGTAGTAGAGTCTATGTCTCTACTCTATTCTTATACCTCTACGTTTGGTACACACAGAGGTATAGCGTCGGAACGTTTCTGCGTACGCAACTCGGGCTGCGTCGCCGTGGTAGAAGGCGTCGGTGACCACGGCTGCGAGTACATGACGGCCGGCTTGGTGCTGGTGCTCGGCCTCACGGGCAGGAACTTCGCCGCGGGCATGAGCGGTCAGTATAAATATATCTTTTTTTATTTTTGATATTCATCATTCTGTTGTGTATTTCAGTAATAAAAAACTAAATCAAAAGTTTAATGTTCCAAGTTTGAATGGAAGTTTACTAGCGTGTGACGCCATATTAGTCTACGCCAATCCCAAGCGTTTTCATTTGAAACCTCACCTTATATTAGTAAAAAAAAAAAAAAACCTACTACAAAAGGAATAAGCCATTTGAACATGATGTTCTAAAATCAAATCAAATAGCGCGCGCTTTCGCGACTTCCTGTTACACACTTCTGTCCCATTTCACGAAATCACTTCCACATATTGCAGGAAAGCGAGAGGAAAGATTTTACACATCAAAAACTATAGTTATTAACTATTTGTTTTCTCTGAATAGTAAAATTGCTGCTAGTAGTCGTATCGTCAAATATCCTATTATTCCTACTCTATTAGATTTTATGAACAAGTCCGAATTGCATTCTACTTAGATCCTATGTCATCCGCTCGGTTTCCCGACCTATGTCTATAACGAGCGAGTCGAAGTTCCCGTGGACGCAATGTATAATCGTCTAAAATAGTATCTTGCATTCGCGCGTTCCGAAACGCACTTATTGACATCTGAACAGGCACTTGAGAATCTTTGAATAATCATTGCATTGTTTCACAGGTGGCATCGCCTACGTTTACGACATCGATGGATCGTTCAAGGGCAAGTGCAACCAGGAAATGGTGGAGCTGCTACCACTGGAATTACAAGATGATTTAGATGTCGTCAAGGTTCTGCTAGAGGAGTTTGTACAGCTTACTGGGTGAGTCACAAAGAAAGAAATAGAGATAGAGAACTTGTGAATATTTAACTGGTCTCTGGGAAGGAATAAGCGTAGACCAGTGATTCCCAAAGTGGTCTATATCGACTCCTAGGGGTCTATGACAACATGCAAGGGGTCTACGTCAGCGAAAAAAAACCAATATCAAGTAAGTAGGGGGTCTACCCAACACGGAAAAACATGGCAAGGGGTTTACGACACAAAAAAGTTTGGGGAACTCTAGCTTAGACCATAAAATTAGCTGCTCACGTTATTTGTCACAGCTATATGGTATCGCTCCTATTTCGGACCTCCTTACTCCTTAATTCAAAATCTTTGCTGATGTCGATAAATCTAATATTGTTTTCCACACTATTAAAAAATAACCCATAAAACATTGTCCATTTCTACTTTTTATGTATACAATATACTTCTCATTATTAAATATTCTTTTCTATTGTTCACTAATTTCCAAAACTAACGTTGATAATTGGCATAACAAAACCATATTCATCAACAGATCCGTAATCGCTGAAGAGCTGCTAAGCACCTGGCCCGAACCCGCTAAAATGTTCGTCAAAGTATTCCCGTATGAGTACCAGCGCGCCTTGAAGAGGATGGCCCTGAAGCAGTCACCGCCCAAGATCGAAGCCAACGGTAGAGACGAGAACGGCGTAGCAGATATAGAGGAAGCGGTCAGAGACGTGGAGTTGGATAAGAAAAACTTGGAGAAGATCCTTGACAAGACTAGGTAAAGGAGCTTTATTTTTTACAGTAGCTTGATTTCAGTGTGATATATGGATTGTGGAGACTAAAATCATTATTAAGATATACATTTTTTTACTTTTATGTCCTTTGTCATTTAGCGCCGTAATAAGAGGTTTTTGCTATAAAATTATTAATAGTGAAAAATACGAAATGACTGCTATTATTATATATTATTTTTCATTTTATTATTTGTTCTTGCACATACAGGGGTTTCATGAAGTACCCGCGCGAAACGTCCGTATACCGCCCCGCGGAAAAGAGGATGCGGGACTGGGAAGAAATCTACAACAGCAGCCAAGTGCGTCGCGGATTACGCGTACAAGCAGCCAGATGTATGGAGTGCGGGGTTCCATTCTGCCAGAGCCAACATGGGTGTCCTCTAGGGAATATAATCCCCAAGTGGAACGACCTGGTGTACCGCGCGCAGTGGCCCGACGCGCTGCACCACCTGCTGCAGACTAACAACTTCCCAGGTGCGCCCTCTTTATATACCCCGCGCCAGGCTAACATGGCTGCCCTCTCGGAAATATAATCTCCAAGTGGAACGACCTGGTGTACCGCGCGCAGTGGCCCGACGCGCTGCACCACCTGCTGCACACTAACAACTTCCCAGGTGCGCCCTCTTTATATACCCCGCGCCAGGCTAACATGGCTGCCCGCTCGGAAATATAATCCCCAAGTGGAAAGACCTGGTGTACCGCGCGCAGTAGCCCGACGCGCTGCACCACCTGCTGCAAACTAACAACTTCCCAGGTGCGCCCTCTTTATATACCTCGCGCCAGGCTAACATGGCTGCCCGCTCGGAAATATAATCCCCAAGTGGAAAGACCTGGTGTACCGCGCGCAGTAGCCCGACGCGCTGCACCACCTGCTGCAAACTAACAACTTCCCAGGTGCGCCCTCTTTATATACCTCGCGCCAGGCTAAATCAACTTGAGTTATCATCATCATCATCATCAACAGCCTATCATAGTCCACTGCTGGACATAGGCCTCTCCAAATGCACGCCACTCAGATCGATCTTGGGCTACTCGCATCCAGCTCCTGCCAGCCACCTTGCGCAAATCGTCACTCCATCGTGCTTGAGTTATAGTAGCGTAAAACCTTGCATTGAAAAACAAAATCTTAGAAAAACTATTTAAAAATTGTTTAATATTTTATGTCCGATTAATAAATATATTGTGGTAACGACAGGCAACTACCGAACCCTACACTGCGCGTGGCACAACACGCACTTAGCCGGATTTTAAAATAATATGTCTGATCAAAGTTTCATAACCACATCAATGCTTTGTCAACTTTACCTCTCAAATATCCCAGACAATCGTCCATCTATTTGCGAACTGATTTGGTGTCTGCTTAAATCTTCTGTTCATATGCTTACTTCTCATTAAGTTTCTAAACAAGCATAGACAACAAGACTTAAAAATAGGAATTTAACAAAGACTGCGTAGTTTTAATCGTCCGTATGTTTCGGTTTAGAGTTCACCGGTCGCGTTTGCCCGGCGCCGTGCGAAGGCGCCTGCGTGTTGGGCATAAGCGAGCCCGCTGTCACCATCAAGAACATCGAGTGCGCCATCATTGATCACGCGTTCGAATCCGGATGGATAAAACCACAGGTGCGCTGAAGAATAAATAAAATTATTACCTTGTCGTAAATCTACCATTTTCTTTTTTTTTGTGTCTGGGAAATGCCTTACGCATCGTTAAACCACTGGGGGAGCGAGAAAAAGGTATGTGGGACTCCTCCCCGTCCTTTCTGCCAGCCTTGGGGCCGGATGAAATGAACAGGGCCCTACATACCGGCCTGAACAGGGCCCTACCTACCGCCCAGAACAGGGCCCTACCTAACGCCCTGAACAGGGCTACTAAAAACCAGACAATACTTCTGCACCGTCACCCGACAAGCACTATGAGGACCGCGGTCCCCCTAGTGCGTGCTGAGAGGGCGGGTGTGGTCGCGGCACCCGTTTCCGAATGGCCGCGCACCCGCCAGGTGGTCATAAATCTACCCTAGATTGGTTAAATTAGGGATTTACTCGAGCGCGATAGATTAACATAAGGGGGGACAACCTTTCACCTAGAGAAGTACTCACCCCCCCCCACACACACACCCCCCCCCCACACACACACCCCCCCCTGTGGGGCCAAAGATAGAATATAGAAAGAAAGAAATAATATTTATTCAGTACCACGACCATTTTGACAACATACATAATGTGGTTTGATACACAAGTATATACATGGTGCTGAAAAGGTATCTACGCATAATGTCGGAGCATCTAACGATGCTTCGACGCTGGTCTTCCGCAGATACCTACAATACTATAATAATATACACGATACGAATTTCAACAATCGGTTAAGACTTTTGCTCGCGTCCACATTGTCAGTATTTTGAATAGGAGCGAGAGCTCACGTAACATCCTTCTTTTTCAATGTCTGATGCGCTCGAATATCCATACTTGAAACCCTCTATAGGGCCGAACTTATAGAATATACACGATACGTATTTCAGCTATCAGTTAAGACTTGCTCGCGTCCAAATTGTCAGTAATCTGAATAGGAGCGAGGGTTCACATAACATCCTTTTTCAATGTCTGACTCGCTAGATTTTTTTTTTCTAATATTCTACCTCTTCGCACCCACACACCAACCAAATAGGCAGATCATTTATTTTTTATTTTTTGCGTCCTTAGAAAAGACTTGCTCGCGTTCAAATTGTCAGTAATCTGAATAGGAGCGAGGGTTCACATAACATCCTTTTTCAATGTCTGACTCGCTCAATTTTTTTTTCTAATATTCTACCTCTTCGCACCCACACACCAAGCAAATCGGCAGATCAATATTTTTTTATTTTTGCGTCCTTAGAAACATATTTAAGTATATTACATTATATAAGTATATTTATATAGAAATACGTATTAAACATCCATGACTGGAGTACATGCATAAATGCTCGCATTCATCACACAAACATCTGCCCCCACCGGGATTCGAACCGGGACCTCTCGAGCAGGTGACACTTTGATACCCGGAGTACAAACCACTCCGCCATAGAGGTCGTCAATTGAAACTATGGGTTTAGTTAGATTTAAATATCATACTATTTTTGTGACAGATCCCACCCCACCGGAACGGTAAAACGGTGGCAGTGGTCGGCTCCGGGCCGGCAGGACTTGCCTGCGCGCATCAACTGAACAAGGTAAAATATTAATAATAATAATCTCTTATCTATTAGACAAGTCCGTCCGTCCGTCCGTCTGTCTGTGGTGCTGTTTCAGCGGCCAAACCGTAAGAGATAGATAAAGAGAATGTTTAAGTTATAAGTTAAGAATAGTCTGATAAGACTACAAACCGGATTTGAGTAACGTAGCACTTCCGGTTTTCGAGAAATCACGAATTTCAAACGAAATCACACAAAATCTCCGAAGTTCTCAATTAATTAAATGCATACGTACTACAATTTGTATATCACTTTATTATTTTTATCACGTTATAAGACATTCCTTTCATTTAATATGCTAAGTTATTTAGCAAAACATAATCCTTATGATTAACCCTTTCGATGGTTATCATTAAATACGTCGTGTTTTTTTTTTCGAAATTTCACGAGTTTGATTCCCAGTTGTAACAGGCGATTTTAAAAAAATCTGTGAATGCAGTTCTAGTTATTATTAAAAATAAAATGATGTCTTCTTTCAGTAAAATATCCTATCTTCAATATTTAATACACTTTCCCTCCGTGTGAGGTAGACGTGGGACACCCTGTATATATAATAACTAAAATACATTATTAAAAGGAGTCCCTTTAGGCAAGGTTCCAAAGATACTGGCAGCGATCCCCCTTAATGTAATTAGATTCAATATAAATTAAGTGCTAGCAAACACAAAAACTATATGTACTTTTATTATCATTATCCAATAGAGATGTAGCTATTCGAGAGTTAGATATCACTTAAGTATTTGACGCGGAAATAAATCCGAAAGTCAAATGCTCTGTAAAATAGTTTGATATGCACTGAATAATAAATAGTAACTAAAGTTGCACAAATTAAATTTTTTATTCATTCATTATCAAATGTTAAGTGCATTATTTTAATCATGTTAACTTTGAATGTATTTTTTTTTTTTGTTATACTCAAAAGACCCTTCTACACTAGTAAGATCAACATAAATTTACTTAAAAGAACCAATATTTTTCTCATAGGCTGGCTACTCAGTGACAGTGTTCGAGCGAAATGATAGACCCGGTGGTCTACTGCAATATGGGATTCCTTCAATGAAGCTGAGCAAAGAAGTGGTGGCGAGACGAATACGCCTGCTCTCGGCCGAAGGCATCGCCTTCAAGTGCTGCGTCGACGTCGGCAAAGATATCTCTGCGCAAGATCTGGCTAATGAGTAAGTGAAGTAATAGCCGTACGAGAGAAAAGATAGGAAGATGAGTTATGCCGAAAATTTATTTGTCTGTCGTGTTGTGTCGTGACGCGTCAGAGAGCTATCGGTTTCATACGATTAGTACGGTTAGAGTGAGTACGGTGTCGACACATCGCGACACATAAATATAAGTCTAAATTTGAATACACAAATGTATAATAAAATAAAATTAATTTTATGCAACTTCATTAATTGCTATATAGCTTTTACTTGCATTACCTAAGAGTGGTGACACCTCCAAAACCAATGTACAGACAGCCACAGGCAAGTTACCCAAAACTAAATTTTATCCAAATGACTTTATACTACTTGACATACGATTTACAAGATTTTGAGAAAAATTGTTTTATTTTATGTATGGCTGCCTCAACCAAGCCACGGAGGTCGTCAAACAATAAGCAAGAACTTTTTCTCTAGATATGACTCGTTAGTCCTGTGCATGGGCGCGACTTGGCCTCGCGATCTCCCCCTCAAAGGTCGGCAGCTTAACGGCATCCACTTCGCGATGGAGTTCCTCGAGAACTGGCAGAAGAAACAGGCTGGCCCTGCATCAGCACATAAGGCCCCACAAAAGGATAATCCACAACTCAGCGCTAAGGATAAGGACGTGCTTATCATCGGAGGCGGTGACACGGGGTAAGTGTCCTTACACTGAACTGTATTATGTATGTATATATCGCGATGAAGTTTCTTGAGAACTAATAGTAGAAGAAAGCTGCCCATGTTCAAAGTAATCTGCAACTCAGCGCTTGGGATTGACACGTGACATGGGGTGAGTTTCCACTCATATAAACTATCCTTGAACATTTCGTTTGAGGAACTATCCTCAAGAACTGACAGAAGAAACAGGTTGGCGCCATACCCACACATAAGGCCCCACAAAATGATAATTCATAACTAAGCGCTAAGGATAAGGACGTGCTAATCATCGGAGGCAGTAACAAGGGGTAAGTTTCCTTATACTAAACTATGATATCTATACTCACATCGCGATTTAGTTCCTCGATTACTGGCTGAAGAAACAGGCTGGTCACGTACCCGCACATAAGGCCCCGCAAAAGGACAATCCTCAACTCAGCGCCAATGATAAGGACGTGCTTATCATCAGAGGCGGCGACACGGAATAAGTTTATAGATAATCCACAAAGCAGCGCCAGCGCAATTCGGTTTGTTTACATTAGCTCTCAAAACGTTTAAAGTATAATATAAAAATTCATTGATTAACCTTTAGTGATCTAGTATTGTATTTTTATACGGTTCGTTTTATCCAATCAGATGTGACTGCATAGCGACGTCGCTTCGGCAGGGCGCTAAATCCATCACTACCTTCGAAATCCTACCGGAACCAAAGAAGACGAGAGGCGGCGACAACCCCTGGCCACAGTGGCCGAGAGTGTTCAGGTATGTAGACTCTTTTCTCTATGAAACTTCGATCGATTAAAATAAAGTATTTGTTGCCGCCAGCCTTATCCCATTTTAGCAGCCTCCTTTTTTATGACTTTTGTGATTTTTGAAATGACAACTTCTGTAGCACCGTTGTGATTTGAAACTCGATGAAACGAAAAAACGACAATATTTGACACAAGGTATCCGTAATTTTGTAACTCTTTAAATTGATTTAATTTGTTTTTTTTAATCTTTTATTTATTTTTCGCAACAATTAAGTATAGAATATTTAATTTTGTCCAGTATTTTACAATACCTTTTATGTTCACACTTTTGTGGGTTTCACTTTTATCGCATGTGAACAGCACGTCCGTTTTTTTTGTTTATTCCTGTCGTTCTATTGATCTTCATTAGTCCGTGAATATATTTATTTCATCGAATTCCTTGTGATAGTTTTTATTTTATTTAAACAACCAGTCCACTGCTCCAACCACCGGTTAGAGTAGTTTTATACTTCAGTAATGATCCGCCCTAGCTTCGCTTCAGTGTAGACAAAAAAAAATGTTTATGGAATTGTTATAAAAATTATAAAACCTTAAGTAAAAAAAAAACTTATTTTAAGCGTATTGTATCAGAATCCGTTGCGTAGCCTAAAAGGAGCTAGCGGATGTAAAGACTGACGCTGTAAGCGGCATATTAACTAGAAATAATAAAAGAAAGTGACAGCATTTATATTAATCAACATTAAAAGAAGAACGTCTCTGAATATAACAAAAGTTATTTATATTATTATTAGCTAATGTTTGTGAGAAGCTCGATAGTGCAGTGGTTAGCGCGTTCTCTTAGTGATGGTGGAAGCTAAACAACTTCTGCAATGGCTAATAATCGTATCTGCAATGGGTATGATTCAAAATATATCCAAGCTCATGAAAGCCCGTTAAACCACTAGTCTCTATATAAAATTTTATCCTGTGTAACATAGCTATGGGTAGATCGCTTAACTGAGTCCTCGCCTGTTATGTAAAGGGTGTAAGGGGAGGACGAAAACGGGGACCGTGAGAGGTGCGGGCGGCGCACATTCGTGTCAAAAGTACATTTTTTTAGCGTGTATGCTGTTGGTCACTGGGCTTGGGGACGGCGAGATCCTAAGGGGATCTCAAGCCGAGAATCAAGAGAGAACTCAAGGCGAGTGCCTCTAGAGGTATTCCAGGCGGATGGCATCTCCCCACGGGGGGAGTCTCCTCCGTCTGGAGCCTCTAGGCCACTCGAACCTGAAGGGGACAAAATTACAAGTGCCCGCTGCCCCTACCTCTCACGTTCCTCGTTTTCGTCCTCCACACCCACACCCTGTTCCCCGCAGGCGAGGTCTCAGTTAAGCGGTTTTCCTAGAACGATATGATTACGAGTGTTTAAATTGATAATAATGTTTAGCATTATTTATAATGGAAAATACCGTAAGTAAAATAAACCTTTTCGTAACTAAAGTAAACCCATCGATAAACAAAAAGCTTGATCTTTCGTACTGTTTGCTATACGAGTGTAATGTTATTACTTCTGAGTTCCTTAAACATACTATTTCGTATTGCGTGCAAGCCAAAATACACCTTAACATATATCAGTGACTTATATTATTAACTCGTACATAGGTTTGATAATGTTGTCTATAAGTAAAAACAAGTTGTTTTCTTAAGCAGGTGACTCTTAAATGATCGTTACTGAACTCGCAATTGAGAGGATTTTTTTTGTTTTTGTCAGCAAAATTATCATTTACAATAAGAACACTTAATATTCAAAACAACCTACCTTTGTACAAGAGTACGCTACTGCACTCATATTCATTAAACAAAACTGTCCTTTGCAATCATATTTTTTTTCCAACATCTTATTTCGTCTTTTGCTCTTGCGTTTTTCTTTCATATAAAAACTTGTTTTGCTCCAAAACTGTTTACTTTTCACGACGAATCAATACCACACCAAAGTCAAAAGATTGGCATTATTGACGTATTCTTATAATGTCAATAATGGTGCCGACAAGTTTGTTTACTCAAATATTCAAGCTCTTTCACCTCTAAAACAATTTGGGATGGCTGATATTGTATAAATAATAATAGTGTTAATACATGTTTATAAGTATTTTATCAAAACTGTATACTTTGTAGGGTTGATTATGGGCACGAGGAGGTGAAAGTCAAGTTCGGCAATGACCCCAGGAAATTCTCCACGCTCACCAAAGAGTTCTTGGACGATGGTAAATTGTTGTTCTTAAGTTTTGTTGAAGTTTGCATTGTAAGTCATAGTAAATCGATTAAGCGCATGACTAGATTATTTCTTTAATAATGTCCGATTCTTGTTGGTGTATCACTCAACTCTACCCTTAGAACCAAAATCGAATTCGTAACGTTTGCGAGTCCGAAATTTAATTGACACATTAGTAGTTGACACATTTTGAGCGCCCATGATTTATAATATCGTTGCTTACTAAATAAAACAGTTTTTAACGGGTTACATGCACTGAATTCATTTATTTACTGATGTGTCCTTTTTCAGGAATGCATCTTCAGAATAATGACTTTTTATTTACTTTTGTAATTATTTTATTAGTAATTCAGTGCATATAACCCGTCAAAAACTGTTTTATTTAATGTGTGATGTGCGTGAAAACCTAAGAATCAAATATCGTTGCTTACATTACTAAACGGATTGTTTCATATACCATATGTTCACTAAAACAATGACAGGTGAAGGCAACGTCTGCGGCGTTTCCGCCGTGGAGGTGGAGTGGAAGCGCGGCGCGGGAGGGAGATGGGAGATGAGCGAGCGAGAGGGAAGTGCGCGCGTGTATCGAGCAGATCTCGTGCTGTTAGCTATGGGCTTCCTCGGCCCCGAGAGATACGTCGCCAATCAGCTCGGTAACTATAAAAATAATATGTAATTAGATGTAGTTACGTCGGTCACATATAATATTGTAAAGGCGAATGTTTGTGAGTGTGTGAGTTAGTATTTTTGTTACTTCACGTCTAAACGGCTGGAGAGATTTCAATAAAATTTGGTATGGAGTTAGCTTGACACCCTGGATTAACACAGGCTACGTTTTACTGCGAGAAAATGTTCCTAATAAACCGCGGATAACACCGCGGGGCACAGCTAGTAACTAATAGAGATGAAACCTCTCGCCTTGACAAGAGATGGCGCTACTGGAGCCTCTCTAACAAAGGCCACTAAACATGATTCCAAATTCATACTATTAACCTTCAATACCTAGCAAATGAATTCGGCTATCCATTCATTGTGTAAGATGATGTTAAACGGAAATCCCAACCAATCCTATGTTCGACGTGTACGCAGTTTTTTCGCCCCGCCCACTTGGTTGCAGTTTGAGTGGAACCACTTTTTATCGCAGTTCGTATACCGTATTATTTAGAACTAGTTGATCATTGTAGCATATAAGATTCTGGAGATCGATGGTACAGATGGTTAGTACATTTGGCTTGCGATCGTGGAAGTTAACGCAATGGCCGGTTATTGAATGGGATGGGTGACCAAAAACCTTATATCTCTCACTCCTCCGTGCTTCGAAAGGCACGTTAAGCCGTTGATCCCGGCTGAATCTGCAGTCGTTAGCACCCACCAATTGGGCTGGCACCACTGGGCCTGCGTAGTGGGTCACGTCCCAATTTATCTGAACCATCAATTACGTAAAGCCTGTGCTCCAGCAGTAGGGGCATTAATAGACTGATGATGATGATATAACATTCATAAAATATATTAAAAGATAAATGGTTACCTGAAAACCCCATAAAATTAACGAAATATTTAGAAAATTATTTAACTAACAACAAAATATACCTAATGTGACAATTTCACCTGATTTGTCTGTTTTGAGCAAAAAGAAACATAAGTGATACAATTTAATGTGTTCAATTAAACTTAACTTTATTAAAATTAATGAATACTAAATAAAACACGTTTCAACGGGTAAGATGTACTTATTTTATTTGTTTATTGACGTTTCGCAGCCTTTTTAAGGTCAGCGTCGTCAGAATAATGATGATATTTACTTGCAATATTTCAAATACGTAGGGTATTTCATTGGAAGATTTCAAAATTTTGTTGTCTATGCACGAATTAATTATCTAATTTAATTAATAAAGTACATTATTAGAATTCTTTTTTGTATTTTGAGTTTATTTGACCCTAACTACCGTAAACTACCACCGGTTCCAAAATCGGGAAACCATTCTGAGAAGAACCGGCGAAACAAACTCAGAGAGGTTTTCTATTGAGTTCTATTGATCTTTCTATTATATGAGTTTGTTTCGCCGGTTCTTCTCAAAAAAGTTTCCCAATTATGGAACCGGTGGTAGTTTACGGTAGTTAGGGTCAAATAAATAAACTCAAAATTACAAAAAACGAATTTTAAATAAAGTACTTTATTAATTAAATTAGATAATAAATTCGTGCATAGACAAAAAAAAATTCTAATGAAATATCCGAACGCTCAATAAAAAGTCATTCGAAGGTAGCTCCACAAAGTAAATAAAATCATTAGTCTGACGACGCTGACCTGAAAAGGCTGCGGAACGTCAATAAACAAATAAAATTAGTATATGTTACCCGTTGAAACGTGTTTTATTTAATGACTGATGTGCGTGAAATCCTAAGAAACAAATAATGAATACTAACTATGTTATGCCTTTTAAATTTAGTAGGAGGAGTAATTCAATGACTACTATTTGTTTTTATAGACCTTCCCTTGGACGCACGCAGCAACGTCGAAACCGACAAAGTTAACATCTACAATACACCAGTCAAGAATGTGTTCGCCGCGGGAGGTATGTTTTTCAGACTACTTTTCACTACCGGGATTTACTTGAGACATATCGTTTAATCCTCATAATACCTAGAAGCATTACGATTTACAATTATATTGAATATGATTTTTTACTGATGATCCAGACCATATCTTTTAATAAGCACATTTTGGTTTAAAAAAGGTACCATAAAGAAAGAGAATGTGCTAATAGTGTATTTGTTACAGTATTAAAAATAAAGTGCCAATTGTTAGCATCTGTGTTTAGAATGAATATTGGCAGGGGTTTTTACTATTTTTACAAAAAAAATATTCATAATTTTACTAAAAACGATAATAGTTTACTTATCTTTACGTGACCCAAAACGCTTGGGATTGGCGGAGCAACTTCCGGTTAAAGTGACATTACATTGTATCGTTTGACGTTTTAATAACAGTCGTGTGATGTCACACACTAGTAAGACGCCATATTGTCCTGAAAAACGTTTTCGCGGCAACTTGAAAATGGAAAAAATTTCACGCGGACCAGGCAGCAGACGGGACTCGAACCCGCACCCTTCGCAATCCGGGCGAATGCACTGACCAATTATGCTACCGCGGCCCTCACGGACCGCGTCGAAATTCCTTCTAGCTATTCTTAAGCTGCAAGGCAGCGCCATCTCTTCGCATTATAGGTAAACCCACAATGTCAAATGAATACTTTTACAAGTATTAAACATTTGAAAGAAGAAATAGCAATTATAGTTATAATTTTTATTATTTTTAAAGCATGTAACTGCTTGATGTTTAAATCTAAAGAAAATATAACTAGAAAAAATTTCACGCGGACCAGGCAGCAGACGGGACTCGAACCCGCACCCTTCGCAATCCGGGCGAATGCACTGACCAATTATGCTACCGCGGCCCTCACGGACCGCGTCGAAATTCCTTCTAGCTATTCTTAAGCTGCAAGGCAGCGCCATCTCTTCGCATTATAGGTAAACCCACAATGTCAAATGAATACTTTTACAAGTATTAAACATTTGAAAGAAGAAATAGCAATTATAGTTATAATTTTTATTATTTTTAAAGCATGTAACTGCTTGATGTTTAAATCTAAAGAAAATATAACTAGAAAAAATTTCACGCGGACCAGGCAGCAGACGGGACTCGAACCCGCACCCTTCGCAATCCGGGCGAATGCACTGACCAATTATGCTACCGCGGCCCTCACGGACCGCGTCGAAATTCCTTCTAGCTATTCTTAAGCTGCAAGGCAGCGCCATCTCTTCGCATTATAGGTAAACCCACAATGTCAAATGAATACTTTTACAAGTATTAAACATTTGAAAGAAGAAATAGCAATTATAGTTATAATTTTTATTATTTTTAAAGCATGTAACTGCTTGATGTTTAAATCTAAAGAAAATATAACTAGAAAAAATTTCACGCGGACCAGGCAGCAGACGGGACTCGAACCCGCACCCTTCGCAATCCGGGCGAATGCACTGACCAATTATGCTACCGCGGCCCTCACGGACCGCGTCGAAATTCCTTCTAGCTATTCTTAAGCTGCAAGGCAGCGCCATCTCTTCGCATTATAGGTAAACCCACAATGTCAAATGAATACTTTTACAAGTATTAAACATTTGAAAGAAGAAATAGCAATTATAGTTATAATTTTTATTATTTTTAAAGCATGTAACTGCTTGATGTTTAAATCTAAAGAAAATATAACTAGAAAAAATTTCACGCGGACCAGGCAGCAGACGGGACTCGAACCCGCACCCTTCGCAATCCGGGCGAATGCACTGACCAATTATGCTACCGCGGCCCTCACGGACCGCGTCGAAATTCCTTCTAGCTATTCTTAAGCTGCAAGGCAGCGCCATCTCTTCGCATTATAGGTAAACCCACAATGTCAAATGAATACTTTTACAAGTATTAAACATTTGAAAGAAGAAATAGCAATTATAGTTATAATTTTTATTATTTTTAAAGCATGTAACTGCTTGATGTTTAAATCTAAAGAAAATATAACTAGAAAAAATTTCACGCGGACCAGGCAGCAGACGGGACTCGAACCCGCACCCTTCGCAATCCGGGCGAATGCACTGACCAATTATGCTACCGCGGCCCTCACGGACCGCGTCGAAATTCCTTCTAGCTATTTTTAAGCTGCAAGGCAGCGCCATCTCTTCGCATTATAGGTAAACCCACAATGTCAAATGAATACTTTTACAAGTATTAAACATTTGAAAGAAGAAATAGCAATTATAGTTATAATTTTTATTATTTTTAAAGCATGTAACTGCTTGATGTTTAAATCTAAAGAAAATATAACTAGAAAAAAAAATTGTGGGTTTACCTATAATGCGAAGAGATGGCGCTGCCTTGCAGCTTAAGAATAGCTAGAAGGAATTTCGACGCGGTCCGTGAGGGCCGCGGTAGCATAATTGGTCAGTGCATTCGCCCGGATTGCGAAGGGTGCGGGTTCGAGTCCCGTCTGCTGCCTGGTCCGCGTGAAATTTTTTCTAGTTATATTTTCTTTAGATTTAAACATCAAGCAGTTACATGCTTTAAAAATAATAAAAATTATAACTATAATTGCTATTTCTTCTTTCAAATGTTTAATACTTGTAAAAGTATTCATTTGACATTGTGGGTTTACCTATAATGCGAAGAGATGGCGCTGCCTTGCAGCTTAAGAATAGCTAGAAGGAATTTCGACGCGGTCCGTGAGGGCCGCGGTAGCATAATTGGTCAGTGCATTCGCCCGGATTGCGAAGGGTGCGGGTTCGAGTCCCGTCTGCTGCCTGGTCCGCGTGAAATTTTTTCTAGTTATATTTTCTTTAGATTTAAACATCAAGCAGTTACATGCTTTAAAAATAATAAAAATTATAACTTGAAAATGGAGTTTTTGATTTGGTTATTTATACTGAAATACACAACAGAATGATGAATATCCACTTTTTACGGACTCCATAAACATCAATAACGTCAGATCGTTTTCTAAAACTTGTCAAATACCCTATTGCTAAGCTTTTACACCCTTATTAATAAAAGAAGAATAAGCTTGGATTAGTTATTCTATGTTTTGTCTCTGTCCAATCAATGACAAAAGGCATTTGAGTGACATGAAAAAAACACGGCGTAACTGGTGTTAAGTTATGTTTTTATTTTTTAATCATTTAACTGATAGATGTTTAAATCTAAAGAAAAGTTTACTACAAAAAAAAAACACGCGGACCAGACGGGACTTGAACCCGCACCCTTCGTCTAAACTAATTCCTTATTTAATAAGGGGGTTAGTGCATGTACTTAAAGTTTATTAACAAACGGAGTACTTTCGTAAATCATTGTATACCAGTAGCTGGCAGATTGCCATCATAAGAGTTTTGTTATCTCTGTTCCTTTCGATCTCATACTAATTTTGTCTCCAATCATTACAAAATTCTCTTTTTTTTTCTTTAAACATTATTTTTTAAATACCCTTTAGATGAGGTACTTCCTAATAGAAGCGTATGCAGCAGAATACACATGTACTTACAAACTAAATATAACTTGTAGACTATCTCTTATCTATTAGACAAGTCCGTCCGTCCGTCCGTCCGTGGTGCTGTTTCAGCGGCCAAACCGTAAGAGATAGATAAAGAGAATGTTTAAGTTATAAGTTGAGAATAGTCTCATAAGACTACAAACCGGATGTGAGTAACGTAGCACTTCCGGTTTTCGAGAAATCACGTGATTTCTATTTCAAACGAAACCACACAAAATCTCCGAAGTTCTCAATTAATTAAATACATTTTTTTTTTGGTGAACATTTGGTTCACTGGTTTGCTAGTATTATTTTAAACAAATTAATTTTTCATTATCGTTTATCATAGATTGTCGTCGCGGCCAGTCGTTGGTAGTATGGGCGATAGCTGAAGGTCGTCAAGCGGCTCGAGCAGTGGATACTTACTTAGGGGGGAGATCATCTCTGCCCGGCCCTGGGGGGGTCATTCTGGACCATTAATGTCCCCAGCCACTCCATCTGGGTACTAAGGGTAACTAACTACTTATAAGTCACCACAAGTTATAGGCGCAAACTAAGTTTGATTCATACAGAAGTCCAACGAAGAAAGGAGATATGATGGAGCAATCGTCATTCTGAGCCAAAAACCTCCCTACCCTTCCATCAGGGTATTAGCTTTTAAGCCGTCACACCTTACAGACAATTAATCGATGCGTGGTCAGAAGAAAAGTGAGAATAATTCATAAAGAATTCCAACGAAAATTGTATTAAAGAGCAACCGTCATTCTGGGTCATCACACCTCACAGACACTTAGCCTAAGCGTCATCGAATATTTTATAGAAAAAAATAACGATAAGACACATAAAGTCCATAGAAAATTGTATTACAGAACAATCTTACGGGATTCCTCTTGCCAATTGGCTCAAGCATTTAAAAATAAATAAAAGGAGATGGTCAAATCTACTGTATGAATGTTTGAAACCTTTAACTGTGGTTTCACTTTCGGTCGATTTTTGGATGACAATATATTAGTGAAGAGTCCAGTAAATATGCAGTTAGTATGGCACCTGCCTGTAATGGTGCAAGTTCAGCAGTTAATCGAGGCGTTCTAGATTGTGCGTCCGTTTTATCTTTAGAATTAGTAGTCGTTTTCGACTAGATACCAATGGTTACAGAATTTGTTACTCTTGGAATATTTATAGGAAATAGTTGCAAGCATTAATTAGCTCAGACCCTTCATATCGCATAGAAGCTTGTGGCTATCATTGTAGTTATGCAAAAGGGATCTTAAAAGATTAAACATTTTTCAAAGAAACATTAAATCGATGGGCCTAATATTAGACTATTAATAATGTAGTACTAAGACTTGTTTTCTCGAAAATTGTTAATAAAATGTTAATAATTAAATATTGTGTATTTTTGTTTGTTAAAAATATGGTCATATTATCCTCTAAATTATGAATAAATGTCCGCCGCCGTACTGCAAAACTGACCACAATGTCAGTCAGGCTATTCAGCATTCCGCCGGTATGTAATGCGGCTAACTTTACAGTTGCATTGTTAATTCCGCTTTGCATAACTACGACCTGTTAAAACATTTATAAAGTGCATAAAAAGTAATATGGAATATCATATGATAAAAAAATATATAAAAACATTAAAAGTGATTGTTTTTATTTATTTATTTATTATTATCATTGTTATGTACTAGTCTTAAAATTATTGAAATATCAATCCGTATTTGCCAATATTTAAATAGAGCTTTTACACAGTAGGTTACACAATAGAGTACTTACTCCTATATGAGTACCTACAAATGAATTAATTTTAATCTCAGTCAGATGAAATCCCTCTTAAACAGTAATATTTCATAGTTAGCACAAGAGCAATACTTATTACTTGATTTTATATAAAGTAACAATCTTGATGCTCCATACCTCTATTTAGTTGAATTACAATAGGAAAGTCATAGAAAGCTTTTTGTATAAAGTGTTCGGAGATCGAGAAAATGATTCGATCATCATAGTTAACACATTTTTTATATTTCTGAATTTTTATTTTATATTATATGTTTACTGTTTGATAAATCATATTCTATTTTGTAATCACATTCCGTTTATGAACATTTAATTGTCGCCTTGTATATTTTAGAGAAACATATCGAGGGTAGCGACGCCCGGTTGTAATACTATGTAGTGAAGCAGTGTCATATGCCGGTAGATTTTTTTATTAACATTATCACGTTTTTAATATTATTAGATGTTTGTTTTTCTTAAATATTTTTTCCGATACTAACAGTATTTAAGTCTTAAATATGTTCGCACGTATTTATTTACAGTAAGGTTTAAAATGAATTATTGTAATCTTTTAAAATAAAGATATATTGAATGTCGTTATTATATATCTCTATGTTCGCAAAGAAGAAGTAATCTTCTCCCATTGTACTAAAAATAACCAAATGTTATGATCAGATATATTAAACGATAATCATTAAAAAAATAATCAAGTTGAACCTATTGCAAGTGATAAAGCGAAGCTGTATCGTTAAAATATGTATCCAGATATTGTATATAATTTAAGGGATTTTATTTTAAAATATTAACTTTAGCGTACTCCTTCCATTGAAATTTGAATCTACTTCATGGTAGGGGAAAGCTTATTTTAAATTTAATGTATATTTAATCGAAAGCGTTTTGTGAGCTAAATGTAAAATGTGGTAAATCGGTTAGTTTGTTCTAAATATAATATTACTTTGAACTTCAATATTATTTGTGATATAACGTAAAAATTTATGCAAATATGTATTTAATTTTCCCAAGCAAACCAATTCTTGTTTTCTGATTTTATTTTAATAACATTTCGTTTCTAAAATAGAATTATTGTATTTTATTTCAAATTGGAGCTGTGATTTAAGATTACAGTGAATGAGATTATTTTATGTAAAAAAATATTGTATAACAATCATTTTTATAGAAGTTCCTACGTGTGCGTTATAATTATATTAAAACTAGAAATTAATTTTATTTATGTCGTCCCTTTTGAAACTAGTCCAGTAACTTAAAAAATAAAATAAATATTACGTTACTTTACATCAAGATACAATTTTCTTTTTTTAAATACAACTTATTATCATTGTAAACCAAAAAGGCTGTTTCTGTGTTAGAAACCGAAATTACAGAATCCTAGCAATATCTGAAGGGACAATCACAATTACGTATTATTGTTTTAGATTCGGTTTAAGTATTGATCTTTCATAGTTTATAAGTTATTAATTGATTGCGATTCTGCAAGCAGCATAATGGGTATCCGCTTCCGTTACAGTCACTCACAATTAATGTCTACTATCAATATTATTGACGCCAATGATTTAGTATGGAAGCTCGCTGAATGCTGCTTAGAAGTCTTATAAGTTACTGTTATACTGTGGTGCTGAAAATAAAAAACGTACCGCCAAGATATATTAAGGACGTGGCCACATCACGATCAGCGCTTCACCGTAAAATTTTACCGTACCGTGGGAATTCGCCGTACAGGCTCGATGAAGACGGCATTTCCCTAAGATAATTATGTGTTCTTCCATCTAATATGTTCTCATAATCACAATCAACATTACTGGAAGATTTCCTTAGAACATAACTTTTTAAAATTACTCGACTTACCAGTGACTTGATGGGATGTGCCCACACCATGTATGTCAGGCTTATACAATACGTTTATGTATACTTATGCGTGCATGCTCATACCTACCATTCGACCCGAATTGTTAATTTGTTTAATTTATAACTTTTGTAATTGAACATTTTGTATGTATATATTTTTGTCGATACGTAATAGATATGGTTAACATTAATCGTTCAAAATTATCATCCTCTTAAACTAATGTAAAGGCCAAATTTAAACCTCTAGGAATGCAGTGTCAATTATTGTTAAAAGCTTTTACCAAATCATCACTTATACAATTAATATTGATTGCTATATTTAGATCAAAATGTTGAAAATTTAGCTTAGATGTTAAAAATTGACAGTTCTATATTATTATATATAATTGACAATAATTAAATGTTTATTCGTAGCTAAATCCTGTATCGAATATAAACAAATTTGTGAAATAAATATTTCAGCACATACTTCACGTTTTATTTAGTACTTATTAAACCTATACATCTACCTATAGTCTATCTATCTATCTATATAGTATCTTCGTGTCATGAGTGCGGTGCTTGGTGGACACGGTGCAGCACACCCTAGAGGAGTGCCCGTCGTAGGCGCAGCAGCGCGGCACTGACAGCGGCGAGTGGGAATGGATCTCTCGATCCCCAGCGTGGTCCAGGTCATGCTGGGAAGCGACAGATCCTGACAAGTGGTGGTCTCCTTCTGTGAGGAGGTCATCTCACGGAAAAAGCGGCGCGAGGGACAAGCCCTGGAGGACTGATCGGCGGCGCCAAGCCCGCCGGCTAGCCCTCTAGCGGAACCATCTGTTACTGCCAGAGAGGGGCTGCTCCGCACCATCGCGAGGGGGTAGGAACCCCCTCCCCAAACCCATCTCGCAATTACCTGCGTCGCGAGGGTTTGTTCACAGCAAGCCAAAGCGGCGTTGATCACTGTCATGGAAATAATGCATTTTTTTCCCCGTAATCAAAAAAAAATATTGGGTAGTGGGGGGGCGCGGTAGGGCGAATATGATTCCTGTTTTGTGAATGTTCAAAACATGCAAGAAATAATAATACTTGGTCAATTTTATTAGACCACAATAATATTTGGTCAATTTCAATAAGCCTTATCAGCTTTTCTAATCCCACAACTAAGTTTTGGAAATGGACGTATGGTACTTTTTTTAACACGTGGCGCAAAAAATTACCCCACCTGATATTAAGTAAGAGTGAAGTCCATTCGCGAAGATAGATGATGCGGCAGAGAGTGTACCGCTCCAGCCATCGACACCTAGCCGGCAAGAACCCAATCCTGCGAAACCCTGCAACTACTCACCGACAGAAACACAACACCCAGTTCCGTCTTTGACCTATTGGAGGCTCTGGGCATATTAGGATAATGAGGCCCCTATGACTTCCGTTTGGTGATTTAACAGGAACTAGGGAATTTGTATTTGATCTGAGGGGGCCCCCTATCGATGGCGGGGCCCTGGGCACTTGACCAAAGTGCCCACTGGGAAAGACGTGTCTGACAACACCACCAAAAGCTAGTGTTCTTTTACTGTGGTCTTCAGTAAGGTGGGGGTTGCTTGCCCACACGGGCGCTCCGATTCGAGAGAAAAATCCGCTATGCTCACTCTTGAATAAAGTTCATGGTTTTGGCACTCACCTTCAGAAGAAGGTGAGTACGGGTAAGGAATCAGGTTCAGCAGATCACAGGCTGGCTGTAGTGGAGCGATACATGTTTCTGCCGCATGAACTCCGCAACTGGATCCCACTAGGGTAATTTGCTACTCCTTGTCAAGTATATAAACATAACTAACATACTTACTTGAAACTACATTTTTAAAATATGTCTTATGAAATTAAAATGTCTAAATTAAATAGATGCTAGCTGTTGTTACAGCGATGAAATCGGTGAAATGGAAAATCTATTCAACATATTCATGTGGTCTGTCTGAACTCTGCCATAATTAATTTGACAACACCTTCACGGGTTACTGCACGCATATTAATTTAAAATATGCCCTTCTTTGAAATTCAGCATCAGTTCAGTTGAGTACCAGACACAACTGAAGACACTTGTGGTGAGTGAAATACCTGTTGATAATTTTAATATTAAAAGACATAAAAAGAGAAAAAAATCAAAGAAAACTCAAACCAGGAACGTATGCTTATAAATAGTGGCCACACATGCTTACTTAGTAATTACATATGCAAGTATTGTTATTGATTAAGTAAAGGAATTATTTTTTGTCTATTCTACCTACTTTACCAATACATTTTATTATATAACAAAAAACAATAACCAGGAATTAGAAACAAAATGTTGGTGTGCAACATCCATTGCGGTAGGTGTGAGAGCAGCTATTGAGTGGTGACGCTCAATAGCAAATATCTACAAGCTCAGAGCTTTATGATATGCGTTCTTAGAGCATGCTCCAAGTATGCGTCGTAATTTGGTCAAAATTTGCGAGAGCTCAGCGGTGGTCTTTAATTTCAGACAATGAAAGTAATGCAGAAACTTCAAACGTTGCGTAAGGAGATCGAAGTTAAATTTCAAGAACAATTTGGTTTCAAACTGCAAGATGCAACATTTACGAAAATCGTAGCGTATTTACATGAGCCAAAAGACGCCTCAAGTCTCGCTGTCACCAGGATATTGTTTGGTGAGTGTTAACATAAAAAGCGGACAAGTGCAGGTTGGACTCGCCAACCAAGTGTTCCGTACAATATTATAATTACTTAGAAAAGTTTGAAAAATCTACAAAAAGATTTGTCCACTCGTACAATTAATGACCGCGCGCATAAATGCAAAAGTTACTTTGCCTCTCTTGTCTATCCATCACTTCTGCCTATCTGACTCTTTCACGCCTACAGCGGTGGTAAACCAATATCGATGAATTTTGCTATACAGTTATAGGGAACCGTGAAGTAGGATAATAATTATTGACTCTTTTATATGTTCAAATAATTTGAGACTTGAATTTGAAACAAACAACGTCGCTCCCTTTCGGTATCGCCACAACTCTTGAGCCGTGTCAAAGTTTTATCAGAAATATGGCTTCTATGTAGTATTATGATTCTGTGCAGGACTGGCGATGTTATTCGACATCCCGGACGAGCGTGGCGGTGCGGCCATGGAGCGTCGGTGGGGAGACCCGACCACCTGCCACTTTCCCCTGCTGCCGCTATTGCAGCCAGTGCCCATGCCGTACATGGCACTCGTGTACGCGGCCATGTGGATAGGTATTATTAACATAGGGAATGGAACTGACTGAGCAACACTCGCATGGAATTGGCAAGTCTCCTAGATTTTATTGAGCTTTTACAAAATCTATCTTAATATATATAAATCTCGTGTCACAATGTTTGTCCTCAATGGACTCCTAAACCACTGAACCGATTATAATAAAATTCGCACACCATGTGCAGTTCGATCCAACTTGAGAGATAGGATAGTTTAAATCTCAAATTATAGTCGCAATTATTGCAAATTATTACTTTTGGGCGGTACGAAGTTCGCCGAGTCAGCTAGTAATAATATATATAAGAGACTTGTCAATTCCATATGTCAATTCCAATTCCACAAGTGTGAAAGCGATGGTGCAGTCCAAGTCCAGTCCAAGGCTGCCGCCCATTGATACACGCGAAGAAGAAGAAGAATTATCAGCACCATAGATCAGCAGTTATTTTTTTATGGCACTGATTTAAAAAGACAGATGTAAATAGTAGTTTTGGTAAGTTAAAAATTATAAATGGCACGTTTAATAACTAGTTCAGCAGTTAAAACTAAGCAGTAAAGTAAACAAAATGAGTAATAAAAAATAATGAAATGGATCATTGAATATATAATTGAGACGGCATTAAATAATTAAATGGGCGGTAAAAAATATGGAACAAGCGGTTACGTGTGGGCAGTAATAAATCGGAATTTGTCGGTAAGAAATCTCATTCTAAGCAATTCTATAAACAATGAGGTGGTAAAATAAAATAAAAAAACAGTACTTAAATAGTAATGAAAAATTAAATTACTTTTGCTTTGACTGAAGGAATTAAATAAAACAAATTGTATAATAATAAGAGGAACTTTTATTCGTAATTCTAAACATACTTAAGTAATTACAATGACATAGAATTTGCTTAGTAAATAAAGTTATTATATAATAAGAGTAGGCCACCCACGCTAATAAACTCTAACTAACGAACATTTACCCCTCTTTTCAATGAATTTGAGTTTGAGTGTCACCGCTCGCTTATGATCGGCCGAACTACCTATCGAACCGCTTATTCCATCATTTCTACCGCTCATTCCGTTATTGGACTCAAATATTTTTAGAATTAACATTGTATGATATATTGATGACTAATTGATTTTTAATTACTGTCCATGTTTCACTATCGCAATAATTAATCAACCGCCATTAAATTAAATAACTGCTCAATAAGTTTTTTAACTGATCCTAATAAAATCTCGAATATTTAATTAACAGGTCCAAAAAGTTCCCTTTTTTATTTTTAAAAAGGAGCGTTCAGTCCATCTAGTTAACGAGTTTGTCCGCAACTCGTCGCCGTTATGGCACCAGTTAAAATACGTGTGGAGGGTGTATTAGTCAATGCCGGAGTCAAGCCAACCCAGCTTCGTCAAGAAAACGCCCAGGATCTTCGCAATATCAATACCAATTATTTGCCTCTTGGAGGTTTCTCGGTGATGAGCCTAGGTATTATGAGAAGTTCAGTGTATTTCTCTATGTCCAGGTATATTGTATAACTAGCCATTTTTTGTGACGGTAAAGCTTTAAATTAAATCCAACCACACACTATGTGATTGGTTTAAAGTTGTCATGTTACTAATATAGGTGTATTATCTATATAGTATCGAATTTTCAAATGTCTGCCAACTCCTATAGACAAAATTCTATGAAACTTTGTCTGCCTTTAAAAAATGTGACGATTACTTACAGTAAAATACAGTTTAAAAATTGAGGATAGCCAACATCATCATCATCATCAGCCTATTAATGTCCCCACTGCTGGGGCACAGGCCTTCCCTATGGATGGAATAGGGAGATAAATATGATAATAGCCAACATACTTACCCATAATCATTCTCATTTTCGATAAAGTAAGGCAACAGGAAAATTTTAGAACAGTTATAACGTATTACGTGTTGGTACTATTCAAAATTGTAATATGCAATAGTTTTTTAATAATACATTTCATTAAGATAATTGAATTAAAATTGCTTGTTGACAAACAACACGCACTAACATATCAATAAGCTACCAATACTAATTTAATTTATAATAAGGTAATGGGGAATTTTAACATTAAAATACAATGTTTAATCATAAACCAGTTTGAAACTCGAGAAAGGTAAACAGTGTTTAGATAATTAGGAAGAATACCTACTTAATTGAAAATGTTTGTTGCTGTTAATTTGAACAACAAAACGCTTTGATAATGACTGCTTGATTACGTTACTAATAATGTATTACTATATTCTTTTATTTTTTAATCATGTAACTGCTTGATTTTTAAATCCAAAAAAAATATAACTAGAAAATATTCCACGCGGACCAGGCAGCAGACGGGAATAGAACCCGCACCCTTCGCAATCCGGGCGAATGCACTTGCGAATGCAGTGTCCAAATTGTGGGTTGCCTGCAATGCGAAGGGATAGCGCTGCCTTGCAGTTTAAGAATAGCTAGAGGAATTTCGACGCGGCCGTCAAGGGTAGCGGGAGCATAATTAATTAATTATAATCTTAATCATACTTATCACGTATTCGCTAAGATCTAAGTATCTACTGAAAACTGGAAATTGATTTTTAAATAATACAATTACTGCTGTTTACTAAATAAGTTTATTAACTGTCATCAGTAACATCAAAAAACGGAACGTGAACGTATAACGGCCACAAATGGTTCTGAGTATTAAATTTAATTTAAGCATATTAAACGTGAAAATTTCCATTTAAATGGCAAAAATATAAAGTGACCGTCGTAAATAAGCTGTACAAACGTTTTCTCGCAAAATAACAGTGTACGAAAAAGATAAAATAACAAAACAGTTTACTTGCCTATCTCCGTGAATATTTTTCGTTTTTTGAAGACGTGAAGAACACTCAACATTAATATTAGCACCAATAAGTGAAGTATAAAGAAAACCAGAAATATATTACATTTAACAGTGAGTAAACATTAAACAAACCCTTTATTAAACAAACTGATTTGTCCCAAAAGCTGTTGACATTTCTCTAGTAGGGTATACAAACATCAGCTGGTTTACTTATCAACAAACAGCTGTGCGATCTAATACGAATATAACTCTGACGAAACAATATATTTGCGCCATCTATTCACCACAAGGAGGATTACAAACTTAATACCTGTAAAATGGATGAAAACTGTAAAATATGCAAAAAGTCCGATATAAATATAAAAACATTAAAATGCATTACTTGTAATCAGAAGTATCACATAACCTGCGGAAATGTGTCTGAAAAGAGATTTTATCTTATGTCTAAACAAAATCGAGAAAATTGGAAATGTGACGAATGTATTCAAAAAACACATACTCACCATATCATTGAAAATATATCGGTTAATAATTCTTTTCAATCCTTGACTGATGAAGAAGAAGCATATATTTCACCAAAAAATCGATCAAACAGCAGTTGTCCCAACTTAATAAGATTAAACATGGAAGGTAAAATAGATGAACTAGAACGACAAAAGAAAATATTACAGGAAAAATTGGCTATTGCAGACAACGAAATCGAAAATTTAATATCAGAAAGAAATAATCTAAGACAGCAACTAACAAAACAACAATCAAAAGGTAAATACGTAGCAGATATTTGTAATAGTAGCTCAAAGAAAAATATTACTCACAGAAGGAAAAGAAGTAATTTAAATGGTCGGTTATTGGATTTTTCACAAGAAAATAATAGTCCAACCACTAATATAATTAGCACGACGCCATCTAGTGAAACAAACAAAAACAAAAGTAAAGTATCTCCGGTGCTTAACATCTCAACAACTGGTCATTCAGTATCATTTTCAACACAACCAACAGATGTCTCTTATATTAAGGAGCAACAAAATAGTTCTAAAAAATCGAAAATTTATATAATTGGCGATGATCAAGTATTGGGTCTTGCACAACAAATAAAAAAGGCTCGTTCCGGAAAATGGAATGATAACTATGAAGTTACCGGTATGGTGAAACCCTCGGCATCAAGCTCACAAATATTAAGTAGTTGTACTAATTTAAAGAACTCATTGACTAAAGAAGACATAATTATTTTATCTATTGGTTCAAACGATAAAAGCCCCTATATTGTTATTTCTAACTTATGTAATACTCTGTGCAATTTAAACATTTGTAAAATATTTATATTAAGTGTACAGCATAATAGCTATGTTAATATAAATAAGTTAAATACAAAAATCCATTTAATTACTAAGAATTATGTAAATTGTTCATTCATAAACATTAGGGCACTGACAAAAAGAAATTGGTTAAGCGACATGTCAATCAAAAGTTTAATGAGCTTTAAGTTAAATGTAGAAATCGACCATTTAAAGTATGTTAATGACTACATAACAAATGTTACTCAATCTATACAATTATATAAGAGAAACTATATTTCGGGAATTTCTGGCCAGAAAAAGAACCAAACTGCACAACCTAGGAAGGGCACTATACCCTTATATTTTTCTGCATTAAAAACACCATCACTCAATTTCATACAGCCACAAAAAAATAATGAGACAACTTTTTTTCGGTCCTCAATTGCACGGTAAATTTTGTATTTTGCATCAGAATATACAGGGTTTGTTGTCCAAAAAGGAGGTAATTGAGATTACATTGTCAAAAGAAAATTGTTTATATCCAGATGTCATTTGTTTTTCAGAAACATTTGTAAAGAGAGGGGATGAAAAAAATATAAATATTAATAATTATCAACTTGCATCACATTTCTCAAGAAAAAATAAAAGGGGAGGGACTTGTATTTTAGTCAAAAATGGAATATCATTTAAAAAAATTACCACATTTGATGATATTGCACTAAATTTTCATTTTGAGTGCTGTGCTGTTGATATTCCTGCACAAGATGTTATCATTGTTTGCGTGTACCGGTCATCAACTGCTACGAAACGGAGACACTATGAATGCTTTTTTGACAAATTTGAAACTTTGCTATATAATTTTCTACGTAAATATAATAAAAAAAGACTAATAATATTGGGTGACATAAATATAAATACTCTAATTGAAAATAAATCAACTAAACAACTCACAGATATTCTAATAAATTACAACTTAAAACAACACATAACTCAACCAACTAGAGGGCGCTCATGCCTTGACCACATATTCAGTAACGTTGCAGGAGCCTCTGGTTCTCTAATCCCGCTCTGCCTCTCTGATCATGATACGGCCCAGATACTTACGTTCAATAGCAAAATCAAACCAAAAATAGACAAAGCAATGTTCACTTTTAAAAGATGCTACTCACAGGAAAATATTGAAAAATTCCAGGGTTACTTAAAAAGTTTATCCTTCTCTGAAGTTTACAAAGAAAAAGACCCCCAAACCGCCTTCAATATATTTTATGAATGGTTTTGTCTGCTATACAAACTGTGCTTTCCCATTATTAAAATAAAAATTAATACCGCGAGAAATCTGTCGTGGATAACAAAAGGACTCAGGAAGAGCTGTCTCACAAATAGAAAACTAAGACTTAAACATTTAACGAAATTAAATAGCAATAATAAATTTAAATATAAAAAATATTCAAAATTGCTAAAAACGTGCATCCTTATGGCTAAAAAATCAACAAATAATAAATATATATTAAAAAGTAAAAATGTATGTAGGGCAACTTGGAATGTAATAAAAAACGAAACTGGTCTCGAATCGTATTACAACAATTTTATAGACAGAATTAAACACAATGACACAATTATTGAGGATCCAAATATAATAGCTTCTATTTTTAATGACTTCTTCAGTACATTGACAGATAACAATTCAAATAATAATGATAATTCCAATAATTATTATAATACAAATAATCCTAATAAAAAAAACTTATGTGACAACTTAACCAATTCAATTTATCTTTCTCCTATTAACGCATGTGACATTAAGAAAACTATCATGACATTGAATAATACAAACTCTGAAGGCTATGATGAAATTAACACAAAGGTTATTAAAAGCTGCAGGGATCAGATAGCCACATTATTAGCATACTTAATAAATTTATCTTTGGAAACTGGGACCTTCCCAGATAAACTGAAATATTCAATTGTTAAGCCACTCTTTAAAAAAGGTTCTAGGTTAGAGTTAGACAATTATCGACCAATTACACTAATACCAATTCTATCTAAGATATATGAAAAGATAATGCATGATAAACTTACGTCATTCTTTGTTAAGTACAAAGTATTGAATGATAATCAATATGGCTTCCTGAAAAATAAATCGACTACACTTGCTGCCTTTGAGTTAGTAGATCATACTCTAAGAAGTATAAATGATAGGAAGGAAACTTCAGTCCTTCTATTTGATATGTCAAAAGCTTTTGACTTTGTATCACACAATAAACTATTTTTTAAATTGGAGCAAAGTGGAATTAGAGGTAAAGCACTAAGTTGGATCAAGTCATACCTTCAAAATAGGATGCAGTCAGTGGAAATTGCTCAACTTAGTAATAAACAAGTGATACATAAAGAACAATCAAATTTCACAGAAACTAATTATGGTGTGCCCCAAGGCAGCATTCTCGGCCCTTTGCTGTTTTTAATCTATGTGAATGAGTTACCTAAAGTGACGAAACATAAATGCATCCTATATGCTGATGACATTTCAGTTGTAGTAACAACTGATAAAAATCAAAACATAAATTACCATGAAAATGACATAAATAAAACAATTGAATCGATAATAACGTGGCTTAATGATAACAATTTAAAAATCAATATTAACAAAACACATTATATAAACTACGGTTACAATCAGACATTGAATATACATTATGGGAATCATTGTATTAAAAAAACAAGCAGTGCTACTTTTCTGGGCATTGAGCTTGACCAAAAAATTGATTGGAAATTACATGTAGACAAGGTATGCAATAAAATAAATAGATTTGCTTACGCACTTTTTAAACTTACTAAAACAGCAACTAAAAATACGGCTCTAACAGCGTATTTTGCTTATGTGGAATCGGTCTTGCGATATGGGCTTATTGTTTGGGGAAATAGTACGGACATACAAAGGGTATTTGTAGCACAGAAAAAGTGCATAAGGGCAATATGCGGGATTGCACCAGATATGTCATGCAAACCATTTTACAAACCCCTAAATATTTTGCCTCTGCCATGCCTCTATATCCTGGAGATATCTAAGTTCGTAAAGTTAAATCAAAATTACTTTAAAACTGCCCGTGAGATATTTCCTACAAATACAAGACATGGTAAAAGGTTAGTCATTGATACAATCCCGAAAAGCACACGTTTTAAAAAGAACTGTTACTATATGTGCATTCAAATTTTTAATAATATTCCACATTCAATAAGAGATTTGCCTTTCAGTAGATTTAAAATAACACTACGTAGATGGCTCATTGAACGTAAATTCTACTCGGTCCAGGAATTCTTGAATTATGATAGCTAATATATAAATAATAGTAATTTTGGTGGATGAGATTTTGAGTGACATATACTGATTTAATTATATTTTTGATTCACATTTTAATATGACCTGATTTTAATCGAATTTTTATATTTTTGACTATTTATTTTGTGACCTGTTAAGTAATTTTTATTCAATCATGTGACATAGTATTAATTAATTTGATAAAAAACTGATGTAAATTTGCATGCTACGTTCTATAGCTGAATAGGTGAAACCTACAGTAAAGTTATGTGTAACTATTTATGACCTTGATTACCCTGTTCAAACGCAAATAAATAATTATTCTATTCTATTCTATTCTATTCTATTCAGGTGCAGCAGGTATAATGCTCGGATACAAGTATGGCATATCCTCCACCATGTTCACACTCTGCTACTGGTACTTACTGTTGATTGAGAAGAGCTTCTGGAACAACCACAGCTACTTGTTCGGGCTAGTTGCCCTGCTGCTGACTTTCACGGACGCCGCTTGCTATTGGTACTAATTTCAATAAAAGCAATTTTTATTACTGTTAAGAATATTCGTCATGCAAACATTAGTTAGGCGTTACAGTTAACGTCAATAAAATTCTCACCAAAAGGAATCAGTTCTGAGATTAAATTACTTGTGTTTTATGAGTATACTCATCACAATTTTTTGCCAAATCTTAAGTCAAGAGGGATCAGTGAAATATCAATTCACTGGTCTTTGTTTGGGCGCCAAAATGTAGCCTCAGGAAGAGAATGAGGATCCGTAACGCTTTTAGTTGAGAATGCGGATTTATGGAGCTAAGGATTCTATAAAATACAGTGGTTAAAATTTTGTTCTACGACAAATATTGACGAAGTTATGACCAAATTCCAAACAAATTTTCGACTGGCCGCGTAGTGACTGTGACGTCACAGAGCTCTAGAGCGTGCATAGAGACGCTACTAAAGTTCGACCGGAATGAACTACGAGTATGATCGAGCTCTGTGACGTCACATGTTTCGGCCGGCAGTGAATATTGGCTACCATAAAATTAGTTATAAAATCGCAAAGAATGAACCGATTTCGATGATTTAAAAAGTATATTAATAAAAAAGCTTAATAGATCATTATACTTTTGATTTTGAGTTGATTTGACAACCTAGCAATGATCCTTGATAATTAACTCATTTAAATAAATAACAACACCTACATTTCTCATCAATCCCAATGCTAATTCAATATCAGTCATTCATTCACTTGTGTAACATATATCATATTTACAGGTTCGGAGAAAAAGAAAAACATATTTATTTACCTTGTTAGCTCAGCGAATCGATACGAAATTTTACTTTCAATAGACAACATTGTCTGGTTCTTGTGCCAATTCTGGCTAGTTATGCACTGAGATAACTCAACTCCTGGATACGATAGGAAACCAATCAAGATTAATTTGTACCAATGTTTCAATATGTACTGTGGTTTTTTAAGTAAGATAGCTAGGTGGGTAAATTCATAACCAAAACTTTTCCAGGTCATTAGACGTCTACCTTGATCCGTCCAAGAAAAAAGAGGCAGTTCCATACTGGCACTACTTTATTTTAAAGTATCAATTCTTCATCCTTTACTTCATGGCTGGCATCAAGAAGAGTACGTCGGAATGGTTGACTGGATACTCGGTGCAGAACCTAAGCGAGCATTGGGTCTTTGCTCCTTTTAGGTAAAGTATAAATGGGTATTGGGTATCAACATTTCTTTATTTCCAAGGAACGGTAAAGAAGCATAATTATGTACCGCCTGATGCAAAGTGACCGCCATAGCTTTGTAGACCCTCGACATTTTATATCTATACATATAGGGTGTATTCCGAAATATTAATCAGTATACTGGCCAGTGGTAATGACGTCACGAATCCGACGCCATCTTGTACTGGTATGCTACCATAATTTTGCCGGGAAAACGAATATGACGTATGACCGAGCGTGCGTGAGATGCATTCGAATTTTATTTCTTTTTTATTTAAAGGATAATAATGGCATCCGAACAAAAAGAATTCCTTTTAATTGATGAGGTGGATAAAAAGTCTTCTTTATTCGCACTCTTTTCAATATTTCGACGATTTATGACGTCAGTGCACTGGCCAATATATTTCGGAACAATTCAGCAGTATAGCGTCGATTCATGACATCATTAGCACTGGCCAGTATACTGGTATACATTACGGAATATACCCATAATAAAATGGTAGGAGAGTCAAAACTGTACATTGAATATTTTTTTAAAAGAATACTTGGGGTGTGATCTACAATCGATACCGAAGCCAAAATTTTTTTTTTTAATTTTTGTCTGTATGTATGTCCGGGATAAACTCAAAAAGTACTGCATGGATTTTCTTCAAATTTGGTACGAATATTATTAAGAAGTCGCGTATAGGCTACATATTATCACGCTATCCTCTAGGGGAAACGAGCAGTGAACCTTTATCCTTTACCTTTTAACTCCACGCGTACAAAGTCGCGGACGGCCGCTAGTATGATATACTCGTATATGACGACCTCCGTGGCCGAGTGGTTTTTACGCCGGGTTTCAAGGTGTCGATCCCGAGTTCGAGTTCCGGTGGTAGCAGATGTTTATGTGATGAATACTAGCATTTGTACTCCAGTCATGGATGTTTAATATGTATTTCTATATAAATATAGTTATATATGTATCAGTATATATATAACTATTCATACATTAGTATTCTATCTGTTACCCTAGTATCCCTTAACACAAGCCTATAGTGCTTACTTTGGGGCTAGGCTAATTGGTGTGAATGTTGGAAATATTTATTTATTATTATTTATTATATGAAGTGTGTACCTTCGAGGATCTACACTTCAGATCTGCATCTGTACTACAGACTAGTATTTCATAAACTTTTAGTTTAACAGTGAAGAACCCTTTTTCAGGTTTTAAACTATTTCCACGATTTCCTGGTGATAGTATGGTTAAACAATAAAAAAAAATTTCACGTGTTTGCTTTTTTTTCTTGAATAAGTTTTGTCAAAGTTTGCATCGTGAGTGCACGACAGTGAGAGTAGCTGGACCGGCATGTTTTGTGCCATTTTTGTGCCGCATCAGATAACGTCGCAATTAAACTCCATTTACAATGTCAATGATGTTTAAGTATGCCTTTACCCACGAAACAGAAAAAACCAGGTGTCAAAACTGTGTTCGTACGTCACATAAGTTATTAATGTTTGAGTTGATATTTCATAAATTTCCGAATTGGTATTATTAATCGATTCTTAATGGCCATATCATAGTACCTACCTACGGCACCTATCAGTAAAAAAATACGTCAATTAGGAACTAAATGACGCAATTCACGCGGTCGGCGGCGGACAGTAACGGATGTCGGATTCTACGCAAATTACAAAATGGCTTTTCATGTAAAACCTAATCATACTTGAACTATGACAACTTTGAATTTCGTATAAAATTGTGCTTTCAGCGAGAGAAAATTCAGGAAAACCTAAAAATTTTATATAAGAACTAGCTCAGCCAGCGAACTTCGTATCGCCATAAAAATGTGGGTGGTAGAAGTGTGAAAAGGAGATTGGTCAAATTGGCCTAAATGCAAATAAAATATTGACATATACAGTAATTCTTGGCGTAATTTATACTTTATTTTACAGTCATTAGATTTTAACGGCCACCTTTAAATAATATATTAATTTTAAAAAAGGACTTCTATTTTTACCGGTTTGGAAAACATACGAATCATTTTTATTGGCTATGGGTGTAGTAACATTCACAAAGACTGATCGAGGTTGTTTATATAACATCAAAACAAATCTATTTTGTAAAGATTGATAAAATATATTTTTTTTTTATTACACGGGTGGTATTAATATCCACAACTTTATTATCATTTTTACTACATGCAAATGTGCTAAGACAATTAATATAGATGGTAGGCAACATCATAAAGTCTATTGCCGTACATTTTTTGCCAAACACCTAAATAAACACATTATAAGTTGTGATACACTAAAAATCTAAAATATGGTTATAATAAAAACATAACAAAAATAATGAAGCTGCTGAAGATATGGCTGTATAACCTACAGCTCTTAGCTTTCTTTGATTAACGAGAGTTTAAAAATTCTCTCTAATCTGTGGCTCAATCACAATCATCACACAGTTTCTGTTCGTGTTTTTAAAAACATGCACATATCTGTTATTTTACATGCTCTATATACCTGAATCTAATACATAATATCGGTAGGTGCTTGGCTTGATTGCCCTATTTTCCTATATAAGTTATTTGGTTTTTATTATTCTAATACCTATGTGCCTATTTGCAAACATAACCTCAAAATCATTCAGTGTATATGGTTTATAGAAGTTCTCAGGAGTGGCCGTCGATAATATTCGTTTCTACGGTAATTTATATATAATTTCGAATGTAGGAAACAATTTTTCATGGTTATTGGTTTTTAGGCCAAACATGTTTGGAAGCTGAGCAATCTCCTTTAGGGTTGTATGTATTTTTGTATGAAGTATCATAAAAAAAATATAACAAGAAATGTTGTCCAATAAATAAAGAAAAAATTTCATGGTGGACCACCCTTAGCATATAGGGGGATGAAAAATAGATGTTGTCCGATTCTCAGACCTACTGAATATGCATATAAAATTTCACGGAAATCGGTCGAGCCGTTTCGGAGGAGTTCAATTACGCACACCGTGACACGAAAATTTTATATATTACTTACTAGCTGTCCCAGCGAACTTCGTACCGCCATAAAAAAATAGGGGTTGGTGGTAGAAGGGTAAAAATTTAGGGTTGTATGTATTTTTATATGATGTATCATAAAAAAATAAAAAAAAATATCAAAAATTGAAAAAAAAAATTAGGGGTGGATTACCCTTAACAATTAGGGGGATGAAAAATAGATGTTGTCCGATTCTCAGACCTACCCAATATGCACACAAAATTTCATGAGAATCTGGAAAGCCGTTTCGGAGGAGTTTAACCACAAACACCGCGACACGAGAATTTTATATATTAGATATTAAATTTTTTAATTAAAATATAAAAGGTACTAAATATTTGTATTTAACTGCTTTTGTAATTTCTTCTAGCACTCGGGCAAAAATTCTGAAATGTTGTTAACCGATTAGAAACGTAGTTAGGATATAAAAAGTAGTACCATAATGATGCACAATTTTGTTCCAATCAAATCCAAACCATTATCGTTATCCGTCGATAGTTTTCAAAAATAAGCCCGTCCCCCAGAGGCGTCTTTACCTATGGTGCAGGGTGTGCGTTGCACACGGGCGCAAAGTCCTAGGGGGCGCCGAGCGCCGACGCCGCTCGCTACGAAGCCCCACTTGCCGCACACGACGGCCGTGTGACTTACTTTTTTAAATTTAATTTCTAAACAATAGAAGTTATTATTCATTTTTGAAATTTGACAGTTTGATTTATGTGTTTTTACTTGTACTTTTTACCCATTCCATTGTGATCACACGCTTACTAGCTAGGGGGCGCTAAGATAATTTTGCACACGGGCGCCATATGGGCTAGAGACGCTTCTGCCGTCGTGTAGGCGCGTTATTGTCGTTAGACACGAGTCATATGGGATGCGTTTATGCGATATATGTTTTTAGTACATTATGTATGAGAATGGCTATGAAGTTAGACACTGCTGCGATAATAACGACGAAATAGAAGTATGAAAAAATATTGCAATAACGCTTCAGATAATATCGACCGATGATAACTCATCCTTGGCTTAACTCATTACGCGAATGTTGCGCGATAACAAAAGAAAAATTCTACATACTCCTGCTCCCGTAGCATGAGCACACAGTTTACATTATATCAGATTTTTTATCGCGCCTAACTGTCAAACTCCATAGTAATTTGACAATGATTCGAAGCTGGCGGAAAATTTTAAACCTTTACAGCTATGCAGAGATTTTGGTCGCCTGTGTTCACGGTTCTTTCATGGCGAGTGCTCCGAGGAGTTGGTCCAGTTGATACACACAGCACTATTTTACCTCCACACCACCCGTCACGGGAGGCGAGTTCACCCATATTATCTCGAAACACTGAAGTACATAAATATTCGTACCCTGAGATATTTTTTTCACGCTTCAGATATTTATAGAATGATCTCTCCTCCACGGTGTAACAGTGTAATATAGCATAGTCCTTTTAAAAAGAGACCTAAAACGATTGTTCTACGAGAGACAGCGGCATGGCTGTTAGAAAACCAGGTAGGCTGTTTGGCGTGACTGGCTGTGAAGCGACTCTACAGCACAGATAAATCTTTAAGGTTTTTGTGCTGTAATGATGTTTTTATTGTATGCAAATTAAGTAATAAATAAATTGAAAGAAAAAAACTGACATTGCTAACCCATTGGGCGATGGTGACCACTCGTAGGCAATAAAAATAAAATAACTAAAGTTACGCACCACATGCTTTATGTGTAATAGTTTATTTTGTACTTTTGAGCTCATTCTGTTAATAAGTTTATTTACTAGAAATAATACGAGTTAATGCAAAACGAATTAGGAAAACATTGATAACCTTGATGCAAATTACAAGGGGATCAACACCAATGCAACCAAAAAGTAGACGTTTTTATCGATTGTGCTAAAAGAAATATTTAGTTTACATTATTGAATAAAATCCATGTAATCCTCTGAGCGTAGGTAAATCATATTTGACTTTTGACTTCCTCAGGTTGTTCCTGACAGTCCCTCAGATTGACTACCTGGTGGTGCACTGGTTCATCTTCGCGTTCGACTTGACTGTAGCATTGTGGATGATGTGGGGCCGGACCAGACATGTATCCATGCTCTTCTGCGCTCTCTTTCATCTCATGAATAGCAGGCTCTTCAGAATTGGTGGGTCATAATATTTTTTAACCATTAAACCCGGAAATATGCTAAGCAAAAGAACCCAAGTCTTAGTTAAATTAAAGCTCCTTACTAGGACACATTAAGCAGCACCGATAGCAATGATTTTAAAGTGTAGTTTAACGATATTATCTCGTGACAGACAAATTGAAGGAAGCCATTGGATGGAATGAAATATTTGGTACATCTGTCTGCCAACAAATTCTGTCTTATAATAAAGAAGAGGCTTCTAATAATTTTTCTTTTTTAACCGACTTCGAAAAGGCGGAGGTACTCAATACGTCAGTTTTTTTTTATTGTTGTTCGCGCCGCGCATATCTCCGACTAGTTAGACCGTTAGTGGACCGATTTTGGTGATACTTTTTGTGAGAGTTTGTTAGCGAGATGGTCCCAAATAAATATGGTGAAGATCTCATAAATACTTTCGGATATAAACAACAGAACTCCTGAAATACGAACAGGACACATATCGTGTTTGGTTATTTTACGAAATATGAAAGGGAGATTGCAGGCCAGATATCTATATTTAGTAGGTTGATGTTACTCTGGCTTATATAAAGTGAAAAATAAAAAGCTTTTTAACAAACAAATAAACCGACTTCATTAAAACAAAACCACTAAAAATTAAGAAATAAAAATAATACATTTTCTCTAGTCAAAATAATATTTGGTGTCGGTGCCATGTCAACCTAAGTTGTAAATGAGAACACAGATCTATCAGATATGCATGGCACCGATTTAATGAAGTCGGTATTTATTTTTATTAAAAAAGTTAAAAGTTAACTTTTTTGTTCTGTTATTTGGACGCATTTCATCTTGTTTTCATCCCATAACAAGCTAGACATTTAGATTAATTTACACGATTGGAAAAATTTCAAGTGCCTGGTTAGGTGGCATTTCTCAATTTTAAACTTACTATGTACCTATGTTAGGTACAAGTACCTTTTTCTTAGTTACCTATGTTAGGTACTGATTTAATGCATGTCTTATTTTTAATGTTCTTATTTGACTCACATTCTAGACTCACTCGTCACATTGTAGATTTTGGAGTACCACCTACGAACGTTATAAATTTCATTGTGTTTATTTGCAGGTATGTTCCCTTGGGTATGCCTAGCTACGATGCCTTTGTTCTATCCATTTGATTGGCCAAAATTAATAGGGAAATTTGTAAGTAAGCACTCCAACAGTTTGCGAAATAAAATATGTTCGAATATACCACAATGTGCAAAGGAATTTCAATGCGAAACAGATCATTCAAGAATGGACGTTTACGATGAATGTTCATGTTTCGATGAAATACCAGAAGATCAAAATATTATAAACGATGAGTCCCTTGAGCAAACCGACAATGAAACTCAAGAAGACGGCGGACATGAAAATGAAGGGAATAACAAGGATCTTGTTCAAGCTTTTTTAGGTGGTAATGATAAAAAATGTATCTTTAGAGAAAAGAAAGAAAAATCTACACTCGAATTGGAGCATTCAAATGAATCAGATACTGCCAAGAATTTTACAGTATATATGATTATATTTCATATTGTTACCCAATTGTTTTTACCATTTTCACATTTTATCACAAAGGTAAACACTGAATAGTATTTACGTAAATCGTGGCATTAACATAATACGCTTTTACAAATTCCTACTGTTATTTCTAGGGCTATAATAATTGGACCGACGGACTTTACGGCTACTCCTGGGACATGATGGTCCATACTTGGGAGTCACATTCGACTATCATTAAAGTTGTAGACAACGAGAGACATCACGAGTTCTACGTAGACCCTAGCTTATTCACTCCCAACGACAGATGGACTAGACACGGAGACATGGTTAACCAATACGCGCACTGTCTGAAAAACAACATTTTAGACACGAATAAAAAGAGTAACAATCGCAAAATATCCGAAAACATATCAATTTATGTGGATGTGTGGTCATCAATGAACGGTAGATTTGCTCAACGCATGTTTGATCCTAAGGTAGACATGTTGAAGGCGAAATGGGCCCCTTTCGAAGCTGTGTCGTATCTGATGCCGGTCTTGGACGAAGCTTTGAGTTGGCGAACTATATTAGATGAGATCAGAGAAGAAGTACACACTTGGAATAACTATAGCGATGTCTCGTTTTTTGCTGACTTTCCCGGTAGGTACCGAATTTACACATTTAAACATTTTGCTTTAAACTACACCATTGATTCGTTGCAATACTGTTTGGTACATCAGTCAGATTCTTTATTTTGTTTACGAAAACAATCCTTAACGTAACGTAATTGCTAATAACTTGTTTTGTGGTGCTTTTTTAACATTAAGCAATTATTTCACAGAATATGCTCAAGAGAAATTCATACCTGAAGAACTTCAGAATGTCACTCTCATTGTATTACAGGGTATTATTGCTTACGAGCCCGAGCTTTCTGCACTTTTCAATGGTCAAACCACCAAACTAGAAACAGGCGATAGTATCCACATCGAACCAGGAACTTTTCACAAAGTTCTTAATATCGGTGAATCATACGCCTACTACATGTACACGTTCATCAACTCAACCGAAATGGCTGTTGGAAATAAAAATAATGTTTTGAAACCTAAGTTGCCTATAGGAAGTGAGTTGGCAAGAAGGTTCAGCAATATGATCAAATTCGGTAGCTTAATAATCAAGAGTATTTTACAATTATTCTTGCGAATGTCCACTTGCCAACAATAATGATTTCCTTATCTAAATGTAAGGTACTTATATTCATTCTATTGGTAAAGACATAGATGTAGATGGAAATCATTTAAGGCAAATCACTAAATTTGGGACACAGCAAATTTTTTTCACTGGCTCCATGATAATTCGTGCAAAATATCGAGTAGTTTAAGTGTGTACAACCTGTGCCATCTGATACCTGAAAATTGACCCACAACACAAGTTAATGCGAGTATGTATACGCTAATTGTACACACTGGTGCCAATTCTGGCGTGATTCTCTAAACTTAAAACTAAATTTAACATCAGTCTCTCCTTTTCATTCTGTATAGAGAATGACAAGGATATACTGCTGTCAAATTTAAGTTTAGGTTTAGAGAATCATGCTAGAATCGACACCACTAATACTATTTGATTAACCATTTTTGTGCGTTAGAAAATAAGTAAGATCTGAGGGCATTGGGATTTCCTTTATGAAGAAGTATCCATAATAAATAAGTACCTTGGTGCAGAGTCGGATTTAGAGGTCTGTGTATTATTATCACTGGTTCGATGTAGATATTTAAGTAATATAATCTACATTTGTATGTATAAATATATACTTACTTATATCCTCAAGTTACTAATCAAAGTGGTATCACCCATAGATATAGGATGTAAAGATAGACAGAGTACCTTTTGCAAGCTAAGCGGCACGGCATAAGTGTAGAACAGGCATTAAAAGTATTAACTTAAAGATTACTATTAATATACTGCGAAGCTATTTTCAAGGAGAATTTCTGAGGACTTTTTTATAATAATAATTACTGTATCTGGTATTATAATAGTAGTTATAGTTCAATAACTATAACTACTATTATAATACTACTTGTAGATGTTAAACTTAAGTAAGTAGGTATTATTGAATAAAATAAATATTTCTAACACTTGCCAATTTTATTAGCCTTATTTAAGGCAAATCACTTAATATGAGACACAGCAAATTTTTTCACTGGCTCCATTATAATTCCGGGAAAATATGGATAATCGAGTGAAAGAAATACCGACCAACCAACCCAGTAAAGGCCAAAACACACAGAAGCCGGAGGCGGAGGCGCTATTTTTGTATAGTTCGAATTAGTATGAAAGATATGTGTGTAGTCTTTCATACTAATTCATACTAGCCGGAGCAGTGGCTACTGGCTAGGCGGGGCGGATCGTACCGGCGACACAACCAGGCGGCGGGCCTGTTGCGGAGGCGGGGTAGTGCGGTGCCGCCGGCGCGGCGGCGTGAGCCGTGATCGTTGTATTCCCTATAGTGTATGGACTAAGGGTACGGCCACAGTGCACGCAGATTCAGATTCAGACTCAGAAAACAAGCGCGAGAAATAAACAGTGTAGTTTAAGCAGGTTGCCTGCTGCCACTATGGCCACCCTGCTTAAACTACACTGTTTATTTCTCGCGCTTGTTTTCTGAGTCTGAATCTGATTCTGAAACTGCGTGCACTGTGGCCGTACCCTAAGTACACATAGAGCGGCGCCGGCGCGCGACGTGTTGCGTTGCGGAGGCGCACTACTAGCGATTTATTCAGTTTTAAGTATTTTTTTATGAATTGTTCATTGAATAGTAATATTTACAATGGATTTCGGACTTATTGGACATTTTTTTAAACTTTCCACACGCAAAACACGCGACGCCAACACATAGGAGGCACCGAAACGCCGCCTCCAGCTTCTGTGTTTTGGCTATAACAGCGGCGCACGTTTTAGCTTAGAACATAACCGGAAGCGGTGCGGCAGCGGCCGAGAACAGTGTGAGGCGTGGCGGTCGTGTTTACAAGCTGCCAGGCCTACCGGAGTGGTAGCGGTGCGGTGGCGTTGCGGTGCCTCCTGTGTGTTGGTGATGCGTCGTCGCGTGTTTTGTGGGGACACTTTACAAAAATGTCTAATGAGTACGAAATCCATTGTAAATATCACTATTCGATGAACAAATTTGTAAAAAATTACTTACAACTGAATAAACCGCTAGTAGCACGCCTCCGCACCGTAACGCGCCGCTGCCGCTCTGTGGGAACTTACTCCATACATTGTATGGAATACAACGATCACGGCGCACGCATCCGGATGAAAATGGACATAGCAGCACAAAAAGTTCCATCAATGGATCTTTGCAATGGATTTAAGTGGATCGAGGGACATGATTTATTGTTTAATATCTCTGAGAATTTTTGTATTATTTTTTATTTTTCCTGTACTCTACCACTTGAGTAGGTATACATACACTCTAAGGGCGCTTTCAATTTATGCGTTTCTTGACGGCCTGCTGCGGTGCCGAAGCGGTGCGTTTGTCGTACAGCGTACGGAAGATCCTTTTTTTTCACACAAAACTAAAGTTAAAATAAAGTTCTTCTAACATTAAATGCAATGTTTGTTTACTTACCTACTTAGTCCGCGCCACCACCAGTGTGACCAGATTTTTTTTTGGCCAATCTACTATGCAACGTTATAAAAATCTACCAAAATCTACTGAACAGATAATGTGATCTACCAAAAAATATATCTTCTCTGTTATAACCATGGAACTAGGTTGTAGGTGCATCTACTAGGGTTTTGCGGTTGGTTTTCCCATAATCGCCATTGTCCCCTCGGATAAATTGACATGTTTCACAGAACACAAAGATTTTTAATATACAATCAATATTGTAAATAACTGTGAAATTATGTATTTATCGATAATATTTTGTTCATTACACATTACTTTGCATGAAACTGTCAAATTGTGAGATTAGAGCAATGACAAACGTGAAACAACAAACTGCAAAACCTTAGTAAATTTACCCTGTCACTGTTGTTATTTTTTAAATAAAAGTCCGGTAATATTTCTATGAAATAGTTTTATGTAAAAAAAACTGTGATTCTGAATTATCAAAATTAATTCTTTATTATTTTTAATTGCTTTATAATTAGTACAATAGGCTAGTTTACTCATGTCGAATTGTATTAAATAAATGTTTATTTCTTAAAGTGTTTAGTCTAAGGAACCTTAATATATCGATTTCACTTCATACAAGCAGAAGATTGCTGTAGAAATTTAATTTTAAAAAATATTTTTTAGTCTATATTTTTTAAACACTAAAAACGCTGTTCGACCCATTCGCCATGATTTTGACGTCTCTTGTGGTAAACAACTAAATGTCATTCGTGTGTTACTGTAGGTGGATTCTTTCGTCTGACTAAATTTATCTTAAAACGCTTTCGTCCGTGATTCACCATGAAAAATAAACATTGAGTTGAATCGAATGAATGATATAATCATGAATGTACAATGCGATAGTCTATCTCTTTCATACTTCACAAAAACCTGTTTAGGATATCCTGCTTTAGTTATGGTGTGAACTTCAAAAGGCAATACAGGGAATTCCCGCGTCCATAGACATACAAGAATTAGAATTTTTAGGGTGACAATCATCAAAAATTTAAATTACAGGCTCAATTCTGAAATCTACCAAAAAATACTGATTACTTTTTTCCTACTGATGAAAGGTCATAATCTACCAAAAAAGTAGAAATATACTGCATATGGTCACGCGCGCCTACACTCATGTCCGATCTTGTCCGATAGACGCGACGACGCGCGACGCCCCGGTCGTGTAATGAAATGTTGCCAGTAGGAAGAAACTTTCTCCCACATCCCATTACTACAAAACTATTAATGTCCCCACTGCTGGGGCACAGGCCTTCCCCATGGATGGAATAGGGAGATTGGGCCATGACCCACCACGCGGGCCCAGTGTGGATTGGCGGGTACTAACGACTGCAGATGCAGCCGGGACCAACGACTTAACGTGCCTTCCGAAGCACGGAGGAACTCGATATAGAAGATTTTTTGTCACCCATTCAATGACCGACCACTGCGAAAGTTGCTTAACTTCAACTATCGCAGCTGAACGCGCTAACCACCCGCGCCATCGAGCTCCTCGCTTTTTCATCGAGCGAATCGTTCGAACCCTATAAACCAGGTTGTTTATCAATGGTGTCCATTCTGGCATGATTCTCTAAACTTAAACCTAAATTTAACATCAGTCAAATTTAAGTTTAGATTTAGAGAATCATGCCTGAATTGACACCAATGTCAACTTATGATCTGTACCTACTATACATACTCGCCCGTCTACACCATAGAGGTATAAGAATAGAGTGAGGAAGGCGGCTCTAAAAGTGTCCGTCTAGTAGAAAGAGAAAGAAGCCGGTTAGCCTCTCTCTAATCGCGAATGCGCATTGGATGAAAAACCTACGGATGAATACCGACCAATCACACGACAGCGTCACAAGAGAGAGAGATAGCTAGCCGTCCCTCATCTTCTTTCTCTTTCACTAGTAGTAGAGTACATATCTCCCTACTCTATTCTTATACCTCTATGGTCTACACGCGCAGTGAGTGTAATTGGTGAGGAGCGGAAGATGCACGAGCGGGGTGGACCAAACGATGATAAGAACTTGTTTGTCAAGATCATAAACCGTTTTAACTCTCTACGCTACTGTCAGTGTTTCCGCTTTAATTATTTCCTTTCCCCACGCCTCAATTCAGATTTCCCCTTCTTAGGACATTTTTCCCCTCAAATTTTTTTTTTTTTTTTTTTTTTATAGTTAGGTCCGACAAATGACTCCACCTCACCTGATGTTAAGTGAAGGTGAAGTCCAGACGCGAAGATAGCTGATACAGCAGTTCTACCTGCCACACCAGCCATCCTCACCCTGCCGGCCTGCATGTTGCTTCTTCACGCCTCTTTTAAAGGATCCCAGGTTGTAAGAGGGAGGGAACACGTGAGCGGGCAGAGCATTCCATTTACGGATAGTGCGACAAAGAAATGAGTCACCAAATTTTTTTGTACGCGTTGGAATTGTGGCCACAGTGAAACGGTGACAACGTAGGCCAGCGCGCGTGGTCCTCTGAAGGAAAGGGGAAGGTGGGATAAGAGAGAATAACTCCTCAGAACACTCGCCGTGGTACAAACGATAGAACGCGCTTAGTGACGCCACGTCACGGCGTAATTGAAGAGGCTCAAGGTGTTTAGTCACCTCCTCATCGCCAATGATGCGGATCGCGCGCCGCTGTAACCTATCCAAAGCATCGAGCAAGTACTTGGCGGAGCCATCCCAGAGGTGCGAGCAATATTCCACGCAGGACCGCACTTGCGTTTTGTACAACAAGCACAGTTGATCGGGCGTGAAAAAACGCCGCACCTTGTTCAGGACTCCGAGTTTGCGTGAAGCTGTTTTGATCACGGTTTCGATGTAGTCCTTTGGATTCAGGTCTGAGCGAACTTCCATACCGAGCATGGAAATGTTGCTCTGCAGCGGTAGTGTTGTGCCCTGAAGAGATGGAAGGGGAAGGAATGGCGATGTTTTTGCCGTGAAAGCGCAAGCCTGAGTTTTCTTGGCATTGAACCCAACCAAGTTCCTGGTACCCCATTCAGAAATGTGGTCCAAAGCCTGATTGAGTTCAATGACAAGATTTTCCCGTTTCTCCCTGGTTACTGCATGCCCAGCCGCTGCTTGTCCGAGATACCCCGCATGCACTGTACTATCGTCTGCATAGCAATGAATATTTCCAAGAGGAATCAGGTCATTGATATGCAGCAGAAAGAGAGTGGGGGATAGGACGGAGCCCTGGGGAACGCCGGCATTCACTGACATGAACCGCGAACTGCTACCATCCGTAAGGACACGAATTCTACGCTCATGCAGGAAGTCAGCTACCCAAGAACAGAACTGGGCTGGCAGACCGTATGCCGGAAGCTTGGAGAGAAGGCTTTTGTGCCAGACCCTGTCGAACGCCTTGGCAATGTCAAGGCTGATAGCCAACGACTCGCCACGCTTGTCGATAGCCTCACCCCAGATATGAGTTAAGTACGCTAAAAGATCACCCGTCGATCGTTTCGGTCTAAAACCATATTGACGATCATTGATCAGGGAGTGATCCTCTAGGTAGCGGGTCAGATGGTTGTTAAGGACCTTTTCTAGGACTTTACATAATACTGAGGTGACTGCTATTGGCCGGTAGTTAGCCGGGTCTGAGCGATCCCCTTTTTTGGGTACCGGTTGCACGTTAGCATCTCTCCAAGTCTCCGGCACACGCCCCAAAGAATACGAGCATTGGTACAAGCGCGTGAGCACGGGAGACAACTCCGCTGCACATTTTTTAAGTACTACTGCTGGGATGCCATCAGGTCCACTAGCTTTCCGGACGTCGAGTGATTGCAACTCGGCACGAACCTCACGCTGCCTGATTTTAATATCAGGCATCGTTGTGCCACAGTGAGGTAATGATGGTGGCAGTGCATTGCAATCATCGATTCGGGAGTTAGCCGCAAAGAGTTTTGCCAGTAAATCGGCTTTCTCCTGCGGCTTATGAGCTAGTGTTCCGTCTGGGCATCTCAGAGGTGGCAGCGAGGGCTGGCAGAAGTTTTTTTGCACGGCCTTGGCCAAACGCCAGTAGCTACGGGAGCCCGCAGGATGCGTTATAAGTTCCTGGCCAACACGTGCAACACGCTGGGCATCCGCTCTGATGTAAGCCTTCTTACAGGCCTTGGAAGCAGAATTGTAGGCTGCTTTGAGTGAATCAACCCCGGGATCCTTGAGAGCGCGGCCTCTGATCCAAGCACGATATGCCGCTTGCTTACGCTAAGCAGCTTCAGCACAGTCGTGATTGAACCAGAGGTTACGTGTGCCCTTACTGATGAGATCAGAATGAGGAATATAGTATTCCATACCCATTATGATCTCCTCAGTAATGGCAACGGCACTGCCCGATAGGTCCCTGTCACTGAAGCAGCGCTGCTTCCAAGGGACGGACGCAAAGTAATCACGCATACCGTCCCAATCTGCCGACCCATAATGCCAGATACGGCGCTTGACCACTGCTGGACGCGGAGGCTTGGCCTGTGGTGCTTTGGCAGATATCAGGCAGTGGTCGGACGAGCCCAGGGGGGCTCTTACCACAACCTGATAGCCCTGTGGATGGGTCGTGAGCAGAAGGTCCAGTAAAGAAGGCGCTTGACTTGGAATATCTGGGATCCTGGTGGGCTGATCAACCAGTTGCTTCAAGTCATGCGTGAGAGCGAATGTGTGAGCAGAGATCCCTGCATGGTCAGTTTTGGAAGAACTTAACCACAAATTGTGGTGAGCATTAAAGTCCCCCAAAAACACCAATTCTGCATTGGGAAATCGCTCCTGCGCGTCATCTGCTGCCCGACTAAGGTGTTCAAAAAGTCGAGTTGTCTCAACATCGCTGGTGTGGGATCTGTAGAGGCACACGTAGACTCTGGCCCGGGGGCCAGAGTCGACGTGTACCCCCAGCATGGAGAAGGAGGGATCTTCCAAGCAGCGGAGACGGCGACAACAAACATCCGCCCGAACATACAGGCATACACCGGCTTTCGCTTTGAAGGACTCTTCAAGCACGTAGCCGGGATAATTAAGGTAGCCTGTGTCAGCAGGCGGAAGTATTTGTGTCTCCGTCAGGAACAACAATGCTGGCCGTGCTGTCTCGAGATGGTGGTGGACAGCGTTGAGGTTAGAGTGGAGTCCGCGTATGTTGCAGAACTCGACCTCAAACAGCGTTGAAGGCGTGGGGGTGTGCACCGCTGTACGCCCAAACTTTGTTATTGAGGCTGCCATGGTGGAAGTGAAAAAAAAAGAGACGCGAAAACGAGCGGACGCCGTCGCGAAGAGTCCGGGCAAATAAGGGGGGTTTGTTTTCCCGATTGACTGCCTGCAGTGGAGATGCGCCGACCCGCCGGACGGAAGGGCCCCCGCACCCCCCCGGAAGTGGCCGCCGGGACCCCACGCCCCGGTCACCAAGCGGCACGACGGTCCACCCCGAGATTATGCGTGACATGATGGGGCAGCCTCGCGAACTGGTTAGGAACGCTTGGGCCCCTGTACTGTGCCACGGGCGGCCAGCGGGACAGCCGTTTCTACGGGTCTCCCTGGCCGACGGGTCGATGCAGTCCTCCCGGCATCGGTTCCACGGATGCCTCCTCTGGACCGAATCCTTCGCGACAACTTCCACTCGAGCTCTGGTTGTACGCTGGCTGACGCCGAAACGCGTGAGAAGCACTTCACGGGTTTTTCACCATGCGCACGGTGGTAACAAACCAGGCGGGTGTTAGGCACCCTACCACCAGTAGAGCAGATGGAAGCTCCGACATCCCTTAGTCGCTTCTTACGACACCCACGGGAAGAAAAGGGGCGGTGAGTTGTATTCTTTCTCCGTCACCGCACGGATTAAATTACTCTGCTGTAGTTTTTAGATTTGGCACTAGTGTAGTAACTAAAGAAAAAAAAGGTCTTCATCTATCTTATTCTGTAACAGATAAATAAAATATATAAAATCTGCACGTGTTGACACAGTTTCTTTTATACGGCAATACTCTAGTCCACGGTATAGTCCATAAAAATTTTGTTCCGTGCCGCATTATTTTAGGCTAAGCTTTACCCATAATTTCCTGCAGTTTCCCTTTCTTCTTCTTTCATATCTTTCCCCTTTTTCTTCCCCTCTGGACCCTAATTTCCCCTTAAAAGGGGAATTTCCCCTCATTGTGGAAACACTGGCTACTGTACTTACCGAAGTGTAAATCAGCCTTAAAATAAACTTTTACAGGGGTCCGATTGATTTTTGCCCACTTGCACAAAACAAAAATACAATAGTTGTTCCATTACATTACCCATTTCATTAAATAACAATTAATATACTATACTACAAAGTTAATATGAAAATGAGCATCTCGATGAAAAAGCGTGTCGGTGGAACTGTGAAACCTTAGCCTAAACCAAAATCTTAAAAAAAATATTATAATCATTCTAGACGTCAAAATTTTGACCAATCAGTGAGATCTAAGCTGTTTCGTTTGACCAATGATAAACAACTGTTGTCAGTGGTGGGGGAGTAGCGCAAGGGTAGCGACAGCGAACTGTCATATTACTTTGACGTGACTCTGACAGGACAGAAAATGAAGTTGGGATACAGCGGCGCGGCGTGGCGTGTTCAATAAACTTGTTCATTCGTTTTCTGTCTTATTAGAGAGACGACATAAAAAGTTAAGTGCTGCGGCCATCGTCTTGTCGCCGCATTTATAGTCAACGTCAACGTGTCCTGCGATCATTACATGCATTACTATCATAGAGCCAGGACGCCTCACTTCCCTTCGAAATATTGACGTTTTGTCATCTGTGATATAACGATACTCGGTATCGCGGTAATTTTTAGGTTAAATCAGCTACCTGTGATCTGCGAAACTTTCTAAGAAGAAATATTTTCGCACAGTGCCTGCTCGTTTCAGTGAAAGACTTAGACTAATTTACAAACAATAATGGAGTCTAAATTAACTACCAACTTGGACATTATGCCGAATTATTCGTACGTTTTCGAATTTGAAAATGAGTTTCAACATAGTAAGTGTAGGCAGTGGATGACAGAAAATTGGACTGTGGCTTTTTATTATGTGGGGATTTACATGGCCTTCATTTTTGGGGGTCAATACTACATGCAGAACCGACCCAGGTGAGTTTTCTTACACATTTTACATTCGAATACCTAGCAATAAACATGATTTTCCTCAAAAAGAAAATCATTAGTGTTTATAAGTTTTTGGTGAATTTGGCCGAGATTAAATTAGCATCATATTAATAATAATAACTTTATTTTTATTTGTTTTTGTGCTTAAATGTGCTGCCCACATATATTTTCTAGGGTGATATAAATAGAGGTCCATCTCAAATACTTCATATGTACAATTACTAAATAAGTAGCAAATTTAATTTAAAAAGCAAATATAATATTTATCATAAGAACTCAAAAATTCAATCTAGACACCAACTACTGAGACTTTTATTATCTGTATTAGAAACTAAAAAAGGTTATCAAAAATAAACTTTCACTAAAAGTTGCTCTAGTTTTCTCTTCATAGCAGCCAGTGCAATTTTTGCAATGATATTAATGTATTCATATTTCATGATTTCCTTACATACTTTAAACTGTTCTTAAGGAATATCTAAATTATAATCAATAAATATAACAGTTTTTTCACTAGTAACTATTTAGTTTTCCTCATGCTGTGATATCTGAATTTATTGACTAGTCAAGGACTGTTCACGTTAAAAATATATAATAAATATGGGCTTGGGTTGATTTGTTTGAATTTTTCAGATGTGTCCATGATTTCTGGCTTTCTGTAGGCCTTTCGGTATGTGTTGCCTGCAGATCAAGTTAGTGGCCAGCTTTTAAGGACACATGTCTGGTCTAAATCAGTACTAGTCTAGCTAATATATAATATGGGTAGCTTTGTATTTTTGATAGTGGCATTACTAAATGGGCTCCCTTAGTTACTTTAGTAAATATAACATACAACTTTGAATAGAGTACTTTGAAAGATCTTACAATATTCAAATTTCATATGAGAGTAAGTTTTTTTTTTTCTATTAGTGCGGTGCACAGCTAGTTGTTCAATAATTCTGAAAATGAAAACGGAAAATGACATATGAAAAGGGCCTGAAACGTCAATAAAAATAGAAATACATATTTACACACTGTTAAAAGTATTTCATTTAATGATTGGAGTGAAAACATATGAAATAAATATACTTGCATCAATTTTTACTATGACATTTAGAATAATAATATTTTATGTTTTTCTATCAATGTCAGTTGAGTAACTGACTAACTAACCCTACCATAATTAGCCTCTACAATATCTTTTGGTTGATCGGTAGAGAACACCCATTGCATTAAGTTTGGCTAATAATAAAAAAAATATAAAATTTAAAGATGTTGCAGGCAGATTTTAGATTTAGCCAATTTACATACTGGCAAAACATGATAATAAAATATGTTTACCAATATGAGGGATTTTTTACTGTTAAACGTTTACTCATAATGCAATACAAACATGATATTGTCCATCTGCCAGTTTTTTAATATCTCAATTAAATAATAATGTAATTCATTCTACCTGCAATATTATATTACTACATTGTATTTTACTGCTAGATTTATAAATTTTGTTTTTATAATATACATGTACATGTTAAGGGTATGGATTTTTGAATGGTTTAATAAAATATAATACCAAAAGTATATTTTTCTGTTTTGGTTTTATCTAAATCTGGTTTGCTGTGAGCATCTGAGTAACGAAAAAATATCCTACTAATATTATAAATGTGAAAGTTTGTATGTTTATAACAGCATTGCCAAACGTCCCGATTTTTTAAATCAAAATTTTAATGTCCCGCGCGTGATATGTTCAATCCCGCTTTTCAGGAATAACTCGGCCGTGCGTGCATACTGAGAAAGCGCGGGCGGGTGGCGCAGACAAGGGTGGTATTTTACAATAGGGTAAATCTGATTTAAAATATCTGATTTTTATTAAAATACATTTTCTATCGATATTTTAACTAGGTACATATTTATTGTCACGTAAACGTAATTTGAACTCAATAACGATAAATATTACCGATACCGATACCGATTTTAAAAATGAAAATGAATTATTACCGATCAGAAAGGAAAATCTATTTGATGTTTAATTCTTGACCCCGCCTGACTTCCAAATCATGAACCAGATATTATTTTTTACTTTGTAGTTCCATTTTCGATTTTGAAGCCAGTTTTTTTTTTATTTCATCCATTTTTGTCAAAATTTTCATCTTTAGCAAAAGTTGCTGCAAGTTGGCCTAAATCATTGTAGCCGTTACTGTTAATGATATGTATATTTCAATTTTGATAACATCAATTTTGTAAACTCAGTACCTATCTATGATACTAGAATCTGCGTAGTAATTGGGTCTTCCCACAATAATTTCGCATTCATTCAATTTGCTGCGCGTGGGTATAAACTATTACCTTGTATGTTATATAACAATATTTCACTTCGTCTAGACTACATAAAAACTTGTTTTTTTTTTGTGCTCTAAAATCTGCTAAGTACTAGAAGACTACTTATGACTATACTACCTACATAACAAAATCTCAGATGCACAAAAAAATAGACAATCACAAAATACAACTGAATTGCACATTAAAAAAAATGCATTTATAATGAAGAGTTCAAAGTCGTGAAACTAATAAAAAAATGCTAATTACGAAAGATTTCGACACGTAGTTTTGGTACACGTAGTATAGTTGGGTTTTGTCTATCGTAAGTACGGAGGTAGGTACAGAGAAAATAAAATTTGCAACATACCCACCTACCGAAAGCCAATGCAAAGGCGAACATTTTTAGGGTTCCTATACCTGGCTACAACCACTGTGTTACTGGTTATAAAGGTATTTGTAAATAAACATTACGTACTTATTTTTTTAGTTCTTGTTTTCCATTTTACGAGAGGTATATTACCCTAGCGTAACAATTTCATAAGTCCATATCCTAAGGTATATAGTATTTTGTTGCTAATTTGTTGCTATTTTGTGCCGCAAGAATTGATTTTGTTGCTCCATGATTTCTCGGAAAAACGCCAGTTACGCTAGCGTAATATTACGCTAGCGAAACCACAGCGATAACTCGGAGGCAAAAGCAGTTAGAGAGATCAGATGAATGGCATATTTTGTTGCTATTTTGTTGCTGTAAGATAAGCTGGTTAGATATGAAAAATCCCCCCCCCCCCCTTCATGGGGGGCTAACTACCCTAATTCATAGATATTTCAGATTTTTCGTATCTCGTGAACTAAAGCAGCTAGCGGCACGAGACAAACGGCGTATTTTGTTGCTTTAAGGTAGGCATGCTGCGTACATCATAATCACAATCCTTATCGGGGTATGACCAACCCCCGACCCCAAGACACCAGATATTTCGTATCTCTTGAGCTAAAGCAGCTAGCGACCCGAGACCAACGGCGTATTTTGTTGCTATTTTGTAGCTATAAGATAGGCATGCTGCGTACATCATAATCACAACCCTTATCGGGGTATGACCAACCCCCGACCCCAAGACAACAGATATTTCGTATCTCGTGAGCTAAAGCAGCTAGCGACCCGAGACCAATGGCGTATTTTGTTGCTTTAAAATAGGCATGCTGCGTACATCATAATCACAACCCTTATCGGGGTATGACCAACCCCCGACCCCAAGACACCAGATATTTCGTATCTCGTGAGCTAAAGCAGCTAGCGACCCGAGACCAATGGCGTATTTTGTTGCTTTAAAATAGGCATGCTGCGTACATCATAATCGCAACCCTTATCGGGGTATGACCAACCCCCGACTCCAAGACACCAGATATTTCGTATCTCTTGAGCTAAAGCAGCTAGCGACCCGAGACCAACGGCGTATTTTGTTGCTATTTTGTAGCTATAAGATAGGCATGCTGCGTACATCATAATCACAACCCTTATCGGGGTATGACCAACCCCCGACTCCAAGACACCAGATATTTCGTATCTCTTGAGCTAAAGCAGCTAGCGACCCGAGACCAACGGCGTATTTTGTTGCTATTTTGTAGATATAAGATAGGCATGCTGCGTACATCATAATCACAACCCTTATCGGGGTATGACCAACCCCCGACTCCAAGATACCAGATATTTCGTATCTCTTGAGCTAAAGCAGCTAGCGACCCGAGACCAACGGCGTATCTTGTTGCTATTTTGTAGCTATAAGATAGGCATGCTGCGTATCATCTGGTGTCTTGGGGTCGGGGGTTGGTCATACCCCGATAAGGGTTGTGATTATGATGTACGCAGCATGCCTATCTTAAAGCAACAAAATACGCCGTTGGACTCGGGTCGCTAGCTGCTTTACCTGACGATATACGAAATTTCTGGTGTCTTCGGGGTTGGGGGTTGGTCATACCCCGATAAGGGTTGTGATTATGATGTACGCAGCATGCCTATCTTATAGCTACAAAATAGCAACAAAATACGCCGTTGGTCTCGGGTCGCTAGCTGCTTTAGCTCAAGAGATACGAAATATCTGGTGTCTTGGGGTCGGGGGTTGGTCATACCCCGATAAGGGTTGTGATTATGATGTACGCAGCATGCCTATCTTACAGCAACAAAATACGCCGTTTGTCTTGTGCCGCTAGCTGCTTTAGTTCACGAGATACGAAATATCTGGTGTCTTCAGGGTCGGGGGTAGGTCATAGCCCGATAAGGGTTGTGATTATGATGTACGCAGCATGCCTATCTTATAGCAACAAAATAGCAACAAAATACGCCGTTTGTCTCGTGCCGCTAGCTGCTTTAGTTTACGACATACGAAATATCTGGTGTCTTCGGGGTCGGGGGTTATCATACCCCGATAAGGGTTGTGCTTATGATGTACGCAGCATGCCTATCTAATAGCAACAAAATACGCCGTTGGGTTCGGGTCGCTAGCTGCTTTAGCTCACGAGATACGAATTATCTGGTGTCTTGAGGTCGGGGGTTGGTCATACCCCGATAAGGGTTGTGATTATGATGTACGCAGCATGCCTATCTTATAGCTACAAAATAGCAACAAAATACGCCGTTTGTCTCGTGCCGCTAGCTGCTTTAGTTTACGAGATACGAAATATCTGGTGTCTTCGGGGTCGGGGGTTGATCATACCCCGATAAGGGTTGTGATTATGATGTACGCAGCATGCCTATCTAATAGCAACAAAATACGCCGTTGGGTTCGGGTCGCTAGCTGCTTTAGCTCACGAGATACGAATTATCTGGTGTCTTGAGGTCGGGGGTTATCATACCCCGATAAGGGTTGTGCTTATGATGTACGCAGCATGCCTATCTAATAGCAACAAAATACGCCGTTGGGTTCGGGTCGCTAGCTGCTTTAGCTCACGAGATACGAATTATCTGGTGTCTTGAGGTCGGGGGTTGGTCATACCCCGATAAGGGTTGTGATTATGATGTACGCAGCATGCCTATCTTATAGCTACAAAATAGCAACAAAATACGCCGTTTGTCTCGTGCCGCTAGCTGCTTTAGTTTACGAGATACGAAATATCTGGTGTCTTCGGGGTCGGGGGTTGATCATACCCCGATAAGGGTTGTGATTATGATGTACGCAGCATGCCTATCTAATAGCAACAAAATACGCCGTTGGGTTCGGGTCGCTAGCTGCTTTAGCTCACGAGATACGAATTATCTGGTGTCTTGAGGTCGGGGGTTGGTCATACCCCGATAAGGGTTGTGATTATGATGTACGCAGCATGCCTACCTTATAGCAACAAAATACGGCGTTTGTCTCGTGCCACTAGCTGCTTTAGTTCACAAGATACGAAAAATCTGAAATATCTAAGAATAAGGGTAGTTAGCCCCCCATGTAGGGGGGGAATTTTTCCATATCTAATCAGCTTATCTTACAGCAACAAAATAGCAACAAAATACGCCGTTTGTCTCGTGCCGCTAGCTACTTTAGTTCACGAGATACGAAAAATCTGAAATATCTAAGAATAAGGGTAGTTAGCCCCCCATGAAGGGGGGGAATTTTTCCATATCTAACCAGCTTATCTTACAGCAACAAAATAGCAACAAAATATGCCGTTCATCTGATCTCTATAACTGCTTTTGCCTCCGAGTTATTGCTGTGGTTTCGCTAGCGTAATATTACGCCAGCGTAACTGGCGTTTTTCCGAGAAATCATGGAGCAACAAAATCAATTCTTGCGGCACAAAATAGCAACAAATTAGCAACAAAATACTATATACCTTAGGATATGGACTTATGAAATTGTTACGCTAGGGTAATATACCTCACGGGCGATACTCCAAGTAGGTGGGCCCGGGTGGATGCAGCGAGGTTAAGGGTGGGGGAAGAGAGAGGTAGGGACTTGAATGAAACTCCGCATCTGATCTGCAACGTTACGTAAGCCCGTTGACACGCTCTTTAGAACCCAGCTGGGCCATGTTTGATAAACGTTACAATTCGACAATTTATATAATTTGTAAATAAGTGACATACACATACCCATTTGTTTGTCACAATAATAGGGTTTTCCTTAGACAAGTAATAAGTTTGATGTTGTATTTAAAATCAATGACTCCAACAAATTAGCATATGTCATTCACTCTCTCTTTTGGCTTTTTAAATGCAGTTAAAGATCTCGTGAATCTCGTCCTGTTTTGGCCAAGATTATCCTCTGTAAATATGACCCGCCACGCAAGTTTCTTAAATAAAATAGTATAAGTGTCTGATGTCTTTATTCAACTTCAAATGTTCATACATTTAGAAGATTCCTCATCTGTAAAATCAAAATTGAAATTGGCAGCATATTCCTCGTGCCTTCTCACTAAAGAGGATTATAATACCAGTTAAAATTGATAATAATAAATTATGCATTTATGGGTGAATATGGAAACATTGTGTCATATCATACGTGTGCCGTAGTTCTACTGATCTATCTCATTGTCAACTGTTTTAAAATAAGCCGTAAGTACTGGATTTATTAGGGGTAAAATTGCATACTTAATTAAACTGGATTAAATACCAATTTTAGCTAATGTTAGTACCAAAAGTAAGTTTTTTGTGGTCTTTTAGGGAGTGTCTTTAATTATGCGACCACTACTGTATATCTATTTTTTACCGAGTATACTCGTCACATGAACCGAGTTATTTGGCCGAGTACGTGTAATAAAAAAAACTCGAAATACGCACAGTGTGCTGATTTTATATTCTTAAATATAGATTGTCATTGTTAATTTATTGTAGCACCACAAACTCCACAACAACACGTTTCAGAAATAATGATATAAGTACTCTGTTTTTATAATTATCACTTAGGATAGGAGATATTATATAGTCATTTCATTTATGCTAACCACAAACTCTTATTGTGTTTTTAATTTTCAACATTGTTTTGTTCTATTTCAAGTAAACTGTTACTGGTATTTTCGCATTTACTCATCTTCTTAAACTTTGCTTTCAATGTATTTTGGAGCCCATGATATTTTCCTTCGTATCTGCTAGCATTTTGTCGTCAATTCTAGATATTCAAATCATTTAAAAAAAATATTTGTTGTCCTCTATTATAATATCTAAAACGAATCTAGTATAATACACACATCAAAAGTGTCTAGGGATCAAGCATTTTTATGCGGATTTCTTGAGATTGAGATGTGGCTTTGTAATAAATTTATGATTTTATAAATTTATATGGATCCTTTTTGGTGCATTTCATAATTTGAATCAGGAACTGTGAATCAAATTCGAGTAAAAGATGAAAATCAGCTGTCAATATTTTCCCTATAAAAACATACAACGCATTGAAGACATTATTAGTGCTACTGTTTCCCTACTACTGATTAAAACCAACGTTATTATGGAGCGGCGACGTCATTTAAGCAGGGAAGAAATGCTCAGAGCCGTGGGAATGATAGAAGCTGGTTCCCGGCAACGTACTGTGGCTTTAGCTCTGAATACAAGTCAGAGTGTTATCAGTCGACTTTGGACACGATACCGAAGCACTGGTACCGTGGAGGACGGTATCGCTGCACCACACGGAGACAAGACCGATACATTCAAATCTTAACTCGAAGAGCTCCAACAATAACCGCCATGATGTTAGCCGTGAGGCTTCATCACTCTTCAGGGAACTTAATTAGCGACCAAACAGTCAGAAACCGCTTGCATGAAGTGAACCTTCATTCCCGAAGGGTCTACGGGTACCACCTATAGCAATGCACAATCGTAGGATTCGATATCAATGGGCTCTTGAACACAGAAATTGGGCAGAAGAACAATGGCGTTTCGTGTGCTTTTCTGATGAGTCTCGTTTTGGTATGAGACCGGATACGTATACGACACTGGAGAACCCCTGGACGCCAACAGCGATTAAAATCCTGCCAGGAAGTCCATCCTTATAGTGGTGGAACCATCATGGTATGGGCGGGTATTTGGATCAGCGGAAGAACTGAGTTGATTTGGATCAGAGGCAACCTCAACGCTCAAATTTATGCTGAGACGATTGTATCAGACGTCATCGTTCCTCTACAAGTGCAAATCGGTCCCTTATTTCAGTTAATGCATGATAATGCACGACCGCACACCGCAAGAGTTGTAAGACAGACTCTCGCCGCAGCTAACATCAATGTCCTGCCCTGGCCTGCTCAGTCGCCAGACTTGAACCCGATGAAGCATGCATGGGATATGCTACAGAGAAGAGCTCTGCCGAATATGGAGGGTATCCAGTCGCAAGAAGACCTTTTTTTGTTGTTGCAACGAACATGGGCGGCCATTCCACAGCGTGATTTGGATGAACTCATTTTGAGTATGCCAAACCGATGTTCTTGTGTTGTTAGTGTTCGCGGTAGAAATACGGATTATTAATTGTTTAAGTTACCCAATAAAATTTTAGAGAAAACTGTTATTTCAGTCTTTTTTTCGAACTTTTGTGTTAGTGGTTCAAATGTCAAAAATCCCTTTATTAGGAAAATGGCAAATTTCTTTATTAATGCAAAGGTGACTTGGTTTATCGTTACTGTGACAAACGAAAACACTTTATTTGATGAATCCTTAAAGAAAATTTTAATTAATATCAATCAGGAGAAAAGTTATTGCAAAAATATATGTTGATCCCTAGACACTTTTGATGTGTGTATTTGATGGTTTTAATAAAAGTTTATCGTAAGCATTGCTGCGTGCATACGACGATAGCATTCTTATATCGCCATTCAGTTTATTTATTTATGTATACGTAAAATAATGATATTATTATTTTCCTATTTTGCTGCCGTATTTATTGATGTCAGAAAAATTGCCTATATTGGCTGACAATTTAGCTCACAATGTCTATGAAAAAATCTAAAACATCTGTGCCGAAAAAATGCGTCAATTTAACGTTGTATTTCATCTATTGTATAGTAATATTATAGAGGTTAAACTTTGTGAGGATAATCTCTGGATCTACTGAACCAGTTTTGAAAATTCTGTAACCAATAGAAATTGACGTTAATTGTGAGTGTCATAGGCTATATATTAACCAGAAAATTTTTAAAGGCTAACGCGCACGAAGTCGCAGGCAGCCACTAGTCATATACTATATTTTATTTTGGTTGAAATGGCAAGTTGTCAAGCATTGTCAATTCCGACCCAAGACCCAATCCTTGGCAAATATGGATTCATAAGGAGATTGTAGCTATTGGAGTGATGTTTACATAAGCAAGTGTATGTACCTGCCTCATGGTTAATTAATGTTGTGTGTATGTAATTAATAATAAGTACAGTGGTTTTCCGCGATCAGTTTTGTGCAAGATGCCTCATATTCACATATCGATGGCTGCGCTGACGCAACATGAAGTCATGAACCATTGTGTCCCATATGTCAGTAATTTTTTTATTGTTCAATGTACACGATGTGTTATTAGCTTCGCACGAAAGAAAGTTGCGTTTGGTAATCATGAGACTGGCAGTGTTATGTAATCTTATCTGAACTTGGCATTGAGTCACAGATTGAGCATTAGTAGCACTTCAGAATTTCAACACAGAATAATCTAAATAAATATCTATATCGCCGCCGCAAACTCAAGCCTTTATAATTTTCTTCGTCTCCGTGTCCCTTCTCTTCTCATACAGTGTTTTCGTAAATATGCACTCAGCAATTAAATAAGATAAAACGTTATTTTCGACAACCATTAAATTTAAGTGAAGAGTCTTGAGTGCAGTAAGCAGTAAGAGTTCATAGTAAGGCTTCTGGTAAAATTAAAAGGGGACGCAAAACTATTTCTTGTCATACTTTTTTATTTATTTATTTGAGTAGCATAAGAATTTGTTTCAAATACATTTTACTTCATTCCTGTAACAATTTTAATAAATCTCATGTCATAAATTGATAAACCGAATCAATCTTCGAACATTTTATGCAGGGGTGGTAGGTCGGGATAAGGTTGGACGCTGTCCAAGTTTTAACGAATTCGGAGTGCTGACTGACTGCTCTAAACATTGACACAGTTTCATTTCGACAAAAACTTTACCCGTTTAGTATTGAAATCTTTTCATTTTAATACGTTTTTTGTGGTAATATGTGTACGGTCGCGGTCAGAAAATGTTTACCACCTTAAGGATCATAAATGCATGCACGCATTTAGGTCACAAGTTCTAAATGTCTATTTCATTATAATTTGATTGACCATAGATTAATCTTTTTTATAATTATATGACAATCAATCGCTCTAGGCAATGGACTGACTAATATCAAGGTTTGATATATATCTATTAAATACTTCGCCTCACACTGGGATATCCTTCTGTATCTGGCGTAGGTGTAATTCAAATATATAATCTCACATGCACATTGCACATACGCCCAGACCAGGACAAATTTCTGTAGGCCATACAAAATATCTGTGCCGTACGGGAATCAACCCGCGACCCGTTGCGCAGTAGGCGACGAACTCTGCACTAGCCGTGACGTCAAACAAATATAGAAAACCACACTAATATTAAATAAGAAAAAACTAATATTATAGTTTTCTAACTACGATATAAAAAAAATATAAAATAGAAACTTCAAAAATCTTTATTTAATATCTACTATAACCTCCCTCTGCAGCTATGACGGCACGTAGTCTATCTCTATTGATGCAACAAGAGAATAATTCTGACTAATTCTGACGATGCAGACTTGAAAAGGCTGCGAAACGTCAATAAATAAATAAAGTTCGTGCATTATCACGTTAAAACTAGTTTTATTTAAAAAAATGATTGTTTGAACATTGTTTGGTTTTATTTAATGAGTGATGTGTGTGAAAACCTAAGAAACAATCAATTTTTTTCTTAAATGTCATTTCAACAAATAAAGAAATGACTTTCAATATCAAAAAGTAATTTATAATTCTTTTTGATATTCTCGATGCGTCATATTGCATAATAACTTTTGAAAGGTAATAAGTTACTTGATATGGCATTTTAGACTTTAATGAAAAAAGTGTGACATAGAATCTAATTTCAAAACTGGTAAAGATTTTTTGACCGCCACCGTACATACTCTATCTAGACTTCTTTAACTAACGACTACTTAGAATTGGATTTATCGTTATCGCCAAGGTGTCTATCTCCGTAAATTAAGCCTTTTTTACAACAGTTAATGCTCAAACGTTGATAATAAAGAAAACCTGAGCTGACATAAATTACAAAAGTGACATTTTTATGATAATAAACTTTACTTTTTTTTCATGTTTGATGTTTTTATTTCTGAATAGTCATTTTAATTCTTGCTTATCGTATCCGGTACAATAAAATTAACCGATACAATTTGGAAAAGTTCTAGAAATTATAAAATGTAATTGGTGTCGTGTCGACACACTAATTTCAGCCACTGGACATCTGTGCCAGGCCAGCCAACCGACATTCAGCCTTCTACAAGTTCATGACAAACAAGGTAGCCGCATTCATAATGATGTACAGGTAGTAACTTCCAGAACGAGTTGCGAAAATTAAATATATTTATTTGGGTGAAGGTACTATCGGCCGCTCGCGATCTTTTGTTTTAGAGAATCCAGATATAAAAAAACAAATTTCATCCAAATCAATTTTTTTTTATTTTTTTTTCCTGATTGAGTAAAAACATACCAACTTTCACATTCATAATTATTACAAGAATAGAAAGTAGGATTTGTGCTGTAATAAATACTAGGTTAATCTTCACTCCGACTTTCAGGTTTTAATCTTAAACTGCCAAAAACTTTACTTACTACTTCTACTTCTTTGTCGCACTATCCGCAAATGGAATGCTCTGCCCGCTCACGTGTTCCCTCCCTGTTACAACCTGAGATCCTTTAAAAGAGGCGTGAAGAAGCAACATGCAGGCCGGCAGGGTGAGGATGTCTGGTGTGGCAGGTAGAACTGCTGTATTAGCTATATTCGCGTCTGGACTTCACCTTCACTTAACATCAGGTGGGGTGCAGTCATTTGTCAGACCTATCTATAAAAAAAAAATAGGGTAGGCGGGCAATGCTTTTCCATACAATCGTTCTTCTCGACAGATTTCTCCTTGCTTTTTATCACTAAAGAATAGATTTTCATACATAAGATATAATTTTACTCTTTCTATGCTCCTTCTTGTCTTCCTGTTTTCGATAACTTGTCTTTCAAATAAACTAGAAGCCCACAAAAATGACAATCACAAACAATTTTTTATCACCACTAAAGACTTCTAGTGTGGAGATTTAATAAGCTTTTACAAAAAAGACAAACATAACTACTTATTATTATATGGGTAAAATTTCTTTTTTAAATATCTAATTTTCGAGGAGGAAATCGTCGAGAGTCAAACCTCGAATTTTGCAATTTTTATAAGCTGTTTTCAGCGTTAACTACTATTGTCCCTATTGCACGGTATTTGCCAATGCGTGACAGCAATGGTTTTTTCAAATACCTATTTCTCAAATGACTCTTAGCTCGCGTCCGCTCTTAAAAGAGAGCAGTAGTATCGTTTTCCATGTTATTATAATACATACAGTGTTTATTCATCACGTTCGCAAAGCTACTGTTCTGTCCTTTCTATTAACTGTGAGAAAGAGTTTGTTGTAAAACACGTCTGGTTTTTTTTATATACCTAGACTTAGGCCCGTATTAATTACAGAATGACAACTAAGACTTGATCTTTACTTGAGTACAGTTAGAAAGGGATGTCGCTATGTGCTATATATAGCGACATCCCTTTCTAACTATGCTCAAGACTGGATCAATCACTGAGAATCTTTCTATAATACGGGCCTAAGTCTACAGTCAGTTTAGTCCAGCCATACGAGATACGACCTTTGATGTTGCAAACTGGTATTTTTGGCTCGCCCGCTGTGCATTAATCATGAAACTTGTAATAAATAATATCCTGCTTATTCTGGAAAATACATAAAAAAACCCGTTCACGAATAATCTAGTAATAATAAAATTTAGTACTAAAAAACAGCATTGCACGCTTGGTTAAGTTAGGAAATTGCTTTGAAAATGCTAGAACGATGTCCACGCAAAGGTTTGGAACCTTCTACCTACATACTGATGGAGTTGGCTAATTCGAATAGTTTGCGAGTGCTAAATGTCAATGTCAAATTTTGTATGGAAACTTGAACAGCAGCGCCACAAACTAAAAATCAGTACACACTTGACAATGACATTTCGGACTCGCAAACTATTCAAATTCAATGTTGATTCGTGCTAAGGGATTTGATTACAAACCAGTCCCCGCTTGGGCACCAGCATAATATACATACAACACAATACAATACTAGCTGTGCCCGCTAATTAGCTCGCATAGATGTCAGAAAAAAGGTTACATGTATGTAAAAATGAGTCAACCTTAAAAGATAGACATAGGTATTAGGCTGTCGCGGACTTTTCCGCCTTATTAATAAACTAGGATTAAGCTTATACTAGTTACGCCGTGTTTTGTTCATATCACTCAAATGCCATTTGTCATTTAAAGAACAGAGACCAAATATAAATAAATAAATAAAATGAATATTTCCAACATTCACACCAATTAGCCTAGCCCCAAAGTAAGCACTGTAAAGGCTTGAGTTATGGGATACTAGGTTAACGGATAGAATACATATATTGTACATATATAAGTATATTTATATGAAATACATATTAAACATCCATGACTGGAGTACAAATGCTCGTATTCATCACACAAACATCTGCCCCCACCGGGATTCGAACCCGGGGACCTCTCGAGTCAGCGACGCCATGAAACCCGGCGTATAAACCACTCGGCCACGGAGGTCGTCAATATGGAGTAACTAATCCAAGCTTTTTCTTCGTTTATTATAAAGATTAATATTCCGTCATATATTCATTTTGTGTACATGAAACTTTAACCGTTTATGCAGGGCACGCAGCGAAAGCTGTGAAAAAGATTTTTTTGCAACGTTTTTCATTAATGCACCACCCCTATTGGTCGTATCGTGATGTTATATAGCCTATAACCTTCTTCGGTAAATAGACTGCAAAACAAAAATATTTTTCCAATTTGAATCGGTAGTTCCTGAGATTAGCGCGTTCAACAATCAAACAAATAAATGATTCATTTATAATTTTATTTTTTTAAGCATGGAACTTCTTGATGTTTTAGAATTATTTAAAGAAAATACGGACCAAGCAGCAGACGGGACTCGAACCCGCACCCTTCGCAATCTGGGCGACCAATTATGTTACCGCGGCCCTGACGGCCGCGTCGAAATTCTTCTAGCCATTCTTAAGCTGCAAGGCAGCGCCATTGTGGTTTGCCTATAATGCGAAGAGTTACATAATTGGTCAGTGCATTCGCCCGGATTGCGAAGGGTGCGGGTTCGAGTCCCGTCTGCTGCCTGGGGGCCAATCGCCTAACGGAAATGCTTTGGGAAACGCTAACGCTTACGATTTTATATTGTTATTTCTAGCCGCCTGAGGTTTTCGAATACCTCACGCTCATTTTTTTTAATATTGTTATTACCAATGCAAAAGAAAAAGAAAGAGCGCGAGGCATTTGAATACCTCAGGCGGCTAGAAATAACAAAATAAAATCGTAAGCGTTAGCGTTTTCCAAAGCATTTCCGTTAGGCGATTGGCCCCCTGGTCTGCGTGGATTTTTTTCTAGTTATATTTTCTTTGAATGATTCATTTTTATATGTATGTACAAGTACGAGTATTGAGGTTACGTTTTTTATCGCGTCAAACTGTCAAACTCGATAGTAATTTAACAATTGAGCGTGTTAGAAACGAGCTATTTATAATTCACTTTGCGGTCTGGATGAGACGGATTAAAATTTGTTAACCTTAATAAACATGACTCCGTGGTCGAGTGCTATGATCACTTTGTGGCGTATCGACCACCACCAGAGGTCCCGGGTTCGAATCCCGCTGGGGTAAACGATAGTATGATGAATACGAGCATTTGTGCCTAAGTCTTTATGTTTATAAATTATTAGCTGACCCAGCGAACTTCGTAACGCCATAAAAATAGAGGTAGAAGGGTGACAATTTAGGGTTATTTTATATATTTAAATGCCACATTATAAAAAACTTTGACCAAAAAAAATGTGGTGGACAATCCTTATCACTTAAGGGTATGAAAAATAGATAGTAGCCGATTCTCAGACCTACTGAATATGCGTATAAAATTTCATAAAAATCGGTCAAGCCGTTTCGGAGGAGTATGGGACACTAACATTGTGACACGAGAATTTTATAGATAAGATATATCTGATGTATTTATATACTTATTATTTGTATCTCTATCCGTTAACCTAGTATCCCATGGGGGCTTGGGACTAGGCTGATTGATGTGTGTGAGAAATATTTATGTATTTATTTATTAATTCTATGACTTGAACTCTGTTACCCAAAACGTTACTGTACCTAACTCGATATAAAATATGATATGAAATAAATTTGCTATGAATATTTCATTTTTCGTGTAAATATCTCAATAACTTATAAAAACAGTGGTGCTGATTTGATAAATTTTCCGTTTTGATAAGAGGCTAAAGTGAACTAAATTTTTATCACGCGATTTATTTTTAACTATGTCTGGTGTACATATTAAATGTCACTATGCCATCATACTTGCCTGCCTTTGCTGCATAAAATATAAAATATTACGATTACACGACGAAAAGGTTAGATGGATTAAGTACTAACGTGTCCATTTGCACGAAATCTGCTAAAACTAGATTTAACACATACATAAATTTCAAAATGTCAATTTCTATTCGACATTCTTGTATGGGCTAAATCTAGTTTTAGTTAAATTGGGAAATACCTATCAAGATCTCATGTAAACTTAAAATATACGAGCGCCAATCATACGAATCAATGCGATAATGAGTAACCTGTTACAATTTGATAGCAGATATTGTACCGTTCTTATACTTACACAACAAATAACTTCAATCGAAATAGAATATAAATACTGTTAAACACAATTTCAAATATTAATACGAGATTATTATAATTAAGTTGGTGTTGGAAAATTACTTACATAACAAGTACAACTACATAAATACATGTTTTTAATAGTTTGTGGTCTAAAGTAAATAGCTTGCACGTGTAATTACTTACAATGCTAATTTTTGTACTGCCGAGGCAATTACAGTCGTTATATCGACTATGAATGTCACTCCTATTGCTGCCTCATAAAAGCGCTGATTCTGTCCGACTTGTACCTAACCAAATGTTTTGTTTATTCTCTCTCTCTCTCTCACACATTAAATTGCTGATAAAAATTCCCCGTCATGAATGTCCTGCCTTGCATGCTTCTGGTCAGTATTTCCTTGTAAATAATGGGCAATTCAAACAAACCTCAAGCCGCAAGGAGAACAGGAAGTATGTCAGGTGCCACCCGTTCGTCTTATTGCGGGGTCATTACCGAGCCACCTCCATAAACCGCATGGCTCAATTACCCTTGGTCGTTAGCCCGAATACGATTGGCAATGGAATGGGTAAACGACTAAGTGTAAATGAACTGAGTCGAGTACGCCTGTTATCGAGTAGTAAGGGCCCCATATACGTAACGATTCGTCGTTGCGATCGATCTGAAGGAAATCGTCAACGATCGATCGTTCAGAAATGCCACTACATACACGAAACACTGTCGATCGATTGTTTACGATATTCATGATTGCATGGGTTTTTGTTGCGATCTCCGATATCGTCTGCGATTAAGTAAATCGTTAACGATCTTGACATACACTGTCGATCCATCGTTTCGATCGGTCTGAAACGACGGATCGTACAGATCAATCGTACGGTATAGGGGACACTGACGATCGATCGTTTACGATATTCATGATTGCATGGGTTTTTGTTGCGATCTCCGATATCGTCTGCGATTAAGTAAATCGTTAACGATCTTGACATACATTGTCGATCCATCGTTTTGATTGGTCTGAAACGACGGATCGTACAGATCAATCGTTCCGTATATGGGCCCCTTTAGTTACCCGCCACGACACCCTCTTCCAGCCAGTGTAAATATTGCCTTGGGTGGCCGATTTCGAGTAATGTCTTTCGTGCACCCGAATACGGGCGAACAACCAAGTCTAATGGCTCAATTACATTTGGTCGCTAGGCCGAATACGATTGTCAATGGAACTAGGGTAATGACTAAGTGTAAATGAATGGATTCGAGGATGCCTGTATTTGTTTTAGTTACCCGGTACCGTCTTCTATCCCGTATTATAAATATTGCTTCGGGTGCCCGAATTCGAGTAATGTCTTTCGTGCACCCGAATACGGGCTAACGACCAAGTGTAATTGAGACAGCACTATTATGATGATACTAGTGGGTGCCCGCGATTTCGTCCCCTTAAAAGATGATTTCGGGGATGAAAACTATCCTCCTTTCGCGGTACTTTGACAATCTCTATACCAAATTTCATCTTAATCGATTCAAATATGAATTTGTGGTACTATACATACAGAGAACGCTAGCCATTCATTTTGTGTTTGAATAAGATAAAGTTTATTGACACTAATGCTTACATAACCTTGCGTGTACCGCACGGTTTTGCAAGGGCATACTGGCAGCTCATTCAATTATGCATAATCTATTAATAACACGTTATGATTTTCCAGTTGTCCTGTATAGTGCCATATTCCTCATTATTAACTCTTAACTAAATGATGCTATATATCGGCGTCCTATTTATATCTTTCTTCACTACTGGGGCACAGCTTTTCCCTTTGGGTTGAGTAGAGAGGAGCTTTGACCCATCATACCCGCCCAGCAGGGATAAGTGGGTGTTAAACTTGCGTGCCTTCCGCAGCACGGAGGAGTTGGAGATACTAAATTGTTGGTAATTTTTCTCTAACGTTATTCTGTTCGTATCTCTGGTGTTGCAGAGGTGTCACTTCACCATTGGTTTTAATATGGACAGTGTTTTGTCTCTAACGACTGTGCGTCTGCGTGTGAAAGTTTTATGCTAGTGTATTGTATGTTTTTTTTAGTTCTAGCTCGAGAAACTAGTGTCTACTAATCTGTTGTCTACTATGCTTGTATTATACATAAGCATGGTAGATGTACTCAAAACTAATTATTACGAATTAGTTTTCATAAATTCCAATATACTCTTAAAGAAAAGAAACTGTTCGATTTAATAGTTAATTATTTTAATTATATACTGATATGGTGTTAACAACAAATCTGATTCTGACTGAAGTTAGTATTTTCATTAATTATATAGTTCTATCGACACTATTGCCTAGTGATCTATATTGTTATATGATTTATTAAAAATTAACATTTATATTTTTTACGATTGTTATGCATTTTCAAGGTCATTCAATCAATGCCGAACGAGGAATAAATATACTGTTGCGGTGTCTTGCCTGATTCTCTAAACCTTAATTTAACAACAGTGTACCCTTGTCATTCTCTTTAGAATTAAAAAAAGAGACTGATGTTAAATTTGGTTTTAAGTTTAGAGAATCATGCCAGAATCGACACCATTATCAGCTTAAACATGAAAATGAGGTTTAATCTTGCATATAAATTTACATATTAACAGCTTTGATATTCTGCCAACCTGTGTAAAATGTTACTATTCAGAAATTGAATGATGTTTTACTGATGGCAATCTTAGGAGATTCTTCATGCATCCATATGGCATGCAGTTAACCTTAAAGTTTCTTACACAACTTTCAAATCTTTCCACTATCTATGCCCTTGTTGGTTATCGTGTAACCAGAACATGTAAACAACCGCTATACATTTAAATTGAGCTTTCAAAACAACGTATAGCTATTCGATTTGAATATGATTACAAAAGTTCTTAGGGCCACTTGCACCAGCATTCTCTCTCTCGCAACAAACCTGGACACTTTTTGTTACCGACACGACACGACACACCATCAAAGGAGACCGTACTTGCTGTATCCTGTATCGGCAATCGGGCACAGTGCCGGTTGCTACTCCTGGAACAAAATAAATAGGTACAGAGGTCAAATTTAAAGTTACTTTTCACAGCTAGTATATATTATTTAATATATAAAAAAAGGAAAAATATGATAATAAAAAATACTAGTGCTTTATTTGAACCGACGACCGCGCTGATACGTCGAACGTTGGTCCCGTGGCAAAAATTTAACACACTGCACCGTTTAGATCGAATGGCGAAAATTGTGTTCTATTGGTATCGTATGCACTTTTGTCAGGTTATTTTCGTAACGGAATTTCTTGATTCGGTCGCCGCGCTCAAAGCCCGCGATAAAAGCTATACAATATCTTAAAATTATAAACTTAGTATAAGAAATGATTGAATGAAAGTTTAAATGCATTGCATTGTATAAAATTGCCTTTTTAAAGGCGGGTCATACAGAACTCTACTATTATTTCCATCTGTAAACAATACAATATTATTATAGCGATACCTGTTTTTTATGGCGCTTGACATTAAAGCAGTTATGGTGACTCAATAATGATATAATCTGTGATGGGACTCGTCGCTCCTTATCTATACTTATAATAAATCTGTAGAGAGGTCAATTCTGTACATGAAATATATTTTCAAAATAACTATCAGGGGGTGATTAGTGATCGATACTGATGCCAAAAATGCAATCAGTAAATTTTTTGTCTGTCTGTCTGTCTGTGTGTATGTTCCTTATAGAAACAAAAACTACTCGACAGATTTTGGTACAATTATTCTTCATACTCCTGGGCAGGTTATAGTATACTTTTCATCACGCTACAATCAATAGGAGCAGAGTAGTGAAGGGAAATGTTGGGAAAACGGGAGAAGTTACTCCATTTTTTAAGCTTCCGTCGCGTGCGCAGCCTTAATGGTTAAAGTTACATAGAAATCATGTATGAAGGAAATATTCTACATAAAATTGTCTAAAAAATATCCTGCAACAGCATATGTCTATCTTTTATGGTTTACTCACAATAATACGTGTAACTCCTGATAGCTTAGCAGCATTCTGATTATATTTGTTTACTCTTACGTTTATAATACTCTCACTCATCTCTAATTTAAAAAAGTTAACATTATTACCTATTCAATAAAAAAAGAATCATAGAAAAAGAATTCAATAAATAAATTCAATTCAATACACGCCTGAGAACAAAAACTATAGTCTACACTGCAGCTCTACACCGAAGCGAAGTGAGGGCGGACCACTAGTTAAAAAATAAAACAAAATGTATCTATTCAAAATCTCTATCAACCTTTATTGGGAAAATGTCACTTGCCGAACCAGTTATAGCGGCTATTTGAAAACGTATAATTTTATGATAGTTTTTATTCATATGGAGTAATGCATTCCTACAGAACACAGAAAGAGGTTCTGTGTGCATTCTTAATTTACGGAACTTCAGTAGTTTTTGCTAAAAATTTCATTTTTAAAAGTTATATGAACTACCTATTTTTAAATATAGGGTTGGTCTATTCCCTGCTGCCGCTATAGTGAGTGTCGTAACAAGTTGCGATTGAAGACTTATTCTGCCGCGCTTACGGAGAGTACAACAACTCGAAACTGCCTTTTGTCGAGAAAAACGAACTCGAATGTATGTACAATTCAAAACTGATGACACACCAAAAGTATGATTAGATTATTGTATTTTGATTAGTGAAATCTTTATTATTGCATACTTGCTTGCTTCATGAAGTTACTCGGAAAGAGTTAACATTCAAACAGCATTAACGCATTTACCCAATTTTAAGGGACTCTTATCCTGCCTAAGAGTGGTGTTACATGAGTTAGAGAGTAAGGGACCCGATCTTGGGCAATGGGCATGGTGTAATAATTGCCGCACTAGCAAGGGGCCACGCCCACCCTTTCGATAGAGCCCTTAAAATTGGGTAGTGTAAATGCCGTTTTACCAAAATCGAGTTATTGTACTTTTCGATAGCTCGGCAGAATTCGTCTTTTTCTTTGACCACCAAATTACGCCTATGTAATATAAATTATTTTATAATTAAACTAAGCCTAAGGAACAACTCGCCTATAGTTATATCAAAAACAGCGGACTTTTATAGATTATGTATTATACCGCATATATTGGGTTTAGTTTTTCAATTATCTTATCGGTTATCGGCTGACATAGTTCGCATATACTTTTCATCAGATCTATATAGTTTCCGCGATAACAAACAAGATTTCTGTGGAATTGCGATGCAAAATCACTTATTCACGTGAAGTTACAATTATTATGAATAAAAGCTGTGAATTATTTTTCAGGTATATATCTTTAGTAAATTTTGTTATGTAAAATACTTCCAACAATCCAAGCATTCTTTTTTTTTACAACAAATGAAAATTTTATTTATTTTATCTTTATTTTTTAAGCATTTGCCTGCTACATGTTTAAATAAAAGATTTTTAAAAAACAGTAGGATAATATTAATTTATGGTTCATTACGTATTTATACACTGAATGCCTAAAAAGTTTTAATTCTTACTTGTTACTTGTTGTGGGCCCCCGTTTCTGCACGTAGACTCCGTACTTGGTCCATTGTGCGTGCAGGGTATGTTGGGCTAGCTAGCACAGCCAGCCCAGCTCCTTCCAGAAGCGCAATAGTCTCCTAGGACTCTCACAGGCTTCTAGGAACGCCCTCGGCTTCCTGAGGATTGATACCCGGTGTTCTGCCACGCTCATGCATTCCAGGATCACATGAGCGGCCGTTACATCTGCTTCTAGACATCATCTGCATAGAGAGTTATCTATAACACGTATGGTTAGTAAATGCTTGTTAAGAAGGCAATGCCCTGTTATGGTGCCCAGCTTTACTCGGAGATCACTAGTACAGTCAATCTGTAGGTTGAGTGGTGAAAAAAAAACCTAAAGGGTAAGTCTTGTTTTTTCTGTTGCCAAATGACGTCAGTAAGCCACCTTGGCGATGGGCATGTTCAACTCGTAGGCGTTTTTTGAAAAATTCAAAAAAACCGTCAAAAAATTTTTGAATCGCATTTTTCTTGTTTTGTATGCATTTTAGAAACTTTTTTTTTTCGACCATAATTGTAGAGGACGTTGAGTACTACAATTTATGTCATTGTTGCAATCTCATACAACAAAAAATGTGCATTGTAGGTGGCGCTAAAGTCTCAAAAAAAGTGTTTTTTCACTTTTTCACCCTGAAAATATCATTTTAATGGAAAACTTTAAATGGCTAAGTTGTTTCGTACATAATTACCAACAACTTTTGTATAAACATTTTTTTTGTATTACTTACCGTTTTCAAGTTATAAATTGCGCAGGTACGAAAAATCCAATAGAGCGGTTTTGGGCAGTTCAAGTACACATTTGCAGTGCACATTTCAATGTACGTTTTTACTATTTTTTTTCCATCATGAAAAAAAAGATAAAAATAAAACATTTTATTTTTATTTTTTTGTCATTTTTTTTTGTTTTTCAATCTTGAAAAAAAATAAAAAATAGTAAAACGTACATTGAAATTTGCACTGCAAATGTGTTCTTGAACTGCCCAAAACCGCTCTATTGGATTTTTCATACCTGCGCAATTTATAACTTGAAAACGGTAAGTAATACAAAAAAAATGTTTATACAAAAGTTGTTGGTAATTATGTACGAAACAACTTTGCCATTTAAAGTTTTCCATTAAAATGATATTTTCAGGGTGAAAAAGTGAAAAAACACTTTTTTTGAGACTTTAGCGCCACCTACCACGCGCATTTTTTGTTGTACGAAATTGCAACAATGGCATAAATTGTAGCACTCAACGCCCTCTACAATAATGGTCGAAAAAAAAGTTTCTAAAATGCATACAAAACAAGAAAAATTCGTTTCAAAAAATTTTTGACGGTTTTTTTGAGTTTTTCAAAAAACGCCTACGAGATGAACATGCCCATCGCCAAGGTGGCTTACTGACGTCATTTGGCAACAGAAAAAACAAGACTTACCCTTTAGGTTTTTTTTTCACTGAAACGATATTTTTTCCGACAGATTGACTTATTCAGTTAAGATTTAATAGTTTTCTAGTTAGTCTGGGATTGAGACTAGGTAAAATATCCTTAGATTGCCTGCAGCCCTCTGTACTGGCCCAACGGGTGTTGTGGCTCTGTATGGTTCGTTGACTCGTTCTGTTCGTATGAATTTACTTGAAGGGTAATGGTAGAAGTGGCTCAGGGCCTTCCACGTTTTAATTCGACATTATATTTAAAACATAAAATGTATTTATCATAGATTATACAAGGTTTTTTAACAATTTAGAACGTCCGATCTTTTTATTAGTGAGTCATTTATTTTCTTCGATAGTTTGAGTCATTCCGCGAAGATTTAATCAATAAATTGTAATGATGGATGACAATACGATAGCACGATAGGCAGTGTCGTCAACATGTGCCTTTAACCAATTATCATTTAACATCCCAACTCGAGAGAGTCAATGAACTTTTGAGTTTGATTAAAGTTATTGCTCCCACTGTCTTTGCTATCAATAAAGTAAAACAATACGTGAACCGATTTGAAATGAAAATCTATACCATGTTTCAATATTGGCCCCGCCCGACTTCCAAATCACAAAGGACCTGCCTGATTTCGTGTGAACCGAATATTATTTTTTACTTTTCAGTTTCATTTTCGTTTTGAGGTGTGTTTTTATTTTTTTGTTTAATAATAATTTGTAATAAGAACAGACTTCAAAATCTATACCATGTTTCAATATTGGCCCCGCCCGACTTCCAAATCACAAAGGACCTGCCCGATTTCGTGTGAACCGAATGTTATTTTTTACTTCTTAGTTTCATTTTCTTTTGTAGTCTGTTTTTATTTTTTGTTTACTAATAATTTGTATTAAAAACAGCCTTCAAAACTGAAAATCTATACCATGTTTCAATATTGGCCCCACCCGGCTTCCAAATAACACCCGCCCGTATTCATGTAAACCGAATACGTTTTTTTACTTTCATTTTCGTTTTAAAGTCTTTTTTTTTTAAATAATATGTAAGTTGTAATTAACCCATGTTGTTTTTTTAAATCTATTATAAATGTAATTAATGACAAGACAACCCACCTAACAGTATTACAACTAGGGGTCAACAATTTTATTATCATAATCATTAATTACATATTACGTTTTCTTATACTTAATTAATTGTTACAACTTGATTAATTTGTAAACTAACGTTTCGCATATCAGTAATCAGATAAGTATTGTGTAAGATATCAATAAACTATAATAATATTGATAATATTCTGTAATCTCATATTAACAACGCGATTAACATTAATGACTCGTTTTCAATATTATGCTTGTATTCGGAGCTTTATCAAACTTTATATATGTAGGTATTTATATCTTCGCTAGGAGATCAACTGCAGGTCTATAACGTATAATAACAAAAACATTAAGTTAGTATAAGTATCCACATTACGGTGGGTTAAGTTATTTACTAAGTCGTTAAATAATTTTCCAGGTGTACATATATGCATCCCTCTCGCTGCGGAGCATGGTAGAGGCCATGCTCCGTAGCGAGTCGGCATGGGAGGCGGCTGCCTCCTTCTGCGAGAACGTTATCTCGCAGAAGGAGGCAGCCGAGAGGGAGCGGGAGGATGATCCCCTGGCCGCTCCCTCCCGCCGAAGAAGAGCGGGCAGAAGAGGACGAGTGCGTGCCCTGGCTACGCCCGTCCCATGACCCTGCCCGCGGGGATCCCTAGCTGGCCGGTACGGCGTATTGTGCCGTGCCGGCCACCGAGGGATCCCCTGACGGCAGCCCCCATCTTGTAGTTCTGTCCTGCAAAGAGGGGGGCGGCGGAGGGAGCTACACGGGCATGCCCAAGTAGTCCTCCGCAGCGGACGGGGGGCGGTACGGTGGGCACTAGGCCGCGTATTTTGCCCCCACGCGCGGGCCATCCTGCGCACGTCTGCGGGGTCCCCGCAATACCTCGGGAGACCCCTGCCGTGGAGCCCCGGCTAGGCCGGGAGGCTGCTGGGTGCGGAGACGCGGAAGAATCCCTAAACGGGGATCCCGCGGTTTCGCACTAAGCAGCTTAGAGGGTATTCGCAGGACTTTTTTAGCGGATATTATACCGTAAAGCGCCCGTAAGAGTTGCGGGGTCCTCGGTGGGCAGCCACTGTGGGGTTCGTAAGACTTGCGGGAGCCAGGTGTGAGGTCCGTTCGGCGGTGTGCCTCTTAAAGGCGCCGTCGTCTGTAAATAGATTTTTTACCTGCGTATTAAAAAAAAAAAAAAGGTGTACATATATGCATAATGTTTTCATCACTATAATTTTTAATTAATAGATCTTGCCCCTGACCTCTCTATAATAAATTTGAGCCAAGTATCGTCGCATCGCATAAACACATGTCAGCCAAATTAAGGAGTACCACGTACTTCTTTTTAATGTCCTCTTTAATAGCACAATTCTATGCTTTGATGACATATTTTATCAAAATATTACATATTTTTTAAAATCAAGTTGAATGGGCAAAATAAATAGTTTTATGATTTTGGAGTGTTTATAGGTTTCGCGGTTGTGTAAATTTTTAATTTAGTTTTTATTTCAATATTTTTAAACTGCTAATAATCACCGGTCACAAGTCGGTTGCGAATTTGCTAATAGGCCTTCTAATTTATTCATCATTCCAACCTTACGTCTAGAGCCGATATGCTTCATGGCCGCTCAGTCTATATTATGCCAAGTGCAAGTTCAATATAACTTGATATCCCTGGACTGTGAATGCGGTGGTTTATTCGCCAATTAAATGGAGGAGAAAAAGTTATATCATCTCTGTTTGGTTTCTGACATTGTATATTTTTACATACCTGTTTTAGATCGATACTTTGTATTCGATACTTTTACTAAATGAGTACTTTTTGGCAAGTATCGATACCTTTTCATAGTTATATATTTAGCGACCATATTGTTAGGAACTGTGATTGATTCGCCGTTTATTGTGCTTTTCGCTTGACTGTATTTGATTTATTCAAGTGTAACACTATTATTCTGTCTGTGCTGTGTATACCTATTTGAAACCACCTGAAAAAAAGATGGACGTAAGCTCTTCTATAAATAATTATATCAACTTCACTCAAGATTATAAAATCTTGAGTGAAGCATGCCAATGGCAGCCGTTAACTACGTGTCAGATTCAAGTTAACATAAGTGGGTATAATGTTTTTTAATGATTAAAATTCAAGAAAGTTTAATTTGAAACAAAATTGAAAAGTTTCATATTTTTATATTGTTTAAGATTTCGATCTTTTTAATTAACATTTTAATTATGAATGTAATATAAATGAACACTTTTTTAGTCTCAGAAATCACAGCTATTTTCTTTTCATTACATAATATAGCAATTTGTGAATTTACATGTCCTTTTTTTGTTTTTGATTATACGTACTATAATAAAATTCGATTGTTTTTCTTTCAATTTTAACACCCTTTGCTCATCAGGTCACAGAGGCTCCGATAAGGCCCTATGAAATGTACTCGATACTTTGAAGTATCGATACTTTTGTTTCGTTACTTTTACGAGTACAATACTTTTTTACCGATACTACTCATGAGTACAATATCGATACTTTCTATTCGATATCGTGTCCCTACGAGCGAATGGGCGAGTCTGCGTCCGAGTCCGCACGGCTGAGCGAGCTGTTAGTTCTCCTTTTCTTGGTAACAAAATGGCGAGTACATAAGTACATTCACATTCACAACAAACCTAGATTAAAAAAAATTTTTTTTACAGTTTAACGATTAAAAGTGTTGCCGAGGCAATGTTATTTGATTTCTAACTATTTGTGTTCCTTATAAAAGCATCGAAGGCATGGTTTTATCTTTATTACACAATATACGCAATATTGTTATATTGATTGCACATGCAGCGTGTTTGAATGTCCAATTGTGACTAAAGCGGGTCATGCACCACAATTTAAGCGGTTCACTTTTGAGCCGCGAGTGGCGTGTCTTCCCTTTTGTTTTAATCTAAGGAAAAAAATTAATTAACAGTTGTAATGAAAATCGGATATCTTCGAACCGTGACCTATATTTGGATTTATGCAATATTCAAACCTAACATTGTGATCGTTTTTAGAACTATGGAGAACAGTGATTCATAAATTGTTCATTGCAGTAAGACGCGGCCGCGATAAATAATCTTATTTAATGTTAATCTAAGAATATAATTTGTTTTTTTTTTGCATAACTTAAAAAGTAGTGTTCCTATAGCAACAGGTACTTAAACAAATTATATTTATCAAGTTAATCCATTTAAATTATTTAAATACAATTCTATTTTTTTGCCAAACAGGTCTTGTATACATCTAAAGAAAATATTATTAGAAAAACCACGCGGACCAGGCGGATAACGAAGGGTGCGGGTTTGAGTCCCGTCTGCTGCCTGGTCTGCGTGGATTTTTTCTAGTAATATTTTCTTTAGATTTAAACATCGAGCAGTTACATGCTTAAAAATAAAAATTATAAGGTCTTGTTTTGAATGAACGAATGTTTGGTATTGAACAATATTTAAAAAAAATTGGCTTGTCTGTTGTAGTTTAAAGCAGAGGTTGTCACAGAAGTATTATCAAAATTATTGTTTGAGTATTTTGTGTTTAATAACACAATACTGTTATATACTAGAAATGCTAACAAAGTAGCAATTTCTAATTTTAATCTTTGAGGCATGTATAAAGAGCTGCCTATCAATAACAAATTATTATTTAATAAATTTGTTTCTGTCAAAAAACACGAATTTGTTATTATGACGTACAGACAAATGACATGATAAATTATATTCAATGGGTAAAAACTTTTTTTACTTGAACGTTGACATTATCTAAAGTAGGGCAGACGGCGGACGGACATAACATAGGAGTATCGAAATTATAATTGTGGTTTGAAATTAAAAAAAAAACTGATTTGAACCGGTAAATTAGCATTTTTATAAATTCCAACAAGGCAATGTCAAATCATTTCGTCGCTTATGTTTTAAACCTTGAAAAATAGTTTTGGCGATTTTGGTATTTCAATGGCCTTCGATGGAGAATTGGATGCCGTGTCGATTTTATTTTATTTTTAAATAGATAGGTACCTATTTAGTTCCTCAGTAAACTTGTAAATATTGGCGTATTTTTATAATTTATTTTTAACAACCTTGACTTTATTATTACATAAATGTTTTAAGATTCATTCTTAATCAACGGAACGTTGACATTGATAGCCAATAAGCCATGCTATGTGTTATCTGCAACGGTAGAATGATAAGATTTGCGTATTAATAAACCCTTAGTTTGTTGACTTACGGTTGCGATTGCGAATAAGAGTTCATAGCTTCATAACCTGAGTGACTTGGCCTTGGCAAATCTGTTCCTGCCTTGGCTACTCTTTGATCTATACTACATTCTCCGAAGTCCTGCTGTAGATTAACTTTTTTTGCTATTTCTTTTCTCTGTATGTGTTAAGTACTTAGCAATCCTGTCACAATTTTCAACAGCCAAAAAACGACGTCTGTTGAGCTAGCATGACAAAGTGAGCAGAATCGCTTAAAAGAAATTGCATCAATAAGTGCTAATTTAGTGCCAAAACCTGAAATTTAATTCTCTCATAGTTTCGCGAAAAGTAAGAACACTGCCAGCTTTTAATTAAGCTAGCAGTGTATTTCCTGAAACGCCTATATTAACGCAGTATAGAACTAAAGCAATGCATAGGGAATTCAGTGCTTTATGAGTGCTGGCAGTATCTGATAAAAATTAGGAATTTTTTATTTTTTATTAATCAAAAGTGCTAGTAAGAAAGTCTGAGCAAGCGACCGGGTTAAATACATCTCTCTGGAAAAAAATCTCTTTTTCCATATTTTTTATCACATAATGCCAGCACTCATTGAGCACTAGATTATTAACCGTTGATTATCATAGATCTTCGATCCAGAGTGATGTATTCAACCCGGTCACTTGCTCAGACGGCCATACTAGCAGTTTCGATTGCTAAAAAATAAAATATTTTGTTTTTTTCGATTTTTTTTATCACATACTGCCAGCACTCATTGAGCACTAAATTATTAACCGTTTATTATCATAGATCTTCGATCCAGAGTGATGTATTCAACCCGGTCACTTATTCAGACTGTCATACTAGCAGTTTTGATTAATAAAAAATAAATTTTCCAAATTTTTTATCACATACTGGCAGCACTCATTGAGCACTAAATTATTAACCGTTGATTATCATAGATCTTCGATCCAGAGTGATGTATTCAACCCGGTCAATTGCTCAGACTGCCCTACAAGCAGTTTCGTTGCTAGCAGCACTCATTAAGCACTAAATTCCCTATGCATTGCTTTAGTCCTAACCCGCGTTAATATAGGCGTTTCAGGAAATACACTGCTAGCTTAATTAAAAGCTCACAGTGTTCTAATTTTTCGCGAAACTATGAGAGCATTAAATTTCAGGTTTTGGCACTAAATTTTTTACAAATTCTACGGTCTAGTTTTCAACTGTACCCTTAGCACTAACCAATATCGAATTACAACAGTTTGCGAGTCCGAAATGTCATTGTCAAATTTTGTATGGAAACTTAAACAGCAGCACCGCAACGGTCGTAACGTCAACTAAAATCAGTACATATTTGACAATGACATTTCGGACTCTCAAACTATTCGAATTCGATATTGGTTCGTGCTAAGTATACTGTTCAAACGCGCTTGTGTCGCGTGCGTCATCAAACCATAGAAGGAATTTATATTTAGCATAAAAGTGTTTTGAGAATATTTAATTTATACTAAGATCCATTCGAGATCTATCGATAAGAAATAGATACGAATAGATACACGCATATGCTTAAAATCACTTCACTATTAAGCTTTTGATAAATTTGTGATCATCAATGACGCTATAACATGACGTCATTTGATGTGCATTTAATTTCCTTTGACCACCTTCTCTAAGATGGGATCAATAAATCGGTTAGGTTAATGAACTTAGTGTTTGTGCTTACACTTTGTATTTATCTGATTTTTTTAGCTAATTAATTTGGTATCGGGGCAATGTATGTCTCATTAATTGATTTTTTATTATTGTCACCCAAATAAACAATGTTTGTTATTACCAATACAGGATTTGATTAATAGGTACCTATTAAAGATGTATCATCTCCTCACCACGCGACGTCAGGAGACAGGCTTGAAGTACCTAATACTTGCTGGTTCAACAACCCGACAAGTTCATAATATTTTCACAAAACCGGTCGCCGATGGAACCGCGACGTTCGTCCTCGTGATAATTTGTTAATTGACCATTAATAAATATTTTTATAGCTTCCAAAGGCTTATCTGTCATCTGTCTGCTTGTGATATTTTAAAAATATATATAGTTATGTTGAGTGGTGTGTATATTGTATATAAAAATAGACTTAGTTCTGCAGTATATGCTGTTATGAAGATACGCCAGTTAACGGATGTAGATACGGCCAGATTGGTGTACTTTACTTATTTCAGCCATAGTGTAATGGGAAACGCCGCCAACATTCAAACTATTTATGTGCTGCAGAAGAGAGCCATTCGGTCAATTTATAATATTAAAGTTAAAGAATCCTTAAGAGATATGTTTAAAGAATTTGGCATAATGACGATCGCATCACAATACATATACGAAAAATTATTACTTTTAAGAAAAAAATATTAATTTGTTTCTTAAAAACAGCGATGTTCACATAATACAAGAAAAAAAAAACTAACCCTACTTGCTATTAGGCTTCACAAAGTCAATAATTCATTTAAAGGTATTTGTGTCCGCTTATAAAGTCCCAAGCAATATCCAACAGTTACAAGGTAGTACAAAAAAACACTTATTGAAAAAGCTTATTACAAAGTGTCTGATTATATTAAGGACAAAAAATGGTTGGGCTTGAACTGTGCCAATGATTCCAACAGGTTTTCTATATTAAATAAATCATGATTGTATTGACGTTGTAACAACATAATGAATTGTAAATGTTGTAACATTATATGTACTTTTAATGTGGAGCTTTTTTTCGCTCGTTTTTCTCCGCAGCTAAAAAATAAGTCCAATAACGAATGGTAGCGGAAACAAATTTGTAAGTTTCAAAAGAGTTGTATTCAAATTGGATGTTGAATGAAGATATATTGATTTCTGATTTATATAAAACATCATTGCTAAAATGCTTTTGTTCTATAATGAGCACTCTATGCACGCGCCGTAAAAATGAATACATAAAAAACCCGTTTCGAAATGTTATAACGTGCTCGATAAATATTTTGAGACGGTAGTTAGAATTATAAAATAAAACAAAAACATCTCAGTTATTTTAAACGTCAAGAATTATGTAAAATATCAATGATCGCAAATTGAAAATTTATTATTGAAAAAAATCATCTTAAAAACAAAATCAAACTATTTTGCAATATATAAATATATATATATATAAGTATATATAAAAGACAGCACCATTGAATAAATGGTAATTTTCCGAGTCATCTCGCTAAAACTTTAATTCTTGCCATGTGCTGTCTTATTTTATTATAAATGTCGAGTCTGACGGTAGGTCTCTAAATATTTATCGGGCACGTTGTGGTTGATCTTGCATTGTAACATAACATTCTTTACTGCCGTCGTTCCCCATTTATTACTTGCTGATTATGTCTCTACCACGGATATAATAAAAATTTTACACACAGACACAGGCTAACGCTCTTTTTAATATTTAATTTTCAATAAGTATAGAAATTGTATGATTACACTTTGACTTGTGTTATATTAAAAAAAAACACAGATGTCGGGCTCTACACGACTTGAAAGGGCATTGAAAATTAATCTACGCATTATAGGTTATTAAAAAAAAATGAAAAATTTCTAAACCATTTTTATTTTTTCAAATCCAACTTTTCTAAAATGTTTTTACATCATCTTAAAGCCCTTCGAATTCCGCGTCTTTTGAGCACTCATACGTCCTCGTGTGATATCGCACCTCGCGCTGCGAAAAACTCACGGCTAAGGGCACCTCTACAGCCTCAAACGTCACCAATATCGAAAAAAGTGTAATGACCTAAAATGTTCATTGGAGAAATGTTCCTTCTCGTGATACCCCGAGGTTTAGGACCATGAGTGCGTATGAGGGCTCAAAAGACGCGAAATTTGAAGGGCTTTAAGAATATATTGTTTTAAACTTTCATGGTCACTAACATTATAGTAATATAAGTTATTTACGGGATTGTTACCATGTACATTGGCCAAACAAAGCGAACAGTATCATGCCGAATGAGGGAACACATAAAAGCAATCAAGAACAACGATACGCAGAAATCAGCCATCGCGGAACATTTGATTAATTCTGGTTCTAACCACTGGATTGAGTTTCATAACCCACAGATTATCTCGACAGAACGCCACTACATACCAAGATTGGTCAGGGAAGCGATTGAAATAACAAAACATAAAAATTTCAATCGTGAGGACGGGTTTAAATTGTCGAGTGTCTGGAATCCTGTGGTTCGTATATGTAAAACCGGAAATAATCAAAAAAGTGTCGTGTCGCGATCCGATACTGTAAGTGTTGTGTGTCGAGAACAGTTTCGAGTGAATAGTGAGAATGTGAACAGTGGTACGGGTCGCAATAAAAAGACTTCGTCGGAGGGTAGACCGATATGTCTGCCAATAACAGCCTACCCGCAATTACTTCAGTTACTCCGTGATCATGGCGCTTGCAACGGCTTTAAGAAGATGTAAAAAAAATATTTTGGAAAAGATAATTTTTTTTTGGAAATTTACAATCATAGTTTTTTTTTGTGTTCAGACTAGTGATGAAACGAATATTCGCATTCGCGAATATTCGCATGTTTTTGAATATTCGCATTCACAAAATCGCTGCGAATGTTTTGCGAATATGAATATTAGAAAAAAACAATTTGAAGCAATTGTAGTTCTTTCTTTCCTTGAATATTCATTGTTACACAGCTTGCATTTAGCTCGTTCAGAATAGCAATGTGTGAAACATGTCCATATTTCACAAAAAAATAATTTACTCATGTTAATAAATCACTATTCAAACTATAACCTCAAAATTCACTTGTTTTGTTTACGAAAAGACCCGCGCGAGCGGAATGCTTATATACTTCAGTCGGTTGAGTCCATATCAACTCGGCAATTCGAACGAGACTGCCACCATACCATAGACAATTAGCGTAAATTTTGAACAAAAACTAAATATTAGCATTCGCGAATGTCGGTGTCAGATATTCGCATTCGCGAATGTTCAAAAAATGACATTCGTTACATCACTACTTCAGACTATGTACCTTCCGCTTATAAATTTGGTTAAAGTATTTCATTATGTTATACGCGGTGAATTTTGAAACGTTTGTTATCTATTTCGATGTTCACGGTTTCAGAATACTATGACATTCTATCAACACGTGTTTGTGTAGTCGAGCAGGATAGCCAGGATTATGTCATTTAGGTAGTGATGGATGCTGTACGGGAACGGGTTAAGTACATAACAATCGTCTCGCTAACTCGTTTATCATAACTACTGGTATCATAACTGTTATCTATAGAATGAGTAATTGATTTAATTACGGTTTATTAAACGTTAAACGATTGTCGTTACGTCTTGTATCCTATTCGTAGAACTATGCTTTAATAACTTAGTGTTTACAAACGTTGCATTTTAATTTCATGTGCACTTGAAATACGATGGTTTTATTATTCTCAGGGGGCCATTCGTCTAACGGAAATGCTTAGGAAAACGCTAACGCTTTCGATTTTATTATGTTATTTCTGACCGCCAAAGGTTTTCAAATACCTCACGCTAATATTTTTAATATTGTTATTACCAATGCAAAAGAAAATAAAGAGCGCGAGGCATTTAAAACCTCAGGCAGCTAGAAATAACAAAATGAGATCATAAGCGTTAGCGTTTTCCAAAGCATTTCCGTTAGGCGAATGGCCCCCTGAGAATAATAAAACCATCGTATTTCAAGTGCACATGAAATTAAAATGCAACGTTTGTAAACACTAAGTTATTAAAGCATAGTTCTACGAATCGGATACAAGACGTAACGACAATCGTTTAACGTTTGTTTGATAGACGTCAAATTGAAAGCTATTGCAATAGAATCCATCTAATCCTTTTGACTCATAAAATAGGAGTACCAAATCTTCTTTATTTGCTGCTTTCATTTCATTATCCTTGATCTTGAGAGCTGGAACTTCGTCATAGACCTCATATTTTCCTTTTTATTCATTATCTCTTACGGCCAGTTACAATCATCAAACCCCACTGAGAGATGCCTACTAAAGCTGGGTAGTTTTGATATTTTTATTAGCAAGACTATAAGAATAACTGTTGCTAATAAACGAACCACATTATGATTGCCTTTTACTTAAGGGTGATTATTGAAACTTGTCGTAACATAGTGATATTTTTTTTGGCATATTGAATAAGATCCAGATATTTTAAAAATAGTATTCTGCGAGGACGTTATTTAGTTAACTTACGCTAGGTGTATAATAACAATTTAATGTTTACTTTTATTGTATTAAATTTGGGAACGGATGAGAAGATTCACTTGAATGCCATTGAAAGCTAAACTTTACTATGAAGGTGAATAGGTACGGAACACAGACATAGATCTATGTCTGTGGTACGGAAGCTGAAGCCGTGAGTACAGTTATATATGCAGAACTGAGATTTCTAAAAAATTTACTACCTATGATATTTTAAAACTAAACTGCGCTTTTATTGAACGTTAGTTCGAAACAGATCCAGTCGCGTCGAGATTGCGTACCATCGGCCATAATCTATTAAGTAAATACGGAAACCATACATTTACATTGTATTTAACAAGATATACCAGATGACCGCCAAATGTACAACATTTTTTATTCCTTTCTTCGATTAGTTTTACGTTTACATCATTGCAGAGCAAAAAATTATGTTATTTTAATAAAAGTTTTGAGGAGTTCGATGGCGCAGGTGGTTAGCGCGTTCGGCTGCGATCTATTAAGTTAAGCAACATTCGCAGTGGTCAGTAATTAGATGGGTGAACAAAAAATCTTCTATTTCGAGTTCCTTCGTGATTCGGAAGACAGGTTAAGCCGTTGGTCCCGGCCGCATCTGCATCGTTAGCACCCGCCAATCTGCACTGGGCCCGAGTGGTGGGTCATGGCCCAATCTCCCTATTTCATCCATAGGGAAGGCCTGTGCCCTAGCTGTGGGGATATTAATAGGCTGATGATGATGATGAATAAAAGTTTTAAACTTCTGAAAATTTCTAACTACGTAATTCAAAAACTACTACTGGAAGGTCTCCATTGCCTACAGCAATGTTTTTTCAGCATGTAACCAAGTGAATAGGTACTTGGTCAATTTCTTATAGAAGATTGGCAGAAAACAAAGGTGTCTGGGCATCGCCTTTAAAATACTTCAAATGACGCGTATGGGTGAAACCTTTTAATGCATCGATAAATTTACTTCTCCTAATGTGGGCGTTATTAAATAGGCTGCTTTAAACTTAGTTATATTGTAAAGTAACTAAAGTAAGTGAGGGGCCCTCAAATATCTCTCCCCGTAGCTGTTTGTGTATCAAATAATGACGTCACCTTTCTCTGTCCATCCTCAGGTTCGAGCTCCGGCGCACCCTGATGGTGTGGAACTGCGGCCTGGCTGCGTTCAGCATCATGGGCGCATGTCGGATGCTGCCCGAGTTCTACCACGTGCTAAAGAACCACGGCTTGTACTACTCCATCTGTGTGCCAAGGTAAATACATTGTTTTTCTTCTGTACTAGAGGCGTTACCGCAGTTCGACGTCCATTGGCCCCTGTTCTGCGTGTGGAGGGTGTGTTGTCAGAATCGCTCAGCTCCGGTGATGGTGAGGTTTTGTGATGGCTGGTGTGGCAGGTAAAACTGATGGACTAGCTTTTGATGATCTTCATATCTGAAATCCACCGCCACTTAACACCAGGTGGGGTAGAGTCATTTGTTCGAACCTATATTAAAAAAGTCGTCTTTAATATTCTAAATATCAAAATGTATTCGAAATTGATTTTCAATAAAGTTCTGCCAGATTCGAAGTAGGTAATATTAGTTATTAATGCTGTATTGCGAAACCGTTCAGAGGTTAAACTACAATCAAACATGTCCATTTTTAAAGATTTACGTTCCGATGATTTAAATTGCCAATTGTAGGCGTTAAGAACAAAATCTGAGATCATGTTTTGAACAAGTGTATATTTAAATATTTTCTTAATAACAATTCCTAATAGAATTCTTGATTGATCTTGTGATTGTCTGCATTTTTTGTATCATCAGCGTCACCATCTCCATTCGATTCACAATAACAGAATTGCAAACCGACCGGAAAGTTCTGACGCCCAAAGTTCAATAAAAATTTAACTCCTTTATTACAGTGCATCAACATTCCTTGTAAATTTATTACTGTCGCATTTGAAAATTTGTTACAAACAGATATTGCTACCTATTCTATTATTAATGTAATCCAAAAAACATCATAAATTGTAAATGATCTCTTTTCATTGAGATCAGAAATAAAATCTATCTTAAATGCTACTACTACCTAAATGTATGTTAATATTATAACATTCTCCACTTTGTGAATCATTTTGATTACCTTAAACTGAAGTAGCATTCAGTTCTCAAATATGACGTGTATTGTTATTTTACACTGCTCACGTAGTATTCATATAGAGTTCCTCGCGCGTGCTTCCTTTTCGATATTCCGTCCGTATCATCAGGCGAAAGTCAGACATATACAAATCGTGCGGTGTTGTCATATTCGAAAGACTAGAATAAGCCTCAATTGGCTCTAGTAGCAATCGAGCTGCAAAAATATTATGAAGTATTGCAACAATCTTGTGGGCATACTTTGAATCAGTCTAAGTATGCAGAAAATATTTTCAGTAAGTTTAGGCTTAAATAAATAAACAAATAATTCCAACACTCACACCAATTAGCCTAGTCCCAAAGTAAGCACTGTAAGGTTTGTATTATGGGATATTTATATATATAAGTATATTTATATAGAAATGTAACTGGAGTGCAAATGCTTGTCTTCATCACAAAAACATCTGCCCCCACCGGGATTCGAACCCGGGACCTCTCGAGTCGGCGACACCATGAAACCCGGCGTACAAACCACTTGGCCACGGAGGTCGTCATAAACTTTCTACAGTTCATGATGGATTGAAATGAAATGAAAGTTTGTTTTACTTGGTAAAAAAATATAGTTCCATATGTTTTGCCCTTGGAAGAGCATAAAAAATACTAATTATTTAAAAAATCTAAATTTAATTGTTTGATTTTATAATATACAAAATTAAAGATAAAACTGAGAATTTCAGAATAACCTGTTGAATGACAACAGTACTAAATAACGTTCTTAATCTATTAAGTAAAGTTTTGAAATTAATGAAAACGAGCACACAATTTTTCTTCGAAGATTAAAATGAATAGGTCATTAGCATTATTATCATTTGCGTATTTTGAGGTTCGTTTACGTCAATACTCCACCTCCTTACCTACGCTGATCATTAGTTTAGCCAACAAATATAACCAGTTTAGTGCCTTATTCTTCGACGGTCAATATAAACAATCCTTTAACTTTAATGACCTTAGCTTAAAATATTTTTTTCATCGACTTGAATTGAACGCAGTAAAACTCGCTTACCGATGGTTTTAAAACGTAGTAGTTTGACAACATCGATTTATAACTAGTCATAAAATAAACTTATACGAACAATTTTTTGTAGGATCCGATTCTTGGTCTGAGGATCCGACATTATTTTTTATCTAGCCAGACGATCTGTGACTAGCCTTTCAACGAAATTGATGTAACCTAAGCCACCTTAACTATCTGGCAAATGGCTGGAGAAGTCTAAACACTTTGGTGGTTATCATGAGGTCAACGCCTTTTAAAGATAGTATACCTATTTTGAGACTGAAAGTAAACATTCTGTTTTATTTAATATCATTGGTTATATAGGTCTATAGTAGAAAAACATTGCATAAACATTATGTAAGATAGTATTATCATTCAAATGCCCAATTTTTATGTCAAAAGTTATCATTACATAAATTTTGCATCATTTTATCATTCTTTCCACCCATGGCATAGGGTATTATCGAAAACTCTGAAATCTTATCAAGAAACATCAAATTTTAGTATGCGAAGCGCATGTTCAATAGCATAATATCTGCCACTGAGCCGGTTAAACGCTATTTCGTTAATGTTTGTAAACAAAAGTCTTACGTTGCTTCTGCGAGGAGCTAACTACTTCCATACTTTTCATTTTGTAATAACCCTCTAAAGTTTGACTCGCATTTTGATTTCATAAAACTACACCAAGTTTTTTGTGTGATAGCCATTCTTTCAAATGCCAAGGAATGCTTTTAAACATTAACGGTAAAATACTTTTTAGAAAGTTGCAACGACCGCTTGTAAATGATTTTTTCAGTAATAAGATTCAATAGAAGAATACGTTTAAAGATCGTCAATCAACCGAGTAAAGTTTGACATTTGCTCGTATTCGTGACTGAACAACTAGCGCTAGAATATCGAATGAACTTTTGAATACATATTTTATAATTGGGCGGACTTTCAAAGCGGTGATTGGAGTCCAATCCAATGCCATCCGGGGCTTTCATTACGCATAGCAGATTATATTCTTATTACCAATGTTAGTGTGTAGGATACTGGATAGCAGCCAATTTGTATACCGAAATACAGTTTGTTTATTCAAATGAACTCTTTTGTGCTCCTTTTTTGGCAGTTCTGTGATTATGAAGTAATGGATGAATTACTATTCATGCTCATCTCTGGGTGGGGGCACTCCAGTACCAGCTTCTCCATCCTGCGCCGAGCGGCTCCAATCGTCGACGACCAGAATCTTTCCGATAAACTTGATCCTTTGGCATTGCGTAGGAATGTAGTTTCGCTCTGCATCTTCTGTCGCATTTATCACGGGCAGAGTTCAGAGGAAATTGTTTGGATTAATTCCAGCTGCTGTTTTGTGCCATCACACATCGCGACAAACATTCCATCTATCATCATCTTGATGCGTAGCTATATTGATAACCCGACTCCGTATATTTTAGACGTTACTACCCGAATATTCAAATAATATCGGGCAACTCATTTAGGTCTTATAATAAAGATAATAACACGACTTTAATTCATCCATTTTAAGCCTTATACAAACAAACATCCCTACAAAAGGATTTCGAAATCCGGATAAATAGAGCGACCCAAACATAATATGGGTCCGGATAATCTGGATATGTATTACGATATTTAATGGTCATATTATCTGGATAACCGAAAAGTCAAGTCTCGGGTTTCACTTTCCTTTCAATAAATAAATGTACATACATGAACTCTGAATATATTACTCTCTTTTTTTGACTGTTGTGTAGAAAGTATATATCGATCATGTAGTGACAAGGCTCCGTTGTTTGATACATAGTTCAATGTGAGTATAATTCAAATACCATAGTAAAAGTAACCATTTGGAAAAATTTAACACATTTTACAATGTACGAGTATTTGACGTGACATTGTCTAGTAATGATATTTAACTATCACGTGAATGCCTCGGGTTTCACTTTCCTGTTAAAAAGTATTTATATCGATTATCGATCATGGTATTGACTAGGTCCCGTTGTTTGATGCATAGTATAAATAAAAATACCATAGTAAAAGTAACCATTTGACAACATTTGATACATTTTACTATGTATTTGATGTGACAGTGACTAATAGTGAAATTTAACCATATATCAAACTTTACAGACTTACAAAGCCTTGTTAGCTTTACAGATAATCAGATTTTACTTTATTTCTTTCTAACATAACATACTTAAAGGGAGGTCCCTGTTCGTATAAGAATCTTATTTCTTTCTGACATAACATACTTAAAGAGAGATCACTGTTCGTGTAAGGATCTTATTTCTTGCTGACATAACATACTTAAAGGGAGATCCCTGTTCGTTTCAAAATCTTATTTCTTTCTGACATAACATACTTAAAGGGAGATCCCTGTTCGTGTAAGGATATCATTTCTCTCTGACATAATATAGTTAAAGGGAGATCCCTGTTTGTGTAAGGATCTTATTTCTTTCTGAAATAACATACTTAAAGGGTAATCGCTGTTCGTGTAAGGATCTTATTTCCTCGCGAAGTCTTATACAACACAATATAATTAGAATTTAAAAGGTATTCAATGTTCTGTAAGCCTTTATTTATTTCTTCATCTTGTTTTCATACTATAACATATAACTTAGTTAAATGTATCAACTTCTTCAATTGCAGTGTGTTTCCGGTGATTATAGAGTATTATCAACAGATATTTTTGTTTAGTCATAGCACTGGCTAGAGTGTGGGAAGTGATCTATAAATTATGCCGCGTATTCATTAGGCAACATTTGTTGATAAACTATTTATGAAATTCATTATAACTTCTACCTTGTTTATAAACAAGTTTACACAGTAAAACACAGTTTTTGCAACTTTGCCTTCCACCCTAGTCAGCTGTTGCTAGGATGTTGTTCAAGGAGGTAGTGCTGCTCTGTGCTATTTACCTAGTAATTCATGAGAGTACTATACAAACAAAAGGAAAAGGTGCTGGGTTCGAAACTACATTTTAAATAGAAGTTATGTATTTCATGACCTTCGTGGATTTGATGGGTCGTTTCATAACTCACTAGAATATTAAAACTAGATTTTGAAATATTATTGAGATTGATGGGACCAACAATAACAAGACAGGAAACGAAATTTCTTAAATTTAAGATTTCTTCAACAGGTGACTCATATGTCTCACTGTCATATACTTTTAAAAGTATCAAAACAATTAATCGGCAGGATCATACCAGAAGTATGAACAACGAAACTTGGTCATTGGACCACACTACGTCCGTTCTTAAATAAACTATAAACCTCTCGCAACATACGTCCACACCTGTCAACTTTTGTTTATAAACTAAATGTTTCGTCTTGCTCTCCATTCGGAGTGGAGAGAACACGGCAACATGTATCTGAACTAGGGCTGCCATCTCTAAAATGTGGCAACCAGGATCAGAGGCGTGATAACCCCGGATTTTGGAGCCCAGAACCCGGACAGACCAATAAAAAAACAGTTGAAAATATCACAAACCAACTTTTTTTTGTTGATATAGGCAAAAGAGCTAGCGGTCTACCCTCATAATAAGTGGTCACTGCTGCCCATGGACACTTGCAGCACCAAGGAAAGCTGATCTTTGTTGAAAGTCTGCATTTATGTTTACAGTGTTAGAATAGATTTATTCATTTTCAAAGACATTTAAATTGACGGATTAATTGGCAACCCAAAACAGGAAATTTTTAAACCCGGACGACAAATAAAACTCCGCCCGGACACTCCCCGGACGCCCCGTAAACTAGGACAAATCCGGGGAAACCCGGACGGATGGCAGCCCTAATCTGAACCAATGTGTCATCACATTTGTTTATCAACTGTTTTTAGATTGTATACGGAGTTGATGCAACATTGTCTAATACTGTTTAAAAACAATGTTTATACACAAATGTTGCCTAATGAATATGCAGCATTACTTACTTTTTATCAAATTGTGATGCGCATTTACAAAGGCGCTTGTGGATACAAATACATTATTTGCATAAAATCTTAAGGGAGTGACGTGATTTCTAAGAGAATCCGAGAACTCATATATTTTTTGCTAGCAGTAGGTATTTATGTCAATGTTTGTAGAGACGAGTGGAAGTTTACACGTATAACAAAATCATTATCAAGTAGCGTTTATATTTGAATATCAAGAAAATAAAGATGTTGTAAATTTACTGAAAGTTGACGAATGTTTATTTTGGATGGAATAGTAAGTAGATCTGAATCTGTAAACTATGCACTGTGAATTTTACAGAGTGTCTCAAATTATTTGAATTGTTAAAATATAATGCTATGACATATGAAAACATCGTAAAAAGTATCACAACCGAATTTGAAGTATACAATAGGTTGTTCGGCCACTGAGGCTGTAACTTAAATCTTCAAAGATTAATAAAAAATGTCATACAGAAAGTCATGATATGACAAAAATAAAATTAAGCCTTAGGAAAAACAATAGCTTACCGTAGTCCCTTATTGTTTTTGTAATGAATCCGTATTGCATCCTGACCGCAAGCGTAGCTAATAAAAAAGCTCCAAATGCCATTCCATCTGTGTAGCTCCTTTGGTTCAGAAATCGTTGGCCGTTCGTTTATCCGGGGCAAGTATTGATTCGCGGTGGCTTGCAGACGACGACCGGTCACGGCCAATGTCGCTCCGTTTTTGGAATTCCAGATTTCAACAATTGAATCCAGATTATCTCAATGAAACTAGTTTATTAAGCCATGTTATTAAGTATTTGGATATATAATTAGGTCGGTGTGTGTGTGTGTGTGTGTGTGTGGGATGTGTGCGCAGCTTTTTCCGATGAGCATGAAAGTTGGAGGGTAACTCGGCGAAGGAAGAAACGCCACGAGCGTCACATGCGACACATATATATATGAGTTATGCATGCGCTGCTCCATTCCCCTATGCCTTTTGCACCCCTTGATGTTAGATTGTTTCACTGCTGATGTGTGGTATGTGCACACTATTTTCTTTATCGCAATCTCAACATTCTCAATTTAGATATTTTTTAAATTCTTTCTTTATTTGACACTAGTGGCCGCTCGCGACTTCGTCCGCGTTAACTTTGTTTTTTTTTTTTTGAGAATCTCGCAGTAACCTATCATTTTTCCTGGATAAAAAATATCTTATATGGCCCATTCCAGGTCATAAACTAAACTCGGTCTCAGCTAAGAAATCTAATACAATTCAAGTTTAACTATGATGAATTTTTTTTTTTTTAATTTTTTTTTTAATTTATTTTCCACAAAGAAAAACACTTATTATCTATATTTCTCTGCCAAACTACAATGCAGTTTGTCGGCAATTAATTTCCCCATATGTTTTTCACTTGTGTTTTACGGTCATTCACAGCTATAAAGGATAGCTAAATTACTATCCATAATTTAATAACAATTATTATTATCCATTATAAATAATACTTTATAGTTGATTGAGGTGGTACCCACAATACGATGACTTGCAGTTTCAATAGTTAAAATGCTGATAAACTTTTTTGTATATTCAGCTTTTGCGTTTTTTGTCTGATGCATTTTGAAGGTTTTCCTTTCGGCTTTTGTTTTTTACACTTAACCTTTGACTTGAAAGACTTGGCTTACCTATTTTGGTTGTGCTTCAGTACGTTATTTGAGATGATTCGTCATTAAAAACGTGTGATATTACGGGTAATACATTCATACATTTTTTTCTCCTTTTATAAGTATTTTTTTTACTTTGGTAGATTGTTAGTTTACAGCGTTTGGTTCTAAATAATAAGATTTCTGGTTTCTAAGCCTGTCTTTCTAGAGTAGATGACTGATAATAAAAAATATTAACAAATAACCTTTTAGTGAAAATAAAAATAGAAAATCTCTTCGATTAGCTAATTGCTTCATTCTCGTACGATAGGTCTAAATCATTTTTCACGTTTCATTGTGTTCTTTGAGAAAGTTCCCTTTAGAAATTGCGGGCGTTAAAAATGTGATTTGCAGTACAAGCGTATTACATTATGCTGGTTTTAAAAGCACATTTTTTTTAAACTATTACTTCTTGATGTTTGCTCTAATTTGACGGTCCTTTTATTGGTCCGCAATAGTATCTGGCCAGGTTCATAACGGCCACTTGTAAAGTGTGTCACTGACGATGACGTCACGAACTCAATCCAATTTTCAAATGATTGTAATATTCGTGGCGTGGTAGGCTACCACAATGCGAATAACACCATTGGGACAGTTGTACTTTATGTTTAAAACATTCAAAACCTTAAAAACATTACGACACACAAGTTAATCTTGTTTTTGTACCCAAAGGTGATGGAAGAGTAGTAGGAACCTATGTTCTTAAAACTTGTTTGACACTATAAACTTTACAAGCTCATTTCTTAATTTATTACACAACCCTCAACCTTGAACTTTTCTAATTATAATCGCGACAAGTTAGTGCAAATATTCCAAGCGTATTCATTATTTATTCCACCTCGTTCATCTCTAGATATTTCTGTGACGTTATTGGAAACGTAGGTTTCCAGTTTTTCTATGAACGCGTGGTAAGTTTCTCGATTTAGGTTCAATCCACTACAACTCGTACTCGGAGCTAAAGATGGGTGATAAACATTTGCTCGAACTTATGTCCTCTGCCTCGAACAACACGCTTCAAAGTTAACATCACATAGTCAGCTGCCCACCCTCACCCAATAGGGCAAGCTCTTACCCAATAGGGCAAGCTCTTTCTTTTTTTGTTTTCTTTCAGGCGTGCGAGCTGGTGGCGAATCTTCATGGGCTAGCTGGCTGTAGCGTTTATGTCAGAATGACTAAATTACAGTCATGTTGGGAAGCATCTGGCTCTGACTTAAATAATCATCGCGGTTGGTTATATACCTACAAGGACATAGAGCTTTAGAGAGGGAGTACTCAGATTTGCACACATATCGGATTCAGAATAAACTCATGGCTTCGGGGTGCTTTATTAACCAGCCCATCGCCTACAACAGTTTCTGAATATGCCCTGTTCTTTGAGGTTTTTTTTTCTATCTGGGCCCAATTTAACCAAGTCGACATAATGTCACTGACATGTGGACAGGTGATAAAAGTGTCAATTTTGTTATAGTATGAATTATTATCGGAAATGCATTTAAAAATGATAGACAGTCATTCAACGACAACTATGTTGTCAAACAAGGGATTTTTTAAGACGATATATTTTACAAATTATCGGTAATTCTTGACATGAGATCGGGGTTGTGTCAGATTTGCGTTACAATATTAGTGTTTAAGTTGTTACTTACAAAATGGCTCCCCGCGAAAGCTTGAAAAGATGAGTTCTTATACAGGAGAATTTATAAAGAACGAATAAATTGCTCCTTTAATATTTAATGTAAAAATCCGCATAATCAAAACCAGTATTGAACATTTTATCAATGAAATCGGTGCAGTCAATACCCAGATCACCTCACAACAAAACGTGTTGGCTTGCATATGTCGACTTGGTCAAATAGGGCCCTGATCTACACGGGATTTTTTTCTAACTGACGCGATCTTAGTTTAAACTTACGTTATATATCCTAGCCTGAGAATACAATACTAGGTAACGATTAAAACATAAATTAACAATTAACGCGTTTTTTTCAATGTCTAACTAAAATTTGACTTTATTTGGCTTAAAGCCAAACGAGTCCAATTGACGTCAGTAACGCAAGTACATATAATAAAGTAGTTAGTTAAATGAAACATCCGTGCAACATGAGTGCTAAGTAAACTGAGTTTAAAAATATTTACAAACCTATGTTCCTAAAATAAATAATGATTACATCGAGAGTTATAAGTGTGGGTCGGTCGGAAGGATCAGGCGACGTGTCATGGGTTTTTTGTCCGATGCACACACATATGATACTCACGCACACATAGAAATCAACATCATTCGTCGTCACACCGTGTCCTGATCAAGGGCGGATCCAGCTTTGGCGCCAGGGGGGGGGTCATATAGCCAGCTTTGGCGTCAGGGGGGGGGGGGTCATACAGCCAGCTTTGGCGCCAGGGGGGGTCATATAGTCGTGGTATATTAAATATTGAAAGTACTTAAATAAAATCCCCCTGGGTTTGGTCCATCTGTACCCAGCCCAGGGGGGGGGGGGGGGGGGTCATGACCCCCATGACCCCCCCCCCCTGGATCCGCCCTTGGTCCTGATCGGGTAGTAAAAATAGTAGCTTTACACAATAATAGCTTATAATCTATTTTATCATTTATAAATTAAGAAGTACTTTACTAGTTGAAATTCACCAAACGATCATAAACTTATAAGAAGAAGGGATGAATGCCAAATAATAGTCGATACTTTGAAATAACTCAAGTTAAATCCCCACTTATAAATGCTTACGGGTGCTCCATGTATTACCGATCTCCCTGTAACGATTTAACGATATTCCTACACGAACTAAAAGGTTTGGAGACTCACTTCTTTGTCGTAATATTCGCAAATGAAATTCTTTTCCTGCGCACGTGTTTCCTCCTTCCTACAATCCGGCGTCGTGAAGAAGCATGTGTTCAGGTCGGCAAGGTGAGGATCGTTGTTTTGACAGTTTATAACTCCTGCACCAGCTATTTTTGAATTTGCTACCAAGTAACACCGGATGCGGAAGAGTCATTTGCCTACCTTACTATAAAAAAAGATAGTTTGGTTATCTCAGATACGGATAGTGGATATGTCACGATTCTCACGTGCTATCTCGGATTATATGCGTCATGCGTATGCACTGCATGTCTGCACGTAAGATATGTTTCCAAGGTTACATACTACCTATCATTGGTTGTCGATTCTGCAAATTAACATAATATTAATCTTATTAGTGAAGCGCACGCTATGGAAGCAATATTCTGAGATTACGTTGTATTGGAGGAGCTCGATGGCGCAGGTGGTTAGCGCGTTCGGCTGCGATCGTTGTAGTTAAGCAACTTTCGCAGTGGTCGATCATTGGATGGGTGACCAAAAATTTCTATCTCGAGTTCCTCCGTGCTTCGGAAGGCACGTTGAGCCGTTGGTCCCGGTTGCATCTGCAATCGTTAGCACCCGCCAATCCGCACTGGGCCCGTGTGGTGGGTCGTGGCCTATTCTCCCTATTCCAATTCCATCCATAGGGAAGGCCTGTGCCCCAGCAGTGGCGACATAAAAGAGGCTGATCATGATGATGATGATGACGTTGTATTGTAATTAAAATGAAGTTAAGAAAAGGGAAGACGTTCTAAAAGAAAACATTGGGTCCATCCCTTTATATCGGATTCATTATATATTTGTAATGTTGAGATTATTTATTATTCTTTCACTTTTAATAAAAAATCTATGTTTCACGATCTTTCTGAAATATAATTTAATATAGTTCAAGCGTAAAGTGATGCAAAACATACGAACTACATACTTCAAGTTGATTTAATTTTTGTTTTTTAGGTTTTCACGCACATCACTCATTAAATAAAACTAGTTTTTACGGGTTAATGCACGGAATCGTCGATTCCGACGACGCAGCCTGTAAAGGCTGCAAAACGTCAATAAATAAATATAGTTTCGTGCATTAACCCGTAAAAAACTAGTTTTATTTATTGATTTAATTTTACTTAAAATAGTAGGCTCAAAAGACATGATGCTAAGCCGCGTTCAAAAAATATAAACTTAAAATTATATACTTAATTTTAAGTTTATATTTCAAGACAACCTTCCTCAATTATTTAATAAAGGACATCATCCACGTTTCAAACAAATGCTAAACATCCATATGCTAAAATGCTGAACCATCTAAATAATCTGATTCAAATAAATGTTCTTTGGTAATTCTCCAGAGAATAACCACCGGATCCCAAAAAAAAACATCCACGTTTCATACATTTTTGGTCCAAAATTAAAAGTGCCGGCCAAAAAAAAAGTGCTGTGTTCTGATAGAACACGTCCGTCTTAGCATTTGTTACTATGGCACCCAAGCTGTAGTACCACTATTAGAGGTGCTATAAGCTTTGGTGACATATTACGAAATGATGATGAAATGTCACATTTCTTTGACATAAATACATATTTAACTGACATTTCATGTATTTTTCAATCAAATGAATTCACTAAAGTAATGAGGTACCATATTATTTTCGATTAAATGTATAATAAACCGTAAATAAAATGTTGTCATGGTAACATCCATTTATGATTGGGGATGTTACCAGTAAGACTTTTTGCTGGTGTACTGATTTTTGTCATTTTGCGTTTTAGGTGGCGTGGATTCATAGACATTTTGCAAATTTATCTTTGTGATCATAATACGCAGGCTATGTAGGCTGCTTACCGGCAATATAAGTAATGCCAATTTTACATTACATATAATGTTTTCCATAAAGATAATATAATATATAACATTCAAAACAGGCATGCAATTTGCACTAACACAGATATTAATGTTTTGTTGAACTTTACGGCCGAATTCAACATTGTTTTGTTTTATCGTCGTAGTATCGGTTCCTTAAATAAACAAAATTTTATCACTATCGTTTCAGTTGACAACAATAAAATAATAAAAAGGGTGTTTTATCGTTGGTGTTATGCGAATTAACCTTTTATCTTTTAGGAGTTTATCGCGAGTTATCATCATATCGATTTTTGTTATTCATTATACTAAGTAAATGGTTCCGTAGCTGGGCTTGAGTATTTATATTAACTAATTGGTACTTATTTCATTACTTTGGTATCAACGAAACTTGTGTTAAAAATAGAATATTCTATTCATAATAACTATAAAATTGAGAATGTCTAAATTAAAAGGTTGCGCAAACTCAGCACAAGCTCAGATCAGATTTAATTTATAACTTTGAGATGTCAATTGAAAGAATAAAAAATGATTTTAAGATTACCCAATTCCTATAATACATATTCAAATCTAGGGCAATTTTAATGTCGTTATACGTCTGTCCTGTTACATTCTGATGTCGAAATATATTTTAAATTAGTAAATAATATAATAAATTTAACGGTGCAGCTATACATACTACTCAGTTTTTATTGAATAATCTGAATCGAGCAATGTGTATTTCAATCATAAGTTACAAAACATTATAAATTCATAGTACAAAATAGTTTTTGATGAAACCTATTATCGTATTCGTAAGTTAGATGATGCCAGATTAGAAAACCATAATGTTATGTTACATGCGAAACGTCAAGAAACAAATAAATCAGCGCATATTTACCGTTGAAACTTGATTTAGATAAAGTACGGCACAGTGGTGTGCGTTAAAACCTAAGAAACGAATAGAGATGGTAAAGATAATAATTCGACCAGTGTTATAGATATAGACCCCTTATCTTTTAGATACTGTTAATGCAATAACAGATAAAAATCTGTTAAAATTATAAGGAACTGGTAAAACTGGACAACTTAGTTTCCTCAATATCCTGTTAAAAAACTTATAGAAACGATAGAAAATATAATAACGTGGAACATTTTACATTTAATAGTTGAAAGGTTTTCACGTTTACTTATCGCTGTAACAAATTATAATGAAGGTAATAAATGTCATTATTCATAACAATAATGTAAGACGATAATATTATGCCAAAACGGTCATTACAGATAAATTAATTACATCAACAGGAGTATTGTAAACACCGAATGTGTTCTAGTGGGTTAATTAAACCCATTACGCGACTGTGCAGTCATCGTCGCCGCCCGTGCTACGTGGAGACGCATATTCTTACAAATTGCATAACTCGTGGTCACTTTCTATTTCTTACTTACTATGGAGTCGGAGTGTACTCTCCTATCTACACAGTACAGCTAACGTAGACCAGTAACTGAAGCGCTGATAGACTCTAAGTTGGCAGATTCCAAAAAAATAAACTCAAAATGTCCCTTTGTTGCTTAAGTGGTTCTCGACTTTTAACCGAGGTCTTTTTAACATGAACTCTTATTTAATAAGTTTATTCTTGATAAATTCCTAGTTGTCTATTTGATGTCAGGAAAAATACTTTTGGTGCTTAATTTAAATTTTCCTCTTTATTTGCAATTTTTGATATTACTGCTTTGAGATTTACTGCACTATGGTAAAATGTGGGTTAAACACTATCTCACGTAATTTTCTCAGAAGAATGTCGTTTGACTAATTTTTGTCAAATAACATTATGTAATACGAAAATTGCAAGCATTGCATTTTCAATATTGCAAAAAATATTGATGTTGACATAATGCTAAACAATATTACGTAAACATCATGTCAGCCGTACAACGCTGACTGCTGAGCATAGGCCTCCCCCAAGGATCTCCACACCGATCGGTCCTGCGCCACTCGCGTCCATCGGCTTCCCGCGACCTTCACAAGATCGTTGGTCCACCTTGTAAGGGGCCTGCCCACTGAGCGTCCGGTTTCCGAAAAGGCTTCAGTACCATAGACCACATTCATATTACGTAATACCAAAAATTATTTAGTCTTTTATGGAATCCAGTTGGCATTTTGAGTGAAAGCCTCAGGTTAGTTACGGCTTTGTTTACAAACAGCGCTTGATTGCAGGTCCGCAGATTGATTTTAACTGTTTTGCATTGTGTAAAACAGAGGATACTTATTGTAGGTATTTAAATTAAAATTTATTTACAAATATTCATCATAAAAGTCAGATACCATACACAAGTCTATCAGCTGAGTATTAAAACTAATTTCAAAAAATCATATATATTTAGTTGTTTTTAAATTATAAGGTAAACTTCTTCGACACGTGTCAAACACACCCCATTGTTTGTAAATGTTTTTCATGTTAAGTAGTCATAACTAAAACACATGTCTTTAACGTTAACAAGTGTCAAGTTCAATACAACTGTTTTCACTTGTTAATGGCTTTGTTAATTATGTCACTGTCTGCATGCTATAGATGCCGTAATTTTTATTTTGACATGTCCTAAACGTATGAAAATATTAATTTACTATTTAACATTTTAGAAAGAAATAATAATCCTGATATGTACTGCAAAAAATACATTTCTCTCTAATAACAAGAGGTAGTCTTTTCCCATTAAAATCTCTCTCTCTCCCTCCACCAGTCATCATCATCATCAGCCTATTAATGTCCCCACTGCTGGGGCACAGGCCTTCCATTTGGATGGAATAGGGAGATTGGGCCATGACCCACCACGCGGGCCCAGTGCGGATTGGTGGGTGCTAACGACTGCAGATGCAGCCGGGACCAACGGCTTAACGTGCCTTCCGAAGCACGGAGGAGCTTGAGATAGTAATTTTTGGTCACCCATCCAATAACCGACAACCACTTGCGCCATCGAGCTCCACCAGTCATTACCATTATATTAGTGGAATCAAAGCTATATAAAATAACTTCCTCTGCTGGCAGCACTCTTTATCTAACACTAGCGGCCGCCCGCGACTTCGTACGCGTGGAGTTAAAAATTCAAAAAATTCAATATCGTTTATTCAGTCTAGGCTGTTACAAGCACTTGTGAATGTCGAAAAGCTACGCCATCGGTTCGCAAAACTACGGCGGGAGACCTTGTACTGAGAAGAACCGGCAAGAAACTCAGCAAGGGCTGCTTTTTTCTCCCTGTTTTATTTCATACAGTGTCGTCCAATTGAAAGTTGACATCAAACTTGCAAACATGTGTTGAGGTCAACTTCCATCACATAATGTCAAATATGTAACAATCAATGAATTTACTAACAATAACTGCAAAGATAAGTCCCAAAATAGCAAGAAACAATTTTCAAAATAAAATGAACAAGTATATGAAAGGGAGTAAGTGCAAGGTTCTCTTCAAAACTCTTTCTATAACTGGAAGCCTTAGTTTTAATATAACTTTTGAAAAATTATCTACAAGTAAAATTACAACCAGGCCGTTTTATCATTCAAATATTGATTGACAGTATAATATCCTTTCTTAAGTAAACAATTCTTAATGTGTATTTTAAATTTATGAGGAGGCAAATCAAGGATATCAATAGGAATCTTATTATAGAAATGTATACCTTGACCCATAAATGATTTATGAACCTTCTGTAACCTGTAATTTGGTATCTTGAGTTTATTTTTATTCCTTGTATTAAAAGAATGTATGTCACTGTGTTTTAGATAATAGTTAATATTGCTTCGAACAAAAAGTATGCAATTATAAATGAATTGAGAAGCAACAGTCAAAATCCCGATTTCTTTAAATTTTTCTCTAAGAGATGTTCTAGAACTAAGTTGATAAATAGCCCTTATAGCTCTTTTTTGCAAGATAAATATAGTTTCAATATCGGCTGCTGATCCCCAGAGAATAATACCATAGGATACAATACTATGAAAGTAACTAAAGTATACAGTTCTAGCAGTAGCTACATCAGTAAGTTGTCTTATTTTACGTATGGCATAGGCTGCTGAACTAAGTTTACCAGCTAGCAGAGAAATATGAGGATACCATTGCAATTTCGAGTCTATGGTTATACCTAAGAATATCGTTGACTCAACTAAATCTAGGTTTTCATTGTTTAGTTTAATTCTAATGGTTTCGCTTCTAACATTAGGTAAAGTGAACTTAATGCATTTGGTTTTATTTGCATTTAATTTTAAGTTATTTACATTAAACCAGTGCAATACTTGTGAGAGAGCATTATTTACATCGTCAAAGTTATTCTTGTATCGGTCAACCTTAAATAATAAAGAAGTATCATCAGCAAACAATACGATCTCACACAATTTTTCCACAAAAAATGGCAAATCGTTTATGTACAACAAAAATAGAAACGGACCTAAAATCGATCCCTGGGGAACGCCCATTTTCACATAAGATCCAGATGACTTAACACCATTTACCTCTACAGTTTGAACTCTGGAACTGAGATACGATAGTAGCAAGTTTTGGGCTGCGCCTTTGATTCCATAGTGATTTAATTTTAACATCAGCGTCTGGTGCTCAACGCAGTCAAACGCCTTGGATAAGTCACAGAATACCCCAAGAACATTCTGCGACTTCTCCCAGGCTTCCATTATATGTCTTATAAGTGCAACACCCGCATCCGTTGTTGATCTACCCCTAGTAAAGCCAAATTGATTATTATGTAACAGTTTGTTCAAACTGACATGCGATAATAATTGATCTAAAATAATTTTTTCGAAAATTTTACTTAATACCGGTAATATTGATATAGGTCTGTAATTACCGGGATCATCTCTTATGCCGTTTTTGAAGAGAGGGATAACTTTACTATATTTCATAAGGTCTGGAAAATCACCTTGATCAATACACTTATTGAATATATCTGCAAGATAAGGAGCGATAACTGTTATTATACTTTTAGTAATTTTAATAGACATTCCAAACAAATCACACGTATTTTTCTTTTTAAGTGAGTTAAAGCATTTTATAATATCCATAAAATCAACATGTTTAAACGTAAACAGGTTATTACACCGAGGCACACACGTCTCTAGCAAACTCTTAGCACCCGCTGGCGTCGAATTCAAATTAGAAGTAGTGATTAATGGTATATTAACAAAATATTCATTAAAAGTATTGGCAATCTGTTCTTTTGTTTTAATTTGAATATTATCTACTTTAAGTGCGATCCCATCATCGAGGGTTCTTTCTTTACCAGTTTCTCTATTAATAACATTCCATGTCGTTTTAATTTTATTATTAGATTTTATGATTTTATTTTTTATGTAATTGGATTTGGCTGTTGCACATACACTTTTGAATGTTTTTGAGTACCTTTTAACATAATCAATGAAACCCTGAGAGTGATTGTACTTCCTTAAGTAGTACAAATCATAAAGTTTATTTCTGCTCTTATAAATACCAGACGTAGCCCAGTCACAGAAGTTCAACTTTTGAGTTAATTTCAAAGTTTTAAGCGGAAAAGCCTTATCGAATTCTTTCTTAACCAAAGTGAACATATTGCCGTAAAGAATATTAGGATCCTCATGTGTCCATGGCATTAGAAACATTTTATCATCAATATTGTTTTGAAAATTTTCTAAACGTTTATTTGTTACTGGTCTTAATTCAATGAATTTGGGCTTAGTAGTGTCATTTGTATTATATGTTATTTTTAAGCCGTAATGATCTGATGTGATACAATTAATAATTGATTTACTAACTGGATTATAATCAGTAAATATATTATCCAAACAAGTAGCTGAATGAGATGTTACTCTAGTAGGCTCAAAAAATTGATGTACCAAATTAAAACATTTGAATAGTGATGTTAGGCGAATTGACATTGAATTATTTTCAAGAATGTTAATATTGAAGTCACCAACTACAATCAAAAACTTATTTTTAGACTTTAACTTTTTTAGAACATTCTCCATCACTGATTCAAAAACACTAATGTTGCCTAGAGGGGGTCTGTATACACATACTATAATAAATTCACTGAATTCAACACAGGATAGCTCAATAATACGTTCTACTGAGAGGCCAACTATGTCCTTCCTATCCCTAGTTTTTATATTTTTATTTACAAAAATTAATGTGCCACCGTGTATAGCTGCAGTACGAACATATGCACTTATCATTTGAAAATTGTTTATGCTAAAAGACACCTCAGAAGACTTAAGCCAGTGTTCAGATAAACAGATAACATGAATATCCTGGCTCTTTGCAAATAGTTCTAATTCTAAATCTTTGCCAGCCAACCCTTGAATATTCTGATAAATAATATTAATTTTGTTGGATTTGGCTGTTGTCGTACCCCTCAGTTTAAATTTGAGTTGGTCACCCTATTTTCTAAATTAATAATTTTATTAGTGCTGACACTAAAACAATCCAGTTGCATAGACTTTGTTATACCATGTATAACTGAGTTTTGTATATTAAAAGCTAACAAAGTAGCTATCTGAGTCTTATATTTTTTTGCAAGATACATAGTATCTGTGGTCAACTTAAATTTACTAATATATTTATTTATATCAAAATATAAAAAATTGTCACTATGACTATTTAATAAATTATAAATTATTAAATTCAAATTAAAGATGCGCTTGTTTTGTTCCCTAGTTAAATTTTCTGCATATGGGAAAGCGCTTATTATTATTTTACACTTGCACCTAGACTGATAGTTAAGTAGCACCTCTATATTTCTATACATATCTCTTGCTCTTATTTTAGAGCTGTCACCACACATAATAACTATGTTTGTCAAACTGTCCGCATCATACTGATTCAGTTCACTTATAATGTCATTTATTGATTTACCTGGCATACATATATTAGTAATTCTTTCATTACAATAATTCCTTAACATTAATCCAAAGCCGCATCCTAACTTATCCGAGAACATAATTGTTTTACTTCTAGTTGTGTTCTCAGATAGCACTGGTTTGAAAGGAGAGGTACTATATGTAGTGCAGATTGTCCTCACAGGGGAGTTGTTATATGTTTTGCAAGTTGACCCAGAACAGACAGATGAACCACCAAAATTTTTAACTGTTTGAGAATTATTATTATTATTAACAACCTCTATAATTTCAGATGATGTTGATTGCAAGGAAGATTGATTTAAAGAACTACTTAATTGATTTTTTACTAAAGACTCATAACGTTCTGCATTGTAGTTGCATAGTTCAACTAATTCTGAAGCTGATTTTATATGCTCACTTATTTGTTTTTGTGCATTTGAATATTTGTTAGATAATGTTTCTAGTGACTCATGTAAATATTGAATCTCTAAATGTAATTTCTTTGTATCACTGTCGTACACCTGCCTACTCTCAGTCAACTTTGAACTATATATATCTATAGAATCAATAAGGTCCATTCTTTCCTTCCTTAATGCTATATTTTTATGAAAACAATTATTTCTTTTAATTAACTTTCCTGTTCTTTTTATAAATTTACTAATGCGAATATACTTTTTTAGTTTTTTCTTGCCAGTTACACAGTTTTGTACAGCAGTGTTCTCATAAACAATAGGCTGTTGATATTGTGTCAAGGGCGCTCCGGGAGATGCCATTAATTCCTCAAAAAGGCTCTGTGTATGTGCTGTTTCCTGGAGTTGTTGAATTTCTTTATAATGTGCTAGTTGGTTATTTGCATCAATAAGTTCTTTTTCTAGGTCTGTGATACGTTGAAGAGCCCTCTCATATGTGTTGAACTGCTGGTCAAAGCTGTTGACAGTGTCGTTAAGATGGTCTCGTTGAAGAATCACTTCCATGTGTTCCGAGTGAAGTTGGGATAGTTCGCTCTTGAGCTGGGTGTTCCTTTGAATATTTTTCTCAATTTCCTCTTCACCCTCATCACGTTCACGAAGTAGCTGGCGACAAGTTTCCTTTGTTACCTTGAGTTCTTCCAGGGCTTGTTTCAATTTAAGCTCTGTACTTTGAACTGCAGCTTTGCGGGTCATCATTGTTATTTGTGTATAAAAATTCAATAAGCTGAAATTAATAAAAGAATATAAGTTTCTTTTTATAGTAATATTTAAAGCAAATAGAGTAATTAATGAGTTTAAATGATTATGAAAACAAAAATAGATAGAGATATTAAAAAGAGGGTAGAAAATAATACATAAAATATGTATTAAATTTTACTTTTACTACTTTAAAAATGATTAATTCAAATTGATCAACTTAATATCATATAATATTTTTAAGACCAATATCAAGTTTTAATACTTTTACACCTAATAACTATGTAGGATTTAATTTCCCAAATCTTAAATAGTAACTTAACTTAGAAGCAAAGTATAATAAAAAGTATGTATGATTTGTTCAAACTTTGCTGTTGTAATACGTTGTCATAATAAATATTGAGAACAATACTGTATCAGAAGTGTCAAAAGATATTAATAACAGCAAGTACTATGATATAAGAACAAATTACACAGCAATAGGGTTCAGACAGTTATTTTCAAATGTACTGTTGTTAGTGTATAGCTTGTGAAGAGTAAGAGTATGGTGTATGACTGGAGCAAAAAGTCACCATCAAATTTTGCTTCCACTATTATGTCAAGCAAAGAGAGGTTTACTGTGCTATTCGTTTTGAATTGTGACGTTACTCACTGATTAAGTGAGTTATGTGCAGTAATTTGTTGAGGTTTTCCGAATTGAAAAACTAAATTATACACTTTCATTAATCGACAATGACACTCTTTCTTATAGAAAATACTGATAAAATAAGATGTACTCCCCCGGTTTATGATGCAGCATGTCACACTATTGTCCTTTTTCGTAATTATTCTTGAATTTTACAACTTTTTCTTCTTGATTTTGACAAGTAGGTAGTCGTTACAATATTTGTGTTGCAGTATTTTAAATGTTTACTGTCCAATTCTTGAGAAAACAATTCCACACAATATTTACTATATAAACTACACTGTGAATCTATTTTTAAATAGAAATAAAACGAAAAACCTAATTATTTATAATTTTAAAACCAGCTGATACAAATTGACAAGTTCACCGGGTGCGTTCCGAAACGCGTTTTTTTCAAATTGTTAGTTATTCGCACATACTTTTTGACCCCTGTTCACTGCTCGTTCCCTGTAGGTGATAACGTGATAACATGTAGACTGACTGACTGAGCGTTTAAAACTTTAACGTCCCAAAACATACAATATTTTAAGATTTTTATGTGATGAATGGCTTATACTGCTTAGCTATTCATCTAAAAAAAAATTAAAAAAAAAACTTTAAATATTGTATGTTTTGGGATTTTAAAGTTTAAAACGCTTCTCCTGAAAAAAATGTGTTTTTGCATAAGTGACAGTGTCGCACCGGGGGGGTGCGAATGTTGATCCGACTTCTTAATAATATTCGTGCCAAATTTGAAGTGAATCCAAGCAGTGCTTTTTGAGTTTATCCCGGCCATACATATAGACAAACAGACAAAAATTCTAAAAACTATATTTTTGGCTTCGGTATCGATTGTATATCACACCCCAAGTATTCTTTTAAAAAAATATTCAATGTACAGTTTTGACTTTCCTACCATTTCATTATCTGATAACATAACAACTAAAACAAGAAACACAAGTTTATTTTATGTCACTGCTATATTTTTAGTTACATCCCTATTTCAGGTGCACTAGTTCCGTCGTAAATTTAACTCAGTGAATTTACTTGAAATTAGCTCAATCAATATTGTGATGGAAAAATATACAGAGCCCCATTGTTGTAAGTGAGTTTTTTCGCATCAAGAAAAATTGGATCCTAATTGTAGGGAATAATTATATCGAAGAAAAGTGCAGTGCCGAGTTGTAATTATTACGATTGTTCTTATAACACAAAACATTCTACTAACATATTTTCTAATTACGGTAATTCTGAATATGAGCGAGTGAAATGAACAGAATTTTCTAAATTGCCCTATTATCATTATACTTATTCATGATCTGTTTGTTACCATTATACTGTTGTCACGCTACAACTGTTAGGTCTGATAACTGATTTAAAATTGCTACTCGGAATGTTAGTGTTTCTTTTTATGAAGAGAATCCATTGAGTTGTAAACATACAAAGCTAGAATATGTACACAAAAGGTTTTACTGTATGTACTGATGTTGCAGTTCAAACCATGCAACAACCAGATGCGCCAGTATTTGCTCTAATATCAGAAGTGATTGTATACGTGAGGAGCTCGATAGCGCGGGTGGTCAGCGCGTTCGGCTGCGATCGTTGAAGTTCAGCAACTTTCGCAGTGGTTGGTCATTGGATGGGTGACCAAAAATCTTCTATCTCGAGTTCTTCCGTGCTGAGGATCTGTTTATCGCCACGTTTACCTACAATAGTTTACCAAACTACACCCACAATATCTTGATAACTATAAACTATATCTGCTGTAATATTTAGCAGCAAGGGAATATCTCTTATCCAGTCTAGAATGGGAGTTTGTGTAAATTAACCTTTCCTTGGTATAAAAAGAAACGGAAAACGTATGTGAGGACCACATAACATACTTCTCTTATTGATTAGGGCTTAATGACTGAAAGCAACATTTCAACTAAGCTCCCTTCACTCCTCTGTTGAACCGTGGTGAGAATGACATGTATTTTTGGTATACAGTATCTAGAAGAGTTCTCTCGATAATGATGAAACATTATCATCATCAAAGGGCCAAGTCCGGATTGGTGGATGCTAACGACTGCAGATGCAGCTGGAACCAACGTCTTAACGTGCCTTCCGAAGCACGGATGAGCTTATGGTATTAAATATTTGGTTACCCATCCAATGACCTACCGGTGTGAAAGTTGCTTAACTTCAATGATCGCAGCCAAAGGCGCTAACCACTGGCGCCATCGATCTCCTATCAATGGCGGATCCAGCTTTGGCGTGAGGGGAGGGTCATATAGTCGTGTTCAAGTCACAGTGGGTACAGATTGTGAAGTGGGTACAGATGGACCCAGCCCAGGGGTCATGGCCCCCATGACCCCCCCCTCCCCCCCTGGTTCTGCCCTTGTCTCCTATGCGTACTCGTTTTACGTATATAATTATGCGTGAACCTATTTTAAACATAGCCTCCTCATTCCTATTCCAGTTTCATCGAGGTGGACCGCGTGGCCGGCTTCTGGACGTACATGTTCGTGCTGTCCAAGCTGCCTGAGCTCGGGGACACGGTGTTCATAGTGCTGCGCAAGAAGCCGCTCATATTCCTCCACTGGTATCACCACATAACGGTGCTGCTATACACCTGGTATTCCTTCACGGAGTACACCTCGTCGGCGCGCTGGTTCGTCGTCATGAACTACTGCGTGCACAGGTGAGATTCGTTTGTTTATTTATCTAAACCCACGCTTTGAAAACCTCAATTATAGATTCTGTAACCGTTAACTTTTTGCCAACACTAAAACATCCAATGTCATAATAAAAATAAAAAAAAACATTATTATTTCATAATGACACTCTTTCGCTTTTTAAATCCCTTCCGCGCCAAGGCCTTATTTATTCATCAGACGCGCGTGGTATTCTGAATAAAAAAAACGGTCAAGTGCGAGTCGAACTCGCGCACCGAGGGTTCCGTACAAACCTGTAGGTATATTTTAATAATTATTAAAAAATATGTTTTATTATAATATGATGTTACTAAAAATTTACGATTTTCGCAATTTTTTCTTTATCTGTACTAAGTGTTTATAAGACGTTACTTCGTACCAAAAATCATGCCAGACCCAGCACAGCATACCCCTAGCCATACCCTGGGCTGTACACTATATGCTTTCAGGTTTTGTTTTTGTCCCATATGACATAGTATAAATATGTACTTATAATTAGAGATGGGCGTTTTTAGATATTTTTTAAATCGATGCGCATCGGTATCAGATAAGTTTGTGGCACTGTTGCTATAGTAACGTTGACAAAAACTAGACGGCATCGGCATCCAGTCGCATCGGATGCGCACATCCGAACCTGGCATCGTTATTCTAAAAACGTCCATCCCTACTTATAATTCAGTTTTTGGGTAAAAATATATACTCCCGACGTATACAGCGTTTACGGTGAAAGACATCGAACGACAAATATTTTAGAGTCGTTTCATTCAAAATTACCCGGGGAAAAAAATGAAGGCGGTGCTCAAGTCGATGCGTATATTTTTTTTTGGAAACCGTCGAAAAGTAAAAAACAATAAACCTTTTTTTATCATTAGTCAAAATTATGGCGTCAGTGCCATGTATGTGTTATGGATCTGAGTTCCCATTTACTACTCGGGTTGACATGGCACCGATTCCAAATATTAATTTGAATAAAGTAAAAAAAAAAATTTTAAAAAATGGTTTTGATTGAGCAGGACACTGCACTTTATAATTTTAAGTAACATCATCCATAACAATCAAAAGTGTTTGCATTCTTGACCATGGAGCAAAAACAAAGAGGAATTGTTGTATAGCGTTTACTCTAAGAAATCAAGAGAAACCACTGAACAGCGCCATCACGACGAGTAGGCAAACTAAAATCGAGCTACTTCTAAACACACAATCACACACGCGTCGTTACCAGCCTAAGTACACAAAATATCTCCATTTTGTGTCTAAGGATGTTATTTATTGTTAATGAATGCGAAATCAGTATATAATATAAAATATAGCCTAGCATTTATTTGCATAATTTACACGAAGATGGGGAAACAAAAAATAAGGGAATTCCTATCATAGAAGAGAAAAACTCACTTTAAACTTACAGTGATCTATTAAGACCTTCTAAATAATTAAATTCCTACTTTCTGATGTATTTCTTAGGCCCACTTTCAGCAAATTTCGATTTAAACAAACACTGTATTTTGAACTTTTTAATCTGACATTATTGTATGGGAGGAATGTAGTTTTAGTTAACTTGAGAATTAGCAAAACTGCTGCGATTTGCGATAAGTGATTAATCACGCGCTAAATCGAGGATTTTCCGAAATTAGTTAGGGGTTTAGTGCAATTTTCAAAATGATTTAGGGTAAAATCAAAACCTGATTGTGGAAACACTGGATATGTAGTATGTGTATTTGACACTAGATGGAGCTACTTGCTCATTTGTACTGTCGCGGTATTAATACATAAAAAATGATTATATCTTCTCATTTAAGCAATTAATTTTTATAATTTTTTTATTATTTTTAAAGCATGTAACTGCTTGATGTTTAAATCTAAAGAAAATATAACTAGAAAAAATTCCACGCGGACCAGGCAGCAGACGGGACTCGAACCCGCACCCTTCGCAATCCGGGCGAATGCACTGACCAATTATGCTACCGCGGCCCTTGCAGCTTAAGAATAGCTAGAAGGAATTTCGACGCGGTCCGTGAGGGCCGCGGTAGCATAATTGGTCAGTGCATTCGCCCGGATTGCGAAGGGTGCGGGTTCGAGTCCCGTCTGCTGCCTGGTCCGCGTGGAATTTTTTCTAGTTATATTTTCTTTAGAATTAATTTTTATGCTGAATTGTGAAAGGTGTGTATAGTAATCAATAAAAATGAATTATTTTGTCCCAGGCACTGGGCATGGATCACAGGATATAAAAAAACGATTTTTTTCAAACACGTTCACGTGTTTACGCCACGAAAACTGGAGTCGAGCTGATATCAGCGCCTCTTGCGCTGAGTGGCCGAAATATTGTCAGGCAAAATTGCATACAGCTTTATACCGGCCATACACACTACGAGAAATCGTTACGATTAGACTGTACAGTCCGAACGGTACCGATAAATCGTAGCGTGTATGTTATAAAACTGCACAGTTTCCTATGCTAAACGAAATCGTATAAACTGTTCCGTTCGAACTGTACAGTCTGATCGTAACGATTTCTCGTAGTGTGTATGGCCGGTATTAGGCTGTTAGCTCTTTAGGCTGGAAACAGTGCTCGACCGACGGTACGTCCTGACCGTTGGCGCTGACCGTCGGTTGTGAAAATGCATTCAGTGCAACTAGTAATGGCAATCACTGCTATTTTTCATTAATTTCATTAGCATGCTAATTTTCATGTCTTGGCATGCTATGTGCTATTGCTATGCTATTTGCTAAAAAATAGCTGTGATTTGTGAAATGCTATTTTTTCTTCATAACGACAACATAAGATATTATAATTGATTTTTGTAATTTTGCATTTTCCGGTCCACACCGAAATATCAATCACACGATCCGATCGATGTCAACGTAACTAAATTATTTACCTGACTGAACTTATAGCCTACGACCTACGCAACAAGTGCGAAATATTAATTAATTAAAACAACTATAGAATAATGGACCCTAAACTTAAGCATTTCATTTTATTTTTTAAGAAATTGGATTTGCGCGAATTACGTTTACGAAAAGATTACGTTTTATTATGAAAGTAATATTAATAAACAGTGAAGGTGCGTACAAGTTGTAACTTGTTCAATCGTGAATTAGCGAATACTTGTATGTAATAGACGATGTCGGATTATAGGGGGTGCCGCATTAGCCAGGGGCCGGATTATCGGGGCTCCACTGTATTCATTTTTGCTTTGAGTGTACGTATGCGCGTTTGTTCGGTCGTTCGATCAGTGAAGGTCAGCGCTGACCGTCTGTCGAGCACTGTTTCCAGCCTTATATTTGCTTCATGTTCTTGACGCACCGGCAAGCAGGCGTTTCCTCTCTACAGCAGAATAATTAAATTTCGATACCTCCATCAAAATTTAATTCTTGCCGCTTCGGGCGAGACCACGAGCCACTTTCGAAAGAGATTGGCGAATTATGTAACCGTAAAAACTGCAAAGAGATCATATTGATCTTTTATTTTCAACAAATTGCGTAAACGCGCCGAGCTATTATTCAACACTAACTGAATTCAAATTATAACAATTGTGATATCTGATATATAAAATTCTCGTGTCGCGGTGTTTGTGGTTAAACTCCTCCGAAACGGCTTTCCCGATTCTCATGAAATTTTGTGTGCATATTGGGTAGGTCTGAGAATCGGACAACATCTATTTTTCATCCCCCTAAATGTTAAGGGTAATCCACCCCTAAATTTCTTTTTTCAATTTTAGATATATTTTTTTTTATTTTTTTATGTTACATCATACAAAAATACATACATTCCTAAATTTTCAACTTTCTACCAACAACCCCTATTTTTTTATCGCGGTATGAAGTTCGCTGGGTCAGCTTGTAATATTATAATATCGTACGCTATATAATACACTCCCGGACTCTTGAATCGAGCCACCTTACATTCCCGGGCCTGAAAGCCCAATACACAAAAAATATACAATATAACAAAAAATGTTTTTATGCATTTTTAATGCTGGCATATTTCATCGTCTTTCCCGTATGTATTATTCCAAATTTGAATTTTAGAATTTAAAATAAAGAACAAATGCCGAGCTTGGTCACTGATTTGAAAAAAATAATGACTGTTGAAAGTTTCTTTTGAATGTCGATTTGGTTTGAATTTTCTAAAATTGTTGTAAACCAAAGTTTAGTTTAGTTATTTTTCTATAATTTGAACCGTTTTTGGCTATAAAATTATGGATACTTCGGCTGAAGTAGCCGCGCAAGCTGTAGCACTTCTTCAATCTGGGCTAAGTTAGCGAGATGTGAGTTCACAACTTCACATAAGTCGTTCCGCTGTTCAAAGAGTGTACCACCGATACCTGGAGACTGGCGGCTTCGTTCGGCGAACAGGAGGACCTCGTTACCGAGTGACAACGGCGAGACAAGATCAATACATTGTCACTACTAGCTTACGAAATCGACGCCTTAACTCTGTTCAGATACAAGAACAGCTCAGGGACTTTCACGGAGTGGCTGTAAGTGCTCGGACCGTTAGAAGGCGACTCAATGAACGTGGTTTAAAGCCCCATAAGCCAGCCAATGGACCCAAATTGACACGAGCACACCGAATAGCCCGTCTAGAGTTTGCGCGCGAACATCTAAATTGGACTCGACATCAATGGAGCCAGGTTTTCTTCACAGATGAGTCCAAGATAATGCTATACGGTAATGACGGAAGGAGTAAGGTGTACCGAAGACAGAACGAGCGTTTCGCGCAATGCTGTATTGACGAGAAAGTGAGTTATGGTGGAGGATCATGGACAGTCTGGGGAGGAATCTCTATGGAAGGCAAAACTGAGCTAGAGGTAGTGACGGGACCACGACTGCTGCCCCTAGATGGCAATAGATACATTCGCCAATGTTTAGAGAACCACGTGATGCCATATGCTGGATTTATTGGCCAATTTCGTTTTAATGCATGATAATGCAAGGGCCCATACTGCGGGATTCGTCAGGGAGTACTAAAATGACATTGGTTTCACTGTTATGAGATGGCCAGCGCGAAGTCCTGATATGAATCCTATAGAGCATCTATGGGATGAGTTGAAGAGGCGTGTTCGAGCTCATCATCCTGCCCCGCAAACCATGCAGGAGCTCAAAAATGTAATTTTGGAAGAATGGGAGGACATTCCTTAACATGTCATAACGACATTGATCGATTCTATGCCAAACCGTATGAGAGCTGTCATAAATGCACTGGGAGGCAATACAACTTACTAAATAAACATGTCTTTATTTAAAAATCGATTAGATTTTTTTCCTTGAAAAAAGCAAATATGGACTTGTTTAAACGTAACTCGACTTTTTTAATAAACTGTAGTTCAAATTTAGAACAGTGGCACTCTAAATGAATGATGAATATACCAGCTCCAAAACTGCATCAAAACATTTTCCTTCTACATACATCTTTTATAAGTTACAGTACTCCAAACCAAAAAAATCAAGGTGGCTCGATTTAGATGTTCGGGAGTGTATTATCAACAAACCGATAAAATGAGTCATCGAAGTAGCTCGCACTCTTTTAGAGTATCAGAGTCTGGTATTGGTGCTTACACTACTTGGTATTGTTATAACTCTTTTTTTTTTATTTCGTCAATACCGTTAAGTAGTTCTTGATAATGATTTCTACCTACTTCTATGTGCAATTGTACACATATAGTTCAGACAGATCTTTCATTTAAAAAAATTAAGTCCAAACTATTTTTTTAATAAGCAGTTCATTGTATACTATTGTACATTAATTTTGATTTTTTTTTTATTAAAATTAAAGATGTTCTTTGGCATATTATTATATAAGCTACACGAACAGACGTTTTGACTTAAGTTTTCGTTGAATACCTTTTAGGGTTCCGTTACTTGACCCTACTACTAAATTCCACTGTCCGTCTGTTTGTCAACCACCCTGTATTTTATGAACCGTGAAGATAGTTGAATTTTTCCCAGATGATGTATTTCTGTTGCCACAACAGCAAATATATTAACGGAATAAAATTAATACTTAAGTGTGGATCCCATACAAAACAAACGCTTTCGATTTTTTTGGCCTTTTTTGTTCGATATTAATAATGGCAACACGTAGTAGACCCTTGAAGTGAATACTTAGAACATTTAGTTGTATATTCACTTTAAAAATTATTAATTAAATAAATATTATTATTAGGGCAAAAAATCAAAACACGGCAAAAATCACGTCTGTTGTATGTAGGGTTGCCAACCCTACTATATAATATAGTATCCTACTATATTAGGGGATCAAATACTATATTTCTAATAAAAATATATAGGTAGTAGGCGAAACTACTATATTTTGGGCCAGTAAAAGCATTCTTAGAAATAAATAAAAAATTAAGGCATTTCCATGCCTTGAGCAAAATTATATTCATTTTAAAAATAAAGTAGATATTTTAACCACATACTATATTTTTTCCCATATTTTTGCCATCTACTATATTTTTAGAAAAAAAGTTGGTAACCCTAGACAATATACTGTCTAATGTTGTATAGATAATGGTAGTGAACCCTTCGTGCGCGAGGCCGGCCGTACTTGGTCGATTTTTAATGTATGCTCAATGACGAACAATAAACAAAGGACAATGGCGAAATCCCATACAATTTTTTGTTGGAATTTTTTTTTACGTCTGTAAATGAATTGCATTTTAAATTAAAGAGTTTGTATTCTCGATTTGATTCGTCTTATTTCTTTTATTATAAGAAGTCTAGATTTATAGATATTCTACTTGGAAGTTTTGAAGGTTATGTCATACCAAGTAATACAAAAACGAATTATAAAAAATTAAAGTATTTTCAAGAGTATTTTTATATCAGAATAAAAAATACTTTTAACGGACCTATAGAAATAAACCGGTCACGTAGATTAGTGACGAAAAAAAATGTTTTTTATAATGTATGATCAGTGGACGTAGGTACTGACCAACCGCGTCAAAATACTTAATAATACTTAACACACAAGGGTTATTGAGTTCGAAGACAATGTCTGTACTGTAAGAAGTACTTAACAATTTAAAAATGCCCACAGCAATAATAAAGTAATATATTAATATTAAAAAAGGATTTCTAATAGTGTACTAATGGGATATTAATTAAATATGAAACACTTTTTATGTATTTTTTATACCACATCTTTGATCACAATATCGTAGATAGTAGATACAATGAAATAAAATCCACAGTTTAAGACAGAATCTTGTCCAAAATCCACAGCAAGAAGTCGTTCAAAATATCAGATTCGGAAGTCTTAGGCCCGTATTACAGAATGACAACTAAGTGTCGATCTTTACTTGAGCACAGTTAGAAAGGGATGGCGCTATGTGCTATACAGAGCGACATCCCTTTCTAACAGTACTCAAGTAAAGATCAACACTTAGTTGTTATTCTGTAATACGAGTTTTAGGCAAGCAAGACGAGCAAGAAAGTAAACAGCAGTTGAAAAAAATATTTGTGACGATATGTCTAAAGGAAATAACAAATATTTGTTATTTCTTGATTATAATTATTCGCAGGTGATGAGCTGACAACAAATTTATCTAAATGACACTTGCATGCTTATTAAAAACATGTTAATTACACTAGGATTTTAATTTATTTTCATCAACATTACATCGCATCGTTATTATCTTTGTTTTTTTCTTTTAACGATAATACTTTGTCTTTTAACGATGATGTTTTATCGTAAAAACCTCTTGTCTGTTTTACATGCAAAAGACACCATTTCTATTTTTAAAACTTAAAGTATTCATAAGCACGGAATTATATGCTCTTTGTACTGCTTCTTTAGTGCAATGTTCTTTCGCAAAAAAATCGAAATTGAAGTCTCGAGTAACTTTAAACTCCCAAGTTTCATCAATCAAGGTTTTAACAAGCACTGGTAGAAGTCAAAAGGCTTCTTTGGACTGATTCAAGCGCATTTACAAATTTTGTATTAAAGCGTTATAGCTATTAACGGAATTGTTACCGTGTACCTTGTTTTTTATTAGTCTCCGATATTTCGGCAATAAATAAAAACAAGGTACATGGTAACAATCCCGTTAATAGCTATAATGTTAGTGACCATGAAAGTTTAAAACAATATATTGTATTAAAACGTCTTTGTAAATCATTTTTGTGTTGCCCATTTTAAGCTGTGGTGTGCCAATCGAAACTTTTGAAAATTTCTTTACTGTAATTGATAACGCACTTCAATTGTTAAATAGGTTTGCGTGACTTCCGTTATCTGCGACAAAGAAGTTCCATGAGACATTCAAATATACTTTAGCCTTATAACAAAAAAAAAAATAGCCGAGTATTGAACTCGGGTTTAAAAAGACAATGGGCCTGATTAAACTCTAAACTAAATTTGGCAATAGTCTTTTTTCTGTACAGAGCAAGGCAAAGGATACACTTTCACATTTTCATTTAATTTTTACAAAATCAGCACATATATAGCTTAGTTAGCCACAAAAAAGTTACGACAGTGCGTATTTTTTTTATAAAACCATTTGCATATCGTGAAATTGTAACAATCTAATTTGTCTATTTTCCTTTTGCAGTGTGATGTACTCGTACTACGCGCTAGTAAGCATGGGCAAGTACCCGCCTCGGGCGTTCGCGATGCTTATCACTGCCTTGCAGCTCACGCAGATGGTCGTAGGCTGCGCCATCAACATATGGGCCGCCAACTACATAGCCACTGCCCCGCCTCACACCTGCCACATCAGCAACATCAACCTCAAACTCTCGATGGCCATGTACTTCTCCTACTTCGTTCTCTTCGCACAGTTCTTCTACAAGGCCTATCTCTCCTCGAAACCGGGTAAGAAGGCCAAAGTGGAACCTTTACCCGAAGCGCCACGGATGAAGAAAGTCGCAGCTCAGTACGAAGCGTTCCCGCGGCAAAGGAACGGCGTGGTGGCGCACTAGTCGCCTTGTGATAGTTAGCTTAGTGTACGGGTCACGGCTGTGTGCTGGGCTTTGCCGTCTTTCAGGCTTTAATCGTATTCCTCATGTGAATCTTTCTCTTTCTACCACATACAAGTATCGGTCTCTAGAGCGAGACAGATTGCCTAATGCGGATCAGAGTTAGCTCCGTTCTCCACAGCGAGAACATAGCTAACGCGGTAACTTGTATGTGGTAAAAAGAAGATTAACAGGAAAATGTCAAAGGACACGCCTAATGATTTATGGTAACTTACCATTAACAACTTTAACTCTCAATCGGGCGTCGTTTTTGATTTTTCGATTGTTTGAGTGCTAGCGAATTGGTTTCGACTAGACTAGTCGATCCCGTTCGAGGGTTAAAGTATTCGTCTCGGATGACAGTCGAATGTCAAGGTCGATGTAAGGAAACTTCTGCGGGTGACGGCTACTGTTAGTGCCATTAGTGCAATTAACACACAATCGTGCGAATCGCATAATCTATCGATTGGATAAAATCACTATTGATTCGTCGACGTCGATCTTGTAATTTATGCTTTTAATATTGTTTGCCTTTAAGAATATTTTATTTATTATTGGGCGTAGTCAAATATTCAGAGAGGCTTCCAACTGGTTTATCAATAAAGTGATTTTAACTGTATAGGTTGACGTTAATTTAACATCGGAAACAAACATAAACCGGTAACATCACGAACCTGTTAAATGTGTATCACGCATATGTCTTTATAATGCTCGTGATATTGGCACTTACACGTGTTGTGGTAAATGTACCTCGCTTTCTATCAAACTTTTGTAAATTCTAAGGTTCACCTGTAGCAATTTCGCTAAGTCTCAATTTAACTAAAACTAGATTTAGCCCATACGCTATTGTCAAATTGGCATTGAAGTTTTGTCATTTTTCTATGGGAACACTAAGTTTTGACGTGATAACGTCTTATAAATCGATGAACACCTGAGCCTGAACGTGCAAGCGAGAGCGCGGAACATGCGATAGAAACGCACGATCGGCCCAAGCGTCGGCTTGTACACATTTATCTCTCTTCTCGCGTGACGTCAGAGCTAGCAATTATCATAATTAAGTTTCTTTATGACGTTATCACGTAAAACTAGTCCGTAAACCGACTTTACAGACAACCACTTTTCTGATGGTAAACTAAGTTTTAGTTAAATCGAAATTTAGCAAATTAGCTGCAAATGGGCCTAAATCTATTTTAATAAAGCTGAGAATTTACTCTTTGACGCGTTGAAGTTTTCAGGTCTTCATTTGTTTCTGTATCGCCTATCTTAAATTCGACCTTCCGACTGAGACGTTAAGGCTGGTTTTCGAATGAAAATACGAGAACCAATGATTCTTCTCGGGCGCTGAAAGCAGCCGCTTACATTCCAAGAGTGCGTTTTGAAATTTTTTATAAAAATCTGAATATTTCAATATAGCAAGACAGGAAAAGCCATGGAGAGACCAATTCGATAATGATTTTATAGGCATAAATTTAAAATATCAGCCATAGACAAACACTCTTTGCGACAGTCATCTCAACACTCGTTCAGGATTTTTATCATTAATTGGATAATGGGCGGTAACAAAAAATACAGCAAGTAGGTATGGAAATTGTTGAAAATTCATACCTATACAAATGCAATTCTTTATTTTATAATGTAAAGTATACCCAAGCAAAGTAGGGAATATTCAACCATAATTATTAAGTTTAAGTTGTCATAATTATGATGTCAGTGTAATTAATACTATACAATAAATTGAAGTTTTATTAGTTTAACGTTTCATTATTGAATTGGTCTCGTCGCTGCTCTTCTGTCTGTTATTTTTATTTACCTACTTAAGTTTTATTAAAAATAAAGCCAAGTACTGCTATTAGCAGTTGTATTAATTAGCTCTGGGGTTAGTTGGGTCAACAGAAATAGTAAAGGAGTACCGAAATCTATTACGCAACATTTTTTTTCTTCTAATCATAATATGGTGGATACCCCTAAGAATGTAAAGGCGATGTCCATTTGCTCCGCGAATGCCACTCTTATTTGGGGGCTTTTAAAGTCGTCAACTAAGATTAAAACAGATAACTAACATTAAAAGAGATAGTGATTAAAATTTAATGGCTGATGTAAAGTTAGCAGCGAACGCAAAGGAACTACGGTCAAGTAGAACCACTAAAGGATCCATTCTTTTCTTCATACAACTCTGCCATAATTTGTACCTCAAGTATTATCATGCATTTATGTGTAGAAAAATACGCCGAATTCAACAAAATATAAATGGAATTTTTATTATCCACTTGTACCAGATAAAAATGTCTTTCAAACAACAAAACACAGATAATATATTATGGTAAATATGGTAATAACTTTTACCTACGGACATCACGTGATTTTTGATGGAACCAATCACAATGAAGGAAATGAATTTAAACCAATAGTTTTAGCTGTCATCTGTCAGGCAATGTCCAATTGCGTCTAAGTAATAACGTTTTTTTATACGCAGCATCCCTATTTTATTACAAATTTTCAGCAGTTTTCATTGAATTTATTTTGAGATTTTCGTGAGTTAGTCTTTTTAAGTATAAATTTAGATGTCTTTTTAGAATAATTTCTACAAAGGTACAAATTTGGGAAAATCGAATAATTTCGTTTACTGTGCCGCGACTTGCGCTAACTTCACATCCTCCGTTAAGTTTGCAACGTACTATTTGAAATTATGTATGTCAGCTTCATAACTATTCCTTCGTGTCAAATCCAATGGAAAATTTACCTGTTCAAGTTTGAAGAATAAAATATATCATTGGTTGTTTTTAGACATTGTAAAATTATACTTCAACTGTGGAGTATAAGCAAGTAACTGCGCTTTATATTGTTAAAACTCTTAACTGTTAATTTATTGTTATATCCTTGTGGCCAGCAAAATACGATTTTAAAATTCAGATTAGATATGAGTGCCCTTGGTAAACATTGACAATTCACCTGTTTACGATTAGTTTAGTATTTTAAATGTTTCTTGAATAAATATAAAACATACGAAACGCACTTGTCAAAATTTTTATCAGAAAGTAAACCTGTTTCGGTACCTTCTAAACCCAGTTCCAGTCGACCCGTTTGAAAGAAGTATCATCTTTGTTGTTATTTATGACATTTATTACATAAATGCGAGTGATTTTTTTTTATAAATAATTTATTTGTAAAAGCATAGTTTTTATCAAGGTTAAATAGATTGTAAAGATATTAGTTTCGCTTGTCCGGCCGAGTGGCCCTAGTTTAGAGTACATACTTTGGAACGCTTGTCAAACAAGCGCACAAAGTAAGAGATTTGATTCCTAGTGGAATAAGCAATATTGATTTATGGATAAATTGTGAGTTGGCGAGTTTTTAGAGATAGGGGGGTAATAGCTTGATACACGTTCCGACGAAGTCCTGACATAGCGCAGATAGGACCCCTCATTGTGAACGTTATGTGCGTTAGGATAAAGTTCAAATTTGTAAATGCTTCCACGCGATACGTCGCGTTTCGCGTAAGCTCATAAGGAATGAAAGCGACAGTTTACGTGAGCAAGTAAAGTCGCGGCGCGTCGACATAGACTTATTTAGATATAGAAGTCCCTGAGATGCTGACTTTGGACGCACACAAATTAAGATTTAAGCGTCTTTACAATGTCCAAGTTAGACGACCATTTCTTATAATTACCTAATATTTGTAATGTGTCAAACCATCGATTTGCAGTTTGTGATTCTATGATAGTTAATGCAGTTTAGCGGCTTTTTGCTAGTATACCGCAGGTGTAAAATGTTTGTCGTGCGTAATGTCGAACTAGGCGAAGCGTAACGGAATAACTGTAAGCTATTTACTGTGAGGTCTACTGAACAAAACGTACGACCCTCGTGATCAATTTAGAATAGTTTATAGTCCGGGTCAATTTGGTGTAGCGTCGTTATTCGCTATAATCATTCGATGTACGATGTTAAGAAGGACCTATTTTTTCCAAGCTGTACAAAGTAATTGTTACAATTAGTATCGTATACCATCGTGCTGTGAAATAAATTAAAACCACGGATATATAAGTATTTAAGCAGGTCTCTTTAATACTAAAGAAGCGAAATTGAGGATTACAATTAAAAGAAAAAGCATGTCTGAATATTTTTATGTCTACAGCGAAGGCATAAGTAAGAGAGAAGAAAGTGCATGATGTAGTGTTGGTTCATCCATGGTTTTTTGTAACTAAAAGTCGTTTGACTATGATAGCGAAAAACCCCTAGAACTATAGAAGTCACAATGTTAGGGTAGTATTTTTGAGATAGGCCGTTAATTTATTATCCAGTTGGTTGCTATGTACTAAATTAATTTTTATTACGAACGCGATTTGAAGCCAACGTTGTTTAAAGTAGTTTTAATAGATATTATATTATTACTACAACAAATGTTTCATTCTTATTTGTTAATTTGTAACATAGTGGGTATTAATATACTTAATAATATGTTTGGGATGGGATATAATGTATTTGTAACAGTGCATCGAAGTTCATTTCAAATATTACAATCAAAAAGTACACAATAACTGATACCCATAACAAGTTAATATTCGATTAGACATTAAATTTCATACCTAAATGTAATCTTATTATTTATTTATTATATTTTTTAGGTACTACTGTCACTTTTAAAAGTTTTTGTAAACTCTATTTTATTTTATTATTAATCATTAAAAGTTCATATCTGCATTGTTTTGAGGTCACTTAAAGCGATAATCTGTTGTTACATATAAATCTGTTTTTGTTTTGACATATTTTGTTTGTTTTTTTTTTTTATCGGAAACAGCATGTTACGAACGGTATACAATGTTTTTTATCAGGTTTGTAATTTTAATTTGTATTTCTTATCTACGAATTATTTTGACAGTGGTGTATTCCGAATTTTGGCGACACTGTTTGGTGCTGCATTATACAATTGATTTTGTAGTTTAGCAATTTGTTCTTTTTTAAGTAATTTACTAGTGTTAGTGCACGATTTTATTATGTCATTTTTGTTTATTCAAGTATTGGTTACCTATTTTAAACCCCCTTTCACTTGAGGGGTACACCACTGTCTTTTGGCATTTAATCTCTTGCCCTTTGTTTTCATGCATTTATAAAAAAAACTGTTGTTAATGTTCTGCCTAGTGCGAATTAGCGGTTAACAGTTCCATATTCGATACATATTTTTAAATACATAATTATATTTTTGTGATCGAGATTTTGTCGTTACATTTCCAGAACAAATATAATAATTATAGCACAGGGCGTGCAGTGTATTTATTTACTACTTAAAAAGTGGAATTATTCTTACAACTATTAATTTGTATTTTCTGGGCAAATAAAAAGTTACTGTGTATATTATGAATTGTTTTACTTTATTAAAATACTATGCATGTTTTATCTGTTATTGTTAAGTTCCACTTTGTATTGGCATTGGGTTAATTAATTATTAATGATAGGACTATATTACTACTATACTTCGGGACCCTTTTCTTCTAAGTGCAATATGGCGTCTGTTTACACGAAACAGCAACAGAATTAGACCGACGGTTACGTAAAGGGTACAAGTACTACTGATTACATAGAAATTTAATCATGGTTATTCCTATTCTATTACGATATCCTCAGTTATAGCAACGGAGACCGTTGGGTCCCTCTTAGTGATGAGTAGGATTTACAAGAGGCGGTACATTTGTCCCGGACATGACGTCAAAATGTAAGAGTGGCTCAAAATTTTAAAATGTACTACTTCACATTAAATGTCGCGATAGTCGCGTCTCGTTACTCACTCACTCTTCGTAAGTCTGAGAGAGAGCGAGGCATGACATTTCATTTAAGTCCTCTACGGTACAGTGTAGTAGTACCTATCTCTCTCTTATCTTAGTAGTCTGTGTTACAGTGCGACAAGGATCTTGTGGCGCATCGCATGACACAAACTGGATATAATGCTGTCTCACTGTGTTTTCTGTAATTACTTTGCAGTACAACGCCCTCTTGTCAAAGTCATCCACACGCCAAATAATCCTTGTCACTCGCACTGGGTTGCGTGCAAAACCTACGCTCTAGGTGCAACAAATATCTAAGTTGACATTAGCTTCATACATTTTATGTCAAAATTGAAACGTCAGGGTAAAAGTTGCACTCAGAGCATAGGTATTGAACGCAGCCCAGGGTTGCGTTCAGAACTTACGCTCCAGGTGCTACTCGTGCACACAAACGTAATGTCGAGCTTCTGTACGCCTCAATGTCATATTTGTACTCGTCACTTCAAATGTATTGCCGAGCTTCAGTACGCCTCGCCTCATTTGAAGTGGGACATTGTACTGGCTCAGTACAAAAAAGAGGCTACTGTTACAAACTCTTTTTCAAGTCGTGTCCTACTCCTACCCAACACTAGTCCCTCTTACTGAAAGAACTTGCGAATACCATCCCAGTCCGTCATTGACGGGCTCGGTGTCGCATTGGTAGCGGCCCTGCTTTATGCGCCAAGGGTCGTGGGTTCGATTCCCACCCAGAACAAACATTCATTTGATGAACATTTGTGTTTGTTCTGCGTCTGGGTGTAAATACAAACACAGTCAGGTCATAAGTATTTTCACACAGTAAAAACTTTTCTTTTAGAATGCTGGCCACAAAAAAGTTTATTGAATTCGAATTGTTCATGAAAATAAAAATGTATACTTTTTAGACTCGGAGTGGACGCTTAAAGAAGACCGTGTTGCAGTTATTGCGTTGCATCGTTGCGGTTACGCGCCAATTCAAATTTTTGACATACTGAAAAATTTTAATATAACTAAAAGATTGGTTTATCGTACCATCAAACGATACAATGAAGACTCTAGTGTAGATGATCGGTCAAGAAGTGGTCGCCCTCGGTCTGTTAGGACTCCAGCAGCGATAAAAGCTGTGAAGGCGCGAATTCAAAAATCCAAACGTAAGCAGAAACTGTTGGCAGGGACGGATCCAGAGGTCATGACCCCCGCCCCCCCGAGCTGGGTCCATCTGTACCCACTTCACAATCTATACTCACTGTGACTTAACTACGACTATATTACACCCCCACCCCCCCGCGGCAAAGCTGGATCCGCCCTTGACTGTTGGCCCTTCAGATGGGGTTAAGCAGAACCACGGTGAAAAGGGTGTAAAATGAAGACAAAGGGCTTCGGGCATATAGAAGAAAAACAGGACATCGTTTGAATACTCGTCTAATGGACCTGAGACCGAAGAGATGCCGCGCTTTGTTGAAGCGGTACGCGGGGAAAAAATATCGGGAAATTTTTTATTCGGATGAAAAAATGTTTACCGTAGCTTAGAAGAGAGCTACAACAAACAAAATGATAAGGTGTACGCACACAGTATTGAAGAAGCGAGCAACCGCATTCCGCGTATCCAACGAGGTCATTTTCCATCCTCGCTTATGGTATGGTTGGGAGTTTCTTATTGGAGCTTAACAGAGGTACATTTTTGTGAGAAATGTGTAAAAACGAATGCATTTGTGTATCAAAATACAGTCCCGACGAACCTTGTGGAACCTGTTTCTCAAAACATGTTCAATAACAGGCACTGGGTATTCCAACAAGATTCGGCGCCAGCTCAGAGCGAAGAGCACACAAGACTGAAATAGTCGCTTGAAATCGACTTCATCCGGCACGAAGACAGGCCCTCCTCCAGACCAGATTTGAGTCCGTTAGATTACAAGATATATATGGCAACACTTGGAGGAAAAGGCGTGCTCAAAGCCTCATTCTAATTTGGAGTCACTCAAGACATCCTTGATTAAGGCAGCCGCCGATATTGACATGGACCTCGTTCGTGCTACGATAGACGACTGGCCGCGCAGATTGAAGGCCTGTATTAAAAATCACGGAGGTAATTTTGAATAAATTTTATTGTCATAAGAATCTATGTTTTATTAAGTTCATTTTGGTATATAAATGGTTACATAATGAATAAACTTGTTTCAATTATTTTATATTAAACATCTGACAGAATTTATGACCTGACTTGTTATATTTATTTATTTATATACTTGTAATATCACTGTTGATTCTGATATCCGTAACATAAGTGCTTTAGCTACTTATCTCGGATTCAGATCAATGTATGTGATGTTGTCTGATATTTATTTATAGTCTTCCGACACGTAGTGCCAGATCCTGCCTTTGATTACCGCTGATCCCGGAAGCTTGGCCTACGACACCTTGCTAGGTACCGGGCAGTGATCTGTATCCCAAACATGAACATTAACAGATTCATAATGGTATCGTTATCGTCAAATTTTGTACTGGAAGGAGCCAGTTTCTACTTATAGCTTCTTAGTTCGGTAGGGGCGCTGCTTAGTTTTTATAGAAACTAACGATACGACTACCGAGCTGTCAAAGTTTGTGCTTAGGCCCCTGCTCTGACCCTCTGAATAAGTATCATGGAAATGACACGAAAACAATTTGGTATATAAATTACAAGAACAGTGTTGTCTCCTTTTTACATTCCTATTACTGCATATGAAAAAGACACCAGCACTCTATTTCGCAATATCCGCTACAGTAGTGACAATCTTTATCGGTAAGTAACCCATTTAACTAGAAATTGCTACTTTTACAAAAAGTTAATCATGAAACTATATTAAAAATACAGCTTAAGAAACCAAAGGCTACAGGAACCAAAGCCTGTTGCCTTTCAACGAATTTTAATTTAGTTTACAATAGTAAGCTAGCAGGGCTAGTGTTTTACCCCCTCATCGATCTCGGTCTTATCGATATTTTATTTCCCTTTTTTTAGTTTGCCTCGAACAGTACTAATAACTCGCAACAGTGTATTAACCCTACGAATTTATACAATTTATGAAAAACAATAAAGTAACATAACTAATTCAATATTTAATAATAAAAAAATATATAAAACTTAGCATCTAGTGAAGGTACCTTAGTATAGACTTCTGGGTTTCAAAAAACCGCTTATTCACTAGATACCTATAGTTTTCATATTTTCAAAAATTGTATACAGCTCCTTAGCGGACTGCGCTTGCACCCGAAATACCTTGCTACATTTTCCATACATCCTGAAAAGGATGCGAAGCATCAAAAATACAGTGAAAAAGTATAAAAAACGCAAATGCGTTAGTAAAAGTATAAATATACTCGTTCAAAACTTGTTTCATTTAATGAGTGGTGTGCGTGAAAACTTAAAAACATATATATTTTCAAATGTTTAATACTTGAAAAAGTATTCATTTGTCATTGTGGGATACCTACAATGCGAAGAGATGGCGCTGCCTTGCAGCTTAAGGCTAGGAAAATTTCGACGCGGGTAATAGGGCCGTGGTAGCATAATGGTCAGTGCATTCGCCCGGATAGCGAAGGATGCGGGTTCGAGTCCCGTCCGCTGCCTGGTCCGCGTGGATTTTTTTCTAGTAAACTTTTTTTTAGATTTAAACATCTAGCAGTTAAAAGCTTAAAAAATAAATAAAATCATAAATATATTTTGTTTTGTTTTCTGTATCAGACCTGTCAACCATCCTGCACAAATAAATCTCATACATCCGTATATACTTAGACTGACCTTGAAACGGTTAGCTGTTTAGCGATAAAACCGTCTGGTCGTAATTATTACCTTTAGCAAATTTTCGAAGTTACATTAAATTTGTCTCCTGTAAAGTAGTATTGAAGTGAACCTTGGACATTATGTCTTATATACATGCTCATTTATTTTGAAAATTGATTATTATTATTGTATATTTATTGTTTCCTATTTTATATTATGTTATAGAAGTTGACCTCAATAAATGTGTATAAATTTAATGTCAGCTTTCAATTTAACGATACTGTATGAAATAAAACAGATACTGGTGCCAATTCTGGCGTGATTCTCTAAACTTAAAACTAAATTTAACAACAGTCTCTCCTTTTCATTCTGTATAGAGAATGACAAGGATATACTGCTGTCAAATTTAACTTTATGTTTAGAGATACATGCTAGAGTCGACACCACTATATGAGATAAGAAACGCCAATCGAATAATTTTAATCGAGTGTTTCTGATCAAAAGTTGAGCCATCGCGAGTTCAGAGGCGATTTTTTAGATGCAGGGTGTTGTAAAGATTCTGGTACTTATCAAGATAATTATGAAAAACATACAAACAGAAAACGCTAAGAAAAAGAAATAAAATGTAAAAAATTACATTGTTATTCTTAAATTTTAATTATTGTCAGCTCTCAGATTGATTAATGAATGAATCTTGTTATAATCAATTGTTTTTATGTTTTGGTTCAAGCATTAATTTTCTGTGAATAAGCTTGACCCTATGGAAGAAAAAACCCATTGGCTGTATGCTTTCATTAGCTCTTGTCTTGAATTTTAAGAATTAAAAAAAAATCTGTCTCGCCTGACATTGACATTTCGTATAATTTTGCGTGTGCTTTCCTTAAAGTTTGTTTTTGCAAATTTTATAATGGATTTTATTGATACCGATATCAGACAGTGGGATGCTAATGAAGTAAAAGAGCACTTTGGGGATAGTCTGACCCTTCTTCCATCAAACGACAATATTAAGGAACTCCAAACCATACTGAGAGACAAGTAAGACAGTTTTAGGTTACAAAAAACGTGAACTTCCTGGCAAATTGTGCTTGATCATATTGTAATGCAAAACTCTGTAGAAAATCAATACTTTCTTGGGTTTTCAGAAACACAACTAGAAATGACTTCAAGTTTTACGCAGATCGTTTAATTCGTTTAGTGATTGAAGAAAGTCTTAATAAGTTGCCATTTACTGATTGTGAAGTTATTACACCTACAGGAGCTCTCTACAAAGGTTTGAAATATGGTGCAGGCAACTGTGGAGTATCAATTGTGCGATCTGGAGAAGCAATGGAACAGGTGAGTGGTTTTTTATTCCATCTTTTATTGGTATTAAATAGACTTAGGTTAATGCATTGGCAAACAAGCATATGGCCTGTCTGATAGTAAGTAACTACCATAGTGTATAAACACTTGCAACACAAAAAGTATCAGTAACGCCGTTGCCTACCCTGCCCAATCCCAATAAAAGTTAAAGAGAACAGTTGTAAATGCAATCTAATTATTAAAGTTACAATGAAAAGTAATTTTCCTCTAATTTCGTTTGTTGTGTTTCGGAATGTAATGTAAACAGTAAAACATGTTTTAAAAAATCAACATGTGTTCTATTTTTAAACAAGTTCTACCAACTTATTTCAGGGTCTCAGAGACTGCTGTCGATCAATCCGCATTGGCAAGATTTTGGTTGAGAGCGATACTGATACACATGAGGCGCATGTAGTATATGCCAAATTCCCTGAGGATATAGCAAGAAGGCAGGTGCTGCTTATGTACCCCATTATGTCCACAGGAAACACAGTTAAACAGGTATTGAATATATACAACACCTAGACTAAAGTTAAACCTGGACTAAAAGTGATGGACTTGGACTTATGTTATCTTAAAAGAGGACAGACAATATTAGGTTTAAACCAAGACTAACTTTACTTGGCGTTTTGGAATATGGGGGTAAATGTTGATTACCTTTTAACTCCTAAGTTAAATGTTGAAAAAATGGACAGCTGGAATTATCAAAACTGTGACCATATATTAATTTAATTCTAATTTATTCTATTGTTATCGCCAAGAAAATGCAATATCAGCTTTGATACAACTAAAAGTTATTTGAGTTGCTGAGTGCTGTTATAAGTTCTATTTAGAAAAAAAAAACTGATTTTTTTATTGATCATGTTCAAGTTCTAGAAATTCATTAGAATGATGTTGTTACTAACAAATGTGATAAACATGATACAGTAGATGGACACAGTAAAATTTTCATCACATTTTTAACAAAAACATTTACTTAAACTGCCAAAAAACCAAATAATCACATTTCCCTATTACTTTCTAGGCTGTGAATGTATTGACCCAACATGGTGTAAAGGAAGAGCGGATAATTCTTTCGAATCTTTTCTGCACTCCGGCGGCTGTGCAGGCTGTAGTAGACTACGTTCCCAAGATGAAGATCCTCACCTCGGAGTTACACCCAGTCGCACCCAACCACTTTGGACAAAAGTACTTTGGCACAGACTGATCCGAAGACGAAGAAGGTTAACCTTTTGAAAGCCACATAAGCATTACAATGGCTTTTTTTTATATCAAGAAAAGACGTTTCGTCTCCCTTAATTTTGGGAGTAAAGCAATCAGGGTATCTGAAGACTCCTCCCTGCTCATTTTATCCAGCCCCAAAGACTCAATGAAATGAGGAGGGCCCTACACAATAAAAGCATTACAATGGCCTGAACACCTAGTAACAAATGCAGTGCAAACACCAGTAGACTGGATACTCCAAAATGAAAATTGATCTATAAAGGTGTGAATTTTGTCATCGTATTGTCTGCAGTGGTCTCTTGTGATGTGGTTATAAATTTTATCTTAGTGAATGTATAGATACTGCTTAGATTCCAGTGTATTTCTTGCTCTGTTTAAAATCGATGCATACTGGAGTGTGCCCATTTTGTATATCATACGGATTGGATAACTTTTCGTCCAATCCATACTTAGTCCCAAGTATTTACCAAAATGAAACTTTTACTCTTGTTTAATGGTCTTAAATTGACTATAGAATAAACTACCATGTGCATAGAATTTAGAAAGTAAGAATTAGAGTTTTTGTATTTATGATATTATGATTCATTAGATTAAAATTTAAGAAAACAACAGAATAGAATTATCGCTATGGTTTTAAATAAAGTATGAAATTTAGATGTGTAATTGCTGTCTAGTAAGGTAGAAAGAAACAGAACATTTTTTGTGTGTCTGTTGGTAGAATATTGTGAATTCTCAGAATGTATTACTAACAATTTTTTTACTATTTGCAGCTTAATAAAGTAAGCGGAAAATGATATTGAAGCATTATATACTGTTTTCATGCTTTTTAATTTGTAGTATTCATAACATTAGTTTTTTTAGGTTATACTAGGTTATATTTTATGCTCTATGTATTTATAGATACGTGTGCACTTTAAGCTTGAATTACACCTAAGATTATGTACTTATAATAATGTAAAAAATATATATTGAAAAAATTATACCTTCAAAAAATATGTACAACATGAGCCTTGGAACAAGGGCATTGCAAAAAGATGTTAAAATAGTAAATGTAAAAATTGTTTAGAATAGGGTATTTGACAAGTTTTAGAAAACGATCTCACGTTATTGACTAATGTTTATGGAGTCCGTAAAAAGATGGATGGAAATACACAACAGAATGATGAATATCCATCATTCTGTTGTGTATTTCAGTAAAAATAACCAAATCAAAAACTCAATTTTCAAGTTGCCGCGGAAACGTTTTTCTGGACAATATGGCGTCTTACTAGTGTGTGACGTCACACGACGGATATATAAACGTCAAACGATACAATGTAATGTCACTTTAACCGGAAGTTTACTTGCGTGTGACGTTATTTTAGCCTCCTCCAATCCCAAGCGTTTTGGGTCACGTGACAATAGATAAGAAAACTATTTACTTTTTCGTGGGTTTTAGTAAAATTATAAATATTTTTGTTGTAATAATAGTGAAACCCTTGCCAATATTCATTCTAAACACAGATGCTAACAATTGGCACTTTATTTTTAATACTGTCAAATACCCTATTGTCTTCTGAATCGTTTTCAATACTGTAACTGTGATTTTCATTCATAAGATTGTAGCTGATTATATTATTTATTATCGTCTTGGACAAATTTTATTTTATAGACTGCATTCTTCAATAAATGTTTTTTCATCCCACCACCTCGGAAAGTGTAATTTTGCGCTTCGAAATCTGGCTGGAAAATTCTATTTTATTCGCTTGAGCGGCAAAGTAGATTTGAATTTAGAACATCACATATAATGAGTACTCAATATAATTGTAAATTCAAAACGTCATTAAACCTATTTAATGTAACCTCTATGGTGCCAAATTTATGATTAGAACTTTTTAAATTGTGAAAAAATTTAAATTTGGAACCTTCTTGGTTTCTTTGTTTTATTTGCGTGCTTCGCGCCATTCTAGTTTTTCACGTTTTATTGCTTAAATATTTTGTCATTATAAATTGTTTTCTTTTTCATTTTGTCATTTCCTCGCTGAGGTGGGATGAAAAGTTACGTATTGCACTCGAGTGGAAAGATTTTTCACCTTGTGCTCGTTTGTTTCCCTCGCTGACGCTCAGGATTCTAATTTAGAATCACTCGCTGCGCTCGTGATTCAACTTTAGAATCCTTCGCTTGCTCGGTCATCCAAATCGAGCACGCGGTTAAAAAGGAACTTTCCACTCTTGTATAATAAATAACTATTATTATGTGCTTTTGAGTTATATTCCAAATCTTTTTGGCGTTATTTTAATAGAACTCTTACAGTCGCACTCAAACTTCAATTAATTTTTAAGTTTGACCAAGGGACATTGTTCTAATTTGTATAGAGGGAGGTAGTCAGTCTGCGGCAGACTCCAAATTTTTAGGAGATTTAGGGCATCTCAATTTTAAATCGTTTGCCAAAAAACAAGAATTTATTTTAACCCCGTTTTTTTTAAATAATTATTATAATATAAAATCATATAGTTGTTGATTCACTTAAATCGTATAGTTTTTGATTACTTCATGAGTCATATTACGGCAAGTTTATTTATCTATTTTCGTTGCCAAAGCATCAAATATATTTTATTCAATATGTAACTAAGGCAGCGATAATGAATCAGTTCATCTTTCACTACATTATAAGGTATTTTGTGGGTATTTTATTTCTAGAGGAATCAATCATCAATCGGCATAATAATTCCACCACGATTTCACGAATATCATGCAATGCATGACGAGTTTGGACTGATTGACATTTGTCATAGTGATTAAGTTGACATTATAAACTGCCATACACTAAAAATATGACGTTGATTATGACAGGGTTTGTTCAATATTGAAACCCGAATTAAAATTAATCGGAGATAAACTTAAATTAAAATAAAGAGACGTGTTCGTGTGAGAGTTGCTTATGTAGTTGAGTCGGATCATATTTTATTTGAAGCTAGTATGAGCGTATCGTATTTTCCCTTTTTGTTTTAATCTAAGGAGATAAATACAAAATGTATGTACATATCTGTTCATGTTATAATCACGTTATAATATAAAACAAGCTTTCAAATGATATGTTTCGTTGCTGTCGGAAACCGACTACCCCTTTTGAACCATCTCCTTTATTGCTATCGCTGTCTTTGCGATAACAATAGAATGCGACAACATGTGACTTATGTAGCATCAAATTAATTAGATGTTTCTGAGTACTCCTGTTCGTGTTTTGCTAATATCGTAATCGTCTTATTCTTCATAGGTTGCGTGCATCAGGAACAAGGATCGGGTTAAATAATAACTAACAATAAAGTTAATTTTATTCATTTATTTCAGTTTCGTAGTTTATACAATCTATAGGTAGATAGATACAAAGATTTATTAAGATCAGATCACACAGCTAAGCATTTTAAATGTACATTATTATAAAATAATAATCAACATTCGAATAATTTAAACCCTTAACAAGTTACCCTTATAAAAATGTTCCCCAGTCATTTCGTGGTCGGTTCGCTTATGCGATCTCAAAACACAGATGTTACTCAACTATATACGAGTCTAATGCTATTATTTATTATTAATAACTTGTAAAAATATCGTAAACATTCAATTACATTATTGTAAAACAAGTGATGCCTATTCGAGAACAAAAATATTTTATATTAATTTTTATATATTAGTAAAATCTAGATGACTTCGCGTCAATTAAAAATATGTTAGAGTGGCTGCCGGCGGCGATCGGGCAACACTGGTTCTTTGCCATGGCAACGCCGCCGGACTTGTAATAAGTGCGTACTTCCGTTAATATAAAATAAATACTTAAACGTACAATAATACATTACTCTGTCAATGGTTTGCTTAAAACTATGTTACGCAATTTTAACAATGACAAGCACTTAGTTTAATTACATTTCTTTTGGAAATGTCTAGTAATAAAAACATGAAGTCTGGCAACCCAGACTTTAAGATAATGACGTAGTTTATGTAACCATATACATACAAGTATATACCCTTGAAATTGACTTAGATATGTTATTAAGGCATCGTGTGAACCGCACTAGGTAAATTGACAATAATATCTAAAGGACTAATACAACAGCCAAAGCGTATTCTTATGGCAATCAGCATGTAGGTAATATTAATAAATATATAAATAATAAATAGACATTTGTGGGTGAAATAATCCAAGGTATATTAGTGACACTATCTCAAATCTAGACAGTCAAAATATATAAATAAAACACCTTAAAGAAAATTTCAATAGAAAAGAGAAGCATATAATAACTTCAACAAGTACTCCTAATATATATTTGTGCATTCACATTTTTTTGCTTTTTATTACTCTTATTAATATTAATAAATATTTATTTATATTTTTTTGTATAAAAATATCGTCAACAACGCTTCTAAGTAACAAGTAACTAAAATGGACCTTACGGATGTGAACTGGTCCGCAAGGTCATCAAAACTCATCGGTCGAGGCGTCTTGCTTTCTGAACGCGCACCAGTCTCTGGCGTTAGCGACTAACGGGAGGATTGTGTTTTCGCTGCACAAGCACAAAAATCTCGGTCAGTCACATCGTGTAATGGGATGAGGAGGGGAAGTTTCCCCTGTCCCCAGTAGTCTTACCGAGTGTTCTTACTAGTTGAACTACTGGGAATTTCCTTCCCAATAGACTTGCCAGTAAGATCACTGGGAACTTTATACCCAGTAGACTTACCAGTTAAACAAAACTCCCAATAGTCCTACTCTTATGTAGACCTAGCTAATTGATAGACATCCTTCATAGTAAACTTGAATGTATGAACCAAGATAAAACATTTGCTTGACTGACATCTTGATCAAATTGCAATTTTGAAAAAAGAGAAGTTATGGATTTTTGTTTGTTTGGTTCAATATGTCATTTTATTTGTTTTAATAATTAATTTTATTTCGTTGAAATATATTTGTTTTGTTCTGAAATCACTCGAAACAACAACTAATGAAGTACTTATCATTGAGTTCGCTATTTTTTGTTTTGGAAAAAAATGCAATTATATCTTATTTTTTATTTTTTTCTCTTAGACTTAATAAAGCTACTATCTATCAATTACGAGGGAATTGTTTTATAAATTTTGACAAAGTAAAACTATTGGGAAAAAAATCACCAGCGTCTTACTACCAGTAAGTCTATTGGGAAGGAAATTCCCAGTAGTTCAACTGGTAAGACTACTGGGAACAGTGGGGAAAATTTGTACTCATTGAATGATTCCGAGTCTTATGATGATTAGGAGGGAGTGGGTGAGGCGAGAGACGTAAGCGTTAGAGCAAGCGGTGGTGTGGTATTTACATGAGCTTCTGTTTGGCGCACTCGGGACAGATGATGTCCTGGCCGTCGGTGATGAAACCCTTGCCGACGAGAGACGTCTTGCACTGCGCGCAGATGAAGCAGTCGTTGTGCCAGTGTCGGTCCTCGAACGAGATGAAGCGGGTGCCGCCGATGCCTGCGATAGAACAGAGAAACAATCGGGTTAGTTAGTTATATTAAGGTGGCAAAGAAGTATATCGTCCGCCTGATGGTAAGCTGCCATCATTGCATATAGACGATGCGATATCAAGGCTATCATTCGCACCTTTGTCTACCCTGACCCTATCTCCTGTCCGTGGAGTCCAACCTAAAGGTAACAGTTCTTTTAGTTTACTGTGGTCTTTTGTAAGGAGGAGGTTACTTCCCCAGATGGGCTCTTCAATTCGAGCGGGATTTCCGCTACCATAGCGGCAGCCCTACCTCTCTTAGGCCCGTATTATAGAAAGATCCTCAGTGATTGATCTAGTCTTGAGCGTAGTCAGTAAGGGATGTCGCTATATATAGCACATAGCGATATCCCTTTCTAACTGTACTCAAGTAAAGATCAACACTTAGTTGTCATTCTGTAATACGGGCCTTAGTTTCCCTTAAGAACTGTCTGAGAAGTGTGATGATGAGAGACAGAGATTTCGTGCAATAGGTATTTTATTTGTTAATTAACTCATCGTTGAGAGAGATATTTGAATTGGATTGGTTCATCATCAGTTTCCTCTGCTTATTTTATGTCTCCATTGCTAAAGCGCAAGTTTTCTTCAGAGCTCGAGATAATGTGTTTGGTTACTCATCTGTAGAACAGGTCCCGATGGCTTACCCCAAGGCCCAGTGTACATTGGTGGGTGGCTTACTACTGCAGATGCAACCGAGACTAATGGCTCAACGGAACACGGAAGAGCTCGAGTGAGATAATGCTTAATCAAGTATGCTATGACCGCATTGGAAAAAAAATAAGAAACAGTCGTCATATGCGAAGCTGAAGGGAAGCAAGAATGGGCAATGCCTTCCATAGAAATTTTCTCCCTGCACACCATAAAATTAAAATTTTGAAAATTTAATTCACTGTTTCAAAATTTATTACAGAATAAATGTTACTTCAACTCAACTACTGCAGTACCCTCCTTAGTAAATACCCCTAGCCAATATCGGTAGGTAGGCTATGCATCGAGGACTCACCAGTGATGGGCTTGCTGCAAGACGTGCATCTCTTGGCGAACAGTTCTCCGAAGCACTCGGCGCAGTAGGGCTTCTCGTCGCGCGACGTGAACCGCTGGCCGGCTAGGGAGGTGTTGCAGTTGGTGCATGTGAAGCACTCGCGATGCCACGGCTCGTTCTTGTACGTCACGCCGCCTTGCGTGATGATCTGGAGATGCGAAGGAGAAGTTAGGTACAATATTATTATCACATTTAGCTTAATAAACTAAATTTTTGGGTAAGATTATTCTCATAAAACCATGTTAATTAAAACATGCGAAAGCTTATCATCCATGACGATGGTAAGAAGAGAAACAACACAATTTCTCGTTATGGTATGGTATGAAAGTAACAGCGGGTACTCCTTGCGAGGTTAGCCATTATAGATTCGTCATTACGAGAAATAATTATAGAGCGACATTAGTAACGACTCTTTATTTAGTAGATTTTACTTGTGTCTTAGTTGTACAATAATTTCCCAAAGAAAGCCTAGTTCTTCCATAGATTTGTTACTATCTGTAAGGGATAGAAACCTGGATAACATCGGCCAGTGAAGACGGAATATCGGAATACCTTGGACATTTTATTATTATTTATAATTAGGTAGGGAAATGACCCAAGCCCTCCTGATGCATACTGGTGGTAGAGAGAGTTGAAACGTGAGGATAGCTTATGCAGCAGTTGCTCTACCACACCAGGCATCCTCAACTTGGTAGCCTAACCAAATGCTTCTTAACGGTAATATGCGCGGTAGTTGCAGAAATCTTTGCCAATTCACACTACTTTTAGACGAGTGTTCTAAAAAGGGAGGGAACATTAGCTGCCCTTGGAATAATTCTTACCTTGTTGCACTTAACGCAGCGGGTAGCGAACTTGTCCTCGTAGCAGCCGGCGCAGTAGATCTCCTGCTCGCGCGGGATGAAGCTCTTCGTGCCGATGGGGTTCTTGCACACCACGCAGCAGAAGCACTTCTCGTGCCACTGCCGGGTCTTGTACTCCATCTTCTTGGTGCCTGTTTAACAATAGAGAGGATTTTAATCTCACATCTTTTTGTCTGCATTGGGGTTGTAAACGTAAGTTCGTGAATGAATTAATTAATGGTGTAGCGGATGACCTGCTAATTTTCAAGTTTGAATCAGGTTTTTGTTCTGGGCCAGAAGGAGTCCTTTCAAGGCAGTCTTAAATGTAAGTGAAATTAAGATGCGAATATAGGTAGTTGCTGTGACAGTGCGTACCTTACTATCCCCATCTTGCAAACATGAAACGTATTTCTTTACACCTCTTTAAAAGGACCTAGGATTGCAAAAAGGCAAATGTATCCGGTTTAAAAAATCCTATTTCTAAATAGTGCAACTGAGAAATGAATGGCTAAACTAAATAGGTAGGCACTTTGCTTAATATTCGGAGTAGAAATGAAAACTATATTTAGTGGCTTTTATACAATTTTGAGACAAGTCTCCTTGATTATAATGCAAGACACGCCCATGACTATAACAAACTTTTGTGCAATCCGGTTTAAGACTTGATTTTTATCACAAAGAGTAGGTAGAGGTGGTGATTTTTTGAATTGAAACAGGATACAAAACTTGGGATTTTGTCGTATGCAGACAAGTTACAGTCTACGCTTCTTCCTGATAAAGATCATGTTGCAGACACAAAAAGTTCTATAGTCAATGACGGGACTGGATAAGAAATTACGTAATATTGTTAAAAGTTTTCATAAATGTAACATGTTTGAGTGTTGTAAGTTTTATTCGTGTAGCTTTTAATTGTATTGTTTCCAAAGTTAAACATGATTTGATGAGTTTCAAAACATAATTTCCTTTTAATATTGGCTGTTGTAAGCCAAAAAGTTTGTTACGAATTAGCTACGCTCAGTAATTAAAAAAAAATGCGTCCATAATCGTGATTCTTCCCAACCAAATAGGTAGATATGGAAATGGAATTCGGTTCTCATTCTATTTTTGGTGATAGATGTAGCTTGCGATCGAAACGTTGTTCATGACATTTAGGCAGTTGGGAGTTTATGGATCGTAAATCGAATCGTGGATGTATTGGTGGCGTGACGGCGTCAAATCTCTTTGTTGGTAAGTACGCTCCGCACATGTCCTTGGTCTGTTTGTTGCATGTGACATTGGCAGGTGGGATATTTGAGTGATGCACGCGAATGTGCATCGCGCAAGGTTGGAACATCTGGAATCGATTTGGTATGGTGTTAGCTAACACTATATTGATCATTGTAACGTCTGCTACGTATCCCCGGTGTAGATTTAACAAGTAGTAGGAAAGGAATGGCTCCCCTGTCTAAACTATGGAAAATTGGATAAACATTTAACAGTATAATTCTATCTCATAACGGGTATAGGAAAATATTCTTATCACCTGTTCAGCACTATTGAACTTCAACTGGTCTTAACAGCTAAGATATCGGTTAATATTTTTTTGGTTAATTTACGAAACTAGTCATATATTTTATCACTGTTACACTAATAGGACCAGACGCATTCGTAAAGATATTTCTAGTTGTCTTTATATTTCAAGCTCGAGCATTCTAATATTTTAATTAGATTAAAGTTATTTCGAATAACTAAATATGTGTCCCTATCATAGATAAATGATTATCTGTGGTAAAAAAAATGATTACCAACCTTATAAGCAACCCACAAAAATGCAGTTCACGTATCCAGGTTTGTAGGAAACTAGAAATTTATCTCATTTTGGTAACGGTATGTATAAATGAATCTCAAAAAGTCTGAACTTTTAAGCTCCATGAAGATAGCAATCTGAACTTATTTGAATGCGCCGCCGCGCCGGGCTGCCAACCATGTTCCGACGATGTTATCCGTTCATAACAAAGTCCCGAGGTTCGAAGTACCTAACAAATATCAGCGGCACGGATCACCGATACGATGCCGGCTCCGCATTTCACGACACGCGATACGTCCCCGTACAAATTTTATTAAACATCGAATAACTAAGTTTTCTCATTTAAGTTGGCCGTTGATTTGTAACAACGACCTGTTTATGGACAGTGTTTCTTATTTTAATATGGATAAAATTTAAAATTGATCACAGAGGTTTAGATTGGGTTTAAATCGCGAAACAAAGGCAGATTCAAATTCGCTGACGCATTCATTGCTGTTGTAAATCTCTATTCGGTTTGACGAATTATATAAAATTTGTTATCAATTTAAGATATTTATAATTTTAATATTCTTTATCTATACCTGTAAAAAAATTATCTTTCATTTACTTATTGGTTCCAAACATAGTTCGGTGGTTTCAAAAGTAGTTATTGTTGAATCAGTTTGAAGTTGGTATCTCATACATTTGTTCGAAATTCGGAATACATTATATCGACCCCGTGAAAGGAGATTATTGTCATATTTAATCACCCTACTTACATCCCACTTAATGTTGCCATACATTTATAATAACCAGACCAGACTGAACAAATACGAAACGTATTACAGTGGATCAAGCTGCTAATGGCTAAAGCAAATATTACAGTTTAAGGCACATTCATTGCTCGCCTACGCTTCTCAACAGGTTCGATGTTAGGTGGTGTCCTCGGAGATTTTGTTTAACTTCATTGCAGGTAGTTGCCACATAATAAATAATTTGTACTGTGATGCTAATAAACCAGATTTCAGGATTTTAAGTTACTTAAACTATCCCATGAATAACTTAACCATAAATAAATAAATAAATATGAATAAATGTCAAAATCCAAACCATTTTAGAGTGGTTCAATAGGGTATTTGACAGTATTAAAAATAAAGTGCCAATTGTTAGCATCTGTGTTTAGAATGATTATTGGCAGGGGTTTTTACTATTTTTACAAAAAAAATATTCATAATTTTACTAAAAACCCACAAAAAAGATAATAGTTTTCTTATCTGTTGTCACGTGACCCAAAGCGCTTGGGATTGGCGGAGCCTAAAATGACGTCACACGCAAGTAAACTTCTGGTTAAAGTGACATTACATTGTATCGTTTGACGTTTTAATAATAGCCGTGTGACGTCACACACTAGTAAGACGCCATATTGTCCAGAAAAACGTTTTCGCGGCAACTTGAAAATGGGAGTTTTTGATTTGGTTATTTTTACTGCAATACTCAACAGAATGATGAATATCCACTTTTTACGGACTCCATAAACATTAGTCAATAACGTAAAATCGTTTTTTAAAACTTGTCAAATACCCTATTATGCGATATCAGACAAGCAATAGGTATAAAAAATCGGATGAAACAAGTAAAATCGCAAAGAAAAGTAGTTACAAAGATTTGGATTCTAAATGATGAACAATAGGTAATTATTACATAAATAAGTAGCTGTACCTTTAAATTCCCGGACCTTGAGGCTTATAACCAAGAATCATACACAAATGCCAATACTGAGTTAGCGTGACCTAGTTTTTCTGTCCCTGTTATGACTAAGTGGACTCCCAATCAGCATAACAGTGTGGGTGGCGATGTGCATACTTAATTAATTATTGGCAGACCAGATGTAACTGTCATTGGCGAGAAAGTAGTTCAAAGCCTATATTATAGGTAACTATGTAATGACTGCGAAACTGGATTAATAAGTCGGAGCGGATAACATTGAAATCGATGCAAGAAAACAAAATAAGTTTATCGATAAAGTCTAATTTCTTTTGCCGTGGACTTTAGATTTTTTATTCTTGGAGATATTGTAGCGATCGACTGGGAAAGTGCTTTCGAGTTTAGAGAGGAAATTATGTTAAATGTACCTATAACAATAATTACAAAGTATTGTACACTATTGTTGTCCAAAAAGTCGAAAACTCTTAATTCAAATTGGAAGCAATGCAACTTTTAAAGAAAATTTTACTAGAAAATAAGGTGCGGGTTTGAGTCCCGTCTGCTGCCTGGTCCGCGTGGATTTTTTTTTCGAGTAAAATTTTCGGTACATTTAAACATCTAGCAGTTAAATGCTTAAAACATTAAAATATAACTACCTATAATACAACTTTTTTGAATCGTCCATATTTTTTCCCCTACCACCAGTTATGGTCAGAGTGTCAGAGGCCCCTACCTAAAATCGATAATCGATGTATCTTGAGTTTCGTCATGTCGTGATTTTCTATGGCATTAGAAACATATACGTCAGGGAAAGAATTGACAAGGATAACGATCGCGACAAAGCGAAAGTCAACTTTTAAAATTAAGTATACACTATACCGGCGCTGGATAGGTCACGAAATGAAAGCCCTAACATAGTTTCAGTTTAAGAAATGGCAACGAAATAAATTGGGTTATGGAAATAGACTATTAGCATTAGGCGAACCATACAAAATATAGTTTCTAAACAAGAATATTAGTAAAGAATAATCGCCGGAACGGCAAAATGCTTCTAGCCCAGACCGCAATCTAACACCGATTTTGATACGGTATTTTTTTAGATTTTAATTATAGCAATTAAATAGCAATTAATACTAAATAATTATGTTTTTATTATAATAACTGCTATGTTTAAAAGATAATAATAGGTTTGTTTGATTCTTTGAGCGTTCATCATTCGAGATTTAAGATCTATGTGTTATCAAATATATTTGCTAAACTTCTTAAAAGTTTGAAGCATATTAATTAAATATGAATGTTGAGTGTAGGAAGTGTTAAGTACTTATTATAAGTGCTCATCTTCCGAAGGTCGCACCAGCACTCAAGTGTGTCAGTTCTCGGTAAGTCGGAGGATGTTGTCTGCTTGTTTGTGTGTATTTGAGTTGGACAATAATGAGATTTACTTTGTCATATTCATTTAAGAGTTAGGATCGGAAAGTTTTCGTATTGTGTTAACAAAGTTGATGAGAAACAAATAGTAAAGGATATTTGTATACATAATCGTACAACTTCGACATTCATAAATTCACGATAGTCTGTGCGGAAACAGAATGGGATTTAGATTGGAGGGCGCTGTAGTGCTTTTCTACCGTATTTGTAAGGTTTTACCCTTTTTAGAGATGATTAAATACAAAAAACAGCAAGAAATCACAACAACAAACAAATCCGTATCAATACAAAACTTTGACGTTTGACAGATGGCTGGGTTAAATAAAAATCATAATGTTGGTTCCGTTTTTCGCCACGCCCATTCTCTTTCCGCACAGACTCTACTGTTTAGAAATTTATAAATAACGTTTAGATGGTGAATTAGTATATAATAAACATGGTATGGACATGATGTCGTCCAAATGTCCTAAGCTAAGAGACGTTGCGAGTGTTGCTCAACTTAAACGATAGCTAAAATTCTTGCAATAAAAATTCAATATCTACGCGTTTTACGATTTATCAACAAACGAAGTGTTTAAAGGCACTATTTTGACACCTGTCGATTTGGTACGTGTTTTAGCTGATGGCGACATAAGGCCGGAATGAGTAATGTTAACATAAATGTTTGATCTTTAGGAAAATGTTTGTATATTATTTACATATTCTATATGCGGTCTCCTATTATTATTATTTAATGCAGAATTCGATAGAACTGAGATTTAATTTATTTTTCTTTGAGAGCAATATTTATTTTTACAAGCGCAACCCTAAAAGCGAAAGCTTTACTTACATAATTGATAAAATTTGGTTTCCCAATTGACTTACGAAAGTTGTTCAATCTACATTTCTTCATATTTACGTAATTCTAACATTTGTGAAGTTTGTTTCATTTTATAAACAAATCTAGATTGTAGGTATAGGTAATGGTATTTACCAAATAAATTGCTATCACGTTGCAAAAGCAATAAACATAATGGAAAATAACCGACCGTGTACACACGCGAATTATCAATCTTGGTAAATATCTTTCTTCGTAAGTACCTACGGTCTGCGAACAGCGTAAACTTTTTCTGGACCGCGAACCCATATACAATACAACGTTACCATTTAGTAAGTGTATGGTGTCGATTCTGGTATGATTCTCTAAACCTACAATTAAATTTGACAACAGTGTATCCTTGTCATTCTCTATACAGAATGAACCAATTTTTAAAATAAATTTATTTCGGATCTTTTCGGGCGTAGTAGTCACAAGTACTGATTAGAGATTCTTCATAATTTATATATAGCCTTTAACTTAGCATTGATCTAACTAAACTCTTATTTTGGGAAGAAAATTATAAGTTTATCTGGATGTTGTTTTAAATGAAATTGCCAAGAGAATCCACTCTTACGCTATGTACTTCAGCGTAAGACTGTCCTCATATTTTGAAGCACGTTTTCCGGCGAACAATACCGCGTTTTCTTTGTGCCATGGAGCCTTATCAGTCACGTGTGCTGTAAGTAACGCATGCGCATGAGCACGCGCCTGGCCATTTATCGCATTTCTCGTAAAGTACGTTAGATTTCTTTTTCTAAATATTGATTACGATAATAAATTAAGAAAGTAACGGATCTAAGTAAACTTTTGTTTAAATTGTCCACCTGCCATCTTCAGGTCAGCCTTTGCAATTAATCATAATCATAATCAAAATCATTTATTCAGTTTAGGCTGTTACAAGCACATATGAATGTCTAGAACTCTAGAAGCTACGCCATCGGTTCGTAAATCTACGGCGGGAGACCTTGTACTGAGAAGAACCGGCAAGAAACTCACCAAGGGCTGTTTTTTTCTCCCTGTTTTATCATTTACAGAGTCGTCAAGTTGAAAAATGACTTCAGAGATGATTCATGAAGTCACCTTTCATTGCATAATGTGAAATTATACATTAATTGATCACCTGCATTTTGATTGCTGTGTCACACAGTATTATTAATTGCTAGAGCATAATCCTTTTCTATTAATGGAATAGAGGAAGAAGATGAATAACGAAAAATGAAAGGAAGAGAGAGTGGGGCAATAAATTGTACCTAGGTACATCATTTTTCACAATTTACTATGCATTTGATGCGTAGGATATTTCTGTCATTGAAAATTTGTTGAACGCGCTTCAATTAATAGCATCTTTCACATGATTCACCCAAATTATCAAATTACACATGGATTAGACATAAATAGTAATCAGTTCCCCTGTACCTAGTTGACGGGAGGTTAAAGGATCAATACATCATCTCAAGATAAGGCTAGCGAAGGCCAAGGCGAGCGGCTGGCCATATGTTCCGACCACCAGCACCGGAGGTCAACACACGTGCAGCCGTCGAAAGCGTATTCGATTAAACGTGAACTTTATTACAATTCATTAAGAGTTACAAGAGTTTTACCGACTGCATCTTAAATTGGCACAATTTAATTGCTACGGTATAATTTCACCTCATCAACTTTCAACCTTAAATCGGACAGATATAAGAATCAACGCATGTAATAACTTCGAAGAGTTGAATGCGACACAATTCCTTATAATTTTTTCTCCTTCAATTATTAAAAATATTAAGTCGGTAAGGCGATCAGAAATAAGTAGCGCCGTAAATAAGTGATTTTATTGTAATGCGCGTATTAAATTAAACAGAATAAAAAATGAACTTGGACAATTTAAGACTACATACCACAAAACCGCAACCTTCCTTTTAAATATAATGTTGAGATTACGTGTTGTACATTTATGTAATTATTGAGTTACAACATTTTTTTTACTTACTATAGATAGTATAATAAACCTAGAGGATTATCTACTATATAATTTACGATAAATAGTATTTTTAATAGTCTACAATACTCTTGAACAGTGCCTTCTTTGACCTATTGGAGGCCCTGGGCATATTAGGATAATAGGGCTTTGTATTTGAGCCTAGGGCCCCGCGATCGATCCCCTATCGATCGCGGGGCCCTAGGCACTTGCCCAAAGTGCCCACTGGGAAAGACGGGTCTGCTACTGAAGTCTAAGCAAAGAGGAAAGATATCGACAGACATACAACTCATAATCCTGACTTTTTAATATTTTATATGCGAAAGTAAGTTTGTTTGTTTCTTAGGCTTTCACGCAAAAACTACTAAACGGATTTGGGTGAAATTTGGTATGCATACAGTTTATGACCTTGATTGAGACAGGATAATTTTGATCCTAGAAAAGTGTTAAGTTCCTGTGGAATTTACAAAAAACTAAAGGTAACGCAGAATAAAGATGATTTTGTCTTGTGAGTCATTCTATACCTACTATTTGATTAATAAGATGATCGTGGCAGATCAAATTTACACAGGATTTCTGTACTCGGAATGAATCAATGAAACTTGACCAATTGCCTACATGACATATACCACTGTGACGTCACAGTATGACACAATTTAATTAGTCATAATATAATTATGCTCTTACAATTCATGCAGTAACGGTATCAGACCAATATGGGGGTGTCAAGAAGGCGCATGACATTAAAAAACAGTAAATAAAAAACAGTACGTAGGCGGTCCTCTCTCGCGCCCTCGATAAAACCGATATATTAAACTATATTACTGTTCCAATTGCACACGCGAACAAATCTAATACAATTTACTTCATCATCAGCATCTTAATGTCCCCACTGCTGGGGCACAGGCCTTCCCTATGGATGGAATAGGGAGATTGGGCCATGACCCACCACGCGAGCCCAGTGCGGATTGGCGGGTGCTAACGACTGCAGATGCAACTGGGACCAACGACTTAACGTGCCTTCCGAAGCACGGAGGAACTCGAGATAGAAATTTTTGGTCACCCATCCAATGACCGACCACTGCGAAAGTTGCTTAACTACAACGATCGCAGCCGAATGCGCTAACCACCTGCGCCATCGAGCTCCTCATTTACTTATTCTCCGATTATTATACTGTCAAGGGTGCGATGTTTATGAAGTTATCGGAAAATCGAAAGGTTCTTCCGGAAAAAAACAGATAGCGAAAGATGGTGCGTAACACGATTTGGGTTTATTTTTTCTTTGAAATTGTTCTATTGTTTCTGAAGTACTTTTCGGTTGCTGTACCTACACAATACACAGATGTAGATAAAATATAGACAGCTGTATTTCCCTTCTGGTTATTACTATATTATTATCAAGGGGTGATAGTCCAAATTTTTATTGAATCAAAAGAAATGAAATTTTCATTATCAAAATTTCGCATGAATGATAACACCCATAGATAAATGATTGGTCTCGCTACGAGTGAAGCGAGACCATTCATTCATCTATGATAACACCCTTATGTGTCGATATAACACAATATAAAACAAGTTTTATCTGATCTGAGGATTGGAAAATTTGTTGAAACTACAACCAAATGCATAGTAGGTTCATAACATACACTTTTTTATAATTGCTTTATTAAAAAAATAAGTACTTTTATTGATTTCATTCCGCTCTACGCAATGCCGTCTTTGACTTATTGGAGGCCCTAGGCATATTAGGATAATACGGCCCCCGTTTGGTGATTTAACAGGAAATAGGTACTTTGTATTTGATCTGAAGGGGGCCCTATCGATTGGGGGGCCCTGGGCCCAAAGTGCCCACTGGGAAAGCGGGATCTGGCTCTACGTCGAAATATTACAACTTTCTCTTCTATGTTACAGATTTGCGTTCTGTAATTCCTTACTAACTTTAACTGTATTAGTCATATATTTTACTCACTACCGGTAGTTTTTCAATTTACTAATTACTTTCAAGTTTAATAGGTGCTATGCTATTAAAACAGAAAATTACTATAATTAAGAAACGGACTACTTTTAATTGTTTCAGAGATAAATATATAGCTACAAGTTTATTTTATTTGCTTTAAGTAATAATTGCACAAGTGAAGTAACTCGGTCGATTGACGTATTTAATACAGTGGAGCATCATCTAAATTACCATTTTATTTTAATTATAAAGTTTTATTACCTGACAATTTAAACGGATATTATTGTTGAATCTTATTTTCTTCCGTCTAACTAATCTATCTTCATGATATCTAGGCAGGACATAGAGCACCATAAGGTACAGACAGACCCGTCTTTCTCAGTGGGCACTTTGGGCAAGTGCCCAGGGCCCCGCGATCGATAGGGGGCCCCCTCAGATCAAATACAAAGTCCCTAGTTCCTGTTAAATCACCAAACGGCAGTCATAAGGGCCCCATTATCCTAATATGCCCTAGGGCCTCCAATACGTCAAAGACGGCACTGGGTACAGTCCTCTTTCTATATTCTGTGACACGATTCATACATCTTTTGCTTTATTTCCATTCTTGGTTCTTCCTTCTAGACTTCCGTTTAATTATTATGGTTGACAGCCGCAAGGACGATGGAAGCTTAGTTTGCAAAACCCAAAAAGAGGCAGTTTTTCCTTAAATTTATTTATTTGTGGCTCGTTTCCGATTTGTAGTTTGTGCCTGTGCTGGCTACCGCGAAATGATAAAAACAACTCAATTCTTAATTTAAATATGATTAACTTAACAAAAAAGTTGTTGAATCACAAGACGACCTTTGAAATTAAGTTTATTGTATACCTTCAACAACTTTTTTAATGGTAAGGGGCAACTTATTCGGTGCCGTTGCAGCCAAACAAACGGCAGACATTATTTTTAAACGAATTACGTTGCGTTACGGAATATCTAATCGCCTGTTCTCAAGGGCGGATCCAGCTTTGGCGCCAGGGGGAGGTCATATAGCCAGCTTTGGCGCCAGGGGGGGGTCATATAGTCATGGTATATTAAATATTGAAAGTACTTAAATAAAATCCCCCTGGGTTTGGTCCATCTGTACCCAGCCCAGGCCCCCCCCCCCCCCCTGGATCCGCCCTCCCTTGCCTGTTCTTCCGAGTTGTTTACGTCGCGTTAAAATGTTACGATGGAGCACATCTGTTTTATGCAGATTCCGTTTCATACCATTAACAAGATTTAATTTTGTGTCACAGATTTTTATGCTGATAGCTTTCAACAAATCCGTCTCAGTATGTATTTTTTAGAAAGATAGGAAAGTTATTTTTGGGTAGTGTAAACATTAAAAAGTCTGCTTTTAAGGAACGAAATGAAAAATTTAAGTACTTAACTAAGTCACTACAAAACTTAAAGCGTAAATTAAAATTCCTTAATTGTAGAATACTGTATGCCTGATATTCACCGATATGGTCAAATCCAAATTATAACTATATTTTGTAAAATAAATGCCTGTAGTACTTATATCTATATTTAAGGGTCTCCTTTAACAACACTCAAAACATTTCATTATTAATAAAATAATAACAATAGATGGCCCGGTAACTATGAGCACATACTAACCAAAAGTCATTAGACCAGCCGAAAATCGTTAAAAAATCATTTGTGTGTCTAACAATATAAGCATGAAAAAAGCAAACACGTTGATGTGTCAATGACATAACATTGAATTTTGAATTCACGCAAAGGATAGAAATACTGAGCGTAGTTATATCTATTAAGTAACCTAATACTTTTCATGGATCCAAATAGGAAAATACTCGTGATAAAATAAAACGGAAAATTTGTACTCCAACGTACTCTAGCTCCAATAACAGATTTTAATGAAGTTTAGCACATTCTTATGATAATGTTTAGACTTCATTTTCCAAAATATGAGGTGTGAAAAATTGCACAAATAATACGATTTGCTACAGATGTAGTCAATAACGTAAACGCAGACATGTTGTTAACGATACGTCATGAGCAGAAAACTACTATGAATATTGTATAAATTGAATAAGATAAAGCTATATCGTCATGGCAGTTGACTGAGTACATACATAACTCGCCTAATGGTAAAAGGTCAATATAGTCTTAAAGTTGTTTATAATACCAGTGACTGACAATACTCAATACTACATTACATTTTTTTTGTACTTATTCTATAATGTTACAAAAGGTATTCAACAAGTTTTGCGAAATTCTGTTGAGTTGAGGTCTACTCTGACAAAATGTACTCCCTACCCCTTAAAGATCAAGAAGCTTACTCGCTGCAAGGACACATCATAAAAAATATCGGTGTTTATCGGCATTAATTCAAAATTCAGCATAACCTACCTGTTAGGAACTGGCCGTTAGGCTTAATATACTCTTTTATATGTCTATGATTTTTGTCATAAATTATTCTCTGTTTTATTCTGTTGCTCTACTGTTCCTCTCTACTTATCGGCGCTATATATTTTGTAAGTTTTCCTATAATATACTATAGAGTATTTATCTCCTTACTTTGTCCGTCTGTAATATAACCTTTTCTTAAAAAAGGCACACATGTGTGTAGCATCCCTTAAACAAGCCAAACAGTGGGTACATCAATTCAAATTTGTACACCGTAGATACACACGAGATGAATTCGAAATGAGGTAATCAATTCTCGGATGACCCATGAACGAACGACATTCCTAATTGAATGAACGTATTAGTTTAGAACAGTGGTTCTCAAACTTTTTAAATGACGGAACCCTTTTGGGAAGCAAAATACTTGATGGAACCCTACAATAAAACAATTATTTTTATAAGTGTATTCTATATTAATCAGCATAATAAAAGTACAATGTATCCGTTACTAATTATTATTTACTTCACCACTTGGTAAGGACAATAATAGAAAACATTAAAAAAGAAAAAATCTAACTAGTGGGAGGTATGAAACTGTTTTTTATTTTTCATCAATTGCTTGATATCAGGTTTGATGGAAGAAAGTTGGAGTCTCATATCAGCTTCGGCGTCCAGTCTATTGCGATATTTTGTTTTCGTGGCTGCGTAGGTAGAGAATCCTGTTTCGCACAAATATGTAGTTGGGAACGGGAGAAGAATATCCAGAGCCATTTGGCCAAGCATTGCATATTCATCTTGGATTCTGCACCAAAAATCATTAAGAGGCGTCGTTTTGAACAATGACTCCATACTTGTGTCTGATGACATTTCTAAAAGAGATTCATATATCTCATTTGACATGTTTTCAGGCTTTTCCAAGTTGGGTAAAAAAGGATTATGAATCCAGGAGTTCACTTTAATTTTTGTATTGTGTTCTTCGGGAAAATACTTTTCAAAAGATGCGCGCATCGAACTGAGATATTGGACCAATTCTTCAAACACATTATCTTCAAACATTTCTGAGTCGTTTTCGCTAACAAACTCAGTGAGTAACGTAAAACTTTCTATTTCTTTCTTACCAATGCAAATGATCCAAAAATCTAATTTTCTTTTAAAAGTAGTTATTTTATTATAGGCCTGAAACACTGTTGTCTGTTTACCTTGCAATGATAAATTTAATTCGTTAAGTTTTTGAAAGATATCCGCCATAAAAGACAATCGGAACAACCAAGTTTTATCATACAAACGGTCCTTCAAATTAAAAGAAGTATCTGCTGAAAGAAACATTTGTAACTCGGCTCTAAGTTCAAATAGCCTTGTTAAAGTTTTTCCCCGAGACAGCCATCGCACTTCTGTATGGAGCAGCAGTGTTTTATGTTTGCTGCCATAATCTTCACACAATAATGAGAACAATCGGGATTGTAGTGGTCGTGATTTGATAAAATTAATTATTTTTACCGCTTCATCCATAACTAATTTTAGATTAGACGGCATTTGCTTCATCGCAAGTGCTTGTCTATGCAGAATACAATGACTGGAACTACAATTAGGCGCTTTATTTTTCATTCGTGACACTACTCCTGCTGTTTTACCTGTCATCGCCTTGGCCCCATCTGTACAAATGTCAATGCAATTGTTCCAACTGAGATTATGTTCTTCAAAAAATATATTTATTTTATTAAAAATTTCTTCCCCGGTAGTGTTTGTAAGCAGCGATGAACACATAAGCATGTCTTCTTCAAAAGAACTTTTATATGGATATCTCACAATAACCAGCAGGATAGCCAAACCAGCGACATCAGTCGACTCGTCCATTTGCAAAGCGAATCGTGTATTTTGTAGACGTGTAACTAGTTCTTGTTTGACGTAGCTTGCCAGATCATGGATTCGTCGTGAAACAGTATCGTTTGATAGCGGAACAGTAGAAAGATGCTTTGCAGATTTTTCATCAAGCATACATTTTGTTATGTCTAATACACATGGTTTTATTAATTTCTCAGCGATAGTGTGCGCTTCACCTGCTTGTGCAATGCGATAGCTAACTAAGTATGATGCCTCCGTGGCCTTTTCGTTGGTAGTTTGTGTTACATGCATCATATTTTTTTGACTTTCTAATAACTGATCTTTTTTGCGAACAAAAAATTCTTTATTCTTGTCTTTAGTCTCGGGGTGTACGGTTTCTAAATGTCGACGCAATTTGGCAGGTGCCATGGAACTATTAGGAAGCAGTTTACTACAGAGCATGCAGAGAGGTGAGCCGTTGGAATCAACAAATCCGAAACTGATATAAGATTCATCATACTTCCTTTTTTTCGTCTTTGAAACCGTCGAGCTTGACGTCGTGGCACTCGTGGCATCATCTTCTGGATCGGTGATTGCTAAATTCTCCGCGCGCATTGCTTTTGAACATTCAGCGTCATTAGAAGATGTTGTTGGAACACGTTTAACACCTTTAAGCCAACGTTCCATTCTTCTTTATTTATAATGTTACAAGTCAGGATAGTGGGGTTTAAATAATGCACAATCGTTACTGCGTATAAGAGACTAAATTTAGAACCTACAGGGAAGAAATGTATAAAACTGAGACAACAGAATACAGCAGGCAGTAAAACAATGAACACCAGTTTCTCGCTAGCGAGCTTGTAAGTAGGTAGTAACTTATCGCTCCGAACGCTAATCATCAACTGACGACGCCAACGCGCGATCGCCGCTTTTATACTTAGTCCTAGACTCGATCTCAAATATTCTCGAAAATACTCGAGTCGGCACCTTTGATAAACAAAAAGCAAAAATAAAAACAGAAATTTAAAAATAGCGTTGTAAACAATATCGACTTTATCCTTTGAAGTTAGAGACGAAAGTCGCTAGTTGACAACTATAGCGTCTAATTCAGAGGCGGCTTTTATCAAAGAGACTGAGCGCTTACAAGTATACCTACCCGCTCGTTTTAAGTTTGCCGCTGGCGATAGGTATGAGTGTATGACGTTCGAAATTTTTTATTTAATTGTAACAATAAAAATTGTGTACGTTAGATATTTGGGTAAAACTATGACACATTATAAGTTTTGTTGTCACGTGGGGGAGGGTACGCGCATTCCACAGACCGGCAAACTTAGAGCGAACGCGTTGTACAAGTATAAAATTGTTGAGACCAAACTTATGAGATATTGTACCAGCTAATGTAACACAAGCTTATACAAATACAAATAAATAAATAAATAACATTCATAGCGTTTTGTCTCCGCGCGGCCGCGGAGTCCGCACAGCCGCGGAGCGACCAGAGAGAGGTGTTTTGATTTTTTTATTTCTAAATTCTTGCGGAACCCCGACAGAGGTATCACGGAACCCTAGGGTTCCGCGGAACACACTTAGAGTATAGCTGGTTTAGAACATTCATTGTTCGTCGTTCCATTAAGCTTTTGAACGAATTCAAGCGGCTCTTTGTACAAGTTTTTCTAATTTGAATGTGCACCTCAATTCGTGCTCGCACTTGCATACTAATTTGATTACATATTTTATTCAGTTGAATAAGTGTCCTTGATAAAAAAAATACTGGACGACATCACTAGCATTGCTAACATCCCCAAATAAGTAACTAGAGCTTTTGTGTCATTGAAATTAGTTACTAAACGGCGCAGGTATCACACGAGGCTAAATTACTTACACGAAAACGATAATGTTTCTAAATCCGATTCTTTAATTATCTTTTTCTTCTTGAAATACACGAAGGGTTGAGGTCCGTTTTGCGTGTTATGATTCATATCGAATGAAGTCCGATATTAAAGAAGTTAAAATTATTTAGAATGAACATGAAGCATGATTGTTTACATCATCATTGTTGCAGTTGAAAGTAAAGTCACTATTATACAAAAAATACTTTTGCAAAGACAATTAATGCAACTAGGTAGGTAATAAGATTATAAAAGATTAATTGGTTAACAAAAGCTGAAACTTAACACCTGAACGTGAACACTGAACTGAAACACTGATTCAAGAGTTACGCTTAACTTTGTTTTTCTAAACAAAACTTATGAAAGTTGAGATGCAATTCTTTCTAAGTAATGTAAAGACTTAATTTTTGTGGAAGCTAATGCGTTGGAACTTGCTACTGTTTATTTCCTATGAAAATTTCAACAATCCTATCCTGTATACGAAGACCTACACCGCATTTCTCATTATATTCATTAATAATATATACAATTAACTTTATTACCTTAATGCGACTCTCGTTTACTCTGCCGCCGCTCTTCGTACTTGAGTGACGTTCAATATCCGGACGCAAGTGTTTTATTACCCTTCTTGTTTTGATGTTATTGTTATTAGTATTTGGTATATTACTATCATATATTTGGGTTACATATGTGTAGGTACTAAATAACTAATATAAGCACTGAAGCAATCACTATTTATATAGATACGTTCATAACTATTATTCTTTTCTAATAACAGGTGATAGCAATACCTATGCACTTATGTTTTGCTCATTAAATGCTTTGATACCTTGCAATAGTTATATTACTATAAATATAGGGATTATGAATCTAGTTTGTTTAAAAACCGTAAATACTAATCATATCATTTGTTTTCATGATACTTTAACCTCTTCCAAGATTAATGTCTTTTATTAGCCACTTAAAAATATTATGTTGTCAACAAGTGTTCACTTATGTAATCTATTTATCGTGTTTAAACTAATATTGACCTGCGATTGTTTTCCTTGGGTCTCCGATAAGGCACTCGTCCCGTAAAGCACAACAGAACTTCTTGTTCTCCCTTTCGGCGGTTGCATTCGGCAGGAACATGGACAGTATGGCGACATCCTCATTATTTTCTCTCGCTCGCCTTATCCTATCCTGTCCCACCGTTTTCGTGGTCAAGTGTAAACGGGACTTGAAGTCGTCACTTAAAACGTCCGCGGACATGTTGGTATTAAAAAAAAAAGTGAACTGTCAAAATTTTAAAAATGGAAGTGCGAAAGCGCGGCAAGTTTTGACGTTTGTTATTGGCGCGCTCGCGTTCGTGTGCAGGCTTCGCGGCTCGCTGCGGCACTGAGCCGACATGATGGCACAACCTGATCCGCGCTGGAGGGAGGATCGTGTGTAGGCACACACAACGTAGGTTGAAGATTGAACTTAATTGATCGCCTAAGATAACGAATAGTTCAAATCCTGCTTACAGATAGATCTTGTTGAAGTCAATTAATGTCAAACGAGTGCACCATTCATTGATGGATTGATGTCATTCGCAATTAGAATTCGTTTTGTTCGACATTTAAGGCTCTTACAATTTATTGATGTAAGTAACACCCCATTCTTCATCATCGGCCTGCCTATTAAACGGTCTCGACTGCTCGGGCAGACTCTATCTTACTTAAACGTAATATGTATATTTCATTAAGCATTACAAGCATTATGGGTCAGCTTATAGTTAACGGCTACCATAGATTTAGACACTTGCGATTACAAGATTCGCGGTTTCCTATCTTGACCTTATTTCCCCCTTGGAGCCCTGAAAACCTAACTCACCCATGGAAAAATAACAACACCAAAAGGCTAAGAATAGATAAAGGATAAAGCAAGAATAATCCACGGTGGTCTTCTTATAGATGGAGACCACAGAGGAGCGCTTAAATTTGAGCAGCAAATCTGCTTTGCCATTCTTCTTTATTTTAGAGAACAAATTCAATTTAACTTTGTTACAAGGTGTAAGTCAAGAAGATTATAATGAAAGATTATCCTACTAAATTACAAATGTGAAAGTTTATATGTTTGTTACTCAATCAAGCAAAAAGTACTCAATGGATTTAGATGAAATTTGGTACATGTATAGTTCATGACCTGGACTGAGACATAGGATACTTTTTATCTCGAAGAAATATATAATACTGTACCTACCTCTAATTACTGACACCTACTTCGAGAATAGCCCATAAAATGAGATACGGTCACTCTCTCTCACTTTTTATAGCGGATAAAGGACAGGTTTCCGTGGGATTGCGAAAATACTTTAACGCGGACTCGATTTTATAATATAGTGTCTAAAGTAGTATAAACATGGTGGAACCCTTTGGTCGCGAGTCCGATTAAAGCTTGCTAAAAAAGATTTGGGTGTACATTACACATCATTCGAGTGCATTCCAATTGCATTACGAGTTAGCCTGCATATTACACGCTACTAGCAAAGTTATCCATACAAAAAAATACTCATGTCTAAAAACAGATTTGTCAATGTACTACTTTGTATACAGTAGGGTTTGTGAAGGGACCGTGTGTGCAATAACATCTCCGTGATTGAAGCGGCACGATGGCGATGGCTCCCCAGCGGAAATTGTCAACACACGGAAATTTGTATTAGATCAAATTTCGTTCCTATGCCAATAACGCAATTCAATACACCTACTACGATTTTTATCAAAATTCCATATCTTTTATTACTTATTTTTTTTGCAAATTTTATATTTTTTTTATAGCGAGGTAGGCAAATGACTCTACCCCACCTGATGTTAAGTGGTGATAAAATCCAAACGCGAAGATAGCTGGTACAGCAGTTATATAAACGCCACACCAACCATCCTCACCTTGCCGGCCTGGAAATATGCTTTATCACGCCTCTCTTAAAGGACCCCAGATTATAGGAAGGAGGGAAAACGTGCGCGGGTAAAGAATTCCACTTACGAAAAGTACGACAGAGAAATGAGACTGTATTAGCATAGACGAGCTTTTTTCTGTTTTTCATATTTCTAAGTACAAAAGTATTATATTTGTCTTTTATTTCGTTTCCTTCTTTGGGGCATCATCATCATTAACTTCAAAGCCTGAATATAACAATTTCACATTTGTTTGGTTGAGGACACAGAACACAGAAAGAGAAAAGGTGCTCATAGAACGTCTGTACGTGAACCGATGTCGTCGGCTCGCCCCCACTACACTTCCACCTAATAGATATAAGCCAATCCAACGACGCGACGTCATACCATCGACCCAATCAGCACTCACACCCGAAAGCAACGATGCAATCAGGACCAAGTTTTGGTCAAGTTATGACTATTTGCTCACATATAACTGTGGCGTGCCTGCTACGCCCACAAGGCCCTTCTAACCTCCGGAAACAATAGTGACAGGTCAGCTATCAATAAATCTGAAAACAGTTCTATGAAAGTCTCTGTTTAGAATTTTAGATATTTGACGGCCTGTCTTTATCTTTCTAGAATTATGTAAAAGCTCATATGATATTTTAATCGATTTATAAGTTAAATGTTTTATCTAATCAAACTTCGTTAATTTTGCTCGTTAAGTACACAAAACAAAAGGAGAATGTACTAAGTACCAAACTAAAGTAAAAATCTTTGTAGATATTTCGAAGCAAACACTGGATTGAAGCTTCAGTCTCAGATATTCTGTGTTTCGGTGTTCAACGTACAAGCTATTTCAATTAAACTTTCGTCGGGCCAATTTGTTACATCTCGAATTTCTACAACACAAAGGGAACAATGTCTTAGAATTTAACAGGTCGTGTAATGTGTGTTTGTCGAAATTAATGTCTCCAGTGTTCTCGAGATGCGATGCGAGCGTGAGACAAATTCGTAGCTTTAATACAACAACTGTGTTGTTACCTACCTATTTTACAGCTTATCTTAATTATGGGTCTATGTTGTCTGCCAATAAATGATATTATTATTATTATTAATTGAAATCTATGTGGCATTGAAGGCCACATAGACAGTATTAGACTCTTTTTTTATAAGTTCTTTATTTAAAAAAAATATTTAATAGGGAATTTTCAAAATAAAAAGAGGTCTCATAACAGAAGATTTTTTTTAATTACTTGGTTAAACCTCATACCCATTTTACGAAAAAGTTTAAACTAGTTACGCCATGTTTGTTCACCAATCCCATTCAATTAACAGAGACAAAACATGAAGTAATTAATAGAAGCTTATTCCGAAATCCTAGTTCCATTGGCTGCATTTAAATGGAGGTGTGAGAGACAGAGCCCATATTTTAAGTTCGTAATTCAAATTAAGGTTTACTCGTGTTTAACTTAACACATCATTCTATCTTTGTCAATTTTATTAAGTCAAATTAAATAGAGATAAGACTCTTCCTATCCTAAAAGCTTATCATTTTCAAGCAGAGGCTTGAACTCTTTGTTGCAAGTTTGCCTGACAGATTTGTACATAATTTTGAAATGAAATCACGTTTTAAGAACATTGAGAAAGCGAAGTTTTAAAAAGATAAAAGTGTGCGTTAGCTACATGGTAATTATGTAAGTTAAAGCAACTCGTCTAAGTATTGGAGCACATCGCCGGCATGCACTTAGTAGCTTCAGACATTCCAGGGTATCGCGTGACAACTAGCTTGCTTGCACTTCTACATTAAGTCAATTTGTGTCAACAAACTTATAAGTTCATTGACTTAAGGTCTACGAAAGAAAACTTACATTTTTGAAAAGAAATTCATGTTTAGTTATCGTTTAGCGTTGTACAAATTTGTATGTGTAATACGAAGAAATGAACTGAATAAAAACATTTTCAATATACTTATAATAAAATTATCATATTAAAATCATTACAGTATTAAAATATTCAGTTAACTAAACTACATAATAATAGATAATAGAAGACATATTGGGGACATAGATACCTCTTTTCTTGTGGGTTACAAGACGGGGTATTTATAAAAACCGACAAAATGTCGAGATGGTGAACTCAACCAATCATTTATAATATTCAGTTGCGATATCGGTAAAGTTTTGGAAGAAACGGGTGAACATTTTATCACTCACTAGCGGCCGCCCGCGACTTCGTCCGCGTTAACTAGTTTTTTGAGAATCCCACAGGAACTTACATTTTCCAGGATTAATAGTATCCTTTGCCTCAAAGAACTTTCATTTTCCAGATCATAAACTATACCTATTCGTAGCAAATTTCATCAGAAACCGTTCAGAAGTTTTTTCGTGATTGAGTAACAAACAAACAAACTTTCACATTTATAATCATTAGTACCACAACATTCATACAAGTACATATTATTGGAATGAACACACAGTTCAATAATGTGTGTTTGTGTATGGTTCATCATTAAAAAAACAATCGGCTGTTTTAAAATTAAACCTACCTTGAAAATCGACCTCACCTATTATGTTTTATTTGGTTGTAAAAAGACATGTAAAATAGCAAAATGGTAACAAAAATAACGTTATGATACATTATGTCATAAACATAATAATATAAAATCAAAATCTTATGAATATTTATTCGACGCCATATATCACGCGAATAGGACGATTAAATCTTCGGAAGAACATTTGCAATGAATATTAAATAGGCGAATACGTTTGCTATACATATATACTTATGTAGTTGCCAAGTTGTGTTATTGTATATGTACAGAGTGAATAGTTCTTACTAAATTAGTCACTTAGCGTTTATAAATATTTTATATAAGTACTTGAATAAGATTCAAATGATTACCCATATTAGACATTAGCCGAAACTAAATTGACCTTTTTAATTTTTAGATGTAAAGCGTGAGCTTTTAATACTTCATAATTATTTTATTAAAACAAACAAATATTAATAAATACGCTACAAGTTATATTAATTTTATTAGATAATAATTATTTGTAACTGGTTTTTGTAGTGTAAATAAATTTATTTTAAAATTAAACATGTTTGATGTGAAAATATCTTTGTATCTAGGATATCATAAAAGTATACATATTTTTTACTGTAAATATGATTTACATTTTAAAGTGTTACATATAACTGTCCTATTCTTTGCTGAAATCAATACAAGGTCAGTAAACCACTAGTCATATTTATTTATATATATACATACATATATTTAAACAAGAGACCACTAGGCATTATAGTTATTGATGGCGACATTATTCTATCAATACAATATTGTACCTTCTGCCCACGTGGTGAATCATAGATAACTTTGGTCATCGCAAAAAATAGACAATTTGTCCGGTACCGTACTTTAGTCTAACTGTATAATTAATTAAGGCTCTTCGTAAGTATGATTAAACTTGTCTTGACACCTTATATTATAAGCAACATTCATGTTTAAAAACCGCAGTGGCTAATGCCATGATGTTTATGCTTAAATGCCTTTTCAGTATGTTGTCTTTGCAATATTTACACATATACATGTTTTATGATTTAGTCAAATTAAATTTATTGACATTATAAAAACCAGTTTAGAAATAATTATTATCTAATATAATTAATATACTTTCATTTGGTTTATTAAGTTTAAATAGTATGTAGCTGTGTAATACTTTGCCACTTTTGCAGAATAATGAAATAAAAACGCATCTAAGCAAATGATATATTTTATTAGATGAAATCGACTTCATTAGGTTTTGTCCTTCAGCATCAAACATTTTCGGTGAAATTATATTTAATGACAACTTAATAATACTAAAACTTTGACTGAGATATTTTATGTAAAAAAATAATACGGAACTCTAATCTTAGAAAATTAAAACCTATATTGGAATTGTAACAGCAAGCCATAGTTTTTTTTATATGTTTTGTTACTTTTGCCATAAAGAAGTGTCTTTAGCAATAAATACAGTACTTATTTACATAATGAGTCATTGGGTAAGTTTGTGACTTCCGTGAGGACCAGGTGCCATCATCAACACGATCGTGTGGGAGTCATTGAAGTTTGAACATCGATTTGCGACGAAACCAGTGAATTGTCAATCTGTGTGGTACGTCGTTTTTACGAGGCAAATTCATGTATCATACGAATTTATAGAGAAAAAAAATCAGTCAAGCGTTTACTACGACTGTTTCTGCTAAAAAGACATGATCTTTAAAAAAGCGTGATTTTTAACAGCAGAAAGAAGAAATATCTTTACTTACAAGAAGGCTTATTAAAAAACAAAAACATATGTTTGGAGTGTTATTAACTTTTCCAGTAAATATTTATAAAAAACAAAACTGGTTACGTACCACACACATTATAGGGATTGTTTACTTTGAATAATAAAGTAGTTTCGACACGGTTGTCGATAAACCAATTGAAGATAATGACTTGGCCCCGTCTTTCCCGCGAATAAATGCCGGCAGTAAATAACTACGTGACTAATTATGCGCCATTACCTTTACCGTGCTGTGTTCCGAAATTTATTACAGCAAAGAGAGTAAATTGCACATTGTACATTAACACAGCAACTTCTTAAATTGATTTATTATCTGTTACATAAATTTATCAAAACTTATTTGATGAATTACTCCGATTTAGTCAATCAAAAAAAGTAAAACGATGTTTTCTTAAATTTTAGTATCGTTAAATTTAAACTAGAGTTTTTCTGGTGACAGACACATCTGATAATGAAACTGTTTTCAACAAGACGCAAGTGTGGAATTACAAATATGCAACAGTACCTATGTCGCTCTAATAGTCTTTATATTACCAAAATAGTTAGCCTCCTGTACAAATTAGGTTTTATAATTTATACTGTTTATTGATGTTTACCATCCAAAAGGAATCAAAATCACCTAGATAGCGGTCTATAAAAACCTAACAGCCAAAATTTTACTTGTAGGTAGATGTTTATTGCGTAAATAAAAGTCCACATCGCGATGTTTTCCGAACGATTGACGAGTGTCCTCCAATCCATTTTTAATCAGAAGCCATGTAGATCGCTCCCTATATGGTGTAATTGACAGTCCTCGCCCGCCAAATCAAGTGTATATTATTACAATAAATCATCGGGGACTGTAAATAGATTGGATATTCAAGCAACCCCTAGGTTTCTACAACTAGAACAAACGAATTCTTTCGTTCTATAGATAGGAATGATAATTTTTATATGTTTTGTTACTTTCTTCCTACTACTTATCTCTCTCGAACAAGACACATATTGCAAGTATTGGCCGAGTGCGGCCACGGAGGTCGTCAAATTTTTAGTACAAACCACTGTTTGTACACCGGGTTTCATGGTGTCGCCGCTCGAGAGGTCCTCGGGTTCGAATCCCGGTGGGGGCACATGTTTGTGTGATGAATACGAGCATTTGTACTCCAGAAATGGATCTTTATTGAGAAATGATTTTTATATAAATATGCTTAAATATGTACAATTGTTACAGTATATGTATTCTATCCGTTACCCTAGTATCCCATAACACAAGCCTTATAGTGCTTAATTTGGGACTAGGCTAATTGGTGTGAGTGTTGGAAATATTTATCTTTATATTATTATACTAATGGAGTACCTAAAAATATTATTTGATGAAGATGATAAAAACACCTCAAATTTAATTCACTGTCTCAAGGTAATTCTGACAGTGATTAAGAATTGAGGTTATATTACCGTCACATTTTTTTCTTTATTTAATATTTATAAATAGATATCATAAATTTCAAAATATCTTTCATTAAGGAAAAGTTAAATAAGTACTAAATCAGGCTCAACTTTATGTTGATATAATTTAATAGCGTCATTTGCATAAATAATCGGAATTAGTTAAGGAAATCAAAAATTTTATACCTATCTCAGACAGAAACACTTAGGTCATCTTGTTTTTATACTATCTAGAATTCGTTTGCATGCAGTTGCCCATGTAGAGTCACGATTTATAATTCAAAAATCAGGTGGTAACAGAATCGTAGAGGTTATGGCAATGACAGGCATAATCAAGATACTGTGCGGCGAAGTGATAAAGTAATGAAAAAAATGGGACTTGAATGATGTAAACTTCAACGGGAAAATGGTTAAGTTTATATTAAAAAGACTTTTTCCCCATTCGCAATATGAAAAATTTACTAATGTTGGACAATGACTGGCCTTTTTTATAAGCCAATGACGTAGGAAACGCTTTATTATTTATAAAATAGTTATTATTAACTTTCAATTTACTAATTATATAATTAATTAGCCATTATCTTATACCAACGTACTATAAATACCTATTAGCTACTTTTTATAACTCGCTGATTACAAAAATAAAAGAACAAGCGTAGAACAAAATACAATTATATTTTTACTAGCAAACCAGTGAACCAAATGTTCACAAAAAAAAAAATGTATTTAATTAATTGAGAACTTCGGAGATTTTGTGTGGTTTCGTTTGAAATAGAAATCACGTGATTTCTCGAAAACCGGAAGTGCTACGTTACTCACATCCGGTTTGTAGTCTTATCAGACTATTCTCAACTTATAACTTAAACATTCTCTTTATCTATCTCTTACGGTTTGGCCGCTGAAACAGCACCACGGACGGACGGACGGACTTGTCTAATAGATAAGAGATATTTTCGTGGTCACTAACATTATAGCTATTAACGGGATTGTTACCATGTACCTTGTTTATTTATGAGATTTGTATTTTTTTTTTTTTTTTATGATGAAATATCGGAGACTTATAAAAAACAAGGTACATACTAACAATCCCATTAATAGCTATAAAATTATATTTTTTTTGTAAACACAAAGTGGATATAGTTCTGAATTTTTTTTTCCTATTTTCGAAAAAGTTTTATTGAAAGTTTATCTACGAATGAAGTTAATGTTATCGATCTCAAGATTTTGATAATTATGTTACCGACTTCAAAAAAACTAAATTTCTGAGTAATATAAATTTGACTTTTATAAGTTTTTTTATTTATTTATAGCGTATTGAATTCCTCGCGCTATCCCTTCTGTGGAATTGCCGGAGCCTTCTGAAGCAAGTCACCTTAGTGGCCATATGCAGTGAGGACAACCAAATATGGTAGCATCTTGTTCCGGTGCCAGTGGCAGCCACCTCACCTTACATATACGGGAAACGAGGAAATGCCTATATTTTGGCTTTCTTCGATGAATTCATTGGCTAAAGGTTCACCGAGAAAAAAACAAAAATCCACTTTTTATTGAGAAGAGGAAGTAATTATTACTTTATTCGTTTCGTAATTAAGGCAAAGACTTTTTGTTTGGACATTTTTGTGAGTGAATAATAACAGGAACATCATTTGCCATTTTAATATCTTGTATCATGCAAAACCATGGTAAAACGCGATTCTAATATTAACGCTAATTGTATTTGTTTAGTATGAAAATATGTTTTCCTCAACTCGCGTACTTACAGTGCCAGTTTATTTCAAAATACCTAAATATTGACCTGAAACGATTCCCTAGAATTTTCACAGTGAGTAAATGGAAGTTCCATGTGAGCATCAATCAATCCATCTAAGTAGATGAAATGTCATCAAAGGTAAATTTTAAAAACTTATATATGAAACCTATTTCAGATTCCTCCTACAAATTATGCTATTTAATGCACTTTACGTAATGAAAATTCCATTGAGCCAACTTTATGTGTCACCAGAATGATACCTAACTGTTAGAGGCACTATTTGACACACTATTTATACATATAGCATTGATAACGAGAAAAGCTCATTTTCTATGAGAACTATTATGGGTACGCCAATAGGGTAGTTAATATCATTGGTACTTTAAGAGTATTGATTATGAGATTTTGTAAAGCCAGGGCACTATTTGCGAACTATTTTTGTGTGTCAATTTCGTTGCTTAAATATATGCCGTTCTTGGGGACGGCCATGGGTAAGCTAGCTTGACGTCATGCTAGCGTACATAATAAAAATGGCCTTTATTTCTTAAATTAAAGAGGCACTATTTTTTTTTATTTTTACACTAATTTGGCACTATTTACGCAGTATTTAATGGCATAACGAAAAACCGTATATTGATCGTGTGTACGCTAGCATTACGTACACCATTTATGCTGATCAAAAAAGTTAGGTACTCACCAGCGCGGAACACTTCGCCGCAGCCATCGCAGCGGCTCGCGAACTGAGCGTCGTAGCAGTTGCCGCAGTAGATCTTGTCCAGCTTGGAGCCGAACTGCTTGTCCACCAGCGACACGCGGCACTTGGCGCACAGGAAGCACGCCTCGTGCCAGTGCTTATCTTTGTACGACAGATCCTGGGTAAAGGAAAACATCAACATTTTAACATCATCGACATCAGCCTATTAATGTTGGGTCCAGTGTTGCCAACTCTACGTCTTTTTACGTAGATCTACGTATTTTAGGCCTTTTCTGGAAACCTACTAACTTCAGTCCCAGAATCTACGTATTTTCTTATTTTTTTTTTCAAATTTGTAAAATAACTTAATTCACTAGAATAAAGAAGAATATTTTCCGTTACTTTACTTAAAAACTATACAAATGTTTATTTCTTATAAAGATGTATCTAAACACTCTTGTATCTTGTAGAAAAGGTTCCCGTTATTGGTTTTGTTGACTAAATTAATGCTGGACGCAGGATTTGTGAAAGCAGAAACGACAAAACTCTTTGACTTAGTAGGTACATTCATAACCTTAAAAATTGTATTTTTAAACTTTTACTACTATCTATGAGTACCTACTCACATGGAATTGATCTTTGCAAAAAGAAAAGACTTTCAGTCGATAAAGTTACAGGATTTAGCAAGTTTTAAGCATATGTTCATGTGTAAGTATGTTTTTTCTCTTGGCAATTTAAACCACAACTTTTCTAGAGTCTTTTACCAAGTGTATCATGATAACTACATAGTAGTATAATTTAAAATAAAAATACAATTAAAATATTAACTTAGCTGTTTATTTCCTACGTGCTTGCGAGTGTTTGTTTACAAATGTTTTGACGTCATAGCATAGATAAGTCTAAAGAGACTAAAGAGCGTTTTTGTATGTCTTCTAGGTAAAAAAAAATGTTTTTTCGTTCTGATAGAACAATTATTAACAATTTAAAACATAATTCCAAAAAGTGTCAACTAGCCCATTTAACAACAGTTTATCCTTGTCATTCTCTTTACAGAGAGAAGAGACTGATGTGAAATTAAGTTTTAAATTTAGAGAACCATCCAGAATCGGCACCCACCAGTGTCTGTGTCTGATGGCAAATGTTTACCACAGCATGGTAAATGCTTCCAAATTTACAATGCAGCAACTTCTCCAAGAACTCTTTGTTCTATCTCCCGTTCTTAAACAAATTTTATAACAAAATACTCGTTTTATTCGATTTCAAATAACTTCTTCATTTCACTCAGAAAAAAGTACGTAGATCTACTTACTTTTCATATGCAAAATATACCAATTCTACGTAATTTTCTCATCGGGCCTACGTCTTTTTCAAAATCCGAGTTGGCAACACTGGTTGGGTCACAGGCTTTCCTATGGATGGGATAGCGAGATTAGGCCATGACCCACCACGTGGGCTTCATGCTAACGACTGTAGACCAGGACCAACAGCTTAACTTGCCTTCCGGAGGGAAGAGCTCGATATAATAAAATTTGCTAACCACATGAGCCTCTTCTATTTTAACACCATTTAAAACTTTTGCTCGGCTTTTGGGAGTGTTCAGCATTATAATAAACAGAGATTTATCGATAACTAACCATTAAACTCATTTGTTTTTAAAATCAAAAGATTAAATCAGTGTCTTTAGGCAGATTTACATTGATACAGAAGCTGGATCACGTTATATGTGCCCGATAAAGGCGCTGGTTTTATTTATTTATATAATTGCACATGTACATGTATGGGATCTAAAACAATTATTTTAGCTTGGTACATGACTCTGCCAGGATGTTGCAACTATAATATCTATATCTAGACAGCTATTAAACTAAAAAAAACAAGTTAGTGAGCTTTCCATGACGGTTTCACTTCATAAAATCATATACTGAACAGTATGCTTTTTTGATAAGATGTTGTTTGAGTTTCATTTTAAATGTATTAATGTTGCTTTGTCTTTTAATTTCTATCGGAGTTTTATTATATATCAGTATTGAATGGTATAGAGAACTTTTTTAAACATTTCTAGTTTTGGCACTGCTAATACAAAATTATATATTTATATCGCGGATTACTTGTCTGGCTGAACTGGCACTAAGTGTTTACACGGTTGAAAGGCTGGAATATCAGCGATTTTGACGCCAGCTACGGTACTGGATAAATTGACATTCAAATCTGAGGTCTGTGGCGTGTTGTGATGGTCGCGCTACAGAGATCGTTTACAAGCTTAAAAGGATGCAAAAATTGTTGAGCTGCTCTAAAATCTTTCTTTAGTTTACAAACAACCCGCTCTAAGATTATCAAGAAAATGTTTTTGGTAACTGCAACATTAGGCACAGGATTCAAAATCATTTCGTTGCTACACAAATCCTAGTAGTTCCACGAAAAGCTTGTGGAACTTTGTACAACATGTACGTTTTGACAGAAATAATAACTGCAAACGTTGATTTGCATCCTTCAGACGTTATTTATTACGGATCAATCAAACAATAAGTTATCTAATGAAGACATCAAGTACCAAATTTGGGCAAATCGATTCGATCCACCAATAAATCAGTAGGACTCGCAACGAACACAAACAACTTAGATTTTCCATTAGCACGACAAATGTCGCGTGGGTTGTAATTATTGTTGGAATGAATACGATGCGCAGGCGCAAGAAGGTTCGAACTTACGTATATTTTTGTACATACATAGGTCCGTTTTCAAGGATAGAACAACTAAATAGGTAATGCATGTTGTTGAACATTCTGTGTTCGATGGGTGAAACACAAATAACTTCGTTTGAAGCGATTACAGAAAATCATGTTTTTTAAGACTGGGTTTATCAAATTATTTAAAAACTAATTGTTTACTTTTTATTTTGGACATGTGTAAAAATTCAAGGTTCTTATAAAGACAAGAGAAAAAAATTTAAGAATATGCTGAGTGCAAGAAACTTAACGCGCCTGTAATGTGTAAGTTCTTTCAATACATTTCATACACTTTATCTTCGATTTAATGGTGAATTAAAAGTACCAATCCTGAACTTCTAACCGATTTTTTTTTCTGTTTTTTTTTTCAAAATTAGAAATCATTTGAGTGCCTCTTTGAAAAATGTCGTTAGTCTTATTATTTTATGCTAAAAGTGAGCCAAGGCGAAAGGCGTGGATGGGTTTTTATTGTTATATTCCTTCGCGTATTAGACTTCAATCCCCTTATCAATAAACGAAGAAAGGTGAGCTTGGACTACTGACGCAGTGTTTTGTCTACGTTTTTCGACTTGTGTCATTTGAGTGATGTGAATGTGAACAAAACACTGCGGAGCTTCCATTTTGCTTTCGTCTTTTTCATTGTTTTTATTAACAATATTTAGACTTTTATCAATATTTGTAAATAGTTTTTTACGGGTTAATGCACGAAACTTTATTTATTTATTGACGTTTCGTAGCCTTTACAGGCTACGTCGTCAGAATCAAATTTTATTTGAAAATGAAACGTGCGTGAAAACCTAAGAAACAAATATAATATTTGTAAATGTCCATCGTAGGTAGGTATATAAATATTTATACCAAGGGAATCGTTGTAAATGTACTTATGGTTACCGTTTTGTATCAAGTATTTCGTATAGATAGATATTAAAGATATTCTATATTAAAGATATCGTGTTTCTGCTTCACTGCTCTTTTTCCACTTGAATGATGTACAATGATTTCTTGTGATTAATATTATACTTATTGCCTCTTACATATATTATACATGTACTTCCATTTTGCTATTATGGGGACTTTTTTGGTAAATGACGATAGTTTTACTAAATACATTTATAAAAAGATCTATAGAATTTTGACTATATGTTCGAATGCATAGCAAGTATGACTAGGAAAATTTTTATTCATATTAACTCCATCAGCTTATAATAGCAAGACTTCTGACATGGACAGTACGATACTTTACAGTAGTATGAAAATGTTATTAAGTAATTACTTACGCTCATCTACGTCATGCCTAGAACCTACCTTTATATCTCAATCTATTAGACACCGCTATGTAAACACGTGGGATCGACATCATTAATCTTAATGTCATTATTATAAACCATTTTCGCTGATTTTGAATAACCTGTGCCTACATCAACTATGTCATCGTCTATTTTCAAGCGTGATTCAACGCAAATAAGTAGCTTACAATTATACACAACAGTAACAAACACAATGAGACTTTTTTGACAAGCGATAATAATTAACAGATGCGCACTTTTTGCTAGATTCACACAGTTGTTTAAACTTCTTTACAATACAAAGATAATTTGTGTCATTTTGTGGAGAATTTAGTGTGTGAAAGTTTTGAAATTACTCTGCGGGACAGTCCAAAAGCTCTTTTTGCTTCATTAAGCTCTTTGTAATAGTTGCGTGTTAGTTTTTAATTACTGTAACAAAAAGACCACGTAGCACCGGTCCAACACTCCCCTCACAGTACGATCTATTCCTGGATGGAGTAAATCGCCAGAGAACGGAGCATTTTGAACCGGAGTGTCGTAATTTCAATAAAATATGAATGTTTATTTTGGCCGATTACGAAATACTTAGTTGATGTTGTATCGCGCATAAATCTCTAAAGAATGATCTGACTGATCCATAGAGGCTTTTCAAGGTTGCGAAGATGTGTTAAAATAGTTTTGTATCCGTACCAGAAATAGCGTCGTTTGTAAGCGACCGGCATGTTTTCTCAAAAACATCCCTTACCATTTAGTTATTCGTCACTTTACATGTAGCAACTACCCCATCCTCCCTTTAACATGTTATAAAATGTTGAATATAATAAGCATTGTGCTTCCACTGCCGAATCTTTATATCTCTCTCGAACTCTCAATGGATTTGTGTACAATCATAACAATAACATTGCAGGCGCAGTTCAAACAGAGCCGACTAGATCCGCCGTGTCGGGTTTCTGATAAATTAGGAACAATCGTGAGGTGTAAACATCGGACGATATGCAGCTGTTCCGAGCGACAGGAAAAGTCATTCGTTGGTAGTCGAGATAAATGTATAGTTTGGCGTCGGCGGCAATTCGCGTCCGTTGGCAGTCAGTCGCCCTGGGGCCGTGTGCAGAGCTTCGCCCCAAGAATCTGGGCCGCCTGGAGCGACATTACTAAATTTGATCGTAACAAAGCTGGATGCCGGCGATTCTATAGCCTCACTAACATTTAATGAGCCTATTTTTATTAATAAAGCTATTTTAGAACATGATCTAAATACCTTGTTGTTCAAGTGAACTGAAATATCATAATCGTTTTGTTTTAACAACAATTCATTAACAGGTTGAACGGGTGCCAACATGAAAATATCTCGTTATTCGGTACTTACGATCGCGAAAGCAATACAAGTAAAATATTACAGTCCTAAATTATTGTTGTATGATTTATGAACCAGTTTGTAAGGTTTCAACCTTATTGTTCTTAAACAGTATTGATGAAAAGATTGATTAATATAATCTTTTTATAGTTATTTTATATTTATTCATTATCATCTTTTAAAATAAAGCTTTGTTCCTTTTCTTATATCCAACATTTTATATCATAAATGATATTCAACACTGATCCCTAATAAAGTTGCGGCTATAAAACATAATATATGAGAATGGCTTGTACTGAACGCTGTTTACCTTAGAGTCGATGCCGATGGTCTTATTGCATTCCTCGCAGCCGTTGGCGAACACGCTCTCGTAGCACTTGATGCAGTAGGGGTGCTCGTCGCGCAGCACGTACCGCTGGCCCGTCAGCGACTCGTCGCACTGCCAGCAGCAGAAGTGGCCGCTGTGCCAGTCCTTGTTCATTGCCTTGGTGTATTCGCCACTGAAAATGAGCTGTGAACAATGCATTGACAGTGTTCATTCCAGGACCTCACGATATAAAAAAAATCGGTCAATTTTTAATATTTTCTGGGATTTTCTGATTTAGTTAACAATTCCATTGAACCAGCTAAACGGGATGCAAACAAAGTAGGTTTACGTTTGCTAGCACATCTTATATTTCAAAACATGTTTTTGAAGCGTTTGACACACAAAATAAATTTATAAATACCTCAAATTAGGTCGGGTATGTGAGGGTGGCCAAAATACTACGTCTACGGAACATGATCGGGTACGCGTTGGACATGTCACTAGAGAGACGGATCGCGATCGGTAATCGACACTGCTGTCACAGACACACTGGCGTCACGCACTGCCCGGGGTCAAGGGAGTTTGGCCACCACAACACATACCCATCGTCGTTGTTGGTGACGTTGGTCTGCTCGACTTCGGTGACGGTGACCTCGCCATCCTTGGATTCCCTGCGCTTGGAGGTCTTCTTGACCTTCCTGGTCTTGCGCTCAGTAGTGGTGTAATTGACTTGGACGTCGACGTCGGCCATGGCTGATCGTTCAGTTCAGGATAGCGATATCACCGGACGCGGTCGCGACCCGAATTCGAATGGCGAGCTACGGTTGCCGAATCGCAGGAATTATTCCAGAATGCTTAGCGACGCTCCGCTCGGGTCGGTGGGGGGAGTACGGGGTTAAATTTGGAAGAGTGACGGAGGGGCAGGTGCGCGGGCGTCGCTTTCCGCGCGTGGCGAACCGAGGAACCCGTGCTTCCCGCAGGATCGGCTAACCAGGCTCGGATGCGTCGGCGCGACGCGACGCTAACATCTAGGGCGGACGCAACTAACACGCTAGGAATAGGTACTGCAACTTGATTTGGTCTTATCGTTTGGCCTAGTTTCAAATCTGTAATGGTGCACAATAACCGATTTACGACTGATGTTCGATAAGGGATGCGTAATTAAAGACGAGCACATGACATTTCGTTGATACATGCCAAACTACAGAGGTGACTTGATTTATTCCGTTCCAATGGACGACCTATTTCAGACTTCGCACAAGATAGCTACGAAAGTAAATTGTTATTAATTTAGTTTATTTTGTGTGTCAAACGTTGGTTATATTAAGAGATAGTTAATCATTTGAACTCAGTAAACATCATACAATTAACACATAATTTGTTATTAAATAATGCAACAGCAACCGCAGCCAAATTATTTGTGAGTGGTCAACGACTCGACTTGTAAATCCATGGTCGCCGGTTCGAAACCCGTTTGTTAAACGAGCAATTCTCATGAATGAGCATAATTTTGCTCAAACTATTGACGACAACGTCAAAACCAGAGTTTGATATTTGCAACAATTACTTTAGTCAGTTAATTGTTTATTCCAAATTATTTAATAGTAGGTGCCTATTCGGGCAACTTTCGCAAAGGTAGGTCATTGGATGGGTGACCAAAACCTTACTATCTCGAGCTCCTCCGTACTTCAGAAGGCATGGTAAGCTGTCGGTCCTGGCTGCATATGCAGTCGTTAGCACCCATCAATCCGCACTGGGCCCGCGTCACGGCCCAATCTCCCTATTCTATCCACAGGGAAGGTCTGTGCCCCAGCAGTGCAAATATAAATAGACTGATGATGATGAGGTGACTTTTAGAATTATTTCATTTTTAAGTAATTTTTTAATTTAACATTCTCTGTTACATTAATAAATTCAGAAAAATGTAGAATAAAATACACCTTGTCATCTATCTCTTGTATTTTTTTTTATTACTTATTTATCCACAAATTTAGTATTTCCTATTCGATTGGTGATTAGAAATAATGTATGTTGAATGTAAAAGTGGAATGAGCCCACCGGAATCCGAGGCCGCGTCGAGATGCAGCCAGGGAGGTCATGTGGGTGGGATAGAGAGAAAGAGGAGAGGACGGTTATACAAATAAATTTATTTCATATTTTCTACATATAAGTAAGCACAATTATTACTACGGAAACAGATAAGCTATGGGTTGACCTGTCAGACACTATTGTGTCTCAACAATCGCGTAGATAGAACCAATGCCAAATTGTAGTCGTTGGTGCTGTAATATTTACATTATAGGAACTTGATAGTTAAAGGAACTTGCCTACAAGTGAAGTTCAACCACAATTATACGAGAACCAATATCCGAAGATTTACGTCGCAAAAAGCTAACCATGTACCTGGTTATTTAAAAGTCGAGGATTTTGTATAGAAATATAAATATTTATCTCTGTCTTTGTCTTTGATGTCCTTGCAACACCACAATTACAAGGTACGTGAATACTTCAGTGGATAAATGTAGCACGAATGCTATGCATCAATGTCATGTAAAAAATATTCGTGATGATGTTCTGTTTAGATTTGTCTTTTCAACTGGCATTGTGTTCGTGTGTGTCAAACACGTCGACAAGATGCATGTTCACAACGCTGTGTGCACACAAATCAATAACAAATGGGTACATAACTGTTCATGTCATGTATGACTGAAATCGTACATTTTATTCAACTAAAATCTTGAGAGCTACGTTCCATTTCAGAACAATAGAAATCTATAACTTCTGTATAAACGATCAGAGAGATAAAGAAAGTATTTGAAAACGTCAGAAGACGGTTCTAACCTCTAGATAAATGCCTTTTTTATTGTTGAAAAAATGCGACCTACCTAATCTTTGGATGAAATATAGCTAACGTGAAAATTTAACTTTTAGAATGGGTATCGTTACCAAAATATTTCTGATCGAATATATTATGTACTTACTAATTTTCCCTCACCGAAATCGACACCTCCCTGAAGGTTTTGAACTCCGTTCTTTCTTTCAATATCACTTTTCAATAAAATAGTCCGTATTTTTTTTTGTTTATTTTCTTAATGTTTTCCTGCAATAACAAAAGGTCGTCAGGAATTCTTTGCTGGGGGAATACGGTCAGGGATAAAATCCAAGGTAAGTGTGTTTAAAAGTCCGTTGCTTTCCGTTTTGAAGTTATGTGTGTTTTCTTATAAAATAAGAAAAATAAATAGAGGGGAAATCAACCAAGAATATCAGATACACGGAATAATGTTGGCCCGTTATAAAATTTTCTTAGTTCTATTCGCTCAATCTAAATAAAAGTTTTGTCCGTGTGAACTAATCATAAGGTTCCCGATGTTTTCCAATGAGATAATATCGACGCAGCCTTTCGTCTGTCCGTCTAGACAGCGCAAACAGCGACCGGTGTCTTAGAGACCTTGCCCGGAACCACCAAGGTCTCGGACGATACCCATTCATTGATTTATTTTTAAATCTTCGACACCTGTTCCTACAGGTGGATCTGGAATTCCGATCATAGTGCATTCTTGCATAGCTTCACTTTTTTCTCTTTTTCAAGAGTGGAAGTAAAGCCAATATTTGTGATCTCTAGATTATCTTTTTGTTTTAAAACCTGTGACGCGATATGCAATATCCTTATCATTAATCTATATTCTAAGTTATGTAGTGGAAGCTAACTTCAGAAATGTCTGTAATTTTCCGACTTAACACAAAAACAGCCCTTGCTGAGTTTCCTGCAGGTTCTTCTCAGTACGAGGTAGGTCCCGCCATAGATTTGCGAATAGATGGCGTAGCTTCTCGACTTTTACAAGTGCTTATAACAGCCTAGACTAAACAAATGAGTTATGATTTTAACTTTGATTTTAATGAAAAATGCTTTTTTCATTTCTCGAATAGTAGTGACATTTCATCCTCTTTTTGCAACACCAACTAAAACGTTTTATTCTCCTTTTGTTTTGCTTTTTCCACCTGCTATCTCCCCTGTACTCTAAAATTGTTCCCTTGATTGTATCTCGGAGTGTATCAAGGATAAAAAAAAGACACCCATCCAAAATATGAATCCATCGATTTATAAAAATACAAATGAATAGAATGCCAAAAAACAAGAATAGATATGTAATAGATGGTGTATCCACCTCACTCTTTACCTAGACAGCGTATTGTTATTGGCGCATCCTATGTTTTTATTTCGTTTCCAGACCCGAATGGCAGTGTCGATTATATCGATACCAAAGCTTTTAATACTGACGTGGGTTTGAATGGTTATAAAACAATGGCCACGTAAGCAATTATGTCAGCTTATTTGTTCAGCTAGGGCGTTAAAGGTACGCCTACGATTCATATACAAATTACAACGAGATGAGAGATGTCTAGAAGGGAAACATGTGAGCGGTAAAACTATTTCATTCAGACCATTATACCTATATATTCCGATTATTTTACTACTCACGAAATATATAAAAAGTTCCTAGTCAAATATATTCTGTGATACGACTTGCCTAAGCTTAAGTTCATACATAAGTTGTATTCAAACTTCTTAACTCCTTCCGCCTTATTTCAAAACGTAGACTAAAGTTAAACCTGGACTAAAATTGAACCAAGACTAACATTAAGTTAAACCAATACTAACTTTTATCCGCGTTTTGGAATAAGAGGGTATGTGTTCTAACTTACATCAAAAATTTGTTGGTTTCATTCGTGCTTGGGCTATAAGATCCTCAGATTAGAAATTTATAAGATTGCTAGTGTAGATAAAAGAAAACCGTTAAACTCCTTAGGTAATATGATTATTGACTTACGCTGGCATCATTTCCAGCGGTTATATTTAGCCACTTGACGAATGTTACACCGCCCAGGAATAGGTTAGAAAGGAGAGCAGTTATTTCTTCTTGCCACTAATATAAGTATGTGTGCGTGATTATTATTCTCGAAGTAAAGATTTGAATAATATTGTGTTCGTTTCTCTGTTTCTTTCTGTACGTTGACAGCTTGTCTGACTTCACGTTGTTTTGTGGTAAGAAAATGGGATTGAAAATTAACGTTGGTAATCATGTGTTTTTGAACATTAACATTTTTGTGAATTGAAAGTGCTTTTACGGTATTTATTGATTTAATACTATTTTTAATAAAAGCGCTTGACACTTTGTTTATTTCTAGTAAAGGCAAAATGTAACGCTTTTTATTTTAATATTTAAAAACAACGCATATCTAACTTGAAGTTACCACCATATAGGTGCAACAAGCACATTAACAGTATCATCCATCTTTAATTAAGGTGGCACAAAATCTCATTTTCCCCTTTTTATCACTGGCAATACTGGCATTTATATTCGAAATGATATACGACACGATTTTAAATAAAATAAACTTTTAAGTGCGATTCAAATAAGAATAGGAAAGCCAATGACCTCAATCTGTCAAATGTCGCTTGAAAAGTACGGGTTGCAAAAAAACTTGGAACCCTTTTTTAGCACTCAGCTAATTCTATAATTAAAACCAAACATTTGTAAACACACAATAACAAATATTGATATAATTAATATTGGGTGATATTTTTTTTTCACTTATTGAGCTTTGGCTATAAATGTTTGATAACCTAAGTCGTCAACTAAATGCCACTTTAAGTTGCGTTCAGAAACTCGATTTAAGACTTTCGTTTACATAAAGGATGCATGTTCGTATGTGACCTAGTAATAGTGCATGATTATTCATAACTACTCCGGTGGTAATGCAGAGATGAGCGGAATTGAAGAGCTGGATTCTGATTAATGTTATTTCTCACACAGTCTTAATAAATAAACATTAATAAAAATCGCTTGTTTTTTTTTTCAATCTTAGTTGATAAATTTTATTTAAAAAAACTGACGTTTTTTCTCACATAACCTTAGTAAATAAGTTTTATTAAATAAAAACTTTCTTTGCTCACTATCTATTTGGTTTGAATTGACAGCTATGACGTCACAATATGGCGCCCAGTCGGTCCTATTCTTAGTTGAATCGCATTATAAATTGATTTAATAAGAGGTGCATGTAAATTCAATTAAATTAATTAAATTAAATTCAATTACTCCATTCTAAAATAACAGTGTTTGAACGACGATTTTCAATTCCCAGGTGGATTTTGGGAGTTTGGACTTAATTTTTTTTTGTTTAGCGCAACGAGAAAAACCGCTAGGTGCCTTATCATTATTACTGTACTAAAAGTCTTGTTTATTACCTTTAAATTGACAAGAACTTAGTACCAAAATTTTTACAAATTCCGTAAAAAATATATTAATTGATAAATCAGCTAAGGTAGCAATAGTATAATATTATGTCACAGGTATTTTTTAGTTTCACATATAACTAAGTCTAAAGAATATTGTACCTATATCATACGATAGTTTAAACTAATTGAATAGAAAAGACTAACACAGGGCTCTCATATGAGTGTTTATTTAGAATGACCTTTATGGACCTTGAATCTTAGAACTCTCCAATAAACACGAGAAACCTGTTCTAATAAATTTCCCGACATTAAATCACTAAATCAAAGGAATTTCTATAGTCAACCACCGACCGCTCTCAGCCAACAAATTATTTTAGCATGTGAAAACAATACGGCGGCGCGGCGGCTTGCGGTGGAGCAGGAAATCCTATTATCTGCGGCCAGTGGGAAACATTATATCCGTCTACATTTATATTATTAGCGTGTTTATGAGATTTGAGGTTTTCATATTATACAGTCTATGATACTGTTGGCATTAAAACGTAAGCAATTACATTTAAAATTTTGAATATAATTACCTTTAGCAGACTTACTACCTAGAAAGCTAGACGCGGTTTCAAACCTTGTTTAGGCAAATTTTGTATGACATATTTTGTATAACTCGTGTTAAACGCATGTCTTACTTTTTGCGGTAATGAGGTGACTTTTATACTCAATAGTTTATAAAAGCAAACGTATATTGGCCTTGTTAAACTTAGGTTTGTAATTTTAATTATAGATAACTCATAGGTTTCTGACATTTTTTTATGGGATTTCTAAGAATAATTTTCTTAATAGTTAAATTGTAAATTATTCCGGAATCTTTATAAATAATTTGCAATAAAACGATACTTTCTGAAATTGCCTTGACTTGAATATGCTATTTATTTATAATTAATATTAATGTATAATAGTTTACCCAACAATGGTTGGAAGGGATCAATTTGTAAACCCATATCTTTGCCTATGTTTGGCATGCTTCTACGGGTCTCCATGATAAATGAACGCCAAGAAATCCATTCATTAGGCTGTTTAATAAATGGAGAGACGATCCATTATGTTGACATATTTTCGTAACAGTTTTGTTTATAACGGAGAAATTTAAGATATCTTTATTAACACTGTTAAATTATTAATTGATAACAGGATATTTCAGGCTTTGTGCTCGCTTATTTCTGACAAATTGAAAAATTCTTGTAGTAATGAAGTAAATTTGAAATTGTATTGTTTATTTTGATGACAACGTAGGTACAATAAAATTGCCTCTGGCTATGGGGCCACATACAAATTTATAGCAACATACCCTAATTAAATTGGGAATTGAGTCGGACGTAAAAACAGAAATCTACTATGTGGGTAAAACAAATGTACACTTCGATAAAATATGTCAATTAATAAACACTTAACAGCAGATTATGCATCATAACAGAATACGAAACAATCTTTCTTCTTTGCTCTTATTTTTATACAGATTTTGGTCAAATGCCAGTAAAATATTACCGCCTATTCATTACTATATTTTATTACAATCACCTCAACCCGAGGCAATAAAATTATTAAAATTTAAACACGGATAATGAATAAAGTAATACAAACTCATCTAAAAACTTATAACCATAAACAATAAAGAGTTGTACAGTCTATAAGAGCCTCGTATTTATTCGCTAATATGTTGTTTAAATGTTAACGAAGTTTTAAAGTTGCACGCGGTTGTGCTAATTTCATAATATCTATTATGAAACAAATGATATGAAATAAGATAAAGGAATTGTGAAAATGCTTTAAGTTCTGTATCCCAGGTAAATAATAAAACCATTGAGAGTAATGCTTTCGGACTTACAATATTTGATGATTAATTTAAATACATATTTTACATTAATTTGCGAACTTTGTACCAAACGTAACAGAAATACTAATCCCACATTCAAACTAAGGACAGTAATTAGAAACTCAGTCAGCTCTTCTTGTAAAAGAGAAAAATATCTGTGTGTCGAATGTGAAGCAAAATCATTTCATTATGAAGAGTGTTTGTGTTCTTATTTTAGTAAACATTTCAGTCTTTTTCGTGCCATAGTAGGTAATAAGAAGTTTTACGAATATGTTTACTTCTAGTTTGATAAGGTTAATACAAATTAAGAAGACACTTTTCCATATATTCTATGGCGGTAATTTCCTTTTTAAATTACTATTTTCGTTTTAGGCAAAGGGCCAAAAAGCGGAGATTTCTTTTAGCTTGTTTAATATCGCCGGCTAGGTTCATCATCGCGTTTTCAGAGGTCGCGAGCGAGCCGTCATCTCGACAGAAGTGGGTCGAGGTCCGTGCTACCACGTTAGCGTATTTCGGGACGCATTGTGCAACTGTTATGATGCCGAAATTGGACGGTGGTGTGGTTTAATGTGCTACGTTTAATACAGTGACAGTTTGTGTGTAGTTAAGTTTATATTTTCAGAGGATTTATTGAACACAAGCACGACTAAATTCATCATCTATCTCCACAATATTTTATTTATTTAGTTATATAAAATATTAAGAGTTACTCTTTCTATACCTTAAATAAATTACTGTAAGTTAAAATCGAGTTTAGATTTTATAGTATCTAATTCTACAACAATATTCTGCTATCTTTAATCCCAAATGACTTTTTTGAGATCTTATACTATAAAAATCAAATATACTATTCATGTAAGCCAAACAAATTAGAGCTACAATAACCACCATCAGTTTGTATAAGGTGTAGAAGTTAATAACTCGCTACTGGAGCTCAGTAAAGAAAACAAACACAAACGGGGAATCAGAATAGTTTAATGTTTTCAAATTCAGTCATGCTCATTTCGAAGCTTCATAAACACTGCGCCGTGCTACGTTAATGTCCAAGCGGCACTAATCTCCGGAGTTACCCCAGAAATCTACTTCTTCCTCTTCTTCCGTTACCTTCTCTCTTGTGTCGTCCTTTTCTTCCTCAAAAGAGTCGAGTTTCGGTAAGTCTTTCATTAAGGGCTTCTCTGTACTATAGTCGTCGTCTTGTGCGTTGTCTGCTGACACTTCAACGCTCCAGGACTCATTTCTCCGCTCCCTGGAATTTTCTCGGGAACCACTTCTGGAATAAGAATGCGCCGCTAGATTAGGAGTGCTTTCGAAAGTGCTCGGAGTATCACCTTCATTCATACGCTCAAACTCAGCTTCCTCGAGTGACGTGAACATCTTAAGCTCTTCCTCTCGCGACGCTCGCGACTCTCTAGAAGAGTTCGACGACGAAGAGTGCCTTTTTTTGAAACTCCTGCGCCGGCCACTCGGGTCGCTTCGTTGCAACGGTCGGAATTTAATTCCATCAAGTGATCTTAAACAAATTTACAATCAATGAGTCGTTTATAGTACAGGTGAAGCAATGAGTCCGGCATTAGCTCTCTACTCGTGCATTGGTGACAATGAATGAAGTTCTAAACAACACGTGATGAATGGGTGCTAAGTCACTACTGATCGGTGTCTACGTGACTCTAAGGGTGAGTGATGCATTCCTGAATCATTGAATATTAACCTTAAAAAGTCGTCGCTGTATACTCCTTTTTCGTTTTCGTCGGATTGGAAATGTATTTCGGGCAGTGTTTGAGCTTGTGGGGTGGGGCTCAGAGGGCGGTAATGCCAAGTCAATTTCTCTTTGGCTTCAGAACTTTCAGTGTCACCTTCGTCACGCTCGGAAGAATTTGCCGAAAAATGATTGGGATCTGAAACGGTTTCAATAGACGTAGGTGATCTGTTTCTCATTCCAACATTCAAGGATTCGGATGTGGCCGCTATGATTGTTTTGGTCTTTGTCGGTATGTACCTTGCTGATCTGTAGTCACCGTTAGCTTGATAGTCACCGTTAGCTTGAGGGATGTTATTGTCTTCGATTGACTCCTGTCCGAAGCTCGAAATTTTCGTCGAGAATAGTATAGCTGTGGAGTCAGATTGACCGTCGTAATACTTGATGGTTGCTGATTTTATGTTTTGATTTTCATCTTCGTTTAGACAAAGGTAGCCTTGACCGCAATCTCGAGTCCAGTCAGCTGCTGAGGGTGGAGATGGGTTCGCAGTTTTGCGGAGCCTCATCGAGTAGTACTCCACGAGATCTTGAAAGTCAGGTTCGGTTTCTGGCACCACTCCACTCAATATGTGTTTGATTGTCTCTATGGCTTCAACGACTCCAGCATAGGAAATTATAAGGGATAGCAACAGTCCCATTTCGCCACTAATATCACAGGTTGTTTATAAAAAATGGAATGGATTGTGGGTGGGTTTGCATAAAGGGTTATAGGGAGTAGGGTGACTGCAGCGATGTAACGCTGTGACAAGATTTGAACAACTGAAATGAAAGAGTAATAGTTGCCAAAGATTTGCATCCACATTTAGAATTGACTTTGGCTATGTGGCCAGACATCATTATGTTTATGTCTCGTTTGATCGCTCTCAAGGTTTGGCTGTAGTTCTTTATGGGACACAATAAAAGTGATTTATCCGCTGATTGATTCCCGTATTTATGGTCAAACATTTCTGTTGAGGTTGGGCTCATATTTACGACGTTTGATAAACAAATGTATAGAAATTGTGTGAGTCGGGTACGTAGTTCAAACAACCGAGAAATGGACTGCAGTTATAAAAGTATGGTAGAGAATTTTCAGAAATCATTTATTCGTAACGGTGCGATGATAAATGATTTTATCAATGACTAACTGATTGTGATTCTTTTATTTCAGAAGAGCGATATGTTAAAGTTACCTTTATATATATCTAGTGTAGCCATAAGTTCTGTTACAAATGAAAATACATTTCTTTTAATAAAGTATAGTAATATTATTAAAATTTATACACCTACATATTTATTAGTGTCTCAGCTAAAAATTAAAAAAAAAAATTCGAATTGGCCACATTTGGCTTTTATATGGGCCTTTAATCTGTTTGGCCACGAATCAATGGATTTACGCACTGTTTCCAAGGGATATTTCGCCACTGCTTGCTCCAAAGATTATTTAATAGACTCAATGTCGCCGTGCAGAACCCTGCTGGAGAGTCCGTGGTATATTTTTAAAAAGTGTATTGCTGAGAGGTTTCACAAAATGATCCAAGACTGTATCTTAAAACACTTTAGCTGAAGTTCTCGCTCCTTTTTCACAAAAATGTAGTTTTGTGACTCTTTGATAAGACACGCCCTTAGATTAAATCAAAAAGGAAAGATACGGTACGCTCACACTAGCATCAAATAAAATATGCTCCGACTTAAGTACATAAGCAACCCTCATACACGCACACGTCTGTAAATAAACACTCAATCGAGCGAGTGAGACAGAACTGTACGCTTCAAGGCACCGCGAGCGAAATGGCCAGTCTGTGTCCGAGTCCGCACGGCTGAGCTATATTGTTGTCCTTTTCTGGATAACAAAATGGCGATTACGTTAATAACATTCACGACAAATCGTGATTTTTGAGAAAAAAATGATTTTACAATTTTACGAATGAAAAGTGTTACCGAGGCATTTGTAATTTAATTTTGAACTATTTGTGTTCTTTATAAAAGCATCAAAGGTTTTATCTTTATAACACAGAATTTACGCAATATTATTATAACGAGTGCACATGCAGCGTGTTTGAATGTCCAATTGTAACTAAAGCGAATTGTGGTCATACACCACAATTTAAGCGGATCACTTTTGAGCCGCAAGTGCCGTATCTCCCTTTTTGTTTTAATCTAAGGACACGCCCCTCACATCATTCCGACCACTTGAGCAGCTTCTTTACAACTGTGAGCGTACACTTTATGATTTTGCTTATTGTAGTGTTCTTCTATCGTGATTTTTTCTTCATCGGTAAAGAGGATATCGATCCACTCTCTTTAATTGTCAAAATTGATTGTCTTTAATATATCGACGATAAGCAGCTTCAGGTCTTCTTTTATAATACGAGACAGAGTCCTAGCGGGAATCTTCATTTCTTGCGATAAGATTTTTTGCTTCGTCGAAACCCAATGGCCGTTGTAACAGCCGTTGTAGTTCTAACAGCACGCGGCCGCCCCGACCTTTTCTGGTCTTCGACAGACGAAGTGTTGTTGTATCTGTTGATAGTACGATATACGAACATACGGCTGATACCAAGCTTTTGAAGTGTCTGGAATATGACCGACGGCTCCATTTTTTTAACACCCCATTCCATATTGTAATATGATAAAGAACACGAAAAAATATGTGAAAATAATAAACATGTTCTAAATATAAAATAATTAAAAACTTTTAAAAAAGAAAAGTTTTTATGCAACAGTATTTATGTTATGGCCAGACTAGTTATTTATATTTCTTTCCCAAAAAGCATCTTAAAGTTATACAATGTTTTGCAAACGGGCCGTGACATTGAATCCGTGTGCAAAGCTGAAAATAGTGATTCGATCGAGCTGACATAACAAGGATGAGTCATCGACCTCCTTCTTAAATGAACAAAAAAAAATCTTTGCGCACGCGTCTCTTACTTCGCCGAAGGAGTGTATTCTCGAAAATATTTTCATCACGTTTAGTTAAATACGACTTATAATAATTTATCCTGTCACCCCAGCTAAAGCGATGATTCATAATAATAGAAATGTTTCTGATGAAAAATGCAAGAGTGTCTGGAAAAGAACGTAAAGGACAACGCTACCAGTTGAAATGTTATGTTGAAAATAAATATTTATAGTTTTGAGATGATCTACAGTTAAGAGCTTTAAACATTATTTTATATCCTTAGCAGTAGCGTCTAGGTACGTATATTTTTAAAGTAAAACACTTTTAACTTTATTAAGTACACATACAGGAGCTCGATAGCGCAGGTGGTTAGCGCGTTCGGCTGCGATCGTTGAAGTTAAGCAACTTTCGCAGTGGTTGGACATTGGATGGGTGACCAAAAATTTACTATCTCGAGCTCCTCCGTGCTTCGGAAGGCAAGTTAAGCCGGTGGTCCCGGCTGCATCTGCAGTCGTTAGCACCCACCAATCCGCACTGGGCCCTCGTGGTGGGTCATGGCCCTATCTCCCTATACCATCCATAAGGAAGGCCTGTGCCCCAGCAGTGGGGACATTAATAGGCTGATGATGACACATACAATGTATAACATAACAAACAGTAGGTACGGACTAGTTAAAAATCTCATAACTCAGGTAGGTAATGCATTTGTTTAACAGTCCGAATTTCGTATGGCTATCATGCTAATGTTTCCTGATATTTCCTTCGAGTGAATTATTGGCATTGGTTACATTGGGGAGTAACTGACTGATGTTTACCGTTCTAATTGGGGATAGTGTGACGTCACAGTGACGCGCGGACGGAAAGCGGTCCGTGTGAACACTTACTATTTGGACTTGCGACGTCATTGTTCAGCGGAAAGGAATCCCGGGAATGATGATTACTACGTACTTAGTACAGTTTTTGAAAAGCTTTCTTCGATTATGCAATCTGCTATATTCGTTATTGGTTCTCTTAACGGAAGATGTTATTAAAACTCAACAAACTTTTCCTGATTAGGTTCAGAATTTAAACAGGGAAAAAAACTTGCAGGGTTAAGAAAGCGCCAAAGATAAGCATGAGATATAATTAATTAAACGCTATTTCCATGGCTACACACATCAGATGGGTTTGGGATCGGGTTGGTATTGGAAACTATTGTGACAGGTTATTTTTTAACTGGCTACGTGTTCCTCTTTCTGCAGGAACTATTTTATTTTATTTCTGTTTTCATTTTCTGCTACTCTTTTTCCTTTAAACATAACTTATTTCTAATACAATGCTTCATCAATTCAATATATTACTTTCTTTTCGTTTATGCCTTTACTTTGTCTATTTGATTTTTAACGCCTACAACAGTTTCCTCATAAGGCCAATCCATTGATAGACTTTTATATGGGGGATAGTTGGTCACTTTCGTACTTATATTTTTTTATGTCAATTACAGTCAAGTACATGAAATTAACCATCCATTTGCATCGTACTCGCACGCGATTACGGTATGAAATCCTTTCTGTACCCGTTGTAAACGGTTAATAATATTTTCAATACTAACAGCTATTGCTGTTTGGAAATACACGTTTCATTTTTAATTTTATTCTGATTTTCTGTCTTGTCACAGCGAAAGTTTAGTAAAAACTTTAACCACAAACTCGTCCTTGTTTGCACGCACACGAAATGTCCCGGAAACGGTGGAACTTTAAAGATATTTTGTTGTTGGATGAAAATAAATAGATCGCATGTTTGTCACACTCAGGTGTTGTTGACATTTTGTAGAATGAAAGAAGAAGGATATATTAGAAAAGCAAGTACTAGCGGTAGAAAAATTAGCTAACTCGACCTATTTTGAGTAGCAATCTCTGTTCATAATATAGTAGAGACAAGTGCAAAACACATACACGATTGCTGACAGCTTCATGAGTCCTACAGCTGGGGAACAAGTCTTTTAAAGTATATAAATAAGTATATATATATATTTTTATTATTATTTTAAAGCATGTAAATGCTTTAACGTCGGAGATATGTATAAATCTTAAGAAAATATAACTAGAAGAAATTCCACGCGGATCAGGCAGCAGACGGGACTCGAACCCACACCCTTCGCAATCCGGGCGAATGCACTGACCAATTATGCTACCGCGGCCTTCATGGACCGCGTCGAAATTCGTCTAGCCATTCTTAAGCTGCAAGGCAGCGCATCTCTTCGCATTATAGGTAACCCACAATGTCAAATGAATACTTTTACAAGTATCAAACATTTGAAAGAAGAAATAGTAATTATAATTATATTTTTTTTTATTATTATTTTAAAGCATGTAACTGCTTGATGTTTAAATCTAAAGAAAATATAACTAGAAGAAATTCCAGAATTAAGAAGGCTTCTGGCTAGAAGAATTTCGACGCGGTCCATGAAGGCCGCGGTAGCATAATTGGTCAGTGCATTCGCCCGGATTGCGAAGGGTGCGGGTTCGAATCCCGTCTGCTGCCTGGTCCGCGTGGAATTTCTTCTAGTTATATTTTCTATATAAATAAGCTTTATAGAAACATATGAAAATGGGATAACTAGCTTTAGCCAATTCGGATTGTATGTGTCTACCACACATCAATTACAACACTCCCCATTATCACAGAGAAGCTTAAAATTGGTACAGCTATTATAGTTTCAGGACAGTATCTCAGACCCAACCCTACATCCTACTAGGATTATAGTTACAAATGTCAGAAGCCAAGTCCTAAAATAAACAGTATGATCGTCTCATAACAAAGAAATATTCATAAAATCCATATACGCCTACTAAACAAAATTAAAATACTGGGTTTTTACGTTGCATAAAACAAAGTTAAAGCATCACTCGTCAACTAATAACTGGGAACACTGAAAAAACAAAACACAGTTTTGTTTAACAGAAACGTTTGGTTGCAGAAACAAAATGGCCTCATAGTGAAGCTTCCCAGCCCGGTATAGCTTCGACTGAAACAACTCGTGACCCGAAAGCTCAACCCGCCCTTTGTTGTCCTAAGTCTAAAACGAAGTCAAAGGCAAGGCCAAGTGAAAGTAATGTTCCGAGTACGGCGCTGGGGCGGGCGTCGTCGGCCGGGTAATCCGACACTGCCCGACCGCGTGACGTCACTTGCGGGCCGTGCGCACGAGTGGACGGCGGTGCTCGAGAGAGTACCAACTGGGGTTCCATAATTTAACACCATATCAATATTTTATATTTAAATTATTCTGTTTCCAAAAAAGGTCAACCGATTTCGCTACTAATCCGAAGTGGGAAAAAAGAATGTGAAAATATTAAGATATTTTCGACGGAGCTTTTGGATTTCCATTAAAAAATATTATTCTTATTTCCCGTGTTACTACAAAGTAACATAATATGTGCGTTTTTTTTAACTCTATAACTAATACTTCGGGCATAGAATCTTAAACAAGAAATTGAATCGGAGTTTATGACGCATCGCTGCGATTTGTATAAAAATCACTTATTGCTTTTGCTTTTGGTCTCCATTAGCGTGGAAAGTTAGCAGTTGCATTTAAAGCTTTTCTTTTTGAACGAGGAGTTGAGATCTAAACATAATTAATGGTATCCAGATCAGAAGTCTCTTTCAGCTCTACCAATGTTACGAAAAACGATACCCGTGCAGCTGTGTAATCACAATTGAGATAGAAACACACAAACTTTACAAACTTTATTACAAAGATACATCTGAAGTTCAACGGACGCAATTAGTAAACATTACGCGAAGCACGCAACACACATGCTTCGATTCATGGTATCCAAATCAGAAGTCTCATTCAGCTCTACCAATGTTACGAAAAACGATACACATGCAGGTGTGTAATCAAAATTGAGATAGAAACCCACAAACTTTACAAACTTTATTACAAAGATACATTTGAAGTTCAACGAAAGCAATAAGTAAACATTACGCGAAGCATGCAACACGCATGCTTCGATTCATGGTATCCAGATCAGAAGTCTCATTCAGCTCTACCAATGTTACGAAAAGCGATACCCATGCAGCTGTGTAATCAAATTTGAGATAGAAACCCACAAACTTTACAAACTTTATTACAAAGATACATCTGAAGTTCAACGAACGGAATAAGTAAACATGACGCGAAGCACGCAACACACATGCTTCGAAATATGAATGAAATCAAATAGACGGAACTTAGATACGCACGCATGAATGAACGCGTTATTTTCGCATGAAGCCGTCGCCACTGCTTTTTTCATTGCGTTGGCGTAGAAAATGTATTACTAGAACATAATCAGCTGTGTAGATACTTGTATAACAGCGTTGCTCTCATAACTTACTCTAATTCACGCACAAGGGTCACAGCGATTGCCAGATAAGTATTTTGAAATGGGACTTTAAATCTAAGCCGACTATTGCCATTTCTTTTTGATATTTTTTTAATGAAATTTAGCTTAAAGGTCTTAGTATACTATGCCATAAATCCGTAAGTGTTTCTGTAGAAATTTTCCTAAGAGGCTAAGAACATTTTGTTTTCAATCTGTGATAATTTAGGTATAAAGTTTTTAAGAACACTTTTCGAGATCTTTTGTGAACTACAAGTCTATTTTTGTATCTATCTAATCATAGGCGTGTATCACAATGTGGAATAAATAACTTACTAAATATATCACGTTTGAAGAATTTCACGAGAGCTTTAAAAACTCTATTGGCTGGATGCCAAATACCATGCAAACTTGAACTCTAATTATTCAGAATAAGGTGAACGCGTAACATCGTAAACACCTTGCGGTGTCGAGAGAGACTTATTGACGACTTAAGAAATTAATGGGCGTTCTTAGCGTGGTATTAAGCAAAATCTACGCGTTATCTTTACATATAATAAAATGGTAGGAAAGTCAAACTGTGCATTGAATATTTTTTTAAAAGAATACTTGGGGAGTGATCTACAATCGATACTGAATGCAAAAATGTAGTTTTTAGAATTTATGTCTGTTTGTCTTTTGGTCTTTATGTATGTCCGGAATAAACTCAAAAAGTACTGCATGGATTTACTTCAAATTTGGCACGAATATTAGTAAGAAGTCGGGTCAACATGTAGGCTACATATTATCACGCTATCACCTACGGGGAACGAGCAATGAACCTTTATGTCTAACTAACTCCACCGGCGGCCGCTAGTGGACAAAATACGTAATCAATGAAACACTAACGTAGAGATACCAGTTAAGTTTCACATAACAAAAATTGACTAAACCCTTTAAACATTGGAATTAGAATCCATTGTTTATGTAATAAGAGAGCTAGGGTAAAGTGGATTTTCCACTCCACACTGGAGCACTCGTCCGGTAAAGTACTTCACTTTACAGAAAACACTAGCAAAGCCCGGCTGTATCCATGAGGATTTCACACGCGCTTCCCCGCCTGGGAAGATTTAAAAAAATATAATATCGAATTAATGTTGAGTTTGAGACGCAGTTTCACTTTGATTTTTAGTTGAGGTACATAGATTGATATTAATTGGTTTTTCTAATATCCGTTAAAGAAAATAAAGACTCCTGCTCAAATTATATTGTGGTAACTACAGGCACTCCTCCGTGCTTCGGAAGGCACGTTAAGCCGTTGGTCCCGGCTGCATCTGCAGTCGTTAGCACCCACCAACCCGCACTGGGCCCGGGTGGTGGGTCATGGCCCAATCTCCATCCATAGGGAAGCCTTTTTTTTTTTGTGACGAGGGGAAATGCAGTTACGCACCATACCGTGACGCTGACTAGGCGCACGGCGTGTGTGGGACTCGCCGGCACGGGAAACAGTGCCGACCCTACCATAGGGAAGCCTGTGCCCCAGCAGTGGGGACATTAATAGGCTGATGATGATGAACTACAGGCAACTACGGGTCCCTACACTGGACACACACACTTGGTCTGTTTTTTATGGAAAATTGCTACTGCGTAGGCTTCCTTATCTATTGTCGAAGCTCAAGAAGTTTACCAGGGTATATACCTTGTTATTTGTGAGGTGATTAGAATTTGTTTACATCCAGGATAACGGCGACGTGGACCGAGTATAGATTTTCTCTTTAACCCTGAGACGATTTCTCTAACTAAAATTATTATGTTTTTTATTTAATGCATTTAACTGCTAGATTTATAAGATACCCTTATAAACCCTTTTGTCCACATTATTATTAATCAAACTAGCGGCCGCCCGCGACTTCGTACGCATGGAGTTAGTTAGAAATAAAGGTTCACTGCTCGTTCCCCGGAGGTGATAGCGTGATAATATGTAGCCTATATGTTAACCCGACTTCTTAATAATTTTCGTGCCAAATTTGAAGTAAATCCATGTAGTACTTTTTGAGTTTATCCCGGACATACATACAGACAATCAGACAAAAATTCTAAAAACTATATTTTTGCCTTCGGAATCGATTGTAGATCACAACCCAATTATTATTTAAAAAAAATATTCAATGTACAGTTTGACTTTCCTACCATTTTATTATATGTATAGATAACGCATAGATTTTGCTTACACACAAGCTGTCTCTCTCTCTGTTTGTCGTCTGGCTTATTTTTATAGAAATAGCATTTAAAATATAAATACATAAGTGTATACGAGCGGGCCCTGAACTCGTTAAATTGGAGACGGGAGTAATCGATCAAGCGAAACGTTCTTTGAAGTTACGATTGTATTAAAATAGAAGACAACTAGGGGCGCGAACCACGAATGGAACCGCCTTTTTATGTGCATTTTTAGTGTTCCTTTCATATACTAATTATTAGACTTGCAACGAATAGTATATTCGGCAGTATACCGAATATTAGGCAAAAGTATTCGGCTGGATTTTAACGCCAAAATCTTGTACAGACGTGATTGTTTCGCGCTCCTTTGTTTTGTTCTAATCTGCCGTCCTCAAGCTAAAATGCGGCTAAATGACAAAACCAACTTTTGAGATATTGCCAAAAACGGCGCGTGAACTTTAAATTATTGCTATTATGTAACCATTCATCACATGACTGAATGAATTAAAAACTGTTAACTTGTTTAATACAGAAAATGATTAAATTATGTACCTGTTTATGTACATACCAATGACTACTTAATAAATGATTATAAAAGAAATGAGAAACTTACCCTTCCAAATTTTGATTACCACAATAATTCAAATACCTACATAGAATCCTCCATTTATCAAATTCAGAAGATGTAAGAATGACTACTTAAATGATTATGATTTTATTTATTTTTTAAGAATTTAACTGCTAGATGTTTAAATCTAAAGAAAAGTTTACTAGAAAAAAAAAATCCACGCGGACCAGGCAGCGGACGGGACTCGAACCCGCATCCTTCGCTATCCGGGCGTATGCACTGACCATTATGCTACCACGGCCCTATTAGCCGCGTTGAAATTACTTAAATGATTATATAACAGAAATGAAAATATGAATATATACGTAATCAATCGATTTGAATTTTTCTTTTTACCAATTATTTCTCTATGACAAAATATATTATTTACGTATTCGGTATTCGGCCGAATATAATAAAAGCAGCCGAATAGGCCGAATACCGAATAGTAACCGAATATTCGATGCAAGTCTATTAATTATATGACAAAATAATTTATTTACCGTTTAATAAAACGAATCCATTCCCCGTAGCTTGACCACCACAAATTATATTTTTTCACGTCTTACTGTCAAAATAGTAATTTAACAATTTAGTGTGATTAAAACAAAGTTTATATAATATCGCGGTGCTCATGCTAGGGTAAGTAGTTTTGATATTATAAATTCGGAAGTAACTGTCTGTCTGTTACGCTTTCATACCCATAACCGATATGGATGAAAATTGATATGGAGGATAAAGGTAGCCTCGAAGAACCCTTTTTTATTGGTACAATTAAACTTGGAAATAACACCCCTCCAAGCATATTACCCGCGGGACCCGCCAGTAGGTTATGATATACCTTGCACGAGCTAAAGAACACACGTAAGCTAATTTTAAACTATAACTTATACGCTCCTTTACGCTGAAAAGGAAGAAAAGTATTATATTTCAATTTAAAAGATATACCTTTCAATGTATCAAAGGGCAGGGTAATTATCGGAAACTGTTGCCCAGCAGCTTAAACGATGGGCCGACATCTGAAGATTGGATATTTTCCCTATTTAGAGTAGCTTCAAAAATGACATTATTGTTTCCTCAATCAAGGCCAAATATAAATTGTTGAGGCGTGAGTTTGGAAATGAGATATATTAGACTGATGAGTGTTTTTTTTTATTCATTTTTAAAAGGTGGCACAGGAGCGCATGTCCGATTTGTAAGTATGCGGCAACCATTCCATTGGCGCTTGCGATTTGCGGTACCAGTGACATTCGTGCGTTGTCCATCTTATACTCATCCCTTACCCCGTGGAATTTTGAAAACTTTACTACGTGTCATCCATTAACGGCACACAACACTAATTCCAGATACTTTTTTATAGTACTTTTAAAATAATAAAAAAGTTTCTGCAGTTATACAAAAATATGTACTATTAATCAATAACGAGTAGGATTACGGGAAAACAGGATGTACAGTACAACGATACATAAAATACTGAAGGCATAAGTTCGTAAATATTTTTGAAGAAACTAAGCAACGACATCTAGCGGTGAGTAGCAGAACAAACATATATGTAGAGTACTTTCAAGTTCGTTCGTTCTTTTTAATTTTATTATTATATAAATGGATGCGGATACGGAAGACCTTCTTTATAGTTAAGGTTAAATTACTATGTATCCTTACATAACTTTTATATAGCTTTTAGATCTAGAGAAAGTTAAGAAAAGGAACACTTTGGTGTTATGTTTAAAAATGAATATTGTTTTTATAGAAATAATTAACAGTTGCGGAAATACAATGTTATGTAAGAGAGCATCAAGTTTTCAGCACCAACCTATAAAAAATACAAGTAGGATATTGAAAAATTATCACTTGAATAACACACTTGGATTCGGGTAATGCAAAAATTTAGGTTTCTTTTCTTTTATATATTTTTTATTTCCAAACCATTCCTTGAAAGTTTAAGGAACTGAAAAAAAACTAGGTGGTTCACTAATGCATGCTATCTCCTGAAAACACCACTCACAATCAATTGTTTCCCTCAACGCTCGTTTCCGAACGCACACAAAAACACAAACGCGGAATCTTTTGGCGCGAAAATCTAATTTCAAACTGCCACCGGCAACTTTTTAAAATATTTTTTTTTCTTAGTTCGCTGCCTGGAGGCGAAGGCTGGAGGAGACACGTCCTCGGTAACTGTCGCAAGAGTATTGAGTTCACAGTTGGCGAACGCTATCCGGTTAAGAGATGTGTTCCTTTTCGCGTGCGTGTGCGTTAATTATATTTATTACATCGAACTAGTGACTATAAACAAACCCAGCGACAGAGACTTCAAAGAGATCGATAGCTATTTGCAAGATCGATGGAAGAGCGAATATTTGTGGATAGACAGAACTAGACTAGGAATTTTGGTTAATGTGAAAAAGAGGCTGTTTTAAAATGAATGCTTATTTAACTTCTATTTGATATATCAACAAAACAAACTGGGAGGGCAAGGAAAATTAGCACAAAGTCATAATCGTAACACATAATTCGATATAGCACGCTACTAATGCAATCGAGTATTTGCAATAATTCGTTCACTTCAAAATGTAGGCCACCACTTCAATCTCGAATAACCTACATTCAAATATATTATTGATACAATTTTATCATTGACCAAATTACCGGGTATTAAAACCAACAGATTAAAATAAATCTCATCAACCGGTTCCACAGAGTAAATATGGAATTGGGGACGTTTTTAAATATCAAAAGAGTATTTAATGCAACTCACCTGTGACTTTGAAATAAGAAAAAGCACAGGCTAAAAACCTTGCCACCAAAACCAAAACCTTAACCTTTTTTTCCGCGAAAAGTTTTTATAAAAAAGGCGGGTAAATATCTCGATGTGCCTCCAACAACTGGCCAAAATGGTAAGGTGTGAATATTCTGCACGGTTACATGTTAACAGTTTATTTTTGCTCCCTAACCGCATACCAAACACTCTGTTTCAAATAACCAATTCTGGTAGCTGGACTAATTTTAACACTTGTTACACAATATGTGGAAGAAAACGTTAGTAGTTAACATTATAAGTGTTATATGCTATGTTTTTGACGTGACAACGTCTTAAATTAGGTTGCGGCTGTGAGTCACTTATGAAAAAGTGTAACGCTCGGTAACGTTACGATGAGTCTCTCGTGTTAAGTTTAAGTTTACATGTACAATGTTTTAGTAAACAAAATATATTTCTATAGTTAAAATTTGTGCAATTCTTATTTTCATTCAATTCCTTGTTCCTATTGTGCAATTTAATTATATTCATATCAATAAATATTCTACCGAGAAAAAGACGTTGTCACGTAAAATCTTCGCCCGTAAAACCGACTTTACAGGCAACCATTTTTTTTTCTTTTTTTTACATAATATAACTATTATATTTTATTAATAATTCTAGACACAAATCAAAAGCAACATGGCAAATATTAAACTAAAACTACACTCAAACTAGACAAAAATTAAAAATATAAAAAAATAGCTGCCCTAAGTCTTTCCCGTGGGCAAAGGTTCCCAGGACGCTGGCGGCATTTCCCCGCTGAATGGCGAGGTTTATGCGCTTGGCGAAATAGCCGCCAGCTCTGCGGTCTCCAGTGGTGTCCACCAATCTTTTGGCGATTTCTTTGAAAAGATGGTGGGCACCGGAGCCCCAGGGTCCCTGAGTATGCATACGTATGTATATATACATATATAGATATATATATATATATATATGTATGTATACTTATGCTATGTTATGTTTTGCTCATGATAAAGTGCTTTTCCAAAAATCGTTGCATCATAATCAATCATACTCTGATGAAAATTACGTTTCTTTGGGGTTCCTAAGCTCATGCTTACCACTTGAATTTGAATCTTCTTTCTTTCAATCTTATTTGTTTAAAGTCATGAAATTTTTTAAAGTTCCATATCTATGGAAACTAAAAAAATATATAGATATTTGTATGATTTTGGATTCATAACAATGTCTTGAATGTCGCGCGGGATTTCATTATTAGTTTTATATAATTTAATTAAATTGTGGAATAAATAGAGCTTGTCTACCCTTGACATTTCTATTCTTTTTATTTTATTTGTAAAGGTACATTAAACAGCCAAAGGCCAGCAAAAATGTACACATCTGAATAACATAAGTAAACCTTAGTTACCAAAAAGAAAACATATAAAGAAAAAAAACATTGATGAAATAGTCTTCAATCTTAGGTGATGAAACAAAGCGGGCGAAAGGAATGAAAACTTGATATTATCCGAGAAAAATCACTAATTGGGTACGAGTCTAAAAAACTTTCATGTATCTGCAATGAACCAAATGAATAAAATCATGCATAAAATAAACAATAAATATGTATATGTATATATATTTAAAAATTACAAGTGTAAAATTTGGGGGAAACAATAAGTACCTAAACTGAAAATGGATTAGAAAGACTATTTAGGACAAATATCTTATGATTAAAGAAGTGGCTTCGGCCTTATAGAAAAAAGAAACAAAAAAAAATCCTTTAAATGAAGACTATGGCTGCATGGCTCTGCCTTTGCCTTTCCCAAGATGGGAAAAAAGATATAAAAAAAAAAAAAATCTATTTATTCGCTACCCTGAGTCGATCACCATTTTTTTTTCTTTTTTTTTTTTAATTTATCTTAAGCCATCGAATACATGGATTTGTTTACGACTTTCTGAAACTAGAACCTCTCGAATGACTAAAAAAAATTGGACGACACGTTTTATTTGCCCGGATCTGCCTGTCGACTTAGTTTGTTGTTGTTGTTTCACTTTAATAAAATAGATAAAACTATGAGTTTGTTCACGTCACCACAACACTGTGGATGAATGAATGCTAACAGTTGCAGTGCTGAAGTATAATGGAGACGGTAGAACTGTAACTTTAGCACGAACCAATATCGAATTCGTATAGTTTGCGAGTGCTAAATGTCAATGTCAAATTTTGTATGGAAACTTGAAAAACAGCGCCACAAATTACGTAACGAGAACTAAAAATCAGTACACATTTGACAGTGACATTTCGGACTCGCAAACGATACGAATTCGATATTGATTCGTGCTAAGGGTACTGTACCTTTAGCACGAACCAATATCGAATTCGAATAGTTTGCAAGTCCGAAATGTCAATGTCAAATGTGTACTGATTCTTGTCAAATCTGATAATGGTTCGTACTAGGGGTACCGTTCTACCGACTCCATCAAGCCAAGAAGGTTCGCCAGGACATGGGTGGGATTTGATCGCAAAACACGAATCATCATTTTAAACCTATTAAAAATTAATTCACTTCTAGATACGGATTTAGGGTAAAAAAATAAGAGAAATAAGAATTTCATGAAATCTCACACAATAATATTTAAAATTAGCTTAAATCCGAGGTATCCTTTGTCTGTATACCAAAACACACATCAAAAGCTTAATATTCAAGAAGCACATAAGAAACTTAAATGAAAATTTCGATGTCAAATCATGTTTTTGAAACAGATTTTTCATAAAAGAAAGTTTTCGAACGATGTCTGCATTACTGCGTTACATTAATATTGTCAGATGCATTTTATACGCGTGCAGTTATATTACCAGTGACACAGTTTCTCTTACAAATGTAACGTTTAAAATTAGAACGTAATAAATAATCGTCGGAACAATGTATAGTGTACAATTTAATAGAGAATAGAATAACTCGATTGTTTCTTAAATGTCCCTCCACAGATACTATCATCATAAAACAAGTTTTTGAGAGATATTGGTTGCTTTCCAATTACCGCATTATAGCGCATTATGCGGCATAATACTTAACGTTGAGTGTTCCAACTACAGCAACGCTTCGCACAATTGAGCACTCTCAAAAGTGATGCTTCCGTGTGATGCGTGCAATCGTACCAACTTAGAGACAGAAAATTAACAAGTGTTTTTTCTTTAAGTTGGCATTGATCGAAATGTTTTATTTATATTTAGTAGTAGTAAGTTAGTAGTATTATTTATTGTTGAAAAATTATTAAAGCTTTCGTTTCATTAAATAGTTTTTTTTAAATAATCAAAGTTTATTCAAACTGTTAAAAAATAAATATAAGTATGGATGAAGGTACAAACATAGACTTTTTTTTCAACACTGAACTTAGCACACTCTGCTGGTGCATTTGAAAAGTAATTCACGTTCCAATTAAGCATCAGCATAATTCGGCATTGTGCGGCACTGAGTCGCATTATGCTCTGAAATTGGAAAGCAAGCGTTAAGTACTCGTGCCCGGGTGCCTGCGACTTCGTCAGTGTGGAAATTATACTTCTGTGATTCATCTTTCGAGATTTCACTTAATTCACTTGTGTATGTAACACACAGTAGCACGCATTATGTGCTGCAATCGTACACTACGATAATGCGTGCTACTACTTACTACAAGTGAATTAAGTGTAATCTCTCTGGCGAATCACATCGTATAATATCAGTCGAACGTCACTTACAGGTAATTTCGTTTGACTTTCAATATTGGTTTCCTATACAAAACTTTGAACCCCTGTTTTTTGTCTTTAGGGGGCGAGTTTTGGAAAATCCTTTCTAAGCGCACGCCTTCATCATAATGGCTATATATGTTTATATGAGTCAAATTTCAGCGCAATTCATTCAGTGGTTTTTGCGTTGATAGGTCAGTCAGTAACGGTTAATATAAATACAAAGTCTTTGAAAATTTCTTATTGACTTAGTACCTATATAATTTATGGTGGTATGTGGTACAGCCTTCTACAGACGGACTGGTACTGTGGTACAGACGGACGCATATAGTTGGTTTAATTATATATTGCACTAAGGTGTGGATTCCTTCCCCTGCAGCATTTTATCTTTAACGCATAAAATATATTTTTCATTCGTTTACTAACAATTTACAATGTATATGTGTGCAGTGATAGCTGTACTTATGAATTTCAAAACTTGTTCAAGATGGCATGGCTGTTATTCAGCAATATAAATGTCACCTTAATTCAAATGGCCGATTGAGTTACAATATCCTTAGCAATTACTTTTATGCTCATCAAAAAAGCAATATAAATTAATCACATGATTAAATAACTTACAATGAATGGGAAAAAAATATTTAAAATGTCAATGTTTAAAGATTATTGCTAATTTTATTGTTTTAGATTTTATTTATATCGTTAAATAATTAGGCAATAAATATATATGTGTCTTGTCCCTTAGTACAAGTTTGAGCTCACGAAAACTATCATAGTTTTCGTAATTGTAAATTATGTTTCTATGTCCATTTTGGTGAAAAGTAACCAAATATACTTAAAACTAGTGATCCACCCTCGCTTCGCTTCGGTGTAGAGCTGTAGTGGTAACTATACTTTTTGTTCTCAGGCTTGTGCTATAAAGAATGACTTTATTTATATAATTACACGTGTTATTGTGAGTCAACCATAAAAGATAGACATATGCTGTTGCGGGATATTTTTTAGACAATTTTATCCTTACACGCCTGAATAGCTCGCAGATTGCAGAATTTTTTCAGACTTAAATGACATTTATCGTTATATTTTGGACAATTCACACAATATCTTTATAAATTATAGCCTATGTGTTATTCTGATCTATAAGCTACATTACTGTAAAGTTTCATTAAAATCCGTTTAGTAGTTTTTGCGTGAAAGAGGAACAAACATCCATCCATACATCCATCCAAACAAACTTTCGCCTTTATAATATTAGTAAGGATTTAAGATGACGCAAATGATTTAATGATAGAATTTAGACACTGTTTATTTTTATTAAAACGAAAACAATAAAATCAGTACCCTTAATATGAGTGCGAGCTCACAAAAACTATCATAGTTTTCGTAATTTTAAAACTCGTACTAAGGGTACTGGTTTTTACTTTGCACCGGTGTAGACTATAGTTTTTTAGATCACGGGCATTTGTTATACTTAAAAGCCTTCTACGAAAAATTGTCAAACTCACACCCGAACCATTATCGAATTCGAATAGTTTGCAAACCAAAGTTTCAATGTCAAATTTTGTATGGAAACTTGAACAGCATCGGTACAAAGTACGTAGGTAACGAGAACTAAAAATCCACTAAAAATCAATGTAAGAGGTATTTCCGAAAAAATAAGTGAAAATCGCTTGTCATATTTTTCCGCAAATTTCACCTTAGCTAGAATATTTGAAAAAAGTTATCGGTAACCTCGTGGAAGCATCGTGATTACTTTCCTTTACTTTTAAATAAATACGGAACACCAAAACAATTGTCAGACATACGTTTACCGTCTGTTTTGTGACGGTTCCTCTGCTGGATGAGACTGCTACAATGTTTGCAAGTTTCAGCTTAATACAATTTATCAGTCCATCCATTAGTGTTTCATCTCTATGATTAAAGATAGATAGATGTAGTAACATCTATTAAAGCTCCGATCAAAATTAATTTAAATAAAAATCTGTCGAAGGTAGCTAGACAAAATAAATCATCATCATCAGCCTATCTATTACTGTCCCCACTGCTGGGGCACAGGCCTTCCCTATGGATGGAATAGGGAGATTAGGCCATGACCCACCACGCGAGCCCTGTACGGATTGGCGGGTGCTAACGACTGCAGATGCAGCCGGAACCAACGGCTTAACGTCCCTTCCGAAGCACGGAGGAGCTCGAGATAGTAATTTTTTGGTCACCCATCCAATGACCGACCACTGCGAAAGTTGCTTAACTTCAACGATCGCAGCCGAACGCGCTAACCACTTGCGCCATCGAGCTCCTCGACAAAATAAATAAAAAATCATTATTCCGACAACGCGTATTCCTGCAAAGGACACGAAACGTCATTAATAAAAAAAACACTGCATCAAACCCGTTGAAACTTGTTGTATTTATTCATTTAACGCCTTAGTCTTTAAAAAAAAACATAATAATAATGATATGGTAATGTTCAAAATTCATATCAATATTTATGTAACGCAAAAAACCACAAAAAATATCTATCGACACATAGGTAATTTGATCATCAAAAAGTCTAGCAATTTTAAAAAAAGTTTTCAATGCCTACATAGATGGCGCCACAGATCTCCCAGCTGTCAGACAGGTACACGCCTGGATACATAACTCTGTTTAAATTCGTGTGCTGGCAAATGTCAAGCCGTCAGATCAGCGATCCTCGGTCGAAAATAAACCGCGGTCGTGCTAGTCATTTTGTATACGGACTAGACTTAGCCCGATCGGATGCCTTCGACAGATACCTATAATATTTTACCGTGGTACGATGCGGAGATTTTTTAAATTTAAATACAACGGCTTCTGATATTAAGTTTCTAATCTAAATCGAATGGAGTTTTCGTGGCGCTTGATGGCGCAAATGGTTAGCGCATTCTGCTGCGATCGTTAAAGTTAAGCAACTTTCGCAGTGGTCGGTCATTGGATGGGTGACCAAAAATTGATTATCTCGAAATCCGCCGTGCTTCGGAAGACACGTTAAGCCGTTGGTCCCGACTATAGTCGTCACCCACCAATCCGCACTGGGCCCGCGTGGAGTCATGGTCCAATTCCCCCTATTCCATCCATAGGAAGGGCCTGTGGCCCAGCAGTGGGGACATTAATAGGCTGATGATGATGGGGTTGTGAAAGTTACTGATAATACTGACTGCTTTGTCAACGTTTTGATGCAATGGCAGCACTCTTGTCTTCTACGGTATGGTCTTGGATTCGAATCCCAGGGGCATTTATTTGTGCGATGAACATAACTATTTGTTCCCGAGTTATGGTTGTTTATGCACTAGGAGCAAGCTTCTGAGGAATTTGGTGAACAAATTTCCACATTACAGAAGTTCATAGCGAAATAATACTACCTTTTGATGATATTATAATGTCTGTTGGTGTGAAAGCTTACATTCACTGCTCCTCTGGGTAAAAGGGGATTAGGTTCAAATTGACAAAGGGCGAGGATGGCTGGAGGGGGAACATTTTTCAGCTACCTACTTCTCCACTGAAATACATTTAACTTTAGTGGTGTGAAGTAATTCGCTTCATAATGAAATGTAGTGGTAATGTAGTGTAGTAAGGTTTCCTCATTGCAGACGTGGCAGCGCGGCTTGAGCCACTCGTCATAGTGGCGCACGCAGTAGAGCCGCCCGTCTCGCGCACAGTACGCTAGTTCTACCAAAAAGTCACCGCACTCCGAGCACGAGACACATGACGGACGGCTCGAACCCTGGGTGGTACTGTAATGTGTTACCTCGTCGCAGGCGTGGCAGCGCGGCTTGAGCCGTTCGTCGTAGTGGCGCACGCAGTAGAGCCGCCCGTCCAGCGCGCAGTACGCCAGCTCCACCAACAAATCGCCGCATTCCGAGCACGAGAAACACGACGGATGGAACGGACCCTGACACCAACAAATATTTATAAATAAGTATGTCTTACTTGAATTTGCATCTTTATATGTTGTCACTAACAACAAAACTAGTCATAGTTATAAATCTGAGGTCATGATATTTATTTGCTTTGGTTACATTCAGTTCTTTAATCTAATATTAGCTCGCAAATTAGTTAGTCTAGCAACTAGTTTCATTATAATGCTGTTCAAGCTGAGAACCAAAGTTGTCGCTTAAAACTGCATCACAAGCTAAGCTGGTTAACCCTTTCGGCTGTTAACTAATAATACCTTTGTTTCTATTAATATTTAAGAATTTTGTATAAAACACCGAAAAATATTTACTTTATTAGAGATGGTATTTTTCTTTGATATTGAACGATTTCCTGCCCCTAATATTGATGGAATCCAATTTTAATTTAAACATTTCGAACCCCTTCCCTTTGCATATATCTATATGATCGAAAACGCTCAGTGAGCGGAAAAATAACTCACAACGCGTTGTGGTCCAGGAAAACATCCACATGGCGAAATTCGTGTTATGGCTTATGGCTCTAATGAAAACGCACACGACGTGTTGTGACAATTACAGAAACATCAAATAGCGGAATTCGTGTCGTGGCTGACATGCTATTCGATCTCAACGCGTTGTGGCAATGAAGAAAAGCCATGACGCGTTCTGAGCATTCATTCTTTTAACCATATCACGACGGATAGGTTGTGTAACTTGTCGGTGTCGGCTCGGGTGCAAAGACGCATTGAAACATCAGTTTTATTCATTTCTTTTCTGTTTATGAGAGTAAATTTTAATGTCAGCGCTAATTATGACGAATAAAAAAGAAGTGTTTTATGATAATTTTTTGTTTCATTCAAGGTAAAACACCCAATTATCGACACTTTAACGTCGAAATTCGAGCATTTTTCAAATATCTGGTTTGATTATGATAAGACATGATTTTTTAATGCACTGGGTAACATTTTAGGGTTAATTCTATATTATTTTAAAGCAAACAGAAGTGTAATACTAATAACTTAGGAAAAAAAACAAGATAGTTTTAGGCTTTTTTTAGCCTAGTTATCGACAGCAAAATTCCATATATCGACACCCAGTAATCGACATGTTCCAATAATCGTGATCTAGTAATCAACATGTTCTATTTATCATCATCCAAATATCGTCCTGACCTCAAACACCATTCCCAAAAAAAAGTCTTATTCAGTATTTTAATCATTTTAATTAGCTAAATAAACAAACAAGGGCATGTTGGCATGTAATGCGTAGGTAATTTAAGTACTTAATAAACCTCTTTTATTGCATAGCATTGGTTTCGAAATTACTTTAACTATATCAGACTTTTGGTACCAGATTTTATCTTCTTTTTCCGACCACTTGAACATGTTACCCACCGAAAAGGCCATGGTGCTAATTTCAAATTTGTTTTTATCAAAAATTTTAATTACGCCTGGGAAAAAATCCCCTTCGTATTGGATTATAACATAATCTCCAATAGAATATGTTTTTGCTGGCTTGCCCGGTCTATTGGTAGTAAATGGGGTTGTTTTATTCTGGTCAATTATGAAACGTTGTACGCTATCGAGTAACTCATCTCTAGTAACGGGAATGTGTTTTTCAGCCATTTCAAGTATCCATTTTTCTAAAATAGCCTCCTCTACCGTTGAAAAATATGTTTTAGTGCCCATGGAACATTCACCTGGAGTCTTACCGGAAATCTTATCGTGTAATGTAATTTTGGGTACACCAAACTTTTTTTGCGGCAGTTGCAGTTTTCTCACCTTTTCTGACTGCTTCTACGGCCTGGGCCATTTGAAGAGGCATGTCATTTTTTTTAAGGGGGCCATGCCTGCAAAAAATGTCGGTTACTGGAACATGTAGACTAACATATAGAATATCCAATCATCGACATATCGTCTGTCGGTCATTGGAACGTATGGGATACCCAATCATCGACACGGCTGTCGATCATTGGAAGCAGTTTGAATATTTAAATGAAAGACCTAAATATTAAGAGTGCTGAACAAGCTTAGCTAAATAATATAATAAAGTGCACAAAATAAAATAAAAAAACATTTCGACATTTGTCGAAGATTGGAAAAAGCAAAAAAAAAATCTCCAATTACCGACAGGCGTGTTTTAGCATTTTAATATAACCTTACCCTTCTTGTGAAATTATAAAGCAGTTGTGAATCTCTATCCTCATGTAATAAATGACTAACGTTTAAGATAAAGCAAAACCATTTAAAGTTATGAGCAATAAATCTTACTCACCTCCTTAGCGATTTCACTAATAAAACTGGATTTGGTTGGAGATCTACCGCGGTCGAAATATATCATTACGCCATTTTGTACAAAATTGCCGAAAATATGAAACATTATCAGCAATGACAGCTAGACAATCCTCGTCTATAGTTTACGCTTCAAATGTGTTCAGAAGTCAGAATATATTCTTATTTTTCTTTGTTTTGTTTTTTAATGTTGGACAATGGTGCCTTGTCGAAGATTGGGTGTTTTACCTCAGTAACATTTCATATTTTTCTGTAGTCATGATAAAACTGCGATCAGTGCTTGTTTCCACAAACTTACGTAATTTATTGTAAAACACTTCTTTTTTATTCGTCATAATTAGTAAAAAGAAATGAATAAAACTGATGTTTCAATGCGTCTCTACACCCGAGCAGACACCGACAAGTTACAACCTGTCCGTCGTGACATGGTTAAAAGAATGAATGCTCAGAACGCATCATGGCTTTTCTTCATTGCCACAACGCGTTAAGATCGAATAGCATGTCAGCCACGACACGAATTTCGCTATTTGGTCTTTCTGTGATTGCCACAACGCGTCGTGCGCGTTTTCATTAGAGCCATAACACGAATTTCGCGCTGCTGTTCAAGTTTCCATACAAAATTTGACATTGACATTTCGAAAACGATTCGAATTCGTATCGTTTGCGAGTCTGAAATGTCATTGCCAAATATGTACTGATTTTTAGTTCTCGTTACCTACGTACTTTGTGCCGCTGCTGTTCAAGTTTCCATACAAAATATGACATTGTCATTTCGGTTTGCAAAGTATTCAACTTCGATAATGGTTCGTGCTAGGGGTACTGATATCAAATGTTAGTGATTATCATTAAAAGCAAAAGGCAAGATCTAAATTCCTAATCCGAATAAAATGTAGCTATTGCTTCGTGACCTGTATGATATTTAATTAAAATCAAAAGATTAAAGTTTTCAAGAACCATATTTCTAGTGAAATGTCTTATCGTGTAATGAATAAGGCCAACATTTTAACCTCGTTATCGGTTTACGACAGACAAGTCTAATCAATGCGTAACCTGAGTGCGTAGATTAAAATAATCAAATATTAGCGAGTGCAGTAAGCCAGCCATCTATTGCCGAATAGCGAAACTAGCTTGTATAATAGGAGCAAATAGTTATAAAGTTCTTTAAGAGATGGCGCTAGTTAAAAAATAACATATTTACCTCTTCACTTAATCTTGGCGCTTCTATCGCAATACTTCCACTACGTATAGGTTTATTGCAACCTAAACAGTCAACAGGAGATCCATGGTGTTGTCTGGCAATACCTGTAAATCAATCTTTAGCTTACAAATTGAGGTAGTAACTTACTCATTTAAGTAAGATTTTTTCGCATACGCTTCTATTAAATTAAATTACTTTTTTGTATGAGCATACATAAAGAATGTTATAACAAATGAATGAATTGTTTTCTTACTTTCAAATTAAAAATGAACTCTTGTGAGAATAATTTTCACCAATAGTCTTGTTGTTCAACTACTCCCCAATAGATGGCGCCGCTATACTCACCAATATCGAGCGCTATTTCGTTCCTCGCAGCGACGAAGTCCTCGAACTGCTTGCGATGCGCTTCGTCGATATGCCGACAGTGTGCCAACGAGAGGTCCTGCTTCGGCAGTTGCGAAGCTAAGGCTCTGGTCCGCCACGTCCGCCACGCCGCCGCGCCGGTGGCGCCACCTGCGTTCGGTTCTCTCTCTGATAGCGATTGCCAATAGAGTTCAGTCTGTAAAAAAAATAAAAAACACAACCCCTTACAATATTGTAGATACAATATATAATATTGGCGCAGGTGCGAATTTTTCCTAGTCGTCGGGTCAAATTAACATTCACTCTGAAATATTTTTTAACTGTGAAGTAATTTTCAACACCATAATTTTAGGTGGGCTGATAGGTCTAGGATGGGCATTGTCACTCTTACTTCCAAAGATATGGATCGTAAATTAAATAAATCTGTGTCTGTGCTTGCTCCCTTTTAAACAAGTGAGGCAAGTAACGCTTGTCGTAATAATCTCCCATCGATTATTATATGTAAACGTGGGACCAAATCGCATTTTTGAGCTCGAGATCTCGAATTGTTTGCTAACCGTATTTATTTAGGACTGCAGGATAAGCCATTTCATTATTGTGTGTGTGATGTGATTCTGCCCTAATCCCCCTAAAAAGTATGGGAATGGCTACATTGTCTCTTTCATTAACGTAATGCAATCACGAACAAATGGTCTATTGGATTCTTTCAGAAAAAATGGTCGAACGAACAGAAACGAAGCCTTCATATATATATGTGTGTATGTATGGGATGTGTGCGCAGCTCTTCCCGATAAGCATGAAAGTTGGAAGGTAACTCGGCGAAGGCTGAAACGCTACGAGCGTCACACGCGACAAATATATACATTTATATATTTGTCCCTCTGCTCCATTCCCTATACCTCGTGCACAGCCTAATGTGTAAATTTATTTTAGAATAGAGGTTTCACTTCAGATGTGTGGTCCGTGCACACTATTTTTTTCACGTTCACGGACTGTCGTACGAGTGGTGGTTGACCCTCGTGTCCCGCAGCCCGAGCCGCTCGCGCACCGACCGCAGCTCCTCATGGTACACCGAGTGCGATACAGTACAGTATGCACGTTACCTGTTTGGCAGTGAGTCCTGGCGGGCTGTCGTACGAGTGGTGGTTGACCCTCGTGTCCCGCAGCCCGAGCCGCTCGCGCACCGACCGCAGCTCCTCATGGTACACCGAGTGCGATACAGTACAGTATGCACGTTACCTGTTTGGCAGTGAGTCCTGGCGGGCTGTCGTACGAGTGGTGGTTGACCCTCGTGTCCCGCAGCCCGAGCCGCTCGCGCACCGACCGCAGCTCCTCATGGTACACCGAGTGCGATACAGTACAGTATGCACGTTACCTGTTTGGCAGTGAGTCCTGGCGGGCTGTCGTACGAGTGGTGGTTGACCCTCGTGTCCCGCAGCCCGAGCCGCTCGCGCACCGACCGCAGCTCCTCATGGTACACCGAGTGCGATACAGTACAGTATGCACGTTACCTGTTTGGCAGTGAGTCCTGGCGGGCTGTCCTACGAGTGGTGGTTGACCCTCGTGTCCCACAGCCAGAGCCGCTCGCGCACCGACTCCAGCTCCTCATGGTACACCGAGTGCGATACAGTACAGTATGGACGTTACCTGTTTGGCAGTGAGTCCTGGCGGGCTGTCGTACGAGTGGTGGTTGACCCTCGTGTCCCGCAGCCCGAGCCGCTCGCGCACCGACTCCAGCTCCTCATGGTACACCGAATGCGATACAGTACAGTATGGACGTTACCTGTTTGGCAGTGAGTCCTGGCGGGCTGTCGTACGAGTGGTGGTTGACCCTCGTGTCCCACAGCCAGAGCCGCTCGCGCACCGACTCCAGCTCCTCATGGTACACCGAATGCGATACAGTACAGTATGGACGTTACCTGTTTGGCAGTGAGTCCTGGCGGGCTGTCGTACGAGTGGTGGTTGACCCTCGTGTCCCGCAGCCCGAGCCGCTCGCGCACCGACTCCAGCTCCTCATGGTACACCGAATGCGATACAGTACAGTATGGACGTTACCTGTTTGGCAGTGAGTCCTGGCGGGCTGTCGTACGAGTGGTGGTTGACCCTCGTGTCCCACAGCCAGAGCCGCTCGCGCACCGACTCCAGCTCCTCATGGTACACCGAATGCGATACAGTACAGTATGGACGTTACCTGTTTGGCAGTGAGTCCTGGCGGGCTGTCGTACGAGTGGTGGTTGACCCTCGTGTCCCGCAGCCCGAGCCGCTCGCGCACCGACCCCAGCTCCTCATGGTACACCGAATGCGAAAGACGATCGCAACCGCACGACTTGCAGGTCTTTCTGAAAACAAACATACACAGTTATAAATATTTTAAAATTAAAGTACTGGCAAAAATAAATTAGATTTTGAGGAATTGTGAAAGACCTGAGCTAGCCTTACTGATCTAGTCCCTTTGGCACCTAACAGTTTTCTTGAACGACATTTTATACTTAGCAATATTTTGAACTAGAGCGCCCGTCTGGGGAAGTAACATCCAGCTTACAGAAATTCACATTGAAATAATAATAACTATTGATGATATTGTGATTCTTTCCACGAGAGAAAACTTTCAGGACTCCACGCGATAGGAAAGTGGATTCGGTCGGCCAATTTTCGCAATAGTACTCCACCACTCATTTTTAACATCAGGTGGGGAGCGGTAATTTGCTTAAATATTAATAGTACATTTATAACTGAATAGTGTTTTCCACCCCATTTACAGCAGTCCCTGTAGCATGAGCACCACAATTTACATTATATCACGTTTCTGTCAGGTCTAACTGTCAAACTCCATAGTAATTTGACAATTGAACGTAATTAAAAAGAGCTATATATCATATCGCGCTGCTCATGCTGGGGAGGCTAGTGTTCTTTATTATCGCTGTGTGGAGAAGATATGTACTATATACTTCACTTATCACTAAATTATCTTGTCTTATCTTGATACATTATAATCAGTCAAAAACCTTTAGGTATATACACTTTTATTTCACTAGCTGATCAATCTATAAATTTCTAGTTAAAATGGATAAGACTAATACTTTTTTATACGTTAACGATAATCATGTTTTGAATCACACTCATAGTAAAACCTTATAGATATCTCCAAGAATATTACATACATAGAAACGTCGTAGTCTCTGTAACAATAGTGTTTGTTTATTGCAAACAACATAAATAACCATTCATTCTACACGAAAAATTAGGCCAGCTTATAAACATTCTCGTTTACATACAATGATAAGTTTACAATGGTGTCGATTCCAGCGTGATTCTCTAAACTTAAAACTAAATTTAACATCAGTCTGTCCTTTTCATTCTGTATAGAGAATGACAAGGATACACTGTTGTCAAATTTAAGTTTAGATTTAGAGAATCGTGCCAGAATCGACACCAATATGTTCTTTGGATGTAAAAATCATCTTTGTCATTTCAAATATTGTAATACTATGTGATAAGTAATAGTCACAGAACACGGACAGAGGTTAGAAGGGTGATCATAGACATTTTGTACGGGAACCTATGTCGCCAGCTCGTCCCCATCACACTTCCACCTAATAGACAATAGCCAATCAAATGACGCGACATCAAACAATCGAACCAATCACCGCTCACACCCGAGAGCAACGACGCAATCAGAACCAAGCTTTGGCTAAGTCATGAGAACTTGCTCACACATCTGTGGCGCTCCTGCCCCGCCCACAAGTCCCTACTAACCTCTTACTGTGTTCTGTGGTAATAGTACCCAAAGCCATTTTTCATCTGAGCATAGTTAAAAGACCAATGTGTAATATATATAGACGCATTGCTGGAGGTCCAGAAAGTTTAGTTATGAAACCTTTCTAAAGTTCCTTCCCTATTCAAAGGCTTTGTTTTTGATATTCTTCGTTATGAATGAGCAAAACAGTCGCTTTTTCGCTATGAGCTGTTTTTCTCACTGTTTTTTTGTTAATTGTGTTAATGTTAATTGTCATTTAATGTTTTTGTTAAATTCTTTTAGGTTAATTATGGTTATCTGGCCTATCCAAAGGCTGGCAGTGTGCTGGCCATGTTGCCATAAGGCGTTGCCAAAAGGCGTCGTGATGTAAACCACACACAGAATGGTTACCATGGGGTCTGAAACGACACCGAGGAAGACCAAATATGAGTTAATGCGACAATATCAAAAGAACAGCTGGAGTGAAATGGATAGGGAAAGCCCAAAATCGAGAACAATGGTTTAAAATGAAAGAGGCATATACCCAAGTTGAAGAAAAGGGCTAACAAGTACATACTTCATACTCCTACTAATGTTATAAATGTGAACGTTTGTATCAAATCACATTTTACATTTCAAAATCTTAAATTGGGTCAAGTATTAATGAAACGTTGCGGTGGGTTCTACGGGGGTAGGGGGAATGTTTGTAACTCAATCACACACAAAAATGCTGATCGGTTTGAGATGAAATTTAGTACGTTTATAATTTATGAACTGGATTGAGACATAGGATACTTTTTATCTCGAAGAAATATATAAAACTGTACCTACCTCTAATTACTGACACTTGCTTCGAGAATAGACCATTAAATGAGATACGGTCACTCTCAGAGGCATTTAATAATTCTTAAGTTTTGATTAAAGTTGGTTCTATAACTTTATTTGTGAGCACGATGGATTTAAACAGTAATAAGTGATGTTTTTATTTTTGTGGGTTATCTACAATGCGAAGAGATGGCGCTGCCTTGCAGCTTAAGGCTAGGAAAATTTCGACGCGGCCATCAGGGCCGTGGTAGCATAATTGGTCAGTGCATTCGCCCGGATTGCTTCGAGTCCCGTCCGCTGCCTGGTCCGCGTGGATTTTTTTTCTAGTAAAATCTTTTCTTTAGAAATAATAAGTGACTTAATTAAGTATTCAATATTGTTGCCCATCTCTAACATCTGCCTTATGATAGCTTATTCACACACAACTTAGTCGTAAAGAAATGACTTCATCGTTGTTAAGTCATTCAATATCGTTAGGATCTTTCCTTTTAAATCTAAGCGAATTGTAGCTGTTAAAATATAAGCCCGAAATGATCACATTCATAGACACAGCTCATGCCTGATTAGTTTATAAAGGACTCACAACAATTTTACACAGAACTTAGCAGAACTGTGCTATAATCGAACAATACACAACCTATCTCACATTCGATCAATCAATTACTTTCTGTGTCCACCTGCATATATCAATATCTTTAAAGCAATAAGTAAAAATATTATATTAAATTTAGTTTTACTAACAAAAGCCTGGCTTAGTGCGAAGTTTAGAAGCATAGTAGTAGATATATGCAATGCAAGTCACGTATACGCCAACAATAATATAAATAATACGCACAGGAACTGTGATAAGTTTACTCAACTTGGTTTAGCGAGGCTGTTTGTAGTAGGGTTGGCAGATGGTCGGGAAATCCGGGATTGTCCCGGAATTTTGCGTCTTGTGCCGTGTCCAGTAATAAGACCTTCATCATCATCATCAGCCTATTAATGTCCCCACTGCTGGGGCACAAGCCTACCCTAGTGGGCCATGACCCACCACGCGGGCCCAGTGCGGATTGGTGGGTGCTAACGACTGCAGATGCAGCTGGGACCAACGGCTTAACGTGCCTTCCGAAGCACGGAGGAGCACGAGATAGTAAATTTTTGGTCACCCATCCAATGACCGACCACTGCGAAAGTTGCTTAACTTCAACGATCGCAGCCAAACGCGCTAACCACTTGCGCCATCGAGCTCCTTTCATTATATATATATATATATATATATATATATAATAAGACCTTATTGTCCCAAAATCCCCAAAACACCAGTTTTTCACAATATAACTATACCCACACCTACTTGCGAGGGACTACAGAAGCATGCTATATAAAGGCATTCGTTACTGACCTATATTTTGATGTTATGTTTTATTTCTGTGCAACCCTAGTTTGTAGTGTGACCTTAGAATTAGAGTTCGTATTCCGAAAGCGAAAGGAATAGACAACAGACGTAGAATGACGTCATCGTCAACCGCTTATCATTCAAAGCTAGTCATAAAAGCCGTAGTAGGGAAATGGGGTTTTAAATTACACCTAATGTGGGCGGGAGACATCCATCTCTGATGGGGACTTGCGCATTGTTATCAATTCATGTCTGGAAATTCTGACTTCATTGTGTTCTTTTCATTTTTTTGGGAATACTCCAAATCAGTACACGTTTTACACGTAGTGTAGGCAATTTAGTTAGATACGCTAGTAATACATTCTTAATAAGAATCACTATTAGAATTAGAAACATACGTTGTCTCAGGCCACACATTCAATTCACCTATTAATTAAATTAGAAAACGCTTAGTTAATATTGGTATTATAAAGTATTTTAAATTCACATTATCACATCAACAGCCTATCTTAGTCCACTGCTGGACATAAGCCTCTCCAAATGCACGCCACTCAGATCGCTCTTGGGCTATTCGCATCCAGCTCTCCTGCCAGCCACCTTGCGCAAATCGTCACATTATACTTGACTCTAGAATACAGAACTAATTCTGAGACTTGACTGTAGGACCCTTTTCAGTTCTTTTGTTACAAAAAACTTGTTAGCATGGAAGCTGAATTTTGTAGAAAAAGTTATTGTACTGCAAATGAAACGATATAAATACCCGTCGTTTTATAATAATAAGTAATCGTCGTTAAGTTTAATTCGAGGATAGTTTATTCATCGATTTATTTATTTGTATTCAACACATATTTATGTATGATAATATAATGTATCATCATTAGATCACTCGTCAGCCGTGTCGATGATTATCGGCTAGCCGAACACGCATTGTGCATAAATTATACGTAGATTCAATTTATACGCCGTACAGCAGAATTAATAATAATATAATAATAATTATTTATTTTGAAGTTTCTTAAATACCTCATGCTCATTTTCTTTAATATTGTTATGAACAATGCAAAAGAAAAATAAAGAGCGCGAGGCATTTTAAAACTTCAGGTGGCTAGAAATAACAAAATGAAATCGTAAACGATAGCGTATTCTAAAGCAATCCCGTTAGGCGAATGGCCCCCTGGTCCTGTGAAACGAAGTTTTTTTGTGATCAAAGAACTGAAAAGGTTTTTGGGTTCCAGTATCATGGGAAACCAAAAACTGACATACGGAGGGCGCCCATTTTATTTTGTTCTTATACTAACGCGTTTTTGCCAATTTTTAAAACGGATAAAATATTCTTACATATGAAAGAAGTTCGAAGATTAGTGATTGAAAATTTGTTTTTTGACTTTTGCTGTCTGATACAAGTCGCGGCACGTAACACTAGCGCTAACGCAAACGCGGAGGAGATAGCTGCGCATGGGTACCACTGGAGAGCCAATCGGCGCAACGCACGCCCACCCGCGCACCTCGTTTCCCCCCAAGACATCTTAATTTTTACTTCTGCGCTATAACGGTCAGCCATAGTTTCCAGCCGCTCAGAATGCTCAAACTCGAACTTTGCTCAGAATGGTTATGAGTGTATTAGCTATGATATTTAAATTTTATCATATCAGATAATATCAGCAGTTCAGCCTTTGAGCACACGATAGTCGGCTATTGTGTGTCAGTTAGCATTATAATGGTTCTAATAATGTGCGTCTGCGGCCCGAGTCTGCGCATCACAATGTCGCCGTCTCGGACCGTTTGTCGACTTAACTCGCACTTGCGAGAATTCATTGGAAAACGGCTTAATCAAATTTTATTAAATAAAATGATAACAATATTTCTCTCTTTACTCTTAGTAAAAAGAAGTAGTAATATTATCATTTATTTATTGACCACCGAAATAATAAAGTTCGACACAAAACAAGTGTTTCAGCCTTGTTTCAGCTTAATGTTACGCATGCGTTTGAGAAGAAACACTATTAGGAGAAGAATCAAAGTGCCCGTCATTATACGGATAAAACATTGAAAATGTCAAATAAGTGCCTATTTGTAAAGAAATATATATTTCATGTAAAATATTCCACAGAACAATTTAATAATAAAAAGAAATGAATTTCACCAAATTTCCAAGTTCAGGCAGATTTTATTGGATATTGAGACACAATAGCGGCTGCTGTGTGCGGCTTGCGTCTCAATACTTATCAGCCTTAGGTGAACTATTTTTGCTATATGAATTATGAATGAAACTACAGCAGTCATTTAAAATAGAGTTAAAAGGGTCGGATACAGAAGCGGTTACAGATAAAAACAAAGAGATAAACACTTTTATGTCTTTGGATAAACACCATCTCGCGATTATAAGTGTGAGTATAAGAATATATCGAAAAGTATTTAACGCTCTTAAAAGGAATAAAGGAATTTTGTTTCTTAATATTGAATTAAATTATATATTTGACATCTTGAAATTAATCTTCTATTTCTATAAGTATCAAAATTGTATTTTTATATACGCTACGGTATATACTCATTTATTTCATTTGTTTTACATAATTATTATAAGGGCTTATAATAATTATCCATGAAAAGTTATTTAACTTTTTGTGAAAACTTCAGCAAAAAGCACCAATGTATCAAACAGAACAGAACATTGCGACAGATTTCTTGTTCTGAAAACGGAGTCACTATTCACTGATAAATTTTTAACAGGCGAAATTTCCTAGCAACATTGAATTTTGGGGCTGCCATAATACTCAATAAATTACTAACTTGTTCATTTGCTAAGGGAAAGAGTTCTAAAAGAAAATAAATTTAGAATAGCGTGCTCTGCAAAAGGGTTGCTGATATCATCCAATCAGAGAAATTGAGGCGCGGTGAGACCTTTGCCGTGACCGAGAAATGTAAGTAAGTGGAATTAGTGGAATTGTGTAAGTGTGTAAGGTAAGGTTTTATATCATGCTCCTAGGAAACTTGATGCTATACTAGGTAGTGAATTACTAAAGCGCTATTTAATAGAAATTCTAAGCAACGACGTGAAGGTTCCACACAATACATATTGTAGTAGTGGATGCCTTCTACTTCGTCTGCGTAGAAATATTAGTTTTCCATACAAACTTTGAAGCCCCGTTTTACCCCAAATTTGCCAAATTATAGCGCAATCTGTTCAGTGGTTTCAGCTGTTCGTTGATAGCTGACAGTCAGTCAATAACGGTTGGTTTTTATATATATACTAGCTGACCCAGCGAACTTCGTATCGCCATAAAAATAGGGACTGGTGGTAGAAGGCTGACAAATTTGGGGTGTATGTATGTTTTAATGCCACATTTTAAAAAAATTATAAATAAATTTGACCAAAAAATAAAAGGTTAGGGATGGACAACCCTTTTCACTTAGGGGTATGAAAAATAGATAGTAGCCGATTCTCAGACCTATTGAATATGCATATAAAATTTCATAAAAATCGGTCAAGCCGTTTCGGAGAAGTATGGTAACTAAGATTGTGACACGAGAATTTTATATATAAGATATTCAGATTATTAAGGATAGATAATAATTAAATTCAAGTTTAGTTTTATAATACACGAAACGAACGGCGTCTGTGTGTTACGACATAATAAATTAATGATGCAGGCGAATTCATAATCCTCTAATTGTCAATAATCACAGGGTTGTCTGTAACGCTAAATAAGAATATTAATTTTAAAATTTTGTAAACGAAATAATACATTTTGAAGATCGTAATATTTGCTTGCCATTGTTATTCCACGGCACGGATTGTTACGAATAAAGATTGACATCAATTTAGGATAATATAAAACTAAAATCCCAAGTAAAGAAATTGGGCAAAATGAAAAGCGTATCTGTTTTCGTTTCCACAGAGTTTAAGAAGAGCATTCAATATGAGAATCTATTGCTTACGATATTATGTTCTTAGCTACATACTTATTTTCTTTATTAAACTAAATTTCTTTTCTCAACATCAGCTTGTGCTCCAACATGTAAAGGTTGATTTTACCTTTACATTTTGGAGCGCAACCTGAAAGCCTAGCTGCTTTTAATATTAGAGTATATTGTTTACGATATCATGTTCATCAAATACGTGTTAATGTGAAATAACCAACCTCTACTTTTAAATAAAAAACGTATATCACATTTACAATTACTGTTTTTATTAGGGTTCTATAATGCTATCGCAAAATGTTGGAAAAGCTTTTATGCAATGTCCCTAAATGGTATGGTATGGTACCAGCCCTACAAGATTATGAACTTTGTTAGACATTTCCCATGACAGAAATAATATGCTTAATTGGTATGCGCAATGACAATGCATTCACAACACGGAGGACGATGACATTGTACGTGTACAAATCGTTGTGTGTATTTATTTAATATAGTAATAATAGCTGATATTGAGAAGCTGGATGGCGCAGGTATGTATGGGCGCAATTATTGTATGGGTTACCAAAAAGTTATTATCTCAAATCCCTTTGCCCTTGCTGAGTTTCTTGTCAGTTCTTTTCAGTACAAGGTTTCACTCTGTAGGTTTGAGAATCGATTTCGTATATTTTCGACATTCACGAGTGCTTTTAACAGCCTAGACTGAATCAACGATATTGAATTTCCTGTATTTCTTTTTCCTCTCTATTTCGGAGACACGAAGTAGTCGTGAATGCAATCGCAATGTGCCCGTATGGCGGGTCATGTCATGATGCATGACACATTCTCCCTATGCCATCCATAGGCCTTTGCTTTAGCAATGGGAACATTCATATACTAATGATGATCTTTTTATTATATTTATTCCTAAAATGTCAAGTTAAATTATATTTCAAATAAGTTGTGGCAACGTAGTGCGGAGATTTTGTGTTCAAAGCAAGGTCGCTTGCCTCCTAAGATAATGAAGATGATGAATGCCGTCACGTCCTTAATTCTTCAAGGTACAGGGTATTAGGGCATTATTTTGTCAAGGTTTGCATTGTTGTTAATTAAAGTTCACGTCCTGTAAATAGTAGCATAAGTAGTGAGACAACTTTTATACCCTTTATACATATCCATTAGAACGGTCCCAATGTTGTTAGTTGGAACTACATCTATGGCTTAATCTCTTTATTTACATAGTTCTTCTCCATTGTAAGATTTTGTGATAGTTCAACAAGATAATTTTATACTAAACCTGCGGGTTTGTATAGTAATGTTGGTGTTGGCAAAGGGGAAAGGACGAGCATAAACCCATGCACGATGTTTAGAGCTTTAACAGATTTGCGTTTAGACTGTTGTTTCACTGTTGATTTATGTTTTTATTATTATAAACTGTTACCTATGAAGCATGCAGCAGATTGTGAGGAGAAAATAAAGTTATTATTATTTATTGTTGAACTAGAGTATACAATATCACGCATAGCTGCATTTCCAAACAAATATTTCAGAGCAAATTTGATTACCACCAAAAAAATAGTAGGTTGACCTTAAAAGAAGTTAAGACAAAGAAATGGAAAACAAGTCAAATGAAATAACAATGTAAATATTGATTGGGTATAAGGTGTGTATGTACAAGGGAAAAAAGATGTTAGAGAAATAATAATAAACCCATGCCTCAACTATAGATCTTAAAAGACAACTTACCGTCGACGGACGCTAAATTTCCATAATGGCCAAGAGATTAGCACTACGGACTGGTGTGAACGTTTTGTATGTTATTGAGGAGACAAAGACGTCGCAGTCCCTGACACGACACTACGTACCGTACGACCGACACTCATTATCCAGTTGAATTGTTTCCGCCGTACCTACCTCTCGACTTCTTGCTGGGTCACACGTTTGGATCAAGGCGAGACATTTGAAAATAATTCACGTTGCTGTTTCTTTAAATTTTCAATGATCATTAACAAAAATCCGAGAAAATCTTCCACTTGATTGGATCATCTTTATTTATTTCTGTGATGAGTTCAGTTTACTTCAAAGGCTGACTTTTATCAACTTTTTAAATTAGCTTTACCTACCTATCTAATAGATAAAATTCTCGTATCGCACACAGTAACAAAACTCCTCCGAAACGGCTTGACAGATTGTTATGAAATTTTGTGTGTATGTAGGTCTGAGAATAGGACGTAAACTATTTTTCGTACCCCTAAAGGACAATGTTAAAATTGGCCTAAGAACCAACACCAATTTGGCATTTATGATTATTCTTAGTATATTTTTTGCGATAATTATCAGTATTTAAGATTGTGACGGACACTTCCAGTTAAGTAAGCTAAATTAAAAAGTTAAAAAATAATCTGAGACAATAAATACCATTTTATGTGTATAATCTATGGCAGCGCTGCAAACAAAACACTCTTTCTTCCTAATGCCGGCACTTCAGTTGGCTATTCGTATTTGCTATTTTAAATCATGACATCAGTCTGTCCTTTTCATTCCTTATTAAGCCAAGGACAAACTGTTGTCAAGTAAAGGGCCGGCATAAAACTCGTTACTCTGTGGTTGTGGTGCATGCAGTTTGCATTCGTAGTAATCTGTGGCATTCGTGCATTCCAAAGAGTAGTATAATATACCGGAAAGTGCGTTCTCGTTTCGGATTACCTGTTGTGTGTGTTTATTTGCGATTGTTTTTCCTTTAATTTAACTATTTCGGCTATCTAATATGCCATCGATGTTACCAAAGAGCAGAGCCCTTATTACTAAGTGCTAGTGAACCTGTGCCACAACATCCTGAGAGAATCATACTGCCAAATTATTCAAGAACACCTGATACACATTCACGCTGCATATTTACACAATATACCTACATGTGATATACAAATAAATACAATAAACAATATGATACAATTATGTGAAAAATAGTCAATAAATAAGAAGCAAAACTACAGTTTTTATTTTATTCATGATTCCTACCTAACCAAGGTTTTCCTAATAGTTATTCTTCAAAATCACACCGAATAAAATGAATTAATTGTAATATTAATTCACTTCATACTGAGTTTATACTAAATTCATAGGTGGACCTATGTTTCATTGAATATTAAACATAACCTCAAAATATTTTTAGTTTTCCTAATAATTTAAGTTCTCAGAAGTGTCCGTCAATATATTTTGTTTTTACAGTCATTTACTTACGATTTTGAACCTAGAAAATAATATTTCATGATTGTTGGTTCTTAGACTAACTATGTATGGACGCTGAACAATGTCCTTTGTTTGAATTTTTCGGTTTTTTTTAATTTTAATTAATTTTATATTTAGGCATTAAAAATATATAAAACCCTAAATTTTCACCCTCCTTACACCAACCTCTTTTTAAGCACACGGCACGAAGTTCGCTGGGTCAGCAAGTTTTTAATATAATATAAATGCTGCGAAATACTGTAAATTTCAAAGAATAAAAGAGTAGATTTTTAATTTGTTTACAAATGAATAACAAATTGTGAATTATAGTTTCCGTAATCCGCTTTCAATTTCATCTTTCATTGTATGACATATCCAGAAACGGTCGATTAATCATAGTATCAATAGCTTTTTGAGATGCTACCAGAAATTCACTGAATCATATCAAGCTCCAATAATTCGTTTAATACTAAACACATGACCCAGTTTTGTAATTGATCCTTACAAACTAATCTATCTGTGCAGAAATTGGAATTTGTCCAAAGATTTCTGGTGATAATTAGATACCTATCTATACTTCTGGCAAAATGTATATAGATTTATAATGCCAACATTAGCCGGTGGAAATTAACGGCGGTGCGATAAATGACGAGTGTAAATTAAGAATAGATTTATGTGTGTTTTCTTTGGAAACTGCGCGTGCGCTGATTATCCCGCCGCCCGCCGATTTGATACCCACCGTGGCAGGATCACACGGGGCGCCGATTGTTTTTTTAATTGATCTCTCACGGCAATGCCCGCGTAATTCAAATATCAAACGAACGAATTCTTTTTTAATTAACTTATTTACGGCTTGAGCTGGACTTCTATTGCACGAAAAAAAAACTCTTGATGATTTTGGAGCTCAAGAGACATTGTATTTGGATTCTGATTAATATCATCAAAGACGTATATAGATAAAGATAATAAATTATAACTATCATGAAACTTACTTCATATCATATTAATTAATGCATATATAGATTGAATCTTGTAAAAGGATAAAGGTCACTTTTTGTCGAACGTACACAACTTAGTATGTCTAGGTGGTATTAACTGTTAAAAAACGCTTTTGATGATTATGGAGATCAAGAGATATTGTATTTGGATTCTTATTAATGTCATCAAAGACGTGAAGAGATAAATTATAAATATCATCAAACTTACTTCATATCATATTATTTAATGCATATTAGCTTGAATCTTGTAAAAGGTAACTTTTTCTCGAACGTACGTTAACGTACACAACTTAGTTAGTAGGTCTAGGTGGTATTAACTGTTAAAAAATTCTTTTGATGATTATGGAGCTCAAGAGATATTGTATTTGGATTCTTATTAATATCATCAAAGACGTAAAGAGATAAAAAGAATAAATTATAGCTATCAATAAACTTACTTCATATCATATTTATTAATGCATATATAGATTGAATCTTGTAAAAGGATAAAGGTCACTTTTTGTCGAACGTACACAACTTAGTATGTCTAGGTGGTATTAACTGTTAAAAAACGCTTTTGATGATTATGGAGATCAAGAGTAACTTGGTAACTTTTTGTCGAACGTACGTTAACGTACACAACTTAGTTAGTAGGTCCAGGTGGTATTTACTGTTAAATAAATCCTGTATTATTTTTTTCGTCTTTTGCCACCCGGCACATCTTGGCAACATTCCAAACGAATGTCATTTCCAATATATGTCGCCGCAGCGGCTTGACTTGATCACGTTAATCATATCGTCAATATTTGTAAACAGCTCTGACAGAATGTTAAACATTTGAGCATTGCAAATAATCTACATGTTATTATGGCACATAACTCAGGGAAATTAAAGATGTGATTTATTTGCAGTTCATTGAAGACTTTTGGAATTATGTGCAAAATATTTATTTTCCTCTAAATATGTGTTCATCTATCGGTTTCTGTTTTGTTTTAACGTTTGAACGACGCCTACTCTTGTCTCGTTAGTTTCCTTGGAATTCGCTGAGTTCAAAGTGGTTCAATGATGCAAGCAAGCGTGAAATGTTAAGATACATATATGTAGACGACTTCATTGTGCTTTTGAACATTTTAACGGAATACTAATATTTCTTGGGTGTTTTAATCGAATCTCTCATACTTCGTAGAGTTCGGAAAAACTAACTTATGTAAAGCATACAACAAAAATATTATTTTCTGGCTTCTATAAGGTCCAAGGTCCTTAAACTCTGTTCTTGAATTACGAGACAATCATTTGAAATATAATAAGAATATACACCTGGTTAGGTTAATATCCAGAAGCCTTGCATCTCGCGGTCATTGGACCGCAACCATTTCCCAATAATGCGTGCTAATGTTACAGAATTTCGCAATATATACTTGCAGAATAGAATGAGCGGATTGGTGATATGGTTTGTCAATCTTCGCACGAATGTAATAAATGTGTAATTTGTATTTATACTGTATAAAACAGCAATCAAAATTCAGGTAAACAATTAATGTATATTTAATAATTATGTAATGAAAGGTGACTTCATGAATCATCTCCAAAGTCATTTTTCAATTTAACGACTCTGTAAAAAATAAAACAGGGAGAAAAAAAACAGCCCTTGCTGAGTTTCTTGCCGGTTCTTCTCAGTAAAAGGTCTCCCGCCGTAGATTTACGAACCGATGGCGTAGCTTCTAGACGTTCATGAGTGCTTGTAATAGCCTAAACTGAATAAATGATTTTGATTATGATTATTATGATTAATGAGTTAAATACGAGTTTGAACATAATAGGAGATCATGTATTTTTCTGGATAGATCAAGTAAATTTGATGAGTACGAGTGGTGGTAGTATGAGTGGGGTACATTAGGGTAGTACGGATAGTAAAAAATCCCGCCCGGGTTTGTTTGACATCAAAACCTTTTCTTCTTTACATAAAAAGAAAACATGGACATCTATAACGAATAAATCATTTGGAATGAATGAAATGCTCAATGAAAGATTTCAAATACATATTTTTATGAATACTACAATCTTATTGACTTTGAGCAGCTAGCGCGGTTTTAACTTAATCAGGTTTAAGTCTCCCTGTTTATTGTTGTTATTATACATCCTTGATTTAATTTAGGTTCTGAAATATTTTTCAGCGAACGGAAGAGGAAGCAAACTTTGTATTTATATTGCCAAACTGCCCATCAATTTCCAGTGTGGAGTCTATTGATTATAATGTCGTCAGTGGGCGGTTTTCTTGGCATGGGATTAAAGGAGATTTGACGGATGAGGTCGTTTTGCCTCTTGACTGTTAATCCACGGTGTTCCGAGGTAACTAAATGTCTAGATCAAGGTTATCTGTCTTCATTTGAAAGTGCAATCTTTTTTGGTTTTATTTGATTGAGAGATGAATTTGATTTGATTCGATAAGATTGAAAAATAAAATAAAGAAGACTATCCATTAGAATTTAGATAATTATAATTAAGAACTGTATAATTGATGAAGTAGGGATATTAGTGCGTTTTATGTTTTGTCTCATATCTCAGTCTTCATTGAACGCTCCATACTGGCGATCTTATCGTTTGTATATTATTAAAATTAATGTCTCTAGAGCTGTTATACGGTTTAATATTATAAGCTAAGTCAATGTTTTATGAAATTCTTTTTAAGTTATGGATTTGTTACAAACTATACGAATAAGAATTTAAGAACCAATAAGTAGGCCAAGTAAATTAAAATAAATGTAAGGAATTTATTTCCAGCAGCTTGAAATCATTGTAATACCTTCATTTGTTCCTTCACATGTTATCTGAGTTTGCGCAATCCCAGCAGGTGAGCATAACTTTTGGGTACGGACTGTACGCATCGCATTGCAGCGAAATTTTTGCTCTTTTTAGGGTTCCGTACCTCAAAAGGAAAAAACGGAACCCTTATAGGATCCCTTTGTTGTCCGTCCTTCCGTCCGTCTGTCAAGATCGTTTTTCTCAGGAACGCGTGGAGTTATCAAACTGAAATTCATATCTAATACTCATGTCTATTGTCCCTTGGAGCTGTGAAAAAATCAAACTTCTAAACCAAAGCAATCAAAAGATACAACCGTTTATGCCGCTTCGAAACTCGCACGGGAATCAAAACCTACAGGGTACTTCCCGTGAATTTAGAATCTTGAAATTTGGTACGAAGTAACGTCTTATAGTACAGATAAAGAAAAAAATGCGAAAACCGTAAATTTTTAGTTACATCATATAATAAAAAATATTTTTGAAAATCAGGTTTGTACGGAACCCTCGGTGCGCGAGTCCGAAACGAACTTGTCCGGTTTTTTCAGTTTTTTGCTTGTAGCTCTACGGTACGTCCGATGGAACAGTTTATTTCATTCAATATTCAATCTAAGGATTAACAACTTACAATTTCAAATATACACTCTAAGTAACAAAACAAACAACGAATAAAAGGAAAATATAATGATCACATTTTCAATAATATCCACTGTATTACTCATGTAAGTATCAACGTATATATTTAGGTGTAATAAATAATCTTTGAAGCTAAATGTGTCAGAACATAAAACGATAACATTGGCCGAACTATACGCCCCAAGTGTTTCTGAAGAAATCAAGTCTAAATAAAACGAGGTATATTACCCTAGCGTAACAATTTCATGTGTCCATATCCTAAGGTATATATTATTTTGTTGCTATTTTGTATCGCAAGAATTGATTTTGTTGCTCCAATATTGCTCCGAAAAACGCCTGTTACGCTTATCTCTCAGCTACAAAATAGCATCAAGATATGCGGATTGTCTTGCGCTACTAGCTATTTAAGTACCAAAAACGCCATATTTGCTATTTTCAAAGTGAAGTGAGGCTTATACACCGACATGTTAATTCCCACGAAGGGTGCGTATCGAATAATTAAATCTGGTCGATTACTCAGCAACAAAATACGCCGTTTGTCTCGGGTCGCTAGCTGCTTTAGCTCACGAGATACGAAATATCTGGTGTCTTCGGGGTAGGGGGTTTGTCATACCCCGATAAGGGTTGTGATTCTGATGTACGCAGCTTGTCTATCAGTCAGCAACAAAATATCAACAAATAACACCGTTTGTGTCGTGCCGCTAGCAGCTTTAGTTCACGAGATACGAAAAATCTGATATCTAAGAATAAGCATAGTTAGCCCCCCATGAAGGGCTGATATTTTTTCATATCTAACCAGCTTATCTTACAGCAACAAAATATGGCGTTCATCTCATATCTCTAACTGCTTTTGCCTCCGAGATATCGCTGTGGTTTCGCTAGCGAAACAGGCGTTTTTCGGAGAAATATTGGAGCAAAAAAATCAATTTTTGCGGCACAAAATAGCAACAAAATACAATATACCTTAGTATATGGACTTATGAAATTGTTACGCTAGGGTAATATACCTAATAAAACGGTCACATAAGGATTTAATGTCCAAAGGATGACAACGGAATACTATTGAAGCCCCATAACGAAGCAGAATTGTATATTGTATGTATCTCGTGAACCGTAATACTTAGGTCACATCCCGAAATTTCCTGGTGGTCAAACTTGTTTGTCCAACAGGAACAAGTTTCCGTTTGGTCGAACTACTCGACTAGGTGGCGCAAGTAGGAATATTAAGAGAAAATATTCCTTAATATTCTATCATAAATAGTTATCCAAATGGGCTGCAATTCCAATTAAAATTTCTACATAATTAAATTAGTATCGGTAATTTTCTAGACAGTTGGATCAGGAAGAAATACTGAATGCCGGTTTTGAATTAAGGCACATTATGATTGCATTACTTGCGAGTTTTTTTACAATTATTTTTACGTGGGATTAATAAGTCTTAAATTTTTTTCGTAGACAAAATACATACTTTAAATTTTATTTCACATTTGAAATAAATTCCAAAGAACGCTTACCTATCAACTATAATTGCTTATATTATTGTTGTAAATTCATAATGATGACTAATTATGTAGTTGCTATTATCAGTGAGTAATAATAATTAACATTGTACGACTGTCAGATTGTGTTTTGTTTACACACACTTAGTTATTCCAGTTGCCGGCTGCTTGTCTATCAGAGTGCTACAACTGCCTACTGTAGTAATATTATTTAATGTATAATTTTATTCTACAGTATCATTATTGCATGGCCAATTTCAGACTGTAGAGTAAGGAGTTTGACTTTGAGATTGGATCATATCTAGCATTATCCCAACGTTCCATATTTTAGATTATTTAGTTTTTTTTATTCCAACACACACCAATTTGCCTAGCCCCAAAGTAAGCATTGTAAGGCTGTGTTATGTGATACTAGGATAACGGGTAGAATACATATACAGTACATATATAAGCATATTTTATAGAGAAATACATATTAAATATTCATTACTGGAGTACAAATGCTCTTCTTCTTCTTGTTGCTACGGGCGTTTCCGTAACTCGACGTCCTTATGGCGCCTGTTTTGCGTGAGGAGGGTGTATGGCCGGAATCACTCCAGCCAACCCAGCTCCGCCAGAAAGGCCCCCAGGGTCTTCACGTTGGTGAAGCCTCTTGAAGGTTTCCCGGTGAGCCTAGGTGCTCTTATTCATCACACAAACATCTGCCCCCATCGGGATTTGAACCCGGGACCTCTCCAGTCGGTGACACATGAGTAAAAAGCACTCTGCCACGGAGGTCGTCCGTTTTATATTTTGTTGGAGTTTGTTGTAACAACGTGGTAAGTAATTGAGAAATCATTCTGTTCGTGCTGTTTCGTTATCGGATCAAGCCCATAGGTAATCTGATATGAAACACAATATTGCACTAGTTAGTGGTAGACTGAAAGATAAATGATTGAAAACTACTCAGTTAAGTAAACACACTGGGGCCTTTTAAATCTATATTATTAATGTATATGGGTTAAATGCGCGTTTGAATTTTATTATTTATATATGAGACTGATATTATACTGCTGCTATATGAAATGAAATGAAAAGTCATTTATTCAGTCTAGGCTGTAACAAGCACTTGTGAAGGTGAAGAAGCTATGCCATCGGTTCGCAAAACTACGGCGGGAGACCTTGAACGAGAAGAACCGGCAAGAAACTCAGCAAGGGCTGTTTTTTCTCCCTGTGTCGTTTTATACAGAGTCGTCAAGTTGAAAAATGACTTCAGAGATACGTCTGAAGTCACCTTCCATTACATCGTATATAAAAGCTGTGTTTCAAAATTATATTCATTTATGGATTCGTTATTAAGGAAGAATGTTGACACCGGAACTCTGTCACAAAATACATGTATTTTCACGTATGTATGTAGGAGTCCATAGAAAAACTAGCGTTTTTGCAAATCACAATGGCTGATTCTAAATGTTAATTAAATAACCTTGTAGAATGATTAGAAACACTTGGCTGGTATTTTTTAATAAAATAAACGCTACGCAATGCTGTCCACATGCAAAATCTGCGAGCGGACAGAATATAGCACGAAAAAATAAGATATTTGGTCACACTTACACTTACTTAGAGAACAATAAACTTTTCAATTTCCTAACACGTGTGCAATAAAATGTAGTTTTCTTAGAACACGCACGCCCTAACCCCCGTTACGAATGGTTTACTTTGCAACCGATGCAAAGTAAATGTAGTCTGGTCTGTCTGGGCTTGGCGAACTCCATTAGACTAGCTGCGTGCGACCGTGCCAAAGGTCATTTCGGAAACCATCTGTTATTGGATACTCCTAGGAAATACTGTTTACTAATTTGTGACAAGTTTCTTTAATGCGTGATTAGAATTCTAGTTGCCATGGTTGTTTTTTTTAAAGTGAATCTTTTATTTTAGTGCCGCTATTTTTTCGTTCATATTTAGAATGTGGCATTACATTTCTAATTGTTTGTAAATATTCAGATCATATTAACAATCTGTGGTTCATTGTTAAAAAGTTCGATTTCCAGCTGCTGAGGAAAGACTTTTTGAAGTGCAACTTCTTTACGCACACTTGACTTGGGGAGTAAGCTGGCAAATGCGTTACGCGTTACGAAAAGTGTGTTCGGGCGAGGCGAACGGGAGTTGAGTGGGGGATATAAGCAAGAGAAAGCAGTGCGCGCGCACATTTTCTTTCTTTCTTTCTCTTATAGCTAGCTATATGTGTATATGTACATACATGTATATATATATATATATTGTACACACACACATATATGTATAAAAAACAACTTATACAGATGGAGCTAAAGAAGATTCACTTCAGTCGTGTGGTCATAAGCACACTCGTTTTTATTATGAAAGATTTCAAAAGTTTTACTTGCAACTGTGCTCTTTAAAACCACACTATTTTTTTGATGTATCACCTCGGATGACTATAAGTCGAAGTATGTTTCTAGAATCAATAAGTATGTGATGAATATTGTTACTCTGGTCTCATTATAAAAATTTTTCAATACAAGTGCCTTCATTTGAATCATTTGCATCGAATATAGTTTATCTTTGTTCTACATGCGTAAAGCAAACTAATGGAACAATTACGAATGAGTCTTCGAACGATTTGGAGAAATAACATGACTAAATACGTTTTCTGAAAATGTCTACTCACTAGTATAGTTAATTCGTTTCATTATTCTGTGAATGTAGATATTTTATTTGAATTAGTTATAAATACATATTTTATTTTGCCGTTTTCTTAGCCAAGCATCCAAGTTTATCCAAGTTAAAAATTTTAACACACAATTTAGTTTTTTTTATCTAATTTATCTTCAGCAATGCCGATTTTACCAACTCCTATGATAGCATAACATGATGATGATATACGTTGTTGAAATTATAATTTAGTTTTTTTTTAATTTTAACAGTATTTTTTTATTGGAAAAACACAGTCAGTCTAGTCACAAGACTAACTGTGTTGTGCTAAAACTAATTAACCTACATACATATATGTCCTTTTAATACCGTAACAAAATAACGTTGCGGAACTTCCAATAAGGAAACATACTTATTGTTTCGGGTCGCTATAATAGCAGTGTTTTATCATGAACCAATAACAAAGACGAAACGATACAAGTCTAGTAGAGTTTTCTGCTGAATAATAGACGTGGTAACAGCTATAAAATCATCTAGATAAAGCATGCTTCACATTTACAAAGCCTTCATGTTCCAGTACCTATTTTTATACACGAAACCAGTGAAATGTTGTGATAGACAACGATGTTTACAATCACAAGTCACAACCAAAGACCATGCCCATGTCGATTCCAACCATTCCTGACATTTTCGTTGCTATTAAAATTTAGTTTGCGGCCATCAGTTGGTCGTAAAAGAGTTAATGGTCGACTTAATGCGAGAACATTTCCCGGTTCCAGGAGAACGGACATACAGATCGATTGCGGAAACCATCATGACTATCATTTACAATTTTAGGGTAACATTTGTATCAATTCGGTAGAGACAAACATATGGTCCAGCTAATTAAAGGTGCTTTGATTTTTTTAAATTCCAAGAAAGGCTATTAAGAAAAAATATTCCAAATAATTTTATTTTCAAATCTTAAAATAGATTTATATAGCAGTAACAAAGTAATGCCAAAACTCGTTAATTTTATTACCCAGCACAGTGTTTGACAATTAGTTCCATGTAAATAACATTTGCAAAGTTTATGACAAATGACTAATGCCTAATTTGCGTTCATCCTTCAAGAGACAACTTACATTAACATTTCTGGACGGTATGCTCGTATTTCTACGAACAAGACAATAAAACCTTAACAAATACTCAATGTAGGTATTTGTTATTTTAAGAAAGAGCAGGCAAGCAATAAATAAGAATAAAACATTGGCCCCTAAGCAATCCTGTCACATTACAAATCAATATTTAAATCATTAGGTCCACTTGCAGCAATTTGCTAAATCTCAATTTAACTAAAACTGGATTAATCCACTCATCCCATACAATAATGTCAATTGAATTTTCCTATGGATTAAATCGAAATTCAGAAAGTTTGTTGCAAGTGGCCCTTAGCGTAGAAAATTGTTCAGTAAAGACTGTTATTTTGTTCGGTAAACCGACAGAATAGGTACATCCAAATTGTCAGTGGCTATATTTTTTTACACAAAACATTAGTATTAGGATAAAAAGATAAAAAGGAAAGGGTTATGAATTTGATAGTGAACGCTAAACGACGGTTAAGGACTGATAAAATCTTGTTGATCTATCGGAGTAGGTATGGTAGGTAACATCGCAAGGAATCCAGTTAAAACAAATATATAAAAAAAATCTGATCCTGATTTTTACTTTAACTTACCTAATTACGAATTCCAAAACATCTTCTCTGTCGAACACCTTGCAATATAAGTGCAAGATCTTCAAACAGGAGTATTGCAGGCCAGACCAGTCAAGCTGGGCAGACTTGAGGGCTTGATCCCAGAGGCAATTGTCATGTCTCGACAGGCACAGCATGCCGTCGTGACCAGTCTCCGTGGGAGGCATTTAACGTAAAGCCTTTGACTCGGTCTTCGATATGGGATTTGGTTTTGTCATTGATGAGTTTATTTTCATCTACGCACACTGTTCACAGTTCACTGAGCTTTTCACTATAGCGTTCAACTATGATTTCAAACTATTGTAATTGTTGTTCGTGAAGAAAACCGAATAGATAATAGTAATAAATAATTGGCGATAACAGGATAATTCAGGTAGATCTTCATATGTTAAGTTCATTTAATCATGTAATTTCCAGAAATATGCCAAGTAATGCATAGATACTTACGTAATATGACAAGCATTATGGTGTTTATTTTTACTATTTATATATATATAACTGATGCTGAGAATTCCATTAGAAACATATTTGCATTTAAACTGAATCTAAAGAAATTAATGTTGAAAACGTCTCCATCAACTAAAATAATATCAAAACATACTAAGCAACTTAATTTATTAAACATAACTTTTCTTATAATACCTAATCACTACAAAGAAAGCTACACGGTCATATACCCATTAAGTTTTAGATTGTGAGGCGTAGAATAGGAAGTCCTAATTGAATACAATTCACAGCGGTCATTGTTTCAGCTGCGTTCGTTTTGAAAGATGTTTATGCAACAACTATAACATATACGTATAGTTTGGAATTTAAATATACTTGGTATCTTCAAGGAATGTGATAAAATCCATTCCAGACCCACCAATCGGCTCTAGGCCCGCGTGGTAGGTAATGGACCGTTCTTCCTATGTCAGTCAGTCCATGGAAAAATATTTTAGCACTTCCTAAGAAATACCTAATCAATACAACAATTTCGTGCTGTAGTTTTGGACCCTATCACTAACCCACAAATACACAATACAATGGTTAATGGCACCATTTCATAGTTTAATCTAAATGATTGTTTGAAGGTAATCTAAGCTAAGCACGTTGACGTAAAAGGTTTCTCGTTTCGATGTGTGATAACGATAACATTCATGCATTTTAAGAGACTCCCGCCAGACACAAAATGGTAGTTTGGGCAACGTAAGCAAACAAGGGTCGTGTTGTATCTTTTGGTACTTACCAACTTTATAACCCAAGCGAAAGGTGAGAATTTTTTACATTAGGATATGGAAAATATATAAATAAATATGAGCATTTTAATACACTTTAATTTTTGATATGTCAGTGGATTTTCTGAATTGGATTTCGATCTTTTATACTACAAACATAAATTTTAGTTATACATATAATTTCCAATTGGCCAAATAGGTCACACTGTTCTCAAATTATAACTTTTGGAATCCTGTAATACTGTAATATTTTTCATAATTATTTTACTATCCATACCGAAGAAATTAGAAGCGTGATGATTGATTTAAATGAAGCCCCAATAATATGAAGTAATTGACATATACATAGTTAAAACACCGAATTCTACCTAAAAACAAAAATTATCGAAACGTGAATAATGTTACAAGACATAAGAATCATAGAAAAGTTTTCGTAAGAGAATTTTTACTATATTCTTAAGACAGTACTTGGATTATAAAAAATTCTGTAATCGCTCTCCAAAATGGTTGTAAATATTTAGAATATACAATGAGATAAAGAAGCTGATAACATGCTTAGAAGAGCACAAGGTGAAGTATAGCTATTTTCGCCAGATTCTGGTAGACAAAAAAAGATGTATTTTAAAGTTTTAAGACTGATCGTAAAACAAGTAATAACTTTCGTGGAGGTAGCTTGCCCATCATTTTATACCAGGGGTTACATTTATTGCAATTCTGACATGATCGTGATTGACTCGTGAAATATTGTCCATTTGTATTCAAACGCACAGATTCATCGACATCAATATATTATCCTTACTTAAAAATAAATCATTATTCTTCAAATTATAATAGAAAAAATATAATAATAATAATATACAATATAATAATTATATCAGGCAGGCACAGATACATTGAACTGGTAAGTGTATTTGGTCAGTTTCACAATTGATACAAATTACATTATACAAGATAATTACAAGATAAAAAAGTTGAAAATTCAAATTTTAGAATGAGATGAAAATTCTGGGTCTTATGAAAAGTGACAAGGAAGAAAGCACAAGTCAGTAAACAACGGCATTATTGGCATCCATCTAAATAAATCTAGGTTTTCTTCTAATCTTGTTGCCACAGATTAGCATGAAGTTATAGGTAAATAAGTAATGATTGGTAGACTGTATACATTGATATACCTTAATGTAGATGATTGACACAAACTTCTAATCGGATCTCCTAATATGGTCTAGTTACTTCGAATATGGTAAGTAGTTCTGAATGTTGTTAGCATAGCATCAGTGTATAGAGGAATAAATACGTCAGTATTTATTCAACTTAAACTCATTTTTGGTCAGCAACATTTATATGTACATATTGGGAGATCATTATTTTTATCTTGTTTCATTGGCATTTTAAGTAGTTTCTTTTATTTCCAGTTAATTATACATACTTCTATAGAATTGTTTAGAATGGCAAAATACACCCAATTCAGTTCACTATAATAATTCGTTATCTTTTAATATTATTTTCTTCTGTCTCTATTAAAGAATTATTTTATTTTAAGCTCCCAGTTTCGTATAAAATATTTCTATTTTGATAAATATATCTTTATTTAAAAAAATATCATACTTTATCACAGTAAATTTCGTACTTTTAGAATTTTCATCATTTGATTCGGTCGCTGAACTCAGTGGAAATTTGTCTGCGCTCGCGCCTTAGCTAATAAAAATGTCCGCGCGTTACTAACATCGAGATTCGTCTCAAAATACTACTGTACTATGTCTTCGACTTCGCAATTTCACATGCCATCTTTCATTGAAGAAATAAATGTTACAACGAGCATGTCACGAACGTCTAACAAATTATGTTGTAAAAAATATCTCATAATTTGTATTCCCGACTGTTACAAAGAAGAATCGCGTTCTGCCATTAGCTACAATATAGACTGTGGAACTGAGTTAGATAAAAAAAAACGACGGGTTGCACCCCGGGAGAAGTGAAAACTTGAATATTAACGTTGTGCATTTTTGATAGTTTGGAATGGTTAGGGAATAATTTTGCACGAATTGCTTTAATTATCAGTATAAAAGTACTATCATGTATGTGGTAGACTACAATATTTATTTATTGCGCTATCGTACACAAACATGACAATTTATATTACATTAAAAAAGTTTATCTCTCAGAAAACTTACATGAATAGCTTAAGGTAGCACTTAGCGACATCTATTGTAAAGAAATCAACTTACATGAATCACATTTAAGAGCACCTAGCGACATCTATTGAAAAAAAATGCATTTTTTTCGCAATAAAGCTGCCACGTGGACGTCCTAGATAGAGACTTATTATTATAATACGCTAAAATAAAATATTACTACGATTCATCCAATATATTGATAATCAACAACCTATCCAATTTCATCGTGTGTCATGATGCGATCAGCCCCCGTGTTTAACCTGACGCGAGTTTAACATTTTTTACCCATACAAAAAAAAGTGTACAACGCCGCTAAACAAGTTTTCACTTCAAAAATGAACATAAAATTGCAACGAAATCCTGATATAGTCAAAGAAATTATGCAATTGATATGTAAATATAAATGTAGAAAAAATAACATGTCGTTAGTACCTGTAAATTAATGGAAAGTACTGTAAAGCAAATAGGTCAAGATGAGCCTAAGACGTTCGCAAATGATGTAAGGTTTCCAACAATACTGCAAGTAGGTCGCTACTGGAGAGACATACTGACAGCTGGCATAGATTTGAAAATAACTGCTATTAGTGTAAGCGGTCATATCTCACTCATCTGCATTTGAATGCTCACTGCACTGCTGGACTCTAAACCTTACCAGATGCATGAAACCGCTTAGGAATATCTTTATTGTACTGAAAATTGTGCGTCGATACCCGAGGTCGACACTGAGCAAGTGGTATGGCCATCTGTTTACTATTGCAGCAGCAAAATCAGTGCTGCAACCAACGACGCAGCGGTTATTGAATAAACTTAGATCTGTACAACCAGTTAACAGGAAAAAGATAAATTGATATTAGATTCTAGAGAAATCATAGTGACATTAAAAATCCGTAACAACAATAGATAAGTCGCAAAGTTGCTTATGTTGTCATCAATTAGGCTTAAAGAGCTTATGAGTGACCTCATGCAGAGGTGTGAAGTGCGTTTTACAAAATAAACGCCTGGTTACTAGGGATGAAACGATACGACTAAATACAAGTAACTACTCGATACTTTTCTTTCGATAATAAGTTCTTTTGGCATCGATACGATAGAACTGAGTAACAAGTAGTATCGTGAGGTAAGTACTTGCATCGGTACTCGGTTGGTCACTCACTGAGAAGTATAAAAAAAACTCATAGGCAGATTATTTACTGTACGGTAAGGTGTCCAGTTGAAATTTTTGTTTCGCGAACGCATCTTTCTACTGCTCAGTTGGCAGCCTTGCGTATGATTTATATTTTTTCCAATTTATTCAGTCATTTATTTAAGATCAGATTAAGCCGTTATTTTATTTCGTTAAATTAAAACTGTGACTGGTGTCGATTCTGGCATGATTATCTAAACATAAACTTAAATTAGACAACAGTATATCTTTGTCATTCTCTATACAGAATGAAAAGGAGAGCCTGATGTTAAATTTAGTTTTAAGTTTAGAGAATCATGCCACAATTGACACCACTGAATTTGTAATATCGTTCGTCAAAATTTATAGATACAAGTAAGTATCGATAATTTTCATTAGATACCGAGTAGGCATCGATATTTTATGACCGATACAGTATCAAGTAAAAGTATCGATACCTAGATGGTATCGTTTCATCCTTACTGGTTACATGGCTCAAGGCCGCCTGTGACAGTGAATGAGGCGGTGCGGTTTCAATTTGCAGTTACTTAGTACAATCACTGTCGAATACAGCAAAGTAGATACTACAGAAGGTAATCTCATCTATGTACTTAAATTTTCATAAACCCTTTCCGATTTTTGGCTTATGCACAAAAAAAATGTGATAGAGGGCTTGTATCTAGTTGTTTGATTTATTGTTGACAATGAAATCGCAATAATGAAAATATAAATCAATAATAACTAAAACATTTCATTTTTTTTTTTAAAACATTGTGTTGTTTATATAGCACTAACTAAAAAACGGAAAAACACCGTTTAATGTTGAATTTAGAGAACTGTCCACTGAACAGTTATAACACCTTATTTCTTGTGTTCAAGAGAATAGAATTCGCGTCGGCATTGGTCCCGACCGAGTTTTATTTTATGAGTGATGTGCGTGAAAACCTAAGAAACAAATATAAAAAACATATAACTAAACATATACTCAAAATATAAACCGCTAGCTAACCTAATTTGTTACATTTGAGATGCTCCTGATACTTCGTTTTTGATATGGTTGTAACATAAACAGAAAAAGGTTTACGACCAATTATATCACGGTAATGAATAAAGTGAACCATGATAAAATAATTTAACATCGCTAGGGAGGGGCCCGCCTTGACCTGCGTGGCATCAACTGAAATCATATTCGCAACTCCATTTAGTTAAAACACGGAAAAACTTTTATATGTGTTATCATGTTTCAGGTCATGAGGGAATATAATTAAACTGGCTTACTTCGGGGAGTTAATTATAAATCACAGAATTCGTAGATAGAACACACATTATCCCTCAAACAAAGGTGACTCATTTCTTTGTCGTACTATTCGTATGTGGATTCTTTGCCCGCGCAAGTTCACAATCTGTGGTCCTTTAAAAGAAAGGCGTGTAGAAGCATTTTTGCGGCCGGCAAGGTGAGAACGGTTGGTGTGGCAGTTTATAACTGCTGTACCAGCTATCTTCGCGTTTAGACTTTATCACCGCTTAACATCAGGTGGGGTAGTGTCATTTGCCTACCTGCCTATAAAAAAAAACATTTATTGCTTTAAGGGATATTGTGTTTAATAGTTTACTATCATACACCTTTAGAATCTTTAACGTGGTTCATATCTGTCTGTATTTCTGCACGGAGTTGTTCCTCAACTCAAAATGGACGCGTATAAATTATGATTGATTTTATATATATGATCACGCATAACTTTCCACAGAGTAGTCCGATTTTGATAATTATTTTTTTATTGTAAAGGGTATACTCCAAAGTTGGTCCCATATAAAGGAAAAAAAAACAGATTTTTGATGCCGTGTTGTAGATTACAAAAATTAAAGCGACAGAAAATAATTTAAAAATTAACTTCCAAACAAATCAAATCCCTTTTGTTGTTTTTAGTTAAATTAATACTTGGAATCGTTACTATGCCAACCCATGTAGTAAATGGGAATTCAGATCTATCAGACGTGCATGGCACCGACTCCAAATATTAATTTAATTTGAATAAAAAAGGGTTTATTATTTTAAGATTTTTCGGCGGTTTAATTTATTTCCTAAGAAGTTTTTTTTCTATTGTGATTGATTTAATTACTACAGAATTAAGTACTATAAAATCATATTTTTAGTATTTTTCGTCACAATCACAAATACTCACATTCTGACAATAGGCAGGGTTTTACTGTCACTCTAAATTATATTTTGTTATTTTTTATTTCTTTCCGCTTTTTTGTTAATGTTTTATCGACTATGAGTATTGAATACAATCCGTATTTTTCTATGTTCAATGAAATGATATGGAAATTATTCCCTCTCTCATTTACTAAAAGAAAGATATTTCATTCGAAACTTCTTAGCTTATCAAGACTTCACTATTAGCAAAATATTGCTTTCCCATACAAACTTTAAAACCCCTTCGGCGGTTAGTTTTGGAAAAACCTTAGCGCACGCCTAAATCATAGTTAGGGTTACCAACTTGTTGTCTATCAAATATAGTATTTTCGAAGCTGTTGAACCTCTAAAAAATAGTAGCTTTTGTGGTTTAAATATTTTTTAAAATCAATATTTTATGCTACTCTGTGCCTTACTAATTATTTTTATTTATTTTTAATTAAGGTTTTACTGATAAATATCCCCTTTATGCAAAGCTAGCGGCCCGCCCTCGCTTCGCTTCGGTGTAGAACTGAAGTGTAGACTACAGCTTTTGTTCTCAGGCTTGTATTATACACAATGACATTCATCTATAATTCTTCTTATACCTGCATGCAAAGTCTCAGCCCGATCGGTTTAAAATTGACAAAGTTTCATCCACCTTTCATTCCCTATTTAATCCCCTTGGGGGTAGAATTGATCAAAATCCTTTCTTAGCAGATGCCTACGTCATAACATCTACCTGCATGCCAAATTTCAGCCGGGTTCGTCCAGTGGTTTGGGCTGTGCGTTGATAGATCACTATGTCAGTCAGTCAGTCACTTTTGAGTTTTATAATAGCAAAGTTTGTTTATTTTTAATTTGACTAAGTTACCAACTATTGCGTCCAACGTTTGGTTCCCAGAAAAGGGTGTTAGTTCCATAAATAATTACTATATGCTCAGAATACACAGTTTCATGTTATTAACGTTTTGCGGTATATATATATATAGAAGATAGATAAATAGATATAGTAGTTTCGCCTACTGTATTTTTCTTCAGAAATATAGTATTTGATCCCCTAATATAGTAGCATCCTAGTAGGGTTGGCAACCCTAATCATAGCAACTACATTTATCTGCAAAATTTCAGCGCAAACCGTTATTTTGAGGTTCAGTGGTTTGAGCTGTGCGTTGATAGATCAGTGAGTCAGTAACAGTTGCCCATTCAGATAATAGGTAGGTAGCATTTCATGTTTGTCTGTGTACTTTCCACGCACAAAAGAAGCAAGTCATTCAGACACTTGTTCCAGCTAAAAAATGACAGGACAATAGAAGCTAATATTAATATTCGATTAACAGGATGTCAAGTGTGTCACTATTGATAACACACGGAAATCAAGCTGTGCTTTCAATTGAAAATATAACTGATAAAAAACTCAATACAATAACTTGATATTTTAAAAAAATATTTATATTTAAAAAGTATTTTTAGAACGAAGCATAAAATTAACCTAAGTATATACTTAATCATAAAATTTGAGAGGCCACCAAATAGGACTTTGAAGAGTGAAATGCCGAATAGTAATCATTCAAAAAACGGCAAAAAATATCGTCAATACTTCATTCTCTCTAACTATTAACTCATCCCGTGCCCTACTCGCTTAGCACCTGAACGGTTTTTCATTGTTTTGGGACTTTTCAAACTATGACTGCAAATTCCCATGTTCAGGCAAGTGTAAGCTTAATAAATCTTTATTTCTCAAAGTTTTCTTTAACACGGCGGATAACGACGACGAGTGACGTATGTTTATTTTATGTTCATTTTGCAAACTAAACATTTTTCGCCGGCTATTAAAAATGTAAATATTTTGGCGTCGTTACATTAGCATGCGCCAGCTTAAGCAGATGAAACACTAACATTCAGCCTAAGATTATAATAATAAAAATACATTTACAAATTATCCTACATTCATTACTTTCTTCCTGTCCAAGAAAACATTTTCTGCATAAGCTAATGAATAAAAATAGGTAGCAAATCAAGCCAGAATCGACACCATTTTCTAATAATAGGCTTGTGTCAACTAACAATAAATCGAATGGGTTACAGTTTCTAAATATGAATTATGATATACAGATAACAAAAAATAAAGCTATTTATCATAATAATTAAAGATTATTATTATTTTTAGAAAATAAATTCGAATAAAATAGGCATTAGATCACGTGACGGCAAACACCAATCAGAAAGACTGACGTCACCACGTGCAAAACATTACTTGTGGTGGCCGTTTCCATACATTTCATTGATATCTCATTCATGTTATTGTTACTTTGATACAATTTATCAGTTTGTTTTCAGATAAGTATTGAAAGGAAGCCTAATAAATCCATGGAATTGGGATTTACCGAAGCAAATAATAATATTTTAACCAAAATAAAAAATTAATCGCATAACTACTCGACATAAATAAGCATATCATTTGGCAACTAGAACAAGAATAAGATGTGTTTATTATTATGAATAAATATACTGAACTCTCAAATAGACTCTAAATCATATCATAAAATTAAATCAACTTACCTAACCTCAACCTATTGTCATTGTTTTATCAATATAATGCAATATAATTTATCCGGCTTGTATAACATTTTGATTTCATTGATTGTGTTATGCAAAATACTTACATCAAAATGTTCATCACAAAATTATTCTTGTATTTGTTGATAAACAATGAATAGGTACCATCTCCCTCCTTGCAAGTTCTAACCATTTTTTCAGCATTTGTGGCATATAAATAATTTGTCTGGCGTTTTATGCTTCTCCTTTTATACTAGGACACTATACAGTACTTGTAATACGATGGATTCATTTTTAACTAAATAATTTTAATAGTCGGCGTACAGCGTATTGTTTGCTTTGCACGGCGTGACGTCATTCTAGACGCCATGACAGTCTAGAGCGTTTTCGAGGGAAATTTGAATAAATTTTTTTAAATACAAAATACATATTGCTATTGTACTTTTTTATATAAAATAATATTTTTTTGGGGTTAAATAAACATCAAGGTATATTATTAACCACTTTTTAAAATATAGGCACTTCACCGGTCGCAGCCGTGGCTCGATCGGTCAGCTAGGCTATTCTAGGTATCTAAATAAATAATAATAATAGATAAATAAAACAAGGAAAAGTCGCATGCTCGACGTGCTTTTACACACATTACCGACTGCGCATTCGGCGTTGTATAGAATATCTAGGCAAAGTATAAAATGACTAATATTTTATACAATGCCTGGGCGATTTTGGCATTCTATACATTGCCTAGATATTGTATAGAATGCCGAATTATACAGATTGCCGGTAACATATACATTAATTAAATATCAATTGGTACCGTCCCGGACGGACTGACTTATGAGCTAAATCGGTTTTATTGCGGTTAATGCTTTTTCATGGAGGAGCTCGACGGCGAGGTGGTTAGCGCGTTCGGCTGCGATCATTTGAAGTTAAGAAACTTTCGCGATGGTTGGTCATTGGATGGACAAAAAGTCTTCTATCTCGAGTTCCTCCGTGCTTGGGAAGGCACGTTAAGCCGTTCATCCCGGCTGCATTTGCAGACGTTAGCAGCCGCCATTCCGCACTGTTCAATCAACCTATTCCATCCATAAGAAAGACCTGTGCACCAGCAGTAAGGACATTAATAGGCTGACGATGATGATGAATGCTTTATTTTATCATACGTGGCGCAGCAATTTACCCGCGCCACCTGATGTCAAATGCGAACTACATAAACTAACGAGGTAGAATCATAAAGTCTAATGAATTCATTGTATTTGTTTAACGTATGAATGTAGGTATATAGGCAGGCAGGTAACAACGTGATGACGGAACGATATGAGCCAATTAACAAGAGAAAACAAACAATACTGTACATTGAATGTTTGTTGTCGCATGAGCGGTCACGTATGCGGGATCATCTCGCATTATTAATTTTATGAACAAGTTGCTAATGTTAGAAGGACTGGGGTGTGCACAAGTGAAACGAGCCGATGCTAGTTACACACTGCTTTATTTGACAGACCGACACGACAGTGGTCGCAGCCACCGACATATCTCAGGTTATCATCATCATCAGGTGAGGTAATCACAGCTAATCTGTCGTCCTCAAGCTAAAACGCGGCTAAATGACACAACTAACTTTTGAGATATGGCCAAGAAACGGCTCGTAAACTTAAAATTATTGCCATTTTGTAACCATTCAGCACATGACGCATTTTTAGACTTAAACTATAAAAGATTTGAATACTTGTTAAATACAGATCGATAGAGTATTAAAAACTGTATAAGATGCAATTTAGGGATGAAAAATCGATCACATGTCACTTAGCCGCACTTTAGTTTGAGGACGGCAGTAATGAGTATTTTACTGATGCAATTAAATACTCGTGGTGCATGACATGACTCGGTATTTGTCATAATAAATACGTTATCATCATCATCATCATCCTTTTAATGTCCCCACTGCTGGGCCGCAGACCTTCCCTATGGATGGAATAGGGAGATTGGACCATGACCCACTACGCGGACCCAGTGCGGGTTGGTGGGTGCTAACGACTGTAGGCGCAGTCGGGACCAACGGAGTTTAAAGTACATTTTTGGTCACCGAACCATTGAACAACTCAACTCGTCTCCACTCCGAAAGTTGCTAACTTCAACGATTGCAGCAATATATATTATTTATTGGTATATCATCGTCAATATGATTACCAGGATGGATATAAGATATCCCGGCTGAACGAATCTGACATATTGTGTGTGATACAAGTATTCAGTATAATAGTAATTGAATTAAAGACATGTTTTTTAACGGATTTTAAAAAAGAGGTACATAGTTTTCAATTCGGCATTTTTTTTAGTGTGTATGTTGTTGGTCGCAGATGACCTTTACAGCGTCACCGGGTTTGGGGACGGCGTAAGGAGACCTCAAGCCGAGAATTGGCGAGTGCCTCTAGAGGTATTCCATGCGGATAGCATCACCCCACGGGGGGAGTATCCTCTCCGTCTGGAGACTCTAGACCACTCGAACCTGAGGGGGTCGGCTCAACTAGATGGCGTCTCTGAGACTTGGACCTCGGCTTTAGTTAGCCGTTGTAGTCGGGGGCGGAGAAAAACGCCCAGGTACGTATGTACCTCTACCTGGTACAGCGTGTCGTGCGTGTGTAAACCGGGTCTTCGCACTCTTATCCTACGGGTGCGGTGTCTGCCTAGTGCTAAAAGCTAGTGTGCAAGTATGCTAGTTGTGTAGTGTTGGTGTTTTTGGTGTTTGTAGCCTGTGTGGAAGGAATCGGAGGCGACAATTCGGCATTATTTTTACAGAAAGTTATATGCCAGATAGCGCTCCAAAGCTTTGTCCGACATGGTGTGGTGATCTGATCATTGTCAATTAGTAAATACACTTTTGTAATTAAAATTTAAACAATCAATCTATCAACAAATAAATTATGCATAAGTATAAGAGATGAAACATTTAAAAACACTTATTAAGTCGTTCAATGTACCCACTACCCAGAATGTTTGCAAATTCCGACACGATGTGTTTCTTTTGTGGTATGTAAACGTAAATGACATCACCTAACATTACCCACGTTGTACACTAACTTCAGTCTCGACGTCGTAAAATATAAAATATTAGTAGCAAGCAGGGGTGGACGGGTCATATAAAGTTAATTCCTGCTCCGATTCTCAATACAACCTAAATAAAAGAGAATCTTCACGAAGTATGTATACTTCGCTTTTTGGGTTGGGCCAATCAGGTTCTCAAAGATTTCAATATAGTTCTTATTAGATAAGTGCGCAAAGCGTAAACTTCATAAATTGAACTGTTGTGATCGATAAAGAATTACTTTCTTAAACTTCTTTTTAAACCGACTTCAGAAAGGAGGAGGTTCTGTGTTCGACTGTATTTTTTTTTCTTTTTTATGTATGTTCACCGATTTCTCCGTCAATTGTGGACCGGTTTACAAAATTATTTTTTTATTCGAAAGAGTGCACTTTGGAAGTGGTCCCGTTGGAACCAAGTCATGATCTGATGGTGGAATCTGGGGAAATCGAGATCATGAGAATCGATGTTCGAGAGAATCGATGTTCAATTGGAGATACCCACTTGCCGTTTGGTTCCATAAAAAAAAACATTTTGTTTGATCCAGTAGTTTTTATTTAATGAGCATTTTTGTTTTATTGTTTACTTGGGCGATGTAATTTTCACTAAATTACCTAGATGAAATAAAAAAAAATTAAACAAAAAACAAAACGGACTTCCAAATCATGAACAAGATATTATTTTTTCCTTTTTAGTTCCATTTTCGATTTTGAAGTCGGTTTTATTTTTTGTTTTCAACTATACAATACGGCAATCATAGAGTCGAGAATGTGAGCAATTCCAGAAACGTACTCGGCAACTTCAAACATCGGGGCGGTCGCACACATGAGTCAGTCAGTCAGTAGCGAAAGTATGACTCACGCATGTATGCAATCAAGACATTTTACTGCGTTCGTTCACTGTGTTTGTGTGTCACTTAAGTATTTGAAAATACACCGAAGGGTTAACTTACACTTGGTGCATTTATCTCCGTTTTTTTTGTATATCTACCAGTATTTCACTCCACAGCCACAGTGGGTATGGTAAAAATACCCCTTTATTTACCAGCATTCCTAACCTAACTCACTAATAGCTTTGTAGAGATTTTATCTGAAAGCAGATAATGACATAGTACGTAGACTAAGCAATATCGTTCACGCGTTAATCAGACTTGGTGTAGTTTATGGAGGGGGGGGGGGGGCAGTATTAACTATAGTGAAAGTGAGCAGTGTTTCGCCGATTGCCTTGCCTATTTCATTAGGGCCCACAAAAAGTGATGTACCGCACTCGGGCTGTCCTTAATCTGACGTAGCGTAGCCACCATAGAGTGCTCTCTCTGCACTGTTCCATTCTTTCCACAGAACACATCTTTCAGACTCGACATCGAACCTATGCGGAAAATTGCGTAGTCTGATAGGTGATAAGCTTTGCGGAGTTTTCAGTTTGAAAAGTGCGTCGATTGGATAGTGCAGAATATGCAAAGGAACCCATTATCAAATATGGAACGACTTATTTTTTTTCTGTAATATTTCTATTTGTCTCACGGAGGAGATCGAACCCAACCATATCTTAGATTATGAGATATGGCTGTCGGTTGGTAATCTCTCTCTCTTTTGCCTGAACTTACCACACATCTGGGAGAGGTCATGCATGATTGACATTGGTAAGGTCGATTCAAAGGTCCAAAGGCCAGATAGTTAAAAACTGGCGCATACAGTATTTTTTTCCAGCCAGCTGTTAAGTTCTCCATGTAAATAACAGAAACTAATACTTAATCAACAATGAACTGAGAGTGTATTATTCGGAAATTGTTTTAGGCTACGAGGTGACAACCTGTCACTATTGTTTCCGAACAACATCTTATCTTAGACCTAGAAAACGGTAAAAGTGACGTCATTCATCCTAGACTTCTGCTATGGGGAATGGAAATAAATAATTGATATTTAGAATAATAACACATTTATCTGTTCTGTCAAGTTGTCATGTTACAACGGCAACCCCGCAAGCTTAATTTAAATCCTAAGGAACATTCACATATGAAAACATGGTCAATGGGAATGACTGAATGTATGGAGGTATTTCACAGAACCACCTTTGATAAAGGAATAAGCGACAAAACAAGAGGATCACACAAAACGGAAACAAGAAATTATAGGTGCTATTTGAGGTAAGCTTCACGTTTTTATTCTTAATCAACGTGCGTGCGTCTACTTCTGAATAAAAAACTTAAAAACATTATTCCGGTAGGTACCAGGTCATATAATTTGCGACAAATAGGCAGGTTTATATACTGGTTCACTGCTCGACTTTGAATGCTACTTGTTCTTCAATACGACGAAGCTATTATTACAAGTCGAGAACCTTACACTGCAAGTTTATAATAATATCCATCAAAAACAAATTTTAACGAATGGGAGTACGTGCTCCCAGGATTACCAGATATAAGTTTAAGAATGTAGGGAGATTGACAGCACAGCGCTCTTCTACCCTATTAGCATCATTATCTCATCTCATCTCATTATCATTATCATTAGGTAATAAGAATTCTAAAAATACGGTAAAATGGAAACAGATGACATAAAAATATGTTAAACCTATCGATATTTTCGCATCAAAAAATCAATGTCAGATGCGTACATTTACATAGAAATCATTGGATTATTGGACCTTTCTCGCGCTAATTTCGGAGCAGCAATGCTATTCTGTAAGAATCCGCTGGAGTGATTATAGATTTATTTGAATTTTGTGTTCCAATTTAAAATCACACGGCGGATTCCGAAGTGAATAGTGAATTTTTTTCTTAGAGAACAGCACTGCAGTAATAATATTATCTGGGCACCGGAATGAAAGCGAAATTCGGGGTCAATCCCTGGATTTTCAGAGTATCTGTTGAGGCCCGTTGAGGGCAACAAATATACACTAGCCAGTCCATATGCAGGATATATCTACAGGAAGAGTACTCTCTTATCGCGAGTCTATTACGACTGTATGGGCGGTGTGTTATTAATTAAAATTAGAGGTCTCCTATTTGTATAGATTGACTAGTAGAGGAATGAAAAAAAAATGTGAACTACAAAATTTATGATAGCCATTCGCGTAAACGGCCCAATATTAACGATAGGCAGGAGAGTTTTATAAAGCGATCAGAAGGTTTGTTTTTCTTTTTAGGGACAACAACTAATGCAAATATTTTATCTGTAAGTGTCCTAAAGAGTGTCGACAAATTTTAACGATGCAGTGACGCATGCTTGTGTGTACATAACTTTATCAACCACTTCCAACCTATTCTGATAAGTGGTAAGTTAGTATTCCGATTTTAAAGAATTACATTTCGCGATACAAATGATTCATTTTCATTATTTTGTTTCTTTCAGCTTTTATTGTCGCGTCACAATAAAAAGTAGCTACACCCATTATCTCTTCAAACTCCTTCAAAACTGATTCAGCGATCCAGCCTTGATGACACGACAGACCGGCAGAATTAAATATTTCATATACCTAGATTAAGTAGATTTATATGTTAAGTTTTGACTGAGTAATTGGTATGGTACCTACCTATATCACGCACATTTAGCAAGGGCTAAAAAGTTTTCATATTTTATTAGTTATTATTATTATCATTATATTTTATTAGATTCAGTGCTTTAGAGCTGCTAGCCAGCTAAGTAGGTACCTTGCATACCAAACGTTTTTGGCGAGTCACGCAAGTGATCCGAATAGCTTATCTAAACTATAGAAAAAATATTGTAACTTACTTGTACTTACCAGCATTATTTATTTTATTTATTTTTATTTAATTATTTATTGTACACGAAATAAAAATACATAAAAAAATTACTACTTAAATAATTACGTACAAAAGGTGTGGCTTATATCTCTAAGAAATCTCTTCCAGCCCACCTGCGATAGGAGCTATGCTGGGAGACATTAATGTCGCGTGTACCTACACTAAACCATTATCTATCACTTACTGAAGTTCATTAGCATTTTTAATTCGTGTGTGTTAAAAGTTACGGTTCAACGATTGTTTATCGTCGTCTTATTTCCTGGGTATGTATGTAGGTAAATAGTATGGGAATCTATTACCTAATATAGTATATACCTAAGTTAGTTTACAGCATGACTTTATGCACATACAAGTTACTGTATTAACTTATTATCCTATTATTTTACCCATAAATATCTTATAGGTTAGAAAATTATTGAAATAAAACACACTTACTCAGCAGCTTTTTGAAATACCATATCAATATCTTAATAATATGAGATAGTTTAGGTACCTTATGTTTCATTACTATTATCTAATTAATGTCAATTCAGTCATTTCCTTCACGAACACAATTACAATGTTATTATTTACCTACATGATTTACAAATTGAAACAGTACAGGCTACAGACCAATCACTCGATTTACCCGAAATAGTACGAACGACCTCCAACGCACTAATTTAGTCACTTTAAAACTTTATGTCACTGGCAAACTTCCTTTTTGTAAAAAGAACGGTTTTGTTTTGTTTTTATTATTTCGCGAGTGCGTAACCGAGCGCGCGGCGACACTAGCGCTCCAACGGCGCGGTCGCGTTCCGAATGACAAATGTTCGTCAACCAACGGGTTGCTTTGCTTTGCTTGCACGTTTTGTTTACGATAGAGCGCGGCGCGCGTTTCGCTCGCTCAAGTTCAAGGGAACGCAAAAACGCGCGAAATTTTCGTTAGTATGTTTACACTGAAGGACAAACATACAGGGCTGGATTATGGCAGCACAGTCGGGGCAGTAGACCAGGGGCCTTCACAATAGAGATAAAAAATTACCTCGACGGGTCACCAAGTCTATTTAAGTACGTTATTTATTTTTAATGTGGCCTAGGAGTGCCACATCTTTAAAATAAAAGGGGGCTTCATTGCTTAGTTGCCCCAGGTCCTCCTCACCTCTGATTCCTGCCCAGGGTACATACAGCACAGAAATATTTTTATAAACAACGTTTAACTTATTTTAAAAGTTAAATATAAAAAACATATTTTAATAAGTTCGAAAAGATCTTGTTTACAACAAGAGATCCAAGTGCCTGAAGGCAAAACTTATAGTTGAGCTTGAGGCTTTGTTGTCATGTCACTCAATTTATAAATACCACTATAAGAACATAGTACCAGTGTACAAGGTCTAAGAATTTTTAAAATTAGTAGGTACAACAGCAAAACATACAACAGCTCACTAAAAGTCGTACCGGATACGGGCAGCAGTTTTCCGTACCGTGCGTTATTTATTACATGATTGTAGATAGGTATCAAAATAACAAATACCTCTGGATGGTTTTCAGAGAACATATTTCCACTGTTTGTGTTCACTTTTTAAATGAAATGCAAAAACATAAAATATTTTTAGCATTCTCATTCGTGGGGGTACGAAATGTTCAAATATTTACATACTCTACACTTATACCGACACAAATCTTTGATAAAAAATACTAACTAGTTAAGTAGAAATATCTTATCTAACACATTATCACAATGGCCGTTCATCCGAAAATAAACAGTTTTATCATGGTGTTCCACAGCAGTCATTTTACTATTACTAACATTAAGTTCCACCTTACAGAAGACTGCAATGAAACAACTAAGTTACTAAGGTATGTAAGGAGCAGGGCCGGATTGTGGGGGCCCTTATGTTGTGGGCCCTGGGTCACAGCCCCGCCTCAAATCCGGCCCTGGTGAGGAGTAATTAATTAGGCCGTATACAGAAAGAAAGCCAAAAGCCGATCGGCGCTTATCGGCGCTTATCGGCGCCGATCCTTCCTACATAAAGAAAGCCGATTAAAGCCGATCAAGCAAAATGTCGGACTCATCGGACGATGATCTGGTTTTGTTAAAAATTGTGTATTTAAAAATGCGAAAAAAAGCTATACATCCTATAAATAGAGAAAGGAAACGTTTCGGAGAATACCATCATTTATTTGTAAAAAAATGAAATTTGATGAACAAAGGTTTTATACATATACAAGAATGATTCAAGAAACATTTTATTACATTTTGGATGGATGAAAAACCGTTTGATGAAAAATTGGTGCAATTGGCTTAAACAACCAATCCTTCCAGAAGAAAGACTTGTTGTCACCATTTGGTAAGTACGAAACAAATAATTTTAGCGCTTAGTTAATAAAAGATAAAGTTATTAGATTTATAAAAAGATTATAACTTAGATTGATTTAATCTAAGGATAATAATTCAAATACAAATTATTTATTATTCGGACCAGCGCGTATCGGCGCTTATCGGCGCCGGTCCATAGAAAAAGGATCAGCGCCAATAGGCGCCGATAACAAACTCAACGATTTTAAGACGCGAAATCCCAGTGGGGTTCTCAGTAACACCCGAAAATTCTTAGAACTTATCATTTTTGACTGTATCTTCAATACAGTGCCAGTGGTTTGATTGTAGCGCCTATAGTTTTCATTTCAAGGTTTTAGGTTTATCAATCAAACCATGTTAAACCCTGAGTATACGGTAAACCTAGCGAGCGAGATTTTTCGTCTAAGGTATAAACCTGTGTCAAAGACAAGTCGAAGCGAGCGAGTTTTCAATTACCGCCATCTATTATTGATGCTCTGAATTTCATGCGTTATTATTCACCAGATAATAATTGAGCTACTACCCAATAGATGGCGCTAGTATAATTCTCAACCTTATGTTTATTAAATAATTGATGTTATATCAAATCAAAGATTCATTCTATGAGTAAGTTACAGATAAAATAGATTAACACCCAATTCATACAATCAAATACATTATATCATTTTATTTTTGTGTAGCAGCATTTATTTTTTACTTATAGGTAAAGAAATGCACCTGAATGCATACTGACATTATTATTGGGATTAATAGAAATAAATGTCTTAATAATCCAATTGAGCAGGTCATGATGATTCATATAAATTAGCAAGAAATTGGCTCAGAAAACACAAAGTTTCCCATTTAAATTATGTTTCTGAAGTTTTAAGAAATTGTAGATTGAAAAGAAACGCACAGAGACTAGTTTTGGATCGTGTTGCAAAATCGGTGAAGTACAGTAAAAGCAGTCTCAACATGTGTGTTCATATTTATAACAACACCTCCAAAAAGGAAAATGGCTTAATAATATACGATTGTTCCATAAATAGATATATAGTCAGGCTTTGTGAAAATGCGATTTATAACATAAAATAGTTTGTTGTCAATAAATATTAAGCATTTAAGTACCTACTTATTGACTAAGGCTGTGTATTATGCATTCTACAATAATTTAACAAAACATCACGGAAAACATGTGCTCTTTTTTTTATTATAGGTACTTACTTTAAGATCTGTTTGTACCGTCTTTTTAAGCAAATAAAGAACTTGTTATTATACACAATCACAAAAGAGGGATCTTACATTAATAAATTATTATTATTATTTATTTACCTAAATAAATCTTGTCAGGATAATACCTCTTTGTTTCCATCATGACTTAAAGTATGAGTCAGAAATGAGAATGTGACGATTCTGTGCGAGTATAACAAATCCATTTGGGGTTTAACTTGGCAGTTTCCGTTTTTGTGGATATTGACCCAATAATAAATCTAAGATTCAACTGCTAGAATAGAAGTCTATATAGATCTAGATCATTGCTCTACTGTAGGTGTCAAAGCTTGACACGATTAATATTTCCAACAGATTCACATAGTACATAGGTACCTGCCTTCTTCATTTTCATTTACTCCTTGTGGAGTTCATAGAACTTCAAGGTTAATGTTTGATGGTAAAATTTTTTAACATCACTCCAATTTAGGGTTACCATCCGTCCGGACATGTCCGGATATTGAAACTATAATCCGGATCTTTAAAATGTCCATATTTTTTAAAATTAGATTGAATGTGAATAATAAAAGTACAATTGATATAAATACCATACCTACCATTGTAACTAAGTGAGTAATGGTACCATTTTATGACTAAGAAGTCTGGACTTTTTTCGAAATGTCAGGATTTTTGTCAAGACTTTTGAAATTCCTAAATGGTAACCCTACTCCCATTCACTGTCACGGCCATGCATATTAGGTTGAGCAGCTAGCTAGCTCCCAGTTCAACAGTCCACACTCGCGCGCCTGGCAGGCGCCCGGTATGGTGGGTAAATGCATTTTCCACCGTCAACAAAAAAAAAAGGCTTTTTACTACCTAGCAAATACTTGCTTTGCCATACTTATTATAAACGAAGAATAAGCATGAATTAGTTACACCACGTTTTGTCTCTGTCTTCTTCTGAATGACGAATGGCATTTGAGTGATATGAACAAAACAAGGCGTAACTACTCTCAGTAATCCTCGTATATCAAAATTAAATATTATTAGTTTATCAAATTTTGCAAATTAAAAGTGACATCTATTGCATGATTGCATGGAGCTCTAATCTAGAGGCACAGCTGGAGGCTTGAGACTGGTGCTCAACCTCTTCTATTATTTTGTAAAACACTTATTCAAATTATCCGTAATATATATATGCGTAAGAACTAAGATGTTTTCTTGAAATATTATTATAGGATAAAGAAAATCGGCAAGGGAATATTGCATTTTTCTTTAAAATTAAATTTTAATATAAACGTCACTGTTAATTATTATTAAACACGTTGAAATTTGAATAAGAATAACCTAAGTAAGAGATATATTGTATAATAATTGAATAAAAATAATATGAAAAAAAAAACGTGACCATTATATATATAGGTAATGATGAAACATCACATTCGATAAAATTTGATAACACCGATTATTTATCAGTTCATTGGCAAATAAATAAGTAGGACACAGATTTTATCATAATAATATGTAAAAAAGAGCTATAGTTGAAAAGTACGCTATGTAACCTATTAAAACCATTAAATTATTATTTGGTGTCATTCTTCTTTTAATTATACATAGGCATTACACAAGCAAAGAGTTTATAGAAGCAAGGAGGCCATAACGCTACGGGCCATCAGTACCTAAGGCCCGTATTACAGAATGACAACTACGTGTTGATCTTGAGTACATTTAGAAAGGGATTTCACTATGTGCTATATATAGCGACATCCCTTTCTAACTATGCTCAAGACTAGATCAATCACTGAGAATCTTTCTATAATACGGGCCTAAGTAGTTTATTATTAGGTACTGGTTTTTATCAACAATCCCTTTCAAATGTTTGCAAGTTATTAGTTCGTGGGCGTGGACTAGTGTTGCCAGGTCCGATTTGTTTTAAATCGGTACATGAGGTCGAAAAAATCGGGATTTAGGTTTGCAGATCGGGACAGTAAACAAAAAGCAAGCGGTTTTTTAAGTCTGGGTTTAATTTATTGCCTTTTAAACTACTAGTGCAAGTATAGTGTTATATTAATTACCTAAATTTCATTTTTTTATTAATCGGGACATTTAGCATCCTGATCAGGTACAAATCGGGACGCGTCCCCAGACCCCTGAAAATCGGGACGACCGCGCAAATCGGGACACCTGGCAACACTAGCGTGGACTTTGTTTTGTGTGACTTGTGTTTTAAAAAAATGTTTCTATTTTGATTTTGGGATGAGAGGGAGTAAGGAGAGAGACATTGTCATAAAGAAATCCTCTAACTCGAAGCTCTGATGTGTTTTTCTTTTTTTTCTATATGACATCACAATAAATTCATATAACGATCAATTTACCTTTACGGAAAATGTTGGTATTAATATGTGGCGTACACCACAAACAGCTGATGTGGTCGGGATTTCACATAAAGGTTTTTAGTGGCATCTGGGTAAGCTCGCCTGGGTATACCGTAGCTTGTAGAGGATGGAGCTGAAGCAGAGGAGCTTACCTATTTAGAAATAAAAAAAAACACCGAAGCTACTAAAGATCTTATTTTATTATTTCGCTAATTGTTACGAAGTAGATTTGGTGATATAGAAGCGGCGCTATTAACAACAGCATTGTCAGTCTGGATTGCATAAACACTACGATAAACTTGTGAAAATATTACGATAAAGTACAGTCCCAAAATGTTTTTGTTGCTAAAAATACACGGGAAGGCACCAAAAATATATTTATGATCTTATGACGAAAAATAAAGATACTTAAATCTAAAGAAAATATAACTAGAAAAAATTCCACGCGGACCAGGCAGCGGACGGAACTCAAACCAGCACCCTTCGCAATCCGGGCGAATGCTCAGTGCATTCGCCCGGATTGCGAAGGCTACCGGGCGCCAATTATGCTACCACGGCCCTGATGGCCGCGTCGAAATTTTCCTAGCCTTAAGCTGTAAGGCAGCGCCAACTCTTCGCATTGTAGGTAACCCACAATGTCAAATGAATACTTTTTCATGTATTAAACATTTGAAAGAAGAAATAGCAATTATAGTTATGTTTTTATTTATTTTTAAGCATTTAACTGCCAGAAGTTTAAATCTAAAGTTATACTAGAAAAAACTTTCGTCATGTTAGCGGTTCTTGGATCGTTTAAGAGTCAGTCTAAGTTTCAATAAAAAACCCGGTTCCTACTGAACTACTTGGAGCTTTTTGGAAATACTTGGAAAATGTTAGTCGGTACCAATAATATTATAATGTTGTCGATTCTGGCATGATTATTCAAACTTAAAACTTAATTTAACATTAGCCTCTCCTTTTCATTCTGTATAGAGAATAGACAAGGATACAGTGTAATCGTCTTTGGTTGGTATTAATATTTTGCAATACTATAAGAACTCTATCGCGTTCTTCAAAGAAATGCTAAAACAAAAACATATATTTTTCGATATTACAATGGTGTCGATTCTGGCATGATTCTCTAAATCTAAACTTAAATTTGACAACAGTGTATCCTTGTCATTCTCTATACAGAATGAAAAGGAGAGACTGATGTTAAATTTAGTTGTAAGTTTAGAGAATCACGCCAGAATTGACACCATTGGTCAATTAGTACTTATCAGATTCGATTTCAAGATTCGGATATTCCGTTGTGCATGCCCTGTTCGAAAGTAAGCATATTTACGCAGCTGATTTTAATATTAAAGATATTTAAAACAAAAGTTTCTACCTTCCTGATGTCTGCATCAATGCAGTCAAAAAACATTGTTTTACAGTTTACACATCTAGAATATCACATGAACATAAAATCAGAAAATAAAATGAACAAAACAACCTTCTGGTTTGTTTATTTTTTGGTTATGTTATTTTCTGCGAGAAGGTTAGAGGAGTTAAGATTAAGGCAGGCTGGATGATTTATATGTTTTAATGAAAAATACTTTTATCATATTCTTATTAAAATACTACCAGATTTTGTTCTATAGCACTTTTTACAAAAAAATCCAGGATACAGGCTAAAGAGAAACCAGTGAAGTCTGAGCCTTGAAAACTGGCTTAGTTAAAGCAGTAAAGTCATCAAAGTTCCATGTGGTAGAGGATTTGTATCAGGTTTTACGTTATTGCTGATGTTGCAAATCTCTGAACAATAGTACTAAAAATATTATCAGATGTAACACATACATCATAGGTAACTACACGTTTGACACTTTTATTTAAAAAAATAAAAATAAAAACCAGATTTGGACCCATTGTTAATAAAGTATATTATTTATTTATTCACAGTTTAAATTTTTCATATATTACTGTAATACACAAATTTTATGGATTTTATGATAACACGCGTAAAATTTGCGAAACGTATTCATTCATTATCACTTCAAAAAGTTTTACAAAAGCAGTGACCAATTGATATCTCAGTAAGTATAATATTACAATCACGTTTTCCACATCATAATATTTTCAACTTTATGTCGTGAGATGAGAATTTTAAATTCTGTGACACAATTTCGACATCGTCGCCGCTACATCCGGGACTGACGTAAACAAACACTCAATAGCATTAATATTTATCAAAACATACCTGCCTACAATACTATAAGCAACAATTTATCTGTGCGCATATTATCAACTGGTATTGATGTTCGTGTAAACTGTTTATAATAAACTCTTGCAATATTACATTCGACAAATCGGTTTTTGTTCGGCAAGTCTCACACAGCACGGCAAAATAATCACTATCACCTATTGTTCTCTTCTTGAGCAATCTTGGCGCAACTCGGGCAGTTCGCGTGAGGCCTCGCATTGTTGTTGTTGCTAATCTTCCTCCTTCTCACAGCGTGGTTTCTCTCACGGGACGGGAACTTCTGAATTTTCCTCGTGGGCACTTCAGACGTCCTGTCGTTGCCAATTATTCGGCTGCACATCTCAGCCCACTCCAATTGTTTCAACGAGATACACATAACGAGGTTGTTTATGTTTTCGTGCGACGCGACCGCACTGACGGAGCGATCGAATGACAATGGTGGATCGCGTACAATATTATGGTTGATAGGCGCTTGCGACGATGACCTTAGGCCCACAGTGCAAGGCTACTCGATTACAATCGTATCAACGACACCACGTACGAACAACGCAATGTTTAAGAATCGAATGAAAGTAAACAGCCGATAGTTTGTTATCAGTGAGTATACTGTGACCCGGACAACGGTCATTAGTTCCAACAATGTATGTCGGTAACAAGATAACAAACTCGTAATGTTATTATGTTTCAATATTTGGTAAACAGTTATTTTTGTAGTCATTCATATGGGTCGCTAATGGTAATGATATCTCATTATGCTTAAGCTTATTAGTTCTCGTAACTTGAATGTGTTTGAAATGAAAAAAAAGTATGCTAACATAGGAACATCACATTTCAAACAATCCATCTAAGAGAGATAGGACGGCACTCAGAGACGTTTTTTAATGCTTTTAGAGTGAAGAGTTTTCTTATGCTATTGTTAACGCAAAGAAAGAGACAACAGCAGTTAATCACCCAAAAAAAGAGTAAAATTTTATATTACTATATTCAATTTTAATTTTTTTTTTTTTCACCTGAATATCGACGCAGCCTCGGATTCTGATGGGCCTACTCTATCAACTATCGAATCATCTACATCACAACTTAACAATAACCCATCATCAACTTAAATTGTAATAAATAAATAAGTGAATAATAAAAAAAAAGCTTTCTGATTAAAAAGTCGTGCAAGTTCTTATACTTAAATGAGTAGTGAAATGAAAGAACTGAAGCTTCTTACTTAAGTACTACTTAACAGCCTACATCTTGTCATTTTTTAAATATTTCTTTGAAAGAGGGGAAAACTCTGCTGTACTTCTATAGTTTTGTTTGTATGTATATCTATATATTTTAGTTAGGTACGTTAGTAAATAATATAAGTAAATAAATACCTCCAAGCGTGTGGAATGAAACCAGGGCACAGTTCTGGACAGTTGTCGCAAGGTCTTCCATCGGACACTTCCTTTATTCGAACACCCTGTAAAGAAAAATAAACTTTTTTAACAATGGTACTTGATATGAAATAAACAATTTTAAACAAAGCACGTCATTGCAGACCTCTAACAACAAAATATCGTTCAAATTGGTGTAAATGCTCAAGTAATCGAAGTTTCCTGTCATCTCATTGACGTTATTCTCTTGGTCGCTGTTATATTGAACGCCTTCGTCATCAGTTGTGATTTTACCTTCCTCGTCAGATTCGTATTCACTGTAGCTGTCCGAAGTAGAGTACTCGCTATCTCTCCTCGTAAATAGTTTGAATATTCCACTCTTTTCGCACCAAGAGTCGCCTTCTCTCAAATGATCTTTCCTAGACCTTTTCTTATGAATTTTGAAAGGCACTTGTTTAAACTTCGGCTGTGAGTTAAATACTTTTGATATGTTCTTAACATGTTTGTAGTTCTTATCGTAATCTTCTTCAGTTATCCCGCAATGGTTGATAAAATAATCTTTCCTTATTTGCTCTTTGCCTTCAGGGTCCCGCCAATATACTTCCTTTTTTCGCACTCCCAAATAATAATCAAGATCCCGCTCACCAAAGTCATCTTCATCGTCTTCTGCCAGCTCTATGCATCTGACTGGTTTCACGTCTGAGGCATGCTCATGCTCCTCCATTACCCTGGCTAATAAACGGTATTTCCTAGTATTAGGCATTTTCTTCAGTAAAGTTGAAGTATTAGAAGACAAAAATTTCGTTGTTCTTCTACATACCGTTGCGACTGAATCACGTCTCTTTTTCACGTTATTCATCTTTCTAACCGTATTATGGAAAAACCTGGCAGATACTAGTCTTTTCACCACTTTCAATAGCTTCCAACACCTCCAATTCATATTTTCGTTTGTCAAAACATTTTGCCGATGTAGTCGGATGGCAGCCCGTAATGGATTGAGTGTGAAACGAGGGTAGTTCCCAGTCAGGGGTCGATGCAATACTAGTCCAAGTTTACGGTTACGATTCAATTGTGGAGATGACGTGTTCGTGGTCACCTGTTTACGGAGGGACAAGGTTTTTTTGCACCAGTTAATAGAGAACCGTGAGCGAGTATTGAAAACTCCTTCCGTCGCTTCAGTAGCTTAGAAGAAGTAAGGTGGTGCGGGCCTTCTTAAACTGGTGCGTGGGTGGGTGGTGATGGCATTTCCAGGGGTGTGGACTGTTTAGTGTCATGCAAACAGCGCGAAAATACGTTCGTGGCAATTGTGTCTACAAATTGCTGTACTCTTTGGAAGAATCGCCCGTTAAATCACCCTTGTTAGGGATGTCATTACTGCGGGGTCAGTGACACTTTTCGAGAATGGCTGATGGTAAAATTAGATTGTGTACTAAATAGCAGATAAGAACTTAAAAAAGTATAGGAAAATTGAAAAACATTCAGACATATCATAAAATCTAACTACATTATACATTAGTAAAAAGGAAAACAAATAAACATATTATGTTTTAGAAAAAACAATGAAGAAACAGTGTTTTAAAAATAGATTTCGTGTTAGTAACGCCATCTAGTAACAATTCTTATAACCAAGATGATTATGCTTTTTAGTTATGCTTTGTAGTGCGACATCTGTGGAGGAGTAGCGGAACAAAATGCACCAGATTCATAGAGGTCGCCACTGTGCATATTATTTCAACAAGTACTACTACAGTATGTGCAATCTAGGTTTAAGCACTAATGAAGACACGCCAATTTTTATAACTGAACAGCTAACTGCAAAAGCCACTCGTTTTGTTCAGCGCTAGAGAATTACGTGCTGCGACCTGTAGAACGCTAACACGGAGGAGCTCGCTCGATGCACGGTTCCCAACTTAGGGGCTTTGCCCCTAGATTTAGGGGCTAGAAGGGTTAAAACGGACTTTTTTAGGGGCTGGAATTTTTTGGGGGTTTTTTAGGGGCTTTTAACAAAACTTGCAATTAAATCGAAAAACAAAGCGTGTGTTTTCTTTCAGTTTTGTGCGTAGAACGGAACGCACCACGATATGAAACGACTGAACTCACTGTGTGGCAGGTTGTTTCCTAAGGCCGTATGGACTAAAGTTCTTTGTCTTCCACCAATCAAAACAGCTAAATAAGATTTAACAGCCTGTCAGCTCATTTTCTTTTGATTTTCCATTCGGAAAATGTATTTATTCAATAAAATAATTTACTGTAACTAAGTATGTAACGTTTTCATTTATGAGCAACCAAAGAATTTAGGTAACAAGATAAGTAGGTTAGGTAATACGTAAGGTACATATAAATTTCCATATTTAGGGGATTTTATGGGAATTTTAAAAAATACTTAGGGTAAAATTTTGGTAAGGGTTGGTAACACTGGCTCGATGGCGCAGGTGGTAAGCGCGTTCGGCTGCGATCGTTGAAGTAAAGCAACTTTCGCAGTGGTCGGTCATTGGATGGTTGACCAAAAGTCTTCTATCTAGAGTTCCTCCGTGCTTCGGAAGGCACGTTAAACCGTTGGTCCCGGCTGCATCTGCAGTCGTTAGCACCCGCCAATCCGCACGAGCCCGTATGGTGGGCCAATTTCGCTATCCGTTCATAGGGAAGGCCTGTGCCCCAGCAGTGGGGGACAATAATAGGCTGATGATGATGACATACCAAACGACAGATTAATGTTGTAAAACTACCAAAATGTAACACCAATTTTGCTAGAAAGCAATTTAGGCGCCAATCATCTTATCTATACTTATAATAAATCTGTAGAGATGTCAATTCTGTACATGAAATATATTTTTAAAAACTACTCAACGGATTTTAACGAAACTTGGTACAATTATTCTTCATACTCCTGGGCAGGTTATAGTACACTTTTCATCACGCTACGATCAATAGCAGCAGAGTAGTGAAGGGAAATGTTGGGAAAACGGGAGAAGTTACTCCATTTTTTAAGCTTCCGTCGCGTTTGCAGCTTTAATGGTTAAAGTTAGATAGAAATCATGTATGACGGAAATATTCTACATAAAATTGTCTAAAAAATATCCCGCAACAGCATATGTCTATCTTTTATGGTTGACTCACAATAACACGTGTAATTATATAAATAATTGTTTATGGCATAAGCCTGAGAACAATAAATATAGTTTACACTACAGCTCTACACCGAAGCGAAGCGAGGGCGGGCTACTAGTTTATATAATAAAGTAAACAAATTAATTAACATTTACCCTTTACAACTAACGAAATGTAAGAAATTAATTAAAACTTGGTTAGAAGCTCGCACATTTGATAAAACCGAATCATTTCTGACGATTGCATAATTTCAGGAGTAAATGAGGTCGTGTCTTGTGTTTTAGTAAATTTGTGTCATACATGGAAGCCATACAATAATAAAAATCTGTTGTATATATTTGTATGTTGGTATATATTATTATATTTATCATAAATATTATTATACTTTTGATTCATATTCAGTAAAAAAGAAAGGTCAAAATGTAAGTTTATAAAGTAATTACATTTGTACTCCAGTCATGGATGTTTAATATATATTTTATATAAATATACCTATATGTTCTATTCGTTACCCTTAGGCTTACCAGATGATAAAATCAAAAGTCCGGAGAAAAAGCTTGATTTCCATTGAAAAATCCTGAGATTTTTTACAGTTTGAGAATTTTCTCTCAAACGTACTTAACAATTTTAAAAAGTCGTAATATTATCGTTTATACTCTGCTTATACTTTTAAATCAATATAATTTGAAGAGCTTAGCATGTGGGGCATTATATGAATCCATAATTAAAGAAAAAACCTTACTTAAAAAATGTATTTTCACATATTAAGTATGATAAAACTGATTCATTTAAGATTAACTTGGATAATAAAGTACTGATTTTAATTGTGCAATTATTACCAATAGAAGATTATTTTTAGTTTGTTTAGTTTTTTATTAAAGAGATCTTTAAAACGTAAGCTGTATTTTATTGGAAATTCAAAAAAATCCTGAGATTTCATGAGATTTGCAAAATCCAGCCACAATTCTGAGAAGAGTCCAAAAATCCTGAAATCTCAGGACAAATCCTGAGATATGGTAACCCTAGTTACCCTAGTATCCCATAACACAAGCTTACAGTGCTTACTTTGGGGCTAGGCTAACTGGTGTGAGTGTTGGAAATATTTATTATTTTTTAGTTATCCCAGTAATGAAGGAGCGAGATCTTTTGACACAAGTATTATAATTTATTATTATTTCATGTCAAACTTTTTCATAGAAACAAAAAATATTTTTTTTTCTATGTACCTACGAAATAATACGTTCATTGCACTGCTTGGTAATATTTATTAAGAAATGCATAGGTCTGTTAATTGTTATAAAATTCATATCCGTTTTGTACTTGAAAAATTTACTTATAATTTTCGCCTTTATATTTTTAGTAGGAAATTAAATTAATTATCCTTTAAAACACATGTCTTCTATCGAATCAAATTATTTTGGACATCAATGTTTTATTTATTAATTATTATATTATTCTAAAGAAAAGTTTACTAGAAAATAATCCACGCGGACCAGGCAGCGGACGGGACTCGAACCCGCACCCTTCGCAATCCGGGCGAATGCACTGACCATTATGCTACCACGGCCCAATTCGCCGCGTCGAAATTTTCCTAGCCTTAAGGTGCAAGGCAGCGCCATCTCTTCGCATTGTAGGCAACCCACAATGTCGAAGGGTGCGGGTTCGAGTCCCGTCCGCTGCCTGGTCCGCGTGGATTTTTTTCTAGTAATCTTTTCTTTAGATTTAAACATCTAGCAGTTAAATGCTTAAAAATAAATAAAAACATAACTATTATATTATTATTTATTATTATCATATTTAGTGTGTAGCGATAACACTCAAATATTGGCGGAAGCTGACACACATTTACTATAAACGGTTAGGTTTTTTTATTACATTGTTAAAAGCTCGATGGCGAGGGTGGTTAGCGCGTGCGGCTGCGATCGTTGAAGTTAAGCAACTTTCGCAGTGGTCGGTCATTCGATGGGTGACCAAAAATCTTCTATCACGAGTTTCTCCGTGCTACGGAAGGTACGTGAAGCCGTTGGTCCCGGGTGCATCTGCAGTCGTTAGCACCCACCAATCCACACTGGGCCCGCGTGATGGTTCATGGCCCAATCTCCCTATTCCATCCATAGAGAAGGCCTGTGCCCCAGCAGTGGGGACAATAACAGGCTGATGATGATGAATTTTGTTATATTAAGCAGTAAACTATTAGAATTATAAATCAAAAGAAACTTCCGCTCCTTTGCGCTTTCCGGGCGGAAGGTGCAGGCTCGATTCCTGTCTGAAGCCTGTCTGGACCGAGTGGTTTGCGGCGACTTTGCACCGCATAAAAGTTGGTCCATGTCGCCATACAGCCAGTGTCTATGGAAATTCCGTAGGCACTGGCACATTAGAAATTAAGTTTTATAATTATGTTCTTTTTGATATTTTCTGTTGAATTTTTAATTGTCATTCTAAAAATAGACTTCAGATAAAAATATCGTCCGTACAAATTGTATTTTATAATTGTGAATATTTTCCAAATATAGTGCTGATAAGTTGACGTATCGTCGTTTAATTACTCCCTTCCGCTAGTGGGGAGCAGCGGTTAAACATCTCCAAAGGTTTTTGCTTTCCAGTAAAATTTCTTTAGATTTGGATTTTTTTTTCGAAACAATAATAAACTTAATTTATGTGAAGATCTTTTAATATTTTACTAAAATGTTGAAATTAAATGTGCAGCATGGCAATACGAACCTTGTCTAAGTGGAAATGTTCATTATATATGAAAGTCTTAAAGCGTAGGTATATAAAAAAAAATGTGTGCACCACACATCCGAAGTGAAACTTTTTTCAACACATTTGCGAGAAATCATTATACATACATAATTTATATAAGAACCAAATTTTTTCTAATTACAAAAATGGCGCGCATTTCCACGTGCGGGTGAAAATTAGAACTACAGCTATCGTCTCGTTCTTTTGAGTTTTAAAGTGAGACAGAGAAAGAAATAGATTAAAAGCGCTTCCAAGGAGGTTCGATCAAAATAAAAAGAAACTGTCAAGGATATGGGATGTACGGGAGCGTGCGGTAAAACCTTTTACCGCACGCTCCGTTATATGGTCCGTAATTTTGAACTTTCGAACAATGTATACAACCTCCGTAAATGCAATTTTTGAGCAAATGTTTTCGTGGTGTTGTGTTTCTGTCAGGAAACACGTCATAAACGGTGCAAGTGATATTTTTGGTATCGCAAGCGTACCTACAGACCCCTCTTTCTCACTGGGCACTTTGGGGAAGTGCCCAGGACCCCGCGATGTATAGGGGCCTCCCTCAGATCAAATACAAAGTCCCTAGTTCCTGTCAGATCACCAAACGACAACCAATATTTATTACCAAGAAACTTCTATAATTCGATGAAATCGGACCTAAATTACTGACTACAATACCAACTTACTAGCTTTTACATAAGCGAAGCTATTCTACTCTCGCTCAAAAATTAGGCTTTCCGACTTCATCATGCTTAGATAAATTAAAATATACATACAGTGCAACCTCGATGTAACAAATCGGAAGGCAACAAGTAAATATTCGTTATATCGAGTAATTCTTTAAACTGAGTTTAGGTTGGTCTGAATTTCATTATAAAGAGGTAAAAAAATAGTTTCCTGGCGTGACATGAATCACGTACTATGGGATTAAGGGCCATATATTGATGGAAACGTTATAAAGAGGTTGTTCGCAAAAAATGTTCGAAATTTAAAGGTATATTTTATATTGACTCTTAAGGAAAATTCAAAGGGATGACGAATAATTTGTTAAATCAAGGAAGTCGTTATATTGAGGTACGTTATATTAAGTTGCACTGTATAATGGTATTCTTAGCAAATACACATTTTATAAGAAAAATCATTAGTAGTACACTCAGTAAACTAGTATGACTCGGTCCATTTCAAGTCATAATCCACCATCGAAGTCATAGGGGCCCCATTATCCTAATATGCCCAGGGCCTCCAACAGGTTAAAGACGGCTCTACGTACCTACCAAATATATCAGGCGGGCCATACACTTATTTGCCACCCTTTTAATGCCGGCATTTCACTAGGCTATTTGTATTTTTTTTATCTGTGGCTGTTTCCGTTTTACACAGAAATGCCAATGTCCCGCAGTAAGAGAGACACGAGACGAGAGAGATCTCTCGATATTTATACAAATAAAGATTTAATATTTTATCCGAATAACCATTCCTCCTTGACTATTTGTATTTGCTTTTTGTAAACTTGACAACTGTCTGTCATGCCTTATAAGGAATGAAAAGGACAGACTAATGTCAAATTTACAAATTACAAACACGAATAGTCAAGGGAAGTGCCGGAATAACATAGAAGGTTCGTTTAACTGCCTTACGTTTATCTTAGTTCACAGCAGATGATTTAGCGGTAATTATCGTGCGATATTAATGTACCTATATATGACAGTTGTTATCGTTTTAGTTCAGTTACCATCATCAATAAGCATCAGATCACGGCTCGAAATATAAACGTTGCGCAACCGGCCGCGACCTTGGATACCAAATAGGGCATAGACATTAGTTGCCGAATGAGTTACGATTTTCGAGCGGGAATAAGATAAAATGATACGAATAAGGATATGCACTAAATGCTAGTGATGGCATAATAAATCGGTACTTACTGAGACAATTCTTTGTGGACTGGACATTTATTTACTTTCTGATAATCTGATATATATGGTTTGTGTACATGACATAAACAGAGACAAAAAAAATTTCATCCCCATCATCTTGATGCGTGGCTATCCACAACCGTGCGTTTTTGTCGAAATTTTTTACCACGTACGACAAAACTGTGAATATGTTGTCGCCAGCAGTGTTATCGGACCGATACGACCCAAAAACCTTCAAAAAAAGAGCGTACTCCTTCCTTAAAGGCCGGCATCGCATTTGTGATACTCCTGGTGTTGCAAGTGTCCATGGGCGACGGTGATTACCATCAGGTGAGCCGTCTGCTCGTATGCCCCCTATAACATAAAAAAAAAACAGCCAACATTGTCCAAATGTCATATAAAAGTGTATGAGATATCTAGTTACCTCGTATCATGTATAGATACTGCTAAATCTCGAACGTTAGAGTTATCATATGTTTGGCAACGGCGCGGCCTCGCCCGCGACAACACACATCGTAGGACAGCATCTTTAGGCTGCAAGGCAGTACCATCTCTTTGCATTGTAGGTAACCCACAATGTCAAATGAATATTTTTACAAGTACAGTGCAACCTTAATATAACGTACCTCAATATAACGACTTCCTTGATTTAACAAATTATTCGTAATCCCCTTGAATTTTCCATAAGAGTCAATGTAAAATATACCTTTAAATATCGAACATTTTTTGCGAACAACCTCTTTATTACAAATTTCAACCATAAAAAAGAGAGTAAATACCTCTAATTAACGAATTTTGTCAACCAAAAACCTCTTTATAACGTTTCCATCAATATATGGCCCTTAATCCCATAGTACGTGATTCATGTCACGCCAGGAAACTATTTTTTTACCTCTTTATAATGAAATTCAGACCAACCTAAACTCAGTTTAAAGAATTACTCGATATAACGAATATTTACTTGTTGCCTTCCGATTTGTTACATCGAGGTTGCACTGTATAAAACATTTAAAAGAAGAAACTTTTTCAATAACCTACTATTAAGTAATCCGCTACCGCTTGTATTACGCACTATCCATTATAAATTTACACACACCTAATTGAATGAGTAATTTTTCTGTTTACAAAATCGTATTGTGTGGAAACATGTGTTTTAAGTTTATTGATGGATGTGATGACCTTACGGTTGGAGACAGTTTGCCCACGTATGACTCATTCACTTCACACAATGACTACGGCTGTAGATTTTTATAAGCTAAACGACAATTTTACTGGAGTTAAGCGGAGTTGATAATTGCTGTTATACCTACCTAATTATTGTTCAGTTTTGTTTGATTTTGTTAGTTTTACTTAAACTAAGTACTGCCATTCTATTGGTAGGGGAAACCGGGATACTTGGCCAGGGGGTCATTCGCCTAACGGAAATGCTTTGGAAAACGCTAACGCTTTCGATTTTATTTTGTTATTTCTGACCGCCAAAGGTTTACAAATACCTCACGCTCATTTTTTTAATATTGTTATTAGCAATGCAAAAGAAAAAAAAAGAACGCTAGGCATTTGAAAGCCTCAGGCGGCTAGAAATAACTAAACGAAATCGTAAGCGTTAGCGTTTTCCTTAGCATTTCCGTTAGGCGAATGGTAGCCAGGTTGCAGAATTGAACCATCTTTCAAAATTGTATCTATCTATCTATATGGCGTCTCGCATGTCACCAATGAACGATGACGTTTTGATAACAGACTTTAAGAAAGGATGTTCTCAGTTTGACCTGTATGTTTGTAAAGTAGTTTGTGCGATTTTCTCATTTGGTACAACTCTCCCACCCTGACAATTCTCCTATTAATAACTTATTATCTTGAGCTCCTCCGTGCTTCGGAAGGCACGTAAATATTTCGTACCGGCTTGATTTGCAGTCATTAGCACCCACCAATCCGCACTGGGTTCGCGTCATAGTCCAATCTCCCTATTCCTACCATAAAGGAAGGAAGGCCTACGCCCCAGCAGTGGGGACATTAATAGGCTGGTGATGATGATGATGAATATCATCATCGCTCACTGAAGAAAGATGAGTGCTCACATTTCGCGCTAGAAACTTTTCGACGACATGTTACTATGTCGACATGATGGTTTAAATCTTTGGTAGCGATTGCGTGCTGTGGCACATGAGCCGCGCCTATTAACTCAATTAGTTAAATTAATCCGAGCCCGTCACAAAACCAAGCCGCGTCTACAGCAAAACGTTAATAACATGAAACTGTGTATTCTGAGCATATAGTAATTATATATGGAACTAACATCCTTTTCTGGGAACTAAACGTTGGGCGCAATAGTTGGTAACTTAGTCAAATTAAAAATAAACAAAGGACACCCGGCATTTTGTGCCAAAGTTGTATACTTTTTTAATTTTTTTAACTGTGTTTCATAATTGGGTAACGTAGTCTGGCAATATTTGTCATCAGCAGCTAGCTGTCAATGTCAAATACGTAGGTTTGTCATCAAAAGGGTTTTTTATATCAAAAAATAATAAAAATATTAATCATTAAATAACTTCTTTCCACGATTCACTAAAAATAAGGCAAAAGTAGTTTTATGTAGCAAATAATTTTGGCTTTATTTTGAGACCAAATTCAACTGTATACAAGTTTAGCATTTTTTCTATGAAAAGTGCCGGGTCTCCTTTGTTATCTTCTAAATATATAAAACTCAAAGGTGACTGACTGACTGACATAGTGATCTATCAACGCACAGCCCAAACCACTGGACGAATCCGGCTGAAATTTGGCATGCAGGTAGATGTTATGACGTAGGCATCTGCTAAGAAAGGATTTTGATCAATTCTACCCCCAAGGGGATAAAATAGGGAATGAAAGTTTGTATGAAACTTTGTCAATTTTAAACCGATCGGGCTGAGACTTTGCATGCAGGTATAAGAAGAATCATAGATGAATATCATTGTGTATAGTACAAGCCTGAGAACAAAAACTGTAGTCTACACTTCAGCTCTATACCGAAGCGAAGCGAGGGCGGGTCGCTAGTTTAAGTATATTTTTGGTAGCTTACACCGCACTGGAGAGCTCAGTGAAATTACGCTGCCATTTGATGGAGTTGTTTTTTCCAGTGAGTTATGTTTCTACAGGGCTCTTCAGGGTAGCTGATGGGTTAAAAGTTATAGCCCACTTACACAACTCTGCTCCCACCCGGCAAAAAGAATATAATTCAAATATGGGCTTTAAGTCCACGCGTCATGTGGCACGCACTTAGAGCATATGCTCTAAGGGCACGCAAGACTGATTCCTGGAGCAAGCGGCTCCTTGAGTAGCGACCTTGGGGTCAAAAACGTCCTCCAGGAAGACCTCAGATGCGTTGGGACGATGACATGACATGACACAAAAGAACAACAGGGAAAAATTGGCTTTAGGACGCACAAGATCTTCAAGATCACAGGTGGCTTAATTTGAAGGAGGCCTACTCCCAAAGGCTGTAAGAGTGAGATGGGCTTTAATTAGGAATTTCTCTTTAGATATACTTCACATTGGCATAATAAATTAGTAGTTGACGCCTCGCTTACCACGAGTTGCAAGGAAGCGGTCGCGCTGACTGCTAGAATGCTAGTATCGCATTATCTACCAAGTAATTCGTTGACAGATAGATTTCGGCGCGTGGACAGCTGGGTGCCTGCTAGCTGTCGCCGCGTGGACTGCGAGCAGGCGCCTTAGTTAAGGGCGGTGTTGGGTGGGAGCGGCGCTGGAGCAAAGACCTTTAGTAGACCACAAGGGTGGATCTATCAGCCAATGTTCGTTAGCCAACAATAGGGATGATGACAATTTTTTTTTTCGTTTATCAGGTAGATTATAAAAAGTATTGGACACATATTTTTTCTTTTTTCACATAACACAAACATTGTAGAGATATATTGATTTGAAAAGTCGCATGACGTCACGTTTTGGTACATTTTTCACTTAAAAGTGACGTCACGAGCCCCTACTCCCAAACTTTGACGCGCTATAACTTTGTCATTTTTTGGTTGATTGCCCAAAGAAAAAATACGTGTCCATTATTTTTTGATCATCTAACTGACGGACTATATAGAATTTCGTTTACTGTACCCCGTCATCACACCTATTACATGAAACTTTATTACTTACTTAGTTATCAAAGAATTGACAAATCTATGAATTGATTGTTGGAAGAATTGGATGGACTCACTCAATGGATGACAGTCCGGTTTTATAAAGTTTGAAATCTTATTTTATACTGACACAAATTACAAATGGAATGGTTGTTATAATAGTAATGAAATGATTACATTTGACATAGACAATAGTAATAGATTTAAAAAAGGCAGATTTGAGGAAAAACCTTTTCTGTCCTTACAAAATACAATGGTCTCTCCGTAGGTGTAATCTTATAAATATTAAAACTGACGCATGCATTCTAAATCAGCTGTTATGCTACCTGCTTTAAAAGAAGGTTCAGGCTCATTACGTTTCTCAAAATGTATACCTCTTAAATTTTATATGCGACTTAATTAATCTCTTAAATTTATTTTCTAATAAAAATATTAATAAATAAATTGCTAAAGCATGTTGCTTTTACTTCTTATTTTATATTGCAGCATTATGTTTTAGGATAATTTTACTAAAATTATTTAACCAATAATGTAAACAGGGAAGAGAAAAAGGCAATTAGTATTCGGAAAACTTCGGAAAAGTCGACAAGGTACAGAGAAAATTTTGTTTTGAACGAATGATTCGATCCTGCTTAAAACAAAACTTTTCTTCGATTTCATTAGGAAACGCACCGTCGTCAGTTGAACTACTCTAGAAAGTTTAACATCCCACTTTAAAAAATGTCTATTATAAATGACCATATAAAAACCGTAAGTTAAACTTAAATAAGTAAATTACATAACTAAAACACGCTCTAAAGGGTTCAAAATGTGCCTTTTATATAACTTTTATTAACTAAATTAGGCAATAAATTCATACGTAGTCCATTTTTTTTAAATAATCTTTCAATGCTTGGACTTGACGACCTCCGTGGCCGGTACGCCGGGTTTCATGGTGTCGCTGACTCGAGAGTTCGAATCCCGGTGGGGGCAGATGTTTGTGTGATGAATACGAGCATTTGTACTCCAGTCATGGATGTTTTGTATGTATTTCTATATAAATATACTTATATACGTACAGTGTAATATGTATTCTATCCGTTACCCTAGTATCCCATAACACAAGCCTTATAGTGCTTTCTTTGGCTAGGCTAATTGGTGTGGGTGTTGGAAATATTTATTTATTTATTAATAACATATCCGAGCGCTCAATAAAATTCTTTTGAAGGTAGCTCGACAAAGTAAATAAAAATCATAATTCTGACGACGCAGCCCGAAAAGGATGCGAAAAGTCAAAAAAGTGATGTGCGCGAAAACTTAAGAAACAAATACTTAAATAAGTACTTGGTTCTTAAGAAAAGACACAACCTCTTTAGAATAGAATCTAGGAAAATCATAGGAATTCTACTTTACTGCATTTTTTCATTCTAAAGCCTCGATGACACGGAGCGAGTTTACAAGCTACAAGCCAGCGAGTTCGCTAACAGCTTGGAAACTTGCCCCGTGTCATCGGCATTTTTACTATTTTTTTTGTTTTATTATTGCTATTTGACATTTGTATTTTGACATATTTGTATTTGACAATTTGAATTGGTTTTAAGTAAAATATTGTATTTTAATTGTTTTGACTCCGCAATGTACTTTTATATATATAACTAGCTGACCCAGCGAACTTCGTACCGCCCTAAAAAAATAGGGGTTGTCCAGCGGACAAAATTGTGAATCTAAACCATTCTCAGATCCCCTTGAACACACACAAAAAAATTCATCAAAATCGGTCCAGTCGTTTAAGCGAAGTTCAGTGACATACACACTCACAGAAGAATTATATATATAAAGATTTGAAATCGACATGTGAATTGTATTTTGACATTTTGAATTAATTGAATGATTACTTAGTACTTTATGTATTTCTGTTCTGTTTTTTTTTTATGTTATATGGGGCATACGAGCAGACGGCTCACCTGATGGTAAGTGATTACCGTCGCCCATGGACACTTGCAACACCAGGAGTATCACGAATGCGATGCCGGCCTTTAAGGAAGGAGTACGCTCTTTTTTACGAAGCTGGTACTGGGGTGCCCCCGCCCAAAGATGAGAGCAGTACTCCATGTGAGGCCGAACCTTTGCCTTATAAAGCTGCAGTCGGTGGGCCAGTGTGAAGTACATTCTCGATCTATTGAGCACACCAAGCTTCTTAGAGGCCAATTTGGATTTGCTCTCTAAATGATCCCGAAACTGGACGTCGCTCGATATGTCAACGCCAAGAATTCCAATACTAGCTGAGGCAGTTAGAGGAGTGTTCTCAAAAAGAGGAGATACTACAAATGGTATTTTTTTGCGGTGAACGCGTATACTTGTGTCTTATTATTGACGTGTAATTTATTACGAAATAAATGATTATGATTACCATCTGCTACTCGATGATACGAGGCGAGTTTACAAGCTACTAGCGAACTCGCTGGCTTGTAGCTTGTAAAGTCGCCCCGTGTCATCAAGGCTTAAAGTACTAAATCGCAACTTCATATAAATGATCGGTTGTTTTATTGAGTTACAGCAAGTTTTGATAAAACGCAGATAGCGTACATGTCAGTCTAGTCACCAACTTAGCTGGAAGAAACTTACAAGTTAAAGTGTTCTTAATTTATTTCAAACTTAACGCTTGTGCAGACTTCTACTGGTAAAGTTACAACTGTAAAACAAATTGGTGCTGCACTTGTGTCGGACAAACGGCGAACTTTTAACAGTGTGAAATGGAGCCCAGAACTTGGCTTTGGGCGCTAATTGCACCAAATATAACATTACTTCATTAAAAGTTACTACTTTACTAATGATTTGGAGAGCCCGGGCCGCACTTTGACCCAATCAAGGTTATCTTACGAAGTTTTTGTAGCAACTTGGAGGAGCGACTTTGTGAATTTTGACCTGGGTCCTTTCGGAGAAACTTCTTACTGGTAGGTGATATACCTGCATAGAGCAACACGGAAGCCAGCCATAGCGACATAATACTATTTAAACCGTTGTGCCATTTTTGGCGGAGGGCATATGTACACAAACGTAGGCAAACGTAGTGTAGGACGTCCTCAGGCACGATGGAGTGACGATTTGCGCAAGGTGGCTGGCAGGAGCTGGATGCGAGTAGCCCAAGATCGATCTGAGTGGCGTGCAATTGGAGAGGCCTATGTTCAGCAGTGGACTAGGATAGACTGTTGATGATGATGATGATATGCACACAAATGCAGTTTAACGTATATGCGTAAAAAATAAACTCTAATTACACTTAATACACACACAAACAATGACACAGTAAACTGCCGAATCCTGCACACGTGTATCGCTTCTCGCTTGTATGCTCATTTATATGGCCAATTGGACAGAGGGGAAAGCTGTGTTTACGTACTCCCCTCCTGGCCGCGTCAGTTGTGTTACTCTATGTCTTATTCTAAGCTCTATGTATACCCCACATGATTCAATTTGCTGGCCGTCACGGAATAAATGTCCTTGATCTTCATTCACATTTTATCAAATGTTTATTTTACAACAAATATACTTTTAACAACTTAGCTATTTGAATAGGGATGATGACTAATTTTTTTTTCTTCGTTTATCAGGTAGATTATCAAAATGTATTGGACACGTATTTTTTCTTTTTTCACACAATATAAACATTGCAGAGACATATTGTTTTGAAAAGTCGCACGACGTCACGTTTGTGTACACTTATAAGTGAAAATTCACTCAAAAGTGACGTCACGAGCCCCTACTCCCAAACTTTGACGCGTTATAACTTTGTCATTTTTTGGTTGATTGTCCAAAGAAAAAATACGTGTCCATTATTTTTTGATCATCTAACTGACGGACTAAATAGAATTTCGTTTACTGTACCCCGTCATCACCCCTATTCTAGTGTAGTTGCATTGATAGGGAATTACAAGGGAATTATATATTTTTGTATAACTTTAAGGGCCAATATTAACATATATATGCATTTATGTTAAAAAAAAAACATAAAGACGCATTTCTACCCGTTTAAGCGTGTTTCATATGCATTTTTTTTAAAGATTTTATATACAGCACTACGTTTAAAAACATAAAAATAAAAAGCTTTTCTAGTTCTGACATAAAAACCAAAGTCACCATGACTACTTAGGAATTGTCAAATGAAACGCCACCAAAGAGGTACATCAAGTTGTGGTCTCAGGTTGTGGTAGGATAATACTGTGCACGATCACATTTGCACTATTTGCAAACGTTAGACCACAAGTAAGGTAAGTGGGATGTAAAAATACGACAAGTCTCGCGTCATCCGAGAATAAGTTTTGACATGTTAAAATTTCGCCATCTAGGCTTACGATTTTTTTTACTTATTTAAAATGTTTTTCAACATTTGTTATCACTGTAATAATCATAAATAAATTTAAACATTACCTACTAATTAAATGAGTGTAACAAACATTTATAGGACAACACCACATGCATGTAAAACGTACTTATTAAAAGTAGATTAATGAATATAACTTTTGTGAACAATAACAAGTACAGATTTATAGACGTTAAAACGATACATAGTGCCCATGCAAATACACTACTTCCATTTTTTATAAGCAATGATTTGAACCTGGCAAATGAGTAATAATAATATTGTATAGTCATAATGGAGATCAATTACGTTACTATGTTCATGAAGAAGCCGGCATAACCTTGGCACCGGCGAATTCGCGCTTAATCTTGCATTCCTATGAGGAGGACAGAAAGGGGTTATATAAGATCGGGGATATCTACGAGGAACCCGAAAACAGAATTTTCCAATAAGAGGAGGACAATGAATTGCTCTATTAAACATTTTTAAAATAAAACAAAGGTCTAACAATTTCCGACGGTTATCGAGAGAAATCATTCTGAAGAAACGCAATCTTTTTCATGGAATCGAACTGTTCTAGAAATGCGGTTGCTAACCGATAGGTAAGACAGGAATTTCTTTTGTACTCGTTCCATTTTTAATTAATGAGCAGCATAGTGCGGTGTCCAGATCACACTACAGTACTCAGTCAAACTGCGAACGAGTCTATTGTATAGCAGAATTTTTGTCCGCGCTTACCTGAATTTCTGGGCATTTATATTAACAACACCCCACATTCGATTTGCCTCTCCGATATGTTTTCCATATGAGGAATAAAGGTTAGCTTTATTATTAAAAACTTCTTCTAAGTCTTTTACTTCGTCAGTCTTCTGTATCTTGGCAGAACCCATGGTATATTCCGTATCCAGAGTTTTTTTTCGTAAACCTCATATGAAAGCATTTACTCACATTAAGATTTAAACCGTTGCAGTGACTCCCATTAAACCAGCGGTCTATATCAGACTGTATCCTTTTCATTTTTTCTGACGTATCAAAATCAGACACCAGCTTCAAAACATCGGCGAACATAAAAGCCGTGGAAAATTTAAAACACATAGGGACACCATTGATAAAAAAATAACGTAACCGGTCCCAAATGCGAGCCCTGTGGAATGCCTGAAGTTATATTAAAAGATGTTCAATAGAAGCCATTCAGAATGACAAAGAAAACTCTGTCCTTTTGCTTGGATAAACTTTGATGCCAAATCATTTGTGTTTCAATAGATAGATATAAAAATAATTTAAACAATAGGATACTTCAACTACTGCAATTATAAATGAATGGGCTCTTTTGGTTAAAAAACTTAGAACATAGTCAAGGCGAGTGCATCTTCGAGAAGAAGTTAGCTAAGGAAACACAGCACACAAGCTAAATAGACCATTATTTCCTTTTTAGTAAAATAAATATCAATATTTATAAAAATCAGTTCATTTAGCCAACTAACTTGTTACCTACTTGTAGCATGCTAGAACAAATCTTATGACAAAAATATTACTGGCATTCTCAGTATGTACATGCAAAAAATGTCCTTAGGATATTCACCCATAACTATTTTATTTTATATGACTCATTTATTATACTGAACCTAGTATTGGTGTTTAGTTATTGGTGGTTCAGTAGTAAAAACCTAGCCTTCTACCCGGGTAGCCTGGATTAGATACCTAGGCGATGAAGGACTTTTTTTCTTATTAACGTGGTTTCAGAATGGCCTTTACTTTATCCTATCAATAGAATTTAGTAAAGAAGAGTAATTTCATCTTAAAAATTATTGAATTCGTGACGGATCGCTAGTGAAAAAATGTGTACGTTATACCTACAGCTTTAACTATCCTTTCCCCTGGGAGGTCTGCAGTAACACAGCAATGTAGAATATATTGCGAATTTCATTTATAAAAGCGGGAAGTTCAACCAAATTTAAGCGTAAAATCTGCTATATGGTCCCATGATAATATTCATTAAAATGATTCCAGTGATTATTATTAATTTGCAATTTGGGGATTGTTAGCTTACCACAATAGCGATCACGGAGCACAGACCGTATGAATATCAAATTAGGGTTCCAATTATGCTCGTGCACGTATAATACAACCATACGACAAACAACGCGGCGCCGTAAACAATCCGAGTGCTTCTATCTAACCTAGAAGTTCTCTATCAGGGCGATGAGAGAGAGAGAGAGGTGATGAGAGCTAACTTGGGAGGCAGTATGGTAGGTTCTTCGCCTGACATTTATGCGGAAATAGAACAAGCTATGGGTGGGTGCAATTTACATCTCAATAAATAGTGCCGAAGATAATGTTCTTAATGAATGCATTTTTGCTCTAGAAAGTCATTAAATTCGATATATTTATTTCCCGTTTTGAGTAATTTTTTTTCTTTTGGAACCCGGCGTACAAACCACTCGGCCACGGAGGTCGTCTTGCAAATGTTGTACTAAAAATTTTTTGAAGCGAAAACTTCTTTAGCAGCGTTGTATACTTTTTTTTGTATGTACGTGGGCTGATCGCATCATGACACAATAAAATTGAAAAGGTTGTTGACTTTCAATATATTGGACGAAACATAGTAATATTTTATTTTACCGTATTATAATAATAAGTCTCTATATGGGACGTCCACGCAGGCAGCTTTATTGCGAAGAAAATGCATTTTTTTTACAATAGATGTCGCTAGGTGCGCTTAAATGTGATTCATGTTAGTTGATTTCTTTACAATAGATGTCGCTAAGTGCGCTTAATCGTGAGTCATGTAAGTTGATTTTTCTGAGAGATAAACTTTTTTAATGTAATATAAATTGTCATGTTTGTGCACGCTAGCGCAATAAAGAAATATTGTATTCTACCACAGACATGATAGTACTTTTATACTGATAATTAAAGCAATTCGTGCAAAATTTCAAAAATGCACAACGTTGATATTCAAGTTTTCACTTCTGCCGGCACTCCCGGAGTGCATCCCGTCGTTTTTTTAACTTCTCGTTGACCAATGGACTTGAAATTTTGTGATAATAATATTTTGTTTTACGTATCTTTTACTATTAAATACCGATAATAATTATAAATCAGAATTGCTGCGGAAATCCGATACGTACTTGGTCGGGTGTTTATTTACATTTTCGGTGACGCTGGTACCTACTTCAAGTAAGATCTATTTTTAGGAATTATGCTATTATAAAATCAGATGATGCCCTACCTCTTTTGTGTATGCATAATGGATTCATGCTGTCTCTTTTCAAAACATATTTTTTTATTGTTTGATACCGTAATGGTATGCACATCAGTGAGAGTTGTTTATAACAATGCGACCCGCTGCGGCGGTTATGACATCATTTGTGATTCAAATGAGAGCGAAAGGTGAGATCCGACTTCTCATTCTATGAATTTGCTTTGTTACTTGTCCGTTTGTCGCGCGTTCATGAATGATTTCACTTAGAGTTCCTTTTCTTTTTATTATAAACTAGCGGCCGCCCGCGACTTCGTACGCGGGGAGTTAGTTAGAAATAAAGGTTCACTGCTCGTTCCTCGTAGGTGATAGCGTGATAATATGTAGCCTATATGTTGACCCGACTTCTTAATAATATCGTGCCAAATTTGAAGTAAATCCATGCAGTACTTTTTGAGTTTATCCCAGACATACATACAGACAAACAGACAAAAATTCTAAAATCTATATTTTTGGCTTCGGTACCGATTGTAGATCACAACACCCCAAGTATTCTTTTAAAACTATAATTTCAATGCACAGTTTTGACTTTCCTACCATTTTATTATATGTATAGATAATTTATTCTAGAGGTTTATTATGTAAGAGTTCGTTAACACAGTGGTGAGTGCGTTTGCTTGTGATTTATCATCATTATAATTGAGCTTTTAATGTCAATCTGGGGAAAGACAACCCAACGCTGGATATCTTTGTAGTTGGTTGTGTGTAGATTGTAAGAAGTTTATATAACTGCATGCAGAACAGACGGTCTACAGTGACTGTCTAGATCTTGAACAGACGTACGGACATTCTATTTTCTACCCAGGACCCTAAACTTTAAATCATGTCAGATCAGATGGGAGTGCAGATCAGATTTTAGAGCAACAACAACTTTAGAAATAATTCCTCTCTACGGTACAATTCGTACCGTGCCTTCTTTCTTATTGAATCTAATTTAATGCTTTTTTCTTCTAAAGAGAATTATTATTCAGCAGTCATTGACGATAAATACAACTTCATTTTATCTAAACATAATATAAGTATATTTGTTTCTTAGGTTTTCACGCACATCACTCATTAAATAAAACTAGTTTTTACGGGTTAATGCACGAAACTTTATTTATTTATTGACGTTTCGCAGCCTTTTCAGGTCTGCATCGTCAGAATAATGATTTTATTTAAAATTGTCGAGCTACCTTCGAAAGAGCTGAGCGGCGGTTCGTTCCTCGAATGATGCGCGAGGCTATTGAGATTAAAAAATATCCAAATTTCAATAGGGAAGATGGTTGGTATATACCACCAGCTTGGGAACCTATTATACAGGAGATAAAATCCCAACCCCGAGCACACACTGCAAGACCATCAGATACTATTAGTTCTTTTTGTTTGCATAATTTAACATAAGAAGGAGATAGAAAGCCTCTCTTGAGTTTGTTTCGCCGGTTCTTCTCAGGAAGGTCTCCCAATTTTGGAACCGGTGGTAGTTTACGGTAGTTAGGGTCAAATAAATAAACTCAAAATTACAAACAAGAATTTTAAATAAAATACTTTATTAAGTAAATTAAATAATAAATTCATACATAGACAATAAAATTTTAAAAATCTTCTAATGAAATAACCGAACGCACAATATAATTCTTTCGAAGGTAGCTCGACAATTTTAAATAAAATCATTATTCTGACGATGCAGACCTGAAAAGGCTGCGAAACGTCAATAAATAAATAAAGTTTCGTGCATTAACCCGTAAAAACTAGTTTTATATAATATAAGTACCTAGAATTCGGAGTGGTATTTGTGTGAAACACAATGTTCAATTTCTAACGGGTAGATTTTCATACAAATGACCCTTTCTCCGTATTTAAAACTATGCCCGTATGTTAATAATTATTTTTATTACTTTACGCGTAGAGATTAACTTTCTTCTTTGATTATTCAAAATTTAAATGGCACTTTTATCAATGCGTCTACCTATCTATTCAAAGACAACTCGACGAGAGAACAGTTTTCGAGATAGCATCTCAACAATAGGGGCGTAATCAATACACGGGCAAGTTTGAGATCAGCTCAAAGGCACTACAGTCCGTGCTGCCGCCTTATCAATGACAATATCACCTGGGCGTACTTTTTTAAATCAGGTCTAATTACCAGGATAATATAATAATAATAAACATTTATTTCAGACTTTAAATCCATATACAAGTGTTAGTAACAGACGAAATCTTGTTCTAGTGTTAGTAAATGAAAAAAGTATATATAATTTTTTATGAAATATATAAAGAATTATGACATTACACGTATTATTATGTATTTAAGTATTGCCAAATGTAAAATTATAACTACTACAAAAAAGAAAAATATTATTAATTTCAATTACACCCTAAATAACAAAATACTGGAGAAAGTGAATCTTATACGTGACCTTGGAATACTCCTAGACTCAGAACTGCATTTGCACGAACACATAAATCACGTCATTTCCAAAGCGTATCAGATGTATGGTTTTATTATGCGTAGCTGCCAACAATTCAAAAAATCAGACTCCTTTCTGCATCTTTACAAGGCACTAGTTAGATCACAGCTTGAATATGCTACTGTTATCTGGAATCCATTTTACACCAAATACAAAAACAATCTAGAGTCAGTACAGCGCAAATTTCTCAAGCGCGTAAGTTATAAATGTTGTCGATGTAAATTATCTTATGATAATCTATTACAAAAATTTTCAATACCACGTCTGGAGCAGCGGAGAACTCTTTTTGACATCTCTTGCTTACATAATATCTTACACAATAAATATGATTGTAATGTTTTAACCTGCGATGTCAAGATCAGAATACCCAGTGGTTCTCAGCGCATCCGCGAAATGTACCCGTACAAACCGTTTTGTCCCGATAATGTCAATACTAACGCCCCACTGAATAGGATCATGAACACTTTTAATGAACACATGAGTTCCCACGAAATTGATATTTTCTCAGCCCCGACGACCTCCTTCAGGACTAACATTTATGAACTAATTGTCACACCAAGTTCTTGAACTCCTCAGGTATTTGATATTTATCCTTTTTTTTGTAGTTTTCATTTTTGTGATTCTTTGCCAGTAACTACTCACATCTCACAAAGATATTAGTGTATAGCATAGCACATTACTCTTTAATAGTAATCTGTGGATAACGTTGCTGGTTGTATAATTAGTAATAAAAATTCTGTAAATCTTTATGTAACACAAATTGTACAACTGTTTGTTATTCCTTACAAAATAAAATAAAATAAAATAAAATAAAATAAAAAAAAATTATTATAGTCAAGTTTTCTTTATTTTTCACTAAATGCCACCCGCGACTGCATCTGCGTTTTAGGAAACTTTCAAGAATTTTCGGGTTAAAAGTATCCTATGTTTTAATCCAGGTAAAACACTACAATGTGCCAAATTTCATTCCAATTCGTTCAGCTGTTATTGCGTGATTGAGTAACAAACATGCGACAAACTTCTCATTCATAATATTTTTAGGATAAAATCCAGAATATAAATATTGAAGGTGTTGATTATGAGTGGAGAGTTAATGTGGAGAGAATCGTCCTGAAATCTTTGATACGACTGAAAATGGTGTAATAAATAGGGATGAAGGCTAACTTTTTTAATTTATTCCATCAGGATAATAATCAAAAAGTATTGGAAACATACCTATTTTTTTATCTATTTAACATAATCAAAATATTACAGACGTAATATATTTAATAATCAATAGATTTGCTCTGTCGCGTGACGTCAGTTTTTTTTTAAATACAAAAACTGACGTCATTAGCCCCAATCCCAAACTTTGACGCGCTTTATTTAATTTTTCTTGATTGATTGATAAAAGAAAAAATTAGTGTACATTAATATTTGATAATCTAACTGACGGAATAAATAGAATTTTGTATAATTTATCGCGTCATCAACCCTATAATAATGTATGCAAAGTTCACAACAGGACGACATATATTTTTTATGAATGAATAGTACAGAATAATTGAAAAAAATCAGGAGTTAATTTTTCTTATTATTTTCCTTTTAACATGTTTAACTGTCAATAATAGTTTGCCTTATAATCGTAAAAAAAAACAAACCAAACACAGACCTATATAGCTAACTTATTACAGCCCTTTTTGTTAATTCACTCCGAATTTTTTCATTTGTTTGTAGTCCAGTAATTAAACAGGAAACATATGATATCAGTTACAATAATTGACATCGTGTGATAATAAATTTATAGATAATACTAATAATAACAATGACGCTCACTTTATCTGGTTCTACAATAGCATTAATTTATTACCCGAATGTTTTTTTAATAGCACATAAGTTTAATTAATTAATTATAAGGTAAATAAATAAACATATCTCGATAGCGTTTCGTATGTTTTGTAAGTGAAAATTTTAAGGTTATCAGAGCTGGTTAAGTAGTTAGCAAGGCTTTAGTTAGACAACATCATCATCGTCAGCCTATTAATGTCCCCACTAATGGGGCACAGGCCTTCCCTATGGATGGAATAGGGAGATTGAGCCATGACCCACCACGCGGGCCCAGTGCGGATTGGTGGATGCTAACGACTGCAGATGCAGATGCTTAACGTGCCTTCCGAAGCACGGAGGAGCTCGAGATAGTAAATTTTTGGTCACCCATCCAATGACCGACCACTGCGAAAGTTGCTTAAGTTGATCGCAGCCGAACGCGCTAACCACTTGCGCCATCGAGCTCCTTAGTTGTTAGTTAGACAACATTCGCGAGTATACATGGCGAACGATTTACATCGATCTCTGAAAGTCACCTAAGGATTATCCTTTAACAGCATCCAAATAGGTTGGCGGACGGCTGTAGGGTAAAGGACGCTACAGATGAATTAAGATGCCATCGCCGGATGTTTTCTGAACACCTGCTATTTAAAGCGTCGACCCAATAAAATAGTTCATAACAAACATGACGGTCGGTGTGATTTAATCGCTCGAAATAATGACGAACAGGAAAACTGAGCTTTCGCGCCATTAGCCAGTGCAAAAACTCGAGTTAGTTAACGTGAATCTAGATTCATTATTAATTGAATATTCTAACAATATTGGAATGATGTCAGATTGTTTTAAATATATGGGACGTGACATAAATCATGCGTGTATATTTCGCAGAATTTTCTCATTGTTTGTATTGTTTTTTTGAAGGGTGACAATGTCAGACTTACGGATTCGGCCAATAGCTACGATTTTGCCCCAATGAGCAATGCACTAAGCTTCGAATACAAAAGTTTTAGAAGCATGCCACGAAGCAAAGCTCACATAGCCACACACAGCGACAGATGGTTATTCAGACCTAAGCCCTAACCATAACCCAAATTAGACTCATCTGTACAAATTAAAATTAGAAACCCCTTGCCTTAAATTCGACGAAAGTATCAGTTTTTTGCACCGCGGTATGATTCACCCCATTACAAACGATGCATTGAACGTTTCGCCCCACTCCACGGATGCGGGGTGAAACGACCAATCCAAACAGACCTGGGTGATGTGCCTAGGTAATACTGCCCAGTCACGACTTTTGGCTAAGCTATGAATACGGCTACACCCATTGGCCCAAGCCCGAACTTTAACATATCCGTCATCGTATTGTCATGTTCTAACGTCCGACAGGGGCGCTGCTTAGTTTTCATAAAAACTTAGACGATGCGATACGTTACGGATTTGCCAAAAATTCGTGTTTGGGCCTCTGTTCGTTGCTGTGTTCATAGCTTAGCCATAAGGCGTGACTGAGCAGTTAGTATGACCAAGTTACATCGCCCAGGTGTTTTTGAATCGGTCGTTTCGCCCCGCATCCAAGGAGTTCATGGTTTCGTTCATTTCAATTGTCTGCATTTTTCTCTTGGAAGTTTGGATATTGCCTGGTCGTTTTAATTAACTAAATTCGAAAACACCTGTTTCTGCACCGCAATATGATTCACCCTATTACACTGCGTTATTGAATTGGTCGTTTCGCCCCGTATCCAACGAATGGGGTGAAACGACCAATTAAATAAAATGACCTGGGCGGTTGACCCAGCGGGACGAACCGCTTGTGGGGCGAAACGGCTGAAAACTGAGTGGTTGGTATGCACGAGTTCCAAATGTCTTCAGTGACGACTCCTTGCTGAAAATTAGTGCTACTATGTCATTACGAAAGTATACCTAGCACAATAGCAAAGCTGAGATAGTGACCTGTTTGCCTTGCACAGAACAGTATTTTTAGTTTTTGTATTTTTTTCTTTATTATTCCCTCGTTTTTAAGTTACATAACTTTTTGTTATTCTTCACGTTATTGTTGTGAAGGCTGTAAAGGTCAATAAATAGTTTCTTTCTTTTTATATTTTAATTTTTCAGAAGGTCGCGTAAAGTTATCCAGTCAGAGGTTGGTAATTGCGTCATTTATCTCTGCTAGTTGAACAATCTATTCAGTTGAAGTAGGTAATTGTATGTAAGTCACTTAACATGCAGCGATGTGAATGTGAAAGTTAAGCCAACTTTACAATGGCTGGTCTTTGGTTATCCTGGTTATGCATGCAAAACCAATAGATATTGATAAGCTATATAGAGATAGTAATGAGTAAATACAGCTTCAATTTCATGATATATCATTGAAATTATAACAGACGGTTTATTGGTCCCGTATATAACGAGATAGATATCAGGAACACGTACGACCTTTGCACAATTAAACGGCCCTCCCGACACATGGTGTGCGAGGTGTAATAACCGCCCATATGCACACAATGGCTAATTTGCAAACAAGTGTAATGGTCGTTGAGTCGAGTTGGCATCGCACTTTGAATAACGTCAACGTTTTGGCTTGAGGCACAAGCGATTCGTGATGACCATAACTTCAGATTACAGAACAAAAGACAGATGGATCGTATGGAACACGCAATGCATGGCACTAAAGCAAATACGAAGTTTAATGCACCGGCTAATGTTAGGTTATTTAAGAAAAGAAATTTAGCTTGTCCGTGCACACTATTTTTTTTATATATTTTTAGATTTAAGCATCTTTGAGCCAGAAAGTTCTTTCAATAAGTCCACTTACTAATCTTACTACTTAATGAACAATAAAATAAACTCTCTTCACTTCACTCACAACTGGGACACAGTATTTACAATAAAGCTATAGATAGTTTTATAATTTTGCACGCCTCACAACGCGTAAGCGTGTGGGAGTGCTTTACTGTCGATAGGCCGCTTTGTGACGATTTTACAATATATAATCGCTCTTATCTCCCAAGTCACCCACTAAATCAATAAAAAAGGGGTGTTTTGAAAACTAGACATATTAAATTAAAAAGTCAGCGTATTTTTTAATTTACTATTTTAGTATATATAACAAAAAAATGTAGTTAAAAAAATATTAGTACTGCTGTCCGTTGGTCTGTGCAATTGTTTGTCTGCACGTTTTAGAAAAATATACGCAATTAATTGTAATAAATCCTTTTGAATTAATTTCTACTTATACTGAGGATGAACCCTATTTCTTATCATGACTGATAACCGTTTTAAAGATATTCATGAAATTCAAAATGAGTTAGTAAATTGTGGTGCTCATGCTACGGGGACTTGTGTTACAAAAGAGTCTTATGTTTCGGTAACCGCTGCATCCTATCACTTAAATTGAGTTGTATTGGTTTAGCCACCGAGTCGATGAAAAGAGTTTCGTAGAAGAACTAATGAACATTGTTTAAGGTGATGCCTGACGTTTGTAGTCTATTATAATGACTACTGATTTACATAATATGTAACATACTTTATTCTCTACAAGAAAAAGAACCCCATAGTCAACTGTCTTCGCAACTGGGCTCTACTTGCTTTTAAGATCAAGTGGGATTGGGTGATATACAGGGTGTCCCACGGCTACCTCACACGGAGAGAAGGTATATTAAATATTGAAGATAGGATATTTCACTGAAAGAAGACATCATTTTATTTTTAATAATAACAAGAACTGCATACACAGATTTTTTTAAAATCGCCTGCTACAACTGGGAATCAAACTCGGTGAAATTCCGAAAAAATAATACAACATATTTTATGATAATCATCGAAAGGGTTATTCATAAGGATTATTTTTTGCTAAATAACATAGCATGTTATAATGAAAGAAAAGTAATTAAATTTAACATTTTATTTAAAATTATTTAACACAAACTAATATAAAATCGGATACGCCTCAAAGTAAGTTAAAATGTTGAGTTCATCATCGTTGACGTTTATCATCCGCTGCTGTGGTTTCTGTAAGCACATATCAAAACGTCCTAAATTTCTTAAAGTATCCACTAACCTTTTAATTAAACACATATCGAGAAGGTACGTCTCTATCAGAATATCTTTCGCGGTACCACCGAGTCTTTGTGGAACATAAAGTAAGCTTACATTTAATCCATTTTATTTTGAATCGCCATGGTAAGTAAATTAACAAAAAAATTGGAAATAACAAAAATGAAACTCACAAAAATCAAAAGAACAGACGCTTGAAAATTTATGTGTTCCATTTTCGAATCATGATTTAAGTAAATTTCTGCCAATCGTATTGTAACAGCGAGTTCAAAAAGAAATACATACGTACTACAGTTTTTATATCACTTTATTATTTTTATCACATAATAAGACATTCCTTTCATTTAAAATGCTATGTTATTTAGCAAAAAATAATCCTTATGATTAACCCTTTCGATGGTTATCATAAAATATGTTGTGTTATTTTTTCGAAATTTCACCGAGTTTGATTCCCAGTCGTAGCAGGCGCTTTTTAAAAAATCAGCCTTCGCCGAGTTACTCTCCAACTTTCATGTTCGCCGAGAAGAGCTTCGCACGCATCCCACACGCACATACACACACACACATGTATATATACATATATATATATATATAAAGAAAGAAGTTTTACTTCGAAAACCAACGAAGTGCGAGTCGAACTCGCGCACGAAGGGTTCCGTACAAAAAACCGCGAAATGAAAAATCATTTGTTTGTTTTCGTCACAATTTACAAAAAATCTAAAAGGAAAATCGTCCTTTTTTCATGTATGGGACTATGAAAAATAGTCGGCTAAATATTCGGCTTTGGGCGAGCATTCTACATAAAATACCATAATATTAGTTATAAAACACTTTCCTTCTACGATCTAGAGACCCGTGACATACGGATAGACGGACAGACAGACAGTCGAACGAGTGACAGCAATAGGGTTCCGCTTTTACCCTTTGGGTACGAAACCCTAAAAAGAGATTTCCATTATTGTTCCTTTCTTCATGCTTTCAAACTCAACTGATACTTTTCAGGGGTGATTGGTATAGGGTGTAAAATTTAATGTTTTTTTTAACAAGATTTTATCCTTGATCTTCCGATAAAGAGAGACCTCGAAATTTGCAATTCCCCAAAAGGGTTCTAGTAGGTTTATGTACCCATATTAATAATTTAAATACATTTAATATTTATCTGAAAATTAGAACGGACTTGCAACGGCTAGGAAAAGGTAAATAAGCATGTATTTGTAAATGTATAGCGCTCTTGGGAGCGTTTTATTAAAGTCTTTTCACGGAAATATTATTCACGCCATGTATTCCTAGCTCGATGGCGCGGGTGGTTAGCGCGTTCGGCTGCGATTGTTGAAGTTAAGCAACTTTCGCAATGGTCGGTCATTGGATGGGTGACCAAAAATCTTCTATCTCGAGTTCCTCCGTGCTTCGGAAGGCACGTTAAGCCGTTGGTCCCGGCTGCATCTGCAGTCGTTAGCACCCGCCAATCCGAACTGGGCCCGCGTGGTTGGTCATGTTCCAATCTCCCTATTAAATCCATAGGGAAGGCCTGTGCCCCAGCAGTGGGGAGATTAGTGGGCTGATGACGATGATGATAAATAATAATAATAAATATTTCCAACATTCACACCAATTAGCCTAGCCCCAAAGTAAGCACTGTAAGGCTTGTGTTATGGGATACTAGGGTAACGGATAGAATACATATATTGTACATATATAAGTATATTTATAAAGAAGTACATATTAAACACCCATGACTGGGGTACAAATGCTCGTATTCATCACACAAACATCTGCCCCCACCGGGATTTGAACCCGGGACCTCTCGAGTCGGCGACACCATGAAACCCGGCGTATAAACCACTCGGCCACGGAGGTCGTCAAATGATATTCCTAGCTAAAACGAAAGTATAAGTAAGTTCAGCTATTTTATTTATAATCAGATGCATATCTCATACTTGACTGGAAGCGAAAGATAAACACAGTGTGCAACAGATGTTAAAGTTCTCATGGACATAGTGAAAATTTATCTATAGATCGGGCATATTATAAACGGTTATATATATATATATACATCTAACCTCTTTGGCAGATAACATAGAGTTTTTTCAAGGGCAATATATTTGATCCAACCAATGGTAAATGTTATTTTTTTGTGGGTTACTTACAATGCAAAGATGAAAATAGCTACAATGATAAGGCGCTGCCCTGCAGCTTAAAAATAACTAGAGAGAATTCGACAATTTTTAAATCTCAAATATTATAACAAAACCTTTGATTAAAGACGACCCCCGTGGCCGAGTGGTTTGTACGCCGGGTTTCATAGTGTCGCCGACTCGAGAGGTCCCGGGTTCGACTCCCGGTGGGGGCAGATGTTTGTGTGATGAATACGAGCATTTGTACTCCAGTCATGGATGTTTCATATTCATTTCTATATAAAATAAACTTATATATCGGTATATGTATTCTATCCGTTACCCTAGTATCCCATAACACAAGCCTTACTTGCCTTACAGTGCTTGCTTTGGGGCTAGGCTAATTGTTGTGAGTGTTGGAAATATTTTTTTTTAAACACAGTGTGCATCAATTGTAAAAATTCTCATGGACATAGTGAAGATTGATCAATAGACCGGATATATTATGAACTGGCGTAAACACCTACGTGTTTTTTCTTCCTGACAACATATTTGATCCAGCCAATGGCAATTTTTCTTTGTGGGATACCTACAATGCAAAGATGCAAAGAGCTACACTGAGAAGGCACTGCCTTGCAGCTTAAGAATGGCTAGAGAGAATTCGACAATTCTAAAACCTCAAATATTATAACAAAACTTTTGATCGAAGAACAAAACATATCAAATTCGTACACCTATTTGGAATGAAGTTCGGTAAACACTATTCAAGATATAACAACAGCTGTGCATTCAAATTTACTATTCCAAAATTAGAAGCAAAAGATTTGTGACAGAACGGTTCGTTACCTAACAGAGAGTCCCTCGTTACAATACTTATATATAGGTAGCGACGTGTGATATTGTCATTTAATAGAATATATTTACTTATATAACTACTAAGGATTGACCATCATATTTATAAATAAGCAAATTTTTTACTAGAAAAAAATCCACTCGGACCAGGCAGCAGACGGGACTCCAACCCGTACCCTCCGCTATCCGGGCGGATGCACTAACCATTATTCTACCGCGGCCTTGATTGTCCGTGTCGAATTTTCTCTAGCATTTCTTAGGCCGCAAAGCAGTGCCATCTCTTCGCAATGTAGGTAACCCACAATGTCAAATAAACATCTAGCAGTTAAATGCTTAAAAATATAACAATATTTTATTATTTTATTTTTTCTGTAGAAACATTTATCATTGCTTAGGTACGCTAGACTTTGACACCCAAACAAGCATATTATGGTCGGTCCCCCTGAAGGTAAGCAGCGACCATAGTCTTAAAAAACGCTTGGAATTCTGCGTTTCCCCTTAAGCTGAGAGCAGAGAGTACTCTCTTTCTCCGAAACGAACTTTCGGTAACGAAGTTCAAACAACATTAATTTCGTCAACTTAAGGTTCTTATTGATTTGAACGATAAATTATCAAATTAAATTTTTCGTTGAGTAGGCTTAGAGAATATAAACCTCAATCTATTTTCTGGTGAACGAATATTATTATAATTAGAAACGAAAAAGGAAAATACTAAGAAATGTGCGTAGTATCGATCGACATTACGTTTTTCGTTGAATTAGAGTAGATTGAACATGACTGCGGGTTCTCCGAATTGGGAGTTCCGCGCGTCATGTTCATTGTTCTCACTACCCACATCCTATCACTCCTTTATTCTATCCTCTTTCATCCACACACTCCTCTCTATCTTAAGGAGCGTTTCACTTTTCACTCATTTAATTCTGTTCGTGACCTTCGGTCTTCTCATAACCTATCCTTAGTTATCCCACCCCACTCCAGTGATTTCGTAGCCAAGTCATTTTATGTAAGAACTGTTAAATTGTGGAACTCTTTACCTTTATATATTAAACGTGCACGGACGAGGGACTCCTTTGCTATTAAAATTAAGGATTATTTCCTCAAGCTGGACTCCGACTGATTAATGTTCATTACTTTGTATTGTATTTTATAGCTTTAATATACTTTTTATATTTTGTTTTCCTATATTTATGTTTATTTATTTATTTTTATAATGCACAGCCCGCTGTTTCTACTATTCTTATGGTATCGTTTCATTTAGCCAAAGATTGCCTGGTAGAGATTGCTACCTTAGCAATAAGGCCACCTTATGTTTGCGTTCCTGTTTTATATTTATTGTTTTTTTTTGTAATAGTGCAATAAAGAGTATTCATTCATTCATAACCCTCTTGCGATGATGCTGCGTGCATCTTCCGGGCGATCAGAGAAGGCCCGCTAGGGGGCTAGTGGGCGGACTCGAACTCTCCGCCTCCTAGCTCCCTCTCTCCTGTGTCGGAGGGAGTCCACGTGGGCTTGTTCCTCGCGGACCCTCTTCGTGGCCTCCTTCTGTGAGATAACGTCCTCGCAGAAGGGCATTGCCTGCCAGGATCTGACAGGCGCGTGGTACGCGCCATGCTGGGCAGAGAGAGATGCTGTCCCACAGCCGCTACCAGAGTGTGGTGCTGTTGTGACCATGCCAGACACTCCTCGAGGGTGTGCCATGCTGTATCTACAGCAGCTCCGCACTCGTGGCAAAGCGGGGCCGTCTCCCTCTGGATTTGATGCAGGTACTGTCCAAAGCACCCGTGCCCATACAGCACCTGCACCAGCCTGTACGTCAGCGCCAGGAACTTACTGCATTCCAGACCTCCAGAACTTTGGATAGATTGCTGTTATAGTCCGGACATCCCATGTCGGTTACTCAGACGGAGTTTCCAAGGTTCCATCAGAGCCTTTTCTGGCTCGCACCTTATTTGCACTAATTCCTCGGAGGCGGCCCTTTCTCCTCGCTCCCGGGCCACTGCTGTCCCTTGGTATACACCTGTGGGCACAGAGGCTTCCAGGTCCCAGGAATGCTGGATAAAGCGCATGACGTCTCCTAGAAAATATGAATTAGAGTAGGCCTTCAGTTCGGAACTGACATTTGTTCGCTCGGTAAATGGAATGTTCAGAGCATGCAAGTGTGCGATCGCCGTTGCGTTATATCCATTGATGATTGAAGAAGAGTGCATTCGTTCACTGAGTCCAGACAAACGTAGATGAACGAGCTCGTTCGCGCGCTTTGATATTTTTTACTGAACGAGCAAACATTTGCTCGCCCAGCATTGTTCTCAGTACTAAGTGAAAACGCTGAATTATATAAGAATTTTCTCGTACACTGATGTCAGCCCTTACCCTGTGGAGCATTGGAAATCTTAGACAACACGACTATTGAAATCTATATTTTCTGTTGGTCTTCTGTTTCTTAGAGAGGTTACTTCCACAGAACGGAGCTTCTATTCATCCGATATGTCCTAACTCTTTTTATATTTTTCCTTACTACCGTACTAATTTCAAACTAAATTAAAGTTTATACTCAGTTTATAAATTCCTCCTATGCAGCGTGTAAGAATTCAAGTGTTTTTATTAAAAGCAAATCAATATTGAATGTTGAATTGATTTTTCCTTATTTCGTTTCGTATATCTGCGAGTATAGAGTTATTAAATTTGAGCCGGTACTTAGAGAACAAAGGATCATATAAAGTACATTGTCGGGGTGAAGTGATTTCCGTCACTGAAAAAATTAAGTTTGTTGCTAGGTACGCAATATTTCTCGTATGCTATGGTAGGAATACAGGATAATTCTTTATCGAATGAATATATTATCTTGAGTGACATGACTTTATGACAATAAAACCTGCTAAGTGCGAGTTTCATTCAGTTTATGATCTAGAGATCCGTGGCATACGGACAGACAATAGGGTTCCATTGTTACCCTTTGGGTACGGACCCCTAAGAACTATATGCCTTCTGAATATCCGTCCAATGAAGATTATACCAAGTGTATTATGCCAAATTTATTTCGGAGCAACAAGATTCTGCCAGATAGAGGGAACCCCAGGGTACTGCTTTATATCCCAAGCGTATATTATAAACTATGGCGGCCGCTTACCATCATGCGGGGTAAGTATAATGATATGGAAATAGGTATTATTATTAAGGTATTTCAGATAAGTGGTAAATCTAAACTAAGGTGACAGAAAACAATGTTGCCGTTTATATTCTACCCTTAATAGCTTGTAAGCAAGATAGGATAGGAAAAGCTAATTGCCGAATAGTCATTTAAACAAAGCACTTATAAAAAAAAAGTTTTCAAAAAGTCAAGATTAAAAAAACATATTAAAGGAACTACCGAATGTGGTTACTGTTCTTGTAATAAAAAGCTAATTGAAAATTTGCAAAAACGAAAATAACTGAGTTTAAAATTACAACTACATCATCATAATTTTGAATGAACACATGCGCCAGAAGAAAAAAAGCCATTCACATTATAACTACAAGGTAATCAATCTACACACGCGTAGGAGTGTATTACCGCAAAAAGTTTGTATACCCAACATCTGAATTAATTTTATTTGAAAAAGGATGAGCGCATGTTCCGTGCCATGTTGGTGTAGTCGATGATTTCATGACCCGTGTGGTGTGTGTGACAAAAACCACGTGGGCTGGTGTCCCTCAAGGCCGACTGCTTGCCATTGCTAATATTATTTGAATGTTACCTTATTTACATAGCTCCGTGATCCGTTTGTATGCCATTGAAGATATAAGGCAAAATAGCGAAGGCCGGCAAAAACTATGAAGGACTGAGTAATATTTAAAATGAATATTTTTCCTATCACAGATAAGTGTTTCCTTATTTCCACATAACTACTGTGCTTTTTTTATTTAACTTAGTAAAGCACTATTAGGTAGTTGTTACTTAAATAAAACAAGTTTCAACGGTATAGACGCACTGATTTATTCATTTATTGATGTTTTGTATCCTTTACAGGATATTATGTCGACGACGCATCCTGTATAGGATGCGAAACGTCAGTAAATAAATAAATCAGTGCATCTATACTGTAGAAAACTCGTTTTATTTAATGAGTGGTGTGCGTGAAAACCTAAGAAAAAAATAGTTGTTACTTTTTATAAACCTTTTTTCTTTCCTCAAATTCGAATTTGTGGAAAGGTAGACAAAGCTAGTTTTCTAGTATTGAAACTTATGAAATGCAAAAATGTGTCACTACTTAGAAACAGAACTTCCAGTTTATGTTGTTGTAGCTCGGAATTTATCGAAATTGAAATTGTAAAATATTAAATAAAACTAGTTTTAACGGGTTAATGCAGGAACTTTATTTATTTATTGACGTTTCGCAGCCTTAAATAAATAAAGTTCGTGCATTAACCCCTTTAAACTAGTTTTAGTTAATGAGTATTCCTAAACTTTGTTATTCCAGTTTTTTATATAGTCATCATTTTTATATTATTTGCATTGTAATGGAAAGTGACTTTATGAGTTACCTCATATTGAAGTCATTTTTCAATTTGACGACTCTGTATATAAATACAGGGAGAAAAAAACAGCCCTTGCTGAGTTTCTTGCCGGTTCATCTCAGAACAAGGTCTCCCGCCGTAGATTTGCGAACCGATAGCGTAGCTTTTCGACATTCACAAGTGCTTGTTACAGCCTAGACTGAACAAACGATATTGAATTTTGAATTTTTTTGAGTGGTGTGCGTGAAACCCTAAGAAACGAATATCGTAAAGTATTTTTTGTTGATCAATTATACATTCTTACCATCGAGACTGTACTTTACGAATAAGTACTTTTAAGATTAAGTGGTCAGAAGATTACCGATACCAATTTACCTGTCCTCCTCCTTTGTGCGTAAAACTACAAGGGCGGATCCAGGTTTGGCGCCAGGGGGGGGGGGGTCATATAGCCAGCTTTGGCGCCAGGGGGGGGGGGTCATATGGTCGTGGTATATTAAATATTGAAAGTACTTAAATAAAATCCTCCTGGGTTTGGTCCATCTGTACCCAGCCCAGGGGGGGGGGGTCATGACCCCCTGACCCCCCCCCCCCCTGGATCCGCCCTTGTAAAACTAATGTATTGTATAATATGTTAGAAATGCAGTCTCATAATGGCTGCATTAATCGCATTGCTTGCTTACCGAACCCACGTTCAAATCTCGACATTAAATTCTAGTCACGTAGCACTCCTGCCCGCAATAGCGTATTGCGCACACGATTTGTCTCGATTCTGTCTAAACGCAGATTTTGTGCCTCCATTTGTCAATTATTCAGGTTTTATATGTGGCAATCGAGAGGGATAGGGACGAAGTGATATGTTATTTGTAGCTCTTGTATCCCACCTGGATTTATTTGGGATACGAAATAAACTTGGCGATCTTTTTTATTCTCTCCTTTTTACGTCAAATAGGTTGTAAACACGAATGTGTCCAACAGAGAAAAATGGCCTATGGTTACTTGCAACTACCGAGACTTCGCCTTCTTCCATAAGTTAAGCTTTGGATAGCTTTATATCTTTTATAGTTTTATTTATGTTAAAAGAAGGCAATCAAGTATATTGTCCGCCTGATAAGCGACCACCAAAGACTATAGGTCACGCGATACCAGAAATATCACTAGCATCGTTGCCTACCCTGAACCAATCCCCTACCCCGTGGAACCTTACTCACCAATAGAAAAACAACACCACAAAAAGGTAGTGTTAATTTACTGTAGTCTTCTGTAAGGTGGAGGTTACTTCCCCAGACGGGTGCTCCATTTTTTTTTAGAGTGTGTATGCTGTTGGTCGCAGATGACCTTTACAGCGTCAACGGGTTTGGGGACGGCGAGATCCTAAGGGGACCTCAAGCTGAGAATTGGCGAGTGCATCTAGAGGTATCCCAGACGGATGGCATTTCCCCACGGGAGGAGCGTCCTCTTCGTCTGGACCACTCGAACCTGAGGGGGTCGGCTCAACTAGAGGGCGTCTCTGAGACTCGGACCTCGGCTTTAGTTAGCCGTTGTCGTGGGGGGAGGGGAGGTGCGCTCCAAGTGCGAGTCGATTGGCTTATAAAAGATTGCTTTGTAAAATCAAAGACTACTCTATAGGCTGTCAACCGTTTCTTATCACGTGGGCCATAATCTGTGCTTGTATTGTATACCACCCTTTTAACAAAATAATGAAAACATATAAAAAGTCCGTTAGTTACATTGTAAATAATGACTTTTTCGGCCATCACAACACAACCTCAATAAATACTAACCAATTTGTTAATTGCACCTACGCACCCGAGCCTTTGAATAAATAAATTAACGTAGTTAGTAAGGTACGTACTTACCTTTAGTTATAAATGACATTACCTATTTGTCCTAGATAACAAGTACAGGACACGAACGATATCAAGAATATGTTAACATGATTTTTTCAAGTGCTACCGGCTGTTAACTGTTATTTATTTATTAAGGAAAAAACAGTAATACATAACAACATATGAACAATTTCATGGTAACAAAGTGAACTAACACTTCCAGAACATATATAATAACTTTTATAATAATTAACTTAATAGAAGAGGAATAACACCATAATTTGGAAAAGAAATTCAGTACAACTTTTGAGCCGAATGATAAAGGTATAATACAATAAACGAAGGGACAAACCACCAATCCGTAGTATCAATTACCAACACAGGTGCTGGTCTCTGACTCAACAGACCAATACTCCGATCTCCCGCTCACCGCATTACATGTTCGTCCACCAATTTTTAATACATATTCAAAGATAGGAAAAGCACATCAACATCTCCCAAAAAACCATTTTAATTCTAACAAGCCCTCCGCATGAAAGTATTTCCAGCATATTAGTATGAGATGGTGAAATATAAAATTTACTTATATTTAATCAACAGCACACTTCTCAACAGGCAGTAAAGATGCTCTCTCTATCTTTATGACACTTTTTGTTGTTGTTGATCGTCGCAAGATTTAAAATCATAAAATTGTCAAACTTCTAAGAAAAAATTACGTTTGCGTGCTTTTTCGCTTATTTGGGAGTGAGTGATATAACGTAACGTAAATAAAATGGAACCTTATCATCCCTAGATTAAAATATTGATTTATGTTATTTCATTGGCCATCATGTTATTTTTCACAAAAAAGAACAGATATTTATTAATTTAAATTATGATAATATTCATTTACACTATAGATGGTCGAAAATCTCACTTTATAATTCGTACTTACTTTAGTACCGTGTAGTGTGTCGTAAGTAAATTATGTTGCTGTCAGATAATTACCTGCAAAAAGAAAAAAATATTATAATGTGAAAAGTTTCAACAGTCAAATTGTGATTCCAGCTGATACCCGGAGAAAGTTTTTTTCTTGATTGGACGTATTAGTAATAATAATAATAATAATAATCATTTATTTCAGATAATTATAGAATTATAATCCATAGTTATTAGTACGAGTTAGTAACAATGTCGGGCTTATCCTATGTTAGTAGTATTAGTATATTAATTAATCAATCATTACCAAATTATCCATAATTATTTATAATCATAATTATAATCTATTGTACATGTCAATTAAATTAAGTTAACATTATTAGTGATTTTGTGGGTTGACGCAAATTGTGTGTAGTTACGTGACAAACATAAAAAGTGGTGATTAAGATGTCTCAACCACTTTCAACCCGAGCTTGCTAGGGATACTGCCAGGGCTGAAAGAGGTTCCCGGGGGCGTTCCAGTGAAGTGGCGCACACAGGTGCGCCGATCCTGAAACGCTCCCGCATGGGCGTAGGAGGGTATCGGTGGGTTTTAGTGGGTAGGACCGGCGTTGTTCCGCGCCGGGGATTCCCACACACGCCGCGCGTCCAGCCAGCGCGCGGTACGGTGCGTAAATGCATTTCCCATCGACAAAAAAAAAAGGACTGAAAGAGGTGTTAAAAATATAGACATAGAAAGAGGAGAGGAAAACAGAGTTAAGTTATATAAACTTTGATAAATTTAAAAAAATGAAATGTTGATATGACCAGTAATAATGTTTTTAATTTAATAAGTTTATCGTTGTATTTTTCTCTTTATAAGAATATTATAACTCGAGTTTAAAGGGCCTGATTGTCAATATTAGAAATTTTTAAGTCTTCTTCAATTGTTTACGACGTAAAACCGTGACAATACCGAGAAAAATATCTGTTTTTGATTAAAGATGTCGACAACTATATCAATTTACGTTAATTCATCTCAGACAGACTTTTATATCATAATAGACGTACGACAAGGGATAAAAGACAATCATCGTCTTATTTTTTATCTATCTATATAATTATTTTGTACACACACAATATAATATTTGAGAAAAAGGGAAACAAGATAAATGTACAAGGGCAATGCCTACTTTATATTTGAAATTTCTTCCAGCAGGCCCACGAAAGGATAGAGCATAACAAAGGCAGTTAGTGTGTTCTCCTGAATAAATATAACATAACTAGCAAACCAGTGAACCAAATGTTCACCAAAAAAAAAAAAAAAGTATTTAATTAATTGAGTACTTCGGAGATTTTGTGTGGTTTCGTTTGAAATAGAAATCACGTGATTTCTCGAAAACCGGAAGTGCTACGTTACTCACATCCGGTTTGTAGTCTTATCAGACTATTCTTAACTTATAACTTAAACATTCTCTATACCTATCTCTTACGGGTTGGCCGCTGAAACACCACCACGGACGGACGGACGGACTTGTCTATTAGATAAGAGATACATTATATGCAATACATACATCTATCCTGTCCTTAATTATTTATAGTAATTTTTTGACACTAGCTCGTTTTTACGTACTTATAAATTATTGTTTTAAAGCCGCCGCTATGAAAAGATATATATACATTTTTAAATAAACTTTTACTAAAAACACAAAAAGACATGGCGTGCTGTACATAGCAATTTCCTATGAGTTAGCGAAATACAATTTCCCTCATTAAGTAATATACGGGATAATACAATGGAAGAGTAAGATAATATCATAGTAGAGAGACTGTAAATAAATATAAATTTAAAAGACTTATATACGAAAAATTGTACTGTTAAATATGTATTTTTTTATGTTAGAACTTTTTTCTCGTAGTAACTCTCAACAAATATTGAAATTAACTTGTAGTTAATCGTGTTGATTTTGCAATTATAAAAACTTGGTATTATATATATATATATTAAAAACGACGGGTTGCACTCCGGGAGTGCCGGCAGAAGAGATAACGTGAATATTAACGTTGTGCATTTCATGTTTTTTTTAATGATTAGGGAATAATTTTGCACGAATTGCTTTAATTATCAGTACAAAAGTACTATCATGTATGTGGTAGAATACAATATTTATTTATTGCGCTATCGTACACAAACATGACAATTTATATTATATTACATTAAAAAAGTTTATCTCTCAGAAAAATCAACTTACATGAATCACGTTTAAGCGCACTTAGCGACATCTATTGTAAAAAAAATGCATTTTCTTCGCAATAAAGCTGCCACATGGACGTCCTAGATAGAGACTTATTATTATAAAACGATAAAATAAATAATTACTGCTTCTTAAATCTTAAAAAAGCTAAGCGAAGGAATGTTACTGGTTAATTCAAAATATACCTACCTAAATTCAAAAGTTTAATTTTATTTTTATATTTATATTCTAAAAATCTGTCGCAACCCTGTGCTACACAATATTTAACGAAGACCGGCCCTTTATATCGCAAAAGTAAAATTCGACTTGTTCGTTAGTTTCATATTAGCGGCGCTGTACACTTTTTTTTGTATGGGTAAAAAATGTTAAACTCGCGTCAGGTTAAACACGTGGGCTGATCGCATCATGACACAATAAAATTAGAAAGGTTGTCGACTTTCAATATATTGGACGAAACATAGTAATTATTTATTTTATCGTTTTATAGTAATAAGTCTCTATCTAGGACGTCCACGTGGCAGCTTTATTGCGAAGAAAATGCATTTTTTTACAATAGATGTCGCTAAGTGCGCTTAAACGTGATTCATGTAAGTTGATTTTTCTGAGAGATATTTTTTTTTAATGTAATATAAATTGTCATGTTTGTGTACGATAGCGCAATAAATAAATATTGTATTCTGCCACATACATGATAGTAGGTACTTCTATACTGATAATACTACAAAAATAGTTACTTGTACAAAGTTAATTTATACTTTACTATCTATATTAATGACATATTTTTTTTCTAGTAATATTTTCTTTAGATTTAAGATTTAAACACCGAGCAGTTACAAGGTTAAAAAAATAAAAATTATAACACATACATCTAGTCCTCGTAGTCTGACTTCACATTTAAAGTAAAAACATGTAATGTTGGTTGTACATCAAGTAACTATCAACAAGTCCACACTACTATTTGGTAACAAAACAGGCCAATTTTAAATTGATAAAAAAAATACATATATGCCCAAGCTAATCACCACCAAGTGCCAAAAAACAGCCATTTTATATTTACTGGTATTAAAGTTGAAATTATCAACGTCATTAAATTTAATATTATATGTCTTAAATAATCTACTAAGTGGCGATCTTTCGCCCGCTTTGGCACGGCATAATCTTTTTGCAAATGTTTTAGGTTTTTTTTTACATAATCTAAAAGAAACTTTACGCGGTACTGCAAACCGCAATTTATTTGTCAGTTCAATACTATCATATTTATTATGACATAAGTGGTATAGTACCATCATAATTATCCAACATTGCTCGTCTGTCGCTTAATTTTATTAGTTTATATTTCTGTATTTTTATTTTTTATTTATTTATTTATTAGGGTTACCAGCAATTGTTACAATAATACATTGTAAATATTACTAAATAGCTTAAAGCACAAATTATTTAAGGTAAACACCACATGCAAGGTAAACAATTACAAGTAACATTAAAAGAACATTAAAAATGCTCACATTTACAAAATTCTACCAATTTCTGAAGTTACATAATATCAACATATTTCAACGTGGTCAATTGCAAGTGCTGACGAAATGTATTGAGACTAACAGCATAAATATCAATGGACTGATCCAAAGAATTTAGAAGTCTACTAACTCTAGGTACAAACGAATATATGGGCACATATGCCTGTGTTACAGATCACCAGGTTCTCACAAATTAATACAATTGTATGTAATTACAATCAAATTACACAGGATTGTAATTACATACAATTGTATTTATAATTTTTATTATTTTAAAGCATGTAACTGCTTGATGTTTAAATCTAAAGAAAATATAACTAGAAAAAAATCCACGCGGACCAGGCAGCAGACGGGACTCGAACCCGCACCCTTCGCAATCCGGGCGAATGCGCTGATCAATTATGCTACCGCGGCCCTCACGGACCGCATCGAAATTCTTCTAGCCATTCTTAAGCTGCAAGGCAGCGCCATCTCTTCGCATTATAGGTAACCCACAATGTCAAATGAATACTTTTACAAGTATTAAACATTTGAAAGAAGAAATAGCAATTATAGTTATATTATTTTAAAGCATGTAACTGCTTGATGTTTAAATCTAAAGAAAATATAAGTAGAAAAAACAATTATATTACTTATCGTGGGAGCTTATTTTTACTAATATAAGATTTTAATCATTTTAGATAATGAAATTAAAGACTCAATTCCAAATATCATGATTATGTGAATATGTGTGTCTATGTGTATGTGAGGGAAGGGCTGTAGATTTGGCTGTATATCACGCGTATTGCAGCTGTGGGTGCATGTGGCTGTATAGAAGTGATTGCCAGCGTTTGTTTCCTGTGTAACGGAGTGGGACGGTTAATGTTACAATTCGGTAAACATAACTTGCACTCGCACTGTGCCGCTGACGTACAACTGCCAGAGCGGGAGATCGGATGGAACGGGAGAGGAAACAAAAATGATCATTTGTTACTTATGCGTGTTATGGTAGCTCTTCACGTGGCTATTAATATTTCATCATCATCATGAGCCTATCAATGTCCCCACTGCTGGGGCACAGGCCTTCCCTATGGATGGAATAGGGAGATTGGGCCATGACCCACCGCCGGGCCCAGTGCGGATTGGTGGATGCTAACGACTGCAGATGCAGCCGGGACCAACGGCTTAACGTGCCATCCGAAGCACGGAGGAACACGTGATAGAATATTTTTGGTCACCCATCCAATGACCGACCACTGCGAAAGTTGCTTAACATCAACGATCGCAGCCGAACGCGCTAACCACTTGCGCCATCGAGCTCCTCATTCTATTCATATTTGCTGCCACTTAATCTGACTGCTGTGTATCAGTATCATGATTTATAATAAATAAAAATGAGAGATTTCTGTCAAATTAAAATAAGGCAAATGCGGATTTCGCTCGAAAAATGAAACAGTTTTTTTTACAATTAGCCTATTATCTACCTACTTATTTATTGGCGTTGTCGATCTCGTTAAATTTACCTATTTTTCTTAATAAAACGTTTATAAAAAATCTGCTGCATCTGGCGAAAAGTGGCTAAAACGCTGGTACGTGGTGAACTGAATAAGAGAAGCAGTCTAATGTCCACTTGTACCTCAGTTTTGAAGTCTAATTTAAAAGCTAATATTTTTTATTAAACTTTTTTCTATATCTTTAAATCTTAAGAAAATATAACTAGAAAAAAAATCCACGCTGACCAGGCAGCAGACGGGACTCGGACCCGCACCCTTCGCAATCCGGGCGGATGAACGAAAAACAAAAACTGTTTGTTCTATATCTGTTTAACACTAAACAATTTACAAATATGAAATGACATGTAAAACAAAATTAAGAATTAAGATTAAGATTTAAGAATGTTTGCGCAAGTGGCCCTAAGTTGAAATTGAGTGGTCCACTCGCCGTCCCGCATTATCATGTTGTCCGCATGTTCATAGACGTCCATACAAAGAATACTTAACGCGAGACGCAAAGCGAAGCTAGTTGGGTGTTGGGTTGCTCTAATGAGCGATGACCTTATACAATTGAATTGTTCATGGAAACTAGGTAAGTATATTTAACAGTCAATAGTGTTAATCTTATGACGAAACGATCTACGTGAGAATGTTCAATGTTTTAAGTGCGTTGACTCTTCAATGCCGTTTAGTCAAGCAATGGATGATTTCGTCACAGCTGCAGCTTATTTGTCAGTCCATGATTCACGGTTGCATTCCTGGTAGTCGTTGGAGGCATTCGGAAAGGAGATTCTTAAAAATCATCGAATGTCGATTAGCTATGGATCTTTTTTTTCTTTTGTTAAGAATAACTTATGAAAAGACGAAAATTTTACTTTATAGTTTAAAACTTTTGCGCTACATTATTCAATATTATACGGATACTATTATATATAGACTAGATGATGTTCTAAATAAAAAAACAAAAAACACAGAAACTTATGGTGATTTTGATGTAAATTAAGTTGAAAGCTTGCCAAGGCAACGTTGTTTGGTACAAATATTTTTTGTATTAAATAAATTAGGCTCAACTCATACTGGCGCAGAGTCGAAGCGTTGCTTCGCGTCATGTTTTTCGCCTTGGGAATACGTCAACAGTGGGAAAATTGAGATGAATTTACTACAAAGCAAAAACATGAAATTTTGTATTAAAAAGTCGTGAGCCGACGCGCGTCTTACCTATATATATAAAACTCAAAGGTGACTGACTGACATAGTGATCTATCAACGCACAGCCCAAACCACTGGACGGATCGGGCTGAAATTTGGCATGCAGCTAGATGTTATGACGTCGGCATCCGCTAAGAAAGGATTTTGATCAATTCTACCCCCAAGGGGATAAAATAGGGAATGAAAGTTTGTATGAAACTTTGTCAATTTTAAACCGATCGGGCTGAGACTTTGCATGCAGGTATAAAAAGAATTATAGATGAATTTCATTGTGTATAATACAAGCCTGAGAACAAAAACTGTAGTCTAAACTTCAGCTCTACACCGAAGCGAAGCGAGGGCGGGCCGCTAGTAAGTGATATTACCTTAAGAGTTGGAAATTAGAGATAAATTTGCTACAGGCGATACGCTTCGCGTCGGTCGCTTCAATTCTGCGCCAGTATGAGTTAAGCCTTAGAGTCACGATCAATCATCGGCATACTGCTGGTACCATTTCTGGCCCATCCTATGGGACCAGTGCAGATTGGTGGGGTCTAGCGCATCGAGTCCGGCTTTAACCGGTCCGGAAAAACCAGGGTTTTCCCGGGTTTTAGAATTCTAAAAAATCAGGGTTTTATTTATTAAGTATAAGACACTGTGAATGCAATAATAAACGGAATAAAAACACGCTTTTTTAAATTATTACGTTAAAGAGGTTTACTTGCGTTCTCGTACCATAAACAGGCAATGCCGATTAAATGGAACGCGTGCACCCATTACAGAAGGTGAAATGTGGTGCAGTGGAGGCAGAGATATAGCAAAGCTCGTCATGCGCTGAGCGAAAAAGTTTTAGTACCATAGACCACATCCATATGTTGCGGCAGGTCATACAGAAGACCTAAGAGTATAATATCTGCCACAAGCGTTCGTGGACTATGAGAAAGTCTTCGATTCGATTGAGACTTGGGCGGTATTACAGTCTCCCCGAAGGTGCCAAGTAGACTACAGGTATGTTGAAGTGTTAAGTTACCTAAAACAAAAGCGCCCCTATGTTTGCCAGACCACTAATCATTCTATGCAACTGCAGCGAGGCATGAGAACAGGAGATGTATTATCTTCGAAACTGTTCACAGCTGCGTTGGAGGATATTTTCAAGTTTCTGGAGTGTAAGGAGCGTAGCATCAACATTAATGTCGAGTATCTTTCATATCTTTGTTTCCCTGATCTATATTATATTATTATTATTATTAGTAGATATTTATGGCGGAGACCTTTGCAAATCTTAACACGATGCTGAAGATTTTAGTAGTGCTTTCAGGAGAGTGCGTCTTAAGATGAATATGGATAAGACGAAAATCATGCCGAATGCCCATGTAGCCCACTCCATTTAAAACTAAGAAAACTACACTCGAAGTTGTTGACCAGTACTTATATTTGAGGAGCTCGATGGCGCAAGTGGTTAGCGCGTTCGGCTGCGATCGTTGAAATTAAGCAACTTTCGCAGTGGCCGGTCATTGGATGGGTGACCAACAATTTACTATCTCGAGCTCCTTCGTGCTTCGGAAGGCACGTTAAGCCGTTGGTCCCGGCTGCATCTGCAGTCGTTAGCACCCGCCAATCCGCACTGGGCCCGCGTGGTGGGTCATGGCCCAATCTCCCTATTCCATCCATAAGGAAGGCCTGTGCCCCAGGAGTGGGGACATTAATAGGCTGATGATGATGACTTATATTTACCTGGGATAAAAAGTCAACTTAAGTAAGTCCAACTTCGAAAAAGAGATCTTCCGTCGAATTCAGCTCAGATGAGCAGCGTTCGGGAAATTAAAGTGACTATGTGACTATCACTACAATCCATAGGAGAACCAAAATAACCAATATCACTTGAGTGATTGCTCTGCTGAAGTGGCAATAGATAGGACACGTAGCAAAGAGAACCGATGACAGTTGAGGTGGAAAGATTCTTGAATGGCCACTACGCACCGGTGACGTGACCTTCAGTGGGCAGGCTTCGTCAGTAAAGGTTGCGGGAAGCCGCTGGATGCGAGAGGTACAGGACCGATCAGTTGGCATCGTACGATTTATATGATGAAGAAAAAAAATGTCTTTTGTAATATTAAAACTGTTTTTGTAATTAGGACAGTACTATGTATTTCATTAATTTTAATACTTCCTCGTATTTTACATTTTGTACTCATTGCAAAAAGTCGATATAAGAACCAAGGAACTTTGATAAGAACACGCTCAATGTATTTTTAAAAATTACAGCAAAAAGATCGAAAAAGCTCGAAAAACCGGTCTACCCGGGTTTTTATTACTCTTAGAGCTCGTTCCCACTTGTCGGGTGTCGGATCCGTATGATAATCGGAGGTTCCAGTGGCAGAGCATTATTTAAGAAGCTATTCACACTTATCGGAAACCGATTTTGTGTTGGCTCCGACAAGAAGTTTCGGGTGTTTTGCCAGCCCTCTACGCCCGGAAAAAAATCGTGTCGGATCTCACTCGCCTATGATTAAGAATGGCGTTGTTCATATTTGTCGGGTGTCGGGGCTGACTATCCTCCCCCGCTACCCCTTGTTCCGGCCGTAACGCAACCCTTTTTCAGTACAAATGCAGGCTTTAAATTCTGCATTTTGGTAGTTTATGTTCACTAATATTTGAGTCAGTAGATCGTTGAATGTTGATATTGGTGTCGATCCTGGCGTGATTCTCTAAACTTAAAACTAAATTTAACATCAGTCTCTCTTTTTCATTCTGTATAGAGAATGACAAGGAAACACTGTTGTCAAATGCAAGTTTAGATTTAGAGAATCGTGTCAGAATCGACACCAGTGACGTCCTAAAATAATTAAAACACTTAATTTCGTCACTTCTCAATTCTATAATTAAGTTCTGAAATTTACCCTAAAATCAAATCTTTCCCTCAGGAATATGTGCACCCAATATTTACATTCCATGGCTCTCTTTCTTTGTTTTCTTAAATAATAATAGGAACATCACAACAAGAACTTCGTCATCGTCCATCGTGAACAGTCGCCTCGCGTAGAGTGCTTAAAATTGGTTAAAGCTTCAACCGTGACCGACAGCCGATTATTAATCATGTGTGTGAACAAATGCACCGACATCCGATTAATATACGGATCCGACACCCGGCAAGTGGGAACCAGCTCTTAGACCCGAAAACCCGAGTGTTCAAAATAGAACCTTGTTTTCATGCCCTAGTGGGGGCTAATGACTGCAGATGTAGCAGAGAGCAATTGCGTAACATGCCTTCCTATAGTGAGGAGTTAGTTTTTGACTATCTATTAGTTGCTAAAATTCCACGATCGCACATGAAACGTGCTTGCCTAATGTTCCTAAACGAGATAGAGACAACATTATATAATCTTTTTCTTCTTCATTTTCCTCTCCAATCACTGAAGGTATTAGAATAATTATTACATCAGCCTCAAAAACCTAGCTTTGTCCCTGGCGAGGTGAAACATCTGATCCAATGTTCTGATCGATCGATCGATCCAAGATCGATCTGAGTGGCGTGCATTTGGAGAGGCCTATGTCCAGCAGTGGACTAAGATAGGCTGTTGATGATGATGATGATGAGGTGTTCTGGACTCCGGTACACTCGCGGATGTTTGATACATTAGATAATAGGAACGAACCAATCTTTTCTTCTTTATATAGATGTAAAAAACCACACACTCATTCTCGAGAACGGATACATGAACAAATAAACAATGGTGTTTTGAAAAACTAGTTGAAGCGATAGTCATTATTGCAATTATAAATTAGTCTGGTCCGTAGTTTGAGGTTAATGTCCTGTACCTATTATATAAGTAACCTTGGTAGGAGGTGTCAGTAACTTAGTAACTTGAGCAACCTGATCTTTGGTATGAATTTTCCGGCAGAGGTTGTTTCGTATTTTTTACAGCCAAGAAGTTTTTAACTGGACCAAAAGTATCCCCGCGTATAGACTTTTTGTCGTCCAAAGATTTTCACTTCGCTCCTTTCAATGAAAATATTAAATTTCAAGTCATTATACAAATTATAAATCATTCAAGTAGGTACTCATAATTGGAAAATATTTGAATGATCATTCAAAAATTATAAATGATCCTCAAAAAAAAATACAATTTTTAGATTACCAACTTCTATTTTTGGGTGATAATTTTCTATTTATTTTTTGACGATAATTTAAATATGAGCCATATTAATTTATTTACTGAGGTAGGGGAATAAAACCGGCCAAGTGCGTGTCGGGCTACGCACTGTGTAGGGTTCTGTAGTTACCACAATATATTTGAAAAAGAGTCTTTATTTTCTATATCGGAAATTAGACAATCCAATTTATGTATCTCGACTAAAATACCTAAATCATCACTGCAGCGTCGCAAACTCAAAATCAATTCGATATTATTTTTTTTATCCTCTCAGGCGTAGGAGTGGGTGTGAAATCCTCATGGATACCCCACAGGCGGCTGCAAGGTTATGTCAGACTCTTACTGACTAAAAGCTTCATCTGAAGCGATCATCCCTTGAGAAGGGGATGATGCGGTATTACCACCGACTTTTTCAAGTGCTTATATACTTTTTATAAAAATGAAACGTTAGCGTAACTCAGAAGCCGTTGCCGTTGGTACCCACGGTAGCGTTGTGGAACTAATGTTATTATATTGTGTTTTATAAATAGTTTTTTTTTTTAGATTTTGTTGCAATGCAAGATTTTACGCTACAACAACTTCATCTATGTCACTATTAATGTTTTTTTCTAAGGAATTTTCAATAGGTAAGAATTTTTCTTTAACCAAAGTTTGAACGACTACTACTAAACTAACAAATCTATCTTAACCTTTTTACCTTTAAAGTTCATGAACTTTTAAGGATAACTTCCACCTATGCAGCACATTCTCATGAGAAGCACTATTATCATGTTTTTTCAAATATATATATATGTAAATGAGGTTCATTACCCTTCATTCAATACAGACGGTAAAATAGTGAGTGACCATAGAAAAAGATATGGTTTTGACATTCGTCAATTAATAAATAAAATATAATATTTGTGCGCAAAAAATTGTACGAAATAATAGCTATAAATGTTGTTTCTCATTTCTGAGCAACACAATTGTTTTATTTCGTAATTAAATCTATTTAGTTTATAAAATCACATTATAAAACAACAATCTATTTAGTTTATAAAATCACATTATAAAACAACAATCTATTTAGTTCATAAAATCACATTATATATATTTATTTGAAATAAGCATATAAGAATTCTTTCTTAATCTATTAAAAAAAAAATTAGAAACCTACTTAAGAATTTATAGAAACAGAGTCTAAATAATAAAACCTAAGAAAAATACACGTCAACGTATTTTTTATTAGCCAATCGTTAAATTACATTTATAATGTATACATTTCGTCTTTTATAAAATCACCCATTTTTTTTTATAATCTGTTTTAAAGTAGAATAAAAAAAACTATTGATATTAACATTTCAAATTGAGAGTTTCAAAGTACAGACAGTCTTTTGCATTTAATAAACTATAAGAATACCAGCAGGAATTCTGTCTTTTACATAACGGATAAAGGACAGGCAACCTGCTCAGTCGTTATGCTCTTTAAATATTTACAATTGCAGTTTCGTAATGAGACCTGCAACTTAAGTTCGCGCTTTAAATATCAGTGAGTCAGCTGCATTCCTGATTCCTTCAACCTTCTGTTGGCGACCTCGACAAACCGCGAAATAATAAGTACCCACTCTATTTAATGGTCTGATTAAAATTTTAAGCTTTTTTAGTTATGGTCTCCTAGTAATTTTAATTTTGTAAATTTTATAATAATTTATGCGTTTTGAAGAATATCCACACAAATATTATGCCTTTTCACGTTTTTAGGGCTAATTAGTTGAACCAATTCTGATCTTTGTTGGTATAAGTGTCTATCTATGCAAAAAGAGTGTTTTATAGTTTCGATGTTGTCCTTAAAGTTGCTTTTCTGAAACATGTTGGTTACTGCATTTTGCAGAAAAAAATAGCAACTATTAACGCGGAACGGCTTCGTCTTATTTTTAATCTTCTCTTGTATTTATATATTTTGCGCTTTTATATACATATTTGTATATATCGCTCGTGTCTTCCAATTTTAACATAACTATATCATATTTGTTTCTTAGGTTTTCACGCACATCACACATTAAATAAAATTAGTTTTTACTAATTTTATTTAATGTGTACATACACAGTATTCTGACGATGCAGACCTGAAAAGGCTGCGAAACGTCAATAAATAAATAAAGTTTCGTGTATTAACCCGTTAAAACTAGTTTTATTTAATAACTATATCTAGGGCTGCCATCTCTAAAATGTGGCAACCAGGATAAGACGCGTGATAACCCCGGATTTTGAAGCCCAGAACCCGAACAGACCAATAAAAAAACAGTTAAAAATGTCACAAATCAACTTTTTTTATGTTGATCTAGGCAAAAGAGCTAGCGGTCTACCTCATAATAAGTGGTCACTGCTGCCCATGGACACTTGCAGCACTGAGGGCCACTCATGCGTTGCCTTAAATTTTTAAACCCGGACTACATATGAAACCCCGCCCGGACGCTCCCCGGACGCCCCGTAAACTAGGACAAATCCGGGGAAACCCGGACGGATGGCAGCCCTAACTATATCACACTGGGAATTCATGCACACAAGTTTTTGGGTCCATTTTGTGGGGTGGGCTAATGTTGCACCAAACCACACAAAATGGCGCCAAAATTCTGTATCAAAGTTCTGTAGTACAGTGTCCCAACAGTAAGTCATCCAATCATCAACCATGGCCTCACTGCTGGAGCATAAAATATGTATATTTAATTTAACATTGTTCAATAGGACAAGCTATTGTCCTAATATACAATAGCGACAGGGTGTAGAGTCAATATTACTGAAAATAAATACTTTGAGTTCGTATCATCATCACAGGGCACAGGCCTTCCTTATGGATGGACTAGGGAGATTGGGCCTTGACCCACCACGCGGGCCCAGTGCGGATTGGCGGGTGCTAACAACTGCAGATGCAGCCGGGGCCAACGGCTTAACGTGCCTTCCGAAGCACGGAGAAACTCGAGATAGAAGATTTTTGATCACCCATCCAATGACTGACCACTGCGAAAGTTGCTTAACTTCAACGATCGCAGCCGAACGCGCTAACCACCCGCGCCATCGAGCTCCTCCTGAGTTCGTATAAATATAATGAAAAAAAAAAATACTCTTATACGTTTTGAAATTTGTTGAGTTTTTTTTTAAGTTAGGTACAAGAGTGAACAATAAAAAAATTAGGTTGGTAAACTATGCGGTCCATCGGGCCGGCCGCTCGAGCGCGTCAGAAAGCCTTTGAAAGCCTTTACGGGTTAACGATAATTGCTCAGTGATATTTTTGTGTTATGTTGTTATATAAGTACCTACACTCGTTGTTCCAGTTTTATGAGACGACCTTTTTTTATTTTATTTATTAGTTATTTATGAAATTAGTAGTACAGTCAATCTGTCGAAAAAAAAAATCGTTTCAGTGAAAAAAAAAACTAAAGGGTAAGTCTTGTTTTTTCTGTTGCCAAATGACTTCAGTAAGCCACCTTGGCGATGGGCATGTTCAACTCGTAGGCGTTTTTTGAAAAACTCAAAAAAACCCTCAAAAAATTTTTGAACCGCATTTTTCTTGTTTTGTATGCATTTTAGAAACTTTTTTCTCGACCATAATTGTAGAGGACGTTGAGTACTACAATTTATGTCATTGTTGCAATCTCGTACAACAAAAAATGCGCATTGTAGGTGGCGCTAAGGTCTCAAAAAAGTGTTTTTTCACTTTTTCACCCTGAAAATATCATTTTAATGGAAAACTTTAAATGGAAAAGTTGTTTCGTACATAATTACCAACAACTTTGGTATAAACAATTTTTTTTAATTACTTACAGTTTTACCCTTTAGGTTTTTTTTCACCACTCAACCTACAGATTGACTGTACTATAGTGCGGTAAGATAGTTATTACAAACGAGTTGACGAATGTAAGCCCGAGACGAAGTCGACGACTTACCATAGTCACGAGTTTGTAAATACCAATTCCACATAAATGTCATGTAACGTTTTTCAGCACATGTGTGAGAAAACAGTACTTGTACCTAATTTAAGTAATGAAGCAAACCTTTTCTAATAAGAAAATGGCGTCACGTGCGAGTGGTGAAAATTAGAACTACATCTTTCGTCTCTTTTTCTTTTTAGTATTAAAGTGAAACAAATGTATAGATTACAAGCGTTTCCAAGGAGGTTCGACCGAAATAGAAAAACTGTACGGAATACGCAAGATGCCGTATTTGGGAGCGTGCGGTAAAACGTTTTACCGCACGCTAGTGGTACGGCAACGGCTTCTGAGTCGCGCTGACGTTACATTTTTATAAAAAGTATATAAGCACTTGAAAAGATCGGCGGATCGCATCAGATGAAGCTTGTAAGGCCCTTTTGGCCATAAGCATGAACTACGGGTGTGTTTTAGTCAGTAAGTCTGACATAACCTTGCAGCCAGCTGTAGGGTATCCATGAGTATTTCACACCGGCTCCCCCGCCGCCGGGGAGGAAACAAAAACAAAAAGCGGCGGTTATCATTCGTATTTAAAAAGAAATTATTATCGAATTGATTTTGAGTTTGAGACGCAGTTTGACGTGGATTTAGGTATTTTAGTTGAGATACATAGATTGATAGTAATTGGTTTTTCTAATTTCCGATACAGAAATAAAGACTTCTGCTCAAATATATTGTGGTAACTACGGGCAACTACGGAACCCTACACTGCGCGTGGCACGACACGAACTGGTCCGGTTTTTATTTATTGCAAATGAATTCAATAAATTCTGTGTTTATTTTATGCTGCATCACTAGTATTTGGCATAGAGTTTAATCGATTCAATGGCTTTTATTTACCATATAAATAAAAAGTGTTTACAATCCATTAACTTATTTGTGGTTTGAATTCAAAGTTAATGATTCGTAGTTCCGGAAGGTTATAATGTCGGATCAATTCATTATTTATATACTCTAATAAATGAAAAAGTATGCTATGATGACTTCCTTTTTGCTTTTTTAAAACTGCCATATCTTATTCGCTTTATAGAATAAAGACAGACACTACGATAGTTTTAAAGATAAGAAAAAGTTTCAAAGCTTTCTAAAGTAACATTTTGTCAAAATATGTTTTATGGATAAGGTAGAAAAAATTTCAAAGCTTTTTATAATAGCATTTTTTCAATATATTTTGCTGTTCTGTAAGAACACACATCTTACATTTAATTATTAAGCTTAGCTTACAAATTTATTCCAAAATTCTCGGACTTATAGGTACTTGTAAACGCCGCCAAAAATGGTTTAAGTGAAATATGCATCCTTGAACTTACCATACGAATGCTTGCCAAATTTCTGTCGTTTCGGGAATACGTACTATGTTTCTTGCGTTTTACGAAATATATTGGAAGCTGCCACATGCTGTGATACCCGCATTAATATTTTTGTAACGGATGGTTGCAGGCTCACTAATTCCAATTATGACATTTTTATAATATAATAATAATAATAATAATAATTGTTTATTCCAGGCATAAAAAACCCAATAAAAAGTCATATACAAAATTTAAAAAAAAAGTAAAAGTGTAAACAAAATAATAATAAAAAATAAAATAAAATCATAAAAGCACAAAAGACAGTAAAAGTCAAACAGGTATAATATTACCTACGTCATTTTCGGTTCTCACTCTGGTGCACTGAAATCCAGTATTTGAATAAAGGATTATCAAGTCCTTTGCATACAGTTTTGATTATGCTGTTATCAGAAAGACATATTCGTGACCAAAAAGAGGCTATACGTCTTTTCATAACAGCATAAAAGTCTGATATACGAGCATCTGAAAACATGCCCGACGCGCTACAGTATCTCGGTAGTCTCATAAGAATACGAAAAGCATCATTGTATTGCACTCTTATGGAACGGTACGAGCTACGATTAAAGTCAACCCATAGCTGGCAAGTATAAAAACATTGACAGTATAGGTTAAACAACATGAATTTAACCTCATCACAACATTTACCAAATTTTCGCGCGAGCATATTGCACCTCACCGATAATGCCCGCATTTCTCGCTCAATATCGAGATCGTCCCTTCCGTTCTCTGTAAGGATGTGCCCGAGATACCTAAATTGCTGTACAACCCGAAGCACCGAACCATTCAACCATACATCAGGTACGTTCTCCGGACCCCGTCCCGCCTTGAAGATCATAACTTCTGTCTTTGCAACATTGTATTTCAACCCGTGAGCATTAGCATAATGTTCACAGATCGAAACAAGTTTACGGAGACCTCTGATTGAGGGGCTGAGGAGCACCATATCGTCTGCATAGCTTATATTATTTACACATACATCGCCAATATGACAACCGATACCAGTGCCCCTCAGCTCACCAATGAGATCATTAATATATAAATTGAAGAAGTCCGGAGAAGTCAACCCCCCTTGGCGTACCCCGCACTCTAGCTTATAGCTGCCAGAAGTCGTGTCGCCCCATCTCACACTATTAGTTTGATTTCCGTACCAGTATTCGAACAGTGCTACAACTTCTTGGTGAACATCATTTATGATTTTGCTGTCGTTTGCGCAGTAGACGGGGCGTTCGCGTTTTCGATTGTAGAAGTTTAGTGACTATGACAATAGCTCTCCAAAAAAACGACGGGTTGCACTCTGGGAGTGCCGGCAGAAGTGAAAACTTTAATATTAACTTTGTGCTTTTTTGATATTTTGGAATGGTTAGGGAATAATATTGCACGAATTGCTTTAATTATCAGTATTAAAGTACTATCATGTATGTGGTAGAATACAATATTTATATATTGCGCTATCGTACACAAACATGACAATTTATATTACATTAAAAAAGTTTATCTCTCAGAAAAATCAACTTACATGAATCACGTTTAAGCGCACTTAGCGACATCTATTGTAAAGAAATCAACTTACATGAATCACATTTAAGCGCACCTAGCGATATCTATTGTAAAAAAATGCATTTTCTTCGCAATAAAGCTGCCACGTGGACGTCCTAGATAGAGACTTATTACGTGGTATGTTAAGGAATGGCTGTGTTCCAGCAGCTGCAGTAAGCCGAATTGGAGCGCCCGTCTGGGCACGTAACCTTCAGCTCATAGAAGATCACAGTAAAATAATAGTACTTTTTGGTGGTGTTGTCATTCTGTCGATGAATATGGTATCAGGGCTCCACGGGGTAGAGGACGGGGTCAGGGAAGGCAACGGCGCGAGTAATACTTTTGGTATCGCAAGCGTTGATATGGTGGCCGCTACCGCGGCCTTGTAAAAATATTCATTTGACATTGTGGGTCACCTACAATGCAAAGAAATGGCGCTGCCTTGCAGCTTAAGAATGGCTAGAAGAATTTCGATGCGGCCGTCAGGGCCGCGGTAGCATAATTGGTCAGTGCATTCGCCCGGATTGCGGAGGGTGCGGGTTCGAGTCCCGTCTGCTGCCTGGTCTGCGTGGATTTTTTTCTAGTTATATTTTCTTTATAAAAAAGTTTCTCTATAATACATACGTTCCTATATTATCGTGAGAGTTAAATTCCATTTCCACAGGATCTCGGTTTCGACGAGGTCACCCAATGTAGGTCAGGATGAGTGACATCTCAATGTCAAATTATTGGATAAGTTGTCATTTAACACTTTTCACCGAGCATTTTAGTTTGAAAAAAGATTGTTAATGGATTAGAGGCGCTCCCAATGGGGTTCGTGTGTTGATGTAACCTTTTTTCTTAATAGACAATGAAATATAGTATTGAAATAAAAGCGGATATATCAAAGGCGCACACGCTGTGAAGATTCGAAAACAGACCAATTGGAGCGTTTATCATTTCATATCATTGGAGCGCAATATTTGAAGATGGAACAAATTTTAAACGCAATTAATATGAACGTAACATAACTTATGTAATTTGGGGCGCTTTAAACGAAGAATAAAGAAACACCTTGTGGGGCTTTAAGGTTTATCTGTCACGCCAGCTGTCTCCACCAGCTGCATTTAATAAAAAAAAATATATCCTAATTGGATTCATAAAAAAAAGAATTTTTTGAATAGTTAATTTCAAATCGACACCCTCATATGGAAAAGTCATTTGTTTACGACGATTTTTTAACTGCTATCCCGTTTCCATAAACAAACCTAGATTATATAATCATGTTTATTGACATATTATTTTATTTTTATTGACATATTTATTAATTTTAATTATTGATAAATTTAATTTTATAAAAGTATTTCCATAAAAATAATTACAAAATTAAACTAGTACTGTAAATAAGATCAATTGAGTAAGTTATAAAATTAATGAAATCAGATGACATTTATGCTTTGAGAAAAAAGTTGTTTAATAAAAATTAGGTTCTTCATATATAGATAATTGTTTATTTGTTAAATTCTCTTTTGTAATTTTTATTTGCGATACCCTGACAGGGTTCATGCTAGGTACTTTATGCATTTTGTAACTTGTAACCATCCATGTAACCACATGACTGCAATAAATTGAATTGAATTGAATTAAACATCCAAACACTGGGAATATGGAAAGTGTGTGTCTCTTATCTACCAATAGTATAATTTCGCTAAACTATTGATTTAGAGATTAAAGCGATTTGCAATAGTTGCTTTATTTCACGGCCAAGCTTCGGTATGCGCGTAGCTTGCAAAATGACTGTCTACATTGCGCAGACACCTACGCTTTGTTTAAACTTAAATAACTTAAAGTACACATAGGTGTTAGACATACATACATATTTTTATGCAATATATCTATTATTAAAAGTTGCAGCGTTAATGCTAAAGAAAAAGTGATAAGAAGTTTTAGGGGCCCTGTGATTACCGTATACATTTTACCATCCTAGAAGAAATCCTAGTTATTCTAATAGGTTTTTGAAGTGAAACGGCCTTACGCACTCTTGGGGGTAAGCTGGCGAATGCGTTACGCGTTACGAAAAGTGTGTTCGGGCGAGGCGAACGGGAATTGAGTGGGGGATATAAGGAGAAAGCGGTGCACGCGCACATTTTCTTTCTCTATTTCTCTTATAGCTAGTAAATGAAATATGTATATGTACATACATGTATATATGTTGTACACACACACACATATACATACATTAAATAAAACTCTTTTTTAACGGGTTAATGCACGAACTTTATTTATTTATTGACGTTACGCAGCCTTTTCAGGTCTGCATTGTCAGAATAATGATTTTTTATTTACTTTGTCGAGCTACCTTCGAAAGACTTTTATTGAGCGTTCCGATATTTCATTGGAAGATTTTTAAAACTTTATTGTCTATGTATGAATTTATTAGTTAATTTAGTTAATAAAGTACTTCATATTTTTTTTATATAATTTTGAGTTTATTTATTTGACCCTAAATACCACCGGTTCCAAAATTGGGAGACCTTTCTGAGAAGAACCGGCGAAACAAACTCAGAGAGGCTTTCTATCTCCTTCTTATATTAAATTATGCAAACAAAAAGAACTAATAGTACCTATCTGTTGGTATTGCAGTGTGTGTTCGGGGTTGGGATTTTATCTCTTGTATAATGGGTTCCCAAGCCGGTGGTACACACCAACTATCAGTCGTATGGTCATAAGCACACTCGTTATATTTTTATTACGTCAAAAGGGTGGCAAAGTAGCATATGACGCGCCTGGTGGTAAGCGGCCATCTCTATAGACTTAACATAGGTTATAGACGCTTGCGATACAAAAAGTATCACTCGCCTTCCTGACCCGGGCTCCAACCCCGTGGAGCCCTGGAAACTTACCTACCGACAGAAACACAACACCACCAAACCGAGCATCACCGTCCTTAGCAAAAGCCGTTGGACCCGGTTACGTTAACCGTGAAAAGACACATAGTGTCGCCGCACACGGGCCACCTACCACAACCACAAAACGCCGCCACCGGCATATTTCTTGTAGTTTTCACACATTTTATATGGACTCGCCACACACGGTACGCCGGTGGCCGCCACACGATACAAATCGTCGTTGCTCGCTTCTTGTGACCCGCACCGGCCACTTAATGCGCCGATACAAAACGCCGCCACACGCCACTCGCGCGATTCCCCACCCCTCTCTCCCTTGATTTAGTCGGCCGCTGCCGCGCGCTTCAGCCACTTTAGTAGCCGCTTCTAGCTTCTCGTGGCGGCGTTTGTGGCTGTGGCGTGTGCGGCGACACATACACCGCGTTATGCGCAAGAGACAGTTTAATATTAAGCCACCACAAGAGAGGCACCAATAATAATTCATAACAAGTGAAAGTTGTTTACATGACCGATACGTTACTTTTACAACGAAGCTTATGAGCAAACAAGTTACCCTTTACATTGGAATGTATTGTTGACGTTTCTAATATGAAGTTGACGGCGTACCTATGCCACTGTTAAATAATTCCGCGATTGAATACTTGATGAAATTCATTTGGAAGTATATAGATTGATTGACGATGAGGTATACGAAAAAGCTTGGTTCGATGAAAGAACATTGACTCACACATGGGGGACACGAGTGCACAATAAATAAATAAATATTTCCGACACTCACACCAATTAGCCTAGCACTGTAAGGCTTGTGTTATGGGATACTAGGGTAACGGATTGAATACATATACTGTACATATATAAGTATATTTATATAGAAATACGTATAAAACATCCATGACTGGAGTACAAATGCTCTTATTCATTACACAAACATCTGTCCCCATCGGGAATCCGGTACCTCTCGAGTCGGCGACACCATGAAACCCGGCGTGCAAACCACTCGGCCACGGAGGTCTTCAAATCTATTATTTATCAGCCCACTTAAGTTTCAACGGTCTATAGCAAAAAAGTATATGAGGTTGAGAAATAATAAATAAATATACATATTTTTCAAAACTCACGAAATAACAAATGAACTTCAAAACTGCGTAAAAACTTTTTACTTAATGTAAATTTATTTTTAGCTAGGAACCGTCAAATTAAAACTTTAAATGCTAGGTGGGCTGATAATGTGTCTGAAAGAATATATCAATGATTTAAATTATGTTATTATTCAGCTAATGTATTTATGGGACATTCTGAAGATAGGTTAAAAAATAATATATTTGAAATACAGTAATTGTTAAAGTCGAGCAAAACGTCCTGAGAAAATAAGAGGAGGTTTTTTGTAAGAGGAACCTTTTTTTTACCTTAAAAAGCATCTGAATTACGAATTTTAACTTAATACCGGATAGTGAATTCCACCGAAGCATTTTTTCTTTATATTTATTTTTCTTAACCTTTGATTTGCTTCCTCAACGAAAGAAATATATACTGATATGCATTACCGATGGAATGTAGGTTTTATACAAGCAAACGCCGCTTGTGTGTAGGGACACGATATCGAATAGAAACTATCGATACTGTACTCATGAGTAGTATCGGAAAAAAAGTATCGTACTCGTAAAAGTATTGAAACAAAAGTATCGATACTTCAAAGTATCGAGTACATTTCATAGGACCTTATAAGCAATGTAGATACTCTTAAAAACGTGTAATGTTAACATAATCAACTGCAAAACTAAACGTGAATTACTCAAGTACGTAAGTCTCAGGACACACTAGATTGCTTCTGCTTCCAATTATATCAACGCAATTGAATGTTTTAGAAGGTTTGCTATGATTCCACTAGATGGCGTTGCCATCAATATAAGGCGCTTATCCAAATTTTTAAAGGTATCGATACTTTTTTTAGTTTAGTTATTTACTTGAAGTATCGAAAACCAAGTATCGAGTACAAAAGTATCGGTATCGAAAGGAAAAGTACTCGATACCACAAAGTATCGATACTTTTTTCGTGTCCCTACTTGTGTGCAGGTGACAGGCTGATAACCTGTAGAGATTACTTGTCAACCAGACTATTTGTTGGTTGGGTAACCAACTAGCGGAATACTGACACGACGATAGGTAGTATACCAATAATTCGACAAATCTTGGCTCAAACATTTGCCTAGCAAAATGTGGCTTTGTTACGTACCTCTCTAATTACCAAAAATCACGAGCTTAGACAGGAAAGGATACAAAAAAACCGGACGTGTGTTCCGAGATGCTTCCGTATAAATTTGTGGGTACGCAATTTAAACGGCCGTTTTTTTCCACGATAACTTAGAAGTATGATTTTTTTTCTCAGCTTCAAAAGACTGTAGACCTGAGTATGTGATTAAAATTTCAAATGGATACCTTTACGCGTTCCGGAAATAAAAGCTCTCGACCATTGGTTCTTAAACGCTGGTTCGCGGACCATCGGTGGTCCACGGAAGCACCCGAAGTGGTCCACTTTGGGTGCTTCCGTGGCCATAACATAAACTATTCTTAACTTTGACAAAATTATATTCCATAAGGAAGAACGCTGATAGATTTACAAGGCAGGGGTGCAATTCATACATAGAAAATAAAAATTACAATAATCTTTCTATGAAGTATCCGGACGCTCATTTAAAAAAAAAGTTAAATTTAAAAAATCAAAAAACCCGACTGCTTAATTATACTTCAAATAAAAACTGAAAAGAAAAAAACAAGTCCAGTAGTCTATAATTCTGTTAATAAGGAACAAAGCTACTTTAACAGTCGGGACCCATTAGATATTCAATAATACATAATTTCAACAGTGGGTCCCGACTGTTAAAGTAGCTTTGTTCCTTATTAACAGAATTATAGACTACTGGACTTGTTTTTTTCTTTTCAGTTTTTATTTGAAGTATAATTAAGCAGTCGGGTTTTTTGATTTTTTAAATTTAACTTTTTTATTTCACACTTTTTAGTTAGTTAGTATTTTAAGACGGTATATACCGTAGTCTTGTTACTTCAGTAAGGGAGTTAATATCGCGGGAATTATTAAGTACCTTGCGTCGGTCTAAAAGATTGATTTATTAAGACATATAAAGACTTTACCAGCGGGATCAAGGCTACAGATGGGCAACTTGATTTAACTTATCAAGTCGTTACATAAATATCTCTAATGTATGTAAATTTTATAGTAAACTAGAACTTACTCAAAAAGTCATCTTTTGTTTATGTTTTTTTTAATAGTTTAGCAGTAAATATAAAATTCATTTACTTTTATTCGTCGACTATTTAAAATTGGTAGTGGCTGCATTGTCATGTCAATGCCGGACGACTAAGATTGTGATATACACAAATGCAGTGTCAGTCCCTAGTGTCATAATTTGATATACCTACATAATTCACAGAAACCCAATATGTAGATGCCAGAAGTTAACTTCAAATGTTTTTAATCACCCTATATACAATACCAATCAATGACGTTTATGTCGCAGGTTGAAGAAAGCAGTAGTTCCCGTTTGTTGTTTTGGACAATGGTGGCAACTGCCTTAGATCACTAAATTAAATAATTGTGCAATCACCAAAGCAAAGTTTATAATATTTGATTTAACTAAAGGCGCATAATAAAATTTTCATAACGTTAGGTAGAGCACCATAGCAATCTCATTTATTATCAATTTATAGTTCTCTTTGTAGTTTTCTTTTAAAGCGTTCACATATAACATGCCAAAGACTGTGATCGTCCCTTTTTGTTAGTAGTGTAAAGCTCGAATGAAGAGTACCACCTATCAAGTGTGCTGCTACCAACCTAGTAGGTATTGCAAATAGTGCAATCATGGCAATTATTTTACATTTTTTTTTCTATAAAAAAATACCGAATAACATATCACTCTTAAGCACAAATACTAAGTAACTTTTACAAATATAATCAAATAAACCTATTACTTACTTTATTTTTAAATCTTTTTCATCACTTAAATACTATTATACTAAGAGGCAAGATTTGTATGTTTGTAACAAATAATCTGTCAAACTACTGAACCGGTTTCAAATATTAATTCATCATAAGGTAGCTACATTATTTATTATTACACATTTCTTTATTTAAATACATTTTGTCCGAGTGACATAGGCTATATTTTATTCCGATAAAATAAATTTCGCCCGTACAATGCCCGGGTGGATCACTAGTAAGTATAATATAATATTATAGATGCGAAAGTGAGTTTGTTTGTTGCGGTTTCGTGCCCTAATAGCTAAATCGATTAAAATGAATTCCCCTATAGAAGTAGATGGGAACTTGGTTTTCAGCTACAACAACGCAATACTTATAGGCGTAGGGTGATGAAAGGGGTGATTTACCTATAAAAATCTATATTATTTACTTTAAATTTTGCAGAATTATCGTTTATAATTACAAAACCAATATTATCGCGAGCTGATTAATAAATACAGGGATTCCATTTAGTATGTACCTACTAGCGAAAAATGGGTTATTTGTCATTATATTAAGTAAACCTTTTTTGTAACATTAAGTAATATCGTTAAAAAAAAACAGTATTGTTTCTGTCTGATCTGAATCTGAGTTTTTCATTAAAATTCAATAATCATAAATACCTATTATGATAATTTATTTTTCATCATTTAATAAGAAGGAACTGTATCACAGTTTTATTGTAAGTATTTCGTATAGGATCAGATACTGCGATTAGCCCATTTTTTTCTTTTTCGGCTAGGTTTTATCCAAGTTTATAAACACCTAAATTAATTTTCTTCTTTTAGTATTTTACTCCTACATAGTACAACGCGCTATCACTTTGTCATCGTTGTAACTTTTTAAATATTTGTCGAAATGACATAGTTATCGTCTTTAAATATCAAAAGCGATATTTGTTTTGATAAAAAATAATTTGTTAATACAAAATGTGCATTTTGGAAATAGATATCAAATAATATTTTAGTTTTGATTCACTATTTTAGCGGTAATGGCTTACAATCAATGACTTTTTTTTAGAACTATTTAAGAGATACATTTTCACTCTACATTACATTCATGTAACTTTTATTGTTTTTGCAGTGCAGGCCAAAATGGCTCGCAGAAATTCACTTAATACCTACCTGCATAAATTATTGTATATATATGTTATTATCATATATGAGCTATATTACTATAAAATTTTATTAAAATCCATTCAGTATTTTTTAGGTGAAAGAGTAACAAAGATCCATACAAACGTAAGATTGAAATTAAAAGCGCAAGTGGTTAATATACAACTTTAAAGCGTTGTAGATCCTAAACAATCATATAAAAATTTAAATGGTGTTAGGAACCTAAACATGATTTTCGATTATCTAGACAGTGATACCCCACTCGACATATTTTGTCAACTTATTTTTTTTACTTCGTCACAATATGGCGCCTAATTTTGCTCATATTGAATTTTGATTACTATCATATCTTTAGTAGCACTCCCATGATTGAGACGAATCGATTGATGTATGAATCATCAAAATCGGTCCAGAGGTTTGGTCTCTAGTGTGCCACAAAGGAACAAACATACATATATAGACTGTTAAACACATAACCCTGTCTGCGCGTCGCGCTTCGCGCTCTTGCATTGCGCAGCCGGGTAAAAACATACATATATAGACTGTTAAACACATAACCCTGTCTGCGCGTCGCGCTTCGCGCTCTTGCATTGCGCAGCCGGGTAAAAAAGAAGTGTTTTTTTTTAATTTTTTACGCAATTAATTGCTTTAATAGATGTTTAAATCTAAAGAAATGTTTTACTAAAAAAAAATAATCATCTAGCAATTAAATGCTTACATCCGTCCGTCTGGACAGACGGTGACAAAAAGATCCTATAAGGGTACCATTTCTAGGGTTCCGTACCTCAAAAGGAAAAAACGGAATCCTTATTAGGATCACTTTGTTGTCCGTCCATCCGTCCGTCCGTTTGTCAAGACCGTTTTTCTCCGGACCGGAACGCGTGAAGGTATCAAACTGAAATTCATATCTACTGTCCCTTGGAGCTGAACTGGAAAAAATCAAACAGACCAATTTTGTTACTGAAAGTTAAAAGAAAATGAGGTACATGATCTATATGCAGAAACTTGGAAAGAATGATGATATGTATTTCATTTTATTACGTGCATCAAGTCAATGAACCTTCTCGCTGCTACTGTTCTGCTGCTATTTGCAAAAAGAGTTATTATGTAGTCGGTTTTTGTTGTTGTTCTAAAAAAATGTATAAAACAAAATTACCATGTGCAGTCATGGTAATTTTGTTTTATACATTTTTTTACGGATACGGATTTGTTTGTTGTTGTGATTTCTTGCGGTTTTTTGTATTTAATCACGTCTAAAAGGGGTAAAACCTTACAAATACGGTAGAAAAGCACTACAGCACCCTTCAATCTAAATCCCATTCTCTTTCCGCACAGACTCTAGCACCTTTGCCAACTTCATCTAATTGATATCACAGTATAATGAGCCCCAACAACATCCACAAATTATTTTGACTGTACATAAGATTTCTTAAACGATCTTTTTCCATTGTCTTCTGTTATTGTAAGTACTTTTGCAAAGTCAATTTACAATTCCGATGGGCTATGACGGATATTATCATAAATTAATGAAACACAAGAGTTCGATTAGACGTCGAGTTGTTCATGTTTCTATTATGCAGCCGCAGTGGAGCAAAGCTCCCTGGCTTCTACGTCAGATGCTGGTGTACGAATACTGTTAGAATTATTCATCAGCAGCTACTACGCTACGTAGGTACCTATGTACGGGTAAGACAATATTATGAGAATTTTATAAGGGTTTCATTTAACCGAAGACCCTTGTAATTTACCCTGTTTGTTAGTGGTACGATTTTATTTATCTAAGTGAGTATAAGTAGCAGATTTTTATCTATATGTGTCACTGCTCTTTCAATTTTTTTTATAGATAGGTCCGACAAATGACCTCACCCCACCTGATGTTAAGTGATGGTGAAGTCCAGACGTGAAGATAGCTGATACAGCAGTTCTACCTGCCACACCAGCCATCCTCACCTTGCCGGCCTGCATGTTGCTTCTTCACGCCTCTTTTAAAGGATCCCAGGTTGTAAGAAGGAGGGGAACACGTGAGCAGGCAGAGCATTCCATTTACGGATAGTGCGACAAAGAAATGAGTCACCAAATTTCTTTGTACGCGTTGGAATTGTGGCCACGGTTAGACGGTGACACAGAAGGCCAGCGCGCGTGGTCCTCTGAAGGAATGGGGAAGGTGGAATAAGAGAGAATAACTCTTCAGTACACTCGCCGTGGTACAGACGATAGAACGCGCTTAGTGACGCCACGTCACGGCGTAATTGAAGAGGCTCGAGGTGTTTAGTCACCTCCCCATCGCCTATGATGCGGATCGCACGCCGCTGTAACCTATCCAAAGCATCAAGCAAGCACTAAGAATAACGAATAAGTGTAAAAAAGTAAAGAAACTGAAATCATGCGGCTGGCTGGTGTGGCAGGTAGAACTGCTGTACACGTTATCTTCGCGTCTGGACTTCACCGTCACTTAACATCAGGTGGGGTGGCGTCATTTGACTGACCTATCTTTAAAAAAATATTTTGTAATTCCCGCTGAAAAAGCAGTTCCAGAGTTTTTTGTTACCATTGAGTGAGATATGAAAATTATTTATAAATGGTTAATGAGAATTATGAAAAGAAAAGCAAAAAAAAAGAAAACCCTTTTCTATTCTAAATCATATATTTTGTTTTACAGAAACGAGAATTGGAATAATCATAATATTTTTTTCAGTTTAGGCTCTTATAAACACTCATGAATGTCTAGAAGCTACGCCATCGGTTCGTAAATCTACGGCGGGAGACCTTGTACTGAGAAGAACCGGCAAGAAACTCGGCAAGTGCTACATTTTTCTCCCTGTTTTATTATTTATAGAGTCTTCAAGTTGAAAAATGACTTCAGAGATGATTCATGAAGTCATCTTCTATTACATAATGATTAAATATATATTAATTATTTCCTGGATTTTGATTGCTGTGTCATACAGCATAAATAGTGTTATTTATATTAAGTATAACTAGAAATTAACATCTTCAATATCAAGGAAGTTAGGGTAGACTCATCTCCGCTGGCAGCACCCGTTCACGAGCATGACGCATGAACCAGCCATCGCTTCGCTCAACCATATTTTAGGGAACGTAACGACCTGCCTCACACGACACCTGCACCGATGAGACTTTTAAGAGAGCATGACTACCCATAACTGACTCATAATAATACTAACTACAACATATTTACTTGAAATTAAGGTGATTTATCTGTAGGACACTGCAAAGAATTACAAAAGCAAAAGCAATAGATAAATCACGACCACGCCATTTTGTCATTCAATTTTTCTTAGCCATTCTGATATTTTTCCTTGAGTAATCAACTTTATATACAGCTTTTCAATTCAATTATAGTTACGAGTATGTCAACACATTATTCATAATATATATCATACAGAAATACCCGTTGGAATGGTTGAAACAGTTCAAACCCAAGCATTTTTGTCTGTAATATAATCAGACACTTTATAATAAGCTTTGTTAACAAGTGATTTTTTAATAGTCGATTTAAATTTAATCAGGGTTAACCCTTGAATATTGCTTGGATCTTTATTGTAAAAGCAAACACAGATACCAATATCAGAGAATATTGTAAATCACAATAATTACCGTGTTCAAAATTGATTACTTATATTATTTTGTTTAGTGTAATATTAATCATGCCAATCAAGTGCCAATCGTTGAGAAATTTAATGTAAAAGACATCTATATTTAAGTACTTATAGTATAAAAGCAAGTTTTTATAAAAAAAAATGATACACCATAAACAATAAAACAAAGAAAATGATTTTATACAGTTTTGGAATAAGTTTTTAAATCTGGCTATCACAGAGGATGCTGGAGTGCTAAAACCTGAGGCTTACACTTTTATAAAATTTCAAATATCGAACATGTTTCATCAAGAACAATGTCATCAAGACAATATTGGAAAAGGTTAAGGTTAAGGAACAGGCAATTTACTACCAAAGACGAAAAAAATGTTTGGAATTTAGAGCTATATCGCGCTAATGAGGTAAATCAATTTTCATTTCAATGAGCCTCAACAACCTCTCGAATCGCTGGTCCCGATACTCGAGGTGTTCAAATATCACAATCAACTGATACAGATGATAAACAATGAGTATTTAGGACATTATTGGGTGCATTGAACAGGCTCTTTGTTTTAAAGTTAATAATAAATAAAGTGGTTATAATTTTTATTTTTTAAGCATGTAACTGCTTGATGTTTATATCCTATAGAAAATATAACTAGAAAAATTTCCACGCGGACCAGGCAGCAGACGGGACTCGAGCCCGCACACTTCGCTATCCGGGCGAATGCACTGAAAGAAAATATAACTAGAAAAAAATCCACGCGGATCAGGCAGCAGACGGGACTCGAACCCGCACCCTTCGCTATCCGGTTGAATGCACTGACCAATTATGCTACCGCGGCTCTGATGGCCGCGTCGAAATTCCTCTAGCCATTCTTAAGCTGCAAGGCAGCGCCATCTCTTCGCATTGTAGGTAACCCACAATGTACCTACCTAATGGCTAGAAGAATTTCGACGCGGCCATCAGGGCTGCGGTAGCATAAATGATCAGTGCATTCGCCCGGATAGCGAAGGGTGCGGGTTCGAGTCCCGTCTGCTGCCTGGTCCGCGTGGATTTTTTCTAGTTATATTTTCTTTAGATATAAAAAAAGTATTCGTTTAGTCCTTTATCATTAAATAATGTAAAACTTTGAAGTAAATAGGTTCAAATAAAATTATTTAAAACAGTACTTTACATTATCTTAAAAGCATTCAAAGCAAATCCGTTTAAGTTCATTGATGTTTCAGAGAAGCAAATGATAATGTGATGTATCTGATAGAATATATATTTATAACTAAACTAAAATAGGCATTGCACTGATGCAACTTGCTTCTATTCGTAGAGTAACAGAGTAACTTTATTACACATACTTTTAAAAGAAACATTTAAAAAACACAAACTTAAAAACTTTATAGGAATATATATATTGGGCACCATCCTTGATGGCGGCGCTGGGGGTGACATGTTTTTTATTTTGTATTTTTTTTTAAATTGGTAAGTAGGCTAGTAGAGCTTAAGAAAATATGAGATGCGTCCCATTATTGCACCTTAAATGGCAAATCGAAAAATAAATCTAAATTTTAACCAAGATGGATGGATGGATGGACTTCATAAGGCAAACAAAATTATACATGAAAGGGTTATAGAACACGAATCAGCGACTATGTTGATGATTTACATGAGAGATGCAAGTCATTGGATCAAGGTTTAAATTAAAAAATCGAAAACTCCAATTCAGCTATTTACTCTTAGAGACCCTTTGAGTTTTCATCCATTCGCATCGCTGCTGCAACGCATTTAATTTTATTATATATCGCACGTCACAAACAATAGAGTATTAAGTCGGCAAACATTATCAATGTACGTTTAAATCAAAGTATCATTGTAAACATTTGAACAAGTAGTTCCGCTTCTATGATTTTTTAAAACTTCAAAACGCGATATCTTAAAACACTGTTTTTGAAGATAATACCCTTTTGTTTGTGACGTGCGATATATAATAAAATTAAAAGCGTTGCAGCAGCGATGCGAATGGATGAAAACTTAAAGGGTCTCTAAGAGTAAATAGCTGAATTGGAGTTTTCAATTTTTGAATTTAAACCTTGATCCAATGACTTGCATCTCTCATGTAAATCATCAACATAGTTGCTGATTTTCTAAACTGGCGATTTAAATACAGCTGTGCGTGTTCTATAACCCTTTCATGGATAATTTTGTTTGGCTTATGAACAGAGGAACTACCATGTCAGCAATGTATTTTGCAAGCCCTCGTCGTTTATAATGGCTAGGCACCCTTCTGATGGCGAACTATATTTGCAGTACCTAATAGGTAGGTAGGTACACTATCTTTGTGAAACACCCAAGCAATACTAACACGTGTTTACTCCTGGGAATAAAGCATAAGCTTTAATATATTTTTTAAAAGATGTATAAGTATATACTTATATTGTTTTAAGCTTTCATGGTCACTAACATTATAACGTTTCTCCGTGATCATGGCGCTTGCAACAGTGACGAAATATCGGACACTCATAAAAAACAAGGTACATGGTAACAATCCCGTTAACAGTTATGATATAAAGTATTTACTTATAAGTATATATAGTGCAATTTTATGGAAGCAATTTTAACATATTTAACCTAACCTTCCGTTTTATTATACATGACTTGACGTCAATGAACACGTTAAATGGTCAATATTCGATATCAAGTGCACTTGACAAGTCAGCACCGCTTCTCCGCCATCCGAAATTTTATGGGAATAGGAAATTTTGTGGGAACAATTTTAACATATTTAACCGAACCTTCCGTTTTGTTATACATGACTTGACGTCAATGAACACGTTAAATGGTCAATATTCGCTGTCAAGTGGACTTGACAAGTCAGCACCGCTCCTCCGCCATCCGCCGCGGTTCGCGGTTCGTGCGTTGTTCACCCAATACAGTAGAGTAGACCCGCGGTAATCCGGACCCCGTCCAAACCGGCGCCCCCCGTAATCCGACACGCTAGAACACTGTTGATTTGCACATAAAATCAATTGAAATAGATTTTTTGATTTCTAATTTGTCGGATTACAAGGTACTGTTATTCCAAAAATTCCGGAGTATACAGGGTGGTCTTAGACAGTAGTTTCTAATCCGACAAATCCGATAATCCGACATGGCCCTGCAAAACGTTCGCCGGATTACTGCGGGTCGGAATAGATGAATTTATTAGTTGCTCGCGCTGGCCATTTCGAGTAACGGGTGGCTCTCATTGCGTTGATTTTAACAAAACGGATTTTACAGTTGGGGTTTTCTTTGCTACCTTACAGAATTGTTGCTTAATATCATTATGTCTTGTAGTGTTATGTTGGAAGGGATGATTTTAGTAGAGTTAATCATCATTCATAATGAGAGGTAGAGGAGAGCAAGAGCATTGCGGATTCTTCGCGCTAAATTTTCCCGTCTAGGAAAGTAACATCTAAAATTGTGAAATAACACCTTTTTGGTGGTTCCGTATTAGTACGGGGGTTAGGTCACAGAACTTCATGGGTAAAGGGTAGTGATGTTAAATGAGAATAAAACAACTGTTTCTTTTCACCATTATACAAAGAAACTTGTTTTTTTTTTCTAAATTTGTGTTTTTTTTTTCAAGAAAACAATTCTTGATTTTTTTATTAAGGTTCTTCAAATGCGCTCTGTTAAATGCGTTCAAACTTAAATACTACAAAAACATGCTTCAGAAAAAAAAACGTTTTTTCACGATTGGTAGAAAAAATAACTGTTTTTTGCACCTCTAGTTAGGGAATAGGGTCATGGTAGGCAACAGGCAAGTAATACTCAGAGGTATTTCACGCTTCTACAAAAGTTTTGATGGCCGCTTACCATCAGGTGGGCCAATGCTTGTTTGATTACCTTGTTACAAACTTGATGATTACATAAAAAAATCAAATAAAACTCAATAAATTAAAAAAAAGCTATATCTGTATTTCAAGTGTGAAATATAAACTTTAATCCAGAAAAGATTACTAGAAAACATGCCATGCGGAACAGGCAGCAGACGGGACGGGACGGGACAGTCCCACCTGCTGCCTGTTCGCGTAGAATTTTTCTAGTAAACTTTTCTGCTAAAAAAATAAAATATAACTTTCGTACAGTTTAAACTGAACACTTGCCCCCTTATTAATAAACAAGGAATAAGCTAAGACTAGTTACGCTGTGTTTTGTTCATATCACAAAAGTGTTATTTGTCATTCAATAAACAGAGACAAAATATAGAGTAACTGTTCTAAGCTTAGTCTTTGTTTATTATAAGGAGGTAATTGTTTCTTAACATAATTATTTATTGACAAAACTAGTAGGCTGATTCCGTAAGCATTCATATTTATTATGTATATCTAATTTTGCGATACATTTCAATAACAATTCGGGTTTCTAGCTCGCACTTCGATAATAGAACCACAATAAACATGTTGATAAAATAAACATATTAATTAACGTTACACAACTCTCGTCTTAAAGTTAGTTACTTACAGAAGCATCTTACGCCAAATATAGAGTTAAGTTTAACAAGGTAGGTACTAAGCTCTACATACATTACATGTGCAGCGGCTAATACAACTTATGATGATTATTATTGACTGATAGTATTTTATAATACATTAATTATCATCCGCTCGATTTGCCGATCTTATCTTGGTAACGAATGTATGATCTAAAATTGAATATACAGTAGACCCGCAGTAATCCGATAAACGTTTTACAGGGCGATGTCGGATTATCGAATTTGCCGGATTACAGAGTACTGTCTAAGACCACCCTCTATAGTCCGGAAATTTTGGAATAAGAGTACTTTGTATTCCGACAAATTACAAATCTATTCAATTGATTTTATGTGCAATACAACAGTGTTAAACATGATTAGATGGGGTCCGGATTACCGCGGGTCTACTGTAGTCTTAATTTCTAGTTTACTAAAGTCATAATTCTTATATCATTTACACTTGTAATGAATAAAGAAATAAATATATATAAGCACTATAAGGCTTGTGTTATGGGATGCTAGGGTAACGGATAGAATACATATACTGTACATATATAAGTATATTTATATAAATACATATTAAACACCCATGACTGGAGTACAAATGCTCGTATTCATCACACAAACATCTGCGATTCGAACGCGAGACCTCTCGAGTCGGCGACAGCCATGAAACTCGGCGTACAAACTACTCGACCACGGAGGTCGTCAAAGTCAAAAAAATGAAAAGTGACTTCATCAATTTGATGACTCTGTATATAATACAGGGAGAAAAAAAACAGCCCATGCTGAGTTTCTCATCGGTTCTTCTCAGTACAAGGTCTCCCGCCGTAGATTTGCGAACCGATGCCGTAGCTTTTCGACATTCAAAAGTGCTTGTAACAGCCTAGACTGAATGAACGATATTGAATTTGAATTTGAATACAGATGTGGCGGTAGAATATCAGCGACAAGTCATAGCATGACAGTCAGATACTTACCAAAACTTTTTCTGTTCCAAATCACCAATCATTTTCTTGTTTTAATGTTTTTATCATATCTTTATGTTTCTATTATAACTGTGTGTATATAATTATGTTTTGGAAAAGTAAATTATTTATATTATAATGGGAAAATGGAGACACTTTACGCCTTATTTGGTTTTAATTCCTATTTTTTTTGTATTGAATTTTATGTAAGTATGGCAAATTCCATATATTGTAAAACGTGGAATTTATTTGCTTATACATATTGAATGCAATAAGTTTTTTCTTTATTTAATGCTATAACTAATAATGATTTAAAAATAAATTCTGAACACGTTACTACAATTATTAAGTTCCGAATTAAGTCACTAACTACATAGAAGTTTTATAGCAAAAAACAATCTAGAGTTCAGATAGCTTAGGCTTAATTATTCGATTCTTAATTGTAAGGATCGTAAAGTAGTTAATAAATTGTCGAGTTAATTTTGCTAAAAGCCTAAACATTCACAAATAACATCTCTTTGAATCGTAAGTTAGTTAAAAAGTTAACAGGAACAATAATGTTTAATTTCTATATTTGGGTATACGATGATACAATTTTCATTACATAAAAGTTATTTTTCTGTAATACGATGTGTGATACCGGAAATTATGTTTATGATAAATCAATTTCTAAGTTACCTATTTCACAAATGCACTCGAGCAAAACCATTTGCGCGGTCAAACTACTCTCTATTTAGAAATTCCCGTCCACGCACACTCTTCTAATGATCTTTCCTCCTTTTCTCACATACGGCTTAAACTTGATGGAAGCGACAAACTTTTGAAGTATTCCATTTCTATCTGCTCTGGGTACTTACCGTTTCAGAAAAGGCGCTTTTCGGTCTGCGCGCTGGCGTTCCGTTCATCCCGATGAGTAACTTCAACACAAAAACAAAACAAAATCGGCCGGCCGGTACGCGACACCAAACTTTTTCACGGACACTTGTGGAGTTCAACAGCTGTCAAACTGGTACACACAACCGGGGTCTGCTGGAGCGGTCCCACGCGGGGGGCATTTGTTGACGGTCAGTTGGGGCGCTCGTTTCGCGTTGTGGCACTTAATTCAATCGATGACTTCATGCAATTATTGGCTGATAAGTTATCGCGAGAGTCCGGAGCAGGCGCGAGCGAGGTACTTGGAGCGTGGTAAGTTTGTGACTGGCGCGACTCCGGCGTGCCGTCACCGCCGCCGGCTGCCGGCTGCCGGCCGAGCGGGTGGCGTGTCTGCATTTTTTACGGAGTCGCCGGACAATGGACTAACCTTATTTTGAGGTTATGTTTTGGATGCACGCCGCCCAAAAAAAGGGTCTATTCTAATGAGAACTTTTTGCCTATCGGATCCGTTTTTGGATATATATCATTCGACTCTTTTGATTCTTTATTCAAGTTAGTTATAAGAATACTGAACGCTGTATAACGTGAACGAAAATGACGTAAGGATGATAAACTTTAATTAAATATTGTGTGTAAACAGAGCCCATCAGTTAGCGCCCAGCGGTGAAAGAATTTGAATTATTAGCAACCAAGGCCAATGTCTTATTAAAGTACATAATGTGATGTTTATTGCGTAAGAGATAAAAAGAGCGGTCTTGGTACTAAGATATAAGTATGACCACGTTCTTGGCGACGGCAGTAAATTCGTCTATTACTTTCATTTCCGAATTTTTATATTAAGTACGTAATAGGTAAGTACACGTTTTGCTGTCCAAATAGCAATTTGTATAAAACAAAACGCGACAATGTCAACAAACGAATCAGCAATATGTTCCACTTATTATTTAGTTTAGCTGAAGCGGCCATGATTCACTTAAGCGGTGTTTACACTCTATATATAGCGCATTAATCTTAGGCAGCGCTTGCGCCAGTGACGTCATCGAGACGACGACACTTTTATCTCCAGGTAAGGAATTGCAATTATTACGAATGTAAAGTATTCTTTATCACTGTATCCAATTAGTAATTTGAATCATATTCTATTTAAATAGCTCCTACCTAGTCTGTTACGGCTCAGCATTATATTCTCGGGTGAAATTGTGTTCTTTTCAATTTTTATCAGTGGTTATGATTTAACAAAAAAAAAATGTGTATTTATAATTAAATTGTGTATTATTCAAATGGCAAGCTTAAAAGTTTTCCTTAAAAGTACAAGCAAAGGGCATTTTATTGATAAGTACAACGCTCATAACTGTGCGAAAAATAGCAAAATTTTAGTAAAAAAATGATTTTTATTTAATGATTGCTTATTTGTTTTTGTGAAACTTCTGTAACACGTTTATCTAATTCTTTGAGAATCTTACAGGGACATAAAATTTTCTGGAAAAAAATTCTTGTGCCTCAATTCTGGCAATAAACTTTATCTTTGCCAAATATTCATTCAAATCTTTGTACCCGTTTTTGCGTGCTTGATTAACAAGCATCAAAACATACCAAATATCATATTAGTAGGATAACATTTTCGTTTCAATTGTAATCTGAGGCACGGTAATTCTAGCCACTTATTTGACTAAGGCCTAAATAAATAAATGTAGAGAAATGGTTACTTTTACGGCCGCGTTCTATGTACAGTGCCCTTAGGAGGAACCAAAATCGAATTCGAAAAGTTTGTGAGTCCGAAATGTCGTTTTCAAATTTTGTATGGAAACTTGAACAACAGGGTCACAAAGGACGTAACGAGAAATAAAAAAAACGGGCTAGCCTTACTTATGATGTGTAACATTTGAAATCTCACCTTATATTAATAAAAAAAGACATAAAACCTTACAAAAGGAATAAGCCATTTGAACATTATGTTCTAAAATCAAATCAAATAGCGCACGCTTTCGCGACTTCCTGTTACACACTTCCGTCCCATTTCACGAAATCACTAAGTGCAATCTCACAAATTGCAGGAAAGCGAGAGGAAAAATGTTACACATCAAAAATCAGTACACATTTGACAATGACATTTCGGACTTGCAAACTATTCGGATTCGATATTGGTTCGTGCTAGGGGTAGATACTGTACTTGGTTAAATGTGACTATAGTTAAAATAGAAAGAATAACCATTCGTCAAATTCCCACATTCTTTTATGTATTTGAATTGACATTTTCACATTTAAATGTGTGTCAAACAATGGGCGAAGTTTGTGAAGTAAAGGCTTGTAGGGTTAGAAGCTTCGCTCTACGTGAAATCTGTACCCTTAGCACAAACTTATATCGAATGCGCAAATCGACAATGACATTTCGGACTCGCAAATGAATAATTTGCGAATCCGAAATGTCACTGTCAAATTTGTACTGATGTTTAGTTCTCGTTACGTCCTTTGTGGTGCTGCTGTTCATGTTTCCATACATGACAATGACATTCCGGACTCGTACAGTACCCCTAGCATGGATGAAGGAATATCGGATTCGAATAGTTTGCGAGAGAGAAATGTCATTGACAATTTTTGTGTGGAAACTTGAACAGCAGTGCCACAACGGACGTAACGAGCACTAACGGACGTAACAAATCAGAACAGATTTGACGTATAAAATGGATCGAATTCAACTATTCAAATTCCATAATGGTTCGTGCTAGGGTTACTGATATTTTTTTGACAGTGTGAATCACGGCCGCCTTGGCTACATTTTACATACAATTGCAAATGTTTTTGGTGGGATCCTTCAGTCTGAGGTCGAACAATTGTATAATTGTTTTTATCTTTATGGTTAAACCTATTCTTTTAATTCATTTTATTAGAAGCCGCTGTCTGTCCAGTGTGATGATTTTATGTTGTATTCTTACAGTAAAGTTATCAGGTGTTTTATGATACAGGTAACTTTTACCCTCCTTCTACCACTTTTATTTCGTACCCAGTGCAGCACGGGGAGACATTATAAAATTTCAATCATAAAGTTTGCCATTGATAAATATTGTCTTTCAATGTCAGTGTTACTTGCAATCTTAAAGGGATTTTCGTGATACAATACAATTATTTATAGTTAAATAGGTAATAAAAAAAACCGACTGTTTTGCCAAAATCGTACTTACTAAAGTCATCTCAGTAGTTTTGAGGGACACGTTTTATTCTAAGAGGTCTTACGACTGCAATAATTTTAGACTTCTCAGATTTGGGCTAGACAATCGTTTCTTAAAAATATATTTTATGCTTTTAAGTACGAATATTTTTAGGTAGGAAAATATAAAAGTCGTTTTAATTGTAACTTGACACAATCCCACACTTCAATTAAACAGTTTGAGAATATGCCCCCAGGAAATGACGTCACCATAGAGTTATTGCAAAGGTAATCATGGTACGCTCGTATAACAGCCAGAGAGCTGCACTTAAAATGAATGCGTATTTCATTCATTCAATGCATTTATTGAAATTTTAACAACTTCTTCGATATCGCTTCGTCTAAGCGAGAACGATCGAGCCCCACATAAAGCTCACTTTATTTGTACTTTATACTTACGGTGACCATCTTTGTTTTAGAATACAACAATGTAATATCGTATCTTCAAAGCAATTTTTCGATACATAGTTTGGCTTTCTTGACTTTCATTTGGATACTACAATAATAGGGATTATGACTATTTTTTTCTTCGTTTATCAGGTAGATTATCAAAAAGTATTGGACACTTATTTTTTCTTTTTTCACATAATATAAACATTGCAGAGATATATTGATTTGAAAAGTCGCATGACGTCACGTTTTGGTACAATTTTCACTTAAAAGTGACGTCACGAGCCCCTACTCCCAAACTGACGCGCTTTATATTTGTCATTTTTTGGTTGATTGCCCAAAGAAAAAATACGTGACCATTATTTTTTGATCATCTAATTGACGGACTAAATAGAATTTCGTATTTTTTACCCGTCATCATCCCTATTTCAATTGAACTAGAAAATTTTAATTCAGAGACGTCAAGTAATTTTGAAGTTTGACAAAGTAGTTGCTGTCACTTTCGCATCTATTGCGATTGTAATAACTATCTCACAAAAACATTTGACTATAAAATATTCATATGATATCAAAAAGTTATTACTCTACACGCCCTGACTCTACAAGGTTATTCTCCCTTATCCCTCCGTCACTTTTTCTTCAGAAGGCCACTGGCCACAGCTGGCCTACGTTGCCACCGACTTACTGTGGTCCTACACGATCAAAGAATTTTTTGAGTCATTTCTTTGTCGTACTGTTCGTAAGGAAATTCTTTGCCCGCGCACGTGTTCCTTCAATCTGGGGTCCTTTGAGAGAGGCGTGAAGAATTCTTTTTCAGGCCTGCAAGGTGAGGTTGGTGTGGCAGTTTATAACTGCTGTACCAGCTATCTTCGCGTTTGGACTTTATCACCACTTAACATCAGGTGGAGTAGAGTCATTTGCCTACCTGGCTATATAAAAAAGGCCTTACTTCACAAACTCTATAACCTAGTCAAAATATATGGTTTGGCCATTTCACTACATTCACATGGGCGTAAGGTGAAACATTTATCTACTGTTCATTACCTCTCTGTTATACGTACAATTATTTTTGTATTATCGAAACGGCCAAGCATCATATTTTGTCTATGGCGTAAAGCTAGGGCGTATAAACTAGAAGCTTAGTTCTACGTGAGATCTGATTATCCCTGATGAACTCCAGAGATAATATAGGATTCTAAAAATGAAAGATTTTTTCAAATCTGTCCAGTAGTTTCGGAGCTTTAACGACGACATACAATACAGACAGAGATATCTTGCATGGAGACTTGATATGTAGAAATGTCTCATTTTTCTTGAGTAGCGAATATGTAACAACCCATCGAACTCGAGCGCGTCCCTTTCAAGGAGTATACGACTTAATAATGTACCTGGTTGTGTAATCATTGGTACATATGTGACGTCACGCAGTCAAGGAACTCACAAAAATAGTTTTAATAATACACTTACACGTGTGTGTGTATAGGATACGGTAGAAAGATACGTAGGTATGAAACATAAAAAACGTGTCGTGGTATAAAAGCAATTCAGGTACGAAACCGCCTTTCTTATTCCTCAGCTAAAAACTTTTTGTCAGCCTAAAAGAAAGGTATTATACCAATACAGTTCCTATTGCGTATTATCAAATGCAAATTTAAATTCCCAGGTCCTCATGTTCGCAATGCCACGAACCATAAATTGAACCGTCCGTCATTAATTACAGTTAGGTTGAGCTAAGCCTTCCCTGTTACGTTGGTATGTTATGCTAAGCGGTGAATGTCTCGACCGGTCGCCGTCGTCGGCGCCTGCGCCTGGGCAATAGTTTTCGCATGATCGCAACGAAGGCTGCCATTAAACCAGTTCCATATTATAATGAGCGCGGCTGAGGCTGTGTAGTGGTCGCCTCTGAACTTAACTTTTAGGCATCGGAACTTTATGTTGATATCTAAAACATTATAGTAATTTATGTTATTTACGGGATTGTTACCATGTACCCTGTTTTTAGCGAGTTTAAGATATTTCGGCACTGTTACAATCGCCATGGTCATGGAGTACCTGAAGTAATTGCGGGTAGGCTGTTATTGGCAGACATATTGGTCTACCCTTCGACGAAGTCTTTTATCGGAACTTTTTGTTGATATCAGTACCCCTAGCACGAACCATTATCGAATTCGAATAGTTTGCAAACCGAAATGTCAATGTCAAATTTTGTATGGAAACTTGAACTGTACCCTTAGTACGAGTTTTACAATTACGAAAACTATGATAGTTTTCATGAGCTCGCACCGTACTGATTTTATTGTTTTCGTTTCAATACAAATAAACAGCGTTTAAATTCTATCATTAAATCATTTGTTTCTTATTAAATTTTAAGTATATTTGGTTACTTTTCACCAAAATGGACATAGAAACATAGTTTACAATTAAGAAAACTATGATAGTTTTCGTGAGCTCAAAGTCGTACTAGGGGTACAGCAGCGGCACAAAGTACGTAACGAGAACTAAAAATCAGTACACATTTGACAATGACATTTCGGCCTCGCAAACGATACGAATTCGATATTGATTCGTGCTAGGGGTACTAAATACTGATTTAAAATACTAATGTGTATCGTTATCAAAACACTTGTTAACTTTAGCGAATCCTTATCATTGAGTAAGTATTGCCTACTTGTGTCGTTGCGAACAGCTTAGCCTTTCTAATCTTTGCGCAGGAGCTTCTAATTACGAAACGGTTTGTAAAGCTGATGTTGGGTGTCAGCTTTAAAAACAGTCAGCACGAATTTTTACAGCTCCGTAATCGAAAAGTCAACGTCAAAGGACAATTTTAAAATTTTATAAAATGAATTAGTTGTAATATTAATTCACTTCATACTGAGTTCATTCTAAGTTCATAGGTTGACCTATGTTTCATTGAATATTAAACATAACCTCAAAAAAATTTTAGTTTTCCTAATAATTTAAGTTCTCAGAAGTGTCCGTCAATAATCTTTGTTTTTACAGTCATTTACTTACGATTTCGAGCCTAGAAAATAATATTTCATGATTGTGGGTTCTTAGGCTAACTAAGTATGGACGCAGAACAATGTCCTTTGTATGGAAGGAGCCAGTTTGTTTAACGTCCGGTTGGGGTGCTGCTTATTTTTCATAGAAACTTTGACGATGCGATATGATTACGGATTTGACAAAATTCGAGCTTGGGTCTCTGCACGGGTTTGGGAATATAGTTATATAAAACTAGTTTTGACGGGTTAATGCACGAACTTTATTTATTTATTGACGTTTCGCAGCCTTTTCAGGTCTGCATAGTCAGAATAAAGATTTAAAAAAAAAACTGACTGACTGCAGTACTCAAAAGGCGTGCATTAACCCGTTAAAACTAGTTTTATTTAATGAGTGATGTGCATGAAAACCTAAGAAACATAAGCAACTTTGGTGATTACGTAATGTATTTGAAGTTACTATAGTCCGTGGTAGCCGCTTTCCATCAGGTAGGTCTGAAATTTGTTTACCACCATTTTGACAGTAACAAAACTACATAATATTGTTTTGATCAATAAGGAAGTCACTTTTATACCTGTCTAATTCGACTTTCAAAAACTTATCTGACTACATGGTTTGATAGTCTTTCTGATATAACACGCTGAATTAGTATGATACGAGTATGTATACTTGTATACGTCATCATGCAGGTTAGTAGACTAACTCATAAGCTATCTTATTTTCATTTGACGACCTGAGGGGTAAGTACGCCGGCTTTCAAGGTGTCGCCTACTCGAGAGGTCCTGGGTTCGAATTCCAGTGAGAACAGATGTTTGTGTGACGAAAACGAGCATTTGTGCTCCAGTCATGGATGTTTAATATTTATTTCTATATAAATATACCTATTTATGTATCAGTATATGAATTCTTTCCGTTATCCTAGTATCCAATTACACAGGCCTACAGTGATTATTTTGGGGCTAGGCTAATTGGTGGGATTCTTGGAAATATATTTTATTATTGTATACATCATCGTGTAGATTAGCAGACTAACTTATAAGCTATCATTTATTTTCGTCGCATTGGGAACGCTGCTGAAACAACCTCTACTCGAACTAAGTTAAATAACACGGTATACGGAAGTGTTGTGCTACTACAGTACCTATATATATACAGAGTGTTACAAAAATACAAATAAAGCTTGAAGGGCGTTGAAGTACATCGTAAAAGGAGTCTTCTCGAATTCTCAAATAATATTTGCATGAAGTTTTAACTTTTTATAAAAACGTTAAAAGTTATTTTTAATGATCCTCGAACTAGTGACGTGTCTTAAAATGATCGATATTTTTATTAATCATTAAAATTAAATGTTTTTATAAAAAGGTAAAAATAGAGAAGACTCCTTATATGATGTACTTCAGCGCCCTTCAAGCTTTATTTGTATTTTTGTAACATCCTGTATATAGAAAGTTGACAGAGCTCCACAGGGTAGGGGAATTGGATTCTGACTGGCAATGTAAAGATAACAGCAGCAAGTTGCGTTAAGGCGCGGAGTCGAGCTGAGAGACATTTGAGAAATAAGTATTTTTAAAAATACCTATTGCTGTCGTGCATTGCCAAATATTGACGACTATAGCTAACGCTGAAAGTTGCTCATAAAAATTCCACAATTCGAGGTTTGGCTCTCGACGATTTCCTCCTCGAAAATTAGATACATGTAAAATAAATATTGACCATAGAATAGTAAGTAGTAATCTAGGACTGTATGTTTTGCTTTTTTTCTAAATGCTTATGGGTGCCGGCGGAAGTGAAAATTTGAATATTAACGTTGTGCATTTTTGATATTTTGGATTGGTTAGGGAATAATTTTGCACGAATTGCTTTAATTATCAGTATAAAAGTACTATTATGTGTGTGGTAGAATACAATATTTATTTACTGCGCTATCGTACACAAACATGACAATTTATATTATATTACATCAAACAAGTTTATCTCTCAGAAAAATTAACTTACATGAATCACATTTAAGCGCACCTAGCGACATCTATTGTAAAAAAATGCATTTTCTTCGCAATAAAGCTGCCACGTGGACGTCCTAGATAGAGACTTATTATTATAATACGGTAAAATAAAATATTACAATGTTTCGTCCAATACATTGAAAGTCAACAACATTTCCAATTTTATTGTGTGTCATGATGCGATCAGCCCACGTGTTTAACCTGACGCGAGTTTAAAAATTTTTACCCATACAAAAAAAGTGTACAACGCCGCTAAAGAAGTTATCACTTCAAAAATACTTTCTTAACTAACAACTGGTAGACAAGATGTAAAGCCGTGCCTCGCCCCCGGTGGAAAATCGTCTCATAACAAGCACCCTTACTCTACAGCGTCATCTAACTTCGTAACTGGGGTCGAATCACACTTAAACTCAGGTAGTATTTACTGACAAAATTATCAGAATATTTATTAAAAATAAGTGCGATACGCATGTTTTCTTAAATAAAAACTATCTTACATCCTTTCCCGGTATTCAAACTATCTCATTGAAAACAGTTAAGTAGTTTTGGCGTGAAAGTGTAACAGATAGACAGACAGAGTCACTTGAGCCTTTATAATATTAAGTAAGGATTATTATCCGGGTTTTTATACATTATACAAAATAGTTGCAAATTTGTAAGTCGGTCCTGTTCAGACAGGACAGACAGGAAGAAATTATAATTATTCGTATTTGGCACTTGACCATGAAACCCTATAAACCTAACATACCTATTTAAACCAACGATTGTTTGGGCTATACGCTAAGCTAAGTTTAAGTCTTATTACACGACCGCGGCATTTACACGGATAACACTAAGCTAAGTGAACGATAGCGTAGTGTTACGGGGAAAAGGTGAATGAGGAACGGAGACAAAGAAAATATTTAGGGCTACTTAATAATATTAGCTTTCTTTAATTATTATAGCTATTAATGGGATTGTTACCATGTACCTTGTTTTTTATGAGTCTCCGATATTTCGGCACTGTTGCAAGCGCCATGATCACGGAGTGTCAGACACTATAATGTTAGTGAACATGAAAGTTTAAAACAATATTTCTTTAATTAGTTAAGAAAGGTTGGTTTTGTTATTAAATTAGACAATCATACCCACTTGGCATTTCAGTTATTTCCTCATTCGTCGTCATTGGCAATTATTGTTTTCTTGGTAAATTCCACTAAATAATGTGCTGGTTGCTGTGATTTTTTTTTATATTATTGCACTTATTAATACTCTTATAAATACATTAGCAGCAATCCCGTAAACATAAATATTTAATTTAAGGACACTTAAGGCGCGATTTCTAACGACACGCCTCCAACCAAGGTTAGCGTAGTCTATGTCGGGTGATTTAAAAAGTAGATTAACTTAGCGTTCACTTCCACTTGTAACTTTGTTATTTTTTAGAATTTCTATATAATTCCTGTGTGGTATTTATCAAGGAAAATGGTATAAAAAGTAAAATTTTGGAAATTTCAAGTTAGCGTAGTCTCATTTGTTACTGTCGATGTGAACATTTCAACTATCTACCTATTACGGTTTATGAGAAGCTGAAACTTAGGAAGTAAGCCTATGAGGTTACGGAACCCTAAAAAGAAAATCTGTGGTCTGCGTTTCCTTTATATATCATAAATAATCACTTGTATTATAATAGCGCGTTCAATACTAGCATAAAGATCTTCAATCATTTTGCCTGCAGGAATTAAAGCACTCAATTTGCCAAAGTTTAAAAAGTTAAAAAGCTGGTTACTAAATAATGTCTTCTATAGTCTTGATGAATATTTCACTTGTAAAACTAAATATAATTTAAGCAATTAATAATAATAATATAATTTAAGATTTTATTTCATTTATTTTTTTAATAATATTATTTATTAACATTTAAGCATTTTTTATATTATAAAGGAAAAGCGAAATAATCATTAATATATTAAGATTTAAGCACTAAAATATTTTTTATTGAAAAAAGTTTAAGTTATTAATATTACCATTGCATGCCCGTTGTGGGCACACTGTTGTGGCTTTGTTAATTATTGCTATTTTAACTGCAAAATTGTACACAGTTTTAAAGCAATCAAAGTTATTTCTATTTCCGTAGACTTGTACCCTTAGTACGAGTTTGAGCTCACGTAAACTATCATAGTTTTCGTAATTGTAAATTATGTTTTTATGTCCATTTTGGTGAAATCTAACCAAATATACTTAAAATTTAAGAAGACGCAAATGATTTAATGTTATAATTTAAACACTGTTTATTTGTTTTGAAACGAAAACAATAAAATCAGTACCCTCATTACGAGTGCGAGCTCACGAAAACTATCATAGTTTTCGTAATTTTTAAACACGTACTAAGGGTATTGAAGTATGATTAATTTATTTTGCGATCAGGTAGAAATCTAGAACAGGTGCCGGCATTACTGTACCTCGATAATAAGATTAAAAAGCATGAGCCACGTGCTTCACTTTGGTCAATCACGCTTGGAGGTTCAGTAACGGCACCTCACGAGCAGGTTGTCGGAATTTAATTACTTACATATCGGACACTAAACTTATCACCAGCTTAAATGAAATAATTGTAGCACGCTCTCAAAATTTGCATTCGAATAATATATTTATTACAAACTAGCTGTGCCCCGCGGTTTATTAGGGATATTTCCCGCAGTAAAACGTAACCTATGTGTTAATCCAGGGTGCCAGCTAACTCCATACCAAATTGTGTTAAAATCGCTCCAGCCGTTAAGACGTGAAGAAGTAACAAACATACACACTCACAAACTTTCGCCTTTATACTAATAGTGTGATTGTTAATAGAGAGATATGTAAATATTTAATTTAAACGTTGCCTTCCGTAATGGTCTGGGAAAAAAAGAAAAACACAGAATGCGTCAAATGCTTACAATTAAATAACACTTAATGGATTTATATAAAAACTAGTGGCCCGCCCTCGCTTCGCTTCGGGGTAGAATTGATCAAAATCCTTTTTTAGCGGATGCCTACGTCATAACATCTTCCTGCATGCCAAATTTCAGCCCGATCTGTCCAGTGGTTTGGGATGTGCGTTGATAGATCACTATGTCAGTCAGTCACCTTTGAGTTTTATATAATATATAGATTTATGCATAAAGTCGATTATAAATAAGGCATAATCAACATGTCATATTATGATAGGTTCTTATAATTTTGCTAAAAGATACCTTATGTACCTAATTTTCAGGTCATATCTATGCCATTGAGTATAGCAACGGAGCTAGTCCCAAAATGATGTAACTTTTAACTCAGATTACGGAACAAAAGGCAGATAAAGTCATTGTGACCGGTTTTTACAATGTTTTAACAAGGCGGCACAGTTTTGATAAAAACTTAATATTCACGGGACGTATTCACAACAGCTATAGTGTACTGACGCGAATTAATATTAGCTTTTGATTTCGTATTTGCTATGGTGCCACGCATTGCGTGTTCCGTGCGCTCCATCTGCCTTTTTGTTTTGTAATCTAAAACTTTTAAGTCAATATCTAAAGAAAATATAACTAGAAAAAATTCCACGCGGACCAGGCAGCAGACGGGACTCGAACCCGCACCCTTCGCAATCTGGGCGAATGCACTGACCAATTATGCTACCGCGGCCCTCACGGACCGCGTCGAAATTCTTCTAGCCGTTCTTAAGCTGCAAGGCAGCGCCATTTCTGGTCATGGTCAGTGCATTCGCCCGGATTGCGAAGGGTGCGGGTTCGAGTCCCGTCTGCTGCCTGGTCCGCGTGGAATTTTTTCTAGTTATATTTTCTTTAGATTTAAACATCAAGCAGTTACATGCTTAAAAATTAAGAAATTATAACTATAATTGCTATTTCTTCTTTCAAATGTTTAATACTTGTAAAAGTGGTAGCATAATTGGTCAGTGCATTCGCCCGGATTGCGAAGGGTGCGGGTTCGAGTCCCGTCTGCTGCCTGGTCCGCGTGGAATTTTTTCTAGTTATATTTTCTTTAGATTTAAACATCAAGCAGTTACATGCTTAAAAAAAAAATATAACTAATTTTAAGTCAATAGTTGACGACGTCCGTGGCCGGGTGGTTTGTACGCCGGGTTTCATGGTATCGCCGTCTCGAGAGGTCCCGGGTTTTGAATCCCGGTGGGGGCAAATGTTTGTCTGATGAATACGAGCATTTGTACTGGATGTTTGATATGTATTTCTATATAAATATATTTATATATGTACAGTTTAAGTATTCTATCCGTTACCCTAGTATCCCATAACACAAGCCTTACAGTGCTTACTTTGGGGCCAGGCTAATTGGTGTAAGTGCTTTTAAATACATATTTATTTATTATAGTAAATCAAGAGAATTTGATCAACAGTAATATCATCATCATCATCAGCATATTAATGTCCCCACTGCTGGGGCACAAGCCTTCCCTATGGATGGAATAGGGAGATTGGGCCATGACTCACCACGCGGGCCCAGTGCGCATTGGCGGGTGCTAACGACTGCAGATGCAGCCGGGACCAACGGCTTAACGTGCCTTGCGAAGCACGGAGGAACTCGAAATAGTAAATTTTTGGTCACCCATCCAATGACCGACCACTGCGAAAGTTGCTTAACTTCAACGATCGCAGTCGAACGCGCTAACCACTTGCGCCATCGATCGAGTAATATATTATATTTTAATGTCTCATAAAACATCAACACCAAATGCTGTGTTTAAATCCGGTATGCGTTTGGCGAGAACGTAATGACGTCACCCCAATCAAAGTCTGAACTAAATTCCTGTTTATATGACAAACAACCACAAGTTAATATTATCTTGTCAATTAAATAAACCCACACACCGGAGTAAGTGAAAAGAGGTTTCTATCGGATAACTGCCAAAAACGTTCAAACAAAGAAGAGTGTTTTTTTTCTATTTTACAGCCCGATGACATGGACGTAGGAAGGATTGACGGATGAACGGACGGTATCAAACCCCCCTTGGTAAAACTGTGTTGCCAAACTAGTTGTATGTAAAGGGTGGCACATGCACACGAAGAAATTCGCTCTTATCTCTAAAATACAAATAATGCGGCGTTCACTGTAAACAGTACCCCTAACACGAACCAATATCGAATTGGAATAGTTTGCGAATGCGAAATATCAATGTCCAATTTTGTATGGAAACTTGAACAGCAGCGCAACAAAGTACGTAACGAGAACTAAAAATCAGTACACGTTGGACAATGACAAGGGTACAGTACCCTTAGCACGAACCAATATCGAATTCGAATAGTTTGCGACTCCGAAATGTCATTGTCAAATTTTGTATGGTAACTTGCACAGCAGCGCCACAGCGGACGTAACGAGAACTAAAAATCAGTACACATTTGACGGATAAAATAGATCGAACACAACTATTCGAATTCGATAATGGTTAGTGCTAAGGGTATTGTTTGTGATCTCATAAAAAAGGAGGCATTATAAATCAAACACTTGGTTGCAGCAGGAGGAAACCGCAAGTTACTTCAATTTCATTCAGTGGCTAATAAATATAGAATAGGATGTGGTTTGATATTAATTTATTTATCGGCTCTCCTGTTAGTTGAACTTGTTGTGTGTTGAGGAGTAGATGGGCCGTAAAATTTCACACGGAATAATAATCAATTAAAAGAGAAAGCAACATAAATACATTTAAAATGAAACTCAAACAACATCTTATCAAGAAAGCATACTATTCGGTAAATGAATTTAAGTATCATTCTTGTGAAACCGTCATGAAAAGCTAACTAACTTCTTTGAAACTGAAACTGTTTAGTAGTTGTGTTGATATAGTTATTGTACTTGCAACACCCTGACAGGGCCATGTACCATGCTAAAATAATTTAAAGATTCTATATATACTGTACATGTGCAATAAATTAATTAAATTAAATAATCTACGATTCATATGTGGAAAGTCTCTTCTGAAAATGTCATTATTTTGTATCTCCATTTTATGTGGATTAACTACCTATTTAATTTTTAAAACATAATCGAATAAAAGAAAAAACTTCGAAATTATGCATGCATTTCGAAATAAGACATACGATTATAAAGGTGTAGAGAATCTTGTTTATGGTACCTCGAGATAATAAACACACACGCACACATCATTCAAACATAAACGCACACACACACGCACGTAACCACGCACACACACACACACACACACACACACACACACACACACACACACACACACACACACACACACACACACACACACACACACACTCACACACATACACACGCACACACGCTGGATAAATATGAAACACTAACCATGTATTTTCCCAATAACTTTCTAATTTTAATTTTAAAACACTAAACATTGCCTTATACGCGTCTGAAATTACCATGTAAATGTGTCAGTTTTTGGAAGATACTGGCTCCTAATACACAGGTTAATCCTATATTTTTTGGAGCCAGGCCCTTCTGATTTGTATTCTGGTATTTATCCAATAAAGATTTTTATTATTTATTATTATTTACTATTTATGCATTTTAATTCGCTATTTCCTATTTCCTCATCAGTATTCATTCACAAAACAAATCCAGATTTAATTTACTTTTAATCAATAGCATCAATAGTTTCATAATGCTGTGTAGCCTAGCCGGTAACTGGCAAGATGAAAGCTAGGCTGACTTTCGCTACATACCAGTTCTAGTCCTACATTCGCCAGTTGGCTTAGTCTAGGAAGGGAGAGTACAGACAATATTCTCAGTAAGTACCTATACGCAACCAAAGAAACAATGCGAAAGTTTGCGTAGTTTAAAATGTTGTTCAACACAATTTTCTCTGGTTGCACAGAATAAATAACATATATTGTTTTAAACTTTCATTGTCACTAACATTATAGCTAATAACGGGATTGTTACCATGTACCTTGTTTTTTATGAGTCACACCCGCCCTCTCGGCACGCAATAGGGGGACCGCGGTCCTCATAGTGCGTGTCGGGTGACGGTGCAGGAGTGTTCAGGGCGTTAGGTAGGGCTCTGTATATTTCACCCAGCCACAGGGCTGGGGGCCAATCGCCTAACGGAAATGCTTTGGGAAACGCTAACGCTTACGATTTTATATTGTTATTTCTAGCCGCCTGAGGTTTTCGAATACCTCACGCTCATTTTTTTTAATATTGTTATTACCAATGCAAAAGAAAAAGAAAGAGCGCGAGGCATTTTAATACCTCAAGCGGCTAGAAATAACAAAATAAAATCGTAAGCGTTAGCGTTTTCCAAAGCATTTCCGTTAGGCGATTGGCCCCCTGGCTGAAATGAACAGGGAGGAGTCCCACATACCTTCTTCTCGCACCCCCAGTGATTGAAGGATGCGTAAGGTATTTCCCAGACACAAAAAAACTCAAACTCAAATCATTTATTGCTACCATAATGTGTACAGTGGGTGGTAGGTACTTATATAAATACTAGCGGCCCGCCCTCGCTTCGCTTCGGTGTAGAGCTGAAGTGTAGACTACAGTTTTTGTTCTCAGGCTTGTTTTATACACAATGACATTCATCTATGATTATTCTTATACCTGCATGCAAAGTCTCAGCCCGTTCGGTTTTAAAATTGACAAAGTTTCATACAAACTTTCATTCCCTATTTTATCCCCTTGGGGGTAGAATTGATCAAAATCCTTTCTTAGCGGATGCCTACGTCATAACATCTACCTGCATGCCAAATTTCAGTCCGATCCGTCCAGTGGTTTGGGCTGTGCGTTGATAGATTACTACGTCAGTCAGTCACCTTTGAGTTTTATATATATATATAGATTATAAAAAAACTGAAGATGGTATATTTATCTTTCCCAAACTTCTATTGACATCACGTCGTTCAATTGTTTTGCCTTCCCAGAATCTCTCCACTAACATTTGAAATTTATGGTATGGTATTAAAGTTCAAATTGACTTTTAAGTATTATTACGAATCGTTTGTATGGGAGTAAAGAAAAGTTTTGTTTTTTGACATTTAAAGGCATTTTTTTTAATTTTTCTCTTCGTAAGAACCATCCTCGTACTTTAAGGAATATTCTAAAAAAAAATCAGCCAAATCGGTCAAGCCGTTTTCATGTTATGTCGTGACAACGGATAACGGGTTTCATTTTTATATATATAGATGAGCATTATGGACCCCGTCGGGCACGCAATTGGTTATTAGAACAGAGGATACGCTTCTCAGAAGAACAACACTAATAGTAAAATTATAATTGGATGTTAGAGATTGTTTCACATGTTTATTTTTCATTGTTATAATTGGATTTTTATTTAAATTATCACTATCTGATTTAATAATAAATAATAATATTAATAATTCCACAAAATTAAATATAAAATATAATAAATAATTAAATCAATTATTTGTACATTTACATTAATAATTACTGATCTTATCATTAAAATGTTCATTAACATTATAATAACATTTGATAATTAGGAATTCCTTTAATTTATTTTTAAATGTCAAGTAATTATTTTCATTCATCATTGTATTAGGCAATTTGTTATAAATTTTAATAGATGAATTAAATGTGCTTAATGATGATAGTTTTAGTCTAGAATTAAGCAATATTAATTTATTGTTAAAAAGTAGCACCTTATCATACTCTGTGAAAGTGCGTTATTAACTACCCATTTATTTAAAAATATTTTTTAAATAAATAAGGAGTTAACGTCTTCAAATTTCTCTATCATACAGAGAAAATAATCTGGCCAAGCACAAGTTTGGCCTCGCTCTAAAAGGGTGCCGTAAAATCATTTGTTTGTTTTCTTCACAACTTACAACGTACATTATGAATATGCGTTTTACTATTTGTTGTTTAAATACAGTATATGGGACGTCATATACTAAAATTTCCTATCCTTAACTAGTTTTGATTTTTAGATCAAACAACAAACTTGGTCTAAAAATTACAACTCTGACGGCCCCCAATTTCTAAGCTATTGCAAAATTAAAAATATTATTATACTACTCAACAATTTCTAGACAAAGAAAAACTTCTTTTCATGTAAGACCCCAATTAATAAATGATTTAATTGAAGCTTTATCTAAATATTCAGCTTTGGACATAAAATACCAAAAATTTAGTTCATTCTACATAAAATATCAAAAATTCAGTTCTGTAACTTATTCCGTCTCCGATCTAGAGACCCGTGACACACTGACAGATGAACAGACAGGCAGACAAAAAAGTGACAGCAATAGAGTTCCGTTTTTACCCTTTGGGTACCATAAGCCTAGCTATAAAAGTTCCGAATACGTTCAGTAAATTCTTAACCATAAATTTAAAACCTGAATCTAAATCGTTGTTGTACTTTCTATACGCATAAAACATTAATATTGATTGTTTAAGAATAATATGTATTACTCATAGTTTTCGCAGTAAGCGTTGAGGAAAAATATGCATAAGTCAAAAGGTCTTCCGATAATTTGCAGCTATCGGGCAAAAATACTTAATAGAAGTTACCTACCTAATATGATGCATTTTAATTAAATAGCTTAATGACACTTATTCCTAAACGAGTTGACAGAGTAATAATTCAAGGATGAGGTTGGCCATATTGGATTTTCCGGTCAAATCGGAACGAAATGTAATCTGTGGTCTGGGGTCTAATCTGGGGTCCTAGCTACTAGTTTCTGGTGGTGTTGTGTTTCTGTCGGCGAGTGAGGTGCAGGGCTCCACGGAGTAGGGGATTGGACATCATCCGGCTGGCCAAATGCTTTGGCCACCCTTTTAAAATAAAAAGGTTACACAATAATGGCCTGCGCAGACGACGGACTTTTGTTCGCCTTAATAGTCTGTTCACAACATTCTTTGCTTACACCTGCTAAAACAGTCAAGCATTGAAAAAAAAAATATCAATGAGGATCCCTAACTATATTAATAAATATAAATAATAATAATAAATAAATATTTCCGACACTCACACCAATTAGCCTAGCCCCAAAGTAAGCACTAATAAGGCTTGTGTTATGGGATGCTAGGGTAAGGGATAGAATACATATACTGTACATATATAAGTATATTTATATAAATACATATTAAACATCCATGACTGGAGTACAAATTCTCGTATTCATCACACAAACATCTGTCCCCACCGGGATTCGAACCCGGGACCTCTCGAGTCGGCGACAGCCATGAAACCCGGCATACAAACCACTCGGCCACGGAGGTCGTCATTATTAGTTGTGAATGCAGATATATAAAGCTAAGGATTTCATAAAATACAGTGGTTAAATTTTTGTTCTACAACAAATATTGACGAAGTTATGACCAAATTACTACGCGAATTTTCGGCTGGCCGCGTGGTGACTGTGATGTCACAGTGCTTTAGCGCTCGGTCGCGAGTGTGCATAGAGACGCTACTAAAGTTCGACCGGAGTGAACCACGATCGAGCTCTTTGACGTCACACGTTTTGGCCGCCGTTGAATATTGGCTACCATAAAATAATTTTTTATTTATTTATTTACTAATTTAATACACACAATAATACAGATAAGTAGAACAAGAACGAGAAAATTGTACAATTATAAAATCGCAACGAATGAACCGCTGATTTCGATGATTTAAAAAGTATATTAATAAAAAAGCTTATTAGATCATTATACTGTTGATTTTGAGTTCATTTTGTAATGATCCTCTTTATGTGACAAGAGGCGGCAACGCACACAGCAGACAAAGCAGTTTGTACTTAAGTCATGTCTGTTAGGTCATAGGTACATATGTATTTCTAGTAAAATATACTTACTAATATATGTATCATTATTATTATGTACTAGTTGACCCGGCGAACTTCGTGTCGCCTAACAGTCGATTAATGAGGTTAATTTGAGGAAAAAGGTTTTAGTGAGTCAAACTTAAAAGAAGGGCATATGCTGTCGCAGACTTTTTATAGCACTTTTAAAGGGCAAAAATTCTGTCATACATGATTTTTGTGTAACTTTAACCATGTACGCAGCGCACGCAACGGAAGTTCTCAAATGGAATATTTTATCCCCAGTTTTCGTAGCATTATTCTTTGATGCTCCGTCCCTACTGGTCGTAGCGTAATGTTATATATTAATAGCCTATAATTCTTCCTTGATAAATGCACTACCTATCGAACAAAAAAGTATTTGGGCAAATCGGACCAGTAGGTCCGAAGATTAGCGCGTTCAACCAAACTCTTCATCTTTTTAATATTATATCATAGATTTCTCTCCGTTGCGCCAGTGTCCATTAGACCTTCTTTAGGGCTAGCCTAATTAGTGTGAGTAAAAAAAATTATCTTAACGTTTTACCTACGCTTCACACAGGAGTAACCTTAAAGAAACCGCAGTATATTCATAGAGTTGAGATGGCGGCGCACGCGCAGGCGCAAGGTAAGCGGACCGCATCAATGCACGTCCCGTTAACTTGACCGCGCCAGCACTACCACTAGCTGTAAATAACGAGAGATCTTGCTCTGACGCATCAACATCACGCCACCAAACAAATCTTTTTGATGTGTAACATCTTTCCTCTCGCTTTCCTGCAATTTGTGGGAATGATTTCGTGAAATGGGACGGAAGTGTGTAACAGGAAGTCGAGAAAGCTCGCGCTATTTGATTTGATTTTTGCGCATAATGTTCAAATGGCTTATTCCTTTTGTAGTAGGTTTTATTTCTTTTTTTACTAAAATAAAGCGAGGTTTCAAATGTTACACATCATACGCGACTACTGTAAGGCTCGCTCGTTTTTTTACCTATCTGCCCATTCACATTACTAACAATAACACTTTGATTATACATATACTCGCCTAGTTACCGTATTAACAGCACGGTAGCGCCCAAAATAATATCTACTAAAAATGGTAACACGTTCGTCGCTAGACACTTACCTATGTACACATTGACTGCTTTCAAACAATCACACATTGCGCGTTACATGAGCCGTTTTGTTTGTGTGGTTTATTTAGATTGATCTATCTACGCAAAGCAATAACTTAACTAAAAGAGAACTTCAGGATACTAGAGTTTTTGTAGACTTTTTTAAGGCCTTTGGTTTCTGTCGAAAACATACCATACCTAGAAACGATTAATTCTATGGCTGTGTCAATGTATTATGAAAGAACTGAATTAGTTGAGGCGTGGGCGTACCGATTTAGAGCACTTCAATTAAGATTCAATGCAGGCTTTGTCACAAAAAAAATATGTTAGTCGATCAACACGAGTTTATCATACAAAATTCCGAAACTACAAGATAGGTAATGTAAAATAATAACAAATCGCACTTTCGACAAGTTCAAAAAATATTTTAATTAATGATCTGTATGCGTGAAAACATAAGAAATAAATATCGGTGAAAAGCTCAGAAAGTTTAAGAATGCAGAAATTCATGAAAATTGGGAAACCTAAGAGGAAGTAGGTGTCAAGTAATTTTCCATTCTAGGCTGTTTCAAGCACTTGTAAATTTTTAAAAAGCTACCCCATCGGTTTCTTATATTTACGGCGGGAGACCTTGTACTGAGAAAAACCGGTGAGAAACTCAGCAAGGGTTGTCCCTGTATTATATACAGAGTCGTCAAATTGAAAAATGACTTCAATATGAGATAACTCTTGAAGTCCCAATAATAATAGGTTGCCAACACAGCAATCAAAATAAATTTCGAAAGTTTCCTGTCGGTAAACTTTTTAAGCAAAGCGCTCATAAGTAGGTGTTAGCAATAGACGAGTTCAATGTTTTTTACTCTCAATCCGGCATTGGAAGATTTGATACATGAAACTTTTTTCAAAAACAATTATTCTCTGTATATGATAAATTACAACATATAGTTTATATGCGTTGAAGAGAAATCTAGAATTCTTAATTTTAGTAAGCAATTTTACAATGTTAGCAATAGATAAATCATAACTTCAAGTCCTAACAAAACATATAACAGGAAAACATATAAGTTATATAAATAAAACAAATAAATATGTACAGAACATAGCGTCGGGCTGCAAACCAAGGTCGTCCCGTCATTATAGTTTCTGAGAAATAACCCAAATACGGAATACAGTATCGGTTGAATAACGTTCTAGGGATCCACTGGGCAATGGATTTGGTTCAATCCAGCCAGGTCAGAATGGCAAGAGCTGCAGATTATTTTATTACCTAATTTTATTGCATCAGCATTTTATCAGCACCCGCGATCAGTAGTGCAACTCTGTAAGAACAATCATTATCTTTACCGCGGAATTCGCGGGTGTGATTTGAAATTTAATTGAAATTCTTACGTGTTCTAATTTTAAATTGTACCGCAGATTTTGAGTTGAAACCTGAGTTTATTCTTTCAGAATAGCACTGCTGGAATGTAAGTGATTGAACGCAGAAAACTCGTGATGAAAAGTTCATTTTTATACTCCTCTTTCTATCTTTATTTAGGTAAAGATAGAAAGAGGAGTATAAAAATGAACTCACTCTTTTCTACGCGAAAGACTTTCAAGCATGAAACAGTTTACGTGTCTTTAGGTAGGCGCCACTCATAATGCAAATTTCTGAAACTGGTACTTTACGTGGCCTTTCGTATTTGCTATTTGGTATGATTCACTGCAGCATGATAACGATTATCATGCAGTTTCTTTCTCAACACGATGGACCCGGCGCCAGTACGGTGAATCGATGAATTGCTTAAAAGTTCGTCTTCCTAGGAGACTTTGATCGAACATAAAGCATATACCCCAACCGGACTAGCATCAACCTAAAGGTGAACCATTATAGAGAATGAACCAAGGTCCAATATTCGTAAGATAGAAACTTACTTATTAGAATCCTTTAAAAGTTTTACACAGCTGCGAAATAGAAAATGTTAGAATGTAATTCTGACTTGTCGCGTCATTCTCATAGTCGAACCGCTACAGTCCATGTGGTTCCGAGTGATATTGTATCACAATGACAAAATTAAGTTTGTTCATTTATGCTGACACTTCACATCTACACAAAGTGAATGAATATCCCACACCTGTGTTACGAAGCTTCGGGTGGTTTTCAGCTGCGCATACAAATTTATCGTTTTCCACAACCTCTTTTAGCGTGTCAAATTATCGCCAGCCATCGTCAAGCGTCTATAGACACGCAGCCCACTTATTCACTACGACAGAACTAGTTCAGATATCGAACGCTAATTTTAGCGCCTTTAGTACAAAAGCCACCCGAAGCTTCTGACACCATCATTTGCGGCAGCGGCATCATGAACAACCCTCAACTTCCGTTTTTGCGGATGGTAGACGCCAAAATGTGGCAAATAACACCTAAGTCTGCCAGTATTATCGGATGTGTGTTTGCTATGGAAGGTACTGGGAGGACATACTTCGGCATACTCTTTGGATACCAATTATTTATGAAAGTGTGGTACGCCTGGGAAAATTCACTTTCATTTCGCATACGACGCTCACGGCTCAAGAAACGAGATAGGGCCTGAGGGTAACTGGGACACGAGCTATATTTTCCTTCCATGACATACCAACCTCAAAACGACCCGACGGTAAACGCGTGGCGGTTGACTCTAATATTTCAATCGCACGTCTGTCTTGTTACTATGTAAAGTATCCAGTTTAGAAATCCCTAATGAGTCTAGTTTGTAATGTTCTTTAATGATAGATTCTAAAGAGTCTGTTGATTCATTTGTAATGTTAACATGATTGACAACGTTGACAATTTTGATTTTACTCGTCGATGTCCCATATAGTACCCATCCTAATGGTTCATTTCGGCTTCCCTTCTGAACCTTCTTGCTGATTGACAGGTGCCAGTGGTCAGCACCCATAAGTACCATAGGGGCGGCGTCGACATAGGATTAAACTTCAACTACGTTCAACGTTGTAAGGAAAGTGAATCAACAGATTTTGCATTAACCGGAAATGTGTCATTTGTGACGCACGCACCTGATTGGATATAATGCCTAGTTCCCTTAGGTCGTTTCCTAGGCGCGGAAGGTTTTGCAGCACAGAAAGCTCTTTGAAGACGATCTGCTGCTCTGGTCGCGCAAAGTTATCTTCCAATGCGCGCATGATTTCGTCTGCATCTTCGGTAGAGTAGAGAACAGATGTTATGGACTCGTAGGTGGCCCCGCGGAGAGCGTTCTGTATTCTCGTTATATTCTCTAGAGAAGAAAAGGAATCGTGAGCCTAGTAGAAGCATCGTTTAATTGTAGTGATTGCAGCGGGTCTCCTATGAATGTAGGGACCGAAGGAAGCTTGGTATTTCCTTGATTGGACGCTAATGTTTTCGCTGTAGCAGCTGTGTCAGCTACAGCCTGTAAATAAGTTTAAGATTGTGACTTCTCATGATCATGATTTCTCAAAGTTTCCGCAATATTGAGCAGGGGGAATGGTCCCTCCTCCTCTGGAGCTTTAATAACCAAATAAAGGTTAGTTGCTAGTCTGTCTTTTACTGTAGTGTAGTTAGAAATGATAGCGGAAGCAGGGTCCCGAGTGAACACGTGTGCCGGGGTTTGTGACACTAAGTGACCGGGGAGTGTGATGCCGTGACACTCTTCTGCCAATTGGCCTCTATCATTAACACTATTTAAAATATTATCGGTTACCCAATTTTGCGTCCTTTCTTTGACTTTGCCGCTTCGACTGCGCGCGACTACTGGCCACCTCCACATCGATTGCTGCTAACTCAGCTTGAAGCTCGTACTTCTATGAAATGGAAATATGGTTTTGAATTTCGGCGAGCTGACACTTTCGCTGTAACTCGCGTTCCTCCACCTCACGTTCACGTTCGGCAAGCTCTAGCTCGCGATCCAGCTGTCGACTTTCTTGCACGAACTGTATCAGAAAAATGTGAAGATCTCGATGGAGTACTAGTTGGTTTAGGGGTTGAGGTGGCCTTACTTTACAATACCAATAGGCGATAACGTTTTGCTGAAAATACTACGATGGTGAAAACACTGCGATCTACAACTACGATACGATGATGTAACGATGTGAAAAAATTAAAATGATAGGAACTAATGTTTGGGAGAAGGACCAAAAATGAAACGGAGAGTTAGTGGGGTAATGAAATGGGTTTATTTACACTATTTGATAACAATTCACAAAAAATATTATAAGCAGATGATAGACAAAAACTACGAGAACACAAACAATAATTTTGATAGGAAAATGTTGGATAGGAAAATAGAAATTATAATGGTAATACAACGATATTAAATATGTCAATATCTTAAAAACCTATAAAAATAAAATCCATTAAAGAGGTCGGCAACAACGTGTTTAAAGAATAGTTGCTTGTTCCAAAACAGGCTATGAAGTCATCTCCCATGTTTTTACAAGCGATATATTTAGCGATAAAAACACATAACAAAATAAACAAGAGTTTTTTTCTAACAAACTCAATCCATCATTCTGATATGCAATTAAATTTGACTTGAGGCAACTTATGGACAGAATTTTAGCAAAGTAAACTAAAAAGCGCCTTTTTAAAAAACAATTGGAATATAATTCCAATAACTTTTCATCACTTAAAACCTTAGCTAAATTCATTAAATGACCGTATTTAAGATCAATGACATGATAATAAATACATAATGATATAGATACAATTTATCTGCCTATTACAAGATATTTTTCTCATGGCGAATTATATAAAAATAAAGATCTCATATTTCAACCAATGCAATTGAATTTCTTAGAAGAACTGTGTCAACAAAATTAAAGTGATTTATTTATAAATCAGATCTCAGGTATTCAGGGATTTATTAAAAAAAAATCCTAAAAATGTACTAAATATGGGCGCTAAAATACAGCCTTCTGACAGGCGAGGCAGACTGGCCGAGGAGGCTTTAGATAATAATCTTAGGTACTAAGTTTCATTCTTACTATATGTCTCCAACCTTAAAAAGATTTGATTTCAGCACAGCATTTTTGCAGGCCGGCAACTTGAGAATGGTTGGTGTAGCAGTTTATAACTGCTGTACCAGCTATCTTCGCGTTTGGACTTTATCACCACTTAACATCAGGTGGGGTAGAGTCATTTGCTTACCTCGCCATAAAAAATGAATTAATAAATTGTAGTAACTCTCTCCAGTAAACACACAGAAGGTCTAAAAAAGTAGAAATTATAAAAACATAATTCTGCTGTTTTATGTTTTTTTTTATAGATAGGTCCGACAAATGACTCCATCCCACCTGATTTAAGTAAGGGTGAAGTCCAGACGCGACGATAGCTGATACAGCAGTTCTACCTGCCACACCAGCCAAATTTCATAAAAACTAACTTTAACGCGGATGAAGTCAGTCATGGTCGCCAGCTAGTGTTTAAATTGGTAATATTACCAAAAATGATATGAAAACTACTAAAGTCATTAGTATTGAAGAGTGAATAGGTTCGGTGGTCGGTTCACAACTTTGCTTCCTAACTGACCCACCAGATTGTCAAGGTGGATGGTTGGGGATTTCTGTTGTTAACTGATCACCCAGGTGGACAGCAGGCCTATTTGCTAACTGGTTTTGACAGATGGAATTAGACAATCACCGAGCTATTTATAGTGATCCACTCCTTTATTTTAACGCCACTAAGGCACATGTCCTAAAAATCATCGATGGATATGCAATTTTCTCTTTAGTTGCACACTGTAAATGTCAAAAAAGTTTGCGAGTACTACCGCGAACGAAATGTCATTGTCAAATTTTGTATGGAAATTTGAACAGCAACGCTACAAGGACGTAACGAGAACTAAAAATCAGTACATATTTGAAAATGATATTTTGCACTCGCAAACTATTCAAATTCGATATTGGTTCGTGCTAAGGGCCTATTCGCTAACTGCTTTTGACAGACGGAATTGATTATTATCGAACTATTTAGTGATCCACTACTGCTTGCAATCACACGCATGCTAGAAGCAAAGTAAAGCTAGTTGAAACTCACACAACCTGCTGGAATACCCCAGTGCTCATACTGGGAGTTCCTACCAGCTCACTACTCAAACACCCGCTGGAAATGACACTCAGTTTGTTGACTTGTGTGCCGGTATAATGTGTAGAGCCCCTAAGGTAGAAGCTATTTTCCGAAACGAGCGCTGCAGTGAGGCTTGAAATTCGCTTTATTCAGTAAAGACCTATAGAAATAATGGTCCAAGGTTACTTATAGCTTCCGGTAACATAAATAATAATTAATGGCTTTCGAGAAAAATGTATGTTTATTAGCAATTCAATAAATTGTGATAGAACCGTAATTTTTGGAATGGGAGCGTATTATTAGAAACTAATTATAAGAATAAATAACAATGTCAGAAACAGAGGATAGGATTTAATGGGTAATATAATAACTATGTGCATATAAGTAAAATAATTAATATATATGTATTTTATTTATTATTAATATCATTGCAACGCTCACTGAGTTAAATTTGACTTCGGCTTTAAGATACTCGTACCATTAATGCCGAAAGGAAAAGAAATAAATCTATACCATATTTATACTGTGACGGAACCATATATATATATATATACATACTAGCTGACCCAGCGAACTTCGTACCGTCATAAAAAAATAGGGGTTGGTGGTAGAAAGTTGAAAATTTAGGGATGTATGTATTTTTGTATGATGTATCATAAATTTATATTAAAAAAAATTATCTATAATTGAAAAAAAAAATTTAGGCGTGGATTACCCTTAACATTTAGGGGGATGAAAAATAGATGTTGTCCGATTCTCAGACTTACCCAATATGCATACAAAATTTCATGAGAATCGGGACAGCGGTTTCGGAGGAGTTTAACAACAAACACCGCGACACGAGAATTTTATATATTAGATATATATATATATATCTGAAGAGAAGATCCGTCCGTTTGTCAAAAAAACTTTATATCATGAACAATATAGAGACAGTTGGAATTTTCCCGCGTTCCGAACCGACCAGCCAGCCTGTTGACTAACTTTTCTGAAATTTACAGCGTGCAACTAAAGAGAAAATTGCATGTCCATGGATGCTTTTCAGAACAAGTAACTTATTGGCGTTATAATCAAGCAGTAGTCGATCACTAAATAGTTCGATGATAATCAATTCCGTCTGTCAAAAGCAGTTAGCGAATAGGCCCTTAGCACGAACCAATATCGAATTCGAATAGTTTGCGAGTGCAAAATATCATTTTCAAAGTGTTTGAGTAGTGAGCTGGTAGGAACTCCCAGTATGAGCACTGGGGTATTCCAGCAGGTTGTGTGAGTTTCAACTAGCTTTACTTTGCTTCTAGCATGCGTGTGATTATCCGAGTAAAAAGAGCGAACTCAGCGCGGTAGCAGTAATCGGTTTCGGTCGACGATCATGGAAGTGAAAAAGAACCATTTGTGATGGCCGAAAATAATTTCGAGTCCTCTGTACTTCAAAATGGCACCTTAAATCGTTGGTTCTCAATCCATTCAGTCGTAAGTTCGCCACCATTTTGCACTGGCCCACGTGGTGGGACAGGACCCTCAGGCTAAAGTAAGCACTGTAGGCTTGTGATATGGAATACTAGGGTAACGGATAGAATACATATACTGAAACATATGTAAGTTTAATTTATATAGAAACATATATGAAACATCCATGATTGGAGTACAAATGCTCGTATTCATCATACAAATATCTAGTCCCACCGGGATTCAAACCCGAAACCTCTCGGGTAGGCGACGCCTTGAAACCCAGTGTACAAACCTCTTGGCCTCGGAGGTCGTCGAATTGGAGCGCCCATCTGGGTAAGTAAGTTCCATCTTACAGTAGGTCGCAGTAAAACATTACTGCGTTTTGATGGTGTTGTGTTTTTGTCGGTGAGTAGTAAGGTTCCAGGGCTCCAGGGGGTTTGCGGAGGCGTGGTTGAGTCCCAGTAAGAGCCCCACGCCGCCACCGCTGGCAAGGAGGGCACATCCCGGAGTTTTAGTGGGTAGGGCCCCCCCATCCCGAGCAGCCACTGAGCCAGCCCTAGGGTTGGCTGAGTGGGCGGGCGGCAGGTGGGGGGAGGAGTCCCAGCGGCCGGGTATGCGTAACGCATTTCTCCGGGTCAAAAAAAAAAGCGCTCCAGGGGGTAGGCTCCACGTCAGGGTGGGTAAGGGCGCGAGTGATATTTTTGGTATTGCAAAAGTTTATAGGCTATGATGGTCGCTCACCTTCAGGCGGGCCATACTCTTGTCAGTCACCCTTTTGACATAAAAAACCCAGCCTGCCGAATGCCCGTAGACCGCCGCTGCGCTCATCGCTAAGCCAAAATTCGTGATGAATACAATGATAATACTTGAATCATAAAGGACATACACTATAGAATAGAATTATAATAATTATATCATTGGGTGTATAACTATATGATGACGATCTAAGAGGTATTTGAGGTCAATACAAGACAAGAATGCGAGCTGCGGCTTATGCAGGCTGTTACCACTGTCACAATCCTAGTAGGATTGCCAGATGCTGGCTAATCATTTCCGGGACATTTGCACCCCCCCCCTGAAAAATTAAGCATCAAATCAAACCCCCCATCACCCCCCAGAATTAAAACATCAAGCAGGCCAGCGGTGTCGTTCGTTATTAGTTTATTTTGTTATGAAACTATTATCGGAATCCGGGACAATAAGGTCTAATTACTGGACACGCGACAACACGCAAAATTCCGGGACAATCCCGGAAATCCCGGCCATCTGGCAACCCTAACTGTAACTGAATGGTTCACCCGCCGACGCCGCGTGATACGTCAGACATCAGCGGTCAGATCAAAAGAAAATTTCATTTCATTCCATTTTTCATTTTATTTCATTTCAGATCCGTAATCGTATCGCCATCGTCATAGATACAGCCAGTTTGTTCTAACGTCCAGTTGGGGTGCTGTTAAGTTCCCATAGAAACTTCAACGATGCGATACATGTCATCTTGTCATGTGAGTGCAAGAAGTTTGAATATCCTCTTTTTCCAGTCGTGTAAATATGGCGTTAGAGCCTGCGCTGCATTAAGCGAGTCCACTTCGCATGTTCGTTTCGTGTTATTTTATAGAGCAGCACTGCATGAGGCGGTTCTCCCCCCCACTGCTATTTTATGAAATGACATAAAAACTGCAAGCGGAGCGGACGCCCGCTCCGTGCTCCCGCTTAACGCAGCGCAGCGCGCAGGATCGTAACGCCAGATTTACACGACTGAACAAAAGGATTTTCAAACTTCATGCAATCACATGACATGATGACATGTATCGCATCGTTAAAGTTTCTATGGAAACTTAAAAGCGGCCATCATAGCGCAGGCCGTTAAGCTCAATAAAACCATACCAAAACTCTTATTTCTGCGACTGTTATGACCATGTAAAATAACCTAATCCATGCTACGCAGTGTCATTGACTCAAATCATTATGCCTACGGACGTGCTAGTAACACACATTGTTAACAAATGTGCTACAATAGGGTCGGGCGTGTAGATCGTATGTTGACGCATCGTTGCCTAGCACACGGACGGTTGGCCGTGCAAGGGTCACGCGGGGCTAAGGTCGGCCGCCGACCCACAGCGGGGTTCTATGGCCACTCCGCTAGGGCATTATGTCACTTTTACGAGTGGCAGATGCTTTAGGATTGTCGCACACATGCTGACTCGGCGCCGTTTTTTTTTAGTTGGTATGCTGTCGCTCGCAGATGACCTTTACAGCGTCACCGAGTTTGGGGACGGCAATATCCTAAGGGGACCTCAAGCCGAGAATTGGCGAGTGCCTCTAGAGGTATTTCAGGCGTTTGGCATCTCCTCACGGGTGGAGCCTCCTCTCCGTCTACGCGTCTGCAGCCTCTAGACCACTCGAACCTAAGGGCGACCCCCTTAGGCTCAACTAGAGGGTGTGTGTTGCCAAGGCCAACGTCTTAACATGAATTCCGAAACCTGTTTTCTTTGATTCCGAAGCACGGAGGAGCTCAAAATATTATTTAATATGTTTGGCCATTGCGAGTTATTTACCTTCCACGATTGTATAACGAACAATTGACGACGAATTTCTGAAATTTAGCTATGATTAGTCTTTATGACATGTCGCGAAGTCATATTCATAATCAAGGAAACTACTGATTGATGTCACCTCATCTGGAGAGGTAGGTCATAGCAGGTTTCCCGCTCGTATCGGAGCGCTCGTCTGGGGAAATAAGCGCCACCTTACAGAGAGAGGTACACAGTATAATATCCAGTGCCGTCTTTGACCTATTGGAGGCCCGGGGCATATTAGGATAATGGGTGACCTATAACCTATAACTTCCGTTTGGTGATTTAACAGGAACTAGGGATTTCGTATTTGATCTGAGAGGGGCCCCTATCGATCGCGGGGCCCTGGGCACTTGCCCAAAGTGCCCACTGGGAAAGAGGGGTTTGATAATAACATCACCTTTTGGTAGTGTTTTGTTTCTGTCGGTGAGTAAGGTTCTAGGGCGACCATCAGGGGGGCCATATGCTTATTTGCAACTATTAAATATTATTAAAATCATCATCAGCCTATTAATATCCCCACTGCTGGGGCACAGGCCTTCCCTATGGATGGAATAGGGAGATTGAGCCATAACCGACCACGCGGGCCCAGTGCGGATTGGAATCTGAGTTGATATGTGTGCTAAAACCATTAGTGATGATATTTCCCGCGCCACTGGGTGAAATGATAAGGAAATGAAATCGTTATTGCTTGTAGTTTTTTTAGATATAGTATCTTTGTTCTTTTTCCTCTTTTCTTCTGCGAAATCACTGTTAAGATGACTGTACTGTACTGGTACCAGTATAGTTATTTCTAGGACAGATAACCTTTAGTACTAAGTTTATTTAAGATTTATAGTGTTAAAGGTTATCAATATTGATTCCAAGGACTATAAAGTCTACCTCATAAAGTAAATTACAAATTACATACATCATCATCATCAACCTATTAATGTCCCCACTGCTGGGGCACAGGCCTTCCCTATGGATGGATTAGGGAGATTGGGCCATGACCCACCACGCGGGCCCAGTGCGGGTTGGTGGGAGCTAACGATTGCAGATGCAGCCGGGACCAAAGGCTTAACGTGCCTTCCGAAGCACGGAGGAGCTCGAGATAGTAAATTTTTGGTCACCCATCCAATGACCGACCACTGCGAAAGTTGCTCAACTTCAACGACCGCATACAGCTTAACCACTCGCGCCATCGAGCTCCTCGGAGTTATATTACATACATACTTTACTTTTTTCATATTCAAATATCTCTTACAGGGCTGAAAGGATGTAAAAGATGCAAAACTGCGAGAAAGATTAATATTTGTTTGAAAATTTTAATTCAAATCTTACTTTTGTAATGGTCGGATCTAAGATATTTTATAAGGTACCAACAGTTCATCGCTCACAACGATTTCCGAAATCACCCTATATGTTGATAGAAAAGTAAAAGTTGGATAAAAGTTTTATCAACTTTAGCATTGAAGCAAATTTTTTTTGGGATGTTTTTTTTTTAATTTTGTTTAGCTTAGTTTCTTTACTCTCGGGGTGGTCTCGGTTTTAAATAATAATCGTTGAAAATAAAATTTCTCTTTAAATCGCGTGTTGCCAGGTTAAGCTGTATGGCCCTCAGCGGAATAACTGTTACGGTTGTGAAATTGAGTCCACTTTACGATGAAAAATTTTAATCAAATTTTTCCGGCTCAAAGTTGCAGTATTTTCGACGAGCTTACTGCGACCTCGCAAACGTGTTTATGGCATATTTTTTCGTTTTAATTAATATACTGACATTTTATTTCTATGGAGAAAATATCCAGTATGATATGCGGATGTTTTTACAAACTTTAACATATTTGCATTTTTTGTGGTACTGTCTGGACGTACTACTGTGTGTATTGGGTTAGGTTGGTCAGCTAAATTTTAGTGAATAAACTCGCGTAGTGTAAAATTTTAAACTAGATTCGATCTTGAAACTTTTTCCGTTTTGTTCGAACGAAAGTTCTACTGCGTAACATTAAATGTTGAATGTCTCTGATGAATAGAAATTTTTTAGTGATCCATAATACTACTTCATAGTAAGTCCATCCATTGCGGAAGTTGACAGTTGACAGACCGAACACGCTCACCCAGTGCCGTCTTTGACCTATTGGAGGCCCGGGGCATATTAGGATAATGGGTGACCTATAACCTATAACTTCCGTTTGGTGATTTAACAGGAACTGGGGACTTTGTATTTGATCTGTGGGCACTTGCCCAAAGTGCCCACTGGGAAAGACGGGTCTGCGCTCACCGCTGCGTGGTACCCACAGAACACAAAAAGAGGTTAGAAGGGCCTTGTGAGCGGGGCAGGTGCGCCACAGTAATGTGTGAGCAAATACTCATAACTTGACCAAAACTTAGTTCTGATTGCGTCGTTGCTCTCGGGTGTGAGCGATGAGTGGTTTGATTGTTTGTTGTCGCGTCGTTTGATTGGCTATTATCTATTGGGTGGAAGTGTAGAGGAGGCGAGACAACGACATCGGTTCCCGTACAAACGGTCTATTATCACCCTTCTAACCTTTTTATGTGTTCTGTGGTGGTACCTGCCGAGCTGTTTCTCCGCTTCTCTATAACCCAATACATATTTGAAGCAAAATGTGGTGTGGTTTTATGAAATCACGTTGCAAGTAAACTTTTAAAATCAACAATAATAAAAAGTCCTGATTCGCCTGGAATTCTAACCCGGACCGCCCGCGTCGAAGACGAGCTTTCTACCACTGAACCACTGATGCATGTTAATAAGTGTGATTTAATAACTTTAAAAAATGTAATGCGACATGCAAAAAACAATTTGAAAACCTTCAAAAACAGCGTACTCCCTTAAAGGCCTGCATCGCATTTGTGATACTCCTGGTGTTGCAGGTGTCTATGGGCGACGGTGATCACTTACCATCAGCTCGTAAGCCCCCTATAAAAAAATCTAATTTGTAGATGTTATAAAAGTTTTCACTGTTAAAAATATCTGGTGGTCGTAGTTGCCTTTGTTAACAATCAGTCAGTGATGGGACATCGTAAATAAACAATGACAATTACGCTATAAGTAACAAAAGTCTAAATATTTTCACATTTATATGTATGACCGTTTGTTTCTAATAAATAAATAAATAAAAAAAAAGTCAACTTAAAGTGTAAAGGAATACAGAGCCAGAAATTATTAAAACTGTATGTAATATTAACTAACATCTGACCTGCAATTAGGTAGCAGTTATGAAATGTACGAGTACATGTATATGGATGTACCTGGTGGCGGAAAGACAACTGACAAAGAGCCACTTGCACCAACATTCTTAATTCCATATTTGTCAAACATTTAAAGTCAAATAGAGATATAATGATGCTTAACAATGATTAACTTATAAAATTGATTTCAGAACTTTGGTGGAGGTGGACCTAAGTATGCTATAATAAAATTGAAATCACACTAAAATCATTTTCATTTAAATAGACAATTTAATTCGCGCTGTTAAAAAGTTATCAGATCTCATGTGCTTACCATGCATACAAGCTTCTGAATCTACACTACACACCCTAACTCTACAAGGACTAACTTCACATACTTTACCCTAGTCAAAACATGTGGTTTGGCCATTTCGCTACATTCACATGGGCGCAAGGTGAAAAAAATTATCCACTGTTCACTACTTTTCGGTTAGACATACCGTAGTCACAAGTTTGTAAATACCGATTTCGCACGAATGTCACATTTGCGAGAAAACAGTATATATTTTTTTATAAGAAAATGGCGCACATTTCTAAATAGAGCCACGTCCGGGTGTAATACAATAGCTCTTATACAAACGACATAGGACAGCGGAGTTCTGTTTGCTGCCTGGACCTCGTGTAGTTTTTCTAGTAAAATTTTCTTAAGATTAATAAATGTAGCTTTATTTTAAGTTAAAGCTTAAAATGAATGTTATAAGCCAGAAAAGTGAATAAATATCATAAAATAAAAGAGGCTCCAGACGGAGAGGAGACTTCCCCCGTGGGGAGACGCCATCCGCCTGGAATATCTCTAGAGCCGTGTTTCCTAACCTTTCCAATACTGCTACCTCTGTAACCTATTAGGAAAACAGATTTTACCCCGACTTTAAAATGTTATCATCAGTCCAAGCAATTCCAATTTGGCCGCTACACTTTCGTATCTAATAATGTCATCATCAGGAAAAAATCTTGCCCCGCTTCCCACACTCAGCACCCCACGGGCTCGATAGCAAGAAGGAGCGCATGCTCTATTTAGTATTATTGTATAGTACTTTCTTATTATTTAGATTTGACCAAATGATTAGGTTCTATGTTACCCCCGAAGTATGGCTGATTTACCCCCGGAGGTGTAATTACCCCCAGGTTCGGAACCCAGGCTCTAGAGGCACTCGCCAATTCTCGGCTTGAGGTCCGCTTAGGATCTCGCCGTCCCTAAACCCGGTGATGCTGTAAAGGTCATCTGCGACCAACAACATATACCCTAAAGAAAAGTTTACTAGAAAAAATCTACGCGGACCAGGCAGCGGACGGGACTCGAACCCGCACCCTTCGCTATCCGGGCGAATGCACTGACCATTATGCTACCACGGCCCTATTCGCCGCGTTGAAATTTTTGTAGCCTTAAGTTGCAAGGCAGCGCCATCTCTTCGCATTGTAGGTAACCCACAATGTCAATAAATAAAAACATAACATATACCCTAAAAAAAATATGAAACAAATAATTACAAAAACTATCCTAAAATCTGGCACGCCTCTAAGATTAATAACCTCTAAGAATTATTTGGTTTGCTACAGCTACTCATTTTTCATGGTCTAAGTACGAATAAAGCATAAGCTTACGTTAGTTTAACCTCACGCTAATAAGTGAGCGTCAAACAAAAACATGTTAATGTGCTCGTCATTAATGTCAAGGTCGGATGTTTGAAGGGTGCGGGGAGATAACGCGGCGTATGATTCACGAATCGTTAGCGTTTAGCCCGCTCGCGCCCGCTTGCATAATCAAACGCGTCTTTATTCATGATTTCATTTTCATAATCACTGTTGTGTTAATGCACCAATAGAATGGGGCCTGATTCTCGCATGATTCGCAGCCGACGGCATCGCAACTGCAGTCGTCGGAATCGCAACTGCTGCCGTCGTAATCGTAACTGCTGCCGTCGACATCGCAATTGCAGCCGTCGGCATCACAGCTATAGCCATCAGCATCGCAAATGTAGTCGTCGACGTCGCAAATGCAGCCGTCGCCACATTTCGGCGGCATTCGTCGTCCGTTGTCGCCAGCCGCGGACCTTAGACGTTAACGTGACGACGACCGCAGCCGACCAGCCGTTAAAATTTGGAATCGGTGCCAGTACCAGGCCAACCCAAGTAGTAAATGGTAACTCAGATCTACCAGACATGCTTGGCACCTCCAAAATTCCATATAATAAATTGGGTTAAATAAAAAAGGTTTATTTTTTTTACTCAAGATCACTACAACTCTCCTAATGGGAACTACGAACTAAATTAAGTTCTGAAAGAAACTCATGCGTTGATGTAAGAATATTCAACTCAATTCCCCTAAACCGTGGACGTCGGTAGCAATGTAATTAAAGAATGGAAAATATTTAAATGATCCTCAAAAACCTTAAGTTAGGTTGGCAGTTGTATTTTTTTGCTGACCATTTACACAAGAACATTGATGAATAGTGTTATTTGTGCGGCAGTGTTCTGTATTCGAGGAAGTACAAGCACGGATGCACCGGTCTGGGGGCCAATCGCCTAACTGGATTGCTTTGGAAAACGCTATCGCTTACGATTTCATTTTGTTATTTCTAGCCCCCTGAGGTTTTCAAATGCCTCCCGCTCTTTTTTTTTCTTTTGCATTGGTAATAACAATGTTAAAGAAAATGAGCGTAAGGTATTTCGGCGGTTAGAAATAACAAAATGAAATCGTAAGCGATAGCGTTTTCCAAAGCAATCTGGTTAGGCGATTGGCCTACTGGGTACAATGTGGTAGCCCAAACCCCATTCATTGTGTTAAATGGGCGGTAAACCAGCATTTTCTGCTCCAGTTTTGTGACTTTGTTAGAGGAAAATAAAGCATTCATTCACTCATGGCAAGAGGCAACGCTTGCGATATCAAAAATATCTCTCTCGCCATTGCTTACCCTTTTTTTTCGATGACGGGGAGAAAAAATGTATTATATTCACAACAATGATCAACGCCACGTTGGTTTGCTGTTAACAAACCCTAGCGACGCCGGTAATTGCGTGGTGCATTCGGCAAGCGGCGAGCCGCCCGAGGGCCGCTAGTCGGTGCGGGTATACTTTGACATACACTCACGCAAGCGTGGCATACGTCAAACCATCCCGCCCCCGAACAGCAGCCCGGTCCGCACCCGCTTTAGCCGATCCTGGGCTTCTCCGTTCACAGCGTCGCCTGGCTAGTCTCACGGACCGCAGTCCGAGCGGCTAGCCAGCCGACCAGCTCCCGTACCTACCAGGTAAACCAACTCCCCGATCTACCCCTCACCCTCCAGGCGTAACTGCGGGGTCCAGTTATGAGTCGCCGCTTGCGCCGTTGCCTACCCTGACCCACTCCCCTACGCCTACACCGTGGAGCTCTGGAACCTGACTAACCGGCATAATCATAATAATCAAAATAATTAATTCAGTTTTGGATGTTACAAGCACTCTTATAGGTTTATTTTATATATTAGTCCGACTAATAACTCCACCCCACATGATGTTAAGTGACGGTGAAGTCCAGACGTGAAGGTAGCTGGTACATCAGTTCTACCTGCCACACCAGGTATCATGATCTTGCAGGCCTGCATGATGCCACGCGATGTCTAGAAGCTACGTCATTTCGGTTCGTAAATCTACGGCGGGAGACCTTGTACTGAGAAGAACCAGCAAGAAACTCAGCAAGGGCTGTTCTTTTCTCCCTGTTTTATTATTTACAGAATCGTCAAGTTGAAAAATTACTTCAGAGATGATTCATGAACCTTTCAATATATAATGTGAATTAAACATTAATTGTTCACTTGCATTTTAATTTCTGTGCCATACAGTATACAAGTAGTATTAATTATATTAGGTTAGGTAAACAAAAACAACACCACCAAAAAGTAGTTTTATTTTTGGTATGGCGGAGGTAAAAGTATTTTTACTTCCCCAGACGGGTGCTCGAATTCTAGCGGGAGATCCACTATGCTCTTCCTCTCTTGTTAGACTTATGAGATTGTTACGTCATACTTTCATGATTAAATAAAACACATTTGCGGATAATAATAATGTATTATTTAATAGCATTAATTATAATGATATAAAATTTAAGGAACTAATAAGATAGTAGGATAATAGGTGAAATTCTTTGTCAGGATATTAATAAAAAAGTATTAAAAATCCTATAAGTGCCTTAATAAATAAATGCATCGTGCCGGTATTTTGATGAACTGGAAACGTTCCACTTTATCAAAATGGGTTTAGTCATTTATTACCTAATAAATGTGACATTGTGATGTGCTAACAAACACACGTTTTGAATTTCGAGAATGAAAAAACTAGAAGCTTTACGATTGTGTTCCAGGACCCACGGCTTTGCCCACGTGCTAAAGCACTGTTCAAGGAAAATTAAAAAATAAGTACATAAACCGCTAAATCAACCGTAGTGAAAGTTGGAAACTTCAAAACGTTTAATTTCAACTCAGATTTCGTATTCAAATAAGATTGCATTAAACAAAAAACAAGAAAGTAAAGTCAATGATATATCATTGGTTTTACTTTATGGTTATTTCTTTTATATTACAACTAATTATACTTAAAATTATTATAATGCAATTATTTTATAATGAAAAAAACACAGTTTTTATTTTACATGTCATCTATTGTGGAGAAGATTAACTAAACTCGTTTACAGCGCCATCTCGTAGAGAGTAGCTTCAGGCTGTTATACAAAAAACTCGACAGATGGCGCAACTCCACATTCATTGGTATTATCAGCATCGCAACTGCAATTAATTAATTCGACTTTTTAAAATGGTCTATCCTGAAATCATAATAATTTATAATTGTTGTTGTTGTTATGATCCATCCATCACGATTTCATATGTTTTCATTTATTTGTATGAAAACTGCTTCACATCCACTAGACCACTCCATCCGAATTTTGTAAGTACCTAAATCTAATGTTACCTATGTATTACATTTAAGTTTATTTAGTTAAGTATTTATTAATTTTATGATTGTTATTACCTACATTTACTAAAAGATTTTATTATTTCTTTTCTTGTCTCTATTACAGGTGAAAGATATTCCGCTAGAGGCGTTGTAGTGTAAAGTACGGTGAAAATGGAAACAGTATTTTACTTCTTAGATTAAATCTTTTTTTTTGATTCATTTACTTATAAGAGAAACAGAGAAAGAAAATGTGCGCTCGCACTGCTTTCTCTTGCTTATATCCCCTACTCAACTCCCCTTTGCTTTGCTTGATGACACTTTTCGTAACGCGTTCGCAAGGTTACTCCAAGTCAAGTGCTTAAAGAAGTTTCACTTCAAAAACTAACCTTATTTCCAATCGTTACCGTTTGGTGCGTTTTTTTGTTCTTTGGAACCTCATCTCTTCTCTTTGCTCATAGACAAAAAATATACATTACTATGGAAAATTTTCTCAGAAAATGCAAATGCATCGTCACGATTCACGGCCTGGGCGTCGTAGGACGCGTAATGATATGATGATAACGATGACTGTCAGTCTGCAGACTTATCATGGTTCGATTTGCCAAATTTGCAAATGGGTATATCACGATTTTCGGGTAACGTACAACTCCTATCGACTTTTTCCATAGACTAAGGATTTCCCTATAAGTTTACCAACATTTTTTCTAATGTCAAGAAATCGAAAGAGTTTCTGTTACATTTTCGATTTTAGAAATGAATTCTAAATTCAAAGTACTGTTCCAATTTGATATATAACATGATCTTTTGCTTTAAAAATAAAGGTGAAGTTCCCTTGTTATTAGAAGGTCTTTAGTGCAATTAGGCATTCCCTAGAAAAAAAACTAGTCTGTTTTGACATTTCAAGCGAATTATCGGGCAAGTGACTCAGGAATCAATGGGTTCATATTTACATTACTTACTGTTTTCTTATTGTAAAGAATGTTATTCAACATACATATTTAAAATGGATGCGTCTCAAACGCTACAAGCACTCCAGAGGAATAACAAAAATAAAAATGCAGGTTAGTCAGCGAATCATAACTGCAATTTGTAAACATTGCCGAGTCACACGATCACACGATACGGATCAATCACGATTGATGTAGGTTCTTTCCATATTGTATTACAACAATGTTAGTACACTTAAATAGGAGTTGAATAATGTCAAGGAGCTCGATGGCGCAGGTGGCTGGCGCGCTCGGCTGCGATCGTTGAAGTTAAGCAACTTTCGCAGTGGTCGGTCATTCGATGGGTGACCAAAAATATTCTATCACGTGTTCCTCCGTGCTTCGGATAGCACGTTAAGCCGTTGGTCCCGGTTGCATCTGCAGTCGTTAGCACCCGCCAATCCGCACTGGGCCCGCGTGGTGGGTCATGGCTCAATCTCCCTTTTTCATCCATAGAGAAGGCCTGTGTCCCAGCAGTGGGGACATTAATAGGCTGATGACGATGATGATGATGAATAATTTGATGTTTGTTCAATAATAATTATATTAATTAACGTAAGAAAATCATTTCATTCATTTCAATTGTAATGTTTATTGATAGATTTGTCTTTTCTAACGATGGACTTCACATTTTTTTTTTCTACATGGCTTCGCACGGTTTGTGCATTTAGCCAATGTCAAGTGTTAAAATGTTTACAAATACTATAGCGCTGGTGGTCAAACTAATAAATCAAGTCAAAGTAAGTGACAGTCAAGTCAATCCCCCTTTCCCTGTTCCAGTAAAAGTGTGGGGATTTACTGGACTTCTTGAGGGAACGTCAAAAGACACTTTCCGCTATTTTGTCTCACTTGCCAACACTTGTGCATGTTCCCGTGCAACACTTAGTGGTTAATAATCCACCATTATTAGACACTAACATCCGCCACAACACAATTTTTAACAAGAAAAACAAAACTGCTAAAGTGACGCTTCCTGATCTGGCCAAAAAGTCTGACTTCACAATACGCTGTTTGTATCTTTTGTTTTTTTCGTTAATCTGCTGTCAATTAAGGCAAATACGAATGGCCATGTGAAGATTTTGAAGAGATAACTTCTTATGGGAGGGTTAACCGCTTCGTTACGTAACGCGTTATGGTGCCAGTCTGTCTGGTTTCCCTTCGCCGCAAAGGAGATAGACGCCACAGTCCGCCCAGGTACCGGAGGGGTTTTAATCCTATTGTGCGACACCGCTATTTAAGCTTGAGTATTGAAGAATTCCTATATTTCAAAATAGCGTAATTAGGATTCAAATACTAGTAATCTTAATGGTTGTATGCACAGAACACAAAGAGAGAGGTTAGGGTTAGGTGAGGTGGGCGGGGCAGGCGCGCCACAGTAATGTGTGATCAAATGCTCATAACTTGACCAAAACTTGGTTCTGATTGCGTCGTTGCTCTCGGATGTGAGCGCTGATTGGTTCAATTGTTTGATGTCGCGTCGTTTGATTGGCTATTATCTATTAGGTGGAAGAGTAGTTGGGGGGAGCCGACGACATCGTTCCAGTACAAACGGTATATGATCACCCTTCTAACCTCTTTCTGTGTTCTTTGGTTGTACGTAATATACATATGCATAAGTTCTTCTATAATAATAAGATATAATATTAATTTTTATGTTTTAAAGAATGTTACTGCTCGATGTTTAAATCTCAAGAAAATATTACTCTCTCTATATTATTCGAATTCTTATTAACTAAAGAAGTCGAAACGGCTAACAGGGCCGCGGTAGCATAATGGTTAGTGCATTCGCTCGGATAGCGAAGGGTGCGGGTTCGAGTCCCGTCTGCTGCCTGGCCCACGTGGAATTTTTTCTAGTAATATTTTCTTTAGATTTAAAGATATAAGAAATTCATCTTTTAATATTAGACTATAGCATATTATATATGCTGCTACCGTGTTACCTTGGTTTAATTTCATGTGTTTTCAGTTATCATGGGCACTTCAACCTTGCTTCAATGCCTAGATAACCGAATTGATAAATTATTTAGTGGATGACGTAAAACATTTGATGTGATAATGTTCCATAGTATCTGATGTGTTATCGTAACGAATTCATTTTAATGTTCTCAATCCTTTGACCCCAATTCCTTGATCCCAAAAGTACTTGGTTTGTTACCTTCGTTTCATTATTTGTATCTCTTGTACATTTGCACGAGCGTGGTAGAATAACATAAGCATTTATAAGTCGCGGCACTCCACAGAACACAGAAAGAGGTTAGAAGGGTCTTCAGAGACATTTTGTAAGGGAACCGATGTCGCCGGCTCGCCCGCACTACACTTACACCTAATAGATATTAGCCAATCAAACGCCGTGACATCGAACAATCGAACCAATCGGCGCTCACACCCGAGCGCAACGAAGCAATCGTTACCAAGTTTTGGTTAAGTTATGAGCATTTGCTCACAACTAACTGTGGCGCGCCTGCCCCGCCCACAAGGCCCTTCTAACATCTTTCTGTGTTCTGTGCGGCACTCCAACTAAACTCCAACGCTGACCATTGGTATGGCGTGCAAATAGCCATCCACTGGAATGCGGGTTTGACAATATAAGTATGTGCGGCGGGCGAATTATTATGTACGAGCTGCTTAGACACAAAGAAACATCAACAATGCAGCAAGTGGAAATTGAATAGGCGCAGTGCCACCAACGACTCACCTGGATGGCTCTCTGCCTCTTTATCGGGCTTGCAAGCGTGGGCACAGCCGAAGCAGCTCTTTCTTTCTTCCTTTGGGTGCGGTTGAAATCTTCTACGCGATTTCCGAGATAGTTACGCGCTGCGTGTCACTATACAGGGTGAAATTGAATGTTTTAATGAAACTTTGTGGGATTGTTGGGTTACGTATATAGAGTATCTGTGAATTTTTTCGGATTTTTTAAAAATGATTTAAAATAAAATTCTTTTTTTTTTGTTATATTTTAAGTCCTTTCCTCCTTTTGTGTACTAAATAATTATTCTTTTTGAACACGCATACAGAGTAAGTAAAAAACAACTAATAAGCGCTACTAAAAAAAACGTAAAAACAGAAGACGAGCGGCCGGGAGCAATGACCGCTCCCGCCCGTTGAATCGGTTGAATACCTAACTATGCGTTGAATACCTGCAAAGCGCAGTGAGCGAGCGCAGTGTTAAGTTTATAAACCGCGCGTGCGTATCTTTTAAATTTGTGACAAGAGAAGATTTGCAAATAATGCCTTGATTAGTTCTTGTTCTGTGGCCTCAATATAAGAAGTTGGATATGGTGTGTTGTTATTGTAGTGTCACGGAATACTCGGCAGAGCCACAAGGCTTTACGAAAGTAGGTTTAGTGATTGATTGTGTTTACAAAGTGTATACGGGAAGTTAAAGTGAAAAAAATGAATAGGTACATCGGTCTCGTAAGTACTTTTGAATACCTGGTTATAAATTTTATTCTGACCCAAGTATTGAACTGCAATAAGTATTTCTTTTTGTTTAACATTTGCCTATTTCTAATCGTGACAAAATTATTATTAACTTTTAAAGTTTTTCTCTGCTTAAGAGAAGATCACATTTGTGCTTATTATTTCAATAAAGGCATAAGACGACTTTATTGTATTGTGTGGAATCAAAGGAGTCAGCTGAACTCTGTGTAGAGGTACCTACTCACTCAACGGCTGGCGGGTGCGGTCGGTCGTTGACCCGCGGTGGAATTTTAATGTTTTTCCATTTTTTAGAAGTGCTTATTTATTAGTTATTTTTGACTGGATATGTAAGTTTGTTTGTTTAAAATGAATAACTACTCAAAAGGAGGAAAGGACATAAAAATACACAAATTATAAATAAATACATGAAAAAAATATACTTCAAAAATTCCGAAAAAAATCAGGCATACTCTATACATGTAACTCAACAATCTCATGAAGTTTCATTAAAACATTCAATTTCACCCTATATATGCGTACGACTGATCTGTACCGAATCCGACACAGCAGAGAGCGGCCGTTGGAAAATGATGAGCCAACGACCGTTATTAAGTTTTAGTACCCGCGCATAACAATATTCGCAGTACCCACATATCTGCCATCTGGACAGGTTCGCAGATCCAACACCACCACCGCCACCTAGTGGCGTCAGCGAGCATATTACAAATCCGAAAGCCAAATGCGAACATTGTTGATGTAAATAAAACTCACACATAATAAAACGCCCAACCAACCGTTATTGCGCAGAAGTAAAAATTAAGATGTCTTGGGGGGAAACGAGGTGCGCGGGTGGGCGTGCGTTGCGCCGATTGGCTCTCCAGTCGTACCCATGCGCAGCTATCCCCTCCGCGTTTTGTTCAGCGCTAGAGTTACGTGCCGCGAACTGTATGCTTGCATGTAAATATTATTATCTATATCACTCAAGTGATTTACGCCGCCGTCTCTCCCACTTCCTTCTAGTCCTCTCCATCCGAAGGTTGTCTGGAAGGGATCGCTCTTAGTGATAAGGCCGATTAGTTTTTTGTGGTGTGCAATAAAGTGTTTTCTATTGTATTGTATTGTATTGTATTGTATTGTATTGTATTGTATTGTATTGTACTGTACTGTACTGTATTGTATTGTATTGTATTGTATTGTATTGTATTGTATTGTACTGTAAAAGGGGGGAAACCTTGCACCTGGTGAAATTCTCGCACCATACCTGAGCCCTCTTTGTAGGGTCGAATGGCTAGGTCAGCAAAAAAGAATTCAAGAAACGGCCATGACTTTTGGTAGCGTCGAAATCGTCAGTGTTTTGAGGAGAGAAGGTGCTGAAAGATTCACTCAACATTCCTGATGACGGTCTGTCGGTTTGCACTTATGCGTTGCCAGCTCTGAAGGAAATTGTTTACCCACTCTTTGAAGACCGCGATATCATACATAGCTGTTAGGAAAAACCCGCTGAGGGAAGTTCGTTACAGATCCCCCCCGACGACGAAATCCCCCGCGCCAACGCGCCTCCTACTCCTCCCACACAGGCCACAAACACCAACAGTACACAGCTAACATACACTAGCCTAGCATTAGGCAGACACCGCACCCGTAGGATAAGAGTGCCAAGACCCGGTCTACACACGACACGCTATACCAGGTACAGGTACGTACCTGGGCGTTTTTCCCCGGCCCTCACGACGACGGCTAACTAGACTCGGGTCTAGTCGTCCGAGTCCTAGAGACGCCCTTCAGTTGAGCCGACCCCCTCAGGTTCGAGTGGTCTAGAGGCTCCAGACGGAGAGGAGACTCCCCCCGTGGAGAGACGCCATCCGCCTGGAATACCTCTAGAGGCACTCGCCAATTCTCGGCTTGAGGTCCCCTTAGGATCTCGCCGTCCCCAAACCCGGTGACGTTGTAAAGGTCACCTGCGACCAACAGCATACACACTCAAAAAAAAAATCAGCAGCAGAAACACAGCACCATCAAAGGTATTATTTCAGTGTGGTACTCGTAAGGAGGATGTTGCTTCTCCAGACGGGCATAACGGTTTTACCATAAAGTTAGTCTTAACCAAACGACTGAAATATTTGCAAGTTGTGAGTCTTGAGTGAGTTGTGTTGCGTAAAATATAAAAAAGGTGGTGGCGTAAAAGCGGTTTCATAGAAATAAATAAATAATAAATAAAGAAATATTTCCAACACTCACACCAATTAGCCTAGCCCCAAAGTAAGCACTATAAGGCTTGTGTTATGGGATACTAGGGTAACGGATAGAATACATATACTTTACATATATAAGTATATTTATATAGAAATACATATTTTTTATTTGTTTTTTAAGCATTTAACTGCTAGATGTTTAAATCTAAAGAAAAGTTTACTAGAAAAAAATTAATAGAAATACATATTAAACATCCGTGACTGGAGTACAAATGCTAGTGTTTATCACACAAACATCTGCCCCCACCGGGATTCGAACCAGGGACCTCTCGAGTCGGCGACGCCATGAAACCCGGCGTACAAACCACTCGGCCACGGAGGTCGTCTGTTCGTCATAAAAATGCCTTATGCCCAACGCGATAGATATAGAGAGTTGTTATTTTCGTTGAAAGCGACTTGCAACTCAAAAGAATATTCTCCTCACTTTTGCAGGAAAAAACATTGCGTCGGTAGTCCTGAATCTAATAAGATTGTGTCATATTCTGCCTAAATATAAAACTTTCATGAAGAAGTAACCGTTGAGATCTTTGGAAGCAATATTTCAAACATTTTGTGTGATGATAATTCATCTTACTAATATTAAAAATATAATATATATAAATCTGTCTGTTATGCTTTCATGCCTAAATCGCTGAACCGACGATGGATGAATTTTAGTAGGGATGCATCGATATGCCTTTTTGAAGATACGGTACCGACACTTAAAAACAATGTCGGCGATACAGATTCGATTATTTTACTCGAAAATTGATGTAAAATAAATAAAACACAGTTCAGGTTTCTTTTATTTAATGTAAAGGGAAGAAATAAAAGCCCAAGCTAAATAAAACCGTTAAAAACCATATCACTTTTATCACTGTTTTTTATTTGACCCAAACGACTAGTTTGAAATGATATGCACACTCAAAATTATTTACATATTTTATGTATTTCTTAATTTAATTTCCATGAAAAACTACTATGCGTGAAACAGTCAATCTAGCGAAATAGGATAGCTGGCGGGCGAAACAAGACAATGAATGAAAAGCGGGGTTTCCCCGAGTATAGATAGTTTATGCCTCGTTTGCAATGAAATAGAAGAGATAACAGGCACATTAACATTACTCTTTAAATGCGATAATCAAAAAGTATTGTTAATATCGACCATAAAATATCGTCGATTCCGATAATAATATATTAATAGGATAAGCCGAAGTATCGCCGATATATCGGTATCGGTGTCGGATGCATCACTAATAGTAAGTATATACTTAAGGGCAGTCGCAAAATAATGTGAGAAATAAGGACTGCAAGTTTGTATGGAAAATAAATTAATCTAAAGAAAATATAACTAGGATAAAATTCCACGAGGACCAGGCAGCAGACGGGACTCGAACCCGCACCCTTCGTAATCCGGGCGAATGCACTGACCAATTATGCTACCGCGGCCCTAAGGAACGCGTTGAAATTCCTCTCGCCATTCTTATGCTGCAAGGCATAAGAATTAAGATTTTTTTTAGTTATATTTTCTTTAGATTTAAACATCAAGCAGTTACATGCTTTAAAAAATAAAAAAATAAAAATTAATCTACTCACACAAAGTCACATTACAATCACCCACTAAAATTAAAAAAAATCTGGTGCTGATAGCTAAAACAATCGAAATTCATTTTACTTGAGCTGATGTTCCAGGTAAAATATTTAGGGTTTGATTTCAACCGATTAACAATTAATTGCGAAAGAGATTATTGATATTACAATCTTTCTGCTGTTTGCGATCTTTAACTAAAACTAAATTTATTTGCATCCAAAGTAATAAATAAAATGCGTATCTACACAAGGCATCTTCTAAAAACAACGACATGTGTTGTGTAAACTGCACACACTTATAGCTTTTGCCTACAAAAAAATCTTAGAATATACAAATTTAAATTTCAGTTTTTCTTGCTCTATGTATGTTGTCTTATTCGAAAGATAACAAAATTGGGCGAAGTAAAAACGTCTAATTGTCAATAAATATTATTCTAGGAGATGAGATGAGAGGAAACACGTCTCGTTCACCAAACGCTCCTCTTGGTGATCCTGCGTTGATTACTGATTGCTCCTACCGAAGGAGCATTGCTGAAGCGAAAAGAAATTTCATTCCACGTAGCTGACTCGACGACGACCTACCGCGACTAGGTCCTCAGTCGCACGCCGACGCGCATTCCGTACGGTACTACTCTACAAACGCACGGCCCAGTGGCTTGCGTACGCCGCCGCCGGCTCGCGAAAATAAAGTTCGAAACATCAATGAAAAAATGCGAAAATAATTTCATAACTTTTACCTCTTCCGTGTAACTTGATACTCAAGAAGGTTTCTAACAGCTGTTCCATTTGTGATTCGTGTTCGGAAACCCTGAGAGTCCACGTGACAAAAAGGTAAATAGCCGGCGTAATTCTTATCGGAATTAGGCTACACTATTACACAGAAATGATAATTGTTAGACATTTTTTATAAATAGGATATATTGTGCTTAGATTATCATTATGCTGATTAGTGAAGGAACACTTTGTACTCTTTTTTGGGAGATTTTTGCGTTATTTAAGTTTTCTTGTAGAAACGCTGAAAACAATATTTTTTATTTAACAATATGTAACATACACATTTGATTAATAAAAACAATTTTACACACACATGCCTTTGACATGCAAACACACACACAATGATATTGATTTAATTAATAAGTATATATCGTAGAATAGAAAAACTTCATACAACAATATTGTGCAAACCTTGTTTAAAATTAATTAATTATACTAATATTAATTAAATTTATATTTTACGTATTTTTAATATAAAGTGGTAAATACAATTAATGTAGAATTTCCTTTTTTATGTTATCTGCTCGGAAAACTTTAAAACTTTTACTATTGAATTAAGTTTGTATTTAATGTTATGTGTTTTTGTGCGTAAGCCTTATTTGGTATGCAAGTCACAAAATGTTGTCGCTAATTCATTATTTTATAATTTGCGTTAAAATATACTGTTCGAATGTCAAAGTCGTATTTAATTTGCATGACATTTGAAGGCGTTAGTGGTTAAGGTGAGGCGGTATCTTAGTATGACATCACGTTACACTTCAAAAAATTTAAATTAAACTGTCTAAAATTTATGCTTATCCAACGCATCAATTATAATGATGCGTTGGATACGCATAAATTTTAGACAGTTTAATTTAAATTTATTATTCAATAAAATTCTAATTTAAAAACAAATTAGTTCCTTCTGTATATATGTTATATTTTTATTTAATTTATAATAAGGTAACTGTATTCTTAATACAAAAATATTTAAACTAATTTGAATGGTTGATTTTTTAAGAACTCTTCAAATTATAAAATTCGCAATAGGCAATTATAATTGTACTGACCGCTATATTCTTCAAGTTTTCTAATAAGAATGTTACACAAATATGTGTATACAATATTAGGACAATAGGTAATTGATGCTTAAATCCCTTAACGTGCTTAAGTTGGACATTCAACAAGTGTTACCTCAGTGATTGGGATCGGTTCTGCTAACATTATGCTTCATGTTTTGGGGAGTAAATTATTGGAAAAAATACATTACAAATTAGGAAAATACGGATTTGTAATTTTATAGCTACGTCCACATTAGGTAGGTAGTATAGATTTTAAGAGAAAAGATGATAATGAAAATTTTGCTTTTGCCGAAATTTAACATAATCAAATAATACTGCTAGGAACCCATAGGCCCTTTAATAAAGTCTGATAAGTTTAAAAAGTCGTAAAATTTTCTATATTTTAGGCTTGATATTATTAGAAATGGACATACAGGTATGAAATAAGGATACAATATTGATTTATCTGGTTCGAAAATGCGAATATTAATATTTATTTATTTATATTTTTTTTTCTTAACGTACTTTTAGGACTGAACGTTAAAAAATATTATAGGTGTTAAAGTTATATTCAATTTCCCAATCCGTTATTATTTGCTACTCAACATAGGTCATAATGTATAATGCTGTTTGTTTAGCTTGGTAGTACTTATATGTATAATTTCATGCCACTGCATGCATACGATTATAAATAACTTATGAGTTATTATGTGAGCAAATTAATTCATATATGAGGAGCTGGCGATCAAAACGGTATAATTACATAAAATTAAATTTTACAGGAGCTGAATAAAAGTGAATGACATACCTACAGTGAGCTTTTGGAATGGTATTTAATTTATTAATTTAGTAATTTTAACACTGTTTTTGACCAGATGTGTAATTATACCGTTTTGTTCGCCAGCTCCACATATGATCATGTATGTATGATAATGTATTTATAAAACCAAACAAAATTCAAATGCAACTCACCAATACACGCTAACTTATCATAATCGTCATCATCAGCCTATTAATGCCCCCACTGCTGGGGCACAGGCCTTCCCTATGGATGGAATAGGGAGATTGGGCCATGACCCACCGCGCGGGCCCAGTGCGGATTGGTGGGTGCTAACGACTGCAGATGCAGCTGGGACCAACGGCTTAACGTGTCTTCCGAAGCACAGAGGAGCTCGAGATAGTAAATTTTTGGTCACCCATCCAATGACCGACCACTGCGAAAGTTGCTTAACTTCAACGATCGCAGCCGAACGCGCTAACTCCTAGCGAGCTCCTCACTAACTTATACATGACTCTATATATCGAAACTTATTAATTTCTACAGCCGACATTATTTTCTATCGATTAACATTGTTATTACTTGCTGAAAAATGTCAAATTGCGACCACCCAAGACTTCGTGACTGCATTTACCATTTAACAACTTGTAGAAAATTCGCTAAATCTCGATTACAACTAAACTAGCTACCCATGGAAAAATGTCAAAACGTCAATGTCAATTTCACATTAATGTATAGGCTAAATCTTGTTTAAATAAAATTGAGATTAGCAAATTTGCTGCAGGTGGGCCTGAATCAGCTTAGCAACACTAATCGCGTTACTAGGGATGAAACGATACCATCTGGGTATCGATACTTTTTTCGATACAGTATCGGTCAGAAAGCATCGACGCCTACTCGGTATCGAATGAAAAGTATCGATACTTACTTGTATCGATAAATTTTGACGAAAAATTACAAATTCAGTCACATTTTTAATTTAACTACAACAATATAACGGCTCACACCACGCGATGATCAAATGACTAACTGAATAAATTGGAATAAATATAAATCATATGCAAGGCTGCCATCTGAGCAGTAGAATAGTAGAAAACAAAAACTGCAACTAGATCCCTTACCTGAGTAAATAATCTGCCTATGAGTTTTTGTGAGAGTGAAAGACCGAGTACCGATACAAGTATTTCTTCACGATACTACTTGATACTCAGTTCTAAAATATCGATGCCAAAAGTACTTGGTATCGATAGAAAAGTATCGAGTAGTTACTTGTATTTACTCGTATTGTTTTATCCCTACGCGTTACTCAAATAGCAGAATCGTATAGTTACACTCATGTTACATCGGAGCGAGCTTCGCATTCCTTCTGAGAAAAATCTTTTTATTTTTCGCGGGCGTAAATCACGGGGCGCGCTTTTTATTTGCATTCGGCGCGTTCCCGGAATGACGACGTGTCGCGTCAGCCCCGATTGTCCTCGCCGATGTCAATAAGTTATTTAAAATTATAATTTTTATTTTTTAAGCATGTAACTGCTTGCTGTTTAAATCTAAAGAAAATATAACTAGAAAAAAATCCACGCGGATCAGGCAGCACACGGGACTCGAACCCGCACCCTTCGCAATCCGGGCGAATGCACTGACCAATTATCCTACCGCGGCCCTCACGGACCGCGTCGAAATTCCTCTAGCCATTCTTAAGCTGCAAGGCAGCGGCGCCATCTCTTCGCATTATAGGTAACCCACAGGTCATTTCAAACTTTCAAAAATATCAATTTATGCTCTTTTTCAGTCAATAATCATTGTTTTTTATCAGTCTATTTATATTATAGGTACATCTGCCAAATACTAGTTTTTGTTCGCACTAAAGTGCTGTATAATTATGTAGTAAACTCCATAATTACTGTCAAATCTTGGATAATCATGATCATCATTATATAATAATTATGCTGTACTAGGAGGGAAAAAGCTACACACATTATTCTTAAAGCATCGTTAATTGACCGAACTGTCTATAATTTACTGCTACTGTACTGCTGCTTTTAAAAATCAGATATATCATCTATCAGATCATAACCTATATCAGATATTATACTCGACTTCGTCCGGGTTAACTTTAGTTTTTTGACAATCCCACAGGAACCTGAATTTTTTCCGGGATTAAAAGCATCCTATGTCTCAACCCAGGTCATAAACTATATGTACCAAACATACACACACTCACCAACTTTCGCCTGTTTAATATTAGTATGATTCCTTGCAGGCTTATCATCTAAGGTGCAACAATAAAAAACAGAGAAAGTCTACGAGTACTATCTAGCATTTGTAATTCTTAACCTACGGCGCGTTTACATTTGGTCGGTAGCCCGAAAACGAGCGCCAATCAGTGTTGCCAGGTCTCCAGATTTTACAGGAGATCTCCTGTTTTTCTTAAATTACTCCTGTTCTACTGTTTTTCTACATGAATCTCCTGTTTTTTTATAATACGATTTTCTTTTTTAAATTGCATTTTCCGTCATTAATAATGTAGATAACCTTAATAATTATAAAATAAATGTAATTGTCTAAAACAAATTGCTTTGAGGAAATTGCAAAGGCTTTGCTTTGCGGCAGAAGCCACAGAAACACATTCGTTATTGGTCTTTATCTTGATTTGATTTACCAATTCTAGGGGGGTGGCGGGATATGAAAATCGGAAAAAGTACGCCTCTGCATCTACTGTTTTTCTTGTAGCTCTTTCCATACATCTTCTGTTTTTTTCTATAACGACTCCCGAATTTTGAAAATCGGACCTGGCAACACTGGAATGGAATCGGGTAAACGACTAAGGCCTGTATTATAGAATGACAACTAAGTGCAAGGGCGGATCCAGAGGGGGGGTCATGGGGGTCATGACCCCCCCCCCCCCCCCCGGCTGGGTCCATCTGTACTCACTTCACAATCTGTACCCACTGTGACTTGACCACGACTATATGATTCCCTCTGGCGCCAAAGCTGAATCCGCCCTTGACTAAGTGTCGATCTTTACTTGAGTACAGTTAGAAAGGGATGACGCTATGTGCTATACAGAGCGACATCCCTTTCTAACTGTACTCAAGTAAAGATCAACACTTAGTCGTCATTCTGTAATACGGGCCTAAGTGTAAATGAACGGAGCCGAGTACGCCCGTTTTCGGGTAGATTTCTTTTTGTTTACCCGACACCGTCTTCCAGCCCGTATTACAGTGTAAATATTGCTTCGGGTGCCCGAATTCGAGTATTGTCGTCCATGCATCCGATATAACAGCCATTGTCATTACATTTCGAAAACGTACTATACATCGTTGGATTATACAGACTGCCCGCCGTTCGAATTTTGTTCATATAAGCGAAACCATTTCAGATAAATCATTAAGTAAAAACCCAGATAATCCACGCCTTCGTCTTTTAAATACAATGAGGCGGAGTCTGCGGTGTAGATTTGGGGTAGAATATTTGGTTAAAACCATTCTCCTCACCGAAATTGCGTTGCTATTACATTTCATTGCCACATTACTGGGAATCGGTTTCCAATATTCATGATATGAAGCGTTTTCCGATATATTGGACAATGGTACATTTCAAGCACCAATCGTACTGTGGATAATACCAATTTTGTTCGAACAGTGTTAATGGAATAATATAATATATCTATTGGCAAATGCATGCTATTTGTGCCATTTACATAGCGTACCTTCCGTGTGAAAGTGAACTAAATCAATAATAAATAAATAAATATTTCTAACACAGCCCCGAAGTAAGCACTGTAAGGCCTGTGTTATGGGATACTAGCGTAACAAATACAATACATTTACTGATATACATAGATATGTATAGAAATATGTATATATAACATTCATGAGTTAAGTAAAAATGCTCGAATACGTCATACAGACATTTGTCCGAAGGATTCGAACCCGGTTCCTCTGAGTAGGTGACTGTTCGGCCACGGAGGTCAACGGGTACTTATGCTTTCTAAGATAAATTTATAGGAAAATCAAAATTTTCAGTTTAAATCTTAGTACTTTTTATTTTCTTTTGACTAATGGTTACGTATTCTTGGCCGATATTCGACCATTTTAAATTAAATAGTTTTTGAGGTTTTTCTGTTAAAGATTAGGCACTTACACACACTTGTACAATCACCGTGAGTCAAAGTGTAATAGTTTTTTAATTCTTTAAATAAATTATAGCCTCCTGCGCTCTTTCACTACATCAACTTTAATTATGTAAAATTCTCACATCCGTTCGTGTGCAAAATGTACTTCAAGAGGGATACAACATTTTCCCCTTATCTCTTCGATGGTTTCCGCTGAATTGTGCACCTGTCTAAGGTTGTTAATTCCACCATACACAATATTGTAAAGAAATATTATTCATTGTGTCCATAATTGTAATGAATTTGACATACAAAGAATCTGAAAACATAATGGATATTATCATATAAAATTAATCTTTAAAACGTGAAACACACACACACCACACACGCACGCACACATACTTACACACACAGACATACGTGCACACACATACATACGTGCACACACATACACACTCACACGCACACACACGCACACACACGCACACAAAATGTACGTATTTATATAAATGTATTCTGTAAATCAACTCCGCTGTCCTATTTAGTCACATTTATTTAATGTATATCAAAATCCTTCCCCCACAGGACAGGCTAAGCCTAGTGTGGAGGCTAGAAATCTGTACAATTGTTGTGAAATTTGGAAATATATTATTATTATTATTATTATATATAGATGTAACATTTCACTAAGTAAGAAATTGTTAAAGCTCCAAAGGCATTTCTAAAGAAGGTGAATATACTTAGTTAAGACCTTCAGTGGTGAGAAGGACGGCAAATACCTTTTTTTTGTAAACATCGTAGGTAGATTTTGTCTTTTTTGAGTTATTCATTCAAATTCCTTCCCTATGGATGGAATAGGGAGATTGATGACCCACCACGCGGGCCCAGTGCGGATTGGTGGGTGCTAACGACTGCAGATGCAGCTGCGACCAACGGCTTAACGTGCCTTCCGAAGCACGGAGGAGCTCGAGATAGGAATTTTTGGTCACCCATCCAATGACCGACCACTGCGAAAGTTATTTAAGTTCAACGATCGTAGCCGAACGCGCTAATCACTTGCGCCATCGAGCTCCTCTATCCATCCATCGAGCGCCATCTAGCTCTAAGATTGTAAGATAAGATTGTACAAATGCAGTAAGTACGTGTAAGATTACGATTTAACTACCTTTTTTTTTGTTGACGGTGGAAAATGCATTTACGCACCATACCGCGCGCTTGCCAGGCGCGCGACGTGTGTGGGACTCCCCGGCGCGGAACAACGCCGGTCCTACCCACTAAAAACCACCGGTACCCTCCTCGGCCCTTATGAGGGCGCTCTGGGATCGGCACACCTACGTGCGCCACTACACCAGAGCATCCTCGGGCTGGCGGCCCAACGAGTGGACCGGGCGACGCGCCTATGGACGATTTAACTACCCTAGACTGGTGGAGGCCCAACACGCACTTTTCGGGTCCGGAGATTACAATTACGTGAAATTACGTGAGGTGTTTTTTGCATTTTCTGTCCCTCCCTCCCCCCTGGTGAGATGTCGTGAGATTTTATTCAACCCCCTCCCCCATCCCCCAATCTCACGTGAGATTTTTCAAAATGTGGGTTTCTTACGTAAACACGTTGGATTATTATTGTAAAATGAAAAAAAAAATGTTTCGTGCTTTTAATTACGACTAGTTAAGACTAGTAATCAATATTGCTGAGAGTCATAAGTGTAATAAAAATTTATCAATAGAATACTTAATAGATACTACTGTGAAAAAAAATTGCGTGATATTTGCCGAGACCCCCCCTCTCTCCAACGTAAGATTAGATGAGATTTGACTCGACCCCCTCCTCCCCTTAAACATCTCACGTAATTTATGGACGCCCCCTTACTAAATAATTATACAGCACTTTAGTGCGAACAAAAACTAGTATTTGGCAGATGTACTTATTATATAAATAGACTGATAAAAAACAATGATTATTGGCTGAAAAAGAGCATAAATTGATATTTTTTATAGTTTTAAATGACTTATTGTCATCGGCGAGGACAATCAGAGTTGACGCGACACTTCGTCATTCCGGGAACGCGACGCCCCCGGCCGGGACGCACCAGTGCAGTCTTTCATTGTGGGTGCGTCCCGGTCGAGGGCGTCGCGGAATGGGTGCGTAACAGCCGGATCCTTTTATTCATTGAAATAATCTGCAATCTTGATTATGTTTCTTACACACGGGAACATGTTCTGCCATTACCACAACAAGCGGTTGACCTAATATATGATAGCTAGTGCACAAATGAAGTTTGCTAATAAAATCTCCGTACGTTATTACCCATACAGTTTCTACAAATGCATAAATATTTTTATGTATTAATAAAATTTTATAAGGAGTGAACGAACTAAGGATATTTTGGAATGAAGGAATATTTTAAATTATTTCATTTTAGTGGCGATATCATGAATACTTAACTTATTATCTCATCAATTAGCTTATAATGTAAAAGAAAAATGCTAACACAACATTTATCTTATTGTAAGTACTTCTTAAGTTTTGTCACTTTTCAAGTCAAGGTCGTAAGCGGTTTTGTCGGAGGACGATATTATTGTTAAGTATTCATAAATTTACTTATTTCTGATGAACTTAATTTTTTTACTTGGGGGGTAAGCTGGCGAATGCGTTACGCGTTACGAAAAGTGTGTTCGGGCGAGGCGAACGGGAGTTGAGTGGGGGATATAAGCAAGAGAAAACAGTGTGCGCGCACATTTTCTTACTCTCTTTCTCTTATAGCTAGTAAATGAATGTATGGTGTATATGTATATATTGTACACACACATATATACTACAGATGGAGCTAAAGAAGTTTCATTTCAGTCGTGTGGTCATAAGCACACTCGTTTTTTTTACTTCGACCTAGTAGACCTACCTATTAGAAAACTTTAAAAAAATTTCGCTGATGTTATGTGTAAATTTAATTTATCGGTCAATCCAGCCAGGCCTACTAAATTCCTGGCCGTGGCGTCAGGCTAGCCGTAATTTAGACCTAGCCTACCACTTTTGCCTGATGACATTGATAGCTTTTTACTGGTAACCAACCCATGTGATACTACAGATCACATACATTGCAAGTAGGTGCTGTAAGCTAATGGATGGCAATTTTTTATGTTTTATGCTGATAAATCAGTTCACGTAGGCATGCGAGTTCTTTTAAGGTTGTTTTGAAGTTATACTTCTTTAGGCGCGTTATGAAAAAATGATGAGAGTGAAATTTTAAGATGCGCGCGCATCACTGTAACACGAAAAATTAGCTAAAGCGACCAACTTCAATGCTGTTACTTTTGTGTTTACCGCACATTAAGAAAGTCTACCAACAAAATAGAAATAGAATCTCTATTTAGTGGGTGCTAACGACTGCATTGTGAAGGCCTATCAAAAGTATTTATTAATCTGGAACAACGGAACCAAAGCGCGATTCAGAAGACTACAGCGCCATCTCTTGACCATTGGTGAAGTAGAACCAAAAACCACATCTTTATTTTTTGTAATAAAGTAACAGTTATAGGTATTCATATTTATAATATTTATCCACATGTTTCTAGTTTGTATATTCGGTATACGTGTTTGAGTTTCATACAAGTGCAAATCACATATGTTCTAATAAATTATATTCAGTAGCGATTTTAATTGAATATTTTGTTTATTTATTTATTTTTTCAAATTAAAACTGAACTTTATTGACTGTGTCCTTTTCCAGACTTTTTATTATTGTAATTAATTATTTGCATGCAATTAAAAACTAATTTTAAACGATGCCAAAGAAGGATAACTTCTCACGCGCCTACATAAGTACACGCACCCATTTTTTTCTCCGAGACGTAGAAAGATGATCAGAGATCTTATTATATCCACTTTCTAAAATCCAGAAACTAGACATACCTCGTTTTAAACTTTCATGGTCACTAACATTATAGTAATATAAGTTATTTACGGCATTTACCATGTACCTTGTTTTTAGAGAGTTTCCGATATTGCAGCACTGTTGCAAGCGCCATGATCATGGAGTAACTGAACTGTAACAGTTATCCGTGATCATGGATCATCCCGTAAATAACTTATATTACTATAAACATACCTCTTTTGCTTCATCGACTTTTCTCAATCGCGGCATATACACACATCAAAAGTGTCTAGGGATCAAGCATTTTTATGCGGATTTCTTGAGATTGAGATGTGGCTTTGTAATAAATTTATGATTTTATAAATTTATATGGATCCTTTTTGGTGCATTTCATAATTTGAATCAGGAACTGTGAATCAAATTCGAGTAAAAGATGAAAATCAGCTGTCAATATTTTCCCTATAAAAACATACAACGCATTGAAGACATTATTAGTGCTACTGTTTCCCTACTACTGATTAAAACCAACGTTATTATGGAGCGGCGACGTCATTTAAGCAGGGAAGAAATGCTCAGAGCCGTGGGAATGATAGAAGCTGGTTCCTGGCAACGTACTGTGGCTTTAGCTCTGAATACAAGCCAGAGTGTTATCAGTCGACTTTGGACACGATACCGAAGCACTGGTACCGTGGCTGAGCGCCATGAAGGACGGTATCGCTGCACCACACGGAGACAAGACCGATACATTCAAATCTTAACTCGAAGAGCTCCAACAATAACCGCCATAATGTTAGCCGTGAGGCTTCATCACTCTTCAGGGAACTTAATTAGCGACCAAACAGTCAGAAACCGCTTGCATGAAGTGAACCTTCATTCCCGAAGACCGCTACGGGTACCACCTATAGCAATGCACAATCGTAGGATTCGATATCAATGGGCTCTTGAACACAGAAATTGGGCAGAAGAACAATGGCGTTTCGTGTGCTTTTCTGATGAGTCTCGTTTTGGTATGAGACCGGATACAAGACGTATACGACACTGGAGAACCCCTGGACGCCAACAGCGATTAAAATCCTGCCAGGAAGTCCATCCTTATAGTGGTGGAACCATCATGGTATGGGCGGGTATTTGGATCGGCGGAAGAACTGAGTTGATTTGGATCAGAGGCAACCTCAACGCTCAAATTTATGCTGAGACGATTGTATCAGACGTCATCGTTCCTCTACAAGTGCAAATCGGTCCCTTATTTCAGTTAATGCATGATAATGCACGACCGCACACCGCAAGAGTTGTAAGACAGACTCTCGCCGCAGCTAACATCAATGTCCTGCCCTGGCCTGCTCAGTCGCCAGACTTGAACCCGATTGAGCATGCATGGGATATGCTACAGAGAAGAGCTCTGCCGAATATGGAGGGTATCCAGTCGCAAGAAGACCTTTTTTTGTTGTTGCAACGAACATGGGCGGCCATTCCACAGCGTGATTTGGATGAACTCATTTTGAGTATGCCAAACCGATGTTCTTGTGTTGTTAGTGTTCGCGGTAGAAATACGGATTATTAATTGTTTAAGTTACCCAATAAAATTTTAGAGAAAACTGTTATTTCAGTCTTTTTTTCGAACTTTTGTGTTAGTGGTTCAAATGTCAAAAATCCCTTTATTAGGAAAATGGCAAATTTCTTTATTAATGCAAAGGTGACTTGGTTTATCGTTACTGTGACAAACGAAAACACTTTATTTGATGAATCCTTAAAGAAAATTTTAATTAATATCAATCAGGAGAAAAGTTATTGCAAAAATATATGTTGATCCCTAGACACTTTTGATGTGTGTATAACCATGTGATCATCGGCACTTTTTGAAAATCTCAAATTAGGTCAGTAATTGTTCGATTCTACGTTTTCAAGCTTTAGTTTTTAAATGAATCTTGCAATAGTAGTAGTGATAACACATTTCGCGAGCGTAAAATTCGGCGAATTCGCTATTAAACGCTGGCAGATGCACAAGAATTTATTGCACAATTGCACGAGACGCGAAGTAATGGGTGCACCAAATTATTTAAATCGTAATTGATAAGCTTCTGTCCGGGCTCACTAGTGCATGAGTGTGCAATGTGCATCTTGACTTTTCTCTTTGTTTATGATAGGTGCTTGAAATTGGATTTGTTCTGTCGTCGTAACTATTTATCGGGCTGCGTGCACGCTAGACGATAGCTTGACTTGCGATAATATGACACGTTAACAAATATTCTGTCGTTCTCAAACTAAAGTGCGGCTAAGTGACATCTGATCGATTTTTCAATCTTAAAGCATCTTATATAGTTTTTAATTCTCTTATGATCTGTCTTAAAAAAGTATTCGTGTCTTTTATAGTTTAAGTCTAATAATCCGCCATGTGATGAATGGTTACAAAATAACAAGAATTTAAAGTTTACGCGCCGTTTTTTGGCCATATCTCAAAAGTTGAGGACGGCAGTATTGTGGGAAATAGCAAATTTGTCTGTGCAGCTGAAGAAGTGCACTTAATTCAAAGTTGGAACGCTATAATTTTAGCGTATCTTAGTACCAAAACTTCGTCACGCAGGTATGGAATAATCTTAATGTCGTAGGAGTTGCAGGGTCTGCATCTGATAAAGAAGGATGTTCTCAAGTCGCCACGGTGCTAAGAGAGGTCAGTCAGTAGTTGAAGGCATGATGGAAGAAAGTTCAACATAATGAGATCTCATTTCCATTCCAACGCATACAACAACAATTCCAACATATAATAGAAATTAAATAAATAATTAATCAAATGTATTGAAAACTTTTTGAAACAATTTATTTAGTACAACTGTTTAACGAGCTACCAGATGAAATAAAAAAATGCGATTGTAAAAATACATTTAAAAGTAAATTAGAAGAGTATTATCACACTTAACTTTAAACATTTTATAAGAGAGAAATTCTAAGAATATTGTTATCACAAAGCTGTACAATAAGTCACAATAATATAATTGTTTGTATGCTGAACCGATACTGCAGAAGCGGTCATACAGTAATATCAGAATGTAAAATTGTAAATCTCATTATAAGTAAACTGTATGTTTTTATGAGAAATAAAGTCTTTGCACACATATGAATGTGCCCGATTTTAGTTATCTGCGCGGAAAATTAGCACATAGATGATCCAATCTAGGTTTTATTTTCGCTTGCGCTTCTATGTTTTGACGAATATCACTTGAACTAACAACATTTTCAAGATTTAGTTCAGCATTTCAGTAATTAAATACTTACTTTGTACAAAGACCACGAGCTAATGGGCACAATATTATTTTGGAATAATATCATTGTGTGGATTTCCCTACTCATTATTAAGCCAACCAACGTCTCTGAATTGTTGCAGGGTTTCATGTTACATCGTCGTATTTTTTAAAAAGTCTAATAACTATGTCACTTTATCAGGTATTGACATGGGCTGTATGAAGTCTGTTGTGCTTATTGTTTAGTCTGGACTAGACGAAAACTGCTTGCTGTTCGTTCATTTGAAAACAAATTAGATGGACCCAAAAACTTATGCCTATTCAAGTCCATCAATATACGTACGTATATTTATTACGTTGTTTCAAACTATTTTTAACCGACTTCAAAAAAGGAGGAGGTTCTCAATTCGTCTGTATGTATAATATTTTTATCGTTAAGGAAGCGATGGCACCAATATTAATGAAATCTGGAAAAAATTACTAAAAAATGTCCAATAGTTTCAAGTTCAGACTTCATTTCATTTTTTGAACCGAATGGAATTATTTCTAGTAACATTTACTTTAGATGTAAACATCTAGCAGTTAAATACTTTAAAAGAAATATAATAAATCTTAAAACTTAGTGGTTTGTTCTTCATTTTATATATTCGATTTTTATTAAATCAAAACCTACATTTCGCATGAACGTTGAAACTATCAGGTAAATGTAGGTACAAAAATATCATCTTTTGAAGGTTCGTCCGTGATCAAGCGGAAGATCCAATCCATTGCTGGATCAAAGCTAGTTCCTTTATTGTCTCTTATAGAAGAGTGAGTGACACAAGTGATTAAGCAATTTTCTTTGGAATGACAGCGCCCCTACTTCCTGCTCCTATTCTACATAGGTTTAAATGACAATAGCTACCTAAATTTAAGACCACAAGTATCTATTTGCCCCCGAGTTAAGATGGATGTATATATTAAATCCTTTATTCGGTATTCCTAGTATTTGAACAATCTGATTAAAGTAGGTAATGCAAATTATCTAGGAGTATTGTCATCCCATGTATGAGTATGAACCATCCGATGATAACTATCTAAATTGAATCAACTTCTTTCGTTCTTTCGGTACTTACTTCTTAATTGAATTTTGTCACACCCAAATTTGCAGAAATGGTTTTTGATGAGAGTTCGTTATCTTTAAGCGAACACATATCGCTAGTGATGTCATATAATAATTGATTTACGACCTCAGTATTCACTAACTCTGATTTATCACTACGCCACTTAAAGCTCGTGCCACAAGGAAATGATTTGACAGTTTTTAGAGACATGCCTCTTAATTCGAAGCTTGTGTTTTACTCGAATCACGATTGACTACTGAGATGATGATTTTGGTGGTTTCTGTTTTGTGTAATTTTTAGTGCTTTTACGTACCCAAACATGTCATCGAGGTTAAAGTCTTGTACTTAAGGCAAGCACATGAAAGGAGGTAGCATGAACACCTCGATATGATATAATTATATTGATATAATTTGACTTGAGTCAAATACTATGGCGTTTGACAAAAGTGATAAAAATGATAATGATGTCGCGGTGCTCAGCCTACAGAGGCTGATCTCAGGCTCACTTCAGAATCGCCAAAGTATGTACAAAATGGTGTCATTTGGCTGTCATCCTCTATAAGGTGGATAGTATTTCCGAAGTAGTGAAAGTGGAAATGCTAATTTTTGAAATACAGGGTAATTAAAAAAAATGTCCATGTGTTTGTATTTGTATTTGTGGAACCGATAACTGCCTACACATCTATTAGTTCACCTATTATTAAGCAATAGTCCCCAATGCAATATGAAGGCGAAAGGGTTGGCACAAATATATTATAAATAAATGTTTCCAACACTCACACCAATTAGCCTAGCCCCAAAGTAAGCACTGTAAGACTTGTGTTATGGGATGCTAGGGTAACGGATAGAATACATATACTGTACATATATAAGTATATTTATATGGAAATACATATTAAACATCCATGACCGGAGTACAAATGCTCGTATTCATCACACAAACATCTGCTCCCACCGGGATTCGAACCCGGGATCTCGAGTCGGCGACACCATGAAACCCGGCGTACAAACCACTTGGCCACAGAGGTCGTCAACAACAACAATATTACAACCTCTATTCCGTTATTCCTTAGCAATTAGTTTCATATAAATATTATAATTATGTCTTTAGATTTACTTTCTTGTTAACATTCATTATAACTATAATAATATCGACAGTGGAAAGACAAAACCGCTTATATGCCACATTAGTCGAAAATGAGTTATATATATTATTTTAATAAATAAGAAACTGCGTCGATCTGTTTATGTTTCGTGTAAATTTGAGTACTTTTTTGGCGCTTAAGCAACAACATTTTTATTGTTCACAACGCTGAAGTGACATAAATTTTGGTGTATTTTGATTGGTGTTTACTTGACGAAAATGTATGGAGGGCCGAGTGATTCGCTTAAGCGACATGTAATTCGCAAAGTTAAGGCACTATGTAACTTTTTAATATGGGGTGAGGATGTTTAGAAAATATTATTTAATGAATATGTTTTTATTTTTATGGCGCTACTTCTCATTTTTAAAGTATTATGATTTTTTTTTTGTGAAAAAAAACTTTGATCCTCATTACTGTAAAGTTACTAAATTTTGCTTTTCCACTGTTTTATGTTCATTTAATTGCAAAGTTTTTGCTTAACCCCAAGATTCGTTGTTATGTAATTCCTTATGAAATTTAGCCCGCTAAGTATTTAATGAATGATGATATTGAATAAATAAATAAATAGTACCTGTAAAAACGGGAAATAATTATATCTTGGCCATATCAAACAATAATATCTTGTGCGTTATCAAGTTCTTGTGTTAGACTGTTTAGACGGTAAGAGCTCTACTAATACTGATATACAAACCCACATCAGTATGTATACAAAGATACTCATTCAATTCGTTGTAAATAATCAGCTAGATGTTCGGTTCCCACGAATTGTGATGTAAAAGAAAACTAAGACCATCCCCAGAGTTTGTAATTTAGAGATCAAATTTAATTGAATGTGTTTTCTTCCATTAGAATAATTTTTGGAGTTTACTCCTTAAGAATCGATTTGCATATATAAGGGGCCCGGTATGAGAAAAATGTGAGGAGTATAATCTATCGATGAATGACATTAATGACCTCGTTACGTTTTTGTGCGCAACCTCATCTGCGCACCTTTCACTTTTAGCCATGGCAACGGAAAAAAAACATTAAGTTGTCACAAATGTCAATAAAATAAATAAAATAAAAATAGATAAAATCGGAGCAAAATTAATGAAAACAATTAAATAACAGAATATAGAGAAATGCCGGTAGGTGTCCAGTACTCTGGAATAGTGATTTTCAGTACAGATGGATTTATAATACATATTTACAAAATGATGACTAGTGTGTGTGATATTTTTGAAATTGTGTGTTTCCAGAAATACATAATAAAATATATGATGAATATCGCTGATGTTAGATGGTAAAATGTGTGACATGGAACCTTTGATAGTCGAAACCATGGGACGATTCCTGAGGTACTACTTGTAACCGACTATTTCGGACTTGATTTTGTTTTGTGTCTGTTCAAAGACAATCGTTTTGAGAGTGTAAACTCCGGTCGTGCATCGGAGCTCACACAATTTTTTCTTTTATTTCATATTATTATGATTAAACTACATAATATTTTAGCCCTTTGAGGCAATTAAAGTCGTAAGTTTTAAATGACATTACATTGCGCTTTCTAAACCAATTTAGTTAATATTCTGATACAAAGCATAATTCATGTAAAATTTATCAAAATAATAAATACCTAACCGTTACAAAATCACCAACCCTACACTTATTTGCAATGAATGGCGGAGGCGTCAATGATTTACGGGTCGGTCCGAGCTCCGAGGCACATCTGTCGCTGCGGGGCGTCGTCGTCGTCAGGTCAGTTGTCTACTATACACTGACACCGTACCACAATACCCCGCACTGTATCACAACACAATATACACCGTGAAATCGCACGTTTGTATTCTATTTGTGTTATTAGCGACATACATATAGCCGTATATTTAGCGTTTTACTCAAACGCCTACGCAACGAAACGGTTACTTTCTATGAAATGATAATGTGCAATATGGAAATATATATTTACTTTTTGAAATCACAAATAAACTATTATGAAAAAATAATGCATTTTTTTATTAGTGATCTAATATTATGGGCAAAGAATATTATCAACATACATCCAAAAGTAGTAGATGGTGTCTACACAAATAGATATAAGTTTGAAACAACACACATTAAATTCATTAGAATATACCTATAACAAAGAACTGAAGTCAACTCTTTTGAATATTCAGTGCCTTTTCTTTATTTTGAAGAAGAGCTGGCGAAAAGATATTACAGAAATTAGCACAAACATTTATAAATATCTCTCATATCTCAATTGTCAATACACTTTACCCAAAATTCCGTGTCTCATAGTACAAATACGAAACAATTTATGTACAAATTACATATTATTGTAAAATATATCAATACATTATAATAATTTGTTGTACCTAAGTAGATAGATAAGATTGAGGTAGGTAGTTAATCAAATAGATGAATGGTTACAGTACTACAATATACAATAGTAGAACATATAACTATCCCAAGCACTTTGATCTTACAAGTTTTCGTGGAATTGAACCATTGTATACAAAAGTATTAGTTTAACGGAACAATCCGCTTTGTAACATTTTAATGATTTTGTTTGATTATTTGGTATGTTGTGGTTAGCATTAACATTGAACTAGAAACATTGGGATTTCTTCAGCCTTGATTTTTTATAGCTAGGTAGGCAAATGACTACACCACATTATGTTAAGTGTTGGTAAAGTCCAAACGCGAAGATAGCTGTACCAAACCGAGAAAAATCTTTAGTTAATATTTTTTACCACGTACGACAAAACTGTGGAATACATTGTCACCAGCAGTGTTTCTGGACCAATGCGACATGAAAACCTTCAAAAACAGAGCGTACTCCTTCCTTAAACGCCGGCATCGCATTTGTGATACTCCTAGAGTTGCAGGTGTCTATAGGCGACGGTGATCACTTACCATAAGGTGTACCGTCAGCTCCTGGAATATAAAAAAGGATATTTTCTTTTTTCATATCGAGGTAGGTAAATGACTCTACCCCACTTTTTTCTTTTTTATAACGCAAGCAAAACCTCTGTTGACAGACGAATGGCGCCTCTAAGAGGCACACCGCCGAACGGAACTCCTCCCTGCACCTGCAAACGTCACGGGCACGATGGGGCTAACTCCCAAAGTAACCCGCGCCATTTACGAGCAATCTTAACGGCGTACTATCCGCTAAAAACCCTGCGAAACCCTCTAAGCTGCTTAGTGCGAAGCCGCGAGATCCCCGTTAAGGGATTCTTCCGCGTTTCCGCACCCAGCAGCCTCCCGGCCTAGCCGGTGCTCCACGGCAGGGGGCATACCCCGGGAGGGTATCGCGGGGACCCCGCAGACGTGCACAGGATGACCCGCGCGTGGGGGCTGAGTACGCGTCCTAGTGCCCACCGTACCGCCCCCCGTCCACTGCGGAGGGCTACTTGGGCGTGTCCGTGTAGCTCTCTCCGCCGCCCCCCTCTTTGCAGGACAGAATTACAAGAGGGGGGCTGCCGTCACGGGATCCCTCAGGGGCCGGCACGGCACAATGCGCCTTACCTGCTAGCTAGTGATCCCCGCGGGCAGGGTCATAGGACGGGCGGAGCCAGGGCGCGCACTCATCCTCTCCTGCCCGCTCTTCTTCGGCGGGAGGGAGCGGCCAGGGGATCATCCTTCCGATGACTGGGTAGAGTCCTGAAGCTAAGAGGTGATAAAGTCAAAACGCGAAAATAGCTGGTATAGCAATTAATAACTGCTACACCAACCATCCTTACCTTGCCGGCCTGCAAAAATACTTTTTCACGCCTCTCTAAAAGGACCCCAGATTGTCGGAAGGAGGGAACACTTGCGTGGGCAAAAAATTCCACTTAGGAATAGTACGACAAAGTCTTAAAACTTCTTCTCTAAAGTGATTTTCATGCAGAAAAAGCTGATTCTGCAGTGCTTCAAGCAGTACTGTTCTGTAAGAACAAACTGAATGTGCACCTCGGAATCCGTGGTGTTATTTAAAATTAGAACAAGAATAAAAACAAAAAGAATAAATTTCAAATCACACTGGCGAATTCCGCTGTGAAAAGTGATTATATTCTTACAGAATAGCACTGCAGTTGGGGACATGATGCAATTCGCTACTACGCTACAACTTGGAACACAGGGTCAGAATAAATTTTTCTCTACAATAAAAAAAACTGTTTAAGAGAATATTGTTTTCTTTTCAATTAAAAACTGAGCATCAACCTTATTACAGTACAAGGAGACTTTGAATTCCATCCACAACGCTTTCAATACATAATGGTTGAAGTTGTTTGAAGATAATAAAAATTTAACGAGTTTTATTGGCCAATATTGACTTTTGAGTTACTACACGCTTCGTTCCGTCTGTTAAATAACATTGTAGGTAGGTTATAAACTGATATTCCTTCATTAATTTGAAATATCGGTTTCGTTATTACTGTTCAAATAAGTACGTATGGATTTGAAAAATAATTTGTAAGTAATTCGACCTCTTCTTTATAATTCACTTCACACTTGCTAGTATGTATTTAAATAGACATTTAAACGTTATCCCGTGAACCCATATTGACTGATCTTTTTCCTTTCTTTTGCTTTGTTATTATTTCACTATGGTTCTGTAACATTCAATGTAACATTTACTTATATGTACTATCACTTATAATCTAGGGGAGATCACAATAAATAAATTGTATTATGCAAAAGAATCTCTAGCAAGCAAACGGGCTTTAAGAGGATTTGAGCCTCGGGGTCGTAACACAGGTTTTGGAATCTAGTACAATCTCCAGCTCTCTCAAAGAACTATATTGTTTTTACTGTCATTGTCATTCAAGGGGTATTGAACCTAATTATAATGATACTTTGTAGGAGGAAAATAAAACATTCATTCATTCAAATGAAAGTTTCCTGTAATTTACAGGCTCAGTGTAGAAGTTCTTGCATTATACCTTATATTTAGACAGGCCTGCTATTTTCTGTGTAAATTTTTTATCATGTATCTACAAACCATTCATTGTTTTTTTTCAAATAAAACAATGTAGATGTTCTAATAGATCCAGATCATTGTATAAGTAATTCAAATACAAAACAATACCCGGTCCATTAACTGTTGAGATAAGATTTTTTATCATAAGCCAATGTAACATATGGACAATGGTTTCAAATATGTCTCTCATGGTCAAACCCAAAGACATCAATTATATTTAATGATTTATCCTTCAAATCGAAGGAGGGACCTACTTTACTACAGATATTGTGCCCCCGAAAACCACTTGTATAGGTCGCCGCAAACTTCTTGAACAATACCACAGACAACTAAACTTGCGCAGTAGACGTTTTTGTATGTAAAAATGCTACTGCGCAGGCTTCCTTGGCCATGACTGTTGCTCAAGAAGTTTGCCGGGATGTATACCTAATATTGCATTGTTAAGAAAAAACACAATTTATTTTCACTGTTATAGCAAGGAAATTTTGATTGTACTGTAGATTAATATATATTAAGCTATTGCTTAGATTTTATCGCAGACTTTGAGCGCGGCGACCGAATCAAGAAATTCCGAAACGCAAATAACCTTACATGAGTGCATATGAACACAATTTTCGCCTTTCCAGTATCGATAAAACGGCGCATTGTGTTTAATTTTTGCCACGGTACCAACGTTCGACGCATCACCGCGGTCGTCGGTTCAAATCTCGCACTCGTATTTTTTATTATATATTTGTTTAGACCCAGCACCTGTTCTTATTTGTCTCCCTTTTATCACGACTTTATAATTATAATTTAATTTTTTGGACTAAAGATGGTAAACTGTGGAGCTTGTGGAAGTTTTTTGGCGCCGGGCAATGCTGTTGTTTGCTGTACTTGCCCAATAAAATATCATAAGGGCCTGACTCGCCATCTATTAATGTCAAAGAAAAAAAACTGCATAAATAAAATAAATTAATAATTATAATTGTATAAGTTGATAAATTTATGATGCTCTGCAATAGCTTTAATTCTGCAATTATACTATGATTATTTCAAGGAAAATTTTCATTAGATTGACTATATTGTTCAAAATATAATATCATTTAAAATAGCAAAAAAATAGTACCAACCTCATATTGTTATGTGATCATCAGCGACCACCTTAAAAGTATGGCGTAACCGCATCACACAAAGTTTTTATAATCTGAATTATAACAGCAACATAAACGACATTCCCCAACCATCTGTAGGTTTGGTCACGACATCCATTGTTTCCCGGCAATAAAACATGAAAGGGATAGAATTACGAAGTGGTGGGTGCCTCCTGGGACCGTTAGATTTCCCCTCGCTCGCGTGAATTTAGCCCTCCAGGTGCATTTATGTTAACAGTAATTCGATCTTTTGCACACCGAGACTAGCATTTCAATGTACTATACTCAAATTATATATCTCTTATATCTTTTTATAAGTAGAGTAAGCGACAATAACTTTCAGTGAACCAAACTTTGTTTTAACGAGAATTAAAACAGATTTCCTACAAACATAACCATCAAAATTTTTAAAAATATACATCTTCTACACTCGAGTCTGAAGTAGCTTTAAAGTCAAATTAATATATTTGGTGTCGGTGCCATGCCAATGCAAGTAGTAAAGCCATGTTTTAGTTTAAAAGTGGGTTTTCCTTCCTAAAGTTAAGAAAAGTTATAGTAGTAAATCTAATGTTCTATTACCTATAGAAAATTGTTTTTGCTTATAACGTCACTTAGATAATCTTAATGATTTCAAAATGAGCTTATCCATGTCTCCTACAATATAATGATAAAAATAAACCCTTTATCGTTACGATAACTAGTATTAAGTCCAACGTTTAAAATATAATATGAAATTATAATTCATTTTTGTTTGTTGGCAGTAGTGATTGATTTCATTAACAAAGGAAGATAAGTTATTGAGTATATAAATGAATCTTAGTATACAATAGCCGTTCATAAAATACCACTACTGTATTTGAAATTAACTAGCGGTAGCACGCGACTTCGTTCGCGTTAACTTGTGTTTTTTGAGATTCCCGTGGGAATAATAATTAATTATCGTGTTTCATAACCCAACTATATGTGTGCCAAATGTTAAACAGATTCGTTCAGCCGTTTTCCGATTTCATATATGTACTTCCCAGTAAACTTTACCCCCCCCCCTCCCCCCCCCGGCTAGTTTAGCCAAAACAAAAATGGCAATAACACTATTAACTCGAAGAATAACATTTTTTACCCTCTTAGGGAGACATGGCTGTGCGTCGATTGTCAGTGAGTCACTCACAAGTTCTTTTATATACATATTTAGGTATGATTATTCATTGCTAAATAATATTTTTAAATATTTTAATCAAACACAACATATTTTAAATTCCAATAATAAAAAAATGCATATATATAAAAATTGGGTGTAATTGTTAGTCCCGGAAAGAACTCAATGGGAATTTCGAGATACAGGAATAAAAGTACTCACGCAAACTCTCAGTTTATTTGTCCACTACAAAGACGTCAATAGAATTTAACACTCCATCTAGGCGATATTTGGTTTTTCATTGAAAAAAAAAATTTTTTTCCACTAAAATAAAAACGGACTTCATAAAAACGAAACCACTAAAAGTAAGAAATACTACAATACTTTACTTACCTATATCACGGTAATATTATTACCGTGCCTATATACTTTAATGAACCAACATTTAAAGTTAAACATTCGGTAAAAAAATAGTAATTTATGATATTAGTGCGAAAGATACGGGCTCATTCGGTAAGTTGGTTATTAGAGACGAAGTCGAGGGTTTACCATAGTCACGATAGTTTATCTATATATATATATTTATATATAGATAAACTATCGTGTATATATATATATATATATATATATATATATATATATATATATGTATATATATATATATAAAACTCAAAGGTGACTGACTGACAAAGTGATCTATCAACGCACATCCCAAACCACTGGACGGATCGGGCTAAAATTTGGCATGCAGTTAGATGTTTTGACGTAGGCATCCGCTAAGAAAGGATTTTGATCAATTCTACTCCCAAGGGGATAAAATACCGAAGCGAAGCGAGGGCGGGCCACTAGTCATATCATAGTTTGTAAATACCAATTCCGCACGTATGTCATACAACGTTTTTCAACACATTTGCGAGAAAGCAGTAATTAAACCCCATTTAGGTAACAAAGCTAACTTTTTCTGATAAGAAAATAGCGCCACGTTGGTGAAAATTTGAACTAAATCTTTCGTCTCTTTTTCTTTTTAGTATTAAAGTAAGACAAAGGTGTAGATTAACAGCGCTTCCCGCTGAAATAAAAAAATAAATAATAAATAAATAAATATTTCCAACACTCACACCAATTAGCCTAGCCCCAAAGTAAGCACTGTAAGGCTTGTGTTATGGGATACTAGGGTAACGGATAGAATACATATACTGTACATATATAAGTATATTTTTATTTAGAAATACATATGAAACATCCATGACTGAAGTACAAATGCTCGTATTCATCACACAAACATCTGCCCCCACCGGGATTCGAACCCGGGACCTCTCGAGTCGGCGACACCATGAAACCCGGCGTACAAACCACTCGACCAAGGAGGTCGTCAAAAAAGGACCGTTAAGGATGCTTACGGCGCTATGTATGGGAGCGTCTGATAAAACGTTTTACCGCACGCTCCGGTGTTTGGCCCGTAATTTTAACTTTCGAACACTGTATAGAACCTCCGTAAATGCATTTGTTGTGCAAATGCGTTGAAAAAAATATATTCCACTTTTATAAGCCTGAGTAACATCAACTAAGTATTCCTGGCCAGCGTTAACACTTTCATATCTCTAAATAACCAAACACAAATTGAGTAATCCCTTTATATTTTTGTTTATAATTTAGTGCTAAATGTAAATGGCCCGAGCGCGAGATTTTAAAATATGTACGTCCCTGACTATACCTGCCATTTTCTATCACCTGTGGTTAGTCCAAGAAAGCGTAAAAGAATCCATATGTGATGTTTATCAGGTACCTACACGAAATGTTGTTATCGTAAAGGGGAACTAACATCCACATTATGATGTCCTTTATGAGGAGATAACGATGCCGTATCTAGTTAAATCCGAATGACCACGGATGCTGCAGTCACTAGGAATTAAATGGGAAGTTCTGCTTTTCCAATTTCTTTTTTTTTGTGCATGTGTGTTATGGTTTATTCAGGTTGAACAAAATTTATTCGGAAATTGGCAAATTAGGTATTTTGGAATATTTTTATGAAGCTTAGAAACTTGCACGCAACTGCAGTAAACTAAAAGATAGGAAATAAATTACTTATCAGAATAACTTACAAGTTTATTTATAAGAAAGAGAACGTCGTGTATTCCCAGTAGTGCCATAATATAAGAAACAATCCCATCATGGCACTACTCCACTGGCACTTCTGGGAATACACTAAGAACGCTAACCAGGCTCTTTCCTTATTTAAAATTTTAATAGAATAAAAATATCTGCTTTCTGTCTAACATGGACTAATCAGCTTTTTTTGAAGTGAAAACTTCTTTAGCGGCATTGTACACTTTTTTTGTATGGGCAAAAAAATGTTAAACTTGCGTCAGGTCAAACACGTGGGCTGATCGCATCATGACAAACAATAAAATTGGAAAGGTTGTTGACTTTCAATATATTGGACGAAACAAAGTAATATTTTATTTTATCGTATTTTAATAATAAGTTTCTATCTGATTCATGTAAGTTAGTAGAGTAATGGACCTATCGGCCAGTGCCGTTGCCATTACTGAGGAGATTATAATGGGTATGGAATACTATATTCCTCATTCTGATCTCATCAGTAAGGGCACGCGTAACCTCTGGTTCAATCACGACTGTGCTGAAGCTGCTTCGCGTAAGCAAGCGGCATATCGTGCTTGGATCAGAGGTCGCGCTCTCAAGGATCCCGAGGTCGATTCACTCAAAGCAGCCTACAATTTTGCTTCCAAGGCCTGTAAGAAGGCTTACATTAGAGCGGATGCCCAGCGCGTTGCACGTGTTGGCCAGGAACTTATGACGCATCCTACGGGTTCCCGTAGCTACTGGCGTCTGGCCAAGGCCGTGCAAAAAAACTTCTGCGAGCCCTCGCTGCCACCTCTGAGATGCCCAGACGGAACACTAGCCCATAAGCCGCAGGAGAAAGCCGATTTACTGGCAAAACTCTTTGCGGCTAACTCCCGAATCGATGATTGCAATGCACTGCCACCATCATTACATCACTGTGGCACAACGATGCCTGATATTAAAATCAGGCAGTGCGAGGTTCGTGCCGAATTGCAATCACTCGACGTCCGGAAAGCTAGTGGACCTGATGGCATCCCAGCAGTAGTACTCAAAAAATGTGCAGCGGAGTTGTCTCCCGTGCTCACGCGCTTGTACCAATGCTCGTATTCTTTGGGGCGTGTGCCGGAGACTTGGAGAGATGCCAATGTGCAACCGGTGCCCAAAAAAGGGGATCGCTCAGACCCGGCAAACTACCGGCCAATAGCAGTCACCTCAGTTTTATGTAAAGTTTTAGAAAAGGTCCTTAATAACCATCTGACCCGCTACCTAGAGGATCACTCCTTGATTAATGATCGTCAATATGGTTTTAGACCGAAACGATCGACGGGTGATCTTCTAGCGTACTTAACTCATATCTGGGGTGAGGCTATCGACAAGCGTGGCGAGTCGTTGGCTATCAGCCTTGACATTGCCAAGGCTTTTGACAGGGTCTGGCACAAAAGCCTTCTCTCCAAGCTTCCGGCATACGGTCTGCCAGCCCAGTTCTGTTCTTGGGTAGCTGACTTCCTGCATGAGCGTAGAATTCGTGTCCTTACGGATGGTAGCAGTTCGCGGTTCATGTCAGTGAATGCCGGCGTTCCCCAGGGCTCCGTCCTATCCCCCACTCTCTTTCTGCTGCATATCAATGACTTGATTCCTCTTGGGAATATTCATTGCTATGCAGACGATAGTACAGTGCATGCGGGGTATCTTGGACAAGCAGCGGCTGGGCTGGCGGTAACCAAGGAGAAACGCGAGAATCTTGTCATTGAACTCAATCAGGCTTTGGACCACATTTCCGAATGGGGTACCAGGAACTTGGTTGAGTTCAATGCCAAAAAAACTCAGGCTTGCGCCTTCACGGCAAAAACATCGTCATTCCTTCCCCTTCCATCTCTTCAGGGCACAACACTACCGCTGCAGAGCAACATTTCCATGCTCGGTATGGAAGTTCGCTCAGACCTGAATCCAAAGAACTACATCGAAACCGTGATCAAAACAGCTTCACGCAAACTCGGAGTCCTGAACAAGGTGCGGCGTTTTTTCACGCCCGATCAACTGTGCTTGTTGTACAAAACGCAAGTGCGGTCCTGCGTGGAATATTGCTCGCACCTCTGGGATGGCTCCGCCAAGTACTTGCTCGATGCTTTGGATAGGTTACAGCGACGCGCGATCCGCATCATAGGCGATGAGGAGGTGACTAAACACCTTGAGCCTCTTCAATTACGCCGTGACGTGGCGTCACTAAGCGCGTTCTATCGTCTGTGCCACGGCGAGTGTTCTGAGGAGTTATTCTCTCTTATCCCACCTTCTCCTTTCCTTCAGAGGACCACGCGCGCTGGCCTACGTTGTCATCGTCTAACTGTGGCCACAATTCCAACGCGTACAAAGAAATTTGGCGACTCATTTCTTTGTCGCACTATCAGTAAATGGAATGCTCTGCCCGCTCACGTGTTCCCTCCCTCTTACAACCTGGGATCCTTTAAAAGAGGCGTGAAGAAGCAACATGCAGGCCGGCAGGGTGAAGATGGCTGGTGTGGCAGGTAAAACTGCTGTATCAGCTATCGTCACGTCTGGACTTCACCTTTACTTAACATCAGGTGGGGTGGAGTCATTTGTCGGACCTATCTATAAAAAAAAAAAAAAAAAAAAAAGTTGATTTCTTTACAATAGATGTCGCTTAGTGCGCTTAAACGTGATTCATGTAAGTTGATTTTTCTGAGAGATAAACTTTTTTAATGTAATATAAATTGTTTATTTTTTATTTATTTTTTAAGCATTTAACTTCTAGATGTTTAAATCTAAATATAAATTGTCATGTTTGTGTACGATAGCGCAATAAATAAATATTGTATTCTACCACATACATGATAGTACTTTTATACTGATAATTAAAGCAATTCGTGCAAAATTATTCCTTAACCATTCTAAAATATCAAAAATGCACAATGTTAATATTCAAGTTTTCACTTCTGCCGGCACTCCCGGAGTGCAACCCGTCGTTGTTTTTTATACATATGAAACAGTTACATAATTTTATGATTATAGCGAAAAGTAGTACTACGTAATACTATTTTATTTATATATCTTTTGGAATAATTTATTATATGAAAGTATTTTATTTAATATTTTTTTTCGGTCGTTCACGAGGTTCACACATTACATGGTGGTATGAAACTCGCTTATTAAGTCACCGCTGACAGTTTGACAGAGGAAGTCCATCTCAAGATAATCCCGGCTAACCGGGTGTGTTCGCGGGATTACACAGTATGCTGACTTAACCTCATAAATTAACATAAACATCACTGTTTGTCTTAACCATGTTCGACGAATCAAAATATATTTTGATCTTATGATTACTATTTATTCAAAAACTGCATTCAGAAATTATTAATTAATTAATATATTCATGAATGTTTCTTAAAGACTGAATCTGCTCTGAACTCTATTACTTAATAAATGTTTGATGTCCGCCACTATAGCAAGAAATAATTAAAATAAAGAAGAATTAGTAGAGACTAGTGTCGCCAGGTCCGATTTATTTTAAACTACTAGTACAAGTATAGCATTATATTAATTACCTTAATTACATTTATGATTAATCGGGACATTTAGCGTTCCGATCAGGTGCAAATCGGGACGCGTCCTCAGACCCCAGAAAATCGGGACGTCCCGCGCAAATCGGGACACCTGACAACACTAGTAGAGACCCACATATATTTTTTTTTAATTTGACCCGATTTCAACGGCATCTCTACAAGGTTTCTTTTCTTTTTTCAGCACTCAGGAAGGTATTTTAATTTTTTAGTTGGATTAAAGTTAGTTACCAATAGATTCAATGAAAGAACATTAACCCAGATAGACCTAAAATGAAACCGAAAACGAAACATACAGATTTATCAAATCCACAAATAAGTTTCTTACGCCATTATTGTATAATCGTTCGAAATAGTTTATAGGTCTAGTCAAGGACGTAACTTATTTTGGGACCATCCACAGATTACTTAATTTTTTATTTTATTGATAGTATACAGCTCAAAATTAATTTAACAATACAATCTTTTCAGACAATTTTGTTGACCAATTACAATCTGGGTGACACAATTGACCTGTGTTAATTCCAGTGGCAGGTTTATTATTTTGTGCAGATGTAGGACGAATTGGATTATATTCTAGTACGGTAGATGTAGAGGGATGGATGAATGATGAATTATATGTTCCTCTTTTGTAAACTAGTCAAAAATAATCTTTGATCTGTGACTCGGATCTAGTCAAATTTCCTTCTTGTCCTACAGGTGTATGTTACGTAGAACCTGAAAGAAAATTTCTTTCCTCTTCTCTAGAGTCTTTTGTCGATATCAACAATATTCACGTTATCTAATGGTCCGAATAGTATAAATCCTGGGTGAGAATCCTAATTTATTACTATCTTCATGAAATAATCTCGAATCGTGAAGTGTTTTGGTCTGAAGTTTAATAAGCAAGGTGTATATACTCCAAAATTTCAAAGAACCAGGGTTGTGCCGACGGACCTATATATGGGTGCATGAAATGTACAGCTAAAGAATAGTGACAAAAACGGAAATAATTATAATTTTGTTTGCGTGATAAATATTATATTTTTTTGGATATTTTTTATTATGACTTCTTTGATTTTCAGGAAAATAACGATAATAATAATTTATTATAAAGTTACCTTTTTGAGAAAATGTTTTATAAATTTCAGTTCATGCATTTTCATTTGCAAAAAAATACTAGAAATAAAAGTATTCACTAATTTGCTTGTTACTAAAATGAACAATTATCGATTTAAGATTCTAAAAATATGTGTAACTGATTTTTAAAAAAACAACTAAAAGGTATGGTATGGTCGGCATGCATGTGTACAGTGCCCGGCACGTAAATTGAACCCAAATTTTAGTTTTCAGTACATGTTTTTTTACAGAAAAATGACACTAAACTAAATGTTTTTTTAACATAACAGTTGCTGTGTTTCATTAGCTATTGTATCGTTAATAATTCTTTAGTGCTATGATGTTTTTCTGTGAAAAAACATGCGCTGAAAACTAAAGTTTAGGTTCAACTTACGTGCCGGGCAATGTACATGAGTTTTGAAAAATAAAAAAAAACGGTCTATTTGAGTTAAAAGGAAAGATCATTATAAGTACGTCTATATCATACATGCTCGTAAGTACATACATATCTCTTGTGAACATAATCACATTTACGTCACGCTAAATATTCCTTTACCCGCATACCACAAACCGCTACGTAATTTGACGGGCAATCCGTGGCTAGCCAAGTGCGGCCACAAGCCCAAACACCGAGCTATTTTTACGGCAACGTCCATTGAAAGAGCACGCATTGATCAAAGGAACTTGAAAGTAATTACATCTCCTATTCGAGGAGACTGACTTGTGAAATGTTGCAGACGTATTTACTATAAGTTTACCATAGTAACTATCTGAGGCCCAGACACGAATTTTTGACAGCTCCGTAAAGTATCGCAGCGTCAAAGTTTCTACGAAAACTAAGCAGCGCCTCTATCGGACGCAAGAACAAACTAGCTTTTTCCATACAAAATTTGACGATAATGATAAATCTGAGAAATCGATACTTTGTTTTTAGTGTGTATGCTGTTGGTCGCAGATGACCTTTACAGCGTCACCGGGTTTGGGGACGGCGAGATCCTAAGGACCTCAAGCCGAGAATTGGCGAGTGCCTCTAGAGGTATTCCAGGCGGCAGGCATCTCCCCACGGGGGGAGTCTCCTCTCCGTCTGGACCCTCTAGACCACTCGAACCTGAGGGTGTCGGCTCAACTAGAGGGCGTCTCTGAGACTCGGACCTCTGCTTTAGTTCTTCTTAGAAATCTTTTGTCGGACCTAGCTATTAAGAAAAAAACTTCGCTTGTGTAGATTTGTTACTTGATTGAAACGTATCACTACAGTTTACGTAGACTCAACTCACAATAGCGCCGAGTCGTAGCGACGCGACGCGTTTCGCCTGTAGTAAATTCATCTCTATTTTCCCATTATTTAGTTATTCCCACTTATACGACGCGACTTCTTAATAAATATTTTCATATTACATCGTCTGTTACACTGTTAAAGTATTCCGAAGGCGAAAAAGTTTAACTCTGCGCTAGTGTGAGTTGAGGCTTAATTGAAACAGTAAAGAAGCCGACAAAATCGTAATTTGTTCTATCGAACATGTTACTAATATTAGTTTCAAGCACAGAACATTGGATTGGTAGGTGCTAACGACTGCAGATGCGGCCGGGACCAACGGCTTAACGTGCCTTCCGAAGCATGGAGGAGCTCGAGATAGTAAATTTTTGGTCACCCATCTAATTACCGATCCGATTAACTTCAACGATCGCAACCGAGCGCGCTAGCAACTTACGCAATCGAGCTCCGATTATGAAGTACCTACATGTTAATATGTTGTAAATTATATTAAACGTTTAATGGATATCAAAAGGCTTATAAATAAAATACAGTGTTTAATGTGCCTCTTAGCGCTTAATAAAGTTTATTGAATAGAGTTTAAGGGTCAAAAGTTACATTGTTTTGATGTCTCTTAAAAAGATTAATTGTATTAATGGTACTATGTGATCGTAAAATACACATTCAATAAGGAGGGTCCACAAAGCGGGTGCTCCAATTTGTGACCAAATCTATTCTACTCTTCGTTCTCTGAGCTCTTCCTGTTGACGTGTTTTTTCCAATAATCTTTCAGTTTTGTTAATTAAGTACTGAAACTTTTGTTTTTTAGGTATTTTATAATAGTAACTGAACAGTTAAACCTTTTCTTTTTACTTAAAATTGACAAGAGTAGGAAAGTTTCTCAACTGTTAATATCCGTTATTGTTGGGTTGCGAAAATTCATAACTGACGCGTACGTCAACGAAAATGTCTTTCCAAGGCTTATGAGATCATTTCTCGAAATAATTTGAGAAAACAACACTCGGTGCAAGTGCAGAGCGGCAACGACGACATACATTCATTCGGCCGGGTTGGTGCAATAGTATCAGCGTTTCAGACTTCTACACTTAAAGGTCCTGGGTGCAAATTCCAGAAGGAGAACCTATTTCTGTGATGAGAAATAATATTTTCATTCAAAGCCATACTTTCATTCGGCCGTGTTGGTGCAATAGTATCAGCATTTCTGCCTTCTACATCAAAAGGTCCTGGATGCAAATTCCAGAAGGAAAAACTATTTATGAGATGAGCAATAATATTTTCATTCGACGCCATACATTCATTCGGCCCGGTTGGTGCAGTAGTATCAGCATTTCTGCCTTCTGCACCAAAAGGTCCTGGATGCAAATTCCAGAAGGAAAACCTATTTATGAGATGAGCAATAATATTTTCATTCGACGCTATACATTCATCGGCCCGGTTGGTGCAATAGTATCAGCGTTTCTGCCTTCTACACCAAAAGGTCCTAGATGCGAATTGCAGAAGAAGAACCTATTTCTCTGATGAGCAATAATATTTTCATTTGACGCCATACATTCATTCATTCATTCGTCCTGGCTGGTGCAATAGTATCAGCGTTTCTGACTTCTACACCAAAAGGTCATCGATGCAAATTCCAGAAGGAGAACTTATTTCTGTGATGAGTAATAATATTTTCATTCGACGCCTTACTTTCATTCGGCCGGGTTGGTGCAATAGTATCAGTATTTCTGCCTTCTACACCACAAGGTCCTGGATGCGAATTGCAGAAGGAGAATCCATTTCTGTGATGAGCAATAATATTTTCATTTGACGCCATACATTCATTCGTCCTGGTTGGTGCAATAGTATCAACGTTTCTGCCTTCTACACCAAAAGGTCCTGGATGCAAATTCTAGAAAGAGACCCTATTTCTGTGATGAGCAATAATATTTTCATTCGACGCCATACATTCATTCGGCCGGGTTGGTGCAATAGTATCAGTGTTTCTGCCTTCTACACCAAAAGGTCCTGGATGCAAATTCCAGAAGGAGAACCTATTTCTGTGATGAGCATTAATATTTTCATTCGACGCCATACTTTTATTCGGCCGAGTTGGTGCAATAGCATCAGTATTGACACTGGCACTTTTCCTATTTTATGGCGTAAAGCCTTTGTACGCCCCCTTCCCAAAGTTCCCAATCCAACACAGCCTAATGATTTTCGGCCGATTGCCATCCTCCCTTTTATGTCAAAGGTGCTGGAGGCTTGTGTCCATAAGCAATTCTCTCAATTCGTTCACAAAAACTCATTAATGAACCCTCTCCAATCCGGATTTAGGCCCGGACATAGCACAGTTTCAGCGCTTTTAAAGGTGACTGGTGATATTAGGGCGGGAATGGAGAATGGTAAAGTCACGTGCTTAGTTCTGATCGATTTCTCCAATGCCTTTAATACTGTCAGTCACGATATTCTCCTTTCCCATCCCATCTTATGGTCTCTGACGAAGCATTGACTTGGTTCTCATCCTATCTTCGGGACCGCCAGCAGTTAGTCCAGTCTGGGGATTCTTCCTCATCCTGGCGCAGTCTGGAAACTGGTGTTCCCCAAGGCGGTATTCTTTCTCCTCTTCTTTTCTCAACTTTTATTGACTTTATCACTCACAAACTTCAATGTTCGTATCATCTTTATGCTGACGACTTACAACTATATACAGAGGCAAGCATTGACAACTTAAACGACGCCATTGATGCTTTAAATAGTGACTTAGTCGCTATCAAAACATGGTCGGATAGTTTCGGTGTCACTGTCAATGCTTCAAAATGCCAAGCCATTTTATTAGGTGGGTCAAGAATGATGAGCAGAATTAACAGCAGCGGTCTTAGTTCCATTATTTATGACGGCACTGCAGTTCCTTTCAGCAATGTCGTAAAAGATTTAGGATTATATGTGGACTCGAGTTTTAAATGGCAAGATCAAGTAAGTAGTGTCTGTCAAAAAGTAACGGGAACTCTGCGTGCTCTTTATCGCCTGAAAAATTTTCTGCCGGTCAATATTAAGGCAAGGCTTGTGCAAACCTTAATATTTCCCATAATTGACTATGGTGATGTGTGCTACCTCGACCTGAATGCAGATCTACTCAATAAACTTGATCGACTTCAGAATTACTGCATTCGATTCGTTTTTAACCTCAGAAAATATGATCATGTGTCCGCGTATCGTTCTGACTTAAAATGGATGCCTATTAGGCAGCGCAGATGTATGCGGGCTCTGACCACTTTGTTCTCTTTGTTAGATTCTCCAAATGCCCCCCCCTTATCTCACTTCTCAATTTCAGTACTTATGTACCTCTCATCCTAAAAACCTTCGATCTTCTTCTAATCGTTTACTTGTCGTTCCCTCTCACCGCTCTGATATCACTCACTCTTCCTTCTTCATCAAAACAATTCATTTGTGGAATGAACTCCCGTTGGCCATTAGAATGTCCACCAGCAAATATAGCTTTAAAACCAAGCTGCGAAGCTTTTTACTGGAACAGACAATTTCGTTTAGTAGTTAGTCGTCATTATTATGTATTAATTTTATGTAGTGTCATTTTATTATATGTTTACGTATGTGTATGTTTATATATGTATATATATATATATATGTATGTAATTGTATATAATTACTGTGTAATTTAATTATTATATATTAATATAATATTTATGTTGAAATGTGATTTACTGCTTTAAATGTGATTTCCACCTCACATGTGCACCCTACCACTAATCTTCTCCACAACACCCTATGGTTGACTGGTAGAGAATGCCTACGGCATTAAGTCCGCCATTGTACAATTGTGCATTAAGAATTAAATAAATAAATAAATAAATATTTCTGCCTTCTACACCACAAGGTCCTGGATCGAATTGCAGAAGGAGAATCTATTTCTGTGATGAGCAATAATATTTTCATTTGACGCCATACATTCATTCGTCCTGGTTGGTGCAATAGTATCAACGTTTCTGCCTTCTACACCAAAAGGTCTTGGATGCAAATTCCAGGAGGAGAACTTATTTCTGTGATGAGCAATGATATTTGTTACCGTGGCATAGTTGTAAATATATTTAAATATTTATTTTATACGTTCTTCAAGTAGTTTTTTCGGTCTTTTGTGCTAAATAACTATGGTCACAGTTAGACATAATTATTTGTTGTTATAATGACAAGTTCCAGCTTGTCCCACAATGGACGACTTACTAACCTGTGGTAATTCGACAATAAATACATATAAGCATTTTCTCATAAATATTGTCCAAAATTGAATCAGCACATAGATTCTGTACAGTGATTGCGCTTTGCTGTCGTATAAAGACGTAATGCATATTTAAATAATGTCTAGAATTAAAGCTATCGAACTAGGGGATTTTATTTTACATAAACTCTTTACTGATATTTTGCACTATTTTTCTCTAGAAAAGAAAGAATGGCATTCCCCCCAAAAGCTTTTCACTTGAGTATGCAACGCGACAAACTATTGGCACTGCATCTAACGAGATCTCGTATCTATTTCCGATTTCACGTTTCGCTGCATATGAATTACTAGTTGGCACCACTCATTATTTTGACATTGGAATGAACTCTGGGCAGTTATATCTTTTTTGTGAGAATTCCGTGTAGTTTACACAGTAATTTTCCTAATAGTCTAAACATAATAATAAATGGACAGTGATGTAATAAATAAGTATTGTAATTTTATTGTTATTTAATAAGTCCAGTGTAATTAAAAATTGTTTTGTTGTGAGGTAAATTCAATATTTTCTTTTTTTTTCAGGTATGCATCTGTTCTCGGAGATATCACGGCATCTTATCTTCAAGGTTAATTATTATTTTGTGTTCTATTGTCAAAATGTGTTCATATGATCTCAATTCATGCAATTATGATAAATATCGAAAGTAATATTTACTTATGTAAAACTACATATTATGCTGATAACCGTATTTTTTTAAAAAGCTGTCATTTACCCATTTGCAATAGGATTTATTTTCTTGCAGTTTTCACAATTTCAATTGTCAACCGACGAAAAAAACGAGGTAATTAATACTAGAGATTGGATAAACGGATGCATATATATACCTAGTTATGTTTTGGCCAACAATTAATAAGCGATTTCATAGGATATTTTTATCAAAAATAAAATATCGGGATTCCGGGAACGCATTACTAATCGGATGTATATTTACTAAAAGTGAAATTTTATTTTCCCGTTCGAGTATGTGTGAATGTAATGTATGAAAAAATAAGAAAAGTGAAAGAAGTCGTTGCCATGCCAACCCAAGTAGTAAATGGGATCTCAGATCTATCAGATATGCATGGCACCGACTCCGAACCGTCATTTGACTAAAGATAAAAAAGGTTTATTATTTTGTGCTCTTTAGTTTTTTCGGTGTTTTTTTTTTTCTTTGCTAAAAATTTTTTATTTGAATGAACACGTTCAGTTTAAACAACGGTTCACGGTAGTGGCAGCACCGTTCCAACCAAACACACGAATTCCACATTCAAAACAGTTTTCAAAGAAAATCTTTATGAATATTGAAACGCGTATGTGCCTGTCCACATCTCCACGTCACGACGTCGTCGACGTGGAACGCTGTGGTAAAGCGGTACGGTGTGTTGACATAACGTGCAAAACGACCAAACCCCAAAGTATGAACACCACAACTTACATTATATCACGTTTTTATCGCATCTTATTGTCAAACCCCATAGTAATTTGTCAACTGAGCGCGTTTGTTTTTTGTTTCCTCCCAGGCGGGGAAGCGGGTGAGAAATCCTCATTGAATACCCTACAGCCGGCTGCAAGGTTATGTCAGTCTCTTATTGACTAAAAAACACCCGATTGGACTGCCTCTGGCCGGGAAGGCCTTTGAGGCTTCATCGGAAGCGATCGTCCCCTGAGAAGAGGAATGCAGTGCTGTCTAGTTAAAAAAACTGGCACATATGCGCTACTTTTCGTATTATATTATTATTCGTATCGGTTTGGTGAGCTGCAGAAGGCCGCTCGCAATAGGGTGGGCATTGCAACAGCCGGAGGGGCTGCTGTCGGCCGTTGGCCTACTAGGGGACGGCGTTTACATTTAATTGAGAGGAAACTCCGATCCGACTTAAACAAGCCGTTAAGAGTACAGTGATACACCGAGCTATTATATATTATATCGCGGCTTAGAGCATATTCTAAGTACATATCACGGTGTTTACGCTAGGTTTGCGCGTTATTTTAACGCAGCGTGCAACAACATTACCGCACCTTTCCACGTCGACGACGTCGTGACGTGGAGATGTAGACAGACACTATTGTCTAAACTGGCGCGGCGGCCGTAACATTTTTATTTAACTTGTCTCGATGACAAACCGATTCGGTGCATCTGTGTCAACAGTTCCGTACACGGCACAATGACGTAGGGTTGACGACTGCTTTGATATTCCATAAATATTTTTATGATCATTGGATGATCGTAAGTTTAATGGTTAAGTACTTCGCCGTTATGGGATGAGCTAACATAAATTTTATTATTATTGATTGATTGATTGATGTATTAAATATGAATTGAGCAACAGCGATTTAGGCAGACCACCTCGGTGAAGCGGCGCCCATGTTTTATCTGGCCCTAATTTGCTAATTGGTAGCCGCAAAGTTGTTTTACAGATACTACAGGTTGACAAAGTTGCATGTATGAATGTATTAACATATTGTGCAAACGTCAATATCAACTGGTGAAAATCTAATAAGAATTTGCTACATATGAGTTTTATAAAAAAAACGTAAAAGAACGTAAACCGTGAAAATAGAGAACAAACTGAGGCATTAGAATTCAAAAACTTTCACACATTGAACCAAATGTTTACAAATCGCGTCCCTATTTCAATATTATAAAGATATTGAAATTATATCCTGTGCGTTGATACGGGAACACATTTTTTTTATATTTCTCAAACTCACACCAATCAGCCTAGCCCCAAAGTAAGCACTGTAAGGCTTGTGTAATGAGATTAGTATCTCATTAGGGTAACGGATAGAATACATATATAAGTATATATATAGAAATATATATGTATAAACATCCATGACTAAGGTACAAATGCTCGTATTCATCATATTAACATTCGCCCCCACCGAGATTCGAACCCGGGGACTTCACGAGTAGTGGACACCTTGAACCCGGCGAATATGTCGCAGGCAATTTGTATGATTATGCATTTTACAAGCGGCGTCGTCCGTTTAGAAACACTCGCTGTTTTATAATAAGTCGAAGGCACAATGTACATTGTTTTGTCACTTTATAATATGCCATAACATTTGATACACAATCCAATCGGCGTTTTCAAAATGCCGCGGCAAATTGAAGTATTTAGTTATTTTTCTTAACAGCGTAACGCATTAATCATAACCATGAAAAATGGCGTCGTGTTGTCTTGTATTATGACACAGAAAAATATTGAAACAGTACAAATTCTACGTGTTGAAAGGACTTTTCACAATAAATGTATTGTTTTAAAGAATTTTTTACGTTTAGTTAATTATTCACAAATAGATAAAAAATGTAAAATGCGAAATCATACAAATTGCCTGCGACATATATACCACTCGGCCACGGAGGTAGTTCATTTCACAGTATTATTACAACTTCAGACTTGTTAGTTTAACGTACCGACTTGTAGCAACCCTTCTCGAAGTGTGTTTGATAACATAACATTCAATTGTTACCATCCATATTCTGACAATTTCAGTTACTGAAAAGCGTGGCAGAATATGATACCAAAAAGATTCACCTGCCTTTCAATGCAATAATATATTCATGTTATGAGTGCATGATACTGAAAATACTTTCGACCGATATCGATAGTTTTCACACATTGTACAGCTAGGTAGCATATATTGTTCTTAGAGCAGCATGCAAGATTTTACTGAGTACTACATCACATCATCATCACCAGCCCGTTAATGTCCCCACTGCTGGGGCACAGGCCTTCCTTATGGATGGAATAGGGAGATTGGGCCATGACCCACCACGCGGGCCCATTGTGGATTGGTAAGTGCTATCCATGGCTTAACATGCCTTTGGAAGCACGGAGGAGCTCGGGATACTAAATTTTTGGTCACCCGTCCAATGGCCGACCACTGCGAAATTTGCTTAACTTCAACGATCGCAGCCGAACGCGATAACCACTTGCGCCATCGAGCATCCTCATCACTGAATACTCCAAAGTTTATACTTGAACAATTCTGTGTATAAAAAAACGCACTATGTTATGTTGCTGGTTTATAAAACTGAGTTCATAAAATTGAAATTCGAGCCTTCTGATGACGTAGTTTATAAACGTTCACAAGAAACTGTTTGAAGCTGCCTGTGCTGAATAAACTTTATTTTTTTAAAATGCTCAATAGTGAGGTAGTGTATATACTGGAGAGCTCTTAAACTGGGGTCACATTACACTCCGGTCTGTTTGCTTAAGCTTAAGGTTACGAGAGAAACCCTAAGTGCTACTGCACTTTGCTCTGAAATAAATCCAACATAAAGCGAGTAGTGTGCATTTATGTGCGCGGTTGAGCTCTTTAGCGCGCGGTAAGTGCAGCGAGGTTTCGGGGCCCACTCTGTAACTATGTGGCATAGCCGCAACCATCTCCTTATTTATTTCCTGCATTTAAAAACTTTTTGACGTCACTAAATTAAAACCGGGCAAGTGCATGTCGTGCCACGCGCAGTGTATAGTTCCGTAGTTGATCGTCGTCACAACAATGTATTTTGGAAATAGTCTATATTTTAAACAATTACTTCGTCTAAGTCACTTTTAATGTTCTCTGCTAAGGAATTGGTGTGGCGTTGATGGGTTGCGTGGTCTCCGACGGGCGTAACTTGAGGTGGCTAGACCCTGCTTTGCCATCTTGCCAGAAGCCGTACGTCACAATTATTTTTTATACATTCTCACGAATATTTTAATAATCTTATAGAGTCCGAGAGAAAAGTATTGACAGTTTTTGAAGGAAGAGAGTAAGTCACTTTTTTACATGAAAGGCACCATAAACAATGTTTGTTCCGGTAACCAGCCAGTGCCCTCAGCCTCGGCAATATCAATCCCACAGATAAGTGGGCGCGAGAACTTTTCCTGGTATACCGCCACATAACAGAATAGAAACATAATTTTACCAATTAAACTAAAACCATCCTTATGGCGCTCGACCAGGAATTTTTATTTGATCAGAAGTTTCCTAATACATAAGTCGAACGACTATTACTCTTAAACTAACAAAGGTAAGGATTTTCATAATGATCAGGTATGGACGTAATAACCTTTCCTTTTATTTGTAATGTAATAGGGTATTAGACATACTTCATAAGAATAATATGATAACTGAAGCCGCTTTCCTATACTAACAATGTAACTATCTTACTTATTTATTGATTGTATGTTATAATTATGTAATGGAAGGTGAATTGATGAATTATATCTGAAGTGGTTTTTACGAGTTCTGGAGTGGAGACCGCGTCTAGGCCATCGTAGTGTAGGACGTCCTCAGGCACAATGGAGTGATGATTTGCGCAAGGTGGCTGGCAGGAGCTGGATGCGAGTAGCCCAAGATCGATCTGAGTGGCGTGCAATTGGAGAGGCCTATGTCCAGCAGTGGACTAGGATAGGCTGTTGTTGATGATGATGATTGATGATAATGCTGAGTTTCTGGTCGGTTCTTCTCAGTTCAAGGTCTCCCGCCGCAGATTTGCGAACCGATGGCGTAGCTTCTCGACCTTTAGAACTGCTTGTAACAGCTTAGACAGAATAAACGAATTTTGATTTTGATTAAAAATATACAGCCTAGACTGAATAAATGAATTTTAATTAAAACATATATTATTTACGAGCGGCCGCCCGCGACTTCGTCCGCGATTACTTTAGCTTTCCAAGTTAAAAGTAACCTTATAGTTAATTATGTTTTTACAGGATTGTTACCATGTACCTTGTTTTTAAAGAGTTTCGTTTCGTTTAAAAACAAGGTACACGGTAACAATCCCGTAAGTAACATCATGACAAAAGTATCCTATGTCTCAATCCAGGCCGTAAACTATATGTGCACCAAATTTCATCCAAATCAGTTCTGTGGTTTTTGCGTGATTGAGTATCAAACATACAAACTTCACATTTATAATATTAGTAGGACACAACGAGTTTTCTATGTAAATAAAAAAAATGCTTTTTATAGTCGTAATTAAACCTTTTTTTATTAGTGACCCCGTAATATGTTTGTAATGGCAGTCCTTTGAAATAATCATTCCGTCCGAAATATCACAATAAATAAAATATTTTACGATCATAAACATAATTCCACTTGTTTGACCACATTATTTTGCCTACATTGCCTATTACGCCTACACGCAAAACTCGATACTTTATTTACTTCAAGACAATCACAGTACCTACACATCACACCTTTTAGCACCTTTCCAAGGTAATTTGCTTAAAATTTTGAAGGTCATCCCAAATGTATAATGTTGACGCTTCAATCATTGTCTTAAATGATTCTATTGAATCTTTAAGTAGGTACTTTTTAGTTAGTATCTAAATGTTTTTCTCTTTGTGGTTCGCTCTAACTCAAAGGTTTCCAGCATTTTTATTGACGATTCTTTATTGCCGATTGTCACTTGATGAAAATGACACTTATCTCCTTTGGCTCTATGCCCTCCTATGACCTGAGCATTTTTGCCTAAGGAGTCATGCTCACCACCACGTCTTAGAAGATTGGCATCCAAAGAATGGGCCTCGCTCCTTTTTAACGCAAACTGGCAGGATATGAAATAAGCGTTAAAATATAGAGTTCTTCATAAAGCAAATCTTAGAGTACTTTCATACTTCAACTCGTGGATGGCTCTCCTACTGGATGGCTCGTCTGCTTTCTATTTCTATTTCAAGTGCGTGCAATTCCATTAATCCCTATTAACTCGCCCCATCAATGGTGGATTGCGAACTTTTCTTCAAATGATCCCGATTCGATGCTAATCAAATTGATATTGAAGATAGATAGAAGATAATTTCACAGATCCTATCATCATCATCAGAAGTGACAATTAAGAACTCGACCATTTTTCAAATCTTGTAATATGTACTTCGCACTAACACACCAGCTTATGACGACATATCTTATTCATGATTTTTAAGGTAAATTGTCAGCGTATAAACTATTCAAGTAAATATTGTCTTAATTGTAACATCATGTCGTCAGCATCAAACAGTCCTTACATTAGATCATCGTAGCGTTTTTTGAAGAGCGTTTGTGTTAATCCCAGGATGGAAAAACACAGAATACGCTGCGAATTATCCATGCAATTAGGAGAATGCCAATTGCCAGCAATTTATATACCTAGTTTCAGAATTTGTTTTAGGCAAAGGACTGCCAACTTATCATACTGTTATTCTTTCGGGACAAATATTTAGATCCGCATTTTTTACGTATATTGAAAAAAATACCCAAATATATGTAGTGTCACAAACTTATTTTTTTTTAACTTCTTCAAGCATGGAGTAAATTTCCAATTTCCAATTACAACACGTAATTAGTCGATGTTCTCTCTCGTTTCTCTCACTGACAGGATGTCAAACTTATCTATCACGTTGACAAAATTAAATATATCAACGCTCGTGTCGGTCTGTCTTCGGCTGAATAATGACGAAGAAACGGATCTCGTCAACAGGGCTTCGACAAATATTTTAAACAGGTGCGCTGACAGAGTGCCTAATTATTTTAAAAATATCCATAACTTACTGTGTTGTTTTGATAAATTTTATTCTAGATAAACGTTTTTTTTTTCATTTCTTGAACACAAGAAGGTGTATTATATTACCTTTTGGATGGCATCATACTGTAAAAAAATATTTCTTACCAATCTACCAGAAAATTAAGGAAATACATAAAACTCGACCTTAACTTTTTATATATTTTTAGCTTAACTTTTTTTTTATTGACACACTCATTCCAGAAAGCAGCCCTCACTTACAGAAGACACAGTGAAATAACTGTATCTTTGGGTCACCCAAATTGGGTGGTGTTGTATTTTGTAAGCTTCGGTCCAATTTTTGCAAAATCAAATAGACTTTAGAATTGTATTTATTTCTTGAAATAAAATAATGTCTAGTAATCAAGAATCGGACTTGATCGGGTGTGGGCTACCCACGACGGGCCGTGACCTACTAGCAGTGACGTCACCACCAGCGCACGCGCATTCATAACGAATTCACGCTTTACGCACACCGTTTTGATAAAACACTTTTTGCACTTTACCTGAGGCACAAGTTTTATTAAAATAATATTATACGGTGTCAAGTGTGCTTCTGAACGATGTCAATGTGGCTCCCAACAACGACGGTTCTTAATCTGGCCTTATTTGGTTTAATTTCACGTGGACTTGCAGTGCGTGATATCAAAGATTCTAAGAATAGTCTTAGTGTCTGAAAAAAGAATAACCTTGTTGAATTATGCAACGTCCTGTCGTTAAAATCGTATTTTTGTATCCATAAATAAATTGAATAATAATGTTTGATATCAATGCTACTACTATTGTTAATTGCAGAATTTGATTATTTCTTGCGCCTGTTCTTGTATCAGATGCTAATTATATAAAATACCCAAACTTCGGCACCACCTTCGAACCACCTTCAAAATAGACACCCGAACCGAATATCCTTTAATAATAGTGTATTTTTTAAGGCCTTGCAGGTGTTCGTAACACTATAACCGATTATAGTTTTATGCTTTTCATGCTTGTACTAAACACAAAAATAACACAAATGACACAGACTGAGAGATGACTAACATAAAAATACAAGATAAAATAATTTTATTATAAAATCTGATACTTGCTGGAGGAAAATGCAAAAGAACGAATTTGGAAGTCACGGATCGATTATTTCATTACACTTTGACTCAAAAATGGGCTACCTATTTATTTATGTTAAAAAAAACTTGCTACTTATACGGCAATAAATTAGATGACCTCACTAACAAGAGCAGGTGGTATTGTACAGAAAAATGTAATTGAAAAAATAACTCGACTATAGCTATTATCTCAATAGACACTTTTTACTCGCATCGATGTAAAGTCGTTGGCCTTACAACGATAAAAAATATTTTTTAATACTTGACTATTTTTACATTGCCTATTACTCATAACAACTGACGATCGACGCTGTGTTGACAGAACGCCATGTGATTTTATGACATAATATGGACATAATTGATGTTACATTATGACATAAGTGGCATCGAATTATGACAACATGGCCACAAACTGTTTAAAGCCACGCCAACGTCGTGAGCTTCATTTATTGTTGATGTTAGAAGATTAATAAGTTAATTCATTTATACTGTCGGTGATGTATTTTTTTGTGATTTTTTCGCTGAACCTTGATAGTAGTAATAAAAATATTTGAGTGAGTCTTCATATATTTAGATGGATGATGTATTTTAATTCAAAAATTATGGTAAACGAGCTACGTTGCCTGCCTAATAATAGTCAATGAATATCACCAAAATCAGAATGCTGTCATTTTTCTTGAAATTAAAGTTATCTGTACCTGTCAGAGATTAGTTCTTCAGATGGTTGAGCAAATTCCAGCGATTCGCTGCCCACTAAAGACCCTACCTTTGCTACTCTGATTCGGAAAGGTTTGCCTACGACTTTTGATTATATACACGCCTAGAAGTGCATTAACTGCACGGAAGCGGCCCAAAAAATATCTACTACATATGGTAGATACGCTCATCGCTACACACTCACATATTAACTGCTTTAAATCAATCTGACATTAGAGTTACGCACACATAGCGCGTAACAGGAGCGATTTGGATTGCTCTATCTATGTGTCGCCGCACACGGGCCACCAACCACAACCACAAAACGCCGCCACCGGCATATTTCTTGTAGTTTTCATACATTTTATATAGACTCGCCACACACGGTACATACAAAACGCCGTCACACGTCACTCGCGCGGGGAATCGCGCGCACCCCTCTCTCCCTTACCTTAGTCGGCCGCTGTCGCGCGCTTTAGCCACTTTAGTAGCCTCTTCTAGCTTCTCGTGGCGGCGTTTTTGGCTGTGGCGTGTGGCCCGTGTGCGGCGACACTAGGCGTGGTACATAATCAAAGCCTACAACCCTTTTTTTTATTAAAAAAAGGAAATAACATTCATAGCGTCATTAATTAAATGTTTATGTTTACAATGAATTTTTCAGATTAGAAAATTAATAATAATAAAATATTTACAGTTAACGCAATTTAAGCAAATCTACATTCTTAATTGCTATAATGTTTATGAGCAATAAATACGCACGAAATGTGACCAATAATTCTTTTTAAGCTCCAATTTCCATTAACTTTATTTATCCAACGATTTCATTTATATCACAGTAAGTGTCGTTATAATTTACTGCGTGGAGCGTTCACTTTCGAGAGAGGAATTAGAGCAGCTGGCGTGCTTCCTCGTAGCTTTTTCACGGCCATTTTCCTCAAAGAAAAATAGACATCATATTTTTAGCATGAAACATTTTAAGGTTTATTAGTACGTCGGTATTTTTTTTATAAAATTAATCCACTTCCTTCCTTCCTTGCTTACAAACGAGGCGGTCATTTTTCGTTAATATTAAAAATTGTGAAATGTAAATATTTATAGGTAGCTGAAATTGTTGTTTTCTATGAAGATTTTCGTGAAGTTGTTTATTCTCAATCTTTATTCCATAACATTGTTTAAAGTGTTTAAATTTATTTAATCAATTGTCGTACTATCAAAATGCAAAAATAAAACATCGGTTTGTTATCAAAGTTTTATTTGTTGAATAGTGAAAGTTTTATTTGTTGAATAATATAAAAGTGAATGCTTTAATTGGTCTTTGTCTTTCAGTTAAAGTAAAACACTTTAAACACAAAATTAACAGCAGTTCTCTTTCGATATAATGAAACATAAAAGTGTGTAATTCCCAATTACCGATCTATCTAATTATAAAGAAGAAACAGCGGCCGATTCATGAATAATTGAAAGCAGCATGCTCAACCGATTTATTATAAATGCTGTCATTTCATAATTGACGTAAAAAGTCATGTAAGTGCACCAGCTGCGACGTCGTGACCGCTCGACAGGCACGTGCTTTGAATTGCACTACTCTACTACAGACACAGTTGCAGCCCGACAGATGGTAATCAAGTTGACTCGACAAATTTATTGCTTTACATTTAGGTGGTCTAATGTCATAATGTTCTATTAAGGTCTTAAGTAAAACCGGGGGGTCTAAAATAGCGTGATTGCATGTCTCACGTATTAAGATTGAATTTTTCAGATCTTAAAATGATCATTCTACTGATATTATAAATATGAAGGTTTGTATGATTGAGTTTTTAGCTCAATTACGCAAAACTTCTGAACGGATTTCAATGAAATATTATATAGTTAATACAGTGCAACCTTAAGGAACTATTGTGTGCATCGCGATCGATCGCGGCCGCGCGCGGCCCACGACTGTCATCGGTCGCTTGCGACAATAGTCATAGTATGAAAATGTATGGCACCGCTTCCGAGGCCGGCGACAGACGCGCGCGGCCACGATCGATTGCGATGCACGGAATAGTACCTTTAATATACCGTACCTCAATATAACGATTTCTTTGATTTAACAAATTCTTCGTAATCCCCTTAAATTTACCATAAGAGTCAATGTAAAATATACCTTTGCATTGCGCACATTTTATATTTTTTGCGAATAACCTCTATAAAACAAACTTTCAACTATCAAAAAAAAAGAGTAACTATCTCTAATTAACGAATTTTGTCAACCAAAATCCTCTATATTACGTATCCATCAATATATGGCCCTTAATTCCATAGTCCGTGATTCATGTCACAGACAGAAAACAATTTTTTTACCTCTATATAACAAATTTTAGACTAACCTAACCTCAATATAACAAACCTCAGTTTAAAGAATTACTCGATATAAAGAATATTTACTTGTTCCCTTCCGATTTGTTATATCGAGGTTGCACTGTAGTTATAGTTTATGACCTGGATTGAGACATAAAATACTATTTACCCCGGAGAAATTATAGGTTCCTGTGGGATTAAAAAAAAATAAAGCCAACTCGGGCTAATTCGCGGGCCGCCGCAAGTATTATATAAAATTGTTGAATAATTTGCGAGTATTTTTAATAGTTTTCCGATTTTTTTTTATATGTTTGACACTATTGTCGCCATTTTGTATACCCAAGACTCCCCAATCTGCAAGGCATATCTTTAAACATAATATTATTATTAGTGCCGTCTTTAACCTATTGGAGGCCCTGGGCATATTAGGATAATGGGGCCCCTATGACCCTCGTTTGGTGATCTAACAGGAACTAGGGACTTTGTATTTGATCTGAGGTGGTCCCCTATTGATTGCAGGGCCCTAGGCGCTTGCCCAAAGTGCCCAATGGTAAAGATGGGTCTGATTATTATTTCATATATTCAAACTTTTATTGTTAGTACGCACAAGCAATTTAGCAAATCATTAAAATTGTGATCGAAAACTAAACACTATTGACACGTTCTTGCAATTGATACGCCGTGAAGCTATGCAGTAATATGATTGAGGTGAAAGTGTTTAGACGTCTGTTTGTTGCGTTGTTATGTTTTCGCAGTTAAATGGTTATCTCCTAAGCCGATGTCGCATAAAGATCAGAACCAGTACCAAATTTGGCATAAGCATAAGCTCATTACTAATTCGTTTTGGTGGGTGAAACGCACAATGAATACTTTCACAACTATAGCTTATACTCGTACAGATCATTACAAAATTAAACAGGGCGAAAATCTTACAGTTAATCATTATAATCATCAGCCTATCAATATCCCCACTACTGGGGCACAGGCCTTCCCTAAGGATGGAATAGGGAGACTGGACTGTGACTCACCAGGCGGGGCAGGAGGCCTACTCTAATTCAACGAAAAACGAAATTTCGATCGAAACTTCGCACTTTGACTTTGACGACCTCCGTGGTCGAGTGGTTTGTACGCCGGGTTTCATGGTGTCACCGACTCGAGAGGTCCCGGGTTCGAATCCCGGTGGGGGCAGATGTTTGTGTGATGAATACGAGCATTTGTACTCCAGTCATGGTTGTTTAATATTTATGTCTATACAAATATACTTATATATGTACGGTATATGTATTCTATCCGTTACCCTAGTATCCCATAACACAAGCCTTACAGTGCTTACTTTGGGGCTAGGCTAATTGGTGTGAGTGTTGGAAATATTTATTTATTTATTTAAAAAAAATTTTTTTTTTTACTTACTATGTTTCTGGTTCGTTTTTAATTATAATAATATTCGTCGCCGGAATATGGATTTAGGTGTAGATTTTCTAACCCTTCACAAAGAAAGCTTCAATTTGATAGTTTATCGTTCAAATTAAGTATAACCTTAAATTGACGAAATCAGATTTCGTTTGAACTTCGTTTTCGAATGTTCGTTTCGCAGAAAGAGAGTAGACCCCCAGGGGCGGATTGGTGGATGCTAAGGACTGCAGATGCTGCCGACGGCTACTGCTGTGACGGACGTAACGAGAACTAAAAATCAGTACACATTTGTCGATGACATTTCGCACTAATAAACTATTCGAATTCGATAATGGTTCATGCTGAGGTTACTGAACAGTTAATCGAAACTTATCACAAACATTGTGAATTAGCATAACTAGTTCAATTTCAAACTGTAGCAAGATCAAGGGCGGTTACCGGCCGCGCAATCAATCAACTTATTTTCAAGAACGTAATAGGGTATTTGAATCGGGCAAAAACTAGCATCTGTGTCACGTAATCTTTATCAATTTGCAATAAAGCGTACAAAGGAAACTTTTTTATTTAATATTAGCAATAAGAAAATCTATCATCGATTCAAAAAGGCAAACAAAGACAGCATAATAAAGCAGTACAAATTAGAGATAAATCTTCTTTTAATCTTATAGAAGACTAGGGCCCGCCCTCGCTTCGCTTCGGGGTAGAATTGATCAAAATGCTTTTTTAGCGGATGCCTACGTCATAACATCTACCTGCATGCCAAATTTCAGCCCGATCCGTACAGTGGTTTGGGCTGTGCGTTGATAGACCACTATGTCAGTCAGTCACCTTTGAGTTTTATATATATAGATAACGACGATTCTAATATTAAGGTAGCCAGCTGATAGTCTCTCCCTTGCAGCTACTAAATTATTTGTGTTCATGAAATAAGTAAAGAAGAAACGATACGGATACAATATACGATACGGATTAGAGGATATGTAATCAACATTTATACAAATATATTGTTTTTAACCTTCATGGTCATCACATTATAGTTATTAGCGGTGTTGTTACCATGTACCTTTGTTTTTGGGAGTCCCCCATATTTCGGCATGCAAGCGCCATGATCGCGGAGTAACTGAAAATATATATTATGTGGATTTTTGATTATTATTTTTTTGCGAATCATACATTTCGTACTAGCCATAATACGTAAATCTACCTTTTCTTGGTTTGTTTCTGACTATGTTAGTGTTTATTCACCACATGTTCAGCATCCATTATTTTCATAAGCTATGAGAGTAACCTTAACTCTTATCTTTATGGCCTAATTTTGTTAACATTGTCATCTAATGAAAATGACTGAGAATTTAGAGCGACGCATATTATTATCAGTCACGTCTAGCTGATTTATGTATGTCTTACTTTAACTTCAGTGGTACTTCTCACTATCATGCATGCTGCCTGTTTAAAGAGACTTGCGTTTAACTCCATAAACTTCAAATTGGTAAAGATGTTGTGTGTTAAAAAAACAATAAGCTGGACGTAATCATTCACGCGTTCACGCGGTCTGGTGGACCCGTAACGAGGGCCGATTCTGGACAGTGACTTGAATTATCAGTACATAATTATAAAACAGAGTCTTACGCCACGAATCACTGTCTGTATGTCAACGGTGTTCTGAAAAACTACTGACCGAAGTCTCAAGCGTTGTCCACTATCGGTTAGATATATATATTTTCATCGAAGGTTTAGCTTAAGAAAGACACAAACCTAAAAATGTAAATCTATTATAGTCCGTGGGGTCCTAGCGCTATGAGGTTTTTTAAGGAAATATCAAAAAGGTTAGTCGACATCACTGGAGACCGAAGAGAAATATCAAAAAGGTTAATCGACATCACTGGAGACCGAAGAGCTGGCAGCTACCTCGGACAAAGAATTATTGTAGCTATTCAAAGGGGGAACGCTGCCAGTATCTTCGGAACCTTGCCTAAAGGGACTCCTTTTAGTAATATATTTTAGTTATTATTTTAAACTTACCTTTATATATTATATATAAGCAGTCACCCGCGTCGTTTCGTATACGTTAATTATTTTTGTATCTCATACAAAGCAATTCTCTCTCCCTCTGAAATCCAACATTTTTTCGAGATAAAAAGTATCTTATGTCTCAATCCAGGTCATGTACTGTGCGCGTACAAACTTTCATCCAAAGTCGTTCAGTAGGTTTTGCGTGATTTGGGAACAAACATACAAACTTTCACATTTATTATATTAGTAGGATATTATTTCCCCCTTAAAACTACGAACAATCAGTCAAATCAATCAAGCGGTTCTCAAAAGATCTACAGTCATACACATTTTTATTTACAGGCAATTATTTTTTGGGATCTATAAATTACCGGTACTGATAAAACAATATATATTTTAAATGTCTTAAGAAAGATTCTCGGAAAATTAAGTTTTATTATTTTTCACAAAAAAAGATCTAGCCGAAATCTTAACTGCAGGAAAGCTTTAACCAATGACTAGCTTTTTAAAATTCAGACAGTTGACTAGTACTTGCCGTACCAGCAGGATCAGTACACGCGACTCGAAACCACAATGAGGCTGAGATCATTTTGAAAACTACACCATGATTCACTTCTGAGAAAACAGTTACGCCACTATTTCGGTGACGAGACGAGACCTAGCTTGTGCATGACCGGAATGACAATTGACAATCAACGGAGCAGCAGGATTTTAGAAAGGAGTGATTGATGTTTGCAAATAGGTAATTGTATACTAGAGTCACATACAGGGTGTAAAAAAACCTATGACATACACTAAAACTAAGCATTCTGTACACCCCAACAAGTAATATTATAAAATATTGTACGTGAGAATCATTTGTATTTTTATGTAAAAAAAAATACATTTTTTTTCCAGTACGCGCGCAGTAATGTGGCGTTATGCAAAGAATGTGCCTGTGGGTATGTGTGTCCGTATGTGTAAGTGCGTATATAAAAAAGTTTATAAATAACGTTTTGAAAATATTAATGCATAGGTCTTGAAAAAAATGGGACTTTGCCCTTCAATATTTTCATAACCATAAATTTCCCAGGTATGGTCCAAAAGAAAAAAAATATCGTCATGACGTGGAAAATACGTGACCTTCGATTTCGTTAAAGGATTTGTTACACCCTGTATATTATCACAATAATAAGTTAATGCATTATGTTGATGAGATATATTAGAGGTATGTCCTGTATAATTTTGAGCGTAGATGAATAAAAAAATGATAGGAAACAAAGTCAAAGAAATCTGATTTGGTGCGTGAAATTAGAATAAATTAGTTGGTTAGCTTTTTGACCTAGATTAGATAGTATGCAGAGTGTGGACTTTAGACCTATTCTATTTAAATTGTTTAAAACATTTTAAGCTACATTTGTAATAAGGTCTTCATGGTGTCATCGCCGCGAGATGTCGTTTCCTATTTGAGCCGGGTTCAATAAAGAATAATTAACTTTTGTAATATTGCTAATCTTGATTTTGGGCTCTGATTTCAGCTGACTTAATTTTATATTCATCAATATATTTGAGATTTCTTTATTACTTAAACGTCATTGTAGAGTGGTTTTAGTTAATTCCTGCCAACTGAATTTACCTGGGTATTTCAATTTATTATTTATCTTTTAACTATATTGGTTTCTAAGCGTAAGTATATCCTTACTTGTTAAAACACTCGGATCATTCACAGCGGGCTCACAAGAGCCGCCGCTGCATATTATTAATAAGCCATTGAATCCATTTCCTGTGATATATGAAGTGTTTTATAAATAATTACTAGTGGCCTAGTTTTAGCATCAGTGCAATGCATTCTGTGCACTGTTTGAATTGAAATATTTGCAATTTACCTTGAATTGTAATATTTGAAGCTAAGCCTACATCGCCAGGTCGCCAAACCTAATAGCCAGCCAGTTTGGCCGGACATTTGGGTAAAAAGGCCGCACACCCTACATTATTAAGGATTTTGTGGCTCAGTAATATTAGGTGAGGAGCTCGATGGCGCAAGTGGTTAGCGCGTTCGGCTGCTATCGTTGAACTTAAGCAACTTTCGCAGTGGTCGGTCATTGGATGGGTGACCAAAAACTACTATTTCGAGCTCCTCCATGCTTCGGAAGGCACGTTAAGCCGTTGGTCCCGGCTGCATCTGCAATCGTTAGCACCCACCAATCCGCACTGGGCCCGCGTGGTGGGTCACGGCCCAATCTCCCTATTCCATCCATAGGGAAGGCCTGTGCCCCAGCAGTGGGAACATTAATAGGCTGATGATGATGCCCAATATTAGGTACGTCAAAAAATTGTATGTAAAAGCGACCGACAGTTAACTCGCTTGCGCTCGGCCACGCTCGGCGTTAACAGCCTAACAAAAGTCGGACAAGCCGGACCCCATTTATTTTGGCCTGACACGCAATCAAAAAGCCTAGCTATTTCGGGCTTTATCCAGACGCCTGGCAACGCTAAGCTTCGTTTAGTGACCTGCCTTTATAGTTTGCGAAATAAAACGAATATGACAGTGCTAAATCGATCACTAAGGTCCACTCACAGCAAATTTGTTGAATCTCGATTCAACTAAAACTAGATCTCACCCATAGAAAAACATCAGAACGTCAATGTCAATTTATTGTATGGACTAAATCTGGTTATAGTTAAATTGAGATTTTGCAAAATTGCTGCAATCGGACCTAAAGCAAGGAAACGAAAAAAAAAACTCCATAACATTACAATCATCGGTGAGCACGAGCTGACGATTAAAAATACCTACTCATAATCTTTTCCTCGTCAAACAGGAGCGATAGCGATCGTAAACAGATATTCACTATCGCTTTCGATAAAACTCAAGAGTCATTGTCTCTATGAGAGATAATATCAAGATGGCGCAACGATTGTGGCGATCCGATGACGGTGCGCGCAAAGTGATCAATCACGTCCATCGTCCTAGACGGAGACTTAATGATGTCGCGCGACCTGGTGGACGCGTTACAAGGGTCCGATTCTGGAGAACCACTTGAATTATCACAACATGTTGGACCTGATTCTGGCATGTTTGTCTTAACGTTTTTTTATTTTAAAAGGGTGGCAAACAAGCGTATGACCCACCAGATGGAAAATATCACTCGTAATGTTAAATTTTAATTTAATTGTGGGCTGGTCACATTAGCCGCAGAACTGATGGCCGTTGGAGCCGGAAAGTTCTTGAGTGGAGACCACGACTCGGTAAACGTAGTGTAGGACGCCCTGAGACAAGATGGGATGAAGATATTCGTAGGCTGGCTGGAGTGGGCTCGATGAGCCACATAAAATCGGGAGCAGAGCGTGCATTAGGGGAGACCTATGTCGAAGTGGACGAAGATGGGTTGATGATGATATTTGATATGATATATAATGTTAAATTTGTAAAACAAGCTTATGTAAAAATTATACTTTTTACACCATAGCAAAGCGAGAGCGAGTCATAAAACAGAAATATTTATGACCTTTCGTATCATAATATTTGAATAAGTGTAAAAAAAATATTTCAACTAGATTATTAATAAAACTTTAAGTCTGAATTAGCGAGTTTCCAATATTACTCCGTGATCATGGCACTGCTTACAGTGCCGAACATGGCAGCAATCCTGTAAATAACATAAATTACTATAATTTTACTGACCAGGAACGTTTAAAATAATATCATATTGTTGGTAATTATCGATCATTTATTAGTAGAAAGTGTAGGTTGTTATTTTATATTATGGTGGCATTTATGTAAATGGCACAAGTGGACTTATAGACGCTAGCTATAACGAACAAAAACACAATTCTTTAGTGTTATGTTTTTTGAAGATCGCCATTTCATTCCAGAATGGGTCAGGGTAGACAACACACGTTTATTAATGATACTGTACACTCAGTATACTGCAAAAACATAGCATAACACTAAAATATAGCTTTTTTGTTGCAATCTTTTGTAATGTGGAGATTGTTACCTTCCTTACCGTTAGAATCAAAGTTTTATTAAAAATATAGATTAATTATATTTGAACACTTATTTCAATATGGTATAATGTATTTGAATACTTATTTTAATATAAACTAATGGTCATAAATATTTCTGTCTTATGGCTTTGGTGTAGAAAGTAATTATTTACATGTTATTTACATATATCGGCTTTAGTGCAAGCGCCATGATCACAGAGTAATATCGGAAAATTGCTAAAAACAAGGCACATGGTAGCATTCCCGTTATTTACATAAATAACTATCAATAATATTATCGAACGATTTTAAATAACACCTTCAAATCTCTAAACACCTCCATATTTTGTTTGAATGCCGAGCGACCATCTAGATGATTTAAACGTTCATTCATCTTCGCATTACACACGTGTCACAACATCACACACTATTAGCTTAATGTTTACGTAATTACCAGAGTTCCGGTCGTCAAATATATTATGTCTTTAGAATAATTATTATACTGTGTAGAGAAAAGTGCTTTATTTGATATCGTTTTATTCACTGACAGAACCACAACAATACCAAAAGATTTTTCTCTGTGTTCTTCTGTAAGGTAGAGATTGCCTCTGAGAATTCCTTGGTATTTTTTATTTGAATTACAGCAGAAGGGTCCTTGTAACAGCTTTAGGATTTCGTACTGGACATTATCCATTCAGTAAATATGGTTTCCTTATATAAAAATTAGAATCACCTAATTGTGAGATTTGTGGACAGTCGAGGACCGTCAGCACATGCTTGCAGGGTATACTAAGTATATCATCACCATCATCAGCTTATTACTGGGGACATTAACTGCTGGGGCACAGGCCTTCCCTATGGATGGAATAGGGAGATTGCGCACTGGACCCAGCACGCGGGCCCAGTGCGGATTGGTGGGTGCTAACGACTGCAGATGGAGCCGGGACCAACGGCTTAACGTGCCTTCCTAAGCACGGAGGAGCTCTAGATAGTAAATTTTTGGTCACCCATCCAATGACCGACTACTGCGAAAGTTGCTTAACTTCAACGATCGCAGCCGAACTCGCTAACCACTTGCGCCATCGAGCTCGTCATAGGTTTGCTGATTTAGTTATATTTAAAAAAAATATAACAATAAGACAACGTCATTATTGCAAAAAAAAAATATAAACGTGTTCGGTGTAATGATATTCGCAACAATATTGGCAGATCCGCAGTCGAAAGTATTCTAAAGCAACAATGAATCTTCGTAGTTTTATTATAATTATGTAATTTATAAAGTTAGGATATGATGGGGCTAGCATATCCTTTATATTAGGTAAAAGCTTCCTAATAAACAAGTTAGAAAAAAAGTGGTGGAGATTGCTATGTAGCTACGTTAAATGCAATTTGGATTTAACAATTTCATAAATACGTGGAATAAATTACGACATTGTTTTCGAATGTGTTCCCTCGTCCGTGATCCTTAAATAAATTTCAGTATCTTTCCATTTAAGGTTATCGTTGAATCAGCACTTATGATATAAACCCATGTTGTCACCGACCCATTCAATTTATAATCGAAACCGCACGTCGTGTCCCTGTATGCACTATCTTTATGTGTTATCGGGAATCGTAAGAAATTGCTACCATCCGTTGTTGGTCACGAACTCTGTTTAAATTGTTAACAAAGCGGTTGGTAAGTCGCTGTTATAACTCTCACTATAAGTATGAAAAAATAATATTTACATGACCTAAAATATCACTCGCACCGTTGCCTCCTTTTTTTTTTTTTTTAGTGACGAGGGCAAATGCAGTTACGCACCATACCGTGACGCTGACTAGGCGCACGGCGTGTGTGGGACTCGCCGGCACGGGAAACAGTGTCGACCCTACTCAAGCAGGACCAGTGCGGAAGGCCACACTGATCCTACTCCACTAAAACCCCCCGGTACCCTCCTACGCCCATATGGGGGCGTCTCGGGGCCGACGCACCTGCGTGCGCCACATCTCCGAGCACGCCCCCGACCGTTGACTCCCCTAACCCAATTCCAATTATCGTGGAACCCTGAAATCTCACTCGCCGACAGTGATGCCAGGTCTCCAAATTCAACAGGAGATCCCCTGTTTTTCTGAAATTTCTCCTGGGAGCCATTCCGCCTAATGGAAATGCTTTGGAAAACCCTAACGCTTTCGATTTCATTTTGTTATTTCTGACCGCTGAAGGTTTTCAAATGCCTCGCAAATATAATGTAGGGTAACTTTAAAAATTATAAAATAAATGTTATTGTCTAAAAAAACAAGCTTTGAGGGGCGTTAGAAGCTAAAGCAAAAGCAGAAACACATTCGTTAGTGGTATTTATCTTGATTTGATTTACCAATTCTAATGGGGGGGGGGGGGGGGATCGGAAAAAGACGCCTCTTTTATCTTGTAGCTCTTTCCATACATCTACTGTTTTTTTTTAATAACGATTTTTTTAAATCGGACTTGGCAACCGACAAGAACACAACACCACCAAAAGCCAAAAGGTAGTGTTATTTTACTGTGATCTATTAGGTGGAGGTTACTTCCTCAGACGGGCGTTCCAATTCGAGCGGGAAATCCGCTATGCTTTACCTCTCTTAAAGTATACCGACGGCGTAGCTTTTCGACATTTACCAGTACTCGTAACAGCCTAGACTGAATAAACAATATTGATTTTGATTGATTTTCTGATTTCATAGGACCTGGTTCTTGCATGATTTTCTTGACTTAAAACTAAAGTTAACATTTACATGACCTGTAACCAGAATGCAATCAAGCTCCTTTAGTACAACTGTACTAGCAGAGCTTTTTCTATAACGAACCTTTTTACATATTTCTGTAATGTCATAGATATAATGTAATGATCACAATGCATCAGTAACACGGACTACCGCTTTCTCCTGATGATCACGACCCTCAACAATCACGTTTGCGCATATTGTCCTCAACATTCTGTAACCCTTACTTTCCCTGAGCAAAGACATTGCTTCACATTTGCCCTTTCGAACTGGTTTAAGTAATCCTTTTCGAAGAGTTTTGACCTAAATAAATTCATTTTCACTGCGCTATATTATTAATTTATATATAACGCGTAGGGCTGGCAAAGAGCAAATATTTATTAGTTTTTTCCGAAATTCCATAATCAAATTATATTTAATAATAAAATTTGATTTGAGGTTTAAAACCTTTCTTAAAAATATTCTATTATTAACATTAAAACAGTTTAAATAGGAAAACATGTAATAAAATTTTTCACCAATTCCAGGCAAATACAAACACGAAATACGATTTTGAGTAGATACACGAAGGATATAAAAATTACGCTCAAATGTCACCAAATTATTATGATACCGTACGAAAGATTTGGATATGCAAACAGATGTTTTCTCTATAAGGATGGAATAGAATGACTGACTGTAAAATACCAAAATATTTTCAAAATGTAAATAACCTAACAACTGTACAACTAATTTGTGAGTTCTTAATTATGTCAAACTCATTATTTATAGAATTACTACAGGTGTCGACTGTTGAACCGTTCAATTTGTTCAATCGTGATAGGTAATGTGCGAAAGCTATTCCTGGTGGCCATTATGAGGGATATGGTACTGGTTAAAGACTATCAGTTAAGGTATGAGTATATTTCCTAAGTGCTCTTTAAAATAATATATTAGTATTTATCTACCATAAATACCATGTGTTTACAGTTATATCTCCTGCGCCTCTGTAATGTTTCAAATAGTTTGTTGTTGTTAGTAAATGACGTATAATATTGTTAGTATATCAATATTCTTTTGATAGTTTAAATTAAATAAAGCAAATTAGTTCACTTTTTATAATACAAATAGGCTTGCTGATTTTGTTATATTTTTTTAAAAGGCCAGCAGTCTAAACTCTGCCTAATGACAGCCATGTCACTATGACCTCTTACATTACAATAAAACATCCACGGTATGTCTTCGCAAAGGGACACCCAGAATTATTCGAAACTCGTAATTCGGAACTGGTTTTTGAGCGGGCGCTTAAGTTCAATTTACAGTTACATTTGTCACGAAAAAATTAATGGAATACTAAATAACAATTTAGCGTTATGAAATCACAATTTGTACGCTTTATTGCTAAGAGACGTGACGTGATGAAGGATCGCTGACTCACTGGTGGCGACATAAATACTTAGGAGTTGATAAGATTAAGCATTCGAGTCAAACAGCTTAGTTTCATTCAAATTATTATAAGCGTATCGTTTGCAACAAGATTTGTAATACAAATTAATCTAATTGACTTAAGGAAGGATTAATCATGGTAAAAAGATGTAAAAGACAAAAAAGGCTAAGACTAATATATCACGATCTAATTTGATTAAGTTTTGGATATAGGTATTCTCAGAAGCCGTAAAAACGTAACCGAACATGCATAAATAAAAAGTTCTGAATGTAAATTAACAAATATATCACATTGATAGCTTGATTAATGAAACTCGAGCATCGACAACCCTATAGTATTGGCTGAATTATTTCATGTTAATCGAACGGTAACGGGCTGCACAGTATGGCGACACGACACCGCTGACAACGGTTCTCTACGATATATCTCTATACGAAATCAATTTAATGGACATCGGCGTATTTATATTTAAAAGTCGGCTGGAATGTTGATTGAAGGCGAAATACAACGTAGCAAATAGTAAGTCCATCAAAGAATTCCACACCGACTGAAGTTAAGTTGACGACCTCCGTGGCCGAGTGGTTTGTACGCCGGGTTTCATGGCGTAGCCGACTCGAGAGGTCCCGGGTTCGAATCCCGGTGGGGGCAAATGTTAGTGTGATGAACACGAGCATTTGTACTCCAGTCATGGATGTTTAATATGTATTTCTATATAAATATACTTATATATGTAAAGTATATGTATTCTATCCGTTATCCTAGTATCCCATAATACAAGCCTTACAGTGCTTACGTTGGGGCTAGGCTAATTGGTGTGAGTGTTGGAAATATTTATTATTTATTTATTTAAGTGTAAGTATAGTCAGGATTTGAAAAAGCACAGCCACTCTTGATTTGCAAACCACACCTGTAATTGATCTTCCACTGTACCATTAAGGAACACCTAGTGGTCATTATAACACTATTCAACCATTACTTTGAGCCATGGCAACTTTGTAACACAACACTGTAAAATAATTTTATTTCACAACAGGCTTCGGTAGACACGAAACCATCACCTGCCTTTTAATATCCCACTGCTTTTACCAAAGGACTTAATAATTATAGGATAACGGGTTTCAATCCACCACGTTGACCCGGTGCGAATTGTTGCAGGCTAAATTCTGCATATGACCAGCGGCTTTACGTGTCTTTGCAGGCAAGAAGATGCTGGAGACAATAACACTTTGAAAGTGTGACAGTATGAAGATCGGGAATTAAAGAAGATTGCTCAGCTTCCATACATGTTTGGCCTAAAGACCAATAATCATGAAAAATTGTTTCCTAAATTTGAAATTATATATAAATTACTGTAGAAACGAATATTATTGACGGACACCCCTGAGAACTTCTATAAACCATATACGCTGAATGATTTTGAGGTTATGTTTGCAAATAGGTACATAGGTATTAAAATAATAAAAAACAAATAAGTTATATAGCAAACTAGGGAAATCAAACCAAGCATGTAGATTAATAGATAGTTGCCTGTTAATACATAAGAGTAACTTTAAAAATCAGGTATTATCTATGCATTCCCGGTTTTAATAAGGTAGTCTGTGACAGAAACTGTGTGTTATTTGTGAATGAGCCACAGGTTAGAGAGAATTTTTAAACTCTCGTTAACTAAAGAAAGCTTATTATTTTTGTTATGTTTATATTATAACCATATTCTAGATTTTTAGTGTATCACACCTTATGTGTTTATGGAGATGTTTGGCGAAAAATGTATGGCAATAGACTTTATGATGTCGCCTATCATCTATAATATTTGTTTTAGCACATTTGCATGTAGTAAAAATGATAATATACTTGTCGATATTAGTACCACAGTGTAAAAAAAAATCTTTACAAAATAGATTTGTTTTCATGTTATATAAACAACTTCGATCAGTCTTTGGCTGAATGTGTGTAGTAACATTAATAATAGCCATAGCCATTAAAAATTATTCGTATGTTTTACAAACCGGTAAAATAAAAAGTCCTTTTTTAAAATGAATATATTATACAAAGGTGTCCGTTAAAATCTAATGACTGTAAAATAAAGTATAAATTACGCCAAGAATTACTGTATTTGTCAATATTTTTTGTACATTTGGGCCAATTTGAGCAATCTCCTTTCCCCACCTTACTACTGGTGTGAATGTTCATTGTTAAGGGAGGTTAGCTACGTACATTTTTGGCCACTCATTCAATGACCGGCCAATGAAAAGGCTGCTAAACTGAAACAAATTACAAGCTAGGAAAAACATATTTATTCGTGTATACTTCCAGGGGGTCAATCGCCTAACGGAATTGCTACGGCTATCGCTATATTTTACGATATTAATTTGTTATTTCTGACTGTCGAATGTTTTCAAATACCTTACGCTCATTCTCTTTTATATTGTTGTTACCAATACAAAAGAAAAAAAAGAGCGCAAGGCATTTGAAAACTTTCGGCACGGCCGGTGGTCAGAAATAACAGAATTTAAACGCAAGTGACAGCGATAGCCATAGCAATCCCAGTAGCCGATTGGCCCCCAGGTCTTGGAGGCTTATATCTTGAATTATTTCAATACCATACATTAATCGGCACGTAACGGTAATATTCGTTAGAGCAAGCAAGCGCTGCTCCTGAGCTATGGCCATAATTAAATCTAATGTGCGCGTACGCAGCTGAGAACACGTTTCTATTCCTTGCAAATATTTATTAAGCTTTGAGCATTAAGTACCTTTGAAGTTTATCGATTCAATATTCTTAGCCGACTCGCAAGTTGAACTAAAAACAGTAATTTTATCAAACAACTTTTATGAATTGAAAACATTACTAATTATTTAGAACTAAATCATTGTACTCAATAAAATATGAAGAGCTTGCCTCACAGACAAATAATATTTGAAACAATCTAACAAGTCAATGAGAGTCTCGATAACACAATTTGTGGGAGCATTCGCCTGGACAGTAAAAGGTGAATGTCCAAATCTAGCATTGTGTCTGAGACAAATATATTTTTTTCAACTAAATTATCATTAAAATAATAAAAAAAATATGATGATGACAATAATTCTGTTAAATTTTGCTTTAATTGCAAGTACAAGTAGACCAATTTAGGTTAAGTGATTATTATCTTTATATATATAATTCTTCTGTGAGTGTGTATGTCACTGAACTTCTCTTAAACGACTGGACCGATTTTGATGAAATTTTTTGTGTGTGTTCAAGGGGATCTGAGAATGGTTTAGATTCACAATTTTGTCCGCTGGACAACCCCTATTTTTTTAAGGCGGTACGAAGTTCGCTGGGTCAGCTAGTAGTAATATAAGTTATTTACGGGATTGTTACCATGTACCTTGTTTTTAGCGAGTTCCCGATATTTCGGCACTGTTGCAAGGGCCATGATCACGGAGTTACTCAGTTACTCCGTATATTACTACAATGTTAGTTAGTGACCATGAAAGTTTAAAACAATATAAGTGATTATTGTGATTTAGTTAGCATTTACAATCACATCACGAAGGAGGCAACATTAAAACATTTATTTGAAATTTACAGCAGTGATACGTATTAAATTCGAATTAAAATCAAATACAGAGTGTTAAAGAGATAGTTGAAAACAAACTTAAATATAATAAGTTTGCAACCAACTGTACTCTACACATTATACCGTCTTCAGGCATCTCTAAGGCCCGCATTATAGAAAGATTTTTAGTGATTGATCTAGTCTTGAGCATAGTTAGAAAGGGATGTCGCTATATATAGCACATAGCGACATCCCTTTCTAAATGTAATCAAGTAAAGATCAACACTTAGTTGTCATTCTGTAATACGGGCCTTAGTATACCGAAGCTACTCATTCATAAAGCACAATAGTTGACTAAAAACAGTCCACCACTACTTCCAGACCACTAAATCCACTCACAAAAAACCTTCAAAAAAATAAGTAAGTATATATATATAATGGAGTCATTTATCTCAGACACGAGATTCATACACAAATAAAATATACTAAAACAGTATAAAATCCAACAAAATTAACGTTGAAATTGAAAGCTTAAGCGTAACGTTATCATGTTTCCTTACAAAGTTCAAGGAAGATGGTACGCCATATACTGTATTCTATAGGATGCTAAGATAGGAAACGCCTCTGGCTATATTGAAATTAGAGGCATAATGCTTGTGCAAGCTAATCTGGAAACATGATGTGTTTAGCTAGACTTACGAACGCACTTACCTGCCTTCATAATGTAACTATGAATAGCACACGTTGCTGGGTATTATGTTACAGCAGATTCCCAGGATCTAATGCAGTACAAAATGGGTAGCTGCTATATAAAACAGCTCTTTCTTAAACCGATAGTTGAAGAACATTTTCAACAAAACAGCATAGACAGATGATACTTAATTTAAACATCAAAAATTGTTCTCCAAAAAAAAAACAAAATGGATGACTACTACAACTACTAATATAATAAAATAATTAGAACAAGGGAAATAATTCTAAGGTTATAAAGACTTGGAGAATATAAGCAAAAAAGAATCTGCTGGTGGAATGTCATTACATCTATTTATAATCGGAGACTAAGATTTCGCAACACTATAATAAAATTAATCGTTGCTAGTTGTTCCCATGGAAACAAGATCTCGTGCAAACGCAGACAACTGAGTGATATCGACACTAAAACACAGAGCATGCAATAACTGGATGATCACCGCGCCGGCTCAGACGCTAACTCAGCGCTTTGAACTTGAATCCATAGATCGAGGTTTAACCAACAGATAGATTAGGACTTCTAATTTATATAAAAAAATACATTTTTTTGGAACGAATTTCCTTACGGCAGGCTTGGAGGGGATAGGGATTTTGCTGCGCGACCGAACTGAAAAAAATGTGATAGTAAAACCGTAAGAAAAAATCCGTGGAAAAAAGTGCGTGGAATAAAACCGTTAAATGAGACGTGTGCAGGCGCGACAGTCGAATACACAAGCGAGTAGTGTATAATACCTTTCTCTTTCTCCCTCTTTCTTTTTTAAGTAATTTATTATTTCCTAAAATACTGAATTTCCTAAATACTTTCTTGTACTTAAATAAAAACTAATCAGCAAAATTTAAGAGAAAAATCAAGAAAACCTACATAAAATTGAGCACGGTTTTTTTTGCAATTTGTGTCGATTCTACATTAGCCGAAGGAACGTCGTTCCTACCTGGTGTCCCACGACACCACATCATTTTTTCTTCAAAGTTACTATGACATATTTTCTTTGGTATTTATATCGTTCTTTTTCTTAAAAAAGGGTTACTCGATAGAGTCGATTTTACTTATAATATTTTTGTAAATAGTGTTCTATCTAGATGGTGATGAGAATGTTTCACGTGACGTTTAGCTAGTGTCTACAAAAATCTGCGTATAATTTACATGAAAGTAATTGATACTTTATTTATAAATCCGTGGTTTTTTTAATAAGCATTTTTGTTTCTGAAACATAAAATGTTCATTCTTTACAGAAATAAAAGATGAAAAATAAGTTAACCGCGAATGTTCAACCCTAATATCGCGAAAGCATTTGCGTTCGGGCCGCATCGCCAAACTAGTCCGCGCGAGGGTCACGGCCATCATTACATCGATGCTAATTAGACAAGCTTGTTTTGTTATTTTTTTTTACCAAATTATGTAAGGCCATACAGAAACAGGCATGCGAATTTTAATAATTCACAGACGTTCAATGCTGTTTAACATTTCAATATATTCAGACAGCCTTAAACTTATTTTTTTTTAAAGAATAATTCTTATTACACGTTGAATTTGTTGAATATAGTACCTAAAAGTGATAATTATTCTTTGTGACTGCTACGTTAATAAAAAATATACATTTCTGAAATAAATCTCTATTTATTCGCTTTTTCTAAACAATCATCATATAAAAAAGTATATATATTCAAATGAACATATTATCATCAAAATAATATAATTGATCCTCAAAACTATAATTAGTAACCTAACCTAACCTTTAGGTGACCAATTGTATTTATTAGGTGACCATTTTTTGAAGTTATACTTCTTTAGGCGCGTTATGAAAAAATGATGAGAGTGAAATTTTAAGATGCGCACTGTAACACAAAATTTTAACAGCATGAAGTTGGTCATGTTAGCATGAAGTTACTTTTGTGGTTACCGCACATTAAGAAAATCTACCAACAAAATAGATATAGAATCTCTATTTAGTGGGTGCTAACGACTGCATTGTGAAGGCCTATCAAAAGTATTTATTAATCTGGAACAACGGAACCAAAGCGCGATTCAGGAGACTACATCGCCATCTCTTGACCATTGGTGTAGTAGAACCAAAAACCACATCTTTATTTTTTGTAATAAAGTAACAGTTATAGGTATTCATATTTATAATATTTATCCACATGTTTCTAGTTTGTATAATTCGGAATACGTGTTTGAGTTTCATACAAGTTCAAATCACATATGTTCTAATAAATTATATTCAGTAGCGATTTTAATTGAATATTTTGATTATTTATTTATTTTTTCAAATTAAAACTGAACTTTATTGACTGTGTCCTTTTCCAGACTTTTTATTAATTTATTGTAATTAATTATTTGCATGCAATTAAAAACTAATTTTAAACGATGCCAAAGAAGGATAACTTCTCACGCGCCTACATAAGTACACGCACCCATTTTTTTTTAATACAATTGATTACCCAATTGTATTTATTAGGTGAACATTTATATTTTTTTTAAGTATCATTTCAATATTTCCCATAAAAATAACACTTATTTAATTGATCATTATTACTACAAATATCATTTTCTTTTTCACTAACAAAGAAACGGAGGGGCAGTCAGAGTTGTAATTTTTAGATCATCTATCTCAAAATAGAAACTAGTTGAAATGTGATTTTTTCTATATGATGTTCTATTTGTTGTTTTTAAACAACAAATACTGAAAACCGATTCATAAAGTACTTTTAAAGTTGTAACAAAAACAAACCAACGAATTTTCCTTTCGAATGAAACGATTTATTTCGTAAGTCAGTGATTAGGTAATATGTTGAGTTGTGCATTCTTTTTTTAAAATAAAATAAACATTTAAGGGAGACTCCCTTACAACAGAATTGATTTTTTGCCGTTTTTTGCTCGTACTATAATATAGTGTCTAATGTTGTATAGATAACTAGCAGCCGCCCGCGACTTCGTACGCGTGGAGTTAGTTATTTGCACATACTTTTTGACCCCTGTTAACTGTTCGTTCCCCGTAGGTGATAATATGTAGCCTATATGTTGACCCGACTTCTTAATAATATTCGTGCCAAATTTGAAGTAAATCCATGCAGTACTTTTTAAGTTTATCCCGGACATACATACAGACAAACAGACAAAAATTCTAAAAACTATTTTTGGCTTCGGTATCGACTGTAGATCACACCCCAAGTTTTTTTTTTAAATATTCAATGTACAGTTTTGACTTTCCTACCATTTTATTATATGTATAGATAGATACGGAAACCTTCGTGTGCGAGTCTGAGATGCATTTGACCGGTTTTTATATTTCTTAAATTAAACTTCAACTCTTAATGCACCATCTTGTTCTAATGCTTGCGTGACATTACCAATGAACATGTCTATGAGTTAGGGGATTAACAATTACAGCAACGGCTACTTAATGTAATCTAGTTAAATTAATTAGTTTTGTGATAATTGGTCGAAATGTGGCATGAACATGTGTTCTGTAGTCACCTGGCTTTGGCTATGTCTGCACCTGTTTCCATTTCTATAGTTCTTTGCTTATCGTTTATATCCCAGACACAGAACTTTACGTATGAAATAATAAAATATATATTTTTATTTTTATTTAAGAACCGCGATTCGTCAGCTTTAACTTAATTTTTTGAGATTCCCACAGGAGCCGGACAGTTTACGGGATAAAAGCTATCCTATGTCTCAATTCAGGTCATAAACTCTATAATATAATAATATACAAACATATAAAATTTCATATTTTTAATATTAGTAAGATTAAAACTGCGTGATTTTTCTATTAAGGAAAACTTGTCCTAGAAAAAATGTCTGGGGTAATTGCATTCAAATGCCAAAAATACCAGTTGCGCAGTCAGATAAAAAGGATCAGCGGGCTTATTCTGTAAAATTCTCACGCGCGGATCCGCGTCGGATCTGCGCGTGATAAGTTTACAAAATAGCCCCGCTGATACAAAAAAATACTTCCCTTCAGTGAGATAACTTTTATTTTCCAAACTTTCACTTCCTATGACATTTTTGTAACGTAGACATCGATGTCAATTCTGGCATGCTTTTCTAAACCTAAAACTAAATTTAACATCAGTCTCTCCTTTTCGTTCTGTATAGAGTATGACAAGGATACACTGTTGTCAAATATAAGTTTAGGTTTAGATAATCATGCCAGAATTGACACCACTTGAGGCACAAAACCATGAAATAAACTTGAAACCTGATTTGACAAAAGACTAGGTATTCTTTTCATAAATGCTTAAGAAAATATAAGTTACATATTCCTAGACAGGTTTTTCACAAGAACATACAGATTACTTATTTGCAAACAAATGAGTAGGTAAAATTAAACAATGCTAATGCCTAGCTTAGACATTGTCGTTTCTTAGAGAATTACACGATACATTTTTTGTACCTTCCCACTGGCTGGTTACGTGCGTCAGTAACATTATGATTTCATCTGACACGTTCAACCGTAACGCATATTTTCTTATTGCTTTCATTTTCTAGTCACTTCGTTGCATTATTTTTCTTGAGAAAGTGATTTTATACTTTTTATCAATTAAAATACAGATATATACAAGTTGGCGCAATACTAATCATCCAATTTTAATACTGTATAACTTTTTTACTAAATAAAAAAAAGAGTTATGGACTTTATTAGGACCTTAATTTTTTTTCTGTAAAGTGGATAAGATTATTCCATCACTTGGCTGGTGTCAGTTGATACACATTATGTGCTCGTTTTATCTCATTCTCTGTGATTTCCACAAAATTTTCGGTGACGACTGTTCACATTCCTGTCAAATGAATAACTCTTTAAGGACTGCGATTGTTTGAGGCTTGTTGGCATAAACTCGTGCCTTTAACTAGCCCCAAAAAAAGGAGTTGTAGGCAGTTAAATCAGGCGATCTTGTTGGCCATGCCAAATAGCCAAAATGAAATCGTGCTGCGTGCGTGGTTGCACCGTCTTGTTGAAATCTCCTGTTCACGCTCCTGCAGAGTATCGTGGTCCATTGCTTGACTGTTTGTATTTTGTATCTGTCTTCACAAAATATCATTATATTGTAGACTTCTGACGCCATTTGCAATAATTATAACGTCTACCGATAGAGTGATTACTTTTGCACCATTCTGTATAACGTAGTCTAGGCTTCCACAACCTTTTGGAAGGCCACACAAATGAAAAAACAAAAAGTTATTCGTCGCAGGGCTTTATTAGTTGTAAGGCGAGCGAAGTTTACTTTAAATTTTAAGTATGTATTTAGGTAAGCTGCGGGTTCAAAGCAGATTTTTGTACGCGATTTTCGTGTGCAATAGCTTTTCCATTATGCGGAGTTTCCATATTTCCGGAAAACCTGCTGCTAATTCATAGAGATAGAATTTCTTGTGATTGCGTCATGTGTGGTCTACGAACTGTTGCAGTTTACTTTATATGCACTATGTAGGTCACCCAGAGCCGCTTGCACTCGCCAGCTCAGTGGCATACATGTGACTGTTAACTTAGTTAATTATCTACAAACAAACTCGGTCTATTTACACTGTAAAATTCTAAGCGTTGTGCGTTTTATTTTCTTTAATATTTCTGCTATAGTTATTTATGATACAAGTACGGAGTTGGTTATTACAAACGAGTAGACGAACGTAAGCCCGAGACGAAGTGAGATTCGACTGAAATAAAAAAACCGTAAAGAATACCCACGGCGCCATGTATATGAGCGTGCGGTAAAATATTTTACCGCACGCTCCGTAGGATGACTCCTAATTTTGCGCTACCGAACAATGTAACCAACCTCCATAAATGCATTTTTTTAGTAAGTGTGTTGAAAAATATATTATGTTTTGTACAAGATTAAACAGCTCGTTTTTTGGGTGCCACCTCAAAGGGTGACAGTGAAACCTGTTAAAAAGCCTCCGCTATTTGTCCGTCCTTCTGTTATAGTAGGTAGAGGAGCCCTAGCGGGGTTTCTTGGATTAACTCGAGCGCAGCAGAATAACATAAGGGGACAACCTTGCACCTTGTAAAGTACTTCCACCGAACCTGACCTGAACCCTTTATAAAGTCGAACGTCTAGGGCAAAAAAAAATCAACAGGCGGCCATGACTCTTGCTTGCTTCCAAATCTTCAGTCTTTTGAATAGGCACTATTGGAAGATTCGCGTAATTTTGGTATATGATGTCCCACATGCTTTATTTAAAGAACAAATAAAACGCCGATGTATAATTTGCTTCGTAACTTGTGACAAAACAAACAATGTTATAATTTTTTAAAGCATGTAACTGCTTGATGTTTAAATCTAAAGAAAATATAACTTGAAAGACTCGTATCCGCACCCTTCGCAATCCGGGCGAATGCACTGACCAATTATGCTACCGCGGCCCTCACGGACCGCGTCGAAATTCCTCTAGCCATTCTTAAGCTGCAAGGCAGCGCCATCTCTTCGCATTATAGGTAACCCACACCCTGCTGCCTGGTCCGCGGGGATTTTTTTCTAGTTATACAAACAAATGTTTTTTCCTTACGCAGTTTGTTGCGATCTCCCATACAACAGACGTGATTTTATTGCCTACTTTTGCTCGATATTATAATTTAGTGTAGAAACTATATTTTTATAACATCTAATATGACCTGCGTGGCCGAGTGTTTGTACGCCGGGTTTCATGGTGTCGCCGACTCGAGAGGTGTCAACTGGGTTCAAATCCCGGTGGGGGCAGATGTTTGTGTGACGAATACGAGCATTTGTGCTCCAGTCATGGATGTTTTATATGTATTTTCAATATAAATATACTTATATAAGTACAGTATATGTATTCTATCCGTTATCCTAGTATCCCATAACACAAGCCTTATAGAGCTTACTTTGGGGCTAGACTAAGTGGTGGGAGTGTTGGAAATATAAAAAAAAAAAAATGATACGGAACTCTTCGCGCGCGAGTCTGGCCCGCACTTGGCCGAGTTTTTTATTGAAGCAGGTATTTTATTATTATGAAATACCTACTATGATTTTTTATAAGTTACGCGATTCGCGTTACCTCACTGTAGGCCTATTATCTATATTTCGCACATATCTTATTTGTAGATACCGATAATTTTAATATGTTTTTATCGGTCGTTACTCCTATCAGGCACTACATAATCCCGCGATATTTACACTCGTATCACTTTCTACTACAAACCTCTCATAAAATCAAAATACTTTTATTCGAATATATAAAAAAGTGAACTTTTAAAAAGAGTTGTACTATACAAATCTTTGGACAAAAAAATGGACGATTCAAAAGAGATGAATTGAACCGTCCAATTTCATTTATCATAGAAAACTCAATTCCTTCCTACTCCCAAACCTTTTTTATTCAGTCTAGGCTGTTACAAGCACTTGTGAAGGTCGAGAAGCTACGCCATCGGTACGCAAAACTACGGCGGGGGACATTGTACTGAGAAGAATCGGCAAGAAACTCAGCAAGGGCTGTTTTTTTCTCCCTGTATTATTATATAAAGAGTCGTCAAGTTGAAAAATAACTTTAGTCAGAGATTCTTCTGAAGTCAACTTCCATTAAATCATTTAGAATATAGATATATAGTTACAATAAGTTTAATAGTTAACAATTTTAGTATATACAAAGCAGCATTAGATACCACATTACTATTGTAAAAAAATACTAATACCCATTTAATTACTATCGATGTACATTCATCGACATCATCTGATTGACATAAATCATCCCTTTTATTTGATAAATAAAAGTTTTATTCTGACGACGAAGCCTGTAAAGGCTACGAAACGTCAATAAATAATTAAAGTTTCGTGCATTAACCCGTAAAAACTAGTTTTATTTAATGAGTGATGTGCGTGAAAACATAAGAAACAAATATATATCATCCCATTCTACCACTGAGAGTACAGATCTAACTTCAGAATAATTGCACTTATTAAAGTTGTAGCGCTTATTGTACTTCGACTTAACCGACTTATGAAAACTAATATCGTGAATGTCTATATGATATGCAATGTAATGAGAGTCTACTCGACATAAAATGTGTTCAGCAACATTAATAGAAGAAATGGACGAATTAGAAAGAACTAGATCCAGGAAGCGAATGTGTTTATTGGGAATGCAGTTAGACTGAGTAAAGTAACAAATATTAATCATTTCAAGGAGCTTTGTGGTCTTGCGGATTAGACGGTGATGCAAATTTATTATCACTTTGTATTTCCCAAGTTATAATGTTTTGATTCCTTTTATGTCAAAATCAATGAAATCATCTCTAAAGGCCCCTTTGATTAGTAAATAAAATATAAATATCCCGTTTGGTTCAATGGAGCTCTCATCTAGTGTATTAAAGAGTATCTTAACCTTTTAAAAAAGTATTTCTGCTTTTGTACAGTGACTGTATTTCATTCACAGCGAGCATCAAATAAGATGGGGCCATTTTCTGAAATTAGTATAAAATAAGAGCTTGTAAACAGTTAGTATCAAGCTTGAGATAGAAACATTAAGATCTCTTATTCTATGACAAGAAAAGAGAGATATAGGTATGCATGTTGATATAAAATCATTTTAATCCTCTATTAAAATGAACTGTCGAATGAATTCCCAAACTGACTTAAAAATTATATTTCCAACGAAGTGACCCATTTCCCTACTTAGGACATACTACACATGTTCCTTCTTCCTTGTAACAGCACACTTCGTAACATATAAGCTGATAAGCGTTATCTACAACTAAGATATGATACGCTCTTGCCTCGACGCCCAGCGAACTATTCTTCCTTATGCAATCATGTAATTGCCATCAGTATCTTAAAGATATGGAATTTCATCTGAACTACATTCAAAAATTAATCCGATGGAAAATATCGTCTTAATTACTAACAAGTGCTATTCTGTAAGAAGGAATTCACGTTTCACCTCGGAATCCGCGGTGTGATTTAAAATTATTACATGAATTTCAAATAAATTTCTAATTACACCGGTGAATTTCGCGTTTATAAGTAAATGACTTTGTTCTACAGAATAGCACTGCATGTTGGATTATACTTTAATTAAACGAATTATACGCTCATCTACGCTCAATAAAAAGAATCCAATCTCGGTGGGAGTGGTCTGGATACTGCAAATCATACTGAATAGGGATGATGACTAATTTTTTTTTCTTCGTTTATCAGGTAGGTTATCAAAAAGTATTGGATACGTATTTTTTCTTTTTTCACATAATATAAACATTGCAGAGATATATTGATTTGAAAAGTCGCATGACGTCACGTTTGAGTACACTTATATGTGAAAATTCACTCAAAAGTGACGTCACGAGCCCCTACTCCCAAACTTCGACGCGCTATAACTTTGTCATTTTTTGGTTGATTGCCCAAAGAAAAAATACGTGTCCATTATTTTTTGATTATCTGACGGACTAAATAGAATTTCGTTTACTGTACCCCGTCATCACCCCTATTGGCACACAGTAGGAAGTGTAAGTTAGTTATTAGGCGTGCTATAGGAGCGTTATAAATGCGTATATTGCGAATATAAATCTATTTAGGTACATATTTAGTGCTCTGCAAACTCCACAAATAAGTTAATATAGAGAGATGACAAGTCAAGGTCTAATAAGAAATCAAACCGCGTGTGCTTTAAAGCGAAATACGAACAATAAGCTGAGACTTAAAACACGTGACCAACAAAACTAATAGGATGTTCAAAATTGTTCCCATAAACGTAGACTTATTTATTTTCGGATCTGCGTAGAAAACAGTGACTTATATTGACAGAATCGCAGAATAAGCAAACATAGCATGTTTGCGCTATGAATAAATTAGACGTTAATGAATCACAAAATGCTGACAAATAGTTAAACAAGTTTGCTTAATGACAAACAGTTACTGTACACAGCTTATGGACGCTTAAAGCATCAAGAAACATTAGCAACTCTTGCTAACCCTGAGGCCTAGCTCTATTAACTCTTACATTACACAGTGAATGTAGGTGACTACTTATTTTAATACATTAGTCCTGAACGCATGGACGAAAGTAATTTGTTGGTAGCTAAAGCAACTTTACATTTCACATATTGCTAGTCCATTGAGTATTATTTAAAACATAAGGTGTCATTATTATATATTTTGACGACCTCCGTGGCCAAATGGTTTGTACGCCAGGTTTCAAAGTGTCGCCTCTAGAGAGGTCCCGGGTTCGAATCCCGGTGAGATGATTGTGTGATGAATACGAGCATTTGTACTCCAGTCATGGATGTTTAATATGTATTTCTATCTAAAATATACTTACTCGTATATATATACTGCATATGTGTTCTATCCGTTACCCTAGTATCCCATAACACAAGCCTTGCAGTGCTTACTTTGGGGCTAGGCTAATTGGTGTGAGTGTTGGAAATATTTATTTATTTTATTATTATTTACGTATCTGCTAAATAGGTTTTACCGAAAGAAGACATCAGTTAAATAACACTGTGGTTGTATTGTAGCCGGCGAGTAAGGTCTCAACAGGCCTCCACGAGGTGCGCGGCCATTTAGAAATTGGAAATCAGGTGCCGCGACGAAATGCAGGAGTATTGTCTGGTTTTTACTGGGCAAGGAGGATTACGCAGATACCTTTTTCTTGCTCCTGCGGTAGCTAAAGGATGCGTTAGGACATTAAACCAGACAAAACATAAAAAAGGCCTCCACGGGGTAGACAATGGGATCATGGTAGATAGTACGCGGATGATAAGTACTCCGGTAACGCAATCCTATAAAGAATATGGTGGCCACTCAATTTCAGGCGAACCATATGCTCAACATAAAAAAATACTATTGCAGAAGATTTTCTACCAATTTGTTAAAACTCAGACAACGTGCTATGTTAGTTGTTATCTATTTTTTCAAACAACTTTAAATCTTTCTTTAAAAACATATACCTCAATATCAAGTAAGTAACTTTAAATCTATTTGCTGACAAGGCTACTTTAAAAACTTGATGACCCCGCAATAGACAAATGGGTTACACCTAAGCCGATACTTTATTTTACAATATCCTCTTTCATATGACCATTTCCATGACTCAATTCTCGCTTCCAAATCTTGATTTGTTCATATTTTATTTTCGTAAGCTCATACGTTAAAGTTTCCGAATTTACGTCAACCACATCGTTCTGCCCTCCTACGCTGCCTCCATTTGGACAACAAAGCACCGATCAAAGTATTAAAGTCCCAATTAACAGTCTCATTTAGCCAATTGCGTCGAATAACTTCATCGTTTGTGTTTTATAGTGTATTCTCCTACGTATTTCTTGTGAAATGATGTCGTAAACATTTTTCTACAATGTTTACTCTTGCTCTCATGCTCTTGCGTTCGTGATTGTCATATTTTTTTAAGCAGCAATGAGTTTTAATACAGGAATTGACAATCCCATACTTTTTATCTTGTTACACAATTGCAATGATAAATTTCTTATTTTCAAAAAAATACTGACGATAAGTTTCTCTTTAACAAAGTGAACATCGTTAAATAAATCTCGGTAAAAATAAATTGTGTCCAATTCAATAGTGAACTTTATAGACATTACGATAAAATAGCAACCTCGCAAGCTAATGTAGCCGTCGGAATTGTTCTAGGAACTGTCGACAGACCACAATGGGATGATATCATGAGTTGCATCGAGCTCCGTAAGATCACCTTCGAGAAACAAACATAGCAATGCAGTCAAGAAACTAAATTGAATTCCTTAGAACCCGAGACAAATCTCAGAATTGAAGGCACTTTTGGTAAATATAATTTTGCACTAGGAAACGAGCCTATTAAAGGCACGTTGAATAATGTCTTAATACGCGGTCTGTTAGTTTTGGAGTTAAATGAAAAAAACTCTTTATTCAATGGAGACAGTTAACAAGCACTTCTGAAGTCATAAAAATAGCGTTTGGTACATCTACAACTGTCGGAAGACAAGAACTGGAATACAAATTTGGTGCATTTAGCTTGAACGAAACAACAATTTGTGTTTCCCATTTCGTTATTAAAATATTCCTTATAACCATAACGATCAATGATAAAGCATACTCTTGCATAATATTTCGTAACAATGCTCCATATTACACATACACACACATATAATTATCATAATCATATCATAATGTCCAATAGCAGACAGAGTAATGATAGTAAAATTATAATAAAACCTCATCAGTGTTGTTTTCTTCAAATCAATCATCGTTGTTGGATATGCTCCACTTGATACGCGATAAAAATCACAAAGTATATTTTGCCTGTTTCTTAGTTTTGTTACATTCGACATAGTTATGGTAAATTTGAGTATAATAGCAAAAATTTGATAACAACGTTATCAAATAATTTTCACAATAATATGCTCAAACAATGAAAGAGCCTTCATTACATAGAAGCAAACACATAGGGACTGCCAACATCACCATAGATTACGAAACCTAGACTAGGTTTCGATTATCTATCGTAGGAAAGTTGAACACTATATTTTCTATGTGCTTGTGGATAGTACCGTCGTAATTGCTGATTAAAATCCAGTCTTAACTACCTATCTTGGGATTGTAATATTAGATTACAGCACAAAACATCATTAAACTCTCGAAGTGGTAGCGACTCAGTTATAGAATTTCTATTGCCTTATCGACTGTGATAGTCGATCGATTTACCACAAAGTACGAAACCTCCGATTTCCTGTGGTGACTTTTTAAACACACCCAAATTTTAACACATTTCTCTTTCGCATTATTTAAAAGTGGATCCCCTATTGATTCACTTGTTCCCGCCTTCTTACCCCTCGGGTATCTCCAAAAATAAAATCAAAAATGTGCTTCAAAAAATCTTAAATTGTCGAAACCAGGTATGAAAAACTAACTCTCAAGCCCATCAAGTGCCCTTAGTACGAGTTTGAGCTCACGAAAACTATGATAGTTTTCGTAATTGTAACTTATGTTTCTATGTCCATTTTGGTGAAGAGTATTTATACTGTGTGACACAGCAATCAAAATGCAGGTGAACAAGTAATGTATAATTTCACATTATGTATTGAAAGGTGACTTCATGAATCATCTCTAAAGTCATTTTTCAACTTGACGACTCTGTAAATGATAAAACAGGGAGAAAAAAACAGCCTTTGCTGAGTTTCTTGCCGGTTCTTCTCAGTACAAGGTCTCCCGCCGTATATTTATGAACCGATGGCGTAGCTTCTAGACATTCATATGTGCTTGTAAGAGCCTAAACTGAACAAATGTTTTTGATTATGATTATGATTAGTAACCAAATATACTTAAAATTTAAGAAGATGCAAATGATTTAATAATAGAATTTAAACACTGTTTATTTGTATTGAAACGAAAACAATAAAATCAGAACTTTTAGAACGAGTGCGAGCTTACGAAAACTAACATAGTTTTCGTAATTGTAAAACTCGTACTACGGGTACTGATGTGCACCCATCCTACACTAATATTAGATAGGGTTGCCAAAAAATACGTAAATTTCAATGATAATTGATAATTTTATTATTACTATGGAATTAAACATTCACGGAGTAATCCCCAAGGGCAAAGCTATCGTTGGAATGCCTTATACTTTACAAACATGCTAATAAACATACAAACACGCTCTGTCTCTGAGGAAGTTTACTCATAAGATTGTACACGACCACCGCGATTTTGTATTTTTTATTATCTTTTAAGGCCATGCATTCAAAACAGAAACAGTTCAATTACTGATATTGAGAATTAATCAGCTTTCTTTATCGCTAACTAAATTAAGATGTCGTTATCAAATACTTTAAAATTTCGGTAGATGAACACAAGCACTCGAAGTATTGAATAGTGTGTTCATATGTATGTTGCTTTTATTTGCTATTGAGAATATAGAACACACGGAGACAGTAAATGCCTGTAATATAATGGCCAGAAAACATCTATACTTATAATAAATCTGTAGTGAGGTCAATTCTGTACATGAAATATATTTTCAAAATAACTATCAGGGGGTGTAAAATTTTTGTCTGTCTGTCTGTCTGTCTGTCTGTCTGTCTGTGTGTATGTTCCTTATAGAAACAAAAACTACTCGACGGATGTTAACGAAACTTGGTACAATTATTCTTCATACTCCTGGGCAGGTTATAGTATACTTTTCATCACGCTACAATCAATAGCAGCAGAGTAGTGAAGGGAAATGTTGGGAAAACGGGAGAAGTTACTCCATTTTTTAAGCTTCCGTCGCGTGTGCAGCGTGGTTAAAGTTACATACAAATCATGTATGACGGAAATATTCTACATAAAATTGTCTAAAAAATGTCCCGCAACAGCATATATCTATCTTTTATGGTTGACTCACAATAACACGTGTAATTATATAAATAAAGTCATTGTTTATAGCACAAGCCTGAGAACAAAAACTATAGTTTACACTACAGCTCTACACCGAAGCGAAGCGAGGGCAGGCCACTAGTATACAAATAAAAGAGGTTTCTTCTCATCCTTCAGTATTACTCGCACACTTTGATTATTTAGTTTATTTAGTAGTTGATGACCTCGGTGACCGAGTGGTTTGTATGCCGGGTTTCATGGTGTCGCCGACTCGAGAGGTCCCGGGTTCGAATCCCGGTGGGGACAAATGTTTGTGTGATGAATGTACGAGCATTTGTACTCCAGTCATGGATGTAAAATATTTATTTCTGTATAAATATACTTATATATGTACAGTATATGTATTCTGTCCGTTACCCTAGCATCCCATAACACAAGCCTTACAGTGCTTACTTTGGGGATAGGCTAATTGGTGTGAGTGTTGGAAATATTTATTTATTTTATTTATTTAGTTAGCACATCACTTATGACTTTGGTTAACTTGAAATATGGTTGCCATTGTGGGGTTGGAGGTGCTTCAATCTCATTTTGGTTGACAATTAGTGCCATTTATATTCTACAATATGTCCAGTCCACTTGTTGGACTATAAGTTTATAGAATTAATTCATTTTGCTTACCTAAATTAAAAGTTTTTCTTGACGACGAATAGTGTCTTTAATCTGTATCCTTGGAAGTGTATGTATACATACTTTTCTTTAATAGTTTTTTATCAAAATGTATGTCACATACCTACTTACATTTTTTCAACAGCCCGTCGACCTCCTATGTCGATTCGTTCATTTATTTATGACACAATCATGTACGAAATTTTACGAAGAGGACCTGTAATTATTGATTATTATTTCGGTCCTCGGGCTGTCCTATCGACCTACTTGACGATTTATTGGTGTTATCATTGATCCGCAAAACGATTATACATTACGAACAAGTGCTAAATTAAATATTAGCCTTTGGCACGGTTATTATTTATTTCGACTAAGAAACCCTTCTCGCTATACTTATCAACTGTAATTATACGCATGTCAATAAACTTTCTACTTGTTGTTTTGCCGGTACTGAGCTTTTTCTAAGCAACAAAACGGTTTTAAAACCTTAGTTTTTCCCCTGTTTATCTTTATGTTTTCTTTTTCTTATTAACTATAACTTGGTCCTTGTAACTTGTCCTAGCTTTTATAAGAACTGTGTACATTAAAAAGAATACGAAATGTTTAGCGGTAGGCATATGTTCCCACTTAAGCAGGCCGCTAAAACATGAAAACAAATGCTTTTTCAGACTATTAAAACCACTGAGACATTTAGGACTATAACGAAATTGATATAGTTTATATAAAAGACGTAATTAAAATCACATTGTTTATTTATTCGTCATTTCCTTGAGAGCTAACAGAAATTCCAAAGCGCAGCACAAGTGACGAAATGACAAATATATAAAAAAAACAACATGCCTAATTCAAAATAATGTAAAAAAACACAACATTAAAATTCAATAATTAAAAAAAATATAGCATGTCATAAAGTATGTCACCAAAAATTACAAGTTAGTTGTTGTCACATTCTCAATGTTACTTAATGTCAATTGCTTTTCTAAACAGCTTTACAATTATTAACAGGGTGTTTATCGAGCTACTGTTAGGTATGACCGGGTGGTCTTTACTATAACTGTGAACAGGTCATTACATAGCGCACGGTAAACTGCCGATTCGAATCTGATAGAGACAGAAAATGGTGCCGTATATTCGCTAGGCAAAACAAAGACCCTTGTACTATCGGCCTGTATCTACAGACATCGCCATTCTGGTCCTGAATTCCTAGTACCTTTCACCACACTCCACATACCACGGTAGAAATCAACTGTAAGCGAAATAAATAGCTGGCTATTTATTTGCAACATAATCCTGTTACGTACGTTATTTATTTTAATTTACTTGAAGAGTTCGATGGCGCGGGTGGTTAGCGCGTTCGGCTGCGATCGTTGGAGTTAAGCAACTTTCGCAGAGGTCGGTCATTGGATGGGTGACCAAAAATCTTCTATCTCGAGTTCCTCCGTGCTTCGGAAGATACGTTAAGCCGTTGGTCTCGGCTGCATCTGCAGTCGTTAGCAACCGCCAATCCGCACTGGGTCTGCGTGGTGGGTGATGGCCTAATCTTCCTATTCCATCCATAGACAAGACCTTTGCCCCAGCAGTGGGGACATTAATAGCCTGATGATGTACGTTATTTTCTTAATAAAACAATTAGACAGTAAATATTGGCAACATTTAACGATATATTTATATTTACAGTGAAGGTGCTAAGCGTTTTCTATTTGTAGTCTCGTCTAAAACAACAAAGTTATATATTATGAGTTTTCACTAAATTAACTACATTACGTGTATTGTGATAAACGTGTTTCTACGAATGTTGTCCAAAAACAATAGGGAAAGGTTGCGAGCCCATCGGGCCCAAACAAATGTTATTTTGTGTATAATAGGTGATAATAGGATTTACTATCTTCACAGAAAAGTAAGATAGTAACATACTTAATTAGTGCATGCGAACTTAAAAATTTGAAACTGGTATGACCTGAAATTACATGCACTTTTCACTACGGAATCCGCGGAGTGATTTAAAATTAGAACACGAATCTTAAATAAATTTCAAATTTGATTTTAATAAGCGATTTCGCGGTGAAAATTGAGTTTGTTCCTACAGAATTATAACAGATAACTGAATTCTCTTTTCAAGTTTCATATACGTGTGACACTCAGAAAGTTTTGAGAAACTTAAAAACTAACTTTTATGGAAAGAAAATATTATTAAATCTTTTCAAAGAACTCTCTACCAGCCTCTATACAAAGTTTGATGCGTCTGAACCAATTTTCAAAACATTTATTCCAGTCCTCCGCAGACACCTCTTCCACGGCCTTCTCAAACACTGCTAGCGCTTCTTCCAGCGATGAAAACTGTATCCCTTTGAGCTGATTTTTTATTTTAGGGAATAAAAAGAAATCACACGGAGCCAAATCAGAACTGTAAGGAGGGTGTCCCAAGACTTGGCTGGTGTGGAGTCCAGGAAGTGTTTCATTTTGATCGCAGAGTGCGCGGGCGTGTTGTCGTGGTGAAGAAGAACCACGCACAGCCCGGTGTCTGGTAGCTTGTTGTTCATTGCAGAAAAACTTCTGGCAGGCATTTTGTGCTATACCATTCCGCGTTGATGCTGCTTTGGTCTCAAAGTGGAATTGAAATTAGGTACGCCGTCAAAGTGAAGAAACTAGCGATCAAAAATTTCCCTGCGCTCCTCAATCGCTTCACTTTCGTAGGCGTTGGTTAATTTTGAAACAGCCAAACTGTCGACTGACGCTTTGTTCCTGGATGGTATTGATAAATCCAGGATTCGGCACCAGTCACAATATCGTAAACGCGCCGTGACGAACCTGCATCAAATTTTTGTATCATATCACTGCACCAATCCACACGGGCTTGCTTCTGTGCTTCGGTGAGGTTGTGCGGCCCCCAACGGGAAACTTTCTCCTTACGCAAAGGTGCTCGTGCAAAATCTTGTGAATACTTCCTGAAGCTATCTACAGAATATGCTGCATCTCTTCGTACGTTATTCGTCTGCTTTCTTGAATATTTTTTTTTACTGCCAGCACACTTTCTTCGGTGACAGCCGTCGTATGATGACCACTCCTTTGTTTATCCCCCAAAGTAAGACGACCGCGTTTGAACTCGCTACACCAGCATTAGATGGTAGCTTTTGAAGGTTCTTTATCCATAAAAGAAGTTCGAAATCGGTCAAATGACTCATACGGTTTTAAGCCACATTTAAAATCGTAAAAAATCATAGCACGAAAATGTTCTCGATGCAGATCCATTTTTTAATGAGACAAGAATAATTTATTGGCTCCCGAAAAAATGCGGAGGGAAATTTGAATATCGAACAGTGGTATTTTTACTTTTAAATAATCGTAGTTTTTAAAATAATTACAAGTGGCCAGTGAATCTTATACATAAAAACCTGTTTTCGCAAAACTTTCTGAGTGGCCTGGTATACAGGGCGTCCTACGGGTTGGTCTCACGGAGGAAAAGTATATTAAATATTGAAGATAGGATATTTTACTAAAAGAAGACATTATTTTATTTTTAATAACAAATAGAACTGCATTCACGATTTTTAAAAAATCGCCGACCAAACACCTATCTAACCGTGGTACGCCCTGTATACATGCATTGGAATGTGTTCCTATTTCACAAACCATTATCTTTATAACTTCCATTGTAGATGTTGCAGAGCCAAATCAATATATTGCTAAGCACCATTGTTAAATAGATGGAATAAAAACAGAACATAGAAGAGATCAGTAACTAGACAAACAGCTGAAGAAGCCCATAAACTTCGGTAATAAACAACAACGGCAGCACTATTGTGAAGCTTCCTTCCCATCGTCGGCAATAACTACTTGAAATATTATTCATTGTATGCTCGTGTCTCTCCTTTGAATACTCATTTTGTAATATGTACAATGAACATTGTTAATCTGTAGGATATTATTACAAAAGAATTCTTAAAATATTTGAACTTATGACCCTGTACAAAGTTAAGATAAACAAATTAATAAATATTTCCCACACACCAATAAGCCTAGCCCCAAAGTAAGCACTGTAAGCCTTGTGTTATGGGATGCATGGCGAACGGATAGAATACATATAATTATACATCATCAAAATTAATGGCTCCTGCTGGGGCCTTCCCTATGGATGAAATAGGGAGATTGGGCCATGACCCAACACGCGGGCCCAGTGCAGATTGGCGGGTGCTAACGACTGCAAATGCAGCCGGGACCACCGGCTTAACGTGCCTTCCGAAGCACGGAGGAACTCGAGATAGAAGATTTTTGCTCACCCATCCAATGACCGACCACAGCGAAAGTTGCTTAAATTCAAAGATCGCAGCCGAACGCGCTAACCAGCCGCGCCATCGAGCTCCTTATATAGTTATACATATATAAGTATATTTAAACATCCTCCATCCTAACATTGTGGAGGTACCACGGGGATTCGAACCCCGGACCTCTGAGTAGGCGACGCCATGAAACCCGGCGTATATACCACTCGGCCACGGAAGTCGTTAAATAGATAATAGAATTATGAAAATTCATATTTAATTATTTACTTTCTGTTTTCGCATTTAGTTAGTTAAACATACTTATCTTGTTCTATGTCATTTTATCAAATGTGAACCGCACTTAATACATGCAGTAACACGCATTATTAATGTGTTAGATTAATTGAAATCCTGAATTTGTGAGATGTTTATTAATATTTTTTCTCTTTAAGAGATAAGTTTACATATATCTACACTACATATACATGTTTACACATTTGCACTTTTTATGTGCAAACTTATCAATTATCTCGATTGGCAAAGGATTTCGATCTCACTTTTTATGAACAGATCAAGCAAGCTATCGAAATTATTGTTATTTATGTTATTTGCGGGATTGTTACCATGTACCTTGTTTTTGGCGAGTTTCCGTACTCCATGATCATGGCGCTTGCAACAGTGACGAAATATCGGAAACTCGCTAAAAACAAGGTAGAGTCTGTGCGGAAAGAGAATGGGATTTAGATTGGAGGGCGCTGTAGTGATTTTCTACCGTATTTGTAAGGTTTTACCCCTTTTAGACATGATTAAATACAAAAATCCGCAAGAAATCACAACAACAAACAAATCCGTATCAATACAAAACTTTGACGTTTTACAGATTGCTGGGTTTGATTGCCAAATAAAAATCTTAATGTTAGTTTCGTTCTTCGCCACGCCCATTCTCTTTCCGTACAGACTTCTAACAATCCTGTAAATAACATACATTACTATAATATCAGTGACCATAAAAGTCTAAAACAACGGTATCCAAAACGCTAAAAACTTTAGAGTTTTGGATAGCGTGACAGTAACAAGATTCAACAATGATTGAGGAAAATCACTTTATTGTAACTCATTCAGTTACAATAAAGTGATTTTCCTCAATCGTGTTCCTCCTCAATCTCAACGTTTACATGTACTCATGAGAAATAATGCAATAAAAATCATTCTTTTCCAAAGTTTACAAAATGCATATACAGTGATGTAGGCTGAATGTAAATCTGATTCTTGCCAAGCAGCCGCACCAGCGAATGACGTCACATTTGACATTGGTTAACCTCGACATCATGTCCATTTCAAACCTTAAGTCATTTCTCAAAATGTAGCACGTACATCGATGATGAATACGCACTAAGCCCATTATAAATAATTTAGCTTAAGATGTGCTGTTACCATATAAATATCACCGGAATATAATCCATTCCGTAAGTTTATAAATTTCCTAGTAAATTTATCAACTTTCGTAAAATAGTAAACGGGAGATAAAATGTATTATCTTACGGGAATATTTTCGTGAATTGAACAATTCACGACGTCTCGCGGTATATTGATAAACTAACTTAAAATTTCAAGACCTATCAACGTAAAATTCTAAGTACTCTAACCAATCTCAGAACAATGTATGTTTAAAGCATCATCATCATCAGCCTATTAATGTCCCCACTACTGGGGCACAAGCCTTCCCTACAGATGGAATAGGGAGACTAGGCCTTGACGCACCACGCGGGTGCTAACGACTGCAGATGCAGCCGGAACTAACGGCTTAACTTGCCTTCCAAAATACGGAGGAACTCGGGATAGAAGATTTTTGGTCACCCATCCAATGACCGACCACTGCGAAAGTTGCTTAACTTCAATGATCGCAGCTGAACGCGCTAACCACCTGCGCCATCGAGCTCCTTGAGCTTAAATAAATAAATAATAATAAATAAATAAATATTTCCAAAACTCACACCAATTAGCCTAGCCCCAAAGTAAGCACTATAAGGCTTGTGTTATGGGATACTAGGGTAACGGATAGAATACATATACTTTACGTGTATATATAGAATACGTATCCATGATTAGAGTACAAATGCTCGTATTTATCACACAAACATCTGCCCCCACCGGGATTTGAACCATCGGGACCTCTCGAGATGGCGACACCATGAAACCCGGCGTACAAACCACTCGGCCACGGAGGTCGCCAAAAGCATACTAGCTGAATTTTCCCTCATTTTTTTGACACTCTATTTGGAGATATGTCTTTCATGTTACTAAAGAATACAACTATAGAACGATAAATAGTGTTATAAGTTAGACACAGAACCCCGATTCTGTTGTATGTAGACCTGCAGTGTTTAAGAGTAATGTAGTGTATAGCTGTATAGGCAAACACGAATCAAGCTGATTAAATGATACTTAAGAAAATATAACTAGAAAAAATTCCACGCGGACCAGGCAGCCGAAGGGACTCGAACCCGCACCCCTCGCAATCTGCCAATGGTGATGGCGCGGCCTTGCAGCTTAAGAATGGCTAGAAGAATTTCGACGTGGTCCGAGAGGGCCGCGGTAGCATAATTGGTCAGTGTATTCGCCCGGATTGCGAAGGGTGCGGGTTCGAGTCCCGTCTGCTGCCAGGTCCGCGTGGAATTTTTTCTAGTTATATTTTCTTTAGATTTAAACATCAAGCAGTTACATGATTTAAAATAATAAAAATTATAAATGATACATACTAAAAGGCTACTCTTTAATCAGGTGGACCATACTATGACTATTCTACATCTACAAAGTAAAAAAATATTTTTATGCAAAAAAACGCAAATGCAAATACACAACTTAGATTACTTAAACCCGCTAGACTTGCAATGACAAAAGCCTTTGTTCATGTTTCGTTACTAGTTTACTTACAAGGAAAAGGCTGAAATTAAAGCATTAAAATATTTGAAATCGAAAAACACGTGTAAAAATACAAGGTCGAATATTTCGTTTGTGTGCGTAATCCATGCCAAGAATACATTGCAATTTTCTTATAATGCAGAGTTATTCTCGGTTGCTGATAAAAATACTACAACAGGAAAAGCTACTGGAAGTATAATGACATAAACTAGGCGACGCGCTCGTCGCGGGCTTTGTATTAAAATGTTATGTTGGTAATAAAACTTTGCTTATCGTCCACATGGAGTTTTAATTCATAAAGTCCCTATGGAATCCATGCCAATAAAATAAAGAAATATTACCCGTTCTACCATTATTACGTCTTGTAAGTACGTTCCTTAAAAATCCCACAGGTACCATGTTATTTTCTAGAATTCGTTAGGCTATATATTATAAGAAAAATAACGACGGGTTGCACTCCGGGAGTGCCGGCAGAAGTGAAAACTTAAATATTAACGTTGTGCATTGTTAATATTTTAGAATGGTTAGGGAATAATTTTGCACGAATTGCTTTAATTATCAGTATAAAAGTACTATCATGTATGTGGTATAATACAATATTTATTTATTGCGCTATCGTACACAAACATGACAATTTATCAAAAAAGTGTATCTCCCACAAAAATCAACTTACATGAATCACGTTTAAGCGCACTTAGCGACATCTATTGTAAAAAAATGCATTTTCTTTTCATTCAATAAAGCTGCCACGTAGACGTCTTAGATAGAGACTTATTATTATTATACGGTAAAATAAGATATTACTCTGTTTCGTCCAAAATATTGACAGTCAACAACCTTTCCAATTTTATTGTGTGTCATGATGCGATCAGCCCACGTGTTTAACCTGGCGCGAGAATAACATTTTTTACCCATACAAAAAAAAGTGTACAACGACGCTAAAGAAGTTTTCACTTCAAAAAAAAAATCGACATGGCGGATGTTATACCGAAAAATCAAAAGTCTAAATGCAAAAGAGAGGTAGGGCATAGCGGATTCCCCACTCGAATAGGAGCGCCCGTTTGGAGAAGTAACCTTCACCTTACAGATGATCACAGAAAAATGACACTACCTTTTGTTAATGTTGTGTTTCTGTCGGTGAGTAAGGTCCTAGTGCTCTACTGGGTGGGGAGGTTGGGTCAGGATAGGCGACGGTGTGAGTGTTCATAATATTTTTGGTATGGCAATTGTGTATGGTGGCCGCTTTACATCAGGCGGGCCATGCGCTTGTTTGTTCCCCTTTTAACATAAAAAAGACAATATTACTAGAAAAAATAAGGACAATATTACTAGAAAAATTCCACGTGGACCAGGCAGCAGACCGGGACCCGTCCCGATCCACGTGCATTTTTCTCTAGTAATATTTTCTTTATATTTAAACATCGAGCAGAGACATGCTTAAAAAAATGGGTGCGTGTACTTATGTAGGCGCGTGAGAAGTTATCCTTCTTTGGCATCGTTTAAAATTAGTTTTTAATTGCATGCAAATAATTAATTACAATAAATTAATAAAAAGTCTGGAAAAGGACACAGTCAATAAAGTTCAGTTTTAATTTGAAAAAATAAATAAATAATCAAAATATTCAATTAAAATCGCTACTGAATATAATTTATTAGAACATATGTGATTTGCACTTGTATGAAACTCAAACACGTATTCCGAATATACAAACTAGAAACATGTGGATAAATATTATAAATATGAATACCTATAACTGTTACTTTATTACAAAAAATAAAGATGTGGTTTTTGGTTCTACTACACCAATGGTCAAGAGATGGCGCTGTAGTCTCCTGAATCGCGCTTTGGTTCCGTTGTTCCAGATTAATAAATACTTTTGATAGGCCTTCACAATGCAGTCGTTAGCACCCACTAAATAGAGATTCTATTTCTATTTTGTTGGTAGATTTTCTTAATGTGCGGTAAACACAAAAGTAACCAGCATGAAGTTGGTCGCTAAAGTTACTTTTTTGTGTTACAGTGATGCGCGCGCATCTTAAAATTTCACTCTCATCATTTTTTCATAACGCGCCTAAAGAAGTATAACTTCAAAAATAAAATTTATAACTATAAAAAAAGACCTCACCTCTAAATCCATAAGCAAAAAAATGTTATTAAACAGGATCATTTTCTAAGATTGTAACGACGAAAATGTTTTAATAGTTTTTATTTCTGTGTTTTCAGGTAATCGGTCTATATGATCATTGATGCACGCCGGATTAAGATAAGGTGAAGTTATTTAATACGTAAGGTGCTTGCTTGTTAGTAACATCTGTACAAGATAATCAATGCAAATATAATATACACTCGCTATGACATAATGATATTTTAATATATTATGATATATTTCGATATATTTCGTGGTAACTGGTCAAGTTTTTTTTGTATTAATTATAATAAGTAAAAATATGTAGGGTTATTGCAAGATGAATATAAGTTTACTCTAACATCCTGAAATAATTAATTTAACTACTACTTAACGACTTTTCATAAAAAATATATGTTAAATAAATAAATATTTCTGACACTCACGTTGCCACAACCACATTTGAAATGTTGCATGGTATTTTTTTTACGTAGAAGTGACGTCACGCACCCCTTCAAAAGTTAGACGCGCTTAATTTTAGCTTATTTCACCCCGTTCCCGTATTCTACAGATAACTATGGTTTTGGGGAAATATATATGACTTACTACAGACAAACGAGTACATGCTTGTAATCATACAAAACATTTGCTTCACCGGGATTCAACTCAGGACCTCCGAGTAGGCATCACTTTGAAAAAGGTATTATGTCGACTAAATATAATATATTTACGAATATTAGGTCTGTTAATTAATTCAATATCAGATCTGCGGTTGCTTTGTATGTTTATCAGCAAAGAATTCCAATACCTATTATTGGGCGTGCATTTTGATTATTTTATCAGTATTAATGCATTTTTCATGATCTGATAATACGAACTTACATTCAATAAACGCACAATAAAAAAAATCTCAAGAACATATTGAAACTCAACGTATACAATAGTAACGTATAGGAAGGTATAATAATAAGCACACATTTGATATTTAAGCGAGTTCAAAATAGTTCTTGTTTCTGCAAGAATGAAATTCCTGTGAAAAACGCTTCTTAAAGCGGGCAATGTTTTTTCCATACAAACGTTCTCGTCTGATTCCTCCCTGATTCTTATCACTAAAGAAAATATTTTCATATATAAAATGTATTCCAAAGCAACTAGAAGCCCTCAAAAATGCAAATATTCAAATTTTTGTCACCACTAAAGACATCTAGTGTGTAGATTCAATAAGCATTTACAAAAAAATCGTAGAGACCTGGTATAACTAACTACTTATAATTCTTTGGATAAAATTTCTTTTACATATATCTAATTTTCGAGGAGGAAATCATCGAGAGCCAAACCTTGAATTTTGCAATTTTATCACACAATTTTCAGCGTTTGGTACCGTTGTCCCTATTGCACGATATTTGGCAATATCGTGCAATATGTTTCTGCCCACGCGTGTGGCTCTTTCATGCTCACTACCGGTCATTTCCTCTGCGATTCGATATAGGTTAAACTAATGCAAATCATGAACAAGCGTAGAGTTTAAACTTGCGTTTTGTTTTGGCTTCAATTGTGAAATTTCTTGTTTTGGCGTTTCGCAAGCTAGTTTCGGACAAGAAAGACGGAAATGTCCGTGACTTCGTCGCGAATTTCTTAGTGTAATTAGCTATGAACTTAAAGTTGTTAGTAGACAAGAAATTTTTAGTTTAATATTATAACTTTTATTTATTTATATATTATATACACATAATAATATAGATTAGTAAATTGAGCATATTAAATTTATAACAGATTAAATGTACATAAGTAAATATGCTTCTTTATATAATTATTTTAGATTTATCTGAGCTTACTGCTGAAAGAAAAATATAGACTATTGAAATCTATTAAAACTCGTCACACGACCACTTGGAGACGTCAAATGATCATTTATATTAATGTCATTCAAAATCACGTGTTGACTGATTCTAATATCGTTTCAAAGAAAGTGAGAACACTATATTTTATCAAACTTAATTGGTGTTACAAATGCTTTTTAAAATCAAAATTGTCTGTGTATATTTTATTTCCGGATTCATGGTCAAAAGCTTTTATGTTTTTATCACGGACACTTCTGAAAAACCTCACGTAATATTACAAAACAGTCCTTTGTTACTAGGAAAACTTAATGTAAATAGTACAATATGTCATAGCCACTTTTCACTCTCACTAACATCATTCATTTGACACACTGGCATTGTCTCTTAAATAAACAGCTGACAAAAAACTACACATAGAGTTTAAGAATATGTAACAAAAATTTCGGTGTCGTTTTAAATTTAGACAGTAGCGATAAGTATTGTTTTTTAAAACATGATCATCAACACGTAGTATAAAATAAATTCAGAATCTTACGTACAGGACACTGAATGCAAACTTACTAAATTATATTAAAGGTTACTCCGTGATCATGGCGCTTGCAACAGTTCCGAAATATCGGAAACTCATAAACAACAAGGTACATAGTAACAATCCCGTTAATATCTATAATGTTAGTGACCGTGAAAGCTTAAAACAATAAATATATTAAAGGCGTTCTAAAGTAATAGGTGCTTAAGATAAATTACGCATTAACGACAATGCTACAAGCTTCGTGACAACTGACCTTTAAGTTAAGTTTTCTACATAAGTCTCAATTCCCAACCGATAGGTACTATATAAACCGGCAAGCATGTTTATTTTTAATTATTTTACTTGAAACGTGGCCCTTGTGAAAATAATCAATACGTCTTACATCTACCACACACTTTTGCATAGAGGAAGTTTACACTTAACTCTATAAGTATTCTGTATCCGACACCAATAAGTTTCTTGTTGGCGAAAATAGGCAGGAACAGGCTCCCGTTTGAAATCTAGAATGATTGATTGTATGCGTGTGTGCGCCGAAGAAATATTTCAGGCGCGCGCATAGCAACGTATTGTTTATTCGGCCTGCCCTTGGGGCTGTGCTGTGCGCACGCTTCATGACGGACGACAGTATGCAGTTTATGACCGTTACGACTATTCAAGGTTAGTCTAGTCATATTATGCTTTGTTTGGAAAAATGAAGGAAAAAGTTCGAGATTTTTTTGAGTAGAGTTTTATGTCCGAATCGAGCTTAGGTTTCAAATGTGATGTGTGAGTGCTAACACTGTTCGAAAGTAAACGAGTTCCATGAATGTAGATTTACTATAAATAAATTTTCTATTTGTGTATTCACCTTTGAAAATCAAATTGTGAATACTTATTGAACACGTAATGTGTGAATTCCGATTCGGTTTGATTTCAATGGTAATGTGTTCGTTGTATCATGTTGCATCAATCGCCGCTTCCCAAAAGCCGTAGCGGTTCATTTCTATCTCTCATCTATTACTATTTCACAAATTAACTTCCAGCTTAATTTCCGATTTCACGGAATTATTATTATCCCGTTTTTCAGAGGTAGTTGAAGCATTGACCATCTCGACGAAGAAACTTTAAGAGTCATTGTATATAGGTACAAATGACACGACAAATTCAGTTATCTTTCTCCGATATAGTTATTTCTAATTACAAATTATAGTACAACACACTTACCTGTACCAATAGCTAAATGTAACGTCAAATTAAATACCTAGTGTATACATAGTGTGTGTATAATTTGTAAAATTTTGACAAATGGTTTTTTATAGGATTTAAAGGCAAATTTTAATTATAGATGAAACAACGCGGCCTAACGTAAGAGAGTACCTACTGTCGTCTGATTCTGTAAAATGAAATCTCACTTCGGAATTCGACAGCTGCCATTTAGGACATTATTATGATATGTATTTCATCATTATATGGCAAAATGTCACAATGACTATTGAGGTAGTAATAAATATTTGACAATTGTCCAAAATCCAAATAAATGAGATCGCTAGTGAGCTTGTTAATAATTATACCTTACAGAATCGACATGCTGATTTCAGTGAATTACGGGGTGTGACTGAACATTAAGAAAGTTTTAAATTTCATACTTTGGACATTTGACAATATGTTTAGGTCGATGCGGTGTTTCGAACAACACAATCCCAACTTGCATCATATAAAAACGCAATTTTGTTTTTAAGTGAAAACAAAATGACGACGATGAAGAGACGTCGTCGTCTCCCTAAAAGATTTGAGCATTAATTTAAGACTAAAAATAATTAAGTATAAATGTATTTTAGGAAAGCCATAAAATGGTCAGAAGATTAGTGTAAAAAATATGATCCCAGACCACCCGTGACGGCCTTGGCAACAAGAACATTAGGAAAATGTATTCTACGGCGTTTGCCTCAGAGTCCTTTTAACTGGATTTTTATTTGGTGATTAAAATATTATGTATTGAAAATCTTGAATTTTTTTTAGTAGATATAAAATACATTTAAATCAACCTCAAGTCAATTCGTAAAGTTTTTAGTCTTACATATAAACCACATTCAACAGAAAATAATTCGTTTTGAGGGTTCCATGCCCAAATGGAGACATGAAAACGGAGTCCTATTTCTGTCTTTCTTGACGCGGCGCGTGGCGGAGGCGGCGCCGGCGCGGTGTGGTCCGGGAGCGGAGGCGTGCGCCATAATCATTGTATTCCTTATAATGTGTGGAGTAAGTTTAAACAGAGCAGTGGCGGCGCATTGCAATGCGAGGCCATGCTACAAGCGGTTTATTCAAAAAAATTGTTCATCAATCATCATTTACAATTGATTTCGGACGCGTGAGAAATTTTTGTAAAATTTCCCCACAAAATACGCAACGACGCAACGCCAACTCACAGGAGGTACCGAAACGCCTCCGCGACGCCACCGCTCCGCCACTCTTGGCAGTGTGTAAATACATTTGGAACGCGACCGCCACGCCTGACGCGGTTCTCGACCGCCACCGCTCCGCCTCGGGCTTCTGTATGTTTCAGCCTTTAGGATGCAAAATACTATATCATTTCTAATTACTTGATTTAAAACCACAATAAAAGATGAATATGGATACCTCAGGCGATTACTCACTGTTTTCAGTTGCTTTGTATTAGCATAGTTTAGCTACGTTCAAAAGCTTTTGGTGTATCTAATTATTTTATTGCTTCATTTTAGCATGATGTGTTTGTAATAGCAAGATAACATTAACATCAAATATCGAGAACGGGTATTCCTCAATTGAATGTATTGCCAAACGAAAATTTCCTTTTTGTAATACTAGTATTATGTAGAAGAGTTCGTTATTCTTTAAAATGAATCTACGTAGAGTACGTAGATTACGTACGACGTACGTAGTACTAAGACTGCTGAGTAAAAGTTTTGAGAATATTCGAAAAATATGACAAAATTTTTATGTACAGTAGTTCGAGCCAAAAAAGATGTCATCATGTCACGCTGCGATGATATTGTATAGGTTAGGTACTACCAGAGCCCTTGCTTGGTTTTGACAATAGCACTGTATTTTCTGCTAGGAGCGATAGCACTTTAAAAATAATTCAAATAACCGAAACAATCATGGTTTCCAATAGCACCAAAACTCCAAATAAGTACCTTATACACTGTGTACGCTATCTAAACACTAGACTAGATAACTACTTAACTCATCTCAGAAATCTTAGAAATCTCTTATAATATGCCCAAACATAATATACTTAATCTTTGATAATAACAATTCCTTTTAAGGATCGCAACAACGATATAAAATCTGTAAATGACCACTTACAAAAATGAAGTAGTCCTTTTATTACGCGAAAATTGACTTATTGCTTTATCAGACAAATAAAAAACTTATTCGTAGGAACTCGTGTTCATAATAGTCCAAATAATTCCACTTATTGATACAAATGTTGTTGGAGAAACATCGATAAAAATGTCAATTAATAGAGATCCATTATCGCCAAATTGTCTAGCGACGTTAATAATATGAATCATCGGTGGTAACTAATGCTAACAAAAAATTTATGATATTTATCACAATAATGAATGATGATATAGACGAATCTTTTAACAGACTCATTAATACACATTAGGATAATGATCTAGTTGAGGAGCTCGATGGCGCAAGTGGTTAGCGCGTTCGGCTACGATCGTTGAAGTTAAGCAACTTTCGCAGAGGTCGGTCATTGGATGGGTGACCAAAAATTTACGATCTCGAGCTCCTTCGTGCTTCGGAAGGCACGTTAAGCAGTTGGTCCCGGCTGCATCTGCAATCGTTAGCACCCACCAATCCGCACTGGGCCTGCGTGGTGGGACATGGCCCAATCTCCCTATTCCATCCATTGAAAGGCCTGTGCCCCAGCAGTGAGGACATTAATAGGCTGATGATGATGATGATGAGTCGTGTCTAGATTTAGATTGTATCAATTTCATCTGTCAATGTAAGAAATATACTTCTATCCTTTTTTATGTTAAGAAAATGCGTGACGCATACCCCGCCTCTGGGTGAGAGACAGGGTTATATGGGACTCCTCCTACTCACAAATCACGCCATCCCGGTTCTACCCACTAAAAAACCAACAGTGCTTTCTCGCCTGCTGGAACGGGTGTCGCGGAATCCTGGTGACTCTCCACATTACCCCCGGCAGGGGTTCCTCCTCCTCCTGGCGGTCAGGAGGATGCGCGGAAGCACCCAAAGCATCCCCTCGACGGGTGAGACTGTGCAATGTAGACAGCAGACCACCCAGTAGTTTCACTAGGGTTGAAAGAGGCGCGCATAGCGCCTCCTCCTTCCACCCTGCCATCAGCGTCGGAGAGGGCTGGCCCGGCCGGGATCTGTCGCTGACCAGCATCGCTTTAACGACGCTGGGCAGAGATAGATCCTATCCTATTGCCATGATCATACCATGGCGCTGCGGGGACCCCGACGGGCACTCCTCTAGGGTGTGCTGCGCCGTGTCCCCGACAACGCCACAACGATGACACGACTGCGGGACTTTATAATTATATAAAAGGCAACCGTTACTCACTGACTATCGTATTCATCACACGAACATCTGCTCCCACCGGGATGCGAACGCGGGACCTCTCGAGTAGGCAACATCTTGAAACTGTACAAACCTCTCGGCCACATATGTCTTCAATTAAAAGTTGCTTAGATTTAAATACTTCAATCGTACTTTAATCGGCCCATTACATCATTCGCCCCAGAAAAGTGGCCTTAACGGTCAAGATAAATATGTAAAAAAAAATACGTGTGGCACTCGGGGACTGCCGCGGTAAAGCTATTGCATAGCATTTTTTATCAACTTATGCAATTATAATTATTTATTTATTCTATGTTTGCATTACTTTGTTTATTCATATTAAAAACACTTTACACACAAATTTTACGCGTACAGCTATTCACTGTTTTACATAGATGATAGATACTTATCCATTATACACATATATACTTTCTCACAAACAGCTGCTTACGTATTCGTCCGATTTCGGAGCAGCTCGTCTCGATCCGTGCGAGCTTCGTACAGTCGTACCTTAAACATACATACACGTTAAAGTTCAACTAGTCGCGGGCTCGAACTCACTCGTGGGCGCGGCCAAAATTATTAAAGACACATTGATAAAAAGACCCATTTCGAAACTATGTGCACTTCCAATATCTTAAATTTATAATATTATTTTTTATAGTACATATATTATATAAGAGTTAGATTCATTTTTATTTTCACTATATTGATATTTTGTTCCAGGATGTTATGTTTTTCGATGTAAACACGAGTCCTTTTATACACCTTAAAAAAAGGGTGTAATTTATATACTAATGATGATGTATCTACTCCCCCTTTTTAAGGACATTTCTGCAGTATGTCCTTGGTGGGCGGCATGTATAAGATTTATAACTACCAATAAATAAATGTTAATATAAAGAAATAATATAAATGTAAAACGATAAAAATAAATTAATAAAAAAGAAACTAAAATATTCAATTAGTTTATTGTGAATTACGGTATGGTTTTATTTCGGTGTTTATATGAGTACTAGTGGCCCGCCCTCGCTTCGCTTCGGTGTAGACTATAGTTTTTGTTCTCAGGCTTGTATTATACACGCTGAAATTCTTCTTATACCTAATTACAATAGGTACGCGACGCCAGGCCCCCCGCCCAGTAGCAACGGAACCGCTATGTCCCTGCATTTTAAATCTAATATCTTCGAAAATATGTATTTAAATTACATGCTTTAAAGGGCCAAATTGATCTGTATTAAATGCAAAATGTATTTAAGGTACCTACTTAATTGGTTAATGATGAATGTAGTATTGCTGAAAATTGCTTCGTAAATAAGCTATTATTTCTCGTAAAAGGTATAGAATAAAAAATGGTTATTGTGGGTAATCCCTATGATATAGTCATATACGATCGCGGACGCAAAAAATGTGTTTATTTACGACCTTACATTAAAAACCTCTAAAATTATCAGCGTTTCTCTACTATATTATACATATAAACCTTGCTCTTGAATCACTCTATCTATTAAAAAGACCGCATCAAAATCCGTTGCGTAGTTTTAAAGCTCTAAGCATACATAGGGACAGACAGCGGGAAGCAACTTTGCTTTATATTATGTAGTGATGTTTTAATCCTTAATGGGCTTTTTTCGCTGATTGCCATATTAAAATTGTATGAATATACTTCAGCCTTTCAATTGAAAATCCCACCACAACCAAAAGTTTATTCAGGGGGTGTTATAGTTATTTTCATTACGAAATTTCTTGATTCGGTCGCCGCGCTCAACCACCGTTGAGTGGTGGCTAACCGTCTGCAGTCTGTATGCGATTGTATCTCATCAGTTACACTGTCAATTTGCTATTTCTTTTCATTATTTCATTCTAATTACCAACCACTTTCACCATATTTTGTCAAACTGAAAATCTTTATACGATCAACGATTACAGAACTGCAATGCTATTATTCAGCAAGAACAAAAACTCAATTTCACCTCCAAATGCTGTGTGATTTAAAATTAGTACACGAATTTCAAATAAATATCAAGTCACACAAAAAGTGAGTTTGTTCTAACAGAATAACACTGCGGTACGGAATAAAAACAGATTGAGTTTTTTTTTTGGAATGCCACGATCTTTATTTCAATCTATTCGCAAAAACATGGTTCGACAGACTTATGCAGGAGTTATATAATTTGTATATTTTAAAACTAAACATTTCGAAGTATTTATGATACCTATCTGTAAATGAGTAATCTATACGTGAACAGGCGTAAAGCTTATGAGAAAGATTATGAAAGAGAAGCAACAGGTGCTCTGGGCATGGATGCTGGCTGAGCGATGATGCGGAACTGACTTACAAGGCCTGTGGACTATTTCTGCGCCTACAAGTAGTACAGAGCTTCTTGATTGTGATGCATTGACCACACGTATAGCCAATCTCCAGGAAGTACGCGCAAGAATAAGAATTATATCGACAGTACTAATGTGCTGGCTGGTATTTATGTTTGTTAGTTTGTGTAACAAAAGTATTCATTATAATTAATATCTTTAAAAAAAATACTTCACAAATTTAATTTAACTAGCTGTCCAGTCCATCGAAACCTGCTGCATTTGAACAAACCGCATCCGTATACGAACAAGAAAATTAAGCTAGACATTTGTAAAAACTTTTAATAACGTAGGAAGGAACTAGACTCTTAAATATTTTTGCAAAGATTCAGCATAATGTACGAGTACTACATAAGAGTACTACTATATTTTGTAGAAAATTTTAATTCATTTTGATTAGGAAATAGAAGTACCTACCTATTGTTTGGACCAGGGATGGGTCAACTTTTCCATGTCGTGCCAATATTTTATATCAGAATCTAAGGGCGCGCCAAATTTTTGCGAAGACCACTATTACTACTACCGATTTACACCCTTTTTTATGAGAACTTTTAATTTTTATTTGATGGTCGCGGGCCGGATTTAAACCATTCGAGGGCCGGAGAAGCCGCGGTCCGGAATTTGCCTATCCCTGATTTATACAAACTACCTACTTCAGATTTTCGAAGACTCCAGCTTTCTATTAATGTACGAATAGAAACATAATACGTCAGTCACTTCAAAATTAAGCTTAATATAACGACACTTTTACACATAACACAATAATCATAGTTTTTTATCAAAATAAATATGCAATAGACGATCATTATTCACACATTATTAATGTCATGACAATCAAGTGTTTGTGAATAACAACAACAAAAATACTCAGGATCTTAAAATAGAACTTTACAAAAACAAATGAGTGTAGGTATGTTAATAGTTATTTATATGATATTTTTATTAAGTTGGTTACTATAAACGTGTAGATGACTGGCCAATTCCAATACCGATTCCGCACGAATGTCACACAACGTTTTTCAACACCTTTGCGAGAAAACAGTACCTTTATCCAATTTAAGTGATGAAGCAAACATTTTCTAATAAACAAATGGCATGGGGGTGGTGAAAATTAGAACTAGGAACATCTTTATTTTCGTTTTAGTATTAAACAAAGATATACAAAGGTATAGATTAAAAGCGCTTCCAAGAAAGTTCGTCAAAAGAAAAGAAAAGGATACGCATGGTGCCATGTATGGGAGCGACCGGTAAAACATTTTACCGCACGCTCCGGTGTTCGTAATTTTGAACTTTCGAACAATATATACAGCCTCCGTAAACGCATTTTTTGAGCAGTGTTGAAAAAAACATTTTCTTTAAAATAGTGTGGTCACATTAGCTAGGTATAACGAATACGCCAGCAATAAAGATGGCGCCAACATTTTAGCTACATGGCTAAAGTATTATTGTTAAATAATGACCCACATATTGGTCTAAATTAAAACGCGTCTCGCTACCGACTATCAATGACTTTATTAGCCAGTAGTGGGTGCTGCATGATAAAAAAATAGGTTATGTAATATCCGACCTACACGACGACGCCCGTAACCTTTAACATATTAGTGACGAAAACATTTCTCAACTTGCTGTCATCTTAGAATTTATGAATGAAAATGTCGGCTAAGATAATATTTACTGTAAATCATAAAAAATTTATGTTTATCGCTCACTATGATAAAATTACAAATCGTTTTATTGCTATTATGAATGATGAGATTCTAGCTAGCTTTTCGAAAGCTCTTAATACAGTTTTTGTTAGCAACAATGATGAATCTTCACAGCTCATTGTTATTGTCCGTGGTTTACAATTCTTCCAAATCTAACGTATTCATAAAATGCGTCATGTATATTTTGTTTTATTTTTGGTCGGTCATTGGATGGGTGACCAAAAACTTCTATCTCGAGTTCCTCCGTGCTTCGGAAGGCACGTTAAGCCGTTGCTCCCGGCTGCAACTGCAGTCGTTAGCACCCGCCAATCTACACTGGGCCCGCGTGGCGGGTCATGGCCTAATCTCCCTATTCCACCCAAAGGGAAGGCCTGTGCCCCAGCAGTGGGGACATTAATAGGCTGATGATGATGATGATGATATTTTTACTAGCAATTTTATTGCAACTTCTTAAGACTCTCGTAAGGAGGCTATGACATAACCTAAGTACTATGCGGGCCCAATGTGAATGAAATTATACGCGGCGAAGGGAAGTTAAATAGACAGACTGGCGCCGTAACGCGTTACGTGACGAAGCGATTTACGCACTCACAAGAAGTTACCACTTCAAAATATAAAAAGCTCTTTTAAAAAGAAGTTTTTATTAATTATGTATGTTACAAATAATTTTAATCTCTTAATAAATTTTATAAGTAAATTAAATCCAAATCCCTTTTTTTAATCTTTTTTAATCAAAGTGCGTTACACCTTCTTTTTTTCTCTGCAGGCAAAATGTAACACGTTTTTATTATAGATTCTGAATACCATCTAGAAACATAGTACTCTAATGTGCCCAAACTTGGTCGGATTGTACCGTCTTATTTCAGACTTCCTATGACCACTTTCCAGCTCCACCATAACACCCTGGATACTATCTAGAGGAACAATACTCATTAAAACGAATCAATGTAGCCAAAACTCGACGCATTAAAGTCTTTTTATTACGGTATCCTTCTTGGTCACCTCCTAGCTCCACTATCAGATCCCGGATATGATCTAAAGACAAAGTACTCGTCAAGACGAATCAAACTAGTCCAAACTCGATGGAGTTGCGACGTTTAATTACAGAGTTGCTATGGCTACCTTCCAGCGCTCTCATCAGTTCAGCTTCATGACATCATAATGCCTCATTAATAAATTGTAATTTACGAGCTCTTAAACAAAACAGACCTCTGCGACCGATGACGAAAAGCACTAACAAAAACAATTGACAATCAACACCATTACATTACGCAACGACCAAAGAAATATCTCAATGAATACGCTTAACGAGTTCACTAAATAAACAATGCAATCATAACACAGATTACTGTTTTGACAATTCCATTTAAGCAATTGTAGGACCTTCCCAGTCTATTTTATTATAGTCCGAGTGAACAAGTGAATTTTTTGCGCAATGCATTCAGCAGCGATTTTTACGGGCTTCAATGAAGTAGGTCTTTAATTCTGTCGTACTATCCAAACAGAGCAAACTCACTTTTCACGGCAGAATTCACCGGTGTGATTTGAAATTTATTTAAAATCTAATTTTAAATTACACCGCGGAATCCGCGTGTCTCAGTGAATCCTGAGTTTGTTCTCACGGAATAGCACGGCTGGCCTTCAGGAAGAAGATAGATTAAACAAAAGGGGTAAGCTTCGTCTAAAATTGCCAACCCTTAGCTTAGCCGTAGATTAAAAAATATAAGAGTAGTATTTTAGTCGTAAAAAATGCTAAAGCAAAAGACGGTAAAGCATTAAACAATACAACCCCAAACGGTAAGATTTTGCCTTTTGTTCTTATTTTCTAGATAATAGTTTCCCCAGGGAGTTCATAAAGCACACGCAAATGAACAAGAATAAACTAATAAATTCAACTAACATATTCAATGACAAAGTTTGTGTTTGTTACTCAATGAGATGATAATCTCGGAAAAATGTTAAGTTCCTGAGGGAATTTCCTAACTAAAGTCAACGTGGACGAAGTCGAGAGCGGCTGCTAGTAGTAAATAATTTCCTGGTGTATAATAATAATAATAGGGCAATATCGTAAGCGCCTGTTTTTTTCATCAATCGTTCTCGATAATATACAAACTTCGTTTATATAAAAGATGAAAAGAACGATATAAAGTAATTAAAGACACAAACATAAATAGTCTTTTATGGACGATTTCGATTGTTTGATATCTATTAAAATATATTACCTATCAACATTTCGGGAACATTGAAAATATTCTGCCTAGACCAAACTCAGTACTAGTTTATCGACACTAACAATCAGCCAGGTCATATTCTCTTTGTAGTCCTTTTCAAATTTAAGATCTATCGTATTCTTTGCATCATGAACAGTTAATAAATATATTAAAATGTCAACTCAAATACATATTTTAACTTCTTATCGTCATGTGGCGTTTTCTCTTTTAAACGTTCATTGCTTTAAACGACAATTGTATTAAATGCGAAAGAGGAAACCAGTCCCCTTTTGATGTCACCAAAGCGACAAGATTACACGAAATATTGTTCGGGCTGCTTTCACGAAACATTCCTCCTCTCTGCAAACGAATTTCTTAAATTACAAGATTCCGACTTAACCAAATTAAAATTGAAGAACATGTTTTTTTACTTATTCGAGAACAATAGAGTTTTTGAGTAAAATTAAATTTAGCAACTAAAACATACTTGTATGCAAATATGTTTTTTTTTTTTACTTTTATGTGAGATATTTCTTTATTAAAAATGTATTTACTTACATTGGAATTTTTATGATGGGTATTATTATAAATTTTACTTTAAGTAAAAAAAAACCGGACTGTTGTGGAACACTCGGTTGGAGTTGGAAAGAAATAAAAAATAAACTGGGGAAACTACTTTAAAAAACCAACCAACCAATATCCAAGACCAATATTTTCCGCCAAAATGGCGTATTAATATACCGTGATATCTAGTCCGCCGTGATTTAAAAATCTTACACTATTTTTGCCTAGCTCTCCTCCACCGTATTATCTGAATAGGATTTGTCGTTCCAATAAATAAAATAAATTCATTCGTGATCATTAGAAGTTTATTGAATATAAATATTCTCCAAAGCATGAAAACCCTTGAGACGTTGTTAAAATTGCGCGACCGCAGAAAGAGTGCGAACCACTGCATCACTTATCTACATTGTTAATGTAACTTATGACATTTTAACCAATTTCATCCGTTATATATTATATCAAAAACTGAGCACTCATAGCCACACCATATTTAATGTCAAATATTTCAAACTGAATATTGGCAGGGCTTTTTTGAAAATCCTTCAATTATTCATTTAATCGAAATCTCCGAGAATCTTTGCAATAAAATGTTGATTGATTTCTCAATCCGTGATTTCCTGAGTTGCGAATGTCTGCTGCCTCGACGACGAATGTTCTAATTGACGTACACCTACTACACGTATGTATAAAAAACTCGTCGGGCCAGATGTCCGTGTAATCGTTTCTGGGAATGCAGCCCGATATTCCGCTAAACCGATCCATCCATCTCTCGTTTTTACAGAAACAAAACCAACGCATTAACAAGGCGAAGTGGGAAAGGACTCGTTTAAGATTATCTGCTTTCTTATCACGCTTGCTGCATTTAATTTTTTTATTTCAACGGTTTACTTCGTTGCTCTGCCGCTCATATCTTCATGGGACTTGTACAATGACTTCATTTGTGTAATAATGTGATTCGTAATACTGACGTCATGTCTTACAGGTTGTTGTCAAGTCCAGAATTTGTATGAATGTGTTTACTTTTATTTCTCTGTTCACTTGCTTACCTGTCTTTCTTAAAACAACTATGTACTATAAAACTTAGATTTACCACTTATTATGAACCAATGTCATAATATGTGGCATATCGACATCATCATCTGTTCTGTGGCATACTAACATATTTTTAACAAAATTAGAAGCAAATGCACATGTAGTTAATTTTAAATGGTGATGCTACACCGATTTCTTCCAGTAAGTAAACCAACACCGCAAACAACATCACATCGGCATCAGCAAACACAGGCATCTGTTCCAACACCAGTATTATTTATTGCTATCACGAAAATAAAACCACGTAACTCAGCCCTTGAAGGTCGACAAATATCCGGATAATTATTGCGTTTGACGATAATGCTAGAATTAACTTAGTTACGGCAGATCTTATAATTAGAGTTTGTCGGATGATAACCAGATGGTCTGGTAACCAGTAGGCTTCGTCCCACGTAGTAATAACACGATCCAAGAACACAACATTATCCAAACCTATAAATGCAGTTTAATATGTTTATGTATTGTTTAAAATTCATTGATCTTTCTGATGTCATCTGATTTTTTTTCTTAATATAATACAAATAATTAGATCTTTAAAATATATAGAAAAATGAAGAGTAAAAAGTTTTAAACATTTTCATCTCTTACGATTGACTCAAACTGCCGAAAACTTCTAAAAAGTTGAAATGAACAATATTTGCAAACTTTTTGTGCATGAATATTGTCAGTTTTATCTTTCGACATCGGTTTGCTTAATGTTTCGGAAAACCACTTGTTTTACCATGGGTAAAGCACTGCACTGTTATCTCCATTCTCTTGAGTTTTGAGTCACTCGAGTTAGTAATCTCGAGTGTGTTCAATGCACTTTCGAGTGCGTTGATGTTTAGTTTTTACTCAATTATAGCAAACTAAATATTCAAACTAAAGACATTTTGGCTTTAGGGTTAATTCAGGGGCGGTTTATGCACTAGGCCCGCTAGGCCCGAGCCTAGGGCGCCGTGGCAGAAGGGGGCGCCACGGGCCAATAAATTTGAAAGATTAAAAGCGAGAAAGCGAACGTTTTAATCGGGTCCACTCAAACGTCAATATCGCCAATATAAAATATATATGTGCTCCATTCCTACCCACAAACCGACATAATATATGTATGATTGAAATTCTGTTTCCATTAAATTATTTTTGAAATACACTCCCGCTCAAAAGTATGGGTTCACTTCTCGAAATGTTCAGCTTCGGTATAAGTTCCATATCTTGGTGGAAAAAGGTCGTAAGAGAATTAAATGAGCACCGTTTTGAAGGGGACAGTTTTAGCTTCACTTTGCTATTTTTTATAATTTTTTACAATTTTTTTTATAGTCCCCACGCGCTTTTGAACATGGCAGTTTTTCGATGTTTTTTTGCCCTCTGGAAACGGGCTGTCTGGCTGTTAAAAAAATTTCCTTGCAATTTCATTCATCGCAGTTTCAAAGAGGATATTAAACACTGCATTTTTGTTTTTGAAAAAGTATCGTGCGATTTTTTTTACCAAAAATATTCTAATTTTCGACAAAAATTGATAATTTTATTCAATTCGGCGTATCTTGAAAACGGCGGGTGATCGAAGAAAATAGCAAGGGGGTGTAAAGTTGCAATAGATCATGATGGACCTTGTAGATTTATTTCAGAATTTTTTTCCGACATTTGTTTTTTCATACTCTTGCAGTCGAAATGATTTAAATTTTCTCATGATTTTTTTTTTTTTTTAGACGGCGCAGGCATTTCTTTTTTTGGTTTTATAACCATCTTGACGTAATTTTTACTAAAAATCAAATTTTTTGTACGTTTTTTTCATTTAAAAAAATTAATTTTTAGTTCAAATTACGTCAAGATGAAGATGAAACCAATAAAAGCAATGCCTCAGCCGTTTAGAAAAAAGAAAGAATCATGGGAAAATTAAAATCATTTCGACTCCACGAGTATGGAAAAACAAATGTCGGAAAAAAATTCTGAAATAAATCTACCATGTCCATCATGATCTATTGCAACTTTACACCCCCTTGATATTTTCTTCGATCACCCGCCGTTTTCAAGATACGCCGAATTGAATAAAATTATCAATTTTTGTCGAAAATTAGAATATTTTTGGTAAAAAAAATCGCACGATACTTTTTCAAAAACAAAAATGCAGTGTTTAATATCCTCTTTGAAACTGCGATGAATGAAATTGCAAGGAAAATTTTTTAACAGCCAGACAGCCCGTTTCCAGAGGGCAAAAAAACATCGAAAAACTGCCATGTTCAAAAGCGCGTGGGGACTATAAAAAAAATTGTAAAAAATTATAAAAAATGGCAAAGTGAAGCTAAAACTGTCCCCTTCAAAACGGTGTTCATTAAATTCTCTTACGACCTTTTTCCACCAAGATATGGAACTTATACCGAAGCTGAAAATTTCGAGACGTGAACCCATACTTTTGAGCGGGAGTGTATAAAAATCATTTATTCTAGCCTGTGCTTTTTGAACTATTTTATGGAGAGGGGAGAGGGGGCGCTAATTTCGTCAGGCCTAGGACGCCCGTTTTCGTAAACCGCCCCTGGGTTAATTCACTCTGAATTGTTACGGTACACAAATTTTAAAAAAGGATTTTGAAGCGAATGTTTTGTGTGTAAAAGTTTTCATAGATCCTTAGGTACATAATATGCAGTTGGTATTACCAGTCCTGGTTACATATTTAACTAATATTGTAATCTTCTAGACGATAGATGGTTTTGGTCGATTGGATTGGACCGAATTTTGAGGTCTATCATGTAACTAAATCGTTAATAAGTCCTTCCCATTGCTATTATCAACATATTATCCAAGAAAACGATCTTTTATTGGTTACGGGGTAATTGCATTATCAAAATTAGGTATGTGGTTGTATGGTTAATGACAATTGATTGGTTGGTTGCAATTTTTTTAATACAACTGAAAATATTCAGACCTGAAAACATCTGGAAAAGGAAAGATGAAAAACAAAATGTTATCTCGCTTCGGAAGGCACGTTAAGCCTTTGGTTTGCTTTGGTCCTGGCTGTATCTGCAGTCGTTAGCACCAGTCTACCAATCTGAACTTCGCAAGCAGCGTGGCCTTATTGGTCCGTTCTTTACCATCCATAACGAAAGCTCTCCAGTGGGGACATCCATTGACTGTTAATCATAATGATAGGCATTGGTGAGTGGTGTAATATAAGGCGGGTAGTTTTTATTAAAAACTAACTGCAATCAAAGCCAAAGAAGTAACATTGAAATACAAAACTTACGAACTATTCAATTCGATACCATGAACACGACAAGCTGGTACTTATCACATAGTGCGATTTGCGGCCTTTAAGCGCCGGTCGAGGTAGCGTAAACATAATCTATGCAACTAGTGCTGATCACGTCACCGTTGAAAGTGATGTCCTTGTTGTTTATAGTCTATGGTAATGGAATTTATTAATATAATGCCAGCTACTTGCGTTTTAGACGTTTATTAATGACATGACGACTAAATAGTTAATACAACGTGTATCAGAAATGACGCATAAACAGAAAGTAGTTGGTTACGATATATATATATATATACGCATATGAACTTAGAATAAGAACGCATATGAATCCATTTCCTTTACTATTTAATCAACAGTCATTTCTCAATGTTAGTAAAATAATTTAATTATAGATATTAACGGGATGTTACCATGTACCTTGTTTTTTATGAGTCTCCGATGTCATTCCTGATCTGATTACTACTGATCATGGCGCTTGCAACAGTGCCGATATATCGGAGACTCATAAAAAATAAGGTACATGGTAACAATCCCGTTTATATCTATAATGTTAGTGACCATGAAAGTTTAAAAAAATAATTTAATGTAACGTTGCATTTAAAAATAGCTCTTTTTACCTTGTTTTATGTATCATATAATATTTAATTATTTAGAATTATTAAATTAAAGTCAACAATGAATTCGTTTTTTTTGTATAGGTTGCTAAACCTACTTTTTATTGAAGACGATTCAGAAGCCTTTTTCTGAACTACTTTCAGGGTGTGTGGTATTTCTATTACATGCCGAAAAATAGAGTATTAAAAGAAAAGTATGAATGAACGTAATGAAACTTACGTGTTATGATCATCCTTTCTAGACATCTCGTTTCATCATCATCATCGGGACTTATCGTTTTTTTTTGTTAAATACGTAACAATAAATTGTGCCTTCTTAAATAGCAAAATTTAACAACCTTAGAATATCCTTCAATTGTCAGGTGTAGGTAATCTGGATCACAATTACGACACAACGTCGTTTTTTCACCTCGTCAATTCTGCTGACGCTTCTTAAGACTGATTTTCTTTTATCATCCATTCTTTATGTACAATAGATATTTTGCCCGATTCATCATATATGTAGTACCTATCAGTATTTCAGAAGCGAATAAAATAATACGTTTCTTATCAGCATCATCATCATCATCCTATTAATGTCCCCACTGCTGAGGCACAGGCTTTTCCTACGGATGGATTGGGCCATGACCCACCACGCGGGCCCAGTGCGGATTGGTGGGCTGAAAAGCCTGCAGATAACCGGTACCAACGGCTTAACGTGCCTTCCAAAGAACTGAGGAGCTCGAGATAGTAAATTTCTGGTCACCCATCCAATAACCGACCACTGCGAAAGTTGCCTAACTTGAACGATCGCAGACGAACCCGCTAACCGTTAGTACTATCGATCATACCTCATATCTCTTATCTAATAGACAAGTCCGTCCGTCTGTCCGTGGTGCTGTTTCAGCGGCCAAACCGTAAGAGATAGATATAGAGAATGTTCAAGTTATAAGTTAAGAATAGTCTGACAAGACTACAAACCGGATGTGAGTAACGTAGCACTTCCGGTTTTCGAGAAATCACGTGATTTCTATTTCAAACGAAACCACACAAAATCTCCGAAGTTCTCAATTAATAAAATATTTTTTTTTTTTTTTTGGTGAACATTTGGTTCACTGGTTTGCTAGTTTATTATAATACCAAACCATTATGTTTCAAATCGAATGACTTGTTTTGAGAGTCCTGTATTTTGATATACTTACTGGTAAACTGGTAGAGAATGCCTATGACATTAAGTCCGCCGTTTACTGTTTAATAAATAAATATACCTACAGTTCACACAGTATATGACAGGTGGAAAATATTAAAATTACTTGCTTCTACATTAATATGAAATGAATAATTATGAATCCTAATCGCCTTATTATCGTATTTCATAATTAAGTAGATTTGATTTATCTAGTAGTAGAATAATTAAAATCCCATATTAAGAGGAAATAAATATAAAGTTATGGAATAAAAACATTCGTCACCGAAAAGCCAGAGTTTTCGCTTTGATTGGTGTAAGATTCAATTACGCCAACATCAGTACAAGAAACAATACTGCTAATAGTTTAAACAGTATTTCACCAATGTGACATGGCAAACCATGGCCACTTTGGCGAAATACTAATGTAACGTTGTTGTGACCTTCGACCTATCTGGAGACGAATGCTCTAAGGTCAGTGACCCCCCTTACTACCCCCCTTGCTGAGACGCGACAGCCACAGAATTGTATTTGGGCAATATAAGGATTATTTTGTACTGAGACAATCTTTTATTGTTTTACCTGCGCGCCCTAACGGCCGCACTAGGTCCATGCGACATTATACTATGAAAATAATCGATAGCTTCGTGGAAATAACTATCTTCCGTAACAATTTATAAAAAAAATAATGTTACACATCCCATGTCAGGCCTCTCTGAAAGTTGCTTAACTTTTGTAATCGCCGACGGGTCACTGTTACTGCGCTTCTCAGAATTCCACTATTCATATAATTAAAAAGACGTCGTCATCTTGACATCGAACGTTTACAATGAAAGTGAATTTAATATGTACCATTGACCGCACACAGAGTGCACCTTACGAGGCACACGCGTGACTGCGTATGCGGTTGCGTCCTCGTGTTACAATCCTTTTGAGTCACGATCGCCTTGTATGGAACATCGATAGTATCAGACACAAAACAATTGACTGCTAATACAAGCTAGTGTTTCAATTCCGTGAGACAGTGTGGGTATTAAAGTAGATCGCGTTTTCGTAAACACCTTTTCTTACCACGAATTTTTCAGCGTCGATGCATTTTTTTTGTCAATAAACATCAAATTGTGAAAAATTGCGCGCGAGCCTTAAATTCTCATTTGCAGACACTTTTATCAAATCATCGTCATCAAATCAAAGTTTTCGGTATTCGCATTGAGGATTTTTGCACTCTGCCATCTGGCACCCAGAGAGACCTATTCTCTCTCTCCCTTCCTCTCCATCGCGCTCCCTCCCTCTCCCTCCCTCTTTTAGTGAAAAGAAAACTCTCCATTGCGTCGAATGGAGTGATTTGCTGAGTCTCTAATATAAAAATCGGGCAAATGTGAGTCGGACTTGCGTACCGAGGGTTCCGTACGTAGATGAATAAATTTCTACCCAACAGAAAAGGCCATCTTCTTTTTATGTCAATTTTGAAGTTCGTGCCCGAGATAAAAGGTTTTGACATACAAACGTTCAACAAAGTGATGGTAAAAGCGTTCAGTTTTTTCCATTTGAGGTACGGAACCCTAAAAAAAAGAAATTTAATCGAATTCTCCTAATCGATATTACCTGTGCAACAACACTAATCGATTTTAACACGATAGAAAATAGTGTCGGATCGCTACACGGCACGTTACGGTCGGCGTAAGGTGGTCTGAGTCCGAGTCTATTTCAAGCTCCGATTGAACATAAAAACTTTTTGTGTGCAACCAATCGGTTCGGGATGCGGTTGGTTCCCTATTTGGATATTTTGTTATTTTGATACATTTTAGACGATTAATGACGTCAGTCCTTGTTTGTTTCATAGAAAACTCCGCAAATTGATCTTCTCCGAAGTCAAGTTATAGCGGTGAGCAGTTGCCAATATTGCCGTATCCCGTGAGATTCTTATATTTCAGATTGAGTTGGCAGATTGAGCAGGCGAAAATTTATTTGTCAAATGTTTGTATCAATTCTATCGTAATAATCACTATGCTTGCGTCTTTAAAAATTTAGATCTTAGATAATTAGATTCTAATTAGATTTTAACTTTGAAATGATTCGCTGCAAGAGTTTTGGAATTGGGTTCATGACTTATTTTTTTTTAGTTTTTTTATTGCTTTAACCTAATTACATTGGTATGAATTAATGGGTAACTGTAAACATTGAAATGAATAGGTACTATACTATTATACCTACTTTAACTGTATCAGTAAATGTAATGAAATTACAAGTGTATTTTTTTTTAATAAAAACGAAATAAATACAAATAGAGGAATCAAATTGTGAGAAAATTATATTAAATAAAGTGCAATAATTGCATCAATAACATTGACCGAGTTATGTTGCCATAAAACTCCTCCGTATCAAAACAAATTACTGCAATGTTTTCTCATAAATATTGTTAACGGACCATCGTCTTTGTACGATGTGAAAACACCATGCAGTCCTCGCAACCCAAACATGAATAATTCGCAAATCGCTCGAGAACTATAATAAGTGCTAACAGCCATCAGGTAATGAATTTGTAAGTACTCTTGGTGTTGCCGACAGCCTCGCCCCAACCTTTACTAGACTTGTTTTTATAAGGCTTTTTATTTTATATTGTTTACTTTTATAACATATTATTGTGTTATTTATTGTTTATTCTTGTTGATTGAATTGAATTGAAATTGATGTCAATTGGTAGGAAATTTATGTATTTCTTCTCATTAATTCAACCAGTTTTGATTTTAATTAACACACAGTATAAACATCGCTTACACTTAGACGTTAACAAATATGTTATTACAATGGCAGGTTAAAATATTATCTATAAAACATACCTAATGATATAACCATTTCTAAAGAAGTAAAGTCATCATCATCATCAGCCTCTTAATGTTCTCCCTGCTGGGGCACGGGCCTTCCCTATGGATGGAATAGGGAGATTGGGCCATGACCTACCACGCGGGCCCAGTGCGGATTGGCGGATGCTAACGACTACAGATGCAACCGGGACCAACGGCTTAACGTGCCTTCCGAAGCACGGAGGATAGAAATTTTTGGTCACCCATCCAATGACCGACCACTGCGAAAATTGCTTAACTACAACGATCGTAGCCAAACGCGCTAACCACCTGCGCCATCGAGCTCATCGAAAGAAGTAAAGTAATTATTCAGAAACAGTATTTAAATTATTCAGTAAAAGTTTAAAGACAGGAATATTAATATTTTTTTAGTGTTATTACACATCATTGTAAATCTTTTTATTGATTAATTCTACAGAGTATATATTTGTATTAGTGAAAAAGCTCTTTGCCTTTCAGTTCCAGCAAACATATCTCATTTCATTATCTATAACCCATTGAAAGTGCCATCTCTAGAACGTTTCAAAGATTTCTCTCGATTTCTCCATTGCGCACGCTAAGAGAAATGCTTAAACACAACCTTATGATTTATGGTACCGATGCGATAGACAGCAAAATAGACCCATAAGTTGTCCGCTCATTTTCCCTTCGCCCTGACACTAGAATATAGGATCTTGTTACAATGAACACGGCTGTCTGCAAAGCGAAAGCAACGCTAGTTAAAATAAAAATTCTTAAGCCTAAAACTCCAATAAAATTCGATGATCATTTCGTTATTTTTGTATATTTATATTAAGTATACTTGGTGAATTAAACTGATACCCATTAGCTTATATTATCCCCACAAATAGACATATAACCTTTTTAGACATAAACTATTAACAATTATAAATAAGTTAAAAGTATGTTCGCATTAATGTTGTTCGTTTAAATAAATAAATAAAATTGACATTTATTTCACAGTACAAACTTAATACAAATTACCGTCAAACACTATTAATTTCGGCACAATCAAAATAATATCTAAGTTACCATGGATTTACAAAAACTTAAATTTTTCCAAATATAAATACAAAAACTTACAAACTGATTGCTTTCCATTCGAAACAAAAGTCCTGAAAGTACAAACAACGACTTTTGCATCGGACCGTGAAAATCAGACTAGATAACACGTACTATTAAAAGTGCGGCGACATCAAAGCAAACCGAGTTGAAGGAAATCGAAAATGCAGTGTAACTAACGCGCTAACCACACGGTCTGAATCGCATTCTCATAATAATAACTACAATAATGGATTTATCTACAATGCAGACATCGGGCGTTTCTAGTTTCATAGTTAATTCATATCAGCTTTCGTTTTTCTTTAGATTAAAACATCTAGCAGTTAAATGCTTTAAAAATAGAAATATAGCTTATTATAACTAAATCAACCACGCGGCTTCGTATGCCTAGATATTCAGAAAACTAAATTACTAAGTTTTTATCGAATTGAAAGCTCAACAACCCATTTTAGGATGTAGGTTTAATTGCGAAAATCAGTTAGTACAAAATACCACCTATGGATTTTAGGGGACTAAAATTTTAATATGGAAAAGATACAGATTCAAAATGTTGTGAGTTTGCAAAATTCATGTGCGTGCAGTAATTAATAAACATTCCATTCTTCTTCGATTAAGTACAGCAGATGCATTCTAGGCGGCCCGTTGCGCACGCGACCAGATAGTTTTAGATATTGGTCCATGACCGCATCTAATTTACAAGGAGATCGCTATTACACTGTATGTGTTGATTTATTATTTATTTTTTGCTGCTTTCTCAATATCATATTTTAGTACTTTTTTTTTAATCCGATATCATTATGTCGCAATCATTCATTCACTTCGTAATCACAAAACCTTCTAAGAGCTCAGTCATTACTACTTTATAACCTTAAATTAAATATTGTTTTATTCCCAAAAAATGCGGTATATATATATATATATATATACATACTAGCTGTCCCAGCGAACTTCGTACCGCCATAAAAAAGTAAGGGTTGGTGGTAGAAGGGTGAAAATTTAGGACTGTATGTATTTTTGTATGATACATCATACATAAAAAAAAATATCTAAAATTAAAAAAAAAATTTAGGGGTGGATTACCCTTAACATTTAGGGGGATGAAAAATAGATGTTGTCCGATTCTCAGACCTATCCAATATGCACACAAAATTTCATGAGAATCGGGAAAGCCGTTTCGGAGGAGTTTAACCACAAACACCGCGACACGAGAATTTTATATATTAGAGATATATATATACATATATAACCAGTACACATACATGTTTGAACTTTTGATTACAATGTGTTTCTAAGAGATGTTATAACAAACCGTAATTCCGTTCTAACAAGAGTATTATTCAATAAACTGTCCCAGATGTTATAAATAAGACTTCCGGTGTAATGTTGCAGTAACAGAAACAACGAGCGCACCGTATCCAGGTTAGAAAGTAGGTAGAAATCTAGATTTAAGCAGTAAAACTCTTAACGGGACATAAAGCGTCGAACAAACCTATTTATGGATGAGGTTTATTGTTCCGCGAACACGATGTGACATTTGAGTTGCCACGCGACCGCTGCAAGACAATATAATATAATAAACTAGCGGCCGCCCGCGGCTTCGTCCGCATTAACTTAAAGTTTTTTTTTCCAAAACAAAAGAATTCTTCTAAAATAAAAGTTGCCTAAGTTACTCCTTATTACATCAGTTACCTGCCAATAAAAGTCCCATCAAAATCGGTCCAGCCATTACAGAGATTACCCGGAACAAACAGACAGACAAAAATTGTAATAAATGTTGATTTGGTGTATGTACCGTATATATTTCAATATTACAAACTGACACTCCAATTTTATTTATGTATAGAGTATAGATGTATAGAAGATAATATAGCTAGGTACCTTCTAAGATCGTTTGATAAAGTGGAAAGTATATAATGTTGTCTATGGACGGGGAATTACTGTTATATATCAATATGATGTTAGTTCAAATATTCTTTAGAATTTTTCATTTGATTGTTTTATTTTAAACTAGCGGTCGCCCGTGACTTCGTACGCGTGGAGTTGGTTAGAAATAAAGGTTCACTGCTCGTTCCCCATAGGTGATAGCGGGATAATATGTAGCCTATATGTTGACCCGACTTCTTAATAATATTCGTACCAAATTTGAAGTAAATCCATGCAGTACTGTTTGAGTTTATCCCGGACATACAGACAGACAAACAGACAAAAATTCTAAAAACCATTTTTTGGCTTCGGCATCGATTGTATTTCACACCACAAATATTCTTTTAAAAAAATATACAATGTACAGTTTTGACTTTCCTACCATTTTATTATATGTATAGATAATATAGCTGGGTACCTTATAAGATCGTTTGATAAAGTGTATAATGTTGAAAGTATATAATGTTGTCTATGGACGGGGAATTACTGTTATATATCAATATGATGACAGTTCAAATATTCTTTAGAATGTTTTATTTAAATATTATTTAAAATGTTAGATTTATATAAAGGTTTCCGTACGTCTATCAGAACGGATATAACGTAGACATATAATAAGTATATCTTTGTCAGTCTGTCTCTGTTCAGTTTAAATTTCAAAACAGGTGACGAAGCGGGATTGATTTAATTTAGAATCGATTTATATTTTATTTTTCTATCAATCTTTTGAAATTAAAGTTTAAACAATACCAAAAATAAACATTTTGCTCCACCTGGACGATAGTAGTGGACCATGTCCATAACTTTGTTAATATAAAAACATCTGAGCATTCTTGTTTATCCACGTCTTTTATGAAATTTTACGTTCACGGCCAGTGAATTGACTTCATTGATAAGGTAAAAATAAATTAAGCAAAAGATTTACACATTCAGCCATAATATCATGACATAATGGCCTAGGGCTGCCACAATTTTTTTGGGCGAATAAAGTATCATAAGGATTATTTTTTGCTAAATAACATAGAATTTCAAATGAAAGAAAAGTACTTAAATTTAACATTTTATTTAAACTTATTTAACACAAACTAATATAAAATCGGTCACGTCTCAAAGTTATTAAATTGTTGAGTTCATCATCGTTGACGTTTATCATTCGCTGCTGTGGTTTCTGTTGGCGCATATCAAAACGTCCTTTTCTTAAAGTATCCACTAACATTTTAAACACATATCAACGATGATGAACTCAAATTCGCCCAAAAAAATTGTGGCAGCCCTAGGCCATTATGTCATGATATTATGACTCAATGGTCAATCTGAATGTGTAAATCTTTTGCTTAATTTATTTTTACCTTATCGATGAAGTCAATTCACTGGCCGTGAACATAAAATTTCATAAAAGACGTGGATAAACAAGAATGCTCAGATGTTTTTATATAAACAAAGTTATGGACATGGTCCACTATTATAATAAGACATTCTATTCATTTAAAATGCTATGTATTTATAAAAAAATAATCCATATAAATAACCCTTTCGATGGTTATCATAAAATGTGTTATTTTTTTCGAAATTTCACGAGTTTGATTTTCCATTTGTAGCAGGCGATTTTAAAAAATCTGTGAATGCAGTTCTAGTTATTATCTATACTTATAATAAATCTGTAGAGATGTCAATTCTGTACATGAAATATATTTTTAAAATAACTATCAGGGGGTGATAAGTGATCGATATTGATGCCAAAAATGCAATCAGTAAATTTTTTGTCTGTCTGTCTGTCTGTCTGTGTGTTTGTTCCTTATAGAAACCAAAACTACTCGACGGATTTTAACGAAACTTGGTACAATTATTCTTCATACTCCTGGGCAGGTTATAGTATACTTTTCATCACGCTACAATCAATAGCAGCAGAGTAGTGAAGGGAAATGTTGGGAAAACGGGAGAAGTTACTCCATTTTTTAAGCTTCCGTCGCGTGTGCAGCCTTAATGATTAAAGTTACATAGAAACCATGTTTGACGGAAATATTCTACATAAAATTGTCTAAAAAATATCCCGCAACAGCATATGTCTATCTTTTATGGTTGACTCACAATAACACGTGTAATTATATAAATAAAGTCATTGTTTATAGCATAAGCCTGAGAACAAAAACTATAGTTTACACTACAGCTCTACACCGAAGCGAAGCGAGGGCGGGCTACTAGTTAAAAATAAAATGATGTCTTCTTTCAGTAAAATATCCTATCTTCAATATTTAATATACTTTCCCTCCGTGTGAGATTGCCGTGGGACGCCCTGTATATAAGAAAATGCAGTGGATTTTGGTCTAGAATTAAATAAATAAATTATTTTTTTGTTTTGTTGCAGGTGTTGACTACTTGTGGTATTTAGTTACTCGTGCAACGCAGGTTATAAAGTGAATAAAAAAAATGATAATCAATTTATCAGTTGAACTCTGTTCATTCACAGTTACATAATTGAGCAGTGTTGGAGTAGTGATACTTAATTAATAGTGAGTGAGTGTAAAATCAGTGAAGAGTGAACTACTTGTTCACTGTGAATTCAAAAGTGAATTTAAAGTAGTCATCAGAATGGAAGCACTCGAGAGGAGGGTGCTAGTGGCTGCGGCGGTCGTCTTCGTCGTATTTTCTTCACAATGTAAGTAGTAAAAGAAAGCATTTTGTATTAAAATCCACTCCGCAGGTTTAAAAAGTATATATTTTTTTGTTTAAATGTGTGTGTGTGTGTAATGAAGCAGTTAAATACTTAAAATAAAAAATATTATAAATGTGTAAAAAGTTCAGAGTGAAAAAATGATATTTTATAGCATATACAGTACACCAACTATATCATATGAAGTAACTAAGAAACGAAGACTCTCTAAGTAACCCTTAAATAAAGTTTTACATAATGATATTATAAACAGGCTTTAAAATGAATGAAAAGTAGAGACATTTGGTTTAAAATTTTAGAAAACTGAGCTGTAATCAGACCAAGTATAATTAAAAAAACGTTTAAGCTATACCTACCTAAGTATATCAGTTGTTGACAGAACAACATATCTATGCCATCATGGCATTTACAATCAATGTCCGGAACTATTTCCTAATACGCTGCATTGATAATATTTTACTGTCTGCACTTTTGTGTACTTCATCATCATCATCATCAGCGACCCATGCTCGTCCACTGCTGGACATAAGTCTCCCCTAATGCACGCCACTGCTCCCGATTTTCTGCCACTCTCATCCAGCCCACTCCAGCCAGCCTACGAATGTCATCATCCCATCTTGTCTCATGGCGTCCGTACCGACTACGTTTACCGAGTCGCGGTCTCCACTCAAGAACTTTACGGCTCCATCGGCCGTCAGTTCTGCGGCTAATGTAACCAGTACCCCTAGCACGAACCATTATCGAATTCAAATAGTTTGTAAACTGAAATGTCAATGTCAAATTTTGTATGGAAACTTGAACAGCAGCGGCACAAAGTACGTAACGAGAACTAACAATCAGTACATTTTTGACAATGACATTTCGGACTAGCAAACGTTACGAATTCGATTTTGGTTCGTGTTAAGGGTACTGCCCACTGCCACTTCAGTTTGGTAATCCGGTGGGCTATGTCGGTGACTCTGGTTCTCCGTCGAATTACATCATTTCTGATGCGGTCCTTCAGGGATACTCCGAGCATAGCCCTTTCCATAGCTCCCCGAGCGACTTTAAGCTGGTGGACTTAATTGTTTACAATTAACAAGTACTGTATGAACAACCCACAAACATGATGACTTACATAATATATAATGCTTTAATGAAATGAGTAACCGATCAACGTAGCATAACAATAAAAAGATTAATACCAATACCAAACTTGTACTATTGAAAATTAATCAGCTGGGTAACCAAAAATTTGTCACAGTCCAGATTGTATATAACCTGTCTGTCTGACTGGTCCCCAAACACAAGGCCGTTGGACGAAACTAGTTCAAGCATGCGAAGAGCCGCCTACTCCGTATTTCCACGGTCACAAGCGCTTATTTGGGACGCAACTATTAGGTTCAATTTAATTTTGTCCAAATTATTAATCAAATAATCATTTTTTTTTTCATATTTTAAAAGTAGTCTATCGATCATTGTATTAAAATTAATTAAAATATCATTAAAACCGGAAGTGCCGAATTGCGCGAAAGAAGTATGCCCGCCAGGGCGGGGCAGTGTAAGTGGAAAGGGAGGATTCTGCTGATAACCGTCGAAGTGTTCGAATGTGTCATCTCTAATGATTATTATAAGAACTGCTTATTTGGAGTTGAATAAATAAGTTACTGGTTTCTGAAGGAATTCTCTTACACTACTGAATCACTCCATTCGATCGCCGATAAGAATGTTACAATTTTGAATCCCTTGCCATTGCCAAATATGTCGTGTAATAATTTCGAAGAGACGATTTTTTTTATAAGGAAACCTTAATATATAACATAAAAATCTTTTTTTTTTCTTTTTTTAAATAAGCACGGTAGAACTTAAATATTTATAATTGAGAACTAATATTACAATATAAATAAATATATACTTCTCGTCACCCATCCCTCAATGTCTCAAATCGAAAGTCTTCGACCAGTGCGTCTTCCCAGTTATGACATACGGCGCCGAGACGAGGACACTCACGGCTGCACGAGTCCACGAGTTTAAAGTCTCTCAGAGAGCTATGGAAAGGGCTATGCTCGGAGTATCCCTGAAGGACCGCATCAGAAATGATGTAATCCGACAGAGAACCAAAGTCACCGACATAGCCCACCGAATTGAAGTGGCAGTGGGCTGGTCACATTAGCGGCAGAACTGATGGCCGTTGGAGCCGGAAAGTTCTTGAGTGGAGACCACGACTCGGTAAACGTAGTGTAAGGCGCCCTGAGACAAGATGGATGATGATATTCGTAGGCTGGCTGGAGTGGGCTGGATGAGAGTAGCATAAAATCGGGAGCAGTGGCGTTCATTAGGGGAGACCTATGTCGAGCAGTGGACGAACATGGGTTGATGATGATGATGATTAAAATATATTTACATAAATTCAACAAAGTCGAAAGTATCAGATTACAAATGTTATCTCAACAAAAATGGTTACAAGTATACTTAAAGTTTTTTTTCGACAATAAAATTGCTAGGCGAAAGTCAACAAATGAAAACAAAAGTGAAATAAAATCACATAATGTGTAAATTACAATAATTAAAAACAATATCACAATCCTTATTTAACTTACTTTATAATGAAATATCAGTAATACAATATATTAACATGAAGAATGCTTCTTTATTATTATTAGCGGAACAGATAATAAGCAAAATTACGCGTTATAATACAATACTCATTTCTTGTGTACGAGCTTCAGGAATGTAATTGTTATATCTTTTAGGTACTGCAATAAAGATATTAATGATACCAGGTTCTTTCAAGTCATAAATAAGAAACTTTATCTTCAGATCAAAGGGATATATTATTATAACACAACTATAAATATATTATTATATCACTGACTGGTATTATAAAATAATCAAAGTTATATAGAGATATTATGAGGATATAATATTATGCACCAGTTTTAATTTATCTCAAATATTCATTTAAGCAGGTTTTATTTATTCCACAGCTAGGCCTTTAAAATATTCCGAACTCGACCTATTACATTGAGATATAAAAATAAACAACATAATAAAAAATATTGGTATTTGACATTTCCTAGGCAATATTTTTTAATATTTTTTTGGAACTTAAGCAAAAGCAATGAATGAATTTTAATTTTTGAAATTAAATTGTTATAACTAGAATAAATAGTTATTTTAAAGGTAGTTCTAACAGTTGAAATAGTTATTTCTAAGGTAGTTATAACAATTTCTTCGCACTTACTCAATAGAGAGTTCGATAGCTCACGCCTTTTACCAACCATCCGGCCTATTGCATAGTGTGTGTGTCTGTGTATGTGCATGTGTATATAATATGTTTTTGAATTAGATAGGTTTTTGTACATGTAAAAGATTACCACGAGAGTTGCTGCCGACTAACTATGCTATATTGTTAACATGTGTAATGTTGTGGGAATAAAAAACCTTAACTTTTTCACATTTACAGTGTGTTAGTGACGTTATAATAAAGCAGTAGTGGGTCACAAAATAGCTCGGTGAATATCAATTCTATCTGTCAAAAGCAGATAGCGAATGGCCTACTGTTGGCTAATATTTAATGCATGCTGTTCCATACTTTACTGCCCATTTGATCGAGTTACCTTAAATGCCGTAAAAACATCAACTGAAACTGAATGCTGAGCTGAAATCGCTGAGTACAGAAACCAATGGCTTCTTAATATCGTTGATAGAACGTCAAATTTTTCTTAAGGTCCAATAAATAATAATAAATATTTCCAACACTCACACCAATTACCCTAGCCCCAAAGTAAGCACTATAAGGCTTGTGTTATGGGATGCTAGGGTAACGGATAGAATACATATACTGTACATATATAAGTATATTTTTATAGAAATACATATTAAACATCCATGACTGGAGTACAAATGCTCGTATTCATCACACAAACATCTGCCCCCACCGGGATTCGAACCCGGGACCTCTCGAGTCAGTGACACCATGAAACCCGGCGTACAAACCACTCGGCCACGGAGGTCGTCAATAGCGTAAGACAACGCTGATAATAGATTTCTGGAAATTCATTTTCAAAGAATTAAAAAAAAGAAGACTTTAGGTAAACTAAACTGTACATGCATTTGATAAAATTAATAAATACAAATGTATGGAATTTCAGGGTGCGGGCGGAACTTGTTGAGTTTCATCACATTTAGTTTTCATTGCGTTTTTACTCGCACCTGCGGCACTTTTTATATTAGAGCCCTAGGAATTTATGTAATAATATACTTAGAGTGGGAAATAACCAAGATAGAGAGAAGTGAAGCATGAGAAATGGGACATTGATAAGCACAGAACACAGAAAGAGGTAAGAAGTGCCTTGTAGGCCGGGCAGGCGCACCACAGTTATGTGTGAGCATATGCTCATAACTTGACCAAAACTTGGTTCTTGTTGCGTCGTTGATCTCGGATGTGAGCGCTGATTGGGTCGAATGTTTGATGTCGCGTCATTTGATTGGTTATTATCTATTAGGTGGAAGTGTAGCGGGGGCGAACCGGCGACATCGGTTCCCGTACAAACGGCCTATGAGTATCCACACTTCTTATCTCTTTCTGTGTTCTGTGATAATAAGCTATAGTAAAGATTAACTCAAGGAGCACGATGGCGCGGGTGGTCGGCGCGTTCGGCTGCGATCGTTGAAGTTAAGCAACTTTCGCAGTGGTCGGTCACTGGATGGGTGACCAAAAATCTTCTATCACGAGCTCCTCCGTGCTTCGGTAGACACGTTAAGCCGTTGGTCCCGACTGAATTTGCAGTCGTTAGCACCTCCAATCCGCCTTGAGAGTCATGGCCCAATCTTCCTATTCCATCCAAAGGGAAGGCCTGTACCCCAGTAGTGGAGGCATTAATAGACTGATGATGAACTCGAGGAGCTCGATAACGCAGGTGGTGAGCCCTTTCGGTCTGCGACTATAAAATTAAGCAACTTTCACAATATTAACATTTGATGATATCTCGAGATCCTCCGTGTTACGGAAAACGGTGTGCCCTTGGTCCCTGATGCATTTGCAGCCGTCGGCAACCACTAATCTGCACTGGGCACGCGTTAAAGATAAATAAATAAATCTTTCCAACACTCCCACCAATTAGCCTAGCCCCAAGCTAAGCACTATAAGGCTTGTGTTATGGGATACTAGGGTAACGGATAGAATACATATACTGTACATATATAATTATATTTATATAGAAATACATATTAAACATACATGACTGGAGTACAAATGCTCGTATTCATCACACAAACATCTGCCCCCACCGGGATTCGAACCCGGGACCTCTCGAGTCGGCGACACCATGAAACCCGGCGTACAAACCACTCGGCCAAGGAGGTTGTCAAGGAGGACGCGTTAAAGATCACGGCCCTCCCTATTCCATTCATGGGGAAAGCCTGTGCTCCAGCTGTATTAAAAAGGCTGGAGCTAATAAGCAAATATTAAATGAACTCTTGATGACGTGCACAGATGGCGTGGTCTCCGGCCACCGGAATTCGACCCGAATGTCGTACGTGTGTCCGCCCAGCTTCGTGCGGCTCGGCCACAGCTGCTACTACTTCAGCGACAAGAAGACCACCTGGCAGAACGCACTCTTCTCCTGCAAGGTAACACACCCTTTTTATGTTAAACTAGAGCTCCCCTGCGCTTTCACCTGCGTTAATTTCAGGAAAATGATTATAGTGAAACAAACTTAAAAGATGACAAACTTATGCTGTTGTGGACTTTGTTATATAAAGAACTTTGAAAGGGAAACAATTTTGTTATACATGATTTGTGTGTAACTTTAACCGCTTACGCAGCTTATGCTTGACGACCACGCGCCTGATGAAGAGCGACGTAGCAGCCTAAGGTAGGACGCGCTTGCCTAGAAGAAACCGATTCACTCGCGACTTGCAGAACCCCAAATTATAGGTGACCGGAAACAGAGATTCCGGCAAAAAGTTCCACAACCTAGCTGTTCTGACGATATAGGTGGAAGTAAACCGTTTAGTACGAGTTTGCGGGACCTCTACGGTATATCTGTGGCGTTTTGCCGTCTCTCTGGTAGTTCTGTGGTAAAAAGGTGAAGGTGGAATTAGGATATGTAACTCCGAAGCACACTCTCCGAAATGTCACCGGTAAAAAACCGATAAAGAGGCATCTTTTCACCTGTGTTAAAGACTTTGGAGTTCTCAAATGAAATATTTCTTTCCCGTTTTTCCAACATCTTGCATCAATGCTAGCATGATATGATGGAGCTCTATAAGTGGACTTTCTATTTTTTTTATCGGACCAGTAAATACCGATCCTGAGATTTGCCAGTTTAACCAAACAAACAAACTCTTCAGCAGTATAATATTAGTATAGATAAGTGGCAAAAAGAAATCAAAATTTAATATCGTTTATTCAGTCTAGACTGTTACAAGCACTTGTGAATGTCGAAAAGCTACGCCATCGGTTCGCAAATCTACGGCGGGAGACCTTGTACTCTCTCCCTGTATTATATGCAGAGTCGTCAAATTGGAAAATGACTTCAATATGAAATAACTCATGAAGTCACTTTCCATTACACATGTAAATGATATAAAAATATGTTTAATATACATAAGTTTCTTAGAAACTCTTACACATCGTTTTAGCAAGCGGCTGAAAAAGCTAAGGCATGCAAATACAGGGGTCTAGGCTCCGAATATGATTTTGTCCCATTCGGAGTCGAGACCCTTGGTCCGTCGGGTCCTAGCGCCATAAAGTTTTTTAAAGAAATAACAAAAAGTTTAGTCGACATCACAGGAGACCGAAGAGCTGGCAGCTACCTCGGACAAAGAATTAATCTAACTATCCAAAGGGGGAACGCTGCCAGTATCTTCGGAACCTTGCCTAAAGGGACTCCTTTTAATAATGTATTTTAGTTATTATATTTTATTTTTTAAGGTTTTTAGTTTTAGGTTCGTTGTTATAGTATTTTTTGTTTTTTGTTTTAAGCTAGTATTAGAAAAGAGTTAATTATACCTGAATACTTTTTTATATAAATTTATGGCTATAAAATAAAATAAGCCTAAGCCTATTAGACGCTTGCCACACCAAAAATATCACTAGCGCGGTCATAAAAAAATAACGACTTACGTATTCAAAAGTGTAAATTTAAGGAACAATGTAATAAAGTTTTTGTAATATTATTATCATTCGAGTACAAATATGGTAATGAGATGGATGATCCGGCTTCAAGCGGGCAGATTACCAGTCATGATAATATCATTTGAATAAGTTAATGTTTATTGCTATTTTTTTATTATTGATAAACGTATTGTTATGTAAACGTTATTTTTGATGTACAAGGACCGTTTAAACCGCATATAGATGACTTTGGTGTTAGCCAAAAGTTTCTTAACAAATGACCGTTTTTATTTATGCAAACTCATTTTGGTTTAAGGTTACTCATATAAAAACCAATTCAATCCAGTCAGAGCAGCATAGTAATCTATTTATTTATTAAACAACTGTTTTACTTGTAAGTAAGTAACTATGAACTTCTATGGATGCCGCCAGGACTTATAATTCCACAAGCAATTTGAACCATTTCGATTTGGAATCTTCATCACGCCTATTTTGATATCCATTCCGAACTTATTTTCAGTCAGCGCAGCATTTCTATTCTGTAAGATAAAACTCCCTTTTTTCGAAAATTCGAACACACATTTCAAATCACACCGGCGAATTCCGCAGTGAAAACTGAGTTTTTTCTTACAGAATAGAAGTGCAGTTGTAAATCTGATTCTACCCAAATACAAATCCTTTTCGTCCTCTACATAAGCACATTTTTGTGTTTGATTATACATCTTAGGAATCTATAACGTGGTTCGTGTCTGTCCGTATGTCTGCACGGAGTATTTTTTGTTTCTCTTCTTGGTCTTATAGTAATTTGTGGTCGCTTTAACAAAAGATTTGGGATTGCGGTCCACCCAGGGAGCCCACGAGTAGGGTAGGAGGGATTAGGGTTTCCTAAAAATATTTTTTTCGAATTTAATATTAATTGAAACTAGTTTTTTGTTGGTATCAATTTTTTATTTTATAAAAAAATGATTCCGACGACGCAGCCTGTAAAGGCTGCGAAACGTCAATAAATAAATAAAGTTTCTTGCATTAACCCGTAAAAACTAGTTTTATTAAATAAGTGATGTGCCTGAAAACCTAAGAAACAAATATTTAATATTATTCCAATTTTAAAATTTTCGAGTATTAAAAATATAAAAAAAAACTGTTTTTTTTCCTGGATCTCAATTTTTTTTTTTTTTTTTTTTTTTTGTGAATGTGTATCATTTAATTTAATAATATAATATAATTCATTTCCAGTAAGAGTTGATTTACAATTTAACTTATAAGGCTAAAACAGTACTAATATCTCTAACATAATTACATATTTATCTGCTGCCGAGCTAGGCAAAAATGCCTGTATTACGGCATACAGCGCCAATCCCCTTAGCACATATGGTATTATAAATCCGTTACATTCAAAATTAAATGGAATGGAATGGACAAGAAACTGACATATATATTCAAAAAATGTGTGTGTGTGTGTGTGCGTGTGTGGTGAGTGTGTGTGTATGTGTGTGTGTGCTAGTGAGTTTTGCGTATAATAATATGATATGTATGGTATGGACTGTACTACATTATGTATATTATTATGTATTGTTACATATGAGCTAAATTATTTAATGACCTGCAATATTTTTTCTGTTTCATCATATGTAAGTGTTTTTAACCATGACGTTATTGTCATTTTACATTTATAAATAGTTAGAGGATATATGTTTAGTGTTTTATTTATTTTATTATAGATTAGAGGTCCTAGAAATGTAGGGAACCTATTACTAAAAGCAGTCGAAAACCTGTTTTTAAATTGGCATATGAATCCTCTGCGAGTAGATTGCATTTTAGGATTAAATTCTGTTTGAGCATGTTGTTTGATTACCAGGTTCAAAATAAAAAGTTGGCGGACTGTAAGAACATCACAATAACTATACAATTCAGTTGTTGAAAAGATAAAAGGTTTAAATGTACAGATTTTTAGTGTTGCCCTTTGTGCGATTTCTAATTTCTTAAGTACTGTTTTTGCCGCCCCACCCCAGCAGACTATACAGTAAGTAAGAAGAGATTGACACAATGCATAATAAATTTGTTTCAAGCGGTTTGGTTCTAAAATGTGTCTAATATTTTTGAAGATATATATAAGTCTACGTACTCTAGCACTTACTAATTCAATATGTTCACGAAAATCGAGGTGAGCATCAATAATAACCCCAAGGTATCTTAAACTGTTTACTTTTTCAAGGCTCACACAAGAACAATCCAGATCACACGAGGAGCGGGCATGCGCTAAAATTTTATATTCTTTATTTAATGTAGCTTGTCGAATTGAAAACTGGATATATTTAGTTTTTGCAATATTTAATGTTAGTTTATTTTCAGATAACCACATTTTTATAATGTTAAAACCATTTTGAGCATTGCCAAAAACCTTATCCCAAGATACATCAGAAAACACAAGAGCAGTGTCATCCGCATATGAAATAATTTCACCATGTGGCAATTTTACCTCAGATAATCCATTTATATAAACGAGGAAAAGCGTCGGCCCTAAGATGCTTCCTTGCGGCACACCATACTCTATGGGAAGACTATCACTTACATGTGGACCTATTTTAACACATTGCTTGCGATTTTTTAGATAGTCTTCGAACAATTTTAGCTGATTTCCACGTACACCTATGTTCTCAAGTTTAAGTAACAATAATGAGACAGATACTGTGTCAAATGCCTTCGCTAAGTCCAAAAATATTGCAATGCTCTTTTTATTTTTGTCAAGAGATGAGGCTATAAAATCAGTGAGAGTTAAAACAGCATCATTTGTTGATTTATTGCGGCGAAAACCATATTGTCTATCTGATAATATGTTATTTTTTTCAAGATAATTTACTAATTGATTATTTATAATTTTTTCCAAAATTTTTGAAAGCGATGGTAGAATAGATATTGGTCTATAGTTTGACATACTGCCTTTGTCACCACTTTTATATATAGGGGAAACCACTGATCTTTTTAGCACATCTGGAAAGATACCATTCTGAAGACACATATTAAATATATACAGTAATGGTGGTATCAGAATATTTTTATGTTTTTTTAAGATTTTATTAGTGATTTTATCAATTCCTACAGAGCATTCGCTTTTTAAACTAAGTATAAGTGATTCAATCTCCTTCCAGTTAGTATCCAGCAAGACGAATGATTCATTCCTGCTTTCTTGCATTATTTTTAATTTTTTATTTGTTCTAACAGAGTGCTCGCTCTCTAAAATACTAGCCAAAGATTTCCCAATATTAACGAAATGATTATTGATTAAATCAACTGATGCTTTAGGAGAACTTGCTAAATTAAGTAATTCCTTGGGATATTTTTTATCTTTAGTAGAGTGTGTGATTTCTTTTATAGCATTAAATAGTTTTTCATTATCATTTCCTGCATCGTGTATGAGTTGCCTCTCATAAGATCTTTGACGTTTTTTAAGATTTTATTGCAAAAAATTCTGTACCTATTATACGTTATTTTTAGTATGATATTTTTTGGATCAGCATTCGATTTTTTGTGTAGAATATCTCTATTTTTAATGCATTTGAGCAAACCTGCTGTAATCCACGGTTTAAGTATACTTTTCCGTTTTGACAAGGTCAAAATCTTTTTGTTTTTATTTATAATATCCTCTATTTTATCAACTAGGTAAGTCATAGCATGATTTGGATCTTTCATATTGTAAATTAAATTAGGGTTCATATTTGTTAAGTCTATATCAAGTTGAGCATAATTTACTTTAGTTACGGTATTATTAATAATTTTACGTTCTTTAACAAGGATAATAGTTTTATGGTCGGTTAGTGTTGTTAGAACTGCTAATGTTAGTGTTTTATATTTTGACTTTAGCATCACATGGTCTAAGCATGTGCCACTAAAATCGCGAGTAACTAGTATGTGTCCTGGGAAAAGACCATGAAACGCAAGTAGATTAAGGTAGCGATCTGCATTTAAATCTTTCTTTTAACTGTTTATAGGTATATTAATATCTCCTATTAAAGTTATATTTTTAAAATAAGATAACTTTTGCAATAATTCATCTAGACATGATACAAAGGTGTCAATATTTTTAAAAAACGGTGATCTATAGATAACTATAACAGCCTGTTCTTGAGAAAACTCCATCACGAGGCAGTTTGCCTCCTGCTCATAAACATCTACTATCAAATCATCCTTGATAAAAACCACAACTCCATCATTTTGGTTTAAGTTAGTTTTAGTATTAAAAGAGTTATATCTATTAAGCACTGGAATAGTTGGCGCGAACGATAACCAGCAGTTCAGTTAGTATTAATATGTGTACATCACAGGATACTTTAAGGTTAGCCAGTAAGACTTCAAATGCAGGCATGTGACGATTTAAACTGCGTATGTTTTGTGTCAAGATAGAAAAAGATGACTTCGACTGTTTGACATAAGTAAATACGTTGTCGGCGTCGCACCCAAAGGAGGAAGACAGTGATAAAGAGTCTAGCTCATTATATATATCGTTAAGTAACACTGTAACAATAGGTAGTAACATTGTACCATAAGGTGACCTTTATGTTATATAGGTTTGTAGACAGTAATACCATTTTATACAAAATGTAACAGTAATTTAGTGTATCAAAGTGTGTCATGTATTTTTTGTATTTTGGAGATAATTTATTGTATAATAGTGTATTGTTTTGTGTATTTGAGTGTGTAAAATATTTAATAGCGTTTTGTTTTTGTGCTTTTGTGTGTATCAAATATGTAATATAAAGAATAAGTACAACAAGAAGATTTTAAAACTTACATGCAAATTAACTTATTTCTAAAATAATTTTAGAAAAGGTACCATATTTAAAAGGATAAAATACTTTATAAACAGAATTGTACCCACATATTTTAAGTTTCAAAATAAACAAAAGAAATCCTTTTTTTTTCTTTAGGTAGAACTGATAAATAAAGTCTTACAACATGACACAGTCACAAAGTGGTTTTCAGCCTGTTAAGATCTAATTCATTTTCAATCCGTATCTGCGAATCAGCTTCACTTTTCCGAATATAGACCACTCCACGTGATGTCCAACAGAAGGCATAATCATTTTCCTTCTGAAATACACGAGCCAAGCGGAATATTTTTTGCGTTTTTTGTGTCAGTGTTTCAGTAACGTAAACAGGCAAAACGGGTACTTTTATATTCAAATGGCTAGTATTCAGCTTTTCGGACTTCTGCTTACTTTTGTTAAAGTTCCTAACTGCACCTAAAACTTTCTCTTTTATCATTACCGAAGAAAACTCAGTGACTATAGGTTTGTTAGAATCTTTTGATGGGATCCTGTAGACGTCTTTTATATGGGAACTATTTATATCAATTTTCAAAGACTTACCCATCGTCGTAACTAAGTCACAGAGTTCGTCTTTTGATTCAATTTTATTAGTAGTTATTTTCGGTATATTTCGTATTTCGATGCTGGAACCTCGTAACTTTCGCTCCATAAATTCAACTTTTTCTTCCAATTGCATAATATATTGTTTGTCCTTTTTTCTCTCATTTTCTAAGCGTTCGATACGAGCAATAAATTGATCATATTTGCTAGACATTAACTCGACTGATTTTGTGAGCTCTGAGTTCTGTTCACGTATCTCGGCAACACTGTTTATTAGGCATTTGAAACGCTTATTTTGTTCCACGGATAACGAATCAAACATTTGACTTATTGAAGCCATAAGAGTAGTATCATCTATATCCCGTTTTCGTTTCTTGCGTTCAGAGACAGTGTGCAGTATATTATGTAAATCCGGTTCTGAACTGCAGCTTAACAACGTATTATCAGCAATATTTTTGCAGAGTATATTTGCTTCTTTATTAGATAAGGCTTCTATTCCGGGCGAAATATTTGTGGAAGTCTTCTTTGGTGACTGAGGTGGAGTACGTTTTAGCGGCATGACTGCGATCCCGTGATAAATTATTTCGCACGGTGCGCTGTCTCAAGTCGCCCAAATACACGTTTAAACGCCCAATCACAATTAGATATCAGATCCATTTTTTAATCTTAACAATAGATAAACCCTAATTTTTATTAAACCTATTTTAAGGGTTCCGCACCTCAAAAGGAAAAAACGGAGCCCTTATAGGATTACTTTGTTGTCCGTCCGTCCGTCCGTCTGACAAGATCGTTTTTCTCAGAAACGTGTGGAGGTATCAAACTGAAATTCATATCTAATACTCATGTCTACTGGCTGTGAAAAATGTCAAATTTCTAAGCCAAAGCAATTAAAAGATACAGCCGTTTATGCCGCAAATTATCGAAACTCGCAAGGGATACAAAATATGTTCCAGCTACAAATATTTCTTTCTTTCTTTTTTCTCTTTCTTTCTTTCGTCAAGACGCTCCAATTGACCTTTTTTGGCCAATTGCTTTCCGTGTCTTCGCAGCATGCGCGCTAATGACATACAAGTATATGCTGTTATATAATACTAGCAAACCAGTGAACCAAATGTTCACCAAAAAAAAAATATTAATTAATTGAGAACTTCGGAGATTTTGTGTGGTTTCGTTTGAAATAGAAATCACGTGATTTCTCGAAAACCGGAAGTGCTACGTTACTCACATCCGGTTTGTAGTCTTATCAGACTATTCTTAACTTATAACTTAAACATTCTCTATATCTATCTCTTACGGTTTGGCCGCTGAAACAGCACCACGGACGGACGGACGGACGGACTTGTCTAATAGATAAGAGATCATTGATTTAAATATAATATTTTACATTTACTTTTCACAAAATTGAAACTAACTTATATTAAAATATTGAACAAAGGCTGCTTTGTTTCATCCATAGCTAAATTTGGCATTGGCAATAGTTAATGTCACGTCATATACATAGTGATAGTAAACGTGTAAATTTTGAAATATGTTTATTTTTCTCTAGTATTTTAACTATAATCAAATGTAACTATAATTGAAACATCGCGGCCTTAGTGTAGAAGATAACCATGATTCTATGAACAGAAATATTTATAAACGAACAATGTGGTTTTGAAAGCGACGAGCCGGCAACCAATACTATTGTTTCCTGAAAACATCTCAGATTCAAACAATACCAAATGTGGCTATATAGCGTTGTTGACAGCAAAGTACCACATATGTATTATAAAATAAAGTCCCTCGCCGCTTCGCTTTATATGCCTGTAAGTTTGCGATGATCTCCCACAAATATAAACATTCATACCTACTGTTTTCATCTTCGGTTAGTTAATTAATTTTGCATCAAAGTGCACTAAGGCTAGCTGAAGTGGGCAGGGAGCAGACCCGGCTACTTTCCTCTAGCTCCTAGATGATGGAAGGATGCTGAAGGCATTTTCCAGACAAAAAAGGGTCGTAGAATCCTAAACTCCTAACGACAGCAGATGCAGCCGGAACCAACGGCTTGACATGCCTTTCGAAGCACGGAAGCTCGAATTAAAACATTTTTATTTATTTATCCGATTGCCGGCTTGTTTAACCTCCACATTCGCAGACCTAACCACTACGATCTCTTAATGACGTATAAATATTACAATCCATACGTGGTTATGAGTAGTCATGCTCTCTTAAAAATCTCTTCGGCGGTGTCGTGTGACGCGGGTCGTTACGTTCCCTAAAAATGGTTGAGCGAAGCGATGGCTGGTTCATGCGTCATGCTCGTGAACGGGTGCTGCCAGCGGAGATGAGTCTGCTCTTGCTACATTGGGTACCATTAATCGTTGTATTTAACTTTAATCGTACATTTGTTTTTATGCCTAAACAGTAGGACACGGCAGTCCTAAACTTTCTTTAAATCTGTTTTTTTTATATTTTTTTATTTTATAGTCATAATTGTTATATTATTTACATTTGTTATCTTATATTGAAATCATTTTTCAATTTGACGACTCTGTATATAATACAGGGAGAAAAAAACAGCCCATGCTGAGTTTCTTGCCGGTTCTTCTCAGTACAAGGTCTCCCGCCGTAGATTTGCGAACCGATGGCGTAGCTTTTCGACATTCACAAGTGCTTGTAACAGACTAGACTAAATAAGCGATATTCAATTTAGTTTTTTTTTTAATTTTAAATATTATTTATATCTCTTCGTTACTTCACGTCACCTTTAAAGTATGTTGTGTCGTAATGCTACTCGTATATTGTCGCACATTATTTAATCTGTGACTATATCTTACCCACTCAGTATTCATCTAAGCTAACACGAGTTTACTTAAGCTAATAGGCGTGTAATCAAACCGCACCGCTGATTCATTGATAACCCAATAAGGACAGATGATGAACTAACTTAACGTGGCTTTAAGTTAATTTGAGTCAGCTGCAGGACAGAGCGCACACAATGCGGTAAATGGCGTTGTCCTTGTTAATGAGCTGCTGTTAGAGACACTCAGATTTAATATGAGAAGTTATTAATGACGAGGTAGCGAACAAAACGGTATAATTACGCATCTGGTCAAACTACATGTTTTTACACTCAGGAGGTTTCGAGCCACTTGAATTTGAATCTCAAATAATTTTCAATTAAAATAAAGTTAAAATTATTAATTTTATATATTAACTAGCTGACCCAGCGAACTTCGTACCGCCCAAAAAAATAGGGGTTATCCAGCGGACAAAATTGTGAATCTAAACCATTCTCAGATCCCCTTGAACACACACAAAAAATTTCATCAAAATCGGTCCAGTCGTTTAAGAGAAGTTCAGTGACATACACACTCACAGAAGAATTATATATATAAAGATAACCATGCTAAAAGCTCACTGTACTAATCACTAATGTCATTCAGTTTTAAACTGCTCCTGTAAAAAATAATTTTATGTAATTATACCGTTTTGTAAGTCAGCTCCTCTTGGTATATCAGTTAAAAAATTTGGTTAGCAAAAAAAAGCAGCCTTAAAAATCACTAGGCCAGCATACAAAGATTCTATTAGCAATCTAAAAATCAGGATACAATACATGTTCTGTAAGCAATCCATGATATTGCTCAGCAATTTAAAGGCAGCTTGTTTTATTAGCTGTGCCAGGATTTAGGGCGAAGTTGAAACTGTTTGATAGATTAATAACATAGTCGTTCAAATATAAAGAAGACATATCAATAGCCAGTCGGAATCCTAAACCAGGGGTTCCGTCTTAGCATATAGTTTTTTATATTAGTTATCAGTTCGTAACTTCGTCCGCAATTTCTAACGAAATATAAAAGACCTGAATTCTTGAAAGTGATATTATTTTTAAGTATACTCTTTTTAAGTTAATTTTATAAAACAGCGACAATAAAATGAAATTTAATAAACTGGAAAGATATTGAAAAACAAAAGCAAAAAATCAGACGCACACCATCTTCATAATTATGACGTGTCATGGCGTATTATATAATACGCCATGACACGTCTTACAACTTAAATTATAGTAACCAATTAGCAATTTCGCTTTGAACTGTGCCCGACACATAAATTGATTAGCATTTAGGGTCCTCATAATTGAATTTATCAATATCGCATGTTAATATCGTTATTGTATGTAAATTTCCCAACAGACACTTGTGCTAGCTGTCTCATACAACTAGACAGCCCAGTCACTGAAGATCGATGAGGTATGCATATACATGTACTCATGACATACAATATTACAAGAACAACTTTAAATCCCAAGTACTTAATACTTTAAAGGTTATACAAATCTGGGGGCACAGAGGTGTCCCCGCCAAGACGACAAGAAAAACCAGGCAAAGCGAAAGCTACCTTTTTTTTATTAAAAAATACCTTTTGCATCCTTCAGCCACTGGTAACCCATGAAGCAGGTTTCCGGGACTCCTCCCCGTTCATTTCACCCAGCTTTGAAGCCCGATGAAATGAATAGGGCCCGACCAGAGCGGTAAAAACCAGACAATACTCCTGCACCGGTCACCCGACACGCATTGCGTGGACCGAAGTTCCCCTAATGCGCGCCGAGAGTGCAGGTGCTGGTTCCCAGAGGAGTGAGAAGGGGAACTTCGGTCCTCACAATGCGTGTCGGGTGACACCTTCTTCATAATACGCCATGACTCATCTTACAACTTAAATTATAGTAACCAATTAGCCGGATAAATTCCCGGAGGAGTGGGAAGGGCAGCTTAGTTCTCCCCATCCATCTCCTCTCGCCATCGGCGCGAGAGCTGGAGCTGTCCATCCCCTCTCCGCCCGCGACTCTCGTTCCTCTCTCCTGAGGGCGAAGAGGAGAGCCACGAACGTCGATGGGCGACTAGGATATCCTAGTTACTATTACCGAGGTAATATTACCGAGCGACCAAGATCACTCGGACATTCTCCTGTCCGGAGAACTCCCCTGTGTGGGAGCTCCGGCTCTGGCGCTAAGGTTTCAGCGACCCTCCCCTTAGAAACCTTGCCACTGAAAACTGGAGGGTCGTAACCCCTTCCCCCCTACCTGCCTTAACACGAAGCGCTTCGTCGTTTTTTTTTTGAACCCTTATCTTGGTTTTGGGTTATACCAAATAAACGAAATTCTCGGGATATGTTGTCAATAACGGACGTATTAAACATATAAAGTTTTAATTGCATAGCTCTTATATTTTAGATTTTATTGATATCTAAAAACCGCTAGATTTTGCTACATTCACATGAATGTAAGTACGGTGAAATATTTATCCACTGTTCATTATGTTTCTGTTATTCAATAGGTGTTGTAGTAACAAAACGACCAAGTCGCATATTTTGTCTAAGGTGTTAAGTTTATCAAATTAGGCCTTGTAAAATTAGGGCGTGTAGAGTTAGAAGCTTGAGGCTAGAGCATGAGGTCTGATAACTTTTTGACAGTGCGAGTCATATGGATTCGTCTTGGCAACATTTTAAATGAAAATATTTTTGGTGGGATTCTATTTAACATGAAGTAGAAGAGTCTATTCATATAGAATAATTATTACCTGGACCCACTTGCAGCAATTTTGCAAAATCTCGATTCAACTAAATCTTGCTTTAACCCATAGAAAAATGTCCAAACGTCAATTTGACATTATATTATGAGCATAATCTAGTTTTAGTTAAATTGAGATTAAGCAAAATTGCTGCAAGTGGACCTTCCATATGAGTCAAAGTTGCATTTCAATGTTACTGTCATCATATAATTCGATGCTGCCATAATAAGTCCATGATGCTGCCTACACTCAATTTTCAATCCAATTGAAATAATTTGAAATGCTGTCAGAACTGTCATTGAACGCTAATCAAACTATTTGAATAGTTTAACGTTGACAATTAAAAGTTCAACGGTGGCACTAATTCATTTGTCACCAGCACCTGTCAAATGGTTGATTCGAATTTATAGCAACATAAAATTAAGTGTAATGTCCTTTACATTATGAGGCCTAATTAATCGACTGGATGATGTGTGTTACGATATTAACGCACTTAAATTTCAAGGTCAAGATCATTACGTAAACTAGATAAAGACGTTATCAAAGTGGAAACTGCACAAAAACTTGTATATGACAACCAAAACCTGAAAAATCTAGATCTATTAAATACTATTTTATTGATTTTGAATATTTATCGGCTCGCTGTAATTATGTTCGCTATTTCTGTATACTATTTACCTAACTGGGTTAAACCTCATTCATCCAATGCTTATATAAAAATCTCAGACTTTGACTTCATTATTTGAAACCTAGAAGAGCTCAATGGCGCGGTTGGTTAGCGCGTTCGGCTGCGATCGTTGAATTTAAGCAACTTTCGCAAAATCTTATATCTCGAGTTCCTGCGTGCTTCGGAAGGCACGTTTAGCTGTTGGTTCCGCCTGCATTTGCAGTCGTTAGCACCCTCCAATCCGCACTGGGCCCGCGTGGTGGGTCATGGCCCAATCTCCGTATTCCATCCATAGGGAAGGCCTCTGCCCCAGCAGTGGGGTCATTAATAGGCTGATGATGATGATGATTTGAAACCTATAAGTGATTTAAAGGTTTCAAATGATACACAACCAGTATTATGGCAATACAAATGAATGCGTCTGGCATATTATTCGCACAAACCTCTAGTAAACAGTCATTCAGAATTCTGGTCATTTGCATGCGTATACCTCTAAAATGGATCTTGCCCTAGGAACGCATAATGTTATGCAAATATATTTTTCACGCATCATAGACAAGGTGTCAGTATAAGCTACGACGCTGCTAACTTCAGTTTTTATTGCCTAGCTCAGAGTGAAGCAAATGGAAGACCCGATTTACTATAAATAATTAAATATCAAACTTAAAATCATAAAATTTCTTATCTCTCCTCCAACCTACCAAAGGAAATTGAGCCACAACAGAAATTTGCACAAAGCACTCACAGTAATAGCGAATTTTAACATTCCATGGCCACAAGATCAAGGTAAAGGTGAGACCATTGAGACTGAAAATAATCTGTATATTACACGTCACATAACATTGAGATAGCGGCTATCGAAATTGTCATCAAGAACTGTAGAATAGTACCGGTGATATTAGAATACTGGGTTATTCCCGGCCTTTTTATTATCTTCATAAAAATACCTAAACCTGAAGCCGCGTAGATAGTACAAACAGATTAATACATCAGGCGGCAGGCAAAGTTCAACTTCAAATAAATAGACCACCAGGGTTGTGGCGCGTGGGAGAACTTACTGTTTAACTTACTCTAATACCACTACCATGTGTGCTCGACTCTGATTTCTATTATTGAAACTCGATTTGAACACAATATAACAAATAGTAGAAATAACAATTGCGTAATTAAATTAAATGGCATAATATGGTTAAAGGCAAAATCATCACGATATTTTTGTCGTGATTTGTAAAATTATGGTCTTTTTGTGATGTGTCTAAAGATCATCATTTAGAAAAACCTTGCTTGGATAATTTGGTATTTTTTTTAAGCGATAAATAAAGCTATGTTATTTCTTGGCAAACTTAATATATGGACGATTATTTGTCTTCGGTAATAAATACAGTTTCAAGTTTATAGAACTCGAAAACCACACATGTTTGTTAATTATGCGAGACAGTAGTAGGAGACAATTTATGATAAACCGTGTGATCGTAGCGTGTGATGGAGGTATTAAGTCGGAGCTTTCGATGCGTGTTTACACATGTCGTAGACATTTGTTACACCAACAATTTTGTTGTTCCGACTGATTTCGTCCGATTGACACACAACACGTGTGCATCTCGAAAGATATCAGACAGCATAAGGACGTCGCTTAATTTTTCTTAATCTTCTTCATTGTTTACATAAACTGTGATCCATAATATCGTATTTTATGGTCCAGTTTTTACTTAAGAGTGGTATTCTTAACACAGCACTATCACTAGCATGATTTCGTGCAATGCGAACGCTCTCTTATCTTTCTGCAATTTGTATCTATATTTATCAAAAAATAAACAAGTATGAATAATGTGAAGCTGTCGTCACGTCGATTTTGCTCAACTTCAGACCTAGTTCTAATTAAATTTGCGTTAAACGGCTCGTGATCTGTTTCGGTCTCAAACAGGAAGGAACATAAAACTTTATCGGGCCGCGTTGGTCGTGGGGACGTGCCAAAACTGTCGTCGCCACACCGGCCATAGTTGCTGTGCTGACCGATTGGTGACGCGAGACCCTGAAATACAATTATTGTTTTCAATAATATATAGAAAAATATACACTATTTCCTTTTGGTCACGCCATCAACTGACTTAAGAACGACATTACCGATTTCATCCAACTTTTTTGCTTTCAAAGTTTTTCTAATACTTTATAGAGTGCTTTTAGAAAGAAGAAATTAAGGACGTTAAGAAGATATGTTTTTTTTAGAAAACTTAATTCGACTTATTACAACTCTACTATACAGATAGAAGGCGATGATGTCTGTTTTTAGATGTGTTTTCAAGCCTAGGATTTTTTTTCTATTTTTATTGAGCAGGTCGACGTCTGTCGGTTCCGCCAGCTAGTATAAATTTGATTACGGGTATGTTTTTTACAACTCGTCAATAATGTGTTGTTAAATAATTTACACTTACCTTTGTAGTAAAATGCTTTGCGGCTCCATTTCATTATTTTTTCAAATAATAGTTTTATTCAAAGTAATGTGTTCCATGCAGATAACACGAAAGCCTATAATATCATCATTTTTACTTCAATTGCAGTAACGAAACTGATGTAATAAAAAAACACATGTATTTAACACGTGTGTATAACAAGACATCCATTCACTGACATGACTAATAATACGATTTCATGGGAATCCACAAACAAAACGCCATGGTGACCCCATTGGATGTTATAGTCACAGAACTGGGATACAATCTGGGTCACTCCCGTAGCCTATGGTAGCTTTGTTTAGACTATGAGGAATGGTGTTATTAGGCCACGTAAAGATAAATTAAAAAAATATAATACCTAAATGAAGATTGCAAAGGAATCTTTAACTTCATCTTATAATGACTTTACTTACTAAGTGTAACAGATATAATGAACAAAAATTTATTTAGAAGTTGTCATTTTTAAATCAAGCAGATTAAATAGAGAGATGGCCCCTAAATGTAATAGCATACCGTAGACAATTTTTCTTTTGTTTCTTCTTTTGAATGAAGTTATTTACTTTTATGGAGATTTGAAGTTTCTAGTGTCCCACAGGACTTAGTCCTCGACTTCCCTAGGATTAGTTTGCACCTCAACGAAATATGTACTTCAGTCAAATATCAGACAAGCATAGACGGATTTAGGTCTTAATACATATTTGTTTAACCGCCAAAAACGGTAGAGTATGCAGTCTAACAAAACCCTTTATTAGCAGAAATATATTTTGGAAAATCTCTTCGTGCAGCAATATTAAAGGAAAATATAGCATCATTTGAGTCGGGGATTTTTCTGTAAACATTTTTGATCTTTTTTTTATCGTTGTGCAATAAGTAGGTAATCTTGTAAATTTTCTGGGAAACTGATATCACTAAGTACTAATACATTATCTTAATTAATTGTTTAGTGATAAAAAACGAATGAAATTTGAGTTTCTGTTTTGTTATTAATAAATTAAAGTAAATAATATAAATTAGTGACAGTGGGTTATATAATATGATTTACGATTTTATATTAAATGTTATAACATAAAGATATTAGACAAAAGACGAAAAAACGCTGTTTTGTTTTTGTGGTGGTGGAGAACATGGTTTTCATTTACCTGATTAAAATAATAGTATCCTATTTGATATCATCTTTTTAAAAAAGTCTTAGATTATCCTATAAACCAATGGCAGCATCTCAATAAAAAAAAGATACCTATTTATATCCTAAAGGCGATACATTAAGTTTAAAATTTAACGTTAATTAAAATCAACTTCCCACTCATACTTTCTCTGTTTGTTGTGCAACTACAACATCTAGTGATATCCATCAACAACAACTACAAACTTAATTATGTTTTACATAACATTTAAGAGCTAAATTTTATGAAGATTTTCCATCGCTCGCAGTTTTATGCATTATAGCTTATTTTATGTTGTATTTTATCACCCATAAATTGTGGCTGCTCATGACACCAATCACTTATGATTCACGTAATGAACAACCGATGTTCTTCGTTTTATCACTTGCATCCTACACACGATGTGTAAGTACATCAGCTGATTCGCGACATGTAATGTACGTATTTCGTTAGTCTAAGCAAATCTAAAGTTCTGCACAACCTTACGACGTACACCAACTTTTTTCTTGTTAAATAATTTGATATATGTAATATAAAACGCTTTTGTGGGAACTTGAACGAAACGAAAAAGTTTTTTTTTTATAAAATGAATAGAACGAGCCCAATTTCGATGGATTTACATTGTGTTATTTAAGAGAATATTGCTTCCGACAGACTGACTCTGGAAAGATGAAAATAAATAAACACTTGTAATTAAAAATGAATATGTAAATTAATTTATTGGTATTTAAAATTTTGTATGAATTTACGTAACATGAATACTTAGATTAAAACCTTTTTGTTTTAATCTAAGTATGAATACAATTTACAGCACTAGGGTTACCAAATTAGTTAACACTTTAATGGAGAAAGATGCTTTTTATTAAACCCAGTTCGTGCTAACAATAACATTTGAGCATTTTGCATAAAAAAATCCAAATCTTAATTATGTTCAATGGAAACTTAGTCGCAGGAATCCGGCAAAGTTTTTATGTATTTATGATTTACGAGCAAGCGGTAAACGTCACATTCCTGAACTGAACTCGTTCGAACTAATTCCCTGTTGACATCACCAGCTCAATGAAGTATTCTGATTATTTATACTTATACTTTTATAGCTTCTTATGTGATATCATCGCCAAGGAAAACATGGTGTATCTAGCTGGTGGACCTAGGTGCACGTTGCGTTTGATTCATCACAGTATAACGTGAATCAAGTTTATTTATTTATTCATTTATTGCATATCACATTCACAGAAATAAGGTAGTATAGAAAAATACAGTGACCATGTGACGCCCTGCAAGGGCATAGCAACTTTAGAGAGTTATTATCTATTTAAAATACATTATTTTACATTTGTACAATATATAAATAATATTTATAAATTAAGATTCAATCATTCTACACATACATTGGTGTCAAATCTAGCATGACTCTCCAAACAAAAACCTAAAATCGACAACAATGTATCCTTGTCATTCCCAACACGGAATGAAAAAGTTAAGAGAATCATGCCAAAATCGACAGCATTAATTCATTAAAATATTATTATTTATTCTTCATTTAAATACAATCATTTCTTAAGAGTCTGAAGCATTCCATTGGCTGGTTGATTTGTCATCGAAACATTCATTTAGGTCATAATAACATTTGGCAATAAGCAAGTCTTTTTAATGTTTGATAAATTGCACCGGTGTGTTATTAGATAGGTAGTAACATGGTTATATATCTTAATTATCATTATATGGGGGCTAGATGTAACTAATTTCGTTATGGATAGCGGCATTCTAAATTTATTTATGTTTCTATTATGCCTTTTATTATTTTTAGTGACGAATAAAATTCTGGTTGTTTTATAATAAATTTACAAGATTTAATTTAAATGAAAGCTAAAGTTAATATGATAGCCTTTACAAAAAAAGATCTACAAGATTCCATTTGATCAATGTTAGCCAGTACTTTGGTCTTATTAAGGTCACTTTGCAGGTTATGGGATTCTAGGCAGTCAGTTATTTTGCCAAGAGTTGAATTCAGACTAAGTTTCAGTTCTGAAGTATTGGAACAAGGTATTAAGACGGAAATGTCATCTGCAAAGATAATACTTTTACTGTCCAATAGTTTTGGCAAATCATTTATATAAATCAGGAATAAGATACATCCCAAAACGCTACCTTGCAGGATAAACCCCTTCACAGTGACCACATTAGGTCTAGTTGAAGTAATTCGAGCCGTCTCAAAGTTAGTATTTTCAATTTCTACTAATTGTAAGCGATTGGTGAGGTATGATTTAAACCAACTATGAGCCAATCCCCTGATTCACGATTAATATAATTTAGTTAGTAGAGTCGCATAACAATCTTTATCATATGCTTTACTTAAGTCAAGGGGAAGCCCACCTGCATTTTATTTGCTTTCAATTGTTTCCAATATATGCTTTAAAAATTTATAAACTGCCAGTGAGGAGGAGTTGTTGTTGTTGTAATTTTTCATAAAAACCCACGAGGCGTTTTATCATAGCGGTTTCAAATATTTTTGATGATATATTTAACATAGCTATGGGACGAAAATTATTTATATTACTGATATACGTCACCCTTTTTATGATGAGGCTTAATAATTGATACTTTTAATGCGTCTGGAAAAACCGCTTCAGAGAAAGATTGGTTTACTCAAGCACATTCTTTTACTAGAATAGGTGGGATCTCATCGATACCAAAGGATATTTTATTTTTTAGATTTTTTATTATGTTCTTGATTTCTGCATTATCTACGGAGCTACGGAAGGAAGAATTTTCAATTGTATTCGTGGGTAATAGAAGTGTTCGTGGGTTTACCCCGGATCAAATGTAAATTTCCAAGAGTTGCAAAATGAGATAAATGTATTAGCTAACACTTTGGGATTAGGCGATTGTCGAATGCTAATTCAAGAATTGCTGTGCATGTCACGAATTCCATCTTTATTATGGCAATAAAACAGTGCAATTGTAAGCTTTTTGTGCTGACTCGATCGTAATTCTCTTAGAATAGAATGCTGGGAAATAACGTTGACATGATGTCATCTTTATGTGATAACTACTTGATGATATTACGAATATTATCAAGTTGTTAAGTACACATAAACATACCTGTGTGCCATTTACCTTCTGGAGTTGACAGAGCATTAAAGGTAAAGTTTGAGACTAAAAAAACATCACACCCAAAGCTTTACCTCATTGGCGCCGTATTTAGCATTGGTTAAGTCTTAGATGTTGTCCGCAAAGCCATACAACAAGTAACAAGTTGTAAACCTATCTCCTCAATGGTTACTGCATATGCCCCGTCCATTGATAGGTTTTGCTTTGCACATTGGGAAAAGAACAACGACTGGCGCATTTCATTTTTAGGGTTCCGTACCTCAAAAGAAAAAACGGAACACTTTGTTGTCCGTCCGTCCTTCTATCAAGACCGTTTTTCTCAGGAACGCGTGGAGGTATCAAACTGAAATTCATATCTAATACTCAGGTCTACTGTCCCTTTTTTCTTTTTTTATATTGTTGGGAAAATGCTTGACGCATACCCCGCTCCTGGGTGAGAGGCGGGGTTATGTGGGACTCCTCCTCCCCCCAAATCCTACTAAAAGCCCAACAGTGCTTCCTCGCCTGCCGGAACGGGTTTCGTGGGATCCTGGTGACTCTCCACGTTACCACCGGCAGGGCTTCCTCTTCCTCCTGGCGGTCAGGGGCCTGGCCCAGAAGCACCTAGGCATCCGCCCTCGACGGGTGAGACTGTGCAATGCGGACGACGGACCGCCCTGTTCGCCGTCCGCTAGCCTCGGCGGTTGTACCACCGCCTCCTACCACCCCTAGTCTACTACCCCTACAACTCTTGCATGCTTCAACCTTGTCAAAGACATTTCACACAGCCTTGAATCTAGAACGAATACTCTTGCAATATATCTTGACATGAGCAAAACATTCGACTTATCACATAAACCTTTCATATCACGTAAACTCCTTTTGAATAAATTAGAAAGATATGGTATAAGAGGTAATGCTTTGTACTGGTTGAAAAACTACCTTGAAAGTCGTGTATTGTGTAGAAATATCTAACATACAAGGTAAAGATAGGATATCTGTTACATCTAATTATAGAATAAATCCATGCGGTGTACCACAAGGGAGTATTCTGGGACCTCTACTCTTTCTGCTTTATATTAACGACTTGCCAAACATTACCGACTAAAAATGTATTTTATTCGCCGATGATATTACCCTAATTATAAGTGATAAGGAAAGCATAATAGAACATAAAGCAAATACAGAATTAAAGAAAATAACACAGTGGTTGAAAAATAATAATCTTATAATAAATGTAAATAAAACAAAATTTATACATTTTAAAACAATTATTCAAATTGCTTGGAATACTGCCAGTTCCATGTTTATATACTTTTGAAATGGCAATATTTGTTAAAAAATATTTTCACTTATATCAGAAAAAAATATGTTCAATATAGAGGTAAAAAACGCCACAATTTTTGTTCCAATCCAAACTCTAATGGTATTTTCCAAAAAAGCATATTGTATGTCCATTCGTATATTTAATAAGTACCTTCAAATATAAAAAAAAATTACTTTAACCAAATTTAGGACTGAATTATTTACATTTTTAATTAACAAAATGTACTATTCAATTAACGATTTTTTAAATGATAAAATAGCCTAATATAAATGTATGTTTGATATTCGTGTGTATTTAATATAATAGTTTAAAATATATTGATGATAAATATAATGTGATTTTCTGACATTTTAATTCAATTTTGATGCAATTTTTCTTGACTATTTTAATAATAAATAGATTAGTAGTAGTATTTTGTGTGACATTGAATATTATTATTACCTTTAAATTAATTTTATTTATTTAGACGTCACTTGACCTTATTAATGTAAAATTCCTAAAATATTTGCACGTTGACATTCAACAAAGTATGCTGGTAACTAAAGAAATATGTAACAACTATTGTAACTTATTATTATTAGAGCTGTGGAAAAAATCAAACTTCTAATCCAAAGCAATCAAAAGATACAACCGTTTATGACGCAAATTACCGCAAATATTCGAAACTCGCACGGGAATCAAAACCTACAGTGTACTTCCCGTGAACTTAGAATCTAGAAATTTGGTACGAAGTAACGTCCTACAGATAAAGGAAAAATTGCGATTTTTAGTTACATCATAATATTAAAAAAAACGGGTTTGTACGGAACCCTCGGTGCGCGAGTCCGACTCGCCCTTGGTCGTTTTTTTACTTTCGCTCCCAGTCCTGGATGGGAGACCATTACTTGACTCTCCATTCAGTGTAGAGTATGGTTTTTATTCTCTGGCTTGTAATAGATTCATATGTGCTTCACGCAGGGAGGGAGGTATAGCATTTTCACCTCATATCCTTGCAATGATCAGAAGAATGCTTGCATGTGAATCAGAAGAGTAGAAGCAGTGAGTCAGTTTCAGAGATGTTTCTAATTTTGTTTTTTTTTTCAGGTTGAAAAATTTTCTATGTATTTCTTTCGTACTCTATACAAGCTTAACAAGCGTCAAACACTTAACTAACTTAATGAACTTTGTAGAAAACCAAAAATATATTTGAGGTCGTACGTGACACATAAATGTGTAAATGTTATCAATTCTTTAAAAAAGTCAGCTACCAATACGTCATACATCAAATCAATTACTTTTAATTCCTACAAAATGCTGCCTCCCGAATTAACTTATAAAGGTTTTGGGCAAAATTTATAGAAAGCTACCTAAATGTGTTGTCTATCAATAAAGGAGCAAGCATAGAAGTAAGTTACAAATACTATTTTAATACCAATGAAAGCTCGCGCTTCAAAATAGCTACTTGCGTGTGAGAGGAATACAAGAATTGATGAGTGTATTAAACATCAAACTAACGTAAACAAAACTGAATCCATCAAATACGCCGATACTTTTTTAAATCGTGTCCCAAATACTTTCCTCGACGAGGTTAACCTATTGCATAATTTCTGTTGATTGAACACGTCAATACTCTCGACTTCAGAGCATTCACAATTATTTTTCCCCATTTAAATAGTCCAACTTTGTCAAGGGATAGGAAAGATGCTAAAACTATTCAATGTAATTCAATATGTCTATAAAAATCATCTAAATAGCAACATAAACCATATATGTATTTACCTAAGCATACAGTCAAGTGAGCAGATGATAACTATCTCATTGGGAAACGGTACAATACTGTTGTTTTTCCTTTACCTCATAACGTCAAATAAACGATGTCCAATAGGAATGTCGTATGGAGAGAATATTTCATTTTCCAAAAATATAGATACCCACCCAATATTTTCCGTGTTGAGGTAAAATCTTCAAACGAATGCTCGTAAGCTACGGATAGGCAGTGACTTAAGACAATGACGTCACCATTTAAGGTCAATTACACAGCTTACACAGATGCGAGGCCCGTTGGTCGTCGCCGACCCACTTGTTTGACATTGGGCCTATCAGCCTATCACTAGCGCAAGCCTTACGAATTGTAGGTAAATTACTAATGAGACGTCACATAACGTTTGCGTTCATATACGATACGATATTGACATTATATTCCGTGTAAAGAAGGATCTATCTTACCTCTTTTGGTTATTCGAAGCAAAAATTTAAAAAAAATGTTTTGATGAATATAAAATACTTGTTCGACCGAAACGTGCAAAAATAACTCATTCAAAATATCAAATTATGGGTTATTACGAAATGAGGCCAATAACCTATGAAATATGCTACCAATCCACCTCATAAAGGATACTTTAGATGAGCCATCAAAATATCACAACACATCTATTTTCTATGCCGCTCACACTAAGGACGATATAAATGCATTTGTTTCTTTCACTCCTAATATTGTTTGTAGTATAGGTGAGCATAAAAACATATAGCGAACATTCGATGGCCAATAAAATTAATTGACGATTATTTGGATAGCACACGAGGTTAATAACGCACGCTGTCTCTAACTAGATGATTGGATGTTATTAGATCGATGTACAGCCTCTTCTTGGTTAGGAGGAATATACTTCAGAATTCTTCAATCGAACTAAGTGACAATGATACGCTCAAATTTATGGTTATGGGTATATTGACACTAAACAAAATGCTGCTGGTGTTCGACGCTCTACAGCAGGACCACTTTAATAATCATAATATTTTGACGTGACAACGTCTTAAATTAGGTTGCGGCTGGGAGTCACTTATGAAAAAGTGTAACGCTCGGTAACGTTACGATGAGTCTCTCGTGTTAAGTTTAAGTTTACATGTACAATGTTTTAGTAAACAAAATATATTTCTATAGTTAAAATTTGTGCAATTCTTATTTTCATTCAATTCCTTGTTCCTATTGTGCAATTTAATTATATTCATATCAATAAATATTCTACCGAGAAAAAGACGTTGTCACGTAAAATCTTCGCCCGTAAAACCGACTTTACAGGCAACCATTTTTTTTTATTATGATATTAAATCCAAACAAAATACAATATTAAATTCATAAACAATCATAATAATAGTCAAATTCATTAATGTCGCGTTTAATCCGAATACCGAAAATTTACCCACCGTTCGGATTCGTGGAACGTTCGGATTCTAATACAGAGAATAATGTATGTGGCTTTATATGAAAAAAAAATCCTGTTGTGAAAGGACATTGTTCTGCGTCCATACATAGTTAGCCTAAGAACCAACAACCATGAAATATTATTTTCTAGGTTTGAAATCGCAAGTAAATGACTGTAAAAACAAAGATTATTGACGGACACTTCTGAGAACTTAAATAATAAGGAAAACTAAAAAATTTTTGAGGTTATGTTTAATATTCAATGAAACATAGGTCAACCTACGAACTTAGTATGAACTCAGTTTGATGTGAATTAATATTACAACTAATTCATTTTATTCGGTGCGATTTTAAAGAATAACTATTAGGAAAACTTGTTTAGGTAGCAATCATGAATAAAATAAAAACAATAGTTTTGCTTCTTATTATTTATTGACTATTTTTCACATAATTGTATCATATTGTATTTATTTGCTTAACACATGTATATTGTGTAAATATGCAGCGTGAATGTGTATCAGGTGCTCTTGAATAATTTGGCAGTATGATCCTCTCAGGATGTTGTGGCACAGGTTCACTAGCACTTGGTAATAAGGTCTCTGCACTTTGGTAACATCGATGGCATATTAGATAGCCGAAATAGTAATAGTTAAATTGAAGGAAAAACAATCGCAAATAAACACACACAACAGGTAACCCGAAACAAGAATTTTCCGTATATAAAAAGTACTCTTTGACGAGAATGCACGAATGCCACAGATTACTACGAATGCAAACTGCCTGCACCACAACCACAGAGTATCGAGTTCATGCCGGCCCTTTACTTGACAACAGTTTGTCCTTGTCATGCTTAATAAGGAATGAAAAGGACAGACTGATGTCATGTTTTTAATAGCAAATACAAATAGCCAAGTGAAGTGCCGGCATTAGGAAGAAAGTGTTATGTTTGGAGCGCTGTCATAGATTATACACATATTTATTGTCTCAGATTATTTATTAACTTTTTAATTTAGCTTACTTAACTGGAAGTGTCCGTCTCAATCTAAATACTGATAATTATCGCAAAAAATATACTAAGAATTATCATAAATGCCAAATTGGTGTTGGTTCTTAGGCCAATTTTAACATTGTCCTTTGAAATGTATATTCATCTATAAATATTACATTTATTAAACTTAAAAAAGAAACAATATTTTAGTTACTGTTTATGAGAAATCTGGAGTTTGTGGTTTGCTACCTCACTGCTTCTTCTGTTATAACGGCCATATTGTAAGAAAAAAATTGTAGATAGAAAGACCTTAGTGTTTCGGAGGCGGAATGATTTTACTACCTAAAGATTTCCGCAAAACAGTGACAGTTCCAAAATCCACTACTGCCAATGAATTAAGGGCTTGCCTCTATTAATCAATTTGTAGCGACATGTAATGAATTTTCAGCTGGCAGTAAATATGAGAGTTACATTGCTTAACAATCAATTTACAGAAGATTCCTCCAAACAATTTCTAACTATGTTGAAAGCTAAAAACCAAACAATGTTAAAATAGAACAAATAGGTTTCATTTCTTCCAAATATATAAGCGGTATGAAGTACAGGTCAGCTAGTGACAAATAAAAAGCTTTGTTTCGCAATTTACGGGAAAGCCTTTTTTTCTGCCAAAGTAATGTCCACTTGTTCAGTCTATTTAACGCGCTTGAATTGGAAACGCAACTGGCGAGACTGCTGTATTATCTTTGGAAGATTATTTCAGGGAATCCCGTGAAGTAGAATCGCCAGACAACTGTACTTCTTGAAGAACTGCAAGAACAAGCCAGCGTTGAATATGCTCGCTTTGGGATTACTGTGCTTATTACCTTGTTAATGCTTTGGATAGGTTTCAGAATAAAGCTAGAGTACTATAGATAAGCTATAGAGCTTTTGAGAATTTGAGCGCCCGTCTAGGGAAGCTACCTGCACCTTTCAAAAGAACATAATGAAATAACATTACCTTTTGGTGATGCTGTGTGTTTGCTGGTGAGTAGAGTTTCAGGACTCCGCGGGGTAGGCGATCAGGGGTTCAGGCCGGCAGGGTGAGAATGGCTAGAGTGGCACAGTCTCTGCTGCATCATCTATGTTTGCAACTGGAATCACGGTACACTTAACATCAGGTAGGTTGATGTAATTAGTTGCACCGCCTATAAAAAAAACTAACGAAATCGTATTACATTTAATTGAACTCCAACCTGTTTGTTTATTTCATAAAAAGTCCTTTAATTTAATTTTTGACGACCTCCGTCGCCGGGTTTGTACGCCGGGTTTCATGCTGTTGCCGACTCGAGACTCCCGGGTTCGAATCCCGGTGGGGACAGATGTTTGTGTGATGAATACGAGCATTTGTACTCCAATCATGGATGTTTAATATGTATTTCTATATAAATATACTTATGTACAGTATATGTATTTTATCCGTTACCCTAGTATCCCATAACACAAGCCTAATAGTGCTTACTTTGGGGCTAGGCTAGTTGGTGTGAGTTTTAGAAATGTTTATTTTATTTATAATTTAATCAATTGACTAATAATATCTACTACGTCTAAGTGAACCACAAAAATAAGCATGGTAATGCACTGACACAGTTTTTCCAATAAATTAATATCAAGTGCATATTGATGTAAGAAAGAGCACTACTTAATGGCAATTTAGTTTTAATTATCCCACCAGACGCATCAGCAACCGGTACGACCTCGGAATTGTCACTTACAATTTTCCAGCGAGCGCAATATGTGGGGCAAAATATATTTAAGTCAATTGAGTCACTCAATGAAATTTTATTTTTATCGGCGATTCAGAGAAACCACACTAGCCAAGGTCAATCTGCCAGTTTACGCAATTGCCCGGAGAGAAAATAATGTTACTCATCTTGTTAATAATGGGTCATAACTTACTATGGTGCTGTAACGCAAAACTAAATCTAGCTATTGCACAATATGTTCATTCACAAACAGAACACAATTCTAATGTTACTATGACCAAGCACTCCAATAAGACACAGTAGGTATGTATACCTACATATTTTTTTTAAAAAGCATGATAGTATTTTTAGAAATATAACCGGGCACCTAGTTTATATTTTTTTATGGAATGTTTTATTTCTAACAAAAAACATATTAACAATTTCAGCCGCATTGCAATTAAACGTATTTACTTATTATTAAATTAAGATAACGTTTTCGTTAAAGTAGATAAGTTGATGGTTTTATTATATTAAAGGCATAAATAAATCAATATTTCTTTTAATCGAAGCACACTCAATACACCTCACGTTGAGTGTAATTAGAGTCCGACGGCGAAGATACCTGACCTGACGTATGAGGTAAATATACCCTGCAACCATCCTCACCCTAGCTGAACCCAATCACCATGGAGCTCTAGAATATAATAATCACTGACAAAAAAGCAACACCACCAATGTTATTTCACTGCTGTCTTCTATGAAGTAGAGATTGTTTTGCTAGTATATGATAATCTGTAGCTTTAAAAGTCAGTGTAATCATCATCATCATCATTAACAACCTTTGCTCGTCCACTGCTGGACATAGGTCTCCCCTAATGCACGCTAACTCAATGTAAACCAACGCACAATATACCAGCGAACCAAGCAAACAGTACCATTCAAGGAAGTACAGAATTCAAATATACAATTTACAATGATAGCGAGAGCACTCTGTCCTTAATAAGACATGCTAATAGTTGAAGTTACCAACGACTTACTAATTCTAACGGACACTAGGCCGGCTTCAGAGTCGCAACTCTGTTGACCTTTGAGGCATAATTTTCAGATTAGCTGCAATTTAGGAAATTGATTCTCAAGATCCTGATGGCGCAGCAATAACTGCATTAAATCTTTTGTAATAAGAACTGTCTTCTTGTCTCAATGTTATAGACAATATGTGCTCAAGCTTCTCAACGATAAAGGTTTTTAAAACCCATTTCATGCTTTGAAGAAAATCAAATACCATTCTAATAGGTTCTGGGAATGCACGATCCCATCGTGTTACTCATCGAAGTCTTTCGTTCGTCAACATTGGCAGTGGCGCTCGAGCACGTTGGCGTCCTGACGGCGATACATCTTAATTGTAATCCTTTTTAGTCTGCGCGTACGCCGGCAATAGAATGCGCACGATCCGATCTCGTCTCATGCACGTCTAGAAGGTTATCTTTGCCGCGTGCATCACCCGATTGGCATGGTATTCGACCTCCTCTAAAAATACTGGTTCGCGTGAATCATGTGACGTAGTTTGGAGTTACCAATTTCAATAGAGAGATTGCATAAACGCAACAGCTTTATGCGATAAAAACAAATAATGCGAACTAGAGACAGATTGACGACTTCATTGTTTGGTCCAAAACAGTAAATATGGCGTTTTCAAATTATTAGGTTATGGCTGGTATGGCTATATTACTAAAGGCATAATATTTAACTTATTTTTTAAACAAATACCATAACAACAGCAAATATAAAAATAAACAGGTTATCATTTATGAAAAGGAAACGCGTGTTATGAAATAAATGATCTGACTTCAAAATTCACTGTAATAAAAACAAACAATCCAATTACGTCAATAAAACATGTTGACATAATTCTGAAAATAAACATTCAAATGCCGGTATATATAATACTGAGTCTAAATAATAAGTGAAGAAGCTTTAATAATATAATTATCGATAAAATCATAATGAACAATAGCTCTTGATTTTAACAGATATAAAATACTGACAATTTTAATGACTTGACCCACAAAAGTTCTTAGAATTTATATACACAGTGCCAGCGCAGTTTTGGATGAGCGATGTCATTGGCACGACGTTCTTTAGATTGCAAACGTTAGTGTATTAGTATTTGTTACAGATTAAGGCGAGCTCGAACTATTTAGATATATTTGATAGCATGATCTACAGACAGACCGGTCAGTGAACTTACAATGCACAAATTCTAAAATCAATAAAATAAATTTTCTTTCAAACTAAGAAACAAAAAAGTACTTTCGCTTCTTTCTAGTTATATTTTCTTTAGATTTAAACATCAAGCAGTAATAACATGCTTAAAAAATAAAAATTATAAAAAAGTACTTATAATTTGAACTGCTGCGCTCAATATGAATTTTAGAAGCATCTCACATATCCCCCCTTAAGTGGATGATTAAACGCAATGCAATACGTATCTTTTTTGTTGAATTCGCCTAATTATATTTAACGGTAATCCAGAAAAATTTGCACCATTGCATTATCTATTGTTTGCAAAAAGTATCAGCAGAATCTTAAGTTTACGAATCTCCATTCAACAGCATTGTAGCAGAATCTTAAGTTCACGAATCTCCATTCAACATCATTGTTTAAATTTTTCGTAAAAATAAACCGCCTGATCGTAAACCATACCAAATGTTCTCGGAACAGAAGCCCCATTAGTTAAATAACGTAATACTTAATTGGTGGTTCAGGATTTTAACTGTTGATGATTTATTTCTGGACCTTCCAAGAGTTGGACGGACGTTCACCTCTATATTTAGTTTTATTTATAGTACAGTAGTTAAGATATCATAAACTATCTACACAATACAATTAAAATATAGAAAAGGCTAAACTAATTTTAATACTCGTGGCATTACAAATATTAGTTCTAGTAACCGGATTGGTACTTACTCAAAATTAAGGATACCATTTTGCAACAACTTTGTCAAAATTTGTGTTTCCTAGAAAAAATACTGCATTATCTTAAATTATTGAGGTTATTATAAAAGACTTAGTATCTAATGAATAAAACAGAACTAGTATATTAAAAACTGTGTCAATTCAACTTTTAATTAAAACTTACGGGTACTTCTATCTGATCCAAAAAGAAACCTGACAATTGATGCATTTATCAATTATAACATCAAATCCGCGGCCGTTAATGAGACGAATGAATTTAATTATTCGTCAACACTAGCTTTGGATGATTAACAATTTGACAGTTTGAGTGATGAAGTAATGATGAGTTCGGTGGGAACGATAAGTGGATGCTGAGGAGTTGTCATTAAAATTGTTATGATGAAATGTATGTTTCAATTGATTCGTGTTGTAAATTCTTTCAATATAAGTAAGGTACTAAAAGAAGTTCGTCTATTGTGACTTATTTCTCCGATTGTTGTTTAAGTGGTCTATAACATCTCACTGGAATCAGAAAGTAAGTAATTTTTAAAATAAGTGGATATTGCACAATAATATTGAAACTCAAAGCAAAGATGCTTTAAAAAATCTTGTTATTTGAGATTTAGATTGCTTTTTTAGGGTTCTGTAGTCCTGACAAGGAACCCTTATAGTTTCGTCATGTCCGTCTGACCGTCCTCCCCGGATTTGCTTGGAGACTATTAGCACCAGAGAGCTGTAAATTTGTGGAGATGTGTATATCAATCAATGAAAATTCCTTAGACGAAAATATCAATAGTGACATAGATGAAGTTATTAACATCACTTGGGGTGGAGTCATTTGTCGGACCTATCTATAAAATAAACCTTACATTGCAACAAAATCAAAAAAAACTGTTTGAAAACCACAGTACAATATCATTAGTTCCACAACGTAAAATAAAAATAAAGTATTAGTAAGTTTATACTTGTACTTATGCACTTGAAAAGATCGGAGGTTATACCGCATCGTCCACTTGTATCGGATGTATGGGATGATCGCTTCAGATGAGAAGTCAGTAAGTCTGACATAACCTTACAGCCGGCTGTAGGGTATCCGTGAGGATTTCACAACCGCTCCCCCGCCTGGGAAGAAACAAAAGAAAGAAATAGGCGGTTATCATTTGGATTACAAAAATAATAATATATCCAATTGATTTTGAGTTTGAGACGCAGTTTGACTTTGATTTAGGTATTTTAGTTGAGGTACATTATATATTTTATATAGAAAATAAGGACTCTTACTCAAATATATTGTAGTAACTACAAGCAACTACGGAACTCTACACTGCGCGTGGCACGACACGCACTTGGCTGGTTTTTGAGTTTAAAACCGCAGGAATGCAGAAGGACCGACCGACTTACGACTGTGCGTGTGCTGAATTGATGCAAGACACTTCCGTCAAAGATTTAAAGAAAATTAAGGGAGAGGATTAATTGATATAAAAATTACAAGTACCCATTATATAAATATCTCCCAACCTCTACAAAAAAATTAGTGCATGAACAACGATAAAAAAGTAACAATACCATAATAAATTTGTCAATCCTACCATCTACACATAAAGATATGTATTAACAAGTGATTTTGGTCGTGACTTGCATATTACGCAACCGCTAACGGATTCGGCCATGATCTTGATCTGTAGAGCATGGATCTACACGTCGATCGATCGACGTGCTCAAGTGGTGGCGCTTGCGCACGTTTTTTACTCTGTATATTTATCATCATTCCTTTGTAATTGCCAGTAGTTTTTTCGATTCATCATTTCAATTTTTTTTTTGTATCAAACAATACCGCTATTCTGATAAATAATCCCATTCATATCAGTCACGTTGATATTAATACAACTTCGTTGCCTGAGGCGAAGGCGTCATACATAGTTAACATCGTAGAGGTTTAAAAGGTCCCTTGTTCGGTTTCCCATTGTGTAGGTATATGTAGTAATCACATAGGTAATAAAAAAGTATTAAAACAACTTTAAAAAAAGATGGATGAAATCGGTAAAGGCGTTCACAAGCTATGGCGGGCCAAAGGAAAAAGAGATTACATTTTTAAATATAGAATTAAACACTCTGTATAATTCAAGATAATAAAAGATGAGGTCGTTGTAAACATATCGGAAGTCGTTACATAACGTCGTCTGTTAGACTGATTAATAGATTGTTAATAAACATGGTCACGGAGATCAATTTGTCACTCAGATCCTTCAGTACTCTATCTATTTCAATCACTACTAAATAAGACATCTAATCGAAAAAACTTATATCTATGCGACTGTTAGCTGTTTGTTGAATAAATTATATTTATCGATGATTCTTATTATTTGCATTACAATAATATGAAAATGCAAATAATCATTGATCGATGTGCATCAAATCGAATGAATTATAGCAAATATTTACTTGGACCTTGATCTTGAAAAACAAAAGTTAAGAGAAAATGGATTCGCAGCATAATACAATAATATGAAAATGCAAATAATCATTGATCGATGTGCATCAAATCGAATGAATTATAGCAAATATTTACTTGGACCTTGATCTTGAAAAACAAAAGTTACGAGAAAATGGATTCGCAGCATAATGCATTTAAAAGTTTATTCTTTCTTGATGGTGGTCTAATCTGTAACAGTTAATTCAAAACTTAATATCTTAAACTCACTGACTTCTTTAATATAATTTGTATATATTTTTTTTCTTTTATTTATATTTTATTGCATACGGAAGAGATGTTCCTGATTCATTAGAAAGGTTCTCCAGACAGATAAATGTTTATTTGCAAGATTGTCTATTTTCACAACAGATTCTAATGTAAAATGTATTTATTTTTAGCGCAATGACAAAAAATAATTGACTTAAATTTAAACAATAGCAAACGTAAAATTGAAGTGACTTTTAACCGTTCCACCAAAAATAGGTTAACAAATACCTACAGGCTTCATGTAATACAAGCAGATAAAGCTATTGGCTAGACAGACAGACGTCTTATAAATATGCATATGCGGCACAAAACTAAAGCTGTACTAGTGACAGAGGCGTGACAGTAATGTCGCCCATTATGAACCATGACAATACATCGTACATCACACGACAATAAAACTCAGGTCACAGAGTAAGCTACGCTAGTTAAAATACGTGGTCTGAGAACTAAACTTTTAAAACTTTACAACGAGATCCTCTGCAGTGAATGTGATATTAAACTTTTTACAGAAACCTGAGTTCAGGAGGATATTTTAAGCTCAGAAATATATGATTCTTGGTATGATGTTTTTCGCGTCGATCGTAATTTAGAGCAAACGAAGAAAAAGGCAGGGAGTGGTCTTATGGCTTGCATAAAAAGTTCACTTAATGCTCAACATAACGCAAATTTTGTTTCAAAATATAATACCGAATTATTATCCGTTACTCTGTTAACAAATATCCATTTGAGTTATGAAATTAAAAAAAAACAAACTTGTTTTCAACTATTTAATAACTATTATTTCATTTATTCGTAGTAAGTTCTCCACAACGTGTATCAAGTATTTGGACCCTTAATAAGCAGAGCTTGAACAGAGCTTTAACTAAATAGAAAAAAAAATGTTCATTAATCAACAAACACTTTACTGATTTTGGATGTTACACCTTGATAGCAGCAAAGATAATGATCCGATTCGAAATAAGATACAAATAGTGATATAGACAAGGTATTTATTATGTGTTATATAAATAATGTGCTGAACAACTTTTCAAATTAATATTTATAGTTCTTTCACCGTGGTATTTACTCACTTCTTATATAAATGCAATCCCAAATAAATTAACTACGTTAGTATTATTCTTGTTAGCATTATCAACCTCGGGAAATTAGCCCGTTGGCTTAGCTCGCAGTGTATGACTTTTATTTTGTGATCAGGGATTACAAGTTATAAAACCACTGCGTCTATTAAAATACTGAATGTAATCCTCACTAATATTGTAAAATCTATTGAGCAAGCTATTACAGACTTTTGCATAAATCATATATGTGTCAAAGAAGAAATCGTTTTTATGTACGATGCAATTAGGCAAGACTTAATTTTGCTGTGTTTATTCTTTTTGTGTTTTCTCCGCCTAGCTAATTCTTACTCAAATAACTGCATACTAGGTACTATTATTACCATACCAATTAATTCTTAACAAAAAGGATTTCTATTTATCAAGTTCACATAAACAAACATGAAAGAAACAGTACATTTCATTCTACACCTTCAACAAATTATTCAGAATATTATTTAATTTTACCTACGCCAAAATCAATTAATGTGTCAAACTTGTGCCAAAAAAAGTGTTTCTGTCATGAAAGACAAATAATGTACGGAGTAAAGATAAAGACGCATCAAATTATGATGTCAGAATTTGAATAACCAGTCAAGTCAATCATCAACCAAAGTTTTTTTTATTTTTAACTATAATTGACGTTAATAAGGTGAAATTTCTTTATTTAAATATTCATTTCATCAATAAAAAGAGATTAATGTTTTAATCAAATTAAAACTAAACGTTTTTAATCCATAAACACATAAATTTCTTTATTTATTTTTTTGTTTGGCATAGCTTACGAGAATGAAAGTTCTATTAAAGCAACTAATAACTATATGAAATATTGCAGACTCATACCTCGGGGTGTTAATAAACACGGTCAATTTATAACCACCTTCACAGTCGTCATGATCTTGTTTAAGAACTGACATTGAGTCGAAATCATTTCCAAGTTGATATCAATCACAGTAGGCACTCCTTACTTTAGTCACTGAATCACAATATTGCGTCTTAGATAATGAGATTATGATCCGCTTCCGAAATAAACATTTTTATAAAGCCATTTCATAGTCCTAATGTTACAGCAAAAAATAACAAAAGGTGATGTTTTTACGGCTTTGTTTGCAATGTCGCCGGTACCATTAACGTCTAATGTAAAGATGGTGAGAGATAAAAGCCCATGAAAGGTGGCAATAATAGGATATTCCTCCGTCATTTACGAAAGAAAGAGGTTACATTATGCCCCCTCTAACAATGTAGAAATATATCTTTGACTGTACTGTATTATAAGGGAGACCTTTTAACACTTATGCAAATCCCATCAATGGAAGTAGACACAAATGTATTCTATGTACGTAAATACAAAAAGCCTTGAACTTTATCACATTCTTGTTGTGAACGTCGTGTAGGAGGAATCTTGATTACAATGCTTTGACTCCCGTTAGATCACCAATCAACGGTCCCCGTAAAAGATTTAAGTCTAACCTGGTAGTGAGCGGTGGTACAAACGCCAAGTCAATAGAACGCAGAGATCGTGACAATCCTTAATGGTAATGTATTACTAGCAATAGAACGGGATTACGTTCGCAGGATGAAGTCATCGCGCTGGCAGCTTGCCTCACAAACAATAGTAGGTTCACCAAGCAATCTCCAGTGCGAGCGCCCATTGAGCACGAGCTGGATAGACCAATGTCAAGAATTACCTACTAGAGATACGTGCGGCGCAACTCATGAACTTATAGCGTTTAAGAAATACCAAGTTGTGCAAGTGCTGTCGATATAGTTTTCATTTATTGTTCTATTTGTTCATGTCATAGGTATAAATGTTTTTATGATTAAAAATAAAAATATTTTACACTGTCACACTATTAAAAGATACAACGATGAACATTTTCACCATCATACCAGGAACTAAGATGTTTGGTCATTTTCTTTTAGACAGACCTACGTGTAAATGAAGTTTTAGAAGAAATTAACATAACGGAGATCATATTTTCTCCATCAAATCAGGAACTTACCAATTATTTTGAGATAGTGTCACTAAATGTAAAGTTTTCGCACACTAGCTAAACTACATGTTTATTTCATTAATGCAATCAAAACTTAACAAAAATCAACAAAAGTATAAGTAAACAGTCCATCACTTGGACCATGCGCTAGACTCTATAGCAACGCCTCTCGGGCGCCACGGTTGACGCCATCGCTGGTAAACAAAAATAATATACGACATCTCTGATCCCTTAAATAGGTCACGTAACACCGTCTCGTCAGCGTCACCGGCAATTGACTGAGTTATGGAGACCTAGAACTGGAGTCCTCCGCGAAGAACGAACTAATTGCTGAAATGTCGTCATTCCATTGACAGAAGCAATGTAGCAATGACCTAAATTATACGTAATGAAAAAGCTGATCAATTTCTACGCAAAATTTTATAAAAAGTTGAATCTTTCAGTTCCGACATAGAGTTCATTTTAGATTTATTAGCAATTTTGCCCCTCATGGATGTAATGTTAGTCGTAGTATAGAAAAAGTTATATGAATCAAAGTGATCCGTGTGATCCGGGGTTAATCATAATAAACAATAATAATAATTCCCTTCTCCCTTAAGTCCCGCTTCTGCTATCTATTATTATATTATTATATATTTCATTTTTATATTATACTAGCTGACCCAGCGAACTTCGTACCGCCCCAAAAAAATAGGGGTTGTCCAGCGGACAAAATTGTGAATCTAAACCATTCTCAGATCCCCTTCAACACACACAAAAAATTTCATCAAAATCGGTCCAGTCGTTTAAGAAAAGTTCAGTGACATACACACTCACAGAAGAATTATATATATAAAGATTTCCAACACTCACACCAATTAGCCTAGCCCCAAAGTAAGCACTGTAAGGCTTGTGTTATGGGATACTAGGGTAACGGATAGAATACATATTTTGTACATATATAAGTATATTTATAAAGAAATACATATTTAACATCCATGACTGGAGTACAAATGCTAGTGTTCATCACACAAACATCTGCCCCCACCGGGATTCGAACCCTCGAATCGGCGATTCTATCCTGCATAATGCATCACTGCAGGCCTTGACCATATACGTTCAACAACAAGCGCAGCATGCGCAATGCGTACGTATCGGACGCATACAAATAATCCATTTATTTCTCTGCGTGTATGTTTCTGTGTTAATAGCTTTGTTTCAATAGTTCCAGTAATAGTAAAGAAAGGGGTTTCGAATGCCGACTCGTAACTTCTTTGTATGTAAATAATATAAATTTTAATAACCAAACGGGTATATAAGTACAGGTTCAATAGATGAATTCCTTACCCCAACACCTTCTTATTGCAAACTGCAATATTATTAAAGTAATCGCATTTAAACTAAAAGCAAAAGTACTTCTGTATTTTCCAATGTCATAATTAGCATTAATTTACATTATTTCATAATTATTCTGAAATTTTACAATGAAGATTTAATTAGGCACATTAACACATACGTGTTGTACCAACTCCAAATAAATATAATGGTTACAGTGCACATTTCCATCAATAATACAGGCGCACAAAAACAAGTACCGTGCGCGAAAGACCAGACTACCTGATTTTTTTTGAGAAATCAGAAATAATGCTGAAAATTTAAGTTTTTCGTATAATACGGTTTATGTTGTTAAAATAACGCCAACCAACTTCGCTATGGAGCTCGATGGCGCGGGTGGTTAGCGCGTTCGGCTGCAATCATTGAAGTTAAGCAACTTTCGCAGTGGTCGGTCATTGGATGGGTGACCTAAAATCTTCTATCTCGGTTTCGGAAGGCACGTTAAGCCGTTGGTCCCGGCTGCATCTGCAGTCGTTAGCACCCGCCAATCCGCACTGGGCCCGCGTGGTGGGTCATGGCCCAATCTCCCTATTCCATCCATAGGGAAGGCCTGTACCCCAGCAGTGGGGATATCAATTGGCTGATGATGATGATGATGAACTTCTCTATTCTGGCACCATATTTAGACTCAGCGACCCCGAAAACATAAAGTTCAGGTAGTCTGGTCTTTCGCGCAGGGTACTTTTTTTGTAGGCCTGTGCGTTATTTTAACAACATTAACCATATCATACGAAACCCTTTTATTTTCAGCATTATTGCTGATTATTGAATAAAACGCGAACCAACTTCTCTATTCTGGCAACGGACTCAGCGACCCCGAAAACATAATGTTCAGGGTACTATTTTTTGTGAGCCTATGTAATTAACGTACTTTCGTAAAGATTGACGAGTAAGATCTTTATCGTAATACAATAAGGTTCAGTATAGTATAGGAAAACGCATTTTGATAGTATTCTAAGGAAAATTAACATGTCTGTTAAGCCCAGCCTAGCAAACATTTCGATTGTCGGTGTCAATCAGTCCAAAGACTGACTGGTCGTAAAACCATCAAGTGATCGTACTATCCCGGACCTCTTTTATATGTATTGTCTACCGCTTACGGTTAACGACAGCAAATTTCTTTGGGTTTCATTTGCAATAAAATTTATTGAGGATTGAACTCACCTTATTTGATATGCATGTAGGGTTGCCAATCCTACTTTATAATATACTAGCTGACCCAGCGAACTTCGTACCGCCCTAAAAAAATAGGGGTTGTCCAGCGGACAAAATTGTGAATCTAAACCATTCTCAGATCCCCTTGAACACACACAAAAAATTTCATCAAAATCGGTCCAGTCGTTTAAGAGAAGTTCAGTGACATACACACTCACAGAAGAATTATATATATAAAGATTATCCTACTACATATATTAAGGGATCAAATACTATATTTCAAAGAAATATGTATATTAAGCGAAACTAATATATTCTGCTTAAAGCAGAATTTTGCCAGTAAAAACTTTCTTAAAAATAAAAACCGAATTATTAAAGTATAGAGCAGCAAAAATATACTTATTCCAAAAATAAAGTAAATATTTTAGCTACATACTATATTTTTATTTCTTTTTTTTGCCATCGACTATATTTTTAGAGGTAACAGCTTCGAAAATACTATATTTGATAGAAAAAAAGTTGGTAACCTTTTTTTAAACAGGGAATTAAAAATTGAACAAGTAACGAAGTTCACGCCAGATGTTAGTCTTGCCGTTCAGATTGGTAGTCAACCATGGACAATGAAAGTAAGGGATTGATCACAATTGTATGTATCCAGAGAATAACATAGATCTAAAGATGACAAAATTTTCAGGTGCTACAGTTGGAGTGAGATATACTAAGTATTTTATCTATTGGTGTATCAATTGCTTTGAAGATTCAACGAGAAATTTTGGAAAAGAAATGGAATTTTGTTAAAGTATATTTCATGAGCCATTTTTGAACCAGTTATTCATTTAGTACGGTACAAATAATTCCAATAAAATAAATTCATGATTTTGGCACAAACAATGTTTGTGAATGTATTTTTGTAACGTATCAAGTAATGTTTTCATCGTTCAAAAAATTATAGGGCTATCGAAATCACTACTATTAATTAGAACATTGTTTATTTTTGCCGTTACTCAGACAAAAGAAATATATGATATGGTGTACATTACGTCCATGGTACGCGTAACTTAGCTGTCAACTTGGCTTTGGGTATATAACAGGATTCATTGGCTAATAATTTTAAGTAGCTAACATTGTTGGCTAATGGTTCAAATTTATTCAAAATCATGTAAGTGATTTTCTTTTATTCTATAAAGAATATTAATTATCGTTTTAGTTTTAGTCTAATCTAATAAACGTACTTGAATGGCATGTAAAATTATCAGTACCCCTAGCACGAACCAATATCGAATTCGAATAGTTTGCAAACCAAAATGTCAATGTCAAATTTTGTATGGAAACTTGAACAGCAGCAGCTCAAAGTACGTAACGAGAACTAAAAACCAGTACACATTTGACAATGACATTTCGGACTCGCAAACGATACGAATTCGATATTGGTTCGTGCTAGGGGTACTGTTGTCTTAAATCTATTGGCATGGCAAAGAGACACTTAACAGTTGGAGCAGAAACACGAACTATTAGAAGACTAAACCATTCAGCTATATATACTGCTGAGAACACTAACAAAACACAAAACGCTAAACTGATAAGAATCCAAAAAACCATAAAGTGCCAGACGGAGACTGAAAAGTGGGGTTTAGCAGTATGATTTTCACTCTAGATTTTTTCTGCATAGATACTAGTAATATAATTTTAGCTAGACGGGAGTATTCTACGTGTAGTATCAAATATTTCAACATACCAGATGGTCGGGCGTCTCAGTATTGGTGCGGATTACGCGCGAACTTATTCGAGGCTACGCAGAACCACAAAACAGATAGGTGCAGAAGCCAATCACATGTACTTTACTTTTTATACCTACGCTTAGCGGTCGCGCTAGGATTACAACTTTGGCTTATCCTTATAAAACTTTCGTGGTAATGGCACTAGAGTCTGTGCGGAAAGGGAATGAGTTTTAGATTGGAGGGCGCTGTAGTCGCTAGCTGTTTCTACCGTATTTGTAAGGTTTTACCCCGGAAGGATTTTAAGGATTTAGACATGATTAAATACAAAAAAACCGCAAGAAATAACAACAAAAAACAAATCCGTATCAACACATAACTTTGACGTTTTACAGATTGCTGGGTTTGATTGCCAAATAAAAATCTTAATATTAGTTCCGTTTTTTGTCACGCCCATTCTCTTTCCGCACAGACTCTAGTGTCTAGTTGTTTGATTTATTGTTTACAATATAACGGGAAAAATGGAAATATAAACCAATAATATGTAATTTTGTTGCTCCATTTTTGCACAAAAATATTCACAGACGCGTGTCTTAAGCTGATGGACCCCGCTTGCTCTGTTCCCAACTGTTCCGAGATATCTTGTCCGTGAGCAGTATCTATGTGTGCGTTGCTCGAGCGCACCTTGTACAGTAGATTGACTTCTGTGCGCACCTGTTTAGTAATAGAACGGTGAAAGATGAAAGTGTGCGGTGGCTGCTGCCGAGGCTGGACGCGCGCCAGCTGTCAATACCGGCACGTTCCCAACAGCCGCTACTCACAACGCCTATTCGATTTTATTTATTTTATGTGTAAATAATGTTATCTATTCCGCGAACGCAGACCTTCAAATTTGTTTGTTATAATTACGTATTAGTACCGTGCTTGTTCTATTAGAATAGATGTTTCAACATGTATTCCAGAAATAAGTTATGAACAGCTGGTTTGTATAAGTTCAAGATCAGCATCCGAGCTATGATAACAACGGAAGCTATCTAATGGTAGCTTAACAAAGTCGTACCACATTTAAAGATAAAAAGGTGTTATTTCTACAAAACAAAATTGTATACAATCAAGAAAAGTTTGTATATCTGTAAAAAAGTTTCCGTTAGCAGAAATTTTAAATGACTTACTATAAACTGACACGAACTTACTCACTTAGTACGTACTTAGAGAGTGGCAGTTTATGTTAGACGTAAAAAAACAAAACCAGGCACACTAGAAACCTCTTATAAGTTTCCTGTGATCTACAAGCAAAGAGCAAGCAAAATTCGATATTTTTTTGAATTTTTAAACACAGAGCTTTGGGAGATATGGTGGTAAACAGGGCAATTTTCATCTATTTTCTTCAGAGAGGCAACCAAGCGAGAATATAAGTGTTCCGTTTTTGCCGATTCGGTACGGAACCCTAAAAGTGACAAATTATTTAATTTGTCAATAATAAATAAGCGAGATAATGTCTCTTTTATTGGATGTAATTTATCATTTGGCCTATTGATGGAGATCACATGGTAATAAACCTCGACGAGCGTTGAACTTGGACGAGCCAAAGCGAATGGCATGCGGAGAATCAATTACTTGTATTAATAGTTTTTCGCGACTAAATGACGTGATTTAATTGAATGAACTACACATATACATTTTAATTCAGTCCACGCGTTCTGTTTACTTTACAGTGGATGTAGCCTAGTTTTCGTAACGACATATTTATTTATTAAGTGTGCTCGTGTTTGCAAAATTATATATGGAAAATTGCAGTTATTTATATTTTCTTCTATTCCATATGTAATTTTTGAAATATACCTTATTACCACAAAACAGTTAAATATGCGTTCAACACGAGTTTAAGAAAAAAAAATCACAGATCTCGTGCTCTACACGACTTGAAAGGGTATTGAAAATGAATCTACCTATTATAGATTTATCAAAAAAAAAACATCAAATTCATATTTTTTTCGAAACCAGAAATAAACTTTTTTCAAAACCAACTCTTCCAAAATAGTTTTACATCATGTTAAAGCCCTTCGAATTCCGCGTCTTTTGAGCTTTCATACGTCCTCGTATCCTCGCAGCACGCGAGCCGCCCGCCGCGTGATAAGGGCACATCTACAGCTTCAACCGTCACCAATATCGAAAAAATTGTAATAACCTAAAATGTTCCTTGGTTCAATACCGAGATGCTTCTTATTCATATTTTTGAAATTCGGCCCCGTTCTCGAGGTATCGGAAATTTTCTGTGATTTCAAAAAAAAGTTTTGACGTTTCCAAAATATTTTTTACATCTTCTTAATAAAGCCGTTCAAAGCTCGCGTCTTTTGAGTCCACGTGGCCCTAAACCTCGGGGTATCACGGGCTTGTCGCACTTTCAGCGAAAATGGGGCCCCCATTTTGGAGCGAGATGGAGATTTTGGATTTCTGGAGCGAAAAAACATTTTCAATGTTAAAGAACACACAAAATTACTTAAAGAATGTTTAAAACAACGTCTTACTTTTTTATAGTAAGACTGTTAATGCTTTTAATCGTTAAATGTGTGTCTACTAGTTAAATTAACACTCCCTAATTCAACCACGATCGAAATTTTCCACATCACTCACCCTCAAAACTTTCACCCTATACCTACAATACAACACCTATTTTTTGTATAGAAAGCAAATCGAAACAATTTTTTGAATATAAATAAAAGTATCCCTGAAATCGGCAACATAAACATTTTTTTCGTTTCTAACCCACTTACTAGTTTCTATGTCGCGTGCGACATCTGTCCAGTCTACAATCAAGATTAATGGGAGTTTTTACAAATTCTACTAAATTATCAAAGGAAACATCGCTCATAGTTTCTCTACAAATACAAAATATACTTGTTTAAACCAATGACATTTTATTACTGAAGAACCACCGTTTTCATACCCACTAGGTACATTTGGGAAAGCCCTCTCTGCTGGGTGTGTGACCCCACAGAAACTTTACATATTGTTTATAGGTTCTCTGATTCTATGATTGATCGGGTGGTAAATTCCACCTTTTGCCATGCCACGATGCAGACACCTATTAAGTATATCGTACCTGATATATATACGCAGTTATAAACCACCATGTCTGTTTGAAATTTTTAAAGTGAAAACTTTTTTAGGCTCTTAGGGTATTTTTTTTAGATGGGGAAAAAACCATCCAACTCGCGACACCGTGGTCGACACTTACGACAACTTTGTAGTATATAAGTATCTGTATTTTAATTTTGCTCAACCTCGCCAGTAGTGGTTTGGTTTAGAGTGCAGGAGATATTGAGTTCGAACCCGACTGGCATATAATTTTTAAGATCTTGTGTTTTTCTGTTTACGTTTTGCTTAGTTCTTTTTTTTTTAATTTGAGTTTGCACTTCTGTTGACTCTCGTAAAAAGAAGCGACGACGCTACGTCACATTATGGAATACGCTCGCCTAAAACAAACGAAGTCCGTGACTTTAGACCGTCTAAGTATAAAAAGAGTGAAGTGAAGTCTAAATGTAGAAATGATGATTGGACACGTCGACTTACTACATTGCAAAGTGTTTCAACAACTCTTTACCAATAAGGACTGCAAGTTATAGGAAGGAAAATATAATTCTTAATAATTTCCTGTGTAGTATAAGATTCAATGGTTTCTCCTATTTATAAGTCTCTTAATTCCAAGTTAATTCATGAGACTGCTTTAAAATGTCTTATCCTTCACAATATAATCCTGAGCGGCAGGAATATCCATTACATCATATGAACGAACCCATAATTCAATAACAAAGTTTAATTTTGTGCGGTAATTGCATTTCCCTTGGATCTTTTAAAATATTGGTATTTTAAACTTATAAAGTAGGAGTATATTGCTTCAAAAAAGTTAGCGTTATTTTCTAACAAAACTTTAATAAAATTACGTTGACTACTTATAGGCTTAGAATTTTTTTATTAAAAGATTCTAATAAATACCTACCTGACTGAAAAGACTGAGAAGACACTGAAGTTCCAATCTAAATCTGTTATGCCAAATATTTTAACTTTAACCTTTGCGAACAATTTATTATCTAACCATCTCCGCCGGAACATACAGACAACTTGTGTTTTAAACATACAAGCAGTTTATAAACACTTATATCTATCAATCCTGGCCTAAATTTTTATTTGTTTATTCGCCGATTCTTTATTGCTAACCATGTCGGATAGAATGAGAAAGTTTCAGATTCATTATATTTAGAACTAGAGGTCGCCCGCGACTTCGTCTGCGTTAACTAAGTTTCTTGGAAATCCCTCTGGAACCTAACATTTTTTTCGGGATAAAAGTAGCCTATGTGTTATTCTGATCTATAAGCTACATTACTGTAAAGTTTCATTAAAATCCGTTTAGTAGTTTTTGCGTGAAAGAGGAACAAACATCCATCCATACATCCATCCAAACAAACTTTCGCCTTTATAATATTAGTAAGGAAGTAAGGATTATTTCTCTTGTAAATTAGATTGGGAGGTGTTGCGTTGTGTTGGAAACCGGTCAATATTGCAGTGCTTTAGAGACATTTCTGCATATGTGACATTTAACCCAGTAATATATTTATCTATACATCTATACATTATCTATACATGGTATCGACTTTTGTTGCATACTTAGGTCCGTATTACAGAATGACAACTAAGTGTTGATCTTTACTTGAGTACAGTTAGAAAGGGATATCGCTATGTGCTATATATAGCGACATCCCTTTCTAACTGTGCTCTAGACTAGATCAATCACTAAGAATCTTTCTATATTACGGGCCTTAGTGTCCGCTTTTAGACAGTGTCGCCAACAAATTATTAAATCATAAGAATGTTCTTGATTTTGATATTAATGTTTTTATACATAAGTAAAGATTAAGAAGGTAGAGCTCTACTCAATTGCTCTTTACGCATACCTGTTCCATGAAATCGCAGATATTTCATAAGTATATGGTCTTCCAAATACTATAGTAGTGAATTCATTAATTTTAAATGTGATGAACATTTTTGGCTGACTGCATAATCGCGCATGTTAAATAGTTGTGTCGTGTTGAAAATCTTCTTAACCTAACACCTCTTGTTTGCCACTGCGAGCAAACGCCCGCGACCTCTGTTTCACAATTCCTCTAAGCTAAGTTGCGAAACTAACACCGATCGTCTTTTACTTATTTTCCTAAATTTTAAATACTAAATAAAATATTTAAAACTAAAAAAAAATATATTTTTAGTTTTTAAATTTCTATAAGCAAAAATTTTAGTAGCTACATTTTCAAAGTCAAAATTTCTATAAGCAAAGTGGGAGCATAATGCATTTTTATATTTTGAATCGTCCAAAATGTTTTGCCCTACCATCTGTTATGATCATTTTAGCTGTGGAGTAAAATAGATCAAAAACCTTTTAAAGCTAATCATTATTGTAAACAATTAATTATAAAACTAATGATAAATTTAGTGTTCGAATACAATAATGAACCATATCGAATTATAAGGGAAGCTTGGTCGATTTGTATCAAACATAATTGCCAAATATATTGTTTTAAACATTCATGATGACTAACATTGTAATTAACAAGATTGTTATGTTAAAAAACAAGGTACAAGGTTCTTACCTTGTTCTCTTGAACTTCGGAGATTTTGTGTGGTTTCGTTTGAAATTCGTGATTTCTCGAAAACCGGAAGTGCTACGTTACTCAAATCCGGTTTGTAGTCTTATCAGACTATTCTTAACTTATAACTTAAACATTCTCTTTATCTACCTCTTACGGTTTGGCCGCTGAAACAGCACCACAGACGGACGGACGGACTTGTCTAATAGATAAGAGATTATTATAAGGTTTGGCACCTTATGAAGGAGATAAAAGCTTTTTTTTATTTGTACTCAAAACAAAAAGAAAATATAATAATAAAAATCTTAAACACGACTATTATAAATTATAATGTACTTTTTCATTTCTAACTTTATTATTTATTTTTCTAAAAAAAGAATATTATGTACAATCATAAAATTAATTCTGAAATATTTCTGAACTTCATCAAATAAATACAAATCGGTTGTAATTGTTGTAAACAATATTAAAAGACTAGCTTATTATATTGCTTCCAACCGATTTGTATATTTGCAACCGGTTGCTACCGAATTGCGTGACGAAAATAGACTCTCAATATGACGCTAAGAATTTTTCGTAAAGTACAAAACACTACACACACCTCTGTTACTATTCTCAAGTATGATAACGGTTGTGATTTGACACAAATCACCAAAACAGCGATTCAGTTGCATTACGATAACAATTGCTTACGTAATATTATTACGGCTAGCCAATCTTTGAATGATGCTATAATTATGCTTCTGTACTCTTTAACGATGCGTCATCTATTTAATGATATAGGTAAAGCTAAAAGCATTATCTGTTTCCCTACCTATAGGTTTATATTATATGCTAGAGAATGAGACAAATGAGGTTACTTTTAAAGCCTTACTGTGTCGCTTTTACTCCTTACGCGATCCATAGCATTTCATATTTGGGAAATAGATAAGCTCATGTATGGTTACCATATCTCAGTATTTGTAATGAGATTTCAGGATTTTTGGACTCTTCTCAGGATTGCGGTTGGATTTTGCAAACCTCTTGAAATCTAAAGAAAAGTTTTACTAGAAAAAATAATAATAAATAAAATCATAACTATAATTGCTATTTCTTCTTTCAAATGTTTAATACTCGAAAAAGTATTCATTTGACATTGTGGGTTACTTACAATGCGAAGAGATGGCGCTGCCTTGCAGCTTAAGGCTAGGAAAATTTCGACGCGGCTAATAGGGCCGTGGTACCATTATGGTAAGTCCCGTCCGCTGCCTGGTCCGCGTGGATTTTTTTTCTAGTAAAACTTTTCTTTAGAGTTAAACATCTAGCAGTTAAATGCTTAAAAATAAATAAAATCATAAACCTCTTGAAATCTCAGGATTTTTTGAATTTTCAATAAAATACAGGTAACGTTTTAAAGATCTGTTTAATAAAAATTAAAAAACAAACTAAAAATAATCTCTCTTTGATAATAATTGCACAGTTAAAATCAGTACTTATTTATCCAAGTAGGTACTTGATCAGTTTTATCCTACTTACGAGTACTGGTAATATGTGATGATACATTTTTAAATAAGGTTTTTTCTTTAAATATGGATTTATAAAATGCCCCACATGTTTAGCTCTTCAAATTATATTAAATTAAAAGTATAAGCAGCATGTATATAAACGATAATATTACGACTTTTCTAAATTATTAAGTACGTTTGAGAGAAAATTCTCTAACTGTAAAAATCTCAGAATTTTTCAATGGAAATCAAGCCTTTTCTCCGGACTTTTGATTTTTTCATCTGGTAGCCCTAAGCTCATGTCACGTTGGCACTTGCACCGAACACAGAAAGAGCTTAGAATGGCCCTGTGAAGGGGCAGGCGCGCCACAGTTATGTGTGTGTGAGCTAATGCGTCGTTGCTCACGGCTGTGTGCGCTGATTGGTTCGATTGTTTGATGTCCCATCGTTTTATTGGCTATTATCGTCGTTTTATTATATATTATCTATATATATTTATATAAAGCGTTCCCAACCAGTGATCCGCAGAAGCCAAAATATGGTCCGCGAAGGAAATTGAATTTAGCTGGCGCGCCCGCTAAAAATGTTATTATTTCTTTTTATTTAATTTCATATTAGATTTTTAATGAAAGTTTCAATTTGATTATTACAGTTTATTTTTATTACACTAAAATTTAGTTATTTAGTAACTAAATAGTGGTACTTGCCAAAAAAAATGTAGAAGTGATCCCTGACCAATAAAACGTAGGGAACCCCTGATATAAAGGAACCGCGGAAATAGTTAAAATAGTTAAACAATTAACCCGCAGGTATTCGTATTAATACTTTTCCTTCCGTAGTATTTAGAAACACCTATGGAATAAACTTTTATCACGCATTTGTTCCGTCCAGCGTCGCCGTCGCTCGTTGGTTTCACAATTTCCCTTGCATTGCCGACTCCCACGTATGTTTGAGGGAACTCATTCAAGTGTTGGCTCGAATTTGCATAGTTGGTTGACACCTATTACTGCTACTAATATATACGTATTTATAACGCAATAAACGAGTAAACTTTTGATATTCTGTCACAGTTAAAACGCACGAGTGGCCCTCAGGTATCGCAAGCGTCTTTAGGGTATGATGGCTTATCATCAGGCCGTTGAGTTTGTTCTCTTGCATAAATCATTGTATTGCCAACTTATTTTTTTATTACATTAATAAACATAACTTTTTCAAGCTTGTCGTTTATTGGCGAAGGGCGTAAAGTAACGAAAATTCGTAATTCTTTCTCATCATCATCATCATTAATGTGCCCGCTGCTGGGGCACATTCCTTTCCTATGGATGGATTAGGGCGATTAGGCCATGACCCACCATGCGGACCCAGTGCATCCGCACTGACGGATGCTAACGACTGCAGATGCAGCCGGGACCAACGGCTTAACGTGCCTTCCGTAGCACGGAGGAATTCGAGATACAATATTTTTGGCCACGCATCCAATAACCGACCACTGCAAAACTTGCTTAACTTCAACGATCGCAGCCGAACGCGCTAACCACCCACACCATCGGGCTCCTGAATTATTTGTACTATAACACAATATACTAGACATACGGTATATATATAAAAGGAAAAGAAAATTGTGGTTATGAAATGCCTTTAAAATGTTCAAGAATACTTAGGATAAATAGGTTGGCATTGATGTCGATTATGGCATAATTTAAAGCGAAATTCAACATCGGTCTCCTTTTCATATTGTATAGAAAATGACAAGGATACACTGTTGTCAAATTTAAGTTTAGGTTTAGAGATTCATACCTGAATCGACACCATTCACACGACCTTTTCTTGTTGGCAAAATAAGCAATCAAAATTAAAATTACCACCAAAGTAGGTACCTATATTTGATTTGCGTGAATGAGTAAATTCGTTTAACTAAATGCGACAACCCTAATTCTTGCCAGATTTAAAAGCGTTCATGACGCGAATTATTTCAGTGCGGCTAAATATTATATTAGCCGCTAAAAATGGCTGCTAATTGAACCGTCAGATTGATAGCTCCGAATAATATGGTTTAGCTATTTCTCAGATATTTATCATCAATATGGCTTATGTAAACATACATATTTCCCTTCAAAGAAAATTGGCATTCGACTTCGAGGAATCATCAATTGAAATGTTCTTCACTAATGGGTGCAAACGTTACGTAATAATTATATTGCTGACCATCCCAACCGGAATTTGGTAACTAATAATAGCTTATGTGTAGTGTGGTTAGCAACAGTGCAAATTAATAAGACAGTAGAAAGGCAAAATCGCCTAAACGCCACTTAGGTCGAAAATAAGTTATATATATCATTTGAATATTTTTTTTGTTCGTTGATCTGTTTATATTTCTTAAACATTTGAGTACTTTTGTGGCGCCTATGCACCTAAATTTTTCTACGATTTTTATTGTTTACAACGCTAAAGCGACATTATTTTGGTTTTTTTTGAACCAATGGCGCTTACACCCTACTATTTGGCGTATGATTTAATATTTGCGTGACAATAATGTATGGCCGGCTGAGTGACTTGCGCTTAAAAGTGAAATCCAATTTGTAAAATAATAATAATAATAATATATTTATTTGTAAAAAGAAATTGTACATGGTAATAATCTTATAAATATGTTAATACTAACTAAGGCCATTATTTCACACAAAGTACCTACATATAGACATCCTCTTTTAATAAATAAAACTTTTTAATAGGAAATAGAAAATATTTTTATATGCATACGTTTTTATTTTTATGACCCTACTTCTCATTTACAACGACTTATGATTTTTTTATTAAAAAAAAAACTTTGATTCTTGTTTCTGTATAGTTACTAAAGTGGCGCTTAGGCGATTTTGTTTTTCCACTGTCGAATTATCATATGCCTTCCGTACCGACGGAGAGCGGAAGAAACAAAAGAATGCGATAGCTACCTACTTTCCGTGAAGCAGATTCGATTTGGCCGACACGACAATCAGGGTATTTACGAGAATTATTGCAATTGGCTGGTAACCCTTTTTTCACTTCTACTTTATCCAATAAAACCACGATACGTGCCATCGGCTAACAATCTAACAAGTTGTTTAGAGTACTATAAACTGTTTTCAATTGTTAGTCCGAAAATAAACAAATTTTACAGTGCGACAGTAATGTAGAAAGACACGTAATAATAACAGATAAAATATGTAATTTTGCCGTTAAATATAACCCTGATATGTCCGTGGGTGATTCATGTGCTTGGCAAATATACGGAGCGTATTTACTGAGCTGCATAAATAGTTTTATGTACCAATTTCATCTGTGAAATATTGCCAGTTTGTAATAAAAACTGAAACTGGTGAAATTTATTTAAAAAAAAACATTAATATATGTAAGTACTTATATTTATTTTCTCTTATTAACAAAATAAACGGGATTTGAACTTAGGATCGCGGTGATGCGTCGAACGTTGGTCCCGTGGCAAAAATTTAATACACTGCGCCCGTGTAGAACGATACTGGAATGGCGAAAATTGTGTTCTATTGGTATATGCACTCTCGTAAGGTTTTTTCGTTCCGGATTTTCTAAATTCGGTCGTCGCGCTCAAAGCCCGCGGTAAAAGCTATACAATAGCTTAAAAAGTACGTCACCTGTGTTTGAGGTACAAGTTAATACTGTTTCGAACAAATTTGTAAATTGTAGATAAATTGGGAAGCAACGTGAGCGGTATCATTCTCCACCATAAAAATGGGAATATGCTGCTAGACCAGTTAATGCAGTTTGTACATTAGGACTTCCGTGAAATACTAAGATCCATCCACGACTAAGTCCATGAGCTTGGTCGTGTGTGCGGCCGTTTCCTCGTGGTCCTACCAATTTGTCTTATTGCGGGGTTAAATTATTAAATTTTAAAACACCCAGTTCCTCGTAATCCTACTGCGGTGTAATCACACCAGATTTTCCTAGATTATTTTTGAACATATAAACTTTTTGATATATTTAATTATATTTATAATTTTGTAACATGTCATCTTAAGATTTTTTAATAGAAAAAATCAACTCGGCAATATTTAGATTGATTTTGTTTGTGTGTGCAAGATATTTTCATTTGTCATAAATCTGGAAGTCAAATGATATCTTTGCTGGCCATGGTCCAATTGCTTTGTTCACTTGGATAGTTGGGTAGTTTTGTAATTGTTCATCATCATCAGCTTATTAATGTCCCCACTGCTGGGGCACAGGCCTTCCCTATGGATGGAATAGGGTGATAGGGCCATGACCCACCACGCGGGCCCTATGCGGATTGGCGGGTGCTAACGACTGCAGATGCAGCCGGGACCAACGGCTTGACGTGCCTTCCGAAGCACGGAGGAACTCGAGATAGAAGATTTTTGGTCACCCATTCAATGACCGACCACTGCGAAAGTTGGTTAAATTCAACGATCGCAGCCGAACGCGCTAACCACTTGCGCCCTCGAGTTCCTCGTTGTTGTTCACATAGGTAAAAATCAGTTCCCGTAGTTCACCGCCATATTCTTTTAACTACATCGTGGTAATACGAAATATAGTCGAAAAGTCTCACGTTCATTTGGCATTGTATTTATTACGTAGAACCTTACAAAACGCTATACATTCCTAGCATCACCCAATTAATGTACCCACTGCAGGGCACAGGCCTTCCCTAGGTAAGGAAAAGGGATATAGCAAGTGCGAAATCTTTAGTTACTATCTGTGCAATAGAGTACTTGCAGAGTTTATACTATACCGAGTACAGCAGTCGTTGATACTATTCCCGGAAATCTAATAGCTGTATGCGCCGCTAAACATTCAAAGAAGCGGTTCTTTAGAGCACCGCACTCATCAACACGTGGCCAAAATGGGACAATTGCCAATGAACAATGGGCATTTCCCGATGACTTCACTCCCATTGATCGAATCAGCATAGTGATAAACAGCACTGTGACACAATGCCCTGAATATAAATCAAACATTAGTAAGACAAATGTCCTTTATTGCTTTTGACAATTCACACAGTGGAATATACAGGGCGTCCCACGGCTACCTCACACGGAGGGAAAGTATATTAAATATTGAAGATAGGATATTTTACTGAAAGGAGACATCGTTTTATTTTTAATAATAACTCGAACTGCATTCACAGATTGTTTAAAAATCGCCTGCTACAACAGGGAATCAAACTCGTGAAATTATATTATATATTAGTTTGTGTTAAATAATTTTAAATAAAATGTTAAATTAAATTACTTTTCTTTCATTTAAAATGCTATGCTATTGAGCAAAGAATAATCCTTATGATTAACCCTTTCGATGGTTATCATAAATAGTTGTATTTTTGTGAAGTAGCCGTGGGACGACCCTGTATAAGTCGGGCAATGAAACTGGAGATTGTGAAAGGCTTAGTTTATAGAGATGCCTACCTCTCCGCACAGCGTATTGCCTGTCTGGAGAAGTAACCTCCGCCTTGCAGAAGATCGCAGTGAAATATGACTAGGTAGGGTTATATTTCTGTCAATAGGTAAGGTTTCCAGAGCGGCACGGGGTAGAGGATTTGGTAAAGTTAGGCAACGCAGTACTTGTTGTGGGCCCTCGTTTCCTCACGTAGACTCCGTACTTGGTCCATTGTGCGTGCAGGGTATGTTGGGCTAGCTAGCTCAGGCCAGCCCAGCTCCTTCCAGAAGCGCAGTAGCCTCCTGGGGCTCTCACAGGCTTCTAGGAGCGTCCTCGGCTTCCTAAGGATTGATGTCCGGTGTTCTGCAACGCTCGTGCATTCCAGGATCACATGAGCGGCCGTTTCATCTGCTTCCAGACATTCTCTGCATTGAGAGCTATCTGAAACGCGTATGGTTAGTAAATGCTCGGCAGTGCCGAGTGCCCTGTTATTGGCGTCGTAAGTCGCGAGTGCGGCGTATTGCCTGTCTGGGGAAGTAACCTTCGCCTAACAGACGATCGCATTGAAATATGACTAGGTCGGGTTATATTTCTGTCGATGGGTAAAGTTTCAAGAGCTGCACGGGGTAGAGGATTTGGTAAAGTTAGGCAACGCAGTATTGATAAGTACTTATTCATGACATCGCAAGCGACTATAGGTTGGAACGCTTACTATCAGGCGATCTAGATACTTATTTCCATCCTTCCTTATTACATAAAAAAACAGACTTGGATGCTATGATGGTTTAAAATTATAGATACGTCAAACTTGCTTCTAATTTGGCAATACGAAAGTCAGGTAATTGCCCGACTTGCATTCAGTCGGGCACGCAATCTCACCACGGCTGCACTTTGCTAAACGTGTAAATGTTTTACGGTTTTCCAGACAAGAAGCCCTATGTGTGTTTTTAGATAGTTCACAAAATACACTTAGAGACAAGAAAAACGTTATATTTCATTCGTAAGGAAAAAAAAGGAATGGTACTTTGGCTGTCTATTCTTTTTACAGTCAAACATTAACTCACAATTTGTGTTAAAACCGTAGAAAAACCCACTACTCTTCTTCTTTTGGCACCGTAATAAGGTTTAAATGCCAAGCAAATAAAAAAAAAACAATGAATTAATTTCACGGATGCTGGTAATCGTTTTAAGTCATTTGATCCTAAATGCATGTAATGCATTTTTGTTTGCCTTCCACTGTTCGGAGGTGTGAAAAAATTGAGTCACTTGCAATCTACAAGAAAATTTAAAACTAAAACTTAGATATAATTTTAATGTTTTTCTGATGCTAGTGAGGCGATACGAAAATAAGTATTTTTAGATACATTTCGTTGAAATTAAGCAACTTTCGCAGTGGTCGGTCATTGGATGGGTGACCAAAAATTACTATTTCGAGTTAAGCCATTGGTCCCAGCTGCATCTGCAGTCGTTAGCACCCACCAATCCGCACTCGGCCCACGTGGTGGGTCATGGCCCAATCTCCCTTTTCCAGCCATAGGGAAGGCCTGTGCCCCAGCAGTGGGGACATTAATAAGCTGATGATGAGATACATTTCTTGCCACGCCAGAGAACGAAGGAATATTAAAAAAAAAGCACTGAATAATAATAATTAAGCAGTCTTAAACCGGATACTTTAACACCTGAAAATGTATATGAGCGTCTTGTTCTAAGAATTTAGGTCAAAACACTCTCACATCAGTCACTTTGATCAAACAGAACTTTGGCAGATCAAGGATGAACCAGACTCGTGGTTCGGCGGAAAAAAAACAGTGCGTCTTCATTATTTACGACCCTTTCTAAATTTTTTGTTGTGTTTTTACGTTAATTGTGTCAAGGGGATTGAATCATCAACTTTGACGTTTACAACTGCGATAAAGTGGCAAATTTTATTATAGTGGAAGTGAGCAAACACAAAGAGAAACCGTTAACAGCGGTGTATTTCTATGACAATGAAAATAGGAGTACAATAATAATTTGACAATATCACCTACGTCCTACGTACAATTACGAATAACACAGCATATTCTTAGCAACACAATTATAAGACTTAGTGTCGCCGCACACGGGCCACCGACCACAACCACAAAACGCCGCCACCGGCATATTTCTTGTAGTTTTCATACATTTTATATGGACTCGCCACACACGCTATGCCGGTGGCCGCCACACTTTACAAATCGTCGTTGCTCGCTTCTTGTGGCCCGCACGGCCACTTAATGTGCCGATACAAAACGCCGCCACACGTCACTCGCGCGATTCCCCACCCCTCTCATTCTTACCTTAGTCGGCCGCTGTCGCGCGCTCCAGCCGCTTTAGTAGCCGCTTCTAGCTGCTCGTGGCGGCGTTTGTGGCTGTGGCGTGTGGCCCGTGTGCGGCGACACTTAAGCCGCGTTGTGTCATCTTTAAGTATTTAAATATGACTATGACTAAAATACTGGAGAAAAAATAACAAATTCTGACGTGACATTAAATATAGTCAAATTTGACGACCTCTTTGGCCGAGTAGTTTGTACGCCGGGTTTCAAGGTGTCGCCTACTCGAGAGGTCCCGGGTTCGAATCCCGGTGGGAGCAGATGTTTGTGTGATGAATACGAGCATTTGTACTCCAGTCATGGATGTAATTCTATATAAATATACTTATATATATATTCTATCCGATACCCTAGCATCCCATAACACAAGCCTACAGAACTTACTTTGGGGCTAGGTTAGTTGGTGTGAGTGTTCGAAATATTTATATATGAAACAACGCCGCCTTGGCAGTGATTGATTTATATGTAAGCTAAACAATACTAAGTCACAAATGACCAGCTCTGCGATGCCCAATATATACTTTACAAAATTGCCCTTGTACAATTTCTTTTCTCCCTCGGCTTACATTGCCTACAAAAAACAAATATGTGTTTTATATGCTATATTCATCCGATTGTGATAAATCTTTGAATGAGTTATTCTAGAGATACCAAGGGTTCTTCCAAAATTAAAAACTGTTTTTTTTCTTTTAGAGTAGTCAGTCATAGCGAATTAAGCTACAAATAAAAGTCATTAACATTCTTAATTTAATAAGTGACAGAAAATAACAATTCATGCTACCTATATTTAATTGTGTTTCTAATTGTTTCAGGATCGTGACAGCAATTTATCGGTACCAGCTCGATGGGAAGACAGGAATCTTAGAACCTACCTCAATAAACCTGGTGTAGGTCAGTATTTTGATAATATATAACTTTTATTATAATCAACTATATAATTTAATATCTTAGTCGATTCCGAAATTATTCTACCAATGCATCATCAAATTATAAAATTTACATTTTGCTAAAAATAAATATGTACATATAATCAGAAAAAAGAGTGCAACAGCTAACTAAGCGGTGATCAGTTGTTCAAAATAGCAAGATTACATTTGCATAACGTTGTACACAACGTGTTTAATTTTTTCAAATCTTAAAATAACAAGATGTTTTATAAAATAATGAAAAGGACATTGACTATTTTTTACTTGTGAAAATGTAGGATGACAGTTGCAGGCGCTTCAATAGCTTTAAGAAAAAATAATTAAGAAACTATCAACTACCTAGTTCTGAAATTTAAATAAAATTGAAATAAAAAATATAGGTAATTTAGAACGGCCGAAAAGGATGACTGTGGAGAAGACCAAGGGATAAATAAAAAGTTTCTTGGAAAAGGAAAGGCCTACTATTAAATTTTCTCTTAAAAGGATTAGTGCCGCCACACTCCCACTTACACGCCTACTCACAGGAAAAAATCAAGGATTACCTGATCTTATTGGAAGGAATTCTCAATATAGCACGGATTTGGCGGATATGGTGTAAGATTTTTTCGTCATAACTAGGGATGTCGAAAGTTGAAAAAAATATCGATATATCGATACATCGATATTTTAAAAAATATCAATATCGGCTTCGATATATCGCGAAAAAAACAACGATATATCGATATATCGGACCAATTTTTCCAAAAATATATTTATGACACGCGGAATAATAATGGAACGAAAATTATCTCCCTAAAAATAGACCCTATTTTTGAATGATGAAAATGATTGCAGGGCCTCTCAGGTGCCATCTTTGGTAAACAAGACTAGACAGTCACACACTTCCACAGAATAAATTATGGAAATCAGCACAAACAATTCACCAGCGAAACAGATTTACAAATAATAGACAATACTAATTACAGCACAGATCATTCCGATCGATCGATTTTTCCAGAAACGAATTTAGTCAAATCGTGATATGCCGCTAATAATTAAAAAAATATCGTTTTTGATACGAATTTCGATATTGGTTATTTTGTATCGATGTATCGATATATCGAATCAAAATATATCAACAAAAATTATCGATATATCGAACAAAAAATATCGATATATCGATACATCGATATATTTTCAACAAGCCTAGTCATAACCGTCAGTTGTTTTCTAGGGTTTTGTGTGTAGTTGTACACTGTACTTCTGTTTATTTTTAACTTCATTCCAACTGCTTCCAACCGAATGTTCCACGACACTCACGTTTATTTATTTATGTTTGTCAATCTCACTCTACTGTCTTCGTTGGGCTAAATTTATTGTGACACACATGCCACGCCTGCAAAGCCGTCTCACCTATTTTATGTAGCTGTTCACGAATAATTACTATTGCAATGAATGGTGTTACAGCGAAAGCTAGCCGGTGGATAGGCGGCATCTTCGACTACAACGCGAAGGCGTGGAAGTGGGGCGGGGAGCTGCGCAGCATGCACTACCAGTCCTTCTCCAAGATGAGGAAGCTGTCCCCCGAGGAGCTGCAGTGGCACTGCATCGCCATGATGCCGGAACTCAAGTATAGGTACTTTTTTTTTATGTTAAAAGAGGGGCAAACAATCATATGATCCGCCTGATGGCGGCCTGAGGGCAGACCTTGCGATATCAAAAATATCCCTCGCTATCCTGACCAAATCCCATAACCTTGTATCCTACTACAATTGGAGATGCGTAAGTATGTTTGTTATAAGTGATCGAACAAAATGTCACCAACATTAAAATCTTAATCAATCTTGATAATTAAAAATTTAAAAAGTTATTTCCAATATCTTAATTCATTTATTTATTTATTTGTTTGATCACCAACAAAATAAACATTTTCACAACAATTAAGCAGGTAATGATAAAGTGCTTAAGCTTAATGTTATTATAATTATAGGTGAAGACAACATACGTTATAGAATAGAAGCAACAAATACTGGTAATAATCAATTGCTTAATAGTATTATTTTAAACTAAAAACTTCTCATATAAAATGGTTCTTTCTACTGACTACAATTCTTATTATTTGCTTATTGAACCGAAAAAACGCAAATGAGGGCGCAAGCTTTATTTGTGTACAATCATCACCGCACCCGATGACCATATTGTCAAACTTTCTTAATTTTAACTGATCTGAACATTTGACAGACAGACAATCGACGACCTCCGTGGCCGAGTGGTTTGTACGCCGGGTTTCATGGTGTCGCCGACTCGAGAGGTCCCGGGTTCGATTCCCGGTGGGGGCAGATATTTGTGTGATGAATACGAGCATTTGTACTCCAGTCGTGGATGTTTAATATGTATTTTCTATATAAATATACTTATATATGTACAGTATATGTATTCTATCCGTTACCCTAGCATCCCATAACACAAGCCTTACAGTGCTTACTTTGGGGCTAGGCTTAATTGGTGTGAGTGTTGGAAAAAAAAAATCTGTAAAGTCGTTTACTAAGAAAAAAGTAAGAGTTGAGTTGACTGAGTAAACAAACGAAAACTTACCGAAAACAATTTGCCCTTTCTATCTGTCAACAAAAACCTCGTTAACTGTTTAAACGATGAGTTGTATGAACGTCAGTAAATATTTGTAACTAGTTAGACCCTTTCAAACATTCACGTAGATTGCACGTGATACAGTTTGAATTATGCAATGAGTCTTAGGCGCAGCGCACACCGGGAGAGGCGACGGCGACGCGAAGATGACGAGTTAACTACTTAAGTCAAACTTGGTGAAATTGAATCGTACTGCATCAGTTGTCTTCGAGTCTTTATTTCAGAGCAGATGCTCGTTAGTTAAGTCAATTTGTAATCACAAAATAAAAGCGGAACATAATCATGTCCCCCCCCCAATGAACATCAACGAATTCACAACGGTTTCGTGACGAATTGAAAATTGGATGGATAAATTCAAAGAATTGGGGAAATCGCACGGCGTATTCTCTTCGGACCCCAAAGTGCAGCGATCGATATAAACCTCGATTCCGTGACCACAAAATTAGTAGTATGGTCCAAGTTTAAAACATAATTTTAAACAAAGAATAACTTTAGCCCACGTTTTGGAATGAGGCGTATATACTTTATGTACTTACTCGCTAACTTTTTTAAATTCCTGTTTTTCCTGCCCTTGTTTTTATTCTAAATGCCTAGTAACTACATGTTAAATACTGTTTAGGCTAATGGTATATTTATTTCTTTCTTCTTTTGTTAAGTGTTGTTTCTATTAAACGCGCACGTGTTGGCGTTTTAAATGAGTACTCATTATACAAACATTTGCACCTACCGGTATTTGAATTCAGGACCTCAGAGTAGGTGATACCTTAAAAACTGGTATACATAACACCACTCTACCACGTAGGTCGTCTGCTGATTAGAGGCAATAAATTTTCCTTACTACCGCAAAAAGTTTGACTTGCGTTCAACACGAGTTTAATAAAAAATGTCATACTAAAGTTACCGAATCTAGGTTTAAAACAGTCTAATATTTTTGCAGTTAGATCATTTATGTTTACTAATTCCTTACGCTGTATAAATTTAAATCATATTAACCCTTTTGGTTTAAACCTACGACGTTTGTCTACCGCCCCTGTGACCCGACCGTCACTGAAAACGAGATTATTTCTGGATGAGATCAAGATGACGTGACGGATTTGCGGTAAACAAGCGGCAATAGTAAATGTATGTGTCGCTACCTCGGCGTCGTATGTCGTTCTCTTTTACGTTCCGGTGACGGCCGCGGTGGAAAAACGGCCTAAGAGCGGCCATAGACCGACTGCTCTAGCAGTTAGACAGTGATCAACATACGTGGACTGCTCGAGCAGTCAGTGTTAACACCTTGAAGCTGCCATTTCACAAAGCTGACAACCGCCCGAGCAGTCGTCGCAACTGCTAGAGAGGTCCGTGTATTTCTGTTTTGTCGTGTATGTGTGTACATAGAGTCTCGTCACAGTCTCGTCTGTACGGCCTTGACGTGCGGATGTGTGTAAAAAATGGAGGTCAATAAAGTTAAGTGTAAAAGTTGCAATATTGTTATCAGCGAAGTGTTAGCGTTTATTCAGAATAAACACGATGTGATGGATAACGAGTCCATTATACGTGTATGCTTATCTGCCTTCTCGGAGCCAGATATACAAGAAGCTAAGAACCTGTTTTTTGAATCGATAACGACAACTCACCGTCAAAAATCACGACGTAAGGACGGCAAGAAACAGAGAGATTTGGAGGATATTATTTGTCTTTTCAAGGAAGTTGACCCTAATGACATTCCAGTATTTGTGGCGCGGGATTTACAGAAACTTCCCCCAGTTTGCTTTGACCACGTAGATGTGACAAAATTGTTGAAGGATATAGTGCTACTTCGGAGTGAAATAGAACATGTAAAAGAAAATTATGTAACAAAGCATCAACTACAAGATGTAAAAAATCAGCTGGAAAATCAAAAGTTGTCATCATTAGTGGATTATCCTAATAACAATAACGTAAACACCAGAAAAAGAGGTGGTTTTCTAATGGATAGCGGACCGATCGGTTTGACAGTTTTTACAAATACCGACACACCATATTCGCTCGACGAACAACATACTGATAACGCCGAAATAGTAAATGAAATGTGCGAGCTATCTCACTCTAGCGTGTGTAACGGTGGGAAGCCTTCTATCACCCTCGCACCTAAGAGAGTGATTGAGTTGTCACAATCAGCTACGAAGCAACGTTCGATATTTGTCGGAGCTGCGAGTGAGACGGAATCTGTCTCTGCGCAGAGAAATACTAATACTTTGCGACAGACTTTGGCTGAGATAGTTAAACGACCCGGTGACTGGAAGAAAAATAAACCCGACGAAAATTGGACCATAGTTCAACGTAAGAGGAATAAAAATCGCTTTGTAGGCAAAACAGGAACAGCGGCCACGCAACCTCAAACAAATTTTAAAGCCGCAGAAAACCTAGTGCCGTTGTTTATCTCAAATGTAAACAAGGATACGTCGGAAAGCGACATAAGCAAGTACATAAAAAGTAAAAATGAGAAAATTGAGAGTGTAGAAAAAATTACCATGAAAAATAAGAGGCCATACAATTCCTTCAAGATAATGGTATCACGGAATAAAATTGATACATTTCTGAATGATAGTTTCTGGCCGGACGGGATTACGTTTAGAAAGTACATATATTTTAGACAACGAAGCGTACAACAAGAAGTAAATAAGACTCCGCCGGCGAGCGATTACACAACAGTAAACAATGGGTAGTACGTTCATTAGCTATAATTGTAAAAACATTAAAAGGAGCGCGGAGTGCGTGAGAAGGCTATGTAAGTCAGCCGATATTATAGCTCTTCAAGAGACGTGGCTATATCAGCATGATCTATCGATGCTTGGCCAGATTGATACAGACTTTAGTTATACGGCCAAATCCTCCATGGACCCATCGGTGGGCATGCTGCGGGGCAGGCCCTATGGCGGTGTGGCCCTGTTGTGGCGGAAGAACGTTTTTCAGAGCGTCTCAGTAGTGAAGTGTACTAGTGATCGCTTAGTGTGTATTAAAGCGAACATAGGTGCTAACCGTGAAATATTAATATTTAGCGTCTATATGCCTACGGACAAATCGATTAATCTCCCTGAATTTACTGAGTGTTTGGGCGAATTAAATGCAGTAATACGTGACTGTGATATAGATGTCGTTTACATGTTGGGGGACTTTAATGCTCACCCGACGGCTGATTTTGGTAACGAACTTATGAACTTCTGTGACGAAAATGAGTGGATTATCGCAGATATACTCAAGTTGGGCATTTCCTCTAATACATATACTTTTGTAGATGAGTCAAATAAGTGTAGGGGAAGGTGGTTGGACCACTGTTTGGTTACTAAGGCCGCAGGGTCGTCAGTGGTGAGTATTAAAGTTCACAATGATATTTATTGGTCTGATCATTTCCCTCTTGAACTGAAGTGTAACTTGAACATAATTAAACCTAAATTAGTGTCTAAAAACTATGTAAATAGTCGTATTATATGGGGATTAAGAGACACGGAAGAAATAAATAAATATTATAAAGTTTGTAATGATAGACTAAGAGACATTAATTTCCCTAGCGAATTTCATCAATGTGCCGATTCTATGTGCAATAATTTAGAGCATAGATTTGTTATTGATCGGTTTTACTATTCTATTGTTAACATTTTATGTCAGACATCGATGGAAAGTCGCAATAACTCGGCAAGGAAACCAGCTAAAGTAAGAATTGTTTATGGATGGAATAAGCATGTTAAGGATGCGCATAGGCAGGCTAGGCTTGATTTTCAAATGTACTTGTATTACGGCAAGCCGAGCGAGGGACCCATATATGAAAAAATGAGAGAAAGCCGCAGGATATTCAAGTCTCGTCTAAAATTCTGCCAGAATAACCAAGAGCAGATTAAAATGGATATCCTGGCTTCACAACATTCGGCTAAAAAGTTTAATAAATTTTGGAAGGGTACGAAAAACCTTAATGGTAGGGTTAGCCTGCCTGTGAGCATAGATGGTGTGAGTGAGCCTACATCCATAGCAAATATTTTTAAGGATAATTTTCGTGTGAAGTCCGGCCTGCCATCGTTGCCCATTGCTGAGCCCTCCAAGTTAGAGCAGCCGGTTAGTTTCTCTGCTAAAGATGTTCTTAGTATCATTAAAAATATGAAGAGGGGTAAGTCTCCAGGCCATGACGGGCTCAGCATTGAGCACCTTCAGCATGCAGGGACCCACCTCAGCAGGGTACTGGCTATGTTGTATACCTTTTGCTTGCGACATTCGTACTTACCGTCAGATCTCATGAAAACTGTAGTAGTACCGATAGTTAAGAACCCCACGGCCGATACCGCTGATAAGACTAATTATCGACCAATCTCCTTAGCCACGGTAATCGCGAAGGTATTCGATGGGTTATTAGATCAAAAACTTGAGAGTGTATTGTTATTGCATGACACGCAATTCGGTTTTCGGCGGAGTCTCTCTACTGAAAGTGCTATATTAGCTTTAAAGCACACTGTGCATTATTATGTTAAGCGGAAAACCCCGGTATACACGTGTTTCTTGGATTTGTCCAAAGCCTTTGATTTAGTATCTTATGGAAAGCTTTGGGAAAAGCTAAGAGACGCAGGAGTGTCTTCAGACGTAGTAGCCCTATTTTCATATTGGTATAGTCACCAAAGCAATACAGTTAGATGGGGTAACGTATATTCTGATGAATACCTTCTTGAATGTGGTGTTAGGCAGGGGGGGCTCACTTCACCAAGACTTTTTAATATTTATGTTAATAAGCTCATCGAGGAGCTCAGTAGCACGCATGTTGGTTGTCACGTAGATGACGTTTGCGTCAATAACCTAAGTTACGCGGATGACATGGTGCTGCTGAGCCCCTCGATAGGGGGATTAAGAAAATTATTGCACATATGTGAGTCTTATGCTGTGGAACATGGTTTAAAATATAATGAGAAAAAGAGTGAATTCATGTTGTTTAAAGCCGACAAGAAAGGTCCGACTATTATACCTCCGATCACTCTAAATGCTATACCGTTGAGCCATGTTTCCCAGTTTAAGTACTTAGGCCACATAGTCACTGAAAATTTATGTGATAATGCAGATATTGAGAGGGAGCGCAGGGCGTTGTCGGTGCGTGGTAACATGTTGGCACGTAGGTTCGCTCGCTGTTCAGCTGAAGTCAAAATTACGCTGTTCAAGGCATACTGCCAGACATTATATACGGGCAGCCTGTGGGCCAGCTTTACACGCGCGGCCTATAATGCTCTGCGTATCTCCTACAATAATGTATTTAGGGCTCTGTTCAAGCTTCCTCGCTACTGCAGTGCCTCAGGCATGTTTGCCGATGCAGGAGTCGACGACTTCTATGCGGTTATTCGCAAAAAAGTTGGCTCATTAGTTAGAAGAGTGAGAGAGAGCACGAACAGCGTCCTGAGGATGGTAGGGGACCGGCTGGACTCCGTGCTGCTGGGCCGGTTCACTGAGCTGCACGTGCTGCGATCACGTGTGCGGTGAATCCGCCCCGCTGTATAGGGCTCCAAGCCAATATTTGTTAAAATTTATTTTATTGTATTGTCTTATTGTTACTAACATAGCATTTAAGTCAATTAACTAACACATCTATGGACTATGTCTGAAAATAAACGATTTTTATTTTATTTTATTTTTATTTATTTATAGAAGACTGTAGTTCACTATGCAGTCACAACTTGAAGCAGTTAATCCCGACTGCTTCAAAGCTTCCCGTGTAAGGCGGCTCTAAGAAATTACACATGAACTATTCGTCAACCTAATACGCATTTAACACACGCTTCATTCTTTCACTTGAACCAAACACCATTGTCTGGAACGATTATAGTTAAACAATGATCGATACCGCGAAAACCAATATAAAACTTTACGATTCGCAATTTGTATTGTGCCGCCTCAGATTCGAATAATGGGCTCCATTCCAAACCCTTCTCAAATAAAATGCACAAACACACGTGCGCATGGCCTTGACACAACTGTTATAGGGGAATGAATGAGTTGCAATAAAATCCAGTCAAGACCATATGTCTCGGTGGACACACTTGTCTCAGTAGTAATGTTTCGTAATAAAAGTATTGTACCTATATGTGAAAATGTACACATAAATATTTTTACATAGGTTGCCGTACTTTATTCCCGTATGGTTTCCCAGCTTGTTAATGTAAATCCATGAAGCAAATACGAGTGTCAAAAGATCCATCAATGGGTCTTTGCAATGGATTTAAGTGGATCGAGGGAAATGCATCGATCAAAATTAATTAAGAAACAATTAAAAAGAATACGCCACTTTTACACTACTTTACTTAGGTGTAGTCGTGTAATCATCAGCCTATAGTAGGTGTGTAATCATCAGCCTATTAAAGGCCCCACTGCTGGGGCACAGGCCTTGCCTATGGATGGAATAGGGAGATTAGGCTATGACCCATCACGCCCGCCACCCGCAAATGGGTCCATTTGCGGGTGGCGGGATTTATCGGGTGCTAACGACTCCAGATGCAGCCGGGACCAACAGCTTTACGTGCCTTCCGTAGCACGGAGGAACTCGAGATAGAAGATTTTTGGTCACCCATCCAATGACCGACCACTGCGAAAGTTGCTTAACTACAACGATCGCAGCCGCACGCGCTAACCACCTGCGCCATCGAGCTCCTCGTCTAGTAAAAGTCCCTTATTGGAAAGTATTACTAATGGCATGGGAACATGATATGTACTAGGTAATATATTATGCTCATTCTTGGTCCCGGTCTATTAGTCATTGAATAAACATATCAAGCCTAAACCTGGGAAATTCTTATAAACTTACTTGTTGCAGAAACTACCTCTTATCTCGCTTTCTCTTTTACTTAAACAATATTAAACTGAAAAACACTTTCGGCTTTAAATATTTAAGACGACAACAAAAAAAGTCATTAAACAGTACTGTAAGTGTACATACTATACTTAATAATAAAATAAAAGATCATTGACTCGTTTAATGAATAAACATATCACAGACAACGTGCAAATATGTTAATTTGTTTAAATAGTAATCCAAACATTCGATTTCTCAAACATTAGTTCAAAGTGAATTTCGCCGCCGCCTATTACTGTTAGCGTATTCCCTGAATTCTATTTAAACAAAACGCTGTATTATTTTAGAGGTATGGCTCCGAACTTTTGTCTCAAAATGAAATGCTTCTTTATAAAATAAAACTAGTTTAAACGGGTTAATGCACGCACTTTATTTATTTATTGACGTTTCGCAGCCTTTCCAGGTCTGCATCGTCAGAATAATGATTTTTTATTTACTTTGTCGAGCTACCTTCGAAAGACTTTTATTGGGCGTTCGGATATTTCATTCGAAGATTTTTGAAACTTTATTTTATATGTATGAATTTTTTAGTTAATTTAGTTAATAAAGTACTATATTGAAAATTCTTTTTTGTAATTTTGAGTTTATTTATTTAACCCTAACTACCGTAAACTACCACCGGTTCCAAAATTGGGAGACCTTTCTATCTCCTTCTTATGTTAAATTATGCAAACAAAGAGAACTAATAGTCATCATCAGCCTATAAATGTCCCCACTGCTGGGGCACAGGCCTTCCCTATGGATGGAATAGGGAGATTGGGCCATGACCCACCACGCGGGCCCAGTGCGGATTGGCGGGTGCTAACGACTGCAGATGCAGCCGGGACCAACGGCTTAACGTGCCTTCCGAAGCACGGAGGAACTCGAGATAGTAAATTTTTGGTCACCCATCCAATGACCGAAACTTCAAAGCTTAACTTCAAAGATCGCAGCCGAACGCGCTAACCACTTACGCCATCGAACTAATAGTATCTGTTGGTATTGCAGTGTGTGCTTGAGGTTGGGATTTTATCTCTTGTATAATGGGTTCCCAAGCTGGTGGTACACACCAACCATCTTCCCTATTGAAATTTGGATGTTTTTTAATCTCAATAGCCTCGCGCATCATTCTAAGAACGAATCGCTGCTCAGCTGCAAGGATCCGTGGTCTATCAAATCTAATGTAATGGTTTGGTCCCCCTAATGCATGTTCACACACTGCAGACTTATTTTCGCGCCTATGTTTCATATTAAGTTCGTGTATTAACCCGTTAAAACTAGTTTTATTTTAATGAGTGATGTGCGTGAAAACCTAAGAAAAAAATATGCTTCTTTATGTTAAAAGGTTGGCAAACAAGCAAATGGCCTGCCTGGTGGTAAGCGGCCATCGTACCCTAAAGACGCTTCTGATACTGAAAATATATCTGGCACCATTGCCTAACCTGACCCTATCCCCTACCTTGTGGAGCCCTGAAACATTACTCACCGACAGAAACACAACACCATAAAAACTGGTGGTGTTATACTGTGATCTTCTGTAAGATGCAGGTTACTTCCCTAGACGGATGATCCTCTGGCCGCTCCCTCCCGCCAAAGGAGGACGGGTAGGAGAGGACGGCGGCGCGCCCTGGCTGCGCCCGTCCCATGATCCTACCCGGGGGATCCCTCGCTGACCAGCATGGCGCCAGCTGTGCCGGCCACCGACGGACCCCGTGACGGCAGCCCCCTCTTGTAGTTCTGTCCTACGAGAGGGAGCGGCGGGAGGACCTGCGATGGGCACGCCCAGGCAGTCCCCTGCAGCGGACGGAGAGCGGTGTGGTGGGCACTAAGCCGCACACTTAACTCCCAGCGCGGGCCTACCCGCGCACGTCTGCGGGGTCCCCGCGATACCCCGGGAGACCCCCGCCAAGGAGCCCCAGCTAGTTCGGGAGGCTGCTAGGTGCGGAAACGCGGAAGAATCCCTAAACGGGGATCCCGTGGCTTCGCACTAAGCAGCTTAGAGGGTATTCGTAGGGTTTTTTAGCGGTTATTATACCGTAGGTTATTTCCCTAGACGGGAGGATACAGGTTATTTCCAATTAGGGTGGTAAATCTGCTTTGCCCTACCTCGCTTACAGAAACCTCATTTAATGTTTTAAGGGAAGAATGGAAGAACATCGCATCGGCTTCCTGCTAAGATTCGTGTGCCCCTATGGAATGAGCATCCAAATAACAGAAGTCTGTTCATGTTCCTGGACTGAGTTTGGGGCTCTGATAACCTTTGCTAGAGCTCCGAACTCACAGTCTTCTTGGACTGGGGTCCAGGTCCATCTTAACACTACTTCTTTAAACTTACAATATAACGCTATTGTCGTCATCGGCTATCCTGCATAACTACACTATTTTGATTGCGGGAAAAGAATTATGAAGGATGAAAGAAACGAACGATTTGTGTAAAGACCTATCACCTTGGCCACTGCCTGAAGATATTGTGCTAAAAATGTATTTTCTATTATTCTGCAGATGGTCACCTGCCAGTTGCTACGAGCCTCGGCAGTTCATCTGCCAGACGAAACTTCGAAAAGTGCCCAAATCGAAAGTGAAGGACCTGCGTCGGCGGTGGCAGCGCATGGGCATACTGAACGAGATCACGGCGCCGAGCGTGAGTCGCGAGGTCAACGACCCCAAGCAGAATGACGTCACGCTGAACCCTCTGCTGCACCCGAAGTCGTTCGACCTGAGACCCAACCCCATGCGCCTGCACCCAAATATCCGCCAAAGAACCCACAGACGCCCCAACGAATTGAGAAAGAGATCCCGTACCGCACCACGCAAACTGACAAAGCCTTTCCCTGGGTAAGCATCATATAACAATAATAGACATCCTCATAATATAGATTAGGACTCATCATCATCATCAGCTTATTAATGTCCCCACTGCTGGGGCACAGGCCTCCCTATAGATAAAATAGGGTGACTGGGCCATGACCTACCACGCGGGCCCAGTGCGAGCGGGTGCTAACGACTGCAGATGCAGCCGGGATCAACTACTTAACGTGCCTTCTGAGGCATGGAAGAACTCGAGATAGAAGATTTTTGGTCACCCATCCAGTGACCGACCACTGCGAAAGTTGCTTAACTTCAACGATCGCAACCGAACGCTAACGCTAACCACCAGCGCCATCGAGCTCCTCAAGATCGAGAGATTAGGGCTGATTACAAAATAAGTGGCTAAGGACCAGTTTCACCAGATACTAATAATGTTTCTGATATATCTACTATTTAACTCTATTTAACTGATAAAGCTTGCCGATAAGTGCTTTGCAAGATTTTACTATCTACGATTATCTGTAAATCCAAAATTGTATTTATCTGGCATATAAGTCCCGGCATGGCTTTCAGGGACTTTATCAGCAGTTCCGTTTGGTATTTGACCACAACAAATTCGAAATAACAAATGAGCTTTATTTTTTTCCACAACGGACCACTTTCATTAATGGCGTTTCAAAAGCGGATATTTGACACATTGCAATTTATTTTGAGGATATTACATTACCTTTTATCTACGTTTTTGGAACGTAAAAACTTTTCCCATTATCTTTAGAGACGCGACCACGATACAATTCTTGGTACAGATCTACTTACGAACAAAACACATTAACCAACTTTTATTGCCCAATAACATCCAAATAATTGTCCATAAATTTTTAGACCGATTCATACGAACAGAAGTTTATACACACATGTAGTACATTAAACTTAAACCACGCATTAACGGAATTGCCACTAGTTGGTAAATTATTTGAAAATTATGTCTCTAAGAATTGCTTAGAGTAATGTTATGTTTGTTAAAATTGTATAGGCATATCATGATTTTGTACTAATATCTTTACTCTTTTGATCTCTAAGCATACAAGAAGTACAAGTGGTGTTGTAACATCCTTTTAATAAAGTAAAACGTTTATTACGTCGCTACAGATTTTCTTAGTAAGCTAGTTGTTATAAAAAAAAATCAGACCTCATCAACAAGCATCGGTCGGTGGTTCAATAGAAAGCTCGACTGCAACGCGGGAGGATCGGGTTCGATTTCCAGCCGAGGAGACACTTTTTATAAGCCAGAGTAACATTAACTAAGTACAGTTATCTGGTCAGCATTACCTCCTTTCTATCTCTTAAAATTTGAATCGACGCAAAACACTTTAAAAAATTCACTTGCATCGTGGTGTCATAAATCCACACCATTTTTTTCTACTCGTAAGTTTAGAGTTACCCATAAAGAATGCTAGAAATTCCTACATTGCATGAAGATTCTTATAGAGCTTTAACCAATTACCTCCGTTTCAGATACCAATGGAACCGCCGCGACCCGGAAGCCTCGTACCAATACAACGCCAACCTCCTCAAGAGTGGCAAGACGGGCCTCACGCCGCAGCAAGTGAAGAGCAATCTCGCCAGGCTCAAACACCTTCGGAATGTGCAGGTAGAGAGAAGGAAGAGACTGCACGAGCGAGGAGATTGGCTTGTTAACGACGAACCGCCGCGATTGGCCAAGACCCACGCACGGACCTACACCATCGATAACAACATCAGCGCGCTCCATCCCAAGACTATCGTGGAAGAGTTCGACATGCTTCTGCCCCCTCCCCCGCCCGCCCCTATGACGAGGCTAACGCGCGGCACCTACTTAGGATATCATTAAAACGTCCTTAACAAATCTGGATCGACCATGGCTACGACCCGGTCCAAATAAGGTCGACTTCTTAATTCGAACTTCTCAAGTTTCAGAATTACATGTTCTGAACTGTTCAGATTTCATTGTGATTCACACATTCAAATCAAGAATCGAGAAATCCTAAACTTAAGTTTTTTTTAAGTTATTTTTTTTAATACGAACTTCTTATCCTCAACCGAAGCTTTCTTATAGTTTTGCACTGAGGAACGAGTATTCCATACTGGCTATTGTACAGATCTGAACAATAATCGTACGATGGACAGTGGGAAATCGATGTTCTTCTCCTCTTTTCTTTTTAGAGCAGCGAGAACTTAACGAATATTTTGTAATACTGCTTTAGTTACCAACATAAAAGTTTATTTAACTCTGTGTTTGAACCTTCTTCCGTGAGACCTAATATCACCAACCATTGTTATTCATCTAACGGCTTCTGAAATCCTTTAAAGGACTGTTAATATTTTTTGTGTTCTATCAAACATTAACAGAGAATTTTCATCCTTTATGGCGTGCAACTTAATATATATTTTAAAACAACTAAAATCTTGGTATTCTTTCGATATAGCTTAAAAAGTTGTGGGAAGGCGTAATATTCTTTCCAAATTATTTATATTATTTAAAAAACCTTCATCTTCGGAAATAGTATTGTATCGGTCTTAATTTTGACGTAGTTTGACATATAACAAAGGTCTGTTAAACGTGTAATAAACTAAACCTCTATGCCCGTGATTAAGTTTAAAACCCCATCAAGGCGGAAAATCCTCTGTTAATGATTGAAACACAAAAAAAATACCATTCCTTTCGAGGACTTGACAAACCGTTAGAGGATTAACAATGGTTGGGGAAATCAGTTCTAAGTCATTTTTGACTGTTTGTTTATTATAAGAATGTTTCCGTATATTTTTTTACTATTGTAATAAATTTCCAACTACTTACTTGCTACTACATCGTAAAATATGTAGTCAAATTTAAAAACATACATCCACTTTACCTCGTATAGGAGGCCTGATGGCTCTTATTTAAGTAAAGGAGTTCAAATCTGTTTCTGTACTATGTCATGTCTATTACGTCTAACTATTTCTCAGAGTTAGTTAAGTATATCGTTAGTGTTTATCATACCTAAATACTGTTTAATTTATAAAGTTACAAACTCAGATTTCAGAACAAAAGACAGATGGAGCGCACGGCACACGCAATGAGAAGTCAAAAGCGACTATCAATTCGCTTCAGAACACCACAACGCAAACGTGTTGTGAATACGACCCGTGAATATTAAAGTTTATATCAAAACTGTGCTACCTTGTTCATACTTCGTAAAAACTATTCACAAAGACAAAAAAGCATATACTTTTGACTTTATTTGCTTTTGTGGCACGCATTCAGTGTTGCCAGGTCCGATTTTTAAAAATCGGGAAGCGTTATAGAAAAAAACAGTAGATGTATGGAAAGAGCTAGAAGAAAAACAGTAGATGCAGAGATGTTGCACCCCCCCCCCCCCCCAACCTCTCCTCAAGGTAGTTATTCTTTAAGACAATAACATTTATTTTATAATTATCAAGAAGGTTACCTAAATTATTAATGGCGGAAAATGCAACTCAACATGCAATTTCATAAAGAAAATCGCATTCTAAGGAAAACAGGAGATTCGTGTAGAAAAATAGTAGAACAGGAAAAATTTCAGAAAAACAGGAGATCTCCTGTAAAATCTGGAGACCTGGCAACACTGCGCATTGTGTGTACCGTGCACTCCATCTGTCTTTTATTCTGTAATCTGAGGTTACAAATATCAAAGTAACGTATTTATACAAAAAACTAGTCAGTAAGTTTATTTCTGCATAGTATTTTCTATTGTAAGATTGTATTTTGTAAATTCACTTTACATGTTTGAAATGTTAATAATAATTCTATTGACACTGTAATACATTTGCACTGTTCTATTTACTTTTACAACTGATTAAGTTATGTAATAAAAAAAACTATTAAAAAAAAATTACTGAACTTAGTAATTTCTTCGTGTCGTACGTTGTAATTGGCATTTCATATTTGGATAATGAATTTGTGTAAGTTTACGTTCCAGTGTTAATTTTTAGTTGAATAGTACCTACATGCTAATAAAATAAACTGCCAATAGTCCTCGCATTTATATACGATGAAACCATTTAGCATTAAGTCACCAGAGAATTCTTTTTTCATATAATGTTATTATGAATTATTAAAAAATAAGTGTACTGTTTCTAAAAATCTTGTCTTACAAAAATGTATTAATTTTCGCTAGTTCAATGAAACACGGATAGTGACATTTTAATGTAATGGCTGTTCTAATGTAACATTAAGTATATCTACTAATTAACATAAATAATGCGTATATTTTTAATACTACGTTTGCTTAAATTAACTTTATATAGATTATTTTAGACTTATTATTGTTTTATTTTTTTATTATAAGCAAATTTATTTAAGCCCCAATGAACGTGAGATTTTAAAATGAAAAATATTTTTACTAATGGAAGTTGCTAAGTAACGGAAGAATAGTATTTTTTGGCGTTAAATAAATGAAAGTGTACGATCTTTTCCAACTACAAATATCTCTTATATCTAATAGACGGAGACTCTTGAAAGAACAAGAACCATAATTTTTAAGGATCTTAATATTAATATCACTGCTTTATGTATCGCCATAGACTAATGTTATTTGTCTCTGGTACCGATTTATGCTTGGTAAATGTTACCTTTTACCTCAAGTTAAAATAAAATAAATATATTATAAATAATTCTAATGCAGTAATCTTCAATACCTAATATTATGAAAATATTGTAAAAGGTAAAATAGAATTAACTTATTTCATGTTGACCAATTGTGTTTTGTACATACAAACTTACTTATATAATAAAAAAGCTTCATTAAATATAACGAATTCCTTTTCGTTTCAATCGTATCATGTGAGAGATAAATAAATGGTTTTTCTATAAACTATTTCGAGTATTAATATTAATATATTTCTGCATTTAGTAAATAAACAATCATTAAAAAATTTATACTCGTGTTTATATCTATTTTCCCATCCAAACCTCATATCCTTATGTCGAACAATCCGTCGATGTTAAACCAATATACCCTTAACGCGAACCAATATCGAATTCGAATAGTTTGTGAGTGCGAAATATCATTGTCAAATTTTGTATGGAAACTTGAGCACCAGCGTCACAACGTACGTAACGAGAACTAAAAATCGGTACACATTGGACAATGACATATCGGACTCGCAAACTATTTGAATTCGATATTGGTTGGTGCTAAGCTGGTGGTAATCTCAAAAAAGTATAGTACACGCCACTAAAGCTGAGACTTGAAGAGAGCCATTCCGCGCCTTCCACGCTCCTTCCGCCATCCCGATGGCACCCGGTCCCTTAGACCTCATACCGCTAAAGAGACCTTTAAATCGTCTATTGCGCATGTTAAACCACGTGGCGCGTATTGTACACATACTTTTTTGAGGCATTTCCATCATTTTTACTAGAACACACTTGTATCCTAAACAGTTTTCGAATACAATACTGCAATGCGCATCATTAGAATTATAGCGGGGGAAAGAGCTTGCTTAAAAAATATGCTATGTGCATCAACCAAAATGTTGTCAAATATTAACAAATGTCAAATGTTAAAGTTTTATTTTTTGCTCATTGCAGCAGATATTGGTTTTAAAACAACGATTGTTTAATGCGAGGCTAAACTAGTTCATTCACTAAGTTAAGTTTGATGCACCATAGAAATTTACATTTTTAATCGCTACCTTGTGTTTTTGTTTCAACAAGCAAATATAAAACAGTTTAATTGTGATTTATCTACCATTTTTGTAGGTCCGAGTACATCAAAGATGTAATTATTTGCTAAAATTAGTATAGGTATTGAAGCATGTTACTGGACTTTCTTTTCTTCTAAAAACGATATTCCTGAAAAAGTGATTGGAATTAAAAAAAATAAAGTATAATTTTTATTATTTTTAAAGCATGTAACTGCTTGATGTTTAAATCTAAAGAAAATATAACTAGAAAAAATTCCACGCGGACCAGGCAGCAGACGGGACTCGAACCCGCACCCTTCGCAATCCGGGCGAATGCACTGACCAATTATGCTACCGCGGCCCTCACGGACCGCGTCGAAATTCTTTCTAGCTATTCTTAAGCTGCAAGGCAGCGCCATCTCTTCGCATTATAGGTAAACCCACAATGTCAAATGAATACTTTTACAAGTATTAAACATTTGAAAGAAGAAATAGCAATTATACTTATAATTTTTATTATTTTTAAAGCATGTAACTGCTTGATGTTTAAATCTAAAGAAAATATAACTAGAAAAAATTCCACGCGGACCAGGCAGCAGACGGGACTCGAACCCGCACCCTTCGCAATCCGGGCGAATGCACTGACCAATTATGCTACCGCGGCCCTCACGGACCGCGTCGAAATTCTTTCTAGCTATTCTTAAGCTGCAAGGCAGCGCCATCTCTTCGCATTATAGGTAAACCCACAATGTCAAATGAATACTTTTACAAGTATTAAACATTTGAAAGAAGAAATAGCAATTATAGTTATAATTTTTATTATTTTTAAAGCATGTAACTGCTTGATGTTTAAATCTAAAGAAAATATAACTAGAAAAAATTCCACGCGGACCAGGCAGCAGACGGGACTCGAACCCGCACCCTTCGCAATCCGGGCGAATGCACTGACCAATTATGCTACCGCGGCCCTCACGGACCGCGTCGAAATTCTTTCTAGCTATTCTTAAGCTGCAAGGCCTACCTATAATGCGAAGAGATGGCGCTGCTGGGTTTACCTATAATGCGAAGAGATGGCGCTGCCTTGCAGCTTAAGAATAGCTAGAAAGAATTTCGACGCGGTCCGTGAGGGCCGCGGTAGCATAATTGGTCAGTGCATTCGCCCGGATTGCGAAGGGTGCGGGTTCGAGTCCCGTCTGCTGCCTGGTCCGCGTGGAATTTTTTCTAGTTATATTTTCTTTAAAAATAAAGTATCTATGGCAGTGACCAGTATGAGGCACTCTTCTCAAAAAAGACAGTTTTCATGAAAATCTACCAAAAAGAAAACACGTAAATGTGCAAAAGTTCAGATACTACAGGAGTGTGTGATTACTCGTTAAGCTGAGAGATGGCGCTATAAAAGATTGTAATTTTTAATGAGAAAAATCATAATTAAATGATCTCTCTCTGTCTCTCTCGCTCTCTCTCTCTCTGACCACCAAGAACGTAATGAAACTCTTTCCATTCAAATACGGGAAAAGAAAAGCTGGCCTTTTAAAAATAAAATTGTTGCAATAAGGTTTCACATGTTGGCAGTTAAGTATCACAACTTCGTAACACGTGACAGGCCAGAAAAAAAACCATACGTTACAGTAAAGAAACAGACTAAGGTCGTTAACCTTTATATACATAAAAATATAAAAATAAAATGAACAAGAAAAGAAACAAATCGCACAGCGAACATTTATTCTGTTCTGTGGCACAGCAATACATATGACTAGCGCCATCTAGTGTCGAGTAGAATATTTAATAATATCCTTTTTAATTGGATTTTCAAAAACAGCATTATGTATAGGAATACTACCACGTAACTAAAAATAGACTTCTGAAATATCATGCAATAATAATTTCCAATAAAAAAATTAATAGTTAATATATAAAGAAACTCGTAAAGGGCATCACAAAACACAATACAATTCAAATTAAATAATTGAAAAATAGGATAAGATAATATTTCAATAAGAAAAGAGGCTTAATTAAACTTAAGTACTTAAATACCTACATATCGACAGTGGAAAAGCAAAATCGCTTTAACGCCACTCTAGTGACTTTACAGAAACGTCGAATTAAGTTTATTTTTCACAAAAATATTATAACTTATATATTATGTATTCATAAAATATTTTTTTTAATTATCCTCCTATTACAAAGTTACATAATGCCTTTACTTTACGAATTAGATGTCGCTTAAGCGAAAATCACTCGGACCGCCATACATTTTTTTAAAGAAAACATTAAATCATACTCCAAATAATAGGGCGTAAATGCCATTGGTTCGAAAACACCAAAATTTATGTCGCTTGAGCCTTGTGAACAATAAAAATCTACAAAAAATTGAGTGGCTTAAACGCCAAAAAGTATTCAAATCTTCACGAAACATAAACAGATCGACTATTTCCTTTCCACTGTCAATATTATGAAAAACAAATAAATAAAGCAAAGGTCACTGACCGACCTAATCACCAAAACCGCGCCATTTTCCACGTGCGAAGAGATGCGGAGATACCGTTGCCTCGACAACCGAACGTAAACAAAACAACATCACAGTTTCTAGTTTTTAACTAAGTAGGTATACTTTAAAACATCTACATTTACGTGTGTATGTATTACTTTACTAATCAAAACATTTTATTCTTTGAAATAAAATTATATTTATGCTTAACAAATATATATTAAGAAAGTAAATATGCGAAATAACGCTTATATTTTAATTACCTATATGAAATATATCATCACACTGTCACAGATTAACGTTTACTATTTCTCTTCGTGGACTCTTTTTTCCATTGTAAAAAAATATTAACCGAAACCCATCATGGCATGACTATCACTGAAACAAACATTATTTTTTTATACTTATTTAATTGGCCGTCGCTGTCAAAAATCTCTTTGTTGACATACTCAAAGATTTTAAGTATCCGATAGTGGGAGTCCGCGACTTAGGCCCGTATTATAGAAAGATTCTCAGTGATTAATCTAGTCTTGAGCATAGTTAGAAAGGGATGACACTATATATAGCACATAGCGACATCCCTTTCTAACTGTACTCAAGTAAAGATCAACACTTAGTTGTCATTCTGTAATACGGGCCTTAGTCTGCCTGACTTAATTGGTTTCCCAATCAAATTTTCACCCCCTCTAACCCCCTTATAGGATGATTTCTGTGATAAAGACTGCCCTATGCCCTTTCTCGAAACTCAAAACTATCCTATACCAACTTTCATCTCAATCGGTGCAGCGGTTTGTGTAATGTGAAGACAGACAGGCAGACAGACTTCCGCTTTTACTATATTATTATGGATAATACTTACTTGTGTCTGTAATACTAAACTATAAAACAAAAATGGATAAATCTGACAATTTTATTACACATTTACACAACTCTTCTGTTTTTCTGCATTATTCGGTGAGAAAAACACCATAAATATCTTACTTGTGCCTGCAATACTAAACTATAAAACAAAAATGGATAAAACTAAAACCCCTTTATTAATAAACGAAGAATAAACTTGGATTAGTTATTCTGTTTTGTCTCTGTTCATTGAATGAGAAATGGCACTTGAGTGATATGAACAAAATAAGGCGTAACTATTATGTAATGTATTACACAGTTTCACAACTCTTCTGTTTTTGTAAAGAGCACTTTCACATTTTTTGCAAAAAATCGTAATTTTTGAGCGCCTCGTTTACCCCGTTAGAAAAGATTTTGACTATTTCCAATAAAAGTAAACAGTAGATTTATTCTTCCTTTTGTAAGTTAATCTAGAATATTTGCAAATACTTTTTTCCTTTTTTTGTACTGATCGTTTTACCGTAGCGACCGCAGAGCTAGTTTACGGAAAAAACGATAATAAGCACAACTTCAAACGCCTGAATCTCTAAACAATGTTCAATAAATTACTAAATAATAATTACTACGACATCTGAAATATGTTTTGTTGTAACTTAATGTATTAGAATTAGGATTTGCCCTCTCATTAATTAACCAAAAAAAAACATCTAATCTCCGTGAGTTTTCCCAAAAAACAATGCAGATTCAATATCAAAATACGGGTAACGTATTTTGATATTGTATTAAATACAATTACTATCAAAAACTTTCATAAAACTAATCTACCATTATTGAACTACTAAAATATTTATATATTTTTATAATAAGTTCATTGATACCAGCACCTTCTTTATTTTATTAGACTCGAAACATCACCCTAAAGTAAAATGCAATATTACTAGTGCAAATCTACCTACGCGCCGATTAGTACGGCAGCGGCGCAATTTTGTAAAAGGGCTGTTAAGTTATAAAATCTCCATATCTTATTTGGGCCTGCAATACTAAACTCTATAAAACAAAAATTGATAAAACTGTCAATTTTATTACACATCTCTTCTGTTTTTCTGCATTATTCGGTGATAAAAACTCCATAGTGTTGGTAAAGTGACCTACAATCGTTGATTCCACCAACAGCGCGCCATATTGCCCCAGCAATTATCTACACATTAAGGGACGTTAAACAAACAAAAATAAGGGCAACTCACTGTTTCGTACTGTCAATATTTTTTGACGTGACAACGTCTTAAATTAGGTTGCGGCTGGGAGTCACTTATGAAAAAGTGTAACGCTCGGTAACGTTACGATGAGTTTAAGTTTACATGTACAATGTTTTAGTAAACAAAATATATTTCTATAGTTAAAATTTGTGCAATTCTTATTTTCATTCAATTCCTTGTTCCTATTGTGCAATTTAATTATATTCATATCAATAAATATTCTACCGAGAAAAAGACGTTGTCACGTAAAATCTTCGCCCGTAAAACCGACTTTACAGGCAACCATTTTTTTAATAAATTCTTTTAACAATTTTAATAATAATGGGCGTAAAAATGACATTCATAAAAATTTACTAATGGCTTAAACTCGTATACAATTCTCACACAGCCCGTTTCACCCGCATTAATTTGAGAAAAAAGGTTTTAGTAAGTTACCCTGAAAATAAAGACTTACTAACTTTTAAAGGGAAATAATTACGTCACACAAGATTTTTGTGTAACTTTTCCCGTTGACGCAGCGCACGTAACGGAGGAGGCTCTCAAATAAAACAATTGTCATGTTTCATTGGTGCTCCGCTCCTATTAATCGTACGCTTATATTATAAAGCCTTAATCGATAAAATTGCACTATCCAACAGATTTGTTTTTCAAATCGTACCCGTTGTTTCTGAAATTAGCAAGTTGAACCAAACAAACAATCAAACTCCTCAGCTGACTTTTTGGCGGGATCAGGAAGCGTCACTTTAGCAGTTTTGTTTTTCTTGTTAAAAATTGTGTTGTGGCGGATGTTAGTGTCTGATAATGGTGGATTATTAACCACTAAGTGTTGGGGAACATGCACAAGTGTTGGCAAGTGAAACAAAATAGCGGAAAGTGTCTTTCGTCGTTCCCTCAAGAAGTCCACGGGGAGGTACCAGTAAATCCCCACACATTTACTGAAACAGGGAAAGACTGCCACTTACTTTGGCTTGATTTATTACTTTGACCACTATTTGTAAACATTTTAACACTTGACATTGGTTTAATGCACAAGCTGTGCGAAGCCATTTAGAAAAAAAAACCTCGGCTTTATAATATTAGTATAGATATAATTGAACACTAGGTACTGTGTGATAGTTTTAAGCTCCTGCCTATTAGGGATTATTAACAAATAAGTGTATCGTAACTTTTAGCTTATTTTAAAGTTTTAATAATGAAAGGTGTTGTGTTGTTATTCAGTAGTTATTTGGGTATTTACTGTCTTAAAACTTAAAAATAGAATAATCTTAAACTTACCTACTAAAATTAATACAAATTTACAAAATAAAAAAATATATCAACTAAATTGCCGCGGTCAACAATAGTGCCCAATCGGCTGGCAGCATTTCCTCGTTGGACAGCAAGGCTGATCCGTTGACCAAGGTAGCTGCCAGCCTTTTGATCACCAATCACCTTAGTGAATTTCCTAGATAATTACTAAAAAAAGGAACGAGCGATTGGGCCCCATGTTCCCATAATCTCAACACCAAAAGGCACAAATGTGTAGCTCTAATTGAGAGCTGAATATTTGCGCCACGTGGAGCACTCAGCAGAGGCCGCCGCCGCGCCTGCAGCTAGGGAGGTACTACCTGTATGGCACGGAGCAAGTGTATCCACGCAAGTAGCGTCCCATACAAGAAGTTGACCCTGCTTCCAAGGAATGATCGTCATTCGGTCAGGTCTCTTGGCATCGTCTCGGAAGATGCCACTAGGCTCAAGAACCGCTGGCACATTGACAGCGATAAGAGCCCTGCGGATGACGTCATTGATGCGTGGCGGGAGACTCGACGAGCTCATGAGAGACCATGGTGTCCCAACTCACTAACGCGAGTTCCGCAACGACAGCGATGGGGATGATTGCTCTTGACGCCTAACTGACGAAGTCTAAGTGAAATGGCAAGAGATAGAGTGCTCTTGTCAAAAAAAGTTCCGATATTGGCTGAAGGAAGAAGTTGCAGCCAGTAACCAGACTCTGCCTGAAAAACCGCAAGGAGGCGAGTCGAAAATGAACAATTTCGAATTTTGGAAAGTGTTGGCAACACCAAAATTTTTTTTTTGTCGAGTTTTTTGGCGGGATTTCATCGAGTGCGGTTGGCGTCTTATTTTAATTATTCTTAAATTCGTTCATAGTGGTACTTCTGAAATAAAATTGGTGTGATTTTGTGTTAGAACCATCTGCGCAACTGAAGAATTAGTGGAATTTTTAAAATATACGCTATTCCGATCAAGTGGACGTGAGAATTTTATTGTAGTGTTGACTACCTCACAGAAGCATATCGATAAAACTCGATACATTTCGTGCCAAACGCTCCAAGAAACATTAGAATGCGTCACACCGATATTCTAATGTAAATAAAAAAGAAGAAGATTCAGATTTGTATTAATGTATGCGACTGAAGGGCTTGTATCCATGGTCATGATTAATTAAAAAAAAAATGTCCTTGTTACTATATTCTCTCTCTCTCTCTCTCTCTCACACACACACACGTGTAATGGCGGTTTATGTGAAATTACTTTAACGTGTCTCCAAAAATTTTAATTGATTCCTTATAAGTGTTTTTATCTTGCTGCTCACGACGCACCTGAAGATCCTGATAGAAAGTGTCTCCTTGTGTGAATTGTCAATAGATGACAGCAGCCCTGAAAAAAGCTAAAAAAATAGTACTACCTAAAATTTATGAATTTTGGGTCTTATTGCCATCTACTCGTTTGAAATATACTAGAAAAATCATTCTTCAAAATTTGCGTAGTAAGATCATTACTATTACTACCAACGAAAACATTGGCATTTGGAAATCAAAATTGGCAAATGAAATGATAATATTATTTTTAACCATGTCGCCTTTGTTACAATGAATATTTGAACAGGCTACTTATTATTTATTTGCTGTCAAATTTCCAATGCAGCACCTTCTATATTGTTGTCGTACGTTGGTATACAAATAATAGCAGGTTGTAATAAAAAAATATGCGAGGGAACAGCAATAAGCGGCGACATCCAATTATTATTTAAGTATTAGTCTAAAGACTATTTTTAAAATCAAATATAACAAAGTACACAGGTTTGTTTCGATCAACTTTGTTTCAGGTGGAAAAATGTAAAAAAACACCTATTTGGAGATAGCAATCTCGCGTGGCCGCGGTCAGTTTACATGGCGCAGTTAGGCAGCTAGGCATATCGGATCGTATCGATCATGCCTCTGACACTTTGTTAGTCAGCGCTTCTCCGAGACCTAAAGGGCAAATTCAAGCAATAGTTTAATAAATAAATATAACTGGTATAACAAAGCACATATACTGACAGTAGTCTTAGTGTCGCCGCACACGGGCCACACGCCACAGCCACAAACGCCGCCACGAGAAGCTAGAAGAGGCTACTAAAGTGGCTGAAGCGTGCGACAGCGGCCGACTAAGGTAAGGGAGAGAGGGGTGTTTAATCGCGCGAGTGACGTGTGGCGGCGTTTTGTATCGGCGCATTAAGTGGCCGGTGCGGGCCACAAGAAGCGAGCAACGACGATTTGTAGCGTGTGGCGGCCACCGGCGTACCGTCCATATAAAATGTATGAAAACTACAAGAAATATGCCGTGGTCGGTGGCCCGTGTGCGGCGACACTTAGAAGAGAAAACACGAGTCTAATGATGACTTGCTGGGTCTTTTAACATACGTCGTGTTATACGTATGGTATCGTGTGAGGAGGGTCGTTGCGTTCCCTAAAAAATGGTTGAGCGAAGCGAGCGACTATTCATGCGTCATGCTCGTGAACGGGTGCTGCCAGAGGAGATGAGTCTGCTCTATACTACTTTATTATAGTAATGAAAATTAATTATTTAATTTAGATTGTTTTTTACATTACACAATTTGTATTTATACTGTATGACACAGCAATTAATATGTAGGTGAACATTAATTATTTCTCTGATAAAGATTTAATGGTGGTGTGAATTCTGGCATGGTTGTCTAGACCTAAACTTTGGTTTTGCAGCGGCGTATTCTTGTCATTCTCTGTACAGACTAAAAAGGGGGGACTGATGTTGGGTTTGGTTATGTGTTTGGAGAGTGGTGCTAGAATCGACACCAATGTAATCACGTGCATGTGTCCTACCGTTGTGTTTATAGTTTGTTATAATAATGTATACTGGTACTCATATATTTTTTTCTATTTTTGTAATATACTATCCACATGTGGTTATGAGTAGTCATGCACACTTAAAAATCTCTTCGGCAGTGTCGTGCGAGGCGAGTCATTGCGTTCCCAAAAAAATGGTTGAGCGAAGCGTTGGCCGGTTCATGCGTCATGCTCGTGAACGGATGCTGCCTGCGGAGATAAGTCTGCTCTTGCTACATTGGGTACTGTTCATCGTTGTACTAACGTAACGTTGTAACTTTAATCGTTAATTTTTTTTATTCCTAAACTCTAGGACACAGCATTCCTAAACTTTGTTAAACCAGTTTTTTTATATTTTTTATTTTATAGCCATAATTTTTATATTATTTACATTTGTAATGGAAAGTGACCTCATATTGAAGTCATTTTTCAATTTGGCGACTCTGTTACACTCTGTGACTCTGTTATAACACAGGGAGAAAAACAGCCCTTGCTGAGTTTGTTGCCGGTTCTTCTCAGTACAAGATCTCCCGCCGTACATTTGCGTATCGATGGCGTAGCTTTTCGATATTTAAAAGTGCTTGTAACAGTGCCTAGATAGACTGAATAAACGATATTGATTTTGATTTTTTTGGTTAATATATATATATATATAGGTTAAGACAACTGAGGTTCTTAATATTGTTTTAAAAGAAAGTCATTTCCAATAAATTCATTTTGCTTTATGTGTATCAAACATTTTATTTATTTTAAGGAATCGAAAAGCTTGCGAGATAATAATTATTTTCTCAAATAGAAGAGATGACCTCTTGTTTTCGACCAGCTTCGAGTTTTGGACATTTAGTTCTAAACTAAGTAATCAGTGTTTTTAGATGCTATAAAAAAAAATGACTATAATACCATGTGTGTGATGACGTGATGATCACAAAATTATTTCTACCATACTGATGTAGTTGAGTTGGAAAAAATGGCAAAGCCTTCGCCCGTACCAAAATTCGAACCCAAGTGCCTTTGGTTAAAACAGGAGGACTGCAGTCGTAACCACATAGAAAGAGATAAGAAGGGTGAAGGTGATCTTAGACCGTTTAAACGGAAACCGATGTCGCTGGCTTGCCTTCACTACACTTCCACCTAATATTTAATAACCAATCAAACGACGCGATATCAAACAATTGAACCCATACGCGCTCACACCCGAGAGCAACGACGCAATCAGAATCAAGTTTTGGTCAAATTTTGCATGCATTTACTCACACGTAACGGTGGCGCGCCTGCCCCGACCACAAGGCCCTTCAATCTCTTTCTCTGCTTGTAACCGTTCATCAAACAACCAACGAACATAAAACATAGGTGTATTTATTTAATAAAGATGATGTATACCTTTTTTTTCATCATGTATCAAGTAGCTTAGCAAAAGGTATTGGACAAATTTGACATTGATTTGAAACTAAGATTTAAAATATCACATGACGTCAGGAATTAGTAAAATTTTTACTTGGAAGTGTCGTTATTAGCCCCCACTTCCAAACTTTGATGCGTTTTATTGCGTTGATTGACAAAAGAAAAATTAGATGTCCATTTTTTTTGAAAATAAGACAGACCTAACATAAATTCTATTATTGCACCCTGTCATATTACGATGCAATTCAACGTTTCATGAAACTTTTGTCGTAAAAGCTAACCCAATAATGTAGCGTTAGTCGTTATAGTATAGGTGCCTGACTTTCTGTTTATTACGAAGCAAGATTAACTATAAATAACTCAACATCCGTCATAGGAAACCTTCACCCCACGCTCGGCAGAAATAAACATGCGACAATGTGCGCGCTATACGAAAAATACTTTGAACGTCATCAAATGGAAATACAGGGACCTACCTTTCTAGTTAAGTACTATGACGTAATGCGTACGAAGTTTCACAAGGGTTGCCAGATGGCCGGGATTTCCGGGATTGTCCCGGAATTTTGCGTATTGTCCCGTGTCCAGTAATTAGACCTTATTGTCCCGGATTCCGATAATGTGCTAAGTTTCGTAACAAAATAAAGACATAACGACAATGACACCTGCTTCATGTTTTAATTCGGGGGGGGGGGGGTTTGATTTGATGCTTGATTTTTTCAGGGGTGGGGATTGCAAATGTCCCGGAATTGATAAGCCAGCATCTGGCAAACACCTGCTTGATGTTTTAATTCTGGGGGGTGATGAGGGGTTTGATTTGATGCTTTTTTTTCCAGCGAAGGGGTGCATATGTCCCGGAATCGATAAGCCAGCATCTGACAACCCTAAGTTTCACGCCAAATGCCCCTTAAACGGTGACGAAGAAAGCACCAAAATAAGTAAATAAACATTAACATAGATTTCAGAATAGTCAATGTTTAATAAAACTTCGATTACTAACGACGTCATATTTGATATTGGTTAGGTCTTATCATTCTCGGAAAACAGAATTGGTTTATTGCTATATGCATGCAAACATTTATCTCCATAAACCTTAAACAAAAGGCGATCGTTTCGTAGCCGGCGCAGCCGCACCGTAGCTGTTCGGATTCGGATAATTTAAAAGTTTGATATCTTAATGAATACAATGAAATGATACTTTATTCAAATTGACCTAAAGAAAGCTTTTTTAAGTCGTCCAATATTTTTCCCAACCACCCAATCGGGGCATCTTTTAGCTGATGAGAAGAATGGGCGCAAGAAACTTATCAGCATTAACAGAAGTGGCAACATTTACATAAAATCATGTCTCTACCAATACAATTAATTATACATTAATTAGTTATGTGTTAAATAGTTACTTGTGGATTTAATGTGCACTTTCTTATTCTACTCTTACTACTATTTTTTTACTTCAATGAACGAAGTGTTCTTTCAATGCTAATAGTATAGCCGGAGAATTCAGTTATTTTTTTATTAATATGTAGAAGAAGTGTTCTATATAGTTACAAGAAGTAAAGGCTATACAGTTACAACATGTATATATAGTTAAAAGAAGTAAAGGTTTTTTTATGTAAAAAATATATAACAAACAATCACATGGCCCGCCTGATATAGTACAAAATAAATGTGAACACTTAACGTATAAATGTATGTAATGAATGTATACTTGCTAACTTGTGCTGTGGGCCAGTTTCAGGTATCAGGTGGCAAAGGCACTTAAATATTTTACTCTCTTTACTTATGTACAGTCTGAGGACTGATTCCTACGTATGTTGTAGAGAATATTGTAAAAAAATGAAATTAGTACTGCCAAAACATATTCTGTCAGCAGTTTTTATTGCCAGACACTTTTAATGTCGAAATCAAAAAACACAACCTTACTTATTTTCTGCAATAATTATTCTGATATTAGATAAAAAGAAATTATTTAATTAATGTAAAAGGCTTCCTTTACATTATTAATAAGATAACTTTAATGAAGTTGTATTAAAAAGGCACTCAATTACCATGAGCGCACTCTTTCTCAAACTGGCACTTTAAATAACCTTTGGGTAGTTTTAGCCCCTAGGATCGATCTGGCATCTTACAAAATATAAATATCATAGATATTATGGTATCTCCACTCACTATCTATCCTGTGATGATGTGATTTAAAATTAGAACACATATTGGATATATTTCTAGTTAAGTTTTCTTTAGATTTAAACATCTAGCAGTTAAAAAAAACACAACTAGAACACATATTTCAAATAAGTTTCAAATCACACCGGCGAATTTCCTGGTGAAAAATGAGTTAAATGTTCTTACAGAATAGCACTGCTAGATACCTTACTCTCAAAGTTGAGCCTCGATATATCGTCATCGCGTCCATTCTACTTTGTTATATATGTATATATGTTTGTTTTTTTTTATATTAGGCGGAAGAGTAAGACATGACGCGACGCGGGTTTTCAACGTCATATCGAATGCTAGTTGACCGAAATTTCAATATATCGACTTTTAATAGATCGCTGGGACGTTATATTAAAATTTTGATAAATGACTTTCAATAGTTTTATTTCAATTAACAGGTTACAGTACAAGTGTTGACAATTTGACATGTAAATATAATTTGACTGCTAGAACTCTGGAATTTTCATTATTTCTTTAAAAAAACAATCCTGCCTTTATAATCTAGGCATTCCATTATTTGCAATTTCATGTAATAAAACATCGATCTAATTAGTTTTTGATCTACTGGCATATCGAGCTATTGATCTACCGATTATTTGTCATTCAATCAAATGGCATGTCGATATATTGGGTTTTCGGTTAATAGTAACCGATCAACTGGCATTTGATATACTGGTATTCGATATGGCGTAGAAAAACCACGCGACGGAGTTCACGTTACGTATAATATTAATTTAAGAGTACGCTCTGTCATCTATTTCTCATACTCTCGCAAACCTTTAAAAGAGGCGTGAAGAAGCAACATGCAGGCCGACAGTGAGGATGGCTGGTGTGGCAGGTAGAACTGCTGTATCAGCTATCTTCGCATCATCTTCGGCTGTACTTCACCGTCACTTAGCATCAGGTGGGGTGGAGTTAATGTCAGGCCTATCTATAAAAAAACCCTTACATCTAAAAACCTACAAAACCTGCCAACACAATCGCATGTTTTTTTTAAAGATTTGAGTGCGTTTGATCTTGAGCAAAATTACAAGATGTTAAGCAAAACAGTGTGATCTAAGCTGAAGCACGCGAACTCATATAATGCCAATTTACTCTTGCCTTGTACTCTAATTACAATATTTTATATATATGTATATATACCTACTAATAGTTTTGTTTTAAGTACCTTCTCACAATCTCTTTATTCTGCCCATCAAAAGCTATGATGATGTAAATTATATTAATTACCTACAGTAGGTAATCAAATTGACACGCAAAAGTTTTGTTCGACTAGTTCATTGGCTTACGATGTTCCACGCGAACTTCTAATTAAATATGCATAGGGGTTGTTCTTCGTTATGGATGCCAAGCTAGCCAAGCCAGCCAACGCGCTGGCCAAGACGTAGCCTCCACGTTTAACGAGTCGTTTACCTCATGGTAATGAACTTCGGAAATTAGAGGTTTGTGAACTTGGATTTATCGTAGGAGTAGAAACCTACTTTATTTCAATGTTTGGTACCTCATAACTTACTACTATTAAAGATTCAGTCATAAATATTAACTACTGTCTCCAGACGGATTGAAAGCTCTACTTATAACCTAAGGTCTTTGACGCTGGATATTAATTGCCTTAATAGAGTAGATATTTCTTGTTGAAGAAATAATATTTTTGTAAAATTTATTACAGACTGATTATTACAGATTTTTTAGGATTCGCGCGATTTAACTTACATGAAGAAATTCCGATGGATATAGTTAGTTTTATTAACAGATTATATATATTATTATTAATATTATATTTATAAATAACTAGTGGCCTGCCTTCACTTCGGTGTAGAGCTGTAGTGTAGACTAGTTTTTGTTCCCAGGCTTGTATTATATACAACGCCTTTTTTATATAATTATAAACCTTCCGTGAAAAATTATTTAACAGGCAGTGAAATTTTTGTTGAGTAGGTTAGGACGCGTTTGTTGCTCCGATGTTAAAAAAAGTGTCCCCCTGACCATGGGTCCATGGCCCTTATTAAATATATCTTGCAACGCAGTATTTTGTTTGTGTATACTCAAACTCAAACTCATTTATTCATTCATGGCTGTTACAAGCTCTTGTGAAAGTCAAACGCTACGCCATCGGTTCGTAAGTCTACGGCGGAAGACCTTGTACCGAGAAGAACCGGCAAGAAACTCAGCAAGGGCTATTTTTTCTCCCTGTTTTGTTTTATACAGTGTCATCAGTTGAAAGATGACATCAAAAACTAAAAACATGTGTTGATGTCACCTTTCATCGCATTAATATTATTACTTAACAATAAGTATAACTAACAAATTTTCAACCAAATTAGCAAAGTCGACTTAGTCGATTATATTAAGCCCAAGGTGCCTTATCATTTATGAAATCTTTATCTGTATAGTAAGCTTTCTTAACTTAAGGAGATAAGTTTTAATACACACTTTAAACTTATTAAAAGGTAATTTTATTATTTCTTTTGGTATTTTATTATAGTAACATACACCTTGATCCACAAATGAACCAAGAACCTTTTGGAGTCTCAACGGTGGCAATTTGAGTTTATCTTTATTTCTGGTATTGAAATTATGTACACAGTATGCACCATTGCTCTGCTGTTAAAAAAGTGTGCCCCCTTACCATGCCCTTAATAAATATATCTTGTGACGCAGTGTTTTCTACACACCCATCACCGTTAACACGTCTGTTTCGGCATTGTTTCTTCTTTTTGGTAGAACAAGCTAATCTAGGAGAATACCTTGTCCGAAAAAAAATGTTTCTGTTAAATAGTGCCTTTATAAAGAAAGGCTATAGGTTATATAACATCACGCTAGGAAAAAATGTTGCAAAAACGGGTAAAAATATTCTATTTGTAAGCTTTCGTTGTGTGCGCCGGATAAACAGTTCAAGTTACACAAAAATCAAGTATAACAGAATTGTTCCTCTTTAAAAGTTCTATAAAAAAAATGGGTGCGTGTACTTATGTAGGCGCGTGAGAAGTTATCCTTCTTTGGCATCGTTTAAAATTAGTTTTTAATTGCATGCAAATAATTAATTACAATAAATTAATAAAAAGTCTGGAAAAGGACACAGTCAATAAAGTTCAGTTTTAATTTGAAAAAATAAATAAATAATCAAAATATTCAATTAAAATCGCTATTGAATATAATTTATTAGAACATATGTGATTTGCACTTGTATGAAACTCAAACACGTATTCCCAATATACAAACTAGAAACATGTGGATAAATATTATAAAATATGAATACCTATAACTGTTACTTTATTACAAAAAATAAAGATGTGGTTTTTGGTTCTACTACACCAATGGTCAAGAGATGGCGCTGTAGTCTCCTGAATCGCGCTTTGGTTCCGTTGTTCCAGATTAATAAATACTTTTGATATTATAAATATGAATACCTATAACTGTTAGTTTATTACAAAAAATAAAGATGTGGTTTTTGGTTCTACTACACCAATGGTCAAGAGATGGCGCTGTAGCCTCCTGAATCGCGCTTTGGTTCCGTTGTTCCAGATTAATAAATACTTTTGATAGGCCTTCACAATGCAGTCGTTAGCACCCACTAAATAGAGATTCTATTTCTATTTTGTTGGTAAATTTTCTTAATGTGCGGTAAACACAAAAGTAACGCATGAAGTTGGTCGCTAAAGTGACCAACTTCATGCTGTTAAAGTTTTGTGTTACAGTGATGCGCGCGCATCTTAAAATTTCACTCTCATCATTTTTTCATAACGCGCCTAAAGAAGTATAACTTCAAAAAGTCCGTAACAGCATATGCCCATCTTTTAAGTTTTACTCACTATAACCTTTTTCCTCAAATTGACGCCAGGGAAACCGCAGGAGATCTCTAGTAGTGACATAACTGTAATAGTTAGACAAATGGTTTTGCAAACTTTTTTGTAGATATTGATATCCTCTACAAAACTTTAGTACTTTACTTTGCTTTATTGTCAATGACTTCTGCAGCTTACGCGATATAATTTTTTGGTATTTTTTTCACACATTAGATTACATTCTCGAAGTTTTCATACGGAATCCTAACTTTTTTTGAAAATAATATATAGAGTAGAACTCTATAGAGTATTTTCAATTAAAATTCAAATACTCTATAGAGTATTTTCAATAAATGAGAAAGAATTTATTAAATCGGTCCAGTAGTTTCGGAGCCTATTCAATACAAACAAACATAAAAGCAAACAATCAAAACTTTCCTCTTTATAATATATTTACTTAAAATAGTTACTATTTTGTTTTGAATTAATAAATAAGAAATTTAAATAGCTTTGATTATGTGGTGTTAGAGGGAAAGCCAAAAAGCTACTGAAATGTTATTATAGTGCAATAACTGTGAAAAAGTAATTAAATGAAAGAGACCCGATGAACATAGAAGCCTTCTTTCATGCTTAAGAAAGTTCGCAACCTTTGCAGATTGCATAATCGAATCATTATAATAATAATAATTGTTTATTCTAGGTATAAAAACCCAATAAAAAGTCATATACAAAATTTCAAGAAAGTAAAAGTATAAACAAAATAATAGTAAATAAAATAAAATAAAATCATAAAAGAACAGTAAAAGTAAAACAGGTAGTATAATATTACCTACGTCATTTTCGGTTCTCACTCTGGTGCACTGAAATCCAGTATTTAAATAAAGGATTATCTAGTCCTTTGCATACAGTTTTGATTATGCTGTTATCAGAAAGACATATTCGTGACCAAAAATAGGCTATACGTCTTCCCATCACAGCATAAAAGTCCGTAAATTATTAATGCATTGTCTTTATTCTATTATTATAATTGAATGCAATCTATAAGAGTTCACGGACAAGACAGCCGAGGGTCGTCATCATTGAATTGGACGCAACAGGCTGCATTTAGTGTCTTCATACGTATTGTGCAAGTTGAATTAGATGGCACAAAAATAGATTAGTTTATGGTAAATCATTTATTTTTATTATCGATTGGTTTTGGTGATCCCATTTTCGTTTGGTAGATCATTATCATATGTCATCTCTAATTTGATGAAAATGTAAACAATACTTACTTTCGGTAATAAACAATAGTAGTTACTGTACATACATTGGATTTGATAGTTTAATGGTATTCCTTAATTTAGGTAAATTAAGCTGATGTTGCATTGACTTATAAAAAGTAAAAAAAAATGTACCTAAGTGTGTGTCGGCACACGCCCAATTGGTTACAAATCTGAAATTGCAAACTTTTAAGTAACAATTCCGGCATATTTGGGCGTTCACGCCGAGCCCATATGCGCAGGAGGAACGTAGGACATGCAGGTGTGCGCGCGCAGGTTAGGTTGGTTGTTTTTACTATGACCAATTCAAGTCAAGCAAGCGAAGCGAGAATCTGCGATAGGCCAATCATAAAATGCTGACTTATCATGACATGCCTACGAATTATAAGACCTGTCGAAAAATACGGTCGGGAAACGACACATAACTTAGTTTAAATTAATATTAACCATAGAATATTTTTTTAATTTGCCACTTCAATGGCTTTGCCACACATTTGCCGAACCGATGCGACTCGAATGCTCCGGCTTACAATATAGAAATGCTCTTCTATTTCCATCTGTGTGACAAGGGTATATAGGTTCTATCTCCAATAATAAGGTAATATGAGAGTGGTAGGGCATAGCGAATTTTCCGCTGGAATTGGAGGACCCGTCTGAGGAAGTTACCTCCACCTTACAGAAGACCACAAAAAAATAACCTTTTGGTGGTATTGTGTTTCTGTCGGAGAGTATGTGTCGCCGCACACGGGCCACCGACCACAACCACTAAACGCCGCCACCGGCATATTTCTTGTAGTTTTCATACATTTTATATGGACGCGCCACACACGGTACGCCGGTGGACGCCACACGCTACAAATCGTCGTTGCTCGCTTCTTGTGGCCCGCACCGGCCACTTATTGCGCCGATACAAAAAGCCGCCACACGTCACTCGCGCGATTCCCCACCCCTCTCTCACTCCCACTTTAGTAGCCGCTTCTAGCTTCTCGTAGCGGCGTTTGTGGCTGTGGCGTGTGGTCCGTGTGCGGTGACACTAAGATTCCAGGGCTCCACAGGGCAGGAAATTGGGTCAGTGTAGGCAACGGCGCGAGTAATATTTTTGGTATCGCAAGGCGGGCAATGCGCTTGTTTGCCACTCTTTTAAAATAATTGGGATAACCTCATAGTTCTGTTAACCATACAGACCTGTCTTTCCCAGTGGGCACTTTGGGCAAGTACCCAGGGCCCCGCGATCGATAGGGGGCCCCCTCAGATCAAATACAAAGTCCCAAGTTCCTGTTAAATCACCAAACGGAAGTATAGGGGCCCCATTATCCTAATATGCCCAGGGCCTCAAATAGGTCAAAGACGGCACTGTAACCATATAATAATATTACATTAAAATCAATCGTGGTTCGTTTGTCTTGCTAAAACTCGAGAACGGCTGGGCGGATTTAGCTGATTTTGGTTTTGAAATGTTTGTCGTAGACCAGGGAAGGTGGTTAAACGTGAGAAAATATGGAAAAATTGCGAGGAAGATAGTTAAACTAACAATTTCTACTGCTATTTACTTTCCTGTTAAACATTTGACGTTCGTCCCTTGCGGTAGGGTAGACTCGAGTCCATCATTCCTTCCAAATTATTGTAAGCGGTACGAAGTACGCCGAATCAGCTAGTAATAAAAAGTGACTTAGTAGCTAAGTATCCAAGGTCAATAGTAAAGCTTGGAATGTTTCTCGCATTTCATTTATCACATCAATTTCAACGAAAAATAGTCATTGTTGGTTTAAGCGTTACTAAAATATAACCTTGTGTCGATGACGTAGTTACTCAAAAGTAGATTCATATCGATGTAATATACCACCATGTTTTTAAAAATATGGCAAATAGTCAATCTTAATACGCTTTTTAAATTCTAATACTTAAGAAGCATTTACATTACGAAATTAGTGACATGAAAGTAAATATGTGATATTAATTTAACCAACAATTTTACTAGTACACGTCACCAAGACGTGTAAACGTGGCACGTGAAATAGGGATGATGACTATTTTTTTTTTCTTCGTTTATCAGGTAGATTATCAAAAAGTATTAGACACGTATTTTTTCTTTTTTCACATAATATAAACATTGCAGAGATATATTGATTTGAAAAGTCGCATGACGTCACGTTTGAGTACACTTATAAGTGAAAATTCACTCAAAAGTGACGTCACGAACCCCTACTCCCAAATTTTGACGCGCTATAACTTTGTCATTTTTGGTTGATTGTCCAAAGAAAAAATACGTGTCCATTATTTTTTGATCATCTAACTGACGGACTAAATAGAATTTCGTTTACAGTACCCCGTCATCACCCCTATTGTTGATGAAATTAATATTACGATATCACATACTAACTAACTACTTTCATGCCACTAATTTTGTAATGTAAATGCGGCTTAGGTAGGTACATTAAAAATTTTGCCTGTGAAATGTTTGTATTTGCATCTCATGTTAAGTGAAAGTATGTCTGAATTTTTATTTATTATTAAATAATAAATTATTATTATTTCCGCACAGTGTTATTAATATTCATGCAATATATTATGTTTTGTGCTTCAATCATGCAACATCATGCAAAATTTATTTTTGTATAGCATAAACATTGAAAATTTATTATATTTTAAAGTAAAAGCAACATTTGACGACCTCCGTGGCCGAGTGGTTTATACGCCGGTTTTCATGGTGTCGCCGACTCAAGAGGTCCTGGGTTCAAATCCCGGTGGGGGCAGATGTTTGTGTGATGAATACGAGCATTTGTTCTCCAGTCATCGGTGTTTAATATGTATTTCTTTATAAATGTACTTATATATGTACAATATATGTATGTGTTCTATCCGTGACCCTTGTATCCCATAACACAAGCCTTACAGCAATTACCTTGGGGCTAGGGTAATTGGTGTTAATGTTGGAAATATTTATTTATTTTTTATTTATTAAAAAGCATAACAATAATAACTTTAATTTATACATTTACAAAAACAAACTTTGTTAAGGCTATCCTAAATAAAATTGAAATAACAGTGAATTTTATAAGAGTATCAACTTGTGGAATATGTTTTACCACATTTTATGCAGTTATAAATTTTGAATCTAAGTTTAATACACTTCGCTGAATTTAAGCTTAATTCATTAATTAATTTAGTCAGGTATTTTCAATCGCATTCAGAAGCAGTTTTCATAACTGTGTTATTGATTTATCAATAACATAATAATCAAAATCAACTTAATAGTTTAACTATTACCAGAGCCAACCACTTAAGTAATAGTAAAAGGACATGTAACATTTATCACATACAATAAATAATTTAATACTCCACTCGTAAGGAAAAGGCTCTTATATTTCTACGAGCGAAGGCAATTGAAACGTAGTGGTAGGTGGCACGATTGCGGCTACCACTTTCCTACGACAATAACAATGAACACAGAATTAGGATGTATGGAACAACCTTCGTTTATACAAAGGCACGAAAACTAAAGTGTATTTTAAACAGACTTCAAAGAGAAGGAGGTTCTCAATTTGTCAGTTAATTTTTTATTTTTTTAATTTTTTATTGTTGTTGTTCACGCATGTCTTCGAGATTTATGATTATTATTTTTGTATGAATATCTTTTTTAGTGAGATGGTGCTTGATATATGGATATTTGGTAAATTCATAGGATCTGAGTACTTTCAAAAACAAACAATACCCCTCCCTTACCTTAGTCGGCCGCTGTCGCGCGTTTCAGCCACTTTAGTAGCCGCTTCTAGCTTCTCGTGAAGGCGTTTGTGGCTGTGGTGAGTGACCCATGTGCGGCGACACTTAGTCCCCTGTGTAGCTTCTAGACTAGGTAGTTGCGTGTGTGGTAATGAAAGCGGTCAATATAACAGTAAATAAAAATCAACAGTATTTAGTGCCCCTGTGTCGCTTCTAGACGAGCTTGTTGTGTGCGTGGTAACGAAGCGAAGCGAATATCGTCAGCAAATAGTGTCCCCTATGTCGCTTCTAGACCAGCTAGTTCTGTGCGTGGTAACTCGAGGGTGGCACGTGGTGGCGACCGGCGGGCAGTGGTCAGTCGTCGCCCCGCGGCCGGCCAGTCCACGCCATGCCAGAGTAGCAGGCACCGCCTCATCACCGCCGCCATGACAGACGACATACCAGGTAAATACTACCACCACTACTCTGTCTACGGAAGACAGCGCGATCTCATGTCTCAAGGGACAAGTCCGTGTTTGAATTGAATACCTTCAAATCAATAAAATTTCGAAAGCTTTTACGCACGCTATTCAAGTGTATTATTTAAGGAAACTTATGATAGAAATTGAATCAATTGTTTCAGTATTTCGTCATAGTACCTAATATTTTAAATAACAAATAGTATTCATTCGAGACGCTGTCAATTGATCTAAAAAATAAACTTAAATAGTTACAAATCGAGCAACAAAATAATCGGAAATAATGTTGGAGTTACTGAAAAGAAAAATATGTGTCGTTTTTTATGTGAGACATATGCATGCTATTAATTTTGATGAATCAGCTATGAGCGACGATTATACGCCAGATTTACCAGGTGATTAATACTTAGTTACTTACCATCACCACTTGTATTAATGTAAGTCCGTCCGTATGTATGTTACGCTAACAATAACAAAATGTTTAATAACCAACTTGAAATAGCTACATGATATACCAAAAATACGTAGACATAATTGAGTTGTTCGTAAACTATTAATCAACTTTATCGTTAAGACGCGGGCAAACGATGGTGGCGGCGGCGAGTTCATTGATGTATTCGTGTTGTGTGGTGGTCGACCACTCGTGGCTTGCATATCGATTTCTAAATGACATTAGGTCACAAATTCAGGTCGACTTTTATCGTAATCGAGATAAACTTCCACGTCACAGTACTCGTGAAAATAGTTTTAAATTAATCACGCCTCTGAAGTTTATTACCGTACTTTGCTTTTTATGGATCATTATATTTTTGCTCTTGTGCTAGATTTAAAGTTACAGGACATGAAACATAAAAAGTGCCAACTGCTAACTTTCCCATCCAAATGAAAGAATTTCATCGAAAATGTTTGTCAATTTTCTGCTGTCTCCGGGAAAAGTCTTACAACCAATACAAATCTAAGATTTGAAATCTTCTATTAGATTATTCAGCTGATATCCTAAATAACATTGAAATAAGAGTGAATGTTATAAGAGTATCAACTTGTGGAATATGTTTTACCACGTTTTATGCAGTTGTAAATTTTGAATCTAAGTTTAATACAGTTGGCTGAATTTAAGCTTAATTCGTTAATTAATTTAGTCAATTATTTTCAATCGCATTCAGAAGCAGTTTTTATAATTGTTTGTTTTAAATTAATCACGCCTCTGAAGTTAAGTACCGTGCTTTGCTTTTTAAGGTAGCATTATATGTTGGCTCTTGTGCTAGATTTAAAGTTACAGGACATGAAACATAAAAAGTGCCAACTGCTAACTTTCCCACCCAAATGAAAGAAGCTCTACGAAAATGTTTATCAATTTCCTGCCAACTCTGTCACTATCGTTTCCGGGAAAAGTCTTACAACCAAACAAATCTTCTATTAGAGATTATTAGGCTGAAATTAGACGGTTCTTTTGTGCTTTCATTACCGATGCTTGATCGATGAAAAACCAAAAATTAAATGTCTAAATTGGCGTTCATCGGAATGTGCCTCCGCGATGAAAGCGTCCTATCCGGCTCCCGATAGATTTCACTATAATAGCATCGATCATGCATCTGTCATCATTCATCGGCAAAAAACGACAAGTGAAACATCTGAACAGCGACAGCTTGTTCACAGTTAATTTCTTTCACTGTCTCATTATTTATTCTTTAATTATATAACTCGACACAGATGATGTTCACGCGGGAATTTCACAAGAAATGGAATATTAACTTTCATTAAAAATTATGCGTCTGTAAAAACTATGCATTTCACTGTTCATCATTCACAAATCATTGCAAAAATGGATTGCTTTTGTTAAACCGTTAATTCCTAATATATACATTTATGTCTATTCTAGTGTTGCTGTTCGGATGACCTGACAAGTCTATGAGAAATTTCTCATGGACTTGACTTGTTCCATAATAACGGAACATTGAACATTGTTTTAATTCAAAATGACTTATTTAGGTATTAACCTGTTTCAGTTTTATGTTATTTTATAAAGTTAATATACTATTTATATATTTTAAATCTGTCAATCTCAAATCTGTTGCTGACAATCGATCAACAAAGTGTGTATAATTTTCTGTTACTTCAGTGCCATTATAATAAGTAAGGACTTATTCAGATTTTAAAATTTTGTGTTTTCTAGAAAATAATTGTCATTTTACCATCGATATACATATCTCCACAAAATTACAGCTCTCTAGTGCTAATAAATAAAGGCGGAGGTGGTCAGGCGTGGACAGATGGCAAAGACTGCTGTGAAGTCATAGGAGAGGATCTGGAAGAACAGTGGAAATCCACTAAAGTACGGCTGATGCGTGCCCTGGTCTTCTCGGAGTTCTTGTACGCTTCCGAGGCCTGGACGTTGAAAGCACGCATCCGTTCCAAGATTAATGAATTTTAAATGTGTTGTTGGCGCAGAATGCTACACATACCTTGGACCGCACGAAGAATGCATCTATCTTGAAGAAGCTGGGTATCAAGACGTCTCTCATCTGTCTGCATGCAGCGCCTTCTAAAATATTTCGGTCACGTAGCAAGGAGAAGCCCAGATAGTTTTGAAAAGCTTCTGGTCGTGGAAAACGTGGAAGGCAAGAGGAGTAGGGGCAGGTCTCCATCCCGGTAGTTGGACATAGTTAAGGAAACTACGAATGGCAACTTGCATTCGTCCATCGGCGTTGCAGAACACAGAACGGCTTGGAGATCGTTGGTGAAATGTGCTGTCTTGAAGGGTCACGACCCTCAGCCATGAGGAAACGCCATGAAGAAGAAGAAGTGCTAATAGTCTCCAAGAAAAACCGGGGACGGACAGACGGACATGACGAAACTATAAGGGTTCCTTGTTAGGACTACAGACCCCTAAAAAAGAAACATTAGTACACAGAAGAAAATTTAAGTTCAATTATTTGCACCGGCGTAAAAAATTTCATAAGTTCGAACAAAATTAGTTTCAACGACGTTGCTTTGTGTGCGGAACATAATTTTTGATAATAATGGTGATATCATTAGCAACAAAGTATTCGCTGGTAGGAGCAATTTGATAAAGGTTAATTTTTGACCTTACTTTGAAGGCTTTTGGAATGTTTCACAAGGTTTTATGTTAACGAAACGCCTTATTTTAATCCCAAAATTAATCAATTAGTATTTTGGGCGTGCAAGCGTAACAGACAGCTAGAGTTACTTTGGAATTCAATTATATTAATACGGATTAAGTGTTTTAGTTATTTTTAAGTAAAACACTTAATCGTATTGTAAAATCGCCAAATACTTGACTTAAAATCTGAGATGCTAGTCGTCTGCTGAAAGATTTGTTGTTCTATTTTTTTACAATCAACATCTTTTTTGTATTTCAAAAATTTATAGCCTCCTTTGTTTCTAGTAATTTTTTACTACAGCAAAATATGCTACTGAGAAGTTAACAGCTTGCCCAACATTTTATTAAAAGTGTGTAATATGATATGGGAACCTATTAATAATATCTTCAACGCAATATTTTTTGAATAAATTCTACGTCCATATCATAAAAGTTCTCATGGCACAATATAAACATGCACATTTGTTTAAGACTATTATGTATTAACAGTCATACACAAATGTGCATATTGTACTGATAAGAGCAAAAGCCAATTAGAGTAATCAATATTTACTAAAGAGACTACGACGTGCTACGCCGTAGTAAACATTAACTATTTCGTAGACACTACATTACTACAGTTTTGTCTACGTCTTTTTTATAGCTACGTAGGCAAATGACTCTACCCCACCTGATGTTAAGTGGTGATAAAGACCAGACGCAAAGATAGCTGGTACAGCAGTTATAAACTGCCACACCAAACATCCTCACCTTGCCGGCCTGCAGAAATACTTCTTCACGCCTTATTTCGCCGAAATTTCTAGCGCATTCCAATTTTATATGGAACATTCTCAATAGAAATCAGATGTTTGTCTTTCAATCCGATATAAATTATTAGTTGTTATTAAATTAGGTTTTATCTTAAAATGAAACGTAAGCGTCATCTAGCGTATGAACTCGCGCGTGAATCGAGTCATTTGGGTGCCCTTTCATTTAATTGTACTGGACCACTTATCTTGTACCTGTTGGAATTTAAATACCAAGAGACGTCTAGTTAGCTGAAAATTAACTAAACTTTTTATGGACTTTCATAATTTAGTATGCTAGATATCTAGTCATATTGCATAAACAAAATATTCATTATTTATTATAACAAAATTATTTTTAAGTATGCCGAAAACGAATGCAGAATATTTTAGTTATAACCGAAAAAGAAACTATTAAATATTATTGCTATTTTATATTACTTATTTTTACGATTTATTGTATATAAGTAATCGGGATAAGTTAAAATCTTTTTCTTTTATAAGAGTTCCGTACCTCAAAATGAAAGAACGGAACCCTTATAGGATCATGTTGTTGTCCGTCCGTCCGTCCATCTATCAAGACCATATTTCTCAGGAACGCGTGGAACGCCAATAAGTTTAAAATAAAATACTATATATTTTCATAAAAACGATTAAGTTCATTATTTTCACACGTTTATTTCAATACAACTCATTAACAAGCATATTAGTTTTTCATCAACAACGCTCTATAATAAACTTTCCGGTGCAGACCATTAAAAGGTTTGATGTGTTGCAGTAGATACTTACGGTGCAATTAGCATATAATAATAAAAAGTCCATAATACACGCTAACTTCACGTTTGCATGCTAAACTCTGAAAAGCGCCCGAATGCCGCACCAAGAACTCGTCCAATGAATAATAGCCATATTTATATGTTAGACTGCTGGCTGCCCGTGACTTCGTCGACGTTAAATTTAGTTTTTTGAGAACCCCTAAGGATCATAACGTATTTTCGGTGTAAAAAGTATCCTTTTAAGTCTAAATCCAGGTTAATCACATTAATATTATAAAGACGAAAGTTTATGGGAGTGTGTATGTTTGTTACTTCTTCACGTCTAAACGGCTGAAGCGATTTTAATAAAATTTGGTATGGACTTAGCTAACACCCTGAATTAACACTTAGGCTACGTTTTATTGCGGGAAAGTATCCCTAATAAACCGCCGGTAACACCGCGGGGCACAGCTAGTAAATTATATGTCCCTTCAAAAACTCCCAACTCTGTTCTGAACATCAAGTGACGCAAGCTGAAAATAAACAAAAAAAAAGGTGATCAGCGAAAACAAATGCCAAATATCCGTTCAGCCGTCTTTGTGTGATTGAGTAATAAGCATACAAATTTCACATTTATAATACAATGTATGTCATGGATGTTTAATATGTATTTCTATATAAATATATTTATATATGTATAGGGAAAGGTGCAAATTTGAAATACTACTTTTAAAAAATCGTATTAAACATGGATGAAGAGATAAATAAGTGAACACTGCATTTAATGTTAGAAGAACTTATATTTTATTCAAGTAAAAGTAATAAACAACCTTGGATTATTACAAGTAGGATCAAAAGTGGTTTAATTAAGAAATCACAGATTGGCGTAGTTTAACCAAAGTGAATATAATTTGGAATAGGGTATTCTAAATTACAATCACCTAATGGTTAACCTGAAATACCTATTTATTTGGCTTTAAATGAAAGCATTTCTATTTTAAAAAAATGACTAAGCTTATATTAAAACAATTATATTTTTCTAGACTTTCCAATAGTCACAATCGTAACAACCAAAGTCATAGCTTATTGTATTGGAAGACGGCTGTCTACAACCCAGGATCCTTTAAAAGAGGTGTGGACTGTAGCGCGGCAGGTAATACTGCTGAACCAGCTAGATTGAGTCTGGACTCCACCGTCAGTTCACATCAGATGTTGTTGCCCTTTTTACGTGAGAAATCCAACCGTCAGTTAACATTAAGTGAGGCAAGTTCTCTGATTGATATTAGTGGTCTCATATCACTCAGGAAACTTGACCCACTTTTCTGTTAGAGCTCACTGCTCCAGTTTTTCTATTCTCTTAAGATATTTATTTATTTTCATTTAAAAATAACATTACGGCGTTGGATCTGATTCCTTGAATAAAACAGCAGTTCTTGCAGATTCTTCTCAGTACCAGCAAAGTGCAAGGTTCCTTGCTACGGCGAAAAGCTACAGTTTTGTGTAAGACATTACGAGTAAATTACCAAACAAGAATACTAGTCGGTGACATTACAAAGATAAGATCATCTCTGATCCGTTCATACTTACAAATATTTATTACTAGCTGTGCCCCGCTGTGTCACCAGCGGTTTATTAGGGACATTTTCCAGCAGTAAAATGTAGCCTGTGGTGTTGATTCAGGGTGTCAGATAAGTCGATACCAAATTTTATTAAAATCGCTCCAGCCGTTTAGACGTGAAGAAGTAACAAACATACACACTCATAAACTTTCGCCTATATAATACTAGAGGTCGCCCGCGACTTAGTCTGCGTTAACTTAGTTTCTTGAAAATCCCTCTGGAACCTAACATTTTTCGGGATAAAAGTAGCCTATGTGTTAATCTAGGGTGTCAGCTAACTCCATACCAAATTTTATTAAAATCGCTCCAGCCGTTTAGACGTGAAGAAGTAACAAACATACACACTCACATACACACACACTCACAAACTTTCCCCTTTATAATATTAGTGTGATTGCTACATGAATTAATTTCCCTATATCGAGCTTACACTAAAGTTACTCTTTAGTCTGCCATTGACAAATATTTGACCCTCGGAAATGTTTATATGTAGTAAAATATTTTTTTTTCCGTCAAATAACTTTATTGTAAAATTTTCAAAGATTGCTTTCCATGTATTTTTCAAGTTATTTATTATTATTTTCTTTATTAGTATTTTAAATCTAACTAATGTGAAGATTTCTATTAGATCTCACAAAACATACAGGCTTTAATTACGAAACCTTTAAATATAATATAATATTTTATTATGATATCTAATATATAAAATTCTCATGGCACGGTATGCGTAATTGAACTACTCCGAAACTAGAACTAGACTAGACCGATTTTCGTGAAATTTTATATGCATATTCAGTAGGTCTGAGAATCGGACAACATCTATTTTTTCATCCCCCTAAATGTTAAGGGTGGTCCACCCTTAAATATTTTTTTTTCGACAAAATTTTCACCTTTCTACCACCAACCCCTATTTTTTTATGGCGGTACGAAGTTCGCTGGGACAGCTAGTAAATATGTAACATTATAAGCCTAAACTATCACAAAAAGTTTTCATAAATGTTCTAAGTACTTAACTGTTTTCAGTTTTCTATTATATTTGCCTAGCTTAATTACACTGTTGAATGTTTAAACTATTTTCGTCACAATTGGATTTCATGCGAAAAAAGGGCTATTAATTTTCGGAAATGATAGCGATCTAACGTCGGATTAAGCCGGCGGAATGACCACGCTTCCAGACAAGGTCAAAAAAGAACGGAAATTACGTGCCGCAACAAAAGTTGGTTTTACCTTTTTTCCCTTTCAGTACACTCAAAATTATAGTATAGTGAGTGAATTATGTATCGCTATTTGAATAAACCTATAAAGGATGACGTCATTGTTAAAGTGCTTTGAATTAGTTTGCACTTTGCATTAGAATAGTGACGTGGGAACTTGTACCTGTAACTTCGTTTTCACCAAGGTATTAAACATCTATTTGACAATTATGTTTTTATTTATTTTTAAGCATTTAACTGCTAGATGTTTAAATCTAAAGAAAAGTTTACTAGAAAAATATCCACGCGGACCTGGCAGCGGACGGGACTCGAACCCGCACCCTTCGCAATGTGCAAAGTGCATTCGCCCGGATTGCGAAGGGTGCGGGTTCGAGTCCCGTCCGCTGCCTGGTCCGCGTGGATTTTTTTCTAGTAAACTTTTCTTTAGATCTATTTGACAAGTTTAATGCAAGTTTGCCGTTTTTTGATCTCACTCTAGAAATTGTTGTATACAGTACCCCTAGCACGAACCATTATCGAATTCGAATAGTTTGCAAACTGAAATGTCAATGTCAAATTTTGTATGGAAACTTGAACAGCAGCGGCACAAAGTACGTAACGAGAACTAAAAATCAGAACACATTTGACAATGACATTTGGGACTCGCAACCTATTCGAATTCTATAATGGTTCGTGCTAGGGGTACTGAACTTGTATGAAACTTTTTGGTTGCGGTGAATAAGTTTTTGACAAGTTCCGCTTCTAGTTGTCCACAAATACGATGACATGTTTTATACATATTGCAGATAAACTTGAACCCCTTGAATAAGCTTTGAGTAGTTACACCGTGTTTTGTTCCTATCACTTAAATGCCATTTGTCATTCAATGGACAGTAGTGTTGCCGAACTATCGATATTAAAACTATCGACAGTTTACATAGAAAATCATGTACCTTAAGGATAGCCCTATCGATAGAATCAATACAACCGATAGTATCGATACTATCGATAGCTCAGAACAAGGCAATACTATCGAATGAGTGCAATACTATAGATACTATCGATACTATTGTAGTTCGTTAATAACAAAGTATCTAACTATCGATAGTGTTGACTTTATCTGCAACAATACTATCGATAGTATCGATACTAGCGATTGTTTTAGACTTTAGTTTGTGATTGACTATAATACCTGAAAATTGTAAACAATACTATTGCAAATTGTTAAACTAACGATAGTATGGTTGCAAATAAAATCGACAGTATCGATACTATCGATAGTTTGTTATTAACGAACTACAATGCTATCGATAATATCGACAGTATTTAACTCATCCGATAGTATTGGCTTTTTCTGTGCTTTCGATAGTATCGATACTATCGTTAAGCCGATTGATTGTCATACGATTGGTTGGCTATCGATAGACTATCGTTTAATCATCGATAGTCGACTATCGATCGGCAACACTAATGGACAGAGACAAAACATGAAGTAACAAGTCCAAGCTTATTCTTCGTTTATTAATAAGGGGGGGTAGAATACAAGACTTGGAAATACTTGTAGCATACAACTCAAATTGAATTCCGGTTTTAATATTATCTACTAAAAAAATCCTGCTGTGTCAATGGAAAGTGAAGATGTAACGTCCTTACTACAAACCGTAGACTAAAGTTAAACCTGGACTAAAATTGATGCTGTCATTGTGTATGCTAAAAAAGAAGACTGTAGTAAGGGCACAGATTACTTAATACTTACGTAAGGGGTTTATTAAAGTTTAAATAAAAATTGTAAAAGTTATCTGGCAAAAATTGTTTGATTGCCAACTTAAGCCTAACTAGTTGAATAAATTGTATCGACTGGGTAATGGTGCGATTATACTTAGTCGATAGTCCGAATACGAGTGCCAATGGAATTCGGCTAAACGACTAAGTGTAAATGAACGGAGTCGAGAAAGTCTTTTATTTTCCGACACCGTCTTCCAGCCCGTATTCCAGTGTAAATATTGCTTCGGGTGCCCGAATTCGAGTAATGTCTTTCTCGACCCGAATACGGACTAACGACCAAATATAATTGCGGCATTAGGAACCGTCAAACGGATTCAATATTTCGACTTCCTCATTCGAGAAATGGGTAAAATTATAAGAATTTAATATAGAAACGTATTTCAGTATAGATTTGCTTTTTCAAGTAATTATAACTAGCAGTGCCGTCTTTGACCTATTGGAGGCCCTGGGCATATTAGGATAATGGGGCCCCCCTATGACCCCCGTTCGGTGATCTAACAGGAACATGGGACTAGGACATGTATTTGTGATCTGAGGTGGGCCCCTATCGATCGCGGGGACCTGGGCACTTGCCCAAAGTGCCCACTGAGAAAGACGGGTCTGATAACTAGTTAAGATTCGAGAACTATACGCATGGAAGGACTATTTACAAGAAATACATAAGTACCTAAATAATACTTTCCCTTAATGCAAAGTAGTCCATTTACCATAATTTAGATTACGCTTGTCGCGGGTAAAAAATCTAGGTTTATGTTTTCCTATAGCTGGAATGGGAACAGGCATGCGTCGTACGTACCGTACGTTTTATTGTATTACAGCCATTAATCTTTAGCATTCAGCCTTCAGCGGTGTTTGCATGATTTATATTATTATTGCTGGAGAAAAAAGTAAGGGTTAGTAGTAAAAAAATGGAGATCAGTCTGAAATATAAACTGGTTTAGTCGTTTTTTATTTACAAAACAAAGGTAGCTACGGTGGAGCTCGAGGTAAATTTTTGGTCACCCATCCAATGACCGACCAATGCGAAAGTTGCTTAACTTCAACAATCGCAACTGACCGCGCTAACCACTAGCTCCTTCGAGCTCTGGTAGTTATCTACAAGTGTGATAAGTGCACATTGTGTTTTGTTAAAGTAACAATCGTGTTTAAAGTCACACATAGTGCCAGTTATTAACTTACTCGAGTAGGTACCTACTTTCACAAACGGGATGCGTGCTAAGGATGCGTGACATTATTTAGCATTTTAGATTAGCTACGTCTGGTGGAAAACTAGTAACTATTATGCTATAATATAAATGAAATGTAACAGATTACGTTTACGCAATGACATGCAATGTACCTAATTTATATTTATTTTACAATACTTAAATCTCTCTTCGTCTTGGCATTACGACTGTATTAAAATATCCAAGAAAATTTAATTTTCTAAGGAAGTATGTGACCCTGAAAATATGAAAACAAACATTATACAAGTCAGCTTGCCAAGTCTACTTGAGCCGACTGGTATTGCAAGCGACCGGACGGTATGAGTTTGATTCCATGGAAGATGGGCCGGGTGCTGGTATGGGATGCAACCTGTTCAGACACGCTGGCCCCTTCCCATCTGCATGGAACCAACAACAGAGCTGGTGCGGCTTGTGAAGCGGCTGAAAAAGCTAAAGCATGCAAATACAGGTGTCTTGGCTCCGAATATGATTTTGTCCCATTGGGTGATGAGACCCTTGGTCCGTGGGGTCATAGCGCCGTAAGGCTTTTTTAGGAAATAACAAAAATGTTAGTCGTCATCCCAGGAGACCGAAGAGCTGGCAGCTACCTCGGACAAAGAATTAGTCTAGCTGTTCAAAGGGGGAACGCCGCCATTATTTTCGGAACCTTGCCTAAAGGGACTCCTTTCAATAATATATTTTATTTTTTAAGGTTTTTAGTTTTAGGTTCATTGTTCTAGTGTACTTTTTTTTTGTTTTGTGTGTTATTATTATGTTTACTTACGTTAAAATTTTGTTTGTTACTTTTAAAATATTGTAGTTATGATTTAACTTATTTTACAATGTGAACATTATACAATTATTATTAAAACAATGGTTTCACTTTTATAACAACCGAGTCCTGTAGGCAGAGCTGTCATTTTAAAAATGTCACAGAGCGGCCTTACACGGACTGCTCAAGCAGTTAGGGTGAAACAGCTTGAAGCTGCCATTCGCAACTGGTCGAGCGATCGGTGAATGTGCGTACGTATGAAGGCGCTGTCCCACGATCTGTGTTGTCGCGGGTGAGGTCGCGCCGCGCAGAGTTGCCAAACGTATGAGAACTCTAACGTTCGAGATTTAGCAGTATCTATACATGATATGAGGTAAATAGAAATCTCATACACTTTGATATGAGATTTGAACAATGTTGACTGCTTGTGTCATGTGCACAAACCAAAAATATTATCAGAAAGTAAATAAGTGTCCAGCTTCATTATGCCATCATAAAGTGTACAATGTTTCTATTTACCTCGTATCATATATAGACTGCTAAATCTCGAACGTTAGAATGCTCATACTTTTGGCAACCCTGCGCGGCGCGGCCTGGCCAGCGACAACACAGGTCGTGGGATAGCACCTTAAGATAAGTTCACGATGCAGTCGCAGCTTAAAGCAGTCCATCACTACTGCTGCAAGCTGCCCGAGTATAGCGGCTCTTACACCACACATCACAGACACACATCAATACTGCTATATTAGACACTGACACTGAAAAAATGCGAGTTGAAACAGTCGATAGACCGTATCTTGCGTAGACATTTTTACATAAATACATAGGTATGCTATAATATAAATGAAATGTAACAGATTACGTTTACGCAATGATATGAAATGTACCTAATACGATGAGTGATGATGAGTAATGAATACGAGCATTTGTACTCTAGTCATAGATGTTTAACATGTATTTCTGAATATACAGGGCGTCCCACGGCTACCTCACACGGAGGGAAAGTATTTTAAATATAGAAGATAGGATATTTTATTGAAAGAAGACATCATTTTATTTTTAATAATAACTAAAACTACATTCACAGATTTTTTTAAAATCGCCTGCTACGACTGGGAATCAAACTCGTGAAATTTCGGAAAAAAAAACACGACGTATTTTATGATAACCATCGAAAGGGTTAATCATAAGGATTATTTTTTGCTAAATAACATAGCATTTTAAATAAAAAGGAATGTCTTATTACGTGATAAAAATAATAAAGTCATATACACACTGTAGTACGTATGCATTTCTTTGTGAACTCAGTTAAAATGCGATTGGCTGAACAAATATCCTAATTCAAAAAGGGAACACATAAATTTTCAAGCGTCTGTGTCTTCTTTCAGTAAAATATCCTATCTTCAATATTTAATATACTTTCCCTCCGTGTGAGGTAGCCGTGGGACGCCCTATATATATATATATATATATACTTATATATGTACAGTATTTGTAATGTATCCATTACCCTAGTATCACATAACACAAGCTTTACAATGCTTACTTTTTTGGCTAGGCTACTTTTTGGCACACCAATTGGTGTGAGTGTTGGAAATATTTATTTATTATATTTAAACGCTCGCAAGGGCAACGAGACCTAGCATTGCATATAGCAATAACGGACAATAATAAAATAAGGTAATTCAAATAATAATAGAAAAACCGGCCAAGTGCGTGTCGTGCCACGCGCAATGTATGGTTCCGTAGTTGCCTGTAGTTACCACAATATATTTCAGCAGCAGTCTTTATTTCCATGTGTTATTACTAGTCCAGTCGGAATAGCCATAATTTGGACCGACTTCTATTCTAAGACACCAGCGCTTAGCCAACTTTTTCCTAGGTAGTATAGACCCCCACGAATATGCCCTCCATTTGTCTCCGCTAGAACCCGTGTTTTGTAGCCAGGAAAATTGTTTAAACAAAGAAAAACCGGTTTTTTTGATTTTTTTGCTTGTAAACGGGGATTTTGAAAATTTTTTTGAATCAAAGTTGTACATTAGCTTGCCCTCTACAAAATCAGTTCTATGAAAAAATAACGTGAGATTGTTAGTTTAGCAGTAAATTGCAATTATGTCGGTTTTACGTTTGCAACAATTCAACATGTTATAATAAACATTTTGATTTCTAAAGTAGTTTATCATGTGGGTAACGCCACTCCCAAGAGAGTCATGTAAAATTTATCGACCTGTGTCGCAAACTTTAGCAACAATTCTCAATCTCCGAAAAAAAAGTACTTGCCTGTCCCGTCTTTCCCAGAAGGCGCACAGCGGGAAAAAAAAATCAGGTGATTCGATTCACCAAGAATTTTGAGGAATCGATCGAGTAGAAAAAAATCGTTAATAAAAATGTTCGTTTTTGGACGATTTAATTTTTTTTAAAAAATTGACGTAGAATATTTTTTTTTTTAAACTAATGTATTTTTCTCTAAACTAACAATCTCACGTTATTTTTTCATAGAACTGATTTTGTAGAGGGCAAGCTAATGAAGAACAACTTTGATTCAAAAAAAATTTCAAAATCCCCGTTTACAAGCAAAAAAACTCAAAAAAACCGGTTTTTCTTTGTTTAAACAATTTTCCTGGCTACAAAACACGGGTTCTAGCGGGGACAAATGGAGGGCATATTCGTGGGGGTCTATACTATCTAGGAAAAAATTGGCTAAGCGCTGGTGTCTTAGAATAGGTCTCATGTTTATTCCGACTGGACTATACGCTACATATAGGGGAGGAGGAGGAGGGGAATTGCGGACGCTGAAGGGAAATAACGCACAACATTCGAACTATTAGTAATAATTAGTCTGTCTTTATTAATTATTAATCTTTAGTTATCCATCTACAAAAACAATTATACTTATTAAACGAGATCAATCAACAAATAGATTTATTTTAGCAAAAACAAAACCTTGTCTGTCCGTAATTACCCGTAGCGTTCGGGGTAAATTCGGACTGATCCTGGGTTAATTACGGACAGCATGGGGTATTTACGGACTAGGTCCACATCATTGATAAAAATCACAAGTAAAGTCTTTAGAATAACTTCCTGCAGTGCAGTTCTCATGAGCCCACTTGTTACACTTTAAACACATAATCCAGTATTCGGCGAGTGGATCACTGTACTTTTCCTGATAATAAATGCAAAAGTAATCAACATTTCCTTAATTTTCAAAATTATTCAGATTTTTTAAACCCTTTGATCCTTTTCCTGTAGAAAGTTCTGACTTTTTCAGCTTATTAGATGTAGTTTTATTTTCTATTTCTTGAGCTTTTCTTTTCTTGTCTAATTTCTTTTGTTCCTTTTCTTCTAGATTCTTTATTTCCGGGGTGCTGGTAAAAATGATGGAATGCTTTTTGTTTACTGACCGTTTGCTACGATGAATTTGTAGAGTTGGGACCTTTATTAAATCACTAAGCGGTACTGATGAAGATTGACTTGTTTGACTTGTCGTACTTTGGTTTTCGGACGTCCGTATATACCCCGCAAGCCGTGTCCACAATTAACCCAACTGGGTATTTTTAAATGATAGAGAGAAATTTGTAGGTTATGAAAACGTTCCATAAAAACAAACATTGGCGATTCAAACTCCATTGACAAAGCTATCCATAGAAAATATCACTTTTTACCATCACTTAGTATACAGACCTGTCCCTCGAATTAAAAAACACTAAAAATTAGATCAATATACACTTTTTTTTTTATTTTACCTACCTTTCAAACTGTGCGCAGCCGGCTGTCGTAAGTTTTTGCGTGGCATTAAAATAGCGGAAAGAAACAGACGACAGCACCGGGCTGCCGCGGGTGGAGGGAATGAGTAGATACTTGCTAGTCCGTATTTACCCCGCGTCCGCAATTCCCCCACTCTCCCCTACAGCTTCTCCATTCATATGCCACTTATCAAACATTTTCTTAGTGTGTATAGAAAAATTTAATTACCTACATTAATATGGAAATAGGAATATAGGCCGGTTTTAAACCTACCCATCGTCAACTTTTATCTTTTCTTCGCTAACAGACTAGCATGGAAAACTAATAAACATGTGCTCTATCCTAAATGTAATCTTATATTTCGGAATAAAAGATGAGTTTACAATTAAAAAAGCTTAAAACTACCTAATGTCTAAAAACGTAAAAACCGGAAATAACTAAGAACTTAAATAATATACAAATATCTATCCTAAATAATATCTATATAATGTGGTGTTTAATATATAACGATAATATTCCAGAGAGTGGGGCTGTGTTCACATTCGGCAAGTCACATTTTGCCGACAATGAGCCGAGCCACTTCTTCATAAAGAATGATCCAATTGTGGCCATCTCGTGCGGGGACGAGCACAGCGCCGTCATATGCCGTAAGTGTACTCAGACCTTCATACGATATGGTAACATTTTTATATTCGCTTGCGGTGTCTCTTTGTATTGTGGCTGTAACACAAGAAAACTTCTAAGTCAACTCAATCAAAAAATACAGCCATTTATGCCGCATATTTATACGCTCGCAAGGGAATAGAGACCTAGCATTGTCATATCGCATATAGCTAGTTTTTTAATGTAAGCCATGTCAGGAGTCCTGACAGAGCTCAGGACTAAGCCTAAAAAATAATTTAAAAATTAAAAAAAAACATAAAAATGTTGTTTTCCGTGATAATCAATCTGTTTACACCTCTGTTTACACACAAGTATGTACGCTTCCCTCGATGCACGAGTCCGACTGACACTTGACTAGTAGTAGTTTTAAATTAAAACTTATTTCAATTTATTGTTTCATTTTGTAAGTGGGTGTCCACAAATTCTCACGCCTCTAAAGATATTTTTTGAAATAAAAACTATCCTTTGCCCTTTCACGGAACTGAAATTATCTCTACACCAAATTTTATCTAAACCGATTCAGTTGTTTAAACGTGAAAAGGTAACAAACAGACAGACACACTTTCGCATTTATAATACCAGCAACCGTCCGCGATTTCACCCGCGATTGTTTAGTTCTTTGAGAATCTACAGGTACCGTTTTTTTCCGGGATAAAAGGTATCCTTGGTCTCAGTCCAAGTCATAAACTAAATAGTTTGCAAACTGCAGTAATTTTTGCATGATTGAGTAACAAACATTCACATTTATAGTATTACTAGCTGACCCAGCGAACTTCGTACCGCCCTAAAAAAATAGGGGTTGTCCAGCGGACAAAATTGTGAATCACACAAAAAATTTCATCAAAATCGGTCCAGTCGTTTAAGAGAAGTTCAGTGACATACACACTCACAGAAGAATTATATATATAAAGATTGTGTATATTTTTGAAGCTGCTAGCTAGATGTTTAAGAATAAGTATGTATTGGTTATTGTTCGTGTTGAAAAAATTTCGAGAAGCTCCCCACCAAATAAACCCATGATCTGTTGAAGGTCGCTGGAAGCCGCTGGATGCGGCTCAGTGTCGATACACGTGGAAATCCTTTAGGGAGGCATATGATCAGTATTGGATATATATTTGGGTTCTATGATTGAATAATCAAAATCATTTATTCAGTTTAGGCTGTTAAAAGCACTCATAAATGTGATGGGTTTGTAATACTACGGCGGGAGACCTTGTACTGAGAAGAAACACAGCAAGGACTGTTTTTTTCTCTCTGATTTATTATTTATAGAGTCGTCAAGTACAAAAATGACTTCAGAGATGATTCATAAAGTCACCTTATTACATACATTTAATCATTATAAATGTACAATTAATTGTTTACCTGCATTTTGATTTCTGTGTGATACAGTACATATAAAAACAAATAGTGTTATTTATATTAAGTTTAACTAAACATTAACATCTTCAATATCAAGGAAGTTATGACAGACTCATCTCCGCTGGCAGCACCCGTTCACGAGCATGACGCATGAACCAGCCATCGCTTCGCTCAACCATATTTCAGGGAACGTAACGACCCGCCTCACACGACACCACCGAAAAAACTTTTAAGAGAGCATGACTACCCATACTACGTACAACATATTTACTTCAATGATATGAAATGATTATGTAGTTCCTACTGCAAATGTTCGCAGAGAATGGTCGTGTCTTCGTGTTCGGCGGTAACACGTGGGGCCAACTCGGGCTCGGCCACAAGGAGGAGGTGACTCGGCCCAGCTGCGTCAAGTGGCTAAAGCCTTACCGCGTCATGTTCGTCGCGTGTGGCCGGGCGCACACTGTTTTCGTTACAGGTACAAATTATGCTACAAATTGCATTTTTACATTGGAAACACATAAGTTCCTACTCCAGAAACGTTGAGGAGTTGGATAGCGCAGTAATTAGCCGCTTTTTCCATAGCCTATGGTATATACAGATAATAATGATGTTGGGATGACGAAAATTATATTTATAATGTAGAAATTTGCCGCCCCAGTAAATATATCACCTTGCTAGCCCGTAGAGCCGTGGAATCTTACTCTCCAACAGAAACACAATGCTACAAAATGCCTTGATATTTCACTGTAGTTTTCTATTAAGTGCACGTTTATATTTCTCCGTGGCCTATTGATAAAATTTTATATTGTTACGTGTCTGGATGGGGTTCGAAATTATATGCCAGTTCACGCTTGACAGTTATTTATTCACCACACAGTTCACATAATTAACACACAATGTTAATTACAAAACACTCACTAAACACTGTATGAACTATACAAGTATCTAAACTATCGCACTTGAACACTTTTGTTGCACTTTGATCGCCTTTGGATTCGCTCCGAAATCGCTGTTGAAACTCAACTGTCTCTGCGCGGCGCCAATCGCGCTTATATACGCCGATCGACGCATTCTAGAAAGTACCTGTTAAATTGAGAATTAGCTAGCACCCGCGAGTACGAAGTACCTACTTATACCTACGCAGGTAACGCGCATAACTTGTAAACAAGTGCAGATGTCGTTGCGCTTTCTCCCTTACGCCGCACTGCATAAAGCTCATTTTAGAATGAGCCGCATTACTCGACCTCTATCGCGACCCGCGGTGCTCTGGCAAATTCGATCTCTAGCACTTTCGCGGTTCCGTTTCGAGAGCGTTTGTGACAATATGTCCTATTTCTCAAAGAAGAGATGGTTTATAAATCAAATACTGGTATTTTTTATGGAATATATTTATTTTAAGGTAAGGTATTTATAAATGTAGTCATACCCCCGTCACTCTTGACGTCTTCCTCAATTATCTTATTCTTTCTCGATGTATCCTTATTTGTTTACGTTCCGTGCACCACCTTGGATTCTACTCAATAATTCATCCATTTATGATCGACAGATACGAACGAGATATATACAGTAGGGTGCAACGATGAAGGCCAGCTGGGCACGGGTGATATGGAGCACCATGAGGTGCCAGCATGCGTACAGCTGGACGAGTCGCCACCCATCCGACAGGTGTCAGCTGGCTCCGACCACACTGCCATACTCACCGGTAAGTAGTCTGCTCTCGCTGAAATAAAAACTTCAAAATCGTTTATTCAGTCTAGGCTTATGTTACAAGCACTTGTGAATGTCGAAAAGCTACGCCATCGGTTCGCAAATCTCCGACAGACTTCGGCCACAACGCCATACTCACCGGTAAGTAATCTATGTACGTACGATGGAGTAAAATAGTAGGACCGGCTGGGCTCGGAGAAAATGGAGAACCACGCGATGCTGGTGTGCGGACAGCTGGATAACGTTACTATCTAAATATTAAACTTGACGACCTCCGTGGCTGAGAGCTCAACAATTGTCAATCACCCTTTTATTAATAAACGAAGAATAAGCTTGGATTAGTTACTCCACGTTTTTTCTGTTCTTTGAATTACAAATGTCATTTGAGCGATATGAACAAATCAGGCATAATTTCTGTCACGCACATAACGTTGTTAACAGTTACAACATTCTTACGCAGTTTCAACCAGTTTTTTTTTTTGCTACTAGCGACTCGTATTGTCAAAATTAATAACAGCATGTTTAGGTAGATGGCGCGAGGAGTTCGATGGCAAAAGTGCTTCGGAAGCCACGTTAAACCGTTGGTCCCGGATACACCTATAATTGTTAGCACCCATCACGGAGCACCCCCACTAGAGTCCGCATACAAGGGCAAGCGCTTACGCCAAGCTTAAGTAGTATTTTACCTATGCGTGAGGCACGCCTACAGACGTCGCGATACATCGTTTCATTCGGTAACCGAGCGTTGGTCCAACTGCTTCTCTCGTTTTCGTGTTAAAAAACTGTAAAAAATGCCGTACTGTGCAATTAAATTGTGTGGAAAGTCGAGTACAACTTCCAGTCTTCAAAAAAATGGTATTACTTTTCACTGGTTAGTTTAAATGCATTACAAAAAGACAAAAATACTGTTATATTAAATTGCTGTTAATTGTATTTATTTTTTGGTGAACGCGTTGATGTCTTTTTACCCTATCCCTTTCTCGCACGGGCTACACCATATATGCTATCTCGCTCTCACACCGGCACGTGTATTGCTAGTGACTCAGACGCAGCTCATGTCTCATCGCGTAAGTTAATCGATAAGTTTGTCAGCTATGGAAATGGAAAAAATAAATAAAAACTAATTATTTCATCGTATATAATAATAGATGTCATAAGTATACAACCAACAGTTTTTATTTGACTTCAAGCATATCCTAATAAAATTGAAAAAACGCGAAAATTTGTATGCATATTTGTTACTCTTTCACGCTAAAACGGTTAAACGGATTTGTATGAAATTAAGTGCGCATAGTTTATGACCTAGATAAAGACATAGAATTAACGATATTAAAAACCCTAGATACACCACGAGCGCTCAAAATGTGTCCCAATCAAGAAATGCTTGAACTCCACTCAAGCACTTCTTAGTACACAGTCACACGCGGACCGTTGAAAAGTCAAGATGCCAAAGAGTTCCGTGAAAAATGCAGAAAAATACTAATAATACGTAAAGTGTCGTTTTTTCGACGGGTATCTAATTAATGTTTTTTAATTAACGCCTTTAAAGCAAAGGAGACCCGGTACTTTTCATAGAAAAAATGCTAAACTTGTATACAGTTGAATTTGGTCTCAAAATAAAGCCAACATTATTTGCTACATAAAACTACTTTTGCCTTATTTTTAGTGAATCGTGGAAAGAAGTTATTTAATGATTAATATTTTTTGATATAGAAACCCTTTTGATGACAAACCTACGTTTTTGACATTGACAGCTAGCTGCTGATGACAAATATTGCCAGACTACGTTACCCAATTATGAAACACAGATAAAAAAATTAAAAAAGTATACAACTTTGGCACAAAATGCCGGGTGTCCTTTTATTGTTGTAATACTTACTATAAACTGATTTAATTTAAAATATTTGTGATATTCAAATGCATGGTCGGTTATACGTCGCCCTTAGCCATCTCTTTTCTTCGCGGTCTGTACCTGCTATATTGCTAACAGCGCATTCAGAATTGCGCGTGAAAATTCAAAAAAATAAGGTCTATATTCTTTCACATATAACAATAAATCGTAAAATTTTACAAACTTGACGCATGCATTTTAATTAAGACCTTATGCCGTATGCATTAAAGGTGACTTTCAATGTTTAAATAAGGCATTATATTGTTTTTGACCACGCGATCATCTTACGGACCTCCATGGATCGTCCAATGTACCTTTTGGACACGTTTCGGCCACGATTTTGTTCGTGTTGTTGTATCTAGGGTAGTTAATATCGTTGCATTAATACTTCTTGTCCTGGACGTGATTTTATTTGTGTTGCTTATATATAATTTAGTATGTAGTTACTAGTCGCGTCATGTAATTAGAACGCTGGAAGAAAGTGGAGAGGGTATGATTACGCATTTACGCACCAAAGTACTAGGCCTCTATTCTAAATTGTTTATCGATAGAAAATATCGATATTTTCTAAAATCGATCTTACCCTCATCACTTCGCTGCACTGAGTATATGATCTGACCTTGGCGCGTCCAATCACAGCGGGGCTGACCTCCCTGCACCCCACCGACTTTGGCGATTTTGATTCCAAACAAAATTTGTGTGATGCGGACTCTAGTGGGGGTGCTCCGTGGCACCCATAAATCTGCAGTTTGCCCGTGTGGTGGTAGGCCATATCTCCGTATTCCATTCAGAAGTGGGTACATAAATAGGCTGATGATGAAGTTTAAGTCATTATTTTCGAAGATGAAGATTAAGTCGTCCTTCTGGTTACTTTCTTTTTTGTGTATAGGTATAGTAAACTAAGTAATAAATATATAAGTGAGGTTCCACGGAAAGACAAAAAGTTTATTTTATTTTAAATTACCATTTAACTGCTTAATCTAAAGAAAATGTTACTAGAAGATTTTCTGGTAAAAGTTTCCGCATCTTCGCTATGCCGATCGAATTCTGTCTGAAACCTGAGTGGACTTTATTGTAGTAAAAGGATAATGGGCAAAACGCACCCAGCTCCGCCAACAATGTAATTAGTATGAATCGAAGAAAGATCTATGAAAAACTAGCCTTTTTTATTATGGCACCAAAAAAAATAACCTGGGGGTCAAAAGATATACACCTGGGTATGTTCTATATTAGGGGTTAAGGTTTCCGCACATAGTCCTTATAGACGACCTTTGTGTGTAAGTCATGGGGACCGGTTACACACGGGCATATTTAAATAGCTCCTTATAGAGAAGCTCGATGGCGCAGGTGGTTAGCGCGTTCGGTTGCGATCGTTGAAGTTAAGCAACTTCCGCAGTGGTCGGTCATTGGATGGGTGACCAGAAACATCTATCTCGAGTTCCTCCGTGCTTCGGAAGGCACGTTAAGCCGTTGGTCCCGGCTGCATCAGCAGTCGTTAGCACCCGCCAATCCGAACTGGCCCCGCGTGGTGGGTCATGGCCCAATCTCCCTATTTCATCCATAGGGAAGGCCTGTGCCCCAGCAGTGGGGACATTAATAGGCTGATGATAAATAAATAGCTAAAGAAATTCATTCAATATCAATAGTACTTTCGTTCTATAATATTAGCAATAATAAGTGAGTGAATCATATCTTACTGTACAACCAGATACAAAATACTAAACAACAAAGCCTACCGACTATCCTGCTTGCTTGCTGCTTGCACTTACTGAGACTCCTCAAAACGTCTAACAGGGTATGGTTGAAGGATGTGATATTGCAGTTGCCGTTGCAACTAGTCTACTCGTATGCAGTCCTATGTCTTACATTTTGTGCGCTCCCTGTTATTTCATTGATATTTAACTAACACGCTTTAGAAATAGGAACACGATTATCATCGCGTACGTCATTATAATCGTACGAGCTAATACAAAATCTATGGATCAATTTAAATGCTCGTACTCAGCACACAAACATCTGCCCCCACCAGGATTCAAACCCGGGACCTCTCGAGCCAGCGACACCATGAAACCCGGCGTACAAACCACTCGACTCGGATATATTAATTGACGACCTCCGTGGTCGTCAATTAATATATCCATTCTATATACTCGTCCTTGTATCTTTAAATATTATGTTCGTTATAGTTACTTTTACTTATGGAATTGTACCTATTTAACTTAAAATAACTAAAGACTCCCGGGATGGAATTTGATGCGCTTTGGCACAAATGATCATGACTATGATACCTTTCAAACAAATGTAGTTTAAGCCGTGGCGGACGTGGGTGCAGTGTCCATGCAATTTTGCCCATTGTCCTTTTCTTTATAAAATGTTTCGTCGACAAATGATGACGGCCTTATTTTATCCGTTAGAGGACGGGCGTGTGTTCGTGTGCGGCTCGAACACAGAGGGGCAGCTGGGGCTGGGTGAACACGCGCGCTCATGTCTGCAGCTCACCGAGCTCAAGTTCATGGAGGCCATCGCCTTCGTCGAGTGCGGATACCACCACACGGTCTTCATCACCAGTCAGTATACTTTTTGGAACGAAGATTTTTCGGACGGCATGGGGAATGGGGGCTAGGCGAAAATTTACCATCTCAACCTAAAGAGGCAACTAGCTAAGCACCTGGGCGGGTAGCTAGATGGGCAGTTAGGTGGGCGACCATTGACGGCGGTGCTTGTGGACACATTCTGCACTGGGCCCAGTGCGGATTGGTGGGTGGTATAAAAAGAATTAACTTCGTTCAAACCGAGTATTCCCCGACACTTACGCATTTTTTTAAAAAGGATGGCAAATAAGCATAATAAGCGAACAGCAAAGCCTATAGAATAGATATATCACACAATAAAAATATCACAGGCGCCGTTGCCTATTCTGTCCAATCCCCTGCCATGCGGAGCCATGGAACCTTTACTCACCGACATAATTACAACACCACAAAAAGATAGTGTTATTATACTGTGGTCTTCTACAGACAAGTGCTGCCATTCAAGCGAAAAACCCAATACGCCCTACCTCTCTTAGCAATCAAAAACTGCTATACAAACCTAATGACGGCTGTGAAGTTAGCGCAAGTCGTGGCGCAGTTTAAATTGAACAAACACTCTAGAAAGACAGGAAGCGAAATCGTAAGACCAGCTGGTAGAAAAGTGAGAAATAAACAAGCGATCAAGCGTCTAGTAATCGGCGTCCGAATTTATCTGACAGCTTAGCTGAAAATTTCGCCTCAGCATCAGCTACTTTTGCATTCAATGAAACCTGCCGACATTGCACTCGCTGTTATAACTTTACAGCCGTCATAGTTTCAATCGCACTGTATCCAAGCTTAATAGGAGCCCAAGCGGTTATTTATGGATTTACTCGAGCGAGGGGGCAACCTTGCAACTTGTAAAGTACTCCAACCATACCTGAGCCCTCTATATAGGGCCGAACGTCTAGAGTAGCAAAAAAATTTTCCATAAACGACCATGGCTTTTGGTCGTGTCCAAATCGTCAGCCTTTCGAGAATAAGCTACAGAAGGGTTCACGTAACGGTTCTGAGGACGGAAAAAATATTGAGCTGCAAGTTCGAGTGAATCCACACAACCGCGCTTGGGCTCCCCCTACCATAACAAAATATCACCGAAAGCCTAATAGGGTTCAGAAGGCCTACTCTAATGAATAAATAATATAACGAAGTTCCTCTTTAGAATTTTAATATTTTTATGTAAATGAAGCAACGATATTAAATACCCAATGAAGGCTAAAAAGGACATCGACGAAATCGGCCCTAGCATGCCCAAAAGAATGTCCTTCACTATTATTTTTCTATTATTTTTTTAACTTATTAGCAATTAATCATAGTAAACGGACAATCTGTTTAAAAATTAAAAGTTCTGTTACTAGATGCTACAGTCTGTTCATCCAACTTGGCACTCCTTTTTATTGAAAATACAGCATTAAAAATCAACTGATAACTGGATTCAATAGGTTTCAGTCTATAATAACGATTTATTTTAATAGTTTATTGGCTTCGTTAATATTTTATTATTAAATGGGTGATTCTGTTAAAAAGTTGTGCCAAGATTGTTTACCTTAGTAATGCAATATTCGCTATGTGCGAAGTACATGGTGGGGGTATAGTGAAGCGATCGCAGCGCTTATCGTGGCAGAAATACGCAACAATCCGGGAAAGTAAAGTCAATTTGCACGGAGTTCGTAATAAACAAAAATTTTTTAAAATGCCTATTAATAGATGTTGTTGTGTTGTGAATTGCAAAAATAAGGGCACAAATAGTCTGTGTATATATTTCCTACATTGGACTGGAAATTAAATCAAAGAAATAAATGGATAGATGCCATAAAAAGAAATAAGTAAGCGAAATAACCTTAAATTATGATCAATTTTATTTGCGCTATATATTTTATGTGATATTCATTATTGTCTTTTTTATTTTAGTGTTGATGGGTCGCCATGGTATCCCAAACCTGACGACACAATTTGTAGTGAACATTTTATGGGAAACAAAAAATCAGACGAGGAAGAAAATCCGAGTTATGCTCCTACGATATTCCCTGAAATATATCGAAAGAGGAAGGTTAATGATTCACAGGTCCTAGCTAGATATACACGCTTGACAAAACGAAGAACCACAAAAGTCTCAGATACCACATCAAGTCAAATAATAATTGAAGAAGGGAGTGAATTAAATCAAACTCAACCTTTTATGATCGATCAAGGATGTCAAGTCAATATGTTTTCTGAATCGAAATTAAGAGATACAACTTTTATTTGTATTAGATTAATTTACAGTGATCACTGTGATCCAACATCAAGAATTTTAATGACAAATAATTCAAGAAAGAAAGATAAAAGCTGTGGCACTGACAAAAAATCGTATGAGGATCAATCTACCGAAACAAAAAGTCAAGAATTTGTTGGTATTTCATCAATAACAAATGATCAAGAACTCCTAGATCCTTCTGGTGTGTCATTTAGCAATTTTGAGTTTTTATTAACAAGATTAACTATGAGAAAATGTACAGTTTCCACTAAAGACCGACTTCTGATTTTTTTGATAAAAATGGAAACTGGCTTGACATTTTCAGCATTGAGTGTGTTATTTGGTGTACAAAAAAACCACAATCTCACGTATATTTCATCCGATCTTACAAAATCTAGCTTGTTCAACTGCTAATTTAATCTTTTGGCCGAATAGAGCCACCGTACAAGCACCAATGCCCAAGTGTTTCAGTCCAGATTACATCAATACAAGAGTTATTATTGACTGTACTGAATTCCGAATTGAAATCCGACATTATTTAAATTATTATACAATATGTAATAATTTTTATTTATCTTTACCTTACTATATTTACTAGAAATCAATAAAATACAAACTGATGTCATTATTTGGCATAATCCCGGAAAGTTGCGCATTGTAGGTGGCGCTACTGTCGTGCACATAGCGAATAGGCGACCATAGGTATTTATCAAGATAAAAATAGAACTAGGTACCTTAGTTAATAATACTTATTACTAGTATTTCTATTATATTTATGAAAAGATTATTTCTGAAATTATCTAAAGATAGTTTATACTCCCATCCCATGTAATATCTGTTTATTTTTATGAAAATCATAATGATAACCAGGTACATACCTAATTACCGATAGTAAACTGTAGGAACAGGTAAATGGAAAGACTGAACATTTCATTTGAAAAGAAATCTATCATTACTTACTACAGGTATCATAGGTGCCAACTGACAACACTCATAAATCAATATGAATATAAGCATTTATTATTTTTATTATTAATTGCATTTTATGTTCATTTAATGCATATTATTTAAGTGCTTACATAGAGGTAAACACTGAATCTATTCAGAATATATAAAGTGTACATCTTTTACGATTAAGTATAATAATTATAACCTCAAAATCTAATACATTCTGTAGTAGGCCACGGTTGCTCAAGTTGTCCGTATCTCAACAAATGCCTATTTAGAGTTTATGAATGATTCCGAACACAACTAGCATTTTCTCATTGCTGGGCGTTCTAGGGCATTCAATGTATGGGGAACGAGCAATGTCCTTTAAACAACCTTCTGGCGGTTAAATTTTATGGAATTGTAGGCCTGTGGACCAGCAGCAGGTTGGTTAAACTTGATGCTTGATGCGAATGTGTAAGAACCCGTGCCTTGTGCCCTCAATTCTTTCTGTTTATAGCTTAGAGCATATATGCTCTAAGGTTTATAGGGCTGAGTACTAATAGCTAATATTTTATTGATTGCATTAGAAATATATTTCATTAATAAAAAAAAAACTTTACATATTTACACTAAAACGGTAATGACCATCTGTATCTGCACTTAGTACCATGAGTTAAACACACACAATGAATATAGTAGTTTTTGACCGAATCAAACTTAATTATTTAAATTCTGTCAATAAGCGAGCGAGCACTACTGAGTATTATTTATGTGACAAATGCTAAAAACACATTTTGTTCTCAGCAAATGGTGCGGTTTTCGTCACTGGGGACAACGAGCATTCGAAACTGGGCATCACAACCACCGATACCAATTTGTATGTCCCTGAAGTCCTGCCCTTAGATATACCGATCAAGAGTGCGTGCTGTGGAGCTTCGCACACATTCCTGTTGTCTATGGACGAGAGTAAAATATTGGCATTCGGCTCCAACGAGAAGGGGCAGTTGGGAATGCCTAAGGAGGTGGAACACGTCACGGTACCCACTGAGATCGATATGGAGAAACTATTCGATGGATATCAACTGAAGTTAGTCGCGTGCGGCGCTATGCACACGGCTTTTGTGACAGGTAATCATTTTTTCATCATCATATTTGGTCATATTGAATTCTTCGTCATACCCTTTACTTTCTTTACGAATATATGTCGTTCTTTCAAGACCGAACAAAAAAGTCGAAAAAATATTAAGTAGTTTAGGATTCCTTTAGTTTATGCGTGAAAAATTCACGGAATAGGTAGACAGTGTAGGGCCTCATCGGCGTGGCACGGCGGTCACAAAAGAATTAAGCACCACAAAGATACCATTCTAAGTCCTAGGTCAATAACTTCGCACAAATTAAAACGACATAGACAAAAGAAGATCATCAGCTTTTCCTTGTCTTTTAAACCGGCGACACCGGTCCTAATACAGAGAATGAGTGACGGTCTTTCCATTCAAATGAATTACTTTTGTCTATGCCGTGGAAAAATACGCTTCGGCCACGTGGTCAAACTCAGTAGTCAAACTAATTTGTCCAACAGTAGTAGTAGATAGACAACGTAGAAAGATTAGTCATAGTCATACTATTTATTGCTTCATGTTGGTTACATTTAGTTAATAAAATTAGAACAGCGAATCATAATCATCCAAATCAATTCCCCCACTGCTGGGTACAGGCCTTCCCTATGGATGGAATAGGTAGATTGGGCCATGAACCACCACGCGGACCCAAATATATTAATATATAAAAGGCCTTATTTTTATCAAATACATCTTTCAAAATATATTAATTTTCCAATATTTAAAATTATTTACGAGAAGATATGTTAATTTGCTAATTTTTGTTTGTATGGATATGTTTTTTTATATTATTATTTATCTCTGGTTAATATGCGACTTCAAATCTAAGACTACGACTTCAAATCTCGAATCTAGAGCAATTTAAGCTAAATATTAAATAATATAAATTAGAACGTTGTTCAAACATCCTATGGACCCACTTGATTAAAGGCTCAGAAATACATATTTTTTATATAATTTATACTCTAATAACAATATTCTTATAATTTAAGTACATAGGCTTTGTTAAGGCACTATGGTTTTAAAAGGCTTAGGGCGAAGGTTCCAGACTTAGCTCTTTTTAAGTGATTTCTGATAATAGATTATAATATGTTTTCTTAATTACTTAAAATTTATGAACCAAGGAATAATGCCTTGCTTTTATTTTTCACCTTCTTCGAATAATTTATCATGATATGAGTGTTTGAAATTAGGTAGGCCTTATTTGTATCACTTACCTTGTTTATTATTTATTCTTTCTTCACACAAACAGAGGTCACGTGGAATTCCTTTTACAAGCAATAGCGGGCTTGGCTAAGATATAATTCTCGTTATTTTTCAATACTCCCGTGGGTCACAAAAATGCGCTCAAGGTTAACATAGCGAAAGATCTAAAGCTTTAAAATAAGGTAGAATTCATCTCTGCCCGCTGTGGGGTATTCTTCCATAGATAAGTTCCCAATGTCCTTTGCGCCGTTTTAGAGTATTTTGTAAACGTTATAAAACAATTTTTTGTATGGGGATGTAGTACGTTTATTGTTTTCATAACTGTTTTAGCTATTTTAATTTACACAATTTTTTAAGTTTCTCAGGTCACTCAAAATTCATCGTGAACACAGTTTTTTTTCTGTTCTGTGGTCCCGATAGCGGAAAACGAATCCAGCCTAACAACTGGACCGATTGTATTTTTTCTAAAAATATTTAGCTTATACATATCGACGTACTTTATTTAATTTATTATTTTATGGACTTTTCAAATGCACGGGTTTTAGTTTGGGACCAAATAATTTTATTAAGTTGTTAGTGTAGCAGTGCAATACAAAATCCTAAATCGATACCCATTTTTGTTCTTTGTCCGTTGATTATTAACATAGGTGCCACATCCTACTCCACATTTAATAATTGTTAAAGGATTTGACAATCAAATAAAAAAAGTTAAAAATTACAATAAAGTTTTAAACATGATTTACAGTATAGTTAAAGAACAAACCATTAATTGACATATTTGTTTCTTAGGTTTTCAAGCACACCACTAATTAAATAAAACAAGTTTCAACGGTATATATATTTATCCTGCTGGATAGGATGCGAAACGTCAATAAGAAATAAGTCAGTGCATCTATCTATTAGGAAAATAAATGACCACAATTAATTTCTCTATAAATATTTCTTTAAGTAATAATTACTTTCACTGATTGGAATTAAGATTGATAAAAAATACACATTTCGAAATCGATTTAGCACGACAATCTGAACTCTTATCCATTATAAAATAAAAACACTCACATTTTCTCGCTTATTAAGTTATCTATAAATAGGTTAAGGAAATTACCTTCTAATAACAATAACTTCTTATGTAATAGGTAACAAACAACAGCCACTTTCACTCGTCAATCACAATAATGACTCATCGACTGATTGGCTCGATAACTACCTTTAGCCTGTGTCCACCAACAAACACTATTTTCGTTGACCTCGCACGCAATCGATTCTATAATGGGCATGTGTTGGCTGGCCGTACAATTTGCCTAATCGCCTTCAGTATGCGTACTGTAAGCGCGTAACGAAGGTGCACCAGTGCCGAGCCGCTATTTGGTGTCGGAGGTCGCACATCGAGTGACTGGCATATTTGTTGCAGACAACGGGCTGCTCTACACCTGCGGGGAGGCGCGACACGATAAACTCTGTTTGGACGATATTGACAACCCCGACCACGCAAATGAGGCCCCCGCCAATCAATACGCGCCGAAACGGGTCACCGCTATGAATGGTTTCATCGTAGACAATGTAGCATGCGGCGGTTGCCACACTCTTTTGTCGGCCACTAAAGGCTCCAACGCGGACTTCACCAACAACGACTTCAGTATAGTGAGCGAGGACACGAGGCTGCCGGCGATGACGGAACTGCCGCCTTTGCGAGTTCCCGCGATGAGTAAACTCGAGGAGTCGTTCAAGCCCGAAGACGTCACCAACTCGAATATCGACGAGCGAGCGAACGCGGACGCTATCAATGGGAACGCACACGAGGAGACCGGGTCGATAGATTCGCTCGAGGCGAACGTCAGTGGTTCACACATAGTAAATATAAACGACCTTGAAAACGAAAATGTGAGCACGCACGACGTCCCCGATATAAGTCCAGATATAATCGACCAATCTTCCGCAACCTTGAAAACTGTAGTTAATGACACGATGAATACTTTAAACACTGCAATGGACACGGCAGAAGAGAAAATTCAAAACGCTGTCGATAATGTCACAGATAAAGTGACGGAGAAGGTTGAAGTTGTAGAGGATATTATAAAGAAAAGCACAAAGTTAGAACCCATTACACAACGTGGTGAAACTGTAGCTTTGGGGGTACCCAATAACGCTGCAGAAGTAGCTAATTCACCTCCACCTAAAAGTCCTTTACTTCAAGATTTACTACACGTACCTGATATAACACAAATGAGTCCAGTTCTAAGCAAACACAGTGACGATGGTCAAAAAAGTGAAGCTGGTCAGTCAGAAAACGAAACTATACCTTGCGGTTCGGACAAATCTAGTCCTCAAACGGGCAAAACGAAAACACAAGCCGTTCTGCCCATAGTACGGAGTGAAGACGCAATTGACGGCCACGATGACACTGAACACAATGAGGATAGTGATGTTGTAGTGAACAAAACACCGCAAAAAGGACGGTTTTCTAAATTATTCCAATCAATTAAGGACAAAGAGAATTCGTGTATGGGCAAAGGAAAAGTGATAGAGGAAAATATAACAGGTGAGCAGTATTTTCTTTTTCGTAGCCTTATCGCTCTGACTTTGAACCAAAGTAACAATTACTAACATGTTTTTTTATATATTTTTTTAGAAAACATACATAAGGGCATTGATAATGTAGAAGAAACTGTGCACAAAACAGAAGAAATTATTGAAACAGAAGTGAGAAATCAAACCAACTCTCGAACATGCACGATATTATAAGAAAATCTATAATCGTCTTCTTCAATGTTTAGTCTGTTAAATAAAGTTTATATTATTGATGATAGCCTTAAAGATTCTTTTTAAATAATAAAAATTTGTACAGTTGGTGTTTTTGTTTTTATTCACTAAGTTTATATAAAAAATTACATAATTAAGGTTTTTATCTTTGAGCACCTAAAAGTCAATAATAGTTAATAAAATAATATACCTTATTTAAGATCACAATAATGGATAGGTTCTTAATTTATTACACCTGGTACATTGCCTTGTTTGAGTTATGTGCGCAGAAATTCAATGGCCAAGATATTCCGAGAAATTCTTTCAGCTTCATGCCAAAGCGAATATTTTCATCTTTTTTATTTTTATCAGCTAACCAAACACCTAAAAGATAAATATTTCTTTTGTTAAATGACCAAAATATAACAACTACTTATGATATTTTTGCTAACAAATCCGAGCGCAATATTTTTCTGTACCAAAGAGAAACAGCGCACTACCCGCTGACTTTAAAATTATAATATACCTACCTACAGGAACAAGAGGGTAGGTATCACTGGAGTATGCGAACTTAGATTAAAACAAAAAGGGAAGATACGGTACGCCCATACTAGCATCGAATCAATGCATCAGCGATTACATAAATAACATTCACTTGAAACCGTGATTGTTGAGAATAATGTTTTTACAGTTTTACGAATGAAGTGTTGCCGACGCATTTGTTACTTAATTTTGAACTATTTGTGTTTTTTATAAAAGCATCGAAAGCATTGTTTTATATTTATAACACAGAATATACGCAATATTGTTATATTGATATAAATTGGACATTCTGCAGCGTGTTTGAATGTCCAATTGTAACTAAAGCTTAACAAGCTTTAAGGACCGCACTCACAAATATCAATTAAATTTAATGTGTGTCTAACGGACATGTTATCGTATTATCACTGTTATCGCAAAGAAAGGGACAACCTTTTAATATAAAGTTAAAAATTCATTGATGTGTGGGTGTGTGTGTGAGTGATTATACTTCGGGTCTCAACCGAAGACGATTACTTCTATTACATGCAGCATTACGCAGAATGGTGCTATCTCCATCACACATTTAGATACTAAATACTAAAAAATAAAAAGGTAAAACATATTTTTATTATTTTTTTACTTTTTAATACAATATTAGTTTCACTGTCACTCGGCACTGGCAACACCGGGACGTCTTTGACTCATTACGTGTTTTTGTGTTATCGAAGTCACACGGAGTTTCATATTTGTGGTTAAAATGGGAAAAAGAAAGCGGTCAAGATCAAAAGATAGTAATTATGACAACATCTTACGAAAAATTAGGAAATTAAAGTCTAAATTAACTAAACGCCGGCGTTTTTGTCATCGTCAGTATTGTGGAAAGTGATGAGTCGTACGACCGTTACTATGATACCCACCCAAACTATCGTGATGCCAATTTACCAGGTAATTAAATATTCTGTAACGTAATAGTCTTTAAAACAAGTACAAAAGTTTACAATAATAATATGAAATTAGTTTTTAACTACCCACTTTTTCGTTCAATATTACAATTATCACTTGGAAAAAATTCCAAGTAATGACTATTTAGAATGTTTTCTAGAGTAGTTGATTATGAAAAAGTAACTACATTAACTATACATAAAAGTTAAGCCATCTTTGTGCCACGTAAAGTCGCGTCAAGATTAGAATTCACTATAAAACTGCTCCACGTAAATTGTGTTGTAGCTTTAGGTACCTACTTGGCTATAAGTGTCGCGAAGAATTGTGCTCCACGTATGTTGTGTTGTAGCTATATGTACCTAATCCACTATAAGTGTTGATAAAAATTTTGCTCCACGTAAATCGTGTTGTAGCTACAGGTATCTACTCCACTGTAAAGTGTCGAGATAATCTTTGCTCCACGTAAATCGTGTTGTAGCCTTAGATACCTTCTCCACGATTAGTGTCGAGAAAATTTTGCTCCACGTATATCGTGTTGTAGCTACATGTGCCTACTCCAGTATAAGAGTCGAAAAAAGGCTTTGCTCCACGAAAATCGTGTTGCAGCTTTGAGTACCTACTCCACTATAAGTGTCGAGAAACACGGTTCCACGCAAATCTTGTTGTAGTTTTAGGAACCTACTTCGCTATAAGTTTTAAGAAAGATTTTGCTCCACGTAAATTGTGTTGTAGCCATAGGGTACTTACTCCTCTACTATATGTGTTGAGGCAACTGTACTCCATGTATATCATGTCGAAATTATACTTAGCTAAATTTATATGTTTATTTTAACGTTTATTATCAATAGAGGAAGTGGGTCCCGATGACGTCATCTATGCCTATGATGATCCTCAATCAGGTGTAAGTGCTGGCGGAGACGACGAGCCGTTCGTCGGGTCATCTACATCATCTGTAATGCCGGCGCCAGACCCCGTATCCGCACATCCACTGACCACGCCGGATGTCAACGCCAAAAATATTGAAGGACCACATAGCGACGCTATCGAATAAGACTCGGAAATTTTACAGCTACTCGGCGCGGACATCGCCAATCAGAAAAACTATGGAGATGCATTACACAATGACATTGCTTCAAGGTGGTCCTATATTTTGGCTAACGGTTTGTATAAGGATACATATGTGGAGTTAATTAAATGTTACTCACCATCAGAAAATTGCCCACTTATGAGAGCGCTAAAACTTAATTTAGAAATCAAGACAGCCCTTAAGAAGATTAACATTAAAAAAAAAATCAGTCAAAATAAGCAGAATCAGCTCGGTTGTAGTCTCGCTGCAATAGGACGAGTTTTGAATTGGTCCCTATCACCTGAAAGCTCGGTGCCACAAGATATGATAAAATCCTTAAGTGATGCCGGTAGACTTATATGTGATAGTCACTATAAATAGTCTAGATCGCGACGATATGCGGTACTAAGCACTTTAAATAAAGATATCAAGGATTCCGATTATAAACACAAACATAGATGAACAGCTGTTCGGTTCCGATTTGTCTGAGCATATTAAGTCATTAAAAGCTATAACGAGGACTGGTACAGAGCTGAAATTAAAAACTCAACGACCTGTGTATAGAAAATCGACTGTTTCACAACTCTGATGCGCTTTAAACTCGAGGGGGCACCGCCACGCATAGCACCAGCGGTCGAGCCGCGGTTGGCCCCTGCACTACGCCGACCGCCGAGGAACCGACGGCGACGTCGGGAAACATCACGGGGACGCAGCTAGACCAACAGCACGCGGCAACAGGCAAGGAGGCGATATTAGGATCACAGGTACCCATTACTGGCCGTTTATTATACTTTTATGATAAATGGTGCGAGCTCACTAACGATCATACGATTTTAGACTGGGTTCAAGGATATGAAATTCATTTCATTGAAGAATCTATACAAATAGCGGATCCCGATAACTTTGCATGCAACTCGCAGACACAAAATCGAATCCTAGACGAATGTATATATTAGACTTGATACGTTCTGAATTAATACCAAAGTACACCTTGCCAAGGACAATTTATTTCACCAATATTTACGGTGCCCAAGTCGAACGGCACCCATAGGTTAATTTTTGAAAGAGCTCAATAAATTTGTTAAGATTATTAATTTTAAGATGGAGGACTATCGTACTGCACGTAAATTGTTAAGTCCTAACTATTTCATGGTGACAATAGATATCAAGGATTCCTATTTGTTTAACCCTTGTTAATTAACCCTTGACCGCAAAAAGTTACGGTTGAGATGGAAATCGCAGTTATATGAATTTAATGTTCTTCCGTACGGCCTTTGCACTGCACCATTTGTATTCACGAAATTGCTCAAACCCGTTCTATAATACTTACGTATTCAAGGATTAATATCAGTAAACTATCTTGACATTTTTTATGTATAAGTAGTTCGTTTAACGAATGTTTATTTAATGTTCGAACTACAGCAACCCTCTTAGAATAATTAGGTTTTCTAATAAACACTAATAAAAGCGTTATGTCGCCAAGCAGGGTTTGTAAGTTTTTAGGCTTCATTTAATACCTCAAGCATGGTTGTTACTTTACCAGATGAAAAGAAACATCGAATAAAAAATAAAGTTACTGAGTTGATGTCTAAAAAACAATGCACTATAAGGTATTTTGCTGAAATATTAGGATTATTGACCTCCGCATGTCCGGCATTCAGTTACGGTTGGATGTATACAAAATTGCTGGAGCGTGAGAAATTCTTAGCTTAGCTTAATTATTCAAAAAATTATAATAAACACATGAAAACAGGACAATAATATTATAAAAGATCTTTCGTGGTGGACCAATAACATTTTAATGTCATCTGCCCCTATTAAAAAAAAAAAAAAAAAAAAAGATTATTGTTTGGAGATTTTCAGTGATGCTTCGAATACTGGCTGGGGTGCAACGTGCAGTGTCTTAAAAACTTTTACTAGAGTTACTTTGTTAAGGATTGATAACACCACTGCCATATGTTACATTAAGCGCATGGGTGGTGTTCAGCACCCACATTTAAATGACATTTAATTTTCTCGAAATATCTGGCAGTGGTATGAAACAAGAAATATATATTTGCATCATATATCAAATCTGGTGATAACGTAATAGCAGATCGGGAATCTCGACGAATTAATATTGACACGGAGTGGGAAATTTCAGATTCTGTATTTTCATATTAGTCAATTGTTTGGAAAACCGGAAGTTGACCTTTTCGCGAGCTCTCAAAGCTACAAATGTAGCAGATATGCGTCGTGGAAACTTGATCCGTATTCCGAAGTTAATGATATTCATTTTCCTTTTCTTGGTGTAATATCTTCTTTTATGCCTTTCCCCCTTTCTGTCTGTCTAATCACGAAAGTCCTAGAAAAAATTGTATTAGACAATGCTATAGGTATTTTAGTAGTACCTTATTGGCCATCTCAACCATGGTACCCATTATGGTCCAGACTCGTTATATCAGAAAAGGTATTCTTTGGTCCTAACGAATAACTTTTAAAATCTTCTTTCAGAGTTCGCCACCCATTTCACGCGACGCTTATCCTGGTGGCAGCCAAATTATCAGGGAAGTGTTGATCAAACGTGGGGTACCACAAACGTCATTGCGTATATTGATGGACTCCTTTGCAAATGCAACACTATAGCAGTACAGTAGTTCTATAACATCTTGGTGGGTTTTTTGTAAAGACAATAACTTTGATGTTTATGCGACGGATTGTGCCAAAATTGTATCATTATTAACTAAAAAAATTGAGGAGGGTTCTAGCTACAGTACTTTAAATACGCATAGGGCTGCTCTTTCAGTTATTTTAGGCCATAATATTACTATAAATGATAACATTAATCGCATCCTTAAAGGTGTTTTTAGACTCACTCCCCCGAAACCAAAATACAATACAACGTGGGACACGAACGTGGTTTTGCCATACCTTTCTGATTTAAACCCTTATGATAATATGTCTTTAGTTGATTTGTCTTATAAAACTTGCACATTATTGGCTATCACTTCTGTCCAAAGAATGCAGACTATTAGTTTAATAAAGTAAAAAAATACAGGGTGTCCCGTAAGTAATGGTCCAACCGTAAACCCTAGGTAGTTCACTCGATTGCCTACAACTAATTTGAACCGTTTTTTGAAATTCATTATTATTAATTATTGATGCGAGATAATGAGGTTATAATTTAAATTAGTGATTTAATTAAGACATCAAGGCCCGGAGCATACCAACCACTTATTAGATTGCCCTACATTCGCGAAAATCCCTGTGTTTGTCCAGCAGTGCCTATTAGGACCTACATAGATAAAATTAGATCTTTGCGAAATGACTATCCTGAAGGCAATTTCTTTATAAGTGTAGGCAGACCTCATAAAAATGTAAGTCCTCAAACGCTAGCACACTGGGTGAAAAGGGTCTTGCAAGCCAGGGGTATAGATATTTCCATATTTTGTGCTCATAGTACTCGTTCAGCGTCTTCATCTGCCGTGCATAGATCTGGGATCAGTCTGGAAGTGGTTCGCAAGGCTGCAGGCTGGAGCGATTGCTCAAACATTTGTATTATTATAGAGATGTGGTAGACTCGAATGACACCACTTTTGTCAATTCTATATTTGGTCCCTAATGTCGACGATTAATTGCGTTTATATAATTAACATGATGCCTTATTGTTAAGAGAACGATAAATATACTTTGATCTGTAAGACTTGCAGATATTTAATTAAATCTTGTTTTGTAGTCCATAAAATGCCTTTTTATTTGCTTTTATCTGCATATGGCATTGCTCTAAACATCTGCATGTAATAGAAGTAATCGTCTTCGGTTGAGACCCGAAGTATAATTAAGAATCAAACGAACTTACCTGGTGAAGTTTGATTCCAATTATGCGAGGGTCTCAACCGAAGACGATTACTGCCCTATCCCCCCCAACCCATTAATAAAAAGGCATTATTATAGTTATAACACAAAAATCTACTCTGAAATAATGAGTCAAAGACGTCCCGGTGTTGCCAGTGCCGAGTGACAGTGAAACTAATATTGTATTAAAAAGTAAAAAAATAATAAAAATATGTTTTTACCTTTTTATTTTTTAGTATTTAGTATCTAAATGTGTGATGGAGATAGCACCATTCTGCGTAATGCTGCATGTAATAGAAGTAATCGTCTTCGGTTGAGACCCTCGCATAATTGGAATCAAACTTCACCAGGTAAGTTCGTTTGATTCTTAATTATCACTCGAAAGCTTGATAAGTGATGTTACTTGATAAGTCTGAAAAAAAAGAAACTCACCAACTTTTGTTCTATCGGTCTTAGGCCTAATGTTAACTACGACTCCTCTTATGATGCGATTCAAATCATTAAAATTTTCGCCTATCATCAACAGGATCTGCAAATATGTAATTGCATTTACTCATCATACACCAGTGGTGTAGAAATATGTAGTGGTATTAAATCATCAAACACCAGTGGCGCATAAAAATGTAGTTGTATAAAATCATCAAATACCAGTGGCGCATAAAAATGTAGTTGTATAAAATCATTAAACACCAGTGGCGCATTAAATGTAGTTGTATCAAATCATACAAACACCAGTGGCGCATAAAAATGTTGTAGTATAAAATCATACAAACACCAGCGGCGCATAAAAATGTAGTTGTATAAAATCATCAAACATCAGTAGCGCATAATCAGTTTCGTCGCCTGAGGCTGAGTTCACCACCTTCACTGAATCCCATAAATTTGCTACTGATGATTATCTTGTAACCCCTTGTTACGCCAAAATAAATGTGATAGATTGTACCTATATCTGTATGTTTGTTATTCAATTACGCAAAGACGGCTGAACGAATGTGATGAGGCATACATATAGTTTTTTGCCTGGATGGATACATATAATACTTTTCATCCCGGAAAATTTAGGTTCACATTAGAATTAAGTCCCGGGCGGAAGCTGTAGCCTTTATAAAACATCCTGTTAAGTATGTACACACCGGTAAAAACTGGGAGTGACATAATTAATGAGTAACTTGACAAACCAGTACCCTTAGCACGAACCAATATCGAATTGGAATAGTTTGCGAGTCCGAAATGTCATTGTCAAATGTGTACTGATTTTTAGTTATCGTTACGTACTTTGTGACGCTGCTGTTCAAGTTTCCATACAAAAGGACATTGTTCTGCGTCCATACATTGTTAGCCTAAGAACCAACAATCATGAAATATTATTTTGTAGGTTCGAAATTGCAAGTAAATGACTGTAAAAAACAAAGATTATTGATGGACACTTCTGAGAACTTACATTATCAGGAAAACTAAATATTTTTTGAGGTATGTTTAATATTAAATGAAACATAGGTTAACCTATGAACTTAGTTGAACTCAGTAAGAATTGAATTAATATTACAACTAATTCATTTTTATTCGGTGCGATTTAAAGAATAACTATTAGAAAAAACTTTGTTAGGTAGGAATCTATATCTATACTTATAATAAATCTGTAGAGAGGTCAATTCTGTACATTAAATATATTTTCAAAATAACTATCAGGGGGTGATTAGTGATCGATACTGATGCCAAAAATGCAATCAGTAAAATTTTTGTCTGTCTGTCTGTATGTTCCCTATAGAAACAAAAACTACTCGACGGATTTTAACGAAACTTGGTACAATTATTCTTCATACTCCTGGGCAGGTTATAGTATACTTTTCATCACGCTACAATTAATAGGAGCAGAGTAGTGAAGGGAAATGTTGGGAAAACGGGAGAAGTTACTCCATTTTTTAAGCTTCCGTCGCGTGCGCAGCCTTATTGGTTAAAGTTACATAGAAATCATGTATGACAGAAAATATTCTACATAAAATTGTCTAAAAAATATCCTGCAACAGCATATGTCTATCTTTTATGGTTTACTCACAATAATACGTGTAACTCTTGATAGCTTAGCAGTTCAGAGCATTCTGATTATATTTGTTTACTCTTACGTTTATAATACTCTCACTCATCCCTAATTTAAAAAGTTAACATTATTACCTATTCAATAAAAAAAGAATCATAAAAAAAGAATTAAATAAATAAATTCAATGTGTACAATACACGCCTGAGAACAAAATCTATAGTCTACACTACAGCTCTACACCGAAGCGAAGCGAGGGCGGGCCACTAGTCATGAATAAAATAAAAACTGTAGTTTTGCTTCTTATTTTTTAAATATTTTTCACATAATTCTATCATATTGTTTAATGTATTTTATTTGTATATCACATGTATATTGTGTAAATATGCAGCGTGAATGTGTATCAGCTGCTCTTGAATAATTTTGGCAGTATGATCCTCTCAGGATGTTGTAGCACAGGTTCTCTAGCACTTGGTAATAAGGTCTCTGCATCCACGAAATGCAAACTGCCTGCATCACAACCACAGAGTATCAAGTTTTATGCCGGCCCTTCACTTGACAACAATCTGTCCTTGTCATGCTTAATCTGTACTAATATTATAAAGAGGAAAGGTTTGTATGTAAGTATGTTTGTAACGAATTGGCTCAAAAAGTACTGGTCCGATTTTAAAAATTCTTTCACCATTTGAATGCTACATTATCACTGATTAATAAAGGCTATAGTGTATTTTCAAAAAAGTTAGGGCTCCGTATGAAAACTTCGATAATGTGACCCAACGTATGTAAAAAAATCCAAAAAATAGTCTCATATCGCGTACGCTGCGGAAGTCATTGACTATAGAGCAAGGTGATATACGAAAGTTTTATAAGGATACCTCTACAAAAAAGTCCACGATACCATATGTGTAACTATTACAGTAATGTCACAACTAGAGGTCCCCCCCTGCGGTTTCACCCGCGTTAATTTGAAGAAAAATTTTTATAGTGAGTCAAACTTGAAATATGGACAAAGGCTGTCGCAGACTTTTTTACAGATCTTTTGATGGAGAAGAATTCCGTTATACATGATTTTAGTGTGTAATTTTAACCGTTTACCCAGCGCACGCAATGGAATCTCACAAATAGAAGAAAACGGGTCCTAAACTACGCAACGAATTTTTTACTTGGAATAGGGTATTTGACAAGTTTTAGAAAACGATCAAACGTCATTGAATAATGTTTATGGAGTCCGTAAAAAGTGGATATTCATCATTCTGTTGTGTATTTCAGTAAAAATAACCAAATCAAAAACTCCATTTACAAGTTGCCGCGAAAACGTATCTCTGTACAATATGGCGCCTTACACGCGACTGTTATTAAAACGTCAAACGATACAATGTAATGTCATTTTAACCAGAAGTTTACTTGCATGTGACGTTATTTTAGGCTCCGCCAATCCCAAGCGTTTTGGGTCACGTGACAATAGATAAGAAAACTATTATCTTTTTCGTGGGTTTTTACATTATGAATATTTTTTTTGTAAAAATTGTAAAAACCCCTGCCAATATTTGTAATTGTATTGTAAACACAGATGCTAACAATTGACACTTTATTTTTAATACTGTCAAATACCCTATTGAAGGTTTATCATTATTATGAAGAAAGTAATTGTTAATAATACAAGCCTATGTACAAAAACTACCGTCTACACTACGCTCGCTCTATACTGAAGCAAAGCGAGGGCGGCCCACTAGTATGGAATAAAAAACAGACTGACGTCAAGTTTAAAAAGGAAACACGAATAGCCAAGTGATGTGCCGGCATTAGGAAGAAAGAGTGTTTTGTTTGCAGCGCTGCCATACACATAAAATGGTAGTCTCAGATTATTTTTTAATTTTTTAATATAGCTTACTTAACTGGAAGTGTCCGTCACAATCTAAATACTGATAATTATGGCAAAAAATATACTAAGAATTATCATAAATGCCAAATTGGTGTTGGTTCTTAGCCCCAAATTTAACATTGTCCTTTGACATAGACATTTCGCACTCGCAAACTATTCGAATTCGATAATGCTTCGTGCTAGGGGTACAGAGCTGTGACAAAAATCTATATCATATAAACAATATCGACAGTACGTACCGTATCGAGCCAAATCTTGTTCACCTCTTCATAATTTTTCCTATCAACGGGGATGAGTAATCTGCCTCCCTTCTTATTGGCGGCGTCCTCCCACATGGGACGCACACCCCCCTTGAATATCGAATATTCCTGGCCGTGCTGAAGCTCAGAAGGCAACTTCATGTGATGGAACAAACTGAAAAGGGAAAAATATTACAATCTATACCCCAAGGATGACAATGAGAAACTATCACCTTAATGTGTCTGACAGTCCGAACGTCTTTCAACGAGGTAAGTATACTTGATCCTCATGAGAAAACTAGTGGCCCGCCCTCGCTTCGCTTCGGTCTATTTTATCTCCTTGGGGGAAGAATTGATTTAAACCCTTTCTTAGCGGATGCCTACGTCATAACATGTACCTGCATGCCAAATTTCAGCCCGATTCGTCCAGTGGATTGGGCTGTGCGTTGATAGATCACTATGTCAGTCAGTCACCTTTGACTTTTATTTAAATAGATGTATCTTTGTATTTGCATAATGAAAAATACCTAAATATATAAGAAATTTAAAATCACTATTTTGTATTTAGTAACTAGTACGGTTTACTTTCGTGTCTCAGTATGTGTACATTTATAGAAAGTATGTGACAAAATAAACAAAATAACTTTTACCCTAATAAATCTACATAAGTTCCTACTATGTTTTATAAGAATCAGTTTTCCCAAGAGAACTTTTGAGGGCACAGTAAATATCACATTCGGTCTGCGATTGTGAAAGCTATGGAGCTTACGCAGACTGGTTATTGGAATGGTAACCAAAAACAATATTATCTACTATTTAAGGCACGTTAAGCTGTTGGTCCCAACTGCATCTGCAGTTGTTAGCACCCACGAAACACACTAAACGCTCGTGGAGGTAATGGACCAATCTCCTTATCACGTTAATAGTCAATTTATTGTCATCAGTTTACCACCAAAAATCTTCAACAGTATCGAAAGATGTAATGTTCACTAAGTTTTCGTTCCATTTCTGGCTAGTATTCGTGTAGAACCAGACTGTCCAGGTGTTTTCCAGCGGGTGTTTGATCTGTTCAATGCTATTTGTCTCCGACGCTTTTCTCCTGGGCAGGTTATAGTATACTTTTCATCACGCTACAATTAATAGGAGCAGAGTAGTGAAGGGAAATGTTGGGAAAACGGGAGAAGTTACTCCATTTTTTAAGCTTCCGTCGCGTGCGCAGCCTTATTGGTTAAAGTTACATAGAAATCATGTATGACAGAAAATATTCTACATAAAATTGTCTAAAAAATATCCTGCAACAGCATATGTCTATCTTTTATGGTTTACTCACAATAATACGTGTAACTCTTGATAGCTTAGCAGTTCAGAGCATTCTGATTATATTTGTTTACTCTTACGTTTATAATACTCTCACTCATCCCTAATTTAAAAAGTTAACATTATTACCTATTCAATAAAAAAAGAATCATAAAAAAAGAATTAAATAAATAAATTCAATGTGTACAATACACGCCTGAGAACAAAATCTATAGTCTACACTACAGCTCTACACCGAAGCGAAGCGAGGGCGGGCCACTAGTCATGAATAAAATAAAAACTGTAGTTTTGCTTCTTATTTTTTAAATATTTTTCACATAATTCTATCATATTGTTTAATGTATTTTATTTGTATATCACATGTATATTGTGTAAATATGCAGCGTGAATGTGTATCAGCTGCTCTTGAATAATTTTGGCAGTATGATCCTCTCAGGATGTTGTAGCACAGGTTCTCTAGCACTTGGTAATAAGGTCTCTGCATCCACGAAATGCAAACTGCCTGCATCACAACCACAGAGTATCAAGTTTTATGCCGGCCCTTCACTTGACAACAATCTGTCCTTGTCATGCTTAATCTGTACTAATATTATAAAGAGGAAAGGTTTGTATGTAAGTATGTTTGTAACGAATTGGCTCAAAAAGTACTGGTCCGATTTTAAAAATTCTTTCACCATTTGAATGCTACATTATCACTGATTAATAAAGGCTATAGTGTATTTTCAAAAAAGTTAGGGCTCCGTATGAAAACTTCGATAATGTGACCCAACGTATGTAAAAAAATCCAAAAAATAGTCTCATATCGCGTACGCTGCGGAAGTCATTGACTATAGAGCAAGGTGATATACGAAAGTTTTATAAGGATACCTCTACAAAAAAGTCCACGATACCATATGTGTAACTATTACAGTAATGTCACAACTAGAGGTCCCCCCCTGCGGTTTCACCCGCGTTAATTTGAAGAAAAATTTTTATAGTGAGTCAAACTTGAAATATGGACAAAGGCTGTCGCAGACTTTTTTACAGATCTTTTGATGGAGAAGAATTCCGTTATACATGATTTTAGTGTGTAATTTTAACCGTTTACCCAGCGCACGCAATGGAATCTCACAAATAGAAGAAAACGGGTCCTAAACTACGCAACGAATTTTTTACTTGGAATAGGGTATTTGACAAGTTTTAGAAAACGATCAAACGTCATTGAATAATGTTTATGGAGTCCGTAAAAAGTGGATATTCATCATTCTGTTGTGTATTTCAGTAAAAATAACCAAATCAAAAACTCCATTTACAAGTTGCCGCGAAAACGTATCTCTGTACAATATGGCGCCTTACACGCGACTGTTATTAAAACGTCAAACGATACAATGTAATGTCATTTTAACCAGAAGTTTACTTGCATGTGACGTTATTTTAGGCTCCGCCAATCCCAAGCGTTTTGGGTCACGTGACAATAGATAAGAAAACTATTATCTTTTTCGTGGGTTTTTACATTATGAATATTTTTTTTGTAAAAATTGTAAAAACCCCTGCCAATATTTGTAATTGTATTGTAAACACAGATGCTAACAATTGACACTTTATTTTTAATACTGTCAAATACCCTATTGAAGGTTTATCATTATTATGAAGAAAGTAATTGTTAATAATACAAGCCTATGTACAAAAACTACCGTCTACACTACGCTCGCTCTATACTGAAGCAAAGCGAGGGCGGCCCACTAGTATGGAATAAAAAACAGACTGACGTCAAGTTTAAAAAGGAAACACGAATAGCCAAGTGATGTGCCGGCATTAGGAAGAAAGAGTGTTTTGTTTGCAGCGCTGCCATACACATAAAATGGTAGTCTCAGATTATTTTTTAATTTTTTAATATAGCTTACTTAACTGGAAGTGTCCGTCACAATCTAAATACTGATAATTATGGCAAAAAATATACTAAGAATTATCATAAATGCCAAATTGGTGTTGGTTCTTAGCCCCAAATTTAACATTGTCCTTTGACATAGACATTTCGCACTCGCAAACTATTCGAATTCGATAATGCTTCGTGCTAGGGGTACAGAGCTGTGACAAAAATCTATATCATATAAACAATATCGACAGTACGTACCGTATCGAGCCAAATCTTGTTCACCTCTTCATAATTTTTCCTATCAACGGGGATGAGTAATCTGCCTCCCTTCTTATTGGCGGCGTCCTCCCACATGGGACGCACACCCCCCTTGAATATCGAATATTCCTGGCCGTGCTGAAGCTCAGAAGGCAACTTCATGTGATGGAACAAACTGAAAAGGGAAAAATATTACAATCTATACCCCAAGGATGACAATGAGAAACTATCACCTTAATGTGTCTGACAGTCCGAACGTCTTTCAACGAGGTAAGTATACTTGATCCTCATGAGAAAACTAGTGGCCCGCCCTCGCTTCGCTTCGGTCTATTTTATCTCCTTGGGGGAAGAATTGATTTAAACCCTTTCTTAGCGGATGCCTACGTCATAACATGTACCTGCATGCCAAATTTCAGCCCGATTCGTCCAGTGGATTGGGCTGTGCGTTGATAGATCACTATGTCAGTCAGTCACCTTTGACTTTTATTTAAATAGATGTATCTTTGTATTTGCATAATGAAAAATACCTAAATATATAAGAAATTTAAAATCACTATTTTGTATTTAGTAACTAGTACGGTTTACTTTCGTGTCTCAGTATGTGTACATTTATAGAAAGTATGTGACAAAATAAACAAAATAACTTTTACCCTAATAAATCTACATAAGTTCCTACTATGTTTTATAAGAATCAGTTTTCCCAAGAGAACTTTTGAGGGCACAGTAAATATCACATTCGGTCTGCGATTGTGAAAGCTATGGAGCTTACGCAGACTGGTTATTGGAATGGTAACCAAAAACAATATTATCTACTATTTAAGGCACGTTAAGCTGTTGGTCCCAACTGCATCTGCAGTTGTTAGCACCCACGAAACACACTAAACGCTCGTGGAGGTAATGGACCAATCTCCTTATCACGTTAATAGTCAATTTATTGTCATCAGTTTACCACCAAAAATCTTCAACAGTATCGAAAGATGTAATGTTCACTAAGTTTTCGTTCCATTTCTGGCTAGTATTCGTGTAGAACCAGACTGTCCAGGTGTTTTCCAGCGGGTGTTTGATCTGTTCAATGCTATTTGTCTCCGACGCTTTTTCATCGACTAACGAAGGCGGGATCAGCTCGACCACGACGGACTTAACGGGAGACTATAAATAAAGAAAAAGTGTATTTTTAGGGCCCATGCCCAACATACCCACTTTCGCCTACTATGTTTTTTTTTTTGAAATATAGTATTTGATCCCCTGATATTATATAGTAGAGTTGGCAAACTGGTAAGCCCTCCTCGAATTCGTCACCATCTTACCGCACTTAAATCAGAATTAACTATGATTCATTGGTTTCTATCACAAAACACAGAAAGGTTTCTATTATTGACAGCAAAGGTTATTCATCGGGTTAAGCTTCGGGCGACCAGTGGCAAATGAATGAACACCTCGCTTCACCTACCGCTTAAAAGAAGTTACTACTAAATGGTTGGAAACAGATTGTTGTTCTGATATTAGGCCGTATACAGAAAGAAAGCTGGAAGCCGACCAGCGCTTCACAGCGCTGATCCTTATCGGTAACCGGCGCAGGCATTTATAAGGACCAGCGCCGATAAGTGCCGAACGTCGCCGACAAGTGCCGACAAGCGCTGGTCATCGCTAACACCGCCCTTTGAAATTAATACCTCCTATATACCTACCTCGTTTACATGCAGAGCGAGTAAGGAGAGAAGTGGGCATGACGAGTATCTAAAAACGATACTCGTCATGCCACTGCCATTGCCACTCGCGCTGCCCTGCGCTCCCCAAAACATACAGCGCGGGTAAGGAGGGAAGTAGACAGGGAAGTGGGCATGACGAGTATGTAAACACGATACTCGTCATGCCACTGCCATTGCCACTCGCGCTGCCTGGCGCTCCCCAAAAGAGCAGTGTTTTGTGCGGAAGTCAAAGGACCGGCAGCGCGAGTGGCATGGAGCACCCCCACTAGAGTCCGCATCACACAAATTTTGTTTGGAATCAAAATCGCCAAAGTCGGTGGGGTGCAGGGAGGTCAGCCCCGCTGTGATTGGACGCGTCAAGGTCAGATCTTATACTCAGTGCAGCGAAGTGATGAGGGTAAGATCGATTTTAGAAAATATCGATATTTTCTATCGATAAACAATTTAGAATAGAGGCCTAGTACTTTAGTGCGCAAATGCGTAATCATACCCTCTCCACTTTCTTCCAGCGTTCTAATTACATGACGCGACTAGTAACTACATACTAAATTATATATAAGCAACACAAAAAAAAACACGTCCAGGACAAGAAGTATTAATGCAACGATATTAACTACCCTAGATACAACAACACGAATAAAATCGTGGCCGAAATGTGTCCAAAAGGTACATTGGACGATCCACGGAGGTCCGTACGATGATCGCGTGGTCAAAAACAATAAAATGCCTTATTTAAACATTGAAAGTCACCTTTAATGCATACGGCATAAGGTCCTAATTAAAATGCATGCGTTAAGTTCGTAAAATTTTACGATTTATTGTTATGTGAAAGAATATAGACCTTATTTTTTTTGACTTTTCACGCGCAATTCTAAATGCGCTGTTAGCAATATAGCAGGTACAGACCGTGAAGAAAAGAGATGGCTAAGGGCGACGTATAACCGACCATGCATAATTAAAAAACATTAATTAGATACCCGTCGAAAAAACGACACTTTACGTACTATTAGTATTTTTCTGTGCTTGAGTGGAGTTCAAGCACTTCTTGATTGGGACACATTTTGAGCGCTCGTGGTGTATCTAGGGTATTTAATATCGTTAATTCTATGTCTTTATCTAGGTCATAAACTATGCGCACTTAATTTCATACAAATCCGTTTAACCGTTTTAGCGTGAAAGAGTAACAAATATGCATAGAAATTTTCGCGTTTTTTCAATTTTATTAGGATATGTTTGAAGTCAAATAAAAACTGTTGGTTGTATACTTATGACATCTATTATTGTATAAGATGAAATAAATATTTATTATTTGTTTTTTCCATTTCCATGGCTGACAAACTTATCGATAAACTTACGCGTTGAGACATGAGCTGCGTCTGAGTCACTAGCAATACACGTGCCGGTGTGAGAGCGAGATAGCATATATGATGTAGCCCATGCGAGAAAGGGACAGTGTAAAAAGACATCAACGCGTTCACCAAAAAATAAATACAATTAACAGCAATTTAATATAACAGTATTTTTGTCTTTTGTAATGCATTTAAACTAACCAGTGAAAAGTAATACCATTTTTTTGAAGACTGGAAGTTGTACTCGACTTTCCACACAATTTAATTGCACAGTACGGCATTTTATACAGTTTTTTAACACGAAAACGAGAGAAGCAGTTCGACCAACGCTCGGTTACCGAATGAAACGAGGTATCGCGACGTCGGTAGGCGTGCCTCACGCATAGGTAAAATACTACTTAAGCTTGGCGTAAGCGCTTGCCCTTGTATGCGGACTCTAGTGGGGGTGCTCCGTGGCGAGTGGCAATGCGTGTTGCGCAAGCGCAAGTGCACACTCTGCGCGTCGCTTAGTTCGCGCCACTTACAAAGTTCTATTACGATGGATAGATAACATCCACTATCTTCTACGACGAACTTTTTTTTTGTACTTGATATATTTTTAAATTTCGTACATAGGTAATTATGGATTGCAAAAAGACACAGCGCGGCCGCTGTAATTACTTCGACCATTCTGCCATTGCCGAAACTCTGAAGCGAAGTGAGAGGTAGGGCAGTATGTAAACACATACTTCTCTCAATCATGCCGCAGGAATATTTAGGGAATTATTGCCGGCAACGTGAGGGGCAGCGGCATGGGCAGTCTAAACGAGGTATAATGAACAACAACTACGCTTCAATCTGCTTCCTTTATATTACTGTTACCAGTAAGGACCAGCGCTGGTCGGCTTCGAGCTTTATTTCTGTATAAAAAAAGACGAAGAGTTTTTTATGTTCTGTGAGGCTATTATTTATTGTTAAAGGCAATATTACTCATTTCATATTATCTAGACACAGTGGCGGTCTTAGGGGGTGGCGAACAGGGCAATCGCCCGGGGCCTCGCTCCTACAGGGGCCTCGCGCAACAACCCAAGCAAATTTTAAAAATATAAAAAAAATACTATTTTTTCAATGACACAAGATCGGCTTTCAGCCCTCGCTATTCTTTCAATCGAAAATGACGTAGCTTATTCGTTAGATTATTGTGCTTTAATTAAAAATTTTAGTCTTAGGAAAAGCCGCAAACATCAATTTTAAAATTTATCATCTCTGTATTTGGTAATTTTGTGAATCTTTCAATGTAAAATATTTTAAAATTCAAATTTGATTTATTTGTATAATTTAAGCATTTTTCCTTAAACATGACAAATACCTAAACCAAACAACCAGACCTACTTTCGCATCACATACTTTTCACGAAGGACAAAGGGCCTCGCAAAGACCTGCCGCCCGGAGCCTCGCAATCGGTAAGGCCGCCTCTGTCTAGACATTCAGGTTGCACAACACAATACATTCCTAATACTTTAGAACATACACATTGCATAAGGTTACGCAAGATTTTCATAACCTTCTTTAAGTTAGCTTTAAAAACATCGATGCTGAAAATTAAGTTTAACTTACTGGTAGCGCAGCGGTTTCCGAAGTTTTCCCTCCCATAGTGTAAAATCAAACGCAACTAAGTTTGTTTTTATGCGATGCACCTCCTTCTTATACGCAGTTGCAAAATATGAATATAAGTCAGTTTCTAACGAATACGGAATACTGCACGGAATACTTATCTACTTACCTACTGTTGATCAGCCATCAACGGGATTCCCCAGTTATTGCTAGTGTTATAACAATGTACTCTACTCTATGGTTGTTCCATAGAACAGACGTCGTGCCAACCCACTGAAAAACTCTATGGCACGGTTACAGTGTCTATGGTAAAAAAGAAAGGGTAAGATAAAAATTAGGCTGGCCTTACACAGTCATTCGTGGTTAATATTAATTCAAAGCGCACGGAATTGCAAACAATTCAGCTACTATCCAAACATATTCCGATTATTTTAAATTATGAAACGATTATTATGATTATTACATGTAACGTAGCGATGAATTGTTTTTTCATCGTTTCCCCATTGTGTGCGTTACAGTTGAATAGTTCCTTCAAAATGACGTAGGGGTTGCTAAGACTATTTTCTGATTTAGAGATTTGTTTGTGAAATCTTAAACTTTAAAGTGCTTATCTGGGGCCATGGCAGTGCCCCCGCCAAGTCGAGCGCGAAGCAAACACTGCCGTACCATCCTTTACGGGAACCAATTCGCCGCATTTTCAGGCCCCTATTTGAGAACCTCTGGGTAAGACCAGAACGCTGAAATTTTTGTCATCCAGTAAGCTATAATAACATATTTAAAATCCAATATTTCAAGTCTGTAGGTCATTTAGTTCCGAAGTTAAGCGAAAGCAAAGTTTCGCATTTACGACACTCACTCACTCATGATCATCAGAATAGAACTAGTACTTCCCATAAACTCAGAGAGCTGAAATTTGGTACAGAGTTAGGGTTTAATGGCCACATAAAGGGAAAATTATAAAAACTAGGATAATCGAAGATCTGGAGTACCTGGTGACCCTGATAAGAAAACACAAGAGCCCAAGCAAACTATTAGAAGAGATCGACATACCGCCTTTACAAAAAAATATCAAATTGGTGGGCCGCTTCATTTGATGTCAAAAATCGAAGGTCTGAAGTATCTGATGAAGAACCCTCAGCTGGTCTCAGCTGTATTAGAAATATGATAATGCCCCCTTCTACTATTGGTACACAAAAAAATCGACTGTTATTGCAAAATTCCAGCGTGGTGGTACCAATCTTTTAATTTAATCTAGTCTATAGCGTCCCACTGCTGGGCGAATGCCTCCCCTTCTACTTTTAATACGCATATAAATAAAATTAAAGGAAAACTCTGGATAACACTAAACTGGCATTATACTTATACTTACGAGCTTACAAGAAAAATTAGTCGAACGATTAACTTTATTCTACTCGAACATTACACAAATTAAATAAACAAATTACACTAAAATATTAATTTCTTAGACTAAGAGTGGCGGTGATACCAAGGTCTAAGTCTAAAAAATACCCTCATGGACATTGGCACCTCCATATTCTCTTGTGGCCAAGCCTACGTGGCGCTTTAACGAGTAACCAATCTTCATGGGGTGCACCTCATAAATGTTGACTTCAAGAGTATAAAAGCTCAAGCTTCAGCTGTCACCGAATACAACCAGCTTAGGCGTAAATACCGCGCCGATATTTCAGATATTAAACCGTCTAAAAGAGTAAATAAAGAACGCGAATGGGCAATACGAAAAACTGTTGCTAATGTTCAAGAATCAGAACCGGAAAAAAAGAAAAGAAAGATTTGTAATAATAAAAAGACTACTCCTAAAAAGAACAGAAAATCTAATAAAATAAATCAATATGCCCACGTTTCTACAAAAAGAAGTCATATCCCACCAAAAACATTCTGTAAAAAACTAGTCAAGTCTCGATGGAGCTGCTTGTTTATCTCTAAAAATAATGAAATCTAGACAAAGTCGTGCCAAGTCTAAAGTTCCTTACTGCGAGTTCTTTATTATTATAGTTAATGTTGTGTGACTTGGCCGTTGAAGGGTACACAAGGGTACAAAACCAGGTGCTACATGACATCATTGCACCGATGGATTAATACATGCAACATTACGTGTAAACGCACCTTTATCAAGCCTACAATAGGCTAGTTTACTCATGTCGAATTGTATTAAATAAATGTTTATTTCTTAAAGTGTTTAGTCTAAGGAACCTATATATATCGATTTCACTTCATAAAAGCAGAAGATTGCTGTAGAAATTTAATTTAAAAAAATATTTTTTAGTCTATATTTTATAAACACTAAAAACGCTGTTCGCCGCATTCGCCATGATTTTGACGTCTCTTGTGGTAAACAACTAAATGTCATTCGCGTGTTACTGTAGGTGGATTCTTTCGTCTGACTAAATTTATCTTAAAACACTTTTAACCTTAGGAAAGAAAAAAACAGTAAACTTAGTTTTTTTTGACTAAACAAATTATGGATGCCGGCTTTGTGAAAGCAGAAAGCACAAATCTGCCAAGAATTGACGCATTGATGGTTGGTGAATTTGTTGCACTAAACCCCGATTTCTGCTCTGCGGAGCAGAAAAACGACAAGGCATCTATGTAAGTACCGTGCATTAAGTATTACAATGTAGTAATAAACATAAAACTGATACAACATATGAATAAGTGTAATAAAGTTGCGTAGGTTAATTTCTTTCGGCACTTTAATCCACAACTTTCCTGGAGTCTTCAAGGATGTGTTTTTATATTCTCGTACAATACAGTAATGATAATTACTTTATTTTTCGTGGTATTTATTAGAAATCATGTTTTTTTATATTATAAACTCAGTTAAAAGTAATTTTCTACGTGTTTACGAGTTTTTGTTTACCACAGTTCACGTCATAGCATAGACAATCTATAGACTAAAATGGCCGACAGCGTTTTTGTATGTCCATGAAAAGTCTATTTTAAAATTAAAGATTTGTAGCTTTCTAGGTTTAAAAAAAATACAATACATTTTTTTTCGGTCTAATAGAACATTTATTAACCATTTAAAACCTTTTTCCAAAAAGGGTCAACTAGCCTATTGACTGGTTATTCAATCAACGTTTTCCAAGTGGCAATTTTCCATCGTCAATGGGTAGCGGTTCTGGCGACAGATTGATGCAATGGTGTCATGTAGCACTTTATTTTGTACCCTTGTGTACCCTTCAAGGGCCAAGTTACACAACATTTACTATAATAATAAAGAAATCGCAGTAAGGAACCTTAGACTTGGCACAACTTTGTCTAGATTTCATTACTTTTTAGAGATAAATAAGCAGCTCCATCGAGACTTGGCTAGTTTTTTACAGATTGTTTTTGGTGGGTTTTTGTTTACATCTTGAGAAAAAAACAACGAGATTTTATGTATTACACCCACACCTAAAAGCTAAACTATTAGCTTTAAAAATCTAGAAAAAGTCATGATAATAGTGCTTTTCGTAAGCTTTTAAGTTAAATTATAACGATTTAGGTAGATCGTTAGTTTAAATGTAATAGTCGTTCTACTTATAAATAGCGGCACGTAACACTAGCGCTGAACAAAACACGGAGGGGATAGCTGCACATAGGTACGACTGGAAAGCCAATGGGCGCAACGCACGCCTACCCGTGCACATCGTTTCCCTCCAAGACATCTAAATTTTTTCCTCGGCTCACAAACAGTCAGAGGTAGTTTCGTGCCGCGATTTATATGTATTTGAAGAAAACGTTAATAATGACTTGTAGATAAAGTAATTGTTTAAAATAAAAACTCCTTCTGAAATAGATTGTGGTAACGACTGGCAACTACGGAACCCTATACACGCACTTGGCCAGTTTTTATCATTAATTGTCTACGACGAGCACACACAAACGAGCGTTCGTGAGACAATTAACCAATCAAACCATAGATCAACCCTCTTGTGTGTCTTAGAATAAAAAGAACCGGATTTTAGATTATGTATTCATATAAAGGATTCAGATTCCATCAAAACAAACTTGTACCAGGTTTCCGATGTAATTTGTTAATATGAATTATGTAAATGAATAAGGGTGTCGCCAGTCTATGGCCTAAGGGGATGGGGGAGGGGGTCCGAGGCTTTAGCTAGCCCCCCCCCCCCCTCCCCTAGCTAAAGCCTCGGGCCCCCGGGTATTATGGGGCTTATATACCTATACCTAGTGTTTTACTACGTTTTGAAACGGGATTGAAACAGCGTTGCCAGATTATTTTTTGCCAAGTCAGTCGGTTAGTAACTTTTTGAGTGTTTTTGAGTGAAAAAAGTGGGAGTTATTCCCGAAAAGCGGGATTGAGCCAGTCCCACGCGGGACATTTAATTTTGATGTAAAAATTGGCAACGATGGATTGGAATCACATTCGAGTTTACAGGAAGCAGAAATGTTTTTGACGTGATAACGTCATAAATTGATTAACACCGGCTGCACGCACGAAAATGTGACGACGTCACACTTTTTCGTGACGACAAGCAAGTTTTAAAGTTTTTAAGATCACCTCAGAACTTTTATTTGGTCTGAGAAGATCACCTAAAATGTTATCTACAATAAATGGTGTGCGGATGCGGAATTTTGATACCGACACTCGGTTATTGACGCAAAATGAAAAAAAGTCCCTCCTTGTCTGGGAATCAAACCCGGGCCGCCCACGGGGTAATCGAGCTTTCTACTACAGAATCACCATTGCGTGTTGATAGAGTAACATTTAAAAATGTAATGCGACATTCTAAAGATGAAACATTAAAAAAAAATGGGTGCGTGTACTTATGTAGGCGCGTGAAAAGTTATCCTTCTTTGGCATCGTTTAAAATTAGTTTTTAATTGCATGCAAATAATTAATTACAATAAATTAATAAAAAGTCTGGAAAAGGACACAGTCAATAAAGATCAGTTGTAATTTGAAAAAATAAATAAATAATCAAAATATTCAATTAAAATCGCTACTGAATATAATTTATTAGAACATATGTGATTTGCACTTGTATGAAACTCAAACACGTATTCCGAATATACAAACTAGAAACATGTGGATAAATATTATAAATATGAATACCTATAAGTGTTACTTTATAACAAAAAATAAAGATGTGGTTTTTGGTTCTACTACACCAATGGTCAAGAGATGGCGCTGTAGTCTCCTGAATCGCGCTTTGGTTCCGTTGTTCCAGATTAATAAATACTTTTGATAGGCCTTCACTTCACAATGCAGTCGTTAGCACTCATTGAGGCGATACGCGATATAATCAAAACATACTTTAATAACATTTTTGCTTCCTGCAAAGTTGAATATGATTCCAATCTGAACGGAGTTACGAGCACGACAAGTGTGAAGCTTCATCTAACCACATTAAATACTTTTAAACCTTTATGTAAATAAAATCGGTTGGGTTTCTCGAAATCTAGCGCCCCCACTAAGATTTGCCTTCCGTCCTATTATTACTATGTATTTTACTATATGTTTTAACTATATGATGCAATAAAGAGTATAATATTTATACAACATATAATATATCAAGCAAAAAACATCACATATCCTATGGGAGTCTCCCACCTTAATATTTATTTTATTCAGTTTTTAGTATTTGTTGTTAGAGTAGCAACAGAAATAACTGATGAGCTATCAGAGTTCATGATACAGCCTGGTGGCAGAAAGATGGACAGTGGAGTCTAGTAATGGGGCTCCATTTTTACCCTTAGGGTTCGAAACCCTAAAAAAAACCCTACCACATACCCTGGACCCTAAAAAAAATGTTTTTAAAACTTTTACCAGTCCCTCGGTATGATAAATGCACTGGTGTAAATTAAAGCAATTATGGTGGTAAATTTTCAAATAACATAGTCAGCCCCAATTCAAGTCTATTTTGTATTGTCATCGTCAAATTCTAAATAGAAAAAGGTAGGTTGTTCTTAAATCCGCTGCTTAAGTTTTCATAGAAACTTGAGATGCGATAGATTACGGAGCTGTCAAAATATTGAATGTGGGCCTTTGTATTTTAATTTAAAAAAAAAATATTCTTTATAAAATACCAAAATATATAATTATGTAGTTTTTACTATTTGACACAAATACAAACAATACTTATGAGTGAATCTTAAGAAAATGTTGACAAAATGATACTTCGACATAATCAACAAAATTTAAGGTGTAAAGCGTGAATATAATAAGATGCCATGTTGTTTTAAATTTTTACACTATTTCATGGTTATAATATAATGTGTGATACAGATACACTTAGATTTTTATTTAATAAGAATAAGGCTTTGCTGACTGTCTGTCGTTCCATTGAAACACGAAACACATTCATCAAACAACAGCCACAAACGGCTCAACCACCTTACACCTATGTGACTATATCGACAAACATACTCAAGCACAGCTTTAGTACAAAAATCAGACTTAAATTTAATGTTCGTAACAAATACATTACTAGTCACATTAGTAAGAAACTTTATTACAACACAAACTATCAAATAGTCAACCTAAACAATACCTACTTTTGTTAAATAAAAATCTTTAATTTAAAAGTAACAATTGTTATGAGATAACTTTCAGTGAAACAGAATGTGCTAGTTTATAATCCTTACAGGTCAGAAGGATCTTTCACATGCCTGTTCTCTTAATTTACACTAATGTTGTTATCGCAACACTTTGTTACACACAATCAGGTCGGATGACTAAACAGTGTATAGATTTTTAGTAGCTGAACTATGCTTGACCATGGTGTCTCTGTGAACTTGGAATCCAATTTTACCATGGATACCCAGCTGATCCTTCAGTTTCCTCCCAATTTCCAAGTTAGCATGCTGCTTTGATGTGTCTGCTGTCCAGATTCCTGTAACAATATTTGTAATTGTATTATTTTAATGTGAATACTTTACAAACCATCTCTTTATTTTATAACCAGTTTATTTATTTAAATGATTATAAGATTTCTCTAACATTCAAGTAAAAGAAATACATAAGTTGACATCTTACTAAAAGCCATGTTCTTCATACAAATGTATGCTAAATCCAGGTAAAAACACCATGTTGTATCTTAGTGAGATGTTTGAAGTAAATGGATACAAATTTTTATGATACTGTGGGCCTTACGACTGCTCTAAAATACACACCTATTTTATCAGTTTTAGGTCTAACATTTACTACAGCACCACATATTTCTTCAGAGTGTTCAAAATTTTCTCCAATGAGCAGCAAGACCTGAAAAAAGCATTTTGTTAAATATTGATTGTATTATTGTAGTAGAAAATAGAAATTGAAAAATACTTGTTTTGAAATCCTAGCAGTTGGTGAAGTTTAATATTTAAAATTACTTCTATAACTCCAGAAAATTATCTGTAAAATTTCTTCTATATTCAATCTATAAAGACATACCACATCAAGCCAGAATCGGTCAAGATCAGAATTACGCTGCTTCCTGTCAAGATTGATAAGCCATCTTCCACCCATTTTATTGGCATCATCTTCCCACATAGGACGAATTCCTTGCTTGAAAACAGCATAATCATGGCCCTGACGGAGCTCTGATGGAAGTTTAATATGGTGGTATAATCTGGAATGTAGATTGCAATAAGATTAAATAAACAAAATGAGGTATTTACACACTTTCGGCATTCAAATATATTTGTATAAAGAATTGTCATTTTATCAAGGCACCGAATAATAAAAAGAGCAATGTTTTCTCAACTTACCTCCAAAAATCTTCCACTGTGTCAAATGTCGTCAACTCAATAAGATTCTCTTCCCAAGTCTTATTTCTGTCATTGTCATAGAACCAGAGACTCCATGCATTTTGGAGAGGATGTTTGATTAAAAACTCAGGTGGTACTTCGGCATTGCTGTTAGTCTTTGCCTCAGTTACGGCAGACCCCTTGAATACACAACTCATTTTTAATAAACCTAACCTTAAATTTTCAGTAAGGCGCAACAACAAACACTATGTAATTACAAAATAACAACACTTTAATGCAAAAAAGTAAGCTACAGTATATCAAAATTCAGTGAAGTAGTTTTAAAACCGGTGAATACGAAACAAATGCTACAGTGAAAGTTAGATGAGCCACATCACCATATCATGTGTAATTCACAAGAAATACTATGCATTAAAGCCAATTTTAAGGTAGTTCAAATATTTTACAACTTATTCGTATTATTCCTACCCACCTCAACTTCTTCAGTATTATTTCCAGCCATGTCACAAAATTCCTCTTGACCAATTTTTACAAAAAAGGCAGACAGGCAGCAAATGACAATGTTATGTTATGTTGCCAGTGAAATCCCCATAGAGTATACATAAAGGAGACGGTTCAAATTATAGCGAAATCGTTCGTCCATGCTACCCATTCACAAGATGTTCTTAAAAAAGCTACAAGCTTTCATATTTCATACAAAAAAGTTCATGATCAAGGTATGTTTGACTTAATATATGTCTGAATCATTTGGCTATATTTGAATAAATAACAGCTAATTATAAAAATATATTGCATTAATAGAACTCGACTCGTAAATGCTCGTAAATCCAGGACTACGTCCATTATAGACTTTTGTTACACCTGGAGCGCAGGTTTAGAACGCGGCCCTGGATGAATGGATTTATTATTTTGTTCTGAAAACACTGGTATTAAAATGTCAAAAAACTCTGTCACATTTTAGCACAATCTTTTTGGCGTTTACCGGTCCCGTCCACAAAAAAACCCAATAAATAAATATAGAAACAAAAGTACAATTACTTTAATTTAATAAAATGTCGGTGCAGACTTTGCTCTTAGACTTTTCAATTGACCCTGCTCGGGTGGGAGACGAAAGTGGGCAGAAATCAGTATTCGGTCAGCTAGAAACTGTACTAAAAGATTATATCCCGAATCTCCTGCTGGCGGCTGATATAAAAATAGATGGAGGTTCTTTGAAACTAATGACAGGAAAGAAAGGCACCACTGTCTCTGTAAGACTGTTTGACCGAGGTCTTGTGACTGTAAATATTGAATACTACAAGGAAGACAATGAAGAACCAGTAATAAGTTTCAAGGTAAAATTAATGTGTATAGTTAGCTACCATTTATACTTTCAACAGTGTATATTATTAAAAAAAAGTCATCAAATGATAGATACTTACTGAAAAAACACATTGACTTATGTAACCTAATTTCCGGAAAGCACCACTTAGCATATTTAATTCATCAATAAAAAATAACCTTTCTAAATTCTGAAGTCTACATATTACAACTTACAAATTACAAATACAAACTACAAATTTCTAATTTAATAAAAACAAAAAATACCAAAATCCTATTTGTCATTAAGGTTGAGCGTAACATCTTCTTTTGTAGAATTCTAAACTACTGGAAAGTTCAGTGAGAATGTCACTGGACTGTGAAAGAATAAAACTATTACCAACAATCAAACGAGGCTATAAATTTGATGTCTATTTGACTAGCTCAGGTTTGCTGTCTATTATTTCTATGGCCCCTAAATATACTTCAGTTATTTTATCATTAGTATTGTAGACCTTTAATACTTTAATCTATTTCCTTATTTATATTATATAAACAATAGTGTTGCACCGAATGCGAGTCTTGCCAGATGTTCTGTTTGAATAAGTGCTGAAACCGAATGTCTGCTGAAGTTTGGCTGAAAATCTGTTAAATTTTGCCAACTTTTGCAAAATTTTTATATATTGTTTTGTTACAAAAAAAAGTTATAGAAAGTATCTATAGTATTATCTAAAATAAATTATAAAGAAGAAAGAATGTTTTTTAAGCAAATTTTTCGATTGTTGATGTTTTTCTTGTCTAGGACAATAGAAATAAACACTAAAGATCATCCACATAATACCTATTTACTTACAAATCATCATTTGATCTAGATTTCATTTTACAAAACATGTCTATTCACTTTTCTATCCCTTTTTAAATTAATTTAAGCTATTTTGGCCGACATTCAGGAGATCTGAAGAAGAAGAATATGGCCAAATACGAAGTTCGGCAAAAGCTTTGGTAAAACTGAATATGAAATGGATTTCGGTGCATCTCTAATAAATAATCAAATCATTCTGCTGCACAACAATTCACACCTCTATTTATTTTATTGCAATAGGATTCTGTACCTATTTGCAAATCTTTACTGCCATTTGTTTTGCAAATAGTGAAATATTTGAAATTCATTAATTAGTCATATTGCTTATTGAATTTAATATCTTCAAAATTTTAATCATTACATGAATATACTTGTGTCATCATTTCTATATGCAAGAAAAGATACACAATTAAATGTGAAATTGTGAATAGAGGGTACAGAATGCCTTTTTAATATATTGGACTTCACATAGTTTAAGTTACAGCAAAGGTATCTGAACCTACAATCAAATCTCACCTTATTTATTTAAAATGATTTACCATTATCCATCATTGTGCTAATTATTTTGATATTATGTGTGTTTTTATAGTTTTTGAATAATGCCAATACCAGTATAATAAATATTGGCTATTATTTATTATTAGTACTGTATACTTGAGATAAACCCTATTTCTGTACCATACACCATATTAATTAATGCATGTTTATATTATTATGTAATTTATTTATACTATGTTTATTTACAATGAAAATTTTCCAGTACCTATAATAGATGACGCTCAACCTTAAAGTTTTATCTAATCATCTCAGGCAGATTTACACCAAGCCATGTATTATCATTAACACCAAATCTTAATTAAATACAAATATTTTTTTCATTTTATTGAAAATATGTTTTGGTGTCGGTGAGCCTTAATAAAATCTGCATGTTTAGTTCTACCTGCATTAATTCAGTTTGTCTTTTTTCCTCTTTTAATTATTTTACTAGTCCGCAAGAGTATTGGAAAGTCAGCTGAAAAAATACATCACTATTATAAAATCGCAAGCTTATGCTCCAATAAAAAGATGCCTGTTTAGCAGGTATTATCCAACATCAGGTAAGTGCACAATGTAATGGGAAATTAATAATTTCTATTTATTTTATTACTAACACACTAATTTTATGAACTTAGCTTACTGAAATTATGCCCTGACAAGAAAAAACCCCATATCAAGTACGTGGGTGCGGAGCAAAACGCACACAAGCGCGTAATCTGCAACTGCGCGTAAATGCAGTTGGAATGTGTTGCATTACGCGCGTTTTAATACAAAGAATGTTACTTGCAAGCAACGTAACAACACGCACTCCCGCGCTATGCAGCGTAATGCGTGGCAGTGTGATAATCGCCTTACAACTTACAAGCCTTGTTTGGTTCATAGTACAGTGTCGCATTGTACGATGTAGCACATTCATAAAAAGACTGTCATAGTATCTCTATAAGTCTTCTTAAAATCGGTGGCATCAGTTGTAAAAATGCAGGTCCTTGTATTGCGTTCATTAGGATCCTATGATTAAGGTCCTTTCTAACCAATGGAATTTCGTTTAAATACAAACATACGAAAAACAAGATATTCGATAGATTAAGACCCTATTCACACCACGTTTTTAAGCGTGTTGTCGACATGCGTTAGTAGCGATACAGACGCGATACGCACGCGAGTCACACGCAGCCTGCAGACTTTTGCATACCTATAGGGCCCTGCCTATGCACACCAGGTTTTTTAATCTCGCCGTCGACACGCGTTTGTATCGATACAAATGACAATAAACTGCTTTGTGGGATAAAGGTGCGCCGTCGGTCGACCCGCGTTTTTCAAAGGCGCCGCCAACACGCATTTGTAGCGATACCAGCGCGCGTGTCTATTTACACAGCTAGCATACTTGCACACTAGCTTAGCACTAGGCAGTAGCCACACGCGTAGGATAAGAGTGCGAAGACCCGGTACGTACCTGGGCGTTTTTCCCCGCCCCCCGCGGCTAACGGCTAACTAGAGCCGATGTCCGAGTCTCAGAGACGCCCTCTGGTTGAGCCGACCCCCTCAGATTCGAGTGGTCTAGAGGCTCCAGACGGAAAGGAGACTCCCCCCGAGGGAGATGCCACCCGCCTAGAATACCTCTAGAGGCACTCGCCAATTCTCGGCTTGAGGTCCCCTTAGGATCTCGCCGTTCCCTAACACGGTGACGCTGTAAAAATCATGTGCGACCAACAGCATACACACAAAAAAAAATGGATGCGTGTAACTTATGTACGCGCGTGAGAAGTTATACTTCTTTAACATCATTAAAAATATTTTTTAATTGCATGCAAATAATTAATAATTACAATAAAATAATAAAAGGACTGGAAAAGGATAGTTAACACAGTCAATTAAGTTCAGTTTTAATTTGAAAAATTAAATAAATATTCAAAATATTCAATTAAAAGCACTACTGAATTTAAGTTATTAGTCCATATGTAATTAGCACTTGTAAGTAACTAAAACACGTTGTGTCTATATAGAAACTAGAAACGTGTGGATAAATATTATAAATATGAAAACAGTGATCAGAGGCGACGAGCGTGCCAACATTGTTTTTGACAACGCGATCATCTTATGGAGCTCCGTGGATAATGGTGGATTATTACCCACTAAGTGGTTAATAATCCACCATTATTAGACACTAACATTCATAACGCGCCCGCGGCCAACTTCATGGTGTTACTATTGTGTTACAGTGATGCGCGCGCATCTCGAAATTTCACTCACATGATTTTTTCATAACGCGCCCGCGGCCAACTTCATGCTGTTACTTTTGGGTTACAGTGATGCGCGCGCATCTAAAAATTTCACTCTCATCATTTTTTCATAACGCGCCTAAAGAAGTATAACTTCAAAAAAGCATGTCTATCGATACAAACGACATCTAATTACTCTGTAGGATAGAGCGCGTCGACAGCGCGTTGAGAAAACGTGGTGTGCGTAGGCTCTTAGAACTTACCAGATGCTGTACCGATCAAAGTTAAAATAATGAACATTTCTAATTGTATTATGACTATATTTTCAGATGAAAGACTGCTTGAGTATGATATCGATGGTGTTTTATTTGATGAACAGTCGCCGTTTCAAAGAGTGCAAATTGTTCACTCAAAAACTCTCGGCAATATGCTGGTACTCGATGATTTGCAAAGTAAGTAAACTTACCTAAAGATCGAAATTGTCATACAAAACATTCACAGGCAGCCTGGGATTAAGCAGAGCTTGTGGAAAAACTTCGCTGCTAATATGTATAACTGTCTTTACATTCTGCCATATACTTTGGTGGACCATTGAACCTGGCAGCATGAGACGCACTCGACATTTTAACATGTGGAGTTGTTGTCGGGCTAAAAATATTGTCCAACAAAATAGTGCGGTAGAAATCATGCCAATTTTCTTCTTGCTTGGCTTAACCTCAACTATTTTCCATGCTTCATGGAGAAATATACGACGGCACCAAAAATATACAAATTTAGCTTGAGTACCTTTTTGTTATTTTTTTTTTGCAGATATTTCTGAAGCAGATTTAATCTACACTGAAACCTTAATGCAAAGAGGCAAGGAGAGTTACGAAGGAAAAGAAATCGTCATACTAGGTAACTTGACTACTTTAAAGAGTTTGCTTACCAAAAAGTCAAAAGTTAAAAAAATATTTATTCAAATTGGATGCACAGTACAACTCTTTTGAATAGTCTATCTCTTTTTCTCTTACCAAAGGTTAAGGACATTGTTTTTAACTGTGGAGAAAAGCTTGCGAAAAAAACTTCACAGCGGTAAATAATTATGTAACAATATTTACAAAATATTATATTGTAATGGTGTCTTGTTACGGTGTTATACGTTAAGACTGGATAACAAAGATATTAAATACCCTAGATCTGGAGCTCTATTTTTGAATCACTCGCCTTGCGTCGAACGCTCGAGTTCTACTTATTTTCATTCGTCATAATTTAATCCGTATTTTTGAATCGCTCTAGTGCAACGAAAGGGTGAGACCACTCGTTGCATGGCGAAGTTAGTGTCAAACTTAATTCACTTTTGCACTTTTTCGTTGTTTACTGTGCTATTTTTTGAAATTATGACCATTTCTTGAGACCACCCTTGCATTCCTAATTCCGACCATTCATCAAGCATCCCGCGCTTACGATAACTTTGGGTAGACACACGGTCACCGTTATTAGAACATGAATCTAGAAGACTTTCGACACCTTATTCTTTCGATTTATAAAGATTTCTTGTGTGATTGGATTTAGCCACTGAATAAAATTAAACTATTTGAAACTGTTTTGAAATGACCGACGGTGTTGTGACGTTTGAATGTTTCTAATGCCGGCACTTCACTTTGCTATTCATATTACTATTAAAAACGATAAAAACGTTTTATATATAGACACATCCATATTAGACAGAAGTCTGTCCTTTTTTCTCTCTAAGCGTGCAAGTGAGATGAAAATATGCACCGTGAAGTTCGTACTATCGAGTTACCGACCGTTTAAACGATGCTCGAAAAAATTTACTTGTACTACCATTGATGAGGTAAACTGACAGTTTGTGCGAGCTTAGGAAAGCTATCATAGTTTTCGTAATTTTAAAACTCGTACTAAGAGTACTGGTCTACCCCCTCACCACGTACGTACCGCTTTTTCGTGACAGCATGATCCTAATACCCCCCGTCTATATAGAAGTTTCACAATAACGGTCGCATCACAATACATATACGAATATTTATTACTTGTAAGAAAAATATCTCTTTTCTTAAAAACAGTGATGTTCACATACTTAATACAAGAAACAAAAATAAACTAACTTTACCTGCCACTAGGCTTCACAAAATCAATAATTCATTTAAAGGTCTTTGTTTTCGCTTATACAATAAAGTCCCAAGCTATATCCAAGAGCTATAACCATAAATAAATTCAAAGATAGTATAAGAAAAGCACTTATTAAAAAAGCTTATTACAAAGTGTCTGATTATATTACAGACAAAAATGCTTGGGTATGAACTGTTACAATCATTCCAACAGGTTTTCTATATTAAATAAATCATGATTGTATTGACGTTGTGACAACATAATGAATTGTAAATTTTGTTACATTATACTTTTAATGTTGTGGAGTTTTTTTCGCTCGTTTTTCTCCGCAGCTAAAATATATTATGTCCAATAACGAGTGGTAGGGAAAAAAATGTTTGGACGATTCAACAGTGTTGTACTATACATCCAATTTGAATAAAGATACATTGATTTCTGAATAAATCGTTGGTAGGTGGAGGTGATGGCGCACTGCTATACGAATTGTTGAAGGAAAAGCCCAAGTTTGTGTGGATGTTGGAGATTGATGAGCTGGTGATGACCGCCTGCAACAAACACATGCGCTCTATCTGCGGAGATGTTCTGGCCACCAGGAAGGGACCCAATTACGAAGTAAGCGGTACTCTTCTCTCATTGATTATCTAGCAAAATCAAGATCATACTCATACATACTTCACATAATCCTACTAATATTATAAATGCAAAAGTGTGTCTGTCTGTTACCTCTTCACGCTTAAACTGCGGAACTGATTCAGATGGCATTTGGTATAGACTATACATACGGACACGGATACGGATCTTTCTTCTGCCTCGGATATCCGCGGATACGAATACGGATACGGATATCCGGTAAATAATAATGGAAGTAATGAAATTATCTCGAAACTATCTCTATACTAGTGATGTCACTAGTATAGAGATAGTTTCGAGTCCCGAGAAAGGACATAAGATAGTTTTTATACTATAATCATCCTTGAAGGATTCTAAGTAGTAAGAAACCCGGGTGCCAATTTTTAAAATAAGCCTCCCTTCCCCATTCCTTCGTTGCCCCAGGGCCTCGACACCTCTAAATACGGCCCTGATTTGAAATGTCACATGACGTCATGACATTTTTTACTTAGAAGCGACGTCACGAGATCCCACTCCCAAACTTTGACATACTTTATCTTTATAATTTTAAAGCATGTAACTGCTTGATGTTTAAATCTAAAGAGGCCGTGAGGGCCGCGGTAGCATAATTGGTCAGTGCATTCGCCCGGATTGCGCAGGGTGCGGGTTCGAGTCCCGTCTGCTGCCTGGTCCGCGTGGAATTTTTTCTAGTTATATTTTCTTTATGCTTTATCTTTGTAATTTGTTTTGTTGATTGACAATAGAAACAAATATTTTATCGGATCCATTATTTTTTGATAATCTGACGGACTTATATAAATAGAATTTCGTTCAAGGGTCAAACATAAACTGTCACAATTTAAGGGAGAGGACGAAATGTAACAAGTGGTGGGAAGTTTATGTTTCGTGACGTCACATTTCAAAATCTACTTTTGAACTATGTATTAAACTATACCTGTACTGCTTTTAATTTGTTTTGTTGGCTAATTTTCGGTTCTAAATTGGGAAGTTGAGTTTTAATTTAAAAGGTAATTTTCAGATACAAAATAGACTTATGACGATGAGAAAATGTATGACGTCACACTAAGGATTGGGGACTTACAAATGTAAACCAACTGTGACAAGGCAGGGGGAGGGATAAAATAATCATGAAACTAGTGAACATTATAGATGACCCCTTACTTTACCTCTTGCAGATAATCGTCGACGACTGCATGTTGACCGTGAACAAGTTCATAAAGGAGAACAAGAAAGTGGACTACATATTCGGCGACCTCACCGACATCCCCATCTCGGAGTCGGCCTGCGGCGAACTGTGGGAGTTCCTCATCACCATACTGCGCGCCGCCTTCCAGATCCTCAACGCCAATGGGAAGTTCATGACCCACGTATGTATAACCAATTACCTTAAACTCAGGTAAGATTTAAGGCTTGACTTAGAGTAACAGGCAGAATAGCTCCAGGTCCTCAACGAGAAGTTTGTGACCCATGTATGTTATTATTTTCTGACTGCATTTTCTGCAAACTGTGGGAGTTCCTCATCACCATACTGCGCGCCGCCTTCCAGATCCTCAATGCCAATGGGATGTTCATGACCCACGTATGTATGCTAACAATTACCTTAACCCCGAGTAAGAATTGTGAGGCTTGTGTTATAGTAGACTTAGAGTAACAGGCAGAATACCTCAGGCCGCTTCCAGATCCTCAACGGGAAGTTTGTGACCCATGTATGTTACAATTATCTGACTACATTTTCTGCGAACTGTAGGAGTTCCTCATCACCATACTGCGCGCCGCCTTCCAGATCCTCAATGCCAATGGGATGTTCATGACCCAAGTATGTATGTTAACAATTACCTTAACCCCGAGTAAGAATTGTGAGGCTTATGTTATAGTAGACTAAGAGTAAGAGGCAGAATACCACAGGCCGCTTTCCAAATCCTCAACGGGAAGTTTATGACCCATGTATGTTACAATTATCTGACTACATTTTCTGCGAACTGTGGGAGTTCCTCATCACCATACTGCGCGCCGTCTTTCAGATCCTCAATGCCAACGGGAACTTTATGACCCACGTATGAATGCTAACAATTACCTTAACCCCGAGTAAGAATTGTGAGGCTTATGTTATAGTAGACTAAGAGTAAGAGGCAGAATACCACAGGCCGCTTTCCAAATCCTCAACGGGAAGTTTATGACCCACATATGTATGCTTATTAACATTCACACCATTTACCTTAACTCCAAAGTAAACATTGTAAAGCTTGTGTTAACAGGGCCGGATTTAAGGCTGTGGTCCAGGCAGTGCCGTCTTTGACCTATTGGAGGCCCTGGGCATATTAGGATAATGGGGCCCCTACGACCCCCGTTTGGTGATTTAACAGGAACTAGGGACTTATTTGATCTGAAGGGGGCCCCTATCGATCGCGGGGCCCTGGGCACTTGCCCAAAGTGCCCACTGGGAAAGAGGGCCCTGGGACCCCATAGAAGAGAGGGTCTCGAGACCTTTGATTTCTTCCCAATTTTGTACCTTGGTTCAAGTCATCTCAAAAAACATCTAAAATTATACTTCAAAAGATTCACATATCAAAATATCATAAAGCCAATAAAAATTCTAAAATACTGAATTAAAATAGGACATCTGCGTTTATAGAAACATTATTACTAAGACCCAATTTGTCATTACAAAAATACTATTGGTTTAAGTTAATTTCCTTAATTGTGATTGGTTGTATCCTAGCAAGCCTAGTGCGGATTGGTAGGTGCTAACGACTGCAGGTGCAGCCAACCAACGGCATAACGCCACTTTCGAAGCACGAAGGAGTGACAGATAATAAATCTTTGGTCACCCATCCAATGGCCGGCCATTGCAATAGTTTCTCAACTTCCATGATCACAGCCAATACCGCACCTCCCACTTGCGCCATCGAGTTCCTCGTTTGTCCTTATTTTTTGTTGTTACAAAATTGTACATTTGCCACTACGACGGAGGATTTATTTACTTTGAAATTAATTACTAATCTTACTTTTTGAATTTGTATTTTACCTTTTAGTTCGTTTTTTGGCAGTTGTTTTTTTTTTCAAACTTAAGTAGTGGCACCAATGACAGCTAGGAGCCAATGATCGTCTTTTTTTCTGTGATCATTGAAAGTAGTAGTAGGTGACCGATCGCTATATGTGGTAACACCAAGCCTCTATAGCTCTGTGTGAGCTTTGAAGAATTAGAATTAGTGAAATCTTTAAAATATACGCTATTCCGGTCAAGTGGACCTGAGAACTTTATTGTAGTATTGACTACCTCACAGAAGCTTATCGAAAAAACCAACTCGATACGTTTCGTATACGACTGAAGGACTTGTATCCATGGTCATGAATAAATTATAAAAAAAAATAGCTCGGTGTGGTTTTTGGCGGGATTTCATCGAGTACGGTTGGCGTCTTATTTTAATTATTCTTAAATTCGTTCATAGTAGATATTTTGAAATAAAATTGGTGTGATTGTGTGTTACAACAATCTGCGCAACTGAAGAATTAGTGTAATTTTTAAAATATACGCTATTCCGCTCAGGTGGACGTGAGAACTTTATTGTAGTGTTGACTACCTCACAGAAAAAACCAACTCTATACATTTCGTGCCAAACACGCCAAGAAACATTAGAATGCGTCACACCGACATTCTAATGTAAGAAAAAAAAAGAAAATAAAGATTTGTTTTTATGTATAAGACTGAAGGCCTTGTATCCATTGTGTTGCCATATTTACTGATGGGTTGTCTACTCGTGTTTCCATTGATCACCGAAGGAAATGTCGATCAGTGGTTCTTATCAGTCATAAAGTGCGACTTCCTTAATGTGCTTTCGTTTCTCACAAACAGGGAAACGGTGCCACCTCCCCCGAGTCCTTGGAGCTCTACGAACAAGAGTTGGCGAAGCTCAAACCACCCGTGAAATTCACCAAAAGCAAAGCTTTCGTGCCGTCTTTCCTCGAAGACTGGATCTTCTACCAAATATCACATGCTAACGCTGGCAACGGAGATGCCTAACACACGAATACCAAAGATCTAATCACAACATTGTTCCTTTCAAGTATTTTGACGACGTTCTACTAAGTCATATTTTTAATATTAATGCCATTATTTGTAGATTATAATTTTTACTAACGCACCTCCAGAAAAAAAGGTTTTTTTTACCGAGGATTGTATTGTACGATATTATGTATATAAATACATAAGCAATATACCTCTACAATGATTATTGTAAGATATGAAAATAACTTGACAGAGAAACATTTTGTGAATTTCGGGAGAGTGCTATTTTGATTGTGGCTATTCACAATGTCGGTTGCATTATTTTTGATATGTTTTATAGAAGCTATTTTGTTATAATATGTTATTGTGTTTCTAGATTGCTTTATGGCAGCATAGTATTAGCTTTTAGAGGTTGTTTTAACAGCAGTATTTTTTTCCTATTATTATTAGGTTTTTAAAGTGATTATTTCGTCATACATCCTATTATAAGTTATTGCTTGGTTCTTTGTTTGATATTTAACTGAATTGACACACAGTATACGTTCAAGGAGGCTACGGTGATAAATATATAAAATGAAACAAATGTTGTGTTATACATAAATATATCACGATATTGTACAAAAATTACAGGCATATCATTATAATAACAATATTGGACTAATTATTTTATTTTCAATTTCGATAAACAGGTATTCATAGGCTTTTGCTCTTAGTTTACTTTGACAATGAAAAAAAATTCAACATTACAATCAACAACACATCATGTTAAGATACAACTATTTTACATTGTGACCCAAGAGATTACAGTACGACCTAGATCTTATGGTGCATGGAGGTAGAGAGAAGGAGAACGCCTGTCCCTGAAAATTTGTAGAATTCATAGTTCATTTTTCAGCCACCAGCCGCGCTGCCGTCGGTAAGTAGTATCTGTGAAGTTAGCTGTTTAAGAGTACAAGTAGATGAAGTTAGTTGAATAATGTACAAATTCCAAATTAGCGCACAACAGCCCGCTTTTTTTGAGACAGCTTAGCGATCGCAGCGTCTCACTTATTTTGTCCATATTTCTGGGACACTATATTCTACAGCGATCGTTCTTCTTCTCTCTAACCTCCATGTTGTGGTGCTTAGATGACATTGACAAGAGCACGCTGCTGGTGAAGTAAGGATTAATAAGTACGAAAAATCTCGTGTCTCTCACAACGGGCTATTGGCAAAATTTCTGTGTAAAGCGGAAACAGCCATAGGCAAAAAAAAAGTAAAATCTGTGTTCTAGGGTTTTTTATAATTTGCAATAACTCGGAAAGAATAATAGGTAATATAAAAGACTTCTTTACAGCTTTTATGTAAAAAAAAGGCTTTAAATAAAATTTGTTGCTATTTCCGATGACCAACATCTTGTGATGCATGGCCGAATTCGGAACCAATTTAAAATAGTTACAAAATAAGCCTTTTATTTTTAGAGGAAGATGTAAGTAAACCTTTTTATATTTAGTATTACTCTTTCCGGGATATTACGCAATTTTCTTACCCTCATATTACGATTTATTCACCAGCAGCTGTCAATGTCATAAAAGTGCCACAAGATCTTGGTCGCACTGTACTGCAATCATAAGATGAGATAAGATGCTCCTTACTTCAAAACTGCTTTACAGAAAGTGTATAAATAATAAACATTTTTTCCGACACACACCAAGTAGCCTAGCCCCAAAGCAAGCACTGTAAGGCTTGTGTTATGGGATACTAGGGTAACGGATAGAATACATATAAAACATCCATGACTGGGTATAAATTCTCGTATTCATCACACAAACATCTGCCCCCACCGGGATTCGAACCCGGGACCTCTCGAGTCGACGACACCGTGAAATCCGGTGTACAAACCACTCGGCCAAGGAGGTCGTCATATCACATCGTTTACATACACTTCGTTATTTTTCAAGTCAATTTTAATAAAATAATCAATCTTTTGGTAAATTTTTAATAGAAAACTACTTATACAAATTTTATGGAAAATTTACCAACTCGTTTAGGTGTTAGGCCGTATACAGAAAGATAGTTGGATGCCAACCAGCGCTAGTCAGTGCTGGTAAGCAGATTGAAGCCTAGTTGTTCATTAATTTCAAAGGGCGGTGCCAGTGCTGACAAGCGCGTGTCGGCACTTGGCGGTGCCAGTGCTGACAAGCGCGTGTCGGCACTCGTCGGTGCTTATCCATAGAAATGCTTGCGCCGGTTACCAGTAAGGACCAGCGCTGACAAGCGCCGACGAGTGCCGACACGGCAAGCGCTAGTAGGCTTCCAGCTTTCTTTCTGTATACGGCCTTATTATAGTACAACTTATATTTTAATCATAATGTCCATACCAAATCCATTTTCCGTATTCGTCTTATCTGACACAAGTATGTATGTTTAATTAATTTCTCAGTGTAACTATCGAAGATCTATGTAATAGATAAATAGGGAAATTACATTTACAAATTAACAATAAAAAAAATAATCTTCTTAACAATCTTTAAAGCATTGTTAAATCTTTTACATTAAAAACTTATACGAGTTCTTTATCACAACTAGAAACGATATTGGAAAACTTAACAAATACCTATAGTTCCCAGCTGAAACAATTTGCCAATTTTAGTCGTTGCCTAAAATATTCGATCAACAATGCTATAGATAACGGGTTGCATACAAAATCGAAGCTAGAAACTGTCCGCGTATGTTTGAACTTATGCAGCTACATTCGTTTCCCGATGAACAAAAATATATGATTTAAAACAGTTTCAAGCTGGACCTATCTTGGACTATCTCACAAAGAAATAAGGTTACAAATAACAAAATGTTATTTCGCACATACGACCTTTTATCTTGTAAAACGAACTCTTGTTTCTTTAATAAATTGTATCTGAAACTTGGAAAAAAACGATAAAGGTGAAAAAAGGAAAATGTGAAATCAACCTACCACAAAATAAAATATTTTTACCAGTCATTGGCCAGCGAGTTACTCCGTTTTGTATTAACCGAACTTATTTAAAATAAGCCTCCAGTGAGGCTATATTTACCGAGACAGATTTACTGACCTATAGAATTGTTGATCGAAGCTTAAAATCTAAAGTTTTTAGGCATTTGAATGGAAGTGCCCATGACGATTTTAATTTTTATGTAAGGCTCAATTTGTACCGCCCTGCGGAATGGAATGGAAGCGAATTTTTGTTACGAAATATTGCCCTTTTTTGGCTCTAATTTAGTTTGTAAGTTATACAATTTAATAGAATTCATTATGCTATGCACAATTTAGTTGGAAAAATTCGATTCCATTCCATTCCGCGGCGGTATAAATGGAGGTTTAAAGTAATGCAAAGGCATATCTTACATTCGTATTTATAAACAAGTAATAAGTTGTTGCTTAGTAACCAAGTTAAACAAAATATATAGACAGGTCATACACCAACATTATTGCATTTTAAAATGGCACAAGTAGTCTCTGCCCCAACTTCACTTGGCAACAGCCGCCAATAGAGCGCACTAACGTAGTCTCTTTTAGAAGTATCCGGACATTGGCAGAATCGTCACGTAATGAGAAGCTGCCATAATCAACAAAAATTGATTTGAATTTAGCACAAGTAAATTTTTACATGTTCATAAATACGATGGTTAGATCTACTTAATTATACAAGTAGCTGATTACAAAAGCCAAGTTCATCATCATAATGAATCATCTGTACCCTTAGCACGAATCAATGTCGAATTCGAATAGAATGCAAGTGTGAAATGTCAAAGTCAAATTCTGTATGGAAACTTGAACAGCAGCGCCACAACGGATATAACGAGAACTGAAAATCGGTACACACATTTGACTTATATCTAGATCGAATACAACTATTCAAATTCGATAATGGTTCGTGCTAAGTGTACTGAATTAGTTATGAAACATAGGCAGTGCAATAGTAGTGCCTCTCATTGCATGCGGGAACTAATCTCCGTGGCGCTACTCGGCCTGCCTGAGCCGCGCGAGTCGCTGCGTGAGCTCGTCCTGTTCCTGCGATACCACCGTCGCTGTTCCTATCGAGGTGCTCGGCACGCCCGAAGGCAGCTCCATGTTTAACTCCAGCCTATATGACAATTAAATTTTTATTTATTATAATTTAAGCATTAATCGATAAATTACGCAGAAAATCGTTCTACATAATCTTAAGAAAATTCTGACTAGAAAAAAAACAACACGGTCAAGGTTCAAGGCAGGAATTTAACCTGCATCTTACGCCGTCTGTGCGGATGCACTAACCACTATGCAACCAAGACCTTTACAATGAAATAAATCCTATGAATAAAATTAAATTATTCAAATAATTTATTCAGCATATCTTTTAGCTAATAAGAAGAATGGGCATAAGAAGCTCGTCAAAATGTGCCTGATATATATTGTAAAAAGGTAACTAACGAATTTTATCTCCAACAATTTTTCGAATTAGCCAGAAATAGTTTTGGGACTTCAATTCCACAATGAAAAATAACTTAATATCATCAACATACCCAGCTTCATCTGCCACTTGATGTAGCAGCTGATCAACATCTCCCTGTGGCACTGTTGTTGTAGTTGTTTGTGACATTGCATTCTCCATATATGATGACTGTACATCCAGATCTTCAAATTGACTCTCGAATTTATCCATTAATGTGGAAATCTTCTCTAGGTTCATTGACTTCATGGCTGCATCCATTGCTTTGACAACTCCTGCCATTGAGTTGGTAACCTGTAAAATCCATTAGTCTTACATGAATAACACTCTCTTATGCAGGTTAATGTTGAATTATATAATTATTGCATTTAATAAACATTATAACATTATTATGCATTGTATAGTAAGGTGGAACAATAAATTCACAAAATTAAAATAAGTAATGAGCTATACATTGAAGGTCATGCATTAAATTTGAATCACAAGTTGGTATCCTAATATACTAAAAAAATGCAGATTTTTATGATGACAAGGAGTTTACAGGATGAATCTTTTTAATGCATTCCTATGACAAAAAATTGGATTATGTGAAAGTTGAAAAGACCAGTGGTCTTTTTGAAGCAAGTGAAAATTTAAATAAAACAGGTTTCAACAGTATAGATGCACTGATTAATTTATTTATTGATGTTTTGCACCCTTTTCAGAATTCAGACAACTCATCCTGAAAAGGATGAAAAATGTCAAATGCGTCATCTGGTCGCTTTCTACTTAATAATGTTCAAATCAGAAAGTAAACTGCCCCCTATCCCCCATCTTTTCTCCCCTCATTAAGTTACAAATAGTAGTTGAACTTAATATATTCGTGTACAATGAGAAAGTGAGTCATACCATTCATAGGATTTATTATCATAATGTTAAGAGGGAATCAAAATATTGCTAGTATCTGAGTCACTGTTTAGAATTTTGGCTGCTGTTGCAAACCACTGCAATAGAGTCCAACACTACCACAATAAAATGAAGTATAATGTAATAAAGAAGTGTGTATATTGCATAAACTTGGTACTTTTTTAACAAACCTTGAGACAAGGTCAAAATCAAAGATGATTAATATGACTAACCAACTAAAGTATAAAGGTATGAACATAACTTGATTTGATTTATCTAAATTAAGCCCTAATATATTGTCACTTCTATAGTAAACTTACAAATTTGAATTTCATAAAACCTACTATGCCAAAATATTGTATATTAAATTGGTAAGTTTACTTTGGGTGCATAAACATAATATGCAGATTCAAACAATCAGACTTTTGAAACCGTCGTTGATAAAATTGTGTGAATTTTCCCTGGTGTTAAGTACCCCATTATGTGCAATTTTTTATTATAGATTTTTACTAAAAAAGCAGATTTGTATGTTAAGATAAAACAAATGTTGCTATAACTCACCTTTCTTGTTGTAAGGGCAGTCTGAACCCTGCTAGATACTGCATCGACTCTGGCTGACATGCGTAAATAATTTAAAGCCTGATTCTTCTGTCTAATAGCATTTTCTGCGTGTATTCTAGCCCCCTCCATGTTTCCCTTCTGGATAGCTTTCTTTGCTTTCTCTTTCTCTAACTTCTCTTCTTTTTCACATTTCTTAGAATTTCTTTCCAATTCCTTTACGGCAAATTTTAAATTAAATAGATGCTCTGGTGTTGTAAATAAAGGATATTATAATCATAATACAAAACACAATCCATTTACATACCTAAGGGAGGTTTTATTCAGTTTATTTCCCTTATCAGAATAACATAATAGCAAAATTGTAAAAATAAAAGATTTAAAGCAAATAAAACAAAAATATAATGTTAGGAAATATGCACTAGACGTAAACTAAATACTATTACGTCAAGAAATATACTTATTATAGTTCTTAAGGATAATGAAAACTGTTTACCGATAAATTACGACTGAGGATCTCAAATTGAAATATCATATAAAAGTAACAATCTCAAAATTGTTTTGAAAAGGATACTCTCCATGGCTGATGCTGACATTTCGTTCCCCAGCTTGACGGCTTTTACGAAACTGTTTACAAAATATAAAAAAGGCGAGAAGCCTAAATGGAAATAATTTTTAATATCCCAAAAACAAGGATTGATTACAATAAAGTTATAGTTCCTGTTGAGATGACTCACGCACGTAAAATCACGAACCAAATTTAACAACAATCTCAAGCTGTCAAATTTGACACTGACAGCAGAACCTTGCTATTGTTAAGACCAGAGACAAAGGACCCCTGCAACCTGCAACCTCGGTAGGGATGTCCATGGACGTACTATGGATATTCTATTTTTTGACGACTTGTGTGGCCGAGAGTGATTGTACGCCGGTTTACAAGGTGTCTCCTATACAAGAGGTCCCGGGTTCATATCTCGGTGGGGGCAGATGTTTGTACGAAATGGTAGTAGAAAAATAATAGACAAAAAACATTAGCTTGACCCTTTTACTTGGCCTTGTTAACTATAGGCCGCTCAATAGCGAGATTCTTCCTCCAAGGGCCGCTTCAAATCGATTTCTTCGTCTTTTTTAAGGTTTTTATTAACAGATAGAACGCTCAGCCCAAAAAGTCAAATAAAAACAATGATTTATTTTTTGAGAAAAATAAAACGGATAACTAGTACGTAGTTTTTGGTCGCATCATGAACAGCAAACTTTATTGCTAGTTTTGGCTATGGTTAATTTTTCTGAAGGTTGGTGTTACTGCATATAACAATGAACAAAATGTCAAAAAATTGAATGGAGTGAAAACTGACTGCTACCACCGGATTTTGGAATTGATAGTGATCGAGTTGAATAACATTATAAAATCTATATTATTCGTAGAAATCCTCGGTGATAATCATATATAGTTATTATTTTTAGAATTAAATCATTAGTGTATATTACGTTGTTATATTATTTTGTTATAATAAGCCTGTGTCAAAAGTCGAAATCACAAACACTATTACGACTAGTGGATTGAAGACAGACATTCGCTAGGCGCAAAAAGAAAATGGCGTGTGCTACACTGAAAAGAAACTTGGACTGGGAATCAATGGCACAGTTGCCTGCTAAAAGGCGAAGATGTGCCCCATTTGCAGCAAGTTCCAGCACAAGCCCAGGAATAAAAATGACTGAAAATAAGCCTTCCACTTTTGGAGACTCAGTCACTGCACCTGTTAAATTGACCCCAGGTTTGTTTATTTTTATATTGCATTGGTCATCGTTATAATCTCAATATAATTAAGTTATAATTCCTGCAACATAAATAGTTCTACTAATTGGTATTTTTAAAGTTACAATCAGCTGTAATTGGTTACTGTAATTCTGCGCTATCATGAATATTTTTATCATGTTAGAGTGAGATGGATGATGCGTGAAAACCGTTGGGTGGATTTTTTGCTCCTCCTTTTGTTATTTTCTTTTGTAAACCAGCTAGCCAAGCTTGTAGTGGTGTAGGTATTTCGAAATATTTGGCAAACGATCGCACAAAACATAATGGATGGAATTTATTAAGTTTTTTGCTTAATTAGCGATAACCTAACATTTGTGTCAAAATTGCAGTCCTCAGAATTACCATAAAATTGCAGTATCAGATAAAATTATGTTAAAAGATAGAATATTTGAGTTAAATCTATCTTTGATACAAATATGACGAATCTTTTAATGATAATGATGAATAAATTACGACAGGTCACATTGTCTGGTGTACAATTACAATTTTGTCCATGTGTTATTTTTAAACATTTCTTTGTACATTGTCCTGTGTTCTTCTTTATTTCATCAATAAATATTGTAGAAACTTACACACTGGACTCAGAACCAAAATGTGTTCATAATTTATGATGATACGTAACAAAATACATAGGTGAATAATACACAGCTGAAGGCTTCTATTCATACCTATTTTCTGTACATAAACTAAGATTATTAAATGAAAAAATAAGTTGAGAGTTTTTAAATAGATTTAACAAAGTATTATTTACAATTTGACATGATTACCAGCAGCTTTCTTGAAAACAAACTACACAATCTATTATTAAACTAATTAATGTTATAATAAAAATAGAACCTCTTTGGTAAGTCATGTCAATATCATGCTCATTTTGCTCTTATGACTGAATTCATCCACCTAACACAAATCTATAACAAAGTTATTCTTAATAAATCAATAAAAATAACCATTTCCATACATTGACTACCATATGTTTGATTTTGCTTCTTAACACTGATTAACTGATGAATAAGGTAAAATCTCCAGAAGTGCCCACCACGTCTGTAGGTGGTCCCATGATATGAATCATCATAGTAATATTGATATACTGAGAACTTCGAATTATAGAAGGCAATAGCTGACATATTTCCATCAATTCTTATCAAGATAAATTACCCTATGGATATTTTATTTGAATTATAAATTGGCTTTACTGGATAAACATCATGCACATATAGCTAGCTTAGCATATGTTATTTTGAATCCATTTCTGTAATTAAAACTGTTATAAATTCTACCTTAAAGTTTTAACATGTGTATGTGTTCATAATTATACAATAGCTCAAATATATGGTTCAAGGTTCAAATCCCATAATATATTTACATAAGGTCTCCCGCTGTAGTTTTGCGAACCGATGGTGTAGCTTCTTGACCTTCACAAGTTCTTGTAACAGCCTAGACTGAATAAATGACTTTTCATTTCATATATTTTAGTTAGCAGCTGTTAGCATAACGGTTCTCAGTATAAATAAATATGAATTTTCTATATCCCTGTCTGTGGACATACATACCTGCCCCCCCTAGCATGCGCACCGTGATACAATATATAATCACGCTCAATTGTCAAATTACTATGGAGTTTGACAGTTAGATGCGATAAAAAACATGATATAATGTAAATTATGGTGCTCATGCTACGGGGACTGGAGCTGGTACTGTTTCTATTTTATACTTTTGCACACTTAATAAAATCATAGAAGAGGATACATGTTAGCTATAAACTAAGGCCCCATTATTTGATACATAGTTAAATGTGACTTTAAGCCAATGTGAATGAATGATGAATAAGGAACTAACATGAATGCATCTAAAACTAAAATCATGTCAAACTACAGCAAGAAGACTATCAAAATTGAGGGAAACCCCCATAGATTATGTGTAAAAATATGCATATTTGGGAAAAATTGTATGTTTCTAAACAGTAATCAAAATAAAATTGATAGAAGAATAAACCCAACCTGGAAGAAATACTCGGTACGAAAAGAGATTCTCAAAGGCACTTACAATCTTAATTTGAAAAAGAGCATAATGGGCTCTTGATTCTTCCAAGTTTATTATATGCATACCAAACATGAGCTTACATGGAAAGAACAAAGAACAAAATTCTATCTTACCAGCATGCAATTGAAATAAGTATTTTTAATTTAAGAAGAATCCAAAAAACAAGTTTTATAGACATCCCCAAGAAAACAAAAATAACAGATGCCCTGCAGTTTAGTTTGAAACAAAAGTGGAGGTTGGCAGGTCATACAGCAAGATATCAGGATCAAAGGTAGACAAATCTGGTAACAAAATTGCCTGGCCCACCTAAAAAAAAGAAGAGTGGGAAGGCAAAGAAAAATATGCGAAAATGACATCATACAGGCTGCAGGAAAAAAATGGATTGATGTTGCAACTGACAAAGAGAGGTGGAGACAGATGCATGAGGTTTATACTCTTGGGGACCACTAATTTGGGATAAAGCTGAATAATAATAAGCCTATGTCACACCAAATACATATTTGTTACTTTTACTAACATAGTTTAACTAAAGTCACATTTATCTATGTGTCTTATTTATCTATCGCACAGGCCCTTATTCCTACAGTTTTGTGATTAGTTTCTTAAAAAAAGTGGGATCTGATATTATGTGCAGAGGCTTGAAAGATGGCATTTGAAGTACGGATAATTATAGGCAATTTCCATTTTCATTTATCCACTTAGGTCTTATACTGGGAAAAATTTAAAAGCTTGTGTCTGTAGTATTCCTGTCACCAAAGCATGAGCACAACAATATACACTATATTTTATCGCATCTCACTCTCAAACTCCATAGTAATTTGACAACAAAGTGTGATAAAACTGAGCTATATAATATCATAATTGCAGTGTTCATGCTAGGAGACATGCACCAGTTTCAAAGATCCATAAATTGACATGTTTGTTTAGTCCTACCTAAAAAGTATTTTTGTTTACTTAAAAACCAAATCTGCTGTGTACAAAGATCAAAGTGTAGATCTTTGTCAGTGGGGTGTTTTGAAACGTAACCCGTTCGCCAGAGCGCATGGCACAAGAGATATGCGACGAGATCAAGCGGCTGCAGCGGCGCCGGCAGCTGCGCTTGGCGTCGGGCGCGGCCGCCTCGTGCTCCTCCTCCAGCGGCAGCGAGGGCGACTGCTCGCCCCCGCACCGCTCATCGCACAACTCGCAGAAGGTCCACAATCGCGCGCTCTTCACATTCAAACAGGTAACGTCCTGCCGTCTTACAGACAAGCGTCTGTCTTTATCATGCTGTACTGGTCTTCTGAGATACAGGCTGCGGCATAGTTCAAATTCCAGTCCCTCCGCAATCTTGTCATTAAGACATTAATTAATTCATTAACTTTGTATTTTTTGTGCATGGGATTGTGAGGAGAAGAAATAAAGCATTATTATTATTATGCTTTATAAGAGAAGGAATAAAAAGGACAGGCTGATATCAAGTTTCCAAATAACAAACAAAAATACCCAAGTAAAGTGCTGGCATTACTGCCAATTAGATTTTTTTTGTAGCTCTCCTTAATTAGCTATTCATATGACGAATAGAAATACTATTGCAAACTCCTCGTTTCTCTTATCATATGTAGCCTTATATTTTATCCACTTCCTATACATGGTATTGTTTCAAGCAAATAAATAATATCTGCAATTAACAATGCACGTCCTCGTATAATTGTATCTCGGAATCAGGTTTACGCCATGAAGAAAGGATTCTTCATCAATAACGTTTAAAATATGAGTGTGCGGTTTTGTTGTTGTTTTCTCACTACAGGCCCAGCACGTGAATGAAGTCTTATGCAGAAGCCGCCTCTAGAAGTATGAGTAGCTTTAAAGGTTTCACAATTAGAATTTTCTAGGGCCGCAGGCAAGGAGAATGGTATCGAAACAGATTAGATCGCCCGGCGAACATACTTATTTATTTATTAATTATATGGTTCGACAGTCTTTCTTTACACATTACTTAAAACTATTTACAAGGTTAACTGTACACTGTAGTGAAACAATCTATTAAGGTAATCACCGCATGCATTAAAGAAGACGCTAAAAATAGACATTAAGTTCATTATAATATTATTTTTATTATTATTTATTTCCCAAGTTATGACATTGTTCTTTTTAATTATAATACAGTTTTCATATAAATATCAAGCTAAATTAGTAGTTAGTTTGATTTGTTTGGGACAACAACATACTGTCGGAAACACTTAGTTTATCCATGGGCTATACCTGTGTAGTCTTGGTCCACCATTCTACCGCCGCATAGCTTATACTGGATCTTGTATGGCCATTTTATTTTGAATTGTATGAGAGGTGTTGAGTCCCATCTTTTACCCAATATCCTTCAACCCACCACGCAGGCACAGTGCGGGTAGATTCTAACGACTGCAGATGCAACCGGGATCAACGGCTGAAGGTGCGTATCAATCGTATCCTGCCCGGAGGAGCACGACATGATAAATTTTTGATCAGCCAGAATTCATCTAACTTCCACAGCTACAGAGCAAGTGCCATACCACTGCGCCATCTAAAAACCATTTTATTCAGATGCAGATCAGTTTTTAACAAAAATTTTAATATAAAAACATTAAAAAATTCAAATAATCATTATTCTAAGACATATATGTAAGCTTTTACAAGTACACACAACATTCAATTGAGAAAAGTACAATGTAATTAATAGTCAATAATAATAAATGGAATTAAAAATCAATAATCAATGAATAAAAATAGTGCAATTAATAATTAATGTTGGATTTAAAATTAATAATGTATGTCAAATTGATGCAAAAAATAATAATGTAATGTCAAATTGATACAAAAAATAATAATAATAACTATAATAATGCGGAAGTATGTAAAAATATGTAGGCCTATATGTACAATTAAATGAATTTTTATTTACGAAAAAAATTGTGTACATAGCCACTGACTTTAAAATATGCAGTTTTATTTAACATTTTTAAATGCAGTCCATAAATAAGCACAGCCAATCAAATCTTTAAAGGCTTTCTTGATTAGTAACTGAGAAGTGTTTTGAATTATCTGCTTGTATTCACAAATACTTAAGATAACGTTTCTATTTATTGTAAGTATCGTTCGATATATAGAAAGTACCAGTAGCTATCTTTACTGAGCACATACATAGTAATGGTCTGTCAACAAATGATATTTATCTAAAACTGATGAAGGCAGCAACGAAACCTTGTGAGAAATTTGAAGACATCTAATAACAACCAATTTCTAATGTGGGAGTTAATGAGCATCATAAAATGGTGTTTCAAACCTGCGTGGGATATAAGACTTGTAAAGTATGTAGGCATGGGATACTGAAGATAAAGCGACATGTGAATAGACATGTCGCTTAATCTTCAGTACATAATTAGGTTTACACATAGAGAATTATTGAGTTTAGCTGCACATATGACAGAATCGCTCACAAGCGAAAAAAAACGCCCTGGAATTATAACTAATGTGCATTTTGCACATAATTATTTATAATAATAATTGTGTATCATACAGGAATGAGCACTCTGTTATGGTCCGTACTCACATGGTGTTCACACAAGGTACGGTATTACTTGAAACTTCTACTCTAATGCCACAATTACATTTGGTCGTCATCCCGTATTCGGGTACACATTAGACTACTCGAATTTGAAATTTGCCATCTTCTTAACCAGGGCAGACGAGACAACAGAGATAAAAATATATCGAAATTTTGACGCGTTACCCGTGTGATATGCATATTAAGTGGCCTGAGGTTCCCGATTTTAGATTGGTGGGGCCCCCCACTCCTTCGTTGCCCCCGGGACTCCACCACACCTGTAAATCCGGTCCCAAAAGCCAAACATCAACATTCAACAAAATCTTCTACACAAAACTTTGTTTCACTACACATATTTGTTTGCGTTGTTGGCATCAACAATATTTTTGCTTTGGAAAACACAAACACATAAACCCCCCCCCCCCCACGGGGGGCTGTTTTAGATTGTTTTATGGGCCATTTTTTTGGCAATTCCTAGCGGGGGCTACGTTTCAAACATACGAGCCGAGTACAATTTTACTTTAATGTTTCAATTTTGACAAAAAAAGATAACACATGTTGGACTTGGATCGTGGTTTTTGAACTTACCCTGTGTATTTCGTGAACGACAGCCACGTGAGTAGTAGGCGGCACGTGTAAAGAAACATGTGTCGGAAACAAAGTTTTGTGTAAGTGTTTTTGTTGAATGTTTCCAAAATCTTTTACTGGAAACCCGGCTTAACGTAAAAATAAATGTGTAGGTCCGCATGATTTGCGAGAGGATGCTGCGCGAACAGGAGGCCGCGCTCAGAGCCGAGTACGAGAACGCGCTCAGCAGCAAACTGGCTGAACAGTACGAGGCTTTCGTCCGCTTCAATTTAGATCAGGTATGTATTGTAATGCTCTTACTGGTCTTCTAGTAGAGAATGTCTTAATGGCATTATGTCCGCCATTTGCTGTTTTATTGCAATAAAGTATAAATAAATAACGCTACTATTCATCTCCCATTTTATAACTGAATATTCATATGAATATTATAAATGCGAAAGTGTGTCTGTCTTTATAGCTATAAACGGGATTGCTTTCCTGTCTGTGCTTTGTTTTTTATGAGTCACCGATGTTTCGGCATTGTTGCAAGCTCCATGATCACGGAGTAACTGAAGTAAAAATTTCTATTTACCGCGTATCATGTATAGGGACTCCTAAACCTCAAACGTTAGAGTTTTCATGCGTTTGGCAACGCGTCCGACAACACAAGCCATCTGTACCCCTAGCACGAACCATTACCGAATTCGAATAGTTTGCAAACCGAAATGTCAATGGCAAATTTTGTATAGAAACTTGAACAGCAGCGGCACAAAGTACGTAACGAGAACTAAAGATCAGTCAGTACACATTTGACAATGACATTTCGGACTCACAAACGATACGAATTCGATATTGGTTCGTGCTAGGGGTACTGATCGCACCTTATTATGGTATAAACAAGATTACAAAATTTCAAAACAGTACAAATGTTGCTTAAGCCTTTTTTATGAGTATATTATGCTGGTATACACGTAGATGGCACCCTTTTGGACTACTTTTTATAGTGAAACAACTCAATAGTTATTGTAGTTGTTTACCATCAACTGTCCAAGCATTCCTTTTAAAAATATGCTTGTTACCATGGTAATCGTTGGTTTTGAAATAATAAATTATTATCAGGGAAACCCGCTGGATTTTGTTAGTGGGTGTGATTGTGTTTGAAAATCCCTGGAGGGGGCCCATTTTTAGTTGTGAATATCCAGGCTATATTTGGCTGTGTTGGCGACAGACACTAGCCACCGACCAACAGTAATATTTTTTAATTTTATTTATATTATGTAATTTTCATTTTTGTTTATTAATATTATTGTTTTATTTATTTATTTTACAGCTAAACATATAAAAACATTAAAAAATTAAAATAATACTTAATCTAAGACATATATGCATATAAGTACACACAACATTCAATTGAGAAAAGTACAATGTAATTAATAGTTAATAATAACAAATGGAATTAAAAATAAATAATCAATGAATAATTAATAAAAATAGAGCAATTAATAATTCATGTTTCATTTAAAATTAATAATGTATGTCAAATTGATGCAAAAAATAATAATGTAATGTCAAATTGATACAAAAAAAAAACGGAATTAATGAGAATCAAGCAGCTCAAACAATGTTGCTTTAAAGTTCTTCTGCGAAACGTCAAAAATGTCCAAGTTGTTTTAAAAGTACTTCGTGTGTTGTGTTACCTGTTTGTTCTGTCTATTAAAATGGCACAATTACACTTAGGTCGTTTACCCGAACTCCATTGACGTTCGTATTCGGGTTAACGACCAAGTGTAATCGCGCCATAAATAATTATTATTTATTGATGTGTAACATCTTTCCTCTCGCTTTCCTGCAATTTGTGGGAGTCATTTCGTGAAATGGGAAGGAAGTGTGTAACAGGAAGTCGCGAAAGCGCGCGCTATTTGATTTGATTTTAGAACATAATGTTCAAATGGCTTATTCCTTTTGTAGTAGGTTTTGTTTCTTTTTTTACTAATATAAGGTGAGGTTTCAAATGTTACACATCATACGGGACTACTTAAGGTTCGCTCGCTTTTTTTTCCATAGTAAATAGCACATACATTTGACGACCTCCGTGGCCGAGTGGTTTGTACGTCAGGTTTCATGGTGTCGCCGATTCGAGAGGTCCCGGGTTCGAATCCCGGTGGGGGCAAATGGTTTTGTGATGAATACGAGCATTTTTACTCCAGTCATGGATGATTAATATGTATTTCTATATAAATATACTTATATATGTACAGTATATGTATTCTATCCGTTACCCTAGTATCTCATAAACACAAGCCTTACAGTGCTTACTTTGGGGCTGTGAGTGTTATCAATATTCATTTATACATATTTAATTATATTACTCGCCTAGAACATTTGAATATAAACTGATGAATTTGTTGTTGTTTTGAATTTGCCCATATTGGCACGACATGTTATGTACCCCTCAAATCATAACATCTTATTTATACATGTTACAAATTAAAATAAATCTTTCTTTCTTTTAAACATTCTGCTTATGATTTTCCCGCGCAGGTGCAGCGCCGCCCCCCGCCCGCGACGTGCATGCCGCACGGCATGGACGCGGAGCATCACATGCATCAGGATCTCGTCCCCAGCTGTGAGTCACCAAAACATTTATTTATTTACTACTAGCGGCCGCCCGCGACTTCGTACGCGTGGAATTATTTAGAAATAAAGGTTCACTGCTGGTTCCCCGTAGGTGATAACCTGATAATATGTTGACCCTTACTTCTTAATAATATTCGTGCCAAATTTGAAGTAAATCCATACAGTACTTTTTGAGTTTATCCGGGACATACAGACAAAAATTCTAAAAACTATATTTTTGAGTTTTGACTTTCCTACCATTTTATTATTTATTTACATCGAAATATTTCATAAATTACAGGTGTCTGTGACTATTTTCAATTGTCCATATCTTACTTCAACGACAATTGTGTTATGATACAAGGGTAATCTTTTTCAAGTCAACATAATTGACAAATGTCAGTAATTCTTGACATGAAATCGAGGCTAATGGAAAATTTGCGTTACAATTGTAGAGTTTTCCATATAAGTTACAAAATGGCTCTCTGCAAAAGCTTGAGCAAATACTGTCAAACCGACTATGCCGGCCCCAATATGTGTGTAGCCTACTCTTTGCAAAAATTTTTAGAACTCTGCCTTAAGCTATAGATATAAGATTTTCAATTAGATTTAGAAGAGTTCTTGACCAAATACCTAGTTATTTACATATGTTAAAATATTTCATATATTCAGAAGATCTTTTAATAGGCTAATGAAGAAATTATTTTCTTCAATGGTGCTAACTAATGTTAAAATATTTGTTTCCAGATCTGTCCTAATAATAACAAAGGAGTCGGCGGTGCGGCGATATAATGCTGCGAATATATCAAGACAAACATATTTTGGTATATGTGAATATTATATGCGGGAATATAGAGTATCCTATAAATTGAGAATTGTGATTGTTAGTGGAATCCACATTCATACTGTTACTCATGATATGTATACAATGGTGTCGATTCTGGCATGATTCTCTAAACTTAAAACTAAATTTAACATCAGTCTCTCCTTTTCATTCTGTATAGAGAATAACAAGGATTTTAGAGAGTCAAGCCAGAATCGACACCACTATGATATTATAGTTTAGTGCTGTTTCAAACAAATTTTACAGTATTATGACTCGATCATCTGTGGTCATGTAGGCACCCTTACCTTGATTCTGAATGCAAATGATATTAATTGATGATAAATTCGAAATATATTCTTGATGGATTCCACGGTGTGTTCATGCCACATACACATAATTTAGCTTTTAATGCTTTAGATAAGGTTCGCTGGATAATTGTGTTCATAGACTGAGGATTGACAGAGCTGGAGTGTAGCAACGGTTGAAACTTGCAGCAGCCAAGTTCCACCTAAAACTGAGTTGCCTAAATAATGTTCACGCAATATATACAAAGCCAAGTGTCTGAGACATTTTTTAAATACTTATATTCTAAAAGATAACATGTGAAACCTGTAGTTTCTTAGATCTAACACAAATAAAATCACACAGAGTGCCTGTTAAGAAATCAATGTCCTCATACATTTTGCTATTAGCCATAATTTTGATTGATATGATTATATTTAATTTTACGAATTATAGTTGTAGTTCTTATTCATAAATTATATATTTTTTTCTTGTATGACATACGTGTCACGAGCGGTATGTGTAGTTCATATTATGACAAGACGGCCTCGTGTATCAGACAGTTTGGAAGTATCTAGTTCTAATTGTATTGTATTCATGTTTATGGTAACAACTTATAATTGGGGTGAAAGCTGAAATTAGTTCTTCAAAACTAACTCACTGATACATAAAAATAGGCTTATTAGGAAATTATTGATTAGCTTTATTTGATTTTTAAGTTATTCATCTCAATAATGTATTGAAGTTGTATCTTTATCTTGGAGTTGATGGGAGCACTTGATGTGCGTTATTGGGACTTGTTTTCTATTCTTGTTTAGTTTTAACTTTTTATTGAATACGGAAGGATATAATTTGTTACCAAGCATTATTCAATAAAAAATAGGATAGGTTTTTTTTAAATTGTATTATCAGCTCATTATTGTAGGTTATTGGCGTTTAAGAACTGAAAATAAATTAGCTAAACACCTAAATCGTTTTTTCTTTACTCCTCTTAGAATTTGTTGAATGTTTTATTCGTTAATTTTAACTGTTTAACAACCTAACTCAGAGTAGTCAATTAACCATTCAATTCTAGTTGATGCTGGAATGAAATTACATATACTTTATTCAAATTGACTTATTGAAATCACTTAAATCGTCCGAAAAAAAAATTGCTACTACCCATTCAGGACATCTTTTAGCTGATGAGAAGAATGGGCGCAAGAAATTCGTCAGCATTTAACAGAAGTAGCACATTTACTTAAAATCATATCGCTCCCAATACAAAACCACTTTCTACCCAAAGGTATCGATATGTATTTTGTATTCTTTTTAACGCTAAAGCGTTTTTAATGAGTTATATAAAAATACTAAAAAACATGCAATTAATTACGCTTTGATTGATGTATTACACTTTAAATATGTTAAAGACGGACAAAAACACATTTCTGCTCGTCCTGTAAATTTTTGAAGTTATACTTTAGGCGCGTTATGAAAAAATGATGAGAGTGAAATATTAAGATGCGCGCGCGCATCACTGTAACACAAAAAATTAACAGCATGAAGTTGACCATTAAGAAAATCTACCAACGAAATAGAAATAGAATCTCTATTTAGTGGATGCTAACGACTGCATTGTGAAGGCCTATCAAAAGTATTTATTAAACTGTCACAACGGAACCAAAGCGCGATTCAGGAGACTACAGCGCCATATCTTGACCGTTGGTGTAGTAGAACCAAAAACCACATCTTTATTTTTTGTAACAAAGTAACAGTTATAGGTATTCATATTTATAATATCAAAAGTATTTAATAGTCTGGAACAACGGAACCAAAGCGCGATTCAGGAGACTACAGCGCCATCTCTTGACCATTGGTGTAGTAGAACCAAAAACCACATCTTTATTTTTTGTAATAAAGTAACAGTTATAGGTATTCATATTTATAATATTTATCCACATGTTTCTAGTTTGTATATTCGGAATACGTGTTTGAGTTTCATACAAGTGCAAATCACATATGTTCTAATAAATTATATTCAGTAGCGATTTTAATTGAATATTTTGATTATTTATTTATTTTTTCAAATTAAAACTGAACTTTATTGACTGTGTCCTTTTCCAGACTTTTTATTAATTTATTGTAATTAATTATTTGCATGCAATTAAAAACTAATTTTAAACGATGCCAAAGAAGGATAACTTCTCACGCGCCTACATAAGTACACGCACCCATTTTTTTCAAATGTTTACTGTGTTTTGGTTTTGAACAGCCGTTTATTGCAATGCTAACTTCTATCGCATACTTGAGCGACAGCGAAGGATTTTGCGATTGATGCATACAAACGTACATACACCTCACAGAAGCTTATCTAGAAAGTCACTTTATGGGACTCTAAATCCAAACACAGGAGTCTGTTGTACAAGTAATGTCACTATTTGATATTTACTTATCTGTGGGTTTTCTACTTTATCCTATTTGCGAGCGACTCGGTTACCGGTGTAACATTGAGCTGAACAATAAAATTATTATTCCCGTCTTCTTTGGTTTTCCTTAAGCCCTAACCTAACCATCAATTAAGATTAAAAACATTAGCAACAGTAAAATACCAAAATTATATTTTAATGTAAAAATGAGAAAATTCCAATAAAAAAAAGACAAGGCTGCATGTACTTAGTTCTTTAGCCTTCCCTTAAAGGGAGAATAGTATAAGTACAAAGGAGAGAATCTCTATGGTGAAATGCCATCGACGTTTTTTTTTATTAGAAAATGACATAGCCATCCATCGACACGGCATCTCTAGTGTAGCCACTTCAGCCCTTTTCGGGCTAGATCTAGCACTTTTTGTTGGACGTAAACTGTTTTTTACATGCTTTAGCCGAAAACAGTAATCTAGCCCTTTTCAATCAATACTAAAACTTTTGTCATTTGAAATACTCGTTCAAATTGGCTAAAAACACAGATGTCAATCAGCCATCATCTTTTTCAATAGATACGACTTATGAAAGTTCTGATAAAGACTGGTTTTTAACAATTTTATATTCCATAATTTTAATTACTCTTTTTACTTGGAATTACTGTTTAATACATTTCAAATAAGCATTTTTTAATAATTTGCAGATGTATTAAAGTTTTAGTACTTGCACCTCTAGCTTGTCAGACTGTCCGTTTCAAAAATACCAAGGTGGCAACATTGGACATCTCTTTAATCTGTGGATGAATTGATGTGTTAAATGTCATTTTCATGAAAGGAAAATAAAGTGTTTTTCGATACAATAGAATATTTATCGTTTGTGGACACCTGTTACTTTTGATTTAGTTCTTGTATTAAAAAAAATGAGTTTAACTAATTCACATAATCCGAATGATGTTTATGAGAAGGATGATAGAAGAATATCCAGAACAGACATGAATATGCTTATAATGAATTATCTAGTTACAGGTATTTCTTGCATTTAAATTTGTAGTTTCACTGAAAAACTAAACTATCATTTAATAGGATACTGCACAGCAGTTACAAATCCATCATCATTTAAATACCTTATTTACAGTTTAATATGGAAACCTTTGTTAGTACTGAGATCATTATTGTTGCATTAACTTTGCAGAAGGTTTCAAAGAGGCTGCGCTGAAATTTCAGCAAGAAGCAGGATTGCAAGAACCAGCTTTATGTAGTTCACTGGATGAGCGCATTATGATACGTGAGGCAGTGCAAAGTGGACGCATCCCCGAGGCCATTGCTATGGTCAACTCCCTACATCCAGAGCTCTTGGACAACGATAGATATCTATATTTCCATCTTCAGGTACATTAAGTTGGAATTTCTGTATTGTCTCTCAATTCTATTAATGATTAATTTGTAAATCCTGATCTATAACAATGGTAGCTTTCTCAGTTTGGTTTTGTAACTTCATCATCATCAGCCTATTAACGGCCCCACTATGGGGAAAGGCCTACCCATGAAATAGGGAGATTAGGCCTATTTTACTGTTATTTACATGTATGAAAAAGAATATAAAAAGGGTTGTACATTAAAAAAACACCTTTTTTTCTCTTGTCAGTCAACCAATAAATTACAAAAATAAATAAGCAGATCAAAGTTTGGTGTGAACTCACTTCTAAGTAAAATTGTACCAAGATATGATGTGACGATGCAAAATTTCAAATCAATATATCTCTGTATTATTTTGATTATGTGAATAAGGAAAAATACTTTTTGATAATGTACCTGATGGAAGAAGAAAAAAAGTTAATCATCATTCCTTTTCTAATATCTTCTTTTTTTTCTTTAATGTAGCAATTGCAACTACTGGAGTTGATTCGTGCTGGCAGAGCTGAGGAAGCTCTCGCATTTGCAAGTGCTACCCTCGCAGAGGCAGGAGCTAATGATGCAGTAGCTCTCACAGAACTTGAGCGCTCACTTGCTCTACTTGCCTTCCCAGATCCCCATGCATCCCCATTTGCTGATCTTTTACTGCCTTCACATAGTCAAAAGGTAGGTAAACTATTAACAATAATTATCATACTGTATGAGTGTTCATTTGAGTAAAGTTTACAGGGAGGAAGTTATTATATAATAAGAACAGTTTTACTATATCTGGTCAAGAATGTAATCTATGAACTCGAATTTATTAAAAAAATAACTAATCTTAACTTCAAGAAATAGTTTTTATATAAGTCTTTTTTAAACTATTACATTTTTTGCACATCTAATACAAAACTTAAATAACGAATATGTTTTATCTTTCAGATTGCTAGTGAATTAAATGCAGCAATATTAAAGATGGAAAATCAAGAGTACACAAATCCAAAACTATGCAGTCTCCTCCGAATGATTCTTTGGTCTCAAAGTGAGCTAGACAAGCATAACATTAAGTACCCAAAGATGACAGATCTTGCTAATGCTACAATAGAACAACCAAAGTGAATCTTTACACACAACATTTTTTATAAATATAGTTGTAACTATGCTAATTGATATTATTCTTTTCCTTTTCTGGTTTACTATACATTGTTTTAAAATAAAATAATAGATTTCAATTTTTAAAGGTTAATTTAAAATAGCTCATCTTTATATAAAAGTAAAAAAATAAGATCAAAAAATGTGCTGGAGTACTTGCACACTTACCTGTCATAATGCAATTGTGTTGTATATTTTTTACCTTAACCTATCTAATTACCTTGAACTTATTAAAATATTGTTTATTTATATATTATTATGATAGTAAGTAATCACTATTATTTTAAGAATTTTGTAAATGTAATAAAAATATTGATAGTATTTAATCATTTATTTTTTCATGATGTCATTTCACTAATTTCATTTGTATGTAAATATCTTGCCATTTTTCCTCATAAATTGTAACAGTCTTTTCCTTAGTTTAATGGTGGTTTATATAATCACAATATGGCTTTGTTACCAACCCAGCACATAATCTAAAGCTTTAGAAATTATTCCACTAGACCGTTGGGGAACTGGAGCAGATGGTATTGGAGTTGGGCACAATGACCGGGCTCCTGTTGTCTGTCTGTAAAAAATAAATTTACAAAGTTTTAAATCAATTATAGGTGTTAAAATCAAAGTTTAAAGATTAGTATTTAGCATATTACTAAAATACTATCCGTACCAACACTCAAAAAAAATCTAGAGAATCTATGGGAACTGCTATTGCCATACTACTACCACCTTGAAATTATAAAAGTTGCAGTCCTGTAGGATGCCAACTACGATTCAGAATAAGGTAATGAAACCAAGTATAAATGATATTTTGTTCAACCTGTGTTGATCAATGATTCCTACACTGAGTAGCGCAATTCCCAATCATGGGAATCAATTTGTTTATTCCGTAGAGATTTCACTTGATGTTTAAATACAAAGAAAATTTTACTAGCAAAAATTCCAAGGAGCTGGCAGCAGACAAGTCTGGAAACAGCACCCTTTGCTATTCGGGTGAATGCACTGATAGCGAAGGGCCTTGCAGCTTAAGAAAGGCTAGAGAAAAATCTACACTGCTATCAGGGTTTATTTTAAAATTGATTCTTCTAAACTTTCAATTTTGCAATTGTTTCTATGAGAAAGGATATGTGCAGGGAATTTGGGCTAATAGATACTTCACATTGTCTGATGTAGTCTTGAATAACATGGCATTGAGTGGTTATGTAGTATGGTTAGTATAATAAAATGTATTGAAATACATAAATTCATTATGAAATTAAAGCTATAAAAGATATAGTTGTACTTTAGTAAACAATATTCCGTAAACTGTTTACCTTTCAGGAGAAGTAAAACCAGGACTGGCAACACTCAGTCGAGGCACATCTCTGCATTCCACGATTCCTACCATGATACCTGGCAGCACTTGCCTACCATTCAAAGCCATGGCTCTCTCTTTTTCAGCTCTTGTTGCATACCTCACATGAGTCCAATTACCTTGAGTTGGATATTGTTTATCTATGAACAAGCAGTAGTTTATAATACTTACAAGACAAATAATTTCATCTTAATGTAGGTATTTTTTTAAACTTACCAAGTATGGTACCACAATTACTAAATCTAGCTAAGACAGTGTTAGCCGCATTAGGAGGAAAACCAAAAATGGTAACCCAGTACTCCTCTTGCTCTTGACTTCCTTCTTGCCACTGTGATGCTAAAGACTGATTGTTCATTGACATATTCATATTATTAACAAAGGAGTTCTGTAAAAGTGAATTATTGTTAGCATACCCAAGGAAACTGTGATCCTGGTATGCAGATTTGTTGGGTTCATTACTCTTAATTGTATCAAATAAATCTTCAATAGGTGGGCCATTTGGTTTGCTAGAGTACGAAATATTTGGGGAAGCAGGTATATTAGCATAGGCATTCTGTTGATTGTACATGGCTTGCTGGTGCATTGTTATACTTGGCCTGAACAACTTTTGTTCTGGTGTAGACGCTTGACTGGGACTTGTTGGTGACCCTAAAAAGAAGATAGTACAATATGTTACAATTGATTTTAGCTACACATAAATAAAAACTATTTTCAATATTTTGTTAGCATGTAATCTTCTGACTCACCAAATCCTATATTCCTTCCTTTTGTGGGTGATAAACTGTTCGTTCTTGGTGTTGTAGGGGGATTTATCTCACCGAGAAGAAAAGGCGGCAGGTAACCCATATTAGGACTACCAGAAGGCGAATGAGGCGGACTTCCAAGGGTCATTGGTTCCATTATTAGTAGATTTTAGTAGCAAATTAGTGTACCAACAAAGCACTATACGTGTATTTATTTCAGTTGTCCCTTTGTATCTCCTGGGGTTTAAAATAGAATAGTCGTTGAAATGGTTTAATCACACGGTGACACAAACGAGCTGGATTACGATGACATTGACATATTTTTTTTTTTAGTTAAGTTCTCCCTTTTCAGGGAAGGCAAGGGGAACACTGCCCATATAGCCTAGTCTTAAGTTAAATTATGCTGTTTTTCTTTTTACATTAGAATGTCGGTGTGACGCATTCTAATGTTTCTTGAAGTTTTTGGCACGAAATGTATCGAGCTGGCTTTTTCGATAAGCTTCTGTGAGGTAGTCAATACTACAATAAAATTCTCACGTCCACTTGACCGGAATAGCGTATATTTTGACGATTCTACTAATTCTTCAGTTATGACATTGACATACTGACCCGACCACAGATTATTATTTTTAATTGGTTTTACCGGCCCAGGCTTCTTTGGCCTTCAGCCGTTGATAAAATAGAATACTTAATAATCCACAGAAAACATTAGGCTGCCCGGGATCATACCCTAAGCTTGTAAACTTGATCTATGGTGTATGGTTAGAGTGAGAACGCTGTCGACACATTGCGACAAACAAGTGTAGTTCATCAAAAAAATTGTACATTTGAAGCAAATGTAAATCGCCTCATGTAGTCTAATTTTGACGTCCAACTGTGGATTGTATTCATACCAATTCAATTTGATTTCACCTGACTCGAAAAACTGATCATCAGTTTGTCGTGGCGTGTGTGTTTAGTATATTACAATTATTACAGTCACCATCATTATTTATCTGTATTTATTAGTCTATGATAAATTTATCGATAGCCATGTCCACTACACTACTATTACTATTATATTGTTTAGGTTGTTAGCACTGAATATTAAGACAATCTATGGTCAAATCAAAATCTGCGATCAAAATACCGTCAAACAAACGAACATGAAAAATGGATTCTACAGATGAGCTTGAAAACTCTTCTAGCAAAAATGAACGTAATAATTTCATTACTAGCGCTCCAAGAACTATTTTTAGTAATAACAATAATATTGTGCATAAATTGTTCAATAGAGAGGTAAGCTCACAGTTTCAATGTCAATATTATTACTCTAGATATTCTGGATAGTCTTAATATTTTTGGCGTTTAGATTTTTTTTTTGCAATATTATCAATACACCTTATACTCAGGCATATTTACTATTTTATAACTCATAATTAATTAAATTTTGATTGATTTTCATTGCTCCAGCAGCAGGCATTTCAGTGTCACAATAATATGTTTTGTTTTGAATGTTATTTATCATTGATTAATTAATTACAAAAAGGTTTAAAAACAAAAATTCGTGTCAAATTTATGATGCAATAAATAAAAATGCTTGAACCTTGTTAAACAGTTTACAAATAGGAAAACAAATTACATGAAAAAGTAAGAAAATAATAAGAAAAGATAAACAATATATGAATTAGACTACATGATGCGATTTAAGTAAGCAGCTGGGATATACCATTTTTCAAATTGTTAATTAAATATTTATTAAAAGTAATTATAACTACAGGATTGTAATTTTTAATTTTACAGTAAAGAAACTATTTGATTCTGAAAGCTACAAAATCACATCAGCTATAATGCCAGTGTCAACTTTAACTTTTTTTTATTTTAATTTATAGGTATTTGAATGTACCTCAAGGAAGCAATATGAAAAGAGTAAGAAATTGTTTGACCGAATACCACCACGACTCCGTTTCTGTCTCATGGATATTGTACCAATGTCTTATCTGAGAGAACATGTATTTATGGGTTTCTCACAGTGTGGCCAGTTCCTTTTAAGTTTTACATACAGTTGCAACACACAAGTATACTTTAGGGAGAGCTCCAAGTTCACGTAAGAATATTTCAGTTATGCTAATAGTTATTTCTTGCTTGCGAATAGTTTTATGTATCTATGCATGCAAATTTCGTTTTAAATGTGCATTCTGGGGACAAACTGTCAGCTATAACTAATAGCCAATGTGACAAGTTAATCTTATTGTTTATGTATGAAACAAAAGGATTTTGTGGGAGTAATAGTTATGTAATTGGGCCTCTGCAATGTTATAAACATTTGTTTTGTGTATGGAAAATAAGTTAAGGATATTGACGTGACTTTGATGACCTCCATGGCCGAGTGGTTTGTACGCTGGCTTCGCCATCTCGAGAGGTCCCTGGTTCGAATCCCGGTGGGGGCAGATGTTTGTGTGATGATTACGAGCATTTGTACTCCAGTCATGGATGTTTCATATGTATTTACGGTTAAAGACATTTATTTTCTCAAAAGAATTTACAAAAAATCCACTTACAGAGAAAATACAAAGCATAATTAACAAAAAAAAATCATTACATTGTGTCGACTAATAATTCTATATATGTAGTTCTATATAAATATACTTATATATGTACAGTACATGTATTCTATCCGTTACCCTAGCATCCCATAACACAAGCCTTACAGTGCTTACTTTGAGGCTAGGCTAATTGGTGTGAGTGTTGGAAAAATTTATTATTATTATTTATTAATGCTATGCTGGCTTTTTATTCCAATTCTCAGTACTAAAGGACATACATTAAAATTATATTTCTTATGTAAATGCATTTTGACAACCTATTGATACGATGATCCTCAATATTTGACACAGAGTTGGACAAATATTAAGGAGCAATGAGGATCATGCATTTGACTGGATGTGACTTTTAAGTTATAAATTGTATTTTTTTTAATGAATATTCCCAAATTATTAGTATATGAGCTAGAGATATGTTATGCTTACATTATAGTGAATAATATGCACAGCATGTATGCAATGTATTTATTTAATCATTGTCAAAATGTAATAATTTGCACAGCATTTAATTACATTTTGACAAAGATTAAATAAATACATTGAAAGTGAGCAGAAGTGGAAGGTATGAAGTGGGAAACAGGTGGCAATGCAGATACACTGATTAAAAAAATGTGCATGAATTGATAAAAATACAATGTTATTATGACCTATGTTATTAGTACAATAACCAGCAATAGAAAACTTCAACCTGCTTTTGGTCTTAGGATGATTTGATAAATTGATTTTTTGTAAAAATTCTAGGGTTTTATTGCGAAAACTCGGATAATTAAACAATGGCAAAGACATAGCTAAATCTTACTGTGGGTGATTTTTTTTTCTGGTGTTTCACTGGCTGCTTTTGCGGCCATGGTCACATTACCAACCTAACCTAGTGTAAACCCAGAATCCCCAGAATTTTTATAATAAGCCAAGCATTCTTTTCATAATTTTGCTGAGGCGAATCGTTGTCTTGTTGAAAAAATGTTTTTTTAATTTTATTGCCGTCGTCTAATTATCCGCAAAATAAATAGTATATATATTTGCAAAATCCCTAGGATCAAATCATTCTACGACATTTAAAACTGATTTATTGACATATATTTCCAGACTTCATTTTCTATTATGGGTTCCTGGGCGTGTGGTTAAACCAGTCCACAGCATACCTCTGTTTGGAGATGACTGTGTGGACAGTAAGGTGACCATTTCCATGGCACAGTGGAAACATAATCCAGGCGTTGTTGTCGTCTATGGTATTGCGTGAGTATATAATTATAATTAGTTAAATACACAAAAAATCTATTTTTTGTGTATAAAAATTTATATGCTACTTTTTTATCCAAATTGGGATTGTCACAATGTCACTTATTAATAAAGAAAGAAAAAAGCTTGAACTAGTAAGGCTCATTAGAGACGGCGGGCGCGTCGTTCTCTCGTCGACCACCTAACGTTCACTGGTTGACAACGAGGCGTCCACTCATGGTCTACCCAACGATAGCTAGTTGATAACCCAGAATCCACCTCAGTTTGCTTGCGCGACGAGTCGGTATAGGGTGGCTCTAATGAGCTATGACCTTCAATATGGAAACACTTTGAGCTTTGTTGTGTTGATCCGCGCTGAGTAGACGCTCGTGATATGCACTACGTTTTAATGCAAGAAACATTTTCAACATGTTATATTTGAAAATTTTTTTTTAGATTTTTTAATGCAATACGTAACAGCAGGAAAATACATATATTATTACGCTGTATTTTGTTGAAATCAGTAAAATTACTTTTTTTTGTTTGAGAATAGAGAAGACACTGCGTTCTCCCTAGTCCAAGTTTCTTCTTCAAGACTTTGAAAATGTAGTACATAAAACCATAAAAAGGACTCAATGACTTGTTATGCACATTTTAATGGCGCAGAATAGTAATGTTTTTTTATGTATTTGTTTTCCTTAAAAATCGCAATACTGCAACATGGAATCGTTTTATTTGTTTTAGGGATTCCTGCTCTGAACGATCCTACCTCAGTGTAATCGGTGTACCCCGCTTGGGATGTAAAAAATGTGCAGCCTACTCTAGAGATGAAGGTAAATTTAATTCAACCTCAAAACTGATGTTTTATAATTTGAAAATATTGAATTGAATCTTTGTTCTTCCTAGATGATCTCAACTGGGGCAAGAGATGTTTAGAGCATAACTTCGCGATTCACACAAAGTTCTTCTGCACCTCAGACTCCAGCATGTATGAGCCAGTCGTGCAACTAGCTTATTCCAATCAAATCATTATCTACACAGATTTCATCCACATACTAGAGATAGATTTTGTTAAGTCGGACCAAGAAAAAAACGAAGTTCTAGAAGAAAACAAATTCTCATTAGATAGGGATGAAATCAATTCCATAGATACGAATCCGAGTACGCCCGGCTCTGACGTGTCTGCTCCTTTCCAATCGCCGAAATATCAGAATAATGTGGTTCAAAATATACTAGCCGATTTCTCGGATTTTGAAGTAGAACCATACCAAATGTCACGACCGGTGTTATTGCCTGATATGATGGGCCAGGAGCTGTGTATCCAGGCGTCCTCGATATCCCACAACTTGGTAGAGGAGTGGGAGGGCCCGTCGCCTTCGATACGGACTCTCATTAGTCCTCCCCTCCGCTCGCCGCGGCGAAGACCGGCAGAAAGCATGTCACGGTTCAACGAAACGCACAGAATCAACGCTGAAAAAGCTTATGAATTCGTAGAGGAAGCTGAAACGAAATGCGAGAAGCTCAGTATGTTTCGAAAACGACGATTAGCCGATAAGAAATATGAATTCTCCGAGGACAACAACGAGAATATAGTCCCATACAGGGTATTAAGGAGTAACAGAAAGTATTTTATAGGTTCTACTAGTAAGAGTCAACCGCGACGTCCGAAATCCCCACCGGTCGAGTGTGTGGTTCTCAGAGCACATAACCAGATCAGCAGGCCACCGTCTCCGACCACTAGTTCATATATGAAATCTTCTAGCTTGTCTATTGATTCGGATCGAAATAGCGAGTCCGAATATAGAGTTATGGAAATGCTTGATGATGGGTCGCTTAAAACAGTCGCAGTCCACGACAACACATCCAAGACGCTCTCCGACTGCCCGGTCAGCCCTCAAGACCCGTATTTAGTACATTCTGAAAATTCCAAATGTAGCAAATTCTTCACTAGATATTTTGTGGAAAGCGATGATGAAATAACGTCCATAATTACTGATTCTGAAGGTATGTATTTCTTTTTCACTATTTCTACATCACTGTTGATAAATTTACGTTGTTTTGTAAAATTGTGTAGGTAGGTACCTAATGTTGCAAAAATGTGTTTTTTTGAACTTATGTTAAGTGTTAACATGGAAGCAGAAAGCGTCCATAGGTTATTTTTGGGATCAAACTTTAACATGGGGTAGGAAAACTAATTTTCGATTGCTTCAAAAATGGCTGCTGGTCGCTTGCCGTTGCGTGCCGCCAAAACCGGCTGCGTGTATAAAAAGAGTAATGAATGTGAATGAAGCGAAAGATATTTCTAAGGACCGTGTCTTATAGTGCACTATTCTCTCTGCCTATCCCATCCGGGGCACAGCGTGCAAGATAGTTTGTTGATTGTTTGTTTGACAGTTGTTTCAAATTAAACGAGTTTGTTTACACAATTTACTAGTTTATTCCCGCAATTTCACATAGCTGTTCGTGTTTGCTATTTGTCTCACTCTATTGAGAATTAAAAGGGGAGATTGTTGTTAAGTTATAGTTATATAGACTATTAATGTCCCCACTGCTGGGGCACTGGCTTTCCCTATAGATGAAATAGGGAGATGAGGCCGTGATCAACCACGCGGGCCTAGTGCGGATTGGTGAATGCTTACGACTGCAAATGCAGCCGGGACTAGCGGCTTAACGTGCCTTCCGAAGCATGGAGGTGTGAGAAAGTACATTTTTGGTCACCCATCCAATGATTCACTACTGCGAAAGGTTTAACTTCAACGAGCATAGCCGAACACGGTATATATCAAATAGTTAAGTTAAGGCTACAGACTCTTTAAATACTAGAAAAAAAAAATAGCTATATATATATACCTAGTCAGGTCATAAATTCTGTCACATGTTTAATATAAAATAATTGAAACAAGTTAATTCATTATGTAACCATTTAAATACCAAAATGAACTAAACAAAACAGATTCTTATGACAATAAAGTTTGATTTTATCTGTATGTATGTCCGGGATAAACTAAAAAAGTACTGCATGGATTTACTTCACATTTGGCACGAATATTATTAGGTAGTCGGGTCAACATATAGGCTACATATTATCCCGCTATCACCTACGGGGAACGAGCTGTGAACCTTTATTTCTAAATAACTCCACGCGTACAAACTCGCGGGCGGCCGCTAGTGAATAATAAATATTTCCAACACTCACACTAATTAGCCTAGCCCCAAAGTACGCACTGTAAGGCTTGTGTTATGGGATACTAGGGTAACGGATAGAATACATATATTGTACATATATAAGTATCTTATATATAAAATTCTCGTGTCACAATGTTAGTTACCATACTCCTCCTAAACGGCTTGACCAATTTTTATGAAATTTTATATGCATATTCAGTAGGTTTGAGAATCGGTTACCATCTATTTTTCTTACCCCTTAGTGATAAGGGTTTATGAAAAATTCTAAAACCTGTACTTTTGGCTTCAGTATCGATTGTAGATCACACCCCAAGTAATCTTTAAAAAAAAATATTCAATGCACAGTTTTGACTTTCCCACCATTTTATTATATGTATAGATTAATAAAGAATTATTGACTGAGTGCCTGTATAAAAAGGGGTGTATTTGTGGCAGACGACTGCATGTCGGGCTACCACGTAGCCTTGCATCTTACGGCGCACGGGGCAGGTTACGCGCCTTTACAAGCAGTAGGATCCGGCGCGTGGGACCGCATCCGTATGAATGGGACCCCGCACCCGCCGCTAACTGTGCGCGCGAGGCAACGCTCGCTGGACACGGAGTTACTCTGCAACGAAGTGTGCGGCCGCCTCTGTCAGATCAACGGGAACAAGTTCATATACTGCTTCGACTGGGGCTGCCACGTCATCGACGTCTGCCAGTCCAGTGGGTGCCTTTCTGGGGTGAGCGGTTTTTAGTTTTTCAAGTGAAACTTCTTTACTTGTGCCCGGTGGCCCGTGTGCGGCGACACATTTAAGATTTTATTTGTAAAAAATGTTAATTAGTATAATTATGCCGCGAAAACGCCTTAATACGTTCACTTAAACGCGTGAAACGTTTCCCTGGCGTGAATCACGCGCGAGCGGTGCATGTGGATGTAATGTATCTTGCAGTTCTCGAACTTATGCCTGTGTAAATCACGTCTTTTGGCCAGGCATTAACAATTCGTTATATACATTGTCGATATTAAAGTGAATGTATGTATGTATGTTATATAGTTGTGCGCGATGTGGTTATGGGCGAGTGTAGAAGAGGGCGCCGCTGAATGCGACGCGTGCAAGGACGCGAGCGCCGGCTGTCTGACGCACCGCCGCCAGTACGCCGCTGAGGTAACGTACATATAGTGCGCCGCGTGCCAGGACGCGAGCGCCGGCTGTCTGACGCACCGCCGCCAGTACGCCGCTGAGGTAACGTACATATAGTGCGCCGCGTGCCAGGACGCGAGCGCCGGCTGTCTGACGCACCGCCGCCAGTACGCCGCTGAGGTAACGTACATATAGTGCGCCGCGTGCCAGGACGCGAGCGCCGGCTGTCTGACGCACCGCCGCCAGTACGCCGCTGAGGTAACGTACATATAGTGCGCCGCGTGCCAGGACGCGAGCGCCGGCTGTCTGACGCACCGCCGCCAGTACGCCGCTGAGGTAACGTACATATAGTGCGCCGCGTGCCAGGACGCGAGCGCCGGCTGTCTGACGCACGCCGTCAGTACGCCGCTGAGGTAACGTACATATAGTGCGCCGCGTGCCAGGACGCGAGCGCCGGCTGTCTGACGCACGCCGTCAGTACGCCGCTGAGGTAACGTACATATAGTGCGCCGCGTGCCAGGACGCGAGCGCCGGCTGTCTGACGCACCGCCGCCAGTACGCCGCTGAGGTAACGTACATATAGTGCGCCGCGTGCCAGGACGCGAGCGCCGGCTGTCTGACGCACCGCCGCCAGTACGCCGCTGAGGTAACGTACATATAGTGCGCCGCGTGCCAGGACGCGAGCGCCGGCTGTCTGACGCACCGCCGCCAGTACGCCGCTGAGGTAACGTACATATAGTGCGCCGCGTGCCAGGACGCGAGCGCCGGCTGTCTGCGGCACCGCCGCCAGTACGCCGCTGAGGTAACGTACATATAGTGCGCCGCGTGCCAGGACGCGAGCGCCGGCTGTCTGACGCACCGCCGCCAGTACGCCGCTGAGGTAACGTACATATAGTGCGCCGCGTGCCAGGACGCGAGCGCCGGCTGTCTGACGCACCGCCGCCAGTACGCCGCTGAGGTAACGTACATATAGTGCGCCGCGTGCCAGGACGCGAGCGCCGGCTGTCTGACGCACCGCCGCCAGTACGCCGCTGAGGTAACGTACATATAGTGCGCCGCGTGCCAGGACGCGAGCGCCGGCTGTCTGACGCACCGCCGCCAGTACGCCGCTGAGGTAACGTACATATAGTGCGCCGCGTGCCAGGACGCGAGCGCCGGCTGTCTGACGCACGCCGTCAGTACGCCGCTGAGGTAACGTATATTATATAAAAGTTGCTAAGAAATCTATCCAGATGCATTATAACGAAAGAAAACATAATGTTAATTGAATCCATGGTTTCAAAAAAAAACACTAATAAAAAAATGGATGCGTGTAACTTATGTACGCGCGTGAGAAGTTATACTTCTTTAGCATCATTAAATATATTTTTTAATTGCATGCAAATAATTAATAATTACAATAAAATAATAAAAGTACTGGAAAAGGATAGTTAACACAGTCAATTAAGTTCAGTTTTAATTTGAAAAATTAAATAAATATTCAAAATATTCAATTAAAATATCACTACTGAATTTAAGTTATTAGTCCATATGTAATTAGCACTTGTAAGTAACTAAAACACGTTGTGTCTATATAGAAACTAGAAACATGTGGATAAATATTATAAATATGAAAACAGTGATCAGAGGCGACGAGCGTGCCAACATTGTTTTTGACAACGCGATCATCTTATGGAGCTCCGTGGATCGTTCAAAGTACCTTTCGAACAGATGTCTAATAATGGTGGATTATTAGACACTAACATTCATAACGCGCCCGCGGCCAACTTCATGGTGTTACTATTGTGTTACAGTGATGCGCGCGCATCTTAAAATTTCACTCTCATCATTTTTTCATAACGCGCCCGCGGCTAACTTCATTATGTTACTTTTGTGTTACAGTGATGCGCGCGCATCTTAAAATTTCACTCTCATAATTTTTTCATAACGCGGCTAAAGAAGTATAACTTCAAAAAGCAGTTTCTTGTTTTTTTCACAATCATAAGGACTTTGAATCGGCTGAAGTAAAGGCTGGATAATGGGCTTATTGGACGAGATTTTAATTGTGACAATCCTAGTGAGTTTAAAATTGGACCATTGGACAAATAAATATACTGGAATTCTCAATTTAACCTCCCCGGGGGAAGTGTAACTCGGAAAGGAAATGGTCAATAGAATCATGATTTAATTTACGTGCCTTGTTGATAGATACTTATCATCAGGGGTGTATTTTAAAATGCTTCTGCCGCCCCTCAAGGCCTTTCGCCTCAGGGCCATGACCTTTGTGGCCTTACAGTACATACGTCCCTGCTTATCACTGTATAACCGTTGCTTAATTTTTGCTTTCATTATTCCAGTGTCTATTTGTATGGGACCTTGTGAGCGGAGTCTATAGGACTGAAAGGGCAACCATGACAGAAGACACCAGCCAGGAAGGTTCCAGAGGTAAGGATCCAATAATTCTTTAATTTAAAAATTAAATATGTATACTAAAAAGCCTTAGCATGTAACCAGAATGATCCAAAGTAGTTACGATTTATAATTCAAAACCAGAATCTTATATTTTTTACATTTTAAATTTAAATATGCATACTAAAAAAGCCTAGGCATGTAACCATCATGATCCAAAGTAGTCATGATTTAGCTTCAACTTGTAAGAAAACCGATCGTGTCTATTTTGAGAACACATTAGGTGGTGGAAAACCAAAGCACTCCCGACCACCAGTTTTTATATTCTATCGTTTTTATAGCTTAATTTGGCGCAATAAGCCATTTTTTTAAAATTGCAATTCATGTCCAGCCCTGAGAACGATGACGCGAAAAAATAAAATAGCGATAAAGGATGACTATTGGTTAGACCCCTTTTGTAATATTTTTAGCATTGCATACGCAGCTTGAGGAGCTCGATGGCACAGGTGATTAGCGCGTTCGGCTGCGATCGTTAAAATTAAGCAACTTTCGCAGTGGTCAGTCATTGGATGGGTGACCAAAAATTTACTATCTTGAGCTCCTCCGTGCTTCGGAAGACACTTTAAGCCGTTGGTCCCGGCTGCAGCTGCAGTCGTTAGCACCCACCAATCCGCGCTGGGCCCGCATAGTGGGTCATGGCCCAATCTCCCTATTCCATCCATATGGAAGGCCTGTGCCCCAGCAGTGGGAACATTAATAGGCTAATAATGATGATGATACACTAGCGGTACCTATTATAATCTATACTTATAATATATAATAATAATATTAAATATTTCTAACACTCATACCAATTAGCCTAGCCCCAAAGTAAGCACTGTAAGGCTTGTGTTATAGAATGCTAGGGTAACGGTTAGGATACATATACTGATACGATAATATTAAAGAAAATAAGTTGAAAACCTTCGGCGGTCAGAAATAACAATATGAAATCATAAGATTCTGCCAATACCGATAGGCGGTAGGACCCCAGGGAAGAGTCGCTTTTTAAGAAATATTATTTTAGTTTTTTAATCATTTTTGACAATTATGTGACAGTGAAAGTAACAGTTTCAGGCGCTGACAGAGCCCGGGAGCTGGCGAAGAAACTTGGGCCCATCAATATGCCGCCTGGAAACGAAAACAGGTTGCTCACCACATTAACGGGTATGTATTATCACACTAATATTATAAAGGCGAAAGTTTGTGAGTGTGTATGTTTGTTACTTCTTCACGTCTAAACGGCTGGAGCGATTTTAATAAAATTTGGTATGAAGTTAGCTTACACCCTGGATTAACCCATAGGCTAGTTTTACTGCGGAAAAATGTCCTTTATAAACCGCGGGGCACAGCTAGTATTATATAATCCCTTTAGAACATATCTAAGTATAATCCATACTTCCATACCAATAAATTTTGTCTGTCTGTCTGTCTGTCAACTCTTACCGTTTATACCACTGAACTGATTTAAATGAAATTTGGTATACTGTTGTTTTTATCCCAGAAATTATCCTTTGATGAGGTGAAATGTGGTGAGAAAGGTTTTATGGGAAATCAATTGAACCACGCAGATGTAGTAATTAATTTTGATTTATCTTGGCATCATGATAAAAGAGATTTTGGAAAAGGTATATAGGTAAACATTTTGTCGGGAAAATAAAACTTGTAGGGTGTTAACGTGACTAAATATTAAACTTTGTTTGCAAAATCCTGCGTCCATATAACATCACATTACTGCAAAAAATATATACTGCTATATATATAAAACTCAAAGGTGACTGACTGACATAGTGATCTATCAACGCACAGCCCAAACCACTGGACGGATCGGGCTGAAATTAGGCATGCAGGTAGATGTTATGACGTAGGCATCTGCTAAGAAAGGATTTTGATTAATTCTACCCCCAAGGGGATAAAATAGGGAATGAAAGTTTGTATGAAACTTTGTCAATTTTAAACTGATCGGGCTGAGACTTTGCATGCAGGTATAGGAAGAATCATAGATGAATGTCATTGTGTATAATACAAGCCTGAGAACAAATCTGTAGTCTACACTTCAGCTCTACACCGAAGCGAAGCGAGGGCGGGCTGCTAGTATAGTATAACTAGCTATCCCAGCGAACTTTGTACCGCCATAAAAAACAGGGGTTGGTAGTAGAAGGGTGAAAATTTAGGGTTGTATGTATTTTTGTATGATGAATCATTTTGTCCAAAAATGAATTAAGGGTGGGCCACTCTTGCGGGATGAAAAATAGATGTTGTCTGATTCTGAGACCTACTGAATATGCATATAAAATTTCACGAAAATCGGTCGCGCCATTTCGGAGTAGTTCAATGACGCACTTCGTGACACGAGAATTTTATATATTAGATATGTGTCAAAAGCAAAATATGACAGAAACAATGTTTTTTTCAGGGAAATCGCTAAAAAGACTGACTGATGTGGACAACTGCATCGAGATAACAAAGAACCATCCGGACAGTTCCGAATCGGAGTCATCTTCCGAAGAGGACAGTGATTTTGACTGATTTTAGTGTAGAAAAATACATCTTTCCTATTATTCTATGTAAGCATTTCAATGACCAATGTGGAAATTACATAAATCATAATTTCTTACCAGAGCAGCTATGATGTTTGTCCAACAATTATTTATTAATTCATGAACATTTAAAAATCCACCTCTTTTTGATTTGAGCGCTTCCAACCGATTTATTTGTTTGGTAAATGTTTAGTGTTTTAATCCAGATAAACAAAATATATCTACTTGTTTTGATAAAAGGTTCAAAGTACTTATGTATTTTCTTAATATCTTTTGAATCATATTGGCTCGTATTTGTAATGAATTCAAAATATCCATGTTATTTGAATAAAAATAAATGTTATAAAAAGTATAAACTCTATGTAGAAAAATCGGAGCAGACGTGTCTTTTTAGTAAGTTTTGTTTAATAGGTACCTTCTTGAACGAATGGTATTTATAAAACCTAGTCACTATCTTCATGTCATTTTTTTTTATTTATATTGATATGAAAACTAGAGAGAGGAAAATTATTAGGTGTTCGTCGCCCTATGTAAATATTGTAATTAATGTTATTCGTATTTTCAAAAGGTGCTTCTTATGAAATACTTTTTTTTCTGATATAAAAATCTCTTTTTTTATGTGTATTATTTTTGTAATTACCGCAATACCTACATTTAAAATTATAAGTCATCATTTTGTCATATTTTTTTATAAACATTTCTACACATCGTAGAAAAGTAAAAAAAAACAATATTGGAAATAAAAAATTTAAACATGTGACAAATCGTAATTTAGGAAGTAGATAAGAAAAATGTTCTTGTAAATTTTATTGCATGTTCACGTACATCTCCCGATATTGTAAGTTTAAAAATACATATAAACGATATTATTAAATGTTTTTCAATGTTTGCATTAAGAAACACTTTGCATAAATATAAAACTTTGTGCAATCTCGTACAACCTTATTAGGGTGAACCTTTGATATTAACTTTGTCAAGATAAAAGCAGTACTTAGAAGATAATTATTGTATCCTATATCAGGCAATTTTGTTACCAGAACCTACACCATATCCAATTAATTACACTAAATAAAAAAATATATAAATAGTTGATGCTGCTGCATCCAATAGCCCCAGATCAAATGAAAATTTTATAAAATACTTTTTATTTAATCTGAGCAAATAGCAATGTTATTTTGATCAGAATTGTAAGTCGAGCAGGTGTTTCCAATAAGCAAATTATCGCTCATTGAATGGTTGTGATTGTTTGGATGTAGGAGGGTAAAGTGAAGTGCCTGGGAACGTGGGGAAAGGTTATGACCTTCCAAGCCAGTTAACTATGACTAAATTATCCTAGATATTATATCTGACATGCCTTGCCACCTTTATAGGAGAGGTACAATGAACTAAAATATCTAGTATCAACTTGTTTTATTAAAATATTTACTGAACTTGCAATCATAATTTATTATTGACTATTACTGGAACAAGTCAATGGTGTAACAGAAACTTTGATATTGGTTTAACAATATTGCATTTATCTTTATGAAAAATGTGTGGAGCACTATTAATGGTTGCATGTGGTACCATCACACTCGTTATTTGATGGCACTACAGGCAATAGGCAAGTACCTATACTGCCACTTATACAAATTTTAAGGTAACTTCAACATATTATTATGTAATAAACTTGCCATTTATAATGTATTTTAACATTAAGGTAAAATAAAGTTGAAGCATGATCAATCATCTTTGTTTTATTAACCCATTCATAGTGAACATATTTTATCAAAAATTCTTAATATGAAATAAAAGTTTAATCATAAAATGTAGATGTGCAATATTTCAGATTTCTTTACACACAATTACTTTAATTTGCCTGCAGAAAATAGGAATAAGAATCTTTATATAAGTAATACATATATTATTTAATGCAAAAGTTTAATATTTGTTAGTTTAATATACTTCTTTGTTATCAACATAACAAAGAAGTATATTGTTGGTCATGTTGATAAAATAAATAGCAAATATGTACTTTATATCCAAATATAAGTTGTTGACTCAGTTTGGTTTAGAACATTCAGCCTATCAATAAATAAATTCAGTGCACATAACCTGTAAAAACTGTTTGTGATTAAGATGTGAATAACTTTAAAAATGACCAGTCATATGAGTAACAAAATATCTATTGAGTTCCTCTCTACTTCAGAAGGTATGGTTAAACTGTTAATTATTCCAGGCAAAGGGAAGGAAAGGCTTGTGCCCCAGTAGTGAAAATAAAGTCAAAACAAATTGAATATTGATATTTATTCTTGTACTCTTACATTTAGTTAGAATTTTTATTTTGATTTATAGAATAGGTAAAATATTGTAACTGGGACTGTTATATGGGATGTGTGTAATCAAAATAAGAAGTGAAAACTAATATTACTCATGGCTAAGATGATGTTGGCAAGTGTTTTAATCAACAGCATCCTCTAGTCCTAGTGCATCACAGCACTGCACAGTACTGCTCCATTACCACACAGATCAGCTGCATGCAGTTATCAAGATAAGGACATCAAGGATTATTTTATGTGAAACTTGTACAATGTTTGCAACAGGATTTTGTTATACCTATTCTGCCATCTTACATGCTGTCATAAATTTATGAAGTACTATGTATACATCGCAAGTATATAATTATGAATTTCATTATTATACTAATTCTTTAAAAAGAAACATTAGATTTTAAAGACTTCTTTTACACCACCAACAACTTTTTGACAAAAATATTTCATTACTCATTGTTAAATAAATAGTCAAGATTTAGAGATTGCCTCCAGGGTCACAAACTAAACATATCGTCATTCTCTGTATCTTGTTCCCCAGTTTGCCTACTCTGGCCACTTTCATCCAACAAGCAATCCAAACATAATCTATCAATGTCATCCCATGATAATTTGTTAAATTTATCTTGAATAATATTCATGAAACGATTTGCCGTATTTACTGCTTCTGCTTCTGTCATTCCAGATTTCTTAAAATATTTTACAGATAGTTCATACAGCCCTTCTGGTTTTTTCACAATTAAATTCAGCTTGGTACCATCTTTGATAGAGGGATAAGACTGTACAGTGTGTTCATCAGCTAAGGTTCTACCAAGAAGTAACAGCTTTTGTTCTTCAATAGGAATGTTTAACTGTTGAGCGATTTGTCTTTTGATTTCAGATATACATGTGGTAGGTAGGACCTGCAAGATGAAAAATATTATTATTATGAACTTAGTAATCTATCTCATAATCAATTCCTAAAGAAATTTCGAAGAGCTCTGAAAACGCACCTCTAAATTACATTCACCTCCTTGCAACTTCTTTACAATAATTTTCATTTTGAAACTCTATAACATTGAAATTCTTAGAAAAAAATGTTTTTAATACTGTCTAAAATGTAAAACAAATTTAAACTTGATAAAATGTAATTATATGAATTTAGGCTGCGACCGCGACGTCTGGAAATAATTCTTGTCCACCACAGATTACATTGATTTGTGTTCAAAAAAACTACGCTCCAGGTGCAACAAATGTCAAATTTGACAGTTTCCTACATTTTTTTTGGTTAAGTTCTCCCTTTTCAGGGAAGGCAAGGGGAACAATGCCCATACAGCCTAGTCTTAAGTTAAAATATTCTGTTTTTCTTTTTACATTAGAATGTCGGTGTGACGCATTCTAATGTTTCTTGAAGTGTTTGGCACGAAATGTATCGAGCTGGCATTTTCGATAAGCTTCTGTGAAGTAGTCAATATTACAATAAAATTCTCACGTCCACTTGACCGGAATAGCGTATATTTTGACGATTCTACTAATTCTTCAGTTACGCAGACAGTTGTAACACAAAATCACACCAATTTTATTTCACAATATCCACTATGAACGAATTTAAGAATAATTAAAATAAGACGCCAACCACACTCGATGAAATCCCGCCAAAAATCTCCCAGCTTCCTACATTTTAAGCTAAAATTGAAATGTCAGGGTGAAAGGTACGTTCAGAACCTACGTCCGAGTGCAACTTTCTCCGTGACATTTCAATTTTGACATAATTTTGACACTTTGTGCACCTAGAAGTTGGAACGAAGGTTTTGAACGCAGCTCAGAGTGTATGTTTGGAACGTAGCCCTAGTAGTACTAGCTTGCGTTCAAAACCTTCGCTCTGAGTGCAACTTTTTACTCAATGGCCGTTGTGTCCGTCATGTCAGCGTACACCAGATTGAATTCAAGATTGTTACATATGCTATTAATTAGTGCAAAAATCAAAATCTTCCTCTTTAGTTTAGGAAATAATGACTGTTTTTATGGTGTACGCTGACGTGATCATCAAACTAGCATATACCAAACCATTCTCGAAAACGGATTATTGTTAAGCAAACAAAATGTCACAGAAATTAGTGCTCTAATAGTGCCCACACTATGCAAAATTTTATAAGGATAGCTCATAAAGGAACAAAAGATATAAAACAATACTTTTAAATAACCTATGGCTTCATGGTAGCGTACATCAAATAGTGCTTATTTAAAGAAGAAGAAAAAATCAACAGAAATAACGAGAATAAATGACAAGACTAAGATTGAAAAAGCATATCAATAAAGTTTAGAGCTGTTACACATGCAGTTCCACAAGGAAGCGTACTGGGTTCTTTGTTTTTTCTAGCTTATATTAATGACTTTTCTTCAATATGGAGCCATCAGGTTACTTTATTTGCTAACGATACTACTTTTTAATAATATAATTTAATTGATATTGAAAATGACATAAATAATTCTTTGTTGTATTAGCTTAATTAATAATATTAAGCCAATACAACACGACCTCCGTGGTTGAGTGGTTTGTACGCCGGATTTCATGGTGTCGCTGACTCGAGAGGTCCCGGGTTCAAATCCCGGTGGGGACAGATGTTTGTGTGATAAATACGAGCATTTGTACTCCAGTCATGGATGTTTAATATGTATATCTATAAAAAATATACTTATATATGTACAGTATATGTATTCTATCCGTTACCCTAGAATCCCATAACGCAAGCCTTATAGTGCTTACTTTGGGGCTAGACTAATTGGTGTGTGTTGGAAATATTTATATTTATAAATTTATTAATTAATTTGGACAAAACTAAAATTTTGTATTTCTGAAAAACTAAAGATTTACCATTAAATATTAACTGCGGTCGGGCGAAGCAATCATTTATCTATGCTATGAAAATTGGTAAAATTTAAATGACAAAATTCTTAGGGCTACTCATAGACTCTAAACTAAAACGTAATTATAATGTTGAACAAGTAGAAGGAAGAAGTTCTATGTATTAAGCTGAGTCTATTTTTCTATGCTCTAAATAATTTACTAAAAGTGGCTAGTGAGACGACTTTGTGTTGTGACACCATATTATGGAAAAGTAGCACCGACTTTACGATATGGATTGATCTTTTAGGGAAATTCTACTGCAATTATTGCATTCAGGGCGCAAAAGAGATGCGTCATATTCATATATAATGTACAGCATAAAGAATCATGTGCATCACTTTTTAGGGGGTTAAAAATATTGACACTGCCGTTCCTTTACATTTTCAAATGCGCTATCTTTGTTAAAGCTCATCTAAAATTATTTATGTCCAGACCTCGTTAACGACGTATTGGAAAAGTTCGCGTAGTCCCCTGTAATACGGCACTATTTAAGAAAAGTGTATTTTACAATGCTCCTTTTCTTTATAGTAAATCGCCTGAAAGTGTGCGAAAAATTACCATGAACAATATATTTAAACACAAATTACAATTTTTTAGTACAAAAATGTTACTACACGGTCCATGTTTGGAAGACAAAATTTCTATACAATCTTAAATTTATGATACATTGAAATTTTAAATAAACTATGTAAAGTGTAATAATTTGACTATGAAATAATGATCGATTTATACAAATATTATTATTATTAAGTATTTCCTTTATTTCATTTCAAATACGTACAAAATTTTAATCTAAATATTTTTTTTTTATAATGTATAACATTAAAAAAAATAACATTTAAAATACAAAAATGCAGTTCCCCATCGGCAGCAAGATCAGGGTCCCTGCTGCCGGTGGTTAAGGATCCAGAGACAGGAACCTCCTCACTATACGAGCCGTGTCCAGAAGTACTGCTTTCTGCATCTGACTCTTGACCCAACCATCTTATTATTATGCATGCCAATAGGGCGGAATATGGTTGTACTGTACTAAAATGTATCTGGATAACAACTTTGTATTCGCAGTAAAAATGATTTAATTTGGGAATTATAGGATTGTTCTTATAATTTTATCAATAAAATAATTGTTAGCTGTTTGGCTTACTAAAAATAAAAGTCATGGTCATCCTATTAGAAAGGGTAAGAGGGCTCCGCCTTATATCTGTCACTCGGCCCATTTTATCGGACAAAGTACGCACAGTTTTCTTTGTAAAATATACATACGAGTATGTCCATGGGCTACCGTCAAGCTAGCGTACTTCAGATCAAATTTGATTTTGTTACTTGTGCTATCATTTATTGCCTAAGTAGAGCCTAATTACTTATTCGTGCAAAAATAAAAAAATCTTCCTTTTTCAAATCAAGCTAGCGTACATCAAGACATTCTCGAAAACGGCTTATTAATACAGTCGAACCACGATAAGCAGTAGACTTAGCAAAAATTCGTACTTTCCACATGGCAGTACTGAGTAGGTAAATAAATTTTCCCTGATACTTTGTTATTAACCGACTTAAAAAGGAGGAGGTTTTAAGGAGGCCCTTAGAAAAAGGTAACCGTGAAAGTTGTTATTTAAAAAAAATGCTACGTGGTCTATCTCAAAATCGAAACTAGTAAAGAATGTGAAAGTTTGGTTTGTACCATATGCACATCACATGACTAAACTTCAATTTCAAAATCGTATTTAAATAAGAAATATTAAAACGCTAACGTTTTTTGTTTAAATCAGTTTTTTTGTCGAGATGGTCCCATATTCATTAGGTGAAGATCTGTTGAATACTTTGGAAGACGAAGCAAGGAAACTCTTAATTTAGTACAATGCAGTACATATATTCTGTTGCGTAATTTTAAGAAAAATAAAAACAGGTAATGCGTTTCAGCTAACATGCCATGCATAGTTAGTTGATGCTATTTTGGATTTTTGGCTTATAAAAGGTAAATATAACTTTTTGGTCAAAAATAGTTTATTATTGCTCGCGCATATATCCGAGATTGATTTCGACGATTCGTATTTTACTTAGATTAAAACAAAAAGGGAAGATCCGCACAAATTGTGGTGCATGACCACAATTCGCTTTAGTCACAATTGGACATATGCCAAACAGGATGCATGTGCACTCAATTTCGTGTTATAAAGATATAACAATGCTTTCGATGCTTTTATAAAGAACACAAATAGTTCAAGATCAAATATGCCACGGAAACACTTTTCATTCGTAAAACTATAAAAACATTTATGTCTCAAAAATCATGGTTTGCCATGAATGTTAGTTACTGATTCGCCATTTGTTAACAAGAAAACTTAAAAGAAAACAACAATACAAGTCAGCCGTCCGTAGAGAGAGAAAAGAAAATGCAGTCGGCTGCAAAGCGATGCGGGCTCGGGCCGTTTCGCTCGCGCTGCGTTGTAGCGTACAATTCTGTCTCACTCGCTCGATTGAATGTTTATTTACAGAAGTGTGAGTGTGTGAGAGTTGATTATGTAGTTGAGTCGGATCATATTTTATTTGATGCTAGTATGAGCGTACCGTATCTTCCCTTCTTGTTTTAATCTAAGTTATTTTACCATTAGGTATATAAAATGAAAAAAAGAAAAATAAATTGTCTCAAAAATTTAAAACTAACAACATAGAGTGTTCTTTCACTGAAAGATATATCCGAAACCAAAACTTTAATTCCTTCATCTTAAATGTCACCGTTAACTTTCTTTCGTTTTTTCTTCATTTTCTCTCATTCTACATTTTCAATATCTCGCACTTCATACTCAACCTCTATTTCTTTCTTTTTAAGTTTTATCAATGTTGATTTAAATAAAGTATGCAAAGTAAAGACGTATTTTTATTTAATATTAGTTAGCTCAATAAGTTTAGGAAAAAAGAATATTTTCATAAGTGACACACAGAATGATAACAAGTCAGTAGCTATAGCAACAATCAAAAGGCAATAGACAATATTGTAGAGATGTGGTCTCTTCACATTTCTCTTATAATATGGTCAACTCAAAGCAAAGCATTTTCTATTATTATACGATCATCAGTAGATAAAGTACAGACAGACATTTTTGAATGACGACTCAAATGGCAGCCCCATATCAAGTTTTTCTGGTGTGACCAGACTATTGACTCTGCAAAGTTATTGTGGTTCGACTTAAACTTAGGTTTATAAAGTTAACACCAATTATTTTTTATTATTCTTAGAGTAAAATACTCTACATAAATACTTACAGAGGCAGAATTTCACGCACTCAATACAGATGTATCATAATGTTAAAAGAAAATTTCACTTTCTATAAGCACTATTTGGTGAACGCTAGCATGACGACAGATCTGAAGGTTATTTAAAATTATTGTTCTACAATTTTGTTGCTCTAGGAACTATCTTTACCAGTTTTTGAATAGTGTGGGCACTATTAGAACACTAATGATATCAACTGTGGCATGATTGCCTAGCTTAAAACTAAATTTAACATCAGTCTCTCTTTTTCATTTTGTATAGAGAATGACAAGGATACACTGTAATTAAATTAAAGTTTAGGTAAACCTAAAAAGAATCTGTCAGAATTCATACCTATATCTGTGAAAGTTTGGTTGCTTAACAATAAAATAAGCTATTTTCGAGTATAGCTAATATACGCTAGCTTGATCGCCACACCAGCGTATACCATGAAAACAGTCATATTTTCTAAAAATAAGATGGATTTTTTTGCACTAATTACACCCTATTTATACACGTTCCAAATAATATCATACATCAACAACCTCGAATTTAATCTGGTGTAAATATTGACTTACTATTCAATAAAAGGTTTGTCTCCAAAGCTTAAAAGTTTTTCTTTAAAACACAACACTAACCGCTAACCGCGTAACCGCTTTATGCAGTGCGTGAGGAGTAGTCTGTAATCTCGCGAAAGCGGATATTGGCGAGATACACTGGTTACTGGCTGTCCATGTCCATGTATCAAATTCATTAATTAAAGGCCGCACTTTCGAAAATTCTTTTTTATTTTCTCTTTGTCTGAGTAAATACCTAGTAATAATAATACTTGAACCTGACGGATGACCGGGATTTGTTTACGTCTTTCGTTCCTAGTTAAATTAAAAAAAGAGGTTGCATATGGACTGGTAAGCATTTATACTTTCTAAACGAGTGAAAACTGGCAAAAAATGCTTCAAGTGATTAGAAAATAAAACGATGTCAAATATTTACGGAGATTTTCACGAGTTGTTTATTTGTGTTGTATTTTCACGTGATAAACAATTTAATTACCAAGGTGATTTTGTCGTCATCGCCAGCCACCTGCTGTTCTCATATAAAACTTTTTAAAACTAAGAATGGCAGAAAAGTTAGATACTATAAAATTGGAAGACAATCCTTTTACATATGTTTATGTATTTGATGTTGAAGGTGAGATAATACTCAATTCTTATATTAGAATTTTATCTCATTTTAAAACCGATTAAATAAAAAAATGAGAGATAAAGAATTTTAAGTAATGTTTTCATAAGTAAATAAATTATAGTAGTACTTTAATGTCGGTTATGATTATCTATTCTCATAAAAAATAAAGTTTCTTAAAGTAGACCATGACCACCGTCACACCCATGGAATCAGAATTCCATAGTCAACAAAGTACCTTTAGAGCCTGCGCTGCTTTAAGCAGGGCAACGAAGCGGGCGTCCGCTCGGCGTGCAGTTTTTATGCCATTTCGTAGAGATACGCCTCGCACTCTATTAAATAACATGAAACAAACGCGCGGACGCCCGCTCCATGCCCCTCTTAACGCAGCGGACGCTCTCAAAGTTGTGCTGTGCCCGTTCGATCAACCACAGCTTAGCTAACATAGAAGGCTATTTGATATCGATTTAACAGCACGGCTACGGCTAACCACTTTTTCATTTTTATATGCAAATTCGTAACGTGAAAAAGAAAAAGCGGCTTGCCGCAGGGTTAACCGCCACTGCGTATAGGCGTTTACGCTTAATCATAATGGCAAAATATTTTTTTTATTTTATACGGTGTCTCCCTTACACTTAAACTGGGGATCATATTTTTTTACCTGATGATGTAAGCTGTCTTTGGATAGATCCCTGAAATAAGAACAGAAATATCAATTTCTTATTTTTTTATTTAATACCTAGTGGATAAGATACTAAGTATCTACCCAGATAATTAAACAAAGTGGTTACGTTCTATAAGCAGAATAAAATATTCTGCAAAGTTCAAAGCCATATATTGTTGGGGCGCCACCTACCGATTGAAAAGCGTGCGTTTGAGTTTTGGTTGGTTGCTTTGGCCGGGTTCGTAGTCAAGGAAACGGGTGTAGCTACAAGACAACAACACTGATAAGTCAATCAATTTTTTAACGAGTTATATAAATCCAAAAAGTTAATTAAATTATTCTTTGTAATTCCTCACAAAAATAGTAAGCATCAAAAAATCTGTGAGACTGAGACAATCATCTGGGCAATGAGAATTTTGACAGTTCATAGTATGGCTGGCAGGTGGGTTTCATAATTTTATACTTAGTTAAAATGATTAAATAACGATTTTGGTGTTAATTTGCTACTTCTGAAAAAAGAATAATAATGCGCAAAAACGTGTAGCTCGTCAGTCTCAGAGGGCGGAAATTGTCCCGAATGATATCCCCCTATCCCGGTGGATCGACCCGTTGCGTAGGTATCAACTTATATCGTATTTAATGGAACGGAGGGAGAACGGTAGGCAGCGCCTGGTACGGCACGTGGTGGGAAAACTTCCCTAACATTCCATGCTAAAGCAAAAACACAATTATGTACTAAACATTTACATTCATGTAAAAATAAGAGACTTCATTACATAAAAGATATCAGTGAAGTAAAGAAATATATCTATTAAAGAACTTGAATAATACATAATATATATTTGTACTCTAAATCCATACAGAAGTTTTAAATTTAATAAACAACATTAGCTACTGTAAGCACTGGTTGATACCACATTGTGTATCTCATTGTCTGTAAATCAAATATTACATACACAACAAAAAGCGGTATAGAAGTCTGGACAATGAACATGTCTAGCATTTAAAAATAGTTATAGTTTATTGCAAAAGTAGTGTTTTAAGTTAATGTATTAGTTATTGTTTACCCATGCATATCACATCAACAGATGGCAGGTGGTGGCATCCAAGCATGACAACAGAGCACCTGCTAGCACCCTACTGTACATTAAATAGACAAAATTACACACCCTACTTACCCCAGCTCACAGTATGAAAAACTCATAAAACGAAACAGAGTCAGAATAATCTTTCCTTAGCAGCAACAACATAGTAACGGTTGTTTGATCAATACAAGCACAGTATTTATCTGTAGTTGCCCACAATTATGTTTTGCTCTTGTGTCATAGTGATATCTTCATTGTAAAGCTATTATACACATCAAAATGTCTGAGATGGGATTTGAAAACGTGTTTTACCTGGAAAGTGAGTGTTGTTATATAGATGTTGTATTGAGAGTGAAGGTGCGGAGGGACAGATGAGGTGTTGCCTGGATACGCTCCACGGATATTCTCTGCCACCTGAGCTCCCGGCAGATCAATAACATCTATATTGCTTGGGATAGTATTATGCAATTAGATTAATCTGAATGAAACATATATTTTTAAATACTTATTATGTATTTTGATTATATTTTGGATTGTTCTTGCTTTATTATCAATCTTTAGTTTGTATGTATTTAACAATTTGGATCTTACATTAGAAGTAATGGGAAGTTCAATATAATTTTCCTACACAAATACCTAACCAAGATTTCGTTTTTATTATGTTATATTATTAATTTCCTTGCTAAAAATAATTGTGAAATTATGTTAGAGATTTGAATTTCAATAAAGCAAGGATGAAATACACTTTCACCAATATTAATATTATGATGAAATTTATAAAAAAAGGTGTATTTTCTTAAAGTTAGTAGGTACTGCTTGCACATACTCACTCTAGAATGTAACATAACTAGCACTGAAACTTAATTCTATGTTGTGCAAAATAATAATATTTGAGGTATTACAAAATAATTTAAATACCTAATATATAAGTTTTTAATAACTAAATATAATAAGTTAAACCATCTTTTGTACAATGTGCCCAAATCGGTGAATGTGGTATTTCATATCTAGGAAGATTATTTGTTATTTGAATATCGATTATGGTTCAACAAACCAATAGAGTTGGATTTCTCAAAATATTTTTCACTTGGGTTGGTGCTGAAATGAGATGAAACAAAATGAAGAGTTGCATACATTATAATTTTTGATGTTAGAAAGTTTTCTTTCTGGTCAGGTAATCAATGGCTGATAAGTTTTTAGTCAAGAATTGCAAAATCTGGCCATAGTGTATTTTAAGTCTGTGGCAAAAAACAAGTGTATCTTGGCTATATGAACAGCCTATAGCGATTAATGCTCGCAGGGTACTCACTCCAAGAGTTTCACTCGCAAGTTGCCTTCTTTGTCTAATCTAGCGATCATCTACTGCAAGAGCACTAAATTACGGATTAGTAATTGATGTTAATAATGTTCATCTGTTGATTGCAGACTTTGAGTGCGGCGACGAAGTGCTTGTGGAGTCGTCGCCGCCTGCCTCGCCCGTCATGGCTGCGCGGCTCGCGGCCCCAGCGCAGGTATTTGTGCAATATGTTATTGTTTATTTGATTAGGCCCCATTACTCTCCACCATTTCATCTTCATCCCAGGGAAGATTGTTTTAGCCCTGGGTTGGAGCTTCCAACCTGACTTCTTCAGGGCGTATTTACCATAGGGCGAGGGGCGGCAAAGGCCTTTAAAATCATTCGTGACTTACCTATACTTTGATTTTAATTACTAATTTGATTTGATTTACTAATTTAAGGGGGGGGGGAGTGGGTGTTTTCATATCGTAAGTGGCCCGGGTCGACAGATTTTAAAATAATAAGCCCTTTGACTTATTCCTACTTATAAGTTGCTTTGTAGTACTTGAAATGTTCATTTCTATGCTTTGAATTCTTTATTCTAGGAAGGAACTGAGTTTCATAGAAAATTTGCCATTTTCATTCAAAGTTATAAATAAATTATGATCTGTATGTGATAATAAGCTTATCAGAGCTCAATTGTTTGCATAATTCTGTTAATTACCTGTTAGAAAACAACAACAGTTGCTTAGTAACTAAACTATGATAAGCCTGTCTATTGTCGGGCAGCGGCCGTGAATAGACGCCAGTTTATCTCGTATTTTATCTGGCCAAAAGAAAGCAACTATCAACATACAATATTCTGCAAAATATCAACATATAAAATCAAATATAACCAAAATATCATCAGGATATCTGCTTAAACCAGCTGGCACTTACTTTTCCGATCTTCCTCTTTTTTATTAGTTGTAGTTAGTCGAAAGGGTTTGTTCTTCGTTCAGGGTTCGACGGCAGGCGCTGGTGGCGGTGGGTCCCCGAGCACAGTTCGCGAGCTCATCGTCATACCAGAACTCCCCAACTCTATACATCTACAGCACGCCATTCAGCAGGTAACCTATTGTTTTTGTTATCTTATCACCCCCGGTATGGTTCCACCTCGATATATACGAGCTTACTTATCATTCTCATTAATGAAAAAAATATATTAAGCAAACTGTAATAGGAACAAAGTCATAGGAAAGTCAAGTTATGAATGGTTAGCTTACAAAGGTAAAGTCGAAGGATAATAAACTATACTTAGTCAACATCGAAGCATAGCGGGACTAAGACGACAGAGAGCGAGAAAGAAGAGAGAGTAGAACTCCTCTCAAGCTACATTACATATTTCATCAAATAATGTTCATTAAATGCTTAAGCATTTTATGCATTAGCTATTGTATTGGATTAGACATATGTTTATCCAAACCGGATTGTGTGAAGAAAATTCATTCCAATCTGATTTGAGAGACGAACTTCTTAGCAAGGTTTTAGGAGGGGCCTCCTTAAACCTACACCTGATCTTTCATCATCTTTGAGATGCGCATCAACACTCGCCTTTACTGCGGGAGCAGTAGACCCCTACTGTTAAATAGTACTCCATTCGTACTTTTTGCGATATCCCATTTATTTCTTTTTGATTTTAGTTACATTGGCAATAGACAATAGAATAATAATAAATCGTTTATTTCTCGTCACAACATTTTGGCATCGACAACAATTTTTAAATAACTAATTACATTTTTATAGGCATATGGATGGATAGACAATTAACAATCGTAGTATGAATACCATTGCATACCTGATGTCATGAGAGGTCGGTGTCTCTGAACTAAGCCGAGCTTGTATTTCAGAGCACCGGTCCCCCCTCCTTGGGATGGATTAGGTTACAGCAATCTATTAGAAATATGTCTATACAGCTTAGGACGTTAACATGCAGTAAAAAATCTACTATTTTATACGAAAATTACAAAAAATAAATTAAGAAGGTGAATTTGCCATAGTATAGGGTACACAATCATGGTTATGACAGAGACAGTAAGTAAGAAGGGCACATTCTGTGAAAATTTCTACTGTGTACCTACTAATGTCCATGATAGATGAACGGAAGCCGCTGTCCATCTTAGGAACAGAATAGAGCTCCACTATTACAGATCTCTTTTAGAATTTAGATAGTTATAGTGTCGTAGAGTACAACACGATACGATGAAACCTGAACTCTACTAATATCGTCAGGTGTCGAGTACAGTCGTGGAGGTGAACGGGGACAGCTCGGGACATTCCAGCCCCACCACAGAAGCTCAGCACGCCTACATCACTGTCGCTAGTAAGTAAAAACAAATTCTTTCATCCTATTTACTTATTTTTTTTCCTGTCATCCACAGAAGAGCATTACAAATTAATGTTGAGAAAACCACTTTCTTCGGGTTAGGAGTAGCCAGACCCTGTGGTTAAAGTGCATCACACAAGGGCTCTTTATCACGAGCAAACGGATTCTGTATGGAAAATCTATTTATCAAATCTTAAAATTATCGCAACGTCTACCTCAAGCTTACGTATTTACGTTCACAAACGCATGCGCAGCCATGCTTTAGGAATGACTCGTCTGCTAGTGTAATGTTATGTTCGTGAGATGAGTGGTTGTGTTTGTTTTCAATTTATTCACGGAAACGAGCTAGTATTGTGCGGTTCAAACTCTGTGACGTTTTTGAAATCAGCAGAAGGTACCAAATTGGTAATACCCCGCACTTACCCACATTTCGTTTATTGATGCGCTTGCGACTAACGCTAACTTCACCGCCGCCAATAGGTTTGAGTCGCGCTATACCGACTTTCCTGTCATTGACCTGAGTAACGACAGGGATAGCCTCCTTTATGGAGTGACGCAGTATTCCATCTTTAATTATTACACGATTATCTGATTGTAAGTTTGTTAAAGAAAGAGCTCCACTAACTCGTTTCTGTGAACTGTACCCTTAGCACGAATCAATATCGTATTCGAATAGTTTGCGAGTGCGAAATGTCATTGTGAAATGTGTACTGATTTTTAGTTTTCGTTACGTACTTTGTGCCGCTGCTGTTCAAGTTTCCATCCAAAATTTGATATTGACATTTCGGTTTGCAAACTATTCGAATTCGATAATGGTTTGTGCTAGGGGTACTTTACCCTTAGCACGAACCAATATCGTATTCGAATAGTTTGCGAGTGCGAAATGTCATTGTGAAATGTGTACTGTTTTTTTTTAGTTCTCGTTACATCCGTTGCGGCGCTGCTATTCGAGTTTCCATGCAATATTTGACATGATCACATTTCGCACGCAAACTATTCGATTTCGACCTTGATACGAGTCAAATGTCAAGTAATTTTGTATGGAAATATGAAAAGCGCCACAACAGACGTACCTAACGAGAATAAAAAATCTTCCATAGAAAACTTTTTGAACTTTTGACACCTATCGAATTCATCTATTCGAATTCGATATTGGTTCTTTCACACTTTCACGAACCATTATCGAATTCGAATAGTTTGCAAACCGAAATGTCAATGCCAAATTTTGTATGGAAACTTGAACAGCAGCGGCACAAAGTACCTAACGAGAACTAAAAATCAGTACACATTTGACAATGACATTTTGGACTCGCAAACGATACGAATTCGATATTGGTTCGTGCTAGGGGTACTGGAGACTGGCATGCCTCTCGCGGGTGAGCTGTAATTATGATTTGTGATTGTTAGGTAGTTAGATATCACTCGATTTTTTTTGCTTTTAGTTCTTTGAAAATATAATATCTTGGTAGGTAGTTTTTATGTTTATATTTTAATACAAATGTATGCGCTTTTTTATTGAATATAAAATTATCGATTTAAATTTTTATTTACATATTTTTAATCACATTATTTTTTGCACTGAGCATGCAGTATATTGGCATGCGTTTTGGACGCGTATGTTTTATCAGACAGTTCAATTACCATAACGTTCATCATGTAGGCAAAGACCACGTTTGACATATCCTTGCCTTTATTTCAAAAGAGTGATGCTCTTCCTGATGTAAGCGAACTAATGGACGCAGTACGTATACAATGGCAGTACGTAGGTACTACCACTGACGCGACGACGGTAATGCAAAAAAAATAAAAAAACTTTTATACTGCCTTACTTGTTTGATATGTTAGTTTAATGACACTGAACTGTCTGATTGAACGTATTGCGTTGTTGAGCTGTACCCCAAGGACAAACTTTGACAGATCCATATTGGTATAGCCATCGTCAAAGCTTCTATGGAAAAAGTCAGTTTGTTCTTACGTCCGGTAGAGGCGCTGCTTAATTCCCATAAAAAACTTTCACGTTGGCGATACGTATACGGATTTGTCAAAATTCGTCTTTGGGCTACTGTTGGCCTTTATCTCAGTAAGACAAAATGGCGGCACCACCAATCGCGCGACTGAGATGTCTTGAATCAAAAAGAAACAAGATGTTGATGTACTCGAGATTAGGTCACTTTATAGTGGTTACTTAATTCTTATATGAAAAGATATAACATACATTTAAACAATTTTGAAAGCTGTCTACTCTTTTTTTCGAACACTGCATCACATCTAGCTATATACATTGTGCAACGCAACAAGAAGTAACTACATATATAGGTATATTATTTAAATTTAGAATAATTATGTCAAATAATGGAAGGGGGACTCTCTTGGTAATCTGACCAAGCCTTAAAAGCCTGCGGAAGATTTACTCGTTTAAAGCGCTGGTTGCATACAAAAAGCTCCTCCAAGATCAATGCCAACCAGCCCGGTTATAATTTTGAGTTTACAGGCTTGTTTAGGCTGGACCAGCGTGTAAATGTACCGTTAAAACTATCCTATACATGCGTGACGTTCCCTTAAGCCCATTTGCACCAAAGTTCATAAATCAAGATTAAAAGCATTATTTTTAAGCATCATCCTATCTATTTTCACTTTGAATCATTGAAAAAGGAGGTATGTGTGGTACAGGTTCAATACAATAATAAATAAAGGATATAAATTATATCATAAGCACAACACTAAAATGTTTCGAGGCTAGTAGGACCCATATCTCAAAGCTCTATGAGTAGTGATTTTGAATATTTCCTCACGCGTCATGGCTTTTCTTCATTGTCACAATGCGTTGCGATCGAATACCATGCCAGCCACGACGACACGAATGTCGCCAAGCCATCTTTCTGTGATTTCCACAACGTGTTGTGAGGCGGTTCATTAGAGCCATAACTTGAATTTCGCCATGTGGATGTTTTACTGTGACCACAACGCGTTATGAGCAATTTTTTGCTTAATAAACGTTTTCGGCTTTTGGGCGTAACATACACGTTTGAGTAGCGCGATTGGTTGGGTCGTTATCGTTGTCGTAGTGAGAAGTAGGCCTCACGGCGGTAGTTACTCAAAGACGTCAATTAACCTTTCAGTTTGATATTGCTGTCACTTTTGCTATAACAATAGAGTAAGTGACTTTAAATGACATTAAATTGATTGAAGTCTCTGAGTACGGTCGTTAGTGATGTGTTTGTTGTGGCGCGCACAGTGCAGGGCGCGTGGCGGCGCGCCTCGCCGCTCATCAAGGAGGAGCTCAGTGACCACGAAAGCAAGTCCCATTCACTTTGTAAGAGCTTGTGCATGCTTCCTTTATGTCCAGCTTTGACCGCTGGCTCAAAGTTTTTGCCTACTTTCCCGCTAACTTGTCTAATCCAAATGTAAAGCTAATAAATTTGCTTAACCTCGCAGATTAATAGCCGGTTTCAGTAACATATTCGTAGTAATAGGATGGATTGCTTGGCCAGACATATTGCGACAACGCAATTTTTTTTATCGTTATATTGTGGCCCTATTATTAGATAGAACTAAGTTGCTTAGATGCAGACGAATGCAGATTAAGATTATCTTTAACTGGAGATTAATTATTGAAACTGGCCGTTTTAACAATTATGGCTTGGTGGATATCGGTTAATTCGCTTTTAACACACCATAAAGAATTTGTCCTAAAGATAACTTATGTTACCATCGAAATTATTTAATTACATTACACCTAAATGATGTCAATTGTCATCATCACATTTTATGTAGGTTTTTTAATGATACTTTATGTGATTGGCTAATATAGGTTGTAGTGCTGTATATATATGATTTAAATAAAAAAAAAATATTTACTTATTTCATATTTGAGATATTTTCTTATTTATTTATCTACTATAACATTGGAGATACAAAATGGCTCTTCAAAAATAATAATGTTTTTATATTCTTAATTTTAGATCTAAATATTTATGAAAACATGCTGATGTTATTGATATAACGACGGCATATTCATTCTGTTTCAACTAACAAAACAAGTTCATGTATCATATGCCTAACTATGTATTGGAATAAAGCTACACACATGCTAAAAATTACCGAGTGGTTTGATTACAGCTACATTATTCAACAAAAAACATATCAATTAACAAATAACGTTATTTTAACAAGGTATTTTTTTAATGTGACTTACATTTTCTTTTCTGGGGCTTCTGTCTCGCCGGTAGTTACTCTCAATAAGAAGAAGAATACTTTATTTTTTATTCTGTCTCTAAGGCCGTATTCTCCCAGAAACCGTTTCCGTACGCACAAATCACAACAAACATCTCTCGAAACCTTTGATGATCTACTAAACAGAACACAATAAATCACACCCTCTGACGTTGCATCTCAATCTGATTATCTCCTACCTGACAGATGATACCATATTAAGTTTTCCTATTAGACTATTAAAAATTGCATCTATACGCGAAACTGATCTTTATGTTGTTGTTTATTGGTATGATTTCGGCATAATGTTTAAATAGTGTAAGGGATGTTTTATAAATGTTAATAATGGGGGATAATTGTTGGTGCCCCCGTCGGATTATCTACCTGAGTGATCGCAGTGAATGCTTGTCTCGGGTGATGCGTATTGTGCCCGCACGCACCTGCTGGCTGGTTACCTTTGATATGACGCGTGCCGGCCGCGCGCCGCTTTCGCCCGTCCATTTATGTGTCTAGCATTGATGGGAGGCTCCTTTTTAACAAATATTTGTCAGTGTTTTATGTAGGTAGGTACTTAATTTATATATAGGTCTTAATATTTTCATTTATAATGTTATAATGAAATAGATGTTTTAACGGATCTTAACGGTTATAAAATGTAGTTATTATGTACTACGACGTTCATAAGATCCTTAATAGTATGCGAATATATTGTAACGACAATATTTTCAAGTTAAATCCTTTATTTGGGAAATGCGAATAAAAACAAAAAAGTAATGGAAGAAACAAAGTATGTTCAGAAAAAAAATATTGATATTTATGACAACTATTTGTAATTTCATTTAGGTACTTCGTGTAAAACTCTTAAAGTCAACTGAAGTCTCGGAAACATAATCTGCTAAAAATAAAACATCCTGTGTCATAATACCTTAGTACATGGCCAATAAATACTACACAAAGGGGAAAGTTTGCAATTATATCGCTTACATCTCTTTTACAATGATCAAAAAAACAGGTGGGGTGAGGTGGTCGCCAGAGTGAGATGTGTACCGTTAGAGAGGGACAGGTGTCTGTAAGGTCGGTGCGTGTTTCTGGGAAGTGTGGTCCAGAGGCAAGTTGCCTGGGAGATCTCCGGCGATATGGAGGTGCCTCGCTACCGCTCGTATTACCCCTGTGAGTGCCACCCTTTGCCTTAGGTTTCTCATAATTACAGGATCCACTCAGTCTCTGTTGGACTCGCGTGAGATTTGTTTCTAACCGCCAGTACATGTGCTAAATAACATCGGTTCTCTGTAAATAATCTATCACTACTTCAACCAACTAACCATTTGGAACGCGGGGCTTTTTAAATTTTTTATCATTAGGAGTTGTCTTAACCATATTCGACGTTATCTACAGGCGAGGGCGGTAACGGAGTCAATTATCATGTGCAGTATGTGGAGCCCCAGGAAATCTACACTCAAGGTCATCAGCCACAGATGTAAGTATGATAGTATAGGAAATTCAAACAAAGAGATTAAAGATTTCTGTGCGAGATACTTTTTAAAAATAAACAAAAGATGAGCTACCCAAATAGTTTTTAGCTCCATCCATTGCCGTATTCTCCTGCGGATTTTTTCTGTAGAATTTTATTCCAATATTAATCGCACTTTCAGCTTTTAAAGTTTTCATATTCAATATTTTTCAGATCCTATCGTTCACTTTACCTTGTTTTTGATTGTAGGAATTTCACAACAAATCTTCCAGAAATACATATAACTTCAGTTTACACGTAACAAAATATTTATTGTACTAAAATGTATTCATACATACTTCAAAAATAAATATAGGATAACATCACATACACTTTCCTGATCTGACTTGTAAATACATAACGAAGTCATTCATGCAAACTATTAAATAATTAAGTTAACTGAACCTCTCAGATCTGAAATAATACTGAAAAGTTCTTCGTCTGGGAATGCGACTAAGATCTGGTAGATGTTCTTTTTTATGAATAGGTCCGGAATAAATCTATCTTACCTATATTAAGTGACGGTGGAATCCAGACGCTAAAGGTTCTTCATATGCGAGTAGCGTGATTTCAGCTGCATTCCGTTTCAAAGAAAAGTCCTGTCATATTTTGTGACGCGGTGTGAATCAAACGGGACTTTTCTATGAAACCGAATGTACTCGTAGTTGAAATAACGCGACTCACAACTCAAAAAAATATTCTCGTTTGGCTTCACCTTTAGAAAGATGGTGCGCCAGTTTTACCTGCCACATAATTCATTCATTCACAGCCATTCTCACTTTCAATACCTGCATGGTGATGATGCCAAGTCTGGCACTTACTTCTTGACTAATACCGTCTTCTCACGGTCATTCCGGAAACAGAAGTCTGTACCATATATATGATCAGACCATTGCAATGGTGTGCTTTGCAATCTTCGGCCCTCCGGCTACCCTTTCTTTTTAAAATATTTTTAGAGAGTTTGATCAAGTTGTCCGTACCAGGAGGCCTACTCTATTTCAACGAAAAACGAAATTTCGATCGAAATTTCGCACGTTCCGTACTCTGTTTCCTTTTCATTTCGAAAATTCGTTCGTCCTAAATATTTTGACAATTAAATTCTCCAAGCCTACTCTAATTCACAAAACTTTCGAAGGAAAAGTTGAATTTGACAGATAATTGTTCGAAATTTTAACCTCAAATCGACGAAATGAAAAGTGTTACCTTTTCATTTTCGTTTTGAGATTTTTGTTTTAATTAAGCCTAAAATACTTGCAAGAGTATTTTTAATAATAGCTGCTTAGCTCGAGTAACATTTTTAGCATGTAAAATTAATAAATAAACCATTTATTTATTATTTTTTGTAATTTCGATACTTCAAAGTATTAAACGACAAATTGAGGTTGACATACAGTAGATTGTATCGACTCTACAAATTAATCGGCTAACACTGTCAAAGAAGGTTCTTTTAATGTCATCAAAAAATTTGCCGTAAACTACCTATATTGTTTTCAAGTAAAAAAAACGTTTTCTTAAAAGTAGAGATAAAAAGAACTCACAAACATGACTCATTCCATTCGTTCACGAAAACTGTTTATGGTTCCGAAGTTAATGTGCCTGTTCGAAAATGAAATAGAGTAGAGACACTGGCGAAATTTTGTTTGAAATTCGTTCGTTACCGAAATTTCGTTTCGGAGAAAGAGAGTAGAGCTCCAGTTCCAATCTTAACTTGATAATATAATTTTCTTGTAACTAATTACACAAAATATTTGCTATCATATGACAGTGGCAAGATGCGGAAAGAAGGTCGGTCAAAAAACGGTCTATTGTCTTGACTCTTGATATATTGCTGGTTCACACGCCATGCTCGTGAACGGGTGCTTTCTTTGTTCTCCAATCCAATGACAGACCATTGCAAAAGTTGCTTAACTTTCATGATTGCAGGCCGACTGCGCTAACTACCTGCGTGCGCTATTATCTCCTCAACATTTTTAATAACTTATCTTGACAGTATTGATTTCATACTGTAACGACGTATATTTATCTATAAGTGACGTAATTTACTCGTTTCTTTAATGTGGTGGAGTTTTCGCTTGTTCTTCTCTACATACATGTCCTGAAGTGGTGCATAAAGATACGTTAGCTTATTCAATAGTATTCAATGGTTCTTTATTCAGAAAATGATCAAATTTTTTACTGTTGTAGTCATTGTAAATTGCCAATTTATGTCAATTAAAGTCTGACTTCATTTTTATCGAGAAACTTAAAACAGTTGAAGCTTTCTGTTTATTCTTTTTGTGGCATTGCGCAATAACACAGCATTTTTTGACTCCGTTACCTTTACCACATGGAAAACTGGATCCTTACTCATTCACAGAAACAAAACCCTAGGCTAAAGTGGGGGACAGTGTAACATTAGGAATATCTCTGCCTTTTTCTTATTTGTCCATGGCCTGTCTTGTCGTGTTTTATTAGTTTCATATGTCAACATCTTAAGCAGCTGTCTTCAGACGACAAATGGCCGGCTATCATACAGAGATATGTCTTATGTTACACTGTGCCCCTTGTTAAACTGTCCCCTATTTGATCCTACTATGAGGTAGTGTTATTTTAGTGTGTTCATTGAATGAAGGAATGTTAATATATCTGTCAGGGAGACGCTGCGCACTTACCCTGTGTACGGCGTGACGACGGTGGGCGCGGGCGCCGACGCCAACGCCGACAGCTCCTGGGCCGGCGGAGCCACCGCCGAGTACACCACCTACGGGGTCGTGGTCAGTACACACGCACACACAGACGCACATAGACACACACGCCAACAGCTCCTGGGCCGGCGGAGCCACCGCCGAGTACACCACCTACGGGGTCGTGGTCAGTACACACGCACACACAGACGCACATAGACACACACGCCAACAGCTCCTGGGCCGGCGGAGCCACCGCCGAGTACACCACCTACGGGGTCGTGGTCAGTACACACGCACACACAGACGCACATAGACACACACGCCAACAGCTCCTGGGCCGGCGGAGCCACCGCCGAGTACACCACCTACGGGGTCGTGGTCAGTACACACGCACACACAGACGCACATACACACACACGCCAACAGCTCCTGGGCCGGCGGAGCCACCGCCGAGTACACCACCTACGGGGTCGTGGTCAGTACACACGCACACACAGACGCACATAGACACACACGCCAACAGCTCCTGGGCCGGCGGAGCCACCGCCGAGTACACCACCTACGGGGTCGTGGTCAGTACACACGCACACACAGACGCACATAGACACACACGCCAACAGCTCCTGGGCCGGCGGAGCCACCGCCGAGTACACCACCTACGGGGTCGTGGTCAGTACACACGCACACACAGACGCACATACACACACACGCCAACAGCTCCTGGGCCGGCGGAGCCACCGCCGAGTACACCACCTACGGGGTCGTGGTCAGTACACACGCACACACAGACGCACATACACAAACACACACTAGGGTTGCCAACCCTACTATACAATATAGTATTACTATATTTCTTAAAAAGAAATATATAGTAGTCGAAACTATTATATTTTGCTTAAAGCAGATATTTGCCAGTAAAAGCTTTCTTAAAATATATAGTAGTAAGGCACAGAGCAGCAAAATAGGTTCATTTCAAAAATAAAGTCAATATTTTAACCATATACGTACTATCTTTTGAACTCTACTATATTTTTAGAGGTAACCGTTTCAAAAATACTATATTTGATAGAAAAAAAGGTGGGTTACCCTAACGCACACGCACACATACACACACATACACACGGTTGATAATCGTGCGAGAAAACGTCGTCTGGCTAATAACGAAGTGCATTCTATGTAAAGAATGCAATCTTGGAATTCAAGACTGGTGTATTTTTTCGTATTTTTTTTTACAAACTGTCACAATAATAGGATTTTTGTAAGAAAAATAAGAAGTTTTATGTAAGTAATATAAAAATTATCATTTACTTGTTAAATCTTCTTTTTAGTTAGTTAAGAATATAAAGTTTTTGTTATAAATTTTGGAAATAGCTTCGCAAAAAGCGCACAGTATTTAAAGTGTCGTCTGACTTAGCTTCTAATTTTGAAAGCCAAAATAACCACCTGCAGAGAATGCTGTTTCAGCTTCTATACTAGTTAAGTCGTCGTCAGTCAGTTCGCGCTCCTGCTTGCTACGAGATACATGTATTAATGCTCCTGTGCAATCTCGTTAACCTCGCGAGATCTCGTCCGATTTTTGGCCGACATTAATCTTGGTATAAAATAGCCGAGATTGCATTCCTTAGTGCATACGTCTTTGTGAGTTACTTCGGGAAGTCGCCGCGATAATACTTACAAAGAAAGAAACAAAATGGACGAAGCGATTGCTCCGTATATATTACAGATACATTTGATTATATTCATTTTAATTATTTTATCTAAATTAGCTCCGCCTCGTAATTTCATACTCATATTTTTTATTAATCTAACCCATTTGCATCATTCACGTTGTCATAATTTTTTTAGCCTTTCCTAAGCGAGAGTTTACCGACAGCAAAATAACATTATATAACTTCGCTCGAAAGCCAAGAGGCTTCACGGAGATTTGGCTACATGAGTACATCGCGATACCCCAAATATTCTGGTTATTATGGTAGGCATAATGCCTAGGGCAAACTTATTGATAACTTATTGGTAACAAAACCAGAAAATCCTTTTTCTCTTAATTTTAAATTTAAAGTCAGGAACAATTTTGAAATTGGCAAATGTGAAACTTTTTTGAACTTAGTATATTTTGTGTATGGACGGTTTACACCGCACATTACGTGTGAAATGTATGCTCAGCAGTCTCGCGGAGCGCGATGCTCCAAATAAATATAACATATCATAATTTTCTTAAGTAAATAAATTGTATTTAATTTTAGTAGCAAAATAACTGTGTTACTGTAACCATCTAACTATGCAATAAATAAGTGATAATTTCTAAGTGAATTTCCTTCAACTACTACACAACTTAGAACTTAACTTTCTGGTGTACTGTGTTAGCGTGGTCAACTAAGCGTTGCGTCGTACAGTGTTTGATTATAAACATTTACGGCTTTGGCCGTTTGGCCCATAACAAACAACCTGTCGCTTCAAGGCTGCGTTCTTTGCAACTTTTTAGTCTGTAATTCAATTTTGACATAAAATGTATGAAAGTTATGTCAAATTTGACCTTTGTTGCACCTGGAGCGTAGGTTTGGAACGCACCCCAAGTCTATTGGAAGTTGTCGGTTGTCCTTGTAACTTTGACAGCGGTCACAATTTGTTTTTACATCTCCGTAAAGTATCGTTATCGAGAAATTTTTAATGGAAAAAGCTAGTTTGTTCTTGTGTCTGATAGGGGCATTGCTTAGTTTTCATAGAAACTTTGACAATACGATACGCAGGGCCGTCTTTAACCTATTGGGTACCTTGGGCATATTAGGATAATGGGACCCCTATGACTTTCATGTGGATTATGACTTGAAATGGAGCGAGTCATACTGATGACTTTTCTTTAAAATGTGTACATACACTAAGCACATGCTTAGTATACCATTATATGTATATTTAAATTTATCTAAGCATGCTGAAGTCGGAAAGCCTATTTTTGGGCGAGAGTAGAAAAGCATCGCTTATGTAAAAGCTAGTAAGTTGGTATTGTAGTCAGTGATTTAGGTTCGATTTCATCGAATTATATAAGTGTTTTGGTAACAAATATTGGTTATCGTTTGGTGTTCTAACAGGAACTAGGGACTTTGTATTTGATCTGAAGGGGGGTCCTGGCCACTTGCCCAAAGTGCCCACTGGGAAAGAGTGGTCTGACGATACGCCACGGAGCTTTGAAAACTCGTGCTTGGGGCTCTGGTGGGATAAATTGCAAGTTTTGTTCGCCATTACCTTGGGTATATTGTATGAATGATAATGCAGGTGGCCGGAGATGAAGCGGAGGCGCCGGCGTCGCCCGCCACGCCCGCGGCCGGCCCGCAAGTGCGTATGCCGCCCGCTACTGTGCAGTGGCTGCTCGACCACTACGAGACAGCTGAAGGTAAAACTCAAATTAGACGTTACTAGCAAACCAGCGAACCAAATGTTCACCAAAACCTGATTTAAAAAAAAAATGTATTTAATTAATTGAGAACTTCGGAGATTTTGTGTAGTTTCGTTTGAAATTCGTGATTTCTCGAAAACCGGAAGTGCTACGTTACTCAAATCCGGTTTGTAGTCTTATCAGACTATTCTTAACTTATAACTTAAATATTCTCTTTATCTATCTCTTACGGTTTGGCCGCTGAAACAGCACCACGGACAGACGGACTCGTCTAATAGATAAGAGATAATTTTATTTTTTTAAGCATGTAACTGCTTGATGTTTAAATCTAAACTTGTAAAAGTATTCATTTGACATTGTGGGTTACCTACAATGCGAAGAAATGGCGCTGCCTTGCAGCTTAAGAATGGCTAGAAGAATTTTCGACGCGGCCGTCAGGGCCCGGTACCTTAATTCCCATCGCAATCCGGGCGAATGCACTGACCGCATTCGCCCGGATTGCGAAGGGTGCAGTTTCGAGTCCTGTCTGCTACCTGGTCTGCGTGGAATTTTTTCTAGTTATATTTTCTTCAAATTAGACGGTTCATTTTTGCTTCATTATCGATGCTTCATCGATGGTAGACCGAAAATTAAATGTCTATATCGACGTTCATCGGAATGTGCCTTCGCGATGAAAGCTTCGGTCTCCCGATTGCTTTCATTAGGAACAAATATATCCTTTTCCATTTAATAAATATTTCCAACACTCGCACCAATTAGCCTAGCCCCAAAGTAAGCATTGTAATCTTGTGCTACGAAAACATATATTTAGATAAAAATACATATTAAACATCCATGACTGCAATACAAATGCTCGTATTCATCACACAAAAGGTCCCGGTGGGAGAACCTTTCGAGTAGGTAACACCTTGAAACCCAGCGTACAAACCACTTGGCCACGTACGTTGTCAATATAGGATGGCCTATGGATGGAATAAGGAGATTGGGCCGTGATTTAACACGCCCAACTAGTGCAGATTGGTGTAGGCTAATAACTGGGCCTTCCGAAGCACGAAGGAGCTTGAGATAATAAGATTTTGGTCGACTATCCAAAGACTAATCATTGAAAAAATTGCTTAACTTCCACGATCTTGAACAGATCGCGCAAACCACCAGCGCCATTGAGTTCCTCCTCGAAGGTAACAATATACTGCACTCGCTAATATTATAAGCGCAACATTACCTCCTACACTGCCCTTGACATATCAACACATCATCGTCCGTCGACCGTCTAACTGTGCCACAATTCCAACGCGTACAAAGAAATTTGGTGATTCATTTCTTTGTCGCTCTATCCGAAAATGGAATGCTCTGCCCGCTCACGTGTTCCCTCCTTCTTACAACTTGGGATCCTTTAAAAGAGGCGTGAAGAAGCAACATGTAGGCGGGCAAGGTGAGGATGGCTGGTGTGGCAGGTAGAACTGCTGTACCAGCTATCTTCACGTCTGGACTTCACCGTCACTTAACATCAGGTGGGGCGGAGTCATTTGTCGGATCAATATATATAAAAAAGCAACAACTCTACGCGAACATTAATACTACATACATTACATCTATACTATTATATGCTACACACTACAGGCCGACTAAGAACAGGTTTTCCGGAGATTGTGTCACCACTGTGGCGTTACTCAGTTATTATACTTGGCTTTTTTATTATTATACTGCCTTGCGTTTTGCTTTATACATATAACAAGATATACTTAAAGTTCTAAATATGTGATAAACTTTATACTTTATGCTTTATATAATAGGGTATTTGACAGTATGAAAAATAAAGCACCAATTGTTGGCATCTGTATATAATAGGAATATTAGCAGCGATTTGACTATTCTGAGAAAACAAACAATTAATAAATTTTCTAAAAAAAAAATAGAAATGTTTTTTTTCCGTTTGTGGTCACGTGACCGTGAATGGCGAAGCGAAGACTAAAATGACGGATGACGGCTCACGCTAGAAACTTCGCTGTCACAGTGATATTACAATATATCTTTTGACCTGTTAATGAAGGTCGTGTAACGTACATGTTAGTGAGACGCCGTAATGTCCAGAGAAACGTTTACGCGACATGTTGAAAATGAATTTTTAAATTAGTTTTTTTACTGAAATACTTAAAAGAAGTGAATATCCACTTTATATGGACTACATAAAAATTAGTTATAAACGTGAGATCGTTTTCTTTAACTTGTCAAATATCCCATTGAATAGATGCTTTTAGTTGTAATAATGTAGCAAATCCTCTGCTGAGTCCCAAGTGAGTTTTACGAGAAAAATCTCTTTGAAAAATTTATTTAATAAATTATTTATTTTATATGACACACCAATAACAATATCACAATTATTACATAGAAAGCAAAACAAATAGGTCTTACATATCTATTTGAATTATTTTTTAAGGTGCATACAGCAATATCTATACATTTATTGGCACAACATTAGTCTCTAAAGTTATTATTTAAATATTTTTATGAGGTTTGTTAATTGTTACTCAATCGAAAATATTTTCTTTTTCAATTATGGTTCAGGAGTATCGCTGCCCCGGTCGACGCTTTACTCTCACTATTTGCGCCACTGCACGGCGCACCGTCTCGACCCGGTGAACGCTGCGTCGTTCGGCAAACTCATTCGCTCAGTGTTCGTCGGGCTTCGTACGCGTCGTCTCGGCACTCGCGGCAACTCGAAATACCACTACTACGGTATACGGGCGAAGGCGAGCGCCAACGACTCGCCGCCCGCGCTTGACTCCAGCGATGACAAGACCGATCTCAGTGAGCCGCAGGTGAGTACCTGAATCCTTCGACAAACTCATTTACTGGATATTCGTCGGATTGCGTACACGCGGCCCCTCAGCGCTGGCGGCAACTCAAAGAACTAATACTACGGTATACGAGCGAAGGCGAGCGCCAAAGACTCGCCGCCTGCGCTCGACTACAGCGATGACAAGACAGATCTCAGTGAGCCGAGGGTGAGTTACTGAATCCTTCGACAAACTTATTTACTCGATGTTCGTTGGATTGCATACGCGGCCCCTTGGCGCTCGCGGTAACTCGAAGTACCAATACTACGATATACGGGCAAAGGCGAGTACCAACAAATCGCGGCCCGCGCTTGACTCCAGCGATGACAAGACCGATCTCAGTGAGCCGCAGGTGAGTTACTGAATCCATTGACAAACTCATTTACTCGATGTTCGTCGGATTGCGTACGCCCTGGGCGCTTGCGGCAACTTGAGGTACTAATACTACGATATACGGGCGAAGGCGAGTGCCAACAAATCGCGGCCCGCGCTCGACTCCAGCGATGACAAGCGAGTGCCAACGACTCGCCGCCCGCTCTTGAATCCAGCGATATCGGACTCAGTGTGTCCCAAGTGAGTTATTGAATCCTTCGACAAACTTATCCGCTCGGTGTTCGTCGGATTGCGTACGCGTCGCTTCGGTACATCCTATATCAAATCACTTAGTTCCTAGGAATTATGTACGAGCAAGCGCGTACATTTTGCCCCGTCGGCATTTTACGCCACATGCATTTATTTAGGTTAATTATGAATCAGTTCGTCATCGGTCATTATTCGTACCACGCGTTCTCACAGTCATATCATTTTCGTTTCGTAATTATCAGTTTGTTATCAGTAATATATCATTTAAACATATCAAGACTTTCTCTTCTCTCTCTATATCATAAAAGGTGTACAAAACCCGTACAAATTAAAAAGTCGTTTTGGTTCCTCTGAACAGAGAACAAACTAGCTCTTTTGAAATGGATGTGTTTAGAAGAAATCATTTTATACAGTCATTTCTTATATTTTCTTGTGATTGGAATAAAGGGTATTTTTTTCGTTATTAGCGTGATTGCTACCATTTACCTTGTTTTTTGCAAGTCTCCGATATTTCGGCACTGTTGCAAACTCCGTGATCATGGCGCGCGTAACAGTGTCTGTATAACACGATAGTGTTAGTGACCACGAAAGTTTAAACCTCTGTTGTTTATTTGATAATAGGAGGATCGGGATCGTTCCCGGGAGCGGTCGCGCGAGCGCGCGGGCGATGGCTCGGGCGAAGGCGAGGGCGAGGCGGCGTCACCGCCGGCCGGGCTCGCGGGCATCGCGCACCGCCAGTACCTGGGCACCGCCGCGCCGCCCTCCCCGCCGCCGCTGCTGCTGCACCACCACCCGCCCGACGTGCCGCTCGTCGCGCCGCTCGCCCTGCGCGACCACCACAGGTGAGGGGATGACGTCACGGGGCCGCGGGCAGCGCGCACCGCCAGTACCTGGGCACCGCCGCGCCGCCCTCCCCGCCGCCGCTGCTGCTGCACCACCACCCGCCCGACGTGCCGCTCGTCGCGCCGCTCGCCCTGCGCGACCACCACAGGTGAGGGGATGACGTCACGGGGCCGCGGGCATCGCGCACCGCCAGTACCTGGGCACCGCCGCGCCGCCCTCCCCGCCGCCGCTGCTGCTGCACCACCACCCGCCCGACGTGCCGCTCGTCGCGCCGCTCGCCCTGCGCGACCACCACAGGTGAGGGGATGACGTCACGGGGCCGCGGGCATCGCGCACCGCCAGTACCTGGGCACCGCCGCGCCGCCCTCCCCGCCGCCGCTGCTGCTGCACCACCACCCGCCCGACGTGCCGCTCGTCGCGCCGCTCGCCCTGCGCGACCACCACAGGTGAGGGGATGACGTCACGGGGCCGCGGGCAGCGCGCACCGCCAGTACCTGGGCACCGCCGCGCCGCCCTCCTCGCCGCCGCTGCTGCTGCACCACCACCCGCCCGACGTGCCGCTCGTCGCGCCGCTCGCCCTGCGCGACCACCACAGGTGAGGGGATGACGTCACGGGGCCGCGGGCAGCGCGCACCGCCAGTACCTGGGCACCGCCGCGCCGCCCTCCTCGCCGCCGCTGCTGCTGCACCACCACCCGCCCGACGTGCCGCTCGTCGCGCCGCTCGCCCTGCGCGACCACCACAGGTGAGGGGATGACGTCACGGGGCCGCGGGCAGCGCGCACCGCCAGTACCTGGGCACCCTGCGCGACCATCACAGGTGGTACTGCTTAGTTTTCATAGAAACTTTGGCGCTTAGGTTACTTTACAGAGCTGTCAAAACTCGTGCTTGATCCTCTCCAACTGTACCTAGAACCTAGACTGAATTCATCGTCTCGGAATAATACATGTCTGTTATGTGTGATGCAGGGCGCACGGAGCGGAGTTCCTGGAGGCGGTTGCGGCGCTGGACACGGGCGCGGTGGAGCGGTCGCGGCGCGCGTTCTGGAGACGCATGGGCTCCGGGTCGCGCCGCCTGTTGGCGCTGCGAGCCGGCGCCGCCTGGCTGCGCGCCGCCGACCTTCGCCTGCACCAGCAGTGCGTCGACCTGCTGCTTCCCGACGTGCTGCGCCCCATCCCGCCGCAGCTGACGCAGGTACTGGTGCCGTGCGGGCTCTGCGGCGCTGCCACCGTTAGACGGCAAATAATAAAAGTATACTTAGAATAAGTGTTCGATTTAAGTGGCGGCATACCGAGTCCGTGGAATCCTTCACACACCAATAACAAATAAATGCTTGACACAATTAATAAAAATAATCAAATAATAACAAGAAAAAAGGAGAATCATAATTCATTATAAAATTATTTTCAGTCGCAAATATTACATATTGTTATTTTCATCATGTCTATCAGGCTATCCGGAACTTCGCCAAGAGTCTAGAATCGGCGTTAGCAGCAGGCGCGGCTGACGCCCCGCCGGCAGCGGCGCGGGCGCAAGCAGCGGCAGCAGCGGCGTTAGCGGCCGCACTACGGCGCTATACGTCGCTCAACCACCTGGCGCAGGCCGCGCGCGCCGTGCTCGCCAACCATCACCAGATCCAGCAGGTACCGGCGAGTGCTGCACGCGTGTCATCCGCGAGCACAGCGGCGGCAGCAGCGGCGTTAGCGGCCGCACTACGGCGCAAAAAACCCGAAATCTAAAGAAAATTTTACTAGTAACAAATTCCACGCAGCCAGACAGCGAACCCGCACCCTCCGCTATCTGGACAGATACAGTGACAAAATATGGTACCGCGGTCTTAATGGCCGTGACGAATTTCTCCTAATATCGGTATTGTCGGTAACCCACACTGTTAAAGAAATATCTTTACAAAAAAATATATATGAAAAAAAACTAATTTTAATTTTACATCAGTAGATTGGCCAGTTACGTTCACTTGCAATCTTAGCAAGTGTTAAAATATTATTTATTGTTTAGTTTCATGTACTAATCGGTAATAAATAATTAAACTGAAGCTCATTGGTGAATTTGTCAGATGCTGTCGGATCTGAATCGCGTGGATTTCCGAGTGGTCCGCGAGCAGGCGGCCTGGGCGTGCTCTTGTGGCAGCGCAGCTACTGCGCACCGACTCGAAGCTGACTTCAAGGTAAACACTCTTTGTAAAATTCACTTCCGGACACATCTCTGGGTCCAAATAAATGATAATGTCACTCATTTGTGCAATAAAGTATAAATAAATAATGATGACGTAATGATAATGTGTGTTTAGGCGACATTGGGGCGTGGCGCGACGCTGGAGCAGTGGGCGGCGTGGCTGGAGGGCTGCGTGCGCGCCGCGCTGGCGCCGCACGAGGCCCGCGCCGACTACACCGCGCGCGCGCGCCGCCTGCTGCTCGACTGGTCCTTCTACTCGTCGCTCGTCATCCGCGAGCTGACGCTCAGGTGAGGGGTGTGTAGTGGGGCAGGGGCCGGGGCTGGAGGGCTGCGTGCGCGCCGCGCTGGCGCCGCACGAGGCCCGCGCCGACTACACCGCGCGCGCGCGCCGCCTGCTGCTCGACTGGTCCTTCTACTCGTCGCTCGTCATCCGCGAGCTGACGCTCAGGTGAGGGGTGTGTAGTGGGGCAGGGGCCGGGGCTGGAGGGCTGCGTGCGCGCCGCGCTGGCGCCGCACGAGGCCCGCGCCGACTACACCGCGCGCGCGCGCCGCCTGCTGCTCGACTGGTCCTTCTACTCGTCGCTCGTCATCCGCGAGCTGACGCTCAGGTGAGGGGTGTGTAGTGGGGCAGGGGCCGGGGCTGGAGGGCTGCGTGCGCGCCGCGCTGGCGCCGCACGAGGCCCGCGCCGACTACACCGCGCGCGCGCGCCGCCTGCTGCTCGACTGGTCCTTCTACTCGTCGCTCGTCATCCGCGAGCTGACGCTCAGGTGAGGGGTGTGTAGTGGGGCAGGGGCCGGGGCTGGAGGGCTGCGTGCGCGCCGCGCTGGCGCCGCACGAGGCCCGCGCCGACTACACCGCGCGCGCGCGCCGCCTGCTGCTCGACTGGTCCTTCTACTCGTCGCTCGTCATCCGCGAGCTGACGCTCAGGTGAGGGGTGTGTAGTGGGGCAGGGGCCGGGGCTGGAGGGCTGCGTGCGCGCCGCGCTGGCGCCGCACGAGGCCCGCGCCGACTACACCGCGCGCGCGCGCCGCCTGCTGCTCGACTGGTCCTTCTACTCGTCGCTCGTCATCCGCGAGCTGACGCTCAGGTGAGGGGTGTGTAGTGGGGCAGGGGCCGGGGCTGGAGGGCTGCGTGCGCGCCGCGCTGGCGCCGCACGAGGCCCGCGCCGACTACACCGCGCGCGCGCGCCGCCTGCTGCTCGACTGGTCCTTCTACTCGTCGCTCGTCATCCGCGAGCTGACGCTCAGGTGAGGGGTGTGTAGTGGGGCAGGGGCCGGGGCTGGAGGGCTGCGTGCGCGCCGCGCTGGCGCCGCACGAGGCCCGCGCCGACTACACCGCGCGCGCGCGCCGCCTGCTGCTCGACTGGTCCTTCTACTCGTCGCTCGTCATCCGCGAGCTGACGCTCAGGTGAGGGGTGTGTAGTGGGGCAGGGGCCGGGGCTGGAGGGCTGCGTGCGCGCCGCGCTGGCGCCGCACGAGGCCCGCGCCGACTACACCGCGCGCGCGCGCCGCCTGCTGCTCGACTGGTCCTTCTACTCGTCGCTCGTCATCCGCAAGCTGACGCTCAGGTGAGGGGTGTGTAGTGGGGCAGGGGCCGGGGCTGGAGGGCTGCGTGCGCGCCGCGCTGGCGCCGCACGAGGCCCGCGCCGACTACACCGCGCGCGCGCGCCGCCTGCTGCTCGACTGGTCCTTCTACTCGTCGCTCGTCATCCGCGAGCTGACGCTCAGGTGAGGGGTGTGTAGTGGGGCAGGGGCCGGGGCTGGAGGGCTGCGTGCGCGCCGCGCTGGCGCCGCACGAGGCCCGCGCCGACTACACCGCGCGCGCGCGCCGCCTGCTGCTCGACTGGTCCTTCTACTCGTCGCTCGTCATCCGCGAGCTGACGCTCAGGTGAGGGGTGTGTAGTGGGGCAGGGGCCGGGGCTGGAGGGCTGCGTGCGCGCCTGAAAACTTAAAAGTAAAAAAAAACCTGAATCCGAATTAGATAACAAATCCAATTTTTGAAATTTTTGAGGTCCAGGGTTGGTAAGGGTCACCTAAAAAAATTATATTTTTTCCTGAATTCGAATTTGATATCAAACTACCGGATTCGCACGACAGTCGCTAATTCACGGTATATTATTTTCTTCTTTCTTCTCTGACTGAAGGAGCAAGGCAAGACAACTATTTTTTATGAAATCCATGTTGAATATGAACAATCCAACAATTTTTTAAATCGCTATGGGCGTAATATTTTTTTTTTCGATATTTAACAGCGCGATATTAAAATCGTGTCGCAATACAAATATTCGTGTTGCGCGCTAGCTCGTAAGTGTTAATCGAGGAGACGGTACGCACAGTACCGCTCCGCAGTACGCGGACGCAGGTCCCCGCCTTTCAACAACTGACAGTGGTCTCGGCACTTCAACGTTGATTTTCAAGTAAAAAATCCATCTTTACATCCATGTTTTAAATGTTTAATGAATAATATGTGTATGTAATGGTCAGGTCGGCGGCGTCGTTCGGCTCGTTCCACTTGATCCGGCTTCTGTACGACGAATACGTGTCGTACCTCATCGAGCGCCGCGTGGCCGCACATCACCGCGCGCCGCCTATATCCGTCATGACGCGCCCAAAGGTAAACATAATCATCATCATTGTTCGCGCATATATATATATATATATATATATATATATATATGTAAATGAGGTTCATCATCCTTCATTCAATACAGGCGGTAAAATAGTGAGTGACCATAGAAAAAGATATGGTTTTGACATCCGTCAATTAATAAATAAAATATTTGTGCACGAAAAAGTGTACGAAATATTGTTTCTCATTTCTGAGCAACACAATTAAATCTATTTAGTTCATAAAATTACATTATATATACAGGGTGTAAAAAAACCTATGACAAAGACTTAAACTATGCATTCTGTACACCCAAATAAGTCATATTACAAAATATTATAGTTGGAAACAAAATTTCAAATTGGCAGGTGCTAACGACTGCAGATGCAGCCTGGACCAACGGCTTAACGTGCCTTCCGAAGCGCGGAGGAGCTCGAGATAGAAGATTTTTGGTCACCCATCCAATGACCGACCACTGCGAAAGTTGCTTAACTTCAATGATCACAGCCGAATGGCCGAATGCGCTAACCACCTGCGCAATCTAACTCCTCGGATTAGTATATAGCATACAAATAACACATCCACTCCACTGCTTGGGCCAAAGCGGGTGGCTGAAAACACATTGTACTGTTCCACCTCTAGGAATTTTTCTACTTGTGCTCGATCTAGTTTTTAAATATTGTACTGGCGCTCCCGACTCAGGCTAATACTTGTATGATGATTTTGTACGTCCTTATAGGATGACGAGGATGAATCTGGGGAAGAAGGGACTACAGGGCGGGAAGAGACAGTGGAAGAGGAAGAACAGGAGTGGGAGTGGGAAGACGAAGAGGAAGACGACGAGGAACAACCCGCCGACGCGAAGAAAGCCAAGCTCGTCGAGTGAAGCGATTATTATGCAGGTAATTGTACCAAATCATCTTTCAAGGGGGTGAGAAAGGGGAGTGGAAGATGATTTTTGGGATAAAAACTATCCCCGAGACTGAAACCATCTTAATACCAAATTTGCGTGCGTAGCGTGCAGATGTAACAGATCGACTCACTTTCGCATCTATAATGTTAGCATGGATATGGAAATCTCGATTATGGCCTGCGCAGGCGACGGTTTTGTCCACAGAGGACTTTTGATCCCGTATAATAAAAAACGAGCGAGCCTTACAGTAGTCACGAATGATGTGTAACATTTGAAACCTCACCTTATATTAGTAAAAAAAGAAATAAAACCTACTACAAAAGGAATAAGCCATTTGAACATTATGTTCTGAAATCAAATCAAGAAGCGCGCGCTTCACAAACGGAAGTGTGTAACAACTGTTACACACTTCCGTCCCATTTCACGAAATCACTCCCACAAATAGGGATGATGACTATTTTTATTTTCTTCGTTTATCAGGTAGATAATCAAAAAGTATTGGACACTTATGTTTTCTTTTTTCTCATAATATATTCATTGCAGAGATATATTGATTTAAAAAGTCGCATGACGTCACGTTTGAGTACACTTATGAGTAAAAATTCACTCAAAAGTGACGTCACGAGCCCCTACTCCCAAACTTTGACGCGCTATAACTTTGTCATTTTTTAGTTGATTGCCTAAAGAAAAAATACGTGTCCATTATTTTTTGATCATCTAACTGACGGACTAAATAGAATTTCGTTTACTGTACCCCGTCATCACCCCTATTGCAGGAAAGCGAGAGGAAAGCTGTTACACATCAAAAATTAAGATGTGTTGCGAGGAAACGAGTTGCGCGACAGGGCGTGCGTTAAGCCGATTGGCTCTTTAGTCGTACCCATGCGCGTGCGCAGCTGTCCACTCCGCGTTTTGTTCAGCGCTAGAGTAACGTGCCGCAACCTGTACTTCGGTGTCCGAGGTAGTTCGAGACATTTGTGTTCGCGGTATTTTTAATTCGTCGTGTGCGTTACTTGATGCAGTTGTAAACTATCTATTTCGGCGGGCAAAAGTCCCTCGTCTGCCCAGGCTATTAGTATGGACTAGCAAACCAGTGAACCAAATGTTCACAAAAAAAAATGTATTTAATTAATTGAGAACTTCGGAGATTTTGTGTGGTTTCGTTTGAAATAGAAATCACGTGATTTCTCGAAAACCGGAAGTGCTACGTTACTCAAATCCGGTTTGTAGTCTTATCAGACTATTCTTAACTTATAACTTAAACATTCTCTTTATCTATCTCTTACGGTTTGGCCGCTGAAACAGCACGACGGACGGACGGACTTGTCTATTAGATAAGAGATTATTAATGTAAAAGTTTGTATGTTTAGATGTTACACAGCCATGCGATTACCCGGATTAAGACATACATTTTTTACCATTAATAAAAATTTTATGTTCCTGTTAAATGTTCAAAGAAACTACACCGTGTTTCTGATCCTTAGGGAAGAAATAAGCAATTGAATAAAAATATGTCTAGAAATAAAAAAAATGTATTTTTTTGAGTTTCTATCAACAAGAAAATTAAGTCTCCATAGTAACAATATAATAACATGACACGATGAAAAAGAGTAGATAAAATGACCATAAACACACCGCAAACGGAAGTCGTGGGTGGAAGCTAGTAAAATTTTTAGACTAACTGGAGTTCTATTTGTCCTCTGTTCTGTAGTTTATATTGGCACATTTTTATTTATTTACTTATTTAATTCGAAGCAAATTATCAATTAATATTTTATACTATCTAACCTCTTTATATGAATGTTACAAAAACCACTTTAGTACGACAAGGATCTTTATGAATAAATATGAACGTCGCCATCTTCGTAAACGTCATATTAAATAAATAAATATTTCCAACACTCACATCAATTAACCTAGCCCCAAAGTAAGCACTGTAAAGATTGTGTTATGGGATACAAGGGTAACGGATAGAATACAAATGCTGTACATATCTAATATATAAAATTCTCGTATCGCGGTGTTTGTGGTTAAACTCCTCCGAAACGGCTCGACCGATTTTCGTGAAATTTTATATGTATATTCAGTAGGTCTGAGAATCGGATGTAATCTATTTTTCATCCCCCTAAATGTTAAGGGTAATCCACCCATAATATTTTTTTTAAATTTTAGATAAAAAAAAATTATGATACAGCATTAGTAAATACATATAACCCTGAATTTTCAACCCTTTACAACAATCGATCAGTTATCCCCGCTAGATGTCTATCTGGGTCACCTCTCATCCAGCAAACATCACGGAGTAGGGATGAGAAGGAAGCCGGTCTCCTGTCTTCCTCAATATACAGTTTTCGGCCATTTTTTTTAGGTTTCATTTGTGTATCGATCGTAGCAGGGACTTATACGTATTATTTTAATTTTTCTGTGCATCTATTACGTTAATTTTACTATCATCGTGAATTTATTATTAATTTCCAGTGCAATAATTATTTTTTCACATTTTATTAATAACTGATAAAGACAGTTTTAACTATTAGCCGAAACAGCTCGACCGATTTTCGTGAAATTTTATATGCATATTCAATAGGTCTGAGAATCGGACAACATTTATTTTTCATCCCCCTAAATGTTAAGGGTGGTCCCTACTTAAACAATTTTTTTTGGACCATCATCATAAAAAAATACATACAACCCTAAATTTTCACCCTTCTACCACCAACCCCTATTTTTTATGGCGGTACGAAGTTCGCTGGGACAGCTATATAGTAGGTATTTCTATAGATATTCAATATACGAATGGTGACATTGTAATGCTCCATACCTATATAAATAATTATAAAAAAAGTGGCTTCAGACTTTCTCATTTCAGAACCAATACAATATTAAAAAAAAAGAACAACCGCAAGACACAATAGAAGCAATATTCGAAAATTTAAAAATATCGAAAATTGAATGCCGTAGAATGAAAACCGAGGTTCCCTAAGCGATGCGTGTGGAACTGAATTTTCTTTCATTGAATTTACGTCCTTCAAATTTGTTTGTGTAGCTTTTGTAAAATTGTTTTTTCGTTATATAGTGAAAAGCTCTTCCACTGTTTCCTTTTGTTTATTTGTTCTTAATTTTTCTTTGTATTCTAGATATAAATGCTGATTCATTATATTTACATAGTATTTAATACACCCGTGTGAAGCCGGGACGGGCCGCTAGTATAAATATATTTATATAGTAATGCCCTCAGCACAGCAGTGCCCTCCGTGAACTGTTCCTCACATTCATAAAGATTTTTGTCGCACTGTAGTGGGTTTTTTAATATTCTTCTTATCCTTTAATCTACCTTTTTAATAGCATTCATTTAATGCCTGTGTTTGTCTTTTCTCGTGATGGTGTACCATAATATGACTGTATCTTGTTACAGATAAAGCAAATTCATGGCGATAAAGGTACCAGTATAAAGGGCGAATAATTCTGCACCAAATCATTAGTATAATTTTGGGCCGATATAAAATGCAACTTTCGTTAAAAACTTAATAAATTGTACTGTGTTAAACAACAGGTTGTTTTTACAGTGGCATCTTCAGCGTACCACACTGATTTTTGCCTAAAGATAATTTCATGTAATATTCACGCTGATGCTAGTTTAGTTAAATAAAATTTGTTAAATAAAACGAGTTTCAACTTGAAACTTGGTTTATTTAATGAGTGGTGTACGTGAAACCTAAGAAACAAACAAAATTTGTTGTTCCTAATGCGCATAATTTGTATTTTTTTTTGTTTTACACTTTTATTTTGTATGTGTAACTTTCATTCATTATTATTCAATTCAATTCTATTAGTAGTACCTACACATAAATGAGAAATATAGATGAACACGTGTTAAAATTCAATGACTGGTAGAGAATGTTTTTAGACATTCAATCGCCATTTACAATGTTAAACAATGTGAATTGATAAAATTAATAAAAAATCTTGCAATTGTACAATTAGCTATGTCTTAAAAATAATATAATACACAAACATATTTCCACATATCATGCTCTACCGGTAAGCAGCTTTCATTAGACGAAAAGTTAACCTTGTATTCACTTTACAAAAGAACACTATAGCAAATTCATTGCAGTATGTGAATGGGAGCGATTTGAGTGAGGTTAGTTAGTAACTTATGAATGTTACAATTATGTAGTGTTTACATGTTAATATTATCACGAATTTATTGAACACTTGGCCTAAGGAAGTTTTTACATCAGTGAATGATTTCACTAGAGGCATGTTGGAACATGTGTTGTTCTAGGTAGAGGTAATTACGACCAAGATAATGTATTTTAACGTAACTTTAACGTAGTAATTATTGGTCGAACAAACCCGGAAGAAATATTTGACTAGAGTACTTAGGTATTCGTTTATCCATAGATATTTTTTCTGAGCTGAAGTTGAAATGTGTATATTTGTGTTTAGGAAAAAAGGGAATTGTATATAAGCACTGGTAGTAAATATTTAACCACATTAATTAAGTTCCTAACGATTTTGCCGTTGCACCACCTTGAGGAGTTCCAAACATAAAAATGGATTATCGTAATTATCATCATTGATTGTACTTTATGTCGTTATCAACACAAATACAGATTTACAAACACGGAGAAATACGCGAAATAAGTGAATTGACAGTATTTACTTAAATAACTGTTGTTTTTAATTTAAAGAGATTTATGAATGAGAAAAATTGTTTGGAAGTCCTCATATTTGACATAATCAAGCCGGCACTTCACATGGCTATTCGCGTTTGTTATTTGTAAACATGACAACAGTGCTGTCGATTCTGGCAGGATTCTCTAAACTTAAAACTAAATTTAACATCAGTCTGTCCTTTTTATTCTGTATAGAGAATGACAAGGATACACTGTTGTCAAATTTAAGTTTAGCTTTAGAGAATCATGCCAGAATCGACACCAATCTCTCATTTTCACTCCCTATAGATAAGGACAATTTGCTGTGAGAATGTTAGCAAATTTTGAGGTGCCGGCATTATGTACTATAACACTGTTATATAAGTAAACCAAAGAACATCAAAACTAGGTTCGGATGTAATAAAATTGCTCAGTTTGTATTTTAGATTAAATATGGAGAGTTATTACACGATATTAAAATAGTTGGCCCACTTTCTATTTTAAATTTTAGCTGTAGCTCAAATTGTTGAATGTCTGGGTAGACTGCTACGTCGCACGTAGCATATCATAAGTTTCATAGGCGGGCATTGTGCATAATTGTTGAAACCTTAAATAAATATTATGATTATAAACCTTCGAAAGCGTTACGTCCACATTTTAACGATTTGTGTATAAATGCTGATTTTTATAAATCAAAGAGCTACGAAAAAAACATTAAAGCAGTAATAATAGTCTTTATTATGGCTTTTATTATGTTGGATATACCTAAACCTATTGTATATATGCGTTTATATAACGATGATGGGTTCTTATGATTGGAAGTTAGCACAATTTATTATGATGCTTATTTATTATTAAGCATCAATGTTAATAATTTTTTATGTTTTATTTTTATTAGTGCAACAATTTATGTTTAAAACTACAAGTCAAATTAGTAGTTATCTCTGGCCACTCAAAATTCACGGTGTATAAAATTAGACGAGTTACTATTTTAATTTCTTAAACTGTTGCTGCGAGAACGATTATTTGAATTGTAAAATCCTGTGGATGTAAGTTTGTTTATGGTACATCCGTGCGTGTTCGTTTTTGACAAATAAATTAATGACATCATGGATATTTTAAAACCAAGTAAATTCGTACGTATCTAATGATAAGATCCAGGGTTCCACGGGGATATGAATATGGGATTGGGTCAGAGTAGGAAACGGTGTGAGTGATATTTTTAGTATCCCAAACGTCTATAGTCTATGGTGGTCGCTTAACATCACGCAGGCCATAAGTTTGTTTACCACCCTTTAAACAAAAAAAAAATAGAAAAATAATTCAATTTTCGGTCTCTGGGTTTAGGAAATTATTACTTGCTGTCATTACATACTTCTTATATTCTGCCCTGTCAGCCGTTGATGTGTCCTGACCATAACTCGGACTTATTTCTCCCTCGTGTGTTAGCATTATAATGTATTATAATAATTTTATATAAGTGCCATAGACTAAGGATTATAGTAGAGTACATTGTGGTGAAGTGGATATAGAATTCATTTCCGTTACCCACTTACATGATTTACTTGGTTATTATTTGTTTCATCTTTATTTTTTGAAGATTTATTTCTATTGTTTCCGATTTGTTTATAATAATTTTAAAGTAACTTATATCTATATTTTTATATTTCTGGTATAAAATAGCAGATGAAACTGCCTTTAACGTTGCCTTAAAACAGTACATACCTCTTATTGCCACGTTATGTATTTGGTGAATACTTAATAGGTTGTGTTTCAGAGCAAATAAGTGCTAACAGAAGTTGTGATTTATTTGGATTTATAATGAATTGATTGATTGATATGGTCCATTTACGTATGAAAACGCTAACGCGTATAATCTATTTTGACAATAGCGTCGTGCTCGTTAAAGTTGAGATCACAGATGGGGAAGCCTTAAATTTGTTACTAGTTAGTCATTTAACCCACTGATAAAGATGATTGATAATAACAACACGAACGAAGTATGCGATGTCGGCTTGTCAGTGCCTACAAATGATAGGAGAGTAAAAAATAGTTTATTTTTTAAGTATTAGGTACATAGTTATCACATTCATCAAAATGCCTTTATTCATTAGGGATGTATTAACTTAAATTATTTTTGTCAGTTATATTGAAAATGTTTATTTATATTTTTGCATTATCTTATATCGCGGAATTGCACTAGATGTTTAAGATATAAATGTGTAAAACTATGAATGTTACTTTAATTATTTGGTGTAATATTTACGAAAAAAAAAGGTAAATTTCGTCCTCTTTTAGCCTGTATTGTTTAGATAAATCATAAAGTAACATTCAAATTTAATGTTGGTGTCAGGAGACCTATGCCTCTAACATCTAATCTCAATATCACGAGCGAACTGTAGCTAAGGCAACTGCTTTTTTCTTTGTAATTCAATAATTTTAACTAGAGGGCTCATCGTTTAATTTTTACTCTTTCCCACAATCGTCTTAAAAGCTAAAGAATACTAACAACGGTACATAACTTAATATGTTTTCTGAGTATGAAAGCGATTGAAGATGGAGTTAAAGTTACACAAATAGAGCAGATGTTGAATGTACAAAGTACTCAAAACATTGTATTTCCAATAAAGAGTATGATCTCAAAAACATTCTTACATTTCGTTTGTCAATCCTTTTTATTTTAAAGTAAAGATTTCTTATTAGATATAACTGTTAAAAAAGTTGGTATGGATTAATTTTGCATTTAAATTCCAGTTAAGTTTACATGTTCCGTTTTCTATTTGCAGCTACAGTAGTTCGACACCTGTCTGACGCTCGAGCTTATATACTTTTATACCAAATTAGGTAAACGTCTTAAGATTTGTTCCATTATCAGATGTTTAAATTGTGCAACGAATTCTATGGACTGCATTCCTGTCTGATTACTTAAATGTTTCATGTTTAATGGCGCGTGAACTCGCGCGATTCGATGTTCCGACCCATTCCAGGTTCTAGTCAACCGAGGCAGGACTGTAGTCCGTAAACATTGGAGTGACTATGTTAGCGCGTAAGTTACGTATAACTGTTGTATAATAAGTATTGACCAAGAGTCGCTATATAATGTATGCAGGGAATGTATGGAGGTGATTAAATGTCTGAAAGTAAACCTAGTCATGTGTTTATATTGTTGTTTTATTTCTGGTTCCCTTTTTAATTTTCTGGATTTGATACTGTTGCAAAAATTTTAATCAATACAGGGTTACAGGGAAAGTCGTACTGAATATTAAAGAACGTTATTATTCAGGTCATTTCTGATGGATTTGGTCCTATAATATGGTGTCCGAAACTTAACCGTTATGGAGATATTGGATATTAAAGATTTTTTTAAAAAATCCTATATTTTTTGGGTTTTTGTCGATTTTTTTGAAACTAGAGCTCCAAAGGTCCGATTTTTTAATGTATCTAGTTAGAAGACATGTCAAGCAATAAAAATAATGAATAAAAACTGAACCTACTTCTAACGGCTTAAAAAAACTGCTCGACAGCGTTTATAACTAAAGAATTTTCACCAAGTGTTCTTAACTTTGAAGCACTTTTCTAAAAAGAATGTATAGAACTTATTCTGCAAATAATTTTAAAAACTTCTACGTCTCTTTAGTTATTCAAAAAGGTATACTTGCTATTAAATTGGCAAAACATTGACCAAATAACAGTTATGGTAGCAGAGGGTACATTTTTAGATTGAGGTAAAAATAGCAAAAATACATAAATAAAACCAGAAAAGGATCATCATCATCATCACCAGCCTATTAATGTCCCCACTGCTGAGGCACTGAATAATAACGTCCTTCAATATTCAGTACGACTTTCCCTGTAACCCTGTATATAAAACTCAAAGGACTGACTGACATAGTGATCTATCAACGCACAGCCAAAACCACTTGGCATGCAGGTAGATGGTATGACGTAGGCATCCGCTAAGAAAGGATTTTGATCAATTTTACCCCCAATAGTACAGTCAATATGTCGAAAAAAAAAATCGTTTCAGTGAAAAAAAAAAACCTAAAGGTAAGTCTTGTTTTTTCTGTTGCAAAATGACGTCAGTAAGCCACCTTGGCGATGGGCATGTTCAACTCGTAGGCGTTGTTTGAAAAACTCAAAAAACCCACAAATTTTAGAAACTTTTTTCGATCATAATTGTAGAGGGCGTTGAGTACTACAATTTATGTCATTGTTGCAATCTCGTACAACAAAAAATGCGTATTGTAGGTGGCGCTAAAGTCTCAAAAAAAGTGTTCACTTTTTCACCCTGAAAATATCATTTTAATGGAAAACTTTAAATGGAAAAGTTGTTCCGTACATAATTACCAACAACTTTTGTATAAACAATTTTTTTGTATTACTTACCGTTTTCAAGTTATAAATTGCGCAGGTATGAAAAATCCAATAGAGCGGTTTTGGGCAGTTCAAAAACACATTTGCAGTGCACATTTCAATGTACGTTTTACTATTTTTTATTTTTTTTTCATGATTGTAATAATTTTGATTTGTTATTGACATGAAATATCGACAATTAGAGCTTTGGATTCACTTTCTTGGATGAATTAATTGCAGGAACAAAAGTAGTTGATAGAAAAATGATTATTTTGTCGAACATATGAGATAAAAATTCTAAATTGTTATTAACTTATTTCCTGCTGTTAATGCGTCCGAGCAACATTTGGAAAAAAAAAATATATCAGATGTGCAACTTGATTTAATACCATGATAATCGCTTCAAAGTTTAATAATAAAATTTAACTCCAAGAATATGAATTTAAAACAACATGTTTTTATAAACAATTGTAATCGTTATAGCAAATAAATCAAAAAGCTTGTTATTGTTATCATCATCATCATCATCATCATCAGCCGAAAGACGTCCACTGCTGGACATAGGCCTCCCCCATGGATTTCCACAGCGATCGGTCCCATGCTGCCCGCATCCAGCGGCTTCCCGCGACCTTTACCAGATCGTCGGTCCACCTTGTGGGGGGCCTGCCAACACTGCGTTTCCCGGTACGCGGTCGCCACTCGAGGACCTTTCCGCCCCAGCGGCCATCGGTCCTGCGAGCAATGTGCCCTGCCCATTGCCACTTAAGGTTTGCAATTCTGTGGGCTATGTCGGTGACTTTAGTTCTCTTGCGTATCTCCTCATTTCTGATTCGATCACGCAGAGAAACTCCGAGCATAGCCCTCTCCATTGCCCTTTGGGTGACTTTGAGCCTTCTTACAAGACCCATTGTAAGCGGCCACGTCTCGGTTCCGTATGTCATCACTGGCAACACGCACGAATTGAAGACTTTCGTCTTGAGGCACTGCGGTAGATGTTCCGAGAAGATGCTACGTAGCTTCCCGAACGCTGCCCAGCCGAGTTGGATTTGTCGATTAACCTCTTTCTGGAAGTTGGACTTACCCAGTTGGACTATTTGTCCCAGGTATACGTACTGGTCAACAGCTTCCAGTGTAGAGCTCCCAACAGTCACTGGAGTGGGTACGACATGGGAATTCGACATGATTTTCGTCTTGTCCATGTTCATTTTGAGACCCACTTGTTGGGACACCCTACTGAGGTCGCCGAGCATTGTGCCAAGGTCATCCATGGTCTCAGCCATGACTACGATATCATCTGCAAATCGAAGGTGCGTCATGTACTCGCCGTTTATGTTGATGCCAAGTCCGCTCCAGTCCAAAAGTTTGAAAACGTCTTCCAGCGCAGCTGTAAACAGTTTCGGTGATATAACGTCACCCTGTCTTACACCACGCTGTAGCTGGATTGGCTTCGTGCTTTGGTCCTGGAGTCGAACTGACATAGTGGCGTTTTCATACAACGACTGCAACACTTCGATGTATCGATAGTCTATTTGGCACCTTTGGAGTGACCGAAGCACGGCCCATGTCTCGATCGAATCGAAGGCTTTCTCGTAGTCCACAAACGCCAAGCATAATGGCAGGTTATACTCTTCGGTCTTCTGTATAACCTGCCGCAGCGTATGGATGTGGTCTACGGTACTAAACCCTTTTCGGAATCCGGCTTGTTCGGGAGGCTGGAAGTCGTCAAACCTGCGCGCGAGACGATTCGTGAGGACTCTCGAAAACAGCTTGTATACATGACTCAGGAGCGTGATGGGTCTGTAATTCTTCAATTGGGCCCTGTCGCCCTTCTTGAAGAAAAGCGCCACCACTCCCCTATGCCATGCGCTAGGCGTTCTGCCCTCGAGTATGACAGAGTTAAATAGCTTCTGAAGAGATTTCAAGACTGGTCGTCCACCTGCTTTCAGAAGCTCGGCTGTAACTCCGTCATCACCCGGCGCCTTATTGTTTTTGAACTGTTTCAGAGCTACACTAATCTCGTACAGGCTGACGTCCGGGATATCTTCGGTGTAGTGTCGGGTTAATTTGGCTCTTGGGTCGGTCGCCTTTGTGACAGGTACTCGTGATGTCGCGTATAGCTGTCCGTAGAAGCTTTCGATCTCAGCCATAAGCTCAGGTTGCGACGAAATGATTCTGCCGTCCTCTGTCTTCAGCTTCGTCAGCAAACTCTGTCCAAGAGACAGATTTCTTGCGAACACTTTCGAGCCTTTGTTCCGCTCGATGGCCTCTTTAATACGATCAGTATTAAAGCGGCGTATGTCGCGAGTCAGAGACTTCGAAATCTGCCTATTGAGCTGCCGACGTGCATCTTCAGAGGACTGCAGACCCATCTCACGCCTTTTCTCCATGAGCTTGAGAGTCGGCTCCGAGATCTTGCTATGTTTTTTGGTACGGAGGGGCTTGCAGAACTTCGAGCCCACCGTAAGGACAGCTTCAACAAACCTGTCATTATAATTGTCCACGTCTACGCAGCTCTCTAGGCAATCGAAGCGATTTTGCAGTTCGAGTTGAAAGCGCTCGGGGTTTTGGATCTGGATGGCTTCAGGACGGAGCGTGGACTTCATCAGTCGATTCCTTTCGGCTTTGACATTTAGATTCAATGTGCCTCTTACCATTCGGTGATCGCTTCCCGTATTGAACGAATTGATCACTGAGACATCATTGAATATCCGAGTCTTAGTCGACATGATGAAGTCAATCTCATTTTTTGTCACGCCATCCGGACTTTTCCAGGTCCATTTTCGATGCAGCCGTTTTCTGAAGAAGGAGTTCATCATAAAGAGTCCCTCCTTCTCCATGTAATCGGCTAGCATTTGACCTCGGAAGTTCCGGATTCCAACTCCAAATTGCCCCACTTTCAACTCATCATCGCCACGTTTGCCCAGCCTTGCGTTGAAGTCCCCCATGACAACGGTGTAATGGGTCCTGGAAGCATGCATTGCCCGAGAAATATCCTCATACATGACTTCCACTTCCTCGTCGGGGTGCGTCGAGGTCGGAGCGTATACCTGTATGACCTTCAACGAATACCGTTTGGTGATTCTGAGTATAAGGTACGCCACCCTATTCGACACACTACCGATCTGTACAACATTGTTCACGAGAGACTTGTGGACAACAAACCCGACACCACCCTGGGACAGATCTTCGCCCTCCCGGAAATAGAGCAGGTTGCCGGATTTAAGGACCATCGTGTCCTCGCCCTCTCTTCGGACTTCAGATAGTCCTACAATACTCCAGCGAATCCTGCTCAATTCTTCCTCCAGTTCCAGCAGCTTCTCCTCGGTCCGTAGTGTGCGTGCGTTGTACGTTGCCAGGGCCAAGGTCGTTTGACGGGGGATTTTTGCCGCCCGGGGATTCTTCGCACCCCTGGTCCCGGCGCCGAGTCGGCGTCCGTCAGCGCCGCCACGGACTCCAGCACCGCCGGGCACTTGGGGCCTCTTCTTATAGCCTCTTCTTCTCTTCTTATAGCCTCTTCTCTTCTTATAGCCTCTTCTTATAGGGGTATAAGGGGTGCCGCCTAACACCCAACGGCACCCAAGCCAACCTCACCTGCCCGCGGTGTACCCTGCCGACCAACGGACGAGGCTCTGGCGCTCCCCACCAACCCGCACTGGGCCAGCGTGGTGGGAGACGGCCCAAAACCCCCCCTAAAATGATAGTACATAAGTTATTGTTAGAATTTTAAAATTTATACAGGTATATTTGATAAGGTAAATGAGTACAAATTCTAACTAACATCATAAATTCATAAATCAAATGTTTATTGCTAAATGTATACATATATCAAAATATCGAAAGATATGTTAATAGGTGCTGTTGCAGAACTGACTATATAATATATAATTTCTTGGAAGTTCGTAGTTTCTTTCTCTGTGGCTCTGGAGTTTCGGTTCTAGTGACAGTAGTACTCGTGTTACTTGTGGACGATTCTTTATCACTATTTTGAGACATTGGATTACTGATGTTTAGTGAGAATCGCTTCGATGAAAAGTGTACGACTTGAGAGGGAAAGTCCAAATCATCATCGTCAAGAAAAGTGTCTTCTTCCACCTCGATCTGTGGCACGTTACTGTACTGTAACTTGAAAACTGTAAGTAATTTAAAAAAAATGTTTATACAAAAGTTGTTGGTAATTATGAACGGAACATCTTTTCCATTAAAATGATATTTTCAGGGTGAAAAAGTGAAAAAACACTTTTTTTGAGACTTTAGCGCCACCTACAATGCGCATTTTTTGTTGTACGAGATTGCAACAATGACATAAATTGTAGTACTCAACGCCCAACGCCCACAATTATGGTCGAAAAAAAAGTTTCTAAAATGCATACAAAACCAGAAAAATGCGTTTCAAAAATTTTTTGAGGGTTTTTTTGAGTTTTTCAAAAAAACGCCTACGAGTTGAACATGCCCATCGCCAAGGTGGCTTACTGACGTCATTTGGCAACAGAAAAAACAAGACTTACCCTTTAGGTTTTTTTTTCACCACTCAATTTACAGATTGACTGTACTACAAGGGGATAAAATAGGGAATGAAAGTTTGTATGAAACTTTGTCAATTTTAAACCGATCGGGCTGAGACTTTGCATGCAGGTATAAGAAGATTTTTCTTATAGATAAATTAAATGTCGTTGTGTATAATAAAAGCCTGAGAACAAAAACTGTAGTCTACACTTCAGCCAGGGCAGGACAGTGAGTTTAGGGGGCCCTGGGCTAATAGTACTTAGGGGCCCACCTAATTACTCAAAGTATAGAAAAAATGAGACGGTAAACTATTTAATTTAAATTATAATATATTATGCTTCAGTGTTATACAATCGTTTATAAATGGACAAATTATAAAGAAACCTTTCTACAAAGTGCAGAAATGGCAAATTCTTTAATTTGCTCCTCCCATTATAGGGGTAATATCAATGGAGTTATATTCAACAATGTATTTTTAGGGCCCTGGGCTGAAGCCCAAAAAGCCCTATGGTAGATCCGGCCCTGACTTCAGCTCTACACCGAAGCGAAGCGAGGGCGGGCCGCTAGTCAGTAATATAGCGACTGAAGATATATGTGATTTATTGACAAAACAGGCCCCTTTCCTTGTGGTCCTATTAATTTGTCTTACAAGTGGGACCTCGTAGTCCTACTGAACTAGTAGGACAATTAATAAAAGATTAATTTTCATTTTACTGTATGCCAAGTTCGAATTATGATGTGTAATAAAAAAAAACAATAAAAATATAAAGATTTTTTTAATATTTCAGGCAGGACAGGACTCTAACCTGCATCTTCCGCTGTCCGGGCGGATACACTTACAGACTGTTAACATTAGCAATGAATTATTAACAAGGCCTGAAACCTTGACAGAGTTGAATTATTTCTAGCAAAATGTTCTTTAGATGACGTGTGAAATAATCATAAAATAAATAAATAGACCAAAAAGTTTATAATTATGTTCACAAATAATCTAGGAAAAATCTGGTGAGATTATACCGCAGACTTCGAGGATTCCTCGTGGTCCCACTAGTAGGACAAATTAGTGACAGATCCAAGGTTGGAGCCCTGTGGTACACCGGATCTAAGCGTAAACGGCACAGATTCGTATCCGTACACTTTGACGATTTGCGCTCGATTACTCAAGTATGAAGTCAGCCAACGCAGAAACGAGCCGTGTATGCCGAGGTGGTATGCTTTACGAATCAATATTTTCTGATCCACCTTATCGAATGCTTTAGCGAAGTCTGTGTATAGTGAATCAACCTGTATTCGTTTATTGAGAGCGGTATTCAGGTTAGAACATAACATAATAGATTTGAGGCAGTAGAGCGCCCCTTCACGAAACCATGCTGTCTGGGGCTAATTACATGTTTCATGTGGTAATTTATGTGCTTATAGATTAAGCTCTCGAAGATTTTAGAAAAACAACAGAGAATACTAATTGGTTTATAATTGGTCACGTCAGATTTGCGTCAGTGGATTACTAAAGCCGTTTTCCAAGATGTTGGAAAAACACCAGTGCTGAGACTTTTTTTAAATAATATGAGTAGAGGCTCAACTTAAGTTTCGGCGCACGCTCTCCAAAATACAGGGGGATGCCATCCGATCCTGGGCCCTTTGGTACGTCCAATTAATGCTTTCAGAGCCAATTCTATTTCACTGTGTGTAATGGAAAATGGTGCAATAGTCATACTTGGCTCAGGAAAGTCGGGTGTGTACGTGTTTGTGGAAGGCTCACTATACACTGACGAAAAGTGTTTCACAAATAGATTGGCTATGTCGCAACCGTTGTCAGCAAAAGCACAACCATAAGACATTTGTTTTGTAGGTCATTTGTGCTTTTCTTAGATTTAGCATAGCTCCAAAACAACTTAATGTTATCTTTCAAGCCACCGTCAAGTATTAGTTATATACCTAATTTTTAAAACAATTACCGTAAGTTGCTTTAGCCCTAGATCAAAATCCCGCGGATTACCAAATCTGTTGAATTTTTTATGGTATTTTTCTTTTTCCTTTAAAATCTTGAGCAATGAGCGCGAAAACCATGGGGGATATGACTTCTTTGTTTTCGTTTTTGGGGGGTTTGCCTTTCAATGCAATTCCACAAGTGTTGTAGAGCACCTGCAAAAATTCATCCCAATTTAAATCGGCATCCACTCCAATCTATCACAGATAGATCCGCGATGCAGTGTGCAATATCTGCCTTTTTAAATGCATAACTTGTTTCGTCTCTGCTTCAGTACAGGTGTATTGTCAATTTTTACAGTAATGTCTAATGATGGATGATGATCATCAAGCCGACTCAGTGCCTGTGACTGTCAAAATTCCGTATAGCCTGTGACTGACTTTACAGTGGGTGTTCGGCTGGCTCAATATGAGATCTAGAGTCCTATCATTAAAGTTCTTGATGGAGTTATATTTAGATTCGTTCTCAGAAGAAAATGCCTCAAATACGAGGTTTTGGCATTTGCAGCATCAACAGAGAGAAGATCCGACCAATCAACAGCAGGGATATTAGTCTCCTACAATTAATGTCCCGCCGCTACTAGAAAATAGTACCCCGTTTTCACAACTGTCAAGAAGCACCCGAAAATCATCAACAGATAAATATTACGGCAAATAGACAGTACAAAGATTAAAAAGAACATTCTTAAAGCTAATGCTAATCCATATATCCTCGACTACAGACCGCCACTGTGATCTTTCAAAACGTAAAAAACTTGTTTCATTGCTATAAGTACCCCTCCACCGCGCGGTTTATAATACTTCTTCATAAAATTTTGTGATCTATCTCTACGGTAAATAGTATAACTTTGATCGAATAATTCTGATGAAGCTATAGAGTCGTCAAGCCAAGTTTCACACATGCACATTACGTCATAGTTACTTATCATTATAGAATTCATTACATCGATTGTTTTCGTTTTTAATCCTTTTATATTTCGAAAATAAATTGATAATTCATCCATTTAAAATAAAATAACAACATGCATAAAATATTATTCATGAAAAGAGACAAAATAGCTAGGTAAAATAACATTATGTCAAGGCTTTAAATGTATTCTCATTTTTGACATAAATTAAAGGAGAAGTTTCATTTTGACGCATAAAAATTCGCCCATTTTGTACCCACACAAAGGAGATTTTGCTCAGCTTCCATACTTGTTTGGCCTAAAGACCAATAATCATGAAAAATTGTTTCCTAGATTCAAAACTATATATAAATTACTGTAGAAACGAATATTATTGACGGACACCCCTGAGAACTTCTATAAATCATATACACTGAACGATTTTGAGGTTATTTTGCAAATAGGTACATAGGTATTAAAATAATAAAAAAACAAATAAGTTATATAGTAAACTAGGGAAATCAAGCCAAGTACCGAAATTATGTATTAGATTCAGGTATTTAGAGTATGAAGATTAACAGGTAGTTGCCTGTTTTTAAAGTTAATGCACAAGAGTAACTTTTAAAATCAGGTATCATCTATGCATTTCCGGTTATAATAAGGTACTCTGTGACAGAAACTGTATGATGGATGATTGTGAATGAGCCACAAATTAGAGAACTCTCGTTAACCAAAGAAAGCTAAGATATTTAGGTTATGCAGCCATATCTTCAGTAGCTTCATTATTTTTGTAATGTTTATATTATAACCATAATTATAATATACACATAACAAAATCAAAGTTTATATTATAAAAATGATTCGTATGTTTTCCAAACCGGTAAAATCAAAAGTCCTTTTTAAAATGAATATATTATACAAAGGTGTCCGTTAAAGGACATCGACGAAATCGACCCTAGCATGCCCAAAAGAATGTCCTTCACTATTATTTTTCTTTTATTTTTTTAACTTATTAGCAATTAATCATAGTAAACGGACAATCTGTTTAAATAAAATAAAAGTTCTGTTACTAGATACTACAGTCTGTTCATCAACTTGTCCTATTTGGTAAACAATCTTGGCACTCCTTTTTATTGAAAATACAGCATTAAAAATCAACTGATAACTGGATTCAATACATTTCAGTCTACAATAACGATTTATTTTAATAGTTTATTGCCTTCGTTAATATTTTATTATTAAATGGGTGATTCTGTTAAAAAGTTGTGCCAAGATTGTTTATCTTAATAAATGCAATATAGGCGACCATAGGTATTTATCAACATAAAAATAGAACTAGGTACCTTAGTTAATAATACTTATTACTAGTATTTATATTTTATTTATAAAAATATTATTTCTGGAATTATGTAAAGATAGTTTATACTCCCTTCCCATGTAATATCTGTTTATTTTTATGAAAATCATAATGATGACCAGGTACGTACCTAATTACCGATAGTAAAATATAGAAACAGGTAAATGGAAAGACTTTGAATATTTCATTTGAAAAGAAATCTATTATTACTACAGATAGGTATAGGTATCATAGGTGCCAACTGCCAACACTCATATATCAATATGAATATAAGCATTTATTATTTTTATTATTAATTGCATTTTATGTTCATTTAATGCATATTATTTGAGTGCTTACATAGAGGTAAACACTAAATCTATTCAGAATATATAAAGTGTATATCTTTTACGATTACGTATAATAATTATAACCTCAAAATCTAATACATTCTGTAGTAGGCCACGGTTCCTCAAGTTGTCCGTATCTCAACAAATGCCTAATTAGAGTTTATGAATGATTCCGAACACAACTAGCATTTTCTCATTGCTGGGCGTTCTAGGGCATTCAATGTATGGGGAACGAGCAATGTCCTTTAATGACTGTAAAATAAAGTATAAATTACGCAAAGAATTTCCGTGTATGTCTTTATTTTTTGTACATTTGGGCCAATTTGATCAATCTCCTTTGTAAGACAAATCCTTAGCCTTGGCCCTGGTGACAGCATGAAGAGACATGTTAGCTGGGGAGAGATGCTCCAATACGTAGACTGGGACGTTGTTGCCGGCTATTCCCAATAGAGAGGAGCAGAGTTGCTCGTTAGGATGAGACTTGTTATAGCGTGTTACTGCTCTCTCTATTAATACTGGCTACTCTTGTACTGTTTAATATGTCAGCGTTATCTATCTCTAAAGAAACCACTTCTGCTATTTTCTTTACAATATCAACGAAATTTTTATTCTTGTGCTGTGGTACTCCCCGAGTGTCGATGTTGTTATCTCGTCGCTGCTGCTCCATTATGTTCAAGCGCTCTGACAAAGTTGCTACTGTAGATTCCAGATTGCTGCATATAGTTTGCAGGTTATTATAATCCTTAGCACAGGCGTTAGTGTTTTTGATAATATCGTCTTACTGCTTACTGACGAAATCAACTCACTCTCCTCCAGTGTATCCAACTGATTTTTAATTGGTGCTAATTCGGAGCGTATTATGCTTTGTATCTATTAGTCTTTGGAGATTGCCCCCCCCCCCCCCCCCCGCCTCAACCTCTTGCTGTGGAAGTTTTTCAGAAATAGTCACGTCTTGCTTAATCTTGCACTCAGGGCATTTCCAAAGACTCCTCGTCCTGGTTGATAGTTTACCGTAATTATCCTCGGTAATGTTCACACAGCCAAAATGGTAGGCCCGAACAAATAATCTCGATGACTACATGATGACAGCCGTTGCATACAGTCATGATTTCTGCCGTTGACGTACGAGTCCGTTCGGATTTCCGCCAATAGGGATTCTTTTTATAATGTGGCAACACTTCCTACTTCTCAATGTCAAAACAGGTGCTGTCAGTTGATTTTGACGGCTGTCAAAATAAAAATTGACGTTGTCAGATGATTTGGATTTATAAACTAATTGAGGGTACTTAACTCAAGTAAATGTTTAGTTCGAATTAGTGGGTATAAAGTAATAACTTTAAACTTGGTATTTAAGATATCCACGGACGGAGTTAAACACTGCTTTCAATCACACTTATGTCGAAGGCAGTAATTTACACATTGAAGTTACTTTAGATGACTTTTAAACTTGTTAATAGAATTTAGAATAAAAAGGATCGAGACCTATGTTTACACTTTGGCAGTGTTGCCAGATTCATAGTTTCGGTTTATTGAATGAAAAATGGCATTTCAGTGATATGATCCAATAGCGGTGTAACTTGTATAATCGTTTATTAATAGGCAGGATTACGTATATCTCAAACAGTTCAAATAAATCGAAACAATGACTTCGTAACCTTTGGTTTGTATTCAGTGTAGTTCTAATAAACTTGTCTCAACGAATTTTTCGGTACTTATAAAGGGTATGTGCTTATGTTGCAGGACCGATAGTTGAACTTACTAATATTCATAATATGGATTGTGTCCAGATAGGTATTATAGTATAGGACTTCAATACATTTTATTTTTTAATAAATACTATCGACAGTATCTGAGCTATCACTATACCGATTTCATCATTATTCAAAATCGAGCCAAAAAACGACAAAAATCACATTTGTTGTTATAACGGTTACAGAAATACATCATCTCTGAAAATTTCAACTGTCTAGTTATCACGGCTCATAAGATACAGCTTAATGACAGACAGACACACAGATGGACAATATGGAGTCTTAGTAATCGGGTCTCGCTTTTACCCTTTGGTTACGGGACCCTAAAAAGGAACTGAATAGAAATGAAACAAATTATTTCCTCGTCATAAATATTATTTCAACATTCCGTATAGCCTAAATTAATGTACAATAAGAGGCAGGCGGCCGCAACGACGAATATCAATTAAAATAATATTTACAGAGAAGTTTTATTCTAAACACCAGCCCGTTCAAACGTGGTCCAATCTCTCTCCGGAGCGTGAGTGAATATTATTATTTTCCCATCAAACTCGTGTCTTCTTACATTCTCAAGAATCGTGACAAATGACGAACATAATTCTTAGTAATTTTTAATAGATACCTATTTCGTCAAACACTAATAAGTACACTGCGTGTAACTGTATTGATATGTAATCGTAATTAATCACGATTTGTCCTAAATATCACGCTCCGGATCGCGAAATATCATCAATACCACGCTCCGGATCGCGAAATATCATCAATATCACGTCTATGCGTCTTTAACGATAACGTAAGCAGTAACGAAACGACTACTACGGATGTTTAAACGGGCTGGAAGTATATGAATTGCACATTGTTAGAATCAGCCTCCACAACATGCAAACCACACATACAAATAATCATTATAATTAATGTCCCTTACTCCACAACTTGATTAATTTGCATTAAAATAACAAACCTATGACAAACAAACCGTCACAATAATGGTGAGAAAATGGTCTATAATAAAATAATAATATAATCAATATGTAACACGAAATCCCTAACAATATTTAAATTGATATAAAAATATCAATAATTCAACAAAAGTAAAATTGGATTATAATAATTCACTAAACATTGCGATTGAGTTAATGGCAGTTAGAAGACTCATTACTCTGTAGAGAAGAGACAGCCAAACCAAATCACCAAGATATGGAGTAAGCAAAAACGTAATTTAATATAAAACGGTACGACAACGTCTATCTAATAATATTTAGTTATTCTCAAAACATACTCCCTTCGCAAAGGATATGAAATTCATCACTAACTATAAAAAAATTACTCCGATCTCGTGTGAGAAGTGAAATTTAGAAATCATACGGTGCGTGAGCAATAAACATAGTAGATAAAAAAAACTTAAAATAGAACACCAGACCTCGAACGAAAAAAAAACGGTTCCAACTTTTTTTCATTTTAATTTTTTTCTCAATTTCTTTGGTTCGGCACCTAGCCTAAGCTAACACTAGACTCGTGATCTAACAACGCTAGCGTTTAATCTAAACCGTGGTTATAATACTAATTAATGTACAGCCAACTGTTTTTTTTTTGGTCGGAACCGAGATTGTCGGGATAAAAACGCACTGAGGAAAACGAAAATCTCACTGCGTTTTAACACAAAATAGATAGTACAGAAGGCAATCTTATATATGTACTTTAATTATCATACCTACACTCGGCAGTCGCTATCTTGTAACCAGATGTTTGATTTATTGTTGTCAATGAAACAGGAAGAATGGAAATATAAAGCAATAATAACTGAAACTATTATAATGTTATTGTTATATGAGAAATTAAATAACAAATATTCACCGCTAATGTTGCATTTAAACAACCATCCACCGTGGACAGTTATAATAACAATTGTTGTCTAAAGCGGATGAAACTCGCGCTCGCTCTGATCCGTAGCGATTCTAGACGCCGTGTCCGTGAGCGTTGTCTTAATTATAGGCATTAAAATATAATATGAGAAATACAAAATAGTTAAAATTTGTCCTGTGATAATATAAGGATCTTCTACAGGTCGAGCCCCAATTCAAGTAAGTAAAATAATAAATTGTTACTATACATTAAAATAATAGTTGATTGATAGGATCAAAATTGGTTGTGCGTTGCTCGAGCGCACCTTGTATGTAGATTGCCTTCTGCGTTATCTATTTTTGGTGTTAACGTGTTCGTAGGTGTAGTTGGTTCAGAGGCGGCGAGATGTTTGATGATTCTGGTAGCATCGATGTGGTTGTGGTGAGGGCCGGGTTCATATGGCGAGTGCAGCGGAACGCTTGTCGCGGCTCTTGTTTCGTGCGACTGTACGCGCCTTCGACGCGGCGCTGTTCTTTAAATGCTGCAAAACGGAATAAAAATCATCATCATCAGTCTATTAATGTCCCCACTGCAGGGGCACATGCCTTCTCTATGGATGGAATAGGGAGATTAGGCCATGACCCATCATGCGGGCCCAGTGCGGATTGGCGGGTGTTAACGACTGCAGATGTAGCCAAAATACGAACGAAAATACAAAATGTGTACGTGCGATCTAAGGGGACTAAGGAAGGCGACTGGCTCAGTCGCTCGTGCTTTAAATGTTTAGTTGACAATACTGTGTCCCTTCTCTCTGTAACAAAGGCAGCTAAACTGGTACCGAACTCAACTTCAATACTAACGGAATACACACACAGACAAAACAAAATAATTTGCCTAATAAAATATATGCAAATGAATTTGGCTATCCATTTATTGGGTAAGATAATTAAATATCAACCAATCACCTAGTCGGCGTGTTGATCGCATTTTATTCGCCCCGCCCACTTGATGCAGTTTGCGTGGAACCACTTCTTTTGCGTAGCTGGTATTTTATGCCTAAATAGTAGGACACGGCATTTCAACATATATAGGGTGAAATTGAATGTTTTAATGAAACTTCGTGGGAATGTTGGGTTAAGTATATAGAGTATCTCTGATTTTTTAAAAATTATTTAAAATCTTTAAATTTAAAGTCTCAAGGCTATCCACCGCGCGTTAAATCAGTATTTTTTATTGCATAGTCATAATTTTTAAAATCATTTATATTTGTAATATTAATATATTTAATATAAAATGACTTCATGAGTTATATCATATTGAAGTCATTTGTCAATTTGACGACTCTGTATATTATACAGGGAGGAAAAAGCAGCCCTTGCTGAGTTTCTTGCCGGTTCTTCTCTGTACAAGGTCTCCCGCCGTAGTATTTGCGAACCGATGGCGTAGCTTTTCGACATTCACAAGAGCTTGTAACAGCCCAGACTGGATAAACGATATAGCTCTTTTTTAATATTATATAATTGCTATTTCGTTGACAATAAGAATAATTAGAAACCCGTTAGTTTAGCAGCTTAATGAATTAAGTATATTCTTCTTATTAAGAGTACATTTTTATGGTATAGATGGAGATTTTTACAGCGGCGCAGGGAGGGCGCGTGGGGCGCGACGGCGGGCAGGGCGCCGGCGAGGGGGCGCTGTACTCATGTACTCACCCGCTGCATCTTGTTGAGGCTGCGGACGGGCACGAGCGGGGCGGCGGTGAGGCGTAGGGAGGGCGCGTGGGGCGCGACGGCGGGCAGGGCGCCGGCGAGGGGGCGCTGTACTCATGTACTCACCCGCTGCATCTTGTTGAGGCTGCGGACGGGCACGAGCGGGGCGGCGGTGAGGCGCAGGGAGGGCGCGTGGGGCGCGAGGGCGGGCAGGGCGCCGGCGAGGGGGCGCTGTACTCATGTACTCACCCGCTGCATCTTGAGGCTGCGGACGGGCACGAGCGGGGCGGCGGTGAGGCGTAGGGAGGGCGCGTGGGGCGCGACGGCGGGCAGGGCGCCGGCGAGGGGGCGCTGTACTCATGTACTCACCCGCTGCATCTTGAGGCTGCGGACGGGCACGAGCGGGGCGGCGGTGAGGCGCAGGGAGGGCGCGTGGGGCGCGAGGGCGGGCAGGGCGCCGGCGAGGGGGCGCTGTACTCATGTACTCACCCGCTGCATCTTGTTGAGGCTGCGGACGGGCACGAGCGGGGCGGCGGTGAGGCGCAGGGCGCGGCGCAGGGAGGGCGCGTGGGGCGCGAGGGCGGGCAGGGCTCCGGCGAGGGCGGCGGTGAGGGCGCTGTAGGCGGCGCGTGTGCCCCACGTGTCGCACACCACGTGCTCGGCGCCCACGCGGACGGATAGCGATGGCACCTCGTTCTCCTGCAGCGGTACAACGTAACGATTTTACTAACGTCCTGGGGGCCAATCGCCTAACGGAAATGCTTTGGGAAACGCTAACGTTTACGATTTTATTTTGTTATTTCTAGCCACCTGAGGTTTTCAAATGCCTCGCGCTCTTTCTTTTTCTTTTGCATTGGTAATAACAATATTAAAAAAAATGAGCGTGAGGTATTCGAAAACCTCAGGCGGCTAGAAATAACAATATAAAATCGTAAGCGTTAGCGTTTCCCAAAGCATTTCCGTTAGGCGATTGGCCCCCTGTTCTTTGATAGACATTTAATAGAGTAGAAAGCCGCCATATTATGCACACATATTCGTAAATATGCCCACTTCGACAAAAATTCGATAATATAAGAGTTTACTGACCTCGAAGTATTTGAGAATGTCCCGGAAAGTGGCTCGCTGCAACTTGCGGTCCCTCTTAGCGCGGTACTTGTGTGAATCTTTCGTTAATTGAAGCAGCTGAGGTATGATTTCTGCCACATATTCTTCTTCTGGCCCGTCAGGATCGGCAGTGTGTTCGTGAGCGATCGCCAAAGCCCCACCGGCTGCCAAACGGACCTAGTAAAATAGTTGTGTCGTTTAAATAAGAGACTTCAATATAGACATTTAAGCATTTAAATTGATCCATAAACTATGAAGACATACGTGATTTGACAGATGAGCAAGCCTTTTGTTTCAGTGGCGCCACCTGGCGTCCTTCATTCCAGAAAAATCTTATTGACGAGTCCACGGAGATTAGAGAGGAGGCCGATCGCTGTAGAAAATAGTGTCCCAGAAGTGTGGACAAAATAAGTGAGACACTGCGATCGCTAAGTTGTCTCAATAAAAGCGGGCTGTTCTGCGCTAATTTGAAACCAATGCCGCGACGAAAAGTTGTACATTATTCAACCAACTTTATCTACTTGTATTCATAAACAGCTAACTTACGATAGCACGGATGTTCGGCCTGCTAAGTACAGTTACCTCGAGCCCGTGCGCGTCCAGCAGCGAGGCGAGGCGCGCGCAGGCCGGCGGCGCGCACTGCAGCAGCGAGCGCGCGTGCACAGCGGGCACCACGGTCAGCAGTAGCGCCCCCCGCCTCAGTGTTACCCTCGGTTACCTCGAGCCCGTGCGCGTCCAGCAGCGAGGCGAGGCGCGCGCAGGCCGGCGGCGCGCACTGCAGCAGCGAGCGCGCGTGCACAGCGGGCACCACGGTCAGCAGTAGCGCCCCCCGCCTCAGTGTTACCCTCGGTTACCTCGAGCCCGTGCGCGTCCAGCAGCGAGGCGAGGCGCGCGCAGGCCGGCGGCGCGCACTGCAGCAGCGAGCGCGCGTGCACAGCGGGCACCACGGTCAGCAGTAGCGCCCCCCGCCCCCCGCCTCAGTGTTACCCTCGGTTACCTCGAGCCCGTGCGCGTCCAGCAGCGAGGCGAGGCGCGCGCAGGCCGGCGGCGCGCACTGCAGCAGCGAGCGCGCGTGCACTTCGGGCACCATGGTCAGCAGTAGCGCCCACCCGTCTAACGCGCTCGCGTGCAAAGCGGCCTCTTCCACCACAGCGCCGGATACTTTAACGCTGCCGTCGCCCTACAAACGAAACGTTGGTTTATTTAACTCAGAGGTTCCCATACTTTTTTGTGTCGTAGACCCTTTGCATGTATTTTGGTTTTGGGTAGACCCTACTTACCGGATATTGATTTTATATAAATTCTTATCTGGAGGGAAGTTAGTGTAACAAGATGATACTGGTTTATCATTATATGCAGGTTTATACAACTTCAAAATGTATTGCGACCACAAAGCGAATATCTTACAACTTACAAAATTTTATAAACATACATATAATATTTTTTATTATTTCATAGGTACTTTTATAAATAAATGTCTTTTTAATAGAAGATAGCATAGTGTTTGTAAATAAGTGCTATCAGTGTATGTTGAGATCCATTATTGTGGACCCCCATTTTCAGTTCATGAACCCCCACTTTTTTGTTTTATCGCTGACGTAGACCCCTTGCAGGTCGTCATAGACCCCTAGGGATCTCTCTGATTTAATCACTTTGGGAATCACTGATTTAACCTATCAAATAACAAAATATACTTTGGAGTTGACCGAAATTAATGTTTACTCACTTTAGGATAGCTGCCACTGAAGATGGTTTCGTACATTTTCATGATTTCCAATATTTCAGTGATGTCTTCCTCCAACAGGTAGCACAGCACGGCCAGTGATGCGCAACACTACATAAAAACATAATCCAATTAGCATCGGGACGTTTATGATTAATTCGGTCTGAATAAGAAATGAGCACTCTGATTGCATGAATTAACCTTTTTTAATAAAACTTGTTTATTAATGTCAGCGCAATAAAAAAAAAATCGGGGTCACTGGGAGGAATGGATTAGAGATGCGGTCTTTAAAAATATCGATATCGAGGTACAGGCATATATATAGATATTTGACATATCGACCAATACGCGATGTTATCGATAATTTGGATATTTTTAGTACCCATTTTTATAATATATATATATAACTCTACAATAAGTATGCAAAGTTTTTGCAATGTCGATAGTCAGTTAAATATCGATATCCAATATATGGACCACCAACATTACCGTCCTTTGCGTCACTCAGTCGGTTAAAAATCGACAGCTCACACAACTCAAGCTCCCGCCAAAAAGACCTTACGGTTTAGATTTTAATGTTCGTTTAAAACTATTTTTTTTATAATATTTACAATGGAATGACAAACAAATCTTTTTTTCTCTCCTGCAACTTTTTTTCGTAGATAAAAGGTTAAGATTCTTAGCCGTCGATATTAGGCATTAATAGAGCATAATGTTACCTCAGTGCGCGTCTCTATGGAGGCGGAGCGGTCTACAGCAGCTGCGGCCAACGCCGGTCGCACTTCTTTCATATATGCTTCTGTACTCTCCTCTCCGATCTGTTTATTACAAATAAGTCATTTAGCAACACTTTTTCATACACAGCTTTTAAAAACCCTGTAAATAATCAAAGTTGTTTGCCAAATTGTCAAAGTGTTTGTCAAACAAAGTATGTGAAACAAGAACTTTGTCAAGCAAGTTTGCCAAACAATTTTGATTGTTCACAGGGCCTTTATGAAAATTCATAATGAGGATATGCAAAGCTGCTCAAGTGCATTTGTACCGATAAATTGTCATATCTAAATCTCAACATACTGGACATCTGCGGCAGTAAAGGATAGAAAAACAATAGCTGGGCAACGGATGGGTGACCAAAAACTTATTAATTCGAGCTCTGCAAGGTTCGCGTATATGTTCATGGCCCGTTCTTCGTATTCCATCCATATTATTATGTGCTTCAGCAGTGTCGCAGTGTGGACATTAATAGGTTGATAATGAAATTTGTAGCGCTAGCAGCGGGAATGGCGACGGCCGTTTGCCGCTTGGACTTGCGGCTGCATTGCACGGTGTGACGACACCTTGAAAACAGAACCCTTAGCACGAACCATTATCGAATTCGAACAGTTGAATTCGATCTAGACATACTTTAAAGTGTACTGATTTTTAATTCTCGTTACGTCCGTTGTGGCGCTGCTGTTCAAGTTTTCATATAAAATTAGTCATTTCGCACTGGCAAACGTAACCAATTTAATCTCGAATACACGTCAAAACTGTACTGGTTTGTAATTCTCGTTACCGCTCGTTGTAGAGCTGATTTTCATGTTTCCATATAATTTCTCTATGACTATTCACACTCGCAACGAATTCGACTTTGGTTGGAGCTAAGAGTGTTGTTGTCCATATGTTTCCACCATGGACGTTTTTCTATAGCGCCAGCACCGGCACTATCCCGGCGGCGGCCTTCCTCTCAACCTCGCGGCCGCGGCGGACGGTGCGCGACACCACCTCGGCGGTGGCTGTTCAGCAGCGCTGCCAAGTGTCTCCGCTGCAGCGCATTACGGAGTGACACTAACGGTGACTGTCGGGAAGTATATATACCTGCAGCGCCAGCACCGGCGCTATCCCGGCGCCGGCCTTCCTCTCAACCTCGCGGCCGCGGCGCACGGTGCGCGACACCACCTCTGCGAGCGTGACGCGGTGGCCGTACAGCAGCGCTCCCACGTGTCTCCGCTGCAGCGCATTACGGAGTGACACTAACGCTGTCTGTCGGGACGTATACGATATACCTGCAGCGCTAGCACCGGCGCTATCCTAGCGGCGGCCTTCCTCTCAACCTCGCGGCCGCGGCGCACGGTGCGCGACACCACCTCCGCGAGCGTGACGCGGTGGCCGTACAGCAGCGCTCCCACGTGTCTCCGCTGCAGCGCATTACGGAGTGACACTAACGCTGACTGTCTGGATGTATATATACCTGCAGCGCTAGCACCGGCGCTATCCCAGCGGCGGCCTTCCTCTCAACCTCGCGGCCGCGGCGCATGGTGCGCGACACCACCTCCGCGAGCGTGACGCGGTGGCCGTACAGCAGCGCTTCCACGTGTCTCCGCTGCAGCGCATTACGGAGTGACACTAACGCTGTCTGTCGGGACATATACGATACACCTGCAGCGCTAGCACCGGCGCTATCCTAGCGGCGGCCTTCCTCTCAACCTCGCGGCCGCGGCGCACGGTGCGCGACACCACCTCCGCGAGCGTGACGCGGTGGCCGTACAGCAGCGCTTCCAGGTGTCTCTGCTGCAGCGCATTACGGAGTGACACTAACGCTGTCTGTCGGGACGTATATATACCTGCAGCGCTAGCACCGGCGCTATCCCGGCGGCGGCCTTCCTCTCAACCTCGCGGCCGCGGCGCACGGTGCGCGACACCACCTCCGCGAGCGTGACGCGGTGGCCGTACAGCAGCGCTTCCAGGTGTCTCTGCTGCAGCGCATTACGGAGTGACACTAACGCTGTCTGTCGGGACGTATATATACCTGCAGCGCTAGCACCGGCGCTATCCCGGCGGCGGCCTTCCTCTCAACCTCGCGGCCGCGGCGCACGGTGCGCGACACCACCTCCGCGAGCGTGACGCGGTGGCCGTACAGCAGCGCTTCCAGGTGTCTCTGCTGCAGCGCATTACGGAGTGACACTAACGCTGTCTGTCGGGACGTATATATACCTGCAGCGCTAGCACCGGCGCTATCCCGGCGGCGGCCTTCCTCTCAACCTCGCGGCCGCGGCGCACGGTGCGCGACACCACCTCCGCGAGCGTGACGCGGTGGCCGTACAGCAGCGCTCCCACGTGTCTCCGCTGTAGCGCATTACGGAGTGACACTAACGCCGCCGCTCGGGCCAAGGCCGCGCGCGCGCCCAGACCGTCGATGATCTCCATCACCTTCTCCTCGAACTTCTCCGCTTCGCTTTCGACCACTGTTACATAATAAATAAAATCTATCTTTATATATATAATTCTTCTGTGAGTGTGTATGTCACTGAACTTCTCTTAAACGACTGGACCGATTTTGATGAAATTTTTTGTGTGTGTTCAAGGGGATCTGAGAATGGTTTCACAATTTTGTCCGCTGGACAACCCCTATTTTTTTAGGGCGGTACGAAGTTCGCTGGGTATATATATAAAAATGAATCGTCGAAAAGTATGTATGCGCATCACTTCCGAACGATAGAACCAAGTTGGACATTTTTTTTATTGTGTTCGTTATTGTCAGAACAAGGTTTGTATACAATAAAATTTACAAAAAAGCAACAAATAAATTAATGTAAAAAATATTTTTAAAATAAAGTTTGTTATTCTGCCATTGACAACTCACGTCACGACACGCAAGTTTTATGAGTTTATTTGTTTGGCATTCACTCCAAATCAGTGATATACTAGATTGAAATGGAACCAAAATTGCAAGGAGCACACACAAAACTAAAGTGACAATTTTTTTTTCTCTCTTTATTTGTGTAGTCATACATTTTAATATAATTCTGTGGTTACAGTGACATTTTAAGAGACAAACTACAGTGCCAGCAATTTAATTGTTTATTATTATGCTAATGTTTTGGCATTGAGACAAGAGGAATATGATAAGGATCAATATCATAGTTTATATTTCAACATGACATAAATCTTAATTACTGCGTTCCAAAAAATAAAACTACTCTTAATTTTCCACTAAGTCTTAAGGGTCGACTAAGGGATTGACTGTCTTTGGAGAATATTTGGCAAAGACCTGCAAAACCAATAATCCCTTTAAAATATGCTAAAGTAACCTTCGACGATTTAGTGATCACACGGCTCCGTGCACTCCCTCGGGGAATACGGATGTAAATTTTTCTTCTAACGTACAATTTTTTACTGCCTTTATTTGAATATAATATATAACAATATTGTTACTTTTAACACTGTAAAAATTTCTTTGCCCGTTTTTCTCTACAGCTAAAAAAAGTTCATAACACGTAGGCAGTAGGTAGGGTAAATTGATGACTAAAAAGAGTTGTGTTAAGCTTCCAATTTGAATAAAGAAATGTAAACCTAATGAGCTAAGACACCATGAATTGGAAAACTATTTTTTTTGATATTACTGTTAATATAAAACAAACTCTGTGACTTGATGGTAATTTTATAAGTATTATTTAAGTTCTGTTTAATAATAAGACAACTCCTACTTAAGTTTTTCCTTCATCAAAAACCAGTTAAAAAGCGATCACATCAAAGTGTTACTTGGATCATGTCATGCATGTTTATTTGAGTATGCAACAAGTTGTTTGAAAGGCCTTGGTATTACGCGCCGCGTGGCAATTATTCTTATCTTAGCATTCCGTCCGCGTTATAAAAGTTATCTAATATTGCTCAACGGCTCGTCACGTGTGACGTAAACAAGCAAAAAACGTCACATATTGATGCTTGTGGCGAAAGATTGGAAAACTTTTACAAAAATACATTTAACACAAAATTACAGTGAAATTAACTGATATTTGAACAAATCATTTTTTTGTGATTTATCTAACATTTGAGGAACTATGTTCTACCATGGTTGTACCTATCAATGAAGAACATAATACCTGTTACTATTAGGACATAATGACAAATTAGCAATATAAATTTTGACACTAACCCAGATAAAACTACTGTACTATATTTAGTATGGTTAAATTTAAAAAATATAACTAAATACCCACAAAAATTTGGCATAGGAAATATTAAGAGTTTATTTCGTTTTTTTTCTAAATATTTAACTGTAAAATGTATAAATCATTGTCAGACACACATGCGAAGATGCATTATTTTAAAATATGGTTATTATTTAGATGTTATATAACAGTATTATTATAATGTTCTACAAGTTGACATTCAAAATTCAAAAATATTATTTCTTTACCATACATCTGGTTATATGTACATTAAATGACGAAGAACTGATGCTTGGCAAAAAAAAAAAAATTCAAACTAAAGGGATTTGCCTGAAGTTCACAATGATTTTCAAAGAGTTGTCAGGTTTGAAAAATTTCATAAACGAGCATAATTTTTCTGGTGGTCAGTATCTCAGAGTAATATTATGTACGTTGTGAAGAAATAATCATTATCATTCAATCAAACAATGCCTACTGCTGAGCACAGGTCACCCCTCAAGATCTCCATGTTGATCAGTCTTGAGCTGTTTGCATCCAGCGTTCTCCCGCGATCTTCAATAGATCTTAGGTCCACCTGATGAGCACCTGCCCACTGAGCGTCATCCGGTGTGTAATTGTCGCTCGAGAACCTTTCCCCCCTAATGGCTATTGGATCTTCTCGCTTTGTATCCCGCTCAATACCTCTTCAGCTGAGGAATCTTCCAGCAATGTCGGTGACTTCAATCCTGTGGCTTTCCTAACTTTTGATTCTATCACATAGGAAAAGGTGATTTCTTATGGATTCAAATTCTGGCTCTATATCTGTTCTATATATTCTAGATATGTTCCGTAGATTGAGCCATTACAGGGCGCCACATCTTAACAAAACAACTGTGTGATCTGAAGTAAAAGGGCTATTAGATCTTGATGCAAATGTTGTAGTCTTTTTGTGATATTAGCGGAAGAATGGCAACATCTTTGATGAAATACATGACTGACAGAGAAGATCAACTTGGAACACCCAACAAGAGCAAACGGGAAGTTGAAAAGTTCAAATTATATTAGTTGTTCCACATTCAAATGAAACCCAACACCATTGGGGTCAAAAAGGGCCGACTACAAAATTTGTGATGAGAAAGTATGTGTTACGTATTTCAAAATTCATCACATATTATCAAATAAAACTATTATTTTGTATAATAATAGTGAATTTAATGCATATAGAGTTGATATATATGCAATAAATACAATGTTAAATTTGGGCCGGATATTTTACTGAAAATCGCATTATCAATATTTTTTTCATATTTTTTTTGATACATATCCAACAAAAAATTAAGGTTAATACAAAGATTTTCAGAAAAAAAGATTTAAGGCTTACCTGGGTTAAGAGACTCATGACTGTGGTCTTATGAATGACCTTGTTTAGCATTTATGTAAACTCTGTATTCCATACAAAATAATTGTATATATTTATAATATTAATGTAGTTACCTACCTACAATACAAAAAATACTATCATGTTCCATTTTAATTACAGTCTTCATATTTCTCATTAATTAAAATGCTCAAGTTTCTTCAAACTATATTCAACACATATACTCTATACTTTCATTTACATTTAAATAAATTTAAGTTGCAATTTTTGCATATTAAGAAATGTGTCAATAACAATAACAACACTGCTTATATATATTTTTAAACTTATAGTCACAAACTGACAGTATTGTAGACCTTGGCATACTTAATCTGTACATTCATTGTATCTCCAGAAAGAAGAGAGCTACCTATCATTTAAACACAGTACATATTAAAATTGTATTGGTTAAATAGTTTCAATATAATATTTTCTATATTCACTAAGAGTTGTGTTAAATGACACATGTTGTCCTTCATATCACAAGTAAAGGTTGTTGACTTTCACTATGTGTGGCTAATAGGCAATCTTTGAGACAACTAATAAAAAAGTGCCCATGTTAAACATAACATACTATTACTAAAAAGTCATTACTATTAGGAATATCCACACATCACTTTTACACGCCATATTAATGTCAAGCGTAGGATTATAGAATATGTTCTTGGTGAGTATTGAGAGTACCCACACTACAGCCCATAGATTTAAATTCACTATGATTATTATTCTTGTTCTGACATAACAGTGCGATGAATGATATGAGTGAGAGATTTAGTAAGATAATAAAAGTCACTATCAAGTTGAATGGATTGATACAACCAATATCTGCACTACTGTACCAAGGACCTCCTTGAATGTGCAAAGTATAACTCTTTACCTAAAGTTGAATTAGATTAATGAGCATAATGTTTGTCTCACCTTCATCATGATTACTCCTGGAATCAGACTGCATAGAGATCTCGGAGCAGTTGTCGTTTGTCATGTCAATGCCGGCATCCTCATCAGATGAGGCAGGCTGCTCTGTTCTGTAATTTTCTGTAAATAACAAATGAATGATTTATATGATGAACCTGTAATATTTTAGAAGGGACCTTTCATAAGGTATAGTCAAGTGTCAACTCTGTCCTTGATACACTTGCATTACACACAATAATCACAAAGAATCTGAATTATTGTTGTAGCTTAGTTCAATGCTACAATTTATATGATGTGCCTTTATTTATATTATGTTTTTTTAACAATACCTAGATAAATCATGATTATCGTTAATTAACTTTAGGCACACTTTTAATATGGGTAGGTAATGAAGTTATGTCAGGCAATGTTATGCCAATTAAAAGTATGCATAATTAAAGCTGACCTATTTTAGAACTGTAAGTAAATTTAATTTTCAAGTTCTTTCAAACATTAGGTAAGGTTACATCAATTAAAATTTTTGGTATGTCTTGGTCTACAACAATGACCCTGAATAAAGAAATAGATAATAATAAAAAAACTAATAAAATTTTATTTTTATTTTTGGAAATTTCCTTACTGGTTTGAATAATATCAACCTAATTTAGATAAGAATATCATGCACTGACATTGTTTACCAACAACTGAACAAACAACATTGCTCATAACCTTATGAGCAATGTTGTTGCAGCCAATTGTTGCACCACCACCATTTTTCTTTGTGTAACATGTTGTTATTTATTGTGTCAATGTTTAATTGTGATGCAGAGAGAGAGAAAGTACAATAAAAATGACTACTGGAGCTATTGCAAAACACAATTCCTGACTAACATACTAATAGATAATAGTAAAACAACAAAAAATACAACAAGGTTGAATTGATTTTTAAGTATCTAGTATAATTTAACATAGGTAGGTTTGTATTATGAAATTTCGAAAGTGGTAGTGTTATTGTATTATGAACAAATATTGCAGTTTGAGAATTCAAAACATAAGGAACAGGCAAATACGGAAGTGACAATGTGCAACATATGGAAATCGGTTTTGGGCTAATAACTAATTGTACGACGTGGGAACATCGTTCTGTGAGCATAAATATATACGTGGACATGTCATTACGGCGCGGAAAGTCAGCAACCACAAGGTCGCCGCGTGATCTCATTCTTGGCAAATACCAGGTGTGCACGCGTTACAAATCATACTGAAACAGTTACAACAGACAATTCACTTCACTTACCGTATTTCGAGTATTTTTTCCTTCCTTTAGGCATGGTGATTTTTGTTATTAACTGATTTAACAAACAAGTAAGGTTAAATCTCAGACACGTATTATATTATTCACTAATTAATTTACTAGGTTTGTCACTTAATCAAGACGGAGAAAAGTTTAATATATCAGTTCTTATAGAATGATTTGGGCACCAAATGTAACATAAAACTAAAATTTCAGAAAAACTTTTTAACATGTTTAACCGTGTAACATGCACACTCAACTCCACTTCTATGCGCAATGCGCTGTCATCTTATGTCAGTTGGAAGGGTGAAGGGGCGGGAGGGGAAGCAATGCGTCATGACGCCATATTGGACTTTTGGAGTTGCGAGAACTGAAAATAATATTTTTTATTTTAAATTGGAGAAGGTGGTGGTGTGGTTATTATTTTAGTATAAAAACTTATTAGGAGGTATTAAACTTGTGAAATATTGGTCAACAATGTCACAACAATTCACAACGAGCGTTTGATAAAAAATGAGTCAGTCAATCCTTCGCTTTAGTCAGTCAATACCTCAGATCAATGCGGCCTTTTATGTTTATGGGTAAACATAAATGGCACAATTATTTTAAAATAAGACGGCATCTCGGTTTTCTTCTATATTTCACGACTTCTCACATGCTGGACTGGGAGTAAGGATAGTTCCGGAAACTATAATTATACGTGATTTTGGTGACTACACACAAATTAATGTGGGCGGGAAACTAGGGCCTAATTGTGTAGCTTTTCCGCGATCCCTTTTATTTCTTTTTTGGGAAAGAGAATGTTCGGATTGCCTTCGTGGATATAGCTCTAAAGAAAAGATTATAGAATAGATATAGGATAGTGGATATGTGATGTGTATAGGGTCAAGATGGGGTCGGCGGGGTCAGAGTGGGATCGAAGAAACCCCTCGACCTAGCCTCGCACACACCGCGGAACTTGAACTAACTCATGCATGTGACCCATGTCAAGTTATCATAACGTGACATAACAGGACATGACATGACGTTACCCTTTTTAGTGCTTGCAGGCGGTGTTGATCGATTAATAAGACGTAGACGCGATCACGTCAAAAAGTTTTAATTACCACTTGATACATAGATATGTGACAAAAAACTTGTTGCACCACAGATATCGGTAGCACTCCTGAATGGAAGCACTTAATTCTAAGTAAGTATAGGTATATGATTATTCTCCCTATTGAAAAGGGAGAACAAGCTATGCTCAGAGTCATGCATGATCATCACGCGGACCCAGGAATGTTTGGTGAAATCTAATGACTGCAGGTGCAGCCAGGACCAACACGGTTTAACGTGTCTTCTAAAGCACGGAGGATTTCGAGATAATCATTGTTTGGTTATCCATCCAATTACCGGCCTTTGCAATAGTTGCATAACTTTCACGATCGCCGACCAAGCGTGCTACATAAACAATGCGGTATTGAATATTTCTTGGTAAGGTATAGATAAAGGTACTAAAATTCAATTACCGGAATGAACCTGTAATCCGTTCAAAATAATACACTTAGTTAAAAAAAAACGTTTAAAATATTAAGACATCAAAAATCAAAGTAAGGTTGTGTAATCATGACGAATTTAATAATTATAAGGTGGTGCAATCAGTGCTAAGAATAATGTGACGCCATACGTGCTTATCGCGCTAGCAAGTCTAAGTGATGTGACGCAGACAATGTTGTACAATAGAGAAAAAAGCGTAGTAAAAATAAGGCTGATAAAAGAGGAGATAGGAGAGGTAGGGCATAGCGGATTTCCCGCTCGAATTAGAGCGCCCGTCTAGGGAAGTAATCTTCACCACCTGCAGACCACTGGAAAATAATAGGTACTACTACCTTTTGGCGGTGCTATGTTTCGGTCGGTGAGTTATGTTCCAGGGCTCCACGGGGTAGGGGATTGGGTCAGGGTAGGCAAGGTGCGAGTGATATTTTTTGTATCGCAAGCGTCTATAGACAGTGCTGGCCGCTTAACATCAGGTGGGGCATGTGCTTGTTTGGTCTTTCCTTTTACATAAAAAAAATCTTTTTCATTTCTCATTCTCGGAAAGTGGTGTTGTTTTGATCTGTTTGTTGGGTGGAAAATGCTGCTTCCCTCCCTAGAGATGGAAAAACTCATATAAATTACTTCCCGCCTAAGGGCCGGAATGAACTTTAAAAATAGAACTACTGTCAGGTGTGAAGAGATTTATGTAAAAAAAAAAATATGATGCCATGTGAGTTTCTAAACAGCCAGTGTGAACTTAGCACAAACTTCTTTGAGCGGAATAAGCCGCAACAATTACTCTGTTCCATATTTAAATTTTAAAAGTCGACATAAATTGGCGGGTTACTAAACTGTTATGTACCTGTGACGGAATAAAAAAAATCTTATAAGTAAAACAGAGCAATCTAAATTAGAATATTAAAAATGAGTTTAAGCGATTCAGAAATATTGACACCGGATTCAATTAAAGAAGAGGCAAATTGTGTTATAGAGAATCTTTTGCCAGAAATGTCAAAAGAGGATATATGAATACATACAATGATTTTATGAAGTGGCGAGCAGAGAAGAATATAAAATCGTTTCCCGAAAGTGTATTTCTTACATATTTTAATGGACTGTCTTCTTCACTTCTTCTTCAAACTTCCAGGGAGTATCCGCCATGGAATCCATCGTTTGATGAAATAACAGAGTCTCCTACTTTTACAGATATCCAAAACAGTCAAATTTGTAATAGTATATCAAAAAGCATAAACATTCCAAATAAGAATGTAATTTTAATTTCACTAATTGTCCTAATATGATAATTAATTTTAAATAGCTACTTCTAATTTTATTGTACCTATATATATACCTATTTATGAATAAATATTTTTGATAAACAACTAGTTTTATTTTCCTCATATTCGAAATGAAAAGTACAGTGTTTAACTCGGGTAAAAGAATCAATTCCTACTCGGACTAAATACCTCGGGAATTGATTCTTTCCACCCTCGTTTAACAATCTACTATTTCATCCCTTGTATTTGAAAAGTGTCGCTTTGTTCCTCTTTAAGTGGGAACAAAATAGCTCTTTTCCGATAAGAACTTTTTGGTGGGCGTAAAAGAGATTTGAATTTAGAACATATATCATTCATAGAAATCGAACGCAAATTGTATGAATTCTTGGCTGGTACGTGTTGGCTGCACGGCACGGACCCGCGCTAACTAAAAAAAAGCGCGCGAATTATTTTTCTGTTCTTGTTACAAGAACATATTTAATGTTAAAAAATAATGAGTGAGAATGAGACCTCAAGCTATGAAAGTGATATTGCATTAACTCCTGAAACAATAACTATAAAATCTAACAGCGTCATACAAAACTTATTACCCACGAAATCCCGGGAGAAATATTTCAGGGCCTCTGACGTTTTTAGAAAATGTGTTTTTGGCCTATTTTCAAGAATTGGCCAAAACTAAGCAACCTTCTACCCTTTGGAGTATATACTTAATGCTTAAATCTACAGTAAATACCAATAAAAATATTAAAATTGATAGCTACTCAAAATGACTAGCTTATCTGAAGAGACTATCCGAAGGACACAAACCAAAGAAATCAAAAGTATTTTCTCACCAAAACGTGGAGACTTTCTTGAATGACGCGTCTGATAAGGAATTTCTCGCATCAAAAGTATATATCTTTTATTTTTCCATTGTAATCTATAAACAGAGTGTTTTAAAGCGTGTACGTATTATTCTAACTTCTTGTTTGATTTCCATTCTGTTTTGTTATTCGGCATACATGGAGCTTGTCGTAGTAAAGAGCTTATAAAAATAACAATCGAAGATATCAAAAAATACTCAGATGAATTACTTTTAGTGAATTTATCTGACACAAAAACAAAAATTGATCGGTCTTTCGTCATTTGTGGCCAGTACTAACGAATAGTAGAAAAATATCAGAGCCTGCGTCCTTCTGATTTAACATCTAATACATTTTTTATTAGATATCAAAATGGAAAGTACTTCAAACAGGTTATGGGAAAAAATAGAATATCTTCAATGCCTCTAGAAATCGCTATGTATTTGAAATTACCCGTTTGCAAGCTATACACAGGACACTGTTTTCGCCGAACTTCCGCTACACTTTTGGCAGATTCTGGAGCGTACCTTACTGTTTTAAAGTGGCACGGAGAGTGGAAATCCAGCTCAGTAGCAGAGCACATAAAAATACTATTTTACTCCTTTGTCATACAATCTACTATTTTTACATAGTCATAAACCCCATTCCCTACTAAAAGAGCTTGTGCATCAGTAAATAAAATAAGGACCTTTATTTGTTTATATTTAAAAAAAAATATGTTGCTTTAAAATTTACAAATCTTTTTTTAATTTTTTTAAATGTTTTTAATATTTTATATATTTTATGTACATCATAAATAACATATCGACATAATTTACACCACTTCAATACCTGTATTTTAAAAACGAAGCATTTTTATCAAAACCTATCTTACTGAGCAAAGCTACATAGTTTAGGTTCTCTATAAAATAAAATCACTGCTATATTATCTAAATGAGGAACGCAAAGATAAATTAACTTAAATCCGAATTTATATTATGAAATAAGAGGCATCAACGTAGTGCCTTAACATAAATTTCATCAATAATATTTTTTCACGTGTAAGCACTGAGACTTGTAAACTTCACACACACATGAAATTGTTGATGAAATTAATGTGAACGAAACTACTTTCATGCCACTAATTTCAAACACTAAAAATTATTTATTTTAAAACAAAAGTCATAGAGAGTAGTATTAACAGAGAGTTGCAATAGTATCTTATGGCGCTGGTTTTGTTTCCAGAGGCACAGGACTCCACGTTCTGGCTCACTAGTCTGCTGTGTTTATTCCATTTCGCTGGGGTTTCATTGGATCCTATCAACTTGCCGTCTATGTATTCAGCACACTGCACAACTATCGTAGGTTGAGCGAGACCTTTGAAGAGTATCTCCTTGCTGATCATCTTGAAAGTGTGGCTGCCCCGGAACTCCGTAACTTCTTTCCCGTTGACGTACCATCGGATTTCAGCATCAGGTTCCGCGCGACAGTACGCCTTCATTTCCTCGTCTTCTCCGAATTCTGCTGCCAGCCCTTCCACGACGGGCTTCCTCCTTTGTGGTCGGTAGACTTTCATGTAAGCAGTCCTTGTTTCGAATTTGTACGGCGGCTTATCCAGCTCCAAATCACATCTGTAGAGGCCGGAAGCGTCTTCAGTGAGGTGGCCGAGTCGCAAGCGGCATTCGGTCGGCCCGCAAGCGATTAGGTCTATCGTACCCACTCCGAGTATTGGGAACGATCTGGTGCTGGGCGCTGCTCCAGGTTTGTAGCGAAAAAACTCCGTCGGGCCTTTGAACCAGTTGAGGATTGTGAAGTTGGCGTCGTAGCGGCACTCGATGTCTGCTGTCGGCTGGTCGGGGGTCACTACGGACGGCACGTGGAAGCCGGTGATCTTGAAGGCCAGCGCTCGCGCCGCGAGTTGTATCGTAAACAGAAGGAATGCCGCAAGGAGCATGGTGTTGAGCCGCGCGCTCGTCTCGCACTGCACCCTAAACCGGGCACTATCCACTAACACGCTCTTAATTAAACAGTTTATTAAACTCCCAACACTCGAACGGCCGCGGGGTCCCTCATTTTTGTGTCGTGTTATTTAGTCGTTTTTAATTAATAGACAAATTACTATAGCTAGGGGTTGTCAAGTAGATTTGTAAATTTTGGGGTATCCTCGTTTATTTGTAGGGGTACTAGGTAGCTGCTTAAAACAACTGGGACGTTACAAATTTATCAGAAAACTTTTTAAGGACGGTTCGAATTGGTCATTTGGATACAAATACTATATAAATAATATATTTGGTTTGGTTTTGTTATTTATAACAAAAAAAATAACAACAATTTCTTAATTTATTTATTACATTTTCACTAATTTGTCGATTTCCGTGATATACACTTTCCATATCTATCTGAGATCTTGAGTTATATAAATACGACCAGAGAAAGACTTCAAAGATGTACTTACCTATCTAACCAACATGTTGTACAGTTTTGAACTTTTGAAGGATTTTTACTAATGTAATTTATTTATACTATACTTTTTTTAAATACAATCAAAATGTTTCTATTATTAAAATCAGCCAACTATAGTTTCGAGAACATAAAATATTATATAAGTATAAATTTTGTTTACTAAGAAAAAAGATATCATTCAATAAAGCATACAGTTTCTGTAATTGATGCTCGTTGCTTATACTTTTTTGATGTGTGTAGTTCATTGAAAAGTTACCGCGAGTTCATATGACACTTTTATTTAGTTTTGAACGGGAAAATGAAAATATTCAAATACGTAAGTATCAAGCATTAGTTCTTCCTTGGGGGCCAATCGCCTAACTGGATTGCTTTGAAAACGCTATCGCTTACGATTTCATTTTGTTATTTCTAACCGCCGAAATACCTCACGCTCATTTTCTTTAACATTGTTATTACCAATGCAAAAGAAAAAAAAAGAGCGCGAGGCATTTGAAAACCTCAGGGGGCTAGAAATAACAAAATGAAATCGTAAGCGATAGCGTTTTCCAAAGCAATCCAGTTAGGCGATTGGCCCCTTGGTCTGGTCACTGTGACCCTGGAACGCATTCGGGGGTTAAAGGTGGCGAGGCGAAGCGACGCCGGCGCGGGCACACATTAAGCACGATATGTGTGTCATCCAATTCGCGACCAAGATCTGTGAACAATTACTGATGTCCTCTCAAAGTATTATAGGTATTAAGTACTGATTTTTCTTGGAAAAGTGTTCGAAAGGCTGCTGTATCAAAGAAGGGAGCTCAGTTAGTTTTATTGACATCGTAGGTCTTGCAAATTATATAAAGCTCGATCTAGCAGTTATTTTTCATGTATATACTTATTATAGTTATTTTACAGTAAAGGTATAATATGAGGTTTTTAATGATCCTTTCTTATGTTTTTTTTATTTTTTTAAGCATTTAACTGCTAGATGTTTAAATCTAAAGAAAAGTTTTATTAGAAAATAATCCACGCGGACCAGGCAGCGGACGGGACTCGAACCCTTCGCAATCCGGGCGAATGCACTGACCAATTATGCTACCACGGCCCTGATGGACGCGTCGAAATTTTCCTAGCCTTAAGCTGCAAGGCAGCGCCATCTCTTCGCATTGTAGGTAAACCACAATGTCAAATGAATACTTTTTCAAGTACTAAACATTTGAAAGAAGAAATAACAAATAACAACAATATAACATATTGGCGTACAAACTTTTATTTTGTTATTAAGCAGAATATTTACAGTCAATTCTTTATTATAAAAATTACATAGATTTTTAATACGATAAAAACGTACTTATGATTTACCCTTTCGACGGTTATCATAAAATACCTCATGTGTTTTTTTTCACATTTCACGAGTTTGATTCCCGTTTGTGGCAGGCGATTTTAAACAAAAACTGTGAATGCAGTTCTACTTATTATTAAAAATAAAATGATGTCTTCTTTCAGTAAAATATCATATCTTCAATATTTGATATACTTTCCCTCCGTGTGACAATGCCGTGTATATTATGGTGTGATTTTTTATGGTTACCATTTAAAAAATTGTTCGCACTAAGTCATGTCTGTTAGCTGTTTGGTAGCGTATTGTGTATACTTGTATACTTTAACTTATGTTTATTTTTAACTTCGTTCCGACCAAGTGTTTCACGACACTCCCGCATTTTTTTTATGTTAAAAAGGTGGCAAACAAGCTTATATATTGTAAGCGGCCTCCATAGCATAAAGTCGCTTGCGATATACAAAGCTATCACTCGCCCCTGTCATCCTAACATCATTTCGAGTGGAAAACCTAACGATATTAAATACCCTAGATACACCACGATCGCTCAAAATGTGTCCCAATCAAGAAGTGCTTGAACTCCACTCAAGCACTTCTTGGTTCACAGTCACGCGCGGACCGTTACAAAGTCAAGATGCCACAGAGCTTCGCGAAAAAATGCCAAAATAATACTAAGAGTACGAAAAGTGTCGTTTTTTCGACAGGTATCTAGTCAATGTTTGTTAATTTATCGCATTTGAAGCAAATTTTTATCTAATACTTACTATAAACTGATTTAATATAAAATATTTGTGTTATGCATGGTCGGTTATGCATCGCCATATAGCGGTCTCTTTTCCTCGCGGTCCGTGCCTGCTAAATTGCTAACAGCGCGTTCAGAATTGCGCGTAGAGTCTAAGAACTAAGGTCTAAATTCTTCCGCATATAGCAATAAGTCGTTAAATTTTACGAGCTTGCACTTCGAACGTCAGAAGTCCTTGACGCATGCTTTTTATTTAAGACCTTATAAAGGTTAATTTCAATATTTAAATAATGCCTTATATTGATTTAGACTACGCGATCATCTTACGGAGCTCCGTACTGGATCGTTCAATGTACCTTTTGGACAGGTTTCGGGCACGATTTTGTTCGTGTTGGTGTTTCTAGGGTATTTAATATCGTTGGGAAAACCCTCTGTATTGAGAGTGAGGCCAAAACCTAACTTTGCCAATTTCATTGATTAAAATTTAAAAAGCATGATTTTTGTCAAGTTCACAAATAGCAAATACGACGTCCACACGTCAATAGCCGATATAATATAATTTGCTTATATAGCTTAAACATAACCTGTGTAATCTGGGGTCGGTGCGCTATGGCGTCTGCCGAGAGCCCAGTCCAGTGCCCACGCGCTCATCTCGGAAGCAAGACATTACATTTTTATTAGCAGTAACAGTCTTAAGTGTTATCAGCCTAATTGAATAATGCACTATAGTAACGACCCCTGCCGTTCATAATATTCAAAATAAGTTCACATCCTTTGGATTATACCTAGAAGGTACTTGCTTAAGTGTATTTTTTATGCCTGTACCCTTAGTACGAGTTTTATAATTACGAAAACTATGATAGTTTTCGTGAGCTCGCACTCGTACTAAGGGTACTGATTTTATTGTTTTCGTTTCAATACAAATAAACAGTGTTTAAATTTCATCATTAAATCATTTGCTTCTTCTTAAATTTTAAGTAGATTTGGTTACTTTTCACCAAAACGGACATAGAAACATAATTTAGAATTACAAAAATTATATTAGTTTTCGTGAGCTCAAACTCGTACTAAAGGTACTGATTGTTTAGGGGTCAAATATTTGATCGATAGGGGTACCAGTCCAGTGCAACGTTGATGGAAAATCTAGTTTATTAGTGAAAAAAAAAGTGTTAGTCGTAAATTAGTTTTTAAATAACGTATTTAAAAACTTTAAAATTTGGAAACTCTGTTCCCTGAAATAGAAATATACCCAGTCACTTGGTTACAGCACCAGGTGTCACTGTTAGGTAATCCGCGACTGGTCATTTGTCTCTTATTCTACAAAAAAAAGGATGATTCCGTCCACAAGTATTGGCACTGAGTAGATTGGATAATATTTTTGCTGTTCGAACGTTGCCAAATCTTTTTAACTATTATTTATTCCGTGGTTAAAACTTGCATAATTTTCTGTAAATTTAGTTTTAGAAGGTTAAAAATGATCTGGAATCCTATGGTTCGTCTTAAAGTAAGTCTTGGGCTTGTAAATATCAATTCACACGAATGTCAAACAACGTTACGAAAACAGTAGGTACCTATATTATCTACCAATCCCCTATTATCCCCCATCTATCCCCACTATCACCCACCAATCCCTTATTATCAGCCACTACTCTCCTATTCACTCTCGAATTGCTTTTACCCTCCATTCTCCTTTTTCACCCTCGAATCCCCTTTCACTCTCGAATTCTCTTTTCACGCTCTAATCCCTTTTCATCCTTCAATCATCTTTTAACCTACCAATCCCCGCTATCATCCACCAATATCACTCATCACCCATCACCCATCCCCCTATTATCACCCATCAATCCCCACTATCACCCACCAATACCATATTTTCATCCTCCAATACTCTTATCACCCTCGAATCCCTTTCACTCTCCAATCCCCATTTACCTTCCAATCCTCACTATTACCCACCTATCCCCTATTATCACCCATCGATCCCCACTGGATAGGAGGGTAACAGGGATGGAGGGTGAAAAGAGGATTGGTGGGTGAAAAGGGGATTTTGGGATGTAAAGGGGGTTCGAGGGTGAAAAGGGGGTTTGGAGGGTGAAGTGGATTGGAGGTTGATACGGGAATTGGTGGGTGATAATAAGGGATTGGTGGGTGATAGTGGGGATTGATGGGTGCTAATAGGGGATTGGTAGATAAAGGTATTGTTTTCTCGCAAATGTGTTGAAAAACGTTATATGATATTCGTGCGGATGTGTATTTACATTACATTCGTCTACTCGTTTGTAATAACCAACTTACCGCACTTCTATTATAATTAACTATTACCGCACGCTCGATTTGGCTAGTAATTTTGTACTTTCGAACAATGTATACAACCTCAGTATTAATGCATTTTGTTCCATTTTTTTTCTCTCTAGGTACAGAATTCTCAAACAGATCATTACTGTAGCGCTAAAGACACATTTTTTTAAGCAAGTTTAATCAGATAATTCAAACCATGTAATTAAATACCAGTCAGCTTAAAAATAAAAAGTAGCCACCCACCATGATGCAGTTACATTAAGTATTTTTATTACCAATGCAAAAGAATAAACAAGCGCGCGAGGTATTTGAAAATCTTCGGTGCACAGAAATAACAAAATAAAATCGTAAACAATATCGATAGCCATAGCAATCCCATTAAGTGATCAGCCCCCTGATATATTCGCTTAGGACAGTGGAATACTCTGATTCCATCCCCTGGCCCGTACAGTTCTGGCTATTTGTAGTAATTTAATTATCAGAAAAAGCCAAGATAGTTTATTTTATTTAAAAGGGGGCAAATTCATTTAGATGTAAGAGTTCCCACGCTGCATAGGTAAGGATGGCACTCCTACGACCTCGTATCAGAATTGATCTGCTCGACGGATGTTGATGCTTATAGAACGCTCACAAAGTGTCTCTTTAATGATACAGTTTCATATTGTGCTATGTATACGGTTTATCTCAACAAAACGTCGTATCGTAGCGTATGAAGCTGTGAAGAGTTTTTCTATGAAGGCTAAATCATAGAAATCACGTAAATAAACAAACTGGCCACGGATTTTTTTATGTTTAAAAGGTGGGAAATAAGCGTATGGCCCGTTTGACGGTAAGCGGCCACCATAACCTATAGACCAGGGGTTCCCAATCTTTTGTAACCCGCGGCGCAGTTACAAGTTTAATATTTTTTCACGGCGCCCTGTCCTAGTTAACTTTTTGAGGAAAATAATCGAAAGAAATAAGTACCTACAATAATAGTAGTTAAGTTAGGTTGGTCGTAAAAAAAAAAAAATTGATCGTAACGAAAATTAAAACACCACATTAACACCACAATATAAAATTGATTTTTTTATTATAAAAGAATTTGAACGGAAAACAACAATAAAGACTTAAGAAAAAAAAAATTAATACGATATTTACTCAGGAAAATCAATGTGACGGGTGAGCTTGGTGATCTCCGCACAGTTTTTCAAAGCGGGGAATAAGACTTGACACTGCTACTCTCATTTCTTGCTCAACATTGATCTTTGAGCAATATTTGTTCTTTATCACAGTTACAGCTGAAAACCCGGCTTTGTAATGTATGGCATTACAAAGTTGTTTTTGCGGTCGGTCTGAATTTTTGAGCAGCGACATTAGTAACTTGGTTTTTCATATAAATATATCGCAAATGTACTGCATTACAAAGTTGTTTTTGCGGTCGGTCTGTCGTTCAAAATTTCAAAAGTATTCATCACAAGATACCCGAAACGGTTCCTTTATCAGCCAATATTTGTGGTGTCCAATAATTAGAGGATCGACTCAAGGCGCCCCTCTGTACTTTCTACGGCGCACCAGGGCGCCGCGGCGCACACTTAGGGAACCCCTGCTATAGACGCTTGCGATACCCAATATTTTTCTTGCACCCATAGATAAATGATTGGTCTCACTGTGGTCGAGAGACCAATCATTTACCTAAGCTTGTACCGTTGTCAATTTGACCCAACCAATCCAATTATTTTACTATGATCTTTTCAAGGAACTTGATAGTATATAAGTTCCTTGGATCTTCTGTATGGTGGTGGTTACTTTTCCAGATGACCGCTTTAATTCGAGCGGGAAGCCGCTATCCCTCTCTTAATTATTAAACTGTTATTCCCTTTGAGTTTACAGGTCAAAGCGTTATAAAAAGCGGTTACCATTATATCGCAACAAAGGATAATGTAATAAGTTTATCAAATTTTCGAAGCTGGTCTGCATGGCTGGCTATTAATTAATTAGTCCGTAACAGAGCGATGCGGGAAGGGCATCCCTATTTAGGGTAAATTCTTGTCAGATTTGACACGCTTGCCACTTCTGGTTTCATAAAGCTGTATAAATTAAGTTTGTTAAGTAGGTAATGGTAGGTGCTTAATCGAACTAAATTCTTGTAACGTTTTTATTACATCATTTTATGTATAACTAGCGGACCCGACAGACGTTGTCCTGTCTACACGTCTTTAATTTGAAAATTTCAAACTTTTTTTAATAAGCTAAAACATTCTGGACCATTTTGATGAAAATTACCATTCTCAGATCCCCTTGAACACACACAAAAAATTTCATCAAAATCGGTCCAGTCGTTTAAGAGAAGTTCAGTGACATACACACTCACAGAAGAATTATATATATAAAGATTTGACACTGCGATGGTAGCGCCGTCTGTCGGATCCAATGTAAAACATTCCAAAATCAACAACTACTAATAAATTAAAAATTAATTAAAAAAACATTGTCCAGCGGACAAAATTGTGGATCTAAACCATTCTCAGATCCCCTTGAACACACACAAAAAATTTCATCAAAATCGGTCCAGTCGTTTAAGAGAAGTTCAGTGACATACACACTCACAGAAGAATTATATATATAAAGATGTACTTACTCGGCTGCATGATTATTGATTAGTTCCTTTAGATCAGGGACGGGTAAACTACTGGTTAATGCCTTCCGCATCTTTCAATCACCGGGGGAGCGAGAAGAATGTATGTGGGACTCCTCTCTGTACGTTTCAGCCAGCCCTTGGGCTGGATGAAATAAGCCAGACAATATATACTCTTACACCAGGTCACCCGACACGCATTGTGAGGACCGAGGTCCTCCCCAATGCGTGCCGGGAGTGCGGGTGTGGTTGCAGCAACCGTTTCCAACTGGCCAGCCCGCAGGTGATTGTCCGTAAGCAGACCCCACCGCATCAGGGGCATCAGCATCCAGGGCAGCATGTGCAATGCGAGGTTCTTCTCAGTACAAGGTCTTCCGCGCCGTAGATTTGCGAACCGATGGCGTAGCTGTCGACTTTCTCATGTACTTGTAAAAGCCTAAACAGAATAAATGAATATTGAATTGAATCGAATTGAAGTGACCCGAGCAAAAACTTGGCCCATCATAGAATCTGATAGTTAATATTGGCATGAAAGAGAAAAAGTTTGCCAATTCCTGCTTTTGATTGTTCAGTAGCATCAGCATTTAAACTTAGGTGTTTTTGTTATAATCATTGCTAAAAACACGATTATCAGTTAATTTGAATTTACATGTTTTGCTGTTTTTTCAGTTTAATCAGCTTGGAATTAATGCAATTTTAACGGTTTCGTTTCTGTTTATTTAAGTGTTCATCTTAATAATTATTATGACTTAAACAGTAACAAAAACTGTTTCTATGTTTTCTATTTGGTAACACACTTTACGTATATATTTGTATATATATATATATATGTATATTTGTAGTACGTATACCTTCCTACTACTACTGTAACGCTTGGTTTGTAACCTTTTAAAAGTGCATTTTTGTTTTCAACAGACGACGGCGACCGACGCGAAGTATGGATTCCCTCACGCGAAAGTGTGTCCGTAGCCCGTAGTGAAACTCTACGTCCATTATGCTACGGAAGAAGGTGGAAAATGTTGAGCTCAGGTACAGTTAGCAGAAGAGCTATGTTACTAATAACTTGCATGTTATGTTCAATGTACTTTATGGCAACTAAAACCAACAGCAAAAAACATAACTCAAAGTTTAGAGAGATGAATGCCATCTAGTAGCGAACTGAATAAAGAATTGTTTGTGTTGCGCTTTCTCGCTGTGCTATTGCTTGGTGTGTGTGGAGTTCTTTTGGCGTGTGATAGATGTCGCTGTAAAATATTTTAATTTAACCTGAACTATTTACACCATATATTTTTTTATTTTGTTTATCAAAACGTATAAATTGTCTTTCTGTGTTTTAAATGAAAAAAAAATTCAAATTACGTTTGTTGTTGAATTTGGGTACCTTAACGCTCGCAGCGTTCACGCCTCTTTGCTGCTTGCCTGGTGCCGACTGCTGGTTCTGGTATTCAAAAAAAACAAAATAAAAAAACCATTTATTCAATCTAGGCTGTTACAAGCATTTAATTTTGTGAAGGTCAAGAAGCTACGCCATCGGTTCGCAAAACTACGGCGGGTGACCTTGTACCGAGAAGAATCGGCAAGAAACTCAGCAAGGGCTGAGGGCTTTCTTCCTATATTGTTAAATACAGAGTCGTCAAGTCGAAAAATGACTTCTTATGATATATGAATAATTCAGTTCGTGTAATTTTCTGAAATACAATATAAAAGGTAATTACTAATCTTTCATTGGGTAAAAGCACCAGAGTTAAGTTGCCCTGGACTCCCTTCCGGAGTCTTAGGCCCGTATTATAGAAAGATTCTTAGTAGACTTGCAACGAATAGTATATTCGGCAGTATACCGAATATTCGACGAGGCCCCTAACCGAATAGCCGAATATTAGGCAAAAGTATTCGGCTGGATTTTAGCGCCAAAAACTTGTACAGACGTGATTGTTTCGCGCTCCTTTGTTTGTTCTAATCAAAGAGTAAAGTAAGTATACCAAAGGTTCTAATCTGCCGTCCTCAAGCTAAAATGCGGTTAAATGACAACTTTTGAGATATGGCCAAAAACGGCGCGATGACTTTAAATTATTGCTATTATGTAACCATTCATCACAAGACTGAATGAATTAAAAACTGTTAACTTGTTTAATACAGAAAATGATTAAATTATGTACCTGTTTTATGTACCAATGACTACTTAATAAATGATTATAAAAGAAATGAGAACCTTACAGTTCTAAATTTTGATTACCACAATAATTCAAATACATAGAATCCTCTATTTTTCCAATTCAGAAGATGATTATGTACCTGTGTTATGTACAATTGCTACTTAAATAATTATATAACAGAAATGAAAATATGAATATATAGGTACGTACTCAATCGATTTTAATTTTTCATTTTACCAATTATTTCTCTATGACAAAATATATTATTTAAGTATTCGGTATTCGGCCGAATAATATGTAGATATTCGGTATTCGGCAGAATATAATAAAAGCAGCCAAATAGGCCGAATACCGAATAGTAACCGAATATTCGTTGCAAGTCTAATTCTTAGTGATTGTCTAGTCTATCTAGTCTTTTTTGACAGCTGGTTATCGGCAAGCTCAGTCGTAAAAAATATCATCGTACAATTAAAAATCATAAAGTTGCTTAAATTAATTGAGTATAGTTCCCAAAGTTCGATACAATAGTGCGTAGTGTTGTGTACTGTTATCAAGTGTATCAATAGCAAAGTAAAGCTATTAAGTGTTAATTAAAAATTCACTTATCAAAAATCGTTTGCATCTACCTCATATTTCATAATAATTGAATTTATGTTTAAATTCTTACGCGCTGGTGCTATTCGGTTGTTATAAGTTGCACGGACAGACCCTATTCAAAGTGAGTGTGCACTGTGTTGGTTTTTGTTGGACTGAAACTGAAGGGCACGAAAAATAATAAAGAGACTTGTTGGTGGCGCCATCTGTCTGCACTTGTGAAATTTATGTAGCGTAATAATTTGCGTTGCTTTGTACTTGATCTTGGTGTTGGCTGTTGGCTGCCTTGCGTTGAACTGCTGTAGTGCGGTGGCTTACCGCTGTGTAGCGCGCTTCAATTCAGTAAAATAAATAAACATTATAAATATTAAAACATGGTTAAATGCGCTGCCTGTGGCAAATTTCTATCACAATCTGAATCTGTTCGTTGTTGTAAATGTAATTCATCATTCCATAAGGCTTGTGTGGCCATACCCAATACCGCATCGGTGAAGGATAATTGGACATGCCCTGGATGCAAAGTAATGGTCCCCAGGGTGGACAACACGTCGACGCCGGTCAAGGGAGTGGCTGCGGATTATGTTGCACCTCCTGGTCCAGTTTGTTTGGATGGTCCAGCCTCTAACACCACCGAAGATCTGAAGCTTGACTTCGCGCTGGAGATTCGTTCATTTCGCAGTGAACTTAAAACTATTAGGGAGGAAATACGAGAGTGCCGTCTCGAAGTTTCCGAGATAAAAGCTGTATTAAACTCATTCGATTCGAAGATCGGCGATATTGAGAATAGGGTGTCGGTTCTTGAAACAAAATGCGAACAAATGGAAACCCCTAACTTGAGCGTAATCGAGGAAACAATTGCTAATCTTCAGTCTCAATTGAACAATAGAGAGCAGGAGCTTCTCGCCAATGACATCGAAGTTTCCGGTATTCCAGAGAAAAAGGGCGAAATTTTACATAGTGTGGTCATGGAACTCTCTACAAAATTGGGTGTGCCGTTTGATGAACGCGATGTAGTACACATGGAGCGTGTAGGCTCGGTGCGCCGCAATAGAATAGAGGGGAGCGATGACGAGCCCGGTGAGCAGCGGCCGCGTCTTATTGTCGTGCGATTCGCTCGGCGGACGGCGCGCGATCAGTGGCTGCGCGCCGCTTGCATACGCCGCAACATTAACACTGAAGGTGTCGATGCTCCTGATTGCCAAAATAATAGTACCAAAGTTCCCAACAAACCGAGAAATGTTTATGTCAACGAGCGGCTCAGTCGTCGTAATCGGCAACTGTTTTTCCTCTCACGCCGCGAAGCTAAGAAGAACAATTGGAAATACGTCTGGACTAGCGGCGGTCGAGTTTTGGCTCGCAAGGGAGATGGCAACAGTGTTGTGCTTATTCGCACAGAAAAAGATATCTCTAAGATTTTTTAAATAATGTTTGTTTGGAATTTATTTTCATGTTTTCATTTGTTTTTTTGCTGCTACATAGCGCTAGTCTCGTGGTTGCGCTGAAAACTCATTTTCTTATAATAGTTAAGTTATCTCAGAAGCATACTCGTATTTTATTATCATATTCTTTTAAATATATTAATGAATTTAATTCTTATGTCATGTACTTTAGTATTTACCCTATAACAGTATTGAATATGCATAATAATTTTATTTACACTTCGATGTTGTTAATTGTGTTTAGACGTATTTTAAATTTTAATTTAACTCGCATATGTAATAAATTTTATATTTACAGCTTTATTATTTACATATATACAATATCTTATACACATAACACTCATCATAATGTATTGAATGAATATATTGAAAAAAAATTGATTTATGAGATTTGTGCACTATTTGAATTGAGATTCCGTAAGAATAACATATTTAGTAATGATTAAAATAAAAAACTTGCTTTTGGCTCTTTACAATGCCGGTTCCTTAGGCACAAATCATGATCACTTTATAGCATTTTTTAACAGGCACAATATAGACATAATGGCTGTTAATGAAACTTGGCTGCGACCAGGTGAGGAGGGGCGCGCGCCAGCCGTGCCCGGCTATCGACTGCGCCACCAGTGCTGCCAACCCGAATTTTAGAAAATTAGTAGATTATGTGCCAAATGTTGGTAGAAGTTGGTAGAATGTAAAATGCAAAATTGGTAGATCTACCACCTCAATTTATAAGATTTTTTAAGATTAAAAATGCATGCAATGCAATCCAGAGCACACTTCAGATCACACCTACATGATTTGCAATAAAAATATCCGTCACCCTGATTAATTTCTTGAAGCCAACCTGCAAATTCCTTGTCTTTCTCCCATAATTTCGAATATTTTTGGTCATAGTGCCTATTTCTAGGTTTTCGTGGCGAAGTTCCTAACCTAGAACTATCTGCATCGCTTTCGCTGCTGTCAGAATCCATTATATGAATAAATGCACGCAACATAGAACAAACAGCAATCAGCACCGTTAATACGCAGTTAATTTTTACAATAAAACAGGAGCAAAGATTCAACATTGATTCCGCAACAAACCAAACGGGAATAGGAGGCGTCCATAAATTACGTGAGATGTTTAAGGGGGGGAGGGGGTCGAGTCAAATCTCATCTAATCTTACGTTGGAGAGAGGGGGGGTCGAGTCAAATATCACGCAATTTTTTTTCTGCTTGAAACAAAAAAAATATACTATTTTGGTACATTTAATCCAGATTTTACATGCTTAAAATTTAATCTTAAGCGTTATCGTAATACGATTAAGATCATTCACTATTTCGTTCGAAAGAAATAACTCTCAGCAATATTGATTACTAGTCTAGCACGAAGCATTTTTTTTTTCTTTTAACAATAACAATCCAATGCATTTAAGTAAGAAACCCACATTTTGAAAAATCTCACGTGAGATTGGGGGATGGGGGAGGGGGTTGAAAAAAATCTCACGACATCTCATCAGGGAGGAGGGAGCGACAGAAAATTCAAAAAAACACCTCACGTAATTTATGGACGCCCCCATAGGCCACAGTAGGAATAGTAAAATATGGGCGCGAAATTGTGCGAATGCCGAACTGATGGCGAACTGTTGCTGACGTTTTTTTTGTGGTTTATGGCCTGGACTCTATGTATGCTTGACGCATCGTTGCATGGCTCACGTAATACATCGCAACGTCGCTCGTCGATATAAAAATAATTCAAAGTGGTGATATGTCAAACTAATTAAAAAATAGGTAGTTTTTAGGTCTAGGGTGGTAGATAGGTAGACTGAAGTGAAAATTGGTAGATCTACCAAAAAGTTGGTAGATATGGCAGCACTGTGCGCCACACTCCGCGCCCGCGCACCGTACGCTCGGGCCGCGGGGGAGGGGTAGGTTTTTATCTCAAGCGGGGCCTTGTCGCGCGTAACTGGAGTGCACCAATAGATCCTAGGTATGACATGGTCGAGCAAATGTGGTTATTATTGTCAGTGAATGGGAAAAAGATTGCAATTGGCACAGCATATAGACCACCGTGGTTAGACTTGGAGATATTTCTTGACGCCATCACTGGGTCGGTTGCTGCCCTTGGTGACATAGACCATTGTATACTGATGGGAGATTTTAATGTAAATATTTTAGCGCTGAACAATGCAACAAAAAAAATTTGTGACACCATTTCTTACTTGGGTCTCAGGCAGCAAGTCACTTCGCCTACGCATTTCACTAACACAAGTGAAACCTTAATCGATCTGGTGTGCTCTGATCTCAGTGCCAAGCGGCTCACTGTTGAGTCGTTAGGTAGTAACTTGCACGGCCATGCTGTAATTTGGTGTGAATTTCATTTAAATAAACATAAAATTAAACCCCTCGTAGTGCAGTATAGGCCTTTTAAAGACATATGCTTAAGTCAATTTAACCTTGACGTGGAGGGGTTGAGTTGGAAAGATTTGTCTTCGTTTTCTTGTGTGAATGATATGGTAAGGTGTTTAAATGAGCATATTATATCCTTGTTTGACACACACGCGCCTATTAGGCAGTGTGTTATAAGAGAACCGACCCCACCGTGGATAACGGATAATATAAGACTCATGATGAAAATGCGTGACAATGCTTTGGCAGAGTTTAGGAAGAATAAGACTGCATCCAGTAAAGACTACTATAGACAGTTGAAGTCGTTAGTTACATCGTCGTTATATAGTGAAAAAGTCGCTTATTTTAAGTATAATAATAAAATATATGATCCGAAACTGTTATGGAAAAATTTAAAAAAAGATATAATACCGTCTAATCAAGGTGCAGAGCTTCCTTCCAATCTGAGTGATGTGGACAGCATAAATTATCATTTTATCAGCGTTCCAGGAGCATCCCGTGCCGCTATATCCTCTCTGACCTATTTTGAATTTCATAGGTTATGTGATAAAACGTTCACTTTGGCGCCGCCCAGTGAACATGAGGTTTTGCGCATAATTCTCAAACTCAAGTCGAACGCTGTCGGTTGTGATAATGTGTCACTGAAAATGTTGACTATGACCCTACCGCACACTTTACAGTGTATTCATGGTATTATTAGCAAATCTATAATAACATCGACATTTCCTGAGCTCTGGAAATCTGCTGTAGTGCGACCGCTTCCAAAGAACAACAACCCGGTTTGCCTGAAAGACCTTCGCCCTATAAGCATACTGCCCTGTCTCTCCAAGATTTTGGAAAGAGTTGTTTGTGTCCAACTCACCGAGTTTTTAGAAACTAATAAAATTCTTCCCTCATTGCAATCGGGTTTTAGAAGGAAACGCAGTACAACCACGGCATTAATTGATGTAACGGACAACATATTGGCTGCCCAGGATGCAGGAATGTGTACACTATTGGTTCTGCTTGATTACTCCCGCGCCTTTGATGCTATAAATGTGGATTTACTCTTATCCAAAATGTCCGCCTATGGTTTCGATCGAAGCACACTATTATGGTTCCATAGCTACTTAAGCAATCGGAGCCAATCAGTACAGATATGTTTAGCGGATGGATCCAAATGTGTTTCTAAGCCTATTCCACTTGATCGGGGTGTTCCCCAGGGCACCATTCTGGGTCCAATCCTATTTAATTTTTATTGCGCGGACATTGTTAAGTGTATACAAAAATGTAAATACCACATTTATGCTGACGACCTACAAATATACATATCATTCAGACCAAGTGCGTACATGAATGCTCTTAAAGATCTTAATGACGACCTTCACAGAATTGTTGACTGGTCTGATAAAAATTGTTTGCTGCTAAATCCTTTAAAAACTAAGTACATGCTATTTGGCACAAAAAAGCTGCTCAGCAAACTGCCAGAGGATTTGAGCGTTTCCCTGAAGGGGAATAAAATAGAGCGAGTAAGGGTAGCACGTAATCTGGGGCTGAGTTTTGACGAATGCTTAAGGTTTGAGGATCATATAGCGGAATCAGTAAAAAATTGCTTTTATCGCCTTAAGGTTTTATACAAAATAAGACCTTTTCTGTCTGAGGAGCTACGCATGCAGCTGACTGAGGCGCTGGTTCTGTCAAAACTCAATTACTCTGATGCTGTGTATGGCCCAAGATTGCTGGGCAGAACTGAGCGGCTCATTCAGCGAGTTCAGAATGCATGTGGTCGGTTTTGCTTCTCTGTACCGGCTAGAGGACACATCACTCCATTCCTTAATAACCATCTCATCTTGAAGATGAAGTCGAGGCGAAAACTACACCTTGCTTGCCTGCTTTTTGGAGTGATTAAGTCACAGGAACCACTGTACCTGTACGAGAGGCTTGGCTGGATTGGAGCTCAGAGCGATCGTGAAAGGCGAGTATGCTCACAGCAAATGGCTACGCCTGCGCATAGATCTGCATCTTTTAGGGGTGCTTTCCGTTGTGCAGCCTCCAAAATATGGAACAATATCCCACCACCATTGAGGCAGATCAATTCGAATTACACATTCAAACATCGATTAAAACAATATCTACTTGATGCGCAGCGGGAAATGGGCCTATATCGCGGTGATTCCTCATTTATATAGATATATATGTGTGTGTGTTTATATATATACATATATTTTTTCTGTGAGTTACGTATTGTGTTGTTTGGTTGCTGTATGAATATATTTATGTATATATATTTTTTGTCCTTAGTGCGTGTCTGTCAATATAAAATGTATATACACGTATCTAATTTATGTATGATAGTATTGAATGTGATATAGATGATATATTGTTTCTAAATAATTTTGCGAGTATGTGTTTCTGTTTTTTTGTTTTTCTTTTTCTCTTATATTGTTATGCCGATAGTCAGTTGTCAAGAGAACTATAGGTGTCAATTGAAAATCAGCGTCAGGTCCCACAAACCTGACAACATGCTGAATTGACAACCTGTTTTGGCGCAGCCGCGAGATAGCAACAGTATAAATCATAGTTGTAACGACAGTTATTATTAGTTATTAGTGTGTGTTACTTTTTTGTGTTGTTTGTTTACGATAATTTTTCTTTTTCCTTTATTTTTTTTTCTCAAAATCTTGTATCTGCTGTCTCGTTGTTTGTGTCAAAATAAATGTATTTTCTTTCTTCTTCTTTCTTCTTCTTTCTAGTCTTGAGCATAGTTAGAAAGGGACGTCGCTATATAAAGCACATAGCGATATCCCTTTCTAACTGTACTCAAGTGAAGATCAACACTTAGTTGTCATTCTGTAATACGGGCCTTAGAGTACCTACCTTCCTAATAGTCTTTTGTTGTTTTCGGAATCTGCAGGTGTTTTTGAAAATCAAAGTTAAATTGTGGAAATCCACTTAAAGCGATTTTTTTTCACAGCGTATTTTCCAAAGTTTTTCTTTTGGTTTTGTTAAATGGTTTTTAGTCCATTCAATACTTGCTCACTTATTGGTCTGTGATGCACGGTTTCCCAAGTAATTCTACTAATCAGCACAGATTCTACTTATCCTCTACTTCAAAGTTATCAATGTGCCAAGGGTTGCTTTTACCTTGAGGAACGACGCCACCCCTTCTCGGGGATGAAAAATAATCACCTACAGAAATACAACATATCCAAAAGGAAATGAAAACTATTAGTATCATGAAGATGAGACATAACGTTCATCTAATAAAATCGTGGCAGATTAAAATTGCTGCTTTTTTAATACATTTAACAATAGTTTTAAGAACAGTAAATTGGTTTTCTCTTCGCCTAATATTTCCAATTACGGAGCTACGTAGAAGCGACGTGAGTTTTACCGAGAAGGCGCCATTCATTTATTACGTAAGACTATTTTTGCTAGTTTTTGACCCCCTGTCAATCTATTACATATAACAAAAAATAATAATAGGCAGACCCCTTCCCCCCTGTTTAATATTTATTACGTAAGAATGTAAAGGAAAAAACTAAATGTTTTGTTTTCATTTTTCAAAGATTTTTTTTTTCTAAAGGCGCAGTGCGTGTGGTACGGTTCCGTTGCCATGGAAATGAAAATCGTTCATCTATACGCAATCGACTGAACCTCGGCATTCGCGCGGTTGCCCGCGCATTTTCAAAGTATAATTTCAATTACGCCTTTTTGTGATTTTACGTAAGAACTATCGACACTCCCGCCCATCCCTTTGTAAGAGAAAACAAAACATGATCGACCCCCTAAATCGTCTTACGTAATAAACGAAAGGCCCCATACTGCAAAGTGCCTGCAAGAAAACTTGGCACCGATCCGCAAACCGCCACTTCCTCGTTTGTATCACCGTCAATTTGAGCAGATTTATGCTCCACTGTGGTACTCAAGCTTTTCACTTGACTAACACATATGTGCGATATAAGGATTACAATACAAAACAGTCGGTAATTGCACAAAGGAAAGTTCTATGCCAGAAAAAGATCTGTAACGAGTCGGAGAACTTTAGGAGCTGTTGTTCTGTGTATTATTTTAAACCTTTTTTTGAAGTTATACTTCTTTAGCCGCGTTATGAAAAAATTATGAGAGTGAAATTTTAAGATGCGCGCGCATCACTGTAACACAAAAGTAACATAATGAAGTTAGCCGTGGGCGCGTTATGAAAAAATGATGAGAGTGAAATTTTAAGATGCGCGCGCAACACTGTAACAGAAAAGTAACACCATGAAGTCGGCCGCTAAACCGCACATTACTCGTAAGTCTCGAAAAAAAGCTTCCAACAAAATAGTAAAAGGATCTCTTAGTCGCACATGTTGGGACGCTCGTCGCCTCTGATCACTGTTTTCATATTTATAATATTTATCCACATGTTTCTAGTTTCTATATTCTTAACACGTGTTATAATAATGTTATACAAATGCGAAATTTATATGTGCTAATAAATTTTATTCAGTAGTGATTTAAATTGAATATTTTGATTATTTATTAAATTTTTCAAATTAAAACTGAACTTTATTGACTGCGTTGACTATCCTTTTCCAATCCTTTTATTATCTTATTGTAATTAATTATCTGCATGCAATTAAAAACTATTTTTTAATAATTCCAAAAAGAAGCATAACTTCTCACGCGCGTACTTAAGCACCCATATTTTTTTTGGGATTTTGTGTAAAATGAGAGTGATGAATATTTTATTTGTTATTATCTCAATCTGGATTGGAAGCAAAAGAAAATTATGGAAATCACCAGTTTCCTTGCAAACATATTTAACACCCACGCTGGCCGAGTCTATATCGCTGTATTAAAGTGGTCAACTGGCTCATTCTGAGCGAGTATGACAAAATATCAAAATAGGCAACTGAAGCCATGCTGGACGAGTCTACCACTATAGTAAAATAAATGGTCACTTGGGCTCATGTGAGCCAGGGTTGCCAACCGGAGATGTGGGGCAACCGGGAGAGAGGAGAGTGAGGGGAAGAATTACGCTTCCCCTCCCGTTCTCCCCTCCCAGGAACGGCGGCCCCCTCTCCTACAAGGGGGGCGGCGGAGGGCTGCTTGGACGGGTACGCTCAAGAAGCCCTCCGCAACGGACGGGGGGCGGTACGGTGGGCGCGTACTAAGCCCCCACGCGCGGGCCTACCTGCGGGGCCCCCGCAATACCTCGGGAGACCCCTGCCGTGGAGCCCCGGCGAGGTCGGGAAGCTGCTGGATGCGGAGCCGTGGTTGAATCCCTAACGGGGACCCCGCGGCTTCGCATTAAGCAGTGTAGAAGGTATTCGCAGGACTTTTTTTATCGGATATTATGCTGTAAAGCGCCCGTAAGAGTTGCGGGGTCCTCGGTGGGTAGCCACTAGGGGTTCCGTAAGACTTGCGGGAGCCAGGTGTGAGGTCCATTCGGCGGCGTGCCTCTTAAAGGCGCCGTCGTCTGTAAAAGATTTTCTACCTGCGTTATAAAAAAAGGGTTGCCAACCGTACGAGAAACAAATACAAGATTTCTGGTTTTCCGTACGAGGTACAAGAACATTACTCATATGTACGTGATTTTGGAGCATAAGCCATAAGTCTCCAAACCAATCTCTGTTTATTATAATTTTTATTTTAAGCTAGCGGTTTGAATCTAAAGAAGATTTTACTGGAAAAACATTTGTTTACAGTCTATGGTTAGTTAACCCGTTGGACTACGAAAGCTAGATAACGATAATTTTAGTTGCATATGTACGAGGAAAAAAAATCTATGTTTGGCAACCCTGGGGGCCAATTGCCTAATCATTTTTTTTGCAAGAAAGAAGAAGCATTTTTGCAGGCCTGCAAAGTGAGGATGGTTGGTGTGGCAGTTTATTACTGCGGTACCAGCTATTTTCTCGTTTGGACTTTATCACCACTTATCATTAGGTGGAGTAGTCATTTACCTACCTGGCTATAAAAAAAACAAAAAAATGGGTGCGTGTACTTATGTAGGCTCGTGAGAAGTTATCCTTCTTTGGCATCGTTTAAAATTAGTTTTTAATTGCATGCAAATAATTAATTACAATAAATTAATAAAAAGTCTGGTAAAGGACACAGTCAATAAAGTTCAGTTTTAATTTGAAAAAATAAATAAATAATCAAAATATTCAATTAAAATCGCTACTGAATATAATTTATTAGAACATATTATTATGTGATTTGCACTTGTATGAAACTCAAACACGTATTCCGAATATACAAACTAGAAACATGTGGATAAATATTATAAATATGAATACCTATAACTGTTACTTTATTACAATAATAACATAAAAGTAACATTGAAAAATAAAGATGTGGTTTTTGGTTCTACTACACCAATGGTCAAGAGATGGCGCTGTAGTCTCCTGATTCGCGCTTTGGTTCCGTTGTTCCAGATTAATAAATACTTTTGATAGGCCTTCACAATGCAGTCGTTAGCACCCACTAAATAGAGATTCTATTTCTATTTTGTTGGTAGATTTTTCTTAATGTGCGGTAAACACAAAAGTATAAGTATAATTTCAAAAAGACAAAATGTGCTGGATCCTACAGTACCTACCTGCAAACACGTAAGGGTTCTTGCTATGGTGGCGTTTATACTACTTTCATACAGTGGTAGATGTGGCCCACATCAGGGGGCCATTCGCTTAACGGGATTGCTTTGGAAAACGCTATCGCTTACGATTTCCTTTTGTTATTTCTAGACACCTGAGGTTTTCTAATGCCTCGCGCTCTTTTTTTTCTTTTGCATTGGTAATAATAATATTAAAGAAAATGAGCGTGCGGTATTGAAAACCTTCGGCGGTCAGAAATAACAAAATGAAATCGTAAGCAATAGCGTTTTTCCAAAGAAATCCCGTTAGGCGAATGGCTCCCTGATGTGGGCCACATCTACCACTATATGAAAGTAGTATAAACCCCACCATAGCGTGAACCCTTACGTGTTTGCAGGTAGGTACTGTAGGATACAGCACATTTTGTCTATTTTTGTTTTAATTTTTATAGCCATGTAGGCAAATGACTCTACCCAACCTGATGGTAAGTGGTGATAAAGTCCAAACGAGAAGATAGCTGGTACAGCAGATATAAACTGCCACACCAACCATCCTCACTTTGCCGGCCTGCAAAAATGCTTCTTCACACCTCTTAAAGGACCCCAGGTTGTAGGAAGGTGGGAACACATGTGCGGGCAAAGAATTCCTCTTACGAATATTATGACAAAGAAATGGGTCACCAAATTTCTTAGTTATCTTCCCCCATTAATGTCCTCACTGCTCGAACACTGGCCTTTCTTATGAATGAACAGGGAGAATGGGCCACAGCCACAATGGAGGTGAAACCCGCATTAACGGTTAATCGTGCCTTGCGATGTACGGAGAAGTTAGATAATACATATTTGGTCACCCATCCTGTGCCCGGCCATTGCAAAAGTTTTCTTAACTTCCACGATCGCAGACCGAACGCCATAGAGCTGGTTCTCTCGCTCGTTTTCTATTACATACACTGCATTAATTCCAGTGAAAATATTTTCTACTTCTGAAGTCAGACAGTCACGCATAAGAAAACAATTACTTGTTGAAAATTTGGGTCTTGACAAAATTAAGAAAGTAAGACAGCTGCTCAGAAGTGCTACATCAGGTTGCTGGTAGCCTGCGACTGAGTTACGTTGATCATATTTCTATTTTATCAAAAACAAGCCATTATTTGTAGTCAAAGCTTCTGTCGATGCTCGTGACACGTGCATGTGTAAAATACATGTAAATTTTGCATACAAAGCAAATACTTTGAAAAAAAGGGTATTGTAGGAACTGATGAAATGAATATCTCAATCGAGTCTACAGTCTGTGACGCTAATTTTAAAAAGTAAGTACTAACATAATAGCTTTTACCCTACGTTCTAATGTGAGGATAATGTGTTGGAACTTTCCCGGGAGTTATCTTACAATGAACTCATCTCAGAGTGTGCTCACTTCACTTGGACGAGTGCCTTTTACCATCTTTGTTTTATACCCCAGGCACCGTGAGCCCATGGAATGTGTCGGCATTTAAAATATACTAACAAAAAGGCAAGAGAAAATAGTATAAAAAATCGCCCAAGTGCGTGTTTTTTTGTTTTTTTTTTCAATCCAAGGTTTTACGCGTTATAAACAAGCAATCCCTTCATCTACGATGTCGTATGTCACTTTTAATGTATTCTTCTAAGGAATTTTCATTAAGTAAGAAATTTTCTAATACATAAGCTATAGGCTAAGGATATAATAAACTCTTAAACTAACTGATTTTCCCTAACCGTTATACTTTCCCTTTTCCTTAAAAGTTCATGAAACACACTACTATAGTGATTATTTTCAAAAATTTTAAGCTTACAGTTTAGCTTTTGGAGGGGGGACCTACTCGAAGAAAAATTATCACTTTAAGTTTGATATTATGCAAAGAATCCCTAAATCGTAAAATATTCGTAGCAACCCCTAAGTCATTGTAAAGGACCTATTCAGCGATACCCCCACGGTGGGGAAGGCGTTGAAAACAAAATTCATTCCCACTTCACATGTCATTCACCTTATTTTTTTTCAAAATGTTATTCTACCACTTTGTCTGCGTAATTGATATACACACGTGCACAAAGTTACATCTCTCTAGTGTCAACAGTCTCCAAGCAAAATCTCGGACGGACAGACAGACAGATGGACATGAATAAACTATAAGGGTTCCTTGTCAGGACTACGAAACTCTATAATAGGTCAAGAGATTAAATTTTTATTCTCCCACAGTGCACAATTATTATGTTCTAAGTTATATTATTGGCTATAGGTATGTTCTTTATGTTGGTTTATGTAAATACCAAATACACACATCAAAAAAGTTTGCGATCACTTTGAAAAATAGGTTGTTTTTTGTCTTACAGAAGACTTTTTTGTAATTTCTTTTTCTGATAAGATTCTAAATTTTAAAATTAGAATTAGAACGTAAAACAATAAAATAATTTAATTGTTTTTCCATATAAAAAGACATGCAATCCAGGTTGACACTCATTCAGATATCTGACTTAGTCAATATTATCGAATTTAAAATATTTTTTCACGCAAAGTTGTGATTTAAAAAGTACCACGAGGATTATCAAATGTTTTACGAGACAGAATTGTAACTTTGAGGGAAGAAGGCAATTCTATGAGAGAAATAGCACGCAGAGTTGCCATATCCCAATTCTGTGTAGTAACCACTTTGCAGAGGTACCACGGCATGGGTAATTTAGCTGATCGACCCCGCAGCGGTCGCCTAACTATTTTGACAGCTGCTCATACATCAGGTTGCTGGTAGCCCGCGACCCAACAATAAACGCCACTAAATTAAAAACAGAAATACGGGCTGCCTCCGGACTTGAAGTTAGCACTCAGACCATTCGGAATTGCTTAAACAAGGCTGGATTCTTTCACTTTCATTCGAGTACGAGTGAGGAGCTCGATGGCGCAAGTGGTTAGCGCGTTCGGCTGCGGTCGTTGAAGTTAAGCAACTTTCGCAGTGGTCGGTCATTGGATGGGTGACCAAAAATTTATTATATCGAGCTCCTCCGTGCTTCGGAAGGCACGTTAAGCCGTTGGTCCCGGCTGCAACTGCAGTCGTTAGCACCCACCAATCCGCACTGGGCCCGCGTGGTGGGTCATGGCCCAATCTCCCTATTCCATCCATAGGGAAGGCCTGTGCCCCAGCAGTGGGGACATTAATAGGCTGATGATGATGATGATGATGACGGAGGTCTTGGCGAGCACCTTTGAATTCACGGGAACGTCAGCGACGTAGATTACAGTGGGCTAGGCTCCGACAAAACGAAGAAGACGAAGAGGAAAACATTTGGCAAAACTGCCTTTTCGTTGACGAATCGCGAAGTCAGTCAGTCAGTACTCATCCACATAATCCACGAGTCCGTGTTTGGAGAAGACCTGGAGACTCTGCAAGGCAAAGAACGGCCACTGGATCGGTTCAGCAAGGCGGGAAATCGGTGTCCTTTTGGGGTGGTATTATGATTGGGGTTAGAACGCCTTTAAAAAAGCCCCAGACAGTGCCGCAGCTCAGGGAAGCTACTGTTCAAGAATGGGATAGGTTACCACAAGAAATGCTGGATAACTTGATCCTCAGAATGCCGAGGAAGATCTCCGCATGTGTTCGAGCCAGGCGAGGAGTTATTTTGTATTAGATAAACAACAATTTATTAAAATATATCAGCTTTTGAAAGTGATCTCAAACTTTTTAATGTGTGTATGTCGTCCGGGCAAGTAAGGTGTACATGTGGAAAAAATACTCTCGTTTGTCTGTAAAGCTTTATGCTAAACTGCATATGATTTGACCTATATTTTGTCGTAAAAGTAAAACTCTCGAAGAGGTTGAAATAAGGGCATGAAAGAAGTCTTCCGATAACCTGAAGTAACTAAAAAAATTATGAAGCTCGAACGCAAATGATCAAGTAAAGGAAGCAGCTCGACAAGATATACCGATTTATTATCAAAAAGTCTTAACATATTAAATACAACGCTAAATTGGGAAGCAGCACTGTCAAGGAAATATAAGGGACATAGAAAAAATATAAGAAATATAAGGTATATCACAGAAACATAAGGGATATACAATATCGGCTCAGCGTTGAGTTACAACCATACAATTAAGCTGTAAAAATACACAGAAAATTTTTAGTACTCGTCCTATTTAGATTATTGTATTATTGTAATTTTTGGTTTGTCTACAATTTGCCTTACCCCTAAACTAATCATAATATGAATGAACTATAAAGCTCATTCGATTAACTCGAAACTCAGTATTTATAGTTGAGATCCTTTTAATATTATAAATGTGAAAAGTTGTATCTCTCTGTCTCTCTCTCTCTGTGTTTGTATATTTGATACTCAAAAACGCAAATTTTAAAATCTATTAATTTTCAAAAAAATAAAGCTACCGCGGTCTAAGTCGAGGGCGGCCGCTAGTTTAATATAAATAAAGTAATCAGAAATCAGAAATCAATATAATATATCTTTATTCAAATTGGATGTATAGTACAACTCTTTTGAATGGTCCAAAAGTTTTTTTCCCTACCACTCGTTATGGACATATTTTTTAGCTGCGGAGAAAAACGAGCGAAAAAAACTCCACAACATTAAAAGTCTAATGTAACAACATTATGTTGTTACAACGTCAATACAATTATGATTTATTTGATATAGAAAACCTGTTGGAATGATTGGAACAGTTCAAACCCAAGCATTTTTGTCTGTAATATAATCAGACACTTTGTAATAAGCTTTTTTAATAAGTGTTTTTTTATAATATCTTTAAATTTATTTATGGCTAACTCTTGGATATTGCTTGGGACTTTATTGTATAAGCGAACACAAAATTATGTAAACACATGTATATACAAGAGATTTGTGTGAGACAGTACTATTTGCTGATGACACCTCTTTATTGTTTAAAGCTAGGAGAGGATATATAAAACCATATATGAGAATTAGCAAAATGTTAATTTATAGCGTCGACTCTCGCTCATAATACAACATAAGTCCGCAAGTTCCAACTATTCGGCACAATGCCGCAAGAACAACGCACCACAGAGCGGCGGAGGATTCCCAGAATATCCCGACTGGAGGCATTAACACAAAGCGAGAACTTTCATTCGTGTGCTAAATAATTGGGCCTTAACTCGCGCATTCCTCTTAATGTGAAGCTAAAGCTCGCAAGTAAACAACACTATTTTCAGTTGCCACTTCGAAAGTTCGCGCGCTGCTGTTTCGTACTTGCTTCTTAATTTTGAAGTGATAACTTCTTATTGCTTTGAGGAGCTCGATGGCGCAGGTGGTTAGCGCGTTCGACTGCGATCGTTGTAGTTAAGCAACTTTCGCAGTGGTCGGTCATTGGATGGGTGACCAAAATATTCTATCTCGAGTTCCTCCGTGCTTCGGAAGGCACGTTAAGCCGTTGGTCCCGGTTGCACCCGCCAATCCGCACTGGGCCTGCGTGGTGGGTCATGGCCCAAACTCCCTATTCCATCCATAGGGAAGGCCTGTGCCCCAGCAGTGAGGATATTAATAGGCTGATGCTGAACTTATTATGGGAGGGTAATACGCTTCGTTACGTAACGCGTTACGGTGCCAGTCTGTATGGCTTCCCTTCCTCTCACGCATACGGCAGCGGTAGGCAGGCTCCTCCTCTTTCACTCTACTCGCAGTGCCGCTTAGATGAGTATAAGTTATCACTTCTGTCATGCGTCCCGCTTTTTTTTGTAACTGTACCCTTAGTACGAAACAATATCGAATTCGAATCGTTTGCGAGTCCGAAATGGCATTATCAAATGTGTACTGATTTTTAGTTCTCGTTACGTCCGTTGTGGCGCTGCTGTTCAAGTTTTCATACAAAATATGACATTGCCATTTTGCACTCGCAAACTATTAGAATTCGATATTGGTTCGTGCTAAGGGTACAGGTATTGGTAAATCTTTACTAGGAACGACAGGTTATGACAGGACAGGAGGACAGAACGTAGAACGCGCAAACTCTTAACTTTTCTGTGAAAAATAATAGATTATGCAACAATGGGATAAATCAGTGTATGTCACGGACAGCATATTGAATTCCGAGCGAAATGAACGATTCTGTAGTTGGTAGGAATTCTGAATGAAGCGAAGTATTGAAGTCTGCTCAAGGCAACGACATTTTTATTCCCGAGGAAAATACGTTATACACCTACTGTAAGATTAAATAAACCAGAAATAATGAATTTATTTAAAAGTAAGTTAAATAAATTAAATTTAATGATATTTTAGAAACATCACTCCAGTTATGGAACCATAATGTGATGAAGATTCAGATATTTTGTAGATTTTATAAACATGTTTGTATTGATCTTTGAATCTAGATTACAAAATTCAAATTCCACCGCGGATTCCGCGGTGACAAGTGAGGATGTTCTTACAGAATAAGTAAATGAATATAAATAAATATTTTCTACACTCACACCAATTAGCCTGGCCCCAAAGTAAGCTCTGTAAGGCTTGTGTTATGGGATACCGGGGTAACGGATAGAATGCATATATATAGAAGAATAGATACATATAGAAACATATTTTATCCAGAAATATATATAAACAACCATGACTTCGGTACAAAAGCTCGTATACATACATTCTATTCTATACACCACACTAACATTTGCCCCCACCGGGATTCGAACCCGGGCGACACCATGAAACCCGGCGCGTATATGCCACTCCACCACAGAGGTCTTCATATAGCATTGCATGTTAAGTGATCACTCCAGTTATGGAACCTTAATCGCGCTTCGAGGAGCTCGATGGCGCTCAGCTGCGATCGTTGTAGTTAAGTAACTTTCGCAGTGGTCGGTCATTGGATGGGTGACCAAAATTTTTCTACCTCGAGTTCCTCCGGGCTTCGGAAGGCACGTTAAGCCGTTGGTCCAACCACTAATCCGCATTGAGCCCGCGTGTAGGGTCATGGCCCAATCTCCCTATTTCCATCCAAAGGGAAGGGGACATTAATAGGCTGATGATGACGATAAGTGCTCACCGTCGCCTAACACATTTGATTTAACACAGGATTATCATGCGATATCAATCGGCTTATACGGAATAAGGACTAGTATTCTCGCGTTCTACTTCGACAATATTAAATTCGTTTATAATCAGAATAAATAAGTTTACGAATCCGGGCAAAGTCTGAATCGAACAATTATTTGATCTTACTGGAAGACTGCCAAACTCCTTTTAAAGTGAACAAAGTTCGGATAAAAATATTATTCAATGTTCTTGTTCTCAGAAGAGTAAGGTTTAAGAAATCATTCAACGAAATGATTTAACTGTTAATATATTATTATTTTTACCACTTATCTGCTAGATTTATTAATTTTAGAATATTTTATTAGAAAAAAAATCGCCTCGGTCTAGGCATGACACTGGATTCGAATCTGCAATAACCCCTTCATAAGACACTAAACGAAAAACTCACATTTACCGTACCAGTCTTATTTTAAGTAACAGCAACAAGTATCTTCGTACCTCCTCTTACTCTTCATCAACCCATGTTCGTCCACTGCTGGACCTAGGTCTCCCCTAATGCACTCCACTGCTCCCGATTTTGTGCTACTCTCATCCAGCCTACTCCAGGCAGCCTACGAATATCATCATCCCATCTTGTTTCAGGGCGTCCTACACTACGTTTACCGAGTCGTGGTCTCCACTCAAGAATTTTCCGACTCCAACGGCCATCAGTTCTGCGGCTAAGGTGACCATCCACTGCCACTTCAGTTTGCTAATTCGGTGGGCTATGTCAGTGACTTTGGTTTGGTTCTGTCGGATTACATAATTGCTGATGCGGTCCTTCAGGGATACTCCAAGCATAGCCCTTTCCATAGCTCTCTGAGCGACTTTAAACTGGTGGCCAGCCGTCAGTGTCCACGTCTCGGCGCCGTATGTCATAACTGGGAGGACGCACTGGTCGAAGATTTTCGACTTGAGACATTGAGGGATGGATGACGAGAAGACTTGACGAAGCTTACGAAATATTGCCCAGCCCAACTGAATTGTTCCATTGGCTTCTCTCTCGAAGTTGTTTCTGCCTAATCGGAGCGTTTGTTCTAGATAGACATATTCCTGAACAACCTCCTCTTACTACGTCCCTTTATTCCTTTCCTTATCTATCTTCTTACCTCATCTTAATACTTTCCTGTTTTCCTCTCCTCTTTCTATGTCTATACTTTGAACACCTCTTTCACCCCTGGCAGCATCCCTAACAGCCTCAGGTCGAAAGTGGTTGAGACTTTTTAATCACCACTTTTTATGTTTGTCACGTACCTACACACAATTTGCGCCAACCCACAAAAGCACAAATACTTCCAAACTAAACAAAAAAAAACATCTGCCTGGTTAGTGCGTCCGCCCAGATAGCGCAAGGTACATGACTTAGTGTCGCCGCACACGGGCCACACGCCATAGCTACAAACGCCGCCACGAGAAGCTAGAAGCGGCTATTAAAGTGGCTGAAGCGTGCGACAGCGACGCGAGAGTGACGTTTGGCGGCGTTTTGTATCGGCGCATTAAGTGGCCGGAGCGGGCCACAAGAAGCGAGCAACGACGATTTGTAAGCGTGTGGCGGCCACCGGCGTACCGTGCGTGGCGAGTCCATATAAAATGTATGAAAACTACAAGACATGCCGGTGGCGGCGTTTTGTGATTGTGGTCGGTGGCCCGTGGGCGGTGACACTTAAGTCTCAGATTAAGTTCAGCTTAAGAGATAAGCTAGAAACAAGTCAAACAAATTAGTTTTTTCCACACAAACTTTGTCACGGTGATATGATACGAATACTTTCTCCTTAGTTGTTCGTACTGGGTACTCGGGTATTGAATGACTCTGTCATTAAAGCACACCAGGTTGTGTAATATTGATAAATTATTTTCTTCCAATACCACAACAATAACAACAATAATAATAACAATAATCGACTACATTGTCCGTAGTATATTAGATACTTTGGGTAAACTCTAAAACTCTTTTCTTTTTAAGAAAAGTTTAAATAAAAAACCATTTTACTTCAATATTGATTAAAACTTAGGAAGTTTAGTTTGGCATGAGTAAGGAAATGAATAAAGATCTTGCTGAGAATAATTCAAAAAATATAGTGACGTCATCTTAAATCCAATATGACGGTCGGAAAAATATGACAGACTAAGGTTTTTTTTACTTTCCCACAATATGAGTATCAAATGAGAGGACTTGCTAAGAATATGAGGTTTTTAAAGTCCTCGATTATATCCAGCGATAAGAAAAAGTTAAAAATAAATTAAAAGTAAAAAACCTTTTATAAACAAAACAAGCTTTTATTTAAATGCACTAAAAAGAATAAACTGCTGAGAATGAGTAAGTGACGCTAAAGAACACATTAAAGGTAATACACATTTCATACAAATATATGAAATTCTATATAATTGAGCGCAAGCTCAGAGATTTAACGTTTTTATTATTGTATTTAAACTTTGTTTCTTTAAATGATGAAATCCGCAACTAAAAATCCTATTATGATGATGAAGAAAGTGATGATGATGAAGATTTATTAATTAATTTAAATTAATTATTAATTAATTAATAATTAATTTAAATTAATTAATAAGTCTTAATTCTCTTAAATTAATTAATAATTAATTTAAATTAATTAATAAATTTGCCTGTTTCAAATCCCTAGTTAAGGAGCACTTCTTGTCAGATAAGCGTCTTTAAAAATATTGCTACGTTAGTAATACTGGTTGTTGCCTTATATTGTGAAATGTTTGAATGTTTGTGTATGCCTATATGTTTAGTTTGCATTTATTTTAATTTATTATCAACTTACTATTTACACTACTTTCGTCTTGAATTCCGCACAACCTCCCTCACTATTGTTATCGTGCTTTGTATATATTTTTTTCCAGCTCATTGGGTTGTCTGGAAGAAATCGTTGATTGTTTTGCCTTGTTTTGTATTTTATTCGTGTTCTTTATGTTACTGTTGTGCAATAAAGTGTTATTATCTTATCTTATCTTAATTTAAAGACTTATAAAAATAAAAAATAATTTACCCATAACTATAATTTTTATTATTTTAAAGCATGTAACTGCTTGATGTTTAAATCTAGAAAGAAAATAGAACTAGAAAAAATTCCACGCGGATCAGGCAGCAGACGGGACTCGAACCCGCACCCTTCACTTTTACCCATAACTTTTATTTTCATATCATTTAATTTGCATCATAATGTACCGTAAGTTTTCATACTACGACTCTTACTCGCACTGCCGCAGCATCTTTCGCCTCGCCTGGCAAGGACTTGTGCTAGCCAGAACCGCCTGGCATTCTACCTACTTACTTTAAATCGCTTAAACAACATATATATAAATTTCAACTTTGCAGAATACAGTTTATTTTAATGTATATATTACACACCTTTTGGTTCACCTGGCGGGTACTTGTTCTCATCGTAAACGCCTGGCAATTTTTTTTAACTTAAAATGAATAAACTAAATTGTATAAAAATTTCAAGCTTACAGCAACAAGTCTTTTTTAAATATTTTTTTGACAATTTTAAAAATATAGGGCTTCATGACGTGTAGGGCTGAGGAGTGCCAGGCAATGCTTACCGTACTAAGCATGCTATGACTCATCTCCATAAGAATTTCTAGCCTTACAGACAGACCGTTACTCGGAGGGTTCAGTAGCTCTCCTACTAGAAAGACATTTATGGATTTTTTTCTAGTAACACTTTATTTAGATTTAAACACTCCTGTCTGTTCAAACACCTCTGAGTTTTCCAATAATTACTGAAGTTCTGCGAAACCAGATGAGCCGAACTTTAGTGCATCGTAATTTTGCTAATGCCAAAGCGATTCTAGAATATTTGCAAACATTTCAAAGCAAAATTGACGTTTAGCGCATTTCAACAAAATTCGCTACGTGTGTAGTATTTGTGAACTAACTACTATAAATCATCGAAGCGTCAATATATTTCATTCAGATCAAATAATAGTTTTACCTGAGATATTTAATAACTAGTGATTCGTCTCGGCTTTCCACGGGTGAACGGGATTTATTATAACGCGATAATGGTGTCGATTCTGGGATGATTCTCTAAACTTAAGATTAAATTTAACATAAGTCTCTCTTTTCATCCTGTAAAGAGAATGATACACTGTTGTCAAATTCAAGTTAAGGTTTAGAAACAGCAGGCAGCGGATTTTCCGCTTGAATGGGAGTGCCCGTCTGGGGAAGGAACCATACAGAAGATCACAGAAAAATAATATGGAAACCTTTTGATGGTATGTGTTTCTATCGGTTAGTAAGGTTCCAGGGGAGCCCTGGTACTGGGGTAGGAAAATTAGGTCAGGGTAGGCAACGGTGTTCGTAGGTAAGAGGAGCTCGATGGCGCAAGTGATTAGCGCGTTCTGCTGCGATCGTTGAAGTTAAGCAACTCTCGCAGAGGTCGGTCATTGGATGGGTGACCAAAAATTTATTGTCTCGAGCTCCTCCGTGCTTCGGAAAGTACGTTAAGCCGTTGGTCGCGGCTGCATCTGCAGTTAGCACCCACCAATCCGCAGTTGGCCTGCGTGGTGGGTCATGACCCAATCTCTTTATTCCATCCGTAGAAGGCCTGTGCCCCACCAGTGTGGACTTTAATAGGCTGATGATGAGGCAATGGTGCGAGTGATGCCGCTTACCATCAGGTAGGCTGTACGTATTGAATTAGCCTCCTTCGCTATCAAGACGAATGCACTGTCAGTTTTTTAGGGTTCCGTACCCAAGGAGTAAAAACGAAAACGAGTTGCTGTCACTCTGTCGTCTGACTGACTGTCAGTCCGTATATCGGTCTCTAGATCGTTAACGGAATGAGTGACATAAAAGAAAATTTTGGTATTTTATGTAGAATAGTTGCCCAAACCCGAATATTTGGTTAAAAAATCAATTAATTAATTTTTCTAATGAGTACACATGAAAATTACTACATTTTCTTTTTGACCCCTGCATGTGTCACATCATTGTCTAGAGCTCGTTGAGTAAGATATAATAGTAGATTATTAACCAAGGGGATAAAGCAGTCTTCTAGTCTTCTGTCGCGGGTGACATTTAAATCGCGAGCGTAACGAAGGACTCGAGGTTTACTCCCGAGCGTAGCGAGGGTGTTAAGTTCACTCAAGACTAAGACAGCTTTATCACCGAGGAAAATACTCTACTTTGCGTACCATTTGCGAAAAAATTAACACAATAATAATATGAGATAAGCATTTATTAAAAACTAGCGGTCCGCCCTCACTTCGCTTCGGTGTAGAGCTGAAGTGTAGACTACAGTTTTTGTTCTCAGGCTTGTATTATACACACATTTCATTCATCTATGATTCTTCTTATACCTGCATGCAGTCTCAGCCCGATTGGTTTAAAATTGACAAAGTTTCATACAAACTTTCTTTCCCTATTTTATCCCCTTGGGGGTAGAAGTGATCAAAATCCTTTCTTAGCGGATGCCTACGTCATAACATCTACCTGCATGTCAAATTTCAGCCCGATCCGTCCAGTGGTTTGGGCTATGCGTTGATAGATCACTATGTCAGTCAGTCACCTTTGACTTTATTACCTGTATTTATAATCAAACTAAAATTCTCATATTTCCGTTTTCCAGTACTCATTTTCTACACGTTTTACATGATTTATTTGCTAATTTTGTTTACAAATGTTTGGTTTTTATTCTAAGATAAGCACGGTTTCTTAATATCAATTATTGTCTGTCAATAAGGTCGAACGCTCTGAACGCATCAACAGCCAAATATTGAATGAAGCTCGCTTTCTTTTTTTTTGTTTCCTCTCAGGCGGGCGAGCGGGTGTGAAATCCTCATGGATACCCTACAGCCGGCTGTAGGGTTATGTCAGACTGTTACTGACTAAAACACACCCGTGGGGGATGCCTATGGCCTTAGAGGCCATACAGGCTTCATCTGATGCGATCAACCCCTGAGAAGGGGATGATGCAGCGCTGCCTTAGTAAATACTACTGCATAGTGCGCTTAGAGGACGGATGCACTCTGATGTGCATCCGTATCGGTTTAGGACAGAGCGACTGAGGTCTCTCAGGATCGGGGGGGCGGGGAAGCTCGCTTTCGGACCTCCCGCCTTTTTATACCCTACCGCCGCCGCGACCCGTGTCAAGCGCGGCAACCGTTACACAAAAATAATCCTTATAGCATGATTCAGTATTCACGTGCGACGGCGCAATGGCTTATTTCATGTATAAGTTAGGTGTTTCTATACCGATTTCTATGATTCTCTTTTTATTGAATAGGTAATAATGTTAACTTTTTTAAATTAGGGATGAGTGAGAGTATTATAAACGTAAGAGTAAACAAAATAATATAATCAGAATGCTCCGAACTGCTAAGCTATGAGGAGTTACACGTGTTATTGTGAGTCAACCATAAAAGATAGACATATGCTGTTGCGAGATATTTTTTAGACAATTTTATATAGAATATTTCCGTCATACATGATTTCTATGTAACTTTAACCATTAAGGCGGCACACGCGACGGAAGCTTAAAAAATGGAGTAACTTCTCCCGTTTTCCCAACATTTCCCTTCACTACTTTGCTCCTATTGATTGTGCATTTTTGGCATCAGTATCGATCACTAATCACCCCCTGATAGTTATTTTGAAAATATATTTCATGTACAGAATTGACCTCTCTACAGATTTATTATAAGTATAGATAATGACAATTAAAAGTAAAAGTTAACATTCGAAACTTTGGTCCAATTAAATACGGCCTCGTCGGTTTTCGGACAATAAATGCGTATTTCTTTTCAAAAAGATGTATAATGCTTTATATACAAACTCAATGATGTAAACACAGATGTAGTTCAGTATAAATTTCGGTAAGTATTCCAAATTTAAATCACATTCTCCCCCTAGAGGATGAATGAAATTCAGTACAATTATCTTTCCCTGTTTTTAACAGATTAAAAATGACTATTGTTATGTGTAAGTAAGGCACAAAAAAGAAACTATAGCATAACTTATGATACTAACCTGATCCCATCACCTACCCTGCGGAACCCTGGAAACCGGTAAACTTAGCAGCGAAATCCTTATCACCAAAAAAAGTTAATGCTCTAAGAAAAAAAAATATAAATAAAACAAGTTTCAACGGACTCGAATCCTCACATTCGCAATCCGGGCGACTGCTTAATTTTAAAATCTAGCAGTTAAATGCTTAAAAAAATAATAACATAAATATAATTGCTATTTCTTCTTTCAAATGTTTAATACTTGAAAAATATTCATTTGACATTGTGGGTTACCTACAATGCGAAGAGATGGCGCTGCCTTGCAGCTTAAGGCTAGGAAAATTTCGACGCGGCCATCAGGACCGTGGTAGCATAATTGGTCAGTGCATTCGCCCGGATTGCGAAGGGTGCGGGTTCGAGTCCCGTCCGCTGCCTGGTCCACGTGGACTTTTCCTACTAAAACTTTTCTTTAGATTTAAACATCTAGCAGTTAAATGCTTAAAAAAATAAAAACATAAGTTTCAACGGGTCAGATGCACTGATTTTACTTACTTATTGACGTTTCGTATTCTTTAAATCAAATAATGCCCACAAAATGAAATGAAAAATCATAGTTACAAAATGTGCCTAAACAAGGTTTAAAATAGTGTCTAACTTTCTTTGCAGTAACACCGTATGTTTAATAGTCAACAGTTCAGCAGGTCGAGGACAACAAAGGACGCGACATTTAAACACAATCATGTACAAAGCTGACCCGGTTCCAAAACAATATGTGATCGTTCATCGTTGTTACCAACTAAAATAAATTAAATCCGTTCTTCAGGACATGTCTCCTTTGTATTAAGGTAGCACAGGTGAAGATGGCCGCGTGGTTTAGTTCAGGCGTCGCACGCGAGGTGGCGTGCGGCACGCCACTCTAGTAATAAAGACGCCACGAATATACCCAAGATCCGAGTCGGTGCGAGTGATAACATTTAATGAAACACCTCTGTTGGTTATGAATGATGGTATTCTAGCGATAGTTGTCATAACTTTTTGCGTGCCCTCCTCGAAAAACTTCAATTGAACTTAAAGCCTCCCGCCTATAAGCGCTTTATTTATCGGTCGATAATATCGGATGCGCTATTATTTATTTACTAGCTTTTGCCCGCGACTTCATCCGCGTTATCGTCGTTTTTCGTAAAAAAGTAGCATATGTCCTTCCTCAGGGTTCCGTGGTTTTGATGTGACAGACAGATTAACTTTCGTATTTTAGTAGGGAATATAATACTGTTAAAAATATCGCAATAAGGAACCGCAGAATATTATTATTATCACTGTGCCCCGAGACCATCAGCGTGTAACTCCTTGTATGTTATTATGTTAATGTATTGGTAATATTGTTTAGATCGCTTTCACATGAGTCTTAAGTACATAAAGAATGAAAATACTTCAGCGCAAAGCTTCCGGGTAGACTACGTTGAAATTTGTCCCGTCCGGAACGTGAACATAAAAAATTCTAGGACTGCTAACCCGGGAAAGACCGACATAACGGACCATGTGAAACACAACTGACACCGAGATCTACTGGTCTGAAAGGTCTGCCCTTGAGCCTTATTTATTGTCATTGCATAACACACCGATACTGGGAATTGCGTTCTTTTAAATTGGAATGGAAAATTATTTGGTATTATGGGAATTCTGGGAATAAAGATGGTTTCTCCTGCACCGCAACCTATTAAAATTTGAGCCTCGATTACATTTTGTTGCAACTGGGTTACTTTAAGCCGAGTTCCATTGCAAATTTGTGGTGGTCTTAAATTTCGGAGCAGAATAATCGGAATGCCAATTTTTAAACAAATTTCATGAGAAGGAAGTACGGGCATATTAAAAGAATTTAAAAATTCTATCGGGTAATTAGTGGCTTCTTGTACATCGGCCATTCTATTTATTGAACTATAAACTTTGCTTTCCCCCTGGATATTCGACAGTATTTTATTATTAATCTCAGATGCCTGGTCATTGCGAGGAGTTAAAATGGACCTTTCGCATAGCCAAGAATTGTTCTTATTTAATATATTTGTTACGTCACCGTAAACTGACGATGTAAGATGTTGTTGGGATTGCACTATACAACATAACTCAGGCGTCAGAATAAGTTTTCCTTGGTGTAGCAGTGGATAGGTATCTTTGGTGAAGGTATTTTCTTTAATAATATATCAGAAAATTCACGATCATCCGGGTTATCTACAGTTCTCACTCGCATGTTTATAGTCAAATGCACCGATTGTATATCACGCCACAAATAAGAGCTTTTCAGGCAAGCCCTAACCTCAGCAGCTCGGGTTCCCCGTGGTATTACCGTTAAGGTTTGTCGGAAATCACCACAAAATAAAACTGTGATACTGCCCATGGGTCGATCATTTTGTCTTATATCTCTTAAAGTTCTGTCTACCGCTTCTACTGCTTTTCGATGGGCCATCGTACATTCATCCTATATGATTAAATTACACTTTGAACGAATATTTTTAACGAATACTTTAGCTACCTTACACATAAAATCTAAGTGACTATTTGAACTAAAATATTCTTATAGAATTATAACCAGAAATATATACAACTCACAACAAAAAAGAAATGAAAATAAAGCTGAAACGCGTGTGCAATACTATCTACCTATACCTCCTTCACTTAAAAATAAATACTTATAACTACTTTAATTAATAAAAGTACCTACGCTTAATAATTTTTAATTTGAACGAATATTTAAACACTACCAAAACAACTAATATCTGTTTTACAAAATAACAACAAAAGAAATTCAAATAAACTATTTAAAGACTAAAAGTCGCGCTGATAAGCACGGTTTAGGTCTCCCAGGCGGGGGAGCAGATGAGAAATCCTCATGGATACCCTACAGCCGGCTGCAAGGTTATGTCAGACTCGTACTGACTAAAAAACACCCGTAGGGGCTGCCTCTGGCCGGGAAGGCCTCTAAGGCTTCATCGGAAGCGATCGTCCCCCAGGGGGGGACCGACGCAGAAAACAGATTTAGACAGCTCGCTCTCGGACCTTTGATACCCTACCGCTGCCGCGACCCGTGTCGAACGCGGCAACCATTACACAAAAATAATCCTTATAGCATGATTCAGTATTCACGTGCGACGGCGCGATGGCTTATTTCATGTATAAGTTTGGTGTTTCTATACCGAGTATTATAAACGTAAGAGTAAACAAATATGATCAGAATGCTCCGAACTGCTAAGCTATCGGGAGTTACACGTGTTATTGTGAGTCAACCATAAAAGATAGACATATGCTGTTGCGGGATATTTTTTAGACAATTTTATGTAGAATATTTCCGTCATACATGATTTCTATGTAACTTTAATCATTAAGGCTGCACACGCGACGGAAGCTTAAAAAATGGAGTAACTTCTCCCGTTTTCCCAACATTTCTCTTCACTACTCTGCTCCTATTGATTGTAGCGTGATGAAAAGTATACTATAACCTGCCCAGGAGTATGAAGAATAATTGTACCAAGTTTCGTTAAAATCCATCGAGTAGTTTTTGTTTCTATAAGGAACAAACACACAGACAGACAGACAGACAGACAAAAATTTTACTGATTGCATTTTTGGCATCAGTATCGATCACTTATCACCCCCTGATAGTTATTTTGAAAATATATTTCATGTACAGAATTGACATCTCTACAGATTTATAATGGCAAAAAAAATAAAGTACAAAAAGAAATGAAAAACTATGGGCATGCCTGTGCCCAATTACAAATTGTGCACAACATTCACATACATAAAGAAACATAGAACAAAAAAATAAAATAACTTAAAAAATATATATAGAACAGAGTTAAAGCAGGTATAGAAATATTATTATATTATATAATACACAAACACCTCAATCAATATAGGCTTCGCAGATATTATAAGGCGATAATTCGTCATATAATGCGATTGAACTAAGAATAGGACCGACTGGGCGCCATATTGTGACGCCATAGCTGTCAATTCAAACCAAACAGGTAGAGTGAGCAAAAAAAAGTTTCATTTAATAAAACTTATTTGCTAAGATTAAGTGAGAAATAACATCAGATTTTTTTAACAAAATGTATTTTCTAAGATTGAGGAAAATAAACAACCGATTTTTAATAATATTTATTTATTAAGACTGTGTGAGAAAAGCCATTAATCAGAATCTAGCTCTTCAATTCCGCTCATCTCTGCATTACCGCGGAGTAGTTATTAATAATCATGCACTATAACTAGGTCACATACGAACATGTATCTTTTATGTAAACGAAAGTTTTAAATCGAGTTTATGAACGCAATTTAAAGTGACATTTGGTTCACGATTTAGGTTATCAACCAGTCATAGCCAAAGCTCAATAAATGAAAATAAAACATCAAACAATATTAATTATCACTATTTGTTATTGTTTGTTTACAAATGTTTGCTTATTATTCTAAAAAAGGGTTCCAAGATATTTTTGCAAACCGTACTTTTCAAGCGACATTTGACAGATGGATGTCATTGGCTTTCCTATTTTTATTTAAATCGCATTATACTTCTGTTGCTTTGTAGCGGTGTGTAACTTCGTAGCCGTGCTGTAAATAATCCACTAAAACAGATATTGCAATTACGCATCCGATATAATCGACCGATAGTAAGGCGCCTATGGGGGGATTAGCCTTGAGCATTATAGTTCATCTAAGGTCCCAGGGCTCCACGGGGTAGGGGATTGGGTCAGACTCAGAGTATACAACGGTGCGAGTTATATTTTGGGTACCACAAGCGTCTTTAGTCTATGGTGGTCGCTTACCATCAACACAGTACACATACAGTAGCATAACTCAGCGCTAGGGTTGGTACCTACAAAATGTAAAACATATTTGTGTAGATTTTTATTGTATGTGTATAGTTACTATTGCCACGTTACGGAATCGAAACGGACGCAGACGGCGCGGCGGTGCGCGACGTGGCACTGCGTAGATTTGTCTTGGCAAGATTGGTTAGCGGCCGTGTAAATGACGTTTGTCTGTGTGCGTGCGTTGATTCGGGTATTGTGCCATCAGGCAGGCCATAAGTTTGTTTAGGGATCTCTCGTTGCCCAGCGTCGTTAAAGCGATGCTGGACAGCGACAGATCCTGGAACGTGGTCGTCTCCTTCTGTGAGGAAGTCATCCTACAGAAGGAGACAGCGGAGAGGGCCCGCGAGGGGGACGCCCGGGCCGGCCCTCTCCGTCGCCGACGAACGGGGGGAAGGCGGCGGCAGTACGACCGCCTCTTTCCACCCTAGTGGGACTGCGGGCGGCGGACTGGGTAGTCCGTCGCTCGCATTGCGCAGTCTCACCCGTCGAGGGGGGATGCCTAGGTGCTCCCGGGCATCCCCCTGACCATCAGGAGGAGGAGGACCTCTGCCGGGGTAACGTGGAGCGTCACCCGGATCCCACAAAACCCGTTCCGGCAGACGAGAGAGCACTGTTGGGTTTTTAGTGGGTAGCCCCCCCCCCTCATCCCGAATAGCCGCCGAGCCAGCCAGGCTGGGCGGGTGGGCCGGATTTGGGGGGAGGAGGAGTCCCACATAACCCCACCACATACCCAGGGCGGGGTATGCATAACGCATTTTCCCAACATAAAAAAAAGACCATAAGTTTGTTTGCAATCCTTTTGACATAAAAACATATGAACGCGGCAGTCACCTGAGTTCAGTGAATTTTCCCATCCCAAGAGTGCGTAATAAAAAATGTTTCAACTTCAAAAATCACCAAATAAAATCACCTTTTGAATCGAAACAGTGGCGGGATGAATGGTCTAAGGAACTTTTATCGTCGGCGACAAGTTGCCCCATATAAATGGAAATGACGACGGGCGCCGACGCTGGTCCCGGAATCTACTCGTTTTTACAGCGTGTTTTTCAATTTATCTCATACTTTTATTGCAGTTCGCGGAAGTTTTCCTATTTAAATAACTGTAAAAACTTTATAAGCAGTGGCGCGCGCACCGCACCGCATACTTTTGCGATGTTCTGATTATGTCTAAGGATGTACAAGATTAGTTTTCTTTCTAGTTTGCGATTAATATATTCATTCACAGATAATTCCATCACCTGTTAAGAGGGATTATAAATTATGGGCACCAGTTATAATAATTGTTGCTTTCAAAGAAACAATATTGACATGTCCCCGAACAATAAGGTAAGTGTGCTTAATATAGTTTTATTCTGTATTATTGAATTCTGTAGAGGGTATCATCATTATCCTATTAATGTCCCTATTGCTGGGGCACAGGACTTCCCTATGGATGGAATAGGAAGATTGGGACATGACCCACCACGCGGACCCAGTGCGGATTGGTGGGTGCTAACGAATGCAGATGCAGCCGGGACCAACGGCTTAATGTGCCTTTCGAAGCACGGAGGAGCTCGAGATAGTAAATTTTTGGTCACCCATCCAATGACCGTTGCTTAACTTCAACGCAGTAGCCGAACGCGCTAACCACTTGCGCCATCGAGCTCCTCCCGGTACACGGTATGCAACAAAGAAAATTGTGTGTGTTAGCTCCGACGCACGACCGGAGTTTACACTCTAAAAACGATTGTCTTTGAACAGACACAAAACAAAATCAAGTCCGAAGAAGTCGGTTACAAGTAGAGATACCTCAGGAATCGTCCCATGGTTTCGACTATCATAGGTTCCATGTCACACATTTTATCATCTAACATCATCGATATTCATCATATATTTTATTATGTATTTCTGGAAACACACAATTTCAAAAATATCACACACTAGTCATCATTTTGTAAATATGTATTATAATTCCATCTGTACTGAAAATCACTATTCCAGAGTGCTGGACACTTACCGGCATTTCTCTATATTCTGTTATTTATTTGTTTTCATTAATTTTGCTCCGATTTTATCTATTTTTAGATTATTTATTTTATTGACATTTGTGACAACTTAATGTTTTTTATCCGTTGCCATGGCTAAAAGTGAAAGGTGCGCAGATGAGGTTGTGCACAAAAACGTAATGAGGTCATTTGTTCAGTAGATTTTACTCCTCACATTTTTCTCATACCGGGCCCCTTTATATGCAAATCGATTCTTAAGGAGTAAACTCCAATAAATGCTTCAAATCTATTTTTATACTTAACATAATCTTGTTTCAAAACAACATCAGAAACAAGAACTGCACTAGAGTTCTGGGAGGTTGTTAGGAAAGATTATGTTTATTAAAAAGTTTTATACCGCTCGCGAGTACGCAATTTGTTTGCATAGTTTTCATACGTTAGGACTTTAAAAGGATTTTTCGTTGAAGTTCTGGGCGGGAAAGCTTCTAAGGAGTTTTAGCAGATTTCAAGTTTAGATCTCTGCGAAAAGCAAAGCTGCTTTTCTGTGTGAATATTTTATAATTTTAGTGCAAACTTTGTGATAACTCGTACTAATAAAAAATCGAATCACCAATGACGATCATTCTGTCCCTCTTGCACATGCTATCCTAAGTAACATGCGAAAGAGACCGTATGTATTGCGCCGGCGCTTTCGATTCGTTTCTTTAATGGCACGAGTTATAATAAATATCAGTTGGTTTCATTTTATTACACATACTTTCAATATGAGGGGATAAGCTTCTGTGAAAACAATTCCCGAAAATGAGACACAACTCTTTTTTTAAAATAATAAATAACATTAAAGAAAATATAACTAGAAAAAATTCCACGCGGACCAGGCAGCAGACGGGACTTGAACCCGCACCCTTCGTATTCGGGCGAATGCACTGACCAATTACGCTACCGCGGCCCTATACCACGGACCGCGTCGAAATTCTTCTAGCCATTCTTAAGCTGCAAGGCAGCGCCATCTCTTCGCATTATAGGTAACCCACAATGTCAAATGAATACTTTTACAAGTATTAAACATTCAAAGGTTCAAGCGCCGTCTGCTGCCTGGTCCGCGTGGATTTTTTTCTAGTTATATTTTCTTTAGATTTAAACATCAAACAGTTAAATGCTTTAAAAAAAAAACAAAAAAAAAACATTATTCCTCATTTTAATCCTTTTGTTACAAAAATTGTATGCTCACCTTGAAGACTACCTTCGTGACAAATACCCTACATATCTGTACTTACCTAATTTGCAGCATTGATGCGAAATAATAATAAATACTGAGGTATTGACCTCAGTATTTTAATCGTTCTTTATTAAATACTTAGTATATGATTAACATTCAAGTACATATCTGCATTCAAGTGGAAAACTTTAGATAGTAAGTAGGTACTTGCCGCGTGTAATTATTCGCTATCTCTTTCTAATCTACCAAACTTTGTTTCAGCGTGTGCGAGTGAAGTACGTACTACAAAATGCAGAAACAGCTGTGGGTATTACATATTACTGGAAGCAGCAACACTTTTAATAATAAAAAAAATGTGTGTGTCAGCTCCGACGCACGACTGGAGTTTACTCCTTAAGTTCGATAGTCTAACCAGACGCAAAAAGAGTTTATTTAACTTAAAAAAGATTGATACTGTATGAAAGGGTAAATTAACAAATTAATGAAAATAATATACATATATAAATATATATTTATTCATTTCATACACATTTATTATAACTAATCGACGGAATATTTTACATTAAACTTTTTACAACAGTCAATTTCAGATGTGCATAAATATATCATAAGGAATGTTGATAAATTATGTAATTATTATTATCAGACTATTATCATTTTTTTAAATATTAATTAAATCAACATTGTCTGCATTATTAATAACAGTGACAAGTGGTTTATGGTAACTAAAATAAGACACATGGACGTTCGAAGATACGTTGTTCACGAATCTTGAAAATACCATACAATATTGCTCTATCAGAAACAATATCTAAATTCAGTTCAGATTATAAAAAAAATATTAATGTCAATCCGTCATCTTTGTTTGTCAAAGTTGCGCGACATAGGATGCGCACCAAAAACGTAACGAGGTCATTCATCGACAGATTTTACTCCTCACATTTTTCTCATACCGGGCCCCTTATATATGCAAATCGATTCTTAAGGAGTAAACTCCAAAAACATGACAGCGATCTCAGTGAAATCTATACCTAGAAGGTTTTCCAAAAAGAAAATGAAATGCCGAAGCTTTGATACTTAAATCATAATTTTTGCGTTCAACTAATATAGTTTAATTTAACAAACTCTAAAAATTGTTGTCGCCAACAATGTTTCCGGAGCAATTCCTCGCGAAAACCTCCAAAAAAGAGCGTACTCTTTCCTTAACGGTCGGCATCGCATTTGTGATACTTATACTTCTGGTGTTGCATATATAACTTACCATCGGGTAGACCGTCTATTTGCATGCCCTTATAGTATAAAAAATTGGACAAGTGTAACTCGGATTCGCCCGTCCATATTTGTAAGTATGTAATATACACGGCTGTATCGTTTGTAAAGTTAACTTAGAAGTTTGTTTTTTTTTCACAGCTTTAACGGGCCGTGGAGCTGAGTATATGATTTAAATTTTAACGTAATACCTTCACACGTTCCTGAGATAAAGGGTCTTGATAGAGAGACAGGCAGAATTTAGACAGACAGATAGACAGAAAAGAAATATCCTACAAGGACTCAGTTTTTTCTGTTGAGGCAAGAAACCCTAAAAAGCAGTAAGTTAGTGACACCAATGACTGACAAGAATATTTTTTGAAGTGAAAACTTCTTTAACGGCGTTGTAAACTTTTTTTGTATGGGTAAAAAATGTTAAACTCGCGTCAGGTTAACACGTGGGCTGATCGCATCATGACACACAATAAAATTGGTAAGGTTGTTGACATTCAATATATTGGACGAAACATAGTAATATTTTATTTTATCATATTATAATAATAAGTCTCTATCTAGGACGTCCACGTGGCAGCTTTATTGCGAAGAAAATGCATTTTTTTAACAATACCTGTCGCTAGGTGCGCTTAAATGTGATTCATGTAAGTTGATTTCTTTACAATAGATTTCGCTAAGTACGCTTAAACGTGATTCATGTAAGTTGATTTTTCTGAGAGATAAACTTTTTTAATGTAATATAAATTGTCATGTTTGTATACGACAGCGCAATAAATAAATATTGTATTCTACCACATACATGATAGTACTTTTATACTGATAATTAAATCAATTCGTGCAAAATTATTCCCTAACCATTCCAAAATATCAAAAATGCACAACGTTAATATTCAAGTTTTCACTATCAGCACTCCCGAAGTGCAACCCGTCGTTTTTTTTTCTGTATTGAGATAAGAGTAGGCAGCAGGGACCATAATTAGTGATCACTGACTAAACCCTTCGTTTTACGAATGACTGGCAAGATTCGCGAATTAGTTGCCTTGCCAGTTCCAGCGTAGCTCGTCAACGTCGCAGCTAGTGTAGGGGGAGTTGTCCAAAACTTGCCCGACTGTTTGTAATTTTAAAGTAGAGAGTTACACGTACGCTTTTATGAGTTTTGTTTGAGCTTCAGTGCGGCGGTGTTTTGAATGGGACGATGATTATTATATACATTAGAGACGTGTTTCCCGTTTACAAGTTATTTCACGATTGTGACTTAAGAACTTACGTTCTCACTAGCGGCCCGCCCTCGCGTCGTCGCTTCGGTGTAGAGCTGAAGTACAGAACTACAGTTTTTGTTCTCAGGCTTGTATTATACTCAATGACATTCATCTATGATTGTATGATTTAGCAAAAAATATCCTTATGATTAATCCTTTCAATGGTTATCATAAAATATGTTTACTTTTTCGAATTTTCACGAGTTGTAGTAGGTGATTTTAAAAAAATCTGTGAATGCAGTTCCAGTTGTTATTAAAAATAAAATGATGTCTTCTTTCAGTAAAATATTCTATCTTCAATAATTAATATACTTTCCCTCCGTGTGAGGTAGCCGTGGGACGCCCTGTATAGATTAACACTTTTGGTTTAGTTCTTTCTAGTAAGCAATAGTACCTTATAATAACTGTACTTGATAATAACTTTTATTGAAGAAAGCTTTGTTTTGATTCTGTCGGTGTGTAAGGCTCCAGGGCTCCACGGGGTCCCTACCCCATGTAGGGTTACTATTTAAAATTTTGAAAAGTCCTCACAAAAAGCCGGACATTTCGATAATAGTCCAGACATTTTAGTCACAATATGCAAACTTAGTTACAGTGGTATTATACGCGTGGTAGCAGACGCTCGCATCACGAGGGGGCATCACCCTCGCGACTTAAAACTAGGTATAACCGCTAGCAATAAGTTATTTTTTTCTAAAACTGATTTTTTGGTTTTGAAGAAAGCATTTGATTGTTTGCAATAGAAGGTTTTATTGATTGATCTCGATGTTGATTTTTACAGATGATTTATATTTTGTTTTTAATTAATGAGAACTTAATAAAGATTATTTGACTTATTTAATAAATCTTAATAAGTAGTTTTACTCCTATTCCATTTAATTAAAAGAAGCCGGACAAAGCCGGACAAAAGGCAAAAAGTCCGGACAAATACGGACGGATGGTAACCCTAACACCATGCTATAATATTTATGTTGAAAATAATACAAAATATTATTTTTTATGATAAAAAGGTGGCAAACAATGAAAGCGGCTAACCATAGTATAAATATAACTCGCGCCGTTGGCTACCCTGATCCAATCCCTTGATTGCCCGGTTCCCCTGATTGCCTAGTTTCCCTGATTGCCCGGTTCCCCTGATTGCCCAGGAGCGGCGTCTCTCGGCCATGTGGCGCCCGTGTGCAAAATGATCCTAGCGCCCTCTAGTAAGCGTGTGATCACAATGAAATGGGTAAAAAGTACAAGTAAAAACACATGAATCAAACTGTCAAATTTCAAAAATGAATAATAACTTCTATTGTTTGGAAATTAAATTTGAAGAAGAAAGTCACACCGCCGTCGTGTGCGGCAAGTGGGGCTTCGTAGCGAGCGGCGTCGTCGTTCGGCGCCCCCTAGGACTTTGCGCCCGTGTGCAACTAACACCCTGCACCATAGGTAAAGACGCCTCTGTTGCCCAGTTCCCCTGATTGCCAGTTCCCTGGTTATGGTGGCCGCTTACCATCAGGCGGGCCATACGCTTGTTTCCACTCTTTTACGATAAAAAACACTACCTTAGAAATATTCACTGAAAGGTAGCACCACTCTTATATATGTGTAGTATCGTAACCTTTAAACGTAATTTTAAAAGATATCTGCTAGAATTACAGAAAAACGAAGTTCCTACTCGAGGAAACAGCTGTGTTGTTCGTTGACTGCCGTGCTCATTTACATTCTTGTGTAATAATTACATATAATGTGTATGTAGTAGGTTTTATAGTTAGCAACTTCCTAGTACCGAATATTTTAAGCATAAATCATTTATTCGTTCATTAAAAAATTTTTCTCCCTAAGTGGCTATTCGTACTCTCGTCCCTACTTTTCAAGGTAACCACGGAAGACCAGCGTCTGGCAGTCTACGACATCCGACACATGCTGAGTGGACTGCCTTTTTAGTGACGCAAATGCTTAGACCTAATTTATTGTATTTATATTGTTTTAAACTTTCATGGTCACTAACATTATAGCTATTAATAAATAGTGAGAATGTGACCAGTGGTACGGGTATCGAGCGCAGTAAAAGACGACGTCAGAGGTTAGACCGATATGTCTGCCAATAACATCTACCCGCAATTAATTCAGTTACTCCGTGATCATGGCGCTTGCAACAGTGCCGAAATATCGGAGACTCATAAAAAACAAGGTACAGGGTAACAATCCCGTTAATAGCTATAATTATTGTATTTATGTATAAGGTATATTGTTTTCATGTACTAATTTGTTTCACTGAATAAAACATTTTCTTTCTTTACTTATTTCTTTCTTTCTTAGGTGTGCAGTGTTTCTGTTAGTGAATAAGGTTCCACCATGGCTCTACGGTGTAGGGGATTGTTTTCAAGCTAAAAAGATGAGGATAGCTGAAGCGACATATCTTTCTGTCTCAGACAACAACAACACTTACGCTTAACATCAGGTGGAGGAATGTAATTTATTGCACTTTAAAATAATAGTGTAAATAGCTCATTGGAAAATAAAAATTAAATGTAGATAGGGGAATGTGCTGTTCGAATCCTGTTTGATGATTTATATATCTACCTTTTAAATATATGCTTAAAATAAAAAATATACCTTAATAAAATGTACCTATGTATTTTATTTTAAGAAAAACTTATTTTTTGCGGGCGGGCTGTAAATGGAAAAATCCTATGGAAAAGATATACATATATATATATATATATATATATATGTGTGATGCGTGTGCTGCTCCATTCCCCTCTGCCCTATGCACCGCCTATCCCCTTTTTTTTTTTTTTTTTTTTTTTGTGACGAGGGGAAATGCAGTTACGCACCATACCGTGACGCTGACTAGGCGCACGGCGTGTGTGGGACTCGCCGGCACGGGAAAGTGCCGACCCTACTCAAGCAGGACCAGTGCGGAAGGCCACACTGATCCTACTCCACTAAAACCCCCCGGTACCCTCCTACGCCCATATGGGGGCGTCTCGGGGCCGACGCACCTGCGTGCGCCACATCTCCGAGCACGCCCTCGGGCAGGCCCGGCCCAACGAGTGGACCGGGCGACGCGCCTCAGGGGGACTGCGCTAGGGTACTAGGCAGTCCCCAGACGTGGTGGCCTATGCCGGAGCGGCACCTAGGACGCGCGGCTGGTCAGGCCGCGCCCAGACCACCTTAGGGCCGTCGATGCACCGCCTATCCCCTATTCCTTATGTTAGGTTATATAAGAAAAGAAGTTTCACTTCAGATCTGTGGTCCGTGCACAGAATTTTATTTTTATTTTAGGAACTTTAAGCATAAAGTTGGTACTATATAATATATCTGTTTCATTTACTAATACATATATATTATTATCATCCAACACACAGGCGAGGGAACATTCGCACGGCGGAAGATGGTCGCAAGATTAATTGTGACGTCACTGCCGGAAGTGGCGGGCGGCGGAAGGGGGGGATGGAACGCAGACCGGAAGTCCGGCCGATGCGGTCGCCTCGCTGCAACCGAGAGGGATAAACCAAATCTCATACTTGGTATGAGTTTGTGCATGGCTGGTTCTTGGCTTTATAATGACACTAGCGATCCGCTCCGGGTTCGCATGGATGCAATTTCTCTACAATAATATAGTGACCCACCCTCTCTTCCCTTCGGTGAAGATTATAGTTTTTATTCGCGGGCATCGACGACCTCCGTGGTCGGGTGGTATGTACGCCGGGTTTCATGGTGTCGCCTATTCGAGAGGTCCCGGGTTCGAATTCCGGTGGGGGCAGCAGATGTTTGTGTGATAAACACGAGCATTTGTACTCCAGTCATGGATGTTTAATATATATTTTCTATAAAAATATACTTATATACGTATCAGTATACGTATTTTATCCGGTACCCTAGTATCCCATAACACAAGCCTTCGGTGCTTACTTTGGGGCTCGGCTAATTGGTGTGAGTGTTGGAAATATTTATTTATTCATTACACATAAAAACCTTCTTGTTAAATCATATCATCTACTATTGCTGAAATCTGCATTGAAATCCTGAAACTTGTGACATTATATTATCTTTATATATATAATTCTTCTGTGAGTGTGTATGTCACTGAACTTCTCTTAAACGACTGGACCGATTTTGATGAAAATTTTTGTGTGTGTTCAAGGGGATCTGAGAATGGTTAGATTCACAATTTTGTCCGCTGAACAACCCCTATTTTTTTAGGGCGGTACGAAGTACGCTGGGTCAGCTAGTACTTTATAAAGACCTAGTCGTTTAAGTGGTTTATAACTAGAAAAATTGGATGCGTGTAACTTATGTACGCGCGTGAGAAGTTATACTTCTTTAGCATCATTAAAAATATTTTTTAATTGCATGCAAATAATTATTTGCATTATTAATTATTTGGATTATTTACGAATGATATTACCTTTCGACTAATTCGTAACTACTAATTTGGCTATTCGAAATGCAAATTAGTAGTATACTAATGTCATTATTCGAATAACGACTACTAATTAGTAATACTAATGTCAAGTGTCGCTACGTGCGATGCGCGCCGCCCGATACCTTCGACTCCAGTCGAATGATATAAAGCGCATTCGACTTGGTCGAATGATTCGTGGAGTCTTAGTGGAGAGAGATTGAGTTGAAATTTGGCATGCAGATATTACATATTATGATGGAGGTATTCGCTAAGAAAGAATTTTCTAAAATTAACCCCTTCAGGGTGCTTGTTATTGACCGGTTTTCCGACGGGCCTAAGTACGGTTTCTACCCGGGCCGGCGCCGGTGAAGCTTCTTTGTGCATTCGTACCGAGCTCAAACCGGAGTCGTTTACAAACCTCCATAGTGTACTACTACTACCCATACCGAACTGACACCCGGACGTAGTTAAGGTTTAAAACCGTGTCTAGACCCGGTGGAAAATCGGTCGTTAACAAGCTTCCTTAAGGGGATGAAATTGGCGTCCAAAGTTCGTATGGAAAAACAAAATTAATATATTTTTTAAATTTAATTATAACCTCTCAGGGGCTAAAATACTGGTGAAACTGTCCCAAGTATGTTGATAAATCTTACCATAAAAAGCCGAGTACCTTTTCTCATTTCTGTTAATAATACGGCCGCATCGGACCCCATAGCTTTTCCTTATCTTTCCCGATTTCCCATCATTAATTTTTTTGCGCTCCCCGCTCGGAGCAGCGCCGATTGATTGCCCCCAATCACGGTAGCGGCGGCCATTCATCCGCCTGCCAAGAGATATTAATTAATATTGTTTTTGTTGGTTATCTCAGTCCAGCACAGAGAAAAAGAAACAATTTGATTTTCCAAATGACGAAATATCCCATCAATATTATAAATGTTTATTAACTAACTTTTAGTATGTTTCTTACACAATCATGCAAAAACTACTGAACGGCTGTGGATTAAATTTGGTATGCATGTAGTTTATGAAACGAAATGAAAATGAAACTGGATTGAGACATAGGTTTCTTTTAATCCCGGAAAAATAATGGGTTCCTGTGGGATTCTCTAAGAATCAAAGTTACCGCGGACAAAGTGGCGGGCGACCGCTAGTTACAAATCAAAAAATAAACAGGCTGATTTTTTTGAAACGACAAAATATACTTACATAATTAATTCAGCAACGAGCTTATTAAGCTTTTAATAATGAAGACAATATTTAATACTAGATCCAGCGAACAACATGTTTCTTGTATATTTTGCTTTAATGTATTCATTAGTTTATTTGTAAGTCTTATTTTGTCTATATGGTTGAACTTGTAACCCATGCCATGCGATGGTGATAAGATAAAACCGTTAGAAGTCACTCCATTAGGAGGGTTAAGGGAAACTTTAGAGAAAATTTATGGATAAAATAATAAGATGTAAGTGCTTATTCAGCAAGTTCGTTTTAATGTTACCATCATTGAATTTCTACTACATCAGCGGTGATGAATAATGCTACGTAATTATTACCTGAGCTTAACTTACCAATTAACATTTCCCTAAAGTCAAGTTAAATGCAAATAGTATCTAGTTAAGTTAGTGTAAGAAGTTGAATAAATTCGTTCTACACTCCAGAACGCAAGAGAGGGACCCTTTAAGCATTATTAACTGTTGTTACCGCGTGTTGCAACCTAACAATTTCAAGTTTTAGTCAAGAAGAAATCTATATATATAAAACTCAAAGGTGACTGACTGACATAGTGATCAACGCACAGCCTAAACCACTGGACGGATCGGCCTAACTTTGGCATGCAGGTAGATGTTATGACGTAGGCACCCGCTAAGAAAGGATTTTGATTAATTCTACCCCCAAGGGGATAAAAGGGAATGAAAGTTTGTATGAAACTTTGTCAATTTTAAACCGATCGGGCTGAGACTTTGCATGCTGGTATAAGAAGAATCATAGATGAATGTCATTGTGTATAATACAAGCCTGAGAACAAAAACTGTAGTCTACACTTCAGCTCTACACCGAAGCGAAGCGAGGGCGGACCGCTAGTACATACATAAAATTCATTTTGTTTATTTATATTTTTTATAGCCAGGTAGGGAAATTACTCTAACCCACCTGATGTTAAGTGGTGATAAAGTCCAAACGCGAAGATAGCTGGTACAGCAGTTATAAACTGCCATACCAACCATCCTTACTTTGCCGGCCTGCAGAAATGCTTCTTCGCGTCTCTCTTAAAGGACCCCAGATTGTAGGAGGGGGCGAACACGTGCGCGGGCAAAGAGTTCCATTTGCGAATAGTACGACAAAAAAATGAGTCACCAAATTTATAAAGGCCCATCCGCGTGTCTCTGTGAGTTACATGGTTTTATATTTATCAATCATACACGATTTTTTCAATAGTAACAATAATATATCTTTTGTCAGATCTGTCGGTACATTAAATATTTTTAAAGTCATCTACTAGATCATACAATTCTCATAAGCATAACATAGAAATAATTAGTAGAGTTTGTGCGGAAAGAGAATGGGCGTGGCAAACCGAACTGACAATAAGATTTTTATTTAGCAATCAAACTCAGCAATCTGTAAAACGTCAAAGTTTTGTATTGATACAGATTTGTTTGTTGTTGTGATTTCTTGCGGTTTTTTGTATTTCATCATGTCTAAAAGGGGTAAAACCTTACAAATACGATAGAAAAGCACTACAGCGCCCTCCACTCTAAATCCCATTCTCTTTCCGCACAGACTCTAACATGGATTTAAAAAAGGACAAATAAAAGTTTTATTTTACAAGTGTAACTAACAAAGTGTCAGCACAGCGTGTCGCTGAAACAACATTCCTTTCAAAGTAAATGGTTTTCTGATAGAGCCGTGAAGTTTTTTGCACAAACAACAAGTTGCGCTGCGAAAATTTTCTTCTCGCGAATAACTCGAGTCAGGAATGCGATATAAATAAAATTTCTACCTCGCGCGGGCACGTTCTCATAGCGTGTAAAGGTTAGGTCCGCAGACCTATAAATTAAAGCGGGAAATGGTGCTTTTAAACCGTCACATTTGTGCTGTTTCTTCTAGTAATGTTAGCTACTGAGAAATATAGTAGGTATTGTAAAGCACTAAAAGTTCCCGTTAGCAATGCTTACTCAATATTTTATTACATTCTACTTACAATGTTTTCTTAGGTGGTATGGTAAGTTTCGTTTCGACATACTACAGTATACGCTTCTTATTAAATCTTGTGAAATATTACAACCATGTTCTTCAATAGACGCCGTGCTTTTTCGGTAATAAGCTAGTTATCTTTTGTCATTACGGTATCGTAATGCAGAAAATGGCGTTATTTAGCATGGTGCTGTTTTTTCTTCATGTCTTTTGCTGCAAGCTTCAGCAAACATAACAGAAGCGTTCCAAACCGAGGCAAATATAAGTGTCGCCGCACACGGGCCACACGACACAGCCACAAACGTCGCCACGAGAAGCTTGAAGCGGCTACTAAAGTGGCTGAAGCGCGCGCGCGCCCTTTGGCGGCGTTTTGTATCGGCGCATTAAGTGGCCGGAGCGGGCCACAAGAAGCGAGCAACGACGATTTGTAAGCGTGTGGCGGCCACCGGCGTACCGTGCGTGGCGAGTCCATATAAAATGTATGAAAACTACAAGAAATATGCCGGTGGCGGCGTTTTGTGGTTGTGGTCGGTGGCCCGTGTGCGACACTAAGACAGAAGTGTAGACAGTTAGGGCATAGCGCATATCACGTACAAATGGAGGCACCCGTCTGGGGAGGTAATCCCCATCGTACAGAAGACCACATTCAATTACCTCTACCTTTTGGTTGGTGTTATGTTTTTGTCGATGACATTCCAGGACTCAACGGGGTAGGCAATTAAGTCAGGGTAGCGAAGGGCGCAAGTGATATTTTCGGTATGTTGCAAGCGTCTAACTCTACAGGCCTACCATCAGGCGGGGCATGTCTTTGGAAAGAAAGTGTGAGAAGTGTGGAAGAAGATATACGATCTGTACCATCCATGCATGCTCCTTGCTAAATTTACTTTCAATTCTGGACACAGTGGCGTATTTTTAAATCTGGCGCCTCAGGCCAATTACCATTCGCTCCCCTCCCCAAGAAATAGTAAATCAAATCAAAATATAGGTCAGTAACGAATGTTTTTGTCGCCCCTCGTAGCTCCTGCAACCACCCTTCGCAGCCTGCCGCCCCCGGGCCGTGGCCCTTTTGGGCCTAGGGTAAATGCGTATTTACCCTAGACCCAAAAGGGCCAGGATCAGGAGCGTTCCTGATCCTGGTCTTGTCATAATCTTAAAACCTTGTCACGCGACTGGCTCTGTATTTGTAGCCGTGTGCAGTATTTAAGGCAGCTTAGAAGCTATCGCTGGCCGAGCTTCGTACGTGACACGAATAATCGGTTCTCTTCCTAATGAACAGTCCAGGTGCGCGAATTTATGTTTCCAGCTTTCGTTGTAGCTGCAGATTAACCTGGATTTTTGTCGGACTTTCTTGCTCTAATTTATGTGACCCCGTAACTAGTTTTATTTATTAACAAGAGGATCGGTCGTTAGAATTGTATTCGATAGTTTTATAACTTGGAGTTCATTATAATGAATATAGGGTCTGCTAATGAATATAGAATCTATGGATGTAGTCTCTTAGTATATTTTAAAGCGAACTAAATATATTTTCACCTGTACTTCTTTCTTTTGATAGCAAAACAGCAAGCTCTATACGGTGGTTAATCTTTTAACAAGTAAGTAACCGTCGGAATTAATATTGATAACTTAACGAATATAAGACCTTAATATAATGAGGATCATTACTAGGTCGGCAAATCAACTCAAAATCAACAGTATAATCTATACTTATAATAAATCTGTACAGATGTCAATTCTGTACATGAAATATATTTTTAAAATAACTATCAGGGGGTGATCAGTGATCGATACTGATGCCAAAAATGCAATCAGTAAATTTTTTGTCTGTCTGTCTGTCTGTTTGTGTGTTTGTTCCTTATAGAAACAAAAACTACTCGACGGATTTTAACGAAACTTGGTACATTTATTTTTCATACTCCTGGGCAGGTTATAGTATACTTTTCATCACGCTACAATCAGTAGGAGCAGAGCAGTGAAGGGAAATGTTGGGAAAACGGGAGAAGTTACTCCATTTTTTAAGCTTCCGTCGCGTGTGCAGCCTTAATGATTAAAGTTACATAGAAATCATGTATGACGGAAATATTCAACATAAAATTGTTTAAAAAATATCCCGCAACAGCATATGTCTATCTTTTATGGTTGACTCACAATAACACGTGTAACTCCCGATAGCTTAGCAGTTCGGCGCATTCTGATCATATTTGTTTACTCTTACGTTTATAATACTCGGTATAGAAACACCAAACTTATACATGAAATAAGCCATCGCGCCGTCGCACGTGAATACTGAATCATGCTATAAGGATTATTTTTGTGTAACGGTTGCCGCGCTCGACACGGGTCGCGGCAGCGGTAGGGTATCAAAGGTCCGAGAGCGAGCTGTCTAAATCTGTTTTCTGCGTCGCTCCCCCCCTGGGGGACGATCGCTTCCGATGAAGCCTTAGAGGCCTTCCCGGCCAGAGGCAGCCCCTACGGGTGTTTTTTAGTCAGTACCTTGCAGCCGGCTGTAGGGTATCCATGAGGATTTCTCATCTGCTCCCCCGCCTGGGAGACCGAAACCGTGCTTATCAGCGCGACTTTTAGTCTTTAAATAGTTTATTTGAATTTCTTTTGTTGTTATTTTGTAAAACAGGTATTAGTTGTTTTGGTAGTGTTTAAATATTCGTTCAAATTAAAAATTATTAAGCGTAGGTACTTTTATTAATTAAAGTAGTTATAAGTATTTATTTTTAAGTGAAGGAGGTATAGGTAGATAGTATTGCACAGGCGTTTCAGCTTTATTTTCATTTCTTTTTTGTTGTGAGTTGTATATATTTCTGGTTATAATTCTATAAAAATATTTTAGTTCAAATAGTCACTTAGATTTTATGTGTAAGGTAGCTAAAGTTAGGACCACGTATTAGTTGTTTTGGTAGTGTTTAAATATTCGTTCAAAGTGTAATTTAATCATATAGGATGAATGTACGATGGCCCATCGAAAAGGAGTAGAAGCGGTAGACAGAACTTTAAGAGATATAAGACAAAATGATCGACCCATGGGCGGTATCACAGTTTTATTTTGTGGTGATTTCCGACAAACCTTAACGGTAATACCACGGGGAACCCGAGCTGCTGAGGTTAGGGCTTGCCTGAAAAGCTCTTATTTGTGGCGTGATATACAATCGGTGCATTTGACTATAAACATGCGAGTGAGAACTGTAGATAACCCGGATGATCGTGAATTTTCTGATATATTATTAAAGAAAATACCTTCACCAAAGATACCTTTCCACTGCTACACCAAGGAAAACTTATTCTGACGCCTGAGTTATGTTGTATAGTGCAATCCCAACAACATCTTACATCGTCAGTTTACGGTGACGTAACAAATATATTAAATAAGAACAATTCTTGGCTATGCGAAAGGTCCATTTTAACTCCTCGCAATGACCAGGCATCTGAGATTAATAATAAAATACTGTCGAATATCCAGGGGGAAAGCAAAGTTTATAGTTCAATAAATAGAATGGCCGATGAACAAGAAGCCACTAATTACCCGATAGAATTTTTAAATTCTTTAAATATGCCCGTACTTCCTTCTCATGAAATTTGTTTAAAAATTGGCATTCCGATTATTCTGCTCCGAAATTTAAGACCACCACAAATTTGCAATGGAACTCGGCTTAAAGTAACCCAGTTGCAACAAAATGTAATCGAGGCTCAAATTTTAATAGGTTGCGGTGCAGGAGAAACCATCTTTATTCCCAGAATTCCCATAATACCAAATAATTTTCCATTCCAATTTAAAAGAACGCAATTCCCAGTATCGGTGTGTTATGCAATGACAATAAATAAGGCTTAAGGGCAGACCTTTCGTGTTGTTGGAGTAGATCTCGGTGTCAGTTGTTTTTCACATGGTCAGTTATGTCGGTCTTTCCCGGGTTAGCAGTCCTAGATTTTTTTATGTTCACGTTCCGGACGGGTCAAATTTCAACGTAGTCTACCCGGAAGCTTTGCGCTGAAGTATTTTCATTCTATATGTACTTAAGACTCATGTGAAAGCGATCTAAACAATATTACTAATACATTAACATAATAACATACAAGGAGTTACACGCTGATGGTCTCGGGGCACAGTGATAATAATAATATTCTGCGGTTCCTTATTGCGATATTTTTAACAGTATTATATTTCCCTACTAAAATACGAAAGTTAATCTGTCTGTCACATCAAAACCACGGAACCCTGAGGACGGACATATGCTACTTTTTTACGAAAAACGACGATAACGCAGACGAAGTCGCGGGCAAAAGCTAGTGATTAAATAAGCTTTTTAATTAATATACTTTTTAAATCATCGAAATCGGTTCATTCGTTGCGATTTTGTAACTAATTTAATGGTAGCCAATAATCACCGGCGGCCGAAACGTGTGACGTCACAGAGCTCGAATGTGGTTTACTCCGGTCGAACTTCAGTAGCGTCTCTACGCACGCTCGCGTTGGAGTGCTAGAGCTCTGTGTCATTTAGTAATTTGGTCATAACTTCGTTAATATTTGTAGTAGAACAAAATTTTAACCACTGTATTTTATGGAATTCTTAGCTCTATAAATCTGCATTCTCAACTAAAATATTTACGAATTCATTCAAATCGAGCGTGACAGATTTATCTGGAGAAAAACTTAAATTATTCCGTCTGCAGGCTACTATTGCTAGCAGTAGAAAGAGGTCTTCTTATACCTGAATATTTTCTAAAAGTTACAGGAATTAGAAAAACTGTTGGTGTTGGAGTCTTATTTTATCGTTTGATTTAAAATTGAAACATGAATTTCAAATAAATTTCAAATCACGCCGGTGGATTTCGCGGTAAAAATTTGCACTGCACTGCTGATGCGTTGTGTGACTTGAACATACCACTACTCATAGATTCTTACTAGAAGGGAGTGAAAATATATTTCAGTGCTATCTTGTGTTATGATGAAGTGTTCCGTCCGTAGCGGGCACTAGCTGGGCACATGTGAGTTGGCTTGGCAGCGGGCGGCTGGTCGCTGTGAAAAACTCTCGTGTCAAACTGTCTGACGGCTGGCGGTTGGCGGGCGGCGGAAACGCGCGGACACTCGGCTGTCGCGAGTGGCCAATCCAATATGAGATACTATTTTTTCCAAGCTTTGTGTGTTCCTCGAATGACTTATAGATTTATTCCCCACTAGTGGCCTGCCCTCGCTTTGCTTCGGGGTAGAATTGATCAGAATCCTTTCTTAGCGGATGCCTACGTCATAACATCTACCTGCATGCCAAATTTCAGCCCGATCCGTCCAGTGCTTTGGGCTGTGCGTTGATAGATCACTATGTCAGTCAGTCACCTTTGAGTTTAATATATATAGATTATATTATCACAGAGGCGGATATGCTTGGTGCATTCGGTATGCGATCGTGTAACAGGATGGATGACCAAAAATGCATCATCTATAGTCAATCGTTTTGTCACTATGTTTTGGTTGATGGTTGAGTCTTGATGTTTTTACTTTTATAGAAAGGCACCGTTAGTTCGTTAGTACCCATTGACATGCTTTGAATGACGCCACATTTACAGGGGCGTATTTTAAAATCTGGCAACCCGGGTTACTTACTATTTGCTTGCGGGGTGCATGTATATTAAATCAAATTACAGGTAAGTAACGAATGCCTTTATATGGCTCTTGCCGTGCCTCGCAGCTCTTGTAAGCTGCTCCTAGCAGCATAGTTAGTTGGAGGGTTGAGCCTTAGATACTTTTCGGTTGCGATGACAACAAGTGTCTGTTACTATTTATGTATGAAAAAGCAAACGTGAGTGACGTGGAACATTCTTTCGGAACGAAGTTAAAAAAAAACATTAGTATAGTCCACAATACGCTACGAAAAAACTGACGGTTGTGTCGGAAATGTCTGCCAAATCCATAAAATAAATAAATATTTCTAACACTCACACCAATTAGCCTAGCCCCAAAGTATGCACTGTAAGGCTTGTGTTATGGCATACTAGGCTAACGGATAGAATACATATACCGGACATGTATAAGTATATTTATATAGAAATACATATTAAACATCCATGACTGGAGTACAAATGTTCGTATTCATCACACAAACATCTGCCCCCACCGGGATTCGAACCCGTGACCTCTCGAGTCGGCGACACCGAGGTCGTCAAACATAAACTGCGATAAGGAATTTAATTAAAAAATAAAAATTAAGTTCCCAGTTCAATATGGAAGAAGATTGTTATTATATAAACAAGTAATAAAAACATTGGTGCAGTGTGTCCCTTGTATCATACGAGTGTCGGTCGCAGTAATCGCTATACCAGGTGCTGCAATATTTTCTAACCTTCCGCCACGCCGTTTGCCGTCAAATCGTCAAACGCGAGCACCGAATTCTACGGACCGAGTTGAGTTTTGACGTGTCCGTCCGGCTCCGTCACGTGAAAAATAAAAAAAAGCCTCCGTCCACCACGTTTAAACCTTCGTTCACCGATCTAAACCGATGTGAGTACATTGTAGCCTGTGAGCTGTTTTTACGAATAGGCACTTTTATTGAGATAAAAGTCTTAGATTATGTACGAGTATGTCTAAACATCCACGATCTTCAGTTTGGCTTTAGGCAGGGGCTATCTACGAAAAGTGCAATATGGACTCTAAAGCACGACATCAGGTACTACACGGAAAGACGCCTGTGTGCCTCTGTTTTTTGGATCTATCCAGGGCTTTTGATCTGGTTGACTACAGTATTCTGTGGGATAAATTATAGGAGTGTGGTTTATTCTCAGACTTAATATCTTTGTTTGAGTTCTGCTACGACAACCAGGCAAATTGTGTGAAATGGTCTGGTGTTCATTCGGAGGGGTACAGGTTATAATGTGGGGTTAGGCAAGGGGAAAGAACTTTACCGAAATTATTTAATCTGTACATTTACGTGTGACGGCTGTCACGTAAGGAGCGTTTGTGTAAATAATATAAATTACGCTGATGATATGATGTTGCTGGCTCCTTCAATCAGTGCTCTGAGAATGCTTTTGAATATCTGTGAAATCTATTCAACCACTCATGGTTTATCTTATAATACCACAAACAGTGAATATTTGATTTATAAGGCTGACGGATTCCTAACTGGCAACGATTGTACGATGATACGATGTGTTCTCGTCGTACAGCTATCTTTAGAAGTGTCCGTTATTATTTTTATTTTACATTATTTTCATCGCACGATGAGATCGCATCGCGTCATCGTACGATCGTTGTCAATTAGGACGACGCTTTTGACTGGGCTCTATCTAATGTGTTAATATGACCGTTATAATAATGAAATTATAAACGATTCTCCTCATATTTCGATAAGCGCTCTTGGAAATGTTTACGTACTTTATAAATATACCCGTTATGTCATTATGCGTTTATCATTTTCGCTAACATTATCAGCATAGCGAGACTACAAATTATCTGCATAACAAGCGTTCAGCCGAGAACAGCCAAGAATGAAGCTTCACAATCCACGGCCCCCTGATTTTCCGGCCGCGAAGATTTCTACATCAATGGATCTGGGAAAGACCTGCAGTGCTCACAATCGCAACGCAATTTGAACCTCCATCTACCCCCATATAAGGTTTAAATTCGAAACCTTCTATCGTTATGCGACAGTTAGACAGATTCATAACGACATTGAGTTCTATTTGGGAGACTATAAAGTTAGTTTTACTTCACGCATCGCCCCGCTTTGAGTAACAGCAACTTCGAAACACGTAGTACTGACTGTTTCACGGTTATGCGGTCACGTTGCTTCGTATCGCAGTGAATTTATTTCCACTACGGCTGAAATGGCTAAACTGATTGTTGTAAAGAGAGAGCATTTTATAGAAAAAAAATATATTTTAAAGTGAAACTTATTACATTGCCACAGCAACAAAAATTAACTTATTATTTTGACGTGACAACGTCTTAAATTAGGTTGCGGCTGGGAGTCACTTATGAAAAAGTGTAACGCTCGGTAACGTTACGATGAGTCTCTCGTGTTAAGTTTAAGTTTACATGTACAATGTTTTAGTAAACAAAATATATTTCTATAGTTAAAATTTGTGCAATTCTTATTTTCATTCAATTCCTTGTTCCTATTGTGCAATTTAATTATATTCATATCAATAAATATTCTACCGAGAAAAAGACGTTGTCACGTAAAATCTTCGCCCGTAAAACCGACTTTACAGGCAACCATTTTTTTTGCTAGTTCATAGCGACATAATGGAACAATAATGCTAACGTTAAATCATAATGCTCTCTCGATGGTATTTTTAATAGGAGTTAAAAAAAAACATTACTAAGGAAACAACATTATGACTTAACATTAGTAGAATTGGCTTCCATTGTTTGTCAAGTTTCTTATCATTACAGTTATATCATATACTATTTTGATATCGTTTAAAACATATCCATCCATGTCTTATTACAAAATAAAAAACGCCTGATAAAAAACTAACAGCAACAAAAATCATAAATGTTATTTCGGCTAGCTTGTGGTTTAGGTAGAGGCTTCGTTCCTCATTCTTCAAACTTATACAACTTATATACTATTTATACACCTCCTTATCAGGGCTAAGTTTAATTTCTGGAGAATAGAAAAAAAATAACAGTGAGAAAAATACATGTGGGTGAATTCGGCTCCGGTGAAGGTGTGGTGCAGTATGCAGGCATAGGATGCATGCTCTGCTGCTACGATCAGGTTTGCACTTAAACCAGAATTTTGGGGAATTCTGGAGAAGATTTGGAGGATATACGAGATAGTTGTCTGGAAGCACTGCGTTAGGCGTAGTGAAGTGCAAAGCGGATGGGAGTAGTCAAAGCTACTTAATATTGTTCAAATCATTCTGCTATTTTTTGCGGAGGGGCCGCATACAAATGCAGTTTTACGTTCGTGCCAAAGAAACAAAACTGTAACTAAACGTCACGTAAACAATGACACAATTCGCCACCAAATCCTGCACACATACCTATATCGTGAGTATGCCCAATGTGACAGAGGGGAAAGCTGTGTATGCCTACTCCCCTCCTCTATGGTTGGTGAATTTGCTAAGCGCAGTGCAGTTTTACACAATGTGTAACATGTCACGTCACATAACCGGTTTAGTAAAGTGGTTAACATTAGCATAAAGACTGATTTAAAAAAAATATATTCAATTTTGCCGATAAAATATCTATCAATTAACTATTTACGATTGCAGAAATAAGGTAGCTGTGCGGGCGATATTCAATTTATAATTTTTGGTTGTAACAGCGAATCTATTGCACAAAATACAACGAAGAGAAATGAAGTTGGGTGTTATTTCGTAACTACAATAACTCTTGTAAGTGAGAGCTCGCGTGCGTTTCGTGGCCCTGTTGTTGTTTCCACTACTTGTTGAAGGCTTTTGCCATTTCATTTGTTGCTGCTTAATGCTGCATAATATGGGACAAACAACACATAATTCAAGCTTCTAATGTTTGTTTTTCTTAACTTCATATTTGTGGCATTTATTTAATATCCATGTCTCATCATATTATTGCAACAAAATGATTACAAGCAATTTCTTTTGCGTAAAGTTTTTGTTGCCGAAATATCTCACACGAACGATATTCCGTTCCGTCATAAAAATGGCATTGCATTTTTTTCTAGCTTATTTTTTATTTGTCTTTGTAAGTTGTCCGCCTTAAAATTCGTAAAAGTTTTCATCGTTTTGCATCAAATAAATGTGCTTGAAGCGAAGAAAACAACAACACGATTTTAAATAAAAGCTCGTGTTTTAAACTTTTAAGTCAACTTCATATTTAAGTAGAAAGAAAGAAGAAAATAAAAAAATATTAAATCCTGCCACGAACTAGAACGTGTCGCAAATTATTTATTTTGTTGGAAGTTTGTTTCCGTAAGTAACCCCGAGCGTTGGGCTTGTCGTGCCGCGTGCCGGATGTTACGCCAGCCGCTAGACAGCTGTGGGCGGGAATCGCAAGTATCAAGGTGACTATTTTACACGCGCAATAGCTACGCTTTGACACTTTTGACTTTGCAATATGAGGTTCGTTTAATGAATTTAAATATTAAAGAGCAGGGGGCTTATTGCTAAGTTTATTATGTGATGCAAATATTTGTGTGATGAGCAAAAATATAAATGCTACTAATGGGACTTGAATCTCGGATTGATGGAGCAGAAGAAAGGTGTCGTATATTGAAAGATGGTGTCGTCATTTTCAAAGATTATTCTTAATAATTTTAAAAACAATTTCTGGATCAAGGTTAGATATTGGGGTTGCCAGCGACTGCATCAACGTGGAAAAATTGGTTTACCATAAAATTTTCTACTTCCTTAAAAGACGATTTCTGGGATAAAAACTATCCTATGTCCTAAACTTAAAAGAAACATTGACGCTGGCGATACGAATACTTTCCCGCCTACCTAAGGTGCGGGACAAATGGGACAGACCGAAAAGATGTAAGATCACAGTATATCAATCTCAAGTAAGGAAGCTACATACACAAAAGATAGCTCCTGCCAAATAAACTTTGACGATGGCGATACGAATACTTTCTCGCCTATCTAAGGTGTGGGACACATGGGACAGACAGAAAAGACGTTAGATCATACTATATAAATGTAACAATAAGGCAGCTACGTACAGAAAAGATAGATCCTGCCATAGAAACTTTGACGATGGTTATACGAATACTTTCTCGCTTACCTAAGGTACGGGACACATGGGACAGACAGAAAAGACGTCAGATCACACTATATATAGGTAAATGTAACAGTAAGAAAGCTACGTACAGACAAGATAGCTCCTGCCATAGAAACTTTGACGATGGTTATACGAATACTTTCTTGCTTACTTAAGCTACGGGAATATGGGACAGACAGAAAAGACGTTAGATCACACTATATAAATCTAACAGTAAGGAAGCTACATACAGACAAGATAGCTACTGCCATAGAAACTGACGATGGCGATACGAATATTTTCTCGCTTACCTAAGGTACGGGACACATGGGACAGACAGAAAAGACAAGATTACAGTATATAAATCTAACAGTAAGGAGGCTACATACAGATAACCTACTGCCATACAAACTGACGATGGCGATACGAATATTTCTCGCCTACCTAAGGTGCAGGACAGATGGGCGAGACAGAAAAGACATCAGATCACACTATACAGGGCGTCCCACGGCTACCTCACACGGAGGGAAAGTATATTAAATATTGAAGATAGGATATTTTACTGAAAGAAGACATCATTTTATTTTTAATAATAACTAGAACTGCATTCACAGATTTTTTTAAAATCGCCTGCTACAACTGAAAATCAAACTTGTGAAATTTCGAAAAAAAAACACGACATATTTAATGATAACCATAGAAAGGGTTAATCATAAGGATTATGTTTTGCTAAATAACATAGCATTTTAAATGAAAGGAATGTCTTATAAAAATAATAAAGTGATGTACAAATTATAGTACGTATGCGTATCTTTTTGAATTCAGTTACAATGCATTTAGCTGAAATTTGTAATAATAATTCGAAAATGGACCATATAATATATTGTTTTAAACTTTCATGGTCACTAACATTATAGATATTAACGGGATTGTTACCATGTACCTAGTTTTTTTTTTTTTTTTTAAAACAAGGTACATTGTAACAATCCCGTTAATATGTATAATGGACCATATAAATTTTCAAGCTTGTGTTCTTTTGTTTTTCGTGAGTTTCATTTTGGTTTATTTGATTTTTTTGTTAATTTACTTACCATGGCGCATCAAAATAAAATAGATTTAATGTAAGCTTACTTTATGAACCGCAAAGGCATATCATTAGCTTAGCGGTGGTACCACAAAAGATATCCTGATAGAGACTTACCTTCTCGATATGTATTTAAATAATGAAAGAAAGATAGAGATAGAGAAAGAATTTAATAAGCCATGGTAAGTAAATTAACATAAAATTGCAAAAAAATGAAAATGAAACTCACAAAAAAGAAAAGAACAGACACTTGAAAATGTATGTGTTCCATTTTCGAATTATTATTATTACAAATTTTTGCCAGTAGCATTGTAACTGTGAGTTCAAAAAGAAATGCATCAGCAGTCATCATGCAGTTTGTAAATCACTTTAATATTTTCATCACGTAATTCACATTCCTTTCATTTAAAATGCTATGTTATTTAGAAAAAAATAATCCTTATGATTAACCCTTTCGATGGTTATCATAAAATATGCTGTGTTATTTTTTTTAAAATTTCACGAGTTTGATTCCCAGTTGTAGCAGGCGATTTTTAAAAAATCTGTGAATGCAGTTCTAGTTATTATTAAAAATAAAATGATGTCTTCTTTCAGTAAAATGTCCTATCTTCAATATTTAATATACTTTCCCTCCGTGTGAGGTAGCCGTGGGACGCCCTGTATAAATCTAACAGTAAGGAAGCTACATACAGACAAGATAGCTACTGCCATAGAAACTGACGATGGCGATACGAATATTTTCTCGCTTACCTAAGGTACGGGACACATGGGACAGACAGAAAAGACAAGATTACAGTATATAAATGTAACAGTAAGGAAGCTACATACAGACAAGATAGCTCCTGCTGTAGAAACTTTGACGATGGCGATACGAATACTTTCTTGCCAGTTGTTCGTGGTTGGGGTACAGATTGTTTGCGATGTGCGTGCGTAGCCAGCTCCTTGTTAGCTACTTGTTGAAAGCCGCTATATTTATGGGGCATTCGCCGCTCGAGGCAACCTTAACATCATGCCACTAGGACCTATGATTTACAGTGCTTTTGTAAGTTGGTATGCAATTCTAGAGAAGTGTTTTTGGTATTCGGAATCTTTGTAGGAACAAGAGTGTAACATTGCACACACATTAATTAAAATTTGTTGTTTTTCTATATTATTTATTTCCGGAAGACGAACTTACTCATGGGGTCGGCTGGACATTTTAATGTAAAAAGAGTGGCAAATAAGCATGGTTCATCTGATTGTAAGACGGTTATCAAAACCAAGTCTTGTGATAGACCAGAGAATCACCCCTGAAATCCATTAATCCGTGTAGCCTTTTAACTTTATTCACTAGCAAAAACTCGACACCATGTAGTGTTCTATTTAGGCAGGCACTTTATTTCAAGCGGCAAAACCATTTTACTACCTTTCTTGTAGCATACTAGCTGAGCCAGCGAACTTTGTATCGCCACAAAAATATGGGTGGTAGAAGGGTGAAAATTTAAGGGTATTATGTAGTTTTGTATCATATAAAAATAAAACAAACAAAAAATGGGTGCGTGTACTTATGTAGGCGCGTGAGAAGTTATCCTTCTTTGGCATCGTTTAAAATTAGTTTTTAATTGCATGCAAATAATTAATTACAATAAATTAATAAAAAGTCTGGAAAAGGACACAGTCAATAAAGTTCAGTTTTAATTTGAAAAAATAAATAAATAATCAAAATATTCAATTAAAATCGCTACTGAATATAATTTATTAGAACATATGTGATTTGCACTTGTATGAAACTCAAACACGTATTCCGAATATACAAACTAGAAACATGTGGATAAATATTATAAATATGAATACCTATAACTGTTATTTTATTACAAAAATAAAGATGTGGTTTTTGGTTCTACTACACCAATGGTCAAGAGATGGCGTACTGTAGTCACCTGAATCGCGCTTTGGTTCCGTTGTTCCAGATTAATAAATACTTTTGATAGGCCTTCACAATGTAGTCGTTAGCACCCACTAAATAGAGATTCTATTTCTATTTTGTTGGTAGATTTTCTTAATGTGCGGTAAACACAAAAGTAACAGCATGAAGTTGGTCGCTTTAGCTGTTAATTTTTGTGTTACAGTGATGCGCGCGCATCTTAAAATTTCACTCTCATCATTTTTTCATAACGTGCCTGAAGAAGTATAACTTCAAAAACATTTGACCCATAAAAAAATAGTGGACCACCCTTAACATTTAGGGGGACGAAAAATAGATGTTGATAAATTCTCAGACTTACTGAATATGCATAATATTTTACGAAAATCGGTCAAGCCGTTTCGGAGGAGTTTAATTACGCACATCGTGACACGAGAATTTTATATATTAGAGATAGAAAATGAATACCCATAGCGACGAAAGTTAGTCAAAAAGATCGCTAAATGTGGTATGTCGGTCGAAGAGTCACATTTTTTACCGGTCACAGTTGTAGAATTCTTTAATATCTACATAGTTTCATGAAAATTTTCAATCGTAATATTTAAAAACTAAGGTGGTATTTGTCTGTCTCTAAGCTCTTTACGCTTGCAGAGTCAGTTTGAGTTCTTAAAAAATGTCTTGAAACCTTTTTCACCCACTTTAAGGGTAATTTCGGGGGGGGGGGGGGGGTTTGCACGGGAAACCAATTTTCGCGGGCACATCGGTCACTTCAAAACTCTAGTTGCGACTATTATGACAGTGCATAAACACATTATCAGACTGCGCGCTGCAAGTTTTAAAGCAACGGAAAGTTTGTGTACCGCCTCAGCGAGGTGCGCTTGGTTATATTTATATTATTTTTACGGTTTCTTCTGTGTTATTTTCTTTTTATAGTACGAGACACTACGACACTAAACCCACCCACCCATTCGATGACGTACTTAGCAGGACTTGCCATAAATATTGCAACATTACAAGGTTTTTTTTTCTATTGCATTAGTCATTTGTTATTGATATGTGTGTTTCGTTTTTTATACTTTAATATAATAACATTAAAAATATATCAAGCTCATTTAAAATAATCTCCATTGTCTTTTACATAGTCCTTAAACGTTGAGCCTGAGGCATGTTATCAATTTAATATCAATTTAGTTTATTTTAATTTGTAATTTATTTATTGCTTCCACGTTTTTAATTGTATTTTATTGACATTTTTGATTCTGTAACTTTGTTGACTTTGATGTATGTTTATTTTAATTTTGACTTTTTAATTGTGATTCCACTTATGACTATTTCTATATAATATTTATTTTGTATTGCATTGCATTGACTTGTTGGTGTGTTGGACTAGCTCTGTAAACCAGCATGTGAAACTGAATATATAAATAAATAAATAAATACAAAAACGCACTCTTTCCATGGGAGAATTCTTCATGTCAAATGTTATTGGTTGTTTCAGGGATTCCAAATTTTCATAGCGTTTAGAGCATGCCATACTCTTTAAAAACTGACCATAAATCATATTATAGCGGATTAGGATCAGGACTATATGACGGCCAGTCAGCTCCGATGAAGTCAGAAACTTTCGTTTGCAACGAAGCTTGCGTGGATAGCGGTTTATGAACCGACCTAAACGACCCAAAAACCTTCAAAAAAAGAGCGTACTCCTTCCTTAAAGGCCGGCATCGCATTTGTGATACTCCTGGTGTTGCAAGTGTCTATGGGCGACGGTGATCACTTACCATCAGGTGAGCCGTCTGCTCGTATGCCCCCTATAACATAAAAAAAACCGGTGCTGACATTTGCTGAATGGACCATTGGTGGTTATGGAACATTGTGTTGTTAATAGGCTTAACCATCTTATCAAGACCCGTATCTTCTATACATTTGGTCGATGTTTTGACACCTTTTTTACAAAGAGCAGTCGTAGCCTAATGGTTGAAATTTGAGATAAAGCAGGAACAACAACCTCAAATAATGCGCGCATGCCATTCATCATCAACATCAGCCTATTAATGTCCCCACTGCTGGGGCACAGGCCTTCCCTATGGATGGAATAGGGAGATTAGGCCATGACCCACGCGGGCCCAGTGCGGATTGGCGGTTGCTAACAATTGCAGATGCAGCCGGGACCAACGGCTTAACGTGCCTTCCGAAGCACGGAGGAGCTCGAGATAGTTAATTTTTTGGTCACCCATCCAATGACCGACAACAGCGAAAGTTGCTTAACTTCAACGATCGCAGCCGAACGCGCTAACCACTTGCGCCATTAGCTCCTCGCGCATGCCATTAAATAACTATATTAATTCTACCTACATTTATGAAAAAATATTTAAATTTCTTTTCTTTCGTGGAGTTTGTAGATGATTCACCCCACACCAAAACCTATTGGCTTACGACAAACACGAACAAACCAGAGCCGGCGACATCCGAATAATCTCGAAGAGTGCTGAAGTTTTCCCGTGAACGGCATAAACACCTCTTTTGAGATAATCTCTCGCTCGCAGCATCCGAGATGAGTAGACGACGCGTAAGTATTTATCTTGGCGAATGCGTGTATTTCTTTCTGCTGAGATGGAGTTTCGGGAGTTCGTAAACTCATCTGGATATTTGCCTTTGACTCGAAAAGTTTGGCTTTAAATTATTTCGTAAATGTGTTATTGCATGCAAACATTAGCATGTTTCGTCATGTTTCATGTGGGTTAGATATAGTAGTATTAATGAGTCTGTATAAAGACATAGTATCTGTGTAACCTATAGCGACAGTTCTCTGTATATAAGCAATAATCGCGCGATCCGCATCATAGGCGATGAGGAGGCGACTAAACACCTCGAGTCTCTTCAATTACGCCATGACGTGGTGTCACTGAGCGCATTCTATCGTCTGTACCACGGCGAGTGTTCTGAGGAGTTATTCTCTCTTATTCCACCTTCCCCTTTCCTTCAGAGGACCACACGCGCTGGCCTACGTTGTCACCGTCTAACTGTGGCCACAATTCCAACGCGTACAAAGAAATTTGGTGACTCATTTCTTTGTCGCACTATCCGTAAATGGAATGCTCTGCCTGCTCACGTGTTCCCTCCATCTTACAACCTGAGATCCCTTAAAAGAGGCGTGAAGAAGCAATATGCAGGCTGGCAAGTGGAGGCTGGCTGGTGTGGCAGGTAGAACTGCTGTACCAGCTATCTTCACGCCTGGACTTCACCGTCACTTAACATCAGGTGGGGTGGAGTCATTTGTCAGACCTATCTATAAAAAAAATCACATTTTAGAACATGGTCAGAAATATACCCATTGCGTGGTTAGATCCGTCGTGAAAACGGCAAATGTTTGTATAAAGGTGCTCGGCCTCGTATCATGTATAGAGACTATACGTTTGGCAATACTGCGCGGCGCTGCCTCGCCCGCGATTACACAGGTCGTCGGACAGTACCTTAATAGTGTCATAGTAAAATTTCATTCTTTATATAACAATACTACATTTTTATGATATCAACAGGAACGAAGGACTGAAGTCCCTTAAATCTGGGCCGGGCTACCTACGATTTGCAACCCACAACTGGTTGGTGATCCTTTCGAAATTTGTTTTTTTTTATCTCTGCTGTGCCCCTCCTGGGCCACAGCTCCGACTACCCTGACTTAAATCCAATCCTGGGTATCACGGCATATTATTTAACAGTTTAAATCTTCGTTATATATGCGAGAAGAGCGCGCTCATTCCGTGACTTGTCATAAGTGACATAACTCATGCACGCATCGGGGGCCCTATTTCTAACATTCGCAATCGAAAACAACTACGCAAGTATTCTCATCTTCATCTTCATCGTAACCGTCCGTTTGATACAATATTAAAACTTTGTTACTACTCAGTAAAAACTTTTTTTAAAATAAACTTTTATTAGGCACATCGACACAATTTTTTTGTTCATCTTTAGCCTTCAGCATGTCGCAAATCATTTTATTTAATTGTTATTGAAAAATTCAGATTTTATCAAAACGCATTGGTGGTTCAGTAGCAAAAAGCTCGCAGGCTACGCCAGGCATCGTATCCCAGCTTACGAAGGACCTTTTTTTATTAATGATTTCAAAAGTTTCACTTGAATTGTCGTTTCATGAAACTACACCATTTTTTTTTCTAATACTATGCATTAATTTAGGGTTAAGTTGGAATAGATATTTAATAGTTATAAATGCAACTGTTTTTATAACTAGGGGTATTCAAACACAAATGATAATATAAGTTATTTACGGCGTTGTTACCATGTACCTTGTTTTTAGCGAGTTTCCGATATTTCGACACTGTTGCAAGCGCCATGATCACGGAGTAACTGAAGTAATTGCAGGTAGGCTGTCATTGGTAGACATATCGGTCTATGGTGGTAACAATCCAGTAAATAACTTATATTACTATAATGTTAGGGACCAGGAAAGTTTAAAACAATTCAAATGATAATTGTATCACAAACATCATGTATTTTATTTTGAAGCTTTGTGTACTGAAAATCTCTTATTAGGATTTCTTTTTTGTTTTAAAGAGCAAAAGTTAAATAGTGGTGTCACTCCTCTACATACTGTCAGAGTAGGCCCCCAAACTGATATACTGATGAGAGTTACGAAATTCTTCGTAACATTTTGGATGGAATTTCAGCAAAGTTTCTTTTACGATTCGGGGCCGGAAACGACGCCATTTTCCACTTACAACTATGAGAAGTTATAAAGGTTTTGAGCGGTAGCTCAGTTGATACTTTCAATGAAAGACGTAGGCCATTATGAAAGGAAATGAATATTTGTTTATTTCTTTAAATAACATAATGTTACAATCAGTAGATGAGTCCTCCTAGTAAGTTTTAAATAAAACCTGTATCATTATAAGTTGGAAGGAAAGGCTTGGTTGTACGTACATAGTTCATTACAGTTTTTTAGAATGCGAGTACTTAATAGCCAGCCTATCCACACTGGGTACGCATGATAGGTTATGCCCGCCTACAAGACTACTTCAGAGCGGACTAGCACAAGCTGAAGAACCTACTAAATATTATGGTTAAAACCGATTTCCAGCAAAAAACTAATTTATGTTAACAGTAAATTACAGACACTAAAAATTAATACTTATCGTGACTTGAATTATCGACATTGTTATACTGTAATTAAATCGCTTTAAGTATCGAAGTACACCACCCCATCAAGCTGAATAATAAAGTACGTCGGTCTAATCAAGGAAGCGGCGACGTAGCAGGTACATACTTTAATGAGACGGGCCGGCTGAGCCCGAGCCGACGGCAAACAAAATTTCAGGAGCATAAAAGGGATGCGGGGGCTCAGTGATGCCAGCTAAATAATTCGAAAATGGAGCAACGACGCGTAAAAAACGCGGAGTTTCAATAAAAAAAGCGTAAAAGAGATTAGTGGAAAAAACAACAATAATATTAAAATGTAAGTAAACCTTTCATTGTTACAAGGAAGGTTATATGGCAAGTAACTCACTTAATATAAAATAAAATATTTATTTGAAGCTACAAGAATTATGTCTTATATCGCTGTGGTTCAGATTACAACTAACTATAATAAAAGAATTCAAGCTATGTAATGAAGAAGTCCTGAGAAAGCTAAACAAAACTATTACTTAATGGCTATACAAACGTTCAAAGGACTCTGGAAAGTTTAGATGACTCGATACAATGCAAATGAAGTAATTAGTTAAAAGGATGTGAGTGATTTTAGTAAATAATAGATATTTGTTTCTTAGGTTTTCACGCACATCACTCATTAAATAAAACTAGTTTTTACGGGTTAATGCACGAAAACTTTATTTATTTATTGACGTTTCGCCATAAATAATAGATATCTTAACTTAAGAACATGAGAACGATAACATGCTTTTAAGATAATTAAGGAATAAAACTAGTTTTTACGGGTTAATGCACGAAAACTTTATTTATTTATTGACGTTTCGTAGTCTTTACAGGCTACGTCGTCAGAATAAAACTTTTATTTAATTTGTCGAGCTACCTTCGAAAGACTTTTATTGAGCGTTTGGTTATTTCATTGTTCGATTTTTAAGTTTTATTGTCTATGTATGAATTTATTATTTAATCTACTTAATAAAGTATTTTATTTAAAATTCTTGTTTGTAATTTTGAGTTTATTTATTTGACCCTAACTACCGTAAACTACCACCGGTTCCAAAATTGGGAGACCTTCCTGAGAAGAACCGGCGAAATAAACTCAAGAGAGGCTTTCTATTTAATGAGTGATGTGCGTGAAAACCTAAGAAACAAATAATTAAGGAACATAACAAATGAGTTTGATAAACAAAAGATATGGTATTAACAATAAGGGAATAACATAGGATTGGTCAACAAAAGATATGATATTAACATAATAGGGTTATAACATAACAACGCGTTCGGCTGCAATCGTTGAAGTTATGCAACTTTCGCAGTGCTCGGTCATTGGATGGGTGACCAAAAATCTTCTATCTCGAGTTCCTCCGTACTTTGGAAGGTACGTTAAGCCGTTGGTTCCGGCTGTATCAGTAGTTAGCACCCGCCAATCCGCACTGGGGCCGCGTGGTGGGACACGGCCCTATCTCCCTATTCCATCCTAAGGGGAGGCCTGTACTTGAGCAGTAGGGACATTAATAGGCTGATGATGATGAAAACTTTCATACTAGTTTCAATAAAGTATCAGCATGATAAACATACCTCAAAATTACATGTACTTTTATCAACCTATAAGTGACAAAAGAGTCGTCATAGCACTTTGAAAACGCTTAATCTAAATGGGGACCCCGCGGCTTCGCATAAAGCAGTGTAGAAGGTATTCGCAGGACTTTTTTAGCGGATATTATGCCGTAAAGCACCCGTAAGAATTGCAGGGTCCTCGGTGGTCAGCCACCGGGGGGTCCGTAAGACTTGCGGGAGCCAGGTGTGAGGTCCGTTCGGCGGTGTGCCTCTTAAAGGCGCCGTCGTCTGTAAAAAGATTTTTAACCTGCGTTATAAAAAAAAAAGGTAGGTGGATATATTGTCGAAAAAGGTGGGAGAATACTCGGAAAAGCGGTGCATCTGGCAACACTGGGTGACGACTACAAAAAAGACCCTTGTTTGCTGTACTAATTGAATTCATTGTAGCTGCTTAAACGATGTTTAAAGTGGCGCGCACGCATTCATTACTAATTTTAAAGCCGGAGCTCTCCTGGACAATGTGCAACATCGATTGCATATCCGAATTAATTTGGAAGCCTCCATTTTTGTAATATTGGGCACGAAAATTGCTTTTTCCCTTAAAATGACGTTTATTTTACAGAGATCATCAACCATCAGCAGTGCTATCCTGTAAAATTTTTGAAAATGCGTGATAATTTTACAATATAGCACTGCTGTTAACAACGGAATCATATTATGATCCAAGGATCAGAGAAAACTGTGAGAATTTATTTCTTTTTTTAATTCATTTATGAATACAAAGTTAAGTTTTTGATTTGCCACCGAGTAAGAAAATGAAATGAACAGTCATTTATTCAGTCTAGGCTATTACAAGCACTTGTGAAGGTCAAGAAGCTACGCTATTGGTTTTCAAAATTACGGCGGGAGACCTTGTACTGAGAAGAACCGGCAAGAAACTCAGCAAGGGCTGTTTTTTTCTCCCTATATTGTTATATACAGAGTCGTCAAATTGAAAAATGACTTCAGAGATACGTCTGAATTCACCTTCCATTACATCATTTAGAATATAAATATAGTTACAATAAATTTTATAGTTATTTCGTTAATTAAATGTCAAATGAAAATAAGGCAGTAAGCATCAAACAGACCCACCGTCGCAATTAACTTTTCAGTTGCATCAAAGATATTTTTAAAAGAAAGATAGAAAAATACAATGTTTTCAAAAATATTCCAAAAAATTGGTCGCTCTTGAGTCGAGGTGAGCTAAGAAACTCGTTTCTCTTTGCCACATAAAACATCCTTTTTTGAGCACACAGTACTCAAGAAAATTCACATATTTTTTATTTAAGCATTTCACTGCTAAATGTCTAAATCTAAAAAAAAATTTTACTAGAAAAAAAAATCCCGCGGATCAGGCTGCAGACGGGACTCGAACCCGCACCATCCGCTATCCGGGCACTGACCATTATGCTACCGTGGCCAAAAGTAAAAAGTAGTAATTTCATCGACGACATAATTTTTTAAACAAATTACTCTGACCTTATTTCATCGAAACAATTATAACTCCATCAGATCCAAAATTGTCGTCGAGGTGTTGTGTATTTACTGAAAACGCGGTAAATTACCTTATTACTTGACGTTAAAGGAAGGTGCGAGTCTAATCTAACATAGCTGTTGCGGCTGTAAAGTGTACCATGAGCCACTACACCTTGCTGGCTTGAACTTAAACCCCGTACCCCATGGAGCCCTGAAACTTACACCCTCACAACGTAGTGTTGTATACTAAGGATAAGCACTATTAGATGTATTGTTTTGAGGTCTTTTAATATGCTGTATCTGTACTTGTTATTGTAAATAATAGATATAGTCGTTAATTTATAAGTACATTTAATCAACATTTAATACGTTTCCCATGCATGTGGTGATTTCCTATAAATGTTTGTTACACTCATGTAATTAGTCGCAAATGTTTAAATTTATTTTATGTAAGTGATAACAAATGTTGGAAGACCTTTTAATTAAATATAAATACTGTTATTTTACTGTGGTCTTCTGTAAGATGCAGGTTACTTCCGCAGACGATTGCCCCAATTCCCGTTTACCCGTCTAAAAGTCATATGTTGACGATTACAGTAAATTGATTGCTTAATAAATGTAATAAATTTTGTCCTCTCAAAAATACACTCAAAAGGGTTTCATCGACGTTCTCTTAACCTATTTCTTGCTTACTGTTACTGATATTACCTTACACCTCGAACTCGGTCGAACAAACAAACTGTTCCTCACCTAAATCGATCTTTCAGTAGATTGCGTATAAAGATACGCGTAACTTCCTGAACCCCTAATCGCGTCAACACATCTTTGAAGTATGTTTTCTGTATGGAGTTCACCGGAGCTCGATGTCTGTGTCTTCCGCAACACAAAATATATTAACATAGAAGGCCTGTTTGTTTCTTAGTTTTTTGACGCACACCACTATTTAAAAAAAACAAGTTTCAACGGTATATATGCACTGATTTATTTCTTTATGACGTTTCGCATCCTTTCTTCCTCCTCCATCCTTCTAAATAAACTCTTTTTTTTTTAATAATTCAATACAGTACTTTATTAATTAAATTAGCTTATAAATTCATACAATAGACAATAAAGTTTTTAAAAACCTTCCAATGAAATATCCGAGCGCTCAATAAAAGTCTTTCGAAGGCAGCTCGACAAAGTAAATAAAACCATAATTCTGACGACGCAGCCTGAAAAGGATTCGCATCCTTACGTTATAAATAAATAATCAGTGCATTTATACCGTTGAAACTTGTTTTATTTATAGAAGGCCTGCTTCTGGGATTTCTGTTCAATGATTAACCTACTCACGATTGGAATGACTCACTTCACATTACTTCTAGTATTTGCCATTTGCACGTTCGAAAGCAGTTTATAGTTATCATAGCGGGATATTAAAAGGAGAGCCTGCTTTCAAAGTTACAAATGGCAAATATAAATACCCGTGAAGTGCCAGAATAACAAATCATATTTGAAGCAAAAATTCGATTAATTTCAGATGAAATCACGCGAAAAGCACTACTGACGTGCTGTGCGTGGCGCCTGTTTCGCTTGTTCCTTCAGAGCCGGCATTCTGTGACTTTTTATTTTGTAACTGAGCTTCGAAGCTGATGTAACGGGAGCATGCATGTGTCGGGAAAACGCGCGTCGAATTCAAATTATATCACTGAGGCGATGCTCGTATTATGTTTGCAGCTTTGCGTAACTTCATTTCGGCTTAATTTGAATATACAATTACTTGCGAGGTGAGTAGATGATTTCATATTTTTGATAGATTACTTTTACCCATAAAATGTAACATATCAATAAGTCTAACAAAAAAGAGGTAGGGGACAGGACTTCCGCTCGCATTGGAGCACCCTTCTGGGAGAAGTAATCTCCACCTTGCAGAACTTCACAGTGAAATACTACTCCCTTTTGGTGGTGTTGTGTTTCTGTCAATAACCGAGTTTCTAGAGCTCCTCAGGGTAGGGGTACTCATACTTTTTTTTCTATCCAATGGAAAGCTTCACAGGTTCAGTATCGAAAACAATTCTCTCATAGTTATTATTTTTTTCTTTTTTTTATTCATTCAACTGCTAGATGTTTAAATCTAAAGAAAAGTTTTAATAGAAAAAAATCTACGCGGACCAGGCAGCAGGCGGGACTCGAACCCGCACCCTTCGCAATCCGAGTGAATGCACTGACCAATAATGCTACCGCGGCCCTGATGGCCGCATCGAAATTTTTCTATCCTTAAGCTGCAAGGCAGCGCCATCTCTTCGCATTGCCACAATGTCAAATGAATACTTTTTCAAGTATTAAAATGAAAGAAGCTACAGTATTTATAGTTTTTTTTTGTTTAAGCATTTAACTGCTAGATTTAAACATCTAGCAGTTAAATGCTTAAACAAAAAAGAAAAAAAGAAAAACGGTCGTCTGCTGCCTGGTCCACGTGGTTTTTTTTTCTATTAAAACTTTTCTTTAAATTCTCTCATAGTTTAACTTTAACGCTATCTTTGTTTTCAATTGGAATTAAATTATATGACTGACATGATAATGGAATGTCATACCTCATTCTCTCCATCCTAAAAATACGTTAGTGTTTTTGCCTCAGCAGTGGAGACTTCATAAGGCTGATGATGGTGATGGAAATAAAATTAAAAATTAAGCAAGATTTCATATAAGGGGGTTGCTAATTAATCTTGTTGCAAATTTTTTCAATTCATTCATTTATTTGCATCACAAATTAATACAATTAATAATAAGCAGACATAAATGATTATAAGTTTAACAGTTCTTAAATAACTAGTATGAACTATAATCATTAGTGAGTCACAGTGATGCAAATAGGCAGAAGCTCAGCAGTGTTTTTGCCTTAATAGACAAAATGCTGATTTTCAGCAACTACCCGTAGAAGCGCGAGGATGTAGGTACGCTACAAAGCTGGCATTGTAATTCCCTAGTCCCACACAAGCACTATACACGAACATCATTTACTTCATTATTAATTTACCTAGCAATATTTGTTAATAAAATTTTCTAAATAATAATAAATAAATATATGTAAGTAATCATTAAAATGTTGAAAAGTAGTGTGATAACCCTTTGTTTGCGAAAGGCACTCAAACTTTTCATTCAATATTAATGTTACGCGGCGTATCTAAAAGGCGTGTGAATTGATCGAAGACCTATTCAGTGCAGTGAGTGAGGCATTGCGCATTGATGGGGCCGTCTCAATAGCGAATACACTTCAGATTGACGTCTGAATACCGGAATATTCTCACTTAAATCCGTATTGCCGATCAACGGATTCCATTGTTTCAAACTGAAATATATCTCAATCTTCACTTGTTGAAATTACTTATGATGGTTTCCATACTTTACTTATTAACAAGTGGGTATATGTATTTGTTTTTTAAGAAAGTTCACGCAACGAAAGTTTTGTGACTTTCGCAATATCTCCCTATGAGATGGAAGATAAAAATTTACTAGAAAAGATCATATCGATATTTTTTTCTGCTCATGAATCTTGTGCACAAATAGCAAATATTTATAACATCAGGGAAGAAGTGCAGGTGCATATAGCACATCCTATTTTATGCTCGCTATAATTCTTGTATGTGTCACATATATCAGCTTCATATCATGAACGTGAATAGGGTATTTGACAAGTTTTAGAAAACGATCTCACGTTATTTAATAATGTTTATGGAGTTCATAAAAAGTGGATATTCATAATTATGTTGTGTATTTCGGTAAAAAAACTAAATTTAAAAACATTATTTTCAAGTTGCCGCGAAAACGTATCTCTGGACAATATGGTGTCTCACTTGTGTGTGAAGTCACACGACTGTCATTAAAACGTCAAACCATATAATCTAATGTCACTTTAACCGGAAGTTTACTTGCGTGTGACGTCATTTTAGGCTCCACCAATCCCAAGCGTTTTGGGTCACGTGACAATAGACAAGAAAAGTATTATCTTTATCGTGGGCTTTTAGTAAAATTATGAATATTTTTTCTGTCAAAATAGTAAAGACACCTGCCAATATTCATTCTAAATACAGATGCTAACAATTGGCACTTTATTTTTAATACTGTCAAATACCCTATTGCATTTTTTTGAGATAATGATAAATCATCTTTCTAGTCTATTTGAGATTCGGAAGACACACTAAGCCGTCTCAAGCACATCTGATTCTCCTCTCCCTCCATCCTCCTTGCCGGTCTTGCTGATGCTAAGTAGTTACAATAGCCAATATATGATTGCAGTTATAGAGTATCACTAGCGAATTGCGTATCCTGACTCCATTTACTAATTTATGAAGGCCTGGAGAATTTACTTACGGACAACTCAATTCTATTACAGTAGGATCTTCTGTAAGTCCACCATTCTGAAACAGATATGAACTTGTTAGGTAGCTTTTGCAGCAACCAAACCTAGATTATCTACTAATAAAAATGAATGGCTGAAAGGTGTTGCTACAAATCTCGAGACCTGCTGAACGGATTTCGACAATTATTTTTTTAGAATATTCCTTGAATTACGAGGATGGTTCTTACGCAGAGAAAATTAAAAAAAAATTGCCTGAAAATGTCCAAAAACAACACTTTTCTATACTCCCGTACAAACGATTCGTAATAATACTTAGAAGTCAATTTGAACTTTAATACCATACCATAAATTTCAAATGTTAGTGGAGAGATTCTGGGTAGGCAAAACAATTGAGCGACGTGATGTCAATAGAAGTTTGGAAATGGCAAATATACTATTTTCAGTTTTTTTATAATTACTTATATGAAGAGTCATTTAAATCTACACTACAGTTCTACACCGAAGCGAAGCGAGGGTTGGCCGTTAGTTATTAAAAATAAAAAATAAAGTTAAATAAATCCGCTTAAAGAAAAAGTATGTAACGTATTTTGGATTATGAGCATAAAGCTCCTAAATAAAACTAGTTTTTACGGGTTAATGCACGAAACTTTATTTATTTATTGACGTTTTAATTAAAATTAAATAAAATTTGATTCCGACGACGTAGCCTGTAAAGGCTGCGAAACGTCAATAAATAAATAAAGTTCCGTGCATTAACCCGTCTAAAAACTAGTTTTATTTAATGAGTGATGTGCGTGAAAACCTAAGAAACAAATATAAAGCTCCTAATTTAAATAAACCTATAAACAGACAACCCGACCAATTTGCGAGCGTCCAGGGCCGGCCTAACGCACCACCACGAATATAAACCGACGTAAACAACTCCACGGAATCCCTTTACATGGACCCCTAGCACTTGAGGACATCATCAAATATACATTTCGGGATATTAAGTCGGCGGGCGTGGTAACGCGCACGACGTACTAAGTAAAGGAAAACATGTTCGAGCCCTGAATATGTATGAAAGAGCTACACCGAATTACACTGGTAGGGTATTTTGGCGATACTGTTTTATGGGATCTGCTCGAAGGACCATTTTATAAGTTTTGGGATTTTTGATGATTTTTATAGGAGGCAGTTTATTTACATTATTTTGTTTGGCCGAACATCAAAAAAGGAGGTACGATACAAAGAAAAATACGTTCTTACTGTCTTTTAGTTTTTATTCTCAATACATAAAGCATGGTTCAGGTTGAACTAATGTCAAATTTGGATTGTGAAAATAAAGCCTTTAATGTGGCTATTTAACGAAGACAAAAAGTAATAGCTTTTATCGAAATTATTTATTTATTTATTTGACATTGCTCATTTACTTTATTTATTATAAGGTCTTACATAGTTAATAGTGAGTGGTACATGACCCCGTTGGGGTGTTACAACAAACTTAAGCTTAACATTATATATTACATTAATTTCACGGCGCAAAAATGTCGTAGCTTAATTGTTGTTCATATTAAATCAAATCAGGTCCAACCAAATTTAAACAAAATCAATCCAATTTAAAAATTAATCAAGTTAAATTATATCATATCATGTCATCATAATCATATCATATCATCATAGTCAATCAAAATTTATTAATCTTATGAAAAAAAAACAAAGTTAATAAAGATGTATTTTGAATGTCTCTTTTGATAATAAATAAATTAACTAATGGTATATTATATAGATATTATTAGATATTGCAATCCACGAAGACCCACTATTCCTCCTAACCGTTTATAGTAAATGTGTGCCAGCTTCCGCCAATATTTGAATGTTATCGGTACACACTAATTATCTATGATAATAATAAAAAAAAAATATTCCAACACTCACACCAATTAACCTAGCCCCAAAGTAAGCACTTAAAGGCTTGTGTAATGGGATGCTAGGGTAACGGATAGAATACATATACTGTACACATATAAGTATATTTAAATAGAAATACATATTAAACATCCATGACTGGAGTACAAATGCTTGTATTTATCACACAAACATCTGCCCCCACCGGGATTCGAACCCGGGACCTCTCGAGTCGGCGACACCATGAAACCCGGCGTACAAATCACTCGATCACGGAGGTCATCTCCCCACGCAAAATAGGCACTGGGTGTCGAGTTGCGGAAACAGCCCGCCGTACTACTAAGACTAAGACGGAGGTCGTCTACGATAATTATCTAATTATCTTTTTATCACTAATTATTCTTCAACCAAAAATTGGTGAGGGGCATCATCGTGGATCTGTACCTAAATCGCTGGATCGAAATCGATCGAAATCCCATGACACAAATGAGCACTGTGACAGAACAACCCTAGGGGAATAAAATTTTCTTTCAACATCCGTTAATTTTGAAGACAGTAATATGAAAATTGGTAACTGAGCATTCTGATTATCGTACAGAATTAGAGAAATGTATTCTAGACTACAGGGCTTGAAACCGGTTTCAAAAATACCGGTAAATAAGTAACCGGTTTTTAGTAAAGGTTTCGTTCGGAGCGCGTCCGAAATGGAAGCGGTACCTAAAACCTTAATAAATCGGTTTAATCCAGAGCGACACGTGCACGCGTCGGCATCGCTTGAAGTTTGTTTTGTTTGAAATAATCAAGTCACAACTTGTTAATGCTCAGAGTGATGAATTTATTGACACGTTTGCTAGCGTCTAGTGAGTCAAGTTATTCATTTCGTAGTTGTGTATTTATTTCTGCCGTCAGTAAGAGCGAAATGAAACCCTTTAAAAACCGCTTAATTGATTCAAAACCTATTTGATTTCGCTTCTTAGGAAAACCGTTTTTTTTAAGGTTAAGGTAGAGTCAAACCTAAATAAAACGCTCCTAATGTACTTGACACTGATTTAGGTTTGAAAATTAACCGATAAACAAGCCCTGCTTGCTAATTGAACATCCTTCAAACTACATGAGCTTAGTTCTATTTTTGTTTCTTGTCCACTAGCCTTGGGCTTGCACGACTGAAAATTATTTCTAATGGTGAAAAAAATTTCTGTAATCGGTCCAGTAGTTTTTAAGATTATTCAAAATTCAAAAAATTCAAAATTCAATATCGTTTATTCAGTCTAGGCTGTTACAAGCACTTGTGAATGTCGAAAAGCTACGCAATCGGTTCGCAAATCTACGGCGAGAGACCTTGTACTGAGAAGAACCGGCAAGAAACTCAGCAAGGGCTGTTTTTTTTCCCTGGATTATATACAAAATGACTTCAATATGAGGTAACTCATAAAGTCACTTTCCATTACAAATGCAAATAATACAAAAATGATTTCTATATAAAAAACTGGTTTAACAAAGTTTAGGAATGTCGTGTCCTACTGTTTAGGCAAAAAAAAATGAACGATTAAAGTTTAGTACAACGATTAATAGTTCGTTATAAATATACAAATCTTTATAATATTAGTAAAGATTGTATCCATTTCCTTCCCTTTTCGTAACGTACCCCTTTGTTGCCTCGCCTTCTAGGTTAGCCGGGGTCGGGACGGGAGCGAAAGGGCCGCGATAGCTACCTTCGGCAAGATCTCGTCGTTTCCTTTAATATTTGCGGGCGGCATTAATGATGCAAATCAACCCGTGCCGTCTTCACCGCGATAATCAAATACAACCTCTCGCCGCTTTGTTTACACTCGTTTTCCTCAATGGAAAATCATTTCTGGTGACACTTGGGACACTTTTGTTGGTGTGCAGCGACGCGGCCATAATGGGCGGCGCTTGAATGTTTGATATTCCAATTTCGTAGACGCTCCCTGAATGTATTTTATTAGCAGAAAATTATTTTGTTTAAGTATGTAGCTAGGCAATCAAAGAATTTTTCATTTGTGTATTTGCATCCAGTTTTTCTGGCCTTTTATCTCTTGTTATGAGAGCAAGAAAAAGTAGAGGCGAAAAACACAATTTCTGTTTCATGTTTTTATTGTTCTGGCACAGAGTGAAATGTCTGTTCTTACAGAATCAATATTTTATTAACCTCGTCACATAATATATTCAACCTTTTTTTTGGCTTAATTGAGTTCTTTGAAGTTCACTAAACAGTTTTCTTAAAATTTTTATGATCTCAACTAAGTAAATCATCAGGTAGACGTGATTTCCTAAAAAAATGTTGAAATGGCGAAAAGTACTTCGGTACCTACATTAAAAAATTAAAATGTTAACTAATTTAGACCTAAATTTTTAAAAGTTTAGCGTGATTCAAACAAAACATATAATGTTTTATTCCAAAACGTGGACTTCAGTTTAGTCTTGGTTTAAACCTAATGCTGTCTCTGTCTTCATTTTAGCAAACAAAGGTGACAGCATCATTTTTAGACCCGGTTTAACTTTAGTCTACGTTTTTCTCACTTGTTTTCATATACGATCTACAAACATTCTATGGAGGACAACGATCCAAATTTTATTCATCATTCAAAAACAAAAAGTGTTTTATCCTCAGATGTTTTATGTGACTTTCAACAGGACGAATGATCAAGTTACATATTTCCCTACAGCATAAAAGGCCAAACAAACAAAAAAGAAAAAAGACCTTTTTTTCCACCCTCTTCTTTCGGTTTTCAAATTAACAAATAAAGTGAACCGGATATCTGGAAACGAGGCCGGATAAACAGTCTTTTGTTAAGAATAAGATGTACGTGTGAGAAACTCAAACGAACAGGGCGGGACACATACGGGTCAACTGTTAACAATTACAGTTCTCACTGAACACGATTCTTCAGGTTGCTACTTCTGTTCAATGGAAATACGTATTCATTATAATAACTTTGAAATGAAATATATTTTATTGGAACAAAAACAGTGAATACAATAAATGTGTACGATAATAATTGCATTAGTTACAAAAACTGTGTCGCAACTATTAACGCCCACCTCTGAGAGTACATTGGAGTTCCTTACATACAACAAACTAACAATAAATATTATGTATGATTTAAATTTAATTTTGACGTTTCTTTTGACGAGTCTTAGCTGCGTCCATATTGCTTTATCGACTTCAGAATAATAACTAAACCATGTATTTTGGACTTTAATGGATGCGAATATTTGAATATAAAGTTGTTCTAGAAAACTTTTCTAGTAAAAAAACAATTCGACTAGATAATTATAACCGATGTAGGCTGGAATTTGGTTGGAATCAGACTTGTTGGGCCGAGATATTTTTTTTCAACATTGAAGAAATACAATCTGATTATTTTAGTTGTAAAAGACTTGAAAATAGTCTGGTATTTAAATAAAATTTCAGTCCGTGAGAAATGAAACCATAAACACGCTCATCTCCTTCATTTTTCCCGCCATAAACCACCGCCATTTTCACGCTGACTGACTTTTTAAATTCCTCACAAATCTAATAAGGCGCGCATAACGTCTTGCCAGCATAATGCTCCCATTAATGAAATTAACCGATCTAATTATTCATTTTGCAGGAAAAAATTGGAGAGTTCCTCGCTGGAGCGTCGTCGGTTTCTCTAATTTTCTATGGATTCATTAGGATTTTTGTTAATTTTAATTAATTTAGGCAGTTAGTTACTTTGTTCGAACTATTTATTTCTTTGATGAACTCCGTGGTCGAGAAGCTTACAAAGCGTTTTTTAGGATGTTGCCATATGCGATAACCTGATTTCCATTGCAGGCGATGCAGAAGGATTAACTTTATATATTGTCTCGGGTCTGGGTGTTTGTGTTTTAACTTATTTCATCTGTTTATGATACAAACGTGCTGTTTGTATCCCACATTTATCATTATACAGATTTCACTACAAACAAGTGGGTGTATCAGATGGTCAGTTAAAACGTCAAAACGCAGCATGCAATACGATTGTATTATCTGTAAAAGCACATAAAAATTCGGATGAATATACCCTTGTCAAAAATCTTTCGTTTACGCGTTTCGTTATTACGCAGGGGAAACTGCGCGGCAAATGATTTGCGAGTAACGGAACGCACTCTGGGGATCCGCCGAAATAAAATTATAATATAATAGTTGTCTGCAAATGGAATATTAATGCAGCGGGATAATTGAAAAGAGTGACTGATATACGACCGCCATTTTAAATTGATACTTCTCTGTAAAGTCATTATTAATTTCAATGTGAAACATTGGTCATGCGTTGTATTGTTGGGAATGAATGAATATTATAATTAATCAAGATTGGACTTCACTTTGGAAGTGATATTTTAATATTTATGTGTTTTTTTTCTGTTTCGTGTTATAATGAATCTAAGTTCGTGCTTATGGTGACCGGACTCGATATGCTGGATTGGGGGTTAAAGAATAGGCAAGAATTTGGCAGAAGCTAACTTTTCCGGCGTCCCTGGGTTCGTATTCAGGTTGGGGCAAATGTTTGTGTGATGAACACTAGCATTTTTCTTACCTGTCATGAATGTTTTTGTATATTTAAGCATGACAATGAGTTATTTAGCATCCATAGTATAAGTCATGCTTAGATGATATCAGTTCAACTGTTATGGACAAACTGTCGGCCAATGCAATTATGAAGGCTCCCTTCCTTTGACATGAATTTGCAGTTTTCTCTGTAAGCTTTCCGAACATGGGGAAAATTTAAAATCGAACTAATAAAAGTACAAAATTCTAAAAGAAGGTCATCTTAGGAACCGGCCCTTCTTGAGTGCGAGTAATACCTTAGTTGTGAAAATGAGGTTTTTGATGTTAAATTAAGGTAATTAATCTAACAAAGCCATTAAAAATTAATATGCATTTTCTATTTTTACTAACGTTTTAGTAATTAAGACATCAGTGAACAATTTCAAGTGCTTGTAAGCTATAAGTTGTATAAATGAAAATCGCCAATAAATTGCCGAGTTATCTTAAATGTCAAAGGCTTCCTCGGTGTAACTCCTTTAACAACTCAATAGGGGTAATAATCGCCTGTCAATATGTCACCGTCTTCTATACAATGTGAGTGAGTTAGTTGTGCACGGTGTCACGCTATTTCCGATCTAAAGTGCTGAACATTAGAATAATGCCCGTGCTCTGTCCACGTCCACTGCGAATTGTAGAGTTGACTGCACTAACTGTTACAGAGAAGAACAACCTTTTGTGTTAAAGATAAAATAGAGGAGATCTGAAGTGTGGTAATTACTCCAGAAGTACTATTGTTATGGTAATTAAGTATATCCTCATTGTGTCTTTGTTATGGCGATAATGTATTTTTGAAGTGATATCTTCTTATGGCCGGGTAAATCGCTTCGTTACGTAACGCGTTACGGCGCCAGTATGTCTGGCTTTCCTTTCTCTCACGCATATGGTAGCGGTAGGCAAGCTCCTCCTCTCTCACTCTAACTTCTGTCGCACACGTCTTTTTTATAAGTACCTACTTATGGTTATGAGGTTTTTTTTATTGTCCTCGTATCCTTATAAAGTTTTAGTACGTTATCAATAATACGTATATTATTGCAGTTTCATCCATTTTACTCGATTCCTCGTTTGGTTTTATTAATTGTCATATTTTTTTATCTCAATCATGGACAATTAATGGTCGATTTCTGTACCTATCACTGTCTATTTCGACGATCTCCGTGGCCGAGTGGTTTGTACACAAGGTTTTATGGTGTCGCTTACTCGAGGTTGGCGAGGTTACCCGGGTTCGAATCAAACATTTTGTTTGTCTTTGGTGACACCCTTCCTTAATAGCTTTCTCTATGGATATTTGTCAAAACCTATGTTTGTATATTTTTTTACCAAATTATAAAACTGAACTACTTACATGATTTTATTGTTATTGTATCTATTATGGTAATTAAATTCATTAGTGGAAAACTCGGAGTCACAATAAATAAGTGTTGAAGATTTATTCTCCTAGTTTGGTCATTTCACTTCCTATAAGTATAATAGTATGCTAAATCATATTTTTATTAACAGTATAGAACGTAATTGCCTGCTGGCTGTATAACAAAGAATCTTTTGATTTTTAAAACACGCCAGGGTCGCCTCGAAATGTTGCTCTCCCCTGGAGCAGCTAGTTTTGTATGCAGAGCTGTAATTCCCGCCATCGCATCGCAATGGCTCGTCGACCGCGAGATGTATATTGCAATCACTATATAAATTCACGGGATAACTTTGAACATTTCATTCAATTGCTGCGGTATCGAATTGCCATCGTTACGTCGTTGGACGGCGCGTTCTACCTGAATTATTATGTGGAAAAAAATATCTTTTGTTCATTAAAGTTATCACTAAAAATTTATAAAATCAAAAAACCCGACTGCTTTAATATTACTTCAAATGAAAACTGAAAAGAAAAAAAATGGTGCCCTAGTCTATAATTCTATTAAGTAAGGAACAAACTACTTTAACAGTCGGGACCCATTACTCAAGGATGGATCATTTTTTTTCAATAATGGATCCCGACTGTTAAAGTAGCTTTGTGGTTTATAGTAATAAATTAATATTTTATTATAACCATATTATGTAAGTACTAAATTAAGTTCTAGTTGATAATTTAAGTTATATCAATGAAAACAAATGAGATGAGATACAAAGATTTAATATTAAACAATTGGTGTGGTTTTAAGAAACCACGATGCAAGTGTAACTTTTAAAATGGTTTATACATCACATCACACACCAGAAGCCTATTAATGTCCCCACTGCTAGGGTACAGGCCTTTCTTATGGATGGAATAGGCAGATTGGGCCATGACCCACCACGCGGGCGCAGGGCGGATAGGTAGGCGATAACGACTGCAGATGCAACCGGGACCAACGGCTTAACGTGCCTTTCAAAGCACGGAGGAGCTCGAGACAGTAAATTTTTGGTCTCCCATCCAATGAACGACCACTGAGAAAGTTGCTTAACTTCAACTATCGCAGCCGAATGCGCTAACCACTTGCGCCATGGAGCACCTCAAATGGTTTACATCGACTCTTATGGTTTACATCACAGAACATACAAAGAAGTTTTGTGTTCTGTGGTTTACATCGACTCTAATTTTTTTATTATTATTTATTTATTCAATCAAATCAATTACATATTAATATACAATGGCTGTATCTAAAAACCCTTAAACATGGGTTTATCTGTCTACAGCGATTCACTATAACAAATATTTCTTAAGTTTATGTTTACAATTACCTTTCACATACAATTCTTGAATTATGGGGTGGTCATTTGATTTAGAAATTTATGGGTTAAAAAAGTGTAAAAAACGATTTTCCTCGGCAGGCAGGGAATCGTTGATGTTAAATTCTGAATTTAATAACAATTAAAAATGTAATGCCACCTGTTAAAACTGAATGATAAAATTGTGGTGACGTAATAATAGTTTGACTTTAAAACGACCATTGCTGCTGAGTGGTTTGTACGCCGGGTTTCATGGTGTCGCCTACTCGAGAGGTCCCGGGTTCGAATCCCGGTGGGGGCAGATATTTGTGTGATGAATACGAGCATTTGTACGCCAGTCATGGTTGTTTAATATGTATTTCTATATAAATATACTTATTATAGCTATTAACGGGATTGTTACCATGTACCTTGTTTTTTATGAGTCTCCGATATTTCGGCACTGTTGCAAGCATTGTGTGTCGAGAACAGGTGCGATTGAATAGTGAGAATGTGACCAATGGTAGGGGTATCGAGCGCAGTAAAAGACGACGTCAGAGGGTAGACCGATATGTCTGCCAATAACATCTACTCGCAATTACTTCAGTTACTCCGTGATCATGGCGCTTGCAACAGTGCCGAAATATCGGAGACTCATAAAAAACAAGGTACATGGTAACAATCCCGTTAATAGCTATAATGTTAGTGACCATGAAAGTTTAAAACAATGTAAATATACTTGTATATGTACAGTATATGTATTCTATCCGTTACCTTCGTATCCCATAACACAAGCCTTACAGTGCTTACTTTGGGGCTAGGCTAATTGGTGTGAGTGTTGGAAATATTTATTATTCTTATTAAAAGCCTTAATATTTATTCCGCAAAACCGACCCGAGATGAGGTTAGTAAGAAGGTATTCTACGGCAAATGTTAAATACTTAAGCACTTATATACTACTACTTAGATAGGGAATCAGGGTCCAGGTTATCAGCCCACCCAGCGGCTTGCGTGCCTCGCCCGAAGATGATCCGTGGACGATAAGATGTCGCCCATCTCGCCCTTAATTGGACATTGCCATTGTGCCATTGTTTTTGAGATTACACGAGATTTAGGCCCGTATTATAGAAAGATTCTCAGTAATGAATCTAGTCTTGAGCATACATAGAAAGGGATGTCGCTATATGTAGCACATAGCGTCATCCCTTTCTAACTGTACTCAAATAAAGATCACCACTTAGGCGCTTTGCAGACGGCGGGGCGGAGCGGGCCTATACTACAAACGCACACAGAGGGCAAAAAGACCGCGCCGCAGGTGCCCGGCGGGCAGCGGCGGCGCCAAAAGATCGCCCATATATGACACGTCGTTAAAAGAATATTACGACGTAAATGAAAAAAAGAAATTGCTATTCACTAGAACGAACGTCCTGAACTGACTGCCTCTGTCCGTCGTGTGCTTTGTGTACGCGGCGAGGGCGGCCGCAGACATCGACGGGCAGACGCGGTTTTTAATGCTTCGCGAGTATCGCTGAGCGAGTATCGCTATGTGAGTTTGGCTGAGCGAGTCTTATCTTTAATAACTATTGTCACTCAGCTACAAACGAGTAGAGAGAGTCCTCGCCGGCGACAGTGTGATCATTCAGCTATCAACTATTAATATAAAAAAAGATGGCACGTAACGGAAAAATGTGACGCGTAACGTCCGAAAAATGTGACGGTAAATTTTTTTCCAACGCCGATAAAGAAGTTTCACTTCAAGAAAAAATACGTGTCCAATACTTTTTGATAATCTACCTGATAAACGAAGAAAAAAAAAGTCATCATCCCTATTGGCATTTGAGTGGAGAGAACAAAACACGGCGTAACTATTCTAAGCTTATTCTTCGTTTAATAATAAGGGGCCAAGTTTATTATGGATTCACGACCTAAGTTAAAAACTGCGATCTCTGGTGTTGTAGTCTATGGTTAAAATAAAAATAGGATTGTCTATGTCGAGGGCCGCAGGCTCTCTTCCCCGGTATCCACCATTGCTGTAACATGTGAGTGTGCAATTAATATATTAACAACGCCCCAATAATCTTTCATTCAAGAATCTACATAACGAACCCAAATGATCTGGCACGATTATTTACGCTAACCTTCTATAATGACAAATGACAAATCGTTCAACAATTTTCGAGATCATCCTTACTTTAAAGTCCTTACAGATTTTCATTTATTTATATCAAATGGTTATTAAACGCCATTTGCCAACAAAACAACCAAATTTTGAAGTTATATTTTTTAGCCCGGATAGCGAAGGGTGCGGGTTTGAGTCCCGTCTGCTGCCTGGTCCGTGTGTTTTTTTTTTCATTTAAAATTGTCTTTAGATTTAACCAATCTAAATTAGGAGAAATTGAGGAGCTCGATGGCGCGGACGGTTAGCGCGTTTGGCTACGATCGTTGAGGTTAAGCAACTTTCGCAGTGGTCGGTCATTGGATGGGTGACCAAAATCTACTATCTCGAGTTCCTCCGTGCTTTGGAAGGCACTTTAAGCCGTTGGCCCCGGCTGATCCGCACTGACCCGCGTGGTGGTGGTCTCCCTATTTCATCCAAAGGTAGGGCCTGTACCCCAGCAGTGGGGACATTAATAGGCTGATGATGATGATGAGGGTAATATTCAAATTAGAATATTTTTACACATTGAGCGTTGAACAATGGTTTACTTAAGGAAATTCGCAATAACACCACGTGTTTACGTGAATCAGCTATCAAAATAACTGAGCACGTCTCATAAGGCAACGCATTACTGTAACGATATTACCCGTCATATAGGAACGCGAGGGGTTGTTCTCTGAAAACTTCGCAGGTCACGGCTGAATTATGTCGTATGAGTGAGGGGGCGTCAGTGACTAATGGCGTATGCCGTCCTCTGACGTATGACGCTTGACGTATGACGCGTGTCCCTCGCTTGACCGAGATGAGGAGATGGGCTCCCTACACTTCGGAAAGGTTAATGGGTAACAGGTTTCGTGTCAGACTAATTGAATTGTGGTCGGAAACAAAGGACTTCGACGAAATCTGCTCCGGCATGCACAAAAAAAGTCCTTCACTATTGTAATAAATCTATTATTGAACAGGTAGGTATAAGTATCATAGGTGCCAACTGCCAACACTCATAAATCAATGTGAATATGTGTATTTATTATTTTTATTATTAATTGCATTTTATGTTCATTAAATTCATATTAATTAAGTGCTTACTTTGAGGTAAACAATAAATCTATTCAGAATATATAAAGTGTACATCGTTTACGATTAAGTATAATAATTATAACCTCAAAATCTAATACATTCTTTAGTAGGCCACGGTTCTTCAAGTTGTTCGTATTTCAACAAATGCCTAATTAGAGTTTATGAATGATTCCGAACACAACTAGCATTTTCTCATTGGCGAATGCTACACGCTCGATATGTATCGCGATATGTAACGTGATATTTATCTAGTAACATTTTCTTATACTACACACACGATACGAATCACGTCAGTACGATAGTAAATTTCATTAAGTACACTCGTAAGTTTCGTATTACAATATAAATAAAGCTATGAGTGATAATATAAAATACCCAAGACTTTGGATTGTACATAGATAGGGTTAACAACTTTTTTTCTATCAAATATAGTATTTTCGAAGATTTTACCTCTAAAATATAGTAGAAGGCAAGGAAATTACTTTATTTTTAAAATGAGTATATTTTTTGCTGCTCTATACCTTAATAATACAGTTTTTATTTTTAAGAAAGCTCTTATTGGCAAAAACCTGCTTTAAGCAAAATATAGTAGTTTCGCCTACTTTATATTTTTTTAGGAATATAGTTGATTTGATCCCCTAATATAGTAGGATACTATATTATATAGTAGAGTTGGCAACCCTAATTGTACACATTTTGCGTAGAAGCACCAGATCGCTTCGAATCGGTTATTTTTTGAATTCTTTCCTATTTAATTCGATTTTAATGAGTTTATCTTCGCAATGACAGCTTTGGTAGTCGCGCCAGGTTTAATTCTTTTTTAATTTCAATAGTTGCTCATAGGCATTCGCCCTTTTCACTTTATTTACAGTGTCGGCACTTGAGCTGTCCCATACCTCTGGTAGTGTTCTAACACCAGTATGAATTCTTTTTTTTTTTTTTTTTTTTTTTTATTTAATTATGCAACATGCTTAAAATTAGATATATACATATCTAATCCACTTAATGGATTGTTAATATGTAGCATCCGCCGTAGCAGAAGTTGCAGATATAGATGTTGATCTTAATTTTACTTAGGTACTAAGTATATAAATGATATCCAATTAAATCTTATAATTTGCTCAATTTTATATGCTAACTAGGTTATACATATTGCTGTAGTTCCTCCTGAATTACTGTTAAAGTGTTTTTTAAGTTTATTTTTTATTTTACAAATGTTATTACAAGTAGTATACAATAATTGTAGTTCTGTAGGTAGCTCGTTAATAATTTTTGGTAATATATATTGGCACACCCTTGTTCCATATAAATTATTATAATTTGGGATCATGCAGGTATCTGTATAATCTAGTTGTCTTAAGTTACTAGATCGGTTTCTCAATGTGATTAAATGTTTATTATGGTATTCGTCTGTTAATGTTACAAGTTTAAATTTATCAAAAATATTTAGAATATTACAGTATTGGAATAAACTTTCGTTATTTAGATTTAGTTTGAGGCGTATTTTCTTTGGTACAAAAGTTTTGATTAGACTAACCTGTAAACTATATATCTGTTGCAAGTTTGTTTTACAGGATCTGCCATAACTACTCAACCCATAACTAATTAAGGAATCCGCCATAGAAATATAAAACAATCGTAGAGTACTCATTGGCAACTTATATCGAAGAATTGTCATTTTGCTCAATATTGACCGTAGTTTGTCAGTGATATATTCGATATGTGAACTCCAGTTAAACCGCTGATCGATAACGATACCTATGTATTTGTGAGTGTCAACAAACTGCAGTTGTTCGCATTGACAAGACGTTTTTGGTATGTGTACGCGCCGATGTAAGCAATTATGATCGTGTGCGATAAGGATGGGCCGGCAATCGTACCTATTGTGCGCTGAACGAATGTGCATAGCTTTAGTTTTCTGTGCATTTAGGAATAGACCCGTATCGTGTGCCCACATACATAATAGATTAAAGTTATGCTGTATGCGCCTCGCTACCTCGTTAATGTCATCATGCGCAGCAATCAGACATGTGTCGTCTGCGAATTGGTATACCGAACAATCCTGAAAGACACGATGCATATCATTCACGTAAAGTAAATATTCCAAGGGGGCTAGGATTGACCCTTGAGCTGTGCCAGAGGTAGTAGGTATCATATTACTCAAAGCATTCGACACTTTTACAGTAGTAAATCTATTTCGATGATAGTTTTGTAACAAGCTTAGTAAATGACCTTGAATTCCATTCTGTGATAATTTTTTATACAACGTATCATACTGCAAAACATCGAATGCCCTGCTGAAGTCAACAAATATAGCCATCACGTGTTTTTTATTATTTAAATAAGAATTTATTTCATTTGTAAATTTTAAAAGTAATTGCGTTGTGTTCCGGTTTTTTTGAAATCCGAATTGTTGATTATTGATTATTTTATTAATTTTTAAATATTCATTAATTTGATTGCCAATAAATCTCTCAATTATTTTGTCTATACAAGATAAAATAGTGATGGATCTATAATTGCTGGTATCAGAGTAATTTCCTTTTTTATGAATGGGTCGAATAATACCTATCTTAAGCGAATCCGGGTATGTTTTTGTTTGTATACATTTATTGATTAGATGTTTTATTACTGGAGTTAATTCCGTTGATAATATTTTCATATCAATTATTTTTATCTTATCAAATCCAGGACTTTTGTGTATACTAAGTTGATTAATTATTAAACATACATCGTTATCCGTCGCTTTCCTAAATCTCATGCAACTTTGAAGTGCTTTTGGTTGTTTGTATGAGGTACGGCGGGCGCCGCCGCCTCAGTATGCGCGTCCTCTTCCATCGCTGACAGTATTAATTCTGACGCAATAAATAGAGACTAGACGCTCGATATTTATCAACGATACTTGATACAAATCGTGGATTTTAGGATTTCCAGAAATTCAGCGATCCGTACCACGATATGTGATACTCTATACTACAGACTCGATAAATATCGTGATCCTGGATTACGATCCAAATATCACGATAAATATCGAGCGTGTAGCATTCGCCATTGCTGTGCGTTCTGGGGCATTCAATGTATGGGGAACGAGCAATGTCCTTTCGAGATTTCCAAGGTTTTTGATCAAAATAAAGAAATATTTTTACTGCGTACAATAAAATGTTTGTTAACTTAGATTTGTTTTTAATGACTCACGGAATATTGATACGCACATGCAAACATTAATGCTGAAAACATGCAAATAAAGCACTGTATACTTTTTCGGAGGATCTCGATGGCGCAGGTGGTTAGCGCGTTCGGCTGCGATCGTTGAAGTTAAGCAACTTTCGCAGTGGTAGGTCTTTGGATGTGTGACCACAAAACTTCTATCTCGAGTTCCTCCGTGCTTCGGAAGGCACGTTAAGCCGTTGGTCCCGGCTGCATCTGCAGTCGTTAGCACCCGCCAATCCGCACTGGGCCCGCGTGGTGGGTCATGGCCCAATCTCCCTATTCCATCCATAGCGATGGCCTGTGCTTCAGCAGTGAGGACATTAAAAGCTGATGATGATGATGATTCTTTTTCGGTGTTCGTGTAAAATTAAACAAGAACAAACCCTGCCCCCCTAGCATGACTAACAAAAAGCGATATGATAAAGCGATTTATCGACACTCAACCGTCAAACTCCATTGTAGTTTGACAGTAAATGATGATAAATCACTTTTCATCCCACCACCTCGGAAAGTGTAATTTTGCGCTTCGAAATCTGGCTGGAAAATTCTATTTTATTCGCTTGAGCGGCAAAGTAGATTTGAATTTAGAACATCACATATAATGAGTACTCAATATAATTGTAAATTCAAAACGTCATTAAACCTATTTAATGTAACCTCTATGGTGCCAAATTTATGATTAGAACTTTTTAAATTGTGAAAAAATTTAAATTTGGAACCTTCTTGGTTTCTTTGTTTTATTTGCGTGCTTCGCGCCATTCTAGTTTTTCACGTTTTATTGCTTAAATATTTTGTCATTATAAATTGTTTTCTTTTTCATTTTGTCATTTCCTCGCTGAGGTGGGATGAAAAGTTACGTATTGCACTCGAGTGGAAAGATTTTTCACCTTGTGCTCGTTTGTTTCCCTCGCTGACGCTCAGGATTCTAATTTAGAATCACTCGCTGCGCTCGTGATTCAACTTTAGAATCCTTCGCTTGCTCGGTCATCCAAATCGAGCACGCGGTTAAAAAGGAACTTTCCACTCTTGTATAATAAATAACTATTATCATATCGCGTTTTGTTTTTCATGCTAGGGGGGCTGTAAGTATAAAAGTATATCGATAGGCTTTAGGTATAGTTATTTCTCTATTAATTGATAAATTCCTTTAATTACGCACGATTTACAATACCGTCAACAGTTCCATTTGGAGTGCAAACAAAGCCATCGATAGGCCAACTTTAATTTGTATAAGCGTAATTGATTGTGGGAACATCTGTTTTGAGGGGGGGAGGGGGTCTAATTGGCGAAGTTTAACAACATAACCGAAGCCGACCGACGAATTTACCGACAAAATGTTTCGGTTTGCGCCGCGGATGCGGGTGCCAGCCAGCCAGCTACCGAGTGTCGGGAAACGATTCTAATGATAGCGAAATACGAGAAGTGTTCGGTCGGAAATTATAATTGGTGTTCGCAAGTTAATAATTATTATAGAAGTGGTTTTGTTTCGTGTTTTTGGCGGGACACTTCTTGTTGTTCTTTTGTTTTTCTTTGTTTTCGAGGCGTTCGCATTTGGTTGTAGTTTTTCGATTAATTTTTAATACTAGCAAACCAGTGAACCAAATGTTCACCAAAACCTGATTTAAAAAAAAAAGTATTTAATTAATTGAGAACTTCGGAGATTTTGAAGGTGGTTTCGTTTGAAATTCGTGATTTCTCGAAAACCGGAAGTGCTACGTTACTCAAATCCGGTTTGTAGTCTTATCAGACTATTCTTAACTTATAACTTAAATATTCTCTTTATCTATCTCTTACGGTTTGACCGCTGAAACAGCACCACAGACGGACGGACGGACTTGTCAGATAAGAGATTATAGAAGTGGTTTTGTTTCTTGTTTTTGGCGGGACATTTCTTCTTATTCTTTTGTTTTTCTTTGTTTTCGAGGCGCTCGCATTTGGATGTAGTTTTCTCGATCAATTAGATATTTTTTCATGCAAAGTTTATATTGCACTAGCTGACCCAGCGAACTTCGTACCGCTATAAAAATAGGTGTTGGTGGTAGAAGAGTCAAAATTAAGGGTTGTATGTATTTTTTAATGCAACATCACACTAATATTATAAAGGCGAAAGTTTGTGAGTGTGTGAGTATGTGAGTGTGTATGTTTGTTACTTCTTCACGTCTAAACGGCTGGAGCGATTTTAATAAAATTTGGAATGGAGTTAGCTGACACCCTGGATTCACACATAGGCTACTTTTATCCCGAAAACATGTAAGGTCCCAGAGGGATTTCCGAGAAACTAAGTTAACGCAGACCAAGTCGCGGGCGACCTCTAGTTATAAATAAAAAATGTTAGGAGCGGGCAACCCTTATCTTATAAAAGCATCGGTTCTCAGCGGACCGACACTGCATTATCCCCCTCTCAGGGGATAATCGCTTCAGATGTAGCTTGTAAGGCCCTTCAGGCCATAAGCATAAACTACGGGTGTGTTTTAGTCAGTAGGAGTCTGACATAACCCTGCAGCCGGCTGTAAGGTATCCATGAGGATTTCACACCCGCTCTCCCGCCTGGGAGGAATCAAAAAAAAAGCCGACCGACAGTCCGTAATCTTCCTATAGTATAAGATCACTATTCGCTATGTGCACGACAGTAGCGCCACCTACAATGCGCAACTTTCCGGGATTATGCCAAATAATCACATCAGTTTGTATTTTATTGATTTCTAGTAAATATAGTAAGGTAAAGATAAATAAAAATTATTATATATTGTATAATAATTTAAATAATGTCGGATTTCAATTCGGAATTCAGTACAGTCAATAATAACTCTTGTATTGATGTAATCTGGACTGAAACACTTGGGCATTGGTGCTTGTACGGTGGCTCTATTCGGCCAAAAGATTAAATTAGCAGTTGAACAAGCTAGATTTTGTAAGATCGAATGAAATATACGTGAGATTGTGGTTTTTTTGTACACCAAATAACACACTCAATGCTGAAAATGTCAAGCCAGTTTTCATTTTTATCAAAAAAGTCAGAAGTCGGTCTTTAGTGGAAACTGTACATTTTCTCATAGTTAATCTTGTTAATAAAAACTCAAAATTGCTAAATGACACACCAGAAGGATCTAGGAGTTCTTGATCATTTGTTATTGATGAAATACCAACAAATTCTTGACTTTTTGTTTCGGTAGATTGATCCTCATACGATTTTTTGTCAGTGCCACAGCTTTTATCTTTCTTTCTTGAATTATTTGTCATTAAAATTCTTGATGTTGGATCACAGTGATCACTGTAAATTAATCTAATACAAATAAAAGTTGTATCTCTTAATTTCGATTCAGAAAACATATTGACTTGACATCCTTGATCGATCATAAAAGGTTGAGTTTGATTTAATTCACTCCCTTCTTCAATTATTATTTGACTTGATGTGGTATCTGAGACTTTTGTGGTTCTTCGTTTTGTCAAGCGTGTATATCTAGCTAGGACCTGTGAATCATTAACCTTCCTCTTTCGATATATTTCAGGGAATATCGTAGGAGCATAACTCGGATTTTCTTCCTCGTCTGATTTTTTGTTTCCCATAAAATGTTCACTACAAATTGTGTCGTCAGGTTTGGGATACCATGGCGACCCATCAACACTAAAATAATAAAGACAATAATGAATATCACATAAAATATATAGCGCAAATAAAATTGATCATAATTTAAGGTTATTTCGCTTACTTATTTCTTTTTATGGCATCTATCCATTTATTTCTTTGATTTAATTTCCAGTCCAATGTAGGAAATATATACACAGACTATTTGTGCCCTTATTTTTGCAATTCACAACACAACAACATCTATTAATAGGCATTTTAAAAAATTTTTGTTTATTACGAACTCCGTGCAAATTGACTTTACTTTCCCGAATTGTTGCGTATTTCTGCCACGATAAGCGCTGCGATCGCTTCACTATACCCCCACCATGTACTTCGCACATAGCGAATAGGAAGATTACTTATGATATACAGGCTGCACAAATTACTGATGTCCCAGAAGCAGCGATAATAATTGAATACGCTCATGAATAAAATGAAACGCACACGCACGAATTGTATTTGAAAAACAATAAATAACAAAAGACGGTTGAATTGCTTCGCAGGAAACCGTTCACACCGCACAATATGACACATTGCAGACCGCAAAAATTAATATCCGTAAAACTACCAAACCAAAACCACCATAAATCGGAACTAGCGCGGGCATGGTACAAAAAGCCCCAGCTATCCGGCCTTAATCAAAGTTGGTCATCCCAAATGAGGTTACATCTATTTCTAATAGATAGCGCGAACTACCAACTTGGATTAAGGGGCGGGTTGATAGCCCAACTTTTCGTTTAACACAAAACATGATAGCGATCTAAGCGTGCAATAAAATAGCCTGTTAATGGCCGTTTCCACATAGACAAGTGGCTTTTACACGTATCTATTCGACTGGAACCTGGAAAATGTAATAAGTTATGTTTTTATTATTTTAAGCATTTAACTGTAAGATGTTTAAATCTAAAGAAAAGTTTTACTATAAAAAAATCCACGCAGACCAGGCAGCGGACGGGACTCGAACCCGCACCCTTCGCTATCCGGGCGAATGCACTGACCAATTATGCTACCACGGTCCTGATGGCCGCGTCAAAATTTTCCTAGCCTTAAGCTGGAATCATTATAAAATGTAATAAGGTTTTATAATAATGAAACTATTTATGACCTCATCATAGTGATGAAGAGAGGTAGAGACTAGCGGATTTTACTGCTTGCATTGGAACTCCCGCCTGGGAAAGTAACCTCGATCTTACAGAACACCACATTAAAATAACACTAACTTTTAGTGGTGTTGTGTACTACTTTAGTGTGAGACTAAAAAGACGTCGTGGTATAGTATAGTATACATATAGGGGACATAGACACCTCTGTTCTTGTGGATTACAGGACGGGGTATTTTTTAAAACCGATAAAATGTCGAGATGGTGAACTCAACCAATCATTAGTATAGTATAGTATAGTGTAGTATAAAGACGAATGGAAGAAAACACTATGGATGCAGCCAAACTTGTCTGTGATGGTGTCATCAATTCCTCGAGTTGAGGGCGTGTCTAAAATTTCCTAAATTAAATTAAAAGAAATAAAAATATTTTATGAAGCATCTATTTATGGCACAATGAAGAGTGTTATTCACATGATACATAAATACTATTTTAAAGTTGTAAATTTTGAGTTTCTTCCGTATTCTGTGAAGGTGAAGGAGGAACTTTTCTTGTTAGTGGAAAAAAGATGATAAGCCTAAGGCTACAGAAATTTCGACGCGTCAGGGCCGCGGTAGCATAATGGTCAGTGCATTCACCCGGATTGCGAAGGGTGCGGTTTCGAGTCCCGTCTGCTGCCTGGTCCGCGTGGATTTTCTTCTAGTAAACTTTTGTTTAGAATTAAACCTCTAGCAGTTAAATGCTTAAAAAATAAAAACAGAAGTATAATTGCTATTGCTATTGCCTGGATTGCGAAGGGTGCGGGTTCGAGTCCCGTCTGCTGCCTGGTCCGCGTGGATTTTCTTCTAGTTAACTTTTGTTTAGATTTAAACCTCTAGCAGTTAAATGCTTAAAAAATAAAAGATGAGTATTTATTACTTTCATATCCTAATAACATACTTACCTATATTTTGTCAGTTTTTGCCTCTCATAAAGAGTCCTCGTCCGTACTAACGCAATTTGTAACGTATGGATGTACCTCCATCCGGCTGTGATTGATTGGATTGCCGATAAATATAAACCGTGTAGCTCACCAAATAAATATATTGTCGATACAATACATACGAGTTGGTTATTCGAATTGTTCGATAGCAATTTAGTCATGAAAAAATCACATGAGAGATTATTGGGTGAGTTCATTCGACAATATCTTTTTGCCATTGACAGTCAGAGTATTATCATTGACATCGTGTTTCGAAACGTTTAGGTATTTGAGGAAATGGTGAAGGAATGGGATCACGATTACTGAATTACTGTTCTTGGAAAATTTTTGAAATTGTCTCTCTTCACTGAGCATATTTTTGTATTCCAAAATTTCTGGCAATATTTATTTTGAATATTACTAACTTTAAATTAATATTCAGTAATTAGGTACTCCGTGTTTCAAAAGCGTCTTTTGGATTCGAAAGCAACTATATGCTATGGAGGTCGCTTAGCAGTATCACCATGCTCGGTATGGAAATTCACTGTGACTTAAATCCAAAGAATTACATCGAAAGTGTGATAAAAATGGCCTCACGCAAACTCGGAGTCTTGAACAAGGTGCAGCGCTTTTTCACGCCCAAGCAACTGTGCTTGTTGTATAAGACGCAGGTGCGGTCTTGCGTGGAATATTGCTCGCACCTCTGGGATGGCTCCGCCAAGTACTTGCTCGATGCTTTGGATAGGTTACAGCGGCGTGCGATCCGCATCATAGGCGATGATTAAACACCTCGAGCCTCTTCAATTACGCCGTGACGTTGCGTCACTAAGCGCGTTCTATCGTCTGTACCACGGCGAGTGTTCTGAAGAGTTATTCTCTCTTATTCCACCTTCCCCTTTCCTTCAGTGGAACATGCGCGCTGGCCTTCGGTGTCACCGTCTAACTGTGGCCACAATTCCAACGCGTACAAAGAAATTTGGTGATTCATTTCTTTGTCGCACTATCCGTAAATGGAATGCTCTGCCTGATCACGTGCTCTGCAAGATCCCTCCTTCTTTCAACCTGGGATCCTTTTAAAGAGGCGTGAAGAAGCAATATGCAGGCTAGCAAGTCGAGGATGGCTGGTGTGGTAGGTAGAACTGCTGTACCAGCTATCTTCACGTCTGGACTTCACCGTCACATAACATCAGGTGGGGTGGAGTCATTTGTCGGACCTACGAGTATCTATAAAAAAAAGGTGGGCAGTTGCTTGTCGTTGCACACAGACACACGCATCGGAGCAGGGAAAGAGCGCCGAACAAGAACAAGGCATAGTTTCTTGGCATTCATAGCACATTTCATGCACGCTTGTTCGCTATTGCGGCTTCTGACACCTTCAGAATGCTTCAATTTGATAATGATAGGTTATTCTTGATCTTCCAAGACTTCGACGTCTGTAATGCGTATTTTTTTTTGAAAAAGGCATGCATTAGTATCAACCAGTGCACTAACTACATAATTAGAACTAAGTAGAAGATGAAGCCCAAATGTATACCTTGGTGAGCTTTGGTTAAAAATGACATATTTTTTTACAGAAAATGTAAGAGCAAAAATAGGTCGAAACGAGACAATCCCGTTTACTTTGCCCGACAGTGCGGGTAAAAATGTGATGGTTGTCTAACTTTTTAGTGAAATTAATGTCGTTATCTTAATATTCCCTTGGAGACGGCGTATATAATTTTTCACCTCGTTCTAAGAATCCCGGCGACTGAACAAAGAGCTTTCGTGTCGACTGTAATGAGTTTGGCGCTTCGTTCTTCTTATTTCCTTTTTATTTGTGTTGAGATTACCGCGCCGAAAAGGTAATGAGCGAAACTTTACGATCCATTGGGTAAGGCGCAGGGACTTCTTTTAAAGAGAACTTTTTCATACCGGCCACCGTATTCACATGACGACTGTATATGGTCTCTGTTTTGAGAAAACATTCGTGAATGGGTTTATTATATTCGTGCTTTGTGGAATTCAGTTTTAAATGATTTACAAGATATTTTGGGAGTTTATGGGTTTCGAAGTCATATACACGTAGCACCGTGGCATGGACCAATGAGTCGTACATACCCAGTTGTGGACATAAAATCTAATATAAAAATATTCAAATTTGCTTCTTTGCCTCCAATGAACCGAATTGTTTTATTGTTTGAGTGTCTGTTGCGGCTGGTTTTATTGAAAGCAATTATTACCTTAAGATTTTTCGGTAACCTTAGCACGAACCAATATCGAATTGGTAACGTATGCGAGTACGAAATGTCATTATCAAATGATCAAATGTGAACTGATTTTTAGTTCTCTAATTTGACATTGATATTTCGCACTCGCAAACTATTCGAATTCGATAATGGTTCGTGCTAGGGGTACTGATCTATATGAAATGAAAAATTCAATATTCTATTTTTTATCTCTTAATTTGGTAATAAGTTCACATTGAGATTTATCTATAGCATCTACGTATTTTTTATTAGTAAACTTTTCTTTAGATTTAAACATCTAGCAGTTAAATGTTTAAAAATAAATAAAAACATAACTATAATTGCTATTTCTTCTTTCAAATGTTTAATACTTGAAAAAGTATTCATTTGACATTGTGGGTTACCTACAATGCGAAGAGATGGCGCTGCCTTACAGCTTAAGGCTAGGAAAATTTCGACGCGCCCAATAGGGCCGTGGTAGCATAATGGTCAGTGCATTCGCCCGGATTGCGAAGGGTGCGGGTTCGAGACCCGTCCGCTACCTGGTCCGCGTGGATTTCTTTTTCTAGTAAACTTTTCTTTAGATTTAAACATCTAGCAGTTAAATGCTTAAAAATAAATAAAAACACAACTATAATTGTTATTTCTTCTTTCAAATGTTTAATACTTGAAAAAGTATTCATTTGACATTGTGGGTTACCTACAATGCGAAGAGATGGCGCTGCCTTACAGCTTAAGGCTAGGAAAATTTCGACGCGGCAATAGGGCCGTTGTAGCATAATGGTCAGTGCATTCGCCCGGATTGCGAAGGGTGCGGGTTCGAGACCCGTCCGCTACCTGGTCCGCGTGGATTTCTTTTTCTAGTAAACTTTTCTTTAGATTTAAACATCTAGCCGTTAAATGCTTAAAAATAAATAAAAACATTACTATAATTGCTATTTCTTCTTTCAAATGTTTAATACTTGAAAAAGTATTCATTTGTCATTGTGGGTTACCTACAATGCGAAGAGATGGCGCTGCCTTGCAGCTTAAGGCTAGGAAAATTTCGACGCGGCAATAGGGCCGTGGTAGCATAATGGTCAGTGCATTCGCCCGGATTGCGAAGGGTGCGGGTTCGAGACCCGTCCGCTATCTGGTCCGCGTGGATTTCTTTTTCTAGTAAACTTTTCTTTAGATTTAAACATCTAGCAGTTAAATGCTTAAAAATAAATAAAAACACAACTTTAATTGCTATTTCTTCTTTCAAATGTTTAATACTTGAAAAAGTATTCATTTGACATTGTGGGTTACCTACAATGCGAAGAGATGGCGCTGCCTTACAGCTTAAGGCTAGGAAAATTTCGACGCGGCCAATGGGGCCGTGGTAGCATAATGGTCAGTGCATTCGTCCGGATTGCAAAGGGTGCGGGTTCGAATCCCGTCCGCTACCTGGTCCGCGTGTTTTTTTTTTCTAGTAAACTTTTCTTTTGTTTTAAACATCTAGCAGTTAAATGCTTAAAAATAAATAAAAACATAACTATAATTGCTATTTCTTCTTTCAAATGTTTAATACTTGAAAAAGTATTCATTTGACATTGTGGGTTACCTACAATGCAAAGAGATGGCGCTGCCTTACAGCTTAAGGCTAGGAAAATTTCGACGCGCCCAACAGGGCCGTGGTAGCATAATGGTCAGTGCATTCGCCCGGATTGCGAAGGGTGCGGGTTCGAACCCCGTCCGCTACCTGGTCCGCGTGGTTTTTTTTCTAGTAAACTTTTCTTTTGTTTTAAACATCTAGCAGTTAAATGCTTAAAAATAAATATTAACATATCTACCTATTGTTTCGATTTAAATACGTCGATTTTTTTAATTCCGCAGCGCAAGTGTCCCTCTACAGCGCACTCAGGCGCGCACACCATGTTTGCGCTTGGCGTAGAAAGCGGCTATTTATGCTAATAACCTGCTCTTATAGGCCCCAGGGAACAATCCCACCAATTTATGACCTTCACTTTGCCCTGAGATTTAGACCCGAAATAAGTTGAATATTTCGGCTCTCGGTCGGGATGAAAAAAGTCTACCGAATAAAGTTGCCGTCATTGGAAATGGAAAAGAGCTTTAGATATCATATATCTGATATAAGTACAAGTACACAGTAAAAATATGCAAACAGGCATATTTTTTGATGTAAAGCACTTAGAAGATTTAATTTTTGGGTTGCAAACGAATATTTCATGAAAATTTATTTTCAGATTGAAAAGTTTTTGAGAAATATGGTTTTGACTGACAGACGGACGTACAACAAAGTGATCACATATTTCCGTCTTTTCTTATGAGCTACAGAACCAAGAAAGTGTATTCTTTGTGTAATCTTTGCAGTCCATTTTTTAATATTTATATTGAGCAAAAATTACATTTCTTATTTTATATAGAATTCTAAGCGCAAGAAAATAATTCGGAATTCTTAATACAACAAAAGATAAGTCTTGTGTGTTGACAATGGTGTTCTCACCTGTCTAAAAAACGCGTTCATCTTTAGGGGCGACTACAAAAGGCCCTTAAACGCATCAAGCAGATTGCGGTAAAAATCTTAACACGCGGGGTGCCGAAGTATGGGTGGCTACAACGCCAGACCACAGGGAACCTCGAAGGCCTAGGTTCTCTATTAGAAGACAGGTCTCCTTAGTATGGTCGCCGGATGCCCCGAAGGTATAACAGGCTCTTCAACTTCATTATTCTAATTGCTTTTTCATACGGAACTCAAAACGGTTTACTCTTTCGAGTGCCATCCACTTTGAAAACGTGGAAATTAAATTATTTCCTCCGTCCTCGGTGGATGTTTTTGACGAGATTAATTCGAGATAATGGCCCGTTTCTGCGTCTCGTTTCTGAAATTTTGAGTTTTCAAGTGCCCCTTACTTACCATTTTAATTTTTCTAAGGCGCGCCTGCGGGACAAAACGATGCGAATTTATTAAATTTTATTTTCGAGTTTGACCTAATTCAGGGCGAGGTAGGCACCGTTCGTCCGGAGCTGTAGTTAGATTATAATGTCCCTTTGTGACGAATTAATAAACCTTTGTATTCTCTAATTATGACGATGTAATTGTAGACAGAATAGAGGGATCAAAGATCAAAACAGGATCAACCCTGTGGTTTGCGAAGGTGCGGTGACAGAAAGATTTTCTTAATGTTGACTCAAACAATTTAATATCTCGTCATCGGCATCGTAGATATTGATAAGATATACGCATACATTTATTTCTTTATTATTCATCAAATCTTCTAATAGTCTGTGACTATCGGGATATCACTTACGGCACATCTTCACCCCCAATCAGGGAATTGGGGGTGAAGATTTGTATAGACCAGTGGGTTACTTTTTCCCTGCGATCCATCGATGTTTTCGGTATCTATTTGTAGCACTACCGTAGCCTAATACATATAAAATAAGTTATGCCGTAACTAATATTGGAGCTGGGTTATGCCTTTCATAAATTGTATTGGACAAGTGAAAATACCTAACTCTGACCGATAAATACCTAGCTTTGACGAGTAAGAGCCATTACGCACTGTCGACTGGTCACCGGCGACTCGTTCGACGGTGACTGTGACTTACTATAGTTTAAATAGGTGTATACGCACTTGGTCGTCGGTCGCTCGGGCGACTCAACGTCTCGCCGCAGAGTAGCGACTCACAAGCGACTGCCGGTCGCAGGCGACCAATAGAAGCACGGCTTCAAATGGAAGCATTCACACTGCGAACGACTGTCGTAACGACCGGACGTGGAAATCGAATGTACTTGGAATACTGTCGCTCGGCTTGGTCTCCGTCTCTAGTTGCCTTTGTTTTGGTCGCCGAGAGACCGAGTCGCCGGCGACCTGTCGACAGTGCGTAACGGCTCTAAAGGAGTACCCCATACATAGGTACCTAGTATCATCGACCTCCTCCAAAAACCAATGTTCACTTTTCACTGAAAGATCATCAATTATTGTGTAAGAATAACAACTGCTGCATTTTCATACAGTAGAGGTTGCTTTCGTGCTGCTATATTCGGCTTTTCAATTTAGATTTGTCAGTAATCATTCGTTTTTTATCTGTACTGATTGAGATCAAATATTACACGCATGTAACATTTGATGTACTATTTTAAAAAGTGATTACAATTTAAAGCCAGGCAGATATACGTTAATGTCATTTCACAGAAATTCAAAATTGGTATAGGTTGTGTAGTATTTTCATAAAGGCAATGTTGGTAATGTTTATTTTACCAACCAAGTTAAGTGATTTATATAAAATAACTCTCATTGTGCTTTATTTATGAGTCAGTTTCACATATGGGTTGTTACAATATAATGTCTTAGTGACGTCACTCGGACCCAAGCAGTGTCCCAGCCGAGTCGGCTATTAAATTACGGGACGCCCCACGCGGCCAGCAATCTGCATGCACGCTGGCACGGAACGATCAGTCAGGAGTCCCCGGCGTTTGTTTAAGGATGTGTCTACAATATTGTGTCCGCAAATTAGATCGTAAAGTTTAGAAAATTCATCATCATCTCAGCCGTACGTGTACTATTGCGCTCTGTCACTTGGCGAACAAAATGCTTTGAACGGTTTTCTACAATAGTTTTTACTACGCCCTTCGCCTTCGCGTCGGACGCGTTAATCCGGGTCGCCGCACAAAAAAAGTAAGACAAAGAGCATTTCATTGATTGAATAATGAATTGAATTGCATTTGTTTTAGTTGCAATTTGTCATCCGCATCGGGATCGCGACAGCGCTATACGAAAAAGTAAGACAGCGATAATTACATGTCTATGAATGAATTTTTACTACGGCGCTACCGCAAGCGATTATGGCATTATGGGTGACAGAGCGATTCTTTCCGCGAGTGTACCACTTCTGAGTATAGGCCTCCCACAAGGATCTCTACATCGATCGGTCCTGTGCCTCGCGAATCAATCGGCTTCCCGCGATTTTCACCAGATTGTCGGTCCACTTGGTGAGTGTCGTCCGGTGCGTGGTCGCCATTCGAGGAACTTTCCGCCCCAACGGCCATCGGTTCTTCTCGCTATGTGTCCAGCCCATTGCCACTCCAGCTGAGTAATCCTTCGAGCGATGTCGGTTACTTTAGTTCTCCTGCCGATATCCTCATTTCTGATTCTATCGCGTAGGGAAATACCAAGCATCGCTCTCTCCATGGCGACCTCGAGCCGTCTTATGAGATCCAAAGTAAGGTCAAAATAGCAAAAGAAAGAAGAAGCAATGAAACGAAATTATACTTTATTCAAATGGACTTATAGAAAGCTCTTTTGAATCGTCCAATATTTTTCCCTATCCCATTCAGGACACCTTTTAGCTGATAAGAAGAACGTGCGCAAGAAACTTATCAGCATTAACAAAAGTAGCAAAATTTACATAAAATCATGTCGCTACCAATACAATTAATGAATGAGGACATCAGCATGACACGAGGACACCATTCAGGACATTTTTAGCTGATAAGAAGAATGGGCGCAAGAAACTTATCAGCATTAACAGAAGTAGCAACATTTATATAAAATCATGTTGCTACCAATGCAATTAATTAATAAGGACATCAGCATGACATGAGGACACCATTCAGGACATTTTTAGCTGATAAAAAGAATGGGCGCAAGAAACTTATCAGCATTAACAGAAGTAGCAACATTTACATAAAATCATGTCGCTACCAATACAATTTTTTTAATGAAAATTTAATGAAAATAATTATGTGTTATATAGTTTCTTGTGACTTCAATGAGTACTCATCGTATTGCAAGCGTCCGCTTCAAATCAGGCGGGTCATGTGCATGTATGCCATCCTATTAACTTAAAAAAAACACTATCTTTTGGTGGTGTTGTGTTCCTATCAGCGAAGAAGTCTTTAGGGCTCCACGGGGTTTGGGATGGGGTCAGGGTAACTTGTATGCCACTACGTACTATGCGTTTTCTTTTTTTTACATTTGTAATGTAATTTTATCTGTATCATATGCATTGCTATAACATATTCATGAAAAGCCGAATCGTATTAGGGTGGCCGATCTCGGTGCCATATTTGCATCGGTTTCGGTCATCTTAGAATAATTGAGGCAGCTGCCTCAATTATTCTAAGATGACCAGCTGGCAGAAAAACGGTATAATTACATAAAATTTAATTTTACAGGAGCTGTATTGAAATGAATGACGTCACTCCAGTGAGCTTTTGGCGTGGTTTTTTGTAGCTTAGTGACAATAGTTATTAAAGATAAGACTCGCTCAGCCAAACTCGCATAGCGATACTCGCTCAGCGATACTCGCTCAGCGATACTCGCCCAGCGATACTCGCTCAGCGATACTCGCTCAGCTATACTCGCTCGGTTAAGCTGGTTTGGCTGTCAAAAGCCGTGCGCGTGCATTTTAACTCAGGACTGCCAATTCGTTTCTAGTTTCTACTCGCTTATCGTTCATCGTCGGAGGTGGAACATGTGCCTTAGATTACTGAGCCGTGTAATCATAACAGTTTCATAGGCAGTAATTTGTATTCATGTCTATGATAATAAAATCCTTTTGTTTAAACTTTATCTAATTTAACTTTATTTAACCAATTTCTGGAAAGTTGCATGTAGATCATTTTTCGAAAAATAAGGCCATAAAGAAGTTTTACTTCTTACGTGTGTACACTAGTACACGCACACATTTTTTAATTTATTAATTTTAACACTGTTGTTTGTAATTATTTGAGGTTCAAATTCAACGGGCACGAAACCTCCGGACTGTAAAAAAAAGTAGTTTTACAAGATGCATTATTATACTGTTTTCTTCACCAGCTCCTCAATTTTAAACTAACCCGATGGCCTTAAAGATTGTCTATGACGAAATTTAAGCGCGAACAACAGCAATGGCTGCGACTGAAATGTTTATAAAGGTGAAAATTTGTATGTTTGTTACTCAATCAAAACAGCTGAACGTATTTTTGGATAAAATTTGGTACACAATAGTTGATGATCTTGATTGAAACATAGGATGTGGGTTCCTGTGGCATTCTCATCAAAACTAATGTTAACGCATTCGAAGACGCAGGCGGCCGCTAGTATATTATAAATGCACTGGATAATAGTCACAGCGATATAAAATTTGACTTTTATAATACTTATACTTAATAGAACATCATTTCTTAAATCAATAAAAAACAAACAAGTCCATAAAGGTGATAATTCCACACCTACATACCTTGAGTTGCACAAAAGAACTGCTAGATAACGAATTTCCACCCCCAAAGCTTTCGAAAATGAAAAAGTCATCAACATAATGTTATTATATCTGAACTGTCTGTTTGGCGAGCCCCGCATTCAGCAAACTTCTCCTCGACAAGGGCACAAACAATTTATCTCAATGCAAAAGTTACCAACCATTGTGTGCATCCCCTAAGTTACAACTTGATGATTTGTTATGATCACCATGAATGCGCGCAGCGGGCGACCAAAAACTGCATTAACTCGCATCCATGCATCGCTCACGCCGAACTAGGCTTTAATTACATCCCGCCAAGTCGCAAATTCAAATAAAACTAACAACTTCCCGAAAACGCAAAACAAACGAAACTAAACGATATTGCTGTAACAATTAAGAAGAGGATAATGAAATACATGAGCCATGCGAAACGGTGCCTTATGCTGAACGGTTCTAGTATGATATTCGTGTGGACACAATTATTCAGAATTAAACGACATTTAGTTACGTCTCTTTCCTGTATAATAATTTCAATGCTATGACAAGTGTTAATAATTTATTCTATTTTAACTTGGACGGTGCATCTCTCCACGTCTTTGACTCTGTTTAAAATATTTAAGTGATTTCAGAGACCGTTGATTGTTAAAAGGAGCTTTGTGTATTCCTACTCCGTACTAAGTTACTGTTACTCCCTCCTCCTACGGCCTCGCGGTACAAGGGGCCTCGCGCCTCAAAAATTTTTATGCATTGCTTAAAAGCGTTATTTCTTTATATAAAATCGGTCTTCAGGTCGCCACAGAACAGGGCCTCGCGAAATCTATCTTGCCCACATCAAATTTAGGCCTTGCCCCGCCACTGCTCATAAAATCTATTGGGAAAATTCGACAGTTTGTGGTATTTTAATGTGCGGCTGTCTGTAAATATTGAACATTTGCTTTAGACGCAGTAGACATTCAATGGTCGAAGAGTTAAAAATATGTAATAAATAAAAGTGGTAATAGAGCAGATTGCACTCTATTACTTATATATCTCTTATCTAATAGACAAGTCCGTCCGTCCGTCCGTGGTGCTGTTTCAGCGGCCAAACCGTAAGAGATAGATATAGAGAATGTTTAACTTATAAGTTGAGAATAGTCTGATAAGACTACAAACCGGATGTGAGTAACGTAGCACTTCCGGTTTTCGAGAAATCACGTGATTTCTATTTCAAACGAAACCACACAAAATCTCAGAAGTTCTCAATTAATTAAATACATTTTTTTTTTGGTGAACATTTGGTTCACTGGTTTGCTAGTTATAGATAAATCAGTCTATACTGTGTAAAACAACATTCAAACTTTGGAATTTCTAAAAAGTAGAAATAGACAAAAATACTGATTCATAAGCCTATTTAAAAGTAGAATAGAAAAAGATACAGATTTTTAAACCTATGATAAAAACTAACAAATCAATTTTGAGTATGCCTCAGTTCACCAGAATAACACATAAGAAAACTGTAGACTGTATTTTAAGCGTAACACAACGCAACAAGAAATACCATGTTATGCTTGCAGGAAGATTAATGTTGTACGATTGTCTAATAATTTGTGTGCAAAACGCAATTTATTACTGTGTGTGATGTCAATTTTATAGGAATGACATGCATCGCCTTATATTTATGGAATATTTCTAGTCTATTTACGGTCGATTGCTTGCTCCGGGCGTCCAGGGAAGCATTTTAAATGTAAATGCCTGCGGAAAATCAAGTTTATAGAGTCTTTCAATATCATACACTATGTTTATAATTTAAATAATTTGAGTAGATTTTAGCCATATCAAATAGTGTCAACTGCGATTTTACTAACAAGAAGTAATAATAAATTATTCATTGAATTAGATGCAGTACAAAATGTCACTTATATCAGTAAGGGAATTTAAAGTTTTCAGTAAAGGTTTTAAAGATACAGTGAATTTATTTTAGTTAGATGTGGTTGTGTGTTTTATGATTTTGACAAGGATTTTAAGAATTTTTAGGGGTTATAATATATTTCTAGGGTTGCCCGTAGATGAATCAACTTCAAGTCTTATAAGTCTATCTACGTAGCCAATCTTTTATAATCTGAAAATTGTAAACTGACAATTTAAAATAATGATTATTATTGAGTCCTTACATATGAAATTGTCGTTTTGCAAAACTGGCCAGTTTGATCTGGAATATCTGCGTTTTTCTAAGAATTCTAAATTCAAACTTAGGCTTGTATATTAATATTTTGAATTTAGTGTCATTTTTAACCGACCTCAAAATCTATGTTCGACTGTATATTTTAGAATACGTGTTCCACCATTTTCCCAACACTTCAGAAACAGCTCCTAGGGTTAATAATGTGTATGGGGAAGCTACTGTTAAAGAAAACGTAGTTACTTTAACGTTTCGTTCTAGAAATTTTGACCTACAGAACAAACCCCGTGGAGAACTAGATAACGAAGAGATCGTGGAAGCAGGTCCATTACAAACCACGTTTGAGCTGGCGGCAGGCGTCGGTTTAAGTGATAAAACAATTTTGATTCACTTAAAACAAATTGGAGAAGTGGACAAGCTTTAGAAACGAGTACCGCATAAATTGAGTGAAGATAAGAATAAGAATAAATGCTATCAAGAACACGGGCTGTGCAACATAATATAATATTTAAAAAACAATTCAGGGCCGTCGCGGTACCTTCGCAAATGAGGTAATGTTTGTGTTTCACTGTTTCTCGCGTGTAAGTAAACATTTATTTATGTGTTTACTGTTTAGTGAGGTGTGAGTTCTTAGTTTATATAGGACTGCGAGCGTTCAGCATACCAATTGAGAACGCAAGCTTGCATGATGTTAGCGTAAACGAAAAATTTTCAGCTTAAATCATTTTTTTACGTTAGTACGTGTGTGATGTATACTATCAAACAATAATAAATCTTGGATTCTTACATCTTTGCAATTCATTGACACTTTACTTAAGTAATTAAATAAATAAAATAAGAAAGTCTGGGTATTTTTGTGTGTGTGTTTATTTCGAGTGTGTATTTGTACGTGTGAGTGAGTGGTGATACAATGTTTTTTATTTTTACTTTCATATATTGTAGCAAGGCCTCCGTTTCCTTATAATTCAACAAAGTTATGTAGTTTCTTATATATTTTTTACATTCGTGTGAGGTTTAAGTAAATATATTTGGTTTATAATTAAAATGTTATATTACGCATATTATTATGTTCGGGACCTCCTTGTGTATTGCGGATTCCAGATACTAGACCCTAATATCTGGAATCCGCAATACACAACATACTCGTACGTGCACGCTATTGAAAAGTTGCAAATAAAATTCACAAAATTCTTGGGTTTTCAGCTAAATAAGGGAGTTTGTGAATACAAAGATTCATGTATTAGGTTTGATCTTATACCGCTTAGTGATAGGCGTCGCATACGGGACACGATAGTTCTGTATGACATTTACTCAAGAAAACTGGATTGCATAGAGCTAGTTAACCGGATTATCACACTTAGTGCCCCCGTAAAAAGAACGCGACACACTCAATTGTTTCAAGTACCGCTGCGCTGGTGCGAACAAATTACGAATCTACTGACATGACCGTAAAACTGCCTAGAACATATAATAAACACTTTTTGCTTTGCTTGCTTGCTTTATGTAAATTATTAGTAAATAATTTAAAGACCCTTAATTAAATTTATTATTAATCTGGCAACATGTCCGCTATAACAATTGAATAATCAATTCTTATCTTTTTATTTTATTATTTTTCATTTGACAATTCAATGCAATTTTTTAATGCAATAATTCGAGTGATTATTATTATTTTTCATTTAGTTAGGTGATTAGTACAATATTATTATTTATCAATTCAATCTATTTATTATTCTGGTGATTGTTGAAATTACATTATCGTTACAGACTCGTTATTTCATTGACATATTGCATTTATTGAATCATTTATTAATTTCTGGTTTCCTAAACTTACACTTTTTATTATTGCCGCCATGTAAACCATGCGAAAAATGTGATAAGATACCTACACGCAATATGAAATGAAATGAAAAGTCATTTATTCAGTCTAGGCTGTTACAAGCACTTGTGAAGGTCAAGAAGCTACGCCATCGGTTTGCAAAACTACGGCGGGAGACCTTGTACTGAGAAGAACCGGCAAGAAACTCAGCAAGGGCTGCTTTTTTCTCCCTGTATTGATATATACAGAGTCGTCAAGTTGAAAAATGACTTCAGAGATACTTCTGAAGTCACCTTCCATTACATTATTTAGGATATAGATATATAGTTACAATAAATTTTATATTTAGTATATAGGAAGCGGCATTAGATAGGTACCATATTACTGTTACAAAAACTGACTCATACCCATCAAATAACAAATTACAAGAAACACTATGTCCATGCATTACGATCATTTAGATAATCAATAACTTTATAACAGCCCTTATTCATAAGAGAATTCTTGATCTGATATTTAAATTTGGTTAGTGGAAGCTCAATCAGATCTTGGGGAACTTTGTTAAACAATGCAATATTACATCTCAGAAATGAACCTCTTGATTATTGGAGCCTGAAACATGGAACGGCAAGCTTGTTTTTAAATCTCGTGTTAAAGTTATGGGTTTGACATTTTTTTTGCAAATGCGTCATAGTTTTTTCTTACATATATTATATTTTCATAAATGTATTGCGATACCAGTGTTAAAATATTAATTTCTTTAAAATTTTCTCTAAGAGATTCTCTTGCCTTTAAATTATATATGGCGCGAACAGCTCTCTTTTGCAGTACGAAAATACTTTCTATATTAGCAGCTGAGCCCCACAACAAAAGCCATATGACATAACGCTATGAAAGTAACCAAAGTAAACCAATCTTGCCGTTTCCACATCAGTTAGGAGTCTTATTTTTTTAATAGGGAAAGCTGCAGAGCTCAGTCTACTTGATAAGGCATCAATATAAGGATCCCATTGCAGATGCGAGTCTAAAGTAATACCCAGAAACTTTGTAGAATCCACTAACTCTACAGGCTGGTCATTTATTTTTAAACTAGTATTAACCTGCCTCACATTAGGTAAAGTAAACTTAACACATTTTGTTTTACTAGAGTTTAGTTTTAAATTATTTACCGTAAACCAGTGAAGGACTTCAGAGAGAGCACAATTTACTTCGTCATAACAATCATTTCCTCTCCTAGCTTTAAACACTAAAGAGGTGTCATCAGCAAATAGTACTGTCTCACACAAATCTCTTGTAAAGTGAGGAAGGTCATTGATATAAATAAGGAAAAGCAATGGGCCCAATATTGAACCCTGGGGCACGCCCATAGAAATGGGTGCTCCTGTAGACTCAGCTTCATTAATAACTACTTTCTGAATCCTAGCAGAAAGATAAGACTGTATCAGACTTAGTGAAATATTTGATACACCATAATGCTTCATTTTATTTAACAATGTTTCATGGCTAACGCAGTCAAACGCCTTGGATAAATCGCAAAAAATGCCAATAGCATATGCACAAGCGACTACGCGCACTGGCTCCGGCTCATGCATTTCGCTGTTTTTACCGGCTCGTTTCGGTATGGATATTTTTTATGGAAGGCATGCACACACACACTACACCAAACACACACTCATTTACACAATTTAGTTATCATGCTCCATTTATAATTTTGATTTATATAGGTATTTATATTTATCGTAAAATTAATTTGAATCTTTGTTGGTATTTCTTTTATATTATTGTTAATTTGTAAATTCTACCTTACGTTATCATTTTAATTTTTAAATTGAATACAAAGTGAGTTTCTGTAATTGGCCAAAGTACCGTTTAAAAAAATATTTTAGTATATATTAGGTAAAACGCTGTTAAAACTTGTTCAAGATAAATAAATAAATAAACAATATAAAAAACTATCTACGATTTTATTCAATTTATCATATTGATATGCCGAGCGAAAATTATATTGTATGGATCCAAACGCAGTTTTTGTTTGTGGAAGTCCAACAGAGCTTTTTTTCTCTTTAATATTTTACCACAATCAAAGGTTGTCAATTTGAGTTTTTTTATTACAGTGTGCAACTTTCTAACAGACAGAACTTTACTGGTAGAATACAAAGCATCTGTTAGGTATCGTCTATTTTTAAAGTGCATAAGTTTTAGCAAAGCTCGTTGTGCACACACTAACTCTAGCATTTTTGTTTTGGTTGCGTCTCCCCATACAGGGATACAATAAGTAAGGACTGACTCTGCCAGTGCTTTATAGATTCCTTGAAACGCCTTGAAGGCACCACATGTCTCAGAGTCTTGAATTATCCAGATTAGTTTCCTTATTCTGGTAGTAACTTGATAAAAATGAAGGCCCGGACGCAGTGAAATTGTCCCGGATAGGAGATTAAAAAGCCTAACACTGTCTGACTCTATCCGGACCGAAATGTATAATCTTAAGAAAATTCTACTAGGTCAGGTCCAGTCATCACACGTTGACCCTGAACCGCATGAATTGTTTGAGTAGATTTATAAGTCTAGCTTAAAATTGAAAATATCATAGTCATGTATATTTGAAACGTATGTAAGTGTCTGATTTTTATCTTTATTGATTAATGTATTTTTAATGAATTATACCTCTAAGTAATAGCCGCTTTATGAATACTTTCTACTTAGTTATAAACTTTTATTATTACATCTTAAATTCCCATCTAGGAAGTTTGCACAATTTGATGAAGAAAGCTGATTCTCCCAATTGTGAAGTATGTAACAAAGTGGACGATGTCCAGCACATTTTAATGGAATGTGTGAAGAACAGAAGAAAGACAGAGCTATTCATACAAAAATATCAACTTTAGGGAATTTAGGTTCCTTTATTGAAATATAAGCACTACCAAACTCAGACCCTGCAAAGTCGATGTTTGATATGGTTATCGCTATTAAGAATAGGTCGCCCTCTCCAATGTTTAAAATTAAATTAGTTGTGAATGTTTAGAGTATGATGAGGCTGGCATATCTTCTATACTTATAATAAATCTGTAGAAAGCTCAATTCTGTACATGAAATATATTTTCAAAATAACTATCAGGGGGTGATTAGTGATCGATACTGATGCCAAAAATGCAATCAGTAAAATTTTTGTCTGTCTGTGTGTATGTTCCTTATAGAAACAAAAACTACTCGACGGATTTTAACGAAACTTGGTACAATTATTCTTCATACTACTGGGCAGGTTATAGTATACTTTTCATCACGCTACAATCAATAGGAGCAGAGTAGTGAATGGAAATGTTGGGAAAACGGGAGAAGTTACTCCATTTTTGAAGTTATACTTCTTTAGACGCGTTATGAAAAAATTATGAGAGTGAAATTTTCATCACTGTAACACAAAATTTTAACATAATGAAGTTAGCCGCGGGCGCGTTATTTGTAATATTTTATTTTCCAAGTGACCGTGGGGCAGATTTGAATGGGACATTGAAATGAAATGAAATGAAATGAAATGAAATGAAATGAAATGAAATGAAATGAAATGAAATGAAATGAAATGAAATGAAATGAAATGAAATGAAATGAAATGAAATGAAATGAAATGAAATGAAATGAAATGAAATGAAATGAAATGAAATGAAATGAAATGAAATGAAATGAAATGAAATGAAATGAAATGAAATGAAATGAAATGAAATGAAATGAAATGAAATGAAATGAAATGAAATGAAATGAAATGAAATGAAATGAAATGAAATGAAATGAAATGAAATGAAATGAAATGAAATGAAATGAAATGAAATGAAATGAAATGAAATGAAATGAAATGAAATGAAATGAAATGAAATGAAATGAAATGAAATGAAATGAAATGAAATGAAATGAAATGAAATGAAATGAAATGAAATGAAATGAAATGAAATGAAATGAAATGAAATGAAATGAAATGAAATGAAATGAAATGAAATGAAATGAAATGAAATGAAATGAAATGAAATGAAATGAAATGAAATGAAATGAAATGAAATGAAATGAAATGAAATGAAATGAAATGAAATGAAATGAAATGAAATGAAATGAAATGAAATGAAATGAAATGAAATGAAATGAAATGAAATGAAATGAAATGAAATGAAATGAAATGAAATGAAATGAAATGAAATGAAATGAAATGAAATGAAATGAAATGAAATGAAATGAAATGAAATGAAATGAAATGAAATGAAATGAAATGAAATGAAATGAAATGAAATGAAATGAAATGAAATGAAATGAAATGAAATGAAATGAAATGAAATGAAATGAAATGAAATGAAATGAAATGAAATGAAATGAAATGAAATGAAATGAAATGAAATGAAATGAAATGAAATGAAATGAAATGAAATGAAATGAAATGAAATGAAATGAAATGAAATGAAATGAAATGAAATGAAATGAAATGAAATGAAATGAAATGAAATGAAATGAAATGAAATGAAATGAAATGAAATGAAATGAAATGAAATGAAATGAAATGAAATGAAATGAAATGAAATGAAATGAAATGAAATGAAATGAAATGAAATGAAATGAAATGAAATGAAATGAAATGAAATGAAATGAAATGAAATGAAATGAAATGAAATGAAATGAAATGAAATGAAATGAAATGACTTTTATTCAGTCTAGGCTGTTAAAAGCACTTGTGAAGGTCAAGAACACAACGTGTTTTAGTTACTTACAAGTGCTAATTACATATGGACTAATAAATTAAATTCAGTAGTGATTTTAATTGAATATTTTGAATATTTATTTAATTTTTCAAATTAAAACTGAACTTAATTGACTGTGTTAACTATCCTTTTCCAGTCCTCTTATTATTTTATTGTAATTATTAATTATTTGCATGCAATAAAAAATATTTTAATGATGCTAAAGAAGTATAACTTCTTACGCGCGTACATGAGTTACACGCATCCATTTTTTAAGCTTCCGTCGCGTGTGCAGCCTTAATGGTTAAAGTTACATAGAAATCATGTATGACGGAAATATTCTACATAAAATTGTCTAAAAAATATCCCGCAACAGCATATGTCTATCTTTTATGGTTGACTCACAATAACACGTGTAATTATATAAATAAAGTTAGCACAAGCCTGAGAACAAAAACTATAGTTTACACTACAGCTCTACACCGAAGCGAAGCGAGGGCGGGCCACTAGTTCGTAGAATGAAAGCCTCTAAATAAATAAAGAAGAAAAAAGAAACATCTTACATTCCACCATGAGTAAAATGGGCCTAAATAGGGTAAGAATGTTTTCGCTTGACATATTAATATAATGACTATTATGTGTATATGTACAAGGTATGACTGATTAAGTTAATTCTATAAGCTCAAAGGAAGCCGCCTTTGACGACAATCATATTGTTGGCGTGGAATACCTATCGTTCTCAACTACAACGGGTTATGAATAGGGTAGAAGGTAGCTATAGTGAGCTATATATTTAGGAGCTGACCTTTCAGCCACGTGATAAATTGATTCCTTTGTCGTCGAGCCCGCTCATTGGAAGGGATAACCCTACCTCGTGTTGTCGGCTTGGCTTACATTGGCTAGATGACACATCTGAGCGTCGAGTTTTTTTAAAATTATTTACTACTACATTTTTTATCATTTTCAGCAATTTTATTTCATTTGAATCGTATTTGACCGGTTCTTTTTCATGAATGCGATCATTATTAAAACAATCGCAAGAGTTCTAAATCTAGTGATAAGATATGATAGAATAAAATGGCACTTTATTTCTTCAGAGATCCCCTACACTGCTCTTACGGTTCGCGGCAGCTAACTCTAGCGCTGAACAAAATGCGGAGGGGATAGCTGCGCCTGGGTACCCAGGAGGAGAGCTGGAGAGCCAATCGGCGCAACGCACCTCGTTTTCCCCGAAGACTTATCTTAATTTTTACTACTGCGCAATAACGGTTAGCGCTAGAGTTTCGTGTCGCGACTTATACCAGCAGCGTTCGCCCAACTCCGACGCGACTTCGACGCCTCGGCCGCGCGACATCAGCGCTGGTCGTCTGCCGAACCCTGGGCTTACGCAGCGGCGCCAGATCAACGTTTTTTTCAAAAAATGCAATATAAAACGGGTATCTTGTTATTTTATATCGATTTGAATCCATTGTAAAAGTTCGTCAAATGTTCGATTTGCCATTCTTAAGTCATAAGTGTATTTATTATTTTTATATGTTCTCAATACCTAATGTCTATATTTTGATTAGATTTACTAATTGTAGGGGGTGCAAGTCGTAAGTCTACCACGGAGCCAGATCCAGAAATACGCCCGTGCTTCTGCTAGCGAAATCGTGGCTCACAACAGACCAAAGCAAAACGATCCCACTATAGATCGATTGACTGAAGACATTTCGTAGGCAACGCTTATAGGATTGATTATTTTACAAAGTAAGGAACAATGGTGCTTCATGCCAACCCTTGGACACCCAAACAACCACCCCTACTTAGTTCACTGAGCCATTGTCGCGTACTAGTCAAAGAACGCCATTTACTTGCTATCCATTGTACTATTGAAAAAGAAACTTATTGAAAGAAAACTGATAGTCGCAAAGGAAGGTAAATTATTACTGTGGTATGTATAAAGACTTTTCGGAAAATTTATCAGTGAAACAAGCCTGATTAATGAATTGACACACATATTTAGTAACATAGGAAATCCTCTATTTAGTTTGCTTTTTGTTAAATAAATAATGACTTTGGAATGTGTTAAGACTTTTTTGGTAAATTTATCAACGAAGCACAACTGATTAATGAAATGACACACATAGTTAGTCACACAATTGAAGTTGAATGAAGTTTTTTGTTGCAAGCAAAGCATGGTCGTGAGATTTATTAACGGCGTCCCCCAAGACTGAACTAATTCATTGCAAAAGGAAGACTAAATGCTTTCAAATTTTAGCCACATCTAGAGATACCTAGAAGAATTCTGTTTTGATAATTAATTAACGAAAGATAGATTTCAAGGTGTAATGAAAAAAATAAAAATGGAACTTTTTGAAATCATCGTAATCAGGAATTTTGTAATATTTTTATCGCATAATGTGTATAAAGAAATATCGCCTGCAACTATACACCAAGGAAAATACAACAATAAAGACCAGTTCACCATAGACACTAATTGTGACTTACAAACCTTCGATTATAATAATAATTACGCGCTAAGAAGAAGATGCACATATATCATGCCAGAAATAAAGAGAACCTTGTCTATTAATGTCTCAGAGGTTAACGATCTCAACCCAAATCTGCAATGATGACACCATGGAGGTTAGAGAGAAGGAGAACGATCACTACGTGCTAAAGCATTAGCCCTGAAAATTTGTAGAATTAATAGTTCATTTTTCAGCCACCAGCCGCGCTGCCGTTGGTAAGTAGTATCTGTGAAGTTAGCTATTTATGAGTACAAGTAGATGAAGTCAGTTGAATAATGTACAAATTTTCTTTGCGGTATTGGTCATTTCAAATTAGCGCACAACAGCCCGCTTTTTTTGAGACAACTTAGCGATCGCAGCGCCTCACTTATTTTGTTCATATTTCTGGGACACTATTTTCTATAGCGATCGTTCTCATTCTCTCTAACCTCCATGATCTCAACCCAAATCTGCAATGATGAACCTGGTGCCACGATGTTTCTGGTCATTGCTACTCTGTGGGCGTGTTTTTGTTGTTACTATACGCTAAACAAACCAAACAAAGTGCCACGCTAATCACAAACATGCCTCCTCACGCTTGTGTTGGCTATTTGCCGCCTGTTCGCCAAGCGTGTGGAGGCACCATAAGTCGTCAGTAAAAATGTAACCTAAGATTCAGATTTTTAACACCTTTCACTACTTAATATTGATCATCAATAAATCTGACGTATGCGTCATGCTTCCAAGTTATTATAACATCGATGAATCTATTGCGAGTTATAAAGTTAAGAGTCCGCTAAAAGCTCACATTAGCTTTAGGTGTCGAATGTGACCAATAAAGTTTATGGAAGCCAATAGTAGGGGTCTAATTGGCGATTAACAGATATTAGTTTATTGCGTTTAGTGTGCGTGCCTCTTTATCGGCAGCGAATATCTTGAAATTGACTGTTATTTCTCACTTAGGCGCATATGGTATATCACGAGTTATGACTGTTGTAAAATATTTTATTGGCGAATCAATATTCGATGGGAGTTAAGTTTTTGATACGTACTTATTTATAAAAGGCGATCTAATGTTTTGCTTATAAACTGTGTTTTTTCAAGATAGAATTGAATCAAATAAAACTAGTTTGGGAACCTATTATACAGGAGATAAAATCCCAAACCCGAGCACATACTGCAAGACCATCAGATACTATTAGTTCTTTTTGTTTGCATAATTTAACATAAGAAGGAGATAGAAAGCCTCTCTTGAGTTTGTTTCGCCGGTTCTTCTCAGGAAGGTCTCCCAATTTTGGAACCGGTGGTAGTTTACGGTAGTTAGGGTCAAATAAATAAACGCAAAATTACAAACAAGAATTTTAAATAAAATACTTTATTAAGTAAATTAAATAATAAATTCATACATAGACAATAAAACTTAAAAATCGAACGATGAAATAACCAAACGCTCAATAAAAGTCTTTCGAAGGTAGCTCGACAAATTAAACAAAAGTTTTATTCTGACGACGAAGCCTGGAAAGGCTACGAAACGTCAATAAATAAATAAAGTTTCGTGCATTATCCCGTTTAAACTAGTTTTATTTAATGAGTGAAGTGCGTGAAAACCTAAGAAACAAATAGAATTGAATCCCTGGTTTAATTACATTTTACAAATTAATTGCACTACCACAAATTAGAACATGCTAGGTCCAATCGTTTCAGATGCATTCCTCTCACCACGACCATATAATCAACCATTTAATCCCGGAAGGATCGTTCCGTCGTATAACGGTTGGCATAATGGCCTGCACCTTCGGGGCAAGCCTCGTGTTGCCCAACATAGAACTAGTGCTGGATTTGGTGAGCTCCACTATAGGCGTTCTAGTATGCCTAGTGTTTCCTGCTGCGTGTTTCTTGCATCTTACCTTCAAGAACACCAATGAAAGGATTCTGGCGAAGGTAGGTGGCCAATGGCTTAAGAATGCTATTTAATCTGTGTGTGATAACGGTGCGGTAGACTGCTGTCCGTTTACATCATCGTCATCATCAGCCTATTAATGTCCCCGCTGCTGGGGCACAGGCCTTCCCTATGGATGAAATAGGGAGACTGGGCTACAACCCACCACGGGGCCCAGTGCGGATTGGCGGATGACTGCAGATGCAGCTGGGACCAACGACAACGTGCCTTCCAAAGTACGGGAGAACTCGAGATAGAAGAGTTTTGGTCACCCATCCAATGACCGACCACTGCGAAAGTTCTTAACTTCAACGATCGCAGCCGAACGCGCTAACCACCCGCGTCATCGAGCTCCCATTCTCATATCAAAACTACAAAATGAGAGAAACAGCTTTGTAGGAATAATTACATCAAAAGCATGGCTGCCTCTTGGATATAATTAAACTTACTTTTGGCAATAGGTACTATTAATGCTAATGTTATAACTGTAATCCAGTAATGGATGATGATGGCCTATTCTCTCTATGCTATCCATAAATGACTTTGGCCCATCAGAGGAGACATTAAAAGGCTGATGATGATGAAATTAATCCTTATGTTTGTCTGTCCAGGGAGTATTGATACTGGGACTAGTGATTATGGTCCTCGGCACATACGCAAATCTACAAGCGGCCGAAAATCAAGTGGACAAGTACGACGAGAAATACATCACGAAGGAGCGCATCGATAAAATAGTCGAAGACTTTTTCCAGAAGATGGAGAAAACCAACGGTAATTGGTAGTCAGATATTTTGGACCGCTATCAAAATTTGAAACTCATCATTCCAGATGCAAAAAGTTTCGTGTTGCGTGGTCTCTAAAGATATTATATATTTTTTAAACATAAATCCACTATTCAAAATTCTCTTTTTATAATTTACCTATGTTTGTTGTTAATTTTACAGGTTATTCTAGTATTTTGGTGCTCTTAATTTTAAATTTATTTATATACCAATTATTCCATTAAAATATGTCAATACATGGGTTTTAATTATGTTAGATGCAGGCAGCATCCCACCTAATGCAACAGAAGAGAATGTATCTTTAATTATCGTCACCTTGTCGGCCTGAACCTTATCCCCTAACCGGTGCTCCAAAATAAACACAATAACATCATAAGGTAGATAGATGGTGTTTCGACGGGCGCTCCGATTTTTTTAGATTTAAGAGCAATTTACGCTATATATTACCCACTTCTCTCAAAAATCTACTGCTTGGCCTCATTTTTATTACCTTTAGAAGTATTTGTTTGGGGAATAAATTGAATCATTAAAATAACATTTTACTTCATAATTACGTGCTGAAACATCGGTTTCAATCTAAATCCGAGGCAACAAAGAAATTTATTTTTACTTAAACACGTCCGTGAATAAGCTAAAACATGAATCAGTAAATTAAAAGAGATGACTTTTATTACACGATGGCGGATTATTTAAAATAAATATTTAAACATTAACAATATTTTCAGGGCCGCTTAAAAATTTTATAAGTCATGAGACTTCCAAGGAAGAAACGTAAGGATAGTAAGATGGCACCAAGGGACTGTGATCACAAGTTTATGTCGGGTAGGTGTATTCTACTTGTTGCTTCATAGTTCTGTTTTCATATAAGTATGATGTCTAATAATTATACTTTCTGATTAGTGTCCTATTGCGTTCATTCATTCAATTGATGTGAGTTTTGGAAATATTTATTATTATTATTATTATTCCTTTCTCATCCGTTCATAGTTCAGACTGAGTTTGTTAGTTTATGCTAAACTAAGAAACTCTGTCTGAACTATCCAAAACTGTGCATTCTATTTCAAATCGAAACGTGGTCGCTAGGCAACTTATGCCAACTTCAGGCGGCCAACGTCGGTTTAAGTCAAACTTCACGTTGCCAAGTTCGGAAACGTCGCTTCTCTTTTGTGTGTACTTACTTTACAATGTTGCGACTTAGAAAACCTTAAACATTTTTGTCCATTATTGAATCAAAAATAGGTAGGTACAAAGTCAATCGTAATTAAATATAACCATCGTTATGTGAAAATGAATATAATACTTGCTGTTATTTACATCAATTGTGATTTTATAAGGATATTTTCATGTAACTTAATTTTTGTTTTTTAGTACCTAGTAATGTTTATGCTTTTTTAGGGTCCCGTAGTCCTGACAAGGAACCCTTATAGTTTCATGTCCGTTTGTCTGTCCATCCTCGTTTTGCTTGGAGACTGCTAGCACTAGAGAGTTGTAACTTTGTGGAGATATGTATATTAATCACACCAACAAAATGGTAGAATAAAGTTTTGAAAAATAAATTTTTTTTAGGGTAGCTTCCCTACATGTAACCTGTTGATGAAGTTTTTTTCATCGTCTATCTCATCGTGTGGGATATCGTTGAAAAGGTCCTTTAAAATTACTGAGGGGTTCCTAAGACTAGTTTTCGATTTAGGGAGTCATTTGCGAAATATTGAACTTTAAAATGCCACTTTTTGTTCAGGTAGGGCGTCTCCCGTCCCTCTAAAAACTTGGAAAAATTCATGATGGATTTCATAAACTTTTAAGGAAAATTATAAGGGTTAATATAGTTACTTGTTAGTTTTAGAATTCTAATCGTTCAACTTTGGTTAAATAAAATTTCTTACCTATTGAAAATTCCTTAGAAGAAAACATTCAGTAATTAATGTTCTGTTTTGAGAAATAAATGTCTTAAACCATAAACCATAATTAAGTGACATAGATGAACTTATAGTAGCGTAAAAACTTGCATTGAAAAACTAAATAAAAAATTGATTTCCATAATTTCCGATACAGAAAATAAAGAGTCCTGCTTAAATATATTGTGGTAACGACTGGCAAATACGGAACCCTACACTGCGCGTGGCACGACACGCACTTAGCCGGTATTTTTATAGTTACGAGAGTCATATGTTCCAGCATTTTATTAATTGTATTTTAAATTTCAGCATAAAATTTATTTCTTCCCATTTCAAAACCACCAATCCGAATATGGTACATTTTAATGAATTCTGTGCCCATTGAAAATACCTTTGCATTGTAAGCCTATTTTGGTATTCAGACGGGGGGGTGTCCATTATAAATGTGTATTTACCAAATAACACCACTACGACAGAGTGTTAGTTCTACTGCATACCCACACTTAATTTTCCATTTTCTCAAAAGCTTAAGCAAATACCTAACGTCCATTATTCAAACTCAAATGTTCCGCGTTTGCGGGACGCTCTCTGGACAAGCCGTGTTTTGTAAGAATAATCAGTTTTGCTTCCATGCATTGTACATAACAGTTAAACGAATTTGGACTTTATTATCTGAGCTGGAAGAGCTGATAGTTAACTTCTAGATGCAATATGAAATTTGCTCTCCTAGACAAGCATTTATTTGAACAGGGTAATGTGACGGAATGAAGATAGGTCGGTTCATTGTGCACACGATTTGATACGGTTATAAAATAATGTCTCCATTTAGTTGTTGATGGACTGTCGAATACTTTTGAGGAAAACCTATAGACAAAGAGGAATTAAAGTATAAAGTATGTTTTTTTATGTTTAATAGGCAAGGTGTTTGACCAAAATCTCGCCTGATGGAGAGCGATGGTGAGGCCTAGGATGGTACACGCCTAGAAGATGCCTGTTTACTCTGGCCTTGAAGATGTCCAGATTATATTGGTCCGGGAAAACAGACCTCGGTAAGGAGTTCCACTCCCTAGCCGTTCGCTTAATGAAAGCGGAAGCAAATCGCTTCGTGCGAATGGGAGGAACTTGGACAACATAAGGGTGAAAGCCCTCGCCACGCCTGGTCGTCCGGTGGTGGAAAGGGGAAGGGGGAATCAAATTGTGTAGTAGCTCCTCACACTCTCCAAAATGTAACCAAAAAAAACACCGAGAGGCAAGCTACACATCTTCGGTAGTCAAGGCTCTGGAGATTAGCCTCAACGAGAGCGTCATTGCCTATGAATGTCTTCGCACGGTGTTCCACCGAGTTCAGTGCATCCATGTGTTTATTTAATGTTAACAAAAGATACAACAATAGTAAATTAAATATGTCGTTGAATTCGTCTGTGCGGGCAACGGTCCCCAGAAGACTGGCAAAGTTACCTCGCTGTATTGACAACTAATCACTGAGCAAAAGACCTACCAGATCTTTGGTCCCCTGTGGTCTCGCAAAGTAGTCATCTAAAAGAATTAACTATTTTCATTAGTACTGTTTTGTGAGGCACTTTAACTGGCAAATTGCTGATTTGACACCGTTTGGATGCAGTTAATTCCACTTCAAAAGATTATTAAAGAAAAGTCTGAAGAAGGACAGTTCCGATGATTTATGACATATGCACTAGAGGAGCTCGATGGCGCAAGTGGTTAGCGCGTTCGGCTGCGATCGTTGAAGTTAAGCAACTTTCGCAGTGGTCGGTCATTGGATGGGTGACCAAAATTTTACTATCTCGAGCTCCTCCGTGCTTCGGAAGGCACGTTAAGCCGTTGGTTCCGGCTGCATCTGCAGTCGTTAGCACCCACCAATCCGCACTGGGCCCGCGTGGTGGGTCATGGCCCAATCTCCCTATTCCATCCATAGGGAAGGCCTGTGCCCCAGTAGTGGGGACATTAATAGACTGATGATGATGATGATGTCTTTATAGTAAATGGTTTATGTACAATTATTGTCTACAAAGAACTCCCAGAAAATGAATAAAACTAATTGAAAGATTTGCTGTTTAGTTTTAGAGCTGTTGCCGTTGTTTGGACGCTAATGTTTATTTTATTTTTGTTATGTGGTACTTCAATAAAGTATTATGAAAACGGTAAAAGTTGGTAGGTAAGTGTTGTCCTAGAAACGGTTTTAAAGAGCAACAGTGGCACTACCTTTCTGCGATTTATTTCATAAAATGAATTTCAAATATCTTTTTCAGACATTTTAGACAAATAACGCCACTCGTGATAATAATAAAAACATTAATTAAAGAAGAACAAAATTAGTTGAACAAATAGACTTCCATGAAAAGTTTTAGTAAGAGGTTTTATGTAAAAACTTTCTTTTCTACAAATTGAATTCTTTTTTTAAACGTTTACAAAAGAAGTAAGTTTTTCGTGAAGCACCGAAGGAGTTACCACTAAAGAGTCACGTGCACAAGCACCGTTCACGATGAACAACCACACGGCCGACCTCAACTTCCGAAACATATTTCCCCCCTTTCGTTAGAAACCATAACCACAGCACAATAGCAATAAGGTTTAAGGTTTTGCCTAGCGAGGGTTCTATCGTGGAGGTTTTATATCGCGTAAAGCCCGCACACTTACCGCCTGCCGTTATCTACCCATCTGCCATATTGTGCGTTTCGCCGAGCTTGTTACGGCCTCAAGGTTCCAGACAAGAGATGTGACATACGGTAGAGAGTTGCGTTAGTGACCGCTCCAACAATTTGCCGGTCGACGGTTTTGTAAACAGACGGCTTCAATTGGACAATGAAATTCATTTGTTTTGTGTGCCTTTATCTTGTTTATTTATTGTTATTTGAGTGTGCAGATTGGAAGATCATTGTATTGGTCCTATATTCAAATTATTAGATACTAAACATGGGTACACGTAACCAGTACTATACGGTGCAATACTTATTTTTGGCTTGAGTACCAACATTAAAAAATATTTTAAATTATGTTATTAATGTCTCAAATTAATATTGCTCTTCTTGCGTTTTCTGAATTGACGCACCCAGATAAACTGGGAAATTCATCGATATATCTCATGTTTGTCAGATAAATTACTTGCCAACAAACTGTTCTCAGGTTGGCAAGATATAAAATTTTGTTATCAGGTGAACCCAATATAATTACAATAAATCGAAAAAAAAAGTTACACAATGGATATTAATATGATAAGTAGGATTTGCTTACGATATTGATGAAAACTTTTTAAGGTTGTCTGAAAATATTAGACACGCGTCAAAATTCATCTCGTATGTTTAATTTGAGGTTTTCCCAGCAATAAAATTTGCATAACTACGCTCCTTGGCACGGGCACAGCGTCTTATTAAATTTCCACCCCTCCAAAACTCATTAATGGTTTGTACTTAACCACCTAGCGATGTTATTCTGTGATAAATCATAAGGTATCACGTAATAGGTCCGTGCGTGGCTGCGGATGACTTTTATTGCCGTCTCAAGATGGAAGTAATCCGAGGGATCAAGGACGGAACGAAACGCCTCAAGGATTTAGGATAATCTTTTGTTTATACGCGGTTTTTTTGGAAAATTGTAAGATATTACGGCATTACGTTCACTAATAATTCTTTTCAGGATTTCTTTGAGGTATTTTATTAGGTATAATTTAAATTAATTACCCAAAACGGCAACTGAAATGGAGCTTCGAAATTATAACTTCATCCTGTTTTCATAGCATTCACCACGTGCTGTAAATAATACAGAGAAATGTTCGTAATACGGACTTTTAAATTGCAGATATCAGTTATCGCTCTTAGTCAACACTATTGGTATAATATTGACCAGACATCAAATGGATCATGTTTCTAAAATTATATGTAATAGTAAACATCAGTTTTGCGCGGACAGTCAGTGAAAATGATTCGTTGGTTAGGACTGATCGCATTTTGTGTATCATTTATTTCATATTCTGGTGGGTCTTTAGTTACTTGGGCGCCAAACAAAAGTTTTAATTTGCCCATAAACTTCGATAAGAACACCTTACCATGCTCAAAATCTACAGTAGTGTTTCCGGAGTCTGTTCAGGAGACAATTCAAATAGATTATTCAATATCAGTAAAAGAGTTAATATTGCCGATAGATGGATCACTTGTGCTTGCGGAGGGACAGTCTATTTTATTTGGGAATGATCAAAATGATGCTAATTGCACTGAAGGGATTATTTATTATAAAGATGATTCTTCATCGGCTTGGGAAAATCCTGGAGTTTGGAACTCTTCAAAATTCAACAAAGCTACACCGGATGCCGAAAGAATTCCTTGCTACGATGACACTGTGCTATTTCCAAAGACAGCTCAATTTACAGTTCAGCTTCCAGACTTCACACAGTACGTAAGTGGAATCATTATTGATGATACAAACTTAACAACAGTAAGGTTTTTGGAACGCATTACCAGTCAACCAGATGGGGCTCAGCAATTCGTTTCGGGAGATGCTTTGAATGAATATCCAATTGTTGTTAGACAGGAGCCATGCAAGTCGACTTCTGGTTGCCCTTGTCAAACTCACGGTCTCAATATCAACTGTAAACTAAAATTCTGCCCACCACCAAAATGCTCTAATCCAATCAAACCAGTAGGACATTGCTGTGAAATTTGTGGTGGATCACTTTTATTTGAAATAGAAAACTTTAGCATGTTTGCATTTAAAAACCTTGTCCAAACGATAATTAATGATTTTGGAGCAGATGAGTTTGTTTACCACATAGGTATGCTTCCAACTACCGACGTTGAAACTACGAAGACAATGCCTAAACGAGTACAAGTGGTAATAATGGATAAAGGAGAATACACGGGGGCTAGTTCTGAGGTCGCAAATGAGATCGGATATCAAATGTCAAAGGAATGGACTAAGAATGAAAAGCTGGTGCTCTTAAGCGGTTCTCCAAATTCGGAATCCGGACTGGGTAGCAAGATAGCAGTGTCTATGTTTTTTGTTGTTTTGGCTACCTTATTGGCTCTATTTGCGTATTATTATAGGGACACGAAGATAAGCATTTCAGAGTTGCGCAGCAGTTTCAATATGCGCGGTGGGATATTAAACAGATTCCAGGAGCGATCAGATAGTATCGTTTCTTTGACTAGAAGGGACTCCAGTACATCAGGATTACGAGAAGGTAGTGGTACAGCTTTTAGAAATCCTCTGTATGATTCTAAGAGGGGACGAGTTATAGTAACTGAATCTACTTTGGAAGAATAATATTATAACTTTTACTGTAAAAGTACTTGTAGATAGTAAAGATTACCTATTTTGCTTTTATTTCTGAGGCTATTATATCAGCGCAGTACATCACTTTTTAATAAAATATTGGCAGTACATATGATTTTTTTTTAAATTTTTTTTTCCTCCGTGTTTTGTCTGTGTTCATTGAATGACAAATGGCACTTGTGTGATATGAAAAAAACACGGCGTAACGAATCTAAGCGTTAAATAATAAGGGGTTACTGTTTCAATTAATACATATGGATCAATAAAGCGAATAAAACCGTACATAGTTATGTGCAATATCCCTTACAGGGAGATAGAGCACTAAAGAGATAACAAAATGTGTTTAGTGTCGTTTGAATATAATGTAGTATAATTTAAAATTGAATTGAATTTAGTATTAATAAGTGTTAATGTTAAGTGTAATGGAAAAAATACGGTCTACTGTCAATAAAATCTCTTTAGAGACAAATGATATAATTGTAAACCAAATCAACCACATGCATCAAAAACAGAAATTGATGATTTCCTTCTTATAATGTGGAGAGACATGAAACTCGACACTCTCAAATCCAACATTGAAATCGCTCCCTTTGTGAGTTTCCTGCGCTTTGAATGTAAACTCAATCAATAGTATTCGGTTTCACCGAAACTGTTCAAAAGACGCGCCTGCCTTGAAGACTCGTTAATCATCTTGCAGTACGTACGACTGTTAAGAGCGCGAGTTTGTTTAGTACCAATGGTTTTTTATTTGGGAAACTAGATAATAATGAAATTAGTAGTAGCATCCTGATCTCTGACAGCTATATGGTCTTGGATTAGGAGTTCAACTTGTTATTTAAGATAAATTATTGCAATTAGATTGTGTAAATTTATAATAAGTTAAATGCGTTTATGTATTACTTTTTTGAAGTTTCGCACCCTGAAAAGGCTGTGTGTGTGCGCGTGAAAACCAAAGAAACAAATATGTGTAAATATATGATCCTGTATATATCTCTTCCCTGATGGAAAACACCGCGTTTTTCCTATCAATATCATAACACATCATATTAAATATGTGGTCAACCTAAATAAAAACCCTAAAAAGCCTTTTTTTTATAAATCTATTTTCTCTATTATGCCATCAAAAATGCTCGCAGCTTCTTCACTTGAGCGTTTCATCTGCATTGTCTCTAGTAAAGAACGCAACGGCTTATGGTCTTCTCCATTGTCGTTGGCGACCATTGTTTTTGGCCGAACTCTGATTTATGTTCGTTTAACCGTGTTACGCCCCCATCGAGCGTCTGCAACCGTTGACTAATGCGCGCTGTGACAGATAAGCGTGCGTTTGACGCCATTGTGGCTACGAACCGACGTGAATAGAAAATGGAAATTGACAGATTTTGTTTAAATAGGTACAGCGTTACTTGTGGTACCTACACAGTAAAGGTTTCAGTGTCATTAATTTGAAAATTTTCTAGCATATTATTGTGAATTACTTTCCTTGTACTGTAATTTACATTATCTGTTTAAAAATGTCCTTAATACCAATGCATAAGTCTTCCTCAAGGACGGAAGGAGCTCGATGGCGCAGGTAGTAAGCGTGTTCGGCCTGTGTTCGTGGAAGTTGAGCAACTTACGCAATGGTCGGTCATTGGATGGGTGATCAAAACTTATTATTTCGAACTCCTCCATGATTCGAAAGGCACGTTAAGTGGTTAATCCCAGCTGCATTTGCCGGCATTAGCATCTACGAATCCGCATATCATGGCCCAATCTCCCTATTCATAGGGAAGGCCTGTGCTCCAGCAATGGGGACTTTAATAGACTGGTAATGATGATGTAGGACGGAAAGAGAAGAACAAGTCATAGCTACCGCGGTCCTTGTAATAATTGGTGGCTAATGTTTGCAGCTTCAGCAAGGAACAATAGCATTTGATTCCCAAAGCGCAGAGGAGTTCCAGATTATAAAAAGCTCCGACGCACGACTGGAGTTTACTTCTTAAGTTCGATAGTCTAACCAGACGCAAAAAGAGTTTATTTAACTTAAAAAAGATTGATACTGTATGAAAGGGTAAATTAACAAATTAATGAAAATAATATACATACATAAATATATATTTATTCATTTCATATACATTTATTATAACTAATCGACGAAATATTTTACATTAAACTTTTTACAAAAGTCAATTTCAGATGTGCATAAATATATCATTAGGAATGTTGATAAATTATGTTATTATTATTATCAGAATATTATCATTTTTTTAAATATTAATTAAATCAACATTGTCTGCATTATTGATTACAGTGACAAGTGGTTTATGGTAACTAAAATAAGACACATGGACGTTCGTGGATACGTGGTTCACGAATTTTGAAAATACCGCATCAATGGTTGTACCATACCTCGTTGTCCCCATTGCTTTATCAGAAACAATATCTAAATTCAGTCCAGATTTTAAAAAAAATATTATTATCAATGCGTCATCTTTGTTTGTCAAAGTTGCGCGACATAGGATGCGCACCAATAACGTAACGAGGTCATTCATCGATAGATTTTACTCCTCACATTTTTCTCATACCGGGCCCCTTTTCTTAAGGAGTAAACTCCAATAAATTTTGGTCACTTATCTAATGTACTTCCATTGAAAACGCAAGCAGCGTTCTCGAGGGCTTGCACTGCACAGTGGCATACCAAAATTACCAAAGCGGCGTTGATTCTCATTATCATTGAGAAAATATTGTTTCACTCCGATCCTATCCATCTTCAAGAGTGTCACCGTCTTTTCATGCACGTATAAATTCGTTGTTTAGCACATTAAATTAAAATAGATTTACGCCTACACAACAAAATTAAAGTGAAATCAATCCGAGTATGCATAAAGTCGCAGTAAACGTCATGAAAACCATAAAACAAATAAAGCGTGCTCTAAAACTATTTCCGAGTAACAAGCCCTAGCACACATAATTCATAAAACTGAGGGTTGTCAAGTTAACGCGGCTGTGAATCCTGAAATAATGTGTAATAATATGATACTACAAAACAATCAAGTGACTCTTTGTTGTTCATTAAATTTAACTATAAACTGGAGGGAGAATAGAAGTATAGATAAGAAGAGGCAATACTAATAATGATCGTAAACACACAGATCATGTAATATTAACTGAGTGTGTTATTAAAAAAATTCATGCGTCTTATTTCAAAATTTTTTTTAAGTATGTAACTGCTTGTTGTTTAAATCTAAAGAAAATATAAGTAGAAAAAAAATCAACGCGGACCAGGCAGCTGACGGGACTTGAATCCGCACCCTTCGCTGTCCGGGCGAATGCACTGGGAAATTATGCTACCGCGGCCTTGGGGCCGCGTTGAAATTTCTCTAGCCATTTTTAAGCTGCAAGGCAGAGCCATCTCTAACCCACAATGTCAAATGAATACTTTTACAAGAATTAAACATTTGAAAGAAGAAATAGTAATTACAGTTATAATCTTTATTTTATTTTTTAAGCATGTAACTGCTTGATATTTAAATCTAAAAAAAATCATCATCCATAGAACATCTGAGTTTCAATATTTCTTAAAATTAAAAGTGAACTTTTACTTCTGTTTTTCTCTTGAATCCATTTAGATCTTCGACTGCGTTGGAGATAAGATGGGTGTAGTTTTATCAACTTTGGTTGGAGATCCTCTCTAATATCATTGTGTCCTGTGTCCTTAATATGTAAATGGCGCCTCAGCCCTAGTATCCATGCTGAGGTGCCTGTGCTCGAGCCCCATAAATCCAGGGCCGGCATATTTGTCACCGGGGCGCGGGCAGCTCGCCTGAAACGTGTCGACTTCCAATTTTACGACGCCGTAAAATGATGAAGTACCCCCTGTGATGTGGATTTTTCATGTTTCTCCTTTTAATCCTGTCAGGTTACGAAAATATGGACCGCGTCTAGTGAAATCTGAGTCCATAAACGCATACATGGATAATACGTAACGTGAAGCTGTATCAGCATGTTGCGAATTTGCTGTAACAGTTTTGCCTGACGTTCTTAGGAATGTAGTTTTGGTGATTTTATCATCAATGGATAAAGGAAAAAGGAATTTTAAAGGTGCGGGGTATTAAAGTCTGATGATAATAAAATCTTATTTTTGAAAACTAAATCCATTTATCCATGTGACGTTTAAGGACAAGGTAATTGCGGATCTTCGGTGTAAGATGGATAGGTGATCGAGTTGAACTAGTGAAAAATAGTTTGTATGAATCATAGCTTCAACATGCACAAATGTGCTGATAATGTCAAATCCGGTATTGTATTAAAATGAGAAGTTTCAACTTTAATTTTCTGAGACGAAATTGTCCTCCAGTAGCAGAAATCCGGTATAATCTCCCTGGGAGAGGTTAAAATTTAAGCTCTGTGGATGAGTTAGAAACTGAAAACTAAATTCCATCTAAATCTGTATTCAAAATTCATTGTTATAAAAAGGCAACATATTACGATAACGTTCTTATAGTCCGGTAAAATTAGACAGAAAAAATAAGAGCGAAGATACATAAATTCACATTAAACTGAAAGTGAGTAAAACTGTTCAAAACATAATTAAAAATAACATTTCAAAATAACCCATAGTTGCGGTACTTCAAAAAGGAATTACTCGACTTCAAAGGTCAAAAAAGTGGGTTATTGACGATTTTCATCAAACGGCAAGTTTTATCGTAAAATTACTTAAGTCAAAAATAATAGATCTTAAAATTATCTATAAAAAGGGAAGCAATATTTTTTTTCCTAAGAGGCACCATTTTTGAGATATAACGAATTAAAAAATTGTAAGCATCATCTTCCAGCTTGATCTAAATTTATGTAGTACCTTTGAATGTCTAGATTGACCGGACTATTATAAAAAATGCTTTTACGTCGACTGTAACGAGCACTGAGTGCAACCGAGGCTAAGATTCTCACACCCCCTAAACTATGCCAGGGTTTTGTTGCAAGGAGGGTCCTAACTGGATTACATCTCGAGCTATTTCACCCGCATTCGAGAATCATTTTAGCGCGAGTAAGGATTTAGAATAGGGCGGCAAGTGAATTAAGATGGATGGATGGATAGTGCGGGGTGTTGCTGCGTTCAGATTTTATAGTGAATACTCAGATAAGTACTTCAAAACCCTAGTGGTTCTAGATGGAGATGTATGGCTTACGGGCAGTACTTGAATGCATCGGTGTGTTCTTTCCGAACTACCTACATATTGGAAGCAATGTTAGTACTTTTCGATATTCTTTATAAAGTTTAGAAAAGTCTGTACCAGAGCTAGAAGGAACTTTGAATGGATTGTAAGAACAAAGTTTGAGACATATTCTCTTCTATATTCAAAACTTTATAACATGAAACCCGGCGTAAAAACCACTCGGCCACGGAGGTCGTCCATAGTTTCGTGGTGTTGCTGACTCGAGAGGTCCCGGGTTCGAATCCAGGTGGGGGCAGATATTTGTGTGATCAATACTTTAAATGCTTTCGGGGTTTCCTAAACTACGACCAACTGCTCGATACATACCAACTACTTAGTCTTAAAGATAGACGTACGTATCTTAGTGCAATAATGCTGTATGATTTATGTAATAACAGATATGATTGTGTAACCTTAATTAATAAATTATGTTATAAAGTACCCACCCGAACTCATACACGCACGCCTTGTCGGTTGTTTGCAACACCTCGATGTCGAACTAACGCAGGTAAAAGATCCCCCATTCACAGTTTGGTAAACTCTTACAGCGAGATGTTTCATTCAATAGACATGGTGGCAATTGGTCCAAGTACTTTTAAAAAGATGTTAATTGCCAAACTTAGAGCATAAAAAATAACATGTTTGATTTATGATAAATTATATTATAGTTTTAATTCATCTACTAAAATACTTGTAAACACCGTTACATTTCTGAATTTAATCAAATTTAATTTGTTTCTTTGTTAATCAACATTTTTAGTGATACTTAGAATATCACCACACTCAACGCTGTTTTTAATATGTTTTTTTATATATAAGCGGTAAACGGTGCTGGTTTCAAAGTATGTATCTAATCACCAATACTGAATTGTCATGTACTTACTTTGTAACTGTTTGTTTATAAATAGAAAAAAAAAATACGAGCATTTCTACTCCAGCCATAGATGTTTAATATGTATGTATATACTTATAATGTACAGTATATGTATTATAATATCCGTTATCCTAGTATCCCATAAAAAAAAGTGCTTACTTTGGGGCTAGGCTAATTGGTGTATGTTGAAAAAAATACTAATAAAAACAGTTATACAAGTGAGCAAGGAGAGCTTAATTCTTTTTTAATCAATTTTCATCATTATCATCATCAGCCTATTAATGTCGCCACTGCTGGGGTACAGGCCTTCCCTATGGATGTAATAGGGAGATTGGGCCATGACCCACCACGCGGGCCCAGTGCGGATTGGTGGGTGCTAACGACTGCAAATGCAGCCGAGACCAACGGCTTAACGTGCCTTCCGAAGCACGGAGGAGCTCGAGATGGTAAATTTTTGGTCACCCATCCAATGACCGACCACTGCGAAAGTTGCTTAACTTCAACGAACGCAGCCGAACGCGCTAGCCACCTGCGCCATCGGGCTCCTCAAAGCCGTTTTATCTTTTTAAGTAGCTTCGTGTATCGAATGGAATATAATAAGGAATCCATATTTCTTCAAGGATCATTTATTCTATGAACAATAAACGAAATCAATGCGGCGCTATAAAATCTTACTGTCCACGATTACGAGCGCTACTGTTACTTCCATTCATCTATAGTATGTCCGTATCTTGGTTTCATCGCACTATAATGCGAGTAATGGGCTGGGCCGCCGTAAATATACCAGCGGGAAGTGTTGTGATGTTTCGGATTCCGCAAGGCTTCGTGCCAGTCCTAGGATTTATAATGTGTGGGCGGTGACGACTATGAATGAGTGACTACTAAAAAGCGGCCATGAGTTATTGGAATATGAAAACTGTATGAAGATTGGCATTCAGTGCTGTCAACGATTTCTAGCATCATTGTTGTAAATATTATAGCTGCTAGCTGTCCCAGCGCACTTCTTACCGCTATAAATAATAGGGGTTGGTGGTAGAAGGGTGAAAATTTAGATTTGTATGTATTTTTGTATGATGTATATTTTTTTTTATTTATAGATAGGTCCGACAAATGACTCCACTCCACCTGATGTTAAGTGAAGGTGAAGTCCAGACGCGAAGATAGCTGATACAGCAGTTCTACCTGCCACACCAGCCATCCTCACCCTGCCGGCCTGCATGTTGCTTCTTCACACCTCTTTTAAAAGATCCCAGGTTGTAAGAGGGAGAGTACACGTGAGCGGGCAGAGCATTCCATTAACGGATAGTACGACAAAGAAATGAGTCACCTAATTTCTTTGTACGCGTTGGAATTGTAGCCACAGGTAGACATAAAAAAATAAAAACAAAAACTTTTGTCTAAAAAAAATTTGAGGGTGTCCCACCTTTAACATTTAGGGGGATGAAAAATGATGTTGTCCGATTCTCAGACTTACTGAATATGCATATAAAATTTCACGAAAATCAGTCGAGCCGTTTCGGAGTAGTTCAGTTACGCACACCGTGATCCGAGAATTTCGTATATTAGAAGGTAGTCTTACGAGTATAAACATGTTTTTGAAGAATTATTGATAAAGCGTTATAAAATTATATTCATTCTTATATTATAAGGAAAGTATTATTATATTTGTTTCAGAAAGGTCTCCCAATTTTGGAACCGGTGGTAGTTTATGGTAGTTAGGGTCAAATAAATAAGTTCAAAATTACAAAAAAGACTTTTAAATAAAGTACTTTCTCAACTTACTACGTAATAAATTCATACATAGACAATATAACTGTAAAAATCGAACAATAAAATAACCGAACGCTCAATAAAAGTCTGTCGAAGGTAGCTCGACAAAATTAAATAAAAATTGATTCCGAAGACGCAGCCTGTAAAGGTTGCGAAACGTCAATAACCCGTAAAAAACTAGTTTTATTTAGAAAGTATTATTATTTAGTATAGGTAGTACACTACCAATATGACGGCAACGTCTTCTAAGTAACTACATTAGTCGGCCATTGTGCCGAGCTCAAAGCTAATATGGCTTCTTAGCCCAATACGGAGCCGCTATACGACAATCTATAGACTAGATTGTATTACTGAGCTTTGTTTATGCTATCAGGATTGTACAGTCAGTTTGTTATTTTTACTGCCTCGCGGTAACTGCTTCAAAAGGCTCGTTTGATATCAGTGGCAATCGGCTAGGAGCGCTTTTAAGTGAAATTTACGGCCATGCAATACAGAACTCACTACATTAATGTATTAAGCGAGATAAAAAATGTTGATATGCGCAATAGTTTTTGATAAATTGAAGATGAATGAACGAACAAATTTACACAGTCTACATTTGAAATGGAATTGTAGCATCCATCGAAGGGACTAAAGTTTCACATTAAAACCACCACAGAATACAGAAAGAGGTAAAAAGGGCCTTGTGGACCGGGCAGGCACGCCACAGTTATGTGTGAGCAAATGCTCATAACTTGACCAAAACTTGGTTCTGATTAGAGATACCATTTAGGAATTTAAAAAGTGCTGACATTTCGGATAAAGTATGGAGTTTTTAGTTACAATGGTATGGTATTTAAATGAATATGTACTTTTATTATTCATATTCAATGTAATTTAAAAAATCCTGACAATTTAATGATCCGGACGAAGTAGTCTAAAAGTACGGACTAATCCGGACGGATGGTAACCCTAGTTCTGATTGGCTCGTTGCTCTCGGGCTTGAGCGCTGATTGGATCGATTGTTTGATGTCGCGTCGTTTGATTGGTTATTATCTATTATGTGGAAGTGTAGTGGGGGTGAGCCAGCGACATCGGTTCCTGTACAAACGGTTTGGGCAACATTCTAAACTCTTTCTGTGTTCTGTGAAAACCATAATAAAATTACATCACCTTTTGGTAGTGTTGTGAATCAGTTGTTGTGTAAGGGATTGTACGGCGTAAGCATGGCTAGATTTTGAGGTTTGGGGGTCATGGGCCAACGAAGGAGTGGAGGTCCCTGACTCTGGGCCTAACCACTTACGATTTTAAAATTTGTTTTTTTTATGTGTTTATTTAGTTTGAAACCTGAGTCACAGCTCCGCTTGCCCTGCCTCAAACTTGGCCCTGTGAGTAGGGGGTCCAGGGGGCTATTCGCCTAACGGGAATGCTTTGGAAAACGCTAACGCTTTCGATTTAATTTTGTAATTTCTGACCGCCGAAGGTTTTCAAATACCTCACTCATTTTCTTTAATATTGCTATTACCAATGCAAAAGAAAAAAAAAGAGCGCGAGGCATTTGAAACCCTCAGGCGGCTAGAAATAACAAAATGAAATCGTAAGCGTTAGCGTTTTCCAAAGCAATTTCGTTAGGCGAATGGCCCCCAGGCCGGTAAGGTGAGGAAGGCTGGAGTAACACCCTTTTCTTCATCTGCATAAGCTTTCTTCACAACTGGAATCCACTTACACTTAGCATCAGGCGGAGTAGCGTAATTTTCCACGATTTGAAAAAGGACTCAAAGTTTTAACGAATAAATTGTTATTTGTTTTTTCGAAACTAGTTTTAGCGCTTTCTCTAACATCAAAAAAAACTTTATCGAAAAAAAGACGAAATTGTTTTTATGTACTTCTCTAAAATTTCTTATAGCCACTTAAATAGCTCTACTTACCACAAAAAGTTTAGTCAGGCGTCAACACGTGTTTATTAAAAAATGACATACAAAAATTGCTTGAACATGGTTTAAAATAGTGTCCAACATTTTTGTAGTGTCACTAAACACGAACGTTTCGTGCAAATTTCTCGCTAATTCTTTTTTTTACCATTATTTACCGTTAATGAACCCGTAAAATATATTAATAATGCAACTGGTAAGTTCATGCAAATAAGTGTATTTACCGACTACAACATCGGTTAAATATATTGGGATTTCTCTTCAGAGAGATTCGTTCGGGAAATGACACCCAACATGGAGGTCAGGTTGCGCGTAACGACAGCAATGAAGGCCCTTTGTGCGTCAGGATGGCGGGGCCCCTGCTAATTACACTATCATTTGACTCTTACGATTCCATTCAATTACTCCTAAGAAGCCCCATTACGTTTAACTAGGTGTGCTATGGAGGCCGCAGAATTATTCATTTGGAATTCAGGGAGTAGATTTGTTGGTGGCTATTGTAATATTATGTTCGTCGTTTGTTTGATGAAAGCTTAATAGCGTTAAAGACAAATGCAGTGTTCACCGTGGAATTACAAAACTCTACGCAGTGAATAACAAAATATTGATGTTAAACAATAAATAATGTTTAATATGTTTGTTTATTTAGAAAAAGGATGAAACGAATAGTTTGGATATTACAGTTTGGCCTATGGACGAAAGAATTCACGTTAGGCCACTATTGTGTAAGCTGATCATCTTTTTCAATATTTGAGTGCGTTACACGATAACCAGTACCCTTAGCACGAACCAATATCGAATTCGTAACGTTTGCGAGTCCAAAATGTCATTTATTTTATTTATTTAATCTTTAATGCCTTTACATTGCATTTGGCGGACTTAATGCCAGCATGGCATTCTCTACCAGTCAACCGGAAAGAACGTGCAGAGTCAATAAAACGGCAGACAATCATAGGAAAGAGCAAACATCAAACAATGAAAAACAAAATTAAATAGCGTTTAATACATACACATATACATACATAGAAACATAAATATACATACATATATACATAATATACCTATAATATAGTGTCCGATTTTAGCATCATTTGTCATTGTCAAATGTGTACTGATTTTTCGTTCTCGTTACGTACTTTATGGCGCTACTGTTCAAGTTCCCATACAAAATTTAAAATTGACATTTCGCACTCGCAAACTATTCGAATTCGATATTGGTTTGTGCTGGGGGTACTGTACAGTGAAAGATTGAATTGAGAAATCAGCCCGTCGTCCCTTAAAAAAGACAGCATAAATAAAATTAAAAAAAATAACCTTTATTCGGGAAAGTTACCTATCAGCAGGTAAATTGAAATTCAAATTTTTTATTCCATAGTCACATGGTTAAAAGATGACAATTTAGTTACATATAACCTGTGACACCCTGCAAGGATATAATTTATTAAGGGATAGTATAAATAAGTAACATGGCAAATATTAAACTAAAACTATACTAAAACTATACAAATATTAAAAATATTAAAAAAATAGCTGCCCTAGGTCTTCCCCGTCGGCAAAGGTTCCCAGGACGCTGGCGGCATTTCCCCGCTGAATGGCGAGGCTTATGCGCTGGGCGAAATAGCCGCCAGCTCTGCGGTCTCCAGTGGTCTCCACCAATCTTTTTGCGATTTCTTTGAAAAGATGGTGGGCACCGGAGCCCCAGGGTCCCTGAGTCTCGACTCCAAACGCCGCAAATGTGAGGTCTCCACTGAGGCAATCATACTTGCGGCGCTTAAGGGCCTCTGCGGTCGAAGCAGCCGCGCCAGCCTGCATCGAGGTTCCGGGAATATGAGACGGGGCCAGAGTGTCGACGCAGGTTGCGTCCCACACAAGTGCCCGTCCCAGCTTCCAAGGAACGAGTGTCATGCCGTCGGGCCTCTTACCATCGTCGCGCGCCAGGCCGCTTGGTTCTAAAACGGCAGGCACGCTGGCGGAGGCGAGGGCCCTGCGGATGACATCGTTGATGCAGTGGTGGCGGGTTATACGGCCGGCACTCCTTGTGCAGGAGAGACCGTGATGGCCGAGGTTGGTGACAAACGCTCCGCACCGGCAAAGATGGGGGACGACACAGGGCGAGCCAAGGCGCAAGGACGTGGCTATGCGAAAAGTTGAGCGGTCTAGGAGCGTACCGATATTATACCCTGCAAGGTGTTTGCAATTTATTGGTACATTGTGTATCTTTGTACAACTCAGGAATTCGATTAATTTCGGTTTAAGCTCTGTCTTCACTGTCTTAGTTATAGATTTATTTATTTGATTTTATTCTCAGCGCCATGTAAGCCCACAATTACAATTACAAGCACTCACACTAAAGTACTTTAATGATGTAGTGCCCGGGGCGCGGCGCCCGCCATCTCGTTACAAGGCATAGCATTGCAGCTGCATGGACACACACACACACACTTTATAAGGTTATCATGTGACAAATTCTTGAAAACCCTTTTGTATGGGTATTTAGTGATTGTTTTTCTTTTTTTTGTCTTTTTGTTATGTTTTGTTTTGTCCAATCTTAATTTAATTTCATTATTTATGTTAGTAAATTATATGATATATATACATTTTTTAAAATTAAATGTTATAAATACCTATATAATTATAGTAACGCCGTTAGTATCTAATGTGTACATAATGAGTTTCTGTAATTGGCCTTAAGATTGTTTTTATATTTTATTGTATTAAATCCACAAAGAAAAACGCTGTAGAAACTTTGTTAAAGAAACATAAACAAATACATAAATAGATGCCTTTTACTTTTGCATGTTCATAAACTCATCTTGAAGTCGTTACCGAGATTCCGATGTAGAACTTTAGATGCGACGTCTGAAAAAGTTGCATTAGTTTTTCTTGGTGAGGTGCTTGAGAAAATTCTCGTTTAGTTTTAGTAGAGATTACTTGAACATTTTCCAACTAAGTATTCCAACTACCTAAAGGTTGTGATATGTTTTATGATTTACAAGTAAAGTAGAGTCTGTGCGGAAAGAGAATGGGATTTAGATAGGAGGGCGCTGTAGTGCTTTTCTACCGTATTTGTAAGGTTTTACCCCTTTTAGACATGATTAAATACAAAAAAAAAAACCGCAAGAAATCACAACAACAAACAAATCCGTTTCAATACCAAATTTTGACGTTTTACAGATTGCTCGGTTTGATTGCCAAATAAAAATCTTAATGTTAGTTCCGTTTTTCGCCATGCCCATTCTCTTTGGACTCACAGACTCTACTCGTAATATCTAGTTAATTTGGTTTTTTTTTGAGTGTGTATGCTGTTGGTCGCATATGACCTTTACATCGGGTTCGGGGACGGCGAGATCCTAAGGGGACCCCAAGCCGAGAATTGGCGAGTGTCTCTAGAGGTATTCCAGGCGGATGGCATCTCCTCATGGGCGGAGTCTTCTCACCGTCTGGAGCCTCTAGACCATTCCAACTTGAGCTGGTCGGCTCAACTAGGGCGTCTTTGAGACTTGGACCTCGCCTCTAGTTAGCCGATGTCGTGGGGGAGAGACTTTGGAGTTGTAAAAGAGACTACTTATGTATGTAGCTACACAAGGTTCGAACACACGAAGCGCTTTTGCTACGCTCACACGATTATGCCTGCCAATCGCTGATTTTCAACGAACATCTTTGGGTCTGCGTTTTAGTGTGGCTATATTTGTAACAACTACATATTTCCCGCCAACAAGGACATTGTGCAACAGTTTTTTGATATCCACAGCATCGTGCGCACTGAAAACACCGTGGGGCACAAACATTTGACAAATAGCCAACTCATTATTGAGTGAGTACTAATGCTCACTTTAAAGTTAAAAAATAAGCAATAAACAAACCAATTACTTGTCGTATGCTTCATATCTTTCCAACATGTGATTTATTTTGACGACCTCCGGGTTGGGTTGGGTTTCAAGGTGTCGCCTGCTCCAGAGGTCCCGGGTTCGAATCCCGGTGGGGGCAGATGTTGCTCGAATACGAGCATTTGTACTCCAGTCATGGTTGTTTATTATGAATCTCTATATAAATATACTTCTATATATCAGTATTTGTATTCTATCCGTTACCTTATTATCCCATTACACAAGCCTGCAGTGCTTACTTTGGGGCTAGGCTATTTGGTGTGAGTGCGAGTGTTGGAAATATTTATTTATTATTATACAGAAATAAAAAATATATATATTTTATTATAAACACGCCTAGATACCCTAATAACTGCACGGATGCGCCGACAAAAACATCTACTACATAATTTCTTATGGTAGATACGCTGGTCACTATACACGCACACATTGACTACTTTAAAACAATGTGTACAGTAGAGTCACGCACACATTGCGCGAACCATACACCATTTTCTTTGCGTGGTTAATTTGAACTGCTCCATCTTGGTGTGTATATAATCATAGCTTGCGATACACAAATTAAAGGTTATATTTATACGTTTTGAACTTTAAAATTAGCGTAAGCGATCGCTCGAATAGAAACACGGCCACTTGTCTACTTCATTCAGGACACTATAATGTTTAATTCAATTTATATTGCATTAAATAGGGTACAAATAATGGTGTTAAATTTCTTCTAAATAAGGTATTTGACAAGTTTAAGAAAACGATCTGACGTTATTGACTAATGTTTATGGAGTCCGTAAAAAATATCGATATTCATCATTCTGTTGTGTCTTTCAGTAAAAATAACCAAATCAAACTCCATTTTCAAGTTGCCGCAAAAACGTTTCTCTGGACAATATGGCTATCCCTAGTGTGTGTTGTGTGTGTCGTCACACGACTGTTATTAAAACGTCAAACGATACAATGTAATGTCACTTTAACCGGAAGTTTACTTGCGTGTGACGTCATTTTAGGCTACGCCAATCCCAAGCGTTTTGAGTCACGTGACAATATATAAAAAAATATTATCTCTTTCGTGGGTTTTTAGTAAAATTATGGATATTTTTTTTGTTAAAACAAGAAAAATCCCCTGCCAATATTCATTCTAAACGCAGATTTAGCATCTGGCACTTATTTTTAATACTGTCAAATACCCTATTGTATCTTAACCTATTTAGTCATAAAATGATGACATGCAAAATTTTTATTCAATTACCAATAAAAATTACATTAATTCTTATTAGAACATTATTGAAGTTATACTTCTTTAGGCGCGTTATGAAAAAATGATGAGAGTGAAATTTTAAGATGCGCGCGCATCACTGTAACACAAAAAATTAACAGTGGTCGCTTTAGCGACCAACTTCATGCTGTTACTTTTGTGTTTACCGCACATTAAGAAAATCTACCAACAAAATAGAAATAGAATCTCTATTTAGTGGGTGCTAACGACTGCATTGTGAAGGCCTATCAAAAGTATTTATTAATCTGGAACAACGGAACCAAAGCGCGATTCAGGAGACTACAGCGCCATCTCTTGACCATTGGTGTAGTAGAACCAAAAACCACATCTTTATTTTTTGTAATAAAGTAACAGTTATAGGTATTTATATTTATAATATTTATCCACATGTTTCTAGTTTGTATATTCGGAATACGTGTTTGAGTTTCATACAAGTGCAAATCACATAATGTTCTAATAAATTATATTCAGTAGCGATTTTAATTGAATATTTTGATTATTTATTTATTTTTTCAAATTAAAACTGAACTTTATTGACTGTGTCCTTTTCCAGACTTTTTATTAATTTATTGTAATTAATTATTTGCATACAATTAAAAACTAATTTTATACGATGCCAAAGAAGGATAACGCTCATAATCATCATCATAATCATAATCATCATAATCATCTGTACACGCACCCATTTTTTTTTATTCGTGTTCGTTTCGAAAATAATTTATACCGCGGCTCATGTGACAAAATAATTCCAACCTCCCTCTGCAGTTGGGGCCACTCAAAGTGGGAACTGGCGCGCATTTTTAGCGGCGATAATCAGCGCGCCGAGTGGCGTGTAGTGCCGCGGAGGGCCCTACACATGAGGATACTCGAACATCTGTCGCACTTAAATACCGCCACACTATATGACGATGGCGGCGATACTTTTAGCGGAAGGAAAAAACGTTTTTGCCCAGTATTACCAACCCTTACCAAAATTTAACCCTAAGTATTTTTTAAATTCCCCTAAAATCCCCTAAATAAAGAAATGTATATGTACCTACTTATCTTATTACCTAAATTTTTTGGTTGCTCATAAATTAACACGTTACATATTTAGTTACAGTAAATTATTTTATTGAATTTTCCACATTTTCCGAATGGAAAACCAAAAGAAAATGAGCTGACAGGCTATTAAATCTTATTTAGCTGTTTTGATTGGTGGAAGGCAAAGAACTTTAGTCTATACAGCCTTAGGAAACAACCTGCCACACAGTGAGTACAGTCGTTTCATATCGTAGTGCGTTCCATTCTTCGCACAAAACTGAAAGAAAACACACGCTTTATTTTTTCGATTTAATTGTTAAAAGACCCTAAAAGAAACCCCAAAAAATTTCAGCCCCTAAAAAAATCAGTTTTAACCCTTCTAGCCCCTAAATCTGGGGGCAAAACCCCTTAGTTGGGAACCGTGGTTTTGCCGCTCGAATTGGAGCGCCTGTCTGGGGAAGTACCGCCCACCCTATAGAAGATCACAGTTAAACAACACTATCTTTTGGTGGTGTTTTATTTCTGTCCGGTAGGTTCCGAGACTCCACGGGGTAATCAGAAATCAAATTGGATGTATAGTACAACATTGATAAATCATTATGTTGTTACAACGTCAATACAATTATGATTTATTCAATATAGAAAACCTGTTGGAATGATTGGAACAGTTCAAACCCAAGTATTTTTGTCTATAATATAATCAGACACTTTATAATAAGCTTTTTTAATAAGTGCTTTTTTTTATACTATCTATAAATTTATTTATGGTTAACTCTTGGATATTACTTGGGACTTTATTGTATAAGCGAACACAAAGACCTTTAAATGAATTATTAATTTTGTGAAGCCTAGTAGCAGGTCAAGCTAGTTTATTTTTGTTTCTTGTATTAATTGTATAAACATCACTGTTTTTAAGAAACAAATTAATATTTTTTCTTACAAGTAATAAATTTTCGTATATGTATTGTGACACGACCGTCATTATTCCAAATTCTTTAAACTTATCTCTTATTTATTTATTTATTTACACTTTATTGCAAAACAAACAGCAAATGGCGGACATAATGCCATAAGGCATTCTCTACCAGTCGACCAGTAAAAGCGTGAGAAATATAAATACGGGTGTGCAATAAGGACATATCTCTTAACGATTCTTTAACTTTAAGATTATAAATAGAGTAGTAAAGTAGGTAGAGGATTAGGTCAAGGAAGGTCAACGGTGCGAGCGATATCGAGCCCTTACCGCCAAATTATCGTAAGCGACACTCGCCAAATTATCGTAAGCGACACTTTTGGCGGTAAGGGCTCGATATTTTAGTACCGCAAACGTCTGTAGGTTATGCTGTGGTTGCCTTGTAACTTAGGAGGACCAAGCGCTTATTTGCCATCCTTTTAACTAAAAAGAAGCTTATGGCAGTTGGTTTATGTATGTATGTTATTATTATCAGCCTCAGCCTAATAATGTCTGCACTGCTGGGGCTCAGACCTTCCATATGGATGGAAAAGGGAGATTAGGCCAGGACCCACCACGCGGGCTTAGTGCAGACTGGTGGACGCTACCAAAGGCTGATGCAGTCGGGATCAACGGCTTAATGTGCCTTACGAAGCACGGAGGAGCTCGAGATGTAATATTTTTGATAACCTTCCGATGCTGGGCCATTGCGAAAGTTAAATAAATAAATATTTCCAACACACACACTAATCAGCCTAGCCTCAAAGTAAGCATTGTAAGGCTCGTGTTATGGGATGCTAGGGTAACGGCTAGAATACGTATACTGTACTATATGAATATATTTATATAGAAATACATATCAAACATCCATGACTGGAGTACAAATGTTCGTATTCATCACAGGAACATCTGTCCCCACCAGGATTCGAACCCGGGACCTCTTGAGTCGGCGACATCATGAAATCCGGCGTACAAACAACCCGGCCACGGAGGTCGCCTACTATAGTTGTATACTATGGTAGCTTTCCAATTACAGCATTATTGCGCATTATGCGGCATAATGCTTAACGTTGAGTGTTCCAACTACAGCAAGGCTTCGCACAATTGAGCACTCTCAAAAGTGATGCTTTCGTGTGATGCGTGCAATGGTACCAACTTAGAGACAGAAAATTAACAAGTGTTTTTTCTTTAAGTTGGCATTGATCGAAATGTTTTATTTTTATGTTATCATTAGTAATATTATTTATTGTTGAAAAAATATTAAAACTTTCATTTCAGCATAGTTTTTTTTAAATAATCAAAGTTAATTCAAACTGTGTTAAAAATTATATATAAATATGGATGAAGGTACAAACATTGACTTTTTTTTCAACACTGAACTTAGCGCACTCTGCTGGTGCATTTGAAAACTAATTCACGTTCCAATTAAGCATCAGCATAATTCGGCATTGTGCAGCACTGAGTCGCATTATGCTCTGTAATTGGAAAGCAACCTATAGTTGTCTAACTTCCAAGAATGCAAACTGAAAAAGCTAACCGCATGCGCCATTGAGCTTCTCAATGTTAATAGTTCTATGTTTTAAGTACGGTATGTGCGATGGTCTGCTACAAAGATCTAGAGATGATTACTGCAAAGTGATAATAAAGATTTTTTTTCATAGATAGGTCCGACAAATGACTCCACCCCACCTGATGTTAAGTGAAGGTGAAGTCCAGACGCGAAGATAGCTGATAAAGCAGTTCTACCTGCCACACCAGCCATCCTCACCCTGCCGGCCTGCATATTGCTTCTTCACGCCTCTTTTAAAGGATCCCAGGTTGTAAGATGGAGGGAACACGTGAGCGGGCAGAGCATTCCATTTACGGATAGTGCGACAAAGAAATGAGTCACCAAATTTCTTTGTACGCGTTGGAATTGTGGCCACAGTAAGACGGTGACAACGTAGGCCAGCGCGTGTGGTCCTCTGAAAGAAAGGGGTAGGTGGGATAAGTGAGAATAACTCCTCAGAACACTCGCCGTGGTACAGACGACAGAACGCGCTTAGTGACGCCACGTCACGGCGTAATTGAAGAGGCTCAAGGTGTTTAGTCACCACCTCATCGCCTATGATGCCTATTTATATGAAATAATAATTATACTGTCCAAACTTATTAATGTGATTGATTACTTGCTAAATGATTTGATACCATTATATGAGTACGTCTAACGCCGCAGCGGTAATTAGATGAATAATCTTTATATATATAATTCTTCTGTGAGTGTGTATGTCACTGAACTTCTCTTAAACGACTGGACCGATTATGATGAAATTTTTTGTGTGTGTTCAAGGGGATCTGAGAATGGTTTAGATTCACAATTTTGTCCGCTGGACAACTCCTATTTTTTTAGGGCGGTACGAAGTTCGCTGGGTCAGCTAGTAAAGTTATAAAATTGTTTATAATTATAAAATGCTGCACTTTCGACGGTTAAATCGTACAAACGGTTTATTTAAAAAAAGACCAAGCATTTGAAGAGGCTAATTCCCAGCAGTTTCCGAAAACGGGTTGTTGATGATAATGATAAAGCAACTTTTTTGAAGTAACCTGGGTAGGGTAAGTGAACAGAACCTCTAAACGGGGATCCCGCGGCTTCGCGATAAGCAGCTTAGAGGGTTTTCGCAGGGTTTTTTAAGCGCCCGTAAGGGTTACGGGGTCCTCAGTGGGCAGCCACTACTGGGGCTAAGGCTAAGGCTTGAGGGAGCCAGGTGTGAGGTCCGTTCGGCGGTGTCCTCTTTAAGGCGCCGTCGTCTGTAAATAGTATTTTTTGCCTGCGTATAAAAAAAAGGGTGAACAGAGCTTTCGCTGAAATTGGATTATCCGCAAAACTTTATCTCTTATTTAGCCAGATGGGCGTTCTATTCAAAGCGGTAAACGCCCAGATAGGGCGTAAAATAATTAACGAATGGAAACTATGAAACATCATATCAACATGATAAGAAATATGAATTCTAATAAAGTCGTTAATAATTATAATCTTATTCTTTTTATTTTATTTTTATTTGGGAAACAAACAATATTTTATTACATTTAGATAAATTAAATATAGATTAACATACATCAACAAAGTTTCCACTAACAATTAGTACAGAGCAGTATTTAATAAAAAATCATATAAAGTTAAATTCAATACGACATTAATTGAATTGAAATAAAAAACAAAGCAACGAGTAGTTAACACAAATCAAATTGACAAATAAATAAATTTTAATAATAATAGTTAAATGCATTCAATTACATCTTTTAAAAGTTTAATTTTATTCTATTGGTATTAAGTATCTCTGAAGTCATATTTCAACTTGACGACTCTGTACATAACAATACAGGGAGAAAAAAACAACCCGTGCTGAGTTTCTTGCCGGTTCTTCTCAGTACAAGGTGGCGTAGCTTCTTGACCTTCACAAGTGCTTGTAACAGCCTAGACTGAATAAATGATTTTTGATATAGTAAAATTATTCAGCAGCGCAATTTATGAGTATTGCCGACAAAGCTACCTACTATAATATAGTAGCAAATTTTGTTATTCATAGCTCTATTAATGTTTTTATTGGCAATTGATATTAATGTAAATATGCACGAAACGAGCCTCTGGAACATTAATGGATTATAATCATCACAGATTTAACTATGCCATAAACACATTTCATGAGATGTAAAATATGGGTTTGCTAATGTAGCTATATGGACACAAACCTATAAAGACTGCCATCAGCGGGTATAGCAATTAATTTAGCGATATAAATAAATATCAAAATGTTATTAAGCAAGAGTAGTATTTGATTTATATGATGACCTTACTATATTTAGGGCCTGTTTCACAATCGATAAGTAAAGCTATAAGTAGTTTAAAGAAACTATTACTAGAAAAAAATCCACGTGGACCAGGCAGCAGACGGTTGCTACTTCTTCTTTCAAATGTTTAATACTTGTAAAGGTATTCATTTGATATTATGGTTACCCACAATGCGAAGAGAAGGCGCTGCCTTGCAGCTTAAGAAAGGCTAGAAGGAATTCGGCCATCAGGGCCGTGACCGTAGCATAATGGTCAGTGCATTTGCCCGGATAGCGAGGGGTGCGGGTTCGAGTCCCGTCTGCTGCCTGGTCCGCGTGGAATTTTTTCTAGTAATATTTTCCTTAGATTTAAACATCAAGCAGTTACATGCTTAAAAAATAAAGATATTAACGATAAGTAGTTACTCAACGAATAAACTAATGAGATGTACCTAAATTATATATGTAGCCACATATTAGAACAATAGCACGGTAATCTCTTATCTATTAGATAAGTCCGTCTGTCTGTGGTGCTGTTTCAGCGGCCAAACCGTAAGAGATAGATAAAGAGAATATTTAAGTTATAAGTTAAGAATAGTCTGATAAGACTACAAACCGGATTTGAGTAACGTAGCACTTCCGGTTTTCGAGAAATCAGGTTTTGGTGAACATTTGGTTTGCTGGTTTGCTAGTAATATCATAATAGTACAAGATGTGTGCAGACTGAAGGTGCAGAGTCTCAAATGAGGTGGTATTCCGATGTGTTAAGAAATCTGGACAACTCATGAAGACCATCAAGAGAAGAAAGAGCCCTGGAAGCGGCCAGCGAAGCGCCACAATTTTTTCTTACCAACAGTAAGATTGAGCAAGTTCATCACCATTATTTGTTTCTTAGGTTTTCACGCACATCACTCATTAAATATAACATTTTTTGCACGACGCAGCCTTTACGCAGTCGTTGGAATCAATTTTTTATTTAATTTTGTCGAGCTACCTTCGAAAGACTTTTATTGAGCGTTCAGTTATTTCATTGTTCGATTTTTAAAGTTTTATTGTCTATGTACGAACTATTACTTAATTAAAGTAATAAAGTTCTTTATTTAAAAAAAAAATCTCTTTTTAAATAATTTTTAAAAGCTCGACAAAATTAAATAAAAAAATGATTCCGACGACGCGGCGACGTAGCCTGTAAAGGCGGCGAAACGTCAATGAATAAATAAAGTTTCGTGCATTAACCCGTGAAAAACTAGTTTTCATCAGTTTCACAGTCATCTTCTTCGGTGCTACACTCTTGACAGAGTGGTCGTGGTCGTCACATCAGGGTTGGTGGCGCGCTTCACAATACGCCGCCATTCGTCCGGCACTGCGGCCTTTCTAGTGCACTCGTGAAGTGGACCGTTCAGTGCCGCTTTTATCTGGTCAGTCCAGCGCATTGGTGATCTGCCGCGTGTTCTTACGCCCTCGACTTTGCCCTGCACCACCAGTCGCTCCACTGACGCATCTTCTCGGCGTGAGATGTGGCCAAAGAAGGTTAGAATGCGACCTTGTACGATGGAAGACAGACGTTGTTTGATGGACAGTTTATTCATCACCATTGTCTAATTATCCGATTTTTCGCAATATGGCTAGGATTTTTGCATTAGAAATATGATTAATCAAATTATCCTACGAAAGAGACAACGTTCTCATATTTGATTAAATTAATCACTTATTTTATTATGTTTGTACGAGATTGCCCTCGTAACCTCGTTTTACGTCTAACCATATCAGGTTGATGGAATTCTTAAGGAAACAATGAAACTTTTACGTGAACAGTTTTATTTCATTGTTTATTTTATGGGGTCGTAATGGTCTTCCCCTTAACGGACCTTTCTGTGGTTAGTAGTAGAAACAATGTTTAGCGAATTGTGACACAATTATTACGCAATAGCTGGCGAACATTACAAGCCATTACATATCTTGTATTTTATTGCAAATAGTACATTACGATACGCGTGACCTAAGTTGCCTATTACTGCACGGCGTGAAGTTAGCGCCCGAGCGGAGCGAGGGTGCTAAATGCCGTGCAGTAATAGACAACTTAGGCCACAAGTATAGTATACTATTTTATAGCAAGTGTGACATAAACCCGCCCCGGACGCGGGCAAGAGGGGGATGCGATTAGTGTTTTGAAAGTAAAATTCATGTATTGTAATCACAAAGAATTGCAATACAGACTGCAAGTCAAACTCTGAAAAGAAAGAATTCCGGTTCAGATTACCATTTTGGCCATTTTCGACCAAAAGATACAATTCTCGCGGAATGAATTATAGCTAATCGTTTCTCCTTGTTTTGGCTGTCACTGAAAATTCCTAACCTATCGCTAATTTGTCATTTGTTTGCTGTGAGTTTTTAAGCTCCAAATGACATTCAAATGTGTTTCCTTTTATTTTTTCTACATGAGTGAAGTTGGTCAATTCATTTACACAGTGTGCAGAAATAGGCAACTTAGGTCACGGAAAAGCGTGCGTAAAGTGCGGGTTTAGGTCACACTGTGCTATAAAAATAATTAATTATTAGGTTGGCTTTGAATCCTTAGTTGTTTTAATCTAAGTTTGAATCCGATGTAATGAGTAAATCGATTGTGCAGGGTTAGCGCATACGAAGACGCGGAAGAATCCCTAAACGGGGATCCCGCGGCTTCGCGCTTAGCAGCTTAGAGTATTCGCAGGACTTTTTTAGCGGATATTATGCCGTAAAGCGCCCGTAAGGGTTGCGGGGTCTTCGGTGGACAGCCACTGGGGGGCCCGTAAGACTTGCGGGAGCCAGGTGTGAGGTCCGTTCGGCGGTGTGCCTCTTAAAGGCGCCGTCGTCTGCAAGTAGCATTTTTTACCTGCGTTAAAAAAAAAGGGGTTAGCACGTACGAAAGGATAATGTTAAATTTGGCGTAAGAACCAACACCAATTTGGCATTTATGATAATTCTTAGTATATTTTTTGCGATAATTATTAGTATTTAGATTGTGACGGAGACTGCCTGCCTAAGAAATACTAGAGAAAATTCGACACATACCATTAGGGCTGCAGTAGCACAATGGTCAGTGCATCCGCCCGGATAGCGGAGGGTGCGGGTTCGAGTCCCGTCTGCTGCCTGGCCCGCGTGGATTTTTTCCTAGTAAAACTTTCTTTAGTGCCACAGGTTTTCAGAAAAGGTGTTATTTAAGTTATTAATTTTATATGAAACATTAACCTTATTTATTTCGTAACTTTAATAAGTAAATTATAATTCTTGGAAGCCTAAAGGTCGAATACCTGTTCAGATATAAATTAATTATGATTTATCGAAATTTAACTCGCCCTTTAGAGAAGCTACAATAATTTTGGCGAAAACTGTTAGTTAGATACAAATTAAGAATAATATGTAGGGGTCTTAGCCGGGGTGAAGGCCATTTTGCCACGTCTGTTAAGCTAGCATGGCAAAGTGAGCAGAATCGCTTAAATAAAAGTGCATCAATTAGTGCTAGTTTAGTGCTAATTTAGTGCCAAAACCTGAAATTTAATGCTCTCATAGTTTCGCCAAAAATTAGAACACTGCCAGCTTTTAATTAAGCTAGCAGTGTAGTCCCTGAAAAGCCTATATTAACGCGGTATAGAATTAGTTATATATGCATTGCTTTAGAGCAGTGCATAGGGAATTTAGTGCTTAATGAGTGCTGGCAGAATCAAAACTGCTAGTTTGACAGTCTGAGCAAGTGACCGGGTTGAATACATCACTCTGGATCGAAGATCTATGATAATTAACGGTTAATAATTTAGTGCTCAATGAGTGCTGGCATTGTGATAAAAAAATTGGATTGGATTTTTTTAAGCGATTCTGCTCACTTTGTCATGCTAGCTTAACAGACGTTATTTTGCCGCCTGTTTAATTACCTTCGTGAGAACTGAATTAATATATTTGACGACCTCCGTGGTCGAGTGGTTTGTACGCCGGGTTTCACAGTGTCGCCGACGGTGGGGGGCAGATGTTCGTGTGATGAATACGACCATTTGTACTTCAGTCATGGATGTTTTATATGTATTTCTATATAAATATATTTATATCTACAGTATATGTATTCTATCCATTACCCTAGTATCCCATAAAATAAGCCTTATAGTGCTTCCTTTGGGGCTAGGCTAATTGGTGTGTTGGGAAAAAAAAGGCGAAATTTTGTATGTATGTGTAGATATTTGTTATTCTTTCACGCTAAAACGGCTAGATGGATTTGAGTGAAATTTGGAATATATATACTTAATTATCTAGATTGACTTATATGATACTTTTTATTCGGAAAAGTATTGGGTTCTGTGGGATTCGCAAAAAAATAATTTTAACTCAATTTAAAAATATATACTTATCCATTTATATATATCTATCCATTACCTTAGTATCCAATATAGAGATACAGTTTTTTATAAAGTCAAGGTCAAAAAAAAAAACAAAAAAAAATTGTTTTTTTTCTGGGGCATGCTTTTTTCACTACTACAGAATTCAAAAAGTTTCCGTTTAATGCTTATGAGTTAACATTGAAGTTTTCTATTTATTTTAAAACCTACCAGACATTTTTTATTGAAAATCACCAGTACCAATAGGGATAGACAAATTTTTTTTTCTTCCTTTATCAGGTAGATTATCAAAAAGTATTGGACACGTATTTATTTATTTTTTCACATAATATAAACATTGCAGAGATATATTCATTTGAAAAGTCGCATGACGTCACGTTTTGGTACATTTTCACTTAAAAGTGACGTCACGATCCCCTACTCCCAACTTTGACGCGCTTTATCTTTGTCATTTTTTAGTTGATTGCCCAAAGAAAAAATACGTGTCCATTATTTTTTGATCATCTAACTGACGGACTAAATAGAATTTCGTTTACTTTACCCCGTCATCATGCCTATTGGCATTAGGAAAATCCTAGAATTCTCCTTTCGGTTTATTTTTGTTTGAAGTATGAACGGGGAACGCAGTTTTCGGAGCGCATTTGAAGAATATTAATTTTTGAAAGCAATTTGTATGAAATCAGATGTACTTAAAATACCCTATTAAAAAATAATCCTCAAAGATTGTTTTCTTGAAAAATAAAAATGTGTGCGTGTACTAGTGTACACACGTAAGAAGTGAAACTTCTTTATGGCCTTATTTTTCGAAAAATGATCTACATGCAACTTTCCAGAAATTGGTTAAATAAAGTTAAATTAGATAAAGTTTAAACAAAAGGATTTTATTATCATAGACATGAATACAAATTACTGCCTATGAAACTGTTATGATAACACGGCTCAGTAATCTAAGGCACATGTTCCACCTCCGACGATGAACGATAAGCGAGTAGAAACTAGAAACGAATTGGCAGTCCTGAGTTAAAATGCACGCGCACGGCTTTTGACAGCCAAGCCAGCTTAACCGAGCGAGTATAGCTGAGCGAGTATCGCTGAGCTAGTATCGCTGAGCGAGAATCGCTGAGCGAGAACAGCTGAGCGAGTATCGCTGGGCGAGTATCGCTGGGCGAGTATCGCTGAGCGAGTATTGCTGAGCGAGTACCGCTGAGCGAGTATCGCTGAGCGAGTATCGCTATGCGAGTTTGGCTGAGCGAGTCTTATCTTTAATAACTATTGTCACTCAGCTACAAACGAGTAGAGAGAGTTCTCGCCGGCGACAGTGTGATCATTCAGCTATCAACTATTAATATAAAAAAAGATGGCGCGTAACGGAAAAATGTGACGCGTAACCGAAAAATGTGACGGTAAATTTTTTTCCAACGCCGATAAAGAAGTTTCACTTCAAAAGATGGCGCGTAACGGAAAAATGTGACGCGTAACCGAAAAATGTGACGGTAAATTTTTTTCCAACGCCGATAAAGAAGTTTCACTTCAATAAAAACTAATTTCGAAAGAGAAACAACGGTACTGTTTTTGTTCAAAAACATGTTTCTGGACATATTGTTTTTTTGTGATTTTCCTGTGCGTTTAATGAGTTTAATACCAGCTAGCATGGCCCGTGCGGGGAATGGCTACTATCCGTTAAAATATAAAGATTTAAACACTTACACCAATTAGCTTATCTCTAAAGTAAGTTACTACACTACAATAAAACTTGTGGTAACCCCATTAGGATCAGTATTAAAATGAAAAAAAATGTGTGCGTGTACTAGTGTACACACGTAAGAAGTGAAACTTCTTTATGGCCTTATTTTTCGATAAATGATCTACATGCAACTTTCCAGAAATTGGTTAAATAAAGTTAAATTAGATAAAGTTTAAACAAAAGGATTTTATTATCATAGACACGAATACAAATTACTGCCTATGAAACTGTTATGATTACACGGCTCAGTAATCTAAGGCATATGTTCCACCTCCGACGATGAACGATAAGCGAGTAGAAACTAGAAACGAATTGGCAGTCCTGAGTTAAAATGCACGCGCACGGCTTTTGACAGCCAAGCCAGCTTAACCGAGCGAGTATAGCTGAGCGAGTATCGCTGAGCTAGTATCGCTGAGCGAGTATCGCTGAGCGAGTATCGCTGAGCGAGTATCGCTGAGCGAGTATCGCTGAGCGAGTATCGCTATGCGAGTTTGGCTGAGCGAGTCTTATCTTTAATAACTATTGTCACTCAGCTACAAACGAGTAGAGAGAGTTCTCGCCGGCGACAGTGTGATCATTCAGCTATCAACTATTAATATAAAAAAAGATGGCGCGTAACGGAAAAATGTGACGCGTAACCGAAAAATGTGACGGTAAATTTTTTTCCAACGCCGATAAAGAAGTTTCACTTCAAAAGATGGCACGTAACGGAAAAATGTGACGCGTAACCGAAAAATGTGACGGTAAATTTTTTTCCAACGCCGATAAAGAAGTTTCACTTCAATAAAAACTAATTTCGAAAGAGAAACAACGGTACTGTTTTTGAAGTGAAACTTCTTTATCGCCGTTGGAAAAAAATTTACCGTCACATTTTTATTCGGTTACGCGTCACGTTTTTTGGTCACGCGCCATCTTTTTGAAGTGAAACTTCTTTATCGGCGTTGGAAAAAAAATTACCGTCACATTTTTCGGTTACGCGTCACATTTTTCCGTTACGCGCCATCTTTTTTTATATTAATAGTTGATAGCTGAATGATCACACTGTCGCCGGCGAGAACTCTCTCTACTCGTTTGTAGCTGAGTGACAATAGTTATTAAAGATAAGACTCGCTCAGCCAAACTCGCATAGCGATACTCGCTCAGCGATACTCGCTCAGCGGTTCTCGCTCAGCGATACTCGCTCAACGATACTCGCTCAGCGATACTCGCTCAGCGATACTCGCCCAGCGATACTTGCTCAGCGATTCTTGCTCAGCGATACTCGCTCAGCGATACTAGCTCAGCGATACTCGCTCAGCTATACTCGCTCGGTTAAGCTGGCTTGGCTGTCAAAAGCCGTGCGCGTGCATTTTAACTCAGGACTGCCAATTCGTTTCTAGTTTCTACTCGCTTATCGTTCATCGTCGGAGGTGGAACATATGCCTTAGATTACTGAGCCGTGTAATCATAACAGTTTCATAGGCAGTAATTTGTATTCATGTCTATGATAATAAAATCCTTTTGTTTAAACTTTATCTAATTTAACTTTATTTAACCAATTTCTGGAAAGTTGCATGTAGATCATTTATCGAAAAATAAGGCCATAAAGAAGTTTCACTTCTTACGTGTGTACACTAGTACACGCACACATTTTTTTTCATTTTAATACTAATCCTAATGGGGTTACCACAAGTTTTATTGTAGTGTAGTAACTTACTTTAGAGATAAGCTAATTGGTGTAAGTGTTTAAAATCTTTATATTTTAACGGATAGTAGCCATTCCCCGCACGGGCCATGCTAGCTGGTATTAAACTCATTAAACGCACAGGAAAATCACAAAAAAACAATATGTCCAGAAACATGTTTTTGAACACAATGATTTAAACAGCATATTGGTTTTGCGACATTTCCGTTTAAAACAGCATTATTCGGCTCTCAGTCTTCCTTAATACATTTCGTATCAATTAAGAAATGTTATGAAATACTTTCGTCGATATATTTGGCGGTGATTATGATTATAAATACTACTCTTAGGGACCAGGGTTTTACTCGGCCCAATAAGGGAAGAATTATACTGTGAAAGCCGAGACACCGTAAAAGGAAGGGGACTTTCTCTAGTTTGGTCGAAGGAAAAGTATGATATGGGACTAACTGCGATTTGACTAGAAACACTTGAAAAAGCTTTGGACTAGCTACGCCATGTTTTTGAAATGTAATTTTAAATTCGATGAACTGAGAAAAAACCATTAAGAAAAAGCCAGCTTTTTCTTTATTTAATAATAAATTAGATTTAATGGTATCATTGTTCTTTGCCACTGATGAGGTGGTGTTTTGTTTCTGCTGGTGAGTAGTGTTCCAGGCCTCCGCGGGGTAGGAAATTGGGTTCAGGCCGGCAAGGTGGGATGATTGGAGCGCCACACCTTCTGCCGCATCATTTATCATCGCTACTGGATTCCACTTACACTTCACATCAGGTGGAATGGGGTAATTTGTTGCAACTCGTATAAAAAACAAAAGCCACACTTAGTAAGCACTATATTTCACCGGGACACCATGGCGGCGCAACCAGTCGCCGCTGCGAGTATAGAGAGTTACTCACCTGGTGTCCGTTTGGTTGCGCAACCAATTTGGTGGCGCGACCAACTCGGACGCGTGCACAGAATATTACTGGTTGCGCCGCCACGCTGGTCCAGCTAGTCCAGCCGCCAGTGACGCCCCCATCTCATTCCATGCAACATGTGTGCACTGTTGTGTTTTGTTTTTTAATTGCTCATTTTAATATTTTAATTGTTTGTTAATTTCATAGTGATGGATAATTTCGATACAGAAAGGTTTATTATCGAAATTCAAAGTAGACCATCAATTTAGGATAATTCCTCATCAGAATATTCCGATAGAGAGAGAACCCACCACTGTTTCTTTTTTTTCTTAAACTCTCTTTTCTTACGTACATACAGCAGTAGTGCTATCTCTTCGAGATCCATTTTGATACTGTCTCAGTGTGTCGTGGCGACTCTGGTGTCTGTATGGTGTTTAGTTTGGTAGCTTACGGAAACCACGGTGGCGCGACTGGTTGCACCACCATGGTGTCCCGGTTAAATATAGCCCTAACTGGCCACCAAGCAAGCCCACTGCGAGTTGGTGGATACTAACATACCAACGACTGCAAAGGCAGCCAGGACTGACGGCTTGACGTGCCTTCTGAAGCACGGAGAAGCTTGAGATTATACATTTACAAGGGCATCGCCAGCCGATGGCCTAGAAGGGAGCAAGTTCATATACATAAATGAAGGGTGTAAAAGTATGAATTATGGGTACATGAACCTTCACACTTGTAGTGCTCTTAACTCAGTTGAGATTGGATTCACTTAGTGAAATCATTAGGGTTTGAAGGAAGCAAAAATGTTTGATCAAGCATGCAAGTTAAATGAGAGGACTAAGGATTTTGGTTGGTTCTTTTGTATATGGCTGCATTTTTTATGTCTAGGCGATGTACATTAACTTGACTAAGGGAGAGAGAATAAAATTTAATATTCAAGCAAAGTGATAGATGTACACGTAAACATCATCTTCATCACCAACCTATTAATGTGTCTACTGAGGGGGCTCTGAAAATCATTTTATGGAGAAATACATCACAGCTGAATTTAAATATTATTTTAGCAATCAAGACTTATAAGTTGGCTACCAAAAGATGCCTGTTTGTTCATCACAAACATTTTGATGTACTAATAAGCGTAATAAATAATTTTGAGTAAGTTGCAGAACGCAATTGTAATTTTTTGATTATTCAAAAGCATCGAAACGTTAAATCTTTTTTAGAATACAATATTTTCTTATTACGACTATAATTATATTACTTGCTTATTATGACATAATATTTAATTAAAAATGAAATCCCGTGCATATCTTTATTAGGAAGATTTGTCACAATTGACTGCGACACAGGGAAGCGCGGTTGTAATCCTAATTTGGTGTCCAATCCAGCCATCGATTCACGATGCTAATGCGTGTTATTCAATACGAGCAACGAGCGGCGGCGCCTATCATTGTATCATTATCACAATGAACCAAATATCTTCTTAATGATACTTTCTCTTTATCTGGTTGTGTTGTTACGATGTGCTTGATATCAAATCGAACGATGTACCGATTATTTTTTATTATGCACATATTTTGATCTTCGTTGGTTCCTGAGATTTTTATGCTTGTACTGGGTAGAAAAAGTATTGTAAACCCTCGTTTACACCGAAGTAAAATACAGGTATTTGACAAATTTAATAAAATGTCTTAACTTTTTGTTCACACTTATATACACGTACATGTGTAAAACATGTAGTATACAATACTTGCATCGAACTTGTTCGATAAACAAAATATGTGAAGTAAATAGTGATTTATACTTGTAATAAAACTGGTTGTCTATGCAGTGTAAACGAAATAATGTTGTAGACAGTCTTCTTCTTCTTAACGGTTGGTGTTTTCCGCAACTCGACACCAGGTGCCTATTTTGCGTGAGAGGATGGCCTTAGTCGTGCCATCCCAACTCCCCCAAGAAGCTCAGCAGTCTCTTGGTGTCTCCGCAGGCCTCTAGTAGCGTCTGCGGGCTGTCCAGGTGTGTCATCCGGTGTCTGGTCACGCCTCTGCACAGAGGACTGTCCGAGACACCTATTTTAAACAGATGTTTATTAAAGTGTCCATGTCCTTTGAGAATGCTCACTATTTGTTTCAAAGCATGTCTTGGTAGCTTGCAAAACTTACTTGCTTGACGTGGGTCTACCTTAGGTATGGCCTCCCTGGCGTGCCTGCAGTCTGCAAGTCCAGCCCATATTCGTTGTAGACAGTCACAATAAGTATTCTACGTGTTTTGTATAAAAGTAGTATATGACTTATTTCTTGGTGTAAACGAGGGGCAAGATGTACATATATTTACATAGTTTTGCGGTCGTACTCAAGGACCTAATTAAGTTTTAATGCTTGTTAAAATTACAGTTGCATATAATTATATTGCTAATGGGAAGAAAAGAGACAGCATAGACTCCCACCATAAGATGTTAGTCGATTTATTTTAGTGAACGGTCATTGAGACTATTCTTTTCTCTTAACTAATATAAAATATAATTATCCAAATAACCATACCTATGACCTACGGCGATCATCTAATTATAAATCTATTTCTGCTCAAGTCATTCAAACCTAATTTAGGTCAATTTTCGTCAGTGTGTCGTATGCAATCATATTACAATAAAATGTCTAAGTCTAATCTACTAATATATCTATCTATCTATCTAATACTAATAATATTTAGTGACTATGGTAAAGTTGTAAAGAAAAGTTGCTTCATCTGTCATTAATTAATCATAGAATTTTGCTCCGGCTTAGCATAATGAGCATTGTGTTATTATTTTCTAGTATCTCTTGTTTTCTTTCTGCACAATTGTTCTGTCGTATTGGCTATGTTCAGATATGTAAACCATATAACCTATTGTATAATGTTCCTTAACTATTAAGATGGTTGTTTTATGGCATATCCCTCCTGGGCGTTTTTCCCCGCCCCCACGACAATGGCTAACTAGAGCCGAGGTCCGAGTCTCAGAGACGTTCCTAGTTAAGCAGACCCCCTCAGGTTCGAGTGGTCTAGAGGCTCCAGACGCAGAGGAGACTCCCCCCGTGGGGAGATGCCATCCGCCTGGAATACCTCTAGAGGCACTCGCCAATTCGCGCAATTGCTCTGTCGTATTGGCTATGTTCAGATACTTGTTCAATGTAATTGAAACAATAATATATTTGTGAATATAATACATACTTATTACTTGTTATACTTTTTTAATTTTGTTAAGAATACACATGCAGTATTAACAGATAATATTGTCATGATTTTATTTATTTTTAAGCATTTAACTGCTAGATGTTTAAATCTAAAGAAAAGTTTACTAGAAAAACATCCACGCGGACCAGGCACTCGCCAATTTCCCGTCCGCTGCCTGGGCCGCGTGGATTTTTATTTTTTAGTAAATTTTTTTCTAGTAAACTTTTCTTTAGATTTAGATAATATTGTCTCTAATGCATGCACTTAAAATGTCGCTTATAGATTTATTGTTATACTATGTGTGGATATCCTTGTTGGTTGTACCTAAATAAATAATTTTTGTACACATGTCTTGGTTCATTTAAACTTTTTGATAACTCTGTCGCACAAACTTATCACGTGGATTCTTCAAAATCATTTCTTCAGTCTAGCCTGTTACAAGCACTTGTGAAGGACAAGAAGATACGCCATCGGTTCGCAAAACTACGGCGGAAGACCTTGTACTGAGAAGAACCGGCAAGAAATACAGCAAGGGCTGTTTTTTTCTCCGTATATTGTTATATACAGAGTTGTCAAGATGAAAAATTTCTGAAGCCACCTTCCATTACATCGTTTAGAATATAGATATATAGTTACAATAAAGGACAATGTTAAAATTGGCCTAAGAACCAACACCAATTTGGCATTTATGATAATTCTTAGTATATTTTTTGCGATAATTATCAGTATTTAGATTGTGACGGACACTGGAAGTGAACCGTTAAGTAAGCTAAATTAAAAAGTTAAAAATAATCTGAGACTATAAATACCATTTTATGTGTATAATCTATGGCAGCGCTGCAAAGAAAACACTCTTTCTTCCTAATGCCGGCACTTCACTTGGCTATTCGTATTTGCTATTTTAAAACATGACGTCAGTCTGTCCTTTTCATTCCTTATTAAGCATGACAAGGACAAACTGTTGTCAAGTGAAGGGCCGGCATAAAACTCGTTACTCTTTGGTTCTGGTGCATGCAGTTTGCATTCGTAGTAATCTGTGGCATTCGTGCATTTCAAACTATATATTGTAATCTGTGGTTCCAAAGAGTAGTTTAATAAACCGGAAAGTGCATTCTCGTTTCGGATTACCTATTGTGTGTGTTTATTTGCGATTGCTTTTCCTTTAATTTAACTATTTCGGCTATCTAATATGCCATCGATGTTACCAAAGAGCAGAGCCCTTATTACCAAGTGCTAGTGAACCTGTGCCACAACATCCTGAGAGGATCATACTGCCAAATTATTCAAGAATACCTGATACACATTCACGCTGCATTTACACAATATACCTACATGTGATATACAAATAAATACAATAAACAATATGATACAACTATGTGAAAAATAGTCAGTAAATAAGAAGCAAAACTCCAGTTTTTATTTTATTCATGATTCCTACCTAACCAAGTTTTTCCTAATAGTTATTCTTTAAAATCGCACCGAATAAAATGAATTAGGTGTAATATTAATTCATTTCATACTGAGTTTATACTAAATTCATAGGTTGACCTATGTTTCATTGAATATTAAACATAACCTCAAAAATATTTTAGTTTTCCTAATAATTGAAGTTCTCAGAAGTGTCCGTCAATAATCTTTGTTTTTACAGTCATTTACTTACGATTTTGAACCTAGAAAATAATATTTTATGATTGTTGGTTCTTAGGCTAACTATGTATGGACGCTGAACAATGTCCTTTTATAGTTAACTTCCATATTACTGTGTACACTGTGTTCTTGTGCATACTATATTGTAACGTTGCAGACATCAACATGTACATATTTTGGAAATATTGGATTTATATTTATTTTATCATTGCCCTTGCTGAATATTTCAAAAGATAAAATGTGTTTACATACTAAAAGTTTAAATTATATTGAAATTTAACTATCTCACATTTTTGGTAAATCATACAATGCGATTCGCAAGCCCGAGGCTTAAGTAACCTAACAAAACAAAGTTACAGTACCCCTAGCACGAACCAATATCAAATTCGTATAGTTAGCAAACCGAAATGTCAATGTCAAATTTTGAATGGAAACTTGAACAGCAGCGGCACAAAGTACGTAACGAGAACTAAAAATCAGTACACATTTGACAATGACATTTCGGACTCGCAAACGATTCGAATTCGATATTGGTTTGTGCTAGGGGTACAGATCAACATACTTCTTCTTGAGTAGTTTGTGACTAGGTACATTGGCTTGAAAGCTCTCCCATCTAATTTATATTTGTTTTTCTAGAAACCTTAGCAACAAAACCTCCTTTCTTTAACATTGACGGAACACCTCCGTCATTCCGCCTCTAAAAGAATCGACCACTCTAGTTAATGTTGCGGGTGAACTAATTTATTTTTATTGCACTTGCAGCGTGTTTATTACCGCTAAACCTGAGGCGCTTCCGAATTTATTTAGACCGGTACAACCTTTGCTTCGAAAGCTATAAATAACACACTGAAAGGAGGTAGTATTGATTTCCCTGTGCACAAAACTAAAGGAACACACAGCAATTTGCCATTCGAAGACTAGATTGAAAGATTTTTTATCAGTTTAAGAATAACAATGGATGTTTAATTAAACTTGTGGTCGTTGCGCTCATACGCACTGGCGCTGGCGGTATGATCGTTATAGGAACTTTTGTTGAGGTATGTCAAAAGTTAAAAATTCTATAATCATGATCTTCTGTCAAAGTGTTTTTTTTCTGAGACATCTTTATTCAAGGGTTTTCCCAACGACTAGTGGTATAATTAAATCTGTCAGTGTCAAAAGTGTGGGTGAAACGTAGCAAATATTAATAGATAACATTGCTATGTTATTACACCGTGACTCCCACATTTCCACCATTCCACAATGATTTTGTCAGGGTCAGTCATTTGGACGTTATCGACGATCCCAAATTCATTACTTCTAGTGTTAATATTTGCAGAAACCCATTTATGTAATACCGTTATCACTAATTATTTTGTATTACATAGCATAAATATTTTATTTGCCTTCTTTTACATTACAGATATTAACGGGATTGATACCATGTACCTTGTTTATTTGCATCGAACGCAGTAAAAGACGACGTCAGAGGGTAGACCGATATGTCTGCCAATAACATCTACCCGCAATTACTTTAGTTACTCCGTGATCATAGCGCTTGCAACAGTGCCGAAATATCGGAGACTCTTAAAAAACAAGGTACATGGTAACGATTCCGTTAATATCTTTAATGTTAGTGACCATGAAAGTTTAAAATTATATATTATTTTACATTGTATCATTGTATTGTATTGTTGTTTAAGTTCATTCATCCCAAGCCATTAATATAATGTTCATTTTATTTGTAAACCATATAACCTATTGCATAATGTTCCTTAACTATTAAGATGTTTGTTTTATGGCATATCCCTCCTGGGCGTTTTTCCCCGCCCCTACGACAATGGCTAACTAGAGCCGAGGTCCGAGTCTCAGAGACGTTCCTAATTGAGCCGACCCCCTCAGGTTCGAGTGGTCTAAAGGCTCCAGACGGAGAGGAGACTCCCCCCCTGTCGGGAGATGCCATTCGACTGAAATACCTCTAGAGGCACTCGCCAATTCGCGGCTTGAGATCCCCTTAGGATCTCTTTGTCTCCAAACCCGGTGACGTTGTAACGGTCATCTGCGACCAACAGCATACACACTAAAAAAAAGCCATTTTCCTAAAATGTGTAAGATTATTTTTTATTAACCATTTCTTTATATATATAGTCCAGATCCCTAGACAAGGAATCGGTTCAGCTGTGTTCGTACTAAGTCGTAGTTAAGCTTAGTGTCGCCGCACACGGGCCACACGCCACAGCCACAAAAGCCCCACGAGAAGCTAGAAGCGGCCTCTAAAGTGGCTGAAGCGCGCGACAGCGGCCGACTAAAGGTACAATTCTGTGCATCGCGATCGATCGATGCACGGAATTGTATTTTAAGGTAAGAGAGAGAGGGGTGAGAAATCGCGCGATCGACGTGTGGCGGCGTTTTGTATCGGCGCATTAAATGGCCGGTGCGGGCCACAAGGAGCGAGCAACGACGATTTGTAGCGTGTGGCGGCCACCGGCGTACCGTGTGTGGCGAGTCCATATAATATGTATGAAAACTACAAGAAATATACCGGTGGCGGCGTTTTGTGGTTGTGGTCGGTGGCCCGTATGCGGCGACACTTACCCTCTAATATTGTAAGGACATATATAGTTCCATATAAATTTGAGTCGAACAAAGTCTTGCTTCTTACTTTTAACATTATAGTAATATGTGTTATGTGATAAAGTACTTTCATACTGTGTCAGCATAAGCTGAGGAAGGGTCCTGATTGGCCTTATTAATTATTATATTCTTTTTTTTGTACTTTAGTTTAAGTTTTCTTGTATTTTTTTATAAGTTGTTCTTTTGTTAGGATGCCCAATAAAGTTTCGTTTCATTATTTTAATATATTATTTGTAATAAGGAGCTCAATGACGCGGGTGGTTAGCGCAGTCGGACTGCGATCGTTGAAGTTAAGCAACTTTCGCAGTGGTAGGTCATTGGACGGGTGACGAAAAATCTTCTATCTCGAGTTCCTCCGTGCTTCGGTAGACACGTTAAGCCGTCGTTGATGATGAATGCAATATTATAAAGGAATATTAGTCTTTACTTCTTTCGGGGAGAGGTCTCCACAGCCCCGTGGGCTTGGGGACGTTATCAGGGGTGTAATACGTGACACTCTGCAATCTAAGGTCTCACGGAGCGATTTATTCCCGCTCCCGAAGTTTTCGGCGTTGGTGTTGTGTGCTTTAATTTTAATTTTATTTTCACTGAAACTATTTTCTTTAGATTTAAACAACAAGCAGTTACATGCTTAAAAAATAAAAAATATTATCTCACTGATCAATTTTGTTTTATTTGTTTTTATGTTTATATAAAAGTACCATGACAATTATATGTCCAATGAATGTTTAATTAATTTTTGTATTTAATTTAATTTTAATTTCGTTTATTGTATTGTGAATTTTAATCTGACATTTACTTGCGTGACCTCATCTATATGGGTCAGAACTGAAAATCAGCGATTTACTCTCGGAGTAAATGTTACGCTGAGTTTTCACCCATTCGCATCGCTGCTGCACACGAAAATAACAGTATAGTTGTATAAATATAATTTGTTGTATGTTTTAAAGGATTTATATAATTGTAAAATTTGTCTTCAATTTTGTATGTGTGCATGTTGGTGTGAATAAAGTTTTATCTATCTATCTATCTATCTATCTTCCGTGGGCTGGGCGGCCACAGAGCTGTTTCATTGCAAAATTGACGAGGCCGCAGCGCGTCGTGAGTTCTTAGTCTAAGTATAGGCAGGCTATATGGCTGCTCAAGTCTTTTCACATAAAAAAGTTGGACCTAACTTAGCATAACCGAATCCCATTACGCACTAAACATACTTTCGACATCCCACTCAAGCCAACAGGAGCAGCGATCGTTACCCCCTAATAAAATAACTTTATTATTACTACATCAATTCCCCGTCGGGTCGGGAACGAACGGAAACTCAAGGAATCATCGAACTTTTTCCCCGTTTAATCTATACAAGCAACAAGCTGTTGCCGTTCAGAAATTCAATTTATAAACAAGTTAGCATCTTGTTAAAATTCTTCCGATGTAATAAGGCAACTCCTGCTTGGCAGGCATTTGTTGAATTTAGAGATCTCTCGCGGCCGGCGAGCGCGCTCCGAAAATTCTTCTTGTTCGAGTTACTTTGGTTGGATAATAATGTAATATCGCTAACAGAATTTCGGATTTTTCCGCCTACATAGTTTGATTGAGTGGCTCTAATTGAATAATGATATTATTGTCGATTCATCGCGACTTTGCAATGGTCCAATTTATTAATGAAAAAATTAAGAGCGTGAGCACCGTTAAGCAGGGCACGAAGAGGGCGTCCGGCGCGGAGATCCGCTCCGAGCTCATTCGCGGGACCCGTTAAACCCGTCGCAGGACCCATTCAAATCATCGCGGGACCCGCGAGACGCGGGTACAAATTCGATTGCGCTGGTGAACAAATCCCACCAACCACCCATGGCCTGGCGAACCTTCTTGGTTATGCAGGCCGAAGCAGAGGGAGATACGCGCGGAATGGGCTCCACCGCGCGTACTTTCTTGACTCCCTGTAAATTGTTCATTATCTGTCTCCTTTGTCCCTATGGTCCCTCTCCCCTTTTTGGGGCGGACGCACACGAAACGCCTTCGTCGCAAATTCCAGCCGTCCCGTGCCCACTACGAAGTGGTACCTCTAGCCTCCAGTATTGCTCCCTGTCTTCTTTCTTCGCCTCCCTCGAGTCCACTCCGAATCCTGTGCCATCTACGCGCGAAGTACCGTAGCTGCCTGCCTGCGCTGGTGAACAGTCGATAATGTGTTTTTGTTGTTGATGATACTACCTAGTTCAAAGAGAACGCGGAAGAGAACACAGAAGACAGCTGATCGAGCGTGTTCCGTCGCCCGCGAGGCGTGCTGTGATACAAACACGCCAAGCGGACGCCCGCTCCGTACTCTGTTTAACGGAGCAAGCTTTCACGATATCCGCGTTTTTCTATAAACTTGTTGAAATTTGTAAAAGACTTCAGCTTGAATTCTTCCAAATCGCATGAATGTAACTATATTCCGGAACAAATGACAATTTATTTCCGTTCGTTTGTTCGGGATCTTTCATATGGGGATTGGTTCGGGTTCGAATCTTGATTCTTTCACCGGGCTGCTTCTCGCGGGAGTGCGCCCCCATGGGGTTGGGTGCCGCTGGTCAGCGGCCGTCTTGGTGACGAACCTTCTCAGTAGATTTTGTTATCGCCGGGATACTTGCGACGCGGCCCTCAGCGTAGTCTGCCAAGCCGGGCGAGACCGGCCCTGAGGGGAGGCCCAGCTATCGCCAGCGCAGCAGGCTGCGATTTAAGCAAGTTGGGGAGTAGAATTGATTTTGTTGGTGTTGTAGAGTTGGGGGAGGAAGGTGAATTATGGGCGGGTTGGAATTTGGCGATGGCGAGAACAGGCTGCGTGGTGTTGGTCTGGGAGCTTGTCTGCGGCCGGGGGCTGTGGAGTAAGCAGAATTAGGAAGTGGTGCTATGTCCTGGAGATGGGCATGCGGACCATGATCGGTCCGGGAAAATATAGCCCGTGCGAGGCGGCTGACGAACTCTTCGAAGGATTCAATTTTTTTAAATTATTTAAACCCTATATATTTCTCAAGCGAACTAAAACGAAAACCATACCGTGAATATAAATTAATACAGCTCAATCTATATGACAACTACAAAAAGCATTTAATACTAGCTTTTGCCCGCGACTTCGTCTGCGTTATCGTCGTTTTTCGTAAAAAAGTAGCATATGTCCTTCCTCAGGGTTCCGTGGTTTTGATGTGACAGACAGATTAACTTTCGTATTTTAGTAGGGAAATATAATACTGTTAAAAATATCGCAATAAGGAACCGCAGAATATTATTATTATCACTGTGCCCCGAGACCATCAGCGTGTAACTCCTTGTATGTTATTATGTTAATGTATTGGTAATATTGTTTAGATCGCTTTCACATGAGTCTTAAGTACATATAGAATGAAAATACTTCAGCGCAAAGCTTCCGGGTAGACTACGTTGAAATTTGACCCGTCCGGAACGTGAATATAAAAAATTCTAGGACTGCTAACCCGGGAAAGACCGACATAACTGACCATGTGAAAAACAACTGACACCGAGATCTACTCCAACAACACGAAAGGTCTGCCCTTGAGCCTTATTTATTATCATTGCATAACACACCGATACCGGGAATTGCGTTCTTTTAAATTGGAATGGAAAATTATTTGGTATTATGGGAATTCTGGGAATAAAGATGGTTTCTCCTGCACCGCAACCTATTAAAATTTGAGCCTCGATTACATTTTGTTGCAACTGGGTTACTTTAAGCCGAGTTCCATTGCAAATTTGTGGTGGTCTTAAATTTCGGAGCAGAATAATCGGAATGCCAATTTTTAAACAAATTTCATGAGAAGGAAGTACGGGCATATTTAAAGAATTTAAAAATTCTATCGGGTAATTAGTGGCTTCTTGTTCATCGGCCATTCTATTTATTGAACTATAAACTTTGCTTTCCCCCTGGATATTCGACAGTATTTTATTATTAATCTCAGATGCCTGGTCATTGCGAGGAGTTAAAATGGACCTTTCGCTTAGCCAAGAATTGTTCTTATTTAATATATTTGTTACGTCACCGTAAACTGACGATGTAAGATATTGTTGGGATTGCACTATACAACATAACTCAGGCGTCAGAATAAGTTTTCCTTGGTGTAGCAGTGGATAGGTATCTTTGGTGAAGGTATTTTCTTTAATAATATATCAGAAAATTCACGATCATCCGGGTTATCTACAGTTCTCACTCGCATGTTTATAGTCAAATGCACCGATTGTATATCACACCGCAAATAAGAGCTTTTCAGGCAAGCCCTAACCTCAGCAGCTCGGGTTCCCCGTGGTATTACCGTTAAGGTTTGTCGGAAATCACCACAAAATAAAACTGTGATACCGCCCATGGGTCGATCATTTTGTCTTATATCTCTTAAAGTTCTGTCTACCGCTTCTACTCCTTTTCGATGGGCCATCGTACATTCATCCTATATGATTAAATTACACTTTGAACGAATATTTAAACACTACCAAAACAACTAATACGTGGTCCTAACTTTAGCTACCACACACATAAAATCTAAGTGACTATTTGAACTAAAATATTCTTATAGAATTATAACCAGAAATATATACAACTCACAACAAAAAAGAAATGAAAATAAAGCTGAAACGCCTGTGCAATACTATCTACCTATACCTCCTTCACTTAAAAATAAATACTTATAACTACTTTAATTAATAAAAGTACCTACGCTTAATAATTTTTAATTTGAACGAATATTTAAACACTACCAAAACAACTAATACCTGTTTTACAAAATAACAACAAAAGAAATTCAAATAAACTATTTAAAGACTAAAAGTCGCGCTGATAAGCACGGTTTCGGTCTCCCAGGCGGGGGAGCAGATGAGAAATCCTCATGGATACCCTACAGCCGGCTGCAAGGTACTGACTAAAAAACACCCGTAGGGGCTGCCTCTGGCCGGGAAGGCCTCTAAGGCTTCATCGGAAGCGATCGTCTCCCAGGGGGGGAGCGACGCAGAAAACAGATTTAGACAGCTCGCTCTCGGACCTTTGATACCCTACCGCTGCCGCGACCCGTGTCGAGCGCGGCAACCGTTACACAAAAATAATCCTTATAGCATGATTCAGTATTCACGTGCGACGGCGCGATGGCTTATTTCATGTATAAGTTTGGTGTTTCTATACCGAGTATTATAAACGTAAGAGTAAACAAATATGATCAGAATGCGCCGAACTGCTAAGCTATCGGGAGTTACACGTGTTATTGTGAGTCAACCATAAAAGATAGACATATGCTGTTGCGGGATATTTTTTAGACAATTTTATGTAGAATATTCCCGTCATACATGATTTCTATGTAACTTTAATCATTAAGGCTGCACACGCGACGGAAGCTTAAAAAATGGAGTAACTTCTCCCGTTTTCCCAACATTTCCCTTCACTACTCTGCTCCTACTGATTGTAGCGTGATGAAAAGTATACTATAACCTGCCCAGGAGTATGAAGAATGATTGTACCAAGTTTCGTTAAAATCCGTTGAGTAGTTTTTGTTTCTATAAGGAACAAACACACAGACAGACAGACAAAAAATTTACTGATTGCATTTTTGGCATCAGTATCGATCACTGATCACCCCCTGATAGTTATTTTAAAAATATATTTCATGTACAGAATTGACATCTCTACAGATTTATTATAAGTATAGATAAAGACCACATTGGACACTTATTTCGAATGCAGTTCGTCGAATGGTAAGCGATAACCTTGACCTATAGACGCCTAGGATGTGCGAGTACTCCTCCCCGCTATTTCTATGTGACGGCGAAGTAAACAGTACCCTTACACAGTGTTTTATGGAACCAAAAAAATTTACATGTTCAGGTTCTTACATAAATAGATTATTTATACCCTAAAAAAGGCATGAGTTCAATTTACAGAAGTCTAACTCAAATACTTTTTGAGAAAAAAAATCATGAGCTTATCGTGACCTTTGACCTATGAAATCTAGAATATTTTTTTATAAAGTGAATATTAACAATATATTTTTTGAATAAATATGTGTCAATCGGGCATAATCAGAGGGGTATAAACGCGTTTCTTTAGCTTAAAAAAATGCATTGGTTTGGGAGCAGCATTTTTTTTTTGTATTTCGTATTTATTGTTTTTTCTCCCTAAAAACGAAAAAGTGGAACCTAGAACTTAGATAGAAATAAACCTACGGATGTGGTCTATCATACACAAATAAGCCACGTGCCACTTTTGCGGCGTTTAGAAGATATTAATTTTTAAATTTTTATGCTAGGGTTGACACCGAGTGTTTTATAGAACCAAAAATATTTACACCTTAAGGTTTTTGCATAAATCAATTATTTAAACCCTAATAAAGGCAAGAGTTCAATTCCCAGATCACTATTTTAAGTAAAAAAAAAGATATGAAGTAGCAAAGTTTTTGAAATTTGCGCATGAAAATATTAACAATTTAATTTCCTCAAAAGACGGTTCCATATCTGTCCATGACATATTTGCCACTTGCTAAGGAATTATTGATGGCATAATTTTGTAATTTTATTTTATTTATAAGTGTCCTAGTTTCCAAGAAATATAGTTTTTTTAAATTTCGATTTTTAATTTTTTTCTCCAAAAATCGGCAAAAGTGGAACCTGGATTAAGTACAGAAAGGTTCTATAAGCCAAGTTCTATCACCCATAAAAAATCAAGTTTCACTTTTGCGGTTTTAAGAAGTTATGACAGAATTTAGATAAAACTTTCATGATCTAGGGTTGAAAAATATGTCCGTGTTTATAGTTGGCACCCGATAATAGTAACAGTTCATAAAATCCTCATGCACGGTGAAGAAATTATTGCGTCCAGTGCACTACCCATCGGTATGCTATCTGAACAAGCAGCTGAGTCCCGAAATAAATTCTAGCGTTCAGACAGAGAGCATCATTGCCGAAAAATGAACAGGAGAACCACAATGACGGACCTCTTTCACCGTGCCCTAGAATCATCAGACCCGTTTATTTCTATGGCAAATATCAGCCAACGTCGAAAATATTCTAAGCGATTTCCCTTGCCTTCAGCTGTTTGCGAGCTCTTACAACCAATTGATGCAGATCGATTACCGTTATTCGAAGCAGAGGAAGATGCTGAAGATGAAGATTTTTCGAACGTCGCAAATGAAAGCAACCTAGAATTATTAAACGAAGATGATTTATTTGTATAAAAGTTAAAGTAGAGGTGTTGCATAAAGAAGGTGCCGGCAGGTGATGACACTATCCTAGATTGATTTTAAATGTGAATGAATTTCTAAATCCAAAATTTCATCACAATCGTTAGATCCGTTTCCGAGAAACCAATTACATACCAATATATTTATATAGGTACATACAATAATTGCTCGTTTATAGTATAGGATGTGTGTTAAATTTTTTCAAACAACTTAGTTTATTTTTTCGTTGCCATTTAGCGTGTAAGGAAAATTTAAAATGTGGTCGTCAAAATTAAAACATAAAGTATTCCTACATTATCACATCTACATTAGGTAGGTAGTATATGTAAGTATATTGTATTCGTCTATAGTACAACACTTATTCAATTATAATATAATATAATTTATTCAATTGATTGACGGTATTAATAACAAAAAAAAATAACATTTTCATTTAACTCATAGTTGATCTTTGTGACAACCCTAGATTATGAAAGTTGACCTTTATCTAAATTCTGTCATAACTTCTTAAAACCGCAAAAGTGAAACTTGATTTTTTTATGGGTGATAGAACTTGGGTTACAGAACCTTTCTGTACTAAATCCAGGTTCCACTTTTGCCGATTTTTGGAGAAAAAAATTAAAAATCGAAATTAAAAAAAACTATATTTCTTGGAAACTAGGACACTTATAAATAAAATAAAATTACAAAATTATGCCATCAATAATTCCTTAGCAATTGGCAAATATCTCATGGGCAGATATGGAACCGTCTTTTGAGGAAATTAAATTGTTAATTTTTTCATGTGCAAATTTCAAAAACTTTGCTACTTCATATCTTTTTTTTGCTTAAAATAGTGATCTGGGAATTGAACTCTTGCCTTTATTAGGGTTTAAATAATTGATTTATGCAAAAACCTTAAGGTGTAAATATTTTTGGTTCTATAAAACACTGTGCCTTAGTACGAGTTTGAGTTCACGAAAACTATCATAGTTTTCGTAATTGTAAAACTCGTACTGAGGGTACAGGCTCCACTCATTAAAACCACAGATAATACATGCACTGATCACCCGACACCAGGTCATGGAAGCCTGCAAATATAGGAGTTGGTATCACATGTAAGTTAGTCAAAACGCGAAGTGCTTCTAAAACTGCCGTCTGGGGAAGTAACATCCCTCTTAGTGTCACCGCACACGGACCACCGACCACAGCCACAAAACGCCGCCACTGGCATATTTCTTGTAGTTTTCATACATTTTATATGAACTCGCCATACACGGTACGCCGGTGGCCGCCACACGCTACAAATCGTCGTTGCTCGCTTCTTGTGGCCCGCACCGGCCACTTAATGCGCCGATACAAAACGCAGCCACACGTCACTCGCGCGATTCCGCACCACTCTCTCCCTTACCTTAGTCGGCCGCTGTCGCGCGCTTCAGCCACTTTAGTAGCCGCTTCTAGCTTCTCTTGGTGGCGTTTGTGGCTGTGGCGTGTGGCCCGTGTGCGGCGACACTTACACAGAAGACCACAATGAAATAGCAATACCTTTTGGCGGTGTTGTGTTTCTGTCGAAGCGTAAGGTTCCAGAGCTTCACGGTCCGAGTGATATTTTTTATATCGCAAGCGTTTATGGTACAAACTAGGCACATTATCACATCTTATTCAAGACTTTTTTAACAGCAGATCAATGGTGTATTCGGTACAACGGATACTGGACTACGCTACAAAATTTTCACAATCGGTTAAATAAATTATCACAGAAGATTTATAATTATATGAAGAAAGGCATTGTGTTTAATATAAGCTGGAGTACCAACATTATAGCCTACACCGAAGCGAAGCGAGGCCGGGTCACTAGTAATATAATAAAGGTAAAAGTATTGTGATGTATGGTATTGTTTTAAAAGAAAATTGAATGCAAACGAAATGTACACATCTGTTGTAAAATTATCTTTTTATAGTCTGACTAACAATGGAATGTGAAATACATGCTGAAATAAATTATTGGATTGCGAATTCTGTGTCTCAGACAAGGAAAACAAAATTCGCTAATCTAAAATCTGCTTTGTGGTAATAACTTACACGAAGTAATTAGTTGTTTTTTATTCTGCCTCATAACATGAAACAGCAAAGGTGCAGATATGATGATAATAATAAAAAAATAACAAAATCTCCCATTCAAAAATTGCACCTCAAAAAGTCTAAAATTAATATTTTATATTAACCTGGACCAAAAAAGCCGTCACAAATTACGCAAATTAAGAATATTAGTACTAAAAACCAAGTGGAGAAACTCATCATGTAACAACGGTGGGAATAGTGACGATACTGTTTTCGCTCTATTATGGGATGGCCCTTCTGTGTGCTGAGAGCGGAAGCAAATTGATTGATTGACTAACCCTCCGCTGCCGGCTGCGAGTGAGTGCTGACGTGACGACGATTGCTTAACTAGTCAGCGGAACATAAAACAAGATTGAACATGAAGTGCTGTCCCGCAAAGCCTTATTTGAAAATTTTAATATTTTCATTTTTCTTACAACCAAGAATAGTAAACCTGGGCGCCATTCGCCTGCCTGAGATTAATATAATCAAATAATCATGTATGTTAGATGTACAAAGTACTGTAGGCTGTAGGTAAAGGTAAAAGAGCAAAAAAAATATCAAAGGAAAAGATGTTTACTAGTTGGAATTTGAAAGATTTTTTTTCCGAAGTCTCTATTGTGGGGACCCCCGTTTGTGGAGGCCCCGGGGTTTTCGCCCCGGCAGTGGCTAGTGCACAGGCCTTCCCTATGGATGGATTAGGGAGATTGGGCCAGGACACACCACGCGGGCCCAGTGCGGGTTGGTGGGTGCTAACGACTGCAGATGCAGCCGGCTTAACGTGCCTTCCGAAGCACGGAGGAACTCGAGATAGTAAATTTTTGGTCACCCGTCCAATGACCGACCACTGCGAAAGTTGCTCAACTTCAACGACCGCAGCCGAACGCGCTAACCACTGGCGCCATCGAGCTCCTCAATGTACCTTACAGATGTACAAGAGTGAAAGTGCAATATTTTTATTTCTACTAAAGTTATTATTTCCGAATTATAAATTTTCCATAATCATGAACATGAAGATGGGACTTACGGACTGCGTTATAAAAAAGGTTACCTAGTGACACGACATTAAGTTGGAGAAGAACTATATAAATAAAATAAGTTCGAAACAACAGTACGAACCCCAACAAGATCTCCGTCAACCAGACAAAAACCAGCAGCATTCCTCTAAGAAAGAGTGCGACCGCTAACGACCGACCCTCCGCAAGAAGTCTTAATCACACTGCACTCGCAAGATTGATGGCGTTTTGATAGATTGCCATCGCGACCGCGGGTTAATGGGGTGAATCTGTCGGATAAAGATGCACCGCAGCTCTGCGCAGCTCTAATGAACCCGGGACATTTCGAAATGAGTTGCATTTTACGTCGTGATAATGCATTCTGTCCGGAGTTTGCTGGAGTGAAGTAGAAGCAAGATGATAATGACTGCAATCTGTCAAGATACCCGATTTATAGGGAGCTACAATTGTAAGGCGGTTCTGAATCATGGACTTTATAAATTAGAAATAGTAAATAAATACTTTTGGAGCTGTCTGGGCCGTCGTCTTATAAAACAGATAACAGATAAAGTGTTAACAGATAGTTACCCTAGCATCCCATAACACAAGCCTTACAGTGCTTACTTTGGGGCTAGGCTAATTGGTGTGTGTTAAAAAAAGGACATAGTGCTGACAGCTCGTAGGTCGACTAAGTCATTTATTTGATTAAATTAAATTAAAGTTAATTATATTTTGAATTGTGATTGAGATCTGTAATCTCCTACATAATAAATTAATTTTATTTGAAAAAATATTACACATACAAAAATATACTTTACAAACATGCTTACAGTCCAGAAACAACGCTCGCAGGTTTGTTAAAAGGGCTGAAAACCGGAAGAAAGCATGTTTCCTTTCCACATATCAGCAACTAGGTAACAGCTGCTTTTTGTTCCAAACCAAAATTACAATTGATAATATTTTACTTAAACCAGGTATGTAAAGTGCACATCAAACTGAAATGGCTTTTTTTCTTAGATTATAGACTTATAGAAAGAGAGGTTCAACTGTGATTGTTTGACATGAAATATGTTAATACGTGCACAATAAGCATAGAAATCAAGTCCTGAAACAACCATTAGGTCATTAACCCTCGTATTGCAGTGTTCTAAACGAAATTAAAAACCATATTTTATTTTTTATAGCCGAGTTTCCTCGTAGCAGAAAAATAAAATTGGAAGGGTCCACTGTTGATCTTGGTTTAATTGTCTGAAGGGCTGGGCCTCTGGTTTAATTATTTAACTCTGCGATCGCTCACCGTTCTTATTTAAGAGTTGAAGTGCTGTTGTCCAAAATATGGATCAACAATTAGGGGCACTTGTCTGTTTTTAATTAAATTTTATTTTTAGAAGTTTTAGACAAAATGGTTTAATTAATATTTTCTATATCTGTGGACTAGATAACATCTATTTTTTTTATTAAACTATAATTTTTGGAGGTTTTAGACAAAATGAGAAAATAAATTGTGACTATATCTGTCTGTAGTTTAGATAACACCAAAGATATCTTCAAAATAGAATTTCAAGATTGCCCCTGTAATATGGGAGTTTAAAAGCTCTTTACGCCCCCCTTGCCATAAAAATCTGTCACCTTAAGATCAGGGCTTGAAACCGGTTCATAAAATACCGGTAAATAAAGGTTAATACCGGTTTTTAGTAAAAGTTTCGTACGGAGCGCGTCCGAAATGAAAGCGGTACCTAAAACCTTAATAAACCGGTTTAATCCAGAGCGACACTTGCACGCGTCGGCATCGCTTGAAGTTTGTTTTGTTTGAACTAATCAAATCACAACTTGTTAATGCTCAGAGATTGATGCATTTACTGACACGTTTGCTAGCGTCTAGTGAGTCAAGTTAATCATTTATTATCGATGCCGTCAGTAACAGCGAAATGAAATCCTTTAAAAACCGCTAAATTGATTCAAAATCTAATTGATTTTTAGCTTTTCAGGAAAACCGTTTTTTTAAGGTTAAGGTAGAGCCAAACCTAAATAAAACGCTCCTAATGTACTTGACACTGATTAAGGTTTGAAAATTAACCGGTAAACAAGCCCTGCTTAAGATTTCACAGGATTTAAAAGAACTGTTAGTATGGAATCATTCTTTTACAAATATTCACACTAATCCGAGTATTAGCATACACACAATTCTGTTGAACTTAAGAAGATCTCTTAAGCTGGCCAGGCGTTTGTATTGCTCTAAAACAACTCATCTACATTTTTAGTGCATTATGGATAACATGGCCTAATATCCCTATTCCATCCATAGGGAAGGCCTGTGCCCCAGCAATGGTGACTTTAATGGCTGATGATAATGCTAATGATGGATAACTAAGAATTCGATGTACTACGTAAGTAATTGAAGAACGATAAAATTTACATCTTCATAAATAGAATCAAAACAATCTTAAAAAAAGAAAAAAAATGGTTTTTCTTTATTTAAATTAGTAAAAAATAAAAAAAAACTCATTTTCCTCATTCGAAATTCAAATCAGTGGGCGTACTTAACCCGACCGACCGGCGCGGTGTGGTCGTAAATTTACAAGGGGGTAATCAAAACGCCTTTGATGACGTCCCTAATTACAAAGTATAATCAGCGCCGACAATGACTCACGCTTTATCCCTAATGAATTTCCTAAAAGTGATAAAAATATCGTGATTGTATCTTTACGAGGAACCGATGCTTCAATGTTCGGGAACAATTTACTTGTGTAGTCCGGAGTGTCCACGATCCTTATATCTTTATAACTTATCAAAATGTTAAGGATATTTGATAGTAAAATGGGACTGGACACTGACTGTCTTTAAGAAAAAGAAAAGTGAAAATTATTTTGGAACAGTCAATAACTTTTTTGGAAATCGTAAAAAAAGACTTTTTTCGACCGAAAAATCGTGTGTTTTCACAGATAATTTTTGATATCTCGAGAACGGGGCCGAATTTCAAAAATATGATAAAAAAGCACCTCGATATTGAACCAAGGAACATTTGAGGTTATTACACTTTTTTTCGATATTGGTGACGGTTGAGGCTGTGTATGGTGCCCTTAGCCGCGAGTTTTGCGCGGCGCGAGGTGCGATATCACGCGGCGGGCCGTTAGGACCGTTTGAGAGCTCAAAAGACGCGAAATCCGAAGGGTTTTAAGATGATGTAAAAATATTTTGGAAAAGTTGTTTTTTTATTTTTAAGCTATTGCATAGATTTTATCGCAGCCTTTGAGCGCGGCGATCGAATCAAGAAATTCCGTAGCGAAAATAACCTGACAAGAGTGCATATGAACACAATTTTCGCCTTTAAAGTATCGATCGAAACGGCGCAGTGTGTTAAATTTTTGCCACGGTACCAACGTTCGACGCATCACCGTGGTCATCGGTTCCAATCCCGCACTCGTATTTTTTATTATATATATTTTTTATATATATTTGTTTAAGACCCCAGCACCTGTTCTTATTTTTATTTGTCTCCCTTTTTTTTAGACTTTATAATTATAATTTAAATTTTTGGACTAAAGATGGTAAATTGTGGAGCTAAGAGTGGAGAGTGGAAGTTTTTTGGCGCCGGGCAATGCTGTTGTTTGCTGTGCTTGCCCAATAAAATATCATAAGGGCCTGCATCGCCATCTATTAATATCAAAGAAAAACTTCAATTATTATCAAAAAAAAAACTGCATAAATAATTATAATTGCATAAGTTGATAAATGATGCTATGCTTTACCACGGTAGTCCTCGAGTGCTACACGTATTTTTTTTTAATAATCTATAATAGGTAGATTCATTTTCAATGACCTTTCAGGTCGTGTAGATCACAAGATCTGTGATTTTTTTACGCAGGTAAAACCTCTTTTTACAGACGTTAGCGCCCTTAAGGGGCACACCAACGAAAGGACCTCACGCCTAGCCTCTCACAAGTCTCACGGGTGGGAAACAGAGAAGCCGGTAAGCAGTCCGCGCGGCTTACGAGCGCTTACGGCATACTATCCGCTAAAAACCCTGCGAATACCCTCTACGCCCTGGGTTCCTAACCTGAGGGTAATTACCCCCTCGGGGGTAAATCAGCTATACTTCGGGGGTAACAAAGAACCTAATTATTTGGTTAAATCTAAATAATAAGAAAATACAGTACACCGCGCAGTAACGCAAGTTGCAGCGCTCCTTCTTGCTAGCGAGACTGTTTCTTGTTAGGGAGGCGGGGCAAGATTTTCTACTGATGATGAAATTATTAGAGACGAAGATGTAGCGACCACATTGGAATATCTGGGACTGCACGAGAATATTTACTTTTAAAGTAGAATTTCAAAATTTATGATGTCAGCACATTTTGAATATGATCAAGTGCCAAATATCCTGTTATAGCTAACAGAGCTTTTAAAATTATAACCACCACCTACAGATGCGAGAGTGGTTTTTCATCTTTAGTTACCTCCATTAAAACAAATGCCAGAAACTCAGGACTTGAGATGCGTTTTAAGTAAAACTAAACCTAACATAAAAAAACTTATAAATGCCAGACAATTCCAATCTTCTCAATGATTATTATTATTAATTCATAGTTAAAATATGAAACAAGGTAAAATAGTAATACTGTTCTGCAATTTGTTTTTTTTTGTGTGGCCTGTTTGGATTAATAATAATAATAAATTTTATAGCACAGTGTGACCTAAACCCGCACTTTACGCACGCTTTTCCGTGACCTAAGTTCTGCACGGTGTGTAAATGAATTGACCAACTTCACTCATGTAGAATTAGTACATTACGATACGCGTAACTTAACTTTACTATGCCAATCAAGGAATAAACGTTCATGGATACATTGAAATTCTATTTTGTTGTAATGATATTTGATTTTTTCCTTTTGAAATATACTTTCAAAATGGTAATCTGAACCGGAATTCTTTCTTTTCAGAGTTTGACTTGCAGTCTGTATTGCAATTCTTTGTGATTGCAATACATAAATTTTACTTTCAAAACACTAATCGCATCCCTTGGGGGGCCTCCGGCCCCCCCGAACCCCCTCCTCTTGCCCGCGTCTGGGGCTGTTTTATGTCACACTTGCTATAAAATAGTATACGATACTTGTGGCCTAAGTTGTCTATTACTGGACGGCGTTTAGCACCCTCGCTCCGCTCGGGCGCTAACTTCACGCCGTGCAGTAAGTAATAGGCAACTTGGGTCACGCGTATCGTAATGTACTATTTGATTAATAAACATATTAGAATTTGCTTGTATTTTTTATTTTGATAACATTTTAAAGTCGGGGTAAAATCTGTTTTCCTAAAAGGTTACAGGGGTAGCAGTATTGGAAACGTTAGGAAACACTGCTTTACGCTGTTACGAGTAAGTGCGGAACCGTGAGATCCCCGTTGAGGGATTAGAAGCTGATGGTGATGTGGTGACGAATAATATAATTGATCGTTCCGATACAATTCTTTACACTTTTTCCCAAACGATTTTTAAGTAGGTATTCCTGTTTAAGAGCTCCAAATGAAATGCATACTAATTGGCGCGTTTTTGCGGTATTCGACACACCACCCGCACATTTAATTCCCGGGCCGTGAATCATAAGCTTGAAAGCCTATTGGTTCAGTTGACAGCCAAAATGGTGCGGGGTTGTTGCCGATATTTGGAATTTCATTAATTCGATTGCGTGCGCCTGTTCTTTGCTATGTATGTATAACTATAATTTGAAAACGCAATTCGTACGAAGCCAATTAATTAAATGGGATTATAATATGACTCAGTATTTGTTTCTTACGTTTACACGCAAATTAATTTATTTATATATTTATAACAATCTACAATATATTAATTTACCATTGATAATGACATTCTTTTCAATTAGTTACAATTGTCACTTAATAAATATGTTAGTCAAAGTCACACACAGTACAAATATACAATTGGTACATAAAAGAATAATATGCTGAGATAAACATATTTCTTACTAAATTGACATTGTAAAATATATGTAAATAAATATGTACAGGAACAATGAACCTTAAACCAAAAAACTTAAAAAATATAATGTAATAACTATAATATATTACTAAAAGGAGTTCCTTTAGGCAAGGTTCCGAAGATACTGGCAGCGTTCCCCCTTTGAATAGTTAGACTAATTCGTTGTCCGAGGTAGCTGCCAGCTCTTCGGTCTCCAGTGATGTCGACTAACCTTTTTGATATTTCCTTAAAAAACCTCATAGCGCTAGGACCCCACGGACATACGGACATTATATTTATTTATAATGAACGATATAATTTAAAAAAATTTGCTGCTAAAACAACAGGAAAAAAATTGAGACCAGTTGTTAAATTATCTTTAGAGTTGTCTACATTAACCTATTATTAGCAACTAGCAAACCAGTGAATCAAATGTTCACCAAAACCTGATTTAAACAAAAAAAAAAGGTATTTAATTAATTGAGAACTTCGGAGATTTTGTGTGGTTTCGTTTGAAATTCGTGATTTCTCGAAAACCGGAAGTGCTACGTTACTCAAATCCGGTTTGTTGTCTTATCAGACTATTCTTAACTTATAACTTAAATATTCTCTTTATCTATCTCTTACGGTTTGGCCGCTGAAACAGCACCACAGACGGACGGACGGACTTGTCTAATAGATAAGAGATTGGCGTAGCCTAAGTTTTCGCAAACTCCCGGTTCATCGTCAATACGTTTATATGTGTACTAGTTGTGCCCCCGGGTGATACCCTCGCTTTATTAGGGATATTTTCCCGTAGTAAAACGTATTCTATGTTAATCCAGGGTGTCATCTAACTCCATACCATTTTTTTTAATTCGCTCAAGCCGTTTAGACGTGAAGAAGTAACAAACATACACACTCACAAACTTTCGCATTTATAATATTAGTGTGATATACAATTATTACCACTTATGTCGCAAAAGTGTTGCTCTCAACATAATAAAATATTACAATAAAGGTTTAATTTTGCATACCAATATGCTCGCTCACAAGGATAACAATAATACATTTTATGACAGAATTTCTTACCCTAAAGATATTTATATCCTTTAATACGATTCCGGGCAACACTGGCCCACAGAGATGTGCAGTCATAAACTGGGCCGGGAGACGGTAAAAGTCGGTGTGAATATCATCACAGTTCGTAAATTTTATGACTTTTTATGGCGTACATTTTATAAGTATCGCCACCATATCAGATGTATGAGGCGTCGCAGTATATTGACAAGGCAACATCTCATCTTGCCGATTTCTTGATATATTTAAACACATCGTGTGTTCAGTTTCACATACAAGTTCTGTGAAAATCATTTTCTTTCTTTAACATCTATTTTCCTTTTTTATTGGAAATAAACATGGTGCCGAAACAGAAGGTTGCAGAAGAATTAAGTTTTCTATCCTTGAATAATATTAGCTCAAAGACAGTCATTATGTAAGCTAATAATAATAATAAATATTTCCAACACTCACACCCATCAGCCTAGCCCCAAATTAAGCACTGTAAGGCTTGTGTTATGGGATACTAGGCTAACGGATAGCATACATTTACTGTACATATATGAGCATATTTATACAGAGTGTAAAAAAACCTATGACAAAGACTTAAACTTCGCATTCTGTACACCCAAACAAGTCATATTACAAAATATTATGCGTGGGAAAAAATTGTATTTTTAAGTTAAAAAAATACTTTTTTTTTCCAATACGCAATGTATAGCGCGGCGCGCTACTGTGGCGCTACCCAAAGTATGTGCCTGTGTGTATGTGTGTCCGTGTGTCTAAGTGCGTCGATAAAAAAGTTTCTAAATAACGTTTTGTAAATATTAATGTATAAATTTTGAAAAAAATATTTTAGCTTTGACCTTCAATATCTTTATAACCATAAATTGCCCAGGTATGGTCCAGAAGAAGAAAATGATCGTCATGATGTGGAAAATACGTGGCCTTCGATTTCGTTATCGGTTTTTTTACAACCTGTATAGTAATACATATTAAACATCCATGACTGGAGTACAAATGCTCACACAAATCATCACACAAACATCTGCCCCCACCGGGATTAGAACTCGGAACCTCTCCAGTCGGCGATACCATGAAACCGGGCATACAAACCACTCTACTACGTAGGTCGTCAATGGCCTATACATGATTGTCTTTTAGCTAATATTATTTATGGATATAAAGCTTCATTCTTCTGCAACCTTAACAGCCATAGTGTAACATAAGGAATAACACTAGGCGCACATGCACGGTTTTCTGATCAGGAATTCAGATTTGGAGACCCGATTGCACGTCCTAACATACAAAATGTTCAACGAGGCGCACACCATCCGTATTTTTTCAGAATGGGAAAAGAAACCTAACGTTCGTTTCGGAATCTAACCAATAAAAAAACCGTCCAAGTGCGTGTCGTGCCACGCGCAGTGTAAGGTTCCGTAGATATTATAAGATTGTGGTTTTTAAAACAGTTTGTGCTTTTAGATTTTGTTTTTCAATTCATGGTTCTTCATCTGAGTCAGTTTTAATGTGTTCTTTTAAGGACTTTTTATTATATTCTTTTTCCCATTTGACCAGCTACCCAGCTAGTTCACAATCTTTTAATTACCAGAAAGTAGGCTGTTGAGCAATCAAAGATTTAACTTCTATTTTATTCAGCATCACTACTTATAATGTTTATAGGTCTGTAAAATAGGTAATAATGTACTGCTCAATATTATTACTAAGACTATTTTAAAAACTATAAACCTATTGCCATAGTCACATTCGCATCGCATTTATTATATAAGTATGGAAGTATGAAATACCTAATATGGATGATACAGTTAAAATTTTTATCATTATGAAAATGAACAAAGCATTTGACGACTTGAGATACTGTTTTAATAAAATACAGTAGCATCACTGAGATATATAAAATGTGTCAAAATGACGCGAGTGCGTGCGGTGTTTTATTGGGTCTGGCAGACATTTACTTAGAGGACGCGGCGGTGACGTACTGAAGCAAATATGCTGTGACTTTAGGTAGGTACTTAAAAAAAACACTCATACATCCACATACTCGTTTGTCTACAGATAATGGACCGAGCAACACTTATGAAATTCACATCATCATCATCATCATCAGCCTATTAATGTCCCCACCGCTGGGGCACAGGCCTTCTATGAATGGAATAGAGAGAGTGGACCATGATCCACTATGCCGGCCCAGTGCGGATTGGCGGGTGCTAACGACTGCAGATGCAGCCGGGACCAACGGCTTAACGTGCCTTCCGAAACACGGAGAAGCTCAAGATAGTAATTTTTTGGTCACCCATGTAATGATCGACCACTGCGAAAGTTGCTTAACTTCAACGATCGCAGCCGAACACGCCAACCACTTGCGCCATCGAGCTCCGTTTGAAATGAAATTTTATATTATTCAAATTGACTTATTGTAACTCTTTGGAATCGTTCAATATATTATTCCACCACCCATTCAGGATATCTTTCAGCTGATGAGCAGAATGGGAGCTGGAAACTCATCAGCGTTTAACAGAAATAGCAACTTAAAAAAAACATGTCGCTGCTAATACAACGTCAACTCACATTTTGATTGCTATGTCATACAGTATAAACACAAACAGTGTTCATATTAAGTATAATAACATCTCAAGAGTTACGCAGTATAGAGCAGACTCATCCCCGCTGGCAGCACCCGTTCACAAGCATGACGCATGAACCTGCCATCGCTTCCCTCATTTTGCTGTGGTCTTCTTTAAAGTGGAGGTTGTATCTCCAGACAGGCGCTCCAATTTAAGAGGAAAATCCGCTGTGCCATATCTCTTTTACCAAGAGTGTTTTCAAAATTTTCTTAGTTAACCTAAGCTTCTTTGTAGAGACTGACTGATTCTAAAAAAGATCGAAGTTTTCTCAGGAACATGTCAGGACCTCGCAAGTGGGCCAAACAATGCTTTCTCCCTCTTAATATAATTTATCATCAAGTAGTGTAGAGGTTTAAATCTAAAGAAAAGTTTTACTAGAAAAAAATGGGTGCGTGTACTTATGTAGGCGCGTGAGAAGTTATCCTTCTTTGGCATCGTTTAAAATTAGTTTTTAATTGCATGCAAATAATTAATTACAATAAATTAATAAAAAGTCTGGAAAAGGACACAGTCAATAAAGTTCAGTTTTAATTTGAAAAAATAAATAAATAATCAAAATATTCAATTAAAATCGCTACTGAATATAATTTATTAGAACATATGTGATTTGCACTTGTATGAAACTCAAACACGTATTCCGAATATACAAACTAGAAACATGTGGATAAATATTATAAATATGAATACCTATAACTGTTACTTTATTACAAAAAATAAAGATGTGGTTTTTGGTTCTACTACATCAATGGTCAAGAGATGGCGCTGTAGTCTCCTGAATCGCGCTTTGGTTCCGTTGTTCCAGATTAATAAATACTTTTGATAGGCCTTCACAATGCAGTCGTTAGCACCCACTAAATAGAGATTCTATTTCTATTTTGTTGGTAGATTTTCTTAATGTGCGGTAAACACAAAAGTAACAGCATGAAGTTGCTGCTTCATGCTGTTAAAATTTTGTGTTACGGTGATGCGCGCGCATCTTAAAATTTCACTCTCATCATTTTTTCATAACGCGCCTAAAGAAGTATAACTTCAAAAATCCACGCGGATCAGGCAGCGGACGGAACTCGAACCCGCACCCTTCGCAATCCGGGCGAATGCACTGACCAATTACGCTACCACGGCCCTGATGGCCGCGTCGAATTTTTCCTAGCCTTAAGCTGCAAGGCAGCGCCATCTCTTCGCATTGTAGGTAACCTACAATGTCAAATGAATACTTTTTCAAGTAATAACGGTGCGGGTTTGAGTCCCGTCCGTTGCCTGGTCCGCGTGGATTTTTTTCTATTAAAACTTTTCTTTAGATTTAAACATCTAGCAGTTAAATGCTAAAAAAACCATTAGTGTAGAGGTATTTATTTCCTTATTCAAATCAGGTTAAAACTATTAATATCAACATATTTTGTCAGTTAATAAATCAGGTATTGTAAATAGAAAAATCACCTCGTCGAAATAATGAAAACACTGCGAGCTAATATACTTCCTTTTCAATAAAAACACACACAAAAGCTTTTGTTATGATAATATAGGTGCGTATGTATTTATCGCGCAGTTTTTGAAGCAATTAATTTGCGTGCTGAATAGCACTGTCGAAAAAAAAACACAATGGGTGTTAAATCTTTATTAACACTTTACACGAATTTTGTGAATAATTTTTCGGGCAGATTTATACGAGTATAGGTGGAAAGTCGAACAGCCGGAACGAGAATATAGAGCAGGAGCGGTTCAATAAAACACAGCCCGCTAAGCGACAAGCGGGTGAAATAAAAATGGACGCTTTCCACCGAATAAGCGTTACCATAAAAAAGGTTTTCAGTGAGCAAGTGAATCATAATTTATGAATTCCGGTGTCCGACCGGTCGGCCGAGGGACCGGAGATTTACGCGGGGTCATTGTGTAGGGCTCCTGGACTAGGCTCGCGTAGACTTAGCAAAGCTACCGAATGGGCAGGTTTGAAATTCACGAAAGAAAATGTTGCAATAGGGAAAATATTGGTCTAGCGCGAAACTGGCCTCGCGCTATTAGGGTTCAGGAAACTGATTTTTTTTGTCTTCGTCACAAATTACAAGAATTTTATTGGCGTTTCCAGTGTTTGTTGTTTAAACACAGCATTTAAGGATCTACATTTGAAATTCTCAACTAGCTTCGATTTTAAGTGTCGCCGCACACGGACCACTGACCATAAACACAAAACGCCGCCACTGGCATATTTCTTGTAGTTTTCATACATTTTATATGGACTCGCCACACACGGTACGCTGGTGGCCGCCGCACGCTACAAATCGTCGTTGCTCGCTTCTTGTGGCCCGCACCGGCCACTTAATGCGCATACAAAACGCCGCCACACGTCACTCGCGCGATTCCCCACCCTTCTCTTTCATAACTTAGTCAGCTGCTGTCGCGCGCTTCAGCCACTTTAGTAGCCGCTTCTAGCTTCTCGTGGCGGCGTTTGTGGCTGTGGTGTCTGGCCCGTGTGCAGCGACACTAAGACAGACCCGTTACAAAAATGGTAAAAAAATGAGAGGGACCCCCATTTCTTTGTCATTGAAATTAAAATAAGTAAATATTGTATTTGTTTTCTACTCAACGAATTCTGAACAACGAAATGTGTTACATGCTGGGGTAAAATACAAAACTCTTTTTCATGTATGGGACCCCCATGAAAAGTAATTTATTTGAAGTTTTATCCAAATATTTTTTTTATTTTATTTTTAAAACTTCCAAAATTTCAAAACTCATTCCATTTACTTTCTACAGTCATAACATACGGACAGACAGACGACAAAGTGACAGCAAGGTTCCATTTCTACCCTTTGGGCACGGAAGTCTTTTAAAGTAAAGAAAATATAACTAGAAAAAATTCCACGCGGACCAGGCAGCAGACGGGACTCGAACCCGCACCCTTCGCAATCCGGGCGAATGCACTGACCAATTATGCTACCGCGGCCCTGACGGCTGCCTCGAAATTCCTCTGGATATTCTTAAGCTGCAAGGCAGCGCCATCTCTTCGCATTGTAGGTAACCCACAATGTCAAATGAATACTTTTACATGTATTAAACATTTGAAAGAAGAAATAGCAATTATAGTCATTATTAAATTTTTTGAAGTTATACTTCTTTAGGCGCGTTATGAAAAAATGTTGAGAGTGAAATTTTAAGATGCGCGCGCATCACTGTAACACAAAAAATTAACAGCTAAAGCGACCAACTTCATGCTGTTACTTTTGTGTTTACCGCACATTAAGAAAATCTACCAACAAAATAGAAATAGAATCTCTATTTTGTGGGTGCTAACGACTGCATTGTGAAGGCCTATCAAAAGTATTTATTAATCTGGAACAACGGAACCAAAGCGCGATTCAGGAGACTACAGCGCCATCTCTTGACCATTGGTGTAGTAGAACCAAAAACCACATCTTTATTTTTTGTAATAAAGTAACAGTTATAGGTATTCATATTTATAATATTTATCCACATGTTTCTAGTTTGTATATTCGGAATACGTGTTTGAGTTTCATACAAGTACAAATCACATATGTTCTAATAAATTATATTCAGTAGCGATTTTAATTGAATATTTTGATTATTTATTTATTTTTTCAAATTAAAACTGAACTTTATTGACTGTGTCCTTTTCCAGACTTTTTATTAATTTATTGTAATTAATTATTTGCATGCAATTAAAAACTAATTTTAAACGATGCCAAAGAAGAATAACTTCTCACGCGCCTACATAAGTACACGCACCCATTTTTTTAAGCATGTAACTGCTTGATGTTGAACTTTTTCTATGATAAGAAATTTTGACGAGTTGTGTGTAGAAGAAAGCAATAATTGAGTTAAATTATTATAATACATTTGGAAACATTTAAGTACCTTAGTATTGGTTTGAGTAATTCATTTTGCTTTAATATTCTTTATTATTAAAATCTATTTTTTGCCAGTGAAACCATAGGGGATATAGCTCAGTGGTAGAGCATTCGACTGCAGATCGAGAGGTCCCCGGTTCAAACCCGGGTGTCCCCTTTAAAATACTTTTTTGTTCTTTAACCCCTTTTTTACAAATAGGAGTTTTATTACATACTAGTGGACGCCCACGACTTCGTCCACCTTGAACAAACGAATGTCTTTACAAAATTTGTTTTTATATATTCATCCATTTCAAGTTTCATTTTTGCCGCCAATGCCGTAAACACCCACAATAAACTATAACCTTTACTTGATACTTAGATAGGTACTTTTGATGTGTTTATTTTACTTTGAAATCTTTTTTAATCTAATAAAAATATTTCTGGATAAAAAATCCAAAATAATGCCTTGCAGCTTAAGAAAGGCTAGAAAGAATTCTACATGGTCATCAGGGCCGTGGTAGCATAATGGTCAGTGCATTCGCCCGGATACCGAAGGGTGCGGGTTCAAGTCCCGTCTGCTGCTTGGTCCACGAGGATTTTTTTCTAGTAATATTTTCTTGAGATTTAAACTTAGAGCAGTTACATGCTTAAAAAAAATGTATCTTTTTTAATGTTAAAATGGTGGCAAACAAGCAAATGGCCTGACTAACCTAACCTAACCTAACCTATCCCATTGAGCCCTGAAACCATATTCACCGATCGTAACACAACACAACCAAAAGTTACTGTTATTTTACTATGGACTACTGCATGAGGTTATTTCCCCAGACAGGCGCTCCAGTTCCAGTAGGAAATTCTCTATGCCCTACCTCTCTTAAAATAGGTAAAATAGGTATATGACGACCTCCATGGCCATGTACATACGCCGGGTTTCAAAAATTCGCCTACTCAAAAAAGTCCCAGGTTCAAATCCCGGTGGGTGCAAATGTTTATGTGATGATTACGAGATTTTGTACTCCAATCATGGATGTTTAACATGTAGGTATTTCTATAAAAATATACAATAAGTATATTGGTATTCTATCCGTTACCCTAGTATGATCATATTACTTCATTTCGCCGTGAACTCAATTGGCTCTTTCAGACCATCGTGATTTAAGAATTTCTCACATCTCTTTTCTCAATTCTTTTTGCCCCTAATGCTCCGTCTTATCTGAAGTCCAAATTTCAGTTTCTAAGTTCCACACACTCTCGTCTTCTTCGTTCATCTGAAAACCTTCTTTTGTCCATCCCCTCCCACTGTTCCAGCTTCGTATCAAACTCATTTTGTCTCCAAGCTATTCGTCTCTGGAACGATCTTCCGGGGAGCGTGAGAAAAGCACCCAGTAAAGCAGGAGCTTTCAAGGTCCTCATATATCAGCATTTCGCTAAGAAGTCATAACAATTTCAATATTATGATCAAACTCTGGTCAATCCGCCTAACATTAATATTATTTGTAACTAGTGGCCCGCCCTCGCTTCGCTTCGGTGTAGAGCTGTAGTGTAAACTATAGTTTTTGTTCTCAGGCTCGTGCTATAAAGAATGACTTTATTTATATAATTACACGTGTTATTGTGAGTCAACCATAAAAGATAGACATATGTTGTTGCGGGATATTTTTTAGAAAATTTTATGTAGAATATTTCCGTCATACATGATTTCTATGTAACCTTAACCAATAAGGCTGCACACGCGACGGAAGCTTAAAAAATGGAGTAACTTCTCCCGTTTTCCCAACATTTCCCTTCACTACTCTGCTGCTATTGATTGTAGCGTGATGAAAAGTATACTATAACCTGCCCAGGAGTATGAAGAATAATTGTACCTTTTTTCGTTAAAATCCGTTGAGTAGTTTTTGTTTCTATAAGGAACATACACACAGACAGACAGACAGACAGACAGACAGACAGACAAAAATTTTACTGATTGCATTTTTGGCATCAGTATCGATCATTAATCACCCCCTGATAGTTATTTTAAAAATATATTTCATGTACAGAATTGACATCTGTACAGATTTATTATAAGTATATATAGATTAATTTGTTTTATTAATAAATATTTCGTTTTATTATAGTATTTTTAAGTGAATATAGTGGTATTTATTATTGTATATATTTAGGTATTTATCGTATATATAAATTTGTATGTATATATATGCAGTTATGTAGGTACATTTATAGATGTTATGTATTTGATGATACTTAATATATTATTATATTAAGTATCATGTAGTTTTATCAATTTAATATTATTATTTTTTTCTTTCACCTTTTGCTTTTATTTACTTTACCGCATAATGTCTCTGCTTAGCCCGATGGTTGACTGGTAGAGAATGCCATGTGGCATTAAGTCCGCCATTTGTTGTAAAATGACAATAAAGAGTATATAAATAAATATGCCACAACACAAGCCAACAGTGCTTACTTTGGTAGGCTAATTGGTGTGAGTGTTGGAAATATTTATTTATTTAAAATACGAAATAGTCATGTCTAAAAGCGACAAGGTCTAACCGTAACCGTCGTTAATGAAACATAAGGGGTGTGCCGTCCCTCCGTACATCCCCTTATATCTGGGATCATCCGAAAGCGGATACAGACATAAACTCGTTAATCGCTACCAAATATATAAATAAAACTGTTACTTGGGTCTTCTGAAGGTAAATATCACATTTCAAGAGAAAGAGATTCATGCAGACCTTCTTGGGAAATTGGTTACATTAATTTAATTGGGTGCCTGTAAGATAAATTTCAAAAGAGCTTTTTGTGTAGAGAGCAATGACCTTCTTTAAAGAGGGTCATCGGTAGAAAGTAATAATAATAAAAAATGGGACACGCTGTAACCTTGAGGTACAGGTTAGGTTTAAATTCTACAAATGGATTTAATAGAATTCTCATAATAAAGTAATAGTTATAATAAATTTAAGTATGCAGATAAAATACAATTCCATTTATCGAAATATTGTTAAATATCACCCCGTATAGTTCCTGGCGAAAATATGACCATTATGCTTGCAACACTGCCATGCTGGATGATTATAATCTATACTTATAATAAATCTGTAGAGAGGTCAATTCTGTACATGAAATATATTTTCAAAATAACTATCAGGGGGTGATGTGGTCGATACTGATGCCAAAAATGCAATCAGTAAAATTTTTGTCTGTCTGTCTGTCTGTGTGTATGTTCCTTATAGAAACAAAAACTACTCGACGGATGTTAACGAAACTTGGTACAATTATTCTTCATACTTCTGGGCAGGTTATAGTATACTTTTCATCACGCTACAATCAATAGCAGCAGAGTAGTGAAGGGAAATGTTGGGAAAACGGGAGAAGTTACTCCATTTTTTAAGCTTCCGTCGCGTGTGCAGCCTTAATGATTAAAGTTACATAGAAATCATGTATGACGGAAATATTCTACATAAAATTGTCTAAAAAATATCCCGCAACAGCATATGTCTATCTTTTATGGTTGACTCACAATAACACGTGTAATTATATAAATAAAGTCATTGTTTATAGCACAAGCCTGAGAACAAAAACTATAGTTTACACTACAGCTCTACACCGAAGCGAAGCGAGGGCGGGCCACTAGTAAATAAATAAAAAAAAACATTATGGACAAGGAATGAAATAAAAAAAGGATAGGATGCGCCGTTCTTATTTAATAAGAAACTAACTATTTGGTAAACAATATTGTGTGATTTGTGGACAACAATTGAGACACAATAAGATGGCATTAATATTTTACCAGCCATATTTAAGTCTTTCTTTAAGGTGCGCTCTTATCAACCAATGTAATGAATTAAATCATTTATGCAATAAAACTGTTACAAGCATTCGTGAAAATAAAAAACTTAGCCATTCGTTCACAAATCTACGGCAAGAGATCTTGTACAGAGGGAGTACAAACTAGACCTAGAAAAAAACAAAATGTCTTCAAACTAAATAAATAAATATTTACAACACTCACACCAATTAGCCTAGCACCAAAGTAAGCACTGTAGGCTTGTGTAATGAGATAGTATGGTAACGGATAGAATACATATCCTGACCATATATGTAAATATATTTATGTAGAAATACGTATTAGAAATCAATGACTGGAGTACAATCACACAAACATCTGCCCCCACTGGGATTCGAACCCGGGACCTCTAGAGAAGGCGACACCTTGAAACCCGACGTACAAACCACTCGGCCACGGAGATCGTCATATAATACTTCCGGCCACCCGCGACTTTGCCCGCGTTAAATACCGTTATTTAAGAATTCCACAGGAACCTAAAATTTTCCGCGGTAAAAAGTATTCTAGTATCTAAATCAAGGTAATTAACTATATGCGTACCAAATTTTACCCGAATCCGTTCATTAGTTATTGCGTGATTGAGTTAAGTAACAAACGTACAAATTTTTACATTTTTATAATACCAGTGTGATTAGTAGAATGAATCAGTGCATACGATAAGATAAATATGTAGATATTTCTTGAGTGATAACATACGTTATAAGATAAAAATTATTAATAGCATTTAGTAAGATATGTTCATCAATACTGTATTTTTAACAAAATTTGTTTCTAGTAACGATCGTTAAAGGATTATCAAAAAACTAGCAAACCAGTGAACCAAATGTTCACCAAAACCTGATTTCTCGAAAACCGGAAGTGCTACGTTACTCAAATTCGGTTTGTAGTCTTATCAGACTATTCTTAACTTATAACTTAAATATTCTCTTTATCTATCTCTTACGGTTTGGCCGCTGAAACAGCACCACAGACAGACGGACGGACGGACTTGTCTAATAGATAAGAAATTCTCACCCATTGTCTGTTGGTAAACTTACCTACGCTGCCGTTCTCAAACTAAAGTGTGGGTGACATATGGTTGATTTTTCAGTCTTAAATTGCATCTCATACAGTTTTTAATTCTCTATCGATCTGTCTTTAACAAGTATTCGTATCTTTAATAATTTAAGTCTAAAAATCCGTCATGTGATGAATGGTTACAAAATAGCAATAACATAAAGATTACACGTTGTTTTTTGGCAATACTTCAAAAGTGGGTTTTGTCATTTAGCCGCGTTTTAGCTTGAGGACGGCAGTACGTATTACCTTGAGAAATATGAACACGATTTTCCGTCACTTATTTATTTGTAAAGTAGCTGTACTGTGTTAGCCGCGGTTTATTAGGTATATTTTCCCGTAATAAAACGTAACCTATGCGTTAATCCAGGGTGTCAGCTAACGCCATACCAAATTTGATTAAAATCGCTCCAGCCGTTAAGACTTGAAGAATTAACAAACATATACACTCACAAACTTTCACCTTTATAATATTAGTGTGATTAACAATGTACATAATATACTGATATCAAAACATTCGGAGTAGGTAGTGGGTGGAATGAAGCTCCCATTTTGGGGGTGACAGATGTCCCGGCACCGTTGCAGGAAGAGCGCAGACGTGACGACAATGGACATCAGAAATGACAGACCATTTCTCAGCCATTCTCGTATCCGACGCGACGCGACGGGCTCGTATGAATGAATGATGTATAGGTACTGTTTATTGCAGTTTTGTTTTTGTAGAAATACTCGTATATCGTAGTCTTGCACGTTGAATTGGGAGAAGATAGAAGAGATAGAAAAATATATAATTATATCACGTTAGAAATGGACATCATTTTACTCACCCTTAATATACTTAAAATAGTTGATAGCCGAAATGGTTGAGTATGGAGGAAATAAGCAAGTAGAAGAACGGTTGCGACACGGTAATATTACGTGGTTGCGACTATGCGACACCGTAGGCTGTAAGATCTCACGGCGCGATTTTTTTCCCAGCCCGCACTTCGACACTTTTGAATTCAGAGCGCGCCTTTTGGTCATCATCAGCCTATTAATGTCCCCACCGCTGGGCCACAGGCCTTCCCTATGGATAGAATAGGAAGATTGGGCCATGACCCACCACGCGAGCCCAGTGGGGATTGGTGGGTACTAACGCCTGCAGATGCAGCCAACAGCTTAACGTGCCTTCCAAAGTACGGAGGAGCTTGAGATAGAAGATTTTTGGTCACCCATCCAATGACCGATCACTGCGAAAGTTGCTTTACTTCAACGATCGCAGCCGAACGCGCTAACCACCTGGGCTATCGAGCTTGTCTTTTGGTCACCCACATGAAATTCGCAGAGCGCGTGGGCCAGGGTGATTGCGTCCCGCGCGCAAACACCCGTGCACTCTGCATTTGGAAATCGCCGAGTGAGTTTTGCTTTTGCATTTTACCTACAATATGACAAATGAATGAAATGAAAGCTGAAGCTAAGACGATACAAACAGCTTGCGATGCCCTCCGAATCATTGAGGATATAAAGATAAAAAAAAATGTTCACCCATCTTACGAAAAGCCATTGCGAAACTTGCTTGATTTAAACGATCGCATACGCACTGCACTACCGAACTCGTCATAACGGTTAAATATTAAAACCTCTTTTCATTGCGACTGAAGTAAGTCAACATCTGGCGAGACCACCTCTTTTAAAAGGTAAGCACTTGTGAGGGCAGCACAATGTAGGAGGCCTCACAAAAGCGGCTTCCGACGGTATGTGACGTCAGTCCCACACATACGGCGTGTGGCGTTACACGAGACATACGCCGGACGTGGCCCGACAGTTTTCAACCTCTTCGTATTTCCGTGAGGGCCTTCGTAGTGTAAACATTTTCTCTGGTATTTTTTACATTGAAGTTGTCTATGGTTGAAAGTCTTGCTCTAAAAAGTATAATAATATATCTAAGCAATTAGAGTAAGATCCCAAGGCTGCCAGACCTTACTCTTTTTCTCATGAACAAAATATGGATAATCGAGTAGTATGTGTACAATGAACGTATACATACTCGTCACTTGTGCAGCTTGTGCTGTGGGCACATTTTTTAGGTATCAGATGGCATAAGCGTCGGGCACGTAATAATTTCACTCACTTTATTTACAATCTGGGGACTGATTCTTACGTAGTAGAGAATATTGTAAGCAATTTTAAATTAATACTGCCAGACACATTCTGTTCGCTGCATTTATTGCCAGACACTTTAAATGTCGAAAGCAAAAAAACAAACAAACTTACAGTCTGAGACTTGATTCATATTTATCTATGACATTTAGGGGACTATTATATTTTGTAAGCTGTTAGACCAATCTTAGGGGCCATAAATTTCCTAAGCTTATTTAAAGTATCACTGTGAGAAAATGCGCGCTCATGGTAATGAAGTGCCTTTTTAATACAGCTTCATTAAAGTTATCACATAAATAATATAATGAAGGCGAAAGTTTGTGAGTGTGAATGTTTGTTACTTCTTCACGTCTAACTGGCTGGGGCGATTTTAATTAAATTTGGTACGGAGTTACCTGACAGCCAGGATTAACACATATGCTACATTTTACTGAGGGAAAATATCCTTCATAACCCGCGGGTAAAATCGCGGAGTACAGCTAGTCTTTTATTAAGTGAAAAGGAAGCCTTTTATATTACTAAATAATTTCTTATTATATAATCTATCAAAATGATTGCATAAAAAAACAACTACGTTTTTCGCTTTCGACATTAAAAGTGTCTGTACGCAATAAAAACTGCGGACAGAACGTGTCTGGCAGTATTAATCTAAAATTGTTTACAATATTCTCTACAGCATACGTAGGAAACAGTCCTTAGACTGTAAGTTAGGTGAGTAAAATTTTTACCTGCCCGTACCACCTGATACCAAAAATTTATCCACAGCACAAGTTAGCAAGTATTGTCGTTCATAGGTCATATGGTCTGGCAGTTTTGGGATCTTGTACTAAATTGTATGGCGGTTTGGTATTTAATAAGCTCTATTTGATTTATGAATATGCCAAAAGCCCCTTATTCAGTGGCGGCGCTAGGCGTCGGCGACGTCGGCCACCGCCGACGGCCTCGCGCACGAGAGGGCCTCGCAAAAAATTTTTACAAGTTACCTATTTATTGTCGTTTCTCCTGGCCTGGCTTAGGTAGCCGACCCCGAAAAATTCGGGGAAAAAGCTATGCAGATGATAATGACTTTTATTATTTTCGAACACGTGCTTTACAGGTATTCAGAATCGTCTGTCTGGCAACACTATTTTTGTAATTTTCTATGTTTGTAATTATTTTTTGTCATCATTTGATTATCAACAATAAAACTCGTTTACTCATACGATATTTTATAATTTGGCTCACTTAATTTAACGGTTTTTTACTGCGAATTAAAATAAGCCTCGCGAACTTGATGTCGCCGACGTCCACATGTGGTCTAGCGCCGCCACTGCCCTTATTAATAAACAAGGAATAAGCTTAGGCTATTTACTCGATGTTTTGTTCATGTCACTCTAATGCCATTTGTCATTAAATAGACAGAGACAAAAGATGGAGTAAGTAATCCAATTGTAATCTTCGTATATTAATAACGAGGAAAGGATCTAGTGATGCCATTTGGATGAAATTTTTATAACAAATTAAAATAAATAAATTTTTATAAATATTTTCTATAACCTGGATTGAAACGAAGGATATTTTATATTTCGGAAAAAATAGGTTCTGTTAAAGTTACTTTTTTGTTGGCGTCTCAGTCGCGGGCGGAAGCTAGTAAATTATTCTGACAAAGAAACACTACACTTTGGGCAAAATTTACATAGAACGCGACACGAAAGTTTAACCTTCACGTTATAATAATAAAATGATGTCAAAATGTTCTAAATTCACAGTTTTATTAAGTGCAAAACTTATAAGTGCAGAAGCGTTTATTACAAAATCTGAGAAGAATTTTTGTACCTGACTAATAACCGGAGCTTTTTCATTATTAGTAATATAAATCTTAATAGTTAATAGTTTGTCGAGACCCTTGGTCCGTGGGGTCCTAGCGCTATAAGGCTTTTTAAAGAAATAGCGAAAAGATTAGTCGACATCACAGGAGACCGAAGAGCTGGCAGCTACCTCGGACAAAGAATAAGTCTAGCTATCCAAAGGGGGAACGCTGCCAGTATCTTCGGAACCTTGCCTAAAGGGACTCTTTTTAATAATGTATTTTAGTTATTATATTTTATTTTTTAAGGTTTTTAGTTTTAGGTTCATTGTTATAGTATATTTTTTGTTTTAATTATTCTTAAATTTATTCATATTGCACCATATTGTTGTAAATTAAATAATAATTCTTTATATAGCTATTTTATATACGTTAATAAGAAATGTATTATACTTCACGTACTTTTATTTAATAAACAGTAGTTACAACGCTCTCTAGTGAAATATTTTTGTTAAAGTTTGATATTTGCAAGCACCACGCGATGTCCGCTCTAAGAAAAATAGAGTTAATAAGGAGGAATGTTCTTTTACTATTCTCGAAAACTCTTGTAGGGAACTTTTCCGGGGCGAAGTAACGATGATTAAAGTCGCTTTCCCGCATTCGTATTCAACCGAGTTCATATTTTAACGGATGGTGGCTCCGTGTGCAGTCTATTGGAGGGAGATAAAAAACGGACGTGACGTCATAGCAAGCATTTCACTTTGCCACCCGAAGTTCGGGCGAGAAAAGCCGTTGATGGCTAGATGGGGTATAAGGGGTCAGTTGATTGAAAAGCTGTTGTGTTGACATAGTTACCAGTTTGGTTGTACTCCAGTAGTGCATGGAAAAAAGTAAAAAAAAAACATATATCTCTCCACTATATCTCTAATATTTAAAATTTGATCGAGCTAAACAAGTCGAAGACATGTCGTTTTATTTTTGGAGACCCCTTATGTGTTGAAACTTTATTTATGGCTGCCACAATATCACATTATCTATATAATTATATAAAACTCAAAGGTGACTGACTGACATAGTGATCTATCATCGCACGGCCCAAACCACTGGATGGATCGGGCTGTGTAATGTACAATTTTTTCAGAGTATGATTATTTTGAACTCCAGATATGGTTTTTTTTAGTTAATAACACAATTCAATTTTTATTACAGTAGGGTAAAGTTTCATGGAAATACCCAACAGTACCCCTAGCACGAACCAATATCGAATTCGTATCGTTTGCGAGTCCGAAATGTCATTGTCAAAGGTGTACTGATTTTTAGTTCTCGTTACGTACTTTGTGCCGCTGCTGTTCAAGTTTCCATACAAAATTTGTCATTGACATTTCAGTTTGCAAACTATTCGAATTCGATAATGGTTCGTGCTAGGGGTACTGTACTCTTGAAAGCAGATTTTAGTCATTAGTTAAATAAGAAAATTGTGTAAAAACGATTTTGCATTGCTTACAAGTATGGATGCCTATATACATCTACGTGTTAAAAGGTATTTAAATAATGAATGACTCTGCAATTTCGTGATAGTTGTATTACCTCATTACCTCGTCTCTCGCTTACGTTATCCTAAGTTTAAACTTAGCTGGGGTAAGTTAACTAAGTACATTTGTCGTAGCGACACCTGCCGACGAGGACTAATAACGGCTTGAAGCATAGGAATCTATTTTGGAATCGTTCGCATGATATTCAGGTTTTCGAATCACTCGCTACCTATTCAGTATCCCTAGCACGAACCGATATCGAATTCTTAACGTTTGCGAGTCCGAAATGTCATTTTCAAATATGTACTGATTTTTAGTTCTCGTTACGTACTTTGTAGCGCTGCTGTTCAAGTTTCCATACAAAATTTGACATTGACATTTCGCACTAGAAAACTATTCGAATTCGATAATGGTTGGTGCTAGGGGTCACATGACTTTCGCTAATGTGTGCTTTTGACATTTATAACGTCATCGGGTTTGGAGTCCCGAGAACATTGGAGAGTGAATCGTGAACCGATTTTTTTTATTTGTTTAGTTGTAATTATGTTGTTAATGTATCGTAGGTTTTGTGTTTTTGACCGATATAAAACATTTTGTAACATAATTAAAATGTAAAATAGAGCAATAGCATTTTTGATTGAAACGTATTTTGGTTATAAAAATGCTATTTCTATGCTAAGATTCAGTGGTCACACTCGCGAGTGAATCAAAAACTTAGTGTGGTTTTATGAAACTACGATGCAAGTGAAACAATAAAAATCATCGATGAAAAAATTCCCGTACTCAGCTGGGATTCGAACCGAGATTTCTACTACTGAACCACCGATGCTTGTTGATAAGAACTGAAAAAAAATAAAAATGTAATCTACATCATCATCAGCTGCCACTGCTGAGGCACATGCCTTCCCTATGAATGGAATAGCACGGAGAAACTCTGGATAGAAAATTTTTGGTCACCCATCCAATGACCGACCACTGCTAAAGTTGCTTAACATCAACGACTGCGCCATCGAGCTCCTTAAAAAATGTAATGCAACTTGCTAAAGATATATATGTGTGTGTGTGTGTGTGTGAGGGTGTGTGTGTTTATATATATACATATATTTTTTCTGTGAGTTACGTATTGTGTTGTTTGGTTGCTGTATGAATATATTTATGTATATATATTTTTTGTCCTTAGTGCGTGTCTGTCAATATAAAATGTATATACACGTATCTAATTTATGTATGATAGTATTGAATGTGATATAGATGATATATTGTTTCTAAATAATTTTGCGAGTATGTGTTTCTGTTTTTTTGTTTTTTTTTCTCTTATATTGTTATGTAGTTAGTTAGTCAGTTGTCAAGAGAACTATAGGTGTCAATTGAAAATCAGCGTCAGGTCCCACAAACCTGACAACATGCTGAATTGACAACCTGTTTTGGCGCAGCCGCGAGATAGCAACAGTTTAAATCATAGTTCTAACGACAGTTATTATTAGTTATTAGTGTGTGTTACTTTTTTGTGTTGTTTGTTTACGATAATTTTTCTTTTTCTTGTATTTTTTGTTCTCAAAATCTTGTATCTGCTGTCTCGTTGTTTGTGTCAAAATAAATGTATTTTCTTTCTTTCTTTCTTCTTTCTTTCTAAAGATCATCATAATCATCGACCCATGCTCGTCCACTGCTGGACATAGGTCTCCCCTAATGTACGCCACTGCTCCCAATTTTCTGCCATTCTCATCCAGCCCACTCCAGCCAGCCTACGAATGTCATCAGCCCATCTCGCCTGCTTAAGATGAACGTAAAAATTTGTGGCGATGTAATAAAAATGTAAATATTTGAGTTATGCAGAAACCGACCGCTAGAAGTAATCCGAATGGTTTCGAAATACTGCCCCTGGACCCGTAGAAACGAGTAAATACCAGCTTTCAACGCAATATGAAGTCGAGTTAACGGTGGACTTGGCGAGGCTGGTTTTAAATGGTCAGGAAATGTTTTCATTTGCTTTTTATTTCGAGTGTTTTTAAATAAATTTACCTAGAAAAAAAAATGATTGCTTCAATACAGGCTATTTTTATATTTTCTTAAGATATTAAGGTATCTCTTATCTATTAGACAAGTCCGTCCGTCTGTCTATGGTGCTGTTTCAGCGGCCAACCCGTAAGAGATACATAAAGAGAATATTTAAGTTATAAGTTAAGAATAGTCTGATAAGACTACAAACCGGATTTGAGTAACGTAGCACTTCCGGTTTTCGAGAAATCAGGTTTTGGTGAACATTTGGTTCACTGGTTTGCTAGTTTCAGTTAATACGTTCGGTATGCTATTACGGCTAAATTTATATTACATTCATTCTATTAACAAAGACTTGGGTCACCGGGAGCAGTTGGTGATGAGGGACTATGTACTTAGTTATCTATTATACACAATAAAACAATAATTAGCGAATATGCAATAGATCATGTCTTCAAACGTCTTAGTACAATTGTAAATTTCATACAAAACCTATTATTAGGCTTAGTATTTGAAAGTATGTAAAAAAATTTTTTTGTTACGCTGTTGGTTTTCAGAATAAATAAATAAAAATTTATGAAGAAAAAGGTAAATTCTTCAAAATATAGGTCATTGTGCTTTTGTGATAATCATTGGTTTATTTTTCATTAATGGACTTGGAAAAAAATAAAGGTTAAACAATGAAGGAACCAAAAGGAGAGGTACAATAAATATTCTTAAAAATTAAATATAATCAGAGATCGATTCAGTTTAACAATAAATAGGGATGATGACTTTTTTTCTTCTTCGTTTATCAAGTAAATTATCAGGCATGATGGCGGGGTAAAGTAAATGAAATTCTATTTAGTCCGTCAGTTAGAAGATCAAAAAATAATGCACACGTATTTTTTCTTTTTTCACATAATATAAACATTGCAGAGATATATTGATTTGAAAAGTCGCATGACGTCACGTTTTGGTACAATCTTCACTTACAAGTGACGTCACGAACACCTACCCCCAAACTTTGACGCGCTTTATCGTTGTCATTTTTTGGTTGATTGCCCAAAGAAAAAATACGTGTCCATTATTTTTTGATCATCTAACTGACGGACTCAATAGAATTTCATTTACTTTACCCCGTCATCATGCCTATTGCTTTATAGATGTCAGTTTATAAATTTTGTTGCGCCGTAGTTTCATCATCCAATGTAAGAGATTGTTTGTTGTTGTTTGTTAGTAGCCGCCCAAAGTTTGTAAATTCCCTAAGTTTCTTGATCTGTCGAGGTTACAGACTTAGCATACTCTAACTTATCTTTAATATCGCAAAATTGGTTTAAAATGTTAAACAACTGTATCGCTTATTGATGAATTTAACACAACGAGAAGAATTAAAATGTAAGCCTTTTTCCCACGAATAATCCTTTTCTTGTATTGACCGAACTTTTCACGATCGTAGTGTCTAAAAGAAAAGTGCCAAATTCCATTCCAGACCCCAAAGTGCCGTGAATATCTGGAAGGGCTTACGATGAAAATATACGGGAAATTATTCCGAGAGTCACTAGTCAGTTCCGTTTACAGAACTTTAATTAAATAAAAAATATAAATTCGAACAACAAATAGAATTTTGAATACCCAACCTGTTGGTCTAACATGACAAACATAAAGTATACCTTTTAATCAACGTGTTGTTTGTAGCGTGCTTTAACTTAAAATATAAATGAATTTCTATAAAAAGGGACTAACCATGTAACGTGGCGATGCTAACTGATTTTGATTCAAATGAAAGTATTTCTTTACATGCCAAAGTGGGTTTGTAATGTAGCAGTAGAAGGCTTAAATATAAATGAATGTAACGAAATTATCATTTGATAAACAATTAAATTATCATAAACATTAAGTTATTAGACTTCAAAAAAATTAACAAAAAAAAAAAACCAAGCAAAATGTAAACAAAAATAAATGAAATATCATTTTTTTAATTATTTATTTCCCGTGGGATTTGAGCTCCAGATCTCTTGTACTCAAAAAAACGTTAATTATACAACTTTGAGCATAATTAAAATATACGTACATACTTCATACACAGAGATGTCGGTAACAACAACAGTATCACAAGTTTAGTTCAAAATAAAAAACAGAAACGACAGCGGTCAAGTCTGAAATACCAGCCCGTATGACATTTGCAGTAGGGACCGCGCTCGGGGCAGGAATCCGTTTGTCACCGGCCTTTGACGAAACGTATTTAGGACAAACCCTTCCGTGGAATGGACTGGTATCTTCATCTCGCCATGTTTACTCCGCAACTCGGTAAATAGAGCTTGGCCTATTCAGAAACGAGAAGCTTTTTTGTGCGGCTAACTAGCTATCACCTGCGGTTTTGCTCGGTAAACATGATGAAATAGAGAAACTATAATCAATCAGAATCACTATTTCTTATACAAAAAAAGTAATAGTTCTTGAAAAGTTTGACGACATCCGGTGTGGTTAGTATGTATAAGTCGCGAAACTCGTAGCAATGCGCGACTTCGAATAATACTAATACTAATAATCATTCGACTAAGTCGACTGCGCTTTATATCATTCGACTGGAGATGAAGGTATCGGGCGGCGCGCATCGCACGTAGCGACATTTGACATAAGTATTACTAATTAGTAGTCGTTATTCGAATAATGACATTATATACTACTAATTTGCCTTTCGAATAGCCAAATTAGTAGTTACGAATTAGTCGCAAGGTAAAATCATTCGTAGTCACGTATCGCTAAACTCTAGCGCTGACCGTTATTGCGCAGTAGTAAAAAGTTAAGATGTCTTGGGGGGAAACGAGGTGCGCGGGTGGGCGTGCGTTGCGCCGATTGGCTCTCTAGTCATACCCATGCACAGCTATCCCCTCCGCGTTTTGTTAAGCGCTAGAGTTACGTGCCGCGACCTTTACACACCTTTTACACTGGGTGTCAAGGTGTCGCCTACTCTAAGGTCCTGGTCCGAATATTTATATATATGTATAAATATATTTATGTACCTTAGTCGTGTTTTTTATATATATAGGTACCTTTTTTTTTGTGACGAGGGGAAATGCAGTTACGCACCACACCGTGACGCTGACTAGGCGCACGGCGTGTGTGGGACTCGCCGGCACGGGAAACAGTGCCGACCCTACTCAAGCAGGACCAGTGCGGAAGGCCACACTGATCCTACTCCACTAAAACCCCCCGGTACCCTCCTACGCCCATATGGGGGCGTCTCAGGATCGACGCACCTTAGCGTGCGCCACTTCACCGGGTTATATATAGGTACCTATGTCTATAAAGTTATATGAGCTTTTCTTTGTATCATTTATTACACTTGTTTGTGGTCCTTTCAAAAAAATTTAAAAAAATTTCGTTATACATGCCTTCATAGACCTTTCTTTGGGGCTAGGCTAAATTATTGATGTGTGAGTGTTAGAAATAATTGCCGGTATGTCTGAGATCAGTATCAAACAACATCAGACTGTTAATATTACTTAACAATATCAACACCATGTGAAATATTTAAATGGCTTATCTAAATTCTGCGGGTCGTTACGTTCCCTAAAATATGGTTGAGCGAAGTGATGGCTGGTTCATGCGTCATGCTCGTGAACGGGTGCTGCCAGCGGAGATGAGTCTGCCCTAACTACTTTGATATTTAAGATGTAAATGTTTAATTACACCTATTATAAATAACCCTGTTTGTATTTATACTGTGTGACACAGCAATCAAAATGCAGGTGAACAATTAATGTATAATTTCACATTATGTAATGAAAGGTGACTTCATGAATCATCTCTGAAGTCATTTTTCAACTTGACGACTCTGTAAATGATAAAACAGGGAGAAAAAAACAGCCCTTGCTGAGTTTCTTGCCGGTTCTTCTCAGTACAAGGTCTCCCGCCGTAGATTTACGAACCGATGGCGTAGCTTCTAGACATTCATATGTGCTTGTAACAGCCTAAACTGAATAAATGATTATGATTATGATTATTATCTGCTGAAGAGAAAGAAGCCGGGCGGTGACACGAAGCGTACGAGTTCACGTAAGTTACGTCTTTCTTGAAAGTGGTTAGAGTTACTTTGCGAAGTTAGTTTCGAACAGGCTGGGGGTTAGTTTAGTGGTAGCGCGTGTAGGTAAATCTCATAGTACAGGAACTCAGCTGAAAGACTTGCAGCTATGCTAGAGACCATGCAAATTCTTTCAAACATGCATTTGCTATGTAAAGTCTCGCCGCTTCAAGAGAATTGGATTAGATAAAATTTTGTTAGTATAACTAGCAAACCAGTGAACCAAATGTTCACCAAAACATGATTTAAAAAAATAAAAATGTATTTAATTAATTGAGAACTTCAGAGATTTTGTGTGGTTTCGTTTGAAATTCGTGATTTCTCGAAAACCGGAAGTGCTACGTTACTCAAATCCGGTTTGTAGTCTTATCAGACTATTCTTAACTTATAACTTAAATATTCTCTTTATCTATCTCTTACGGTTTGGCCGCTCAAACAGCACCACAGACAGACGGACGGACGGACTTGTCTAATAGATAAGAGATACTCTACTGTCCCTTGGAGCTGTGAAAAAAACAGACTTCTAAGCCGATTGCTTTGGCTAAAAGATACAGCCGTTTATGCCGCAAATTTCCGCAAATATTCGAACCTCGCACGGGAATCAAAACCTACAGGGTACTTCCCGTGAACTTAGAATCTTGAAATTTGGTACGAAGTAATGTCTTATAGTACAGATAAAGGAAAAATTGCGAAAACCGTATATTTTTACTTTCATCATATAATAAAAAATATTTTTGAAATTCAGGTTTGTACAGAACCCTCTCAAGTATTGTGGGGTGGGTTAGGATGCGAGTTCGAGTCCCGTCCGCTGCCTGGACCGCGTGGATTTTTTTCTAGTAAACTTTTCTTAAGATTTAAACATCTAGCAGTTAAATGCTTAAAAAATAAATAAAAACATAACTATAATTTGCTATTTCTTCTTTCAAATGTTTAATACTTGAAAAAGTATTCATTTGACATTGTGGGTTACCTACAATGCGAAGAGATGGCGCTGCCTTGCAGCTTAAGGCTAGGAAAATTTCGACGCGGCGAATAGGGCCGTGGTAGCATAATGGTCAGTGCATTCGCCCGGATTGCGAAGGATGCGGGTTCGAGTCCCGTCCGCTGCCTGGTCCGCGTGGAGTTTTTTTCTAGTAAACTTTTCTTAAAAAAGGATAAACCCTGTTAGTACCAAGCGAGGCTTCCAGTAGCGTAGCTTTAGTCTTATATTTCAGGGCACCCGCTACTTGCATGTGTGGAATATACTAGTTTTTGTAGGTAGTAGATGTTTTGTCCATTACTTATATTATAATACTAGTGGCCCGCCCTCGCTTCGCTTCGGTGTAGAGCTGTAGTGTAGACTATAGATTTTGTTCTCAGGCGTGTATTGTACACATTGAATTTATTTATTTAATTCTTTTTTATGATTCTTTTTTCATTGAATAGGTAATAATGTTAACTTTTTTAAATTAGGGATGAGTGAGAGTATTATAAACGTAAGAGTAAACAAATATAATCAGAATGCTCCGAACTGCTAAGCTATCAGGAGTTACACGTATTATTGTGAGTAAACCATAAAAGATAGATGTATGCTGTTGCAGGATATTTTTTAGACAATTTTATGTAGAATATTTCCGTCATACATGATTTCTATGTAACTTTAATCATTAAGGCTGCGCACGCGACGGAAGCTTAAAAAATGGAGTAACTTCTCCCGTTTTCCCAACATTTCCCTTCACTACTCTGCTCCTATTGATTGTAGCGTGATGAAAAGTATACTATAACCTGCCCAGGAGTATGAAGAATAATTGTACCAAGTTTCGTTAAAATCCGTCGAGTAGTTTTTGTTTCTATAAGGAACATACACACAGACAGACAGACAGACAGACAGACAGACAGACAGACAAAAATTTTACTGATTGCATTTTTGGCATCAGTATCGATGACTAATCACCCCCTGATAGTTATTTTGAAAATATATTTCATGTACAGAATTGACCTCTCTACAGATTTATTAAAAGTATAGATTTAAGTATGTTAATACAGATATATGAGGTAGCGGCTATTCTACTTGAATAAGGGTACTCGTTTGAAAAAGTATTTTTACCCTTACAGAAGACGATAAAAAACGCATGTGCGGTCCTGCGTGGAAAATTGCTCACACCTCTGGGATGGCTCTGCTAAATATTCACTCGATTCACTGATTGTATAGGTTGCAGCGGTGCGCTGCCCGCATCATTGGCGATGAAGAGGTAACTAACAAACTCGAGTCTCTACAATTACGCCGCGATGTGGCATCATTAAGCGCATTCTACCGACTATACCAGTGTTCTGAGGAGTTATTCTCCCTTATATCTCCATCACCTTTTCTTCCAAGGACTACGAGCGCTGGCCTACTTTGCCACCGACTTATTGTGGCCACTATTCCTAGACGAACAAAGTTTGGTGACTCATTTCTTTGTCATACTATTCGTAAGTATTATTTGCCCGCGCACGTGTTCCCCCTTCCTACAATCTGGGGTCCTTTAAGAGAGGCGTGAAGAAGCATTTTTGCAGTCCGGCAAGGTGAGGGTGGTTGGTGTGGCAGTTTATAACTGCTGTACTAGCTATCTTCGCGTTTGGACTTCACATCTTTCACACATCTTCACATCATCACTTAACATCAGGTGGGGTAGATTCATTTGCCTACCTGACTATATATATATAAAAAAAACTTTGGGACAAATATAAAGAATATGGGGATAAGTTGAAGATAATTTCATAACCCCATATTGATGGGGCAAGTCAATGGCTATTAGTGGAATAACCCAAAATAGAAATATCTATCTTATTTATCGATATTTTACAATAGAAACGTTAAAATGATAAATCATTTTCCAATCGCTGTGCACTAGACTAGAAAAGATTCGATATGTCCCATTGAGCCAAGAAAGTTTTCTGATGAAAGAATCGTTTGAATGGGAACTACCACTAAAATCACGAGTTAATCCCGATAAGTGCCCGAATAGAATCGAGGTACGCTCGGAACAATTTGAAAGTGGAATGGAAGTATAGAGTTGTGTCTAATGCTGCGTTTCCACTTAAGCGCAGAACATTTCTGAACAAGCAAACATTTGCTCGTTCGGTAAATGGAAACAGAGCGAGCGAACGACTTCATAAAGCGATCTTTAACTGGATTCAGAGAATGAATGCTAACATGCTCAATCATCAATGGAAATAAAGTAAAATTCCATTACCATTCCATTAACCAAGCGGACAAATATTTGTTCGCCTGGAATTTTCCTGAGCACTAGGTGGAAACGCAAGCATAATATAGCGTTTCCACTCTTAGTGCTCAGAACAAGTCTGAGCGAGAAACATTTGCTCGCTCGGTAAATGGAAACATTAAAACAAGCGAACGAGTTCGTTCGTTCGAAGAAATGGCGATGCCTTGCAACCTAAGAAATACTATAAAGAATTCGAAACCGCTATTAGGGCCGCGGTAGCATAATGGTCAATGCATCCACCCGGATAACGCTGGGTGCGGGTTCGAGTCCCACCTGGTCATTTTCTTTATATTTAAACATCTAGCAGTTAAATGCTAAAAATATATATTATAACTTTATTTATGTTGCCTAAGTACGTGCAATTATGTGCGACATGCTACACGAACAAATGTTTGCTCGTTCAGAACTGTTCAGAGCTTAAGTGGAAACGCAGCATAATACGTTTCGTGACCAACCAAGATGTAGCTAAGTCCTAATCGCCATGGAATTCTAAGCTTATTGCGTTTTGAAAAATGAAATTGTGGAATGCAATATATTTTAACTTTTTGTGTCTTGTATGGTTTCTGATTTCTTTATTTAAATTTCCTATGTCATGGATGATAACATGCCCCCAAGTGTTGTTTACATTTCTTTTTATTTCATCAATCTTTATGGGATACCTCAACTCATAGAGGAACATCACGACTTAATTGGTTCTTACAAATTTGTATTTTACATAACTGCTACATGTTTCAATTTAAAGAAAATTTTGCTAGAATTCCACGCCTACACAGGCAGCAGACGGGGTCGAACCGCACCCTTCGTTATCCGGGCGAGTGCACCGACCAATATGCTACCGCGGCCCTGACGGCCGTGTCGAATTCTCTCTAGCCTTTCTTAAGCTGCAAGGCAGCGCCATCTCTTCGCATCGGTAGCATAATGGTCAGTGCATTCGCCCGAATAGCGAAGGGTGCAGGTTGAAGTCGCGTCTGCTCCCTGGTCCGCGTGAAATTTTATCTAGCATAACTTACAAATGATGTTAAATTCGATTGAAAATTTAAAAAAAATCAGGATTCTCGTTTGTCGTTTTCAATACGGTAACAGTTGAGTGGTGTTGTATGTAATCAAAGCGCGGTTGAAACACAACTGTTTAAAATTATGCACAATAGACACGAGTGCGTAATTCTGCATGAGACTCTTTTTGAGCGCGATTGTGAGTCTACTTGTTTTTATACGTCAATGTAATTAATAAGTATCTCATATCCATAGATCAATAATTAGTCTCATTTACGGAGCTGTTGTTGTTTTTTTCTTCCCTACTGGGAAAGGCAAAGACAAAGCCATGCAGCTATCGTTTTATTTTTGTATTAATCTTCCTTTTTTTTACATTAGAATATGGGTGTGACACATTCTAATGCTTCTTAGAGTGATTGGCACGAAATGTATCGAATCAGCTTTCTCTATAAGCTTTAGTGAGGTAGTCAACACTACAATAAAGTTCTCACATCCACTTGACCAGAATAGCGTTTATTTTAAAGATTCCACTAATTCTTCAGTTGTGTAGATGGTTGTAACACAAAATCACATCAATTTTATTTCACTCCACTATGAACGAAATAAAGAATAATTAAAATATGACGCCAACCGCACTCGATGAAATCCCGCCAAAAACTCCCGGATACCTTTTTTTTTACCCGGGTTTTTAGATACCGCGCTGTCTATACACAACGCCTCCGTAAATGCTATTTGGTAGTTAGTACGTACACCTCATACACAACTGTCAGTGTGACTGGCTCGGTGAAAGCTAAGGGTTCGCGTAGCATTTGTTGTCGCATTTGTCCGGCGCGGCGGTATCTAATCAAGTGAAGCGAAACCAATTATTTATCTCTGCTCATATCACGTCGGATATGCGGTCGTCTCGAACGCACGAAGATTAGAACGATGTTCTAATCTTCGTGCGTTCGAGCGAGCGTCGCCTTTCAGTCCACCCTAATTTCCCAACGGCAACACGGCTTCCACGCGAGCGATTGTTGCAAAAGTACATCTTATTTAACGACAAACAAACTCATTAGCTGTCGAACTCGCTAATTCGTGACTACATTGTGTGAATATATCAGGGCGCTTGTAATTGTTTATGGAGTATGGAGGCGCAATTGATTTATTAGTACACCATTTTTTTGTTGTGTTAACACTGTGGATACCACAATAAATGGTTTTGGAGGTATATTCTCGAACGTAAGATAATGCTGTAGAATGTACTTCATGTTGAGTTTTTTTTTGCGTTGGAATTCAACACGGGTTTTTTTAAAAAAGGCGCTGCTAAGTTATTACAGACTCGACAACAAACGTGCGATACTCCTGTCCCCGTAGCATGAGCATCACAATTTACATTATATCACGTTTTTTATCGCGTCTAACTGTCACACTCCATAGTAATTTGTCAATTGAGCGCGATAATAACGCGTTATATATCATATCGCGGTGTTCATGCTAGAGGGGCGTTGACGTAATTTTGTAGCCCACCGTGACTGTTTACTCTGGTTAGGTAAACAGCAAACAAACCCAATTATTTAACAAGACATTCATAATACAGAAAGGTATTTTTTTCTGTTAACCTATGTTTTCCAATTATAGATTTCCCATATCACTAAATAATTAAAGAAAATTATCTATTACAATTACTACTATTTACTATTAATATATTTGTAATAATTATAAAAAAAAAATATCAACTACGCCGAGTGCACAGTGGGAGGCTGAAAGTGATGTAACAACTTGTTTTTGAAACCCAATGAGACAATAGGCGACAAAGATTAGTTGTATTGTTTTATAGTTTTTTTTTGTCTTTACCAAATATTTGGATGAGCGTCGTTGAAGTATTCCTGGATAACAAAATCATAATTACTCTGAACCTTTCCTCGCAGCGTAATATTTAAAGTTACCGTTGACGGTACAGTAAGGCAATGAAAAACATGCAAACACACGGTAGGATTTGAAATTTGTATTCAAATTAGTATTCTTATTTCTAAACACACACGAATCTGCTGTGAAAACTCAGTTTGTTGTTACAGACTTTTCTTTGCTGAATTATCGGTTTGACAATCGAAAAAACACAATTTGTTATTTGAAAATAACAAGACAGAAGAACTGTATAATATCAACGTTCGAATTGACGGTAAATAAAATAACGAGCGAGGAACAAGATAGCTGTGATTCTAGGAGGCCTCGCTCGCGGGGGAGACACTGTCGTTCCGGGATCGTGGCTGCAATTTATGACGTCACGGGCCGTTAGCACAGAGGCGCGCTTCCTCGGTGACGTCATACATATTTACCAATACATTCGACGTCGTATAAGAAACAAAAGGAGAAGGGCAAATATAAGTCAAATATAAATGTTACTTCGCTTCTTCGCCATTTTTATTATTTAACTAGCGGGTTTGACAAAGATTGTCCTGCTTGATAAAAATATGAAATAAGCGTGTGCCTCTTGAGACGCACAACAGAAGTCATAACTACGGCTCAGAGTAAGAGGCAGACCGCTGCTGTCGTATGCGAGAGAGGAAGGTAAGCCAGAGAGACAGGCGCCGTAACGCGTTACGTAACGAAGCGGTTGAAGAAGAAGTTGTCACTTCAAAAAGACTTAAACACTGTACTTTCTTACAGGCGGAAGACGAAGAACGAAGGTCCATAGCCTACCACGTGGGTACCAGTAGTGATTACTTCCTCTATATCTGTCAGATGCAGCAGGCTTCACGTTTACCTTCAGATGCTACACTCTAATTTGGAGACAGAATGTGGGGTAACAAACACAATATATTTTTCAACACATTTGCTAAAAAAATCCTTTACGGTGGTTATAAACATTGTTTTAAAGTTTAAAATAACGGGCTATACAACGGGGCGTGCGGTAAAACGTGTAACCGCACGCTCGTTTCGTTTTTTTCTTTAATTTGGATCGAACCTCCTTGAAAGCGCTTTTAATCTTTATAAGATCGCGCCAATCATCTTGTCCGCTCCGAACACTGCACAATTCGCGTCGTAGTACGTATTTAAAGGGACGAAGGTTGTGTTTAGGGCTGTACACCTGCGCGAAACAACTTCAGAGCGGACTAGAAGTTTGGCGCGATCTATACCTTTGTCTTACTTCAATACGTAGTTAGTTCTAATATTGACCACCCGCATGTGGCGCCATTTGGAAATGCGCGCCATTTTCTGTTCAGAAAACAGTTTTGCTTCATTACATGAATGAGGTGTTTTCTGGCAAATGTGATGAAAAACGTTGTGCGACATTCTTGCGGATTGGTATTTACAAACTCGTGACTATGGTAAGACCCAGACGAATCGTCTACACTTTTGTAATAACCAATTTAGCGCACTAATATCATAAATAACTATTTACTGTCAGCGCAGAAAATTTAAAAGAGGAAGATGAAAAGAAGCATTTTTTCATTCGAAATTCAAATTTGAATTCATTGTAAATTTATTCAAAACAGATTCTATATTCAAACTGTTTTAACTTTTTAAGGTTTGATCATTAAGTTGTTTGTTCTGTTCCGTAGCGCATTTTTTACGTACTTACTCAACTAATTGGCATTTCGCCAAAATTTTAATCTAGGCACATACTCAATCATTTTCCGGAGGCACTATCACAGCATAAGGGAGTCGTGCCCTCACCCTTGTTTAAAAATAGCTCGTGACGTCACACTCAATCCCTAGAGTGGTAATTTATGACGTCACGCGTTATTAGTGAAATGAGCCACCCTCTGCTAATACGTTTACTATAGGCACTGATTCTTAAATGTCATTGTTTCATTGCAAAGTCAAGGGCACATTGGTAATATAAATTTGAAAGTGTCAGCTCCTTTTTAATAATAGTGTTAGATAAAACTCGGTTTACTAGAAATTAACTTTATTAAGTAGGTAGACACAACCACATCACAAGTTTACAGTACACAGAATACGACGCGATCGCGCATACGCGGGGAATCCCCTTCAGATCTGTCAGTTCAGTTTGACAACTAGTGCTGCCGAACTTAGAGCTAAACAATAGGGACGTTGTTAATCGATTGAGGTTCGGTTATTTCATCTAAAAATATTAAGATTATTTTATCAAATGTTGTTTAACTATGTTGTTATGTTGAGGAGCTCGATGGCGCAAGTGTTGAGCGCGTTCGGCTGTGATTGTTGAAGTTAAGTAACTTTTGCAGTGGTCGGTCATTGGATGGGTGACCAAAAATTTACTATCTCGAGTTCCTCCATGCTTCGGAAGGCATGTTAAGACGTTGGTCCCGGCTGCATCTGCAGTTGTCAGCACCCACCAATCCGCACTGTGCCCGAGTGCTTGGTTATGGCCCAATCTCCCTATTCCATCCATAGGGAAAGCCTGTGCCCCAGCAGTGGGGACATTAATAGGCTGATGATGTTGATGATGTTTAACTATAGTCTCTACTTATCAAATAATTTATTGCATTCATGTAGTTACATAGTTATTTAAATATATGTTATAAAGTACGTTACATGAACCGTCAGGGTAGCGCAATACTTGGTTTTCTTATGAATTAAATTTACAATAATCTAATATACAATTTAAATAAAATTTTCTTTAATTTACGTAATATAAATATCTACTAACAAAGTTCATATATTTCATCAATTGTGTATATTCAAAATTCAAAATTCAAAAATTCATAATTCAATATCGTTTATTCAGTCTAGGCTGTTACAAGCACTTGTGAATGTCGAAAAGCTACGCCATCGGTTCGCAAATCTACGGCGGGAGACCTTGTACTGAGAAGAACCGGCAAGAAACTCAGCAAGGGCTGCTTTTTTCTCCCTGTTTTATTTCATACAGTGTCGTCCAATTGAAAGTTGACATCAAACTTGCAAACATGTGTTGAGGTTAACTTCCATCACATAACGTCAAATATGTAACAATAGACAATCAACGAATTTACTAAAAATAAGTGAAAAGAAAAGTCCCAAAATAGCGAGAAACAATTTTCAAAACAAAATGAACAAGTATATGAAAGGGAGTAAGTGCAAGGTTCTCTTCAAAACTCTTTCTAAGGCTGGGAGCCTTAGTTTTAATTTTAATATAAATATAAAATACTTAGAAGGTCACTTTACAAGATAATAACATTACCTTTCGGTTGTTTTGTGTTTCTATGAGTACGGTTCCAGGGCTTCACTGGGTAGGAAATGGAGTCAGGGTAGACAACGAACAAGGTGATAGTTTAGTATCGCAAGCGTCTATAGCAGAGATCCCCAAACTTTTTTGTGTCGTAGACCCCTTGCCATGTTTTTCCGTGTTGGGTAGACCCCCTACTTACCTGATATTGATTTTTTTTCGCTGACGTAGACCCCTTGCAGGTTGTCATAGTCCCCTAGGGGTCGATGTAGACCACTTTGGGAATCACTGGTCTATAGGCTATGACGGAGGCTTACCACCACGCGGGATATTATGTTCGTCACCTTTTTAAATAAAAGAAAAAATAAAAAAATAAATAAATTTTATAGACGATACATGTGAAGCTCGCGTATATATTGAAAAACTATTGTTTTTACTAAGGTCTTTCAATTTATACAAGACCTTAAAAAAAGAAATGAAGATTTTTTTTGCTCATTTATATACAATAAACAGCATCAATTAAAAAAAATGTTTTTGGAGTTGATGAATGCCGTTGATACAGTGGCAAAAAAGTCTCCAGCTTAGCATTAAGCAGCTTAGCGTCATGACATTCTTTGTCATGGCATGTGCTAAACATGCTATGGCAAAGAATGTCATGACGCTGGTTTTCAGCCATAGGCCAACGTATAAAAAATATTGTATGCAAATACTCACGTATACTTCGTTTATCATCATCATCATCAGCCTTCCCTATGGATGGAATAGGGAGATTGGGCCATGACCCAACACGCGGGCCTAGTAGTTAATAATAAAAAATGTTACATAAATTTTGAAAAAAATGTGAAATCCAAAGTATCAAACACAGTCAATCTGGTGAAAATGAAATGAATTCTTTTGAGAATAGGGGAGATGACGGGGTACAGTAAACGCAAAGTTTAGTCCGTCAGTTAGATGATCAAAAAATAATGGACACGTATTTTTTCTTTGGGCAATCAACCAAAAAATGACCAAGTTATAGCGCGTCAAAGTTTGGCAGTAGGGGCTCGTGACGTCACTTTTTAAGTGAAAATTGTACCAAAACGTGACGTCATGCGACTTTTCAAATCAATATATCTTAGCAATGTTTATATTATGTGAAAAAAGAAAAAATACGTGTCCAATACTTTTTGATAATCTACCTGATAAACGAAGAAAAAAATATAGTCATCATCCCTATTGGAAGGCTTTATTTTATTGAGTTGAAAAAAAATTTCGCCCGTGCAAAGGCGAGGCACATCGCTAGTTACTTATAAATCAAAAATTATGTAAAGCCTTCAACACGCGTTCAAGTCGAAGATTCCGCGGTGAGTCATGGCGCGCAAAGGTTTTCACTTTGTCATTGTCTCTAGCCGGCTCGATACGTTTCAGTTTTGAGTTTGCCCTTTCATTGCTTTATACCCTCGGGTACAAAGGGTGTAACTTAAGTTCGGAACGTTTTCAAATAATTGATGAACGTTTTCGAATAGTTTACTATAGTTTGAGGAACACTTGAGTTTTACTTTTACAAAAAATATATGTTTTCCTTGGCCTAATTGCAGCATAGTGAAATAAAAAAAAACAAACAAAATAATGTTTGAGTCTCCACTCCATTTTTTTCAATTCAAATAATTGATTTCAGATTTTGTTGAAGTGACGTGCTTAAGAAGATTAAGCTGAAAATTATGTTAACGGTCTAGGTTTAAGCGGTTTTTAAGTTACTTAACTTACAGCATGACCTTGGCAGCTTGAAAAATGCTTCTATAAAAGGATTCTTATCTGGAGAAACCATAGATCTAGAGCTTGTCTATAATAATTATATAATTATTATGATGTTATTTCAACAGAAGTGTTGGAGGTAATACTTTTTTTGCCACCCATTCATTGTCCGAACTTTGCTTAAGTGGCTTAACGGCTGATGTTGAAAGTTTAAGAAAAATATTGCTCATCATTTTTAAGGTTCCGTACCTCAACAGGAAAAAACGGAATTATTGTCCGTTTGTCTGACTGTAAAGAACCTACATTGGGAGCGCGTGGAGGTATCGAGTTGAAATTTAAACCATAAACATATCGATAGCTTATATTTTCATACGAGGAGCTTGATGGCGCGGGTAGTTAGCACGTTCGGCTGCGATAGTTGAAGTTAAGCAACTTTCGCAGTGGTCGGTAATTGGATGGGTGACCAAAAAATCTCGCGATCCTCCGTGCTTCGGAAGGCACGTCCCGACTGCATCTGCAGTCGTTAGTCGCCCGCGTGGTGGGTCATGGCCTTATCTCCCTATTCTATTCATAGCGAAGGCCTGTACCCCAGCAGTGGGGACATTAATATGCTGATGATGATGACATATCTACGGCCCAGTGAGGCAGTGAAAAAATCTAACTTCTCACGGAAAATTAAGATACGGCTGCTCATGTCGCGAATCTAAAAGTACGGAACCCTCGGCGGGTTAGCCCTACTCGCACTTGTTTGGTTTTTTATTATTAATTTCCTCGAACTCTTGAATGTAAGTTTGAGGAGTCGAAGCCAGCTTTAAACCTGAAATTCTCTATAAGCTACTTATGAAACTTTGCTATTCACGGGCACGTTGAACCCCGATGACTTTCCCTCAGTGACGGAATGCAGAGAGCACTTAGAATGGATATTAAACTCAAATCATGCAAGGGCTAGGGTGCTTAGTACGAGGGTGCCTTGAAAAGCGCGCGTACATACTGCAGGGGACAACATTAAGAATGTTAGTTTTTTTTAAGTGAAACTTCTTTTCAGCGGGGTGTAAATGGAAAAATCCTATGGAAAAGATGAAACGGAAATTTGTGTGTGTGTATGGGATGCATGCGTAGCTCTTCCCGACGAGCATGAAAGTTGGAGGGTAACTCGGCGAAGGCTGAAACGCTACGAGCATCATACGAGACAATATACATATGTATGAGTGATGCGTGCGCTGCTCCATTCCCCTATGTCTTATGCACCGCCTAATGTTAGCTTATTTAAGAAAAGAAGTTTCACTTTCTGATGTATGGTCCATGCACACATTTTTTTATATAAAGATTTAAGTACGTATTACTAAAATCACACCAGATGTTAAGCACGCCCTAAGCTTGAGCACGAAAACTCAACTTGCTTAAAAGGTCCCTATATTATTTGTATCGAGGAATACAGACATAGGAAAGGAATTCCATTCCTTAGCGGTTCGCATAATGAAAGAGGATGCGATTCGTGAGGTGCGTGAACCTGTCCACAATTTGAGCAGTTCTTATGCACACTCTCCCAAATGTAAGTATTAAAGAAATTCCATTCCGTAACGTTTGGAATAGTTATATTTTTATTTTTTAAGCATTTATCTCTTAGATGTTTAAATCTAAATACTAAGGAAGAGCAGTAGTCCATGCAAGAGGGAACTTGTGCTGAATAAAACTTCAGTAGTTGGGGCGGAGTAAAACATTTGCAGATCTTGGAAGGAATGGCCATTTTTTTGACGTCGAATTAGACTTTCCTAAACTTCTTTGTAGCTTCCCTAAACGGGGATCCCGCTTCTTCGCGCTAAGCAGCTTAGAGGGTATTCGCAGGACTTTTTTAGCGGATATTATACCGTAAAGCGCCCGTAAGAGTTGCGGGGTCTTCGGTGGGCAGCCACTGGGGGGTTCGTAAGACTTGCGGGAGCCAGGTGTGAGGTCCGTTCGGCGGTGTGCCTCTTAAAGGCGCCGTCGTCTGTAAATAGATTTTTTACCTGCGTATTAAAAAAAAAAAAGGTCTCTTTGTAGCTTCTAAAATTAAGGTTGGCTGACCAATCCACACCAAGGAGGAGGTGTTAGGTTTTTGGGTACAGGCACACTTCGGTAAGTATGAGTCATGTTAAATGGGCTCTTATAAATTAAATGCCGTTTTTACTGGCTTTTAGTTTCATCGGTCTCAGTGTCTATCTGCCGATATTCAAAACGTTCAAGTTAAATGAGTTATTGTAATTGTTTTTCTTCTTGTTAAATCTGGCACATCTTAGGATCGCCACATTTAGCTTAGGTTGTCCTGAAATAGTGATGAAGGTAATCCCGTTCAATAGACATTTCCGTTGATAGATTTTTTCCAATTTCCATAAATTTAACAACAACGTCTCTGCAGTAGTCCAGCATGCAAGATTATTTGTATTTTTTCTCGTTATTTCTTGGCAAATTAATGGTAAAATCGTTGCACCCTATCCCCTAGACTAAGCTAAGTGCAACAAACTCACAAAGCATGGTGGCCAGTGGTCGATGAGTGCAGCTAATGACGAAGCACCCCCTGTCATTGCCATTTACTTATAGGCACTGTTGATGGCAAATAGTGTAAACTAATGGGGTGGAACGTATATTGCTACAGATTTTTCTAAGTACGTGCCGTCACAGAAAAACGTCTTCTATGACGGTATGGTGTTTGTCTCCGCGACTATTTCGCAAATAATAACATATTTTTACTACGCAAATAATTTATATTTACATAATTTGATTTGCATACATATTTTCATGTAGTGTAATTTGTGGATTGTGTATACCTTTTTTATATTTTTTCATCCATAGTGTCGATTCTGGAATGATTCTCTTAACTTAAAACTAATTTTAACATTAATCCCTTCTTTTTATTCTGTATAAAGAATAACAAGGATACACTGTTGTCAAATTTAAGTTTAGGTTTAGAAAATCATGCCAGAATCGATACCAATACAAAGCTTTTCGTGTTAAATTTTCTCTATAGCTAAATAAAAGCCATATTATATAAAAAAGAATATTTACAACTAGCGGATGCTTCGTCTAGAACTAAATTTGTCTGCGTGGAACAGTACTAACTTCCACATCCTTTTCATCCCTTTAAGAATTATTTCTGCAATAAAACTATACTATGTCCTTTCCCGGGTCTATATCTATACTCTATATATAAACTATATATAAATCTATATATAAACTATATCTATACCATTTGTCATCTAAACCCGGTTCAACGCTTTAAGCGTGAAGATGTAACAGACAGACAAACAGACACAATTTCTCATTTATGATATAGGTACAGATTCAGTTATTCAACAATTACTCACTGCATAACTTTTATACCATTTTTTTTACTTTGTCACCATCTACTTGTTTCATATGACAGACACGTGTATGCATCCAGGCTTCAAGACTACAAATGGAGTGCATCAGCGAGTGGCCGACTGGGGCGCCGCGCCAGGAGCTCTATTTTTGAATCACTCGTCTTGCGTCGAACGCTCGATTTCTACTGAATTTCATTCGACATAATTAATTCCGTATTTATGAATCGCTCGAGTGCAACGAATGGGTGAGACCACTCGCTGCATGGCGAATGGTGGAGGCGAATGATAGAATAATTGTCAAATTTTTGTGCTATTAAACGACGGTAATCTATCATTGTCATGCTTTATATGAAACGAAAACGAGTTTTTTTTAAAAAGCTTTTAATTTTTTCTGCGTGAAATGAGTAAAATTTCATATTTCGTAATAAACAGGTAACACCGGTGAAGAATGATTCAAAAATACGGAAAATCAGTATTATGCGACTAGAAAGTCGAAGGTGACTTATGTCGTATTCGACGATACTATGTCAGACGAGTGATTCAAAAATAGGGCTCCTGAGCTGTCATCGGCATTAGGGGATGCGCGCGAGACGAGACGCAGCGTGTAATGAAACGGAACGGATCTGCAACGGATACCCCATTTTACGATGCTGAGTATAATAGTCTATGTGTGCTATGGTTACGATGTGATAAATAGCGTGCAGAAAGCGTTTCCTAATACCTAGAACGGTAATGGATTATTTGACGTACGCCGGGTTTCGTGGTGTCGCTGACTGGAGAGGTCCCGGGTTCGAATCCCGGTGGGGGCAGATGTTTGTGTGATGAATACGAGCATTTGTACTCCAGTCATGGATGTATTATATGTATTTCTATATAATATACTTATTAATGTACAGTATATGTATTCTATCCGTTACCCTAGCATCCCATAACACAAGCCTAACAGTGCTTACTTTGGGGCTAGGCTAATTGGTGTGTGTTAAAAAAAAACATTGCTTCTAGACGTTTTTGTTCTGTAGATAGATCAATGGTGTTTTTTCTGCAGATTGGTTGGCTACGAGAAAAATTCGGAGGGAAATGAGTTAAACTAACGTAGTTGTGGGTTTTAAGATTAACATTTAGTTGATTATGGATAATTGCAATTTAAGATAAATTGGATAGTATTAAACTCTGATTCTGGCATTAAGGGATGCACCCGAGACGCAGCGTGTAATGAAACGGAAAGTATGTGCTAAGCCACCCCCCATTACGATGCTGAGTTTAATAGCCTATGTATGGTATAGTAACGTTGTGATAAATACGTAATTACAAAGTGTCTGATTATATTACAGACAAAAATGCTTGGGTTTGAACTGTGCCAATCATTCCAACAGGTTTTCTATATTAAATAAATCGTGATTGTATTGACGTTGTAACAACATAATGATTTGTAAATGTTGTTATATTATGCTTTTAATGTTGTGGAGTTTTTTTCGCTCGTTTTTCTCCGCAGCTAAAAAATATGTCCAATAACGAGTGGTAGGGAAAAGAATGTTTGGACGATTCAAAAGTGTTGTACTATACATCCAATTTTATTAAACATATATTGATTTCTGAAACAGCGCACAGAAGATAAGATTGCAGATCACTGCAAGCGCAGCATTTTACTTGCACAAGATTAACAAAGGCGGAATCGTGACAACACGGCTGGAAGGATTTACGTTTAATTAAGGTGCCAGGCCAGGTGTCGCCTTACAGAGCAATAAGAGAAACACAAGTCTTACACGTAGCCTTTTTGTAGGTGAGAAGGTGGCTCAAGTAAACAGTAAAATACCTAGTACTAGTTAGTTCTACTTAATATACTAGTTGATTACTTATATTCTTATGAAATCTAAAGAAAAAAATCCAAGCGGACCAGGCAGCAGACGGAACTCGAACCCGGACCCTTCGCTATCCGGGCGAATGCACTGACTATTGCACTACCCTGACGGCCGTGTCGAATTTTCTCTAGTCATAACTATGTACAATTGCTATTTCTTCTTTCAAATGTTTAATACCTGTAAAGGTATTCATTTGACATTGTGGGTTACCTACAATGCGAAGTGATGACGCCGCCTTGCAGCCTAAGGCTAGAGAAAATTCGACACGGCCGTCAGGGTAGTGCAATGGTCAGTGCATTCGCCCGTCTGCTGCCCTGGTCCGCGTGGAAATTTTTAGATTTAGTTTTAAACATTTTTGTTAAAGGTTTGTTACGCCAATGTATGATGTTTAAGCTCGGCGAAGTTGCTTATTAACTCCAGTCAATGACGTATATTATATATATACAGGTTATACGCCAACACTATTGCATTTTAAAATGGCACAAGTGGTCACTGCCCCAACTTCTCTTGGCAACTTGGTGAGCGCACTAAAGTTGTCTCTCATACAGAAAAACCAAGAATGCAAGTTACATCTCGCTCCCTAATATCTACGTGCCAACGGTGTTAGCAACTGTCAAAATAAGTAATCACTAATTTTTTTAACATTAATAAAAAAAAGCTGTACTTACGATAGAAATTACACGTTTTCATTGCCTCTAATAGTTTGTGTACAATCTAAAAACCCACATAGGGCTTATTGTCAGGAAAAACGTGAAATATTTACACAGTGTAGCGAAGTGTAGACGCGGCGAGAGAGTGTGCCCGACCCAATGCAAGTCAGGCAATTACCTGACTTTCGTATTGCCAAATGAGAAGCTTGTATGAAGTATCTATAACTATAAAACATTTTAGACTCCAGTAGAACATCTGTGAATTACACTTATCTCAGGGAAGAATCCCGAAGTGCAGTAATCAATAGCATTGCTTATCGTCGAAACTAGAGCAGTTATATTAGTAGATATCATTATAGTTACCAGTTCAGAGATTCTCCGATCGGAATTTAATATCAGCTCATTGTAAATCTCAGGAACCCATAACTTATTTATAAGTCGAAACCCCGCCGTTCACTGAAGGCCATATATCACTGTTGGAGCCGGCTCCGATCCTTTCATGCCTCACACAATGCCCTTATATTCTTTCTGTGTGAGTTCAGCTTTAATTATTACTGAAGTACAAACCACACCTTGTATTCGAATACCATTCTTGTTACTAAGCAATAAGGACGCTGTTATAATCAACTTGGACGTACCAACGTGGTTTTCATAGTACAACAGTAAGAGATTTCCCGGTTCAGAAGTATTAAATTTTACAGTATCATTGTGATAGTGAAAGCTTGGATTACTTGTAGGATTCGGTTAGCGATTCTGTCGAGGAATTTGGTTTTTCACAACTTAACATAAAATCTGGAATTCAATAATTTATCACTTTTATCTTTGGGCACAAGGTCCTTCTCTCCTCCAAAAAGTTAACCAGTTATTCTATAACTTAAGAGATGATCTAAGAGTTTAATAGGTAGTTATTATTAATGTGCCAAAATTGATATACTTAACGGTACTAATTTTAGAATATTTCTTCAAAATTGATATTAAATTTTACAGCAGTCATTTATTTTCATTTTGATGACGGGGATATAATGTGTGACATGCACAGGTGACATGTCATCATGAAAACAAATTCATTGTACCTAGTTCATGAAAAACTTATTTTATCAAGCGTCAACAACAAGTTATTAGAAGTTTTATATTTTCATATTCGTTCATGCTAAACACGAGAATAGGTAAACAAACCATTTTTTCTTTTTCTTCATTTTTAAATCGAAACTCAAACCAGAAATTGAATACTAAGTTTAAAACTTAAAGCAAATAATACGTCTTTAATACGTTATATTATATGAGAAGATTGTTGAACCAGCGGAGGTTTAATTAAAAATGTGCTAATTCTACGGCACGGGGAAAACATAGAGCGGGCGTGTCCCAGCATATAAAACGTAGGGACACTGGAAAGCGATACCGCGACATAGTAATTATGTTCAGATACTTTTAAAACGGGAAAAACAGCGGGTGATATTTGAAACAACTTGGTAAGGATGATACATATACTGTAGTGCTCAGTAGGGATGATGACTAAATTTTTTTTCTTCGTTTATCTGGTAGATTATCAAAAAGTATTGGACACGTATTCTTTCTTTTTTCACATAGTATAAACATTGCAGAGAATATATTGGTTTGAAAAGTCGCATGACGTCACGTTTTGGTACAATTTTCACTTAAAAGTGACGTCACGAGCCCCTACTCCCAAACTTTGACGCGCTATGACTGCCATTTTTTGGTTGATTGCCCAAAGAAAAAATACGTGTCCATTATTTTTTGATCATCTAACTAACGGACTAAATAGAATTTCGTTTACTGTACCCCGTCATCACCCCTATTCCAGCTGCAATAAGGTTGTCACCATAAGCACGGTCATAAGCATAGCTTTACCGGGTAGGAAAATATTTTTTTTATAGGTAGGTCCGACAAATGACTCTACCACACCTGATGTTAAGTGACGGTGAAGTCCAGACGTGAAGAAAGCTAGAACAGCAGTTCTACCTACCAGCTATCCTCACCTTGGCGGCCTGCGTGTTGCTTTTTCACGCCTCTTTTAAAGAATCTCAGGTTGGAAGAAGGAGGGAACACGTGAGCAGGCAAAGTATTCTATTTACGGTTAGTGCTTAGTGTGAAAAAGAAATGAGTCACCAAATTTCTTTGTACGCGTTGGAATTGTGGCCATAGATAGACGGTGACAACGATCTGTATCATAAGACACATTTAATGTCACAAACCTGAGGCACTTTTCATCACAATTGACTATTGTGTACCGTGTGAGTGGTATGTGTTTATACAAGTTTTCAATGTTTCGCCTACTCAGAGGTACTAGGTTCGAATCCCGGCGGAGCAAATACTTGTTTAATGAACACGAGCATTTGTACCAAAGTCATGGCGTTTGTAAAATATATGACGTAGGATGATATGATAATTTGGATTTTGGCACAATTTCTAGGAATATTTCGAAACACGAATAGACAATGGCGATAAAAATTGCTCTGTCTTCTCCTGGGGTCAATCGCCTAATGAAATTGCTATGGCTATCGCTATAGATTACAATTTCATTTTGTTATTCCTGACCGCTAAAGGTTTTCAAATACCTTACGCACATTTTCTTTGATATTGATGTTACCAATACAAAAGAAAAAATAAGAGCGCGAGGCATTTTAAAACCTTCGGCGGTCAGAAATAACAAAATGGAATCGTAAGCTATAGCGGTAGTCATAGCAATTTCGTTAGGCGATTGGACCAGTCACAACATTTACATAAGATAAATAGCCTAGTGTTCCATTTTCCCTAAATTTTCATGGTTGCTAAAAACAACATCTAAAAAGAAAAAATGTCATACGGGCAAGAGAAATATAAGAACAATTATAAATAAATAATAAATATTTCCAACACTGGTGTGAGTGTGACTGAATTAGCCTAGCCCCAAACTAATCACTATAAGGCTTGGGTTATGAGATACTAGGGTAACGGATAGAATACATATACAGTACATATATAAGTATATTTATATAGTAATAAATATTAAAACATCCATGACTGGAGTACAAATGCTCGCATTCATCACACAAGCATCTGCCCCCACCGGGATTCGAACCCGGGACCTCTGGAGTTGGCGACACAATGAAACCCGGCGTTCAAACCACTCGGCCACGGAGGTCGTTAACGCGTATGTATAGGGACACAGATAGTGAAGGAATTATTATAAATACGCGAGTACCCGAGTTAGAGTCGACAGCCGTGAGGCAGCATCATATTGCAACTACCTTGACGTATATAGGTATTTTATATGAACACTAATAGAGTACTGGAAGGGATGCTGGAAAATTTGTATTCCCGAGAGGGACCCTTTATACTTATAGTTTCTTCATGCCCGTCTATCTTTCTGTCCATCCGAAGTTTTTCTTGGGAACTGTAATTTTAGGAGGTATGTATATCAATCACGCCAACAAATTGTTTTTTTTTTGTTTTGGGTAGCTCACCTACATATAAAGTGGGGATGACTTTTTTTTCATCGTCTACCTCATCGTGTTAGTTATTGTTGAATAGGTCATTTAAAATTACTTAGGGGCTGCTAAGACTATTTTTCGATTGAGGAATCCGTTTTTCATCGTCGTTCAATTTATGTATTGCAAATATAAATATGAGGTACGGTCTTGCATGGAATATTGCTCGCACCTCTGGGATGGTTCCGCCAAGTGCTCGATGCATTGGATAGGTTACAGCGGCGTGCGATCCCCATCATAGGCGATGAGGAGGTGACTAAACACCTCGAGTAAACAACTACGCCGTGACGTTGCATCACTAAGCGCGTTCTATCGTCTGTACCACGGCGAGTGTTCTGAACAGTTATCCTCTCTTATTCCACCTTCCCTTTTCCTTCAAAGGGCCACGCGCGCTGGCCTTCGGTATCACCGTCTAACTGTGGCCACAATTCCAACGCGTACAAAGAAATTTAGTGACTCATTTCTTTGTCGCACTATCCGTAAATGGAATGCTCTGCCTGCTCACGTGTTTCCTCTTTCTTACAACCAACACACCAGTGGCTGGTGTGGGAGGTAGAACTGCTGTACCAGCTATCTTCACGTCTGGACTTCACCATCACTTAACATCAGGTGGGGTGGAGTCATTTGTCGGACCTATCTATAAAAAAAATAATAGTACGTAATAAAAATTCCTTAGAAGAAAACATGAAAAATAACTTAGATGATAACTTAGTAATTGCTCGTTTGTAATGCGTAAAAACTTGCATTGAAAGTCAAAGCTTCGTCGTGCAGGTGTGCGAGAGGTATAAGAATTATCTACTGTAAAAAATTGGCAACAAAATATTTTTCACTCAAAGGCACAAAGTCATATCCAGTAACTGCTCTCTAGCTATACAACCCTTGCAGGCGGCCTCGTATCTACCTGACCCAGTTTTTTTATATTTCACTATAGAGAGAATGAAATTGCTCGCAGTAGGCTGTGTTTATTTTTTTATTTTTGCAGGGATATACTTTTTGCTTTCGTATTGCCTGGTTGTTACAGAGACTGGAATTATGGTATGATTTTCTGCCATCATACTGATGAATGAGAGTGTTATGTGAGAGGGAAGCTTTTAGTTTTTCACGTATATAAATATGGCATAATGTGAGAATACAGGGCGTCTTACGGGTATGCCACACACAGGGAAAGTATATTAAATATTGAAGAAAGGATATTTTACTGAAAGAAGACATCATTTTATTTTTAACTAGTGGCCCGCCCACGCTTCGCGTCGGTGAGCTGAAGTGTAGACTGTAGTTTTTGTTCTCAGGCTTGTATTATACACAATTACATTCTTCTTATACGTAATTATAATAGGCACGCGCCGCCAGGCCCCCCGCCCGGTAGCGTCGGAATCGCTATGTCCCTGTATTTTAAAATCCGTAATATCTTCGAAGATATTCATTTAAATTACATGATTTAAAGGGCCGAATTGATCTGTATTCAATACACAATGTATTTAAGGTTAAGTGGTTAAGGATGAATGTTATATTGCTGAGAATCGCTTCGTGATGAAGCTATTATTTCTCGATAAAAGTATCGAATAAAAAATGGTTATTGTGGGTTATCCCTAAAAGATAGACATATACCATCCCAGACTTTTTTGTAGACCTTTTTAAGGTGTACAATACTGCAGTACATTATTTTGATCTATCTCGTAGGGTTCAGCCAGCGTTTGCAATGTAAGCGCAAAACAATGTGTTTATTTACGACCTTGTTACGAGTACAAGACTCGTCTACGTCACTCATACGTCACGTGTACATTATGTGTTTCCCAAGTGCAGGTGGCTCGATTGAGCAATCGTGTTGAAAAGTGCTTATTAGACAGATTTAGTTCATGTAAAACCTTCGGACAGTTTTGGGAGTTGCTTGAGCTTCAACCGTGGAAGCATCTTGACGTATAGTTTGTAAGACCGGATCATCGGGATCAATTAGTATAAGTAATTTTGTAAAACATTTAAATAAAGAAAGTTATAATTTAAAGTTTAGTTTTTAAAAACCCTACCTGACGGCTCAATTCCGTAATTACCTTACATTGAAACCCTCTAAAATAATCAGTGTTTCTCTACTATATTATGAATATATTATACATATAAACGTTCCTCTTGAATCACTCTATCTATTAAAGAAAACCGCATCGAAATCCGTTGCTTAGTTTTAAAGATCTAAGCATACATAGGGACATAGGGACAGACAGCGGGAAGCGACTATGATTTTTACTATGTGATACTTTGGAGAACTGCATTCACAGATTTTTAAAATCATCTGCCAAAGAATCATGCTCGTGAAATGTAAAAATGAAACACGTTACGTATTTTATAATAACCGCCGAAAGGGTTCAGCATCTGTCAGTGCTCTAGTTGTTATATTATAAGAATTCGCAGCATATTTCAGATAAGAATGGAGAATTTGTTTCCAAAAACATATAAAATCAAAGTGTTCTGTATGTACCCTTAGTACGAGTTTAAACTCACGAAAACTATCATAGTTTTCGTAATTGTGAATTATGTTTTAACTAAATATACCTACTTAAAATTTAAAAAGACGCAAATGATTTAATGATAGAATTTAAACACTGTTTATTTGTATTGAAACGAAATCAATAAAATCAGTACCCTTAGTACGAGTGCGAGCTCACGAAAACTATCATAGTTTTTGTGATTGTAAGATTCGTACTAAGGGTACAGATCGACGTGGTAGTTTCGGTAATAACTGACTATTGTTCCCTAGAAACACATTGTTTGCGAGTGTTAATGTTTTTCTAGTCTGTTTAAGCAGTAGCACAGTATTATTGAACCGCTTGTTGTTTCTTCCTGTTCCTTAGGGTAGGAGCGCCTGTCGCTGAATGCATGTTGGAGCCTGTTCCGACTCGAATTTTATATGCTAGGACTGAGCTGGCCAGCGATCCATTACCTCACCCCCGCTATACTTTATTTTTCATTTTCTCAAAAATTACATAGGTGCGAGCTTAAAACTATACATACATATATTGGGCATACAAATAGGCATATTTTTAACGCATTAGCGCGTCCGTAAGCATGATATTTTAGGTGTGGCGCGCAAAAAATAGGTCTCCGCGATATTTATACTTTCCCTCTCCATAGGGATTCGCCCTGCCACAGGGCTCCGCTGCCCCACCCACACGCTCCGAGCGCGCCTGGTGGGGAACGCAACATGTCTTAGGAAACCGTTCTATACAAACAGATTTTGTCTCCTACACGGTACATTTCTATATTTATTGATGTGATGCCTATCTATTTATGTAGTCCTATGCGTTATCTACCTAATACAATAAGTTTCTAATAAGAATAATAACAAATAACAGCTCTACGGCCCTACAAAGATTACAAATTTAAAAGTCTTAAATACCTACTTACATTCACTTAATGCCTAACTATCATATATCATTTTATAGAGAAAGTAAAAACACACAAAATAACATCATTATCATTACAATTATACCTATATCCTATCAACTATTCGTAAAAAAACTATATTCAACATTTTCCTTAATTATGCCTAAACTATTAATACGATCTACACAAAACTTTGATATATTATTCTTACAACTACCTATTTCCTAATAAGATATAAAACAAACAATCGAAACATAAAAACATACTTTTATCGAAAACTATCAACTTAGGCAAAATCTTATAAGATGTTAGAAAAGGACAGCCTATCGTCTCTGTCCCTCCTATAGGTCGGAACTATCAATATTCTAATTAGTTTCCCTGCGCCACCGCTTGGCGTCGTGGCGATCGATTAGACAAATTCTTACAAGATTTGGTGAGAAAGAGACGGAATATCGCTCTGAACTATCAATTTTACAATCGTTTACTATGGGCAAAGCTATCTATTATTGCGATATCCGACTCATTCTAATAAGACAACAAGGAAATAATATTTTTAATGTACATACAACCGATACATGTGAAATTATAGATACATTTTATAAATCAATCTTGTTTCGACGTAAGTTTATTTCTTCTCGTTTCGGTCGTCGCGTACACTATGTGTTAATCCAGGGTGCCAGCTAACTCCATACTAAATTTTATTAAAATCGCTACAGTCGTTTAGACGTCAGGAAGTAACAAATATACACACTCACAAACTTTCGTCTTTATAATTTATGTAATCATCATCATCATCAGACTATTAATGTCTCCCACTGCTGGGGCACAGGTCTTCCCTATGGATGGGTTAGGGAGATTGGGCCATAACCCACCACGCGGGCCCAGTGCGGGTTGGTGGGTACTAACGACTGCAGATGCAGCCGGGACCAACGGCTTAACGTGCCTTCCGAAGCACGGAGGAGCTCGAGATAGTAAATTTTTGGTCACCCATCCAATGACTGACCACTGCGAAAGTTGCTTAACTTCAACGACCGCAACCGAACGCGCTAATCACTGGCGCCATCGAGCTCCTCCATACTCCATTTATGTAAGTAAATATAATTTGATTGTAACTTAGAAATGTAAGATATACTATATGAGTATTATATAGGTATATATAATAACTACAGAGGTTGTAGTCTACCAGTTGTTGCACGGCGCTGTGGACACCCTACGGAAATATGCCTGCCCTGTCTGGTATAGCCATTCTGTGCACAGGACGGGGTGCGACTATGAATTGACATGTTTATAATATAATCTTTGACTATAGCTTTTGCCCGTGACTTTGTCTACGTAGAGACCTTGTCGATTAGGCAACCTCTTGATTACGTCGGCCACATTATAGCAATAAAGCCTTGTTGCTAGAACGGGCATGATGATACTTTACGTGCCGCAAAATGGGAAAATAGCTCGGCTAGGCCGGTGCACCAATTTTTGGTTATTTTTTTATGATTTAAGCATTAAAAGATCCCTGAACACATCCTTTAATTTTCACTCTACAACCACCAACCCCTATTTCTATGTTGGTACGGAGTTCGATAGGTCAGCTAGTAAGTAAATAAAAAACGACGGGTTTCACTCTGGGAATGCCGGCAGAAATGAAAACTTGAATATTAACGTTGTGCATTTTTGATATTTTGGAATGGTTAGGGAATAATTTTGCACAAATTGCTTTAATTATTATCAGTATAAAAGAACTATCATGTATGTGGTAGAATGCAACATTTATTTTTTACACAAACATGACAATTTATATTACATTAAAAAAGTTTATCTCTCAGAAAAATCAACTTACATGAATCACGTGTAAGCGCACTTAGCGACATCTATTGTAAAGAAATCAACTTACATGAATCACATTTAAGCGCACCTAGCGACATCTATTGTAAAAAAATGCATTTTCTTCGCAATAAAGCTGCCACGTGGACGTCCTAGATAGAGACTTATTATTATAACTAGCTTTTGCCCGCGACTTCGTCTGCGTTCTCGTCGTTTTTCGTAAAAAAGTAGCATATGTCCTTCCTCAGGGTTCCGTGGTTTTGATGTGACAGACAGATTAACTTTCGTATTTTAGTAGGGAAATATAATACTGTTAAAAATATCGCAATAAGGAACCGCAGAATATTATTATTATCACTGTGCCCCGAGACCATCAGCGTGTAACTCCTTGTATGTTATTATGTTAATGTATTGGTAATATTGTTTAGATCGCTTTCACATGAGTCTTAAGTACATATAGAATGAAAATACTTCAGCGCAAAGCTTCCGGGTAGACTACGTTGAAATTTGACCCGTCCGGAACGTGAATATAAAAAATTCTAGGACTGCTAACCCGGGAAAGACCGACATAACTGACCATGTGAAAAACAACTGACACCGAGATCTACTCCAACAAACACGAAAGGTCTGCCCTTGAGCCTTATTTATTATCATTGCATAACACACCGATACTGGGAATTGCGTTCTTTTAAATTGGAATGGAAAATTATTTGGTATTATGGGAATTCTGGGAATAAAGATGGTTTCTCCTGCACCGCAACCTATTAAAATTTGAGCCTCGATTACATTTTGTTGCAACTGGGTTACTTTAAGCCGAGTTCCATTGCAAATTTGTGGTGGTCTTAAATTTCGGAGCAGAATAATCGGAATGCCAATTTTTAAACAAATTTCATGAGAAGGAAGTACGGGCATATTTAAAGAATTTAAAAATTCTATCGGGTAATTAGTGGCTTCTTGTTCATCGGCCATTCTATTTATTGAACTATAAACTTTGCTTTCCCCCTGGATATTCGACAGTATTTTATTATTAATCTCAGATGCCTGGTCATTGCGAGGAGTTAAAATGGACCTTTCGCTTAGCCAAGAATTGTTCTTATTTAATATATTTGTTACGTCACCGTAAACTGACGATGTAAGATGTTGTTGGGATTGCACTATACAACATAACTCAGGCGTCAGAATAAGTTTTCCTTGGTGTAGCAGTGGATAGGTATCTTTGGTGAAGGTATTTTCTTTAATAATATATCAGAAAATTCACGATCATCCGGGTTATCTGCAGTTCTCACTCGCATGTTTATAGTCAAATGCACCGATTGTATATCACACCGCAAATAAGAGCTTTTCAGGCAAGCCCTAACCTCAGCAGCTCGGGTTCCCCGTGGTATTACCGTTAAGGTTTGTCGGAAATCACCACAAAATAAAACTGTGATACCGCCCATGGGTCGATCATTTTGTCTTATATCTCTTAAAGTTCTGTCTACCGCTTCTACTCCTTTGGGCGATCGTACATTCATCCTATATGATTAAATTACACTTTGAACGAATATTTAAACACTACCAAAACAACTAATACGTGGTCCTAACTTTAGCTACCTCACACATAAAATCTAAGTGACTATTTGAACTAAAATATTCTTATAGAATTATAACCAGAAATATATACAACTCACAACAAAAAAGAAATGAAAATAAAGCTGAAACGCCTGTGCAATACTATCTACCTATACCTCCTTCACTTAAAAATAAATACTTATAACTAGTTTAATTAATAAAAGTACCTACGCTTAATAATTTTTAATTTGAACGAATATTTAAACACTACCAAAACAACTAATACCTGTTTTACAAAATAACAACAAAAGAAATTCAAATAAGCTATTTAAAGACTAAAAGTCGCGCTGATAAGCACGGTTTCGGTCTCCCAGGCGGGGGAGCAGATGAGAAATCCTCATGGATACCCTACAGCCGGCTGCAAGGTACTGACTAAAAAACACCCGTAGGGGCTGCCTCTGGCCGGGAAGGCCTCTAAGGCTTCATCGGAAGCGATCGTCCCCCAGGGGGGGAGCGACGCAGAAAACAGATTTAGACAGCTCGCTCTCGGACCTTTGATACCCTACCGCTGCCGCGACCCGTGTCGAGCGCGGCAACCGTTACACAAAAATAATCCTTATAGCATGATTCAGTATTCACGTGCGACGGCGCGATGGCTTATTTCATGTATAAGTTTGGTGTTTCTATACCGAGTATTATAAACGTAAGAGTAAACAAATATGATCAGAATGCGCCGAACTGCTAAGCTATCGGGAGTTACACGTGTTATTGTGAGTCAACCATAAAAGATAGACATATGCTGTTGCGGGATATTTTTTAGACAATTTTATGTAGAATATTCCCGTCATACATGATTTCTATGTAACTTTAATCATTAAGGCTGCACACGCGACGGAAGCTTAAAAAATGGAGTAACTTCTCCCGTTTTCCCAACATTTCCCTTCACTTCTCTGCTCCTACTGATTGTAGCGTGATGAAAAGTATACTATAACCTGCCCAGGAGTATGAAGAATGATTGTACCAAGTTTCGTTAAAATCCGTCGAGTAGTTTTTGTTTCTATAAGGAACAAACACACAGACAGACAGACAGACAGACAAAAAATTTACTGATTGCATTTTTGGTATCAGTATCGATCACTGATCACCCCCTGATAGTTATTTTAAAAATATATTTCATGTACAGAATTGACATCTCTACAGATTTATTATAAGTATAGATAAGGTAAAATAATATATTACTATGTTTCGTCCAATATATTGAAAGTCAACAATCTTTCCAATTTTATTGTGTGTCATGATGCGATCAGCCCGCGTGTTTAACCTGACGCGAGTTTAACATTTTTTACCCATACAAAAAAAGTGTACAACGCCGCTAAAGAAGTTTTCACTTCAAAAAATGAGCTGTTAACACGAATTCTAGGTTGCGAAACGCGTTTCCGCACGAAACAGCGTAACAAAGGAAAAATTACACTCAGAGCGAGATGTGATATAAATTCATAGTATAGGACAGATTACCACAATTTGGCTAACGTGTTTCGCCGCGTGTCGGTGTGCAACAGGCGTTATATCTCGAAATTCACCTATTTGTAAATTAATTTAAATACTACAATGCAAAGAGAGATGGCGCTGCCTTGAAGCTCAAGAAAGGCTAGAGATAAATTCTTAACGGCCGTCAGGTCAGTGCATTCGCCCGGGTAGCGGAAGGGTGCGGGTTCGAGTCCGTCTGCTGCCTGGTCCGCGTAGAATTTTTTCCAATAAAATTTCTTCAGATTTAAACATTTAGCAGTTGCATGCTTAAAAAATAAAAAATATAACTTGATTTAAATTAATTTTCATTGCAATAAAAACCATAAAAACATTTTCTTTATGATTTCACTACCCGAAAGAACCAGGCTGTGAGAAACTTCAGAAGGTTGTATTATCAAGCTCACAGTACAGTGGACTCCCCACGGATGTCCGGTGCGCTCCGTCTCATTGTTATAATGTCCATTTTAGTTTTTTACGAAAAGTATGTTTAAGTAGTTATTTGTTTTATAATTAGGTACCTATATTGATTCCATAATAATTATTATAATATTCAGTGTAAGCAAATCAAAAACATGCTAGGTGTTTATAATCTTGAATTCTTCTTATTATTGTAAAAACAATAACTTTGATTATACTAACAATTTCAACTTTCAAAAATAAGGTTCAGCCGATCAGCTTGTTGGATCAGCAGAGATCAAAGAAATCGCACCTTATTATGTTTTATTTTTATGTTATAGGGGGCATACGAGCAGACGGCTCACCTGATGGTAAGTGATCACCGTCGCCCATGGACACTTGCAACACCAGGAGGATCACAAATGCGATGCCGGCCTTTAAGGAAGGCTACGCTCTATTTTTGAAGGTTTTTGGGCCGTATTGGTCCGGAAACACTGCTGGCGACAATATATTCCACAGTTTTGTCGTACGTGGTAAAATTTTTCGACAAAAACGAACGGTTGTGGATAGCCACGCATCAAGATGATGGGGATGATATTTTTGTCGCGATGTACGATGGTGAAATGCAGTAGCTGGAATTAATCCGAACAATTCTTATTCTATTCTTCAATACATATTAAACATCCATGACTGGAGTACAAATTCATCACACTAACATCTGCCCCCACCGGGATTCGAACCCTGGACCTCTCGGAGTCGGCGACACCATGAAACCCGGCGTACAAACCACTTGGCCACAGAGGCCGTCAAATTGTTGTTTATTAGCAACACTAACATTGCGCTTATCATACATGGATATACATATTTTATATTAGTTGTTTACTTGTAAACCCAACAATAAGTGTTGGCGTCATTCATAAAAATGATCTAACAAATATAATTTTAAGGATTGAATTTTAATTCATAATATTACAAATCAACTATTGAAAGGATATGTAAGTAGGTATAGTTATTCAAGTGGAATTACCTATTGAAAGTAAAGAAACAATGTTTATTTCGGTTTTGATATGTATTTAGTACCATTTAATTGCGAAAGATGGTGCTAATAAAATGTGTCAAAGGTTCGGGTATATTTTATAAATCGCGCTGTAGAAATTATTTTATGTATATACTTATAATAGATGAATAAGGTTCAAAATTGCAAATAAATTGGGCCACAGTAGTGTTGGGTAGGACACGACTTGAAAAAGAGTTTGTAAGAGTAGCCTCTTTTTTGTACTGAGCCAGTACAATGTCCCACTTCAAATGAGGCGAGGCGTACAGAAGCTCGAAATATACGTTTGTGTGCACGAGTAGCACCTCCTCTACGCACTATCAATCTTGCTGGATACAGCATGCAGGACAGCGCTATACAAGTAACAGAGATAGAGATACAGATGGATAGTGCGTAGAGCACTTAAATGAAATATCATGCCTCGCTCTCTCTCAGACTTACGAAGAGTGAGTGAGCGACTATCGCGACATTTAATGTGAAGTAGTACATTTTAAAATTTTGAGCCGCTCTTACATTTTGACATCATGTCCGGGACAAATGTACTGCCTCTTGTAAGTCCTACTCAACACTAGGCCACAGCGATCTGTGGAAACAGGGAACCAGTTTTTTTTTTATATAAGAAACCCTCTGTAAATCAACCCCCAGAAACCAACCCTCAATTAGTACAGGGTTGTACACAATCTTTCTTTTATTGAATAAATAAAACACTCGTTGTAAAAGTTTCACATACCCGATATGATATCCTTAAAGTGTAATGGTTGGAGACGCGTCCCGAGGGAGTGGGGATTCCGGGAATGCCGCGAGATCGGCCCCTAAATGCGTCTTGGAATCTCGGAATTCCGCCGACCTTCGATATCTGAGAAGGATGATTTTGCATTTAGCGGCTTTGCTATATCGTGTACAAAGAACTGGCCAATGTGAGACGGACTCGCGAACGCCGAAGAGTCCCGTACCATCCTTAAAGGTCTGACACACGATACGTCGTCCAAATCCAGGTAAAACGTAGAAAAAATGTTACATATTTTTTCATGTAACTTATATATGTATTTGTTGTCAAAACCGCAATAGGGGAAACCGGGATACTTGTCCAGGTGGAGTAGATGAATCATTTTTCAAAAATTGTATTTAAATTTAGCCCAAATAGTCTATTCGTTCATTGGCGTGTCATATGTGACCAATGAACGAATTGACTATTTTGGATCATGGTTCAACTCTCCTGGGCTGATTTTTGCGAGCTTTTACAATCTACAATACCTTATATGTAGACATTGGTGTCAATTCTGGCATGATTCTCTGAACCTAAAATTAAATTTGACAACAGTGTATCCTTGTCATTCTCTATACAGAACGAAAAGGAGAGGCTGATGTAAAATTCAGTAGAGAATCATGCCAGAATCGATACCGTACAGATAGGCAAACAGTTTAATATAATAAATTACTTTGATTTTTTGTATTTAGTGCATAAGAATATTCCATTGTTAAACTTAACTAATGTCTTACATTTAAATTTTTGCGAGCTTCTATAATCTACAATATTGACAGACCTTTTATTAGAAGAGACGGGGAGAGAAAATACACTATGCCCATGATAAAATCACGTACAGCGAGCAATATACAAGCAAACTGCTTGCAATAATAGGATATTTGATAGTATGAAAAATAAAGTACCAATTATTGGCATATGTATTTAACATGAATATTACGAGTGATTTCACTATTATGACAAAATGAAGAATGAAAATATTTTTTGATCTATGTATTGTCACGTGACCGAAACGCCTAGGATTGGCGGTGACTAAAATTACGCCACCTGCTTGTTAACATTACTTTGTACTGTTTGACGTTTTAATGAGAGACCTGGGCAAGTCTCCCAGTTTCCCCGTACAAATTTTAGTTCGATATGCACTTTTGTGGTGATTAATTTTCACAATTCCACAATGTCTGGTTTTAAGATTTATGAACAAAAGTTTTCGAGGTCTTCTGTGCTACGGAATATATAAGATATGATAGCCGTTAGTCACAGCTGCAATTTTAGTTGTTATCATCCACAACTCCACAATGATGAAATGAAAATATATTAAATAAAAAAAGATCCGTTTAGGCTAAATATTATAAAATCATAGACATTAAAAAATAAATTGTGAGCAATTTACTAGTTAATTAGAACAACGATTTAGGTTATATGTCCACAAAAAAAATGTCGTTAATAATTTTTTTCCAAAATATTTTTAACCTAATTAAAACTGACTTTTAAGAAACAAAGCTACTTATACGAATTGATTACTATTTGAAATTGAGGAGTTCTAATATTTCTCAGAAAATACTCATTATATTTTCACCCAATTAATGTAGAACCATCTCGCCGAAAATTGATTCAAAAAAGAAAATTGAGTTGCAAGATTCCACCCGAATAAAGGTTAGGTTAGGTTAGGCAGAATCATCAAAATCGGTTCACGAATATCGGAAATATGAGCGAACAACATAAAAAAAATCTCTTACTCTCTTTACTATACCATTATTTAAAATTCCGTAATCGTATTCGGTAAGCTCTAACAAAATTAAATAATCCTGTCATGACGATAGGATTAAAGATAAGATCCATGTAAATCTCGAGATTAAACCAGAAAAACGTAACTCGTCTTAATTGCCATCAAAGAAGACAAAATAACGAAATAGAATTTAAAATGAAGAGAGTTTTCGTCAATTAATTAAACAAGGAAAGGGCTCGACCTAAATAATATAGAAGTCGTTAGGGATGAGTGCAGTCGAACCGTCATTATCTTCAGTTGTGGAGTCGCAGTGATGGCTGTTTTGATTTTTCTAATCGTTGCCATTTGGTCAAAATACAAACTGTTTAGTTTTTTGAATTAAAAATCTAAAGAAAATTCAGCCCTATTTTTTTTCACGAATTTTGTTCTAGATATTTGGTTTTAAGGTAAATTACTAACTTTAGTAAATACGCTACTTTTAATTAATGCGAAATGAGAAACGTTACAGAATATGTATTATAGCAAATTACTCAAACTCAAATATTATTTATTCAGTCTAGTCTGTTACAAGCACTTGTGAAGGTCAAGAATCTACGCCATCGGTTCGCAAAACTAGAGCGGGGGACCTTGTACTGAGAAGAACCGGCAAGAACCCTAGCAAGGATTGCTTTTTTCTCCCTGTATTGTTATATACAGAGTCGTCAAGTTGAAAAATGTCTACAGAAATACTTCTGAAGTCTCCTTTCTTCCTTTACATCATTTGGAATATAGATACATAGTTACAATAAATTTTATAGTTAGTATAAGGAAGCGGTATAACATACAATATTACTGTTATGAAAAATGATTAATACCCATTAAAAAACAAATTATAAGAAACACCATGTCAATGCATTACGATCATTTAGATAATCATCAACTTTATAATAGCCCTTATTCATAAGAATACTCTCTTGATCTGAGATTTAAATTTGGTCAGTGGAAGCTCAATCAGATCTTGGGGAACTTTATTAAACAATGCAATACTACAACCCAGAAATGAACCTCTTGATTTTTGGAGTCTGAAACATGGAACGGCAAGCTTGTTCTTAAATCTCGTGTTATAGTTATAATAGAAATACTCATATTCTACAATTTACAATTTGAAGTCAATCTTCTCGACTAATTTTATAAATACCGTACACTTAATACTTAACCTTTTTAGATAAAATTCATGGATTATTAATCCACAAATCATCTCGACAGCGCGCCACTACATACCAAGATTGGTCAAGGAAGCGATTGAAATAACCAAACACAAAAATTTCAATCGTGAGGATGGTTTAAATTGTCAAGTGTCTGGAATCCAGTGGTGCGTATATGCAAAAACCGCAAAAATCAAAAAAGTGTCGTTCCACGATCTGATGCTGTGAGTATTGTGTGTCGGAAACAGGTAAAAGAAAACGTCAGAGGGTAGACCGATATGTCTGTCAATAACATCTACCCACAATTACTTCAGTTACTCCGTGACCATGGCGCTTGCAACAGTGCCGAAATATCGGAGACTCATAAAAAGCAAGGTACATGGTAACAATCCATGAAAGTTTAAAACAAAATTCATGTTATCGATCCTCGCTACCACTGGGGCTTTATCCTTAATACGGGCGGATATCCTTTATATTTTTTAGACGAAGCAATTAGAACAGAAGGGCTTTTAAAAGGGTGCGTAAATGACTCTAAAAGAAAATAAAAAAGCATAGACACAAAGCAATAATTCATCAGTCCGTAATGAGATTTCGACCACTTGATTTGCGACAAATCCTAATTCGCCCGCATCCACTTTGTTGGTAGGCTCAACCCGATAATTAAGGTATCTAACAAAGACAGACGAGGTGATTTGTCGAGACAATGGCATGTTTATTTCATGTTAATTTAATAATGCTTTACAATTATATTGGGTTTATAACAGACTCCAAAAAGGAGGTGGTTTTCAATTCGGCCGGTATGTTTTTTTTATGTATGTACACTGTTTACGCCAAGGTTTCTGATAAGACATTTTTTTTTCTTTCTGTGGCGTTCTCCGTTTTACACAGAAATTTCGCCAATGTCCAGTAGTGAGAGAGACACGAGAAAGACTGCTCGATAGAAACAGATTAAGGTGATATAAATTAAATAACCGATTCATGGTTGTTTTATCCGATGCGGAGTAGGTTCCATAAAATTTTTATTCAGTTTGCTCCAGTAGTTTTTATTCTATGAGCATTTTGTTAACTTGGACGATGTAATTAAACTTCTAGGTACATTAGGTTCTCACGATTATTTTAAGGTTTGTGTTAATAATTAATATGTTTTTCCACAATTTCCGCTATGCCACAATGCTAAATAATAGAAGCAAATGTAACAGCTCTAAGCCATTGGCACTATTTCTTCTTGATATGGCTGCGCCAGCGAACCATTACCATTACGTATTACCCGCTTTGTCTATACAAAGAGCTGTAGACAGTCAAGAACGATGGGCATTCTAAATTTATATTAATAATAATGTTTATTCATCGAACCTTACAAGTACTACAACAATGACATATCTTAATATTAAACTATCTTTAAAAACCATACATGTTAAATATAGATCTCAGTGCAGATAATGTTTGGAAGTGGTTTTATCAAGAGTGTGTGTCCCAGGAGCCTGTGAAGATCCAAGGAGAGAACCGCATTTATAGATGAAATTGAGTTGGCTATATCATCTCAATACGCAATAGCCTGCATACCCAATGAAACAACTAAAAAGACTACATGAGAAAAAGGCTTCCTCCAGAAGTGGCAAAATTCCATACTTACACGTATTCTTTGGATATTCTGTAAAGCTTTTTGATGCTCAATGAATTTCAGGAATTGCATCAATAACCTTTGGGACGGGATATCACATGTTTTTTTGATACAAATCCTAATACTAACTAGAGGCGTTTCTAACATCAATTGGGATTATTTCTTTCACAGTTTGAGCAAACGGTAAAATGAAAAGGGTTGCATATAGCCTGCAAATGCTAAAATGAAAAAGCTTACAGTTCGTCTGTAAATACTCATGGATAATACCATCCGTACTCGCTTTCGTATGCCAGGGACTAAACTCTATGCTTCACAATTTATCCTCCAAAAGTTTTAAATGCAGTAAGCCATCAGTAACAGCCATTTCATCTGTCGATTCCATGTTGATTTCTCTGTAGCTGACTTCGTTATAATAAATAAATAATTTTTATTTCAGGCACTGGTATACATTCAAATATATGTCCCATAGATTATTAATTACAATTAAATCCACTTACGTTTCGTCAAAATTTAAATTGAACATTATTAATTTCATACATACATACATTATTAATTACATACATTCATACATCCATACAGTTATAAATCGCAATGACATAATATTTTGTCTGATATGTAAATTACTACTCTACAAGTCTCATGGAGCGATATTATAAAGTTAACCTTATACATATTGCCAAATGTTTTATTTGGTCAGAACATTATAATGATAACTAAATAAAAAATAACACGATGAAAACAGAAAAAATATTAGAATTGGAAAGTTACAAAGACTACAATCAAAGTCTATACCCCTGTGGAATTCTGTCAACTATACACTACTTGAACCCGCACCCTTCGCAATCCGGTCGAACGCACTGACCAATTATGCTACCGCGGCCCTCACGGACCGCGTCGACATTCTTCTAGCCATTATTAAGCTGCAAGGCAGCGCCATCTCTTCGCATTATAGGTAACCCACAATGTCAAATGAATACTTTTACAAGTATTAAACATTTGAAAGAAGCAATAGCAATTATAGTTATAATTTTGATTATTGTAAAGCATGTAACTGCTTGATGTTTAAATCTAAATAATTGGTCAGTGCATTCAGCCGGATTGCGAAGGGTGCGAGTTCGAGTCCCGTCTGCTGCCTGATACGCGTGAAATTTTTTCTAGTTATATTTTCTTTAGATTTAAACATCAAGCAGTTACATGCTTTAAAATAATCAAAATTAAAACTACATACTACTTACATGAGTATCACTTTACAAAAAATTGGCTGGAGTTTTCCTTACCGGTTTCCTTTAGCAGGTAGCTCCAATTGGAGCGCATAATCAGATACATATGAATCACGTCTTTTAGATTCTTGTTTCGTAAACAACACACAAATCACTAGCAACCACGGACCTTATATTTTTGGGATAATATAAAGATCGCTGCATTTTCAGGTCCGTGGTTGCAGTTTCCAACTTTATGTCATTAAAAACTTTTTTATAAGACAAAAGAATATAAAGGAAAATGATGATTAAGAGAATTTTTTTCTTTAGATATAATAATCTAGCAGTTTAATGCTACAAATAACAATGCTTTAAAGTACAAATCAATGTAATTTATCATAGTCTTGTTGAGTAAAAAAATATTCATATTATTATTTATAGCTTTTTTAAGACACACGGAAATAATTTTCATAGTTCTCTTGCATAAAAGAGACGTGTAGTAAACATGGCGTACAAACAAAAAATGGCGCGCGTGTCGGTGACGTCGGCTGTCATCCGCCATTTTCTTTTATTTCGTGGTAATGTAGTGTGACGTCACGTCGTCTCGTGTAACTCGGGGGGCGCAGCTGCCGTAGACAGGGTTTGTTTTGAGAAAATAAAAAGTGCTTAGTGCTCATCTTTTATTGTAGTTGCCTTTTTTGTTATTATTTCATGAGTGTGTTTTTTTTTTTTATTTTTTATACCAAGTAGGATTACGAAGTTGTGCAAAAAACACATCCATAAATATTTCCTTGCACATCCCGTTATATTACTCTAATTGTTATTTATGATTTCCGCTATCCGGGCGAAGGTGCAGGTACGAATTCAGTCTTTTGTATAAAAGCAGTTTGATTAAAATAAAAATACAACTTAGTATTGTTCTAATCCAAATTGTCCTACGGGAACAATAGTGTCAAGTTGTCTATCAGTTATAGTTCTACGAATTTCTAAAATAAGGAGTCGGCTTATATACTACCTCTTTCTGCCGAATGTTAGTATCAAACAAAAAAAAATCCTTGCTGAGTTTCTTGCCGGTTCTTCTCAGTACAAGGTCTCCCGCCGTATTTTTGCGAACCGATGGGTCAGCTTCTTGACCTTCACAAGTGCTTGTAATAAATGATTTTTGATTTTGAATTTGAAACGCATATTAGTTTTTATGTCGATTCTCTATATATATATTTTTATGTTTTTATTTATTTTTTAAGCATTTAACTGCTAGATGTTTAAATCTAAAGAAAAGTTTACTAGACTAGATACAGGTATATTTTTGTTTTAGGTATCTGTTATTTTTAATTATTTTATTTCTTACTAGCGGCTGCCCGCGACTTCGTCCGCGTTAACTTTTTAGGTTTTTTGAGGCTCCCATAGTAACCTAACATTTTATAGTGATAAAAAGTCCTAGATTGAGACTTTTTATCGACTTCATAAACGGTATGCGTACCAAATAACATCCAAATTACTTCAGTAGTTTTTCCGTGATTGAGTAACAACATAGGTACAAACTTTCACATTTTTTCCATTAGTAGGATATTATTGTTTCATGCTTTTATTAATTTGATATAGTTGTGGAGCTCGATGGCGCAGGTGGCTAGCGTGTTCGGCTGCGATCGTTGAAGTTAAGCAACTTTCGCAGTGGTCGGTCATTGGATGGGTGACCATAAATTTACTATCTCGAGCTCCTCCGTGCTTCGGAAGGCACATTAAGCCGTTGGTCCCGGCTGCATTTGCAGTCGTTAGCACCTACCAATCCGCACTGGGCCCGCGTGGTGGGTCATGGCCCAATCTCCCTATTCCATCCATAGGGAATCCCCAGCAGTGGGGACATTAATAGGCTGATGATGATGATGATGATGATGATGATTAATTTGCCTACGGATATGGTGTAAGTAAAGTTATCACGGCGTAATAACAAGGTGTTCAGATACTGGTCTGGATTTGGGACTTTGGACTTCGGACGACATATAATACGCTCAGAGGAAATCAAATCTCTAAAAGCTAGAAACATTTTAGGCTCTTGGAAGCTTTCGGGCTAAAAGAGATATTTTAACTTTTTGGCAAGTCACTATGGCGAATCTTATAGGTCGTAGGGACTACAGTCCCATTAGGACTGCATAGCCCCAAAAGAATCGAAATAATAATAACTAGCAAACCAGTGAACCAAATGTTCACCAAAACCTGATTAAAAAAAAAATGTATTTGATTAATTGAGAACTTCGGAGATTTTGTGTGGTTTCGTTTGAAATTCGTGATTTCTCGAAAACCGGAAGTGCTACGTTACTCAAATCCGGTTTGTAGTCTTATCAGACTATTCTTAACTTATAACTTAAATATTCTCTTTATCTATCTCTTACGGTTTGGCCGCTGAAACAGCACCACAGACAGACGGACGGACGGACTTGTCTAATAGATAAGAGATACTGGTCTACAGTGTACACATACAAATATTGCGATGCCTCATCTCAACTCTTAATTGCGAATGGAAACATCGAGAAAGTTTTTCATTTAACTTTTGATGGTACGTAGGCCGGCACATCATCATTCATCAGTCGCGTTAATAAATTCATCCATTAATATGTTAATGGCGAGTTACTGAGTGCTTTCTTGTGTTTTAAATATTTAAGAAGAAATATTGTTCTTATGGAGAATTAATCAATCTGTGGTGCAAGTTATGGGAGACAGCGTTAGAAGAAGGTGATTTATAGAACGATTTTGTCTAGAACAGAGCCCGAAAGAGTTCAGGAAGAACGCTCACCTACCTACCAAATTAGGGAGTACTTTTATGACTATAGTGGTAGACAAAGATATCTCGCTTGATAATGGATATTAACGTGTTTTGGCAATTGACGCGTCTTTTTGGTCACCCGTCCAATGACCGATCACTGCGAAAGTTGTTTAACTTCAATGATCGCAGCCGAACGCGCTGACCACCCACGCAATCGCCGGTCGGTGGTCGATCATAGGATGGGTGACCAAATAATCTTCTATCTCGAGTTCCTCCATGCTTCGGAAGGTACGTTAAGCCGTTGGTCCCGGCTGCATCTGCAGTCGTTAGCACCCGCCAATCGGTACTGGGCCCGCATGGTGGGTCATGGCCCAATCTCCCTATTTCAACCATAGGAAAGGCCAGTTCCCCTGCAGTAAGGACATTATTAAGTTGACGATGATGATGATGAAGCGTCTATAGGCTACGGTGGCCGGTTAACATCAGCCGGGCTATAGGCTTATTTGCCACCCATTTAACATAAAAAAATGGGTGCGTGTACTTATGTAGGCGCGTGAGAAGTTATCCTTCTTTGGCATCGTTTAAAATTAGTTTTTAATTGCATGCAAATAATTAATTACAATAAATTAATAAAAAGTCTGGAAAAGGATGAAGTCAATAAAGTTCGGTTTTAATTTGAAAAAATAAATAAATAATCAAAATATTCAATTAAAATCGGTACTGAATATAATTTATTAGGACATATGTGATTTGCACTTGTATGAAACTCAAACACGTATTCCGAATATACAAACTAGAAACATGTGGATAAATATTATAAATATGAATACCTATAACTGTTACTTTATTACAAAAAATAAAGATGTGGTTTTTGGTTCTACTACACCAATATGGTCAAGAGATGGCGCTGTAGTCTCCTGAATCGCGCTTTGGTTCTGTTGTTCCAGATTAATAAATACTTTTGATAGGCCTTCACAATGCAGTCGTTAGCACCCACTAAATAGAGATTCTATTTCTATTTTGTTGGTAGATTTTCTTAATGTGCGGTAAACACAAAAGTAACAGCATGAAGTTGGTCGCTTTAGCGACCAACTTCATGCTGTTAATATTTTGTGTTACAGTGATGCGCGCGCATCTTAAAATTTCACTCTCATAATTTTTTCATAACGCGCCTAAAGAAGTATAACTTCAAAAATATATAAATTTAAGAAAGGATCATATCATTGGTTTCCAAATCTTAGGCAGGCAATCCTGAAAAGAACCGGCAAGACCTGCTTTTTGACCCTGTTTTTAGGGTTCCGTAGTCCTGACAAGGAACCCTTATAGTTCGTCATGCCCGTCTGTCGCTTCTTCCCCGGTTTCGCCTGGAGACTATTAGCATTAGAGAGCTGTAATTTTGTGGAGACATGTATATCGATCACGCCGACAAAATGGTAAAATAAAATTTTGAAATAAATTTTTTTAGGGTAGCTCTCCTACATGTAACCTGGATATGTCTATCTATACCCTAAATAATGTAATGGAAGGTGACTTCAGAAGTATGTCTGAAGTCATTTTTCAACTTGACGACTCTGTATATATCAATACAGGGAGAAAAAAGCAGCCCTTGCTGAGTTTCTTGCCGGTTCTTCTCAGTACAAGGTCTCCCGCCGTAGTTTTGTGAACCGATGGCGTAGCTTCTTGACTTTCACAAGTGCTTGTAACAGCCTAGACTGAATAAATGACTTTTCATTTCATTTCATTTCATTTCATTATGTTTTTTTTTCATCATTTACCCCGTCTTATGAGCTTATTTTTCGATTTTCTTATCTCAAGCTCCTCCGTGCTTCGGAAGGCACGTTAAGCCATTTTGTCCCGGCTGCATCTGCAGTCTTTAGCACCCACTAAACAACATTGCGTTGCGTAAGCGAATAATAATGTCTTTCGATTCGTTTCTATACTAGTCTAGTGCGAGTTATTTCAATAAGCTTCAGTTCCCCAATAAACTTTAATGTAACTTTTGATTGTTCAATCGCTATTTTCTGTAGCTTGGTACAGTGAAATTTATGGTAACAATCAATTAGTTATTAGTACTGAAAGTTTTTGTTCGCAACCGACCACTTAACTGTATTTCGATTAATATCTAGAATACTTCACAAAACGAATGGAGATTTTCTCCTTCTGAAACATAAATAAAACGGTAGGTACTGTTGTGTAACGTACGTTGCGTTACAGCCTCCTTGTTTGGGTAAACTCTTTGTTCATGTAATGCCTACGGCTGGCAGTTATTTTAAAAAGGTAATGTCGTGATTTTTAAAGATTTTAAATTGGGAATCGTCTGTCGTTTGATAGAAGGTTCCAGGAGATAGACTTCAGGCACCAAACCATACGTTGATAGATTAAGCTCAATTATTATATTCGACTGATTTCTAATAAAATAAAAGAGTTAAACATATAAGTTATTTTCCATTTGATAAAACTACGCCCCCAGGATCTATCCCTTCAGGGTAGATCGCCGCAGTACCTTACGTCTGAATTACTATTTAAAAATCTATTAAGTACCTATGTAATTAATAAATAGAAAATATAATAAAGATTTGTAAAATTAAAGGTGAAATTTGAGAATAGGTTTAAGGTTTGAGTTCATCTTGTATATTAAGAAAATAGCATTTAATCTTTTCGTAGTTGACTGTGACATGTTTTTGATCGACTGATTCGTGAAACTGGGGGCCAATCTCCTAACGGGATTACTATGGTTATCCCTATCGCTAACGATTTCATATTCAGGTAAGGTTTTCAAATGCCTCGAGCTCGCTTTTTTTTCTTTGCGTTGGTAATAAGAATAATTATATAGAATGAGCGTGAGGTATTTGAAAACCTTCGGTGGTCAGAAATTACGAAATCAATTCGAAATTCATAGCGATAGCCATAGCAATGCCCTTAGGCAATTGAACCCCTGATTATGATGATTTTTGATGGTTTATCTTGCTCATTTATATAAAAATAGAAAAATAAATTGTCTCCTTTATTGGAGAATCTGAATAAGGTTTGGAGTTTATAGACATAGATAAAGAAATATGTATTGTGTTAAGAGCCCTTTCACATTTTTTGCAATCAATCGTAATTTTTGAGCGCCTCGTTTACCCCCTTAGAAAAGATTTTGACTATTTCCGATAGAATCAAACAGTAGATTTATTCTTCCTATTGGAAGTTAATGTAGAATATTTGCAAATACTATTTTCCTTTTTTTGTACTGATCGTTCTACTGCAGCTAGTAAATTTACCTGCGCGCAAAGGTTTGTAAAAGGGCTCTTAACTTTAAACGATCTTTTTACGACTTCCGTGGCCGAGTGGTATATACGCGGGTTCATGGTGTCGCCTAATCGGTCCCCGGTTCAAATCTCGGTTTGGGCAAATGTTAGTATGATGAATGAAGCATTTGTACCTTATTCATAGAGGTTTATGTATATTTCTATATCATCATCATCAGCCTATTGATGTCCATGGGCTATGACCCATCACGCGGGCCCAGTGCGGATTGGTGGGTGCTAAAGACTGCAGATGCAGGTGGGACCAACAGCTTAACGTGCCTTCCACAGCACACAGGAGCTCGAGATAGTAAATTTTTGGTCACCCATCCAATGACCGACCACTGCGAAAGTTGCTTAACTTCAACGATCGCAGCCGAACGCGCTTACCACTTGCGCCATCGAGCTCCTACATGATTATATACTTCTTTATAAATATACTTATATACGAGTATCTATTAGTATATGTATTCTATCCGTTACCCTAGCATCCCATCATCATCATCGACCCATGCTCGTCCACTGCTGGTCATAGGTCTCCCCTAATTCACGCCACTGCTCCCGATTTTCTGCCACTCTCATCCAGCTCACTCCAGCCAGCCTACGAATATCATCATCCCATATTGTCTCAGGGCGTCCCACACTACGTTTACCGAGTCGCGGTCTCCCTCAAGAACTTTACGGCTCCATCGGCCGTCAGTTCTGCGGCTAATGTGACCAGCCCACTGCCACTTCAGTTTGCTAATTCGGTGGGCTATGTCAGTGACTCTGGTTCTCTGTCGGATTACATCATTTCTGATGCGATCCTTCAGGGATACTCCGAGCATAGCCCTTTCCATAGCTCTCTGAGCGACTTTAAACTGGTGGATTCGTCCAGCCGTGAGTATCCACGTCTCGGCGCCGTATGTCATAACTGGGAGGACGCACTGGTCGAAGACTTTCGACTTGAGACATTGAGGGATGGGTGACGAGAAGACTTGACGAAGCTCACGAAATGCTATAGCTTACAGCATCCCATAGCACAGGATAACAAAATATCTACAGTTTCATTATTTTCATAAATGGAACTAAATTTGAATCCATTTTAATTATTTGAACTTGGAATTTGTCGACATCAACGCACTGCGAGCTTTTGCCTCTATAGTATTTTGCACGTCCCCTCTCGGTATGCGCCAGTGCTACTGAAAACGATATTAAACGAAAATTCCCTGTTTAATTTCGTAATTTGAATGCTGACAAAGAATTTTCACATTTGCTGCGATGATTGAATTTAAAATATTGTTGCTATTTTCGTTTGGTGAACGAAAGTTGCGGACAACTTTTTACTACTTTCAATATGGATGACTGCGCATAATTAGTAAATTATTTAAAAAAAATCTTATCCATGTACAACTGTTATATAGTAGAATGTGGCAATACTATCAATTAATTGAACAGCTTCTAATTAAAATTTGACGACCTCCGTGGCCGAGTGGTTTATACGCCGGGTTTCATGGCGTCGCCAACTCGAGAGGTCCCGGGTTCGAATCCCGGTGGGGGCAGATGTTTGTATGAAGAATTTATACTCCAATCATGGATGTTTACTACGTATTTCTATATGAATATACTTATATATGTAAAGTATATGTATTCTATCCGTTACCCTAGTATTCCATAACACAAGCCTTATAGTGCTTACTTTAGGGCTAGGCTAATTGTAGTGAGAGTATAAAAAAAAAAGAAATTCGACACAACCAACAAGGTTGCGGTAGCATAATTGGTTAGTGAATCCGCCCGATCGCGGAGGGTGCGGGCTTGAGTCCCGTCTGCTGCATTGATCGCGTGGAATGTTATCTAGTGAACATTTTTTTAAATTTATAAATCTAGCAGTTAAATGTTTAAAATAAATAGAATAAGCTTCGAATTTTTCATTAACACTTTTTTTAGTAAGAAAATCCCCCTCCTACATGGGAAAAACAACGAAAATGAAGTGAAAAACTAAATACACACTACTCTCGATCCAGACGTTGGCAAATAAATTCGCATCCAATCGGAGCGTAATCACTGGCAGCTGTGTTAAACACTCGAAAAAAAAATATGAAAAACAATTCCAATTTGTTACATCAACCGTTTGAATTTGGAAGCGGCGAGCTGTCGTGTGTACTGTGTACTCGCTCGCCCGCAGAATGCAGCGCACCCGTCGGTCGGTCGGCGTCGCGTCGTCGGTCGCGTCGGGGTTCGAGGAATTCCAAAATTGAATTTCGCTACTTTCATTCAAACGCTGTTCGGCATTTAAAATATTCCTCTTTTAAAACCTCAGCTTTTTACCACAAGAAACTTAGTCATATTATTATGTTTAACACGAGTTTAAGAATAAAATACATACAATATATCCGGTTCTTATTTGAATACTTTGTTAGACGATGTTGGCTTCTGATTTCAAGTGAAAATATTTTGATAGCGTATCTCTAAAGGTAATAGGAATCGTTCTTTTAGAAATTGTTTAAAACAACCACTGTTGCGCTCTTGGAGTGGTGGACTGTAGTTTCTGGTTGCAAGGAAAACCACCGGTTGCAGAGATAGGATATTTTATTATAAAATTTACACAGCACATGTAATCGCACAAGAACGAAATTATGCAGAGAGGCGGTAAAAAAAGGAAATGAGAAACAACATAACTTTTTTAATTTATATAAATTTGTGTTGCCAGCAACAACCACCATTGAGAGGTTAACAACTTAACAAGAACCCCTGCACACGACCTAAGCAAACATTGTCAAAAACTTCTACCCATGATAACTCAATCTAATGGCGCAACTACACTTGGTTGCTAGACCGAATATGAGTGCCATTGGAATTCGGGTAAACTACTAAAATGAACGGGGTCGAGTATGTAGTGATCCTGTTGTGTAATTAGCTTTAATAAGGGTTTGAGGAGCTCGATGGCGTGGGTGGTTAGCTCGTTCGGCTGCGATCGTTGAAGTTAAGCAACTTTGTGGTCGGTCATTGGATGGGTGACCAAAAATCTTCTATCTGGAGTTCCGTCATGCTTTCCCGGCTGCATCTGAAGTCGTTAGCACTCGCCAATCTGCACTGGGCCCGTATGGTGGGTCATGGCCCAATCTCTATATTCCATCCATAGGTAAGGCCTGTGCCCCAGCAGTGGGGACATTAATAGGCTGATGATGATGAAGGGCTAGTTTCAAATTCATAGACTATTATTGTAGTTCGAATGCTATTGAAGGCAAACATACAAAAGCTTAAAATGTACCTACTTGGATTCACCCTCGTGGTAATACCTAGAAAAAATAATTGCAAACCGCAAATACACCATGCTGAGCAATAGAATCAACCACAACATATAGTCCGTGAAACACACGTGAATGTCTAACATGGCATTATACCACTCAAATGTGACTCGAGTCCAACATACGAAATTAAACCTTAAAGCAAAAGAATAAAGTGTAAAGTCGCTCGGCTGTGTGATGCACACTGCAATGTTTTCTGCGGACAGTACTAAGTAGAGGCAGCAACAAATGTGCGAGTGTTACATTCCGAACAATCGGAGCGGCTCATTAGGTTTTATTGGCGCCTGTACTATGGTGGTGGATTGACGCCACGATGTCCCGGCTCCATTGTCCAACGACAATTGATTCATTTCAAATTTTAAAAAATAACCGATAGAACGAACATTTATATTTTTTTGTTTCTACTCAAAGCATTTTTGTTTGTATGCACTAAAAGATTAGTTTCTCTAAATAGATACTAAGGCCCGTATTACAAAATGACAACTAAGTGTTGATCTTTACTTGAGTACAGTTAGAAAGGGATGTCGCTATGTGCTATATATAGTGACATCCCTTTTTAACTATGCTCAAGACTAGATCAATCACTGAGAATCTTTCTATAATACGGGCCTTAATATGTGATTCGACTGACACGGATATCTTCAGACTCACCTGAGAAGGGTAGTTAATATTTAATTTAAATTATGACTGTGAGGTTGGAGGAAAGAAGAAACAGACTTGAGGATGGTACAGAAAAGAGTACAAACATCAAAAAAGAAAACTGAAATAAAGTAGTTATGCTTTTATTTTTTTAAGCATTTAACTGCTAGATGTTTAAATCTAAAGAAAAGTTTTACTAGAAAAAAATCCACGCGGATCAGGCAGCGGACGGGTCTCGAACCCGCACCCTTCGCAATCCGGGCGAATGCACTGACCAATTATGCTACCACGGCCCTGATGGCCGCGTCGAAATTTTCCTAGCCTTAAGCTGCAAAGCAGCGCCATCTCTGCGCATTGTAGGTAACCCATAATGTCAAATGAATACTTTTTCAAGTATTAAACATTTGAAAGATTAAATCGCAAATATAGTGATGTTTTTTTAAAACATTTAACTGCTAGATGTTTAAATCTAAAGAAAAGTATTACTAGAAAAAAATAATGAAATAAAGTACTTTAATAGGGAATAGCGAAAAATAGTAAAGTGGTGCACGATTTAATATAACCATTAAAAAGCAATAAAATTAATAACTTTATTATGGTACATACACTTCAAGGGCTAAGGTTGATTGGAGCAAGTCTGTTTAGAATGAGTCAGATAAATGGTATAATAATAAGTAAATAATAATAATAATATAGTATAGACTTGGCCCACGAGGTAACCGCTTTATGGGATGTGCATTCGACGATCATTGTCCCTATAGTCGTTACTGTGAACGGTCTCATAGCGAAGAATCTCGACCAATATCTAAAGAGCCTCTCGCTTGATGGTTGGGTCAAGGGGCAGATGCAAAAGGCAGTACTCCTGGACACAGCGCGCATCGTCAGGCGGTTTCTCTCTCTACGGCCCTAACCACCGGTAGCTTGGACCTAGTCCCGCTGCTGGTGGCCTTCTAGGTTAGATTTTTTATCATCATCATCATCATCGACCCATGCTCGTCCACTGCTGGACATAGGTCTATCGTAATGCACGCCACTGTGGGACGCCCTGAGACAAGATGGGATGATGACATTCGTAGGCAGGCTGGAGTGGGCTGGATGAGAGTGGCAGAAAATCGGGAGATTTTTTATATGATATTTATTTTTGTATTTACGTTTTTGTGCAATTTTTATAACTATTTTATAAAAAAAGCTAACTGTTAAATTAAATTAAGTAAATAAATAAGCTTTAAACATGCATACTCCGACTCGGGAAAGGTTGAGGCTAGTGAGGGTAAGCCGGACCTGGATGACATTTAAATGATCTAAATAAAAGTGGAGATAAAACTAAATAAAATGAGTAGGAATAGAAAGTATAAAATACAAGTACCTTTACATATTTTTTTTATAAATAAATAATAAATATTTCCAACACTGATACCAATTTATCCTTGCCCCAAAGTAAGCACTGTAAGGCTTGTGTTATGGAATACTAGCTACTACCCGGGACCTCTCGAGTCAGCGACACCATGAAACCCGGCGTACAAACCACTCGGCCACCGAAGTCATCAATTAAAATATCTGTGTGGAGGAGATCTGTTTTTTTATTTTATTTTATTCTTGTTTTATAAGGACTCCACTGGGCCGACCAGCCTGTAATTTAATAATTCAAAATATCCGTACCGTATCGTACAGTGCGAACGATCCATTAGCACGCACTATATCCAGTTACGCGTCATGTTACGTCCAGAGCATAACATTTTATGAGCGAGCCGATACTCGAATCACTCGAATCCAGTTACAGAATCTCTTTGATACCCTCTTTGGAATTACAGGATACCTTCGCTAATTACTTAGTATAAAAAAGTGATTTAAAAAACGCGCAGAGCAGTATGATGGATGTAGATACATTAATTTCCTAAGATTGAAGTAGGTATTTTTAGGTATTTTGTAGGTAAATAAACTAGCTGAGCCAGCGAACTTTCTATCGCCATAAAAATATGGGTGGTATAAGGAAGAAAATTTAGGGTTAATACATGCGTATTTTTGTATGATGTATCATAAAAAAATAAAAAAAAATGGGTGCGTGTACTTATGTAGGCGCGTGAGAAGTTATCCTTCTTTGGCATCGTTTAAAATTAGTTTTTAATTGCATGCAAATAATTAATTACAATAAATTAATAAAAAGTCTGGAAAAGGACGAAGTCAATAAAGTTCAGTTTTAATTTGAAAAAATAAATAAATAATCAAAATATTCAATTAAAATCGCTACTGAATATAATTTATTAGAACATAATATGTGATTTGCACTTGTATGAAACTCAAACACGTATTCCGGATATACAAACTAGAAACATGTGCATAAATATTATAAATATGAATACCTATAACTGTTACTTTATTACAAAAAATAAAGATGTGGTTTTTGTTTCTACTACACCAATGGTCAAGAGATGGCGCTGTAGTCTCCTGAATCGCGCTTTGGTTCCGTTGTTCCAGATTAATAAATACTTTTGATAGGCCTTCACAATGCAGTCGATAGCACCCACTAAATAGAGATTCTATTTCTATTTTGTTGGTAGATTTTCTTAATGTGCGGTAAACACAAAAGTAACGCATGAAGTTGGTCGCTAAAGCGACCAACTTCATTATGTTAAAATTTTGTGTTACAGTGATGCGCGCGCATCTTAAAATTTCACTCTCATCAATTTTTCATAACGCGCCTAAAGAAGTATAACTTCAAAAGGCAATAAAAAAAAGTAAGTGTAGCCCAGAACATTTAGGGGGATGAAAAATAGATGTTGTCCGATTCTCAGACCTACTAAATATGCATATAAAATTTCACGAAAATCGGTCAAACCGTTTCGGACACGAGAATTTTATGTATTAGATAATAAAGACAATTCAAGTATTCAAGTACAGCTTGCATCAGCTTAATGTTTTCGAAAATTTCGATATAAGAAGTCATAATATACCTAAGAAGAAGGCGGGCAAAACAAAGTTTTTTATTAATAAACGAAAAATATAAGTTTTGTCTTTGTTTATTGCATGACAAGTGGCATTTGGGTGACATGAACAAAACACGGCGTCACTAGTCAATGAAAATCGGGAGTCATAGAAAGGATTCATGGTGTAAAATTTAACACTAGATCGACCAAATAAAACTTGGGAAAATTACGTATATTGACCCGCAGACAATTTTTTTTTTGGATTTCTTTCCAAAAGGGATATAAAGAAACCTTTTCTACTTCTGATAATAACATGTCTAATGTTCTTCTGCCAACATTTGCTATGCCTTTTTTGTTTTCTACCTGGTACACAGTTACATAGACAGGTTACTGAGCAAAATTACAATTAGAACAATCCATATGGTGATTTCAGATTCCCATAGTATCGTAATACGGACCAATATCCATCTGGTTTGTAGCCTCATCGAGGCAAAGGGTTCGCAATGACGACATCAATAAGCACGGAACACGGAACTATTGAATACTGCCGTCAATTATTGAAGAGGCAAGCTCCAGTTATGAGCTTTAGGGCCTGCGCAGCGATAAGCGGGAGCACGGCGCGGACGTCCGCTCTGCGTGCAACACATCTCACGCAACGCTGCTCTTTGAAATAACATGAAACGAACCGGAGCGCGTGCTTCAGGCGTATTGCCAGTCTTTCTACACGTGTAGCCTGTGGGTCAGGTGTACGCAGAAGGCTTATAACGCACTACGGGTCCAGTGAAATAATGCTCTCAGGGTGCTGTTGGGTTTGCTCTTTTTTTTTTGATAACGCAGGTAAAAAATCTTTTTACAGACAACGACGACTTTAAGAGGCACACCGCCGAACGGACCTCACACCTGGCTCCCGCAAGTCTTACGGACCCCCCAGTGGCTACCCACCGAGGACCCCGCATGTCTTTACAGCATAATATCCGCTAAAAAGTCCTGCGAATACCTTCTACACTGCTTAGTGCGAAGCCGCGGGGTCCCCGTTAGGGATTCTACCACGGCTCCACACCCAGCAGCGTCCCGGCTCACCGGGGCTCCACGGCAGGGGTCTCCCGGAGTATTGCGGGGACCCCCGCAGACGTGCGCAGGTAGGCCCGCGCGTGGGGGCTGGGTACGCGGCCTAGTGCCCACTGTACCGCCCCCCATCCGCTGCGGATGGGCTTCATGGGCGTATCCGTCCAAGAACCCTCCGCCGCCCCCCCTTTGTAGGACAGAACTACAAGAGGGGCCGCTGTTCCTGGGAGGGGGGAACGGGAGGGGATGTTGGGTTTGCCCTGGTGTTGTAGTGCCTCAAGTATGTTCGTCGATGTGCATGTTGACGGTTGTCATGCCATAATCAGGAAGTGCTGCGAGGCGCAGCTGAGCAGAATACGTGGCAGCACCAACAGCATCCTGTCGGCATTGGTTGACAGGTGGGATTCTACACTGTTGGAGCGGTGGTTGCATCTGCATGCGAAGCCCCCGGGCTGCATGTAGGGGGTGGCTTGTGTTCCAGCAGGGGATGATCACAATATTATTTTATTTGACATTTATTCTATCTACACTATTATAGTTTTTAAGGCACATTGTTACTAGCATTCTATGGAGCGTGTAACTTTGTCTGGAAATAAATTATTATTATTAACGCAGCGCAGGCTCTTATATCGGGTTTACGATGTTACTAAGCTCGTTGCAGTATGTCATTGTTACTACTTAATAAAAGTCGTTGTGTTTTAATGAGAAGTTGATTTGCATAGAAGATGAAAATTAAATAATGTCATTTTTTAAGAAAAATCTGCGCATTATATTCCCATGCGAAAATCAATGTCACCCGCATGACCTTCGTTGTAATTGGATATGCATTAATATTGCGTCACGTGTGTACACTAAAAGGAAAATAGAAATCTAACTAGGTATATTTATATTAATGTCCCCACTGCTGGGGCACAGGCCTTCCCTATGGATGGAATAGAAAGATTGGGCCATGACCCACCACGCGGGCCCGTGCGGATTGGCGGGTGTTAACGACTGCAGATGCATCCGGGACCAACGGCTTAACGTGCCTTCCGAAGCACGTAGGAATTCGAGATAGAATATTTTTGGTTACCCATCCAATGACCGACCACTGCGAAAGTTGCTTAACTTCAACGATCGCAGCCGAACGCGCTAATCACTTGCGCCATCGAGCTCCTCTGAATGATATAATATATTATTATTTTAATATTAATTACAAAAAAGAGTTTACGAAGCGTCGTCATCCCTATACGACTTTTTAACACAAGATGGCTATAAAAGCTTTTAACTGCTTACATAGTTGCTTTAAAGAAAGCGCGAAGAAATGTCAACAGCGTTTTGTATAACTTGCAACTTAGTATTCTGCTGTAACAGCTACAAACTAGTTTGTGTTACGATTTCTTTTTATCGAACAATAAAAGTTACAGGCCGCGAATAATTACGAATAAAAACTTCTCGAGTCGGTTATGTACTTTTATAAAGACAACAAAATGTTAGTTATATATCTTCTACAGTACCATTTGGCATGTGTTTTTTATATTCGCTTGAATAAGTTTTAGATGTCAGTGACTTTGTATCTCTTTCAAGAAAACACACGCATTAACTTTACATGGTTTAATTTAATAAATAAATTAAGTATTTAACATTTGAAAGAAGAAATAGCAATTGTATCTAAAGAAAATATAAATAGAAAAAAAACCACGCGTAACAGGCAGCAGACGGGACTCGAACCCGCCCTCTTCGCTATCCGGGCGAATGCACTGACCAATTATGCTGCGTTGAAATTCTTTTAGCAATTCTAAAGCTGCAAGGCAGCGCCAAATCTTCGCATTGTAGGTAACCCACAATGTCAAATGAATACTTTTACAAGTATTAAACATTTGAAAGAAGAAATAGCAAATTTTAGTTACCATTTTTAATTTTTAAGCATGTAACTGCTTGATGTTAAAATCTAAAGAAAATATAACTAGAAAAAAAAATTGAACGCGGCCATCAGGGCCGCGGCAGCATAATTGGTCAGTGCATTCGCCCGGATAGCGAAGGTTGCGGGTTGGAGTCCCGTCTGCTGCCTGGTCCGCGTGGAATTTTTTCTAGTTATATTTTCTTTAGATTTAAACATCAAGCAGTTACATGCTTAAAAATAAAAATTATAAATATCAATTGTAGTTATATTTATATTTTTTTAAGTATTTAATTGCCAGGCGTTTAAGTCTAAAGAAAATTAATAGTAGTATTTTTTAGAAAAAATTGTGAAGGTTTTCGTTTGAAATTGTGGGATACCTACAATGGGAAGAGATTGCGCTGCCTTGCAGCCTACGAAATACTAGAAAGAATTCGACGCAGCTATTAGGGCTGCGGTAGCATAATGTTCAGTGCATCCGCCCGGGTAGCGGAGAGTCCATCTACTGACTGGTCCGCATTGAATTTTATAGTAGTTTTCTTGAAATATATATTTTTAGCACACATACTCGTACAAATTAGCCAAGCCTTTTGAACCACCAGGTTACTTTGGAACCACTGTAAGGCTTATGTTTCGGGATACTACGATAACTGATAGAAAACAATTAGATATAAGAATATTTTTATTTAAATATGTACATATTATCCAGGACTAAAGGTACCAATGCTCGAATTCATCACACAAACTTTTGCCCCCCCCCCCCCCCCCCCGGGATTTGAACTCGTGACCCGTGTATGCAAACATTTCCTTCACTCTGCGCACAATAAATATGTTTGAATAATTACAGCATCTATAGTGCTATTAAACTCAATTTCAAAGCACAAATAGTAAGATATTTATAACTATAAACCTAAAAATATATAATAACTAAAATACATTATTAAAAGAAGTCCCTTTAGGCAAGGTTCCAAAGATACTGGCAGCGTTCCCCCTTTAAATAGCTAGACTAATTCTTTGTCCGAGGTAGCTGCCAGCTCTTCGATTTCCTGTGATGTCGACCAACCTTTTTGATATTTCCTTAAAAAGCCTTACAGCGCTAGGACCCCACGGCCCAAGGGTCTCGACACCGAATGGGACAAAATCATATTCGGAGCCTAGACCCCTGTATTTGCATGCCTTAGCTTTTTCAGCCACTTCGCAAGCCGCACCAGCTCTGTTGTTGGTTCCATGTAGATGGGAAGGGGCCACACAGTAAATTATGATAAACTACCCTGAAATAAACGAGGCTATTGAAGACATTGTAACATAGAAATAATGTGAATTCTTTCAATGTTACGAAAGAAACGGAAACTTAATAATCCGCTCCATAAATCTCAAGCATCTGATACAATCACTTCACTTCATTGCAAAACCAATTTATGAATGGAGGGAAATCACAATTACATTTTTCATTCAGTGAACATAACGAACAAAAGGTATGATATAAAATGCTGGAGAGGAAATTTTATTTGTTTATATATTCAATAATACATGTTAGCAACGCTGAAGTTGTTGGTGATGATAAATTTAACACTCTCATTTTGTCAATGAGCTCTAAAGAAGTTATGGATACCGTGAAAACGATAGTGTCATCTGAATATATTCGCCAGTTGGCCAATGAATTTGCTGTTAAAGCAGCTGAACATATCCTAAACGAAATCAAGATCAAAGACAGTAAGAAAACTGAAGCTATTATGCAAGCGCAACCTACTACAGAAAATTTTCAGATAATAATGGAAGAACCGAAGCAAACAATGATTGGAAGGGAACAGATTTACAGGTAATGTTGATATTTTTTACATGGGGCGCAACAAAGTCCCCCACTCCACTTGATGTTAGTGTAAGTGGAATAAAGTCGCGAAGATAGACGATACGGCAGAAGATGTGCCGCTCCATCCATTCTTACCTTGCCAACCTGAACCCAATCCCCTAACTCGTGGAGCCCTGAAATTAACAAACAGAAATACAATGCCACCAATCAGTGCCGTCTTTGACCTATTGGAGGCCCTGGGCATATTAGGATAATGGGGCCCCTACGAACTAGGGACTTTGTATTTGATCTGAGGACGGCCCCTATTGATCGCGGGGCCCTGGGCACTTGCCCAAAGTGCCCACTGGGAAAGACGGTCCTGCCACCAATAGGTAGTGTTTTGTTTTCGCTATTGATCTGTTTATGCAATTTGTTGTATTTAAAATTTAATAACGCTATACGGTTTTGTTTAAAAGTAATATTTAATACTTTATTCATTTGAAAGCATACCATAGACAATAGTTTTGATGTTTTTTCTTTCAACAGACCACCAGATAAAATAACAAGAAATCATGATACACTTGACGATGACGAATCTTTACTATTGTTAGAAGCACCCTTCGTAGATGGAGATAATTTGGATAGGATTTCGGTCCTTAGCAACGAAGATACTAATGAAGCGAATGCACCAATACCCGTTGTGAGCCTAATGAAGATAAACGGTGTCTATTACAGGAGATTGTTAGGGGTTTTAAGAAAAAAATAATTACATGATTTGAATTGATTTGGAACAATCAGGTTCTTTTTAACATAATAAAGATGTGTATTTATTAGAGCCTAAACATCTCGTTTGCTTTCGAAAGTAAATTAACATTGTTTTTAATAAGACTGTATTTTATTACTTGCTACTATATATAGAAATTAATTTTAAGATTTTGCATATTGTGTATGTAAGCGTCACAATAAAGACGTTACTTTTAGATTTAATTCTTTGTCATTATCTCCGATCTATAACAGAACGCCATTAACGATTTTATTTGCACAAACAAAAAGTTGCGCGTCTATCCGACGTCCTTGAAAGCGAGAGGGAACCCAGAGGCGTCGCAGCCATAACTCACGGTGCATGAATTATTGATGGGCGAGACACTAGTGTGGCCTGAAAAATACGTGTCTGGCAGCGCAGAAGAGACGCTTCGGGGAATTTAAAGCACCTCCGCATTGTGAGAGAATGTTGTGCTAAAGCGAATGAAAAAGGCTTTGCATAATTTCAATGATTATAATAAACGGAGATGAAAAACTATTTGTTGGACTTCCGTTTGCTCGTGTCCAGAAAAGTTGTTGTCCTCCAGAAAAATGGTTGTCGTCCAGAAAATAGACGACGTGACGTCTCTTAATGTTCTTATGAACTTATAAATACTGATCTTCAATTTACTTCCCTCCATTTTTATGAAATTGATTTGGTACTAAATCGTGCAAATCCAAGAAAGATTTCTGAAAAGAAAACAAGTTATGATATAATATTCCATTAACCTTTAACTATGGACGTCATGTTTTCATTACACTTCTATGGACATACGGTCTCTGAGGCCCATAAACTTCAAGGATTAATTTTCAATTAAATGATATTTTTGAGCGAGGGATAAAACTAAGTAATGAATTTATTAATTAGGTTGAAACGAAAAGAAAAATATATAATTAACTATATTCTTTACAAAATTATACTTATTAATACCAATTAACAGACTTGAAGATATTATAGCTATTAACGGGATTGTTACTGTTAGGTACTGCGTGATCATAGCGCTTGCAACAGTGCCGAAATATCGGAGACTCATAAAAAACAAGGTACATGGTAACAATCCCGTTAATAGCTATAATGTTAGTGACCATGAAAGTTTAAAACGACTTGAAGATACATTTTTTTACTATAATGACATGAGATCACTTTTAGGAACATACATTTTTATATAAAGATTACCAAACAAAAAGTCTCTCTTTTTTCAAAAATATAAACTATGCAAAGTAAACGAATATAAAAATAAACGCTCATTTTAATATAAAGTTTTTGGCAGCGGTTAAATTTTAGGCAGTTATTGGCAAGCGTTACGGAGTGGCTATGAACATTTAAAAAAAAATGGTTGTTAACGCTACTGAAGATTCTTCTACCGTGGCATTTTCTCTGTAATTCTCGTCTTCGCTCCATGCCTCAAAAAAAAATTTTCAAGGTCAATAAAAAATTCGGCAGTTTCCTCTTCTTTATCAGAGTCATCGGAGGTCATGAGTAGTATGGTACTCTCTTCTTGGACCGTAGTGTTATCCAAACAGAATATTTTCATTGCCACACATTTACTAGAGCTAGACGATTGGCATGACCGTTTCGTTCCAGACGTACTCGGACCTATATTATTATTATCCATTTTTATGCAAAAACCTATAACAAGAGTTTAAAAAGTTGTAAAATACCTTGTATGAGAAACGTGGACATAAGGTCTCCAGGCCGTGGTCAAATTATGAACGTCAAATACTTATGTGTTTTGCAGCCAGCGATACAACCACCTCCGTCCAAAATCGTTTCCTGACCAATGTGAAAGGTCGCACAGTGTCGCACAGTGTCGGAGTGCGCAGGGAAGTAGTTAATTTGCGGATTCACAGAAACGTCGCGGCCTTATGTCCACAGTTAAAGGTAAAGCGAGCATTTGTAAAAAAGAAAAAAATATTTGTTTCTTAGGTTTTCACGCACATCACTCATTAAATAAAACTAGTTTCTTTTTGTGTTGCATGATTTAACATAAGAAGGAGATAGAAAGCCTCTCTGAGTTTGTTTCGCCGGTTCTTCTTAGAAAGGTCTCCCAATTTTGGAACCGGTGGTAGTTTACGGTAGTTAGGGTCAAATAAATAAACTCAAAATTACAAAAAATAATTTTAAATAAAGTACTTTATTAACTAAATTCATAGATTTATAATAAATTTTTAAAAATCTTCCAATGAAATAACCGAACGCTCAATAAAAGTCTTTCGAAGGTAGCTCGACAAAATTAAATAAAATATCAGTATTCTGACGATGCAGACCTCAAAAGGCTGCGAAACGTCAATAAATAAATAAAGTTTCGTGCATTAACCCGTTAAAACTAGTTTTATTTAAGAAAAAAATAACGCTATGCCTAGTCATGTAATTAACGACTTCAACAATTTCCATCAGTCTGCGGTACATTTACAACTTCAATGTTAAAATTAAGTGTTTGCTGAAAGAAGGCAAACAAGCGACGAACAGTTTGTTCCATTCAGGTTGTACAAAAGTGAAGATTGATGTGAACACGGCAGCGGTAAACACATAAAGAAGGTTTCGGTATCGGCATAGGGGCTGGACACAATGGCCGGAATAGGTACATCACGCTGACACCGGCCCACGAGGTGGTAGGAAGTAAAGGTCTCCGCCCATTACACCGGAAAATAGTAGGACTGAGATTGTTGGAGGTTATGTTAGGTTCAGTAGGTGTTGCACTCTTTTCTAGTTAATAAATAATAATAAATAAATATTTCCAACACTCACACCAATTATACTAGCCAAAAAGTAAGCACTGTTAGGCTTGTGTTATGGGATACTAGGGTAACGGATAGAATACATATATAAGTATATTTATATAGAAATATATAGTAAACATCTATGACTGCAGCACAAATGTGTGTATTCATCACACAAATATCTGCCCCCACCGGGATTCGAACCCGGAACCCCTCGAGTAGGCCACACCTTGAAATCCGGTGTACAAACCACTTGGCCACGAAGGTCGTCAAACAGACATAGCTAAGTAGTATATTAATTTTAATGAAGGCGTTGAACTATGTAAGTGTATATGATTACTATCACTGCGTGATATAATGCATTTTTAAAACTCTGCTTGTTTTAGAATACGTGGGGAGGTTTCCTATACCTTACACATGTTACAGCGACAGTAAAAGTCTTTCAAATGTAGCTCGACAAAATTAAATAAAAAATTGATTCCGACGATGCAGCCTGTAAAGGCTGCGAAACGTCAATAAATAAATTAAGTTTCGTGCATTAACCCGTGAAAAACTAGTTTTATTTAATATTTATTTATTTATTATCTGGAAAAATATTGGTGGTGTTGTATTTCCTTTGCTGAATATGCTTCCAGGATTCCACGTGGGATCTGCACACTTTACTGTCGCTTCAGCTATATTCGCGACTGGACCCCACTTCCACTTAACTTCAGGTGGAGTGAGATGTTTTATTAAGCCTTGTAAATAAGTTTGCATTGGCACGCTGATTTATGTTTAGTGAGCGATGACCACGATATGGGTTTTTGGATAAGCTGCATATAAGGTGTTTTGTACTGAGCAGAATGGGCAATTGAATTGATAAATATGTGAGACTTAAAAGTGATTACCGTGACATTTAATAAATAGGTAGGTATTGCAGAAAGGTGCTGTAGACGGTGAAAAAAAATATTCTTTATAGGGTTCCGTACCTCAAAAAAAAACGGCACCGTTATAGGATCACTTTGTTGTCCGTCCGTCCGTCCGTCTGTCAAGACCGTTTTTCTCAGGATCGCATAGAGGTATCAAACTGAAATTCATATCTAATACTCAAGTCTACTGTCCTTTGGAGCTGTGTAAAAATCAAACTTCTAAGCCAAAGCAATCAAAAGATACAGCCGTTTATGTCGCAAATTTTCGAAACTCGCACGGGAATCAAAATCTACAGGGTACTTCCCGTGAACTTAGAATCTTGAAATTTGGTAGGTAGTTACGTCTTATAGTACAGATAAAGGAAAAATTGCGAAAACCGCAAATTTTTAGTTGCATCATAAAATAAAAAATATTTTTGAAAATTCAAATTTGTACGGAACCCTCGGTGTGCGAGTCCGACGCCCACTTGGCCGTTTTTTTTGTAATAAAAAAATAAACGGACACAGTTTTACTAAACAGCTTGTGACAATCTATATCATTATTTTATCTATCAGCTACAAAAGTGAAGTTTTAATTTATTTCAGGAAAAATACAGCATTGTCTTAATCCTATTGACATTAATAATATTTTCTTATACTAATGCCAATTACAGTTTTCCTGGTAACATATTAACTTACGTAGCATTTTTAGATCTATCTATATTATGTAGTACATAAATGTTAATTGATATCTCTCAGTATACTTATGCATAATTCTTTAAAAAGAATTTAAATCTCGCTTTCTATTATTTCAAATGGCAATAAAATGAAGAACTGTCCAACCGTTTGTTACGAACTACTTAAAATATTCTTTTATGTAGCCATTCTAGTTTCTAATCATAAGTTAAGAATTGGATGAAGGTACTGTGTTGTCGTTTACAACAGTAAAAAGTTGATATCAACAGCAGCTTTAAAGTGCTCGTTTTAAGGGTCAATTTTGTTTGCAGTGTGTGGTTTATAATTCTGCTTCTTCTGTACGATGTAAGCCCCGTCGCTCATACTTACTCCAAGACGCACTAAGTGGATTATAGGGCATTAGCGTCAGATCAATGGGGACTGGGTTCGATTCCCCTTACTTGGGCAAGTTTATTTTCTTTCCCGTAAAGTGCACAGGATTCGATTTAACGGTTCTGATTCGACAACGCGACCGACGCAACTGACAGTCGGTTGTCAGAAAGTTAGTAGAAAAGCTGTTAATTTACATAAAACCTACCTAATTTGCATTTTGGTCTTTGAACGTGTGAGATGTCTTTTCAACTTTTTTATTTAATCCATTCCTAATATACCCATTATTACTATACGAATTCAATATAGTTAGCGTAACAGACTGAATGATATTAAGATTGAAAATTATTAGAGGTTAAAAAAAGGATTACATTTACATGAGGATTACACTGTGTGTGTATCCGTTGTCATTGGAAATGGAATTGAGATTGTGGAGTACCAATTGGGCATTTTGACATATTTTATAACGCTTTGATCCTATAATAAGTTGCTAAAACCTTTCCTATGTTATTATGAAACATCGAAGTTACCTACACATTCAGACTCGAAACCATAGTTTCATTATTTTAATCTACGCCTATATTAAGATCGACGCTTTTGAAATGGGGTTTTGGAGGCGGATGTTAAGAATTCCATAGACTGCACGCTCGACCAACGTGTCCATATAAAATGAAATGAAAAGTCATTTATTCAGTCTAGGCTGTTACAAGCACTTGTGAAGGTCAGAAGCTACTCCTACGGGTCGCAAAACTACGGCGGGAGACCTTGTACTGAGAAGAACCGGCAAAAAACTCAGCAAGGGCTGTTTTTTTCTCCCTGTATTGATATATACAGAGTCGTCAAGTTGAAAAATGACTTCAGAGATACTTCTGAAGTCACCTTTCATTACATCATACTTGAGGAACTCGGCATCACCAAAGGTTGTCCACTATCTGTTACCAGCGCATACTAAGGTATTTCGGAAACATCGTTCGCAGAAACCCTGACGGCCTAGACAATCTGATGCTGGTTGGCCAAGTCGACGGGAGAAGATCGCGCGGTGGGTCACCTACTCGCTGGTCAGACCTAGTAAAGTCGCTCACTGGCCTATCAATAACCAAGGCTATAAAGACTGCCGAGGACAGGAATAGGTGGAGAAGCATAGTAGCTGGTCAACTTTTCAAGTTAGACACGACATGCAGCGATGAAGATAGCAACTAAGAAGAAGACATTAAGAACATTCGAATTTTTAGCTTTGGCCTTTAGAGATATGGATTCCTCAAGCAAGTACTTATAAAGACTATAACTCCCTTATTAATAAACAAAGACTAAGCTCGGAGTACTTACTTTATGTTTTGTCTATGATCATTGTCATGAGAAGTGGCAATTGAGTGATATGAACAAAGTAGCGTAACTAGTCTAACCTTATTCCTAGTTTATTAATAAGGGGGTAAGGGGACTTTTTGGCGGGATCGGGAAGCGTCACTTTAGCAGTTTTGTTTTTCTTGTTAAAAATTGTGTTGTGGCGGATGTTAGTGTCTAATAATGATGGATTATTTAACCGCTAAGTGTTCGGAAACATGCACAAGTGTTGGCAAGTGAAACAAAATAGCGGAAAGTGTCTTTCCACGTTCCCTCAAGAAGTCTACGGGGAGGTTCCAGTAAATCCCCACACATTTACTGAAACATAGGGAGAGGGGATTGACTTGACTGCCACTTACTTTGACTTGTCTAATATTTTGACCACGAGTGCTATAGAATATGTAAACATTTTACACTTGACATTGGCTAAATGCACAAACCGTGCGAGGCCATATAGAAAAAAAAGAAAAAAAGGAGCGTAAGGCTGTAAAAGAAGCTACAATTTCTATTACGTTTCGTTAGTTATCTCAGTTTATCGTAGCTTATTTAATTTAAAGTATATAGAAAGTTGATTGAATAAGAAAAAAAGCTGTTTTAATACTGGTTGGATTTTCAAAGGAACTCTATCCGATTTTTATTCTAGTTGTGAAAGAAAAAACTCGACCCGATTGAAAAAAGCGAGCTAACGAAGTTCATTAGACTGTTGACTATAATAGTCTCTCTAAACAAACTCTCTGGTCTGGGGCAGATAAATAAAAATAAACGTTAATGCGAACGAACGAAAAGTGGCGGACATTTGAGAGGGCCGCGTTGGCCCGGATGGAAATGTGACTTCCCGCGGATGTGGCTATAATGAAAAGTCGTTGGACACGGCATGTTAAGCCGTAAAGTTTTAAGTCACTTTTATATAACGACAGTTGATAAGCAAATTCGCTTAAACGCCACTTTAGTAACTTTACAGAAACGAGGTTCAGCGACAGTGGTTCTATGCAGGGCTTGTTTACCGGTTAATTTTCAAACCTAAATCAGTGTCGAGTACATTAGGAGCGTTTTATTTAGGTTTGGCTCTACCTTAACCTTAAAAAAACCGGTTTTCCTAAAAAGCGAAATCCCATAGGTTTTGAATCAATTTAGCGATTTTAAATGGGTTTCATTTCGCTCTTACTGACGGCATCGATAATAAATGAATAACTTGACTCACTAGACGCTAGCAAACGTGTCAATAAATGCATCAATGTCTGAGCATTAACAAGTTGTAGCTTGATTAGTTCAAACAAAACAAACTTCAAGCGATGCCGACGCGTGCACGTGTCGCTCGGATTAAACCGGTTTATTAAGGTTTTAGGTACCGCTTTCATTTGGGACGCGCTCCGAACGAAACCTTTACTTAAAACCGGTATTAACCTTTATTTACCGGTATTTTCGAAACCGGTTTCAAGCCCTGGTTCTATGAAGGTTCCATTTTTTTTTGGGAATTTTCCGCTCTTCCATATTAAGCGCGTCCAGTCTGCAAATGCTGAAGTGAAGGAACTTCAACACGGTGTCACAGTTGTCAGTCATAGTGTCTCACGCCACTATAGCGAGCTTCGCTCTTATGTACATTAGAGAGTACGTTAAGCCGTTAGTACTGGTTACGCTTGCAGTTGTTAAAGCCGGGTTTCCAGCGCGTGTTTTTCCCTACACAATCAACAAAATCATATAAACATTCAAGAAAATTGTCTACACAAAACTTTGTTTCACTACACATATTTGTTTGGAACAACAATGTTTATGCTTCCCGAGCCCGATGGAAAACACGTACACAAATCTCCCCAAACCGCGCGGGTCGAGGAGCAGGGTATTGCTCATCGGTCATTTTTTTGACAACTCGCTCCGTTCTAAACCCGCGCTCCGAGTACAACTTTTTACTCTGTCTTTTAAATTTTGACACCAAATGTACGAAACGTTTGTCAAATTTGACATTTGTTGCATTTGGATCGTAGTTTTTGAACGTAGCCCTGTGGTTTTTTGTATACGACAACCACGTGAGCAGTAGACGGCTTGTGTAGAGAAACATGTTTCAAAAACAAAGTTTTGTGTATGTGTTTTTGTTGAATGATTTCAAAAATCTTTTGTTATAGATCCGACTTAACGCGCACCAATCCGCAGTGTACCTGCGTGGTGGATTTAAGCTATGCCGTTTTATGTAAAAATCTTAATTTGCCTGCCTTATCACAGGTTTATTGAAAACTCAAATTGTTGTATTATTATTGAAGGTATTTTACTACGGAAGTAGTTGTATTTCTAGAAATTAAATAGAACGTTCTTCATTTCATATTTGATGTTTAACTTTTAATTCTTATCTGACATGATTACTAACAAGGTATTCGATGAAAATCAATTCTGAAACGGTAATAAAAATATCACAGGTATTGATTTAAAAATTCAGGTCACTTCACAGAGACGCACAAAGAGATCTGCCACTTCGGAAAAGGAAGCAAGGGTCGCTATCAATATTTACAATACATTCCCAAGGAACAAGTAAGTAGGTACCCAACTGAAACATGATATTGTGGGTACTCGAATATTTCAAATGGTTTACTGGATCCGTGGAGCGTACGTTCCAAGTTGCCTGTGGGAGCTAAACTTTAGTAGAACGACCCATTTTAAATTTTCATAGACATATAAAAAACTATATCCGATATTTTTACAGCGACGCAACGCTGCGATTTCCAATATCGGAATGCTATTTTGTTTGCTTCGATATACGATACGCGGGTCGGTTTCGTCGGAAATGAGACTAGTTATTTGCTCTTTCGTCGTCATCTCCTGCTTTCTCTTCGTAACTTTTATAAATAAATGTTTGAGTACCAAATTTTTTATTTCCACTAAAACTAATCACTGGCACTCGCTTTGCTTCGGAGCAATGGACAATGATTTATAACAGAAGATCGCATCGATGCCAAATAAAGGTTGGATTCTACGAGTATGATATGTAATTATTTACACGAAAAATTTATTCGGGATAGACTAAATTTAACCTTCAAGTATTAGCCGTTTTAATCACCGTGTTACTAGACACAACGTCTAGTAGCTTAGGCTTTCTGATGAAAATATGCCAAAACTTCAGAAGCTAAAATTGCCCATGTCGGAATTATCAATAGCATTACAAATATAGAGTTTAAAGTCACCTCTCCTTCTAAAGATCTAAAGATAAATGTTTTAAAATAAATGCAGCATGGTCATGGTCATACATGGTCTTATTTACGTGTTTAACAGATCTTTTATTAGTTAATAACAATATTTTCCAAATCTGAAGGAAAAGTGGATTGTAAAGATTAGACAAAATTCGTAAGGGCTATCTGATGGGTGAATATTTTTCTCTTTTTCCTAGTTTTAGAATTCATTTTCGCTAAGCCGTTGACTTGATATTTGCATCAGCAATACCACGTGTTTTCTTTCCTTGGTGAAGACGTTTGTTTTTTCTAGATTTTAGTGCTTTCCCGTATTGGTTACAATTATTATTAGATCACAATGACAATTTATCCACCCTGTTTTTTATCTATGTTGTTGTGCTCTTTGGAGTTAAAGCTTTGATTGCCTAAATTATGCCCTCAAAAAAGTCCTGAAATAAAATACCTTTTTCAGAATGGGTACTTACACCGAAAGGCCAACTTCACCTTTCAACTGTAAATTAGCGGTGGCAAATCCGGCGGTAACCAGTTTCATCCGGTTGGTACAGGCCGTAATACAATAAAGGCCAATCGCGACGCTATGCGCGTCACGTCCCCGGGACAGACCGCACCAGACGCCGAATAGGAATTAGGCCATTCCGACTCCCGGCTACGTACCAAAGGACGTTTGCGATCGTAAATGGTTTTAGCTACGCCTCGATTGTCCGAAAGTAATTGCTAATTGATGACGCGAGCGTCGCTTGTTTCCCGATGCATAATGCTTAATTCGGCGATTCGAAAGTCACCTCGCGTTCCCGTTGCAGTACAATTCTTTGGCGTCTAATTTTACTGTCACTGAAATGTTTCAGGTTAGCGATGTTGTTTGAGAATTCCTTTTTGAACACAGCTTGACGTTACATCTTTTCATTGGCAGAACATCAAAAACCACCGTGAAATAGAAAATAGAAGTCAATAAAATACAACTAATGACGTATAATTAAAAAAAAAAAAAAAAATTCCAACACACACCAATTAGCCTAGCCCCAAAGTAAGCACTGTAAGGCTTGTGTTATGGGATGCTAGGGTAACGGATAGAATACATATACTGTACATATATAAGTATATTTATATAGAAATACATATTAAACATCCATGACTGGAGTACAAATGCTCGTATTCATCACACAAACATCTGCCCCCACCGGGATTCGAACCCGGGACCTCTCGAGTCGGCGACACCATGAAACCCGGCGTACAAACCACTCGGCCACGGAGGTCGTCAGATAATTGATTTATTATCACAGTGGAAACTCATAGATTTGATGTTTTTGGTTTTTGTAGTTTTGTACCTGTTTGAAATTTAAGTACTAAACTCTTTAAGACTCTTTCTTATTCTTGACTCATTCTTTATAATATCCATCAGACCTATCCTGTACCAGATTTTTATTGATCAAATTTGCATTACAGCAATTAAATTCTTAAAAAACTATACGACTAATCGCAATTAAACGATTGAAGCTTTCAGTAACAAATTTAAACTCTTGAATTGAAATCCAAGCCTCATTTCCAATCGATTTGAGTATCTTAACAGCAAAAAAGTCTATACAAAAATCATATATATAGCTTTGCCAAAATCAAAGCCAACATAAACCACAGACACTTGTACGAAGAGTTCCACTCAAGCATAGACTTATTCTAAACTGTCATGGTGGCTAAAATAATAGTAATTTATGTTTTATTAAGGGATTGCTACCTTGACACTTCCGTGGCCAAGTAATTTGTACGCTGGGTTTTCAAGGTGTCGCCTACTCGAGAGGTCCCGGATTCGAATCCCGGTGGGGGATGCAGATGTTTGTGTGATGAATACGGGCATTTGTACTCCAATCATGGATGTGTAATTTGTATTTTTATATAAATATTATACATGTATCAGTATATGCATTCTGTCCGTTTCCCTAGTATCCCATAGCGCAAGCCTATAGTGCTTACTTTGGGGCTAGGCTTACTTTGATGTGAGTGTTGGAAATATTTATTTATTTATGAGACACAGAGTGACTCCGTGATCATGGCGTATGCAAAAGTGTCTTGGATAGGTTGCAGCGGCGCGCTGGCCGCATCATTAGCGATGAAGAGGTAACTAAGAAACTCGAGTCCCTACAATTACTTCGTGATGTGGCATCATTAAGCGCATTCTACTGACTATGCCACGGCGAGTGTTCTGAGGAGCTATTCTCGCTTATCCCTCCATCACCTTTTCTGCAGAGAACCACGCGCGCTGGCCTACGTTGCCACTGACTTACTGTGGCCACTATTCCTACGCAAATAAAGAAATTTGGTGTCTCATTTCTTTGTCGTACTATTCTTCGCGCACGTGTTACCTCCTTCCTATAATCTGGGGTCCTTTAAGAGAGGCGTGAAGAAGCATTTTTGCAGGCTGGCAAGGTGAGGATGGTTGGTGTAGCAGTTTATAACTGCTGTACCAGCATAATTCGCGTTTGGACTTTATCACCACTTAACATCGGGTGGGTTAGAGTCATTCGCCTACCTCGCTATAAAAAATAAAAAATAAAGGGCCAAAAGGGACTCGCTAAAAACAAGGTAGGTGGTAGCAATCCCGTAAATGACATAAATTACTTTTTTGGAATTGACTTTCAGCGTACGAGATAAATTGAATCTTCTATTATTTTCCTTACGTCGAATTCGATTTAGCAATTTTCTCTTTACATTTAGCTGGAATTTCTTCAATTCTAGGTGCTATTAATTTTATTACTACGATTATTAATATACAAGTTAATGGTCTTTCATTTGATCAAATACCTCTATTTGTTTGATCCGTAGGTATTACAGCTTTATTATATTCATATAAAAACAGTGATTGCCCTTCCCCTCCTAACGACTGCCGCACATAAGTTGTAAGCGGCAAATTTGTATGTGCATACATACATACGATTTGATACAAGTTCCAGAATAAAGTTTTTAATCTGCACCCCGTGTCGCAGTGAACGCCATAAATTCCAACACGAATCCCATAACTGCGATTTAGTTAATGCATACATTGCTGTCACAACATAAGATGTATATTTACTGGGGTTGGAGCTGTTGTTATACTTGTGTTGTGTACCGAATGTGTTTTATAAGAGAACATAAATTAAGTGAGTTCAAGTGTGGATGAAATTAAGGCCGCAAAATTTTGTTTTGTAATTGTGAAAACATTAGATTTTACCTTAGATTAAAACAAAAAGGGTAGATACGGCACTAGCCTCACAAAAGTGATCCGCATGAATTGTGGTCCACGACCCTTAACGCTTTAGTCACAACTTGACATGCAAACGACGTACATGTGAACGCCAAAAAGAAATATTGCTAATATTTTGTGTTTATATGCAATTGTGTTTTTAAAAAGTGCTCAAATTGCTCAAGAACTAAAAATAAAACCCACGGCATCACTTTTCATTCGTAAGTACTATAAAATATATTTTTTCATAAAAATTGCTGTTTGTTTTGAATCTTATTCGGTAGTGACGTCGAGTACTGGTCGCGTGATTGGCCGGTAGTGCAGTGACGCGCATCTCGCCGTCTCGTTCGCGCTGCCGTTAAAAATTAACGTGCTGTTTTGTTCGGGTCGGTAATGCAGTGACGCGGATCTCGCCGTCCCGTTCGCGCTGCCGTGAGATCAGTTTTTGTTTGATGCAAGTAGGAGCGTACCGTATCTACCCTATTTGTTTTAATCTAAGGATTTTACTCGTGGACATGATAATTCAAACAGTCTGTAGAATACCTTTAGGGGATCAAATCTCTAAAAGCTCTACCCGTTACATAAAGTATCCCATACAGTAGACCCGCGGTAATCCGACAAACGTTTTGCAGGGCGATGTCAGATTACCGAATTTGTCGGATTACAGAGTACTGTCTAAGACCACCCTCTATGGTCGGGGATTTTTGGAATAAGAGTACCTAATAATTTGACAAATAACAAATCTAAAAATCTATTTCAATTGATTTTATGTGCAAATCAACAGTGATAATCGTGTCGGATTACCGCGGGTCTACTGTATTTGGATTAGGTGATAACTAGCTAGTTATTCTTGAAAAACTTTGTGAATGAGATTAACATTAGCCCAAACTTGAAATATACAAACACAGAAACTTACATATTTAAAAAATAAAATAAGAATTACGATAATAAGTGAAAATTTGTTTTTTTTTTTATTGAACAAGATAATGGGAAACGGTTAATTTGGTCAATCCTACTGAAGAGATGACCAATCATATTAAATAATGTATTGCGTATGTGGTCCGCCAATAAAATGATAGCAAAGTTGCGAGATTGTAAAAGAGGATCAACAATTTAATTAGAGTATTTAAGATTGCTTACATTTTCTCTATCAGTGATATATCTCTTAAAGAGGTATTAAAAAATAATATTTAAATAAAATATGGGGAATAAGGTTCGACAAATATTCGACACAGTAGTCGCGTATGATGTGTAACATTTGAAACCTCACCTTATATAGTAAAATAAATAAATAAAACCTACTACAAAAGGAATAAGCCATTTCAACATTATGTTCTAAAATCAAATCAAATAGCGCGCGCTTTCGCGACTTCCTGTTACACACTTCGGTCCCATTTCACGAAATCACTCCCACAAATTGAAGGAAAGCGAGAGGAAAGATGTTACACATCAAAAATCGCTTTAAAGACAATGTGTACACTCGTTGATAGGCTTTCGATGGCACTTAACAAATTATTAAACACAAACATAGTCTATTTCTTCTTCGCAAATTCAAATAAGCTCGGGGCACAGGAACGTAAAGTTGTTACGGAACGGGCATTCTAAATTCCTTATTCGTTTAATTTAATCCCTTTGTTAGGACAGCTGTTTCTTAATAAGGCTTGTTGCTAAGAAAAATGTCACCCGTACAGCCCGTAAGAAAGCTTAAAGTATTGCACTTCTTTTTTGTTTCCAAGAATGCGCCGTTTCATTCCACGTTAAATGGATTAAGCTAAGTAGAATTAACTGAAGGGAGTTAGTTACCTTGTGCACTAGAAGACATTTCAGTATAACTACGTTAAATAATATTTTATCTGCAATCATGTCGTAATATTCGAAATACTTTAGAGGTGGTTTTATAAAGATGTACTTTATAAACATGATCATCATCATCATCAGCCTATTATTATCCCCATGCTGGGGCACAGGTCTTTCCTATGGATCGAATAGGGAGTTTGGGCCATGACCCACCACGCGGGCTCAGTGCGGATTGGTGGGTGCTAACGACTGCAGATGCAGCCGGGACCAACGGCTTAACGTGCCTTCCGAAGCACGGAGGAGCTCGAGATAGTAAATTTTTGGTCACCCATCCAATTACCGACCATTGCTAAAGTTGCTTAACTGCAACGATCGCAGCCGAACGCGCTAACCACTTGCGCCATCGAGCTCCTCTAACTTTATAAACGCACATACATAAAATTGAAAATAAAACTGGCTGTAACGTAAAGTAACTTTTTAATAATTATGGTACGCTTTTATTTTTTAATTTATTAAATTAGACCATGAATGTAAAAAATGAGGCGCATGCATTCGAAATTTGAAATTGATTTCCCGCGCTTCCTGTACAATTTTCTGTCGATTGTGTTTTGTTTTCGAGATTTCAGTACCCCTAGCACGAACCATTATCGAATTCGAATAGTTTGCAAACCGAAATGTCAATGTCAAATTTTGTATGGAAACTTGAACAGTAGCGGCACAAAGTACGTAACGAGAACTAAAAATCAGTACACATTTGACAATGACATTTCGGACCGGTAAACGATATTGGTTCATGCTAGGGGTACAGAATAGTTTTGCAAAATACTTCTTTGTTACCTAGGTAATTTACTTAATTACGATTTTTCCTATGAGTGAAGATAAAGTTATGTATGCAACTACATAACTTAGGTATTAAATCACGAGAGTATGTTATTGCATGATGTCTTCGTGGCCATGGCCGTCTAGTCCGCGACGTACCTTACATCATAAGATCCATCCGATTAATAGCAACGAGTCATACAAGTGTGTAAATAGTTCACCCACTCATATTCATATACTGACAGGGACGGATCTTAATACAACCGGAAGTTCCTGATTTATCATAATAATATACGGTATACTTTTTACCGACAGAAACACAACAATACAAAAAAGGCAGTGTTATCATATTGTGATTGTTTAAGACTCTTTCATTGATTTCCCTGTCAGTGTCATATTTTATGTACTTTTGTTAGTGTCGCCGCACACGGGCCACCGACCACAACCACAAAACGCCGCCACCGGCATATTTCTTGTAGTTTTCATACATTTTTATGAACTCGCCACACACGGTACGCCGGTGGTCACCACACGCTACAAATCGTCGTTGCTCGCTTCTTGTGGCCCGCACCAGCCACTGCGCCGATACAAAACGCCGCCACACGTCACTCGCGCGATTGCCCACCTGTTTTTGGCTGTGGCGTGTGGCCCGTGTGCGGCGACACTAATAAGCACAATAATTATAAGTGTACTACGCGATTCGAATAAGAATAGGAAAGCCAATGACCTCCATCTGTCAAATGTCGCTTGAAAAGCACAGTTTGCAAAAAAATCTCGGAACACTTTTTTAGCACTCAGCTAATTCTAGAATAAAAATCAAATATTTTTAAACAAACAATAACAAATATTCGTAATTATTATTGGTTGATATTTTTTTTTCATTTATTGAGCTTTGGCTATGAATGGTTGATAACCTAAATCGTCAACCAAATGTCACTTTAATTCACTTTATGTTGCGTTCAGAAACTCGATTTACAACTTTCGTTTACATATTGGATGCATGGTCGTATGTGACCTGCATGATTATTCATAACTACTCAGGCGTTAATGCAGAGATGAGTGGAATTGAAGAGCTTGATTCTGATGCTGTTTTTTCTCACACAGTCTTAATAAAGAAGTATTATTAAAAATCGTTTTTTTTCTCTCAATCTTAGTAAATTAATTTTATTAAAAAATGTGATGCTTTTTCTCACTTAATCTTAGTACATAAGTTTTATTAAATAGAAACTTTTTTTTGCTCACTCTACCTATTTGCTTTGAATTGACAGCTATGACGTCAAAATATGGCGCCCAGTCGGTCCTATTCTTAGTTGAATCGCATTATAGATGTCCTTCATTATGCTCTTACAAATATAAATTTAAGGATAAAATTTTAACGTTAATAAGTAAATTTTAATCCTTGGAAGCCTTAAGGTCGAATACCTGTTCAGATATAAATTAATTATGATTTATCGAAATTTAACTTGCCCTTTAGAGAAGCTACATTAATTTTGGCGAAAACTGTTAGTTAGATACAAATTAAGAATAATATGTAGGGGTCTTTGCCGGGGTGAAGGCATATTATGCCGCCTGTTTAATTAACTTCGTGGGAACTGAATTAATATATTTGACGACCTCCGTGGCCGAGTGGTTTGTACGCCGGTTTTCATGGTGTCGCCGACTCGAGAGGTCCCGGATTCGATACCTTAGTCGGCCGCGCTTCGGCCACTTTAGTTGCCGCTTCTAGCTTCTCGTGGCGGCGTTTGTGGCTGTGGCGTGTGGCTCGTGTGCGGCGACACTTACGTCTCTTACTTGTCACCTTTTATAAGATATTTTTAGCAAGCCTCAGCAATCCAGCCTCTAGCAGCGGTTATATAGCAGTCCTTCGTGTATAACGACCAAGCTTTGAGGTACAAAAATATTAGAAAAATGTTTACAAGATCCAAAGCATGCAGCGAGAGTCAGCTCGCAGCAGAGTAACAGCAGACTCAACAAGAGAGTTACCAAGATCGTCTTCCGAAAAGTGATACCACCAAAAGCAACAGCCGTTCAACGGTAGCATCAAGTGCGAAGCGATCAATTGAATCTACGACTGCGCTAAGAAGGCAGCTAGAACTGTAAGCTGCCGCAGAATAGGCGCAGATATAGTTGGTGTGGCAGAATATAAGCTGGAGCTGGAGCTGGATTGGCTATGGTGGCCGCTTGCCATCACCCTTTTTGCTTTTTACAAGAAACCTAAGACAAGTTACCATTCATAATGATCCTTATCATGCCCCATCGTGTGCCACATGCCTCCCCAATGGATGAAATAGGAAGAATGTGATGTGACATGACCCACCAAGCAAGTCCAGTGTCAATTGATGGATACTAAGGACTGCAGATGCAGACGGAACGAACAGCTTAACCTGCGAATTTTAGGACGCCCATCCTATAACCGGCTGTTGTGAAAGTTGCTTCATTTCTACGATTGCAGACTGTACGTGGTAATAATTACCGCCATTGAGCATAAGAAAGGCCATATATATTGTTTTCGTTGATTGAGAAGCTCGATAATGCAGGTGGTAAGCGCGTTCGGCTGCGATCGTTAAAGTTAAGCAACTTTCGCAGTGGTAGGTCATTGGATGGGTCACCAAAAATCTATCTTGAATTTTTCCGTGCTTCGGAAGGCACGTTAAGCCGTTGGTCCGGCTGCATCTGCAGTCGTTAGCACCCGCCAATCCACACTGGGCCCGCGTGGTGGGTCATTGCTCAATCTCGCTATTCTATTCATATTGAAGGCCTGTGCCCCAGCAGTGGGGACATTAATGATGATGATTGTTTCCCTTAAAACTTGATAAATTCCCCTTATGTGCACTACACTATAATGTTTGCCGCGTCCTTATAAAGAAATCGTTAAATTAAGATCTCGGCTGCGACTCTGCGTGGTACACACACAATAAAGGGGCGTGGTCACATTACCATTTTTATGCGTTATAGGCGTGGAAAAATGTTTATATCTTCATGACAATGTGTCTGACACCCTGCCCACGTAGATACTTCTATGGCGACATCTTTTAGATCGTAGCCGTGGGCGTTATAAAGCGCCTCATTTACAAACACCTGGGTGATAAATCTATTAATAACTGTATCAGGTCAGCGGATCAGCCTTGCCATTCAACGTGGCAATGCTGGCAGCCCATTGGGCACCATTCCTGACGGCGGCGCTGGGGGTGACTTCTTTTTCATTTTGTAAATTAGATATTATTTTTAAGTAGGTTAAGGTAATTTGTATTTAAAGTTTGTACATTAAATAGTTTTTAAGTTGTTGTTATTGTATTTGTATATATTGTAATTCTGTAAATAAAATGTTCATCACTATATCAGCAAAGCAATATCTTTCTAAGGTTTCAGGGTATGACACAAGGAGCGACAATGGAACCCCTTAAAACCTGCGCTGGCGATGCATCTTTCTGTCAGCGAGGTTGGTATAAAGGGCTTGTTAGAGCCGAGGTCCGAGTTTCAGAGATGCCTTCTGATTGAGGCGTCCCCCTCAAATTCGAGTGGTCTAGAGGCTCCAGACGGAGAGGAGACTCCCCCCGGAGATGCCAACCGACTAGAGGCACTCGCCAATTCTCAGTTTGAAGTCCCGTTAGGATCTCGCCGTCTCCAAACCCCGTGACGCTGTAAAGGACATCTGCGACCAACAGCATACACACTCAAAAAAAAAAAAGGTTTATATTATTAACCATAATAAGTAGAATGTCAATTGAAATTTCTGCAGAAATAAACTTTAATAATGTTAAACAACAAAAAGAAGCCGCTGTTCAAAGAAATATAAATTTCGGTGATTTTTATTCGACTTTAATAAATACTGCACTTTAAATGATAATTACATTAAAGAATGACCCTGAATCCTTAAAAAATTAAAATTATAATACGTAATTAGAACATTATTCCAAAATAGACATTCAATTGGAATAGATACATATGTAAAACTAGTTTTTACGGGTTAATGCACGAAACTTTATTTATTTATTGACGTTTCGCAGCCTTTTCAGGTCTGCATCGTCAGAATAATGAAATGCAGACCTGAAAAGGCTGCGAAACGTCAATAAATAAATAAAGTTTCGTGCATTAACCCGTAAAAACTAGTTTTATTTAATGAGTGATGTGCGTGAAAACCTAAGAAACAAATAGATACATATGTACTTGATTTTAAATTTCGCTGAGATTTTCTAATGCCCAAAAAGTTGCAACTGTTTTTTGTGATGGCTGAAAATCTGCATATTTTACAAATGACAAAAAAAGTTTCGGTGAAAAATATTACACTGGCTGGCGCACAAAATTAAAAACGTGTTGTATAAAAAATTATTTGTGTTTCTATTTCGAGGACTCCTCTGATTGTCTTTCTTTTATAAGCAGGAAGTCGCTTCGCTGGTTTATATGCGGAGCGCGCGATTTTTATTAACAAACGGAAATATTGTTTACTTTTCTGTTAACGGTTATGAAATGTTCTCGTTTAAATGTAATCGTAAGATGATTTGCCGACTTCTTTTTCAGGGAGCCGGTGAGAGCGATCGCAAATATTGATTCTGAGAACAATTTTGCCCTTTTTTTGTCGTTGAAAACGTATTTTCAATCGATTACGCCTACTCCGAGAGTGAATCTGAGAATTATGAATATCCAATAATATAATACAATACATTTAGCCTCGATTCTTTTTATGTTTAAAAGATAGTAAAGAAGCGCCTAGCCTAGCCTATAGACACTTGCGATATCAAAAAAATAATTTAATCATTTATTTATTCAAACCACTTTACATTTTGGTACATGACAATGTGGAAACTTGCCCTCTGGAAAAGGTTACACTGAGGACCAGAAGAAAGTGCTCTCCGCACTATTGTTAATTTTACAAAAATCAGAAGAAAATTAAATAAAAATCAAATAATAATAATATAAAACTACCTATAGCATTAATTGGTGTGTATGTGTATCTGTGAGTGAGTGTGTGTATTTCTGTATTCAGCTAATACCGGATTATTTTCTTTATAGCATGATTATAGAAGTTTTTAAAATTATCCTACCCTTTTTTCTGTTTTGTCTGGGAAATGCTTTACGCATCCTTCAACCACTGGGGGAGCGAGAAGAAAGTATGTGGGACTCCCTGTTCATTTCAGCCAGCTCTGTGGTCGGGTGAATTAAACAGGGCCCTACCTAACGCCCTGAACAGGGCCACTAAAAACCAGACAATAATCCTGCACCGTCACCCGAAACGCACTATGAGGATATGGTCGCGGCTCCCGTTTCCGAAGGGCCGCGCACCCGCCAGGTGTTTGTCCGCGAACGGAGCCACCCCGATGAAAATGCCCCGGAGCATCAAAGGCATCGACATCCTGAGAGCTTGTGCAATGCGAGGGCCTGTTCCTCTCGGGCTCTCTGCGCAGCCTCCTTATCGAGATGATCTCCTCGCCAAAAATTATCCTACCCTGACCCAATCTCTGCCCCGTGAAAAGACTGTTGTTTTATTTTACTGTGATCTTCTGAGAGGTGGTAAATCCAATATGACTCATCTCTCCTTCGATGTTGCAGTGGTTAACGAGTTTGGTTTTGGTGGAAGTTATGCAAAAGGCGATCAAAAATTCATTATCTCCTCTGTAAAGTCGTTAGAACTCATCAAATTGCACTGAGTGCAAACGTTTGCATTAAATTAAACGTTATTTACTATTTAATATATTAATGAACATGTATCCCAAGGGTCATGCAACAATAATCTCAATCCAAATTAAAGCTTAATCCTGTCAAACACAGACACAGTATCCCATCTGTGTCAATTGTCTGTAGTCAAATAGAGATGTGATGAGGTTTAATCATAAGAAGATTTTAAATTAAATTAATGAACTTTGGTATAATAATAATAAGTACAATTAATGTAATGTATTCCAAATTAATTTCATCAATGTAAAGTATTCCTATCTTTAGTAGATTTGTGAAAATTTAATTTAGTTTTAATTTTAACTTTGTTATAATAAATTAAGATAAATTAATGTAATTTTAAAATCGTGTCTGCTCATATATTGCATGTTGTGGTTATCCTTAATAGATAATAGTGACGCCATCTCTTCGAATTGTAGATAACCCACCATGTCAAATGAATACCTTTGAAAGAAGCAATAGCAATTATAGTTTATTTTTTAAGCATTTAACTGATAGATGTTTAAATTTAGCGGTAGCATAATGGTCAGCGCATTCGCCCTGATGGCAATGGTCCGAGACCCGTCTGCCGCCTGGAATCTTCTGTAGTAAAATTTCTTTGGTTTTAAAAATCTAGCATTTAAATGCATATAAAATATAACAATAGCAAAGTGTTGTTTAATATACACATCTGCAACTATAGTTAACTTACAGCATCCGACATCAGTGTGATCTTTTATTTTATCTCTTTTTTATGCTCCACAACTTTAAATTACATTTGCAAACTGGCAGCTCGATCTATGCAACTTTAATAGCTTCTGCACTGCAACTATAGATTATAAACTAGGACCAGCTTGTACTATAATAACGGTAACCTGCATCGATACTTGTGACTTTTAGCTTCACACGACTGACGTACTTCAACTAACGCTTCCCATTTCTCTCGAAACTCTTCGATGTATCGGTGCCTGTTCCAAACCTGCCTTTAACATACGTTTCTTGGTGAGGGCTTCGTATTTGTTTTACGTGGTTCATTCAATCAACTGCCTCGCTGAATGCTGATTGGTAAATAAAGTGCGTGTTTCAGATATATTTTTTCTGGCTTTTTTCTGAGCGTCAGTCACGGTGTTTTAACTATGTGTCAACACCAGTTTTGCTGGTTGCAGTATTTTGTTATTTGTAGGGAAATTTTGCAGATTTTGGGCAGTTCATAGTATACTATAGCTGTTACATTGTAGTATAAGTCTCATGATTTTGCGAAAAACAGTGGTTCTAATTTGATGCTGCATCTCCATTTAGGTACAATAACTAAATATTAGAATGAAAGCAATAAATGTCATGAAATAAAATTCGACGCGTCTTGCATCATATTGTATTTAATTACATTGGAAATTTTATGGGCAACGTATATGTTTTTATGTTATGGGTATGATGTTTTAAACATTGAAATTGTTAGATTCTTCAATTCATAATAAACGATGTATACTTAAGCTTCACTTTTGAGCAATGTAACGGGTCAGTTAAATGTCCTTGTAATTTTTGTATTGTATGATTCGAAATTGAATTAAACTTATGTGGTAATATCTTTTACAATTTCTTATAATTGACAAGCTAAGGAAAGTTTCCGAAAAGCAGGTGACTGGGGTTCATTCAGATTGTACTTACATAGCAAAAAATCCGTATTCAAAAGGGTCTGTATTAAGCTTGTGTCCGAAAAACCTCTAAGTGGCACACGGGCCACCGACCACAACCACAAAACGCCGCCACCGGCATATTACTTGTAGTTTTCATACATTTTATATGGACTTACCACACACGGTACGCCGGTAGCCGCCACACGCTACAAATCGTCGTTGCTCGCTTCTTGTGGCTCGCACCGACTACTTAATGCGCCGATACGAAACCTCGCCACACGTCACTCGCGCGATTCCCCACCCCTCTCTGCCTTACCTTAGTCGGCCGCTGTCGCGCGCTTCAGCCACTTTGGTGGCCGCTTCTAGCTTCTCGTGTCGGCGTTTGTGGCTGTGGCGTGTGGCCCGTGTGCGGCGACACTAAAGTGAGGCGATTACGATACGATTCCGATTGGTGTGCGTTGCAGAAGGGAGTTTCATGCAAAGAATACTGAACGGCTTGAGTTGATACGATGAAGTTCCCTTTCCGAGTCGAAATGACTGCTACGAGCATTAGCCTCCTCTAAAAAGATTATTCAGCTTTACGATTGCCTTTCATACGTGAAAGCTTAACTTAAGCCCCGCAAAATAATGAAGTCTACATATAAATCCGGCATTGAATTTTACTGATAATATTTAAAAGGTAACATACGTATTACCAGCATAGCTGAATGATGCCGCATCGAAATGTACAACGTGTACTGTAAGAGCTAGACATCCGGCGAATTGAATTTCAAAAAAAATATATATGTGATATTGTGTAACTTTCCGCAAAAAAATGCAACATAATTTACACGTAACATATTTTTTCCGGAACAAAATACAACATAAACCCTTCATTTAAAAGGTATTCTGACGAGCATGACAACTTTTTAGGAGTATTTGGAATTTTCGCCTAATGTACAGGATGACGCAAAAGAAACGAAGGGGTTTCAATGGTCTATTATTTCTTTATGATTTATTCAATTCAATTTATAATAAGTATTGTAACATTTTATAAATTAGGGGAATTTGGTTAATTTAGACGTGAAAAATAACGTCGTATAAGTGGTGCCCATTCTCAGCTTCGCAAAGTGGTGCTCTTTTTAACTAGTTTTTGATGACATTCCTCAAGATTTTAGGATGTATAGCTCGAATTCTTTGCCGAATATAATTTTTAGTTAGAGTTTGGTCTCTGGCTTATTTACGACATACGTTGTCTTAGATACATGTCAAAAAAATCTGGAGCGTTTAAATCCGGCGAACGCGGTGACCAATTAAACATTTTGTTCGGTTATTTGCCTTGAAGAAATCGAATACCACCTGTATACTAATGTAATAAAGAGGCCATCCTGTATATATCATTACTATAGACAGACAAATGGTAACAGGCACTGTAGTTTTTAGAATGTGACTGTGAGTGAGTGACTGGTCTCGTTAGCGGTCATTGATTAATTTTAGGATTCAAACGTACAGTGCAGTCCACTGGTTTTGTTATGCTCAGTTCAGAACTAATAGAAGCCAAGTAAAATATATTGACACTAGAAACAAAGACATTTTTCGAGTGGTAAATCTGCCGTGCTAACTGCCTCTCTTCTTAGTTGTTACATAAGAAATAGGTAAACTTTGTTTTATCCTGTCCCCTAGTCTAAGTATATTATACAAAGAGTCAGGAACCGTTTGATCTCATAGGGAGGGATTTTCAATTTGCATCGTATTCTTGGAAAGGTTTTCAGTATTGAGAATATGCTGACATCGTCTTATGTTTTGTTGAACATCAATCCTATGATATTTGGAAAGATTTTTTGCTACCTTCGCTCAGAAATATCTATACATACGTAATTTGATTTTCATTGGAGCAAATTTCGATTTTGTAATTTTTTTCTCTCTCTCTGATTTTTATTTGATTCTGAGTTGCTATGTGTCGATTGTAGCATTTAAAAATGTTCATTCTTTTTAAAGTGAGACATTGTATTCATTTATTGTTGTCGCAAAAAGTGTCAGCGTGCATATTGATCAACAGACTAAAATAAAATACGGAGTGCGATAGTTATAGCAACTTGGATAAGAAAAACATGAAGAAAATTATACCATAAAACAATACCACTCGATCCAAGTCTTAGGTGGGATTCTCGTCGGGTCTTCCGCTATCCACCAGCTCGGAAGGTAAAGAATGTCTTTCTCGTATACCTACAAACACATCAAATAATTTTCTATGAGTATTAAGTAAGCAGTTTTTCTTTTAATTATTTACTGTTAATATTGAGCATAATCACGATAAGTGATTAATTCCATACAGTTAACATGTTATAACGTGAGTGTGTGCGTGCGTGGAAATTACATAATATATAAGGGGTAGCTCAATGTTGTAACTATTACTTATTATCAATTTGACATTTAACCGCTGTATGTTTTAAGTCTGGGGAAACACGGACAAAAAGATTTTTTATTTTGTTTTCTTTAGATTTAAACTTATGCTTTCTTAGAAAACTAGTACTAGTTAAAAATAGCTTAAGAAGGTTTATGTTTATTGCCAACCAAGGTATACTGTAACACATGTTTATGAATGAAATTCTATTCTATTCTGTAATCTAAGCTGAAACCAATTATGTCTAAAATTATTAAAATAGTCAGTCCCAATGTTATGCACTGAATTCGATGTGAAGTGAGTCAGAAAAACTTCCGTAAACATTTTGAGCAGCTATGGACACATTTATAATGTGTCTGCATTTTTATTGTTTGCCATGTCGTTAATAACGCGTTCATGTAAAGTTTATGGTTGCGTGTAGGAGCACAGCAGCGGATGGAAAAATTTGGCCGCGCCAAATACTTAAAAACATGTGATCTTATAAATGAATGTTTTCGATTCTACTTCTAATATATATAGGTCCTTTAAAAATACGTAGGTGAACAATCTGTCAACGGTTCGGGGTATTTTAATAATAATAATAATAATAATAATAACTTTATTGCTTAAAAAACTGTGTACAATTATGCAGTTGGAATTGCAATAATAACATAGTCACAACAGTGTGCCCATAACGGGCATGCAATGGTAAAATTTATAACTTAAAACTATCTTAATTTAAAAAGTACATTTTAGAGCCTAAATTATATTAAGTTTTACAAGTATAATATTCATCAAGATTATAAAAAACATTATTTAATAACCAGCTTTTTAACTTAAATTTAAACAGTGGCAAATTGTGCGCTTTAATTTCTGCAGGCAAATGATTGAAGATCCTAATGCTAGTACTGAAAGCGTTATTATAATACAAGTGATTATTTATCCTAGGTATGCATATATCATATTTGTATTTATTACGCGTATTCGGACGTAATGTGGTTTTATTTTCAAAGTATTCTGGATTTTGCTTAATAAAAATTGCTGATTGTAATATATAAATATTGGTCAAAGTGAGATAGCCCTTATCCTTAAAAACATTTCGTAACGTTTCATCTGAATACATATTATATATTATGCGTAAACAACGTTTTTGCAATAGGAAAATGGATTGAACGTTCACTGAATTACCCCAGAACATCACACCATAAGTCAACAGCGGGTAAACTTGTCCGAAATAAGCGGCTCTGGCTACATCTACTGATGTTGTTTCAGTAAGTATAGAGAGTGCATAACAATGACTACATATTTTTTTGTGTATTTTTTGAATATGGTCTTTCCAGTTTAAGTGAGAATCAATAGTGACGCCAAGAAAATTAATTTCGTCAACTTCTGTTACTTTTGTATTGTTTTGTGAAATTTGTAATTTATAAGACAATGTTTTGTAGTTTCTGAATTGAATAAAATTTGTTTTAGTTAAATTTACACTAAGATTTACAGATTTGAGCCAGCTTACGATTGTTTCCAATGTTTTATTAATATGATTTTCAAAAAGAGTTTTATTATTATATAAGTCTGGAATGAAAATTGTTGCATCATCAGCAAACATAACGCATAAATTGTTAATAATGTCTGGTAGTTCATTAACATAAACTAAAAATAGGAGTGGTCCAAGAATACTTCCTTGGGGTAAACCAACTTTTACCTTTTTTGTTTCCGATTTTACTTCCTCAAATATTTTACTATTTTTGTTATATGAATCTACCACTGTAAACTGTTCTCTTTCTTTCAAATAACTTTCTATTAGTTTTAGGGCCAGGCCACGCACGCCTAAGTTATCCAATTTACGAAGCAAGGTATCATGACAAACGCAGTCAAATGCCCTGGACATATCGAGGAATAGTCCAATACACGGAATTTTATTATTTAATGATTCCCATACTTCTTTCAGGACTTTGTAAATAGCATGTGTGGTTGATTTCTTTTTTTGAAAACCAAATTGACATTTGTTAAGTAAATTATATTTGTTTAGGAATTGCAACAGGCGGGAATATATGACTTTTTCAAATATTTTTGAGAAGCAAGATAATAATGATATGGCTCTATAATTTTTTACATCTTTTTTACATCCTTTTTTAAAAAGTGGTTTAACTTTTGCTATCTTTAATTCATGGGGGAAAGTTCCAGTCTCAATCATCAGATTTAAGATAAAGACTAGTGGGTTGGTTATATATTCAATTGAGCTCTTTATAACTTTAATTGGTATATTATCATAACCACAACTTCTTTTGTTACCTAAGCTTAAAATCAGTTTCTTTAATTCATATTTATCAACTGGTGACATAAATAAAGTTCGTGAGTGGTTTGTGGGGATGCTATTTTTAGAAGAATTTTTGTTTGCTGTACTGGATGAAATGAAATGATTATTAAAAGTTTCAGCAATTTTTTGAGCATCAGATATTTCAACCTTATCAACAATAATTTTGTTTATTGTATTTTTGAATGTATTTTGTGGTCGTGTCTGTTTTTTTATAATATTCCATCTTGCTTTATTTTTATTATCACTTTTATTTATATATGTAATATTATACTTTTGCTTAGCTAATCGAGTTACACTTTTGAATATTTTGCAGTATTTTTTATAGTGAGGTATAAGTGAAGAAGATTTTTTATGTATTATTTTATGATGTAACTTTCTTTTTACTTTACTTGCTTTAATTATACCTTTAGTCTGCCACTTTTCTTTCATATTGTAAGAAACCTTTTTTCTTTCTAGCGGTATACACAAATCGAATATCAACCTAAACAGTTCAATAAATACACTAAAAGCAGATTGAACATCTTTGCATTGGTACACCTCCGAAAAATTTAACTTAGACAGATGCTCCAAGAAAGGATGCAAGTGCTTATCAATGTTTCTTTTGTAAATATACCAATATTTTTCGACAAAACCTTGATTACATGGTACATTTATTAACTGACCAGAGTGATCAGACAAACCAAGGTGAAGTACTTTGGCAGTGAAATTTTTTATGTTAGTTATAATGTTGTCCAGGCACGTAGCAGAGTCAGCGGTTATTCTTGTGGGCTCTTTAATAGTTAGAAGCAGATTATACTTTAAGAGAGTATTTATGAATAATGTAGATTGATTATTGTTTTTCAGGGTATCGACGTTGAAGTCACCTGTAATTATAACTTTCTTTTTGTTATGACGTGAACGTGATGTAATTTTAAGTAATATTTCATCTAAAGCTTTTATAAAGATATGAAAATTCGAGGTCGGTGTTCTATATATACATATAACTATGCAGTCTATTTCTGGCAATAATATTCCACAACATTCAAAATGTGATTCAATGCTAACTGAATCTAAGCATTGTAATAAGTTAAAGTTAATATTATTCTTTACATAAATACCTTTAATACCTTTAATACCTTTAATCTTAAGACATCGCTTTAATCGTAGACAAAAAAAAGAAAAAATAGGAAATAGCATGCCACTCTTTTGATTAGTTCATCATCAAGTAAGTGGCAATATTTCTATTGGCCAAAATGGAAATTTTAGAAACCTCCAAATTACTATGTCATAAACCTATTGATCTGGCACAATAGAAAAAAATGTGAGAATTTTCATATTTCTTTATTTTATATATGCGCAGTTATTTACCCCCGTCCCATCTGATGTTGAGTTTGAGTGGAATCCATGAGTGGATTTTAAAAATAATGCGTCGGAAAAATGTGCCATTTTTGTCATTCTAACCTTGCTAACCTCGTCTCACGTCATCACGACGACGTGTTAGTTCCTGACAGAAATACAACACCAAACAAAGGCAGTGTAAATTTACTTCTATCTTCTTCATAGACTTACTTACGTTAGATGCTACTTATGCAAATAGATGATCGATGTTGATACGCGATATGTATTTGTTGTGCTTTCTATAAAAGTTCTTTAACTTTCCCTAGACAAAAACGTCAGAAGTGATTTTAATAAAGCTATCTTCAGATTGGAATCCTTCAATTTGTATTCATTTTATAGGATTTAATAATGTCTAAAATCTTTATTATTGGCTGTTGCGAAATTTAGATTCACGAGTCTGATAAATATGAAAAAAATTCAAGAGCACTTTTATTTATTCTTCAAGTTTATAAGCAGTCAAATAGGTAATAAAAATCTCCCTTGTCTCTGGTCCACAGACTCGGTTTCATGGTGACATTAAAAGTTTATGAGGAAAATGATAAGTCGTTTCAGAAACTCTATAAAACTGGAATCCTGCCGTAAAAGTATTTTGTGCTCAAATTTTATGATCATTTGATCACCGATGATGCACTTGGATGTCTTTATTTGAATTTGCAGAATTTTTCATTATTCATATTTTTTTTTGTATGCAACGGTTTCATCTTAGATGTGTTCATACTTATTGATTCACTATTAGCATCAATATTTGAGCGAAGGAGGATCTCGATGGCGCAAGTGGTTAGCGCGTTCGGCTACGATAGTTGCAGTTAAACAACTTTCGCAGTAGTCGGTCATTGGATGAGTGACCAAAAATTTACTATCTCGTAATCCTCTGTGCTTCGGAAGGCACGTTAAGTTGTTGGGCCCGGCTGCATTGCAGTCATTAACACCCACCAATCCGCACTGGGCCCGCGTGGTGGGTCATGGTCCAATATTCCTATTCCATCCATAGGGAAGGCCTGTGCCCCAGCAGTGGAGACATTAATAGGCTGATGATGATTAGCATAAATAGAAGCATCCTAAATTTAAATATTTGTTTAGATGTTGAACAATGTTGGAAAAAAAGGTAAAATAGCATAGTATAGAGCAAAGATATAAAATAATCGGCTAATTAGCATCCTTCTTTTAAGAAAATTTTATTATTAGAGAATCAATCAGTTTCTCGCAATAAATGCATATTTCACAGTGAACTTCTAAACCATTATTATTATCATGGAGAATAATTGTATACTGAAAAATTGTTGGGCTGGATGGACTAAATAAGTTTTCGCCTTTCACAGAGAAAACATCGCTCGGCCCACCAATTTTTACTGGCAGCATTTGTATCAACTTCGTTATTACAGATTAAAAGTCCATATTGGGTCGCAGTCTATAGCAGGTACAAGTATGATTTTTTAAAATGAATGACTTAAAAAAATGATATTAAAATTTTAACCTCAAATTGATAATAAAGAGATGCCAAATGTGACAAAGGATTTATAATATGTATAATATAGCGTCAGCATTGACATTGTTTGCCCCGTTAAACTCAAGCGAGGCTCGAACGCAGGCTCAAAAGGAATTTCGCGTCAGCGCAAAGGGAAAATTCCCATACGTCCTCACAGACAGTCACGTGGGCCTTCTTTCACGAATATTTTTAATAACGCTCAGCTAGTAGTGCACGCGACAATGCTTCGGAGGGTACCTATAGAAAAATCAATAGGGCGACTATTCAGGCGTTTGTCGAGATTTCAGTGATTTGTCATTAGCCCTCGCACAATGGAGTATTGACGTTGTGGAATGCCAATATCTGCACATAAAAGCAGCTATTAATAAGTCAAAAGCGACCTGGCAAATAATAAATAAGAATAAAAATCAGTATCCTCAGGAAACGATCCAACATTTACTTAGAGATAGAATGCGAATCTCTGATCCTTTGCATGTGGCCAATATGTTTAACAACCATTTCGTAGACTCTACACTAAAACAAAAAAAATGTAATTCTACGTACAAAATACCTACAAAACTTGAAAATTCAATATTCTTGCCTGAAATTACACCAGAAACTGTTAAAAAAACCATAAGATCATTAAAGAATACATCTAGTGTAGGTATTGATGGTATCCCCACTAAAGTAATTAAAGAAAATTTAGACTCTTTGGCTCTTCCTTTAACATTTCTAATTAATTTAAGTATTAACTGTGGAATATTCCCTGAAGTATTTAAAACTTCAATTATTAAGCCGATCTTTAAAAAAGGAGATAAGTCGGATATAAAAAACTATAGGCCTATTGCTCAGTTGCCAATATTCTCTAAAGTATTTGAAAAAATAATACATAATATGATATATAATTTCTTTGAAAAATATAATGTGTTAGTAAATGAGCAGTTTGGTTTCCGTAAAAATAGAAATACTCAAAAGGCAATATATAGTTTACTTGATATAATAAAGACCTCTGTGGACAAAAGACAACATGTTTGTGCCATTTTTATGGACATGACCTGTGCTTTTGACAATGTTGATCATAAGTTACTATTGGCCAAACTCTATGCTTATGGGTTAAGAGGCGTAGCTTTTAAATTAATAGATTCGTATTTGAGTAACAGGAAACAATATACTGTTATAACTAGATTCTGCAAAAAAAAACAAAATTATTAGGGAATTTATGTCTCTATGTAGAGATGTAGAGGCTGGTGTGCCTCAAGGTAGTATATTAGGACCTTTGTTCTTTAACGCATTTATAAATGACTTTCCAAATTCTATTGACCATCCCATGATTTTATTTGCTGACGACAGTACTGCTGTGATTCAATGTAATAATGAACAAGACTATGAAAATGACATTAATAATGCTATGGAAAAACTTAACAATTGGATAGTCCAAAATAACTTGTGCCTGAATAGTAAAAAAACAAAAGTAATACACTTCAGACAAAAGATTGAAATACCCTCAGTAGCTTTAAAGTGCAATGGTGAGGAAATTGAATCTGTTACTGAAACGAATTTTTTAGGTCTGCAAATGGATTATCAGGTTAATTGGAAATCTCACACTGAGAAATTATGTAACAGAGTGAGTAGTTCAATTTACGCTCTATACAAACTCTCCAAGGTATCTAATAGGGACACTGTTTTGACTGCATACCGAGGTTATGTTGAGTGTATCTTACGGTATGGAATAATTTTCTGGGGAAATTCTGTGAATAAAACTCTTTTATTCAAACATCAAAAAAGGTGTATAAGAGCGATAAATTGCCTCAAATCGACGGATAGCTGCAAACCATTTTTCATAAGCATGAAAATCCTGACTCTGCCTTCGCTGTACATTTATGAAGTAGCTGTTTTTGTGTTATGTAACAATTCTCTGTTTCCGACACTCTCAGAAAGGAACCCAGATAGAAATCATCGTCACTGGAATAGGATTTGCGCTCCTTCATTTAAAACCGTACATGTTAGTAGTAGCTTCTTTGGGATGGCTCACAGAATATTCAACAAGGTTCCGAGTTGTCTTAAATCACTACCGATAAAGACTTTTAAAAAGCGTCTGTTAGCATTATTAGTTGAAAAAGCCTACTATACAGTTGAGGAATTTTTAAATGACAAATCTTGTAATTAAATCGGACATGTCTTTTATAAAAGCAGTTCTCTATTATAAAATTTAGACATATTAAAATTGCCAATTCAGAAATGTGTATTTATTGCTATTTTGGACATTTTGCTTATTTTTCTATTTTTTTGACTATTAGTATGACAACTTTATGGCTTATCAAATTTATAATTAATTTATAATCTACTTTGACCATATCTATTTGTATACCTTAATTAAGGTGGAAATGTAGTGATACTAACAAAAATTTTATATACCATGTATACTAACCTACGTTTCACAAATAAAATTCTGATTCTGATTCTGATTCTGATTGTATGGGACCCTCCGGATGCGGGGCTAGTACAATAACCATTTAATGTCTCTGTTTGTATGTGTATAGCTGGCAAGAAGGGTGGTAGGAAGACGGTAGTAGTTTGAGTGCACGCTAATATCATACATATATAGATACGAGTAGTGGTAGATAATATTGAAGAAAGGTCGAGCTGTTTATGTAGATATCGTCTATATATATAAAAATCTATATATAGAAAACTCAAAGGTGACTGACTGACATAGTGATATATCAACGCACGGCCCAATACACTGGACGGATCGGGCTGAAATTTGGCATGCAGGTAGATGTTATGACGTAGGCATCCGCTAAGAAAGGATTTTGATCAATTCTACCCCCAAGAAGGATAAAATAGGGAATGAAAGTTTGTATGAAACTTTGTCAATTTTAAACCGATCGGGCTGAGACTTTGCATGCAGGTATAAGAAGAATCATAGATGAATGTCATTGTGTATAATACAAGCCTGAGAACAAAAACTGAAGTCTACACTTCAACTCTACACCGAAACGAAGCTAGGGCGGGCCGCTAGTCTAACTATAAGATGCTTATGTATGTTTAAATTTTATAGAAGAGAGATGCGAGAGTGAAGAATCTCTTCAATAACTGTTGATATTTAGTAGCATAACACACTGGCCGCTAACCGTGGCGGATAGCGGTTGCGCGGATATTAATTTGTATAGCTCAACCGCCCGGTTTCGCGGACGCTAGTGTGTTACCATACCTATATGTCTATACAAATTAACATCCACGCGACCGCAAACCGCGTGGTTGACTCTTAAAAAATCGATTGATGCAATTCACATTGGTGAATATGATAAAAGCGATAGATACACCCCTTTCGCCTTGTTTATAACAAATGGGCCTTTAATACAGAATGAATGCGCGATGATAGCTGATTCGCTCATATAAATCTAATGCTATTCTTTATTCATTATGTTGGATGACGGCTTCCTACGATCAAAATCAGCGCGATCTCTAAATCCATTTCTAGAATACTAGGAAATAGGCGTAACAATAATTTTGTATTCAAATATAATTTCAACAGGTTCACCTTACCAATATGTGCTATGTGTTACGCATTGATTAGGTCTTCATTGTTTCCTGTAAACAATAATTCCTGCAGCGTTGTTAATATCACAGTAATATCTACTAAACAAATTTGATAATTGAACAGTGAGTGCCTTTCAATCTCACTGTATTCTAATACACTTGATCATAAGGTTCAAATTCATTGTACCTATCGACTTTTCGTAATAGCGTAACATATTGCGCTCATTTGTCATATTAAAAGTTTAGTCCACAGTAAATGCTGGTCACTTTTTATTAATTCAATAGAAACAAATAATGTTCTATCAGATCAACGACGATTAATGATGTTTTCATTTGATTAACTTCATCCCCATAGTCCCCGATAGTGATCTTCTTAATTCTTTTGTTGTCTACTTAAGTTGAGTCCATTAATTTCCGTTTTTTTACCATTTTTATGACTGGGATTACCTAAATGATGATAATGAAACATAAGCGCTGTGGGAAATCGTAGTTGTTTGTTAAATTGATGTAATGAAGGTTTTGATGAGAAGGGCATTATAAAATTAAACTTTTAAGTAGTACAAAACTATAGAAAAATCTGTGAGTTCGGGTGTAAATCTAAAAAAAATAAACCATTATACGTTTTGGTTGAATTTCAAAAATATTAAGACCAATCTGCTATCATAACTTACTCTTTATAAATTAAAATATAGTTGCCAAAGTAGTATCCGAATATTAAATTGTCTTCTAAAAATGTCGAGCTCAACATAATCAGTTTCAAGAAACAAGAAAAGAAAACTATATTTATCCAAGTAGGTGCCAACTGTATTCAACTTTAACGATGTATTTTGCTGACACCCCAAACAGCCGAGCATACAAAATACCACCTTACACCTGTATCGACAACTCAATACCTACTGATATCCCTCACATTATTAAAACGGAAACAGTTGCCGAGTTCGTTCTTCTTTATTCGCCAAATAAAAGCCTCGGGGTGCATAAAATAACAATAAGTAGAATCATCACAAAGGAATCTTGGAACACGTATAAGTTTAAATTTACTCACAGGTTCGGTTCAAATAGATCTTAATGACGTAGAGTATACTAAAGATAAAAGGAAGAAGAATTATCTTGATTTATTCGTTTTTAACGAAGTGCATAATCGTAAAGTTAGGATTTAACACGAAGAAAATTAAGAAGCAATCTTTAATGCGTTACAGAAACTTAACGTAGGTAAGCGTAATAGTTTAGTCAAAGTATTTAGTTCCACGAATATTCAATAGCTTGGATATGGAGGACTGTATTAGCGTATTAGGTTTCAAATGTAAAGTAAAACAAATCCTGTTAGAAAAAATTGATAAGCAAATCACAACTGTTTATTAACATACATTTTGATTGTAGCATGTACTCTATCTCCCTTGTTACTTTAAAAAAATTGTAATTAATTTATTTTATTATAAGAAGTAATTTTCAACATTACTTGTGGCATTGGCATGTTAGGATAGATGTATGTAATGAATGGTTTAATTTAAGTCCAAACTAAATTAGATAAAAATATAGGCATTGTTTTTGTAGTAAATTTACAATTGGTTTATGATTAAAAATGCATTTTTCGCCAATAAACTATTAATCAGTTTGGCGAAATTATAAAGTATAGTTAATAGTTTAAAATTATATTTGATAAATAAATAAATAAATAGTGTGATAACTATATTAACGTGTCTATATCTTAATGATCATTCGCTAAACTAAACTACAGCTTAATATCCAACTCCATCCACGAAGCTTTAAAGAGAAGCACCATAGATATCTTTGAGCACGTTAAAGTGTATGTAATCCTCAGATTTTGAAGTGAAATGAAACCTTCGACTTCCCCTCTCAATTTCGGAATACCTGCAGGGAAGGTTAATGTTACAGCGTTTGAGGTATACCGTTATCCGATATAATCCTGTACTTTGTGGACTGATGTTTATATATGGCATCCTGAGACTGCAAAATTCTCATTTCAATGAAGTTTTGAATGATACTAATGTATCAATGTAAATTAGCGATTCCATGAATTTCGTGATTGAGTGTATTATACTTATATTGATATGTTCATTATTTTTGACGAAGAGTTGAAGAGTTCGACTCCCGTCTGCTGCCTGGGCCACGTTGATTTTTTTTCTAATATTCTTCATTATTTTTCATAAGTCCCAAAGTAAGCACTATAAGGCTTGTGTTATGGGATACTAGAGTAACGGAAAGAATACATATAATGTACATATATAAGTATATTTATATAGAAATACATATTAAACATCCATGACTGGAGTACAAAGGCTCGTATTCATCAAACAAACATCTGCCTCCCCCCCCCCCCCCCCCACTATCCCGGGATTCGAACCTGGGAACTCTCGATTCGGCAACACCATGAAACCCGGCGTACAAACCACTCGGTCACGGAGGTCGTCAATTCATATCGAGTATTTTAGCAAATTGCGATATGTTATTAATATTGTTTGATGGTAAGGAACCCTTTGTTTACGAGTCCGACTTGTACATGGCCGTTTTTTTAATAATAAATAAGAGTGAATATTTGTAAAATTAGTCTTTTTTATCTTTTAATTTTATATTATTTATCTAAGTTTACAATGGAACAATGTCAATATCTTTAAATACCACTGCACTATTTACAGTCAATTAAGTATTATTAAATCAGCAAATGCCAAATTTGACTTTGTAATTTGTGCTTTGAGTGCTTTGATACGTGTCAATGAAAGTTCGTAGATTGGCAAAGTAAAATGGAGATAGCAACAATCCATTAGGCTAATGGTTGCGCGAGCGGGCGAACTAATAAATGAATCCAGCGCACTGATATATCTCTGAAAATGTTGACAGGGACACACGCATTATGTTTGTTTTATGTAAACGAACACATACATTCCATTGTGGTTCAATTATGCAAACCATCAGTGTATATTTAGTCCAATAAAATTGTAAGCCGGCGTTCGATGTATTGGAAAAAGATGGGATTTTTTTAAAAGCGCAAATGTGACGGTTTCTACGTATATGAATTTGATCATAAAATGGCAGCTGGACATCTTCGGCTGCTGAATTGCAAGATTTTAATTTCGAATCTTAGCCCATGTTCAAAGTTAATTAGCTCTTTAGAATGACTAGATAAAGTATGTACGGTGGCAGTCAGAAAATGTTTATAATAATAATAATAACAAATATTTATTTCAGACTAACGTGTCCATAGTTTTGTTTTGTTAGTAACATTTTTCCTTAATCTTTGTTAGTAATACATTTCAATTTAATTATCTAATCTCTTATATGGAGGCCCACCCAATGTTGGAGTAAAGGCGACTCCCACCTGTCCGACAACACGCACAGGATGCTGTTGGGGCTGGCGCGCACCCGACTCAGTAGCGAGGCACATCGCTTTCGGATAATGGCATGGAATCCGTCGATCCTTGCCTCAGCGAACATGCCAGAAGCACTACTGCGACGCGGCAGCCCCATCAGCACCCGGAACGCGTTGTTGTACTGTACACGTAAAGCGTTGTAAGCTCTCTGCGTACAGTCAACACAGAGACCGCACGAGTAGAATGATTGGCAGTATGATTTAAATAAAGTCAATTTCACTTCTAAAGTACTTCGCGAAAATCTCCGAGCCAACATGTTACATCGGACTGCCAGTGACCTCCTTTCCCTCTCCACGTCCATATTGTCACATAAGTCCTCAGTGAGCCAGTGACCCAGATATTTGAAATGAGATACCCTATTTAATGGCTTTCCATTGAGATGTACAGATGGTATCACAGTAAGGACCTTTCCTCGCGTTTTAAAAACCATGATCTCACTCTTGGTAGGATTATATCTGAGTCCATGGGCCACCGCATAAGACTCACACTTACTCAATAATACTCTCAACCCAATAGACCAAAAAAATTTTTTTTTGAATTAAATTTCTACAGCAATCTTCTGCATTTATGAAGTGAAATCGATATATTTAGGTTCCTTAGACCAAATACTTTAAGAAATAAACATTTCTTTAATACAATTCGACATGAGTCGACTAGTCTATTAATGATCCTTAAGGTGGTAAACATTTTCTGGCCGCGACCGTACAAACGACTTGTTAAGTACACGACGACATAATTTTGCGGGCAATTTGCAAAGCATCTAAGTGTTGTCGGAAAAACAAAATAAACATATACAAGTATGAATCCTTCATAAAAAGAATCAAGTCATATTCCTTATATTTCATTAAAATTACAATATCGTCAGCTTTAAATTTAGAAATGCGTAGATATCTCATATAATAAGCCATTGCCCACAGATAGAAAATATCACAGTAGACTGATACTTATCGTCCCCAAAATTAAATCCAATCCTACCCAACATGAAAGTAAAAGACAGAATTTCTAATCTCCGAAAGCCTTCAGGAGTATACATTCGATAGGAGGTACAGACGCCAGATGCACACTCGATGCAATTCCTCTTTGTAGAAGCGTTATCGAAAATTTAATATAGCCGAGCATCAGCGGGTCCGGATTCGATTCGCAGCCAGTAATCTTGTTTCACGGTGTGCGCGTCGGAGGATTTGCGTCGGCGATTCGTGCGATTTGCTACGTAATTTCGATGACCGGATTAAGTAGAACTTCTACTAGTGGCATATGATGATAATGTTATCGGAGATCTGGAAACTGGATGGATCGATTTATACTGCGAGTCTGCGCTGAAACTTTTGATTGCGTATGGACAACTTGTTATAATAATAATAATAAATATTGCCAACACTCACACCAATTAGCCTAGCCCCAAAGTAAGCACTGTAAGGCTTGTGGTATGGAATACTAGGGTAACGGATGGAATACATATTGTCCATATAGAAGTATATTCATATGGAAATACATATTAAACATCCATGACTGGAGTACAAATGCTCGTATTGATCACACAAACATCTGCCCCCACCGGTGACGGCGACACCATGAAACCCGGCGTATAAACCACTCGGCCACGGAGGTCGTCTAAAAATAAAAATAAATACTCCAATTTATATATTTTTTATACTCAAATATAGGTAAATTTTTGAAATGAAATTATAGTTTATTCAAATTGAATTATTGAAAGTTATTTGAATTGTTGAATATTTTTTTCCTACCATCCATTGAGGACATCTTTCAGCAGATAAGAAGAATGGGCGCAAGAAAATTATCAGCATTAAAAGAAGAAGCAACATTTACATAAAATCATGTCGCTACCAATACAATTAACTATGTAACATACATATATCTATTATCTATATAGAAAGCCGTATAGGTATCCAACAAACTGCCTATATAAAACCGCCCAGGTTCCGACAGTAAGACAAATATACATTCTTAGGTCTACTTTAAGACAACACGCTTAGACACCTGTGCGTAATGATGACAAAACAAGCAGAAGACGACCAAAACCTGTTTGCCCTCGCATCCACTGTAGAACTAGTTTTGCAAATAGACAAAGTTTATCGACACACACTAGAATGTATAACAAAATTAACCAAATTCTTAACATTAATAAACTTAATAAGTATGAGTTTAAGATCAAGGTAAAAGAGTGGATACTAACCCGCACTTACAGTGAAACGGAACATATACTACTTTAAAATAAAGATGACATTATTACAACACACACAATATCTCACATATACACACAAACACATACACACTCACACACACATACAAACACACACACACATTAATTTATAACGTTTTTGTAATCATCCGGTGTCTCGAATTGAACCACTGCCTTTCATAACACAGGTCTTACCTAGCATGAAAGTCAGGGGTCCTACTTATAAGACTATAAGATAGCAAACCATTCCATGTCTATTTTAAGATCATATTGTAGTAGTACTTGTAAGGTTTGTTGAATAAACATTATTATTATTATTAAATTAATTTAAGGTTGTAAAGAAAATATTATTAGAAATAATTCCACGCGGACCAGGCAGCAGACAGGACTCGAACCCGCACACTTCGCTATCCGGGCGAATGCACTGACCATCATGCTACCACTGTCAATTCTGTCTAGCCTTTAAAAAATATAATTTTAGATACAATAATAATTATGTGTTATATAGTTACTTGTGAATTTAATAAGAAGACTTTGCTTACTTTAATAGAGTAAAGCGTTCTTTATTTCCAGATACTTCTATCATTTAACTAATCTTGAACTCGATAATATCTTTTCCTCATCAGAGTATTTCTCACACGAGTATTTAGTTTATGAAGAGGTAGATTAACAATCATGTGTGGTAACTTACTATAAAGCTATCTATATATTTCCCTAAAAATTAGTTTTATGTTTTTGTAATCTACAAGTTGTAACAGCAAGTTAATTTTTAGTTTTCGTGTTCAATTGATGAATATCGCTTTTCTTTATAAAATTGCTATAATGTTACATAAATTATATGCTCATAAATGTACCCACCTTAAAAATATAACATTTAAAATGTCAATTTCTTTAAATTCATCCCGAAATCCTTTTGTTTTAAATTGTACATGACCCAAATTGCTTTTTTCTGTAATCACTTTCTATATTGGCAGCTAAACCCCATAAAAACAGGCCATAGGACATCACACTATGAAAATAACTTAAGTAGACTAACCTTGGTGTTTCAACATCAGTCTGAAGCCTTATTTTTTACAGCATACGCCATTGAACTAAGTTTGCTTGACAGGGAACCAATATAATATGCTTATGGTGGCGTTTACCATCAGTCGGGCCATATGCTTTTGGTGGCGTTTACCATCAGTCGCGCCATATGCTTATGGTGGCGTTTACCATCAGTCGGGCCATATCCTTATTTGCCACCTTTTAACATAAATAATCGGTTATCACTTCATCATCGAAAGCAATCCAAAACTTTACGGCTTCACATCGCCAGCCTATTAATGTCCCAGCTGATGGGGCACAGGCCTTCCTTATGGATGGAATAGGGAGATTGAGCCATGACTCTCCACGCGGGCCCAGTGCGGATTGGTAGGTGCAAACGACTGCAGATGAGACTGATGCTCGAGATAGAAAAATTTTTGGTCACCCATCTAGTAACCGACCAAAGCGAAAGTTGCTTAACTTCAACGATCGCAGTCGAACGCGCTAATCGCTTGCGCCATCGAGCTTCTCACTTTACTGTTTAATAATTGGTTATTACGTAAAATATGCAGTTATTTTTAGATTACCAATATTTTGTAAGTAGTTAGGGTATACACGAACCTTCACGGGCTTGCCAGACAATCCATTAGCCGAATAGGCTTTACAACATACGAAATGCCTTCGAATGGCCAAAGGCGAAAGGTTTTTCTATTAACTGTATTGGAAATTCGTGATATGCCAATAAAAGGACGGTGAAGTTTTGATGTAGTCAAAGAGATATTGGAAAACCGGAAATAGACTTTATTAAGGGGATGATGTTACTGGATTTTCTTGTATGTATTTTGATACTCTTTATTGCCTGAAAATTTTCAATTAATATAACGTCAAATAAGTAGAAAGTAGAGAAAGAAAGAAAGAAAAATGTTTTTATTGCTGACAACACATAACATACACATAAAATGCAAAAATACATATAACATAAAGTAAAACAAAACGCACAAGTAAAATTAACAACAACAAAAAACAGCTACAGACAGTAAATGTGTATTTTATGTGATGCCAACACTGGATATGACTCTGGATACACAGCAGGAAAAAATCCTGCTGCACTGGTATTCTGCCATATCCAGAGCAGTGACATCACAGAAAACAAGAAAAAGGAAAAATACAGATTAAGTACATACTAAATAACAAAACAAAAAAGAAAAGAAATCAGTATAGGACAGAACACATAGCAGTATCTGTGGCAGAAATTATATATTGTAACAGAGGTAATCTGTGGTTATTTACAAAGAAAAAAAATAAAAAATAAAGATGGACTTTGACCCTTAGTTTTAGTGACAGTGACACGTATACAATACAAAAAATGAAAAGAAAAGATTCGGCTGTTACAAAGAGCAATATATTATTGAAAATTAATTAAAAGGTAAGGGAAAAGAGATTAAACGGGCTGCACCTGTGTCTGTAACAAGAACAACTTAAAATTATTTTTAAATATGTCATGAGAAAACATATCTCTTCCAACCAAACTAGGTGGTGTCGGAGAATCTCAGCATGTTATCTGGAAACTTACAGAAACTATGGGAAAACTAGTACGAATAGGGCAATTTTCTAATCTGTTGCAGGTGATGAACTGGTAATTGGTCACTTTTGATTCCAGGAAATAATGTAGAGTGTACCAATTCTATATGTAAATTATTTGCATCTTCAATGAGCAACTCATATCGGAGAAAGAACATGATTTTTAATGGCCAATGCAAAGATATTGACGTCACAACAAGGGGGCCATGAGGCGGTAATAACTTTTATTGGCCAATACAAACATCTTAGAATAAATACAAATGCATCAAACACTCGTGTTGTGATTATACAAATTAAATTTTGATGGTCTTTCCTGCACTTCATAAGAGCTGTGAAGGTTTATTTTTGTACTAGCAGCTCGCCCTCGCTTCGCTTCGGTGTAGACTACAGTTTTTGTTCTCAGGCTTGTATTATACACAATGACATTCATCTATGATTCTTCTTATTCTTAGCGGATGCCTACGTCATAACATCTACCTGCATGCCAAATTTCAGCCCGATCCGTCCAGTGGTTTGGGCTGTGCGTTGATAGATCACTATGTCAGTCAGTCATTTTTGAGTTTTATATATATACTAGCGGCCCACCCTCGCTTCGCTTCGGTGTAGAGCTGAAGTGTAGACTACAGTTTTTGTTCTCAGGCTTGTATTATACACAATGACATTCATCTATGAGTCTTATTATACCCGCATGCAAAGTCTCAGCCCGATCGGTTTAAAATTGACAAATTTTCATACAAACTTTCATTCCCTATTTTATCCCCTTGGGGGTAGAATTGATCAAAATCCTTTCTTAACGGATGCCTACGTCATAACATCTACCTGCATGCCAAATTTCAGCCCGATCCGTCCAGTGGTTTGGGCTGTGCGTTGATAGATCACTATGTCAGTCAGTCACCTTTGAGTTTTATATATATATATATGTATGTAATCGCACTTTTTGATGTTCATTCATGTAGATGAATGAACAATGAATGAACAGATGTAGATCTGTTTCAATTTCAAGTTGTTGTTGATATATGAATATAGTAGTGGCGTGCATTGTGTGCTTTAGTGTTGGCCGTTTTTTGGGAGACAATTAAAAATAATAAATAACCTGTGAGTCCTGAGGGATTCCATATAATCCTTAAAGGTTAATAACACGGGAAATGCGAAACACTGAAAAAAACTCGATTAATGTATGCCCCTATATGTTCTATCTTGTTCTTTGTTCTTCTACAGTTTAGGGGGTACAGCTTGATGGCAGACGAGCGCACAGCAGAAGTTCGGGTTCCGCTGCAACCCAAACCCAAAGTTCTGGACCCAAAGGTAAAAATCCAATCCTATTGTCACCATCCTTGTTATTTTTTCCGCGCTATTTTTTCCGTTTGCATATAATAAAGGCACACATTAAAGACACAATATTAAAGAAAATGAGCCTGCGGTATTTGAAAATCTTCGGCGGTTAGAAATAATAAAATGAAATCTTAAGCTATAGCTATTAGCCACAGCAATATTGATAGGCGGTAAGCCCCCAGGACACTTGTGGCTGTGACTTCGTAGCAATAGGTATTCGTAGTACAAAGTTCTTTAGCATCGGAACCTCGTAGTTGAGAAAAGAAAGCAAAGTGCCAGGTGTGAGAGTTTAAACTTTCTAAACTTTTTCGAAAACATGAAATTCTATGAAATTCTCAAAATCTAAATTTGGTTTATTCCGTTTAGGCTGTTGCAAGCTCTCATGAATGTCTAGAAGTTACGCCATTGGTTCGCAAAAAGTTTTTGTTTTGCAGCGTGTTTTTTTTATGAGTTTCAGCAAATGAAACCAACCCACCTGATGTGACACCTATAAGGCTGGTAATAGTGCTCAACCGAGGGTCAGCACTGACATCGGTCAGACGTAGTTATATCTGTGCTGCAAATGTATGAACGCGCATACTGCTTCGCTGATGATTTGCTACGAGCGTAAAACTAAGTCGGTCTGGCTTGTGGGTCAGCGTACGTGGGTCAAGTGAAGAGCTATGAGAATGTACGTATGCGTTTAGTGCTTCGCTGACGGAACAAGAGCGCCCATGCACGTATTTATGAACTTGTGAACCAGACCCACGCGTAGTTCGTCTTCAGCGTAGCCCTAAATTCATTTTCACCATCGTCGGTTGGCGCTGATGGTCAGGACGTATACGGTCAGCGCCGACCGTCGGTCTAGCACTATTGCCAGTCTAGTGTTTGAGAGCTCCAATCATCCCTACCATGCCGGCATGGACCGAATTCCCTAACCTGTGCTGTGTCGCCTTTGAACGTTTCCCACCAGCAAAGTCATACTACCACTAAAGGAGGTCTTATTTTATTGTAGCCTGCCGGTCTGAAGTTAATCCCCCAGCCCTTGCTGTCCAGCTCTGGAGACGCATAAACTGAATTACAAATCTACCAAATAGGTGTTATTTTATTTTATTGTGGTCTTTTTAAAGGCAGAGGTCAGTTCCTCAGAAATAAATCGATGAATCCGCTTTGCCGTGCCTAAAGTTACATTCTATTTAACTGAACTATAACTGTGGCATCCAAACTTGTTATTAGTATTTGAACATGCGTACGATTCGGCGAACATAAAACCCGATACAAATCAGTGTTTCGCTAACAAGTCGGGAATGTCTTTCCCACCCACTAATAAGCAGCCATTTACCAAATTAAAGCATCCATCTTGAGCAACCACATACGCACCACGAGATGGCGCAGGTTCGCAAATATGTACACAGATCAGGTATAATTCAGTACCACCATTACATTTTGATAACAGCAGAGTGTTCATATAGCATCCTACCATACTATCATTATACAAATAAACTGTCGCCTTATTTCTTTTAGCATAGAGTGGGACAGTCAAATATTTTTTAAAGTAATAAGATGACAATCTTTGTCCACCTGCGGCCGAAGCACGAAATTTTACAGCTCCATAATCGTATCGCATCCTCAAAGTTTTTATGAAAGCTAAGCAGCGCCTTTACCAAAGGTTTTTTTTTGTAGAAAGGTCCGACAAATCCATCCCACCTGATGTTAGGTGACAGTGAAGTATAGACGTGAAGATAGCTCGTATAGCAGTTCTACCTGCCAAACCAACCATCTTCATCTTGCCGGCCTGCGTGTTGCTTCTTCACGCCTTTTTTAAAGAATCCTACGGAAGGATAAACTGGCTCTTTCCATACCAACTTTGAAGATGTCTACACTATAAGGAGCTTTCAAAATTCGTGCTTGGGCATCTGATAGTAAGCAGCAACCGTAATCTACAAACGCTTGCGAGTAACACAACTCGTGCGTTAAAAGTGTTTACGTATTTCCCTACATTCCTACACCCATTATTACGATAAAATTCCTGATTACTATTCAAGTAGCCTACTGCGTCTTTAACTGTCTGTGATCCAGGTGAAAGTTGGTGTTGCCCTCAACATAAATTACGGGGACTGGCAATAAAGGCATTGTTGCGTTGCGGGGAGGCACCCGGGGAGCATTGTTCCCGGCACGAAAATTGATTTAGTAATGTAATAATAATCAACGATTATCGCGAAATAGCCAATAACGGGACCCGTCTTTGGCTATTTGGGCGAGAAATAACTTAATGAAACACCTTTTTGAAACTTTTACCTTCTCCTTGCACGCAATGAAATTGTTCGTCGCAGTAATATTTTGGATTTTCTACCTACACGGTGGAAATGAAACCTCACTATTTAGGCTCCGTTGTACGTTTGTTTGTCTGTCTGTATGCCTGTGGAGTTTATCTTTTTAAACCGTAGTAAGAAGACAGTCGCTACAATGATAAATAATAAACGAGTTTTTTTTCTATATTTTTGCTACATATTAACATCTGCTGTATTTTAAATGCCATGCCAAACGTATTTGTAATTACGAAACCCATGCCATCTGAGTTGGAGTTAAAAAAAAATTCAAACCAAGCAAGCAAGTTTTATTATGGTCTATTTCCATTCCAGAATAAAAAACGTTATTGCCTCATTAAAGTCCCGAAAGCCTTATAATATGTTTTTTGAAGCAAATGCTAATGACGACGAGACGTCAAATCTCATACACGTTCCAATGAATACCTAGCGTTTTCAAAAAGCTGTACAGACGAGCCAGTGCAAAACAATTCGCGGCCCACATCGCGAGCTGAAATGTTTATCATTCGTGATTCCATTGTGAATCTCTACGAGAATTGAATAATAAAAAGGTATTCTGCGTTGAGTGACATTATCATATTTTCATTGTCTTATTTCGTGTTTAGGCAACCTTTTGCCGCATTGGTGAAATGTTTTGTGCAGAATCGGTTTCAAATTAGACACACTCATGCACACCTGTATGCCGTATTCGATAGGGACAAAAAATATCAGCCGTTGATTTTTTAAGCGTGAGCCCGTTGCATAATTCGGTTTTAAGGTTTCGTATCCAAAGGCCCGCAATGGAATGGATATATTATAAAGCTATCCTTGTCCAACCGTTAGCGGGTTCTATGTTATGAACCGAAACAGGTAGATAGTTGAAATTTCCAAAATCACGCAATGATTTAATTGCAACTGTCAATATCCTCGTACGATGATACGAAAGCCTTCGTATCCAAATAAAAGTCGCACTTGAGCGATTTTTTAATAATTATACACTATGCATATACTATGCATACACCTATAATTATTAGTTAAGGCTCACTTGCAACAAATTTGCTAAATGTCGATTCAACTAAACTAGATTAAATAATTAATTTCAAATTGGCAATGATGTTTTAAATACAAAATTGTATGGGTAAAATCTAGTTTTACTTGAATCGAGATTTAGCAAATTTGTTGCAAGTGGGCATAAGAAATCCACGCTTAATAACGAAATACAGTGACCCTGTATTTGAAACTAATGAAACGCATCAAGACAGACTTTAGACATAATAAGAAAATAGCAGAAATCCTATCGTTACACCGTGCCCCTTGTTAAACTACTCCCTAGTTGACCCTACGGTCTTGTTTGTTCAAATGTTTTGGTCACACAAAATTTTAATTAATTCAACGACATTGGACACCCAGTGCATTTACAAACTCTAAGCTCAGTGTAAGAAAAAACGAAAATCTACGTTAATAAAAACTGGCGAACGTATCTCTCACTCGCCATACTATCATCGGCTGCAGTGTTTTTCTAAATTGTACGTTGAGTTGCATTTTCCGCTATTAATAATGTAGGTAACTTTATTATTATAAAATAAATGTTATTGTCTAAACAAAACTAGCCTTGAGGGAAAGCAGAAGCCACAGAAACACATTCGTTAGGGGTGATGACGGGGTAAAGTAAACGAAATTCTATTGAGTCCATCAGTTAGATGATCAAAAAATAATGAACACGTATTTTTTCTTTGGGCAATCAACCAAAAAATGACAAAGTTATAGCGCGTCAAAGTTTGGGAGTAGGGGCTCGTGACGTCACTTTTGAGTGAATTTTCACTCATAAGTGTACTCAAACATGACGTCATGCGACTTTTCAAATCCATATATCTCTGCAATGTTTATATTATGTGAAAAAAGAAAAATACGTGTCCAATACTTTTTGATAATCTACCTGATAAACGAAGAAAAAAAAATTAGTCATCATCCCTGCTGCGCACGCGGCGGCGACGGCCTTGTGATGAAAGTTGTTGCGTAACCGACTGCTATTCGAACGGAACAAAAACTCAGCTTTTTAAAATAACCGGGTGGAAAAAGTACGCCTCTGCATGTACTGGTTTTTCTTGTAGCTCTTTCCATACATAAAAATCGGACCTGGCAACACTGATCGGCATAAAATTTAAACTAGCCACTGCAGTGTATTTGCAATGATGTGTACGCTCCGGTGGCTGGGTACACTAGCCGCACAGCCGGGGGTAACGTTACAGCGTTCAAAAGTTTTCGGTTAAATTACACAACGTTGCCAAATAATTGGTGCACGTTTTACAGATTCATTTGAAATTTATTGATGCTGGACGAATCATGAATGAATGATTGATGAATTGATAAATCGAAACGACATGCTAGCTGTAAATTAATTACTAGATAGACACGCTGAACAAATTTGTCAATTGATAGCTGAATTTATTATTCAAAACTAGATACAGTAAACACAGTTTCGTGTATAGAATTTTACACTTTTTTTCTTTCTTGCATTGACGACCTCCGTGGCCGAGTGTTTTGTACGCCGGGTTTCATGGTGTCGCCGACTAGAGAGGTCCCGGGTTCGAATCCCGGTGGGGGCAGATGTTTGTGTGATGAATACGAGCATTTTGTACTCCAGTCATGGATGTTTAATATGTATTTCTATATAAATATACTTATATAATGTACAGTATATATATTCTATCCGTTATCCTAGTGTCCCATAACACAAGCCTTTCTTGGCTAATTGGTGTGAGTGTTGGAAATATTTATTATTATTATATTGATTAGCGCGTTAGTTCTGCGATCGTGGAAGTTAAGCAACTTTCACAATGTCCAGTCATCGGGTGGGTGAACAAAAAAATCTTTATTATTTCGAGCTTGCTTGCACGCTTGAAAGCGTGTCCACTCATTGGTTCCAGCAGCATGCGCAGTCTTTAGCACCCACCAATCCACATTCCCCCACAATTTCCCTATTCCCTATATATATATATTTATATGTCTGTATAATATATACATGTATGTACATATACATATTTCATTTACTAGCTATAAGTGAAAGAGAGAAAGAAAACGTGCGCGCGCACAGCTTTCTCTTGCTTATATCCCCCACTCAACTCCCGTTCGCCTCACTCGAATACACTTTTCGTAACGCGTAATGCGTTCGTCAGCTTACTCCCCAAGTCAAGCGTGCGTAAAGAAGTTTACTTATATCCCCCACTCAACTAGCGTTCGCTACGCCCGATCACACTTTTCGTAACGCGTAACACGTTCGCCAGCTTTCTCCCCAAGTCAAGCATCGTAAAAAAGTTTGCTTATATCCCCAATCAACTCGCGTTCGCCACACCCGATCACACTTTTCGTAACGCGTAACACGTTCGCCAGCTTACTCCCCAAGTCAAGCGTGCAAAACAAACTTCGCACTTAAACAAACTTCACTTTCATAACGTTTTTCTCCTATTTTCCATACCATTTTGTTACAAATGCGGTACATTTGTTTCAACTTACATACATACAGGGTGCCCACGATCGCGTGTATCATTGTTCGAAAGCGGATTACTACGGACAATGCTGGTGCGGGCAAAAAGTGACGGCTTATCGATCTCCGTGTCGTGTCCGATTGTTTTGCGCCCGTATCGTGTACGAATGTTAATTTCAATATACTCGTACGAACAGACACACGGGTTTATGTTTATTCAATACGGTTCTCCCGAAATATCACGCTATATTGCTCGTTTAGGGTGACAAATCAACATCGAGCTATGCTACGCTGTACTGCGCTATGCTGTGCTGTGTTTCTTAAGCTACGTTTTTTTAACAATCATCATCAAACTGTGCTGCTCTTTGCTGTGCTGCGCTGTACTGCGCTGTGCTGTGTTTCTTAAGCTACGTTTTTTTAACAATCAACTGCGCTTTGCTTAGCTCAATATTAAAAGAAATCAGCAGCTCGTGTAGTCGTTCATTTGTTAAAGATGGTTCTTGATTGTTTGTGCGCGCATACAGTAGTGCGAGCGAGATGGGACTACGAGAGTGAGAGAGACGTCTGAGGGCAATGGAGGGCCACGCACCGTGCTCCATGTTTGATAAACCTAGCACAATCTAAAGAAAATATAACTAGAAAAAATTCCACGCGGACCATTCAGACGATTTCTTTCAAATGTTTAATACTTGTAAAAGTATTCATTTTGACATTGTGGGTTACCTACAGTGCGAAGGGATGGCGCTGCCTTGCAGCTTAAGAATGGCTAGAGGAATTTCGACGCGGTCCGTAAGGGCCGCGGTAGCATAATTGGTCAGTGCATTCGCCCGGATTGCGAAGGGTGCGGGTTCGAGTCCCGTCTGCTGCCTGGTCCGCGTGGAATTTTTTCTAGTTATATTTTCTTTAGATTTAAACATCAAGCAGTTACATGCTTTAAAAAATTAAAAATTGTAAACCTAGCACAGCTCGACACAGCGCAGCATAGAAGAGCTCAATAATAAACATAGCATAGTACGGCACAGCGTAGCTCAGCACGGCGGGTAGCGCGCCTAGCTCGAGACTGCTGCGTTTTTAAACAGAGCTTAGCCTCACACAGCGCAGCATAGCATAGTTTGTTTGTATCCTCATTAAAATATTAGACGAGTGCGTTGACCAAACATAGCAAAGTGTAGTACAGCGCAGTATAGCTCGATTTTGATTTGTCACCCTTATTGCTACCCTGATTCCGATCTCTACTCATCGTAGGAACACGATAAAATGCAATACAGGAACAGATTTTATGCTCATAGTTTTTTTTTGAGAAGCTCGATGGCGCGGGTTGGTAACGCGTTCGGCTGTGATCGTTGAAGTTAAGCAACTTTCCCAGTGGTCGGTCATTGGATGGGTGACCAAAAATCTTCTATCTCGAATTCCTCCGTGTTTCGGAAGGCACGTTAAGACGTTGGTCCCGGCTGCATCTGCAGTCGTTAGCACCCGCCAATTCGCACTGGGCCGTCGTGGTGGGTCATGGCCCAATCTCCCTACTCCATCCATAGGGAAGATCTGTGCCCCAGCAGTGGACCAGGGGACATTAATAGGCTGTTGATAATATTTCTTTTTATTTAAGCATTGAACTTTCATATGCAATTTTTATATCTAAAGAAGGAAAAGTGGAAGGTGAAGGATATTATTTCGATATCAACTCGTTTCCTCTTAAAATCGATACTTAATCGATGTGTACAGTGACTGATAAATTTTACTAAGAAATATAATTTTGACCGCTTGAAAAATATCGAATGTGTTTGTTGACCCTTCAACGTTATGATTACTTTTTAGAAATAGATGGACTTAAAAATCGTGAAGTCGGAACCGCGATTAAAGAGGACACCAAACAATAAAAAACGACGGGTTGCACTCCGGGAGTGCCGGCAGAAGTGAAGACTTAAATATTAACGTTGTGAATTTTTGATATTTTGGAATGGTTAGGGAATAATTTTGCACGAATTGCTTTAATTATCAGTATAAAAGTACTATCATGTATGTGGTAGAATACAATATTTATTTATTGCGCTATCGTACACAAACATGACAATTTATATAACATTAGAAAAGTTTATCTATCAGAAAAATCAACTTACATGAATCACGTTTAAGCGCACTTAGCGACATCTATTGTAAAGAAATCAACTTACATGAATCACAATTAAGTGCACCTAGCGACATCTATTGTAAAAGAAATGCATTTTTTCACAATAAAGCTGCCACGTGGACGTCCTAGATAGAAACTTAGTATTATAATACGATAAAATAAAATATTACTATGTTTCGTCCAATATATAGAAAGTCAACAACCTTTCCAATTTTATTGTGTGTCATGATGCGATCAGCCCACGTGTTTAACCTGACGCGAGTTTATCATTTTTTACCCATACAAAAAAAAGTGTACAACGCCGCTAAAGAAGTTTTCACTTCAAAAAAAACGGAGTCTTATACCTAGCAATAAAATAATATTTTTCAACGCTCCAGACTACCAACCGCCGGTCGCACTGAATAATAATAGCATTTCAATACTGAAACGTTTAGATTTCAGTATTTTGTTTGATAACCGAATCCGATAAAAATCAGCTACAGCCTTTCACAGATAACAATGGAAGCTTCCTAACTGAACAGAAATCACGTGCGTGCAATATTAGCAATTATCAATTGCATGATCGCTTATATAATAAGTTCATATGAAGCTACGTTACATTCAGCTACCGAGCAAACATTTTGTTCAAGGCAAATCTCAGCTTAAAACAAATAGGTAACTAGTATTTGTTTCCACTCTGACAGCTTAACGAACAAATGCTCTGAAGTTTGCGAGTACGAAATGTCATTGTCAAATGTGTACTGATTTTTAGTTCTCCTTTCGTACTTTGTGCCGCTGCTGTTCAAGTTTCCATACAAAATTTGACATTGACATTTCGGTTTGCAAACTATTCGAATTCGATAATGGTTCGTGCTAGGGGTACTGATTTTTTAGTTCTCGTTACGTTTTTTTGTGGCGCTGCTGTTCAAGTTTTCATACAAAATTTGACATTGACATTTCGGTTTGCAAACTATTCGAATTCGATATTGGTTCGTGCTAAGGGTACAGAAGCTTGTACGGTCGTGCAATGCCGTAAGGGAAATGCTGTAAATAAATCGCAATTATGGACGTAGATAGTGTCTTCAACATCCGTCACTTTTTGATATACCACGACAATATGATCAGCCTGCAGACAAGATTAAACCATAACTATTATCCTAAATCATGACATACATGTCCTAGAACATTAACTAAAATACTTTGTAAAACTAACCTTTAATAATAAATACAACTACAGGTGCTTTATTGCCATATCGTATTATTGCGTTAATAGTTTTTGTAATAATGCAATTATTATCGTGCACATTAATAGACAGTGAATGCACTGTCTTTGTTCCAATAAAATATATATGAATAGTAAATAGGAATAGGCACAGCGCAGTTGGCTTTAAGCCTACCCATCGTCAAAGTTTTTTGTGGTTAGTTATATAAATTAAAATTTTCATAACCAATTAAATGATAAATATATTATTTACAATGTCAATTTATTAAGTTAGTTGTCATTCAAATCTTAGTCAATTCAATGTTAATTATAATAAAAAAATATGGGTTTTGTTACATTAATTACTATAACCTTAAAGGATGTTCCCTGCACTGAATTTAGTATATAATATGGATAATAAGGCCTTTATTTTATCGTATGCTTGCTAAAAATAATGTCCACTACATGATCATCTAATAAACTCATAAAACCTTGCCGCTCCATGCATACAAGCCTTGGATCAACCTGGGGCACACGTACACCTGCTATGGCACGTACGCTTAAAAATATTCATGGTTTCAGATATTCTAGCGAAGGAATTGTTTGAAAATGTTTAGAGAAACATTCCCTCTTTTATGCGTTCTGCTTGTTGTTTTATTATTTGTGATCACGGTACGATCGGCGAATATGAATGAGGCTTAAGTGCGGGACATCATTAGCTATATTCTTCATTACCGAAGGAGGAAAGAAAAGTATAACGACGTTGATTTAAAATTAATAAATTATGGGTCGGAATTTTTGGCGGGATCGGAAAGCGTCACTTTAGCAGTTTTGTTTTTCTTGTTAAAAATTGTGTTGTTGTCGGATGTTAATGTCTAATAATGGTGGATTATTAACCACTAAGTGTTCGGGATCATGCACAAGTGTTTGCAAGTGAAATAAAATAGCGGAAAGTGTCTTTCGACGTTCCGTCGAGAAGTCCACGGGGAGGTTCCAGTAAATCCCCACACATTTACTGAAACATAGGGAAAGGGGGATTGACTTGACTGCCACTTACTTTGACTTGATTTATTACTTTGACCACGAGTGCTATAGAATTTGTTAACATTTTAACACTTGACATTGGCTAAATGCACAAGCCGTGCGAAGCCATTTAGGAAAAAAAAAATGGGTCGGGCCCATATGGGACAGTACGAATCCAAACTGTTGTAGAAAAAGGGACGTGTAAAGATAATAATCATTAACATATTTTATATTGAATAATCCAGGTGCTCGATGGCACAAGTGGTTAGCGCGTTCGGCTGCGATCGTTGAAGTTAAGCAACTTTCACAGCGGTCGGTCGTTGGATGGGTCATCAAAAATTACTATCTTGTGCTTCTCTCGTGCGTGGGACGTGCTTCAAAAGACATGTTAAGCCTTTGATCCCGGCTACATCTGCAGTTGTTAGCATCCACCGTTCCGTACTGGGCCTGTATGGCCTAATATTTCATTCATAGGGAAGGCCTGTGCCCCAGCAATGGGACATTAATTAACTGATGATGATATAGAATAATGTGTTACTAAATTCACAGAATATACAATGATTCGTCATCACGATCATGAACATAGTCATTATGACTTCACACTTTATTATTTACATTATAAAATTGAGTTGATAATTTTTATTTAGTTTATTTATTCGGTATATATAACATGTTACAATCAACAAAGTACTGACTTATTAATAATTGACGAATCGATCAAGATTGCAACACTTTTTTCATTAAGTGGCACAGGCACGTAAAAATTTTACTCACTTTACTTAGAATTTGAGAACTGATTCTTTCATATGTTGCAGAGAATACTGTAAAAAATTTGAAATTAATACTGCCAGATATATTCTGTCAGCAGTATTTATTGCCAGACACTTTAAATGTCGGAAGCAAAAAACACAAACCTACTTACAGTCTGAGACTTGATATTTATCTATGATATTAAGGGGAATATAATTATGCAAGTTAGCGAATATGTATACCCAATGTTACCCAAACATACTCGCTAACTTGTGCTGAGGGTCAATTTTCAGGTACTAGGTGGCACCCCGCGTGTACTCCCTCTTCTCCTAGAAGAAGACGCGAGGAGACGTGGGCGACCGGGAGGGGGGAGAGGGACGGGAAGAACAACGCTTCCCCTCCCGTTCCCCCCTCCCAGGAACAGCGGCCCCCTTGTAGTTTTGTCCTACAAAGGGGGGGTGGCGGAGGGTTCTTGGACGAGTCAGCAGCGACCTTCGGCAGCGGATAGGGGGGCGGTACGATGGGCACTAGGCCGCGTACCCAACCCCCACGCGCGGGCCTTCCTGCACACGTCGGCGGTGTCCCCGCAAAACCCCGGGAGACCCCTGCCGTGGAGCCCCCGCGAGACCGGGAAGCTGCTGGGTGCGGGGATATGGAGAAATCCCTCACTAGGGTATCCCGCGGCTCCGCATCAAGCAGTATTGAAGGTATTCGCAGGACTTTTTTAGTGGATATTATGCCGTAACGCGCTCGTAAGAGGTGCGGGGTCCTTGGTGAGCAGCCACTGGGGGGTTCGTAAGACTTGCGGGAGCCAGGTGTGAGGTCCGTTCGGCGGTGTGCCTCTTAAAGGCGCCGTCGTCTGTAAATAGTATTTTTCCCTGCGTATAAAAAAAGGTACTAAGTAGGTGGCACAGGCACTTAAAAATTTTACTCACTTTACTTGCATTCTGGGAAGTGGTTCTTTCGTAGAGAATATTGTAAACAATTTAAAATAAATACTCTTCATGTTATGTTACACTGTGCCTCTTGTAACACTGTTCCCTACTTGACCCTACATAAAATATGAGAACTTGATATAGCTTGAGAATGAGTTCATATCATTATTTTATTACGTTATAAATAATATTTTTAACTTCGCAATACCTGGTTATCATATTTCAACGCTAAAACCCAAACGGACGAATGGAACAACCTTCGAATGGGCCATTAAATTATAAAATTTCAAATTGTTAAGCATAAAGATGTCAAGCCCTTGTCACCTAAGGGAAAATTATCGCTTATTATAATTATTCGTATTACGGTTTATTGTAGAGATCCTATTGCATATTATTATGTTTGTACGGAGGTGATATAAGAGTTGTGCAAGATATGAGCGTTAGCGTTTCGACTATTAAATTTATGGTGTTTTTCTGGACTATGTTAATGATGAAACGGCTGAACAAAGAATATATTACAATGACGATGAAAAGTATTCGATTAAAAAGAATATAACATGAACCTCAACTAAATAAAATGAGAAATCGAGCAAGTGCATGTATGCTGATGATGTTTTAGTTCTACTTAAAAAGCAATTATTTTGGATGGACAACATATTGTGATTGTAGTAGTTTTCGATTTCCATGATTGTGGGAATACTGTGATGAGACACCGTTAGCACTAGCAGACTTTATAATTCTCATTAATGAATTAAAATGGTCCTTAAGGAATTAAAATGCAAATAAACTCACTGAGGGGTAAAGTCAAAATTACCTAAGTATTTTTGATAGAAAGACATAAAAACAATACTTGAGACTAATTAACTAATAGGCTAATAGGTGTGTGTTCGAAATATTTATTTATTTTATTTATCCACTGTAAGGTAGAGTCTTTGAACAACAATTGTATTGTTGATCGAAGGATGGTGGTTACTTTCTCAGACAGGAGCTAAATTACTTACGTGTTCCCGCCCTCGTACAATTCAATTTGTATTTCGTACAAGGCTGGTCCACAATCAATCTGCAGGCTGGCAGGGAGAGGATGGTTGGTGTGGCAGTTTATAACTGCTGCACCAGCTATCTTCGCGTCTGGGCTTTACCACCACTTAACATTTACAAGGTTCCAATTTAAGCTAAAAATCTTCGGTTAAATTAAATACGCTATAATTGTTAACAGAGGCCCACCTATTAGTTAAAGACTTTCTGAGCATCATCAAAAAGTGGACAGATAATACTATATATCGCTCTATGACGACTTAATTAAACTCTGTGTCGATTAAAATAGATTTTCCCTCTTTTCTCTTTTAACTTGAGCCAGCCATAGATTGTCGTTTAATTTAACACGAGGGCATTCAAGTGTGCGCTGATAAATTGTACATCTCGCCTAGCTACCTGATAATATTGCCGGGTTTTTGCCGAAATTAATTTAAAATATACAGCGCTGTTAATTAAGCACTCGAGATACGAGCACGGCGTTAATGAACATGTCAAGTGTACGTTCACTCCTGCTTTGATTATAATCGGTTTAATTGTAGAATGAGATAAAAGTTCAGTCCACATATCGTCGAACGCAGACGTCTTTTGTTTTCAGGTTTAGAAGGCCACGGACCGGACCTCGATATATATTACCGTGGGTGGTCAAATTATTTGGGACAGACGGAAGATTTTAAATTAATTATCTGAACAGATTGTTTAATTAGAAATTTTAGCTACCTTAATGAACAATAATTTGTCTACTGTTTCTATCGATTCCGCCACCTTGGGCCTCTGTTAACAATTATAGCGTATTAATTTAACCGAGGATTTTTAGCTTAATTTGGAACCTTGGACATGTTAAGTGGTGGTAAAGTCCAGACGCGAAGATAGCTGGTGCAGCAGTTATAAACTGCCACACCAACCATCCTCTCCCTGCCAGCCTGCAGATTGATTGTGGACCAGCCTTTTACGAAGAACAAATTGAATTGTACGAGGGCGGGAACACGGAAGTAATTTAGCTCCTGTCTGAGAAAGTAACCACCATCCTTCGATCAACAATACAATTGTTGTTCAAAGACTACCTTACAGTAGATAAATAAAATAAATGAATATTTCCAACACACACCTATTAACCTAGCCTCAAAGTAAGCACCGTAGGCTTGCGTTATGGGGTACTTAGGTAACAGATAGAATATATTGACAGTGGAAAAGCAAATTAGCTTAAACGCCACTTTAGTAACTTTACAGAAAAGAGGATCAAGGTTTGTTTTTCACAAAAAAATCATAACTCATTGTAAATAAGAAGTAGCGTCATAAAATAAAAGCATATTCATAAAATAATGTTTTCCTATAAAAAGTTACAAAGTGCTTAACGAATTAGATGTCGCTTAAGCTAAAATCTCTGAATGGCGGCCTCATAACAAAACTCAGAGTCGCACAGCGTTCTATGAAGAAGGCTATGCTCGGTGTTTCCCTACGCGATAAGATCCGAAATACGGAGATCCGTAGAAGGACCGGTGTGTACGATATAGCCCGAAGAGTTAGCACGCTGAAGTGGCAATGGGCAGGCCACATCGCTCGAGGATCTGACAACCGTTGCGTAAGAAAGGTCCTCGAGTGGCGACCACGTACCGGACGACGCAGCGTGGGGCGGCCCCCAACAAGGTGGACTGACGACATCGTCAAATGTGCTGGGAGCCGCTGGATGCGGATAGCGCAGGACCGCACATTGTGGCGTTCTATGGGGGAGGCCTATGTCCAGCAGTGGACGGAGAAAGGCTGATGGATGGATGGATAAGCGAAAATCACTCGGCCCGCCATGCATGTTTGCCAAGGTGACATCAAATCATACGCCAAATAGCAGAATGTAAAGCGACATTGGTTCAAAAAACACCAAAATTTATGTCCCTTCAGCGTTGTGAACAATAAAGATCTTCAAAAGATTTAGTTGCTTAAGCGCCATAAAGTACTCACAACTTCGAAACATAAACAGATCGACGCAGACAAAACAAACAATGCGTTGCACTCCGGGAGTGCCGGCAGAAGTGAAAACTTGAATATTAATGTTGTGCATTTTTGATATTTTGGAATGGTTAGGGAATAATTTTGCACGAATTGCTTTAATTATCAGTATAAAAGTACTATCATTTATGTGGTAGAATACAATATTTTTTTATTGCGCTATCGCACACAAACATGTCAATTTATATAACATTAAAAAAGTTGTCTCTCAGAAAAATCGACTCGCATGAATCACGTTTAAGCGCACTTAGCGACATCTATTGTAAAAAAAATAACTTACATGAATCACATTTAAGAGCACCTAGCGACTACTATTGTAAAAAAAATGCATTTTCTTCGCAATAAAGCTGCCACCTGGACGTCCTAGATATACACTTATAATTATAATACGATAAAACAAAACATTACTATGGTCGTCCAATATATTGAAAGTCAACAACTCCAATTTTATTGTTTTCGTCAGATCCCCGATCAGGCCACGTGTCATGACGCGATCAGCTCACGTGTCCTGACGCGAGTTTAACATTTTTACCCGTACAAAAAAGTGTACAACGCCGCTAAAGAAATTTTCACTTCAAAAAACAAAAAAAAAAATTAAATTAATATACCTCATTTTCGACCAAAGTGGCGTATAAGTGATTTTGCCTTTACACTGTCGATATACTGATATAAATAAATATTAAACATCTATGACTGGAAAATAAATGCTCGTATTAATCACACATTCATCTGCCACCACCTGGTTTCGAACCCGAGACCTCTCGAGTGGGTGAGTCCCATACACGCCGTGCGTCTCGCCAGCGCACGGTACGGTCCGTCAAAGGATTTTAGAAAGAAAAAAAAAAAATAAAAAAAAGCGACACCTTAAAGCCCTGCGTACATACCACTCGGCCACGGTGGTTATTTGGATACAGTAAAATAACTCCAAATTTAGCTGTAGATTATTGTAACGTTGGGGTCTATCGGTTAGGTATCACTAAGCTAGTTTTTGGCGCAATACCCTAAAATACTCTTCAGCCTTTATAGGTACGGCTTTATGGCTTTATGGTGTCATGTGAGGCGGGTCGTTGCGTTCCCTAAAAAATGGTTGAGCGAAGCGATGGCTGGTTCATGCGTCATGCTCGTGAACGGGTGCTGCCAGCGGAGATGAGTCTGCTCCTGCTTCATTGGGTACTATTAATCGTTGTATTAAACTTTAATCTTCATTATTATTAATAATATTTTTTTGCCTAAACAGTAGGACACGGCATTCCTAAACTCTGTTAAACCAGTTTTTTTTAAAGTCATAATTTTTATATTATTGCATTTGTAATGGAAAGTGACTTTATGAGTTACCTCATATCGAAGTCATTTTTCAATTTGACGACTCTGTATACAATACAGGGAGAAAAAAACAGCCCTTGCTGAGTTTCTTGCCGGTTCTTCTCAGTACAAGGTCATCCGCCGTAGATTTGCGAACCGATGGCGTAGCTTTTCGACATTCACAAGTGCTTGTAACAGCCTAGACTGAATAAACGATATTGAATTTTGAATTTTTTTGATAAACTTTGTTTGTTTTTCCACAACATAAGCGCTTTTACGAGTACCTCAACTTACCTCGGGATTCAAGCGTTGTCTAATATTTATATTTTTGTTCATGACTCAGTTTGAGCTAAAACAGATTAAGTTCTGCCAAACAACTTGAAGCTCAGACAAAAGCTATTCGAGTTGTGATCAGCATGGCCGCTACAACAAGTCTAGACTAGCTTAAAACTTGGCAAAGTGGAGTTATCAAGCTACGAGTGTAAGGCAATCCGAAAACAAGTTCAGTGTAAGCAAGCACCTGCGCCCTTGTGATAATGAAACTAATATAGCTAGAAGATTTAGTTCTTTCTCGAAGCTATTCAGAACGGATAAGGTAGGTTTTAGCAATATTTAAAAATAGTTCCTTCTTATAAATTCTCATAGAGAATGTCTTATTGATAATGATTTTAAGAGACGTAAGGCTTAGAAGATAATTTTGTTTATTTTGACCCGGCTCGAAGAAACATATACTAAGTTCCTCCAAGCCAGGAAAGTGGTAGTTTTTTTTTTTTATTGATAAGTCCGACAAATGACTCCACCCCACCTGATGTAAAGTGATGGTGAAGTCCAGACGTGAAGATAGCTGGTACAGCAGTTCTACCTGCCACACCAGCCATCCTCAACTTGCCGGCCTGCATGTTGCTTCTTCACGCCTCTTTTAAAAAATCCCAGGTTGTAAGAAGGAGGGAACACGTGAGCAGGCAGAGCATTCCATTTACGGATAGTACGACAAAGAAATGAGTCACAAAATTTCTTTGCACGCGTTAAAAAAAATAGTAATAGTTATTAACAAAATTAGATTCTGGAACGTATAGACAATTTATTTCGAAATTATTTAACTACATATCTCTCAATTGAATTAAACCATACCGTGAGTGCAAATTAATACAGCTCCATCTATGTTACAAATGGAGAAAGCATTTAATATAAGGTACCAAATTGAACCCAGGTTGGTATAAAGCGTCCGTGTGGGGAAGCAATCCTCACCTTATTGAAGACCACAGTAAAATAACCTTTTGGCGGTGTTGAGTTCCTGCTGGTCAGTAAGGTGTGGAACCTTACTCTCCACTTCCACTTAACATCAGGTGGAGTAATTTGTTGCACGATGTATAAATAAAGGGTTGCAGGCGTCCACAGGGCAAGGGCACTTTTAATTTAGTTCATTCATGTTATAAATCCTCATCATCAACCTATTAATAATAAACAGGTCTATGTCTGGATAGGTATGTTACGCCATGTCTATGTCTGGATAGGTATGTTACGCCATGAACTACCACGCAGGCCCATAGCGGAACGGGTGCTAATGACTGAAAATTCGGTTAGACGCTATCAACAGCTTAGCGTGCTTTTGAAGCACAATCAATGTCGGCAGCCCATCCCATAGCCAACCATTGTGAAAGTTTGCTTCACTTCTACGATCGCAGGCCGAACACGCTAACGCTAAAGAATTAGCATGGACACACGAATTAAGTTAGTTCGTAAAACGCGATTTATTTACCAACGCACACACGCTGCCATTTTGATTTCAACGACCATGCGTACTGTACCCTTAGCACGAACCAATATAGAATTCGTATAGTTTACGAGTGCGAAATATCTTAGCATAGCAATATCATTTTTATAACCAAAATACGTTTCAATCACAAAAATGCTATTACTTTATGCTACATTTTTATATGCAGTCAAAAACACAAAAACTACGAGACATTAACAACATAATACAAACAACAAATTAAAAAAAAACCGGTTCACGATTCACTCTCCAATGTACTCGGGACTCCAAACCCGATGACGTTATAAATGTCAAAAGCACACATTAGCGACAGCCATGTGATCTGTGCCCCTAGCACTAACCATTATCGAATTTGAATAGTTTGCGAGTGCGAAATGTCAATGTCAAATTTTGTATGAAAACTTGAACAGCAGCGCCACATTTGACAAATACATTTCGGACCAGCAAACGATTCGAATTCGATATTGGTTCGTGCTGGGGTACTGTTTACGGAACTCTTTTGAAACGGATCTTCGGTCGCCTCTTATACATATTCCTATCCTCGTTGGCTTCCTACAATGGCGGACTTAATGACGGAGGCATTCCTCGGATCTTCGGTCGCCTTTTATACATATTCCTATCCTCGTTGGTTTTAGGATCCGTTTCCGATCTTAAACCCAACGAGGATAGGAGGGAAATCGACCATTATAATATTAATTTAGTTCTGACCATTATGCTACCACAGCCCTATTAGCCGCGTCGAAATTTTCCTAGCCTTAAGCTGCAAGGCAGCGCCATCTCTTCGCATTGTAGGCAACCCACAATGTCAAATGAATACTTTTTCAAGTATTAAACATTTGAAAGAAGAAATAGCAATTATAGTTATGATTTTATTTATTTTTTAAGCATTTAACTGCTAGATGAAAAAAAAAATTCACGCGGACCAGGCAGCGGACGGGACCGCTGCCTGGTCCGCGTGGATTTTTTTCTAGTAAACTTTTCTTTAGATTTAAACATCTAGCAGTTAAATGCTTAAAAAATAAATAAAATCATAATTAATTTAATTATTTTATTTATTTATTCTTCATACACAATTGTACAATGGCCGACTTAATAACGGAGGCATTCTCTTCCAGCCAGCCATAGGATGTTTAAGATTATTAGTGGTAGTGTGCACAACTGAGATGGAAATCACATTGAAAGAAACATAAATGGGGTATGAAATTCACGATGAACATTCAGAATCTGGGGTTATGTAATCAAATATTATGCTAAGCCTACATTTAATATAAAACGCGCGCGTTCAAGTTACCATATCACGTTAGCAATTAACCGAGTAGGCGCTGACGTCGGTTTCACATGTCACCGGTGGCGACAACTTACAGGAGGCGATGTCGCCTACAACGCGACAACGTCACACGCAACGTTACCAGATTGGGGGTTTATTTCGCAATTCTGGGGAAAACATAACTCTTGGGGAAACTTTAGGGAAATAATGTATATGTTTAGCGAAATTGTTGGGGAAAATAAATACATTATGGGGACGTTTGGGGCTAGCACTTCTAAAACATATGAGTGAATTTATGGCAGTGAAATGAACATCCTTTTCTTTTGACCAATTTCAAAATAGTCAAGCTACTTAATCTATGACTCTCTTATCACACTTATTAATATCTTACAATATGAGATGAAAGTTGACCTCAATACTTGTTTTCAAGTTTATTGCCATTTTCAAATTGACTACACTGATTGAAGTAAAACAGGGACAAAAGGAAGCCCTGGCTGAGTTTCTTGTCGGTTGTTTATAATACAAAGTCTCCCACCATATATTTAAACCGATGGCGTAGCTTTCAACTTATAAATATTTATATCACATGTAGAAGTTTAAACTCAATAAAATAATTAAGATTTATATGTCAGCTTTTCAAAAGGCAGCTGCGACCGGTGGCAGGAGCTATATAAAGGTATCATTACTGACATATTTTGATTTGAATTACTAATTCTTGGGGGTGGGGTGCAAATCGTAAGTGGCGTCCCCTATGCGTGAGTGAACACATTATTAATGCTACATTTTATTTCTTTAAAGCGATTGGGAATTTTATTTTAGAAAACGTATCATTTTGCGAAAATTAAAAAATCAGTTTGGAGGAAATCATAAAATTGCATCTGGCAACTCTAGCACCCGTCAACGCGTCAACTTTGGGGGCGCTAATATAGTAACTGTGTGGTACTGTATCCTCCTCAACATTCTCGTGTATAGACTTTGAAAACGTTTGCATAATAGGCTATTTGATAGTGTGGAATACAAAGCTTTGTAGATATACATAGTAAATTATAGCTGTCTAATAGCTGTCTAGATATAGATATTATACTTGCAACACCCTGACAGGGCCATGTACCATACTAAAATAATTGTTTAAGATCTTATCCAGTACATGTACAATTAATTAAATAAATAAAAAATATACTTCTTATTAACTTAATATTTGAGTACCTAGTGGAAAAGTGAAAATGATCGAATTTGAGGGGAACACTATAATGGAATAATAAACTTACTAAAAAAGGTAGGGCATAGCGGATTTGCCGCTCGAATTGGAGCTCCCGCCTGGGGAAGAAAAAGGTAGAATTTTTATCAGAGTTAATAAATATATATGTTGGATCTTTATATATATAATTCTTCGGTGAGTGTGTATGTCACTGAACTTCTCTTAAACGACTGGACCGATTTTGATGAAATTTTTTGTGTGTGTTCAAGGGGATCTGAGAATGGTTTAGATTCACAATTTTGTCCGCTGGACAACCCCTATTTTTTTTAGGGCGGTACGAAGTTCGCTGGGTCAGCTAGTAATCTTATAAAACGTTTGATGTAATGAAAACTGGCCAAGTCAAAGCTAACCTACTTTAAGATCTCACATTTTTAAATTACAGCAATTATTATAGGTATCCAATAAAGGATTTTGCATAGAACTTGGCACTCTTTTAGATCTCCATTCCTTTTGCAGCGAAGCCCACAGCCAAGCATAATTTTTACATTGTTTTAAACTTTCATGGTCACTAACATTATAGTAATATAAGTTATTTACGGGATTGTTACCATGTACCTTGTTTTTATCGAGTTTCCGATATTCCGGCACTGTAGCAAGCGCCAGGATCACGGAGTGACTGAAGTAATTGCGGGTAGGCTGTTATTGGCAGACATATGGGTCTACCCTGCGACGAAGTCTTTTATTGCGTTCGATACCCATATGTACAAGGTACATGGTAACAATCCCGTAAATAACTTATATTACTATAAAGCATAATTTTTGTATTGAACTTGACTCTCCTTTTTTACATTTATGTTTTTTGTGGGATTAAACATACTTTATCATTCGAATCCATATGCCATTTTTGTGCAATTCACTAGCGAACACAGATTACCCACTTCCACATTTTTTACTTAGTAAGATTTCCAGCCAGCTCATCGTTCAGTAATTTTCAAATTGTAAAGGATCTCATTAATTGATACCCAGTGAATGAGACTCAGACGTCAAGCGAAAGTAGTTTCGAATCGCCCAGTGCAGTACGAACCCATCGCAGTGTTCAGTCGGTAGGAAAATTTAATCCTTTATCGTCTGCTGTGGTACATGCAGCTGAGAAAACTTCCGCGTTAGGAGTGGACACATGCCTCTATTTTGATATCAATGACCGTGTATGTCATTGTTCATGTTAAGAAATTCTTTTTAAACGGGTCTTAAAGCCAATCAGGATAGGAGGTTATTTTAAATAAAAAAAAATATAAATGTAAGTAAATTAATAAGTTGGGTCATACCCCATTTATGTTTCTTTCAATGGGACGGACGGGACCGCTGCCTGGTCCGCGTGGATTTTTTTCTAGTAAACTTTTCTTTAGATTTAAACATCTAGCAGTTAAATGCTTAAAAAATAAATAAAATCATAATTAATTTAATTATTTTATTTATTTATTCTTCATACACAATTGTACAATGGCCGACTTAATAACGGAGGCATTCTCTTCCAGCCAGCCATAGGATGTTTAAGATTATTAGTGGTAGTGTGCACAACTGAGATGGAAATCACATTGAAAGAAACATAAATGGGGTATGACCCAACTTATTAATTTACTTACATTTATATTTTTTTTTATTTAAAATAACCTCCTATCCTGATTGGCTTTAAGACCCGTTTAAAAATGAATTTCTTAACATGAACAATGACATACACGGTCATTGATATCAAAATAGAGGCATGTGTCCACTCCTAACGCGGAAGTTTTCTCAGCTGCATGTACCACAGCAGACGATAAAGGATTAAATTTTCCTACCGACTGAACACTGCGATGGGTTCGTACTGCACTGGGCGATTCGAAACTACTTTCGCTTGACGTCTGAGTCTCATTCACTGGGTATCAATTAATGAGATCCTTTACAATTTGAAAATTACTGAACGATGAGCTGGAAATCTTACTAAGTGAAAAATGTGGAAGTGGGCAAACTGTGTTCGTTAGTGAATTGCACAAAAACGGCATAACGGACGGAAAGTATGTTTAATCCCACCAAAAACATAAATGTAAAAAAGGAGAGCCAAGTTCAATACAAAAATTATGCTTTATAGTAATATAAGTTATTTACGGGATTGTTACCATGTACCTTGTACATATGGGTATCGAACGCAATAAAAGACTTCGTCGCAGGGTAGACCCATATGTCTGCCAATAACAGCCTACCCGCAATTACTTCAGTCACTCCGTGATCCTGGCGCTTGCTACAGTGCCGGAATATCGGAAACTCGATAAAAACAAGGTACATGGTAACAATCCCGTAAATAACTTATATTACTATAATGTTAGTGACCATGAAAGTTTAAAACAATGTAAAAATTATGCTTGGCTGTGGGCTTCGCTGCAAAAGGAATGGAGATCTAAAAGAGTGCCAAGTTCTATGCAAAATCCTTTATTGGATACCTATAATAATTGCTGTAATTTAAAAATGTGAGATCTTAAAGTAGGTTAGCTTTGACTTGGCCAGTTTTCATTACATCAAACGTTTTATAAGATTACTAGCTGACCCAGCGAACTTCGTACCGCCCTAAAAAAAATAGGGGTTGTCCAGCGGACAAAATTGTGAATCTAAACCATTCTCAGATCCCCTTGAACACACACAAAAAATTTCATCAAAATCGGTCCAGTCGTTTAAGAGAAGTTCAGTGACATACACACTCACCGAAGAATTATATATATAAAGATCCAACATATATATTTATTAACTCTGATAAAAATTCTACCTTTTTCTTCCCCAGGCGGGAGCTCCAATTCGAGCGGCAAATCCGCTATGCCCTACCTTTTTTAGTAAGTTTATTATTCCATTATAGTGTTCCCCTCAAATTCGATCATTTTCACTTTTCCACTAGGTACTCAAATATTAAGTTAATAAGAAGTATAATTTTTACTTATTTAATTAATTGCACATGTACAGGATAAGATCTTAAACAATTATTTTAGTATGGTACATGGCCCTGTCAGGGTGTTGCAAGTATAATATCTATATCTAGACAGCTATTAGACAGCTATAATTTACTATGTATATCTACAAAGCTTTGTATTCCACACTATCAAATAGTCTATTATGCAAACGTTTTCAAAGTCTATACACGAGAATGTTAAGGAGGACAGTACCACACAGTTACTATATTAGCACCCCCAAAGTTGACGCGTTGACGGGTGCTAGAGTTGCCAGATGCAATTTTAAGATTTCCCCCTCACTGATTTTTAAATTTTCGCAAAATTATACGTTTTCTAAAATAAAATTCCCAATCGCTTTAAAGAAATAAAATGTAGCATTAATAATGTGTTCACTCACGCACAGGGCATGCCACTTACGATTTGCACACCACCCCCAAGAATTAGTAATTCAATTCAAAATATGTCAGTAATGATGCCTTTATATAGCTCCTGCCGCCGGTCACAGCTGCCTTTTGAAAAGCTGACATATAAATCTTAATTATTTTATTGAGTTTAAACTTCTACATGTGATATATATTTATAAGTTGAAAGCTACGCCATCGTTTTAAATATATGGTGGGAGACTTTGTATTATAAACAACCGACAAGAAACTCAGCCAGGGCTTCCTTTTGTCCCTGTTTTACTTCAATCAGTGTAGTCAATTTGAAAATGACAATAAACTTGAAAACAAGTATTGAGGTCAACTTTCATCTCATATTGTAAGATATTAATAAGTGTGACAAGAGAGTCATAGATTAGGTAGCTTGACTATTTTGAAATTGGTCAAAAGAAAGGATGTTCATTTCACTGCCATAAATTCATTCATATGTTTTAGAAGTGCTAGTCCCAAACGTCCCCATAATGTATTTATTTTCCCCAACAATTTCGCTAAACATATACATTATTTCCCTAAAGTTTCCCCAAGAGTTATGTTTTCCCCAGAATTGCGAAATAAACCCCCAATCTGGTAACGTTGCGTGTGACGTTGTCGCGTTGTAGGCGACATCGCCTCCTGTAAGTTGTCGCCACCGGTGACATGTGAAACCGACGTCAGCGCCTACTCGGTTAATTGCTAACGTGATATGGTAACTTGAACGCGCGCGTTTTATATTAAATGTAGGCTTAGCATAATATTTGATTACATAACCCCAGATTCTGAATGTTCATCGTGAATTTCATTCGAGTGTTATGAACACGAAGAGTAACTATTCCCAGCTTTTTCTTCATCATTATCATCATCAGCCTATTAATGTCCCCACTGCTGGGGCACAGGCCTTCCCTATGGATGGAAAAGGGAGATTGGGCCATGACCCACCACGCTGGCCCAGTGCGGATTGGTGGGTGCTAACGACTGCAAATGCAGCCGGGACCAACGGCTTAACGTGCCTTCCAAAGCACGGAGGAGCTCGAGATAGTAAATTTTTGGTCACCCATCCAATGACCGACCACTGCGAAAGTTGCTTAACTTCAACGATCGCAGCCGAACGCGCTAGCCACCTGCGCCATCGAGCTCCTCCAGCTCCAGCTCCAGCTTTTTCTTGGTTTACTAATAATGATTGTGAAACTTAAAGCGGTGGGGAGTTATATCGGCGGAGTAATGAAACATGGGGTTGAAAATTGTGAATGTTGTTCTAGTTATTATTAAAAATAAAATCAAGTCTTCTATCAGTAAAATATCCTATCTTCAATATTTAATATACTTTCCCTCCGTGTGAGGTAGCCGTGGAACGCCCTGTATATTTATATATGTAATAGTATAATATGTATTCTATCCGTTACCCTAATCCCATCCCATAATACAAGTCTTACAATGCTTACTTAGGGCTAGGCTAGTTGGTGAGAGTGTTAGAAAACAAAACAACTCGAAACTTAAGCCGCAAACCATGCACCGGTAATCAATATTTATTTTGTGAGTGCTCCAAGACTAATGGGTCCCACGGCATTTGTTTTTTTTTTTCTTTTAAAAATAATGTTTCGGTGTTTCATATCTTCCAGGCCTCTGTGACATCTTATTTTTTTGCTCTCATTCGCTTTTTGATAAATCAGAAAAAAATCTTATGCATAGATACCGCCGGTCATAAAGGCCAACATTGATATGTATATCCGTGAATTTCCAAATGGCCCTAATGGAAAGGTTTGGGCCAACAAAAATAATATTGGAATTTCACGCATCGCGGCACCTGGCCCATCCTTTATGGAGGCTGAATAAGGAATCGGAGGAGATATCCGCTGCTTTGATCAGGGTTCCTTTGTGCGCGGAACTAAATCCAAATTAGGGGATGGCCTCTATCCTATTCCTGCGCGGCTGACGAGGCTCATTTGCCTAAAACTTCTGTCAATTTATTTCGTTTCTATTCCGTTATAGTCTTTCATTGTATTGGTTTTGATTGATAGAATGAGTTGGTTTTGTTCGTAAAGTTGTTACGATTAATATACAGGGTGTAAAAAAACCTATGACAAAGACTTAAATTACGCATTCTGTACACCCAAACAAGTCATATTACAAAATATAATAGGTGGAAAAAATTGTATTTTTAGTTTTTTTTTCCAGACGCAATGTATGGCGCGGCGTGCTACTGTGGCGCTATGCAAAGAATGTGCCTGTGTGTGTGCGTGTGTGCAAGTACGTCGATAAAAAAGTTTCTAAATAACGTTTTGAAAATATTAGTGAATAAATTCTTAAAAAAAAAATGTCTTTGACCTTCATTATCTCCATAATCATAAATTTCCCAGGTATGGGCCTTCGACTTCGAATAGGTTTTTTTACACCCTGTATTAGTTGATAACATTAAAAAATTGCGGAACGACACGATAGCAGATTTTCGTAGCTCTGACCTAGCTTAAATTTATACGCACGTCTATGGGAAGCTTCCACTGAATATATAAAAAGTATATATATATATATATATAAGTATATACTATAATATATAGTATAGCGTGGGAATACACCTTACAGAAGACGGCAGTGAAATGATTTAGTTGTACTATCATATACCAAAAGCTTTAAATTAATAAATAAATGTTTCTAACACTCAAAGCAATAGGGGTGATGACGGGGTACAGTAAACGAAATTCTATTTAGTCAGTTAGATGATCAAAAAATAATGGACACGTATTTTTTCTTTGAGCACTCAACCAAAAAATGACAAAGTTATAGCGCGTCAAAGTTTGGGATTTTCACTTAAAAGTGTACCAAAACGTGACGTCATGCGATTTTTCAAATCAATATATCTCTGCAATGTTTATATTATGTGAAAAAAGAAAAAATACGTGTCCAATACTTTTTGATAATCTACCTGATAAACGAAGAAAAAAAATTAGTCTTCATCCCTATTAGTTCAGCCGCAAAGTAAACACTGTAGGCTTGTGTTTTGGGATACTAGGTTAACAGATAGAATACATATATAAGTATATTTATACAGAAATACATATTAAACATCCATGACTGGAGTACAAATACTCGTGTTCATCACACAAACATCTGCCCTAACCGGGGTTCGAACCCGGGACGACCTGACGGGACGTCGTCAGGTCGTATTATAGGACCCTTGGTCGTATTATAGGATGAAAAAGGGATGTTGCGCCAGCACCAGCGTCTGTAGATGCAGCCAGGACTAACAGCTTAATGTGACTTCCGAACCACAGAGAAGGAAAGACCAAGAAGAAAACTCAAGAAAAAATTACTAGAAAAGATTCCACGCAGGCCAGGCAGCAGACGGGACTCGAACCCGCACCCTTCGCTATCCGGACGAATGCGCTGACCAATTATGATACCGCGGCCCTGATGGCCTTGTCGAATGCTCTCTAGCCTTTCTTAAGCTGCAAGACATCGCCATCTCTTCGCATTGTATCTAACTCACTTTGTCAGTCACCCAATTGGTCAGTACATTCGCTCGGATAGGGCAGGATGCGGGTTCGAATCCCGTCTGCTGCCTGGTTCGCGTGTAATATTTTCTTTAGATTTAAACATCAAACAGTTACTTGCTTATTTTTTTTTTATGTTATGGGGCATACGAGCAGACGGCTCTCCTGCTGGTAAGTGATCACCGTCGCCCATGGACACTTGCAACACCAGGAGTATCACAAATGCGATGCCGGCCTTTAAGGAAGAAGTACGCTCTTTTTTAGTTTTTTTTTTTTAATTCTAAGAAAACTCAATATAATCATTAATATTTCAAATGAACAATTTTTTATTGGTTTTCTAAGTCAGACATTGATTACTTATACATAAAAATATCTGCCAAAGTATTACAATAGTTTGACGGCAGAGTTCCCGTGGATAACGATTAATAACAAATGACTTATAATGTCTTACTTATGTTAAACAAAAAAAAAAATGTCAGTAGTTACTATTATAAAAATACAACATATTTATACTCTGCAAACCTTTATATATAAATAATAATTTATATGAGATGTACAATATAGGCAGAGGTACGCAATATAATATAATTGACTAGTATTGCCATGTATAAAACAATAGCCAAAACTTAGATAATATCTAAGTTATGTTATATGTAATATATACTCGTATGTAGCAATGATATATTCGCAAACTTAGGAGTAAGCTAAGCTTTAAGCTCGAGTGCGCTTTGTGTTAATTCAAACGTTTGCCAACTTAAGTTAGTGTCATGAATATAATGCACGGACTTACATAATCTTGTATGCGTTGTGCATATATTGTGATTTATCGTACAATAAATATACAACACATTTAAATGTTCATTTTGTTTGTGTCAAACTAGCGGTCGTCCGCGAGTTTTTCTACGTTTAAAAATCCCATATTTGTAAAATCCCTTAATTACCTTTTTCAAAGTTTTGTTTCCGTGGTAACAGCATATTAACTATGATAACTGCTGATCATCTTTTACAAAATAGTGCATTAATCGATAGGGTAGTGTTGCCGAACTATCGATATTAAAATTATCGACAGTTTACATCGAAAATCATGTAATCAACCGAATATATCGAAATTATCGATATCACAAAACAAGGCAATACTATCCAATGAGTGCAATACTATAGATACTATCGATACTTTTGTAGTTCTTTAATAACAAACTATTGATAGTATAGATATTGTTAATTTTATCTGCAACAATACTATCGATAGTATCGATACTAGCGATTATTTTAGACTATAGTTTGTGATTGGCTATAATACCTGAAAAATGTAATATATATTATTACTAGCTGTCCCAGCGAACTTCGTACCGCCATAAAAAAGGGGTTGGTGGTAGAAGAGTGAAAATTTAGGGTTGTATGTATTTTTGTATGATGTATCATAAAAAAATAAAAAAAATCTAAAATTGAAAAAAAAAAATTTAGGGGTGGATTACCCTTAACATTTAGGGGGATGAAAAATAGATGTTGTCCGATTCTCAGACCTACCCAATATGCACACAAAATTTCATGAGAATCGGGAAAGCCTAACCACAAACACCGCGACACGAGAATTTTATATATTAGATATGTTACGCTCAAAGATCGAAAACGCTCAGTGAGCGGAAAAATAGCTCACAACGCGTTGTGGTCAGAGAAAAACATCCACATCGCGAAATTCGTGTTATGGCTCTAATGAAAACGCGCACGACGCGTTGTGGCAATCACAGAAAGACCAAATAGCGAAATTCGTGTCGTGGCTGACATGCTATTCGATCTCAACGTGTTGTGGCAATGAAGAAAAGCCATGACGCGTTCTGAGCATTCATTGTTTTAACCATATCACGATGGACAGGTTGTAAGTTGATAGAGGACGTGCAGCACCTAGGAATGTTATGTGTGTTGTTACGAGCATTAATCGATCAGGTCTCTACCAGTTAGAAAATAAGGAAGGTGCATTCGATAGACTTTATGCACGTAAGGAGTTTACACTTTCTGAAACCAACATTATTAACATTTGTGATGTGCCCTCAACTTCGTCATTAACACTTCGCTCAGCATCTATGTTATCATCTGGAAGTAAGCAAGGGTTTATAATGTGCCACTGCAAAAGATACTGTATTGATAAAGAGTGCAAGTGTCGCTCCAAGAATATAAAAACAACTCAAAATGCCACAGTAATAATTCCTGTAAAAATAAATAGCAATCAAATACTTATTTTCCACAATTATAGTAATTTCTAATATAAGTAATTGATTTAAGTACATTGTTGTTATTTATTGGTGATCAATAAACATTTATGTCTATGTTAAATATTTTTATTACTTGAAAGAATTTTAAATTGTCATAAAAAAAATCCATAATTATTTAAAGTGAATTATAAGTAATTTGGTGTTGGCCGCCGGGACCCCACGCCCCGGTTGGTGACCGGGGCGTGGGGTCCCGGCGGCCACTTCCGGGGGGGTGCGGGGGCCCTTCCGTCCGGCGGGTCGGCGTATATCCTCTGCAGGCAATCATTCGGGGAAACATGCCTCCCTAATTTGCCCGGTCTTGTCGCGACAACGTCCACTCGTTTCACGTCTCTTTTTCACTTCCATAATGGCAGCTCCTAAAACAAAGTTTGGACGTTCAGCGGTGCACACCCCCACGCCTTCAACGCTGTTTGAGGTCGAGTTCTGCAACATACGCGGATTCCACTCTAACCTCAACGCTGTCCACCACCATCTTGAGACAGCACGGCCAGCATTGTTGTTCCTGACGGAGACACAAATACTTCCGCCTGCTGACACAGGCTACCTTAATTATCCCGGCTACGTGCTTGAAGAGTCCTTCAAAGCGAAAGCCGGTGTATGCCTGTATGTTCGGGCGGATGTTTGTTGTCGCCGTCTCCGCTGCTTGGAAGATCCCTCCTTCTCCATGCTGGGGGTACACGTCGACTCTGGCCCCCTGGCCAGAGTTTACGTGTGTCTCTACAGATCCCACACCGGCGATGTTGAGACAACTCGACTTTTTGAACACCTTAGTCGGGCAGCAGATGACGCGCAGAAACAATTTCCCAATGCAGAATTGGTGTTTTTGGGGGACTTTAATGCTCACCACAATTTGTGGTTAAGTTCCTCCAAAACTGACCATGCAGGGATCTCTGCTCACGCATTCGCTCTCACGCATGACTTGAAGCAACTGGTTGATCAGCCCACCAGGATCCCAGATATTCCAAGTCAAGCGCCTTCTTTACTGGACCTTCTGCTCACGACCCATCCACAGGGCTATCAGGTTGTGGTAAGAGCCCCCCTGGGCTCGTCAGACCACTGCCTGATATCTGCCAAAGCACCACAGGCCAAGCCTCCGCGTCCAGCAGTGGTCAAGCGCCGTATCTGGCATTATGGGTCGGCAGATTGGGACGGTATGCGTGACTACTTTGCGTCCGTCCCTTGGAAGCAGCGCTGCTTCAGTGACAGGGACCTATCGGCCAGTGCCGTTGCCATTACTGAGGAGATTATAATGGGTATGGAATACTATATTCCTCATTCTGATCTCATCAGTAAGGGCACGCGTAACCTCTGGTTCAATCACGACTGTGCTGAAGCTGCTTCGCGTAAGCAAGCGGCATATCGTGCTTGGATCAGAGGTCGCGCTCTCAAGGATCCCGAGGTCGATTCACTCAAAGCAGCCTACAATTTTGCTTCCAAGGCCTGTAAGAAGGCTTACATTAGAGTGGATGCCCAGCGCGTTGCACGTGTTGGCCAGGAACTTATGACGCATCCTACGGGTTCCCGTAGCTACTGGCGTCTGGCCAAGGCCGTGCAAAAAAACTTCTGCGAGCCCTCGCTGCCACCTCTGAGATGCCCAGACGGAACACTAGCCCATAAGCCGCAGGAGAAAGCCGATTTACTGGCAAAACTCTTTGCGGCTAACTCCCGAATCGATGATTGCAATGCTCTGCCACCATCATTACCTCACTGTGGCACAACGATGCCTGATATTAAAATCAGGCAGCGCGAGGTTCGTGCCGAATTGCAATCACTCGACGTCCGGAAAGCTAGTGGACCTGATGGCATCCCAGCAGTAGTACTCAAAAAATGTGCAGCGGAGTTGTCTCCCGTGCTCACGCGCTTGTACCAATGCTCGTATTCTTTGGGGCGTGTGCCGGAGACTTGGAGAGATGCCAATGTGCAACCGGTGCCCAAAAAAGGGGATCGCTCAGACCCGGCAAACTACCGGCCAATAGCAGTCACCTCAGTTTTATGTAAAGTTTTAGAAAAGGTCCTTAATAACCATCTGACCCGCTACCTAGAGGATCACTCCTTGATTAATGATCGTCAATATGGTTTTAGACCGAAACGATCGACGGGTGATCTTCTAGCGTACTTAACTCATATCTGGGGTGAGGCTATCGACAAGCGTGGCGAGTCGTTGGCTATCAGCCTTGACATTGCCAAGGCGTTTGACAGGGTCTGGCACAAAAGCCTTCTCTCCAAGCTTCCGGCATACGGTCTGCCAGCCCAGTTCTGTTCTTGGGTAGCTGACTTCCTGCATGAGCGTAGAATTCGTGTCCTTACGGATGGTAGCAGTTCGCGGTTCATGTCAGTGAATGCCGGCGTTCCCCAGGGCTCCGTCCTATCCCCCACTCTCTTTCTGCTGCATATCAATGACTTAATTCCTCTTGGGAATATTCATTGCTATGCAGACGATAGTACAGTGCATGCGGGGTATCTCGGACAAGCAGCGGCTGGGCTGGCGGTAACCAAGGAGAAACGCGAGAATCTTGTCATTGAACTCAATCAGGCTTTGGACCACATTTCCGAATGGGGTACCAGGAACTTGGTTGAGTTCAATGCCAAAAAAACTCAGGCTTGCGCTTTCACGGCAAAAACATCGTCATTCCTTCCTCTTCCATCTCTTCAGGGCACAACACTACCGCTGCAGAGCAACATTTCCATGCTCGGTATGGAAGTTCGCTCAGACCTGAATCCAAAGAACTACATCGAAACCGTGATCAAAACAGCTTCACGCAAACTCGGAGTCCTGAACAAGGTGCGGCGTTTTTTCACGCCCGATCAACTGTGCTTGTTGTACAAAACGCAAGTGCGGTCCTGCGTGGAATATTGCTCGCACCTCTGGGATGGCTCCGCCAAGTACTTGCTCGATGCTTTGGATAGGTTACAGCGACGCGCGATCCGCATCATAGGCGATGAGGAGGTGACTAAACACCTTGAGCCTCTTCAATTACGCCGTGACGTGGCGTCACTAAGCGCGTTCTATCGTCTGTACCACGGCGAGTGTTCTGAGGAGTTATTCTCTCTTATCCCACCTTCTCCTTTCCTTCAGAGGACCACGCGCGCTGGCCTACGTTGTCATCGTCTAACTGTGGCCACAATTCCAACGCGTACAAAGAAATTTGGTGACTCATTTCTTTGTCGCACTATCCGTAAATGGAATGCTCTGCCCGCTCACGTGTTCCCTCCCTCTTACAACCTGGGATCCTTTAAAAGAGGCGTGAAGAAGCAACATGCAGGCCGGCAGGGTGAAGATGGCTGGTGTGGCAGGTAAAACTGCTGTATCAGCTATCGTCACGTCTGGACTTCACCTTCACTTAACATCAGGTGGGGTGGAGTCATTTGTCGGACCTATCTATAAAAAAAAAAAAAAATAATTTACAAATGATTAATATTTTGTATTCAGTAATTTATTACTTAATACTTTGATTTTTTTAAATATAAATAAATATCGTTTTATTTTAATTTATATAATTATATGACATATTTAATAATGACAAACACGTTTAGCAGTGATTTTATAAAATAAAAAATATTTTCTAAAGAAATCTACCAAAACGTTTCCAGCCTAGGCCTAGTAGGTAGGATCCATATCGGAAAGTATGTGAGCGTCGTAATCAAATAATATTCCATACGCGTCATGGCTTTTCTTCATTGCCACAATGCGTTGAGATCGAATATCATGTCAGCCACGACACGAATTTCGCTATTTGGTCTTTCTGTGATTGCCACAACGCGTCGTGCGCGTTTTCATTAGAGCCATAACACGAATTTCGCAATGTGGATGTTTTGCTGTGACCACAACGCGTTGTGAGCTATTTTTCCGCTTATGAGCGTTTTCGATCTTTGAGCGAAACAGATATACTATTGCAAATTGTTAAACTATCGATGGTATGGTTGCAAATAAAATCGACAGTATCGATACTTTCGATAGTTTGTTATTAGCGGACTACAATGCTATCGATAGTATTTCACTCATCCGATAGTACTGGCTTTTTCTGTGCTATTGATAGTATCGATACTATCGATAAGCCGATCAATTGTCATACGATTGGTTGGCTATCGATAGACTAACGATTAATGATCGATAGTCTACTATCGATCGGTAACACTACGATAGGGGTCGTCAATTGTTGAGGAGTTCTCCTGGTACCAATTTGATTATCAGCTGCACTTAGTATATGGATAGTTAACCTAATTTGCTTATCAACGAAAAAGTCATCATCATCAGCCTATTAATGTCCCCACTGATGGGGTACAGGCCCTCCCCGTGGATGGAATAGGGAGATTGGGCCATGACCCACAACATGGGGCCGGGCAGGCGCAGCCGGAACCAACGGCTTAACGTGCCTTCCGAAGCACGAAGAAACTCGAGATAGAAGATTTTTGGTCACCCATCCAATGACCGACCACTGCGAAATTTACTTAAGTTCAATGATCGCAGCCGAACGAGCTTACCACCCGCGCCATCGGTCTCCTCCAACGAAAAAATTATCTCATCGTAACCTACGTATGATCTGCATCACCGCCCCAGGGTAAGGGTGGGTTCACCCCCCCCCCCCCCCCCCCCCCCCCCCAGGGTGTGATTTAGTCTGACATAACCCTGCAGCCGGCTGATTTTACAACCGCTACCCCGCCTGAGACGAAACAGAAAAAAAACAAATAACTCATCGGTACCACTTCACCAAATAGGGATGATGACTAATTGATTTTCTTCGTTTATCAGGTAGATTATCAAAAAGTATTGGACACGTAGTTTTTCTTTTTTCACATAATATAAACATTGCAGAGATATATTGATTTGAAAATCCGCATGACGTCACGTTTTGGTACAATTTTCACTTAAAAGTGACGCCACGAGCCCCTACTCCCAAACTTTGACGCGCTATAACTTTGTCATTTTTTGGTTGATTGCCGAAACAAAAAATACGTGTCCATTAATTTTTGATCATCTAACTGACGGACTAAATAGAATTTCGTTGACTGTACCCCGTCATCAGCCCTATTGCGCTTTACGAAGAAAATGAAAAGTGACTTATGTTAATTTTCTATGGTTTTAGTTTTATTTACTTAATCACGCAAAAACAAATGAACGGATTTGGTTAAAATTTAATATATAGTTACAATAGTTTAATATAATAGTTGTAGACCTGGATTGAGACAAAGAATCCATTTTACCCCGGAAAAACATGGGTTTTTATCGGGTTCTCAAAAAACTGAAGATGGTACGGATAAAATCGCTGGCGGGCACTAGTAGGTAAATAAAGTTACTATATTATATAATTTTGAACGAAGAAGGTATAGTATAGTTTATTACGGATATATAATTAGATAAAAAGGCCATTACTTTATGGGATAGCTTTGTTGTGGCGTTTTATTGAGGTTTCGAAAGCGAAATAAGTTTTTTTTATCACCTTATAATATACAGCCGATAGCCAATCAGGTTTCTACATAATTCTACGATTTTAAATATCGATTGTGCATCTTATTATTAAACAGGATAAAGCTAAAAGTCGTTTGAAGAAACTTTACAGTTTTGTAAAACTTTATATACCTTTTGTTGACTGTGCTTAACCGGAATGCAATATGTTAACGACTTCATTGAACCACGCTCGTGTATTTATGAGTTTACAACCTGCCTGTCTCATGTTATAAGGATTGTTAATAAATCGGTGAGTTAATTAATGACATGTTAATATCTCAATTTGCTTAAGTGGAGCGATATATTTTTAAGCAGTAGGATTGGAGTGCTACATTGTAATTGATTTTCTAAGATTAAATAAAAAAAAGGTCTTCGTATTTCTAATTAACAGAGTGAATCTATTAAACTCGAAAAGGTCAAATTTAAAATTACGTTTCAAATAGAAATCTAAAAATAAAATAAGAATGTACCAGAAGATATTATAGGTAAATAAGAAAGTCTTTCTACAGAGTTGGCAGTCGGTTTCGAACCAATATCGAATTCGTATCGTTTGCGAGTACGAAATGTCATTGTCAAATGTGTACTGATTTTTAGTTCTCGTTACGTACGTTATGGCGCTGCTGTTCAAGTTTCCATACAAAATTTTATAATGACATTCCGAACTCGCATACTATTAGAATTTGATAATGGTTCGTGCTAGGGATACAGAAATGTTTTTGTCGCTTTTATTTAATGTCAATATGGCAACTAATTATAATTATGAACCCACTTCAAAAGTGGCGTGGAGTCAATTTTAATAAATTTCAGACTGAACTGTAAGTTATAGCAAATGTCTTGAATTGATGACTATTCCCATTAACCGTTAAATCTTAACAATAAGACACTTTAACTAAGTTTATATATATTTAATAATATATTTAATTTTATTTAGTAATATTAAGGCCTTATTGAAATAAGAGAGAGAGAGATTTTTTATTAACCATTTGTTGCACGAGTAATACAACAACAATGAAAAAATACATAAACATTAATATAAAAACAAAATTAAAAACTAACTTAAAACTAAAGAAAAGTTTACTAGAAAAAAATCCACGCGGACCAGGCAGCGGACGGGACTCGAACCCGCATCCTTCGCAATCCGGGCGAATGCACTGACCATTATGCTACCACGGCCCTATTAGCCGCGTCGAAATTTTCCTAGCCTTAAGCTGCAAGGCACCGCCATCTCTTCGCATTGTAGGTAACCCACAATGTCAAATGAATACTTTTTCAAGTATTAAACATTTTATTAAACATTGATTTTTTTTTCTAGTATACTTTTCTTTAGATTTAAACATTTAGCAGTTAAATACTTAAAAAATAAATAAAAACATAACTTAAAACTATTAAAGTAAATTAATGGTTAATCAGGACTCTGCCTCAGCATGATGCTGTTGCCACACGTTACTATGCGAGTGACAACAGCGCTGGTATTCTGGCAGGGCCTGTAAGGTGCGCTATACACATAAATATATACACTAATATCAGTCTCTCCTTTTCATTCTGTATAGAGACTGACAAGGTAAATAAAATCAGTAATTAGAATTATTCTTTAGACTTAACATAAGCGTTTGATAGCGTGCCATCATCACCAGGTGTTTCAGTAATAAAGGTGACCACGAGCAAAGCCGCGGGGCAGGGCTGGCGAGTAATAAAGCCTTTTTATTTGCCCGTTAATGAGTTCCTGGCTACACCGCTGCCAGCCTGGGGATTAAGCAGACCGTACTACGGATTTTCGATTTTTATATTATTGTTATTGATTTTGGTATAATAATTCTGGATTATTCACATAAATGTTTAGTCCCAAACTAAGTAGAGGTTATATTAGGGATACTAAATAATGAATATTGTAAAGAATTTGGGTGTGTTATTTGTGAACAGATATTTCTTAATTAGTTCCGATTTGAGTATAGCTGGTGTAAGCGTTTTTATCTAACATATCAACCATCTTCCTATGGTTTGCACATGCATGATTCGTGGTTGTAGATTTAAAAATCCATACCAAAATAAATTTTACTATATTAATAGAAAAAAATCTGAAGATTTCATAATAATAATAATTTATTTACTTGAACAACTACGTGGTCCATAAAGCGTTAGTAACTATTTCAATTATATACTATGTTTTTAACGGGATTTTTGGGGACTGTTGCAAAGCGCCATCATCATCATCGATCATGGCGCTTGCAACAGTGCCGAAAAATCGGAAACTCGCTAAAACAAGGTACATGGTAACAATCCCGTTAATAACATACATTACTATAATGTTAGTGACTATGAAAGTTTAAAACAATATAAATATAATAAATCCAAACCAAATCTCTTCAGGATGATCTGAGATACTCGGAGGGAACCATACTCAAATACATTCCTTTTCACCATGCTAAAGAAGTCATTCTCGAACGGGCGCGTGGTTTTTAGAATGAATCTAGAACACGTGGTAACATTTCACAAAAACGCAACGTTGCTTGATGGGCTGAATCTTTTTGCTCCCGCTGTAGAGGTGATTTAGCCGAGGAATTAATAAGAAACAGCCTTTGAGATTGATTAGATGTGAAAATTATAAGTATTTACAGTTTGCGTTGAGGTGGAAATTTGCTGGCATGAATTTTTTAATGAGAAAACTACCAGCCTGTTCGTATAGAAAAGAGCTGATGTATAACTTGGTTTGATTTAACTCAATAAGAAGAAAAGGAACGCTTACATGCAAATATTCTTGCATTAGTCTTTTTCTGTTTATCTTTGGATTTATGTTCCATAATATGTTGTAGGACGATCTGATAAATCTAATTTTAGCGTAAATCCTAGGAACCTTGCGAAAAACCAGATAATTCGACAATGACGATGAGTTGATTAAATCATACTGCTTACGTTTTTTTTTCTGATGCTTCGCCAGCCATTGCCGAGGCACGCTTGCTACGCTCGCTCGACTCGCACGTCATGGTCAAAACATCAACCTAATCTTACCCATTGTAAACCCAAAAACCCAAGATTTTTTGTCATACGTCAATGACTCTTTTCGCAATCTATTTAAGGCGACTTGCGTTTTCGCAAAAATACTATCTTTTTCAGAAAGATAAACAAATGTTGTCACCATTGTCAAATTATCCGCAAATAATTTCACGATATGTACAAAGATAGCATCGTTCCATATTCAATCATATCCCATGTTTGATTGACTAAGTAGAAAATGGCGAGACAGATAATTAAACATTTGTATAAATCACTATATAGCCACAATCCTGCGATAATTTAGAATGAGTTGGGTACTGTTATATCGAATTTAATATTACAGCTATATAAAAATCAAATTGCTGATGCATTCCTGTTGCATTTACGTCAACGCAATAATGTATACTGTTGTCTCTAGTAATCTCGTACAGGCCCTGCCAGAATACCAGCGCTGTTATGGTGGGAATATTCCATTCCTAAAGAAAATCGGAAAATCGGGGTTCGAGTCCCGTCTGCTGCCTGGTCCGCGTGGAATTTTTTCTAGTTATATTTTCTTTAGATTTAAACATCAAGCAGTTACATGCTTTAAAAATAATAAAAATTATAACTATAATTGCTATTTCTTCTTTCAAATGTTTAATACTTGTAAAAGTATTCATTTGACATTGTGGGGTTACCTATAATGCGAAGAGATGGCGCTGCCTTGCAGCTTAAGAATAGCTAGAAAGAATTTCGACGCGGTCCGTGAGGGCCGCGGTAGCATAATTGGTCAGTGCATTCGCCCGGATTGCGAAGGGTGCGGGTTCGAGTCCCGTCTGCTGCCTGGTCCGCGTGGAATTTTTTCTAGTTATATTTTCTTTAGATTTAAACATCAAGCAGTTACATGCTTTAAAAATAATAAAAATTATATTCCATTCCTACTATAACAGCATTAAGCTGAGGCAGGGTCCTGATTGGCCTTTTCTCTCTCCATATTGTTGATCACTGTTGTTATTTTATATTTGTTGCTATGTTTATTGTTTTTTTTTACCTACTTATGTAAGGTCAATAAAAGATTTTTCTTTCTTTCTTTCAATAGGAATCCACCGCAACCTCCGGTAATTCAACTTTACTTTGAGTTAGTACGGATTAGCCCCCGGTTTGGGAAACACCTATTATAATTTCCTAAGTAGTGTGAATTTGTGAATAAATTATTTTTTAAAAAGCCTTTCCTGACCCGCCCCGTAACAGTACCTATAGGTTAACCGGAAACAATATTATAGGGTTTTTCCGTTTATTAGCTGACCGCCTTAGAATAAGGAAGGGATGATGAGCAGAAAATAGGTGAGCGGAACGAAGTAAAATAGTTTTTACTATTTATTGAAAACACTCCGCTTAGATCACTCGGGCAGAGTACTCTACGCTTATACGTTCAATATCGATTGATATACTAAAAAGATTATTGTAATAATTTCAACTGTTAAGACACAAGCCATGATCACAGGATGCAGGCATCACCAACCACCATTACGTACCATCTTAGGAGAGGCAGTCCCATGGTTAACCTCCATCAATAATCTCGGCGTCACAATTGACGTCAACCTAAGCACGCGCGCCCATGTCAACAATACTGTCGCACGAGTGAGGTCGGTTCGATCGCAACTACGGCCCCTGCTATGCAGCCCACTCCCGCTACAGACAAAGGTAGCTCTATACAAGCTGTACATCCAGTCCATCCTCACTTACGCATCGTCGACATGGTACGCGCTGCTCTTCGAATCGCAGCGAAAACGCCTCCGAGCTCAGCAACATTTGACCCTACATACCCTCTTATGCGCAACTGCGGGACATCGCGCCTGTGTACGACTACTCCCGTACTCGCCGCAACAGACCACTCCCTAGGCAGCTCCTGCCACCACCAGAAGCGACACTACCGGATTCCCGCTCGCGATCCCCGCGAGCAGTTGAGCCCCACAACCAGACTGAAACCGGCATCGCCCGCGCCAACCGGGCGCGCCCAACCACCAGACTCGATCACCCATCGGACATACACCCCTCAGGTTCGAGTGATCTAGAGGCTCCAGTCGGAGGGGAGAATCTTCCGTGGGGAGACGCTATCCGCCTGGAATACCTCTAGAGGCACTCGCCAATTCTCGGCTTGAGGTCCCCTTAGGATCTCGCCGTCCCCAAACCCGGTGATGCTGTAAAGGTCATCTGCGACCAACAGCATACACACTTAACAAAAAAAAAACCGGACATGACGCACCCCCCCGGATGCATCAACTCACAACATATAATAATTGGTTTTCCTAATTTCCGATATAGAAAATAAAGACTCCTGTTCAAGTCTGCGCGTAGCACGACACGCACTTGGCCGGTTTTCCTTGTTGTTAATAATGTTATACAATGCATATTGATTGATTCGGTTACTAAATTTATTTCTTTAAATATTTATACGTTAACATAGACGTTTGAATTTTTAGAGCTACAAGGGACTGTAATTTGAGTATATTTTTCAGATTTAAACTCGGTTCTTCTATACGTTACCAAGATAAACGGTCTTGACAAGAAGACAGATAAACGTCCGAATCTTTTTTAACGTTAACTTAGAAGTTTTTTTTTTACAGCTTCAAGGGACCGTAGACTTTTTTATTTATTTTTTATTACGAAGGCAAAATCTCTATTTACAGACGTTGGCGCCCTTAAGGGGCACACTAACGAACGGACCTCACGCCTAGCCTCTCTCAAGTCTCACGGGTGCGAAACGGAGAAGCCGTTAAGCAGTCCGCGCGGCTTACGAGCGCTTACGGCATACTATCCGCTAACAAACCCTGCGAATACCCTTTACGCTGTTAAGTGCAGAACCGCGAGACCCCCGTTGAGGGACTTCACCGCGTCTAGGGACCGTAGACCTGTGTATATGATTTAAATTTTAACTCGATACCTCCACGCGTTTTTGAGATAAAGGGTATTGACAGATAGAAGAACAACAGAGTAATCCTATAAGGGTTTCCCTTTTTTTCTTTAGATATACGGAACCCTAATAAACATTGTGTTACAAAACATGTATACATTTTTAAGTAAAGAAACCTTGTGATTGTTTAGGCTAATACATAATATTACTAGCAAAAAAAAAATGTATTTAATTAATTGAGAACTTCGGAGATTTTGTGTGGTTTCGTTTGAAATTTGTGATTTCTCGAAAACCGAAAGTGCTACGTTACTCAAATCCGGTTTGTAGTCTTATCAGACTATTCTTAACTTATAACTTAAACATTCTCTTTATCTATCTCTTACGGTTTGGCCGCTGAAACAGCACCACAGACGGACGGACGGACGGACTTGTCTAATAGATAAGAGATACTATTTTTCTTATAATCATGTCATGTGACGACCTCCGTGTGTGTTTCATGGTGTCGCCGACTCGAGAGGTCCCGGCTTCGAATCCCGGTGGGGGCAGATGTTTGTGTGACGAATACGAGTACTCCAATCATGGATGTTTAATATGTGTTTCCATTACCCTAGGATCCCATAACACAAGCCTTACAGTGCTTTTTTGGGGCTAGGCTAATTGGTGTGAGTACCTATTGGTAATATTTATATATTTTAATATTTATTTATATTTTGAGAAAATGAAAACATTGAGTAACCTAAAGGTATAAAATGTTAAGTAAGCTATACCATACGACGCGATTAATGGTAGGTACCTATCGCGTATGCAGTCCGCACATAAACACTAATAGGACACTCTCATGGTGCATTCTACACCGAGCGCGTTCACACGAAATCTAAGCGAACACACTTACCACGTGAATAAAGAAGACACCAGAGTCGAAGCTTCATACAATTGCGCATGTGTGAGTGAGCACTGGCACCTGTCGCATACGCAGAGACCTGCTTCCATTTTTATTTACTCATTTATTACGCAATGTAGGCACAGGCACATAATTTAAGCCGAACATATACAAACACTAGCGGCCCGCCCTCGCTTCGCTTCGGTTTAGAGCTGAAGTGTAGACTACAGTTTTTATTCTCAGGCTTGTATTATACACAATGACATTCATCTACTATTCTTCTTATACCTGCATGCAAAGTCTCAGCCCGATCGGTTTAAAATTGACAAAGTTTCATACAAAGTTTCATTCTCTATTTTATCCCCTTGGGGGTAGAATTGATCAAAATCCTTTCTTAGCGGATGCCTACGTCATAACATCTACCTGCATGCCAAATTTCAGCCCGATCCGTCCAGTGGGTTGGGCTGTGCGTTGATAGATCACTATGTTAGTCAGTCACCTTTGAGTTTTATATATATAGATTAAAATGTAAGTAATAAACTCAATAGCTATGTTAACAAAACCTAATTAGTATTAGTATTGATGGCGCCATGTGACGCGGAGTGGTGTCTGGTGGCCTAGCCAGCCTCGGAATCTTCGGAACACAACACCTTTCGGCTCAAGATCTTCCTTCCTCAAAGACGGCAGGTGTCGGCTAATGTCCTCACAAAAAATTAATTGAAATTCACATTATGAAAACTCCAACCATGCGACTCTCAACTTCGTCTTGATCCGCAGGTGCTCTATATCGGTGAGTTACGGCTTTTGGCGGTCCCCACGACACCGGCTAACTAGAGCCGAGATCCGAGTCCCAGAGACGCACTCTAGTTGAGCCGGCCCCCTCAGGTCCGAGTGGTCTAGAGGCTCCAGACGGAGAGGAGACTCCCCTCGTAAGGAGATGCCATCCGCCTGGAATATCTCTAGAGGCACTCGCCAATTCTCGGCTTGAGGTCCCCTAAGGATATCGCCGGCCCTTAACCCGGTGACGCTGTAAAGGTCATCTGCGACCAACAGCATACACACTCAAAAAAAGGCTATTGGCGGTAAGAGGTCGCTGGTGACACTCTCACACACGCTCACTGCATGAACTACCTCTGTGCCTTTTTTACTCATGAAATCTATGCGGGCACACTTACGCCCGGGGGGTGCCGTTACACAGACTAGTGGCGCCATTACCAGCCAACTGCGCTGTTCCGTCGTCCCCTAGTGTACGAGAAACATTCAAATGATATATAAGGTGACACAGAATAAACTAGTACAGACGGTACGAGAGAGCACGTCTGCAATTTTCTTAATATGATTCGATAAAATGGCTTTATAGCCTTAGCCTGTATGCAAGGCGTTATACAGACTCAGGCCTCAAGTCGGCCGTTAATGGGGACCGGTGCTAATAATGAATTACACTTAATATTTTTTTAGATTTGAAATAAAGAACCGCGGCTAGCTGTGATACGACAAATCAATAAATGCAAAATGTCACATGGATTGTGAAATTTCAACACCATTTTCATTTAAATTGTTCATTGTGCGAGTGCAGTCCAGGTTAAAATACTTATACGTGCCGCACCAGCTGCTTTCAGTCAACTGATCTTAGCCCGAATCCAGGTCATGATCCAATAGAGGTTTGGCAATTTTAAAATAAGCAAACGACATTTCGTCTGCTTAACAAGAAATTTTGCTAACTCCACTTTTGGTCAAAAATTATCTAACAATGGCGTTTGTTTCCTTTAATGTGAACACATCGTTTACGTAAATTTGGTAACTCCTTGAATAAAGTGGAGATAGGAAATTTACATGTTAAGCAGACGACTTGAGGAGCTCGAGGTGGTTAGCGCATTTGGCCTGCGTCGTAAATACCATTACACTATACGTGTAGTTTCATCATCATTATCAGCCTCTTATCGTCTCCACTGCTGGGCCACATGCCTTCCCGATGGATGTAATAGGGAGATTGTCCGTAACCCACTATGCGGACCCAGAGCAGATTAGTGGGTACTAACGACTGCAGATGCAGCGTGGACCATTGGCTTAACGTCCTTCTGAATCACGGAGTAGCTCAAGATATTAAGTTTTTGATCACCCACGCAATGAATGACCATTGCGGAGGTTGCTTAACTTCTGCGATCGCAGGTCAAACGAGCTAACCACTTGCGCCATCGAGCTCCTCAAATCATAGAAATCAGAAATCAATATATCTTTATTCAAATTAGATATATAGTACAACTCTTTTGAATCGTCCAATTTTTTCCCTACGTTATTGGACATATTTTTAGCAGAAAAATGAGCGAAAAAAACTCCACAACATTAAAAGTATAACGTAACAACATTTACAAATATATGTTGTTACAACATCAATACAATCATGATCTATTTAATATATAAAACATGTCGGAATGATTGGAACAGTTCGAACTATAATATAATCATTTTTGTCTATAATATAATCAGCCACTTTGTAATACTTAAGCTTTTTTAATAGGTGCTTTTTAAAATCTCTTACTAACAGTCTTTCTTTGGGTAGGCAACCCAAAAACTTATTTGAGTTTACGTCTAAATTATTGTAACTGTTTTGGGGAAATCGAACATCAAAGTTTCCCGTAAATTTTTATTCAAACTATATTAAGTATAGAATTTTTTATTGTTTCTCAGAAAATCCATTCAAACGACCAATTGCGATATTTCGCACATCATTTCATGACCGTGTGTGCATTATTCCTATCCAAGTTCACATAAGGAAATCCTAGCAAATTTCGCTGTAAGTAAGTGTGATTGTTAACATGTGAGTTATTTTCATAACGAGGTGCCACGGCACGTCGGAAAGCCTTTTATTGCGCAAGAATGCATTAAGCTTACACAAACAAACCGTTTCAACACTCTCTCGAACACACGGAGATTACGATCTGTAGAACAGTGGGGCACAGAACAGAAACGTTCTGAGGAAATTTTGTGAGCGGAAATTCAGTGAGTAAAGATCCCTTGCAGGCCTGTTAGCAGGCTGTGTCGCGTAGGTACCTAGGAGTAGCACCGGATTCCGATTTTCTACAGAGAACAGTCGAAAATTCTTAGCGTGAGCTTATTTTATGCACGGGAAGGATACAGTGCACAACCGACAACAATCAGTTAAGTATCGTTAATACACAAAACGCAACGTATTGCGCGTTGTGTATTGTATGCTTGCAAGCAACAGTAATTTTGTTTTTGGTTAACATAAAGTTCGAATTTTCTATTAAATTTATTTAAAGATCTAATGATATTTTCTGTAAAACAATGGTGTCCATTCTGGAATGAATCTCTAAACCTAAACTTGAATTTGACAGCAGTATATCTTTGTCATTCTCTATACAGAATGAAAAAGAGAGACTGATGATACTGATGTTAAATTTAGTTTTAAGTTTAGAGAATCACGCTAGAATTGGCACCAATATGCATTGTACGAGCCCTTGTCAACTCAGTACATTACATTGCTATTTCTTGATATCGAAGACAGGAAAACACTTGATGAACTTGACGAAAATATTTATTATTAAACTTGAAAGTAACTGTGTGTCTGCTTGAGACAAACGCGAACTAACTTGGGCGTGATTATGAAATATATTTAAACGGTAAAATATTGACCTAAACAATTACTTGCGGTTAAAAATGCTTTGCTAGCAAAATGTACGATTTGATCGTACATGCATATTGATCAACTGGGTAGCCCATTACGTTTGTATCACAGATCACGTCACCATACAGACTTTGGTTAGGTCAAGGATTCTTCATAACGTACCCAAGAGTACACCTAAATAATTCAAGCCTTTGTTCAAAAGTTTATTATGTATTTCGACTCTTTTCAAAAGCCAGGTTGCCTTGAAGGAGTAATTTAAAAGTTTTGTATAGATACTGACGCATTACGAAGTTGCGTCAACTATTCGAGGGGGAGATCTTTGTTCAAAGTGATTTAAACTCGAAAATAATTAATTTCAACATCCAAAGCACCTTTTTATTATCAGGTCAGAGAGTTCGCAACTCGTTTAGCCCATCAATCATCTCGCATTGTTGGACAAAGTTCGAAGCCCTTTTATAGCAACGAGCGATATTGTAACTTTGCCTTCGTCGAGCCGTCTCGAGTTTTGTTCTACGCGGAGAAGATGCTAATAGAACTTTTTGGGACGAGAATTCTGTATTATCAGCTGGGAAATTTAAATTCAGAACAAGCTTCATAAGAGCTTTCGAATAATAAATTGAAATCTAAAATGTGGCCGCGCTCAACAATTGTTTTTTTACAAAGGGCTGTTTTTATTTGCTATTTTAAAATACAGAATAGATTTGAAATATTCTTGATATAACTGTTTTTCTTTATAATTAGTATATATTATTTTTAATTTATTTACTTTTTAGAATTCAAATGTCAAAATATCTTTATTTAAATTGGATGCACAATACAACTTTTTTAAATCGACCATATTTTTCTTTCCTGGTGGTAGGGAAAAAAATGTTGTACCAAAAACTTCAAGTCTCATGGAACATTTTGATAATAAATTTAGTAAGAAATTAAGTTACATAAAGTACAAAAACAATCCAAACGACTTGTGCAATGATTTTTTAAAATTGTATTGCACAGAATTTAACAATATATTTGTTCCAAAAAAATTGTTAGTAATCCTTTTTAGTGAGTGTGCTACAGCCGGCATATATAACAATAGAAAAAGACTTTATGAACTTTACGCAGAATGAAATTATAACACTAGTGCAAATTTCAAACAGTATGTATAGAGTTACTCAAAATTATTTAAAAAAGTTGGTAGAATAACTAAGTCTAAATATCTGAGGTCAAAAATAAAAAATAGTAATGACAAAATAAAAATAACCTGGAATATTATAAATAATGAAAATAGAAAGTCTTAAATCAGAAATACAGATTAAAATGAATTCGAGGGTGAAAAGGGGATTCAAGGGTAAAAATGCGAAGGGAAGCAAGACAGACTGGCGCCGTAACGCGTTACGTAACGAAGCGGTTTACCCTCCCATAAGAAGATATCAAAAATATTTGGTCACCCATATTATGACCGACTATTGCGAAAGTAGCTTAAGTTCACAATCTCAGACCAAAAGCATTAAGCTACTAAGCTATCGACCTATTAGTAGGTATCATTTATATTTTCCTCAAACACTATGTCGATTCTGGCATGATTCTCTAAAGTTACTTATTCTGGCATGATTCACTAAACTTGAATTTGACAACAGTGTATCTCTGTCATTCTCAGACAGACTGATGTCAAATTTAGTTTTCAGTTTAGAGAATCCTGCCAGAATCGACACAACTGTGAATTTTAAGCTACCTGAGAAACTTTACTAGCTCTGAATTAGACAAAGTTATATTTCCGCAAATAACTCTTTTTTTATTTTATTTGTTTGGAAGAGTTTTACTCAATTATTGTGCAATTATGTGTGCTTAACAATTATAATTGTCATAAATTGATTCAAATAAATCTACTTTAGGTCCTACGTAGTTTAAACAGATAATAATTTCATAATGATGGAGGAATGGAGGAACATAGCATTTTTTATCAACATAAGCAATTATAATCACAAATTTTACGCGTACAGCTATTCACTGTTCTATCATCTATCTACAACAGTGAATAGCTGTACGTGTAAAATTTTTGATTATAATTGCATAAGTTGATAAAAAATGCTATGTATAATGCGATTCAACTAAGAATAGGACCGACTGGGCGCCATATTGTGATGTCATACCTGTCATTTCAAACCAAATATGTAGAGTGAGCAAAAAAAAGTTTTTATTTAATAAAACTTATTTACTAAGATTAAGTGAGAAAAAGCATCAGATTTTTTTAATAACATTCATTTACTAAGATTGAGGAAAAAAACACCGACTTTTAATAATATTTATTCATTAAGACTGTGAGAAGAAACATTAATCAGAATCTAGCTCTTCTATTCCGCTCATCTCTGCATTACCGCCGGAGTAGTTATGAATAATCATGCACTATTACTAGGTCACATACGTACATGCATCCTTTATGTAAACGAAAGTCTGAAATCGAGTTTCTGAACGCAACTTAAAGTGAAACTTGGTTGACGATTTAGGTTATCAACCATTCATGGCCAAAGCTCAATAAGTGAAAAAAAAATATCACCCGATATTAATTATCAATATTTGTTATTGTTTGTTTACAAATGTTTGGTTTTTATTCTTGAATTAGCGGAGTGCTGAAAAAGGGTTCAAAGTTTTTTTTGCAAACCGTACTTTTCAAGCGAAATTTGACAGATAGAGGTCATTGGATTTCCTATTCTTATTTGAATCGCATTGTAAGAGTTTTACCGCAGCAGTCCCCAAGTGCCACACCTATTTTGTTTTATTTATACGATATTTAAGTTCTCAGGTAACTCAAATTATTCATATCGTTTTCTATCTATCTTAAATTCACCTATCTTAAATTCATAGACACCTTCCGAATGTTCAGGACTGAGCGTATTATTATGCAGTGAGCGAGCTGCGTTTGCGTTCGCGATGGCGAATTAATGGTGTGCGAATAATGAATTATCGTCCCAGTTCATCTTAATGCGACGCCCTCTAAACGGTGCTAGAATTGATAAATCCGAGGTCCTGCGGAGTTTGCAAAACAATTCCCGGAGATTGTTCGTTCTTGATATTATTATGGGTTCGTTTATCATTTCATGAATTTTGAGGGAGACCAACCATAACACATTGTCTGTCCAAACAGTAAGTAAAAAATATAAATATTATTTCGTCTTGAAGTTACAACAATTAACTTAAAGTAAGCAGTATAAGGCTTATTATTATTGTCTTTTAAGCTGCCAAACTGCTATATTTATAAATCTTAAGAAAATTTCATTGAAAATCCACGGAGGGTTAATTAAAAGTATGTTCTTCTGATGTAGTCCCGAAGCACATCAGATGAGGGGGCTATTCGCCTAACGGAAATGCTTCTGAAATAAAAAGAAATCTAGCCGCCTGAGGTTTTCAAATGCTTCGCTCTCTTTTTTTTCTTTTGCATTGGTAATAACAATATTAAAGAAAATGAGCGTGAGGTATTTGAAAACCTTCGGCGGTCAGAAATAACAATATGAAATCGTAAGCGTTAGCCTTTTGCAAAGAATTTCCGTTAGGCGAATGGCCCCCAGATGCCAGATGTTGTCTTCAATTAGTGTAATTATTTATATTATCCCATCGGTATCTTGAAGAAAGTGAAAGTATCATAATTTTATCAATCATTTTTTTCAATTTTTGCCGAATTCCCGCTAGAGCCTAGCAGGTAAATAAATTTCGTCAATAAATTATCGTAAATTTGTTTTTGGAACGAAGTTCCTTACGGCAGGCTTGGAGGGGATAGGGATTTTGCTGCGCGACCGAACTGAAAAAAATGTGATAGTAAAACCGTAAGAAAAAATTCGTGGAAAAAAGTGCGTGGAATAAAAACCGTTAAATGAGACGTGCGCAGGCGCGACAGTCGCATACACAAGCGAGTTTGCAATTTGTGTCGATTCTACATTAGCCGAAGGAACTTCGTTCCTACCTGGTGTCCCACGACACCACATCATTTTTTTATTTCGGATTTAAGTTATATACACTTGAGGCAACGTAAAGGTTGAGTAAAATTAAAAAGAAATCGCAGATTCGACTTTTAGGACTTCAATTTTTCAGAGGGACGGTGATGTTACACCCCCTTTTTTTTGATATAAATGGGTTATGGGGTTGATAAGGAATAACGTTTGTATGGGACACTTTTTTGTTATTAACCCCCATCTTTATTATCCCACTAGTGCCTGTATATGTAAGGCGACACAGGATTTGGAATTTTTCAGAGGAGTGGTAATGTCCCCGTGACTCCCTATTTTTTGATGGAAATGGGTTGTGGGAGCCACAAGGAATAACGTTTGCATGGGACGCTTTTTGGATAACCGACTTTGTCCACCCCGAAACACCGTGATCTTGGTCTTCCTGGATAAGTTACATACCTAACTAATAATAGTTTTTATTAGTACATTTTTCAAATTGGGATATTGCTGGGTGATAGTGGGGATTGGTAGATGAAAAGGGATTGGAGGGTGAAAAGGTGATTGGAAGGTGCAAAGGGTATTCGAGGGTGATAAGGGGATATAAGGGTTTTGTGAGTGATAGTGGGGATTGATGGATGATAATAGGGGATTGCCACCATTGAGACTCCAAAAGGTTCTTGGTTCATTTGTGGGTCAAGGTGTATGTTACTATAATAAAATACCAAAAGAAATAATTAATTTACCTTTTAATAAGTTTAAAGTGTGTATAAAAACATGTCTCCTTAAGAAAGGTTACTATACTGTAAAAGATTTCATAAATGATAAGTCACCTTGGGCTTAACATAATAAATAGACTGTCGTTTTACTTTGCTAATTTGGTTGAAAATTGTTTAATCGCCACTTCTAAATTTAAAAATAGTACCTAGTTATACTTAACTTTTGTTAATTAATAATATTAATGTGATGGAAGTTGACATCAACACATGTATTCAATTTTTGATGTCATCTTTCAATTGACGACACTGTGTGAAACAAAACAGGGAGAAAAAAATAGCCCTTGCTGAGTTTCTTGCCGGTTCTTCTCAGTACAAGGTCTCCCGCCGTAGATTTACGAACCGATGGCGTAGCGTTTGACTTTCACAAGAGCTTGTAACAGCCTAGACTGAATAAATGAGTTTGAATTTGAATTTGAATTTGGTAGATATAGGTACTGTTTACGCCCAAATGTGTTGAAAAACGTTGTATTACATTCGGGCGGGTTGGTATTTACATCCACTTCCTCTCGGGCTTACATTCGCCTACTCGTTTGTAATAACCAACACTTCTATCATAAATAACTATGTTGACGCCAAGGCTATGAATGTTCTGCAGCGGCAAATTCGTCGGGTTCGCGGCGGTTAACTTTTTTTTCTATTCCAATTTAAGTGCGTAATGATCAACTGAGGAGCTCGATGGCGCAAGTGATTAGCGCGTTCGGCTGCGATCGTTGAAGTTAAGCAACTTTCGCATGTGGTCGGTCATTGGATGGGTGACCAAAATTTTACTATCTCGAGCTTCCGTGGTTCGGAAGGTACGTTAAGCCGTTGGTCCCGGCTGCATCTGCAGTCGTTAGCACCCACCAATCCGCACTGGGCCCGCGTGGTTTGTCATGGCCCAATCTCCCTATTCCATCCATAGGGAAGGCCTGTGCTCCAGCAGTGGGGACATTAATAGGCTGATGATGAATGATCAACTGTACTTTTACTCTTCTCTTCAAATATAATTGTTAAACAGCGAATTAATATTATTTATTTTGAGTTCTGCGTTATTTAATCCAAGAAGCCTCCTCCGCTACAAACTATTAAAGCTGATTTGCATTATTTCTTTTAATTTTTTCCATTTTCCACAAGACTGTATTCTAAACCAATTAAAAATGAACTAAATTCAATAAACCAAGTGACGTAAATTGTAATAACATCCAAAAATCACTTTAAATTGTTGAAATAAGACACCGTACCAAACAATCACCAAATAACAGTCTCATTAAAACGCTCATAACGAACTCGTTACGAACAAAATACAAAATTATTAATTGCGGAACGACCGGAGCATGTATCGAACAATATAGCTCGAATCTTTGCCTCCGCTGCGGACTTAAGTTATTGGAGTTGTTAGAGTGTTTTCCTTCAATTCGGCCCCAAGTCTCGAGTTAAGGATGACTCATGCTAGACCGTGTGGGGTCCGAGCCGAGCGTCGGCCGTAGCACGATGAAGTAATATACCTATAAATAGGTCTAGTACCTATAACAATAGGTTCAAATCAATTGATATATTTAACTGTTCTACCAATCATTGAAAAAAATATACACACGATATAATATAAAGTTCATAATAATAATTGTGTCAACTAAACTCGTAACTTTTTTTATTTGTAAAAATATACTTAAACACATGTTTTCTCGATTTTAACAATCCGAACTCCTTTGTATATTTTATGTTAAAGTGGAAACTTTACTGATGTATGTTTTTTTAATTAAATCTAGGTATACGTGTTATCTCATGGTTTGCTACTCAAATTAAGATAAAATAAAAAATTAAATGGACACACTCAAGCTATACGGAGCAGCAACGGAGTGACGGCCGAGCATGGACAGCGCTCGGAAACAACTCGGTCCAGCTTCGCCTCGGCAACGGCCCTTTGCATGAATGCAGCGCTGTGCCCAATTGCTCGGTCGAGTCTCATCTTTTTAAATGACTGTGCTACGGCCGCTACTCGGTTCGGACCCGACACGGTCTAGCGTGAGTTACCCTTTATCGTGTGTGTTTAGCTTTAAATTTAGGACGCTCGTGCGTGGTCTAAAAGGGGTCGGGAATTACGAGGGAAGTTCGCGCGACCGTTCGAAATATATTGCAAGTTTACTGACTGCGTTTGACGCTGGGAGCTGTTATAACTAGTTGATGAGGGAGGTTAGACCTTTTAGTTGGTATTAGTCGAATGCTTCAACATGTTGCTTTGGCACCGAAATCTCTGTTGATGGCTTTCTTGACGGCGATTAAGCGCCCCGACTTTATGTTTGAAGATTTGGCAATGAAATAGGTCTAATTAGTAAATGTACGTATGTTTATTGGACTAGGTACTTTTATGATGTTTATTAAAAAAAAAAGCTTTCACCCTTACTATTGACACAATTGTTCAATTTGATTCGTAATTATTATTAAGATGCCAATAAAATCTATATATATATCTTTATATATATAATTCTTCTGTGAGTGTGTATGTCACTGAACTTCTCTTAAACGAATGGACCGATTTTGATGAAATTTTTTGTGTGTGGTCAAGGGGATCTGAGAATGGTTTAGATTCACAATTTTGTCCGCTGGACAACCCCTATTTTTTTAGGGCGGTACGAAGTTCGCTGGGTCAGCTAGTATATATATAAAACTCAAAGCTGACTGACTGACTGACATAGTGATCTATCAACGCACAGCCCAAACCACTGGACGGAACGGGCTGAAATTTGGCATGCAGGTAGATGTTATGACGTAGGCATCCGCTAAGAAAGGATTTCGATCAATTCTACCCCCAAGGGGATAAAATAGGGAATGAAAGTTTGTATGAAACTTTGTCAATATATACTGATCGGGCTGAGACTTTGCATGCAGGTATAAGAAGAATCATAGATGAATGTCATTGTGTATAATACAAGCCTGAGAACAAAAACTGTAGTCTACACTTCAGCTCTACACCGAAGCGAAGCGAGGGCGGGCCGCTAGTATATTGTATGAGGTTACGTAAATTTAATTTTATCCTTTTATTCTAAAATTGCATGCCTGACTCAGGTCAACTCCATCTTCTGTATTTTAATTGTCACTCAGTGTGTTGCAATAAAAATTCTAATTGTAATCATAGTTAAACCTTCATTTTATTACTCCAGTATCTACGTTACGGAGAGTATTAAAAATGGACAAAGATGATCTAGACAGGATATCATTGATTCTCGGTCGATTTAATAATGAGTAATTAACTAACTTGATTTTAAACCGCAAGTTTGTTCATTAATCTGCTTCTTTGAACTATATAAAGGAAAGTTGACAACAATTTGTAGTTTGCTCCGTAAAGGCGCTTAAATTTTCACATACGGCACCCGCTTGTCAGTCTCAACAAGTTGGCAACTTTTTCTGTATATTTACACACTTTTACTTTTGAGAAGAGTATCGTTGCGGTAATATTACAGCGTTCAAATAAGGAAACGGAGGAATACTCGAAAATAGCAAATGGAATACTTGAAAATAGCAAATGGAATACTTGAAAATAGCAGCTAATGGAGGTAAGGCACAGCGGATTTCCCATTAGAATTGGAGCGCCCATCTGGTGGAGCAACCTCCACGTTATAGAAGGCCGCAGCAATAACCTCCACGTTATATAACTCCACCCTTTGGTTTGTTTTGTGATTCTGTCGGTGAGTAGGGTTCTAGAGCTCCAAGGCGTAAGGGATTAGGTTCTGGCCGGTAAAGAGAGGATGGCTGCAGCAACACACCTTTAAATGCATCATCTAAATAAAACTAGTTTTAACGGGTTAATGCACGAAACTTTATTTATTTATTGACGTTTCGCAGCCTTTTCTGGTCTGCATCGTCAGAATCGGTCAAGCCGTTCGGAATAGTTCAATTACGCACACCGTGACAAAAGTATTTTATCACTTTTTTTTATACAGGATGTAAAAAAACCGGGCGTTTGGTCATATGGGTCATGCCCCCCTGGGCTGGGTCCATTTGTACGGACTTCACAATCTGTACCCTCTGTGACTTGACCACGACTATATGATCTCCCCCCTGGCGCCAAAACTGGATCCGCCCTTGACTGGACTCCACTTACACTTAACATAAAGTGGGGTGGGGGTCATTTGTTGCGCCTCGTAAAAACTAATTTCCACCTTACATAAGACCACAGAACACAGAAAGTGATTAGAGTAGCCTAGTGGAGCGCCACATGATGTGAGCAGCTGCTTATAACTTGACGAAAGCTTGGTTCTGATTGCGTCGTTGCTCTCGGGTGTGAGCGCTGATAGGCTCTATTGTTTAATGTCGCGTCGTTTGATTGGCTATTATCTATTAGGTGGAAGTATAGTGGGTGCGAGCCGCCGACATCAGTTCCCGTACAAACGGTCTATGACCACCCTTCTCTGTGCATAAGATCACAATGAAATAACACTATCATTTGGTGGTGTTGTATTTCTGTCGATGAGTAAGGGTTCCAATGCTTTACGGAGTAAATGTGTAAAGGATAAGCATCGAACGAATAATGCTAAAATTTAAATTAAATTCTTATGCAATGCTTTTTAAACTAAAAGAGAATGTCAGCTCTCATTAAGGACTTTTTTATGCTTAATTATGTGGACATTGTTGCTAGTGTCACAATGAGTAATGTATTTACTAAGTATCTAAAAGTAACAGCTATCGTGAGACTGTTTTTTGTCCTAAATAAATGAAAAAAATACTACTCATTATCGCACATGTCTAATGGCATTTGTGGCCATCGCAAGGTGGCTTTGTGATGATTTGGACTTTTTGATTCTCCCATGTCCCAGTGCAATAAATACCTTACAAAAATTTTAAGCAAAGTATCCTTTACCACTTTAGCTTTAAAAAACACCGTTCAATATTACTCCATGGCTGTCAATTAACTTTTTTTTTGTAATCGTATAATCTCTGAGTAACATTTTGGTTCACGATAAGGCTATCGCGTTTCGTTAGTTCAGCAAGCTATTTAATAACTGAATGAACGTAACTCAACAAGCAAGAACAAAACGCAATGGGGTCACGACACCTTGTAAGAACCGTAATCCGGTGTACTATAACATGTTTCTTTATAGGATTACCTTAGAATTGTTGTTGTTTTTGAAGGAATGCTAGGTAATATTAGGTATTTTAAGTTCATAAGAGAAAAAAACATGTACAGTTGAAGACGGTATATTTTGAAGCAAGTGTCATGTGTCAGTGTCATATTAAGATGGTCTTTTTTTAACGGGTAATTATTTTAAATACCTGAGCGCTTGCGTGGTATTATAATTGACTGAAATTTCTACATTTTGAAATGTACCAACGAGTATCTGACGATATTGTCAGTTTAAATGTTTCAATTAAAACATATCTCAAATACGTATAGATATCAAAATAATATACATATAAAATAGTGATAAAATTCTCGTGTCTCGGTGTGCGTAATTCAACTACTTCGAAACGGCTAGACCGATTTTCGTGAATTTTTATATGCATATTCATTTAGGGGGATAAAAAATAGATGTTGTCTGAGAATCGGAAAACATCTATTTTTATCCCCCTAAATATTAAGGGTGGTCCGTTCCACCTTTAATTTATTTTTGGACAAATTTTTTTGTTATTTATTTTTTATGATACATCATACAAAAATACATACAACCCTCAATTTTCACCGTTCTACCACCAACCCCTATTTTTTATGGGATAGCTAGTAAGATATAAGATAGTGATTGAGGTTCGGTAGCCTGAAACAAGAAATATTATTATTCAATTAAAAGGAACAAATGTATGTACTTTAAAACATTAAGTTTAATAAAAAAAAACGAAAATTGAAAACTTCTGAATCTGTTAAAATTTAATCATTCAAGTTTCACAAAATATTATTTCAAAATACTAAAACGAAAAATACTTAAACTGGTTGATACATCCTGTATTCAAAGCGTCGATGGCCGAAAACAAAATGCCTCATAAATTTGAAATAATTCTGCCTTTTATTGTGGCCGCAACCGCAAGCCTTTGATACCGGAATTCAGGTCGGTGGATATTTCAGAACTGTAACGCAATTCGGCTTATATTTTAAGTGCGCAAAAGGGCATAGGTATATTATTTTAATGAGGTTTTCAATCTCGTTCTAAAAGGAGATTACTGCAACGTCGGAAGTGGTTGGAAGTTTCCAATGAAGCTATTTTATGATAGTTTAGAGTATAGGGCAGCTTGGTATTCATAAATCTTCACAACAATATATAGATAATGCTACAATAAGTTTACAGATTTTTGAAATGATAACTTCCTATGGGAGGGTAAACCGCTTCGTTACGTAACGCGTTACGGCGCCAGTCTGTCTGGCTTCCCTTCGCCGTGAAAGAAGATAGACGCCACAGCCCGCCCAGGTACCAGAGGGGTTTCCCCAGACCCACCCCACTGCCTCACTCATCAATCCCCACTATCACCCGCCAATCCCTTATCATCTCCCATCAATCCCAACTATCAGCCACCAATCCCTTATTATCATGCACATATCCCCTTATCACCCTTATATCCCTTTTACTCTCCAATCTCCCTTGTCACTCTCGAAACCCTTTTTTATCTTCGAATCCCATATTAATCCTTGAAACCCTTTCCATCCACGAATCCCCATTATACCCTCCAATCCCCTTTTCATTCCCCTTATCAATCTCCTGTGCTCATTTATTAAATAGGAGTGTATTTAGAAAATATTATTTTATGAATATATTTTTGAAGTGATAACTTGTTATGGGAGGGTAAACCGCTTCGTAACGTAACGCGTTACTGCGCCAGTCTGGCTTCCCTTCCTCTCACGCATACGGCAGCGGTAGGGAGGCTCCTCCTCTGTCACTCTAACCCGTAGCGCCGCTTAGATTATTTTAAGTTATCACTTCTGTCATGCCTCCCGAAATGTACACGCTTTTTTTTGTTCATGTTTTACTCACCAATTAGTTTAAACAATATTAATAAAATTTAAGTAGGTATGGCATATAAAATATGGCTATATTTTTCTATACTTGACGACTGCACACAAACCAGGGTATAGAAGGTGCACAGCGATTTGTCAAGAAAAAAAAATTGTTTAAGCTAACAATTAATAAAATTACCAATAAAAAGTAGGTGCGTACTATAAAAAAGGTTGTAAAATTCCTTTTCCTGTCCTTAGCAAGATTTTCGGTGCAAAAGTTTGTGCAGTCTACATAAGTTTGTAAGAGAGGGATCTTTCGCTCTCAAGCTCAAAACGTTGCCAGGAATATGGAACGGGGGCAAACTGCCGAAGTGCTCCCAGCAAGTGCATTTAATTAAATATTAATTGTTTCCTTAATTTCGTGAGAGAGGTGGCTATTATGATAAACGATATGAAACCGATAAGGAAATGGTTTGAAAATATTAAGCATGACAACTTGCCGTAACATATGTTGACCAATCGTTATTTGAAAAACTCCATTGCTCCACGGGGCAGGGGATTGGGTCAAGGCCCTTCTTAGGGCCAAGGGGGGTAGGAGAGGGACGGAGAGAACTACGCTCTCCCTCTGACTCCTGCGAGAGCCGCGAGCCTGTCCTGGGGGGGGGGGGGGGGGTTCGTTGATGCCCCTGATGCTCCGGGGCATCTTCATCGGGGTGGGTCCGTTCGCGGACAAACACCTAGCGGGTGCGCGGCCATTCGGAAACGGGAGCCGCGACCACACCCGCTCTCTCGGCACGCACTAAGGGGACCGCGGTCCTCATAGTGCGTGTCGGGTGATGGTGCAGGAGTATTGTCTGGTTTTTAGTGGCCCTGTTCAGGGCGTTAGGTAGGGCCCTGTTTATTTCACCCGACCACAGAGCTGGCTGAAATGAACAGGGAGGAGTCCCGCATACCTTCTTCTCGCTCCCCCAGTGGTTGAAGGATGCGTAAAGCATTTCCCAGACACAAAAAAAAAAAAAAAAAAAAAAGGGTAAGCAACGGCGTGAGTGTCATTTTTGTATCGCAAGCGTCCATAAGCTATGGTGGCCGCAACCTATCAGTCGAGATAATCATAATCAAAATTATTTAATCAGTACAAGCTGTTATAAGCTCATGAATGTCTAGAGGCTCACCATCGGTTCATAAATCTACGGCGGGAGACCTTGTATTGAGAAGGACCAGCAAGAAACTCAGAAAGGGCTGTTTTTTTCTCCCTGTTTTATTATTTACAGAGTCGTCAAGTTGAAAAATGACTTCAGAGATGATTCATGAAGTCACCTTTCATTACATTACATAGTACGCCACCCCATTTTAACTAAAAAAAACTAATGTAGAGCTACAACGTCATTACAATCCCTTAAATTATGCTTAACCACAGCCATAAACCACACGTCAAGCACGTACTCGTATGTAGTCGCATTGCAGTGTTGATTGGTTTAATTTGTCTAATCTTTTTTTTTTTTTTTTTTTTTTTATAGAAAGCCCGACAAATGACTCCACCCCACCTGATGTTAAGTGGAGGTGAAGTCCAGACGCGAAGATAGCTGATACAGCAGTTCTACCTGCCACACCAGCCATCCTCACCCTGCCGGCCTGCATGTTGCTTCTTCACAATCTGCAAAAGCGACGCTAGAATAAATATGTTAGTTAAGAATTAAGATCCAAAGTGATACCGATCTACGGTGTAGTTAGGGTGTTCGGTTTGCTACGATAAATGGTTTAAATTAAAACACTTTCACAATTGGATAGAGATACAGGATAGACGAGAAAAAATGAATAAATATATTATCCCAAGCTTCTCCGTTTTTTAGCTGTGTATGCTGTTCGTCGCAGATGACCTTTACAGCGTCCCCGGGTTTGGGGACGGCGAGAGGCTAATGGGACCTCAAGCCGAGAATTGCCGAGTACCTCTAGAGGTATTCCAGGCGGATGGCATCTCCCCACGGGGGGAGTCTCCTCTCCGTCTGGAGGCTCTACCACCGACCGACCACTCGAACCTGAGGGGCCGAGCTTCTCCGTGTGATTTTAAAGGTATAATAAGCCGTTGGACCTGACTGAATTTGCAGTCGTAAGCACCCACCAATCCCGTTTCCCCAATGTCCGTTTTCCTTATTTCATTTGTTTCCCTATGACCTGTGCTGCAGCAGCGAAAACATGAACAAGTTGATGGATAAATGAATATTACAAAAGTTTTTACTCAAAAGTAATAACTATTTTTACATGAAGTAAGTACCTGTTTATTTTTATTACTATCTACTCAAACTAGAACCATAACTGTTGGAGCGCAAAATAATTTGAAATGGACCTCTTCAATACCGTTCTTAGAATAGACACGTTCACTTCCCTTGGAAATGTTCCAAGTGGGGCAATGCGCATTTTTATCGTAAATGTGCAATAATGATAGTTAATAAACAAAAACCGAGTATCCGCAGTGTATTGGACAAGTGGCCTAGATTGCAGGCGCAGATGGTGTAGTTTAATTGCAATATAGATGTTTTGGACGATAGTCGCTAGTCGCCTTATCTCGATATTCCACAGAGTTTAATACGATTCCTTTTATAATAGGGTTGATTTTGAGGCGGTATATTCGAGTTAAAAATAACATCTACAATGGGAATTTTAGATATTGAGTCAAGTTTTGAAAAGAAGTATTTTTTTACCGGTGATGGGTTTGTTAATATATAACACACCTCGTATTGACTGTCGCCTATTAATTCTGGCTCTACGTTCCACCAAATCCAGCACAGCAAGTTGGTATTTGGCCGATCCCTTCCAAAGGTGACTGCAATAATTCATGCATGATCAGACTTGAGTTTTGTAAAGGGTTAAGAGCTTTATAGCTGCAGTTTGTGCATTGGATTCGATGATTGTCTTGTTTATCGTCCCTGTTGGAAACCATACTGACGCTCACTAAGAAAATCATTATCTTCTACGTATGATGAGAGCAACTTGTGGTTTAGAACTCTCTCTTTAACCTTACACGTTATAGAAGTAATGGCGATCGAATCGGATCTACATTGGCGAATGTCGGAAAGCACATCGCACCAACTTGTCTATCCTTGTAAGAGCTCAAAAAAAAAGATAAGGCTTTCCACCATTTGCCAATGTAGATCCGATTCGATCGCCATTACTTCTATAATGTGTAAGGCCAAGGAATACCCAGCATCCTTTGCCAGCACCACATCTCGTAAGCTTCGATACAATCTTGGCCAGTTTTCTTTAGGGTTTAGGACTCCACCCCGTACCAGATTATAGAGAGTACCAGATTATAGAGAGTACCAGCGTCCTTTGCCATCCCGATTCTTCTTCGTGCTACATTCTCGCATGAACCATTACAACTGATACTTGAGCTCAGGTATATAAGATTATAAACTACCTAGAAGCAGGATTTTAGACAGGACAGGCGGGGCTGTTTGGGAGCCGTAGCCAAAACATAGAGGCTACCACAACAGAGATAAAAAACTTCCGACTGGTCACCAACCAAGGGGGAGAGTGCAAATCGTAAATGGCCTGGGGTTCCAGATTTAAAATAGACTTGAGAACCCCCCACACCGTTGTTGCCCCAAGACCCCCTGCCTCCGTGTCAAGTTTTCCAGCGATCTCAAGCTTTCCTGTGCGACTTATGACCATGCTCTTGGTTTTGGAGCTGTTAATTTAAAGTCCCAGTTCTATGCTGATGCGCTCCAGCCTCCATAATTCAGGCTTAGTTCACATAGATTAGTTTTGCCTACCTCGTTAAATTTTTGATACACTATATGGTCGTGTTTAATCGCCGCCGACAGAGGTCATACCTATACCTGCATAAGAGTAACACGAGGGTTGCGTAACAATTTGCTTGAATATCGAATTACACGGAAAATTTAATATTCCGCGAAAATGGCAGTGGAAAAAACTATTAAAACTTATTAAGCGTAATTCGTGTAATCCAGATTCAGGGTTGCCAACCGTACGAGAATTCTCATACGAATTCTGTCTTCCGTACGAGGTACGAGAACACTACACATCTCGTACAATTATGTACGAGATTTTGTCAGATAAATTTTTAAAAAGATTTTTCATTCATGGCTACTTGTTGGAGCATAAACTGTAAGTTATATTGTTTTAAACTTTCATGGTCACTAACATTATAGATATTAACGGGATTGTTACCATGTACCTTGTTTTTTATGAGTCTCCGATATTTCGGCACTGTTGCAAGCGCCATGATCACGGAGTAACTGAAGTAATTGCGGGTAGATTTTATTGGGAGACATATCGGTCTACCCTCTGACGTCGTCTTTTACTGCGTTCGATACCCCTACCACTGGTCACATTCTCACTATTCACTCGCATTTGTTCCCGGCACACAATACTCACAGTATCAGATCGCGGAACGACACTTTTTTGATTTTTGCGGTTTTTACACATACGAACCACTGGATTCCACACACTAGATAATTTAAACCCATCCTCACGATTGAAATTCTTGTGTTTGGTTATTTCAATCGCTTCCCTGACCAATCTTGGCATGTAGTGGCGTTCTGTGGAGATAATAATTTGTGGATCATGGAGCTCAATCCAGTGATTAGGACCCGAATCCATGAAAGTTGATTTTTGCGTATCATTATTTCTGACTGCTTTTATGTGTTCTTTCATTCGGCACGCTATTGTCCGCTTCGTTTGGCCAATATAAGAACTACCACAGCTGCAGTTGATCTTGTATACACCAGGTTTCTCCAAGGGGAAGTTATCTTTGGGAGACAGTAGAAGCTGTGATACTTTTACTAAGTACTAAGTAAATTATTATTTTAAGAATTTAACTGCTAGATCTTTGAATCTAAAGGAAAATTTACTGGAAAAACATTTGTTACAGTCATTACATATTTGATTAATTATTAATTTGATTTACCAATTCTAGGAGGGGGGCGGCGTAAAACGTGTACGAGGTTCGAAAGCCAGATTACGAGATTTTTAGTTGCATGTATACGAGGAAAATAAATTTACGGTTGGCAACCCTGTCCAGGTTACACGAGTTTCGCTTAACATGGCAGAGTTGCTTAGCTGGGTTGTGACGGAATTATTCGCAAAGGCTTCCTAGAAAAGGAACTTCGTTCCAAAAAATCTTACAAAAAATGGTGGTACGATTTGCCGCGTCAGCTAGTAGTTTATAATCATTACGTCACTAGGTCTTACTTTACATTCGGAACATGTAACAAATTAGTTTAGTTACCGACATGGGCGCCAAGCTCTACTCTAATTAAAAACTGTAGCGGAAATTCAAAAATCTATTATAGAGGAAACGCTTTTGTGCGAACCGGGTGTTGATTTCGTTTCATTAACGTAATTATATTATGATTTTATTGCTTGGGAACAAAAATACAGCTAAACAATATTTTAACTCGAGGAGCTCGATAGCGCAAGTGGTTAGCGCGTTCGGCTGCGATCGTTGAACTTAAGCAACTTTCACAGTGGTCGGTCATTGGATGGGTGACCAAAAATTACTATCTCGAGCTCCACCGTGCTTCGGAAGGTACGTTTAGCCGTTGGTCCCGGCTGCATCAGCAGGCGTTAGCACCCACCAATCCGCACTGGGCCCGCGTGGTGGTTCATGGCCCAATCTCCCTATTCCATCCATAGGGAAGGCCTGTGTCCCAACAGTGGGGACATTAATGGGTCATTATACGAAGTACAAAAAAAACTGTTCTTTGGTGATGTTTAACTATTTATAAGTTATTTCAAAAGCTGAAAAAATCTATTTAGTACATTATCGTGACTATTTACCAAAAACATAACAAATTCAACCATACATTATCTGCTAATTTGTAAAAAAAAATCAAAACAGAAGCGTGGTCATACTCCGTGAACTGTTTTAAACACATTTTTCGTCAGAAAAGCTGGGAAAAAAGTTATATTACACACTTGAATTAAAACGAACTCACAGTATATGTTTTCACACATCCCAATAAACATTAGAACATAGTAGTTTATTTTTTCTTATTAATATATTAAAATTTATAGCCATTATACAGGTGTTATAAAAATTTAAATCAATACCGTGAACTACTATTTTCACTCAACAAAAATTTTTTGAGAACTGAATTACTGCTCTTATTACCTGGTTACACTGCTTTTTGCTGTTAGTTCAGTTGTGTGTGCTAACCAACAAGGAGGTTATGTAGTGTGAAGTTTTGTTAAAAAAATATATGTAATATACGTTTCTGGTAAAGTTTGGCCCGTCAATTCGGTTAGGGATTTTTTTGGTATGTAATAACGTATTTACTTTGTCACCATAGCTCATAATTAATGCCATGGGGACTTATTTTGGTTGTAGTTATAAATTAATATGTAAGTTTTAAAACCACGACGTAGCATGATTTTAAAAATGATTCGTCAATCCCGTGATCGTCATTACTGTGAACTTGTTGTTCACAGAACTTGTATTTTTTCGGTGTTTAATACAAACACTTTTGTATGGCATTATTCAGAGTCTGGTCATAGAAAAGGACCCCAGACGGTGTAGGTGGCTACTTAAAAAGACATAATGATCGACAACTGGTTTTGAGGAATGACATTCCAGACCATCAAACTTTGATATTATTTTTTGAAAAAAAATGGAAAATCACTTTTGGAAAAAAATGACCTCTTGGTTAGGTTAGTGCCAATAAATGATATATGTATTATTAAGCCTATAAAAAACATCTTCTTTTTCAGAAAAGCTTTACAAAACCTATCAAGGCACGATGAAAGTTCATCAAATTGCTTGGGCAAAAGAAAACCCAGATTATCTTCAAGCCAGGCGACTGAGTTGTTTGGAATGTCATTCAGACATCACTTGTCATCATTTTAGGCTGGAAAAAATGTTATCACCAATACAATTATTACATGCAACACAGAAAATGAGCCCCCTATACCATTATGCTCTAAATTACGTGTCGATGAAATTTATTCTGATAGGTAAAACAAAATTAGGCCTCTGAGACAAAACAGGGTAAATTTTTTGGCTGTTGAATATACCCAGAACATTATAATAAGAGAGTTTATCATATGATGACTTCAGTGATTCTTATAATTTAGTATCACAGAAATGACGTTCCTACTAAATATCATTTCCGTGGACATGAATGTTTTATTTTTTTTATTGTCTTTTAAAATTATTGATCATAATAATGTTTCATAATTTATGTTATCTTGGTTTAATGGTTTTCGGTAGAACATTTATTATTATCATAACTGTATTAATTCTTAAGTTATGATCACTTAGATCATTTCATTGAAAACGTGCGTCAATTCTGTGAGACTTAAAAAATGATTTTTCATGTTTTTACGTATTAAACGTAATGAAAATTCTGTTTTCTGTTGTGATTATGGTATTTGATTATATTTTGAAAAAAATAAATGTTTGCAACCCAAAAAATCCTCACTTTAATTTTTGTGATTTAAAAAAGCCCATTTCGTATAATGACCCTAATAGTCATAGTCGTCAATAATTAATGATGATGATGAATATTTCAACGCTAACAGTTTGGTATACAAAGCAAATTAAAACTAAGAAATAATCTTTAAATGTTTTCGCTAATTGACTAATACTTTGATTGGAAATTTTACTTTCGCGTTTGCGATTTCAGTCGCCTAGTCGAATAAGCATGGTCAAGTTTACCGTCCGGCCTAGTCATATGGCTAAAATCGGCCTGCATATTATTATGCTGGATAACGAACAGATTTTGCTCATTTGATATGTAAAACAAAATATATCACAACTAGCGGCCCGCCCTCGCTTCGCTTCGGTGTAGAGCTGAAGTGTACTACAGTTTTTGTTCTCAGGCTTGTATTATACACAATGACATTCATCTATGATTATTCTTATACCTGCATGCAAAGTCTCAGCCCGATCGGTTTAAATTTGACAAAGTTTCATACAAACTTTTATTCCCTATTTTATCCCCTTGGGGGTAGAATTGATCAGAATTCTTCAAAATCTTAGCGGATGCCTACGTCATAATATCTACCTGCATGCCAAATTTCAGCCCGATCCGTCCAGTGGTTTGGGCTGTGCGTTGATAGATCACTATGTCAGTCAGTCACCTTTGAGTTTTATATTTATATATATATACTAGCTGACCCAGCGAACTTCGTACCGCCCTAAAAAAATAGGGGTTGTCCAGCGGACAAAATTGTGAATCTAAACCATTCTCAGATCCCCTTGAACACACACAAAAGATTTCTTCAAAATCGGTCCAGTCGTTTAAGAGAAGTTCAGTGACATACACACTCACAGAAGAATTATATATATAAAGATATATATAGATTTGCCTTTGTTCTAAGTCGGTTCAAATGTTCGAATTTCAAATAGTTTTTAAGCTAACATTTTTCAAATTCTACCCTAATCTGTGGTTGCACAATACCCACTTGCGAGTGGCACGCAGATCCAGGTTCGCTGGCGGATTGTCCGTTCCTTGAATTCTTCGGGATTGGTTCAAAACACAAGCTTAGACGAATTTAGATAAACAATATTTTATTGAAAATCACTAAAATGAAAAAGCTTCATATCGTTAAAATGTTTGATCATGTTAGTATGAAGCACGTAAACTTATAAACTAATTTGTTTTAAATACAGAACGGAATGTATAAAAAAGCAAGAACCAATATTGAATTTGTAACGTTTGCGAGTCCGAAATGTCATTGTCAAGTGTGTACTGATTTTAAGTACTCGTTACGTACTTTGTGGCGCTGCTGTTCAAGTTTCCATACAAAATTTCGATAATGCTAGCACGAAGCTAGGGGTTCTGTTAGAAAAATTTTACTTATTAAATCAGTAATTATGTACTTTGACTAAAATGATAAGGCAAGCAATGTGCTGCAACATAATACTATAATTTCTTCGCATAACCTGAAAAGGGTGAAAGCAATAATTTTGTCCTGTTCTTTAGATATCGCAACCAAAATGACAAATTATCTAACAATGAAACTTAGCAATAATATATTCATTTAAATAAAATTCTCGTGTCACGGTGTACGCAAATGAACTACTCCGAAATTTTTTTTGAAATTGTATATGCATATTCAGTAGGTCTGAGAATCGGACAACATCTGTTTTTCATCCCCCTAAATGTTGAGGGTGGTTCACCCATATTTTTTTTGATAAAAAACTGTTTTTATTTTTTTTATGATACATCAGACAAAAATACATGCAACCCTAAATTTTCACCCGTCTACCACCCATATTTTTATGGCGATACGAAGTTCGCTGGGCCAGCTAGTATTCATATAAAAAAGTGGCAAACAAGCATAAGGCAGAATCGCCATAGCCTTTAAGTAAAAAAGATGCACTAACGCTTTCAGTCTCGATACATTTTCGAGCCCCGGGAAAAAAATCGAGACTCGGGCCGGTCCCGGGATTCCCGGGAAAAACGAGACTTTCGAGACTTTGAAAATAAGGTTTATACAATTAGGCAATTAATACAATATATTTCAATTAAGTTCTTTAATAATCAACTATTACAATATAAACAAATATAAGTAAAATTAACATTTTTCTTTTTTATAATAGGCACGCAGAAAGCAAAGGGCATTTAAAGTGTTTTCAGATAGATAGGATCTGATCTTGTTGCAAAAGTAACCTGCATTAGAAAAAGCTCTCTCTGCTTTGACGCAAGTAGGGAGGATAGATAACAAATAATTATAGCAATGATTTAAATGCTTAACTCTGTCGCCACCAACGGTTGTGCTAACACATCGTAGCAATACAATTCACACTTTTTATAAAGAAACAATAAGTGAAGTTGTGAACGTATTGTGTTTGAGGTTAGGTTGCAATCTCTACAGATTATTCTAACTTTCATTTTTCAGTGTTGCCACATAACCGAATTAAAAAAATAATGGTAGTTTAGTAGTTTTTTTATAGATTGGTATTTTTTGTAGATTATTTAGCTAAGTCGAAAGTCTCGAAAACTGGAGTTGAGGTCTCGAGTCTCGAAAATGCGACCAAATCGTGGAGACTCTCGGAATTTTCGAGACCGAGACTCCCGGGATGAAAGCCCTAGTTCATACTGTACATCACTTTTATTGCCTACCCTACCTAACCTAACCTATCCTCTACCTCGTGGATGCAGCGTTATACTCAGCCACCTCTCATGACTTGGTCCTTTAAACTTCATGAACTTTTCCAATAAACGTTACATATGTACCGGACTGTCGTTGTGGGCGCGTGCATTGTTGAACCCCATTGATTTAAAGGCGGACTAAAACGGCCTGACAAGTCCTTATATGCTGAGGCTGCGGTACAGAAAATGCGATAATATAACAGCGATACGATAGACACACTTAAAGTACACATAACGCTGGAGCAGACTCTGGGGATTGCAGAATACGTGATATCAAATTCAAATCACTTTTATGACGAATACATGTTATTGTTGTGTACAAACATACAAATTAAATTTAGTTCTGTCTTGCTAACATGCAATGTCATTTCATTTAGATTACAATTAATTATTATACCAACAACATCAATTAAGTACTTATATTAATATAAATTGAAATTATAATTTAATGAATGAGATATTTTAGTTACATTTTGAAAAATATATCAGGCGGGCTGGATACATAAATGTTACTATAATGTCAAATCGGAATACATGTCATAATGAAGATGATGCCAAATCACACATTAGGTCATTCAAAAAAAAATAAATAAAAGAACAAAGTAACGATACAAATGGACTATGATATTAATTTAAAATTTATCCGTCATATATTTGTCAACTGTTTAGTAAGCATTTCCCACCAGGGAGAATTCGCCTAACGGAAATGCTTTTATTCGGAAAACGAACGCTAACGCTTTCGATTTTTTTTGTTATTTCTGACCGCCGGAGGTTTTCAAATACCTCGCGCTCATTTTTTAAAATATTGTTATTACCAATGCAAAAGAAAAAAAAAGAGCGCGAGGCATTTGAAAACCTCAGGCGGCAAGAATTAACAAAATAAAATCATAAGCGTTAGCGTTTTTCAAAGCATTTCCGTTAGGCGAATGCCCCCCAGTAGTTTCTTTACTCTCGTTTTAAATGTTTGTATATTAGATGTTTCTTTTAAACTTACCTGATTTATCACAATAATAGTGAATTGAAAGCACTTTCTTTATTATTTTAAGCTAATGAATTTTTTTTAAGAAAAAAATATAGATTTAAACATCTAGCAGTTAAATGTTTAAAGTATTAAAATTATTATTTTACTAGCGAATGACTCTCAACTTGATATAATTTTTACCATAAAACGTAGTCTTTTGTTTACCACTCAATAATGGCGTCTTACGAGTAAACACGCACTCAAGACGTGACGAGAAGCAGAATCGCATCGATCGAAGATATCCACGACAGAAATGTCCATCTTTTAGTTTTGACTCATTATAACCATTTTCGGCATGATAAGCGGGTGAAAATATTTTCGCTCTGCCTTGTGTATAGTGCAGACCTAAAGAGGTCGACCAGTTTTAATCTTTTAACCCTCAGTGCTTTTGTTAGGAGCGGTTTTAGGCGCGGGTCAAGTCTGCGGTTGCCCATCAACTTTGTGTGCGATTGGAAAAGTAAGGTTTTGTAAGGTAATTGCTTTTGTGGCGTACGTTTCACGCTGTTTTGTGTATAATGAAGGATATTTCCAACGGAATGGTATGTTATTTTTTTTTCTTCTTTTACGTTTATTTGCTTACAATTGAAATATTATATTCGTGTGTTGGTTTCTTTATATTATTCAGACTATGAAGAATGATTTTATGAAGGTACACATCGGAAAAAAATGAACGCTTCTGCTTCTACTACGTTGGTATGCTTCTATTAAGTCGTTTCTAAATTTGGCTTAAACTAAATTTAAGAGAGGTGTATACAATAGAGAATTTTCTGCTCGAATTGGAACGCCCGTCAGGGAAAATCACCCAAACCGTACAGAACACCACGGTAAAACAACATTACCTTTTTGGTGGTGTTGAGTTTTTGTTGGTGATAAAGATTCCAAGGCTCCCAGGGTCAACCAGCAAGGTGAGAATTACTGGAGTGGCACACTTTCAGTCCGGCTTTCGACCTGGGCATAGTACATCGACAGCTCTACTTAAAGTGACCGAGGACATCCGGCTTGGCATGGAGAACCAGTTGGTCACCATTGTTGTCCTAATTGACTTTTCCAATGCTTTCAATATGGTGGACCACGACCTTCTACTTGCGATTCTGAAAACTCTTGATTTTTCGTCTTTGACATTGGACTGGTTTTCATCTTACCTCTCTGGCCGCCAGCAGGCAGTGCGCAGGGAGGGTGAATTGTCAAGTTGGAATGACTTGACTGCTGGCGTTCCACAAGGAGGCATTCTTTCCCCTCTTCTTTTCTCTTTGTTCATTAATTTTCTTTCCTTCTCGCTCGGCTGCTTTTATCATTTCTATGCTGACGATTTGCAGATTTATGTACAGACAACTGCTGAGGAAATTTCTAATGGAATATCTCAGCTCAATAGGGAACTATGCAATGTAAGTTCTTGGTCTGCTGACTTTGGAATTGCCGTTAACCCCACCAAATGTCAAGCTATTGTAGTGGGTGGCTCCAAGCAGATCTCCAAGATCGATTTTAGTCTGCTCCCACCTGTTGTTTTTGAAGGTACTAAAATTCCATTTAGCCCAAGCGTTAAAAATCTCGGCCTTCATATTTTAGCCTTATTCGTTGCGTACCCTTAATCGTTACAGAAATTTTCTCCCCATTAAAACAAAGATCACTCTCGTTACGTCCCTTGTTCTACCTCTCATTGATTATGCCGATGTCTGTTATCCTGATTTAAATGCAGATTTTCTCAATAAATTGGACCACCTTATGAATAATGCTATACGTTTCATCTTTTGCCTCCGCAAATTCGACCATGTTTCTTTATATCGATCCCAACTAAAATGGCTTCCTATTCGCCAGCGTAGGCAGTTAAGATTACTCTGCACTCTTTTTTCCATTATTTCCAACCCTCATTCTCCAGAGTACTTGAAATGCAAGTTTCAGTATCTCTGTGATAGTCACGATCGTCCTCTCCGCTCTGCTGATTCATTAGCTCTCTATATTCCTCTTTCTCACTCAGGCTATATGTCCAACTCCTTTACTATTCAAGCTATACGACTGTGGAATGGCCTTCCCGACTCCATCAGAAGATCTCCTAGTAAACGTATATTTAAGAGGAATGTTCACGGTCATCTGTTGCAAAACTTAATATGAAATGTCATTTTAGTAATCATCATCTTGTGTATATATGTGTATACTGTATATATTTAAATATTAGTGTGTTTTGTTTGTATGTATTATATTATTTTTATAGTATGTATTTATATATGTATCTATGTTAATTTGTATATGCATTCGTATTTAGCTTTATACCGCCGTTCGTGTTTTTCATTTTTCCCAAAGGTTGACTGGGAGAGAATGCTTTTAGCATTAAGTCCGCCTTTTGAACCAATGTTATATATTTATATTTTGGTCAATAAAGTTTAAAAATAAATAAATAAATAGGGATGATGACTATTTTTTTTCTTCGTTTATCAGGTAGATTATCAAAAAGTATTGGACATGTATTTTTTCTTTTTTCACATAATATAAACATTGCAGAGATATGCTGATTTGAAAAGTCGCATGACGTCACGTTTTGGTACAATTTTATTTTCACTTAAAAGTGACGTCACGAGCCCCTACTCTCAAACTTTGACGCGCTATAACTTTGCCATTTTTTGGTTGACTGCCCAAAGAAAACAAACGTGTCCATTATTTTTTGATCATCTAACTGACGGACTAAATAGAATTTCATTTAGTATACCCCGTCATCACCCCTATTTTTGCAGCTTCAGCTTTCTTTCCGAACGCACTCCATTTACACTTAAAATCAAGTGGAATTTGCTGGCGTGGAAATATTAGTTTCCTATATATACTTTGAGCCCCGGTTTTACCCCTTTGGGGGGTGAGTTTTGAAAAATCCTTTCTTAGCGCATGTCTGCATAATAGTAGATAATATGTGTGCCAAATCTCAGCGTATTTCGTTCAGTGGTATGAACTAAGCCAGTAACTTTGCCTTTTATATATGTTATTAAGGAAAAAAATATCCTTATGATTAAACTTATCGATAGTTATCATAAAATATGTTTGTATTCTTTTTTCAAATTTCTCGAGTGTGATTCCCAGTTGTAGCAGGCGATTTAAAAAATCTGTGAATGCAGTTCTACTTGATGTCTTCTTTCAGGTAAATATTCTATTTTCAATATAAAATATATTTTCCCTCCATGTGACAAACCCGCGGGACGCACTGTATACAGATATATAAAACCAAAACAAGTAATTTGAAAGCCGCTATAACTTGAATATCAGTGTTCCAAATAAACTAAAGTTTTATACAAAAATTAATGATGACAGGGGAAAAAAAATAATCGGATTTTTCAAAGTACGAAACCATAAAATTGCATTTGCCCGTTCCGCTGGGTGACTCGGAATAAAATAGAATGTTGTCGTTTTAGCACTCACTGTAGGTAAAAAACAGAATAGTAAAATGAATGCAATGGCAAAACTCATCAACGGGCTGACAGCGTGACAATTTGTCTATATATAGAAAAAAGCGCTAACTCCACGGTGCAAAATATAAGAGCACAGCGGATTACAAAAAAATGTGTTTTTGTCCTCAAAGAGTATTAAATAAACTCCAAATATAGGTGTCATGGTATTAGGGTATTTGACAAGTTTTAAAAAACGATCTCACGTTATTGGCTATTGTTTATGGAGTCCGTAAAAAGTGGATATTCATCATTCTGTTGTGTATTTCAGTAAAAATAACCAAATCAAAAACTCCATTTTCAAGTTGCCGCGAAAACGTTTCTCTGGACAATATGGCGTCTTACTAGTGTGTGACGTCACACGACTGTTATAAAAACGTCAAACGATACGATGTAATGTCACTCTAACCGGAAGTTTACTTGCGTGTGACGTCATTTTAGGCTCGGCCAATCCCAAGCGTTCTGGGTCACGTCACGTGACAATAGATAAGAAAACTTTTATTATCTTTTTCGAGGGTATTTAGTAAAATTATGAATACTTTTTTGTACAAATAGTAAAAACCCCTGCCAATATTCATTCCTAACACAGATACTGTCAAATACCCTATTGCATTTTTTAATGTGGGTGGCAGTCGCTGAGTGTGATAACATCACAGAACACAGAAAAAGGTTAGAAGGATCTTGTAGGCGGGGAAGCGCGTCACAGTTATGTCAGCAAATGCTTATAACTTGACCAAAACTTGGTTCTGATTGCACCGTTGATCTCGGGTGTGTGCGCTGATTGGGTCGATTGTTTGATGTCGCCTCGTTTGATTGGCTATTATCTATTAGGTGGATGTGTAGTGGGGGCGAGCTGGCGACATCGGTACCCGTACAAACGGTCTATAAGCACCCTTTATCCTCTTTCTGTGTTCTATGGATAACACCGAGCTATGATGCTCGGTGTTACCATGTTTTATGATCAGTTGCCTACTCTTATTTTTATTGAACACGGAAAGGAATGTAAATCATTGGTTCCTTGTCGGTATTTATTTGACAATCATTTAAATATGACCCAAACTTTAATGGCCAAGGCGCGAATGGGATGTCAAACACTAGCCTAGTCTGATTACTTGTTAATAAAATAAATATGATGTCGTTGTTCTGTGCAGTTTAATTTGCATTAAATTTAATTAACCTCTTTGAGTGAGATCTGTTGTGTTTAATGTTTCTTGAATTTAGTAAAATATCAATTTTTAAAACAGTAAATTGTAAAGAATTTAGCTAACTTTGTCCCACAACGTCTGGGGTTTGATGCTCGTTTGATAGAAAAATCGCCAAATCGCGCAGCGGATTCACAACTCCGCATCGATGTTTTAAAATTTGAAATGGTATATTGATTTCTAAAGACAATTTATATGTAAACAATAGTTATATCGATTTATATCGAAAGTCACCATCTTGGACCACACACTATTATATATTACTGAACACATTTTTTCCAATGGTCACGTGACACCGTCATCGGATGTCGAATATTATTTTCTTCGTTAGTCCCTCGATATTCGATACTAATAATCGGACCAGCTATCGATTACGGAAACCGTAGAAAGTCGAAAATGTATTGACAAAAGTGGCCGTTGTTTTACAAACAAACGGATTGCGTAATTAATATTCTGAAACAAGATAATTCAAGAAGTTGTTTAATCGAGTTAATAAAAAAAATATGTTTCTATTTTATGTTTAAACCATATGGCGCCGTCCTTATTGATAGTGTTAATACAATGACACTAGGCGTTCTCGTCGGGCGATAATTTTCAAATATACTCTTAGCACGAACCAATGTAGAATTCGTAATGTCTACGAGTCCGAAATGTCATTGTCAAATGTGTACAGTACCCCTAGCACGAACCATTATCGAATTCGAATAGTTTGCAAACCGAAATGATAATGTCAAATTTTATATCGAAACTTGAACAGCAGCGGTACAAAGTACGTAACGAGAACTCAAAATCAGTACAAATTTGACAATGACATTTCGGACTCGCAAACGTTACGAATTCGATTTTGGTTCTACTAAGGGTACTGATTTTTAGTTCTCATTACGTACTTTGTGGAAACTTGAACAGCAGCTCAAGTTTCCATACAAAATTTGACATTGACATTTCGTACTCGCAAACTATTCGAATAAATGGTTAGTGCTAGGTACAGATTTCTTCAGAGGTGTCCTAATACGGCTCGTAAGCCGCGCGTGCGTGCATTATCAAAAAGTATTGTACACGTATTTTTTCTTTTTCCACATAATAAAAACATTGCAGAGATATATGGATTTGAAAAGTCGCATGACGTCACGTTTTGGTACAATTTTCAGTTAAAAGTGACGTCACGAGCCCCTACTCCGAAACTTTGACGTAATATAACTTTGTAATTTTTTGGTTGATTGCCCAAAGAAAAAATACGTGTCCATTATTTTTTGATCATCTAACTAACGGACTAAATAAAATTTCGTTTACTGTACCCCGTCATCACCCCTATTAGGACGACGACGCCTATGGTGTTTCGATGACATTATAGCGCGATTACACCTGGTCGTTAGCCCGAATACGAGTGCCAATGTAATTCGGCTAAACGACTAAGTATACATGAATGGAGTCGAGTACTCCCGTATGCGGGTAGCTTTGCTTTGGTTTACCCGAAATCGTCTTCCAGCCCATATTCCAGTGAAAAGATAGCTTTGGGTGCCTGAATTCAAGTAATGACTTTCTTGCAACCCGAAACGGGCTAAAGACCATATGTAATTGCGGTATTACCATTAGTTCCCAGTTGTGGGACCTAAGCCGTTTCTACAGACGGAATCACATAGGACTGGTATGATCCACCAATCGGATGAGTGACTGATTAGCGGTTGGAGATGCTGCCTGGACGTTGGAATGCCTTCCGAAGCTGAGAAATACTCGAGTTAGTACATTTTCGGCCACCCATCTTATAATTGGTCACTGGGAAAGTAGCTTTTCTGCGATCGCATACTAAACGCTCGATGGCGGAGCGGGTGGTTAGCGCGTTCGGCAGCGATCGTTGAAACTAAGCAACTTTCGCAGTGGTCGTTTATTGGATGGGTGAACAAAAATCTTCTTTCTCGATTTCCACCGTGCTTCGGAAACCACGTAACCCGTTGGTCCCGGTTGCATCTGCAGTCGTTCGCACCCGCCAATCCGCACTGGGCCCGCGTGGGTCATGGCCAATCTCCCTATTCCATCCATAGGAAAGGCCTGTGCCCAGGCAGTGGTTACATTAATAGGCTGATGATGATGTTGATGTTTGTAAAATAGCTACTGCGCAGGCTTCCTAGTCTATGGTCGTTGCACAAAAAGTTTGACGGTGTGTTTACATCCTCTAAAATATCGTCCTACAAAGATAGCATTTACAAAAAACAAAACTTAAGACAGTCGCGAGGTTATTATGGCCATAAAAGTGAACTTTAAAGTTAGTGTTATAGCTCTCAAACCAAATATCTGTGCTTTTTGTTTTTTATCTGCATTTATATAATCATCATCATTCATCATCATCATTTCAGCCGAAAGACGTCCACTGTTGGACATAGGCCTCCCCCATGGATTTCCACAACGATCGGTCCCATGCTGCCCGCATCCAGCGGCTTCCCGCGACCTTTACCAGATCGTCGGTCCACCTTGTGGGGGGCCTGCCAACACTGCGTTTCCCGGTACGCGGTCGCCACTCGAGGACCTTTCCGCCCCAACGGCCATCGGTCCTGCGAGCAATGTGCCCTGCCCATTGCCACTTAAGGTTTGCAATTCTGTGGGCTATGTCGGTGACTTTAGTTCTCTTGCGTATCTCCTCATTTCTGATTCGATCACGCAGAGAAACTCCGAGCATAGCCCTCTCCATTGCCCTTTGGGTGTCTTTGAGCCTTCTTACAAGACCCATTGTAAGCATTTATATAAAATTCGATCGAAATCAAAGAAAAGAAAATAATAAAGAAACTTCAATCTTCATTTGTAAACAATAATAAATGAGAAAATTCTTTTAAAATGTCTACTTAAAACCCGATTATGCCTAAGTCGGTACATCAACCAAAAAGATTTGCAAATCTTTGACGTTTTTGCAAAAACGTCGATTTTTTATTTATTATGATACTTGTTACTTTTACTTTTATTATTTCGCTATTTCAAGTGTCTTCTTATTAACATTCAGGAAGCCCTTGTGACGGACAAACAGAGGAACTGCCATTTAAGCCAGGAACGCTAAAAATTCTCAATAAAAGCTCTCAAAGAAAACGGAAAATATAGACACTTTGAACTTCAAGAACGGGACACGGCACGACACGAGTTAGTTATAATGGTAATGTAACTAGTGTTTGCATTGACCGCAAGTTAGCTGGTGGTTACCGTTTAACTGTTCCAAGAACAATCAAGGAAGCGGTTAAGCTCGTATACTAATGTAAACAGTGCGACAACTTCGAGTGCGAACTTGTGGCATTGCAGTTTTTGTTCACTTGAAGTGAAGAAAAATCGTAATGTTTGACTTTCAGTCTATATTTCTAAATCTAGGCATAAACTTATATTTATTACAATAAATACATTTGAGTTAAAGACAAAAAGTCATTTAAATGTACGGTGTTTCGTTATACAAACCGTTCAGTTCATATTCTTTGAAAAATGGTAAAAAAGTATTTTTGGAAAATTCTATGTGGATGAAATGTCAATTTGTTTTTAGAGATCCAATTGAAAAAAAAATAACACCTAACCTAGCTAACACCGCGTCGCATCGAAATACTGAAATCATAGATTTATTAATGTTAAAAGGGTGGTAAACAAGCATATGACCATCACCATCAGGGAGCCCTGATGGTAAGAAGCCACCAAAGCCTATAGACTCTTGCGATACCAAAAATGATCACCCTTAAATAAAACACAAAATACCCTGACCCAATGCCCTACCCTGAGGAGTCCTCGAACCTTACTGACAGACAGAAACACAACATCACTAAATAAGTTATGTCTTCTATTACTGTGGTCTTCTGCAAGGTAGAGGTTACTTTCCAAGACGGGGGGACCAAGGCTCCTCAAACTCTCTTTATTATTTCTTTTATTTTAACTGAAATAAGTACTTATTGTTTTCATCTTCAATTCCAACATTTGGTAGTCGCAGTTTCCGTGCGGTATTCTTACGAGCGTTATCTGTGACGAATCTCGCATTTCTATTTCACGTTGCGCGGAACCAATCGTTTATTTTGTATGTTCAATATGTTTTGTATGAGCCCTATACAATAGTCCAACGCCGCGCTTTTATCTCTCTATTTTGTATTAGTTACTTTCGAAACATCTCTATTATTACCTACAAATGGATATACATTCTTCATTTGACATGTCATTTTGTTTAAAATTATGTTTTACTTATTCTTACCTCTGTGATAATATGCAAATCATTCTAGATAATATCGTTTTTTAATATTATATGTCTGTTTGCTTTAACACTAACTCCGTACGACTATTTACCTTAACTTTTCCTCTATTAAATTTCTTTACTGAAACATTTCTTAAACACGTGTTTGATGTTATCATTTTTCTCGTGGTCCAAATCCTCTTCATCTCCTGTCTTATGTAAATTATAATTATCGGGAGCATCAAGCATGATTTGAAGAACGTGTACCTTTCGTTACGTAGGTTTGTATATTCTTACGAGTACGTACGTTAGACTTATGAGTGCTCCCAGCCAGACACGTAGAGGTCATTTTGGAAGGGCATATTAGTTTTTGGTATAAAGTTATTATGTATTTTTAGTTATTAAATAAATAATTTGACAAACTCCTTGGCCGAGTGGTTTGTACGCCGGGTTTCATGGTGTTGCCGACTCGAAAGGTCCCGGGTTCGAATCCCGGTGGGGGCAGATGTTTGTGTGATGAATACGAGCATTTGTACTCCAGTCAAGGATGTTTTAATGTGTATTTCTATATAAATATACTTACATATGTACATTATATGTATTCTTTTCGTTACCCTAGTATCCTATAACACAAGCCTTACAGTGCTTACTTTGGGGCTAGGCTAATTGGTGTGAGTATTGGAAATATTTATTATTAATTTATTGAATTAGTAAAAATAGAAATAAAATTTATTTAGTATAAAGTAAAAAATATATCTTCTAAGAGAAAATATATGTAGCGAATTTTTCGCTCGAATTGGAGCGCCTCCATGGGGAAGTTAGCTCCACTGTACAGCAGACCTCAGTAAAACAATTCTACCTTTTGGTGGTGTTCTGTTTCTGTCGGTGATCCTCATGTCCAGGGATCCACCGTTCAGGTTAGGCAACGGCGGAGTGATATTTTTGGTACTGTAAACGTCTATAGCCAATAGAGGCAGCTTACCATCAGGCCAGGCCAACATAAATGCTTTGGAAAATGCTAACGCTTAAGATTTCATTTTGTTATTTCTAGCCATCTGAGGTTTTCAAATGCCTCGCGTTTTTTTTTCTTTTGCATTTGTAATAATAATTAATAAAAAAAAATAGCGTGAGGTATTTGAAAACCTTCGGCGGTCAGAAATAACAAAATTAAATCGAAAGCGTTAGCGTTTTCCAAAGCATTTCCGTTAGGCGAATAGCCCCCAGGTTAGGTCATATTCGTGTCTGCCAGCCTTTTAAAATTAAAAAAAAAAAAAAAAAAAAAAATACTATTACGTATTCTCTTTTGTGTAATCCCTACAATTTTACAAATGAATCGTCTACATTGAAGGAAATACATAATTACAATTTTATTATGTACCCGGATTTTTGTAGCGCAGTGTATCAAACTGTTATTATTTTAAACGCTAGCTATAATAGCTTTACAATATCCACTAGCTATTAAATTGAACAACGTATTTTTATCAGGAAACCTTCATGTTTCTTATTTGCTGTGTATATCCCCGCCATATCCCTTGGGCGCTCAAACGAGTCCTCACAACTTATTATTGGAACAAATTGATCGAATAATTTCTCGTATTCCGGCTTATTGGCGCAACGGTTATTACGGTTTCCTCTAATACATTCTATTACACGTAACAATGTTTAATTTGTATTACCGCTGTTGTGTTATCCTTTTTTTTCCGTGGAAAATACAGGTACTGTCAGAATCAGTGATTTTGTTTCTTGGTTTGTTTTATTATAAAAAAACTATAGTCCAGGCAACGAATGCTCAAAAACAGGTATAGAGGGAATTGCTTAGAACACAATTTTTGACTTCGTGACTTTGTTAGGACTAGTTAGGAGGTAAACATATCAAAAGTCCCCGCCCGTAGCCCTTAAGCGGGGGGGGGGGGGGGGGGGGAGGGGGCTTGAAGGTCCCATTTTTAGGTTTTTCGCATATATCTCGAAAACCATGCATCCTAGCGACATGAGACTTTCAGAAAAGTGAAAGCTGATTAAATTTGCTACAAGTCTGATTCAGTCAAATTTTTTGATATCTTGTATAGTTTTCGAGATATCCGCTCTTGAAAGTCTGTAATTATGGAAAAAAAAATTGTTCCCATTTTTGCTCTATTTGACCGGATAACTCTTCAACAATGCACCCAAAAAATAAATGCCGGCCGTAGGGTTGTAGAGCATTAAATTATCTTCAATAATAGAAACAATTGCCTTTTTTTTTATTTAAGGACAAAATTGTTAGTGTAGTAGACGTATGGGGGCGGTACGGTGGGCACTAGGCCGCGTACTCAGCCCCCACGCGCGGGCCGTCCTGCGCACGTCTGTGGGGTCCTCGCGATACCCCGGGAGACCCCTGCCGCGGAACCTCGGCAAGGCCGGGAGGCTGCTAGGTGCGGAGACGCGGAAGAATCCCTAAACGGGGATTCCGCGGCTTCGCACTAAGCAGCTTAGAGGGTGTTCGCAGGGTTTTTTAGCGGATATTATGCCGTATAGCGCCCGTAAGGGTTACGGGGTCTTCAGTGGGCAGCCACTGCTGGGGCTCGTAAGGCTTGCGGGAGCCAGGTGTGAGGTCCATAAGTAAAAAAGAAAGTAAATTAGTGTCATTGAGAAACTGTAATTATCTAATAATAATATCTGTAATAATGATATCCGCTCTTGAAAATCTGTAATTATAGGGGGGGGGGGGACTTTTGATATGTTTACCTCCTAACTAGTCCTAACAAAGTCACGAAGTCAAAAATTGTGTTCTAAGCAATTCCCTCTATACCTTTTCGTTGCCTGGACTATAGCTGTCCTAGCGAACTTCGTACCGCCATAAAAAATAGGGTTTGGTGGTAGAAGGGTGAAAATTTAGGGTTGTATTACGTTACCCAGTTATGTTACCCAACGGCTTCAGGACAACATTTTCTTACTATCTTGATGTAGCAACATATTTTTTTAAATCATTTTATAAAATATAATTGAAAATAGTCTGTCCAGGATTTTTTAGGCAACCCACTTTTAATATATTTTGTAATATACTAAATACATGATAAAATATGTTTCATTCTATTATCAGCACGATAAAGGTCGATGTATGATGTTCTACTATTGGACCTTCAAGCCTGTCTTAAATGATACAAATTTTGCAGTTGTTTTCATTGAATTTGGTTTCCGCATAAAACAAAAGATTATTTTATTTATATAATTAACATTTAATTTAAATATTTGACCAATTATGCTACCGCGGCCCTGATGGCCGCGTCGAAATTCTTCTAGCCATTCTTAAGCTGCAAGGCATAATTGGTCAGTGCATTCGCCCGGATAGCGAAGGGTGCGGGTTCGAGTTCCGTCTGCTGCCTGGTCCGCGGGGAATATTTTCTAGTTATATTTTTTTTTTAGATTTATAACATCAAGCAGTTACGTGCATAAAAAATAATAAATATGTATTTTTTATCTACATCCATGCTTTAAAATATTTATAACAGAATCTGAAACAGTTAGCTTGTTTGCATCATTAAAACATCCAATGTCCTAATATCCCTAATATGATCCAAATGGATGATGTAATGTTTACTAAATTTCATAATAACACTCCTTCGCTTTCTCGATCCCTTCTACGCAAAGGATTTACTCATCAGACAGTCACAATTTTCACTGCTTGATGCGTGGAATATAAACGCTTTTCAACGAATATATCTCAGTAATAGTTTGCTTGAAATCTACAATTCAACCGAGAACATCCCGCGTTCCTTACCTGTACTTCTTCAAAACCCACAATGTTATTTCGTATAATTACATCAACAGAACTATAAAAAATATTTAAACTTGGATTTCGAATGATTCTGAATACTTGACATGAAGACTTGAAGAAAAGAACTTTTAGTCTTGGCTGTATGGCGCATTTTGTCGTCTTTGCCTTTTCCGTTTAATGAAAAATTTCATTCACGCGCGTTTTTATTTGTTTCATTCATTCACTACCACTGTACTAAAACTTTTTTTAATTTTAAGTTCTTAGAACGCATCATGGTTACAGAATCTTTTATAGAGAATTCAGATCAAAGGTGTAGATAAAGACTTATATGCAACTTTTTATAAACTCATTATACAGCAGTTGCGTCAAGAACTATTGTTCCATTGAAAAGTACATCTAAAGTTTTTGAAAATAAGTAAAATGTTGTTTAAAACACTATTTTTCTAACAATAAAAGTACATTTTTGAAGAAAAAGGCTTTTACGCGACCAGTAATTCAATATATCAACCCGTTTGTTCGGACACGTTTCGTCCATTTACAAAAACATTCCGTTAATGGACGCGCTATATGAGCAAAACGTTCGTGATAATGTTATTTTTGTCGATATTTTTTCGATATTTAGCTCAGCGTTGATTCTTGCGAAGTCATCCATTGTTTTTACAGTCGTGAACGATGCAGGAAGCTGTGACCTCCTTTTGCCTGTCATCGCTAGAATGTAGAATGGTTTCAAAAATGCAATTGTAAACAATTTTTTCTATTGTTTGTGTATGTAGCGGAAAAAGCGTGAAAAAGACCTTTTAGGATTTCAAATGTTACTAAAATGGATATGGCACCAGTAGTCCTGTCACTTTAGGGTTTCACCTCTGTGTCTGTCTGTCCGTCCCCGGTTTTGCTTGGAGACAATTAGCACTAGAGAGCTGTAATTTTGTGGAGATATGTATATCGATCACGCTAACAAAATGGTAGAATAAAATTAAAAAAAAAACGGTTAGCTCCCCTGCATATAAATAACCTGGACCGGATTTGTTTTCATAATCTACATCCATCGTGTGGGATATCGTGTAAATAGTAATAGTCGTAGAAAATACATTAGAAGAAAACTTTAATTGATATAGATGAAGTAGAGGAGCTCGATGGCGCAAGTGGTTAGCGCGTTCGGCTGCGATGGTTGAAGTTAAGCAACTTTCGCAGTCGTCAGTCATTGGATGGGTGACCAAAAACTTCTATCTCAAGTTCCTCCGTGCTTCGGAAGGCACGTTAAGCCGTTGGTCTCGGCTACATCTGCAGTCGTTAGCACCCGGCAATCCGCACTGGGCCCGCGTGGCGGGTCATGGCTTAATCTCCCTATTGCATCCATAGGGAAGGCCTGTGCCCCAGCAGTGGGAACATTAATGGGCTTATGATGATGATGATGATGATGGGATGAAGTTATAGTAGCGTAAAATCTTGCATTGCATCAAAATCTAAAAAAAACGAATGCTACCGCGAGTACCAACGGCAATTGCTTTTGAGTCGCGCTAACGATCCGTTTTTATAAAAGTAAGTACTTGAAAAGATCAGCGGTTATACCGCATCATCTCCTTCTCAGGGTATGATCGCTTCTGATGAAGCTTGTTAGGGCATCTGGCCATAAGCAATAGACTACGGGTGTGTTTTAGTCAGTAAGAGTCTGGCATAACCTTGCAGTCGGCTGTAGGGCAGCTATACTCTAAGTGTGTTCCGCGGAACCCTAGGGTTCCGTGATACCTCTGTCGGGGTTCCGCAAGAATTTAGAAATAAAAAAATCAAAACACCTCTCTCTGGTCGCTCCGCGGCTGTGCGGACTCCGCGGCCGCGCGGAGACAAAACGCTATGAATGTTATTTATTTATTTATTTGTATTTGTATAAGCTTGTGTTACATTAGCTGGTACAATATCTCATAAGTTTGGTCTCAACAATTTTATACTTGTACAACGCGTTCGCTCTAAGTTTGCCGGTCTGTGGAATGCGCGTACCCTCCCCCACGTGACAACAAAACTTATAATGTGTCATAGTTTTACCCAAATATCTAACGTACACAATTTTTATTGTTACAATTAAATAAAAAATTTCGAACGTCATACACTCATACCTATCGCCAGCGGCAAACTTAAAACGAGCGGGTAGTATACTTGTAAGCGCTCAGTCTCTTTGATAAAAGCCGCCTCTGAATTAGACGCTATAGTTGTCAACTAGCGACTTTCGTCTCTAACTTCAAAGGATAAAGTCGATATTGTTTACAACGCTATTTTTAAATTTCTGTTTTTATTTTTGCTTTTTGTTTATCAAAGGTGCCGACTCGAGTATTTTCGAGAATATTTGAGATCGAGTCTAGGACTAAGTATAAAAGCGGCGATCGCGCGTTGGCGTCGTCAGTTGATGATTAGCGTTCGGAGCGATAAGTTACTACCTACTTACAAGCTCGCTAGCGAGAAACTGGTGTTCATTGTTTTACTGCCTGCTGTATTCTGTTGTCTCAGTTTTATACATTTCTTCCCTGTAGGTTCTAAATTTAGTCTCTTATACGCAGTAACGATTGTGCATTATTTAAACCCCACTATCCTGACTTGTAACATTATAAATAAAGAAGAATGGAACGTTGGCTTAAAGGTGTTAAACGTGTTCCAACAACATCTTCTAATGACGCTGAATGTTCAAAAGCAATGCGCGCGGAGAATTTAGCAATCACCGATCCAGAAGATGATGCCACGAGTGCCACGACGTCAAGCTCGACGGTTTCAAAGACGAAAAAAAGGAAGTATGATGAATCTTATATCAGTTTCGGATTTGTTGATTCCAACGGCTCACCTCTCTGCATGCTCTGTAGTAAACTGCTTCCTAATAGTTCCATGGCACCTGCCAAATTGCGTCGACATTTAGAAACCGTACACCCCGAGACTAAAGACAAGAATAAAGAATTTTTTGTTCGCAAAAAAGATCAGTTATTAGAAAGTCAAAAAAATATGATGCATGTAACACAAACTACCAACGAAAAGGCCACGGAGGCATCATACTTAGTTAGCTATCGCATTGCACAAGCAGGTGAAGCGCACACTATCGCTGAGAAATTAATAAAACCATGTGTATTAGACATAACAAAATGTATGCTTGATGAAAAATCTGCAAAGCATCTTTCTACTGTTCCGCTATCAAACGATACTGTTTCACGACGAATCCATGATCTGGCAAGCTACGTCAAACAAGAACTAGTTACACGTCTACAAAATACACGATTCGCTTTGCAAATGGACGAGTCGACTGATGTCGCTGGTTTGGCTATCCTGCTGGTTATTGTGAGATATCCATATAAAAGTTCTTTTGAAGAAGACATGCTTATGTGTTCATCGCTGCTTACAAACACTACCGGGGAAGAAATTTTTAATAAAATAAATATATTTTTTGAAGAACATAATCTCAGTTGGAACAATTGCATTGACATTTGTACAGATGGGGCCAAGGCGATGACAGGTAAAACAGCAGGAGCAGTGTCACGAATGAAAAATAAAGCGCCTAATTGTAGTTCCAGTCATTGTATTCTGCATAGACAAGCACTTGCGATGAAGCAAATGCCGTCTAATCTAAAATTAGTTATGGATGAAGCGGTAAAAATAATTAATTTTATCAAATCACGACCACTACAATCCCGATTGTTCTCATTATTGTGTGAAGATTATGGCAGCAAACATAAAACACTGCTGCTCCATACAGAAGTGCGATGGCTGTCTCGGGGAAAAACTTTAACAAGGCTATTTGAACTTAGAGCCGAGTTACAAATGTTTCTTTCAGCAGATACTTCTTTTAATTTGAAGGACCGTTTGTATGATAAAACTTGGTTGTTCCGATTGTCTTTTATGGCGGATATCTTTCAAAAACTTAACGAATTAAATTTATCATTGCAAGGTAAACAGACAACAGTGTTTCAGGCCTATAATAAAATAACTACTTTTAAAAGAAAATTAGATTTTTGGATCATTTGCATTGGTAAGAAAGAAATAGAAAGTTTTACGTTACTCACTGAGTTTGTTAGCGAAAACGACTCAGAAATGTTTGAAGATAATGTGTTTGAAGAATTGGTCCAATATCTCAGTTCGATGCGCGCATCTTTTGAAAAGTATTTTCCCGAAGAACACAATACAAAAATTAAAGTGAACTCCTGGATTCATAATCCTTTTTTACCCAACTTGGAAAAGCCTGAAAACATGTCAAATGAGATATATGAATCTCTTTTAGAAATGTCATCAGACACAAGTATGGAGTCATTGTTCAAAACGACGCCTCTTAATGATTTTTGGTGCAGAATCCAAGATGAATATGCAATGCTTGGCCAAATGGCTCTGGATATTCTTCTCCCGTTCCCAACTACATATTTGTGCGAAACAGGATTCTCTACCTACGCAGCCACGAAAACAAAATATCGCAATAGACTGGACGCCGAAGCTGATATGAGACTCCAACTTTCTTCCATCAAACCTGATATCAAGCAATTGATGAAAAATAAAAAACAGTTTCATACCTCCCACTAGTTAGATTTTTTCTTTTTTAATGTTTTCTATTATTGTCCTTACCAAGTGGTGAAGTAAATAATAATTAGTAACGGATACATTGTACTTTTATTATGCTGATTAATATAGAATACACTTATAAAAATAATTGTTTTATTGTAGGGTTCCATCAAGTATTTTGCTTCCCAAAAGGGTTCCGTCATTTAAAAAGTTTGAGAACCACTGCTGTAGGGTATCCATGGATTACATACCCGCATCGACGCCTGGGAGAAAAAACAACGGTTTTCAAAAAAAAAATATCTATCTGTTAGGGGCTGTTCAAGTATTACGTAAGCACTATAGGGGTCTTTGCTTTGCTTATTTTTGATGACATGGGGGGTCGGGGGGTAGAGATGGTGATTACGTCAGCATCATCGATTAAGCCATTTTAAGTACTGCTGCTCATGAAGCTCATGAAAGCTCATGAATAAAAAAAACAGAATACATTAAAGGAAAAATGCATATAGGTACCAATGTTTACGTTAGGATGGGGGGAGGGGTAAGAGCTTTGCTTACTTTTGCTGACGAGAGGGTAAATAATTGTATTAAAGGACATTGGGCAAATATGTATGGACGCTGCACCCACGTCCGCCACGACTTAAACTACATTTGTTTGAAAGGTATTATAGTCATGATCATTTGTGGCGAAGCGCATCGAATTCCATCCCGGGGGCCTTTAGTTATTTTAAGTTAAATAAGTACAAGTACTATAACGAACGAACATTAATGAAACAAGGGAATTAATTTAGTTAGTTAGTTCGACACTACATAGGGGGCTCAGATATTATGGGAGTACTACACAAGGTTCAAGGGTGCCCCATTATGTTATTCTGCCGCACTAGAGTTAATCCAAACCAAAAATCCCCGCATGGGGTTTGGGTTGGGGTTTTTTCAAACATTCTGTTCGTTTAAGTAAATTGTCTTCTTTGTAAAACGGAGCAATCACAAATCACCCAACCTTGTCCACGCTTCGGAGAAAACATGATTCCAGTTCATCCGTACTAATTGTCAAAACCGATAATAGTGTTCCAATGTCCAAAGCGTGTTAGATAAAAATCAATCAAGTGACAGGGAACGCACAATCGCAACGAAGTAAGACGAGTCGACTATTTGCAACTGCAAGTCCTTCAACCCCCGTAAACCGTTTTGAGGTGGCTCAGTGAGTGCAAGCGCAGGATGGATCGGCAGGCTTTGTCGTATAATAATAATAATAATAATAATAAAAACTCTTTATTTTACACCACAAAAAAAATATATATAAAACATACATAATGGCTGCTTAAAGTGTATATCTGGTTGTATAGTACGATATGGCATATTATTATGGTTACTAATAATATAAAATAAAGGTACTATAAAATGAATTTATTTAGCTACTTAAATATGCCCATGTGTCATATGTTTTGATTACCAGGATATTTTTTACGGTGTCATATCTTTTGACTCCCAGGATATTTTTTTACGGTGTCATAATAAAAAAGGCTAGTTTTTCATAGATCTATCTATTCATACTAAATACATTGTTGGCGGAGCTGGGTGCGTTTTGTCCATTGTCCTTTGCTTACGTAATACTTGAACGGCCCCTTATCTTTTTTTAATCTCCTTCCATAAGCCTAGTTCACTTGAATTCTGCTGATGATACACGAATTTTATTTATTTTTTGAAGCATTCAAGACTTTTATATGATGTTCAACATGATATAAAGTATCTTGTGGCAAAGATAGTAGGTACAACTTATGATGGAGACGATCGATACTCCGTGGGAAATAACCTATTGGTGACTTAGTTAGAGAAGTTATGGCAGAGTCCAAAGTTTGTACTATATAAACTTTGTAGAAATGTTGATACTGGTAGACTTGGTAAATATAGATTCTCCAAACTTTTAAATAGAAAATTTTAAAGAGTAAAATGGACTAGTTTTAATAAAACTTTAACAAACCGAAAATGGAACAGCTCCTAGTACCTATTGAATTAAGTTGACGAAATTTATAAATCTCAGTGTTGCTGTTAAGAACCACTTTGAGAAAATCAAAAACATTCACGGATTTTTGTCAAAGAACATATTTTTCTAAAGAAAAGTTTTACTAGAAAAAAATCCACGCGGACCAGGCAGCGGACGGGACTCGAACCCGCACCCTTTGCAATCCGGGCATTCGCCAATTATGCTACCACGGCCTTGATGACCGCGTCGAAATTTTCCTAGCCTTAAAACTGGCAGGGCAACAGCAAGGCAGCGCCATCTCTTCGTATTGTAGGTAACCCACAATGACAAATGAATACTGTTTCAAGTATTAAACATTTGAAAAAAGATTTTTTTTCTAGTAAAACTTTTCTTTAGATTTAAACATCTACTCGTAGCAGTTAAATGCTTAAAAAAATAAAAACATAGGAACATATTATTGTTACATTTGAGGAAAAAACTAACATTATACTCCATTTTGGCAGTCGTTTAAGAGATTTTAGAAATCTGGCTTAAACAAAAGAATAAAGGATTTACTGTCTATGTACCCTCTATCACACTAACATTAGAAATGCGAAAGTTTGTGAGTGTGTATGTTTGTTAGTTCTTCACGTCTACACAGCTGGAGCGATTTTAATAAAATTTGGTAAATTAAATTCGTAATATGTATTACGTTTAGTAATGTAGTATAAAATATTTGCATGCTATTTAAAATGGCTTAATGGGCCCAATTTCAAAATTTGTAAGATCCCCAGTGTACCCTATTCAAATGCAAATAAATAAATTCTAATTCTAATTGGTATGGAGTGAGCTGACACCCTGGAATACCACATAGGCTACGTTTTACTGCGGGAAAAAAACCCTAATAAACCGCATGTAACACCGCGGGGCACAGCTAGATTGACATAAATGTAGTACATAGATAGAAAATCTTTTTGATGAGCTGAAATAGTACTAAGTATCTAATAACATCAACCGATGACAAAAAAAAGTTTAAGTGGAAGACCGCTTTTCTATAAGTAAAATTTTTAATTCACAAGAAAAGACGGACCACGGCAACTCTTATCTATTGGACAAGTCCGTCCGTCCGTCCGTCTGTCTGTGGTGCTGTTTCAGCGGCCAAACCGTAAAAGATAGATAAAGAGAATGTTTAAGTTATAAGTTAAGAATAGTCTGATAAGACTACAAACCGGATTTGAGTAACGTAGCACTTCCGGTTTTCGAGAAATCACGAATTTCAAACGAAACCACACAAAATCCGAAGTTCTCAATTAATCATTTTTTTTTAATTGGTGAACATTTGGTTCACTGGTTTGCCAGTCTCTTATCTATTAAACAAGTCCGTCTGTCTGTGGTGCTGTTTCAGCGGCCAAACCGTAAGAGATAGATAAAGAGAATATTTAAGTTATAAGTTAAGAATAGTTTGATAAGACTACAAACCGGATTTGAGTAGTAGCACGTAGTAACCGGAAGGTTTTCGAGAAATCAGGTTTTGGTGAACATTTGGTTCACTGGTTTGCTAGTTCTATTTCTATAACTTTTGGCCGACGTTTCTCATTTCTAAAATAAATAATAAAAAAAAATGGAGTAACGAATGTAGGTAGAGAGAGGGATGAATATAACAAATATACCTGGTTGCCAGCTAAATTATCCACGTGACTCAGGGATATATACTGTGCTCAGGGCTACTGGGTATCAGGCAACTGTCGCGGTATATCGTCGCGCGCGCAGTACCTATGGCAGTAAATACTGAGTGGAACGTAAGCTTGGTGCACACTATCGCCGCAGATTATAGCACCGCCACAATTCAAAATTGTGGTGGCTGCCTCAATTATAGAGTGAAGAGCGTTTTACAAACATTTAAAAAGATATTTTTGAACAATATCGCCGCAGATTATAACACCGCCATAATTCAAAATTGTGGTGGCTGCCTCAATTATAGAGTGAAGAGCGTTTTACAAACATTTAAAAAGATATTTTTGAACACTATCGCCGCAGATTATAGCACCTACACAATACTAAATTGTGGTGGCCGCCTCAATTATAGAGTGAAGAGCGTTTTATAAACGTTTACAAAGATATTTTTGAACACTATTGCCGCAGATTATAACACCCGCCATAATTCAAAATTGTGGTGGCGGCCTCAATTATAGAGTGACGAGCGTTTCACAATCATTTAAAAATATTTTTTGAACACCATCGCCGCAGATTATAGCCACAATTCAAAGTTTTGGTGGCAGCCTCAATTAAAGAGTGAAAAGCGATACACAAACATTTAAAAACATATTTTTGATGACCAAAAAATTTTACTCCATTTCTTGTTTTTCAATATTGTCCCCGCACAACTTCCAAATAATACCAGGGCCAGGCTGACCCGAACAGTATTTTTTTTAATTTTTAGTTCCATTTCTTGTACAAAAATAATTTTTATTTCATCCATTTTAGTGTAATGTGCCTACACATAAGACGCCTAAAACCAACATTACACAAAGTATCGTAAAAATTAAATAAAAATGCTAATATAATAAAAAACTATAGGTCAATTTTTTATTTTTTTAGGATCAAACAGCAACTTTTTCGCATAAGACAAATAAAAGAATCACGGAAATCGTATCAGAAATGTCGGCGTAATCGGTGTACTTACATACGTACAAAAAACCTACCAGCGGAATTGAGACCTTTCTCCTTTTTGAAGTTAGTCAAAAACTGAATTAAGTTAACGATTTGGTACGGTTGCCGGTGTAGGTTAAGGATCAGAGCGCCAATTGCTCAAAGGGATTTCTATGGCTATGGCTATCGCTTACTATTTTATTTTGTTATTTCTGACCGCCGATGGTTTTCAAATACCTCACGCTCATTACCAAAGCATTCTCGTTAGACGATTGCCTCCCTGGACTGAAGATTGGGTTGAAAAATTGGTTCGTGGTGTTGCAATCGACGATTTACTGTGGAGTCTGCTTATAATGCTGAATGTTATTATATATGTTATATATCTCGAGAGGTCCTGGGTTCGAATGCCGGTGGGGGAAGATGTTTGTGTGATGAATACGAGCATTAATTTGTACTCCAGTCATGGATGTTTAATATGTATTTCTATATAAATATACTTATATATGTACAGTATATGTATTCTATCCGTTACCCTAGTATCCCATAACACAAGCCTTACAGTGCTTACTTTGGGGCTAGGCTAATTGGTGTGAGTGTTGGAAATATTTATTTATTATTATTATTTATACAGTCTTCAACTGTACATGTTTTTTTCTCTTTTAAACTTAAAATACCTTATATTTACCTAGAACTCTTTCAAAAACTACAACAGTTAAGCCCATGACCCACCACGCGGGTTCAGCTGGATTTGCAGTCGTTAGCTCCTTTTTTTGTGTCTGGGAAATGCCTTACGCATCCTCCAACCATTGGGGGAGCGAGAAAAGGTATGTGGGACTCCTCCCTGACCCCTTTAGCCATCCCTGGAGCGCGCTGAAGTGAACAGGGCCCTACCTACGCCCTGAACAGGGACATTAAAACCCAGACAATACTCCTGCACCGTCACCCGTATCGCAATATGAGGACCGCGGTCCCCCTACTGCGTGCCGAGAGGGCGGGTGTGGTCGCGGCACCCGTCTCCGAATGGCCGCGCAACCCACGTGATGGGTCCATGGGCCAATCTCCCTATTCCATCTAAAGGGAACGCCTATGCCTGGCAAGTCAAGCGGCGCATGGCAATCACGAGGTCAGCTATGTACATACAAACTTCAAAAAATATGGAGAAACAGGAACATCACAAAAGCCACGAAAACACGACTCGTCAGGGCATTAGTGTTTCCCATAATTCTCTATGGTGCTGAGACGTGGACCTTGCGAGAGAGTGAGAAAAAGAAGATAGACGCCCTAGAAATGTGGTGGTGGAGGAAAATGCTTGGCATACAGTGGACACAATTCCGAACCAATGAATCCATCCTCCAGGAACTGTCCATCAAACAACGTCTGTCTTCCATCGTACAAGGTCGTATTCTTACTTTCTTTGGCCACATCTCACGCCGAGAAGATGCGTCAGTGGAACGACTGGTGGTGCAGGGCAAAGTCGAGGGCGTAAGGGCGCGCGGCAGATCACCAATGCGCTGAACTGACCAGATAAAAGCGGCACTGAACGGTCCACTTCACGAGTGCACTAGAAAGGCCGCAGTGCGGGACGAATGGCGGCGTATTGTGAAGCGAGCCACCAATCCTGATGTGACGACCACGACCACTCTGTCAAGAGTGTAGCGCCGAAGAAGAAGAAGAAGAATGCCTTAGCAGTGGCATCATTAATAGGCTGGTGATTATGAATACTGGTATTATTAAATCAAATTATATAAACTTACTCCATGGAGTGCAGTGTTGCCAGGTCCGCTGGCGTTATTGAAAAAAACAGTGAAACAGTAGATGCAGAGGCGTACTTTTTCCGATTTGCACACCCCTCAAAGCTAGTTTTTTTTTTTGTAGACAATAATATTTATTTTCTAATTATTAAGGTTACCTACATTATTAATGGCGGAAAATACAATTCATGCAAAAATCGTATTTTAAGAAAAACAGTGGAACAGGAGAAATTTCAGAAAAACAGGAGATCTCCTGTAAAATCTGGAGACCTGGCAACACTGATGGAGTGTCATCCTAAAACTTCATGCCGAAACCAAATCTCAGGTTGATTTGAAAGTTAAAACGTCCACCCGCCATCTTTAGCTATACATAGAACGAATGAAAATTGCAATTCAAATAAGCGCACCTGAAGCGATATACCCGCAGTCAAAATTTCAGGGGCCTCGACCAAAGTTCATTAATAAACTTAATTAAGTTCGCATTAAGTCAGTCAGGGTGGATTAAGTGAACGTCACTTAAACGAATTAATTGGGATTTGGTGAGATTAGAGCGAACACCTCGGAAAATACAGACGGATATTGCAGACCTGATTGGAATTTACCTTAACTTTTTTTAATGCTATAAACTTAGCATTAAAAAAAGCACCTCTACTCGATACTAAAGATGTGTGTTGCGATAATGGAAATAACTGTTGCGATAGAGGAAGTTTTTGAGTAGAATTGAAAAATAGTGTCGGTTTAAATAGAAATAGAATACTCCATTGATCCAAGCGACAAAAGCTAGGATGTATGAATAGAGTCATGAGTTAGTTTGTAATAAAAAAAGGGTTTTATTGTTTGTAGTATAAAATGTTTATTTTTTGTGACAATTTGTGACTTTTTTGTCTGTTATAAGGCGTAATATTAACAGGTCGTGTGTTCACAAACTTAGTTAAATTGTCTTCGACCTCCGCATCAGTGACAATTATGGTTGACCTATATTTTACAACATTTAGAAAATCGTTGGAGTAATACATATATAGTGTTTTTGCCAATTTCATATGAATGAAGATACTCTTACAAGGAGCTCGATGGCGCGGGTGGTTAGCGCGTTCGGCTGCGATCGTTGAAGTTAAGCAACTTTCGCAGTGGTCGGTCATTGGATGGGTGACCAAAAATCTTCTCGTGCTTCGGAAGGCACATAAGCCGTTGGTCCCGGCTGCATCTGCAGTCGTTGGCAACCGCCAATGCGCGCTGGGCCCGCGTGGTGGGTCATGGCCCAATCTCCCTATTCTATCCTTAGGGAAGGCCTGTGCACCATCAGTGGGGAGATTAATAGGCTGCTGATGATGATGATGATGATGATAACTCTTACAAAACCACGACCGTTTGCTTGTCTCCAAGTGTTGTGTGCTTCAGAAGGCATATACAATCATTGATCCAGCTACAACAGAAGTCTATAGCAACATTTTTCTTGCGTATGTACCAGCAAGATCTAGAACGAAATTCCGACGGCGGTTTTCCCTTTTAGCTATGATATGGCGGTCTTCAAAAGGCGGGTAAACCTTTTCCTTCAGCGCCGAAAACTCATTAGTGCTGCAAGTATCCATGGGCGGCAGTGACCATTGACCATCAGGTGGACTGCCAGCTCTCACACACACAATGCACCAATTAACTTAGCGCCTAAGTAAGCACAGTATGCACACACATCTACGGCTTGTGTTACGGGATAATAGGGTAACAGATATTTTTTTGCATAATAATGTTACATAGATAAGAATTTTCTTCTCTTCTCCCCACCTGATGTTAAGTGAAGGTGAAGTGCAGACGCGAAGAAAGATGATACAGCAGTTCTACCTGCCATACCAGCCATTCTCACCCTCCCGGCCTGCATGTTGCTTCTTTACGTTGCTTTTAAAGGATCCCAGGTTGTCAAAGAGCATTCCATTTACGGATAGTGCAACAAAGAAATGAGTCACCAAATTTCTTTGTATGCGTTGGAATTGTGGCCACAGTTAGACGGTGACAACGTAGGCCAGCGCGCGTGGTCCTCTGAAGGAAAGGCGAAGGTGAGATAAGAGAGAATAACTCCTTAGAACACTCGCCGTGGTACAGACGATAGAACGCGCCTAGTGACGAATATTAGTATATTTTTGTAGAGTTAGATGTCTCGTAGGATGATAGCGATGAGGTTACTCAATCATAAAGATAAGAAAAAAGACAAGATTTTTGTAAAAACGCGAGTCGCCTCAGGAAAATTGCGAAAATAATCGTTGGCTTATAATAAAAGTAGTCTTATATTTTTGGGTTCTTGGTTCCACACTAGGTTAGGTTAGTGTTGGCCGGTACGCGCTAACTGAGCGTGCGTAGCGAGCGTGCGGCGGCAGCGGCTTGGCAAGCGCCAGAAAAAATAAAATATTAATAAGATTGAGCATATCATTGCCATCGTCTTAGCCGCGTTTTCGCAAATTATCTGGATTCGAAATTCGATTTACCAAATTATCGTACAATACACAAAGAGCTCGATGGCGCAAGTGCTTAGCGCGTTCGGCTGCGATCATTGAAGTTAAGCAACTATCGCAGTGGTCGGTCATTGGATGGGTGATCAAAAATTTACTATCACGAGCTCCTCCGTGCTTCGGAAGGCACGTTAAGCCGTTGGTCCAGGCTGCATCTGCAGTCGTTAGCACCCACCAATCCGCACTGGGCCCGCGTGGTGGGTGGGTCATAGCCCAGTCTCCCCATTCCATCCACAGGGGAGTCCTGTGCCCCAGCAGTGGGGACATTAATAGGCTGATGATGATGATGACACAAAGAGCTAATAACTCAAGTGTTACTATGCTACAAAAGGGGGGCGGCGGAGGGTTCTTGGACGGGTACGTCCAGGAGTCCCCTCCGCAGCGGATGGGGGGCGGTACGGTGGGCATTAGGCCGCGTGCCCAGCCCCCACGCGCGGGTCTACCTGCGCACGTCTGCGGGTTCCCCGTAATACCTCGGGAGACCCCTGCCGTGGAGCCCCGGCGAGACCGAGAAGCTGCTGGGTACGGAGCCGTGGTAGAATCCCTAACGGGGACCCCGCGGCTTCGCATTAAGCAGTGTAGAAGATATTCACAGGACTTTTTTAGCGGATATTATACTATAAAGCGCCCGTAAGAGTTGCGGGGTCCTCGGTGGTCAGCCACTGGGGGGTCCGTAAGACTTGCGGGAGCAAGGTGTGGGGTCCGTTCGGCGGAGTGCCTCTCAAAGGCGCCGTCGTCTGTAAAAAGATTTTTTACTTGCGTTATAAAAAAAAAGAAAAAGGTGTTACTATGCTAGTATTCATCATTCAAATATTTGCACGATCCTAAACAATAAACTGGTGTACATATCATCCTTCCACGGAGGTCCTTATAGTCCAGTCAAATTACGGAAAAAAAGGGCTAAAAAAACATGAGCGAGCACAGTTTGGGGATTTTGAGGATCGATAGGGGGGTGCATCCTGAGCTTAAGTTCCAATTTGAGGGGCTGTATTGAGGTCAGCTCAAGGTCATTTCGATGCAAACGCGTTTAATTCGATATCTCGAGAAATATCAGTGTTAGCCAAAAAATTATAGAGACCTTTTTTCTTTTAAATGAAATTTATTAACTTTTTTATTTAAAACTTTTTTTTGTAACATCAATATTTTTTAAGTTATTACTCCCGCAAGGCAAAAATTTCATTTTTTTCCCTATTTTTCGTCGTTTTCTCCCCAAACATTCAATTTTATTGAATTTTACCGATCATCACCGTGTATATCTTTTAATTATGCACAATTTTGTTCTTAATCTTTTTTCTGTAACTTCAATACCTTCGGAGTTATTCGACCTCGGGTGCTTAATTTTCCGAATTTTATAACCTATTTTTTGTATCAATAAATGTGTGAAACAGTTTTAATTGTTAATTTACTTGTTACCCAAACAAACCCATAAATTTACCCAAATTAAATACCCAATTTTTAAATAGTTTAATCGATTTACCCTTTTATATTGCGACAGTGGCGTGGATTTCGCTCGGTAAAATAATATATAACTCCGAAGGTATTGAAGTTACAGAAAAAAGTTTAAGAACAAAATTGTGCATAATTAAAAGATATACACGTTGATGATCGGTAAAATTCAATAAAATTGAATGTTTGGGGAGAAAACGACGAAAAATAGGGAAAAAAATGAATTTTTTGCCTTGCGGGAGTAATAACTTAAAAAATATTGATGTTACAAAAAAAAGTTCTAAATAAAAAAGTTAATAAATTTCATTTAGAAGAAAAAAGGTCTCTATAATTTTTTGGCTAACACTGATATTTCTCGAGATATCGAATTAAACGCGTTTGCATCGAAATGACCTTGAGCTGACCTCAGTACAGCCCCTCAAATTGGAACTTAAGCTCAGGATGCACCCCCCTAACGATCCTCAAAATCCCCAAACTGTGTTCGCTCATGTTTATTTGATTCCGTAATTTGACTGGACTATTAAAGATATTGAATCTATAGTTCAGAGTTCTGTCTTCATATCAAATATTTTATGAGCCGTTTGTGTTAGTAGGTGGCATACGAGCAGTATAATTTACTAACAACAGAACTCAAGAATTCAATACCTCTGTTTTATGGCATTCATAAAATATATTTATCATAAATCTCTATGACAGATCCATAAGGCAGTTCTTAAATGTCTTATTTTGTGGATTTCAATAAAACTTTATAGTACCTACCTTTGCACGAATATCACTTTTATTGTAATGTGATAAGGATGATTTTAATACCAAATTACATTAAGATGAATTCTTCGAAGAGGAGATTATTGATATACTGATATAATTATATTTTCTGTGGCTTTCATCATACGTTTACAGTCGATTTTATTCAAGTTATAATATTTTCGCTTTGAATTTGATTAAGTAAGTTAACAGATATACAGTTTACTGTATATCATATGACGTTACCATGTGATCGATTCCGTTAGAGAAGGTTAAAGCATCTATAAAAAAAAATTAAATATATGGGAAAGATTTTTACGGAAAAACGGCTATGCGAGTTCAGTTGAATTTGGCATCTACGAGTAGATTGTTTTTTGCGGAATTATTAAGAAATTACAATTTGTTAAAAAATCATGTCTAAAATGATTATTCAGAATTACAGATGTCAAAACGATTAAAGCAAACTAATAAAAAAATCAATGTCAGATAAATATTAAATTGTTATCATAAACAAAAAAAAGGTAATAATATCACACACACAAAATGAACTTACAGCACCCGTGGACCGGTCTACGGATTTCTGTACATTGTTAATAATATGAATAAAAAGGCTACCTTAAATAGCTGTTCAGTCAAAATAAATAAGCAATTTCCCGCGTCACATCAAACAATACTAAAAATACATTTTAAAACAAACATGTCACAAATTGAGAATACTCGTAGACATATGACTTGACAATTATTCTCAAAGAATACTGGATTCTATTCCTCTAATAATAAGTGTTTGAAAACCTCTAATGCTAAGGTGGTTCAAAAAATTTGATGAGTAAATCCGTAATGTTGAATTTAGACCCTATGGTGTTGAAATAAAGGCAATTTTACGGTTACATCATAAATAGCTGCTGTGACATGTTTGGGTATAAGCCGACGTGTTCAAATCAGAGGAGAGATGCGCGTGGGCACGGTCTTCCGAAAGCTTAAATCGGATACGAAATAATACAGCAAACGTTGTACATTACTCTATTTCAAGGCAGAAAAATAAAACTTAACGGCAATACGCGGTAATGTACGCTCAGATACTGATATTTTGTCTCCCAAATATTGACAGATAACTTTGCAGTTACTTGTTTACAGAGACGATGACACAATGACGTCTTTAAAAAAAAAGAAATGAACATGCGACAGTGTTTAAATATTACTATTCAACTCAATACTATTTTAAAAACGATTGGTCTTTATAAATCTTAATTTCTCTTTTTGTTTCATTATATTTATGAAATCCTTTTATGTACTTATTTTAACTATACGCTTTATCTAAATTTAAACCCTGTTTACATCTTTAGGTCTTTATTTGTTTTGGTTACATGGAAGACCAACAGCTTATGTTCATCATCACATCATCAGCCTATTAATGTCCTCACTGGGACACAGGCCTTCCCTATGGATGGAATAGGGAGATTGGGCCATGACCCACCACGCGGGCCCAGTGCGGATTGGTGGGTGCTAATGACTGCAGATGCAGCCGGGACCAACGGCTTAACGTGCCTTCCGAAGCACGGAGGAGCTCGAGACAGTAATTTTTTTGTCACCCATCCGATGACCGAAGCAACTTTCGCAGTGGTCCGAAAGTTGCTTAACTTCAAAGATCGCAGCCGAACGCGCTAACCACTTGCGCCATCGAGCTCCTCATCTCAACAACAACAGCTTATCTTAATAAACTATAAATGAATAGTAGCGACAAAGAACCAATTACAGGTCCTCACATATAAACAGAACTTAAAGTTATAAAGAAACTATTTGCACTGTCCAATGTAAAAAAAGCTCTTAAATATAGTTTTATAAATGAGATCTTTAAGATAAATAACAGGTATAGGTGATCTTATGTATTTACTACTAATTAAAAGTTTTAATGTGTTTCAATGTTGTTTTTATTGCTTCACCAGAATCAGGCCAAGCAAAGCACGGTGTCAAAACTAGACTACCGTTCGAACGGACTATTTATTATAGCAATTTACGATGCGGTAGCTCCAGTCAACGGCTGAAGATTAATTTTAAACTAGCAACACTAGTTTTGCAACTTTACCTTTGCCCTGGGGTGTTAACCACAGAACAGAGAAAGAGGTTAGAAAGGCCTCGTGGACGGGGCTGAAGCGCCACAGTTATTTGTCGGAATATGCCCATAACTCGATCAAAGCTTGGATCTGATGCGTCGTTGCTCTCGGATGTGAGCTCTGATTGGTTCGATTGTTTGATGTCGCGTCGTTTGATTGGCTATTATTATCTATTTTGAAAGTGTAGTGGGGGCGTAGTGTATATATTCTGTGGTGGGGGCAACATCGGTTCACGAACATACGGTTATATGATCGCCATTCTAACCTCTTTCTGTGTTCTGTGGTGTTAACATTTCCGTGTCCACTGATTGTAGGCTGTTACGAAAGGGATTATAAATTGTTTATTTATTATTACTAGCTTTATTTGTTCAAGATCAGTCTTTCTCCAGTTGTTGGTTTTGCCGTTACACAAATATGTATTATAAAGCTACAGTCTCAAAAATTCTGTTTTAAATTTATATAAAGGTCGTACTTACATTATTTGAGTTACTTAGTGTCAAACCGAGAGACTTGCCCAGGAGGAAGAGTTGAACCATCTATCTAAATTTAGCGCAAACGTAACGTCAATTTGATCATTTGTCATATCGAGAGGCCAATGAACGAATTAAAGTTTTCTTTGCGCAAAGTATAGTCTTGAAAGATGGATCAATTCTCTCATCTGGGCAAGTCAATAGAGGAAAACCGTGAGGTTTCCTCTATCTAACTGCATTTGCCTGGATTGCTAAAGGTAAGGTACTAATACGAATCCAGCCTCATTAGTAGTAGCAGTAGCCCAGGGCCCGATCTAGAAATTTTGCCGCTCCGGGCAAAGATTTTTGCCGCCCTTCAGTGACGTACTTTGCGGCTGACCCCAAGTCAATTTTGCCGCCCATAACTTTTGCCACTCTGGGCAAATGCCCAGATCGCCCCCCTTGGATCGGGCCCTGCAGTAGCCGGTGCTCCTGCACTACTCCACGGTGCAATACTCCTGTATTGTCTGGTTTTTAGAAGCCCTGTTCAGGGCGTTAGCTAGGGCTTATTTCATCCGAGGTTGGCGGATGAGTAAAGCATTTCTCAGACAAAAAGAAGGATGAGTACAATTTCTTGTAGTTTTTTTTTTATTTAGGGTTGATTTTAATATCCTTATTGAAATATACATTTATACAATTAACATGAGTATTAACATTACAATTTCAATACATATATTAACAGGGGGTATTTTAAAATCTACCCCATGTGAATCTTAATTTAGTCTGATGACGTAACATGTTGTGTAATTTTTGATGTATCAGATAGCATTTCCTTCGATTAGGTGAACTGCTAATAAAGAAAGTTTTGAACACCATTAAAGAAATCAGCCTTCAAGTAATAAAAAACATCGGTTAAATGCTGAAATAAAATATGATTCATTCCACACGTAATTATAATTCCAAGATTTTTCCTTTTCACTGCGAAATGCTTTGATTGAAATGAAACGTTCAGTTCCAGAAATTGGCATATCAAAATTAAATTCATAATATTAACTTTTAATTTAACTCTCGTTGAAATATATTTTTACTAAATATTAAAAAAAAAAGTTGAAAATTCCGCAACACTTATTAATTCCAAGATCCTAGCAAGTACATTTTTATTTAAAAACATTATCAAAAACTATTTTTATTTCTGGTTGGTTTTATATTTTTTCACCAAAATGTTAATCAGACGTTATCATCATCTCTGACCTTGTGAGTAATACAATTTTGAGATATTTTTTTGGTCACCCATCCAATAATCGACCGTTGCGAAAGTTGCTTAGCTTCCATGATCGTAGACCGAACGCGCTAACCACCTGCGCCATCGACCTCCTTCTAAACGTTATACATATACAATAATAATAACAGTTGACGACCTCGATGGATTGAGTGGTTTGTAAGCCGGATTTCAAGGTGTCACCTACTCGAGAGGTCCCGGGTTCGAATCCCGGTGGGGGCAGATGCTTATGTGATGAATACAAGCATTTGTACTCCAGTCAAGAATGTTTAATATGTATTTTTTTATAAATATATTTATACATTATCTGTATATGTATTCGTATTCTATCCGTTACCCTAGCATCTCATAACACAAGCCTTACTTTGGGGTTAGGCTAATTGGTCTGAGTGTTGGAAATATTTATCTTAATATATATAAATCTCGTGTCACAATGTTTGTCCTCAATGGACTCCTAAACCACTGAACCGATTATAATAAAATTCGCACACCATGTGCAGTTCGATCCAACCTGAGAGATAGGATAGTTTAAATCTCAAATTATAGTCGCAATTTTAATTTATTGCAAATTATTACTTTTGGGCGGTACGAAGTTCGCCGAGTCAGCTAGTTTATTATAGATATATGTTACGTTATTTATTGTAGATTCCTCCAAACGCTATGTATTTTATTTATCATTTCTAATACGTTACTATGAATTATTTATATGACAAGCTCTAACAAGAGCGGTTTCCTTATTAATGTAACCTATTTATGTTTCCGACTATAATCTCGGGCATATATCACGCAAGAGTTGGATTATGTTTTGGTCGAAATAAAAGTATTATTAATACGAAACTTCTGATACATGTTCACTTTTTCTTACATATTTTTTGTGGGATCATAAAGCTGTAAAGTTTCAGTTTTTAGTGTCATCAAGTATTCTACTTAATAGCTTTTATTTGAGCCCATTTTTATTTTTTAGTTTAATATAGCCAGATGGACAGGTCAGCGATATTTCCAACAATCTTCACAAAATTGAAAAAAAAAATGGGTGCGTGTACTTATGTAGGCGCGTGAGAAGTTATCCTTCTTTGGCATCGTTTAAAATTAGTTTTTAATTGCATGCAAATAATTAATTACAATAAATTAATAAAAAGTCTGGAAAAGGACGAAGTCAATAAAGTTCAGTTTTAATTTGAAAAAATAAATAAATAATCAAAATATTCAATTAAAATCGCTACTGAATATAATTTATTAGAACATATGTGATTTGCACTTGTATGAAACTCAAACACGTATTCCGAATATACAAACTAGAAACATGTGGATAAATATTATAAATATGAATACCTATAACTGTTACTTTATTACAAAAAATAAAGATGTGGTTTTTGGTTCTACTACACCAATGGTCAAGAGATGGCGCTGTAGTCTCCTGAATCGCGCTTTGGTTCCGTTGTTCCAGATTAATAAATACTTTTGATAGGCCTTCACAATGCAGTCGTTAGGACCCACTAAATAGAGATTCTATTTCTACTTTGTTGGTAGATTTTCTTAATGTGCCGTAAACACAGAAGTAACGCATGAAGTTGGTCGCTAAAGCGACCAACTTCATTATGTTAAAATTTTGTGTTACAGTGATGCGCGCGCATCTTAAAATTTCACTCTCATCATATTTTCATAACGCGCCTAAAGAAGTATAACTTCAAAAAATCCAATAGCATCATCAAGCATTTAATAGCTTCTATTTGAGCCCATTTTTATTATTTAGTTTAACCTCAGTAATATAGCCAGATGGACAGGTCATTGATATTTCCAACAATCTTCACTAAACTCAAAAAAAAACGATCTTCAGCGACTCTACCTTATATGCTGTCTGATGTTTGTGATTAAGACTTGCTTGTAAAAAAAAACGACGGTTTGCACTCCGGGAGTGCCGGCAGAAGTGAAAACTTGAATATTAGCGTTGTGCATTTTTGATATTTTGGAATGGTTAGGGAATAATTTTGCACGAATTTCTTTAATTATCAGTATAAAAGTACTACCATTTATGTGGTAGAATACAATATTTATTTATTGCGCTATCGTATACAAACATGACAATTTATATTACATTAAAAAGTTTATCTCTCAGAATTACTCGTTTAAGCGCACCTAGCGACATCTATTGTAAAAAATGAATTTTCTTCGCAATAAAGCTGCCACCTGGACGTCTTAGATACAGATTTATTATTATAATACGATAAAACAAAATATTACTATGATTCGTCCAATATATTGAAAGTCAACAACCTTTCCAATTCTATTGTTTTCGTCTTACGAATTTTCGATTTATAATACGATAAAATAAAATATTACTGTTTCGTCCAATATATTGAAAGTCAACAACCTTTCCAATTTTATTGTGTGTCATGACGCGATCAGCCCACGTTTTTAACCTGACGGAAGTTTAACATTTTTTACCCATACAAAAAAAGTGTACAATACTGCTAAAGAAGTTTTCACTTCATAAATATGAACATATCCCCAGCATGGAGAATGAACCCGGAGAAAGTTATTGAAACTCATTAAAGAGCGTACTTTTTCAAGCATTTTTGGTGGATCATACACAATGTTCAATATACAGGCAATCAATTTAATATTTATTGACGCGTCTGTCGTCATTATGATTGACGTATTAACTTTTAAGATAGCGAAAACCAATTTGGCCGGCAATCATATCGCAATACCGGTCATCCCTCACCCTCGTTCAGTCCGTAAGAAAACTATTAAAAAGAAATCCGCTTACGGGCATAATCTACGACAAAACCGTAATCATTTGTGAAGTGCCCTCCAAATATTTGGGGTCGGACATAGCATCTGTTACTGCACAATTCTGCAAGTTCGCTTCCAGCCGCGGAAGTGGAAATTTGAACTTTATTTCATTGAAATAAAAACTACGTCGTCGGCTAAATACATTTTTCATTGAAACACGCTCGCCACATGTCGTGAACAGAAATGATTGAGATGTAATGGCATCCGAGATTCAAATGACTCATTATGTATTTAAAAAAACCCTTTTCAAGTAACCACTTCTAATTTTGTACTCGCAGCTGGCAATGTTTCATATTACAAGCCAGGGCTTGTTTACCGGTTAATTTTCAAACCTAAATCAGTGTCAAGTACATTAGGAGCGTTTTATTTAGGTTTGGCTCTACCTTAACCTTACAAAAACCGGTTTTCCTAAAAAACGAAATCCAATAGGCTTTGAATCAATTTAGCTGTTTTTAAATGGGTTTTATTTTGCTCTTACTGACGGCATCGATAATAAATGAATAACCTGACTCACTAGACGCTAGCAAACGTGTCAATTTAAGTTAATGCATCAATATCTGAGCATTAACAAGTTGTGGCTTGATTAGTTCAAACAAAACAAACTTCAAGCGATGCCGACGCGTGCACGTGTCGCTCTGGATTAAACCGGTTTATTAAGGTTTTAGGTACCGCTTTCATTTGGGACGCGCTCCGAACGAAACCTTCACTTAAAACCGGTATTAACTTTTATTTACCGGTATTTTCGAAACCGGTTTCAAGCCCTGTTACAAGCTATTACATGCAATGTTCTCTGCATAAAATTTATAGATTTAGAGACAAGCTATTTACTCCTTATCGTGCAGTTATTTTTTGCATGGAAAGATATAAGTTCAATCTTTCTCCATGCCAAATTTCACGAAATTCGTTTCAGCGGCTAAGGCGTGGCTTTTCTCTTTTATAGTACCGTACAAACTCAAAGGGTGTACGGTGAAATGTACATATTTCGTAATTTACTTTCTTATTTAATTTTGTTAATTTAGCATCCTACTTTCATGATGATGTATGCGCAACACGTATCGAACAGTGTATTACCAACATTACTATCAATTGGTTGTTTCTTTAGCATTCCGTAATAAAATTATCAATTATCAGTTTCTAGCGTTTTATATCATATTCTATAATATATCATTTAATGTTGGAATATCCCCCACAAAGGGTGACAAAGGAATCTTCTTGTTCGGCTGTCCGTCATTAAACTACTTATATCTCATGAACCGTATTTAATTTGTGTATTAAAATTAAACAAATAAAGTTTAAAACATTTTACTTACCTATATACGCGGGACAGCGGCAACAGCCTTCAGTACCCTTAGCACAACCAATATCGAATTCGTAACGTTTGTGAGTCCGAAGTGTCATTGTTAAATGTTTACTGATTTTTAGTTCTCGTTACGTACTTTGTAGCGCTGCTGTTCTAGTTTATATACAAAATTTTACATAGACATTTCGCACTCACAAACTATTCGAATTCGATATTGGTTCCTGCTAAGGGCAGTACCCTTGTTGTGGTTGCGAGCCGGATGGATGGTCCATTTTGGAGGCATTGGCAGTTTTTACACGCACCAATGCCTCTTAACTGTTAGGTGTTTATAGTAATGAAATAATTATGTTAATTTAAGGCACCAATTATAGCTTTAAGTGCATTTTTACTAACATTGTGGATGATTAATCTTAACCTGAAATAAATGTTTAATAATAATAAAAAAAATACATCGAGCGCCCGATTGAACTTTTGGAGTGGTCAGTCTTTGGACGGGTGATCTGACTTCAACGGGGATCTCGCTGTTCCGCACTTAACAGCGTAAAGGGTATTCGCAGGGTTTTTAGCTGATAGTATGCCGTAAGCGCTCGTAAGCCGCGCGGACTGCTTAACGGCTTCTCCGTTTCGCACCCGTGAGACTTGCGAGAGGCTAGGTGTGAGTTCCGTTCGTTGGTGCCCCACGTCTGTAAATAGATGTTTTACCTGCGTAATAAAAAATAAGGAAAAAATGTATTAAAATACAGCCGCGAAGAAAAATTTTGTATGCATGGGAGATTGAGATTTGTAGCACCAACGAATGAAAAATTGATCTTTTTCATATAGTTTCATCAAAAAGGATATCTTGATAGCAATGATGAATTGATGCGATAAAATAATTTTAAATATTACTTTTATATTTTACCTAATTAAAAAGGTTATTACTCTCCTAGATCAGTCTCTAATCAAATTTCGTTTCTTTTTGTTTAAAAAAATATTTTGACAAAGCAAAAATTTAAATCAAATTATTTGGAATTTTAAATAATTATTGTTATTAACAACAAACTTTTTATTACGTACCGAACGTGTAATAAATATTAAACAATTTTATTTAAATATATTTTATTTGAATTTGTTTCAAGTAGGTACTAATACGACCACCGGAGATTAACCTATTAGTCTCCGGTGCTTTTAATCGATTAATATCACCGGTGATTCTCCAGTCCGGAGCAAACCTCTACTGAAAATTAAATAAAAGAGATTTTATATGTATAGAATTTGATTTTATCTACCTGTTTTGCATGATCATCGTTTCAATATTGTACTTACTATGGCACAGAATTATTCACATGACACAATTTTAAAAGTTTACATTTTTGTATCTGATATTGTAGAATAACCAAAAATGTTTTAAAATTAATAAATATTTCAAACTTAGTTTTTCTTGCTCGATCCATATCAAAAGTTCAAAGTGGAAGTTAAACCATTTCAGGAGCCGGCTCCAATTGTATGCTTTAGCTTCATGTTCGTGAATTTTAAAAACTTCGTATCGAGAAAGTTGACTATTCACTTTTATATTCCACTTTTGCTTATAGAATATTCCATGAGTACAACGTAGTTTCACTAAAAATACAGTCGTCTGTTTGTAGTAGACGTTACGAGTAGCTGAAATGAAATTAATGATACATCTTCAACCGTGTACCTACTTTATGCCTTATCCTGACATGATACTAATTTTAAAACTTTTGGAAACAGTCTCTCTCGTCTTTCATTTTGCATAGAGCATGAAAATACATAAATATGAATATGATACACTGCTGTCAAATTGAAATATAATAATAAAATATAATTTTATATACTTTATTACCGACGCAAGTCGGGAAAAGCTTGTATAAATAAGATCCCTTTCCGCGTTTGTACCCACTAACTCTTTCTTAATTACGCAACGGATTTTGATGCCGTTTTCACTATTCATCAGCATCATCAACACCGGCCTATTCATATCCCCACTGCTGGGGCGCAGGTCTTTGGATGGAATAGGGAGATTGGGCCATGACCCATCACGCGGGTCCAGTACTTTCCGAAGCACGAAGGGATAATAAATTTTGATCACCCATCCAATAACGGACCATTACGAAAGTGCGTTGCTTAACTTCTATGCTATCCACATGTGCCATTGAAATCCTCACTGTTTCACTATTACCTAGTCAAAGTATTTTTGAAGTGAAAACTTCTTTAGCGGCGTTGTACACTTTTTTTGTATGGGAAAAATATTAAACTCGCATCAGCACACGTGGGCTGTTCGCATCATGAAACACAATAAAATTGGAAAGGTTGACTTTCAATATATTGGACGAAACAGAGTAATATTTTATTTTATCGTATTATAATAATAAGTTTCTATCTAGGACGTCCACGTGGCAGCTTGATTGCAAAGAAAATGCATTTTTTTACAATAGATGTCTCTAAGTGCACTTAAATGTGATTCATGTAAGTTAATTTCTTTACAATAGATATCGCTAAGTGCGCTTAAACGTGATTCATGTAAGTTGATTTTTCTGAGATAAACTTTTTTAATGTAATATAAATTGTCATGTTTGTGTACGACAGCGCAATAAATAAATATTGTATTTTACCACATACATAATAGTACTTTTATGCTGATAATTAAAGCAATTCGTGCAAAATTATTCCCTGACCATTCCAAAATATCAAAAATGCACAACGTTAATATTAAAGTTTTCACTTCTGCCGGCACTCCCGGAGTGCAACCCGTCGTTTTTTTTTAACGGAAGGTTATTGAGGGTAGTGTGTAATACGCACAAGCTCCAAAATAAGAAGATCCGACATCGAAATGAAGCAAAGGCGAGTCAGTAGCTTATAGGTACCTAAACTGAAAATCCTGAAAATGTAGATTAGATTATAGGCAAATATTACAAGGAGCCTAATCCCATTTTAAGCAAATTAAATACTAAATCTGAAGATCCGAGATAAAATAGAAGAAGATAGGTACCTAGCTATTTTGCCAAGAGTCTGCTTCACAAAGATGGCGGGTCGGCTGTTAAATTTTCAATTTGACTCATGTTTGAGTTGAGGAGATGAATTAATCCGCAGTCAGGGTTTCATCTTGTTGCAAGAAGATTTAATCTTGCTTATTTTCCTCTGATTATGTTTTTAGTGTATATCAGTAGGTCGAATCTCAAAAATAAAATCTCTAGTATTTGATATTTGACATTTGTCAGAATCCGAATAAATGAGATGCTTAATTATTACTTCAAATAAAAACAGAAAATAAAAAAACAAGTCCAGCAGTCTAATAATTCTGTTAAGTAAGGAACAAAGCTAGTTTCACAGTCGAGACCCATTATTGAAAAAAAAAACCATTCCTGAATTATCCAAAGGGTCCCAACTTGTAAGTTCCTCAAAAGAAAAGAAACGGAACCCTAATAGGATCATTTTGTAGTCCATGACCTGAGTAAATACTCAGATCTACGGTCCCTTGAGGCTGTGAAAATATCAAACGTCAAAGTTAACGGGAAAAAAGTGAGGCCGTTTATGTTGCATACCTACCGTATCAGATCCTCGGTGGGTGGGTCCAACTCGCACTTAGCCGGTTTACTTTTTGTAAGTGAATTGGCTGCACCTATAAGGTACCTACGATCTTCCTATAAGGTACTATCTTAACTCGTGTTACCGCTAAAGACAAGAAATAATCCTAACATTTGTTTGGGTCACAAATCGCTAATTTAACAACATATAATAATATTTTACCTGATTGTGGTGTAAGGTGCAAATTTCAGATTCAACTAAAACGTGAAACTGGCCGCCGATGAATTGGACATTCCAGAGAACCCATTTGTATCCATATTATTCTAATTGACAGCTATTTCCTATTAAAGAGCCGATTCATTGGAAATAAGTAAGCTTTTTATTATTATCCCCAAATTGCCTGTCTATTATAGCTATTAACGGGATTGTCACCGTGAACTTTGTTTTTATTAGCCTCCAATATTTCGGCACTGTTGCAAGCACCATGATCACGGAGTAACTGAAGTAATTGCAGGTAGATGTTATTAGATAGGTCAGATAGTGATGCTATACTAGGTACAGGTACCTGGGTGTTCTTCCCCGCCCTCCACTACAACGGCTAACTAGAGCCGAGGTCCGAGTCTCAGAGACGCCCTCTAGTTGAGCCGACCCCCTCAGGTTCGAGTGGTCTAGAGGCTCCAGACGGAGAGGAGCCTCCCTCCGTGGGGAGATGCCATCCGCCTGGAATACCTCTAGAAACCCGGTGACGCTGTTATGGTCATCCGCGACCAACAGCATAAGCACTCAATATTTTTTTTTTGTACACAGGTAGGCGACACCTTATAAACTGGTGAACATACCACTTTACCAAGTGGCAAGCAAGTATGGCAGTGGTTAGGGGTAAATATTCGAACACAAAACTATTCACCTAATTTAATAGCTAATAGATAGTTACAATAATAATGAAAGCATATATCGTCGGGCACGGCAGTGCCCCCGCCAAGTCGAGCGCGAAGCAAACACTGCCGTACCATCATTTACTGGAACCATTTTGTCATCCAGTAAGCTATAATAACATATTTAAAATCCAAAATTTCAAGTCTGTATGTCATTTAGTTCCGAAGCTAAGCGAAAGCAAAGTTTCGCATTTATGACACTCACTGACTCACTCATGATCATCAGAATAGAACTAGTACTTCCCATAAACTCAGAGGGCTGAAATTTGGTACAGAGTTAGGGTTTATTGGCCACATAAAGGAAAAACTATAAAAACTAGGATAATCGAAGATCTGGAGTACCTGGTGACCCTGATTTGAAAACACAAGAGCCCAGCCAAACTCTTAGAAGAGATCGACATACCGCCTTTACAAAAAATATTCAACTTGGTGGGCCGCTTCATTTGATGTCAAAAATCGAAGGTCTGAAGTATCTGATGAAGAACCCGCAGCTGGTCTCAACTGTATTAGAGATATGGTAATGCCCCCTTCTACTATTGGTACATAAAAAAATCGACTGTCATTGCAAAAATCCAGCGTAGTGGGACACATCTTCTAATTTAATCTAGCCCAATACGTCTATATGCTATATAGCTGGGCGAATGCCTCCCCTTCTGCTTTTAATACGCATATAAATAAAATTAAAGGAAAACTCTGGATAACACTAGGCTGGCTTTTATACTTACGAGTTTACAAGAAAAAATAGTCGAATGATTAACTTTATTCCACTCGAAGATTCCACAAAATAAATAAACAAATTACACTAAAATATTAATGTCGTTCAAAATTTGGTCAAACTAAAATGCATTGGACTAAGAGTGGTGGTGATACCAAGGTCTAAAAAATGCCCTCATGGACATTGGCACCTCAATCTTCATGGGGTGCACCTCATAAAAGTTGACTACAAGAGTATAAAAGCTCAAGCTTCAGCGATCACCGAATACCGGCTTAGACGTAAATACCGCGCCGATCTTTAAGAAATTAAACCGTCTAAAAGAATAAATAATTAACGCGAATGGGCAATACGAAAAACGGTTGCTACTGTGCAAGAATCAGAACCGGAAAGAAAGATGTAATAATAAAAAAACTACTCCTAAAAAGAAAAAGAAAAATGTCAAAAAAGAAAATCTACTTATTTGACAATTACTAATAATACTACTAAAAGAAGTGAAAACTCACCAAAAACATTCTGTAAAAAACTAGCCAAATCTGCTTGTTTAACTCTAAAAAGTTATGAAATCTAGATAAAATCGTGCCAAGTCTAAGGTTCCTTACTGCGATTTCTTTATTATTATAGTTAATGTTGTGTGACTTGGCCGTTGAAGGATCACATTGACTAAAAGTGATTTATTTATTAACTTATTTATTTTAGATAATTTTATTGACATTGGTGAAGTAAAGACTTTGTGTTGATATTGGCATAGAAAAGTCGTGAATTTGGAGTTAGTATTGGTGATCTCCCAATAAACATATAATCCGGGACGTAGCCACTCTTAAATATCGCCTTTATAGAGGGAAGGAAATAGTTCAGAGAAAAATAGCCCCATGACTTCTGCTTCCTGATCGTACATTGTACGTTACTTGGGATTTTCAAACTCTTTATTTTATAGTACTCGTAACTTTAGGCTACAACATAATCTTAAAGGATTTCAGATTTAAGGACTGATTGGTGCAAAGGCAGTGCTCCTGCCTTATGTTTCAAATGTCTTTGATTTGAATCCTAAATAGGGTAATGTTTTGAGAACTAACATTGAATCAAGATAAGAGGTTGTTTACATACGTTGTTTAGTTTCAATAGTCCAAGCTCAGCTTAATTCGGGACACAATTATTCTGAATATATTTTTAATACTATTAAAATATTATCCGAAAATCCTTTAACAAACATTTTTTTCCGAATTGTACTATCATAAGATTTATTTCTGTCTTATATTTGAGCGATTCAAGTGATTGACAGAACAGAAAACAAATAAACGTACAATAATACAATCAGAATATTGAAAGCCAAATAATATTTAGGTATGTACTTAAACGAGATCACTTTTGTCGGTCTATGTTGAATGTCAATGAATTTCTGAAAAAAAAACAAGTGAAACATTAAGTTATTTCAATTAGTTTGATTGAATATGCGGTAATCATAGCTGTTGGCAAATTATCTATTTTTCCTGGGGCTCGGGTGAAAATGTCGTTTGGAACGTGCGTTGTTTTCGATCTAATCCACAAAATGGAATCTCAAAAACACTGTCTAAATGTTAATTCTGATTCCAATGTTATCTGAGGGATGTTTAGTCAGGCCACCACTGCTTGTGATGTCGGCATAATGCGAGCTCGCAGCGAGGGTGCACACGGGGTCGGTTGCAATTAATTTCGTCACAAAAGGCTTCGTTCGTACTTTTGTTATAGAAAATGTATGGGGTGCACTCTTGCAATCTTTTTCCAGAACGTGGAACGGTATGTGGAAAGAAATCTTCAAAAGAGAATCGGGTAAACGCCGTAAAGTAGGTAGGTATGTCTGGTTGGGGAAGATATTGTGAGTACCTACTTATTTATTGCTATCTTATAAGTGAAAGCTTGGAACAATTGATTCCATATATATAAAAATATAATTAGATCTCTTGTTTGCAGCCCCTTCAATATTTTGCGACTAAAATAAATATTATGCTTTTGCTAAAATAAATCGTGGACACTCAACAAACAGACAGTTTGAGAGAGGTTTCTGCATTTATAATATTTTCATGCATATAGACGGAGGACACAGGGACTTTAGTTAACAACCATTTGTGGAAGTTAAAAGGTTTCGCTATGTGCTTAACATAACTTAAAAATGGTATTGTATCGAGCTGTTTTCTATAAAAGTAACACGAATACGCGATAGCATTTTAACCATCCATCAAGCAAAGTGTCTTTGCAAAAGTTTCTTAATCTTCTATTACACATAAAATATGACTTCCTTTGTTTAATCAAGAACACAATTATATCCAAGCCATATTCCTCAAGAAGTTGGTGAGACATTTAATGAAAACATCTATATATATAAAAATGAAACCCGTTTTCCGTTGTCACGACATAACATGAAAACGGCTTGACCGATTTGGCTGATTTTTTTGTAGTTTTCTAATACTCTGTACAAGGTTCTTACGGAAAAAAATATAAAGAATCTCTCAGAAAGATTGAAAAATATAACGTAACGAATGTCAACGTCATTCAATTTAAAACAAAAAAATCTGTGGTATTCTGTGACAACACATCCATAACCGCACTAACAATGAATAGGTACTCATACATAAGATAGGTCAGCTATACAAAATAAAGTAGTGCATCAAAGCTACGCTAAGGCGGTACGAAGTTCGCCGGGTCAGCTAGTATTATAATAAATATGCAAATTCTTATATTTAAGCAATTATCTGTTAGATATTTAAATCTAAAAATATATTCTTTTCTAGTAAAATTTTCTTTATGCTAATTCTTCCCAAAATCTAAAAAACATGGGAGGATCGATATCTAAAAGCGACCATATAGAAGCACTACCATTAGTGTCTCGAAGCGATAATTTAGTTAATCTAGGGAGGCGGAACGTTTCGGCAAACTGGTTGGGCAGCACTACAACCTTTTACAATTATAGAACCATTATCGGCGGTTTAATCCGACGGGCGGCGTATTGGACGACTAGTTGGTCGTTTGCATAGGACACCGCCACTAGAGTCTTATTTTGTCGCATGTTGGCCCAATTATACTTAATCGTAAGCCCATATTTGGGTGCACGTAAGACATTACACGTCATTCGGGCACCAGAAGCAATATTTACACTGGATTACGGGCTGGAAGACGGTGTGTAGCAAAACGAAAACTACCTGAATACGGGCGTACTCGTTCACTTACACTTAGTCGTTTACGCGAAATCCATTGGCAATCGTATTCGAGCTAACGACCAAAACATTGAGCCATAACTAATTTTTTTGTATCACATCGAAATCATGTGGGCTTTTTTATGTGTGGCTGTTGTTGTAAATGACCTTTGCGCCATCACAGGGTTTGGGGACGGCGAGATCCTTAAGGAACCTCAAGCAGGGAATTAGCGAGTGCCTCTATTGGTATTCCAGGTGGATGAAATCTCCTCTCGGGGGGAGTCTCCTCTCCGTTTGGAGGCACTAGACCACTCGAGCGAGAGGGTTGACTCAACTAGAAAGCGTCTCTAACACTCGGCTCTAGTAAGCCGTTTTGATTGGACACGGTAGTGTGACATAACGGACTGGTGAAAAATTTGCTGAAAGAATGTAACGCCGTTACATTCGTGAATTCATGAAGTCGCGAAGCGTGTCACACGCAGAAGCTGTAATACTGCCTATGATAAGATGTTCATAGTTATAGATAGGTCATACAAGCTTCCAATTTGGCAATACGAAAGTCAGGTAATTGCCCGATAGTCGGGCACGCTCTCTAACCGCGGCTACACTACGCGACAACGTGAAAATACTTTACGTTTTTCTGGACAAAAAACCCTATGTGTGTTTGCTGCACATGGGTACGACTGGTGAGCCAATCGGCGCAACGCACGCCCAACCGCGCACCTTTTTTCCCCCCAAGACATCTTAATTTTTACTTCTGCGCAATAACGGTCAGCGCTAGAGTTTCGTGCCGAGACTTATATGCGGTCTCTAGTGATGGTACTCTGTGGTCGTTTGAAAACGACCGACCCAGTGATCGCCAACCTTAGTCCGGCACTTACAAATGCTAATTTTATCACACTGAGACCTATTTATGTGTCCGTATTGAAATGTCACGGAGATCTAAAGAGTTTATGTTAAGGTTTTGGAATGCAATAGAATAGAAGTGAATTATGGTTTTATTCTCTTTAACGAAAAATCTGTGGCCAATAAGCATAGGGCCCGTTTGAAGATAAGCAGATAAATTTCAAAAATATATACCTACTTATTAACAAATCGTTCGGGCTAGAAAACAAGCAAAGTTTAGTCTGAATTTTGACTAAAGTGGAGGTGCGCGAAAATGAGTAAAGTATTAAAAGAAATTGACCAATGGCATTACAACACTACTAAAAATACTGGAATGGAAAGTGACTTCACGAGTTATCTCATATTGAAGTCATTTTTCAATTTAACAACAATTATATACAGAGTATAAAATAGGGAGAAAAAAACAGCGTTTGCCGAGTTTCTTGCTAGTTCTTCTCAGTACAAGGTCTCGCCGCAGATTTTCGTACCGATGGCGTAGCTTTTGGACATTTACAAGTGCTTATAACAGCCTAGACTGAATAAACGATATTGAATTATGAATTTTTTGACTTATCGTGACTGCTATTATCACAGATAATTTAAGTGAAAAAAAAAGTTTAAGAAATACTTTTTAAACATACAGTGGAAAACAAGCAAGTGGCCGGTCTATTAGTAAGCGGCCACTATATAGCCCACAGACGCATGCGATACTAAAATATCACTCGCACTGTTGCCTACCCTGACCCAATACCCCTACCCCGTGGAGCTCTGGAACCTTACTCACTGACAGAAACACAATCCCACCAAAAGGTTCAACAACAACAATTCTTTGCCGGCGCACGTGTTCCCTCCTTCCTACAATTTGGGGTCCTTTAAGAGAGACGTGAAGAAGCATTTTTGCAGGCCGGCAAAGTGAGGATGGTTTGTATGGCACTTTATAACTGCTCTACCAGCTATCTTCGCGTTTGTACTTTATCACCACTTAACATCAGGTGGGATAGAGTCATTTTCCTACATGGCTGTAAAAATGTTTATGTTCTACTGTATTTTCAGTTTCAATAAAAAATGAATTTAAAGTAACTCGATGCTTCATATTGTATTTAATAACATTTTCTTAGTTACATTGAAGCTTGAACTTTATTCAGGTTGCAAGTTGCAACTGATTGAAATTATCGTGACTATGGATATGTTAAAAAACATACAGACATCGTTAATATTGTAAAGTGAAGCTTCTGTAACGTCTAAGTTCATATTTTGTAGAAGAGAGAATTTTCACTTTGCGTAGGAAAATTTAATTCCGAGACCAAATTGAATTCTCGGTAGATATAATCCAATAACTAATCTGTTTACGCTCTACTCGCATGTGTTAATAATATTTTAATACTAACGAAGTAAAGTAATTATAATAACACCTAAAAAGCTAATAGAATTTTGGTATTATTGATGTAGGTTTATGTAACACCAACACAAGGTCATAAGTTTTCACGAACACTGCTAATTATATAAAACAAAGGAGATTGGTCATATTGGCCTAAATGCAAATAAAATATTGACATATACAGTAATTCTTGGCGTAATTTATACTTTACTTTACAGTCATTAGATTTTAACGGCCACCTTTAAATAATATATTAATTTTAAAAAAGGACTTCTATTTTTACCGGTTTGGAAAACATACGAATCATTTTTATTGGCTATGGGTGTAGTAACATTCACAAAGACTGATCGAGGTTGTATATAACATCAAAACAAATCTATTTTGTAAAGATTGATAAAATATATTTTTTTTTATCACACGGGTGGTATTAATATCCACAACTTTATTATCATTTTTACTACATGCAAATGTGCTAAGACAATTAATATAGATGGTAGGCGACATCATAAAGTCTATTGCCGTACATTTTTTGCCAAACACCTAAATAAACACATTATAAGGTGTGATACACTAAAAATCTAAAATATGGTTATAATAAAAACATAACAAAAATAATGAAGCTGCTGAAGATATGGCTGTATAACCTACAGCTCTTAGCTTTCTTTGATTAACGAGAGTTTAAAAATTCTCTCTAATCTGTGGCTCATTCACAATCATTACACAGTTTCTGTTCGTGTTTTTAAAAACATGCACATATCTGTTATTTTACATGCTCTATATACCTGAATCTAATACATAATATCGGTAGGTACTTGGCTTGATTGCCCTATTTTCCTATATAAGTTATTTGGTTTTTATTATTCTAATACCTATGTGCCTATTTGCAAACATAACCTCAAAATCATTCAGTGTATATGGTTTATAGAAGTTCTCAGGAGTGGCCGTCGATAATATTCGTTTCTACGGTAATTTATATATAATTTCGAATGTAAGAAACAATTTTTCATGGTTATTGGTTTTTAGGCCAAACATGTATGGAAGCTGAGCAATCTCCTTTCAATGGTATAGATGCGTTGATTATTTTATTTATTTATTGACTGTTCGCATCCTTTTCAGAACGCGTCGTCATAATTATGATTTTATTTACTTTGTCGATATATATATAAATTAAATAAAAAATCATTCTGACGAAGCAGACCTGAAAAGGCTGCAAAACGTCATAAATAAATATAGTTTCGTGCATTAACCCGTTAGAACTGGTTTTATTTACTTTGTCGAGCTACCTTCAAAAGACTTTTATTGAGCGTTCGGATATTTCAAGCTACATTTTTATTTCAATATTTCGAGCGTTTGGAAGATTTTTAAAACCTTATTGTCTATGTATGAATGTATTAGCTAATTTAATTAATAAAGCACTTTATTTAATTCTTTTTTATAATTTTCACTTTATTTATTTGACCCTAACTACCGTAAACTACCACTAGTTCCAAAATTGGGAGATCTTTCTGAGAAAAACTGGCGAAACAAACTCAGAGACACTTTTATCTCCTTCTTATGTTAAATCATCATCATCGTCAAACAAACATAAGAAGGAGATAGAATGAATCCGAACGCTTAATCTTCCTCAAAAAGTCTTTCGGAGACAAACTCAGAGACTCTTTTATCTCCTTCTTATGTTAAATCATCATCATCGTCAAACAAACATAAGAAGGAGATAGAATGAATCCGAACGCTCAATCTTCCTCAAAAAGTCTTTCGGAGGTAGCTCGACAAAGTAAATAAAATCATAATTTAGACGACGCCGACGCCGACGATGCCGTTGAAACTTGTTTTATGTAATATTCTATATTCTTATAAACCAATTTTATATATATAATTATTTGTAAGGAAATAAACGGTAACATAAAATCATTATACAAGTTAATGTGGTACTTAAAAACCTACAGTTAAATCAAATGTTTCTTATGAGATAAGACAGTTCGAGTAAAGTTGAAATTATGCATGTACCTATAGAGAAAACAACGAAAACATCTGTGAAGATCAGCATACAATTAAAAATAACATAATGATTACGCCTCTCTAAAGCTAATAACCAGAAACAATAGTCTAGTTGACCCTTTTTGGAAAAAGGTTTTAAATGGTTAATAAATGTTCTATTAGACCGAAAAAAATGTATTGTATTTTTTTGAGACCTAGAAAGCTACAAATCTTTAATTTTAAAATAGACTTTTCATGGACATACAAAAACGCTGTCGGCCATTTTAGTCTATAGATTATCTATGCTATGACGTTGACGGTAGTAAACAAAAACTCGTAAGCACGTAGAAAATAACCTATCTGAGTTTATAATAAAAAAAACATGATTTCTAATAGATACCACGAAAAATATAGTAATTATCATTATTGTATTGTACGAGAATGTAAAAACACATCCTTGAAGACTCCAGGAAAGTTGTGGATTAAAGTGCCGAAAGAAATTAACCTACGCAATACCTGGTTAGAACTGTCTCAAAGTGATCCTGCTACTTTATCGACTCATAGAAAAAAATATTTATGCGACGAAGATCACTTTGATGTAAGTACTCATTGAATAATATTTTAAGTCTCTTCATTTATTATCAGTTTTAATAATACAAGTTTTAAAGTTATGAATGAATGACATTTAGTTGTTTACTAAAAGAGACGTCACAACTATGGCGGATGTAGCGAACAGCGTTTTTAGTTCTAGACTAAAAATATTTTTTTTAAATTAAATTTCTACAGCAATCTCCTGCTTTTATGAAGTAAAATCGATATATTTAGGTTCCTTAGACCAAATACTTTAAGAAATAAACATTTATTTAATACAATTCGACATGAGTCAACTAGCCTATTATGCACATTTCATGATGCATTCGATAGAGTTTTTATTGATTCTTTCTTAAAAGGATTTATATTCAAGCTAAAGATATCAATTTCATGCAGCTTATCATCATTAATTTTACAGGAACGTCTAATGAATGTGTCTTTTTTCCCCGTATATTAACCACTTTCTAGGTCCGTCAGAGGAGCTCGATGGCGCAAGTGGTTAGCGCGTTCCGCAGCGATCGTTGAATTTAAGCAACTTTCGCAGTGGTCGGTCATTGGATGGGTGACCATAATTTACTATCTCGAGCTCCTCCGTGTTTCGGAAGGCACGTTAAGCCGTTGGTCCCGGCTGCATCTGCAGTCGTTAGCACCCACCAACCCGCACTGGGCCCGCGTGGTGGGTCATGGCCCAATCTCCCTATTCCATCCATAGGGAAGCCTGTGCCCCAGCAGTGGGGACATTAATAGGCTGATGATATAGGTCCGTCAGCCGTGTTACTGTATGTTCAGGTCAGGTATATTTTCTCTAAAGAAGAAATATATAAAACTAGTTGGTGTAAGGCGCGACGGCGCGAGTTGTCTGCGTGGTTCATTTGATTTGCCATACAAACTTCCAAAAAAAAGACTCAAACTATTTATATATAAAATTTCATCGAAATTGGTTCAGATATTTAAGCGTTACGAGGTACCAGACAGATAGAAAGAAAGACGGACACACTTACGCATTTGTAATATTAGTACGGATTTTATAAGCGCCATTTAACATGCTCACTATTACTAATAAAACCGTCTGGTCTTTTGAATATGTTGATATTTGTACCGAAGTCACCTCTACCACTTGTGCCGTGAAGCTCCGTCAACGTGAAAGTGAATGTGGATGGCTTAGGGTATTCACGGCTTCCGAGTACGGAGTCATCACCACTGATGTGAATTCACGGCGAGTATTCACGGCATTTTTTCACGGCATTTCACGGTGCTAGTGTGGATCTGGCATTGGATTACCGACATCAGGTCCATATTAATTTTAGCTATTAAATCCGATTTTTTGAAATAAGAAGCCTTAAAAAATAAATTGTTTTGAATGAGTAGGAACCTCATTAGCCTCATTAATATCCCATTGTTACTGGCACGTTTATTGTTTTGTTTTCTGTATTCGTCTCTTGTAATTAATAAATATTTACTGTATAATAATTATATAGCAAACTTTTACTTTAAAGTACCAGTATTGTGGAGGTAGAACAAACGGGAGTTACCTTTGAGGTCACGAGAAATTTAATAAGAGACGACGTTGAATAGACTTTATGCTAATGTAAGTGGAGTTGTTTTACACCTTACGATTTTATTGCTGTTGAAGGGTAAAATAAAATTCTATTTATACGATTATTTTTTTTTAAATTTAAATGTTAGAAAAGCATCGAACACTGGAATAACTAAGAAATGACCAAGTGCTAGAGGGACTAGAGAAGAATATTGTAAAAACTCGCTGTATTTTGACGACCTCCGTGGCCGAGTGGTTTATACACCGGATTTCATGGTGTCGCCGACTCGAGAGGACCCGGTTTCGAATCCCGGTGGGGGCAGATGCTTGTGTGATGAATACGAGCATTTGTACTCCAGTCATGGATGTTTAAATAAATAAATATTTCCAACACTATATTTAATATGTATTTCTATATAAAGATACTTATATATGTAAACTATATGTATTCTATCCGGTACCCTAGCAACCCATAACACAAGCCTTACAGTGCTTACTTTGGGGCTAGGCTAAATGGTGTGAGTGTTGGAAATATTTATTTATTTAAAGTTTCAAGACTACTCATGTTTAGTAGATTAAACCCACTGACAGACAGGCGGACGGACTTAAATAATAATTAATAGTATAACAGTTAAGTTGAAGTCATTTGGCGACAGTTTAACATACCGTGTTTGTTTACCTACCGCACTTTTTGAGGTTCCTGTTAAAATAGCCGTTTTGCTTTTCGTATAACGGCAACTTTATCAACAAAAAAAACATTTTAGCAATACTGTAGCTAACTGTTAAAATGTATTAATTTTATTATTTTTTTGTTAAGCTTTAAACATGATTTAAAAGCACTCAAAAATCGTACGGTGTAAATCTTCAATAGAGACGTTACAGAAATATGGCGGAGCAAAGTTTGCCAGATTTAGCACCTCAATATTTGGGGGGATTACTTCAAGGGGTTGGGGTACGAATGAGCACCGTCATAAAATATATCTCTGTACTTCATTGACGTTTTTAACATTAAAGACAATATTGTCTTTTTCTTATATACCTATTTATTACTTAATTTTTATGAATCCTTCTGGTATAGAAATAAAAACGTAGATTACGAAATAATATTGACAAATCTCTTTGTTCATGTTGTTGTACGTAATATCATTGTACAATTCACAAAATATGTAGATATTTATGTAGAATGTATACTTTGTCCTTATACAGGGTTTGAACTGCATCGAGGAGTGCAATGGAGCAGTCTAGCTAGTCTGTGATGGTGGAAGATAATCAATTTCCACTGAGTGTTTTCGAGCAAAGCCTAAGCAGATCGCTGCTAGTTTATACTGAGTGTAAAAAAAACCTTTAACGAAGTTCGACTTCGTCACGTATTTTCCACATCATGACGATCATTTTTTTCTTCTGGATTATACCTGGCAAGATTCTAGTTATGGAGATAGTGAAGGTCAAAGTCACATTTTTTTTTGCAAGATATTTACTTGTTTCTTAGGTTTTCACGCACATCACTCATTAAATAAAACTAGTTTTTACGGGTTAATGCACGAAACTTTATTTATTTATTGACGTTTCGCAGCCTTTTCAGGTCTGCATCGTCAGAATAATGATTTTTTTTTATTTAAAATTGTCGAGCTACCTTCGAAAGACTTATATTGAGCATTCGGTTATTTCATTGGAAGATTTTTAAAATTTTATTGTCTATGTATGAATTTATTATTTAATTTACTTAATAAAGTATTTTATTTAAAATTCTTGTTTGTAATTTTGAGTTTATTTATTTGACCCTAACTACCGTAAACTAAATAAAATACTTTATTAAGTAAATTAAATAATAAATTCATACATAGACAATAAAATTTTAAAAATCTTCCAATGAAATAACCGAACGCTCAATATAAGTCTTTCGAAGGTAGCTCGACAATTTTAAATAAATAAAAAAATCATTATTCTCACGATGCAGACCTGAAAAGGCTGCGAAACGTCAATAAATAAATAAAGTTTCGTGCATTAACCCGTAAGAACTAGTTTTACAAGATATTTACATTATTATTTTAAAGAACGTAATTTTTGATCGACGCACTTACACACACGCACACACATACACACACGCACACACATACACACAGGCACATTCTTTGTTTAGCGCCACAGTAGCGCACCGCGCTGTACATTGCGTAATGGTTTCTTTTTTACTTATAAATACAAATTTTTCCCCACGTATAAATTTTGTAATATTACTTGTGTACACCCAATGTACAAAATGCGTAGTTTGAGTCTTTGTCATAGGATTTTTTAAACCCTATATAAACAATTGTCATTCACATATCACCACAGCATTTCATCTTCATGTATAGTTAATGAGATACCGATTTTATCGATGAATAAATTAGTAAGGATTCCTTAACACAAGGCATAAGATCACTATTGTTTCAAAAGAGGCTTACTATAGCCGAAGTAAGAATGGGCAAAACGTAGAATGTAATTAGCATTTTAAACGCAACACAGTTTCGTTGAAAGTACTACGAATTCTCGATTGATCATTAAATTATATTGTTCAGACGGGACACACCAGCAGTTTAATTCTGTAAAATTTTCACTCGGGATTCGCTGTGGATCCGCGAGGTTCCGATATAAATCCGCGCGGATCCACATCGGATCCGATCCGATGAAATGCGTGAAAATTTTACTGAATAGCACTGCAAGCATCAAATAACAGGGAATTTTTTGGAAAGCATATATATACAGTTTTTGAACTAAAAACTTCGTTAGGTGCGTTGGGCATTTTTTGAAGATGGGATAAAAACCATACAACTCGCAAAACCGTTTCATTATGCCTATCGGGTTCAAACTCGAGATCTCTTGCACTTGAACGTTCGCTTGTTGCATTCGATGATTAGACCAAGCCACTACTAACGAGGTTTGGCAAAATTAAAATACACATACTGTTCGTTACCTAGAGGTGTCGATAAAGCCAGAAACATATTAACGTGTCTTTTCGTGTCGTGGCGCGCCAGAAGCACATCGGTTTCATACATTTACTATGGTTAGAGACATATTTACGTATCGAGTCATGTCGACGCTTTAACCTCTCTATCTCTCTAACCCATAATAAATGTATGAATCCGATGCGCCACGTCACGCCACGACACGTTAATATGTTTCTGGCTTTATCGACACCTCTAGGTAACGAACAGTATGTGTATTTTAATTTTGCCAAACCTCATTGGTAGTGGCTTGGTCTAATCATCTTATGCAACAAGCGAACGTTCAAGTGCAAGAGTTCTCGAGTTTGAACCCGATAGGCATAATGAAATGTTTGTTTTTTTATTTATTTATGTTAACATATATATTGCTTGGTTTTTAGGGTTTCGTAGTCCTGTCAAGGAGCCTTATAGTTTCGTCATGTCCGTCTGTCTGTCCCCGGTTTAGCTTGGAGACTATAAGCACTACAGAGCTGTTGTTTTGTAGAGATATATATATCAATCAGACCGACAAAAAAACCTGAAATAAATGTAACAATATTATTTATTTTAATCTTATTTAAAGTAAGGGGAGAACGGAGCATAACATCTATCCGTCCCTAGTGTCAACCTCATCTGCCTGCGCTAGTCGTTCTTCTCAGAATAACTAGCGGCGCCAGCTCCTGGGATGGCGTGGTGCTCCCTGCTAGACAACGAACGAGGCTCTGGCGACCGAGCTATGGCGGTATACCCATACTCCTGATCAGGGAACTGGTCGGAGGAGGCCTCAGCAGCCTTGAGATCTAAATAATCTCAAAAAGGCCTGGTGCAGAAGGCAAAGGGAAACCACTGCACTAAATTCCCTAGTAATTAGTTTCATGGAAAAGTCAAATATAGCCACGGCCCCGAGTGCCTGGCGTTCCTTAAATGGGACAGGGGTGCTAAGAATCCCCGGGCGGAAAACTCTTCGAATAGGAACTTGAAACGTGAGAAGTTTAAAACAAGATGGAAAGCTCCCCAATGTTATCCGGAATATTCGGGAGTGGACGGGTATTGCCTCAGTCGAGCAGCTGTTCCGGCTGGCTGCTGAAATGAATACAGGAAGCTAAAAGCCAACCTTCAGGGTTGAAGAGGCAATGGAAGAAGAAGAAGCTTATTTATTTCAATAAGGATTCGTTAAGTCTAGCCGATCTTAAATCGAGTTTTATTAGTATCTTGACAGCGTATTCAGACGATTATGCGTGCTAAGATTTTAATTTACAGAATAACAGAGTCGAGTGTTCGATCTATAAGGAATGGTGCACACAATATTTATGTACAATAATTTATTTTGTATACCTGCGATGTTGTGTTGAGACGAATTATGAAAATAACGTAGTGTACGTATAAGATAACATCACATATATTGCTCTGATTCCTAATAATGGCAGTGTTTGTCTTATGAAAATCAGAAATGTTAAATAAAATAGTTAAATTTATCATAAAAATCAAAGGCAGAAAAACAAGACTATTAATTATAATAGTAGTATCTATATTAATAGAATAGTAAATATTGAAGTTGTAAATTAGAGTAAGGTTTTCAAGGCCTGCGATAAGGGTAAGTTCTAAGAGTAGATTAGTACTCGCTTAGTTACTAACCGTAAAAAACATACGCATTGTATACTTTTGCTGTTGGTCCTACCATACTGCAAGCAACACGCTTGGGTAGGTCACCTGCATATTTTCTTGCTTGACTTTATCCTCAGCACAAAGTAAAACTATTAGTAGTGTGGTAGCCTAAGTCTTAGACCCGTATTAAAGAAAGATTCTCAGTAATTAGTCTATTATTGAGCATATTCAGAAAGGGATTAAGCTACATATAGCACATAGCGACATCTCTGTCTAACTGTACTCAAGTGAAGATCAACACTTACTTGTCATTGCGTCACAAAATGCGTTAAGTTTACTCTACCTAATGTGAGGCAGGTTAATACTAATATAAAAATAAATGATCAGTCTGTAGAGTTAGTGGATTCTACAAAGTTTCTGGGTATTACTTTAGACTCTCGTCTGCAATGGGATCCTCATATTGATGCCTTATCAAGTAGACTGAGCTCTGCAGCTTTCGCTGTTAAAAAAAATAAGACTCTTAACTGATGTGGAAACGGCAAGATTAGTTTACTTTGGTTACTTTCATAGTGTTTTAAACTTTCATGGTCACTAACATTACTTTCATAGTGTTATGTCATATGGCCTTTTGTTGTAGGGCTGAGCCGCTAATATCGAAAGAATTTTCATACTGCAAAAGAGAGCTGTTTGCGCCATATACAATTTAAAGGCAAGAGAATCCCTTAGAGAAAAATTTAAAGAAATTAATATTTTAACACTGGCGTCGCAATACATTTATGAAAATTTAATATATGTAAGAAAAACTATGATGCATTTGCAAAAAAAAGTCAAACCCATAACTTTAACACGAGATTTAAGAACAAGCTTGCCGTTCCATGTTTCAGACATCAAAAATCAAGGGGTTCATTTGTGGGTTGTTGTATGTAGGAAGTATTGCATTGTTTAACAAAGTTCCCCAAGATCTGATTGAGCTTCCACTGTCTAAATTTAAATCTCAGATCAAAAATACTCTTATGAATAAGGGCTATTATAAAGTTGATGATTATCTAAATGATCGTAATGCATGGCCTTAATGTTGTAAGTTACATAATTATTTAAAATTTTCATGGTCACTAACATTACAGTAGATAATTTATATTTTTTACGGGATTGCTACCGTATACTTTTTTTTTGCGATTTTCTGATATTTCGACATTGTTGCAAGCGCTATGATCACAGAGTATTTTTCTATGGATCGCGAGTTACACTGTGATCATGGAGCTTGCAACAGTGCCGGAATATCGGAAACTCAACAATCTCATAAATAACATTAATTACTGTAAAATTAAGACATAATGTGAGCAAAGCCTTTGTCCACAATATGTTGGTAGTAAGTAACCGAAACACGTTTCGAAGAACCACTTTTCATCAAAAAATATTGTTTAACACAAGTCAAGTGTGGAACATGGCCAGTGTAAGCATCTCTTTATACGAAACTCGAGAGCCGGGGACGCGCGTTTGATCGAGTTATGCATTATTAATGAACGCCGACATGTAATTACAGGGTACACACAGATTTATCGCCGCAACACACCGCCAACATTCGTGTTGAACTTTGAAGGTGGTTCAACCGCGTCGTGTGTACCCAGTCTTATATTGAGACGTATTACGTTATTTTAATTGTTTATGTTCTCGCTTCGATTTTTCGTATTGCCTCCGGTGGGTGTAGTTTTAGATTTAGAATTCATATTATTGAACAAGCCGATGTGGTTACCTGTTATTAAGATTACCAGGCGAATGGTGTAATTAAAAAGTTATTGTTATTTATTGTTTTTCAATGGAACCCCAATATTTTATTGCTTTTTTCTCTCTAGATAGTCATCAGTGTTGATGTGGTATGGTAGGTTATGTAACGTATTTAGACGTACGCAGTTCTTAGCAACGGAACCATGTTCAGAAGCCTTCGATAATTGTCCGCCATTTCATAGCCATACAATAAATCTAGGCACACGTTAATAAAAGAAATATACTCCCAGACACATCTATCGGCCCACCTAGCATTTTAAGTTTTGATTTGACGGGCTCTAGCAAATATTAAAGTTACATTAAATTTAAGCAAAAAGTTTTTACGCAGTTTTGAAGCTGATTTATTAATCATCTATTTCGTGTGTGTTTAAATACACACATCAAAAGAGTCTAGGGATCAAGCATTTTTATGCGGATTTCTTGAGATTGAGATGTGGCTTTGTAATAAATTTATGATTTTATAAATTTATATGGATCCTTTTTGGTGCATTTCATAATTTGAATCAGGAACTGTGAATCAAATTCGAGTAAAAGATGAAAATCAGCTGTCAATATTTTCCCTATAAAAACATACAACGCATTGAAGACATTATTAGTGCTACTGTTTCCCTACTACTGATTAAAACCAACGTTATTATGGAGCGGCGACGTCATTTAAGCAGGGAAGAAATGCTCAGAGCCGTGGGAATGATAGAAGCTGGTTCCCGGCAACGTACTGTGGCTTTAGCTCTGAATACAAGTCAGAGTGTTATCAGTCGACTTTGGACACGATACCGAAGCACTGGTACCGTGGCTGAGCGCCATGGAGGACGGTATCGCTGCACCACACGGAGACAAGACCGATACATTCAAATCTTAACTCGAAGAGCTCCAACAATAACCGCCATGATGTTAGCCGTGAGGCTTCATCACTCTTCAGGGAACTTAATTAGCGACCAAACAGTCAGAAACCGCTTGCATGAAGTGAACCTTCATTCCCGAAGACCGCTACGGGTACCACCTATAGCAATGCACAATCGTAGGATTCGATATCAATGGGCTCTTGAACACAGAAATTGGGCAGAAGAACAATGGCGTTTCGTGTGCTTTTCTGATGAGTCTCGTTTTGGTATGAGACCGGATACAAGACGTATACGACACTGGAGAACCCCTGGACGCCAACAGCGATTAAAATCCTGCCAGGAAGTCCATCCTTATAGTGGTGGAACCATCATGGTATGGGCGGGTATTTGGATCGGCGGAAGAACTGAGTTGATTTGGATCAGAGGCAACCTCAACGCTCAAATTTATGCTGAGACGATTGTATCAGACGTCATCGTTCCTCTACAAGTGCAAATCGGTCCCTTATTTCAGTTAATGCATGATAATGCACGACCGCACACCGCAAGAGTTGTAAGACAGACTCTCGCCGCAGCTAACATCAATGTCCTGCCCTGGCCTGCTCAGTCGCCAGACTTGAACCCGATTGAGCATGCATGGGATATGCTACAGAGAAGAGCTCTGCCGAATATGGAGGGTATCCAGTCGCAAGAAGACCTTTTTTTGTTGTTGCAACGAACATGGGCGGCCATTCCACAGCGTGATTTGGATGAACTCATTTTGAGTATGCCAAACCGATGTTCTTGTGTTGTTAGTGTTCGCGGTAGAAATACGGATTATTAATTGTTTAAGTTACCCAATAAAATTTTAGAGAAAACTGTTATTTCAGTCTTTTTTTCGAACTTTTGTGTTAGTGGTTCAAATGTCAAAAATCCCTTTATTAGGAAAATGGCAAATTTCTTTATTAATGCAAAGGTGACTTGGTTTATCGTTACTGTGACAAACGAAAACACTTTATTTGATGAATCCTTAAAGAAAATTTTAATTAATATCAATCAGGAGAAAAGTTATTGCAAAAATATATGTTGATCCCTAGACACTTTTGATGTGTGTATATTATTATTGTTCAGCCTAACATATATTTTTGCTATTGACCGATGAAACTTAAGTGGGACGATAGATGTGTCTGGGAGTGTAGTTATTTATGATATTAGATCGATAGGTTTGTTATTACAAACGAGTAGACGAATGTAAGCTCGAGACGAAGTTGAGACGAGTCACGAATTTGTATTGTAGGAAGGCCAAAGGGGAAGATCTTCCTCCGAGCTGGATGATGGTAGCTCGGGGGCCGTGGCCCGACTGATGTTGGTCGGACATTGTATATATGAATTGTTGGCCGCCGAATTTCACTTGCGCGATGTAGGCTTCCTTACATTGTGAACGCAGCGCCGGTAGCGCCATCTCTTGAGGATGGCGAGTGTTTATTTCCTCCATATTAGTTAATTGTTGTCCATATCATTTCCGCACGAATGTCCTACAACGTTTTTTAACACATTTGCGAGAAAACAATACATGTACCTAATATAAGTAATTGCTTCCGGTTCCGGCGACGAAAGTGTAAACACGTACTACAAAGAGCTCTGAGTTATCAATAAATAACAGTGCAAAAAGTGACAATTCGAACACAAAATACTTCAAAACATCTGGAAACAGAACTAACTCAGTGCATAATCTATAAATTTGGAGTAAAAGTGCTACATTCGTGAAATTTTAATCAAAAATAAAACGATCATCATAACCTCAAAATTAAAAATCGATCATTCATTCAGTTGAATCAATATTCAAACTGACAGTGACATCTGTTTGACACTGACAGCTAATACAGCTAAAGACATTCACCGAAAGTGTTGCCACAAAAGAAAAAATAAAATTACCACAAAATTTACCACGGGGTTATCAACACATATCACCAAATTTACCCAAATATTAACATGGAAAAACAAATGGAATTGTTACTCAGTCAAATTACAGAAAAGTTTAATGAACAAACAAAAACACTAACAACGGAAATAACGAAGAATGTAATGGAGGCCCTGGACGAAAAGTTGAAAATCCTAAGAGAAGAAAATAACGACCTCAAAACCAAAGTTAATAGTCTGGAGCAAAAAATATCATATTATGAAAAGGAAAAACGAAGGAATAATTTGGTTTTTTTCGGTATTGATGGAAAAGGAAAGACAGAATTGGAGCTGGTCGATCATATTAAAGAAATTGTAGAGGAATCGGGAACGAATTTAGATAGCCAGGAAATTAGCAATATCCAAAGAATTGGAAAACAATCGGAAAATAATTTTCCAATACTAATATCTCTCACCTCATCCTGGAAAAAACATCCGATACTGAAGAACAAACGACATCTTCCGCCAAATGTGTATGTCAAAGAGGACTTCCCGAAGAATGTTCTTGAAATACGTAAACAGTTGCAGCCGAAAATGGAAGAAGAAAGAAAAAAGGGAAATATAGCTTACATAAAGTACGACAAACTAATTGTCAAAAAACCAGGGACCATCAACCGAGAAAAAAGGAAGAGAGAGACAACAAAATCATCAAATACTCAATCTCAGAAAAAACAAAACATAGTAAATACAACAAAAATAGCAACACCTCAAAACTCGGCAAGGGAAGTAATCAAACCAAGTATTCTAGCATATGTTTCACGTGATAGATCAAACTCTATGCCAGAGCTGCCAAAAAACAAGTAAAGGCCCCCTCCGACCGGAATCAACAACACAGGAAATCAATAGCAAACAAAAACGAAAAAACAACCTCAACAAACTGTCCCCCAATCCGGGCTGGTCACCTGGGGGAGTCCGACCAACACCCTCCAACAAATGTATCAAATACAACTGGTACAAAAAAGGACTTTAAAAAGCAAAGTAATCTATATTGTTGTACACTAAACACAAGAACTTTGAGAACACCTGAAAGTTTACAAGAGCTAGAATTAGCACTGGAAAAAATCAAGTGGGACATTCTGGGTATAAGCGAGATGCGAAGGTTGGGAGAAGAAATAGAAGAAAGAAAAAACTTTATCATGTATCACAAAGGCGAAGTCGCTGGTCACAGGGGAGTGGGTTTCTTGGTAAATATAAATCTTAAAAACCAAATCATAGGGTTTGAAGGTATGTCGGATAGATTAGTTTTAGTGCATTTGAACTTGCCGAAACATCCTAAAAAGTGGACATTCATCCAAGTCTACTCGCCAACTGAAAAAGCACCAAATTCTGATATATTGAATTTTTATGACAAACTGAGGGAAATAATTGAAAAATATTCAGAAAATAACATTGTGGTCATGGGCGATTTCAACGCTCAAGTAGGAGCTAGACTTGCAGGGGAAGAACATATAATTGGGAAATATGGAAAAGGAAAAAGAAGCAAAAATGGAGAAAGATTGGTTGAACTCTTGCTTGAACAAAATCTAACAATTCTTAATTCTATGTACCGCAAAAAGCCCAAAAACAGATGGACTTGGCTATCTCCAGACGGAAAGATTAAAAACGAAATCGACTACATAATTACCAACAATGTCAGAGCATTTAGTGATACAGGAGTTATACAAAATTTGAATTTCAACACTAACCATCGTATGGTACGCAGTTGTCTTAAAGAAAAGAGCACAAAAATGTCCAGGTCGAGAGCAACCCAAATAAATCACTTAAAAACAACAACTATGAAGAAGGATTCAACAAACATCACAGAAGACCTGATGGAAGTAGTTACCTCAGATATTAACCTAAGCGAAAAATATAGACAAATAGAAAAAGCTCTTAAAAACCAGACAGTGACACAAATAGACAAAACCAAGGAAACCTACTTAAGTGATAAAACTTTAAAATTAATGGAAGATAGAAGAAAACTCATTGCAAACCAGACTAAGAAGGAAAACCAAAAAGAAATATCCAATCTTTGTAAACAGATTCGCGAAAATATGAGAAAGGACAGGACGAACAGAAGGAACAAAATCCTAGAGAATCACATAAACAAAACAGGAGGCATAGTAAAAGCGCTCAAAGAACTTCGAGAAAAAGGGAAAGAATGGATACCAAAAATGAAAGATAAAGAACGGACAACAACATCTCGCACCGAAATTCAAAATATCGCTACTAACTATTATCGCTCATTATACCAAAAACCTAGCCCCGGTCAACTAATATTACACTCACCTGAAAGAGAATATACAATAGAAACGCAGGAAAGCCTTTATAACGAAGATATACCAGAGATACTGCAATGCGAAGTAGAAAAAGCTATAAAAAGCCAAAAATTGGAAAAAGCTCCCGGACCAGATAGAATTACAAATGAACTAATGAAAGGAACAACTGAAGAACTAAGCCCAATTTTAACAAATGTATTTAACGACACACTACGCACAGGCATTATTCCCAAAAACTGGGCAGAGTCACATATAATACTTATACACAAAAAAGGTCCAAGAGATGAGATGGGAAATTACAGGCCCATATCTCTCATATCAAATGTTTATAAAGTTTTTGCCAAAGTAATTCTAAACAGAATAACAACCAGGCTTGACGAAAACCAACCAGTGGAACAGGCAGGATTTAGGAAAGATTTCAGCACAATAGATCATATACACACAATAAAACAGATCATACAAAAATACAATGAATATAACAAGCCAATCTATCTGGCCTTTATAGACTACTCCCAAGCCTTTGATAGCCTCATCCACAAGTATGTATGGCTAAGTCTAAAAGAGCAGGGGATTGAAAACACCTACATTAAAATAATAAAAAATATCTATGCAGAAAGCAAGGCTAGTATAAGGCTGGAATCCAAACGAGATGTTTTCCCCATAGAAAGAGGTGTCAGACAGGGTGACCCACTATCACCAAAGCTGTTTACAGCAGTACTTGAACAAATGTTCAGAAAACTAGAATGGGAACATCTGGGGCTGAACATAAATGGAGTAAGACTGAGTCACCTAAGATTTGCAGATGATCTTGTTCTATTGGAGGAAGACCCAAAAAAGCTGGAGTACATGGTACAGACCTTAGTCAGTGTAAGTAGGGAAGTGGGTTTAGAAATTAACTTAACAAAGACTAAAATGATGACAACATCCACCCAGGTAGAAATAACAAACAGTGAACAAAAATTCGAATATGTAAATGAATATGTTTATCTAGGCCAGATAATATCACCAGATGACCAAATGTCAAAAGAAATAGACAAAAGAATTGCGACTGGGTGGAAAAAGTACTGGGCTCTGAAAGAAGTGATGAAAAGCAAGGTACTGAGCATTAAGATCAAAAAGAAGACTTTCGATACATGTATCTTACCCTGCATCACATATGGATGCGAAACATGGGCCCTGACGAAACAACACAGGGACAAACTTGCAAGATGCCAGAAAGGTATGGAAAGAAGCATGCTAGGACTAAAACTAAAAGATCGGGTCAGAAGTGCAGATATAAGACAAAAAACCAATTTAACAGACATACTAGCACGTATCGATCAACTCAAATGGAGGTGGACTGGTCATATGCTTCGATGTAAAAAAGAGAAATGGAGCAAACAGGTGACAGTTTGGTACCCAAGAGACCGCATCAGGACAAGAGGACGCAAAGTCAGAAGATGGGAGGATGACCTGAAACTCACTGTAGGAGTTCACTGGATAAGAGTTTCTGCGGATAGAAAACACTGGAAAGAGTTGGAGGAGGCTTTTGCCGTAAGGCACACCGAAACCAGAGACATTCTGTAACAGCATGCATGTAAACAAGTGTTAAAAATTTATTTGTAAATCTACATTTTCGGAAATAAAAGGCTATATTATTATTATTAATATAAGTAATTAAGCAAACTTTTTTTAATAAGAAAATGGTGAGCATTTCCAAATAGAGCCACGTGCGGATGGTGAAAATTAGAACTAAATCTTTAGTATTAAAGTGCGACAATGGTAAAGATTAAAAGCGCTTCCGAAGAGCTTCGAACGAAATAAAAAAAAATAACCACCTTTTTTTTGAGTGTGTATGCTGTTGGTCGCATATGACTCTCAAGCCGAGAATTGACGAGTGCCTCTAGAGTTATTCCAGGCGGATGGCGTCTCCCCCCGGGGGGAGTCTCCTCTCCGTCTGGAGGCCCTAGACCACTCGAACCTGAGGGGGTCGGCTCAACTAGAGGGCGTCTCTGGGACTCGGACCTCGGCTCTAGTTAGCCGTTGTCGTGGGGGGACTGGGTCTTCGCACTCTTATCCTACGGGTGCGGTGTCTGCCTAATGCTAAGCTAGTGTGCAAGTATGCTAGCTGTGTAGTGTTGGTGTTTGTGGCCTGTGTGGGAGGAATCGGAGGCGCGTTGGCGTGGGTGATTTCGTCGTCGGGGTAGTCTAAGACGTGCCTAGGCCGACGGAATCGAATAACCACAAAGCATACGCATGGCGCCATATATGCGAGCGTGCGGCAAAATGTTTTACTGCACGCTCCATTACATGGCCCGGAATTTTAAATTTTCGAACAATGTATACAACCTCCATAAATGCATTTTTTGAGCAAAAAGTTATTTGACGACGCTCGCCTTGCCTGTTCCTTTTATCCATTTTTTTTATTTAGATGTTTCGATCGACGATAATTTTTACATTAATTAACTATGTACCTAGTTAATTAAATTGCGAATTCAATATGCCGCTGCCGTTGGTGTAACCATTCGCGATGGAGTGTGGCCACGGCGCGGCATCATTTTATTGATATTAAATTGAGGTATATCAATATTGATGATTGAATTAAGCGATGCCACTGACAAATGAGGAGGTCGGTCAGCGATCGTGGAAATTAAGGAAATTTTGAAATGGCCGGTCATGGGATGGGTGGCCAAAAAATTGTTTCTGTAGTAAAATATTGTACTGTAAATGAAAGTTCCGTGCAAGTACTTAGGAAGGCACATTAGGCCGTAGGTTTTGGCTACTACTCAGAGTATTAAAATTAGATTTTTTTCTTGATTTCATGCTTAAAACAGACTATTTTATTATTTATTTTGACAACGATTTAAACCTATTTTGACATTTGACTCTCCTTTTCATTCACTATAAAACCCGCTTAGAACTAGATAAGTATCTCTTGCTGTCAAATAAAACTATCTCACAAAGAAATACTACAATATAATTAATAAAAACAAAACAAAATCTCCCATCAACTATTCCAGAGCTGCTCTCCAGAGCTTGTTTGTAGCAACAATTCGGAGCAGAGGTATAAATAGCTTTCATTTCAACATTTGGTATGAAAAAAGAAATTCGAATGCAGGTTGCATTCGCAAATATTCGAGATAGTAGGGAATTCATATTTAATGCGCATATTTCCGACTTCTGCCGCCGAGTTGAGCTGCCCGCGCTTACAGTTATGGCTTTTTTCAACTTAATAAATATTTTACAAGTAAGCACAACAAGGGCACAAGTGATACAGTTGAAACAATTACTCTTCTACTCGGTTTTGTTTTGCCAAAACTTGTTACTATCACAAAAAGTATTGTACCAAAGAACTTTTTTGAAAAATCCACAAGAAACAACCATCTATGTTTTTCTATAAGAACAATCTCATTTTACGCTGCGGGAACCGCGTTGTGATTTGAAATTAGAATACAACTAGCAAACCAGTGAACCAAATGTTCACCAAAACCTGATTTAAAAAAAAATGTATTTAATTAATTGAGAACTTCGGAGATTTTGTGTGGTTTCGTTTGAAATTCGTGATTTCTCGAAAACCGGAAGTGCTACGTTACTCAAATCCGGTTTGTAGTCTTATCAGACTATTCTTAACTTATAACTTAAATATTCTCTTTATCTATCTCTTACGGTTTGGCCGCTGAAACAGCACCACAGACGGACGGACTTGTCTAATAGATAAGAGATTTTCAAACACATTTCAAATCGTACCTTCGAATTCCGCTGTGAAAAGTGAGTTTATTTTTTCGCACTGTAGGGAATTCAGAAAGCAGGATTATATTTTTTTCCGAGGAAAAAAACGGAGGAGGTTCGCAATTCGACGCGTATATTTTTTTATGTATGACCACTCGTAAATTTTTTCTAAGTAGGTACTTCGATTTTTTTTATTACAAGGGGGTATACCCCGAAGGTGGTCCCATATAAAGGAAAAGAAAATACAATCCTAAGGGTATGAAAATAGGGGATGATTGATTGTTCACTCCCTGATTGTCATTTATTTATTAATTAGTGCTGTGTATGACTGCTGTAAATATGACATTTGTGATATTTGACATCCTTGCCTGCTGTAATCGATTTTATTTTATTTTATTCAATTATTATTTGTTTTTGATTTTATTTGATTGATAATTGGTTTATGACGTAATTTAAATGAATTGTAATTATTTGAAATTTATATTTTCATTATTATTATTGTGATTGTAATTATTTAATTTGTGTAGAGCTGAAGTGTAGACTACAGTTTTTGTTCTCAAGCTTGTATTATACACAATGACATTCATCTATGATTCTTCTTATACCTGCATGCAAAGTGTCAGCACGATAGGTTTAAAATTGACAAAGTTTCATACAAACTTTCATTCCCTATTTTATCCCCTTGGGGGTAGAATTGATCAAAATCCTTTCTTAGCGGATGCCTACGTCATAACTACCTGCATGCCAAATTTCAGCCCAATCCGTCCAGTGGTTTGGGCTGTGCGTTGATAGATCACTATGTCAGTCACCTTTGAATTTTATAAATATAGTAGTTTTCCTTTCGGCGGTTGAATTTTTTTGTTAAAAAGTTTTGTATTGAAGTGGCAATTTTGTATTAGTTAATGACACACGTCGCCAGTATTATTAATTATTAATTATGAATAAAATAATAATTTTGTATACTCATAGTATTATCAAATTTATTCCTAAGAACGTAAGGAAATAAGTAAAGACCAGATTTACTACAAAAAAAATGGGTGCGTGTACTTATGTAGGCGCGTGAGAAGTTATCCTTCTTTGGCATCGTTTAAAATTAGTTTTTAATTGCATGCAAATAATTAATTACAATAAATTAATAAAAAATCTGGAAAAGGACACAGTCAATAAAGTTCAGTTTTAATTTGAAAAAATAAATAAATAATCAAAATATTCAATTAAAATCGCTACTATATATAATTTATTAGAACATATGTGATTTGCATTTGTATGAAACTCAAACACGTATTCCGAATATACAAACTAGAAACATGTGGATAAATATTATAAATATGAATACCTATAACTGTTACTTTATTACAAAAAATAAAGATGTGGTTTTTGGTTCTACTACACCAATGGTCAAAAGATGGCGCTGTAGTCTCCTGAATCGCGCTTTGGTTCCGTTGTTCCAGATTAATAAATACTTTTGATAGGCCTTCACAATGCAGTCGTTAGCACCCACTAAATAGAGATTCTATTTCTATTTTGTTGGTAGATTTTCTTAATGTGCGGTAAACACAAAAGTAACGCATGAAGTTGGTCGCTTTAGCGACTAAAATTTTGCATTAAAATTTTGTGTTACAGTGATGCGCGCGCATCTTAAAATTTCACCCTCATCATTTTTTCATAACGCGCCTAAAGAAGTATAACTTCAAAAAACATTGAATTTTAATACCCAATCACAGAATCGTGGGCTCATTTGTTTTTTTTTCAATTCGGAATAACGTTTAAAAAGCAACGTTAAATTTGTACGCCAGTTATCACGTTAATTCGCTTTCTCTCAGTTTTTTTTATTGTAAGTTTTATCACGGTAATATTACCGTGGTTTTATCTTTAAACGCGGCGCGCCATTGCATGTCATCACTGCGCGTCATTTCAAAACGTGCGATCAGCGTTATTACCGCCAAAAGCCCCCATTTGTTTGCCGTAAAAACTTTTAACACACATCTGATTGTAGTTAAGTGACCAATAAATACACTTTATTAAGGCGAAGCTCCGGTTAATGTTGCCACCTACGTGCAATTAAATATTCAAATAAAGGAAGGACATTGCCGTTTTAAATGCAGATGCATTTACGGAGTGTTGGTTGGTTTTGTGTGATGTTTTATTTTAGTTTAATGTTTCGGGGTTTATTATCATAATTTTAACTTTTCTGTTGCTAACTTTTCCACTAATGGTTAACCTTTGATGGGAATATAATCCGGATAATTTATACGGCGACGAATATAATCATAACAATAGGTATAATATACAAACATTTAAGAATTTTGTCATGTAAAAAAATGACTATTTTTTAGTAAGACTTTTCTGCTGCAAGAAATTGATACATGTCTATGTCTATGTCATAACACTGTTCATGTTTACATATTTTTGTGAATACAAAATTCGTAAATCGTAAAATAATAAAATAACAAAACAAATTATATGGGATTAAAGTATCAGTAATATAAGATGACCGCCGTGGCCGATTGGTTTATACGCCGGGTTTCATGGTGTCGCCGACTCGAGAGGTCCCGGGTTCGAATCTAGTTGGTGGCAGATGTTTGTGTGACGAATACGAGCATTTGTACTACTATCATGGATGTTTCATATGTATTTCTATATAAATAAACTTATATGTGTAGGTACAATATATTATGTATTCTATCCGTTACCCTAGTATGCTATAACACAAGCCTTATAATACTTACTTTGGGGCTAGGCTAATTGGTGTGAGTTTTGGATATATAAATTTATTATTATATAAGTATCCTAATCCAGGTATTAAATTTTACGTGTCCTATTTTTCATACATAAATATTGATAGCTGCCTTGCAGCTTAAGGACAGAAAAATTTCGACGCAGCCGTCAGGGCAGCGGTAGCATAATTGGTCAGTGTATTGGCCCGGATTGCGAAGGGTGCGGGTTCGAGTCCCGTCTACTGCCTGGTCCGCGTGGATTTTTTTCTATTAAAAACTTTTCTTTAGATATAAACATCTAGCAGTTAAATGCTTAAAAAAAACATAAATATTAAATTTATGCGCAAGAGATAAACTAAACTTTAATTGTTATAATATCACTAAATCGTTTGAAGAATCTATCATAACGAAAGGATTACATTATTTGAATTTTTAGGCGCAGAATAACTTACATAGATAGGAATAGAAGTGGTATTTATACATTTTTCATTTACACGACTATTGTGAGATTTTTTATTAGCAACGATTTATTGTATCAATTCAATGATGAGATTTTTCTCATAAAGTTATGTATTCGTATCGTACGTAACACGACGCATTGTTTAACAAAGAACGTTTATGTACACAACTGCAGAACTGTTGTGTGAAAGTATTCATAAAGTTGCCATTTCATTATCGGATGTTATTAGAAGTACCCTTAGTACGAGAATTGATAGTTTTCGAAAACTATGATCGTCTCGTTTTGTTTACATTTCACACCAGCGCCTCAAGCGGAAACTGTAATGAACTTTAATCGGCAGTATATAATGCGATTCAAATAAGAATAGGAAAGCCAATGACCTCCATCTGTCAAATGACGCTTGAAAAGTACGGTTTGCAAAAAATCTTGGAACTCTTTTTTAGCACTCAGCTAATTCTAGAATAAAAAAACCATACATTTGTATACAAACGACGATGCATGCATGACGACGATGACAACTCCGGTAGTTATGCAGAGCTGAGCGGAATCGAAGAGCTAGATTCCGATTAATATTTTTACTCACACAGTCATAAATGTTATTAAAAATCGGTGGTTCTTTTTTCTCAATCTTAGTAAATAAATTTTTTAAATAAAATCTGATGCTTTTTCTCACTTAAACTTAGTAAATAAGTTTTATTTAAAAAAAAACCTGATGTTTTTTCTCACTTAATCTTAGTAAATAAGTTTTATCGAGGAAGACTTTTATTGCTCACTCTACCTATTTTGTTTCAATTGACAGCTTTGACATCACAAAATGGCGCCCAGTCGATCCTATTCTTAGTTGAATCGCATTGTAAGTTAATTTCGTTAATAGTTAGACATCCATATTAGACAAAAGTCTGTCGTTTTTTCTCTCTAAGCGTGCAAGTGAGATGAAAATATGCACCGTGAAGTTCGTTCTATCGAGTTAACGATGAACGATATCGTTTAAACGATGCTCGAAAAAATTAACTTGTACTACCATTGATGCGGTAAACTGACAGTTTGTGCGAGCTGACGAAAACTATCATAGTTTTATCGTAATTGTGGAACTCGTACTAAGGGTACTGATTATTAAATTACTAGCAAACCAGTGAACCAAATGTTCACCAAAGCCTGATTTAAAAAAAATGTATTTAATTAATTGAGAACTTCGGAGATTTTGTGTGGTTTCGTTTGAAATTTGTGATTTCTCGAAAACCGGAAGTTCTGCGTTACTCAAATCCGGTTTGTAGTCTTATCAGACTATTCTTAACATATAACTTAAATATTCTCTTTATCTATCTATTACGGTTTGGCCGCTGAAACAGCACCACAGACGGACGGACGGACGGACTTGTCTAATAGATAAGAGATTCAATGTCTAGCTTTTGCCTTGAATAATGGTACACGAGAAGAAGATTTAATACCAATAATATTTAAGAATCTGTCTTAATTCTGGCGCTGTTACTGAAACATCAATGATGTTGAAAAAGAAAACACAATTTTATTATTTAAGCCTTCTATCATCATCATCAGCGTATTAATATCCCCTCTGGCGGGGCACAGGACTATCCTATGGATGGAATAGGGCTGGCTATGACCCACCTAAATAATACATTTTTGGTCACCCATCCAATGACCAACCACTGCGAAAGTTGCTTAACTTTAACAATCGAAGCCGAACGCGCTAAACACTTACGCCATCGATCATCTTGTATGTAACACTACTAATACTTATCATTGAAAATTCAATATTTTGTATTATTTCTCTTGTTATGGTGACTAGCTTAAGCATTGGAATTTGTCCGTGTGAAATAATAGGTATTCCCAACAAACTTTGATATACAGAGTGTTACAAAAATACAAATAAAGCTTGAAGGGCGTTGAAGTACATCATATAAGGAGTGTTCTCTAATTTTCTTATTTTTTTTTTGCATGAAGTTTTAACTTTTTATAAAAACAGTTATTTTTAATGATTAATAAAAATATCGATCATTTTAAGACATGTCACTAGTTCGAGGATCATTAAAAATAACAGTTTTTATAAACGTGGAGTAAACAGCTGAAGTTCACGTTTTTTAATGTTGGGATTTAAGTTGGCGCTGTAGTACTAAATGCGAGTTTGTATTGCCACCATAAATTAATACATGTATACATCATCCATGAACTTGAAAATCTCAACAAAAAATACAACTACCTACGTAATTTACAACAATATAAAATACGTTTACGATCATTTAAGCCGCTCGAACCAACATCACGTCATCTCGGTTCGGTTTTCACGACTCAATTAAAACCTTTTGAAACAATAAAATTTAATATATATCATGCGATAGGCGTGCGTTTTATTCTCTATCGTGTTATTTAAGAGCCAAACCAGTTTTATTTATTACGGTAATAATGTCTTCGATTTCTATAAATTGTGCTTTAATTATACGTGTTTCGTTCGCTGTGATTTGTTCGTTGGTATTTTTCAGTAACGGTTATTGATATCATCAAAAATATTGTTTTTGTACTGTAGTCTTTTTGTAAAGTTCCGGTTGCTGCTCCAGGCATGCGCTCAAATTAAATACGTTTTACCCGAATACCATTCAAATATCAACAATGGAAAAGCAACAATAAAAAAATCGTTAAAACTCCACTTTAGTTTAGTTATAATTTTGATGGTTGACATCAAAATTTGAAAAATATTATTAAAATTTTGGATCCCATTTAAATGTCAGACAGACCCATCTTTTAACGGACTATTGCGAAAGTTGCTTAATTTCCACGACATTAGACTGAGCGTGGTAATCACTGGACCACCGAACTCCCCTATTTCTTCTTGAATTCTTGAATTCAAATATTATCAACAAATTCACTTGTTCTTACATTTTAATCATTAGGTTATCGTGACATTTCGCGCTATTCAACTGTTTTATGAAGAATTAATCATTGAAATGGACCTGATCAATTCAAGAGACAAACTGTGCCGATAGAGCAAAGGTCCACGAAGGGTCAGCCGGGTAAAGGGAACGATGCTATCAAAATGTCGCTTTTGGCTCAGTGGCCGGTCGTGACTTACCTTACACGTTGGTGGGAGGTTCAAGTAGAGAGCTGTAGCGAGAATACTAATTAGAACAATGCAATGTTGTATGTGCTTTCTTTACACCAAACTCATTAGAAAATTTGATTTCTATAGAAGTGGTTCGTGGTCGTGTAAGGGAAAACTTGTAAAATACCTACAGGCACTTATTTATACAGAAACTGAACAGTTGTTGCAGATTTTATCTTGATACAATAATACTCCCCACACACACACACACACACACACACACACACACACACACACACACACACATACTCACACACACACACACACATACTCACACACACACACACATACTCACACGCACACCAACATACACACACACAATCTCTCATACACACAAACTGACATCCACATACATGTGAAGTATAATATATGTATAGTCCATAATTATTCAATGCTTACCATACAAACCCTTAGAGTATCATTGTCTAGGTGTAATATTTCCTGTAAACAATGGGGGTCTGGTGACCTGTAACACGGGTCTATGAACCTTCACGGGCACCAGTCTCCCACGAATGAAATTTGTGGTGAAAAATAAAGTTATTTTATTATTGTTATAATTTTTATTTTTTATTTTATTATTATTATTATGATGTTACTAGGTTCACCCACCCCCTCAGCCGTTCAATATCAGGTGGGGTACTGTTTTGTCAAGTACTGCAAATAGTGTTCACATATGAGTAAACCACACTGTTTACTGTGTAAATAAGTACAAATGGATATAATTTACTAAACATGTTTTATAATGGTACCTTATAGATTTTCTTATAGATGAATTTGATGAATACCTATTCCTAAATAAAATTAAAGGGCAAATAAGTATCAGGTGTAATTGATTTCTCTTATCTTTCGCAAATGCTATTGATTTAAAATAATAAGAATAAACGAAGCACACAGTTATATTTTTATTTTTTAAGCATTTAAATTTTAGATGTAAATCTAAAGAATCACTTTTCTCTAAATTTAAGCATGTAGCAGTCAAATTCTTAAAAAAAATATAATTACAATCGCTATTTTTTCTTTTTTAATAATGTTTAATACTTTTAAGGTATTCATTTGATATTGTGGGTTACTTACAATGCGAAGAGATGGCGCAGTCTTGCAGCCTAAGAAATGAAAGAAAGAAAGCCTAAGGCACACAGTATTCAATTTTTAATTTTTTTTTAAATTATTAACTAATGAAAATAAAATTTTATTTACCAATATTAAACAAGCTAACACATTTGTCCTTTTTACGACTCTATGGATCATCAAAATAGCTTACGACTTGAAGATTTTAGTAATAAAAATTGTGTTCATCACGCCTTTTTCATCTACCTTGGACCACGCGTCATATCGTTCGGACAAAGGAGTGGGCGATGCTGGAACGACGCGAATGCATTTACGATTGTTTAATTTAAGAATGGCTTCCCCGCTCCGAGCTTAATGAGTCAGCCGATATGCATCGCAATGGGAACCTCCAAATCGAATTATTTCATAGAATACAATGAATTACAAAAGTAGTCATAAAAATATGTATTAGTATAATTTATGAATTATTTAGATCTAAAAGTGAAGAGCAAAAGTTAAATACAGAGACGAAATGGTAATTAAGATAAATTGTTGCAATTATGAAGTTAGTTTTTGCTCCATAATTAATTAAGAGATGAAAAGTACTACTAAGTAATAAGTAGTAATACTTATTCGTTGACTCTAAAAATGTGTACATATTCCGTGAAAATCATCTGTGTATCGTAAGATCTAAGTAGTAATCCCAAACATTTTTATTTTATCTGTATTCTCTTTCATCTTTCTGGACGAATATTTTTCCAAGTCCTTTTCTTCTGATATTACTCAGAATATAGAAATATTTTTAAGCTTATCAATAGAACATTTCAAAGTCAAACATTCAGTTAACAAATCTCACAAACGTGCTTAAGTAATAAATTATCTTCAACATTTCCGAGAGGCTTGTCTTACCAAAAAGTGTCAAAACACGCGCATAAGTAATCAAGCAACATTAACAAGCAAACCTATCAAAATCACCACCTTTATCTTAACTAGACGAGAATCAATATAGATATGAGCCTCATTTTATCCATTCAATCTGGTTTTAAAGATAAGACGGAGAATTTTACCACACGCGGTACAATCAAGTGGCGTGATTAATCAGTGCTCATCTGATAAGGGCCACCCGAGGAGGTCGGATGCTTAGAATACTCGGATACTTCATATCCGTAGAGTAGAAAGACTTCCAACAATCTCCGACTTGTCGTCAAATCGTGATGTTGCATACCGCCCTAATAAATATGTCAGCTATTAAGATAATACCTGGGTTAATTTGGTTTTTTATATTTGAAAAAAGGTGGTCGTCGGATCAGTTGGGTCGATAGTCAAGTTGAATTCTTTTAGGACAAATTAAAACTTCCACGGTTAAATTCTCAATATTTATTCTTTGTATCTCGCAATAAATAGTAGAAGAAACATTATGACATTACCAGATATGAGGAAAGGTAACTTAAATAAAATATGCTCATCCTAATAAGGGATGGTGAAGTGTCATCTTAAATACTGGTGTTATCAGCAAAAAAAATATCATCGAACTTTTTGCTGATATCAGTATTCTCTGTACTTTGAGCGAATTCATCAGAATTCATGCTAAATTTAGTTCATTTATGATTAGCCGTTTTTTCAGTGTATTATTTTCAAAAGCTCTCATTGGAATATAAATTTTAAAAAAAAACTTCACAAATGTATTCATAAAAAACCTAAAAATCATCAGCCTTATAATATTCCCATTACTATTAATAATACAAGCGGCAGTTCTGTAATCGGAATCCAAAAGGAGGTTTGACATATTAAAATAAATATTGAAATAATTTTTACCTAACACCTAATCTTAATTTTATAGGTATTAACGGGATTGTTACCATGTACCTTGTTTTTTGTAAGTCTCCGATATTTCGGCACTATGGCAAGCGCCATGATCACGGAGTAACTGAATTAATTGCGGGTAGATGTTATTGGCAGACTCATAACGATCTACCCTCTGACGTCGTCTTTTACAAGGTACATGGTAGCAATCCCGTTAATATCTATAATGTTAGTGACCATGAAAGTTTAAAACAATAAACCTAATGTTAATGTTAAAATCAGTAGCTTCAAATTATTACATGTGTTGTGAGGATCACAAATAAGGAGCGTACCATAACTGCCCGGCCTTGGAACGAGTATCTGCACTCTAGCTCGTGGCCACAGCACATCCGAGCCCTTAACCGCAGCGCTGGTTAGGTTGAAGTGAAGACCAGAAATGACGGTGGTAACGTTGCCACCCAGACCCGGAACAAATGTCTCGTGCCCGATTAGTGACTCCTGTGCTAATTGTCCTTTAACCGCTGTACCTACTTGGTTTGGTTTGCTATAAGAGCGAAAAACAGAAATGACAAATGTATCATAAACACCCAGACCCAAAACAAGTGTCACACGCCCAGCCTGTGGCCCGTGCACCAATGAGCCCTCAGCCGCTTGGCCACCTGGACTGTCAAGATCTAACTTTTTTAAACCTTGAAACGTCGAGTATCATAGTAGGTATGACTACTACCATTCTATACAACACTAGCAAAACCAGCGAACTCCGTTTCGCCACCAGATAGCTTCGTTTTATGTAACATTTCGTTTTGTGATTAAAAGAAAACGATTTTTTTTTATTTTTTCCTGAATTTTCTTTGCTATAAACCTCACGGAGCCGGAGACCTTTCCAACGAATGCAAAACCGTGGAAATCGGTTCGTGCGTTCTGGAGTTATAGCGTCAGGAAGGAAAACCCGACTTATTTTTATATAGTAGATGAGTACCACAAGTATTTGACAGAATATCCCAAACTAAATAGAATATTTACACAGTAAACAGTGTGTTTTACTCATATGTGTGTCGCTGCTAACAAAGTGGTTAAAGATTTGCCTTGAGGTACAACTGATATTAATCCTTAGAGCAAAAATATTTTTAAGGTTTGATATTTGTTCATTCTTTGAAAACGAAATTTGCTAATTGATTTAAAATACCTGGGTATAGTATTAATATGTGTAAGATACAAGAAGACCAGAAATTCAATTACCCTTAGACACAAATATGAGTGGCTCAACAGTATTACGTGGTACGTTGATTTATTATTATGTTGTAAGGCAGTGTTATTACAATAATTAACTGTGGATAGTGAGAGATGGGAATAAATAACATTTGCATATACTGTATTATATTTATATATGTTATTATGCATGCAATATATAACAATAATGTAATACCTGAAGCCGCTACCTATATACTTACTAAAAATGTATAAAGCTCACTATAAAACTTATTGTATAATAGCTATATTCTAAATTATGTAATGGAAGGTGACTTAAGAATTATCCCTAAAGTCATATTTTAACTTGACGACTCTGTATATAATAATACAGGGAGAAAAAAACAGCCCTTGCTGAGTTTCTTGCCGATTCTTCTCAGTACAGGGTCTCCCGCCGTAGTTTTGCGAACCGATCGCATAGCTTCTCGGCAAGTGCTTGTAACAGCCTAGACTGAATAAATGATTTTTGATTTTGATATGAATGTGATAATATTTGCATCTTGGATGAGTAAACATGATATTGAATAAGCTAACGTGAATGCATAACACTGCTTCTACTAGTATAAATCGATGCAAAAGTATGCTCTCAACGGACTGAAGCCGCTATCGAGTTCGTATGACGTTCATCGCGTCATTAGACTGTACACTTATCGTATTACACCGATGAAACGATCGACTGAACAGTGAGGCCAATGTCTGGAGTCAAAGTTGCTCGTTTAACGAGGTCTTTTCGTAGAATACAGTACTCAGCTCGTAACAGTGATAACGTTGGGCGATTTTCATTAATTGTTCATTATTGCAGGAATCAATCACTATATCGACAGAGAAAATGTAAAATCACCTATATGCCACTTTGGTCGAAAATGAGTTACTAGATAATAATGTTACGTGTCGGGATGGGGTTCGAAATGATATGCCAGTTCACGCTTGACAGTTATTTATTCACCACACAATTAACACACAATATTAATCACAGTACACTCATTAAACACTGTAATGTCACTATACGAGTCTCTAAAGTATCGCACTTGAACAATTTTTTGATCGACTTTGGATTCGCTCCGAAATCGCTGTTGAAACTCAACTGTCTCTGCGCAGTGCCAATCGCACTTATATACACCGTTCGACGCATTCTAGAAAGTACCTGTTAAATTGAGAATTAGCTGGCACCCGCGAGTACAAAGTACCTACTTATACCTACGCAGGTAACGCGCATAACTTGTAAACAAGTGTAGATGTCGTTGCACTTTCTCCCTTACGCCGCACTGCATGAGGCTCATTTTAGAATGAGCCGCATTACTCGACCTCTATCGCGACCCGCGGTGCTCTGGCACATTCAATCTGTAGCACTTTCGCGGTTCCGTTTCGAGAGCGTTTGTGACAATAATATAATTTTAATTTACCAAATACATAGTGAACACTTATTTGTTATTAAACTACATCTTTACATAGATAACAAGATGTTTGTATTGAGTCCCCAAACTGTAGCCCCGACAATAGATACATTGCCATTCTGTGTTCAATAGTTCGAGAATATCACGTTTACATTTCAAACTTCGTTAGTGTTGGTCAAAGACTGGCATTTAGCCCCGATCTTAATCCACCGAGTTATGATTTACGATCTACTTCAAAGGGTGCGGCTTGCTCTAAATGTTAGAATAGTGTCAATTGTGTCACTGAAATATTTCATCACAAAATGGCGGTAGGTAGTGAGATACAATACACAAAATTCAGTCTACAGTAACACTAGGTAATTGTAATTCGTGTATTGATGATAAATATTCTTTATTGCACACAACAAAGGACACAAGACATAAACAAATAAAACAGAAGAAAGAATACAATAGGTGGCCTTACTGCTAAACAGCAATCTCTTCCAGGCAACCTATGGTAGAAATGGAATAAATAAACAAAGAATACAGAACTGAGAGTGAAATAAAAAAAGTCCACTAGGTCGTTCTATTCTTTAGAACACAGCTCGACGCTGTTGTAGTGCTGTGACGATGTTTTAACAACCGTAATCCATATTTGGAATTAGACGATGATCCAGTAAAATAAAAAAAAAATGGTGCCTGTTTAGTGCTTTATTTTTTATGTTATAGGGGCCATACGAGCAGACAGCTCACCTGATGGTAAGTGATCACCGTCGCCCATGGACACTTGCAACACCAGGAGTATCACAAATGCGATGCCGGCCTTTGAGGAAGGAGTACGCTCTTTTTTTGAAGGTTTTTGGGTCGTATTGGTCCGGAAACACTGCTGACGACAATATATTCCACAGTTTTGTCGTACGTGGTAAAAAATTTCGACAAAAACGTGTTTTATTGTGTAAGTTTGCCTTCGATATGTCGCGATCGTCATCGTAATCCATTCTACTCTAAGTTTATGATGCCATCGAGTAGGATAGGAAATGACACGGCGAACATATCGATTTATGACATAACTGATAGTAACAGACTAACAACCTGGAAAACTGTAACTTCACATGTTACTATAAATCTACAGCAAAAGTTTCTAGAACTTTTAATAATTCACAATATCAGATTTTATCGGTATCGTTGGCGGCTTTGCGTACGCATCACTATTGCCGTGGATGTATTGACACCCTCCTCTTGACGTATTTATAACTAGGGCCTGCCTGCCCTTTGAGATTGATTAACTGACATTTGGGACCCTTTCTGTCGCGTCTTCTAGAAGCCACACAAAAGGCAGGTTAGGGTTGAGGTGCACAAGGGTTGTTGAAAGGCCACGAGCCCGCACTTCCTGTTGGAAACTGTTGATTGGTTCGTTCATGGCAACAATTTCGAAATTGTAGGTATTCAATGTTAAACTGTGCAGTCTAAAGCGAACCCCAAAATTGAGGTTTACAATAATAGATCAGGGAAATGTTTACGCTGCTTACAAGTGGCACAAGTTACTTTTCCATTTATACTGGCCGAACACTTTTTGTTTTTAATTTTGTTTGAGCTTTTGAATTTGAAACCTTACAGGTTCTTATATTTGATTGATATTTCAAATGGATATTGGCCGTAAATGTTTGTGATCTCTAATTCTATAACACAGCGTGAGCAACAACAACACTTTGTGATGTTATGTTTTTGACATTGTTTCGATTGCGTTTAAGTTTTAGGCTAATGCTGGGCTAATTACTCACTGCCTTATTAATAAACGAGGTATAAGTATAGACTAGTTACGCTGTGTTTTGTTCATGTCATTTCAAGCTTCCATGTTTCAGACTCCAAAAAATTAAAAGGTTCATTTCTGGGATGTAGTATTGCATTGTTTAACAAAGTTCCCCAAGATCTGATTGAGCTTCCACTAACCAAATTTAAATCTCAGATTAAGAATACTCTTATGAATAAGGGCTATTATAAAGTTGATGATTATCTAAATGATCGTAATGCATTGACATAGTGTTTCTTGTAATTTGTTATTTGATGGGTATGAGTCAGTTTTTGTAACAGTAATATGGTACCTATCTAATGCTGCTTCCTATATACTAAATATAAAATTTATTGTAACTTTATATCTATATCCTAATTAATGTAATGGAAGGTCACTTCAGAAGTATCTCTGAAGTCATTTTTCAACTTGACGACTCTGTATATATCAATACAATGAGAAAAAAGCAGCCGTTGCTGAGTTTCTTGTCGGTTCTTCTCAGTACAAGGTCTCCCGCCGTAGATTTGCGAACCGATGGCTTAGCTTCTTGACCTTCACAAGTGCTTGTAACAGCCTAGACTGAATAAATGACTTTTCATTTCAAATGCTATTTGTCATTCAATAAGCAGAGACAAAACGTGGAGTAACTACTCCAAGCATAGTCTTTGTTTATTAATAAACACTGACCGTGTTTGCCTCTGTTTATCGAATTACGTGATACGTCATTTGAGTAATTTGAACATAACACTGCATGACTATTCTGAGCTTTTTCTTCGTTTAATAATAGAAGAGTAGGTGATTGGGACAAAATTAAATTCAACGTAATACTTAGATAAACTAACTGAAACTTATATTGTAAAGGCTTAGAATGAAACAACATTTTCCCAATAATTCTACGGGAATGGGGCTACGGGTGTCAAATGCTGTTACTTAAACCACTTAACTGATTTCCAAAACGAAATCTTCAATGTTTGAAATTGTAAAAGAATAAGTACAACTTTTGTTCAGTTAATTCCGTGGACACGAGATCTTCAGGGGTAAAATTCTATTTTTCAACCACTTGACCATTTCGAAACCATTTTTAATAGATCGTACCTACGTATACCCATAGATGAATGATTGGTCTAGCGAGACCAATCATTCATCTATGCGTATACCTATACTTATTTTTTCCGGATGCTGATTCGTGTCTACTTAATACAATAATCCTGTGCGTAGCCGTGGCGTATCATTATTTCTTCTAAAAACTTCTGTTTTGTAAAGATTGGCTGTCCATTAGTTGTGATCCGTCAAAGAGTAATAACCTCTGTCAGTCAGTTCTAATTTATCAAAGAGTCGAAACTCTATCAGTCAGTTGTGATCCGTCAAAGAATAAAAAAGTCTGTCAGTCTGTTGTGATCTGTCAAATAGTCAAAAAATCTCGCCAGTCTGTTGTGATTCGAAAACTATGGTACTAGTTTAAAATAGCTTTAGAAGGTTTATGTTTATTGCCAACCAAGGTATACTGTAACATTTTTATTAATAAAATTATATTCTATTCGTCAAAGAGTCAAAAAGACTGTCTGTATGCCTTGCCGTGACTACGAGGCAAAATGGAGGCAATGGAAAAGAATTATTTAAGAAACTGAGTTCAGCTACTTTCAAAATCTGTATTAATTCATTCGTGTTATTATCGGATACTTCCATAGTATTAATACACCCGTGTGTATTCGGAACGGGCCGCTAGTATATAATAATGAATATGAGATTATCGGTAAAGCGAAGCAATGGCATTATGTGTTCGACTTGGTGGAAACCCAATCATGCTGTGTGCATTATTAATGCATCAACGTAACAGTAATATAACATATCCTAATATTGCAGTAAACTGTTTAATCTAAAGCACGACAGCACAGTGATAGATCGTGGAAGTTAAGCCACTTTCGCAATAACCGGTCATAGGATGGGTGACCGGTTTGTTATCATGAGCTTTCGAGCGATCCAATTTTGTGAAAGTCATTTTGTCAACACAAACCACTGTTCTGCTTATAATGATAGAAGATTATGGCTGTTGTCAAACCAATATACCTATGCTTAGAGCAAAATACAGCTTTATGACATTTTTGATTGAATCGTAATATAAAACTTTTGGTTACTTCTAGGTAGCTATTAGGGTTCGCTATTAAAGTGGTGACGACTGTAGAAAGGTAAATAAAAGGTGGTATGGTTAACTCATCATCATCATCATCAGCCTATTAATGTCCCCACTGCTGGGGCACAGGCCTTCCCTATGGATGGAATAGGGAGGTTGAGCCATGACCCACCACGCGGGCCCAGTGCGGATTGGTGGGTGCTAACGACTGCAGATGCAGCCGGGACCAACGGCTTAACGTGCCTTCCGAAGCACGGAGGAGCTCGAGATAGTAATTTTTGGTCACCCATCCAATGACCGACTACTGCGAAAGTTGCTTAAGTTCAACAATCGCAGCCGAACGCGCTAACCACTTGCGCCATCGAGGTTAACTCACTGTTTGTTTATTCGCTTCACAAGTATAGTTCAACATTAATCTGACTCCGAATATACTTATCTATTTCCTAATATGTTATGCGTGCTAATAGAATGAATTAAGAATGAACCTGACGGGATCGGTGTTTATGTGCGACTTGATCGCGTCACTGTGGACCGCGCGTCGACGCTTATATCAAGTCAGCATTCTTAGAATCCAAGTCGCCACAAAACTAAGGTTATTTGTTACGGAAGGATATGATGAAAATAAGCAACATAATGAAAGTTCTCACACATTAAATTAAAATAACTTAATAACATAGCAGAGTTCACAAACATCAAATTGAAATAACTTAATGGCATAGCAGATAATATTTGATAATATTCTGGCTAATGCACGTAGAATATTTTTTTATAAACCTCTGCTCACCGTTAAAATGCTAAGATTTGCATTCTTTGTATTGAAAGAGAAATGGCGCGATCTCTACAAAGTGCAGAGGGAAGTCAATGGTTTGACAACGATGCAAGTTGAGTTACGTGTTACAAGAAAATAATTCAAAAAATGTCATGGTGACAATTTGTGTACCTAAGGTTACTGTTATTGGGTAAACAACTATGTTTTTCTATAGTACTACGCCATTGTCTCACAATAAAACTTTTTCAAATTATGCTGGTTTAATTAGAAATGATGATGGTAGATCGTATGGTAACCTGTTTTTTTCCACAAATTCATTTCTTTTTTGTTCTCAGCTTATTTCTTATTTTGCATTTAGAAACTTTAACTTTAGTATTTAAGGTACCGTAGTCCTAACAAGGAACCCATGCCTGTCTGTCTGTCCGTCGCTGGTTTTGCTTGGAGACTGTAAGCACTAGAGAGCTGCAATTTTGATAGAAGATATGTATATCAATCATGCCGACAACATGGTAAAATAAAATTTGGAACAATATTTTTTTTGGGTAGCTCTCCTAAATGTAACCCAGACTTGATTTTATTTTTTCATCGTCTACCCCACCATGTGGAATATAGTTGAATAGGTCTTTTAAAATAACTTAGGGGTTCCTAAGACTATTTTTCGTAGTGATCCGTTTGCGAAATTTTAAATATTAAAATGCTAATTTTAGTACGAGTAGGGCGCCCACCCCCCTCTAAAAGCTAAACTATTGGCTTGAAAAATCTCGAAAAACCCATGATAATAGTGCTTTTCATGAACTTTTAGGGAAAATTATAACGGTTAAAATTTTTTAGTTTGTTTAAGAGTAATAGTCGTTCAAAGAAATTTTTAATTTTCTAATACATAAAAAAATTCTGACCTAGTAAAATTTTCTTAGAAGAAAACGTTAAAAGTGAGTTACACGAAGTAATTGCTTACAATATAGACTAAAATGTATTGTGGTAACAACGAGCAACTACGGAACCCAACACTGCGCGTGGTACGACACGCACTTGACCGGTTTTTTTATTATTATCTTTTAATTATTTTTTTTGTTAAAAATGAGCCATCATATACTAATGTTCCGATTTAATTCAAACTTCTAGATTAAATTAAAACTTAACTCATATCCAATAAGTGACATTCGCTTTGATCTCATCTTCCACTTTCATCTGTCACTATACGTCGAGCGGTATTGACTGTCTCACAGAGATCAAGATAATGTACAGATCCAATATGTTGTTATTCCGTAGCATATTCGAACAGCATAACTAATCAAATAGTATGTACGCGCTCACCCGCCCGACCCGAATCTCGATCCACGGAATGACTTAAGAAATCATCGGAGCGTCGACAAGTTGATTACTGAGTGTGCGTGCCACTCCAATCCAATTACTTGCCCCGGAGATATCTGATCACTTGTACTTACATGTGTACGGGACGACCGTAGACGGTTGACAGATTTGAATTCGTTCCTAAAGTTAATTGCTACCATACTCATTTGTAGTCTTGTTTAGAACATGCTCCTTTCTCTTGCGCCGCCATTTCAGTTGGGCTTCGTTAAAAATCTTTTAATGAAAATATTCTAAGGTAATAATCTAATTACATAATTACTCTATATATAAATATATACTAGAACAATAAACTTAAACTAAAATCCTTAAGAAATAAAATTAATAAGTAAAATATATTATCAAAAGGAGTCCCTTTAGGCAAGGATCCGAAGATACTGGCAGCTAATTCTTTATTCGAGGTAGCTGCCAGCTCTTCGGTCTCCTGTGATGTCGACTAATCTTTTTGCTATTTCCTTAAAAAGCCTTACAGTGCTAGGACCCCACGGACCAAGGGTCTCGACACCGAATAGGACAAAATCACATTCGGAGCCTAAACCCCTGTATTTAAAATCTTTTTGATGACAGGTTTGAGTTCCCTTCAGAAGTCGCGTCCATGTTGTTCTATGATTGCTACGCTTCATGCTGTTATTATTTCTTTTTGTTTTTTGTCTGGGTATTATTTTATTTCATTAGATGATTATGTATTCCGGGAAAGTTTGAACAGAAGACCTACGATTGACAAATTCTAATTTCTCCTTAAGTGAATTTTATGTGCAAATAAATATATTTATTTCAATCTCATTTCATTCGCTTTTATTTTATACAAAAACATTTTCTGTTCTTTATAATATTTGCGACATAATTCGATTAAAATTTTTAAAGAGAAGCACCTTACAATCTCCTTAATTCACATTTTCAGTTCTAAATAATTCCTCTTCTTAGTTTAACTAAGTCCAAGTAAAATCTATATGAGTTTGTATTGTAAAAAGTACAAACTTTTAATAATATCATCATCATCAGCCTAGCCAGTCCCCACTGCTGGGGCACAGGCCTTGCCTATGGATGGAATAGGGAGATTGGGCCATGACCCACTCATGATAATCGATATGTCGTTAAAACACGCATGTACGAACCGGAATAATTTTAGAACTTAAATGTACCGTGTTTAATGCAAATACAAGCACTTGTGAAGGTCAAGAAGCTACGCCATCGGTTCGCAAAACTACGGCGGGAGACCTTGTACTGAGAAGAACCGGCAAGAAACTCAGCAAGGGCTGCTTTTTTCTCCCTGTATTGATATGTATACAGAGTCGTCAAGTTGAAAAATTACTTTAAACTATTAGTCATCGTGGTGATCAACTTCGTGTCAACTTGGTGAACAGTATAATAAGATTTAAGCTTCCGCTGTTTAATCAGTAAATGATTCCGTATCTTCTTGTATCCTTGATATATTATTATACTGTACTCATATTTGAAGAAGATGCGTCAAAATATATCTTAATTAGTTGGCTGACAGCCAATTAAGTGTGATCGTCCCTGTTTACACAGCGGACGTTATCTGGTGGATATCGGGGTGTGACGTCATGCTCAGTCGACAGCTTGACCGAGTTTCAATAACTCACTTACGGAATTGTTATAGAGTTAATGAAGATAGAAGCAGCTGATAGGGGATGGGGTGACGACTAATTTTTTTTCTGCGTTTATCAGGTAGATTATCAAAAAGTATTGGGCACGTATTTTCTCTTTTTTCACATAATATAAACATTGTAGAGATATATTGATTTGAAAAGTCGCATGACGTCACGTTTTGGTACAATTTTCACTGAAAAGTGACGTCACGAGCCCCTACTCCCAAACTTTGACGCGCTATAACTTTGTCATTTTTTGGTTGATTGCCCAAAGAAAAAATATGTGTCCATTATTTTTTGATCATCTAACTGACGGACTAAATAGAATTACGTTTACTGTACCCCGTCATCACCCCATTGTTATGTAAGAATAAATTTTAGGAAAGGCTTTTTAGAGATCGTTCTTTCAAGAGTTAAAAATATTGACAAACAGGAATTATGGATATTTAACGGGATTGGTACCATTTAGTTTGTTTTTGGCGGGTCTCATATATTATAAGTAACATTAATTACTATTATATTAGTGAAAATGATTTTATAAAACAAGAAATTATGTATCACACTAATACCTGGGTTCCGTACCTGGGGGTAATTACCCCTCCGAGGGTAAATCAGTCATACTTCGGGGGTAACAAAGAACCTAATTATTTGGTCAAATCTAAATAATAAGAAAATACCATATAATAATCTCTTATCTATTAGACAAGTCCGTCCGTCCGTCCGTCTGTCTGTGGTGCTGTTTCAGCGGCCAAACCGTAAGAGATAGATAAAGAGAATATTTAAGTTATAAGTTAAGAATAGTCTGATAAGACTACAAACCGGATTTGAGTAACGTAGCACTTCCGGTTTTCGAGAAATCACGAATTTCAAACGAAACCACACAAAATCTCAAAAATGTTCTCAATTAATTAAATACATTTTTTTTTAAATCAGGTTTTGTTGAACATTTGGTTCACTGGTTTGCTAGTACTACTAAATAGAGCATGCGCTCCTTCTTGCTAGCGAGCCCGCGGGGTGCTGAGTGTGGGAAGCGGGGCGACATTTTTTCCTGATGATGACATTATTAGAGACGAAGATGTAGCGGCCAAATTGGAATTTCTTGGACTGATGATAACATTTTAAAGTCGGGGTAAAATCTGTTTTCCTAATAGGTTACCGGGGTAGCAGTATTGGAAAGGTGAGGAAACACTGCACTAATATGATAAAGGCGAAAGTTTGTGAGTGTGAATGTTTATTACTTTTTCACGTCTAAACGGCTGAAGCGATTTCAATAAAATTCTGTTATGGAGTTAGCTTACACCCTGGATTAACACATAGGCTACGTTTTACTGCGGGAAAATATCCTTAATAAACCGCGGGTAACACCACGGGGCACAGCTAGTGTTTTATTAAATGGACCAAACCAAAACATTAACCGTCAACAAACTTGATAAAAAGATAAATGAATCTAAAGAAAAGTTTACTAGAAAAAAATGCGAAGAGATGGCGCTGCCTTGCAGCTTAAGGCTAGGAAAATTTCGACGCGGCCAATAGGGCCGTGGTAGCATAATGGTCAGTGCATTCGCCCGGATTGCCAAGGGTGCGGGTTCGAGTCCCGTCCGCTGCCTGGTCCGCGTGGATTTTTTTCTAGTAAACTTTTCCTTTGATTTAAACATCTAGCAGTTGAATGCTTAAAAATAAATAAAAACATAAGATAAATGAATTCAAATCGTGTGGCAAAAGGGCAGCCGAATATATTTTTCAGTTAAAAATGCTATTGTGCCTAAATGAGTGCCGATGCGGCGCGATAAAAAGCTGACAGAAGCCAGTAATTTTTATTTTATAGCGCACCTGCCTATTTACGACCCTTATATCCCAAATGGCGTTATAATACATTTAAATGCATTCCCAAAAAATGATGGTGCAGTTGGAGCCTCAGTTTTAGCGATTACAGCAATCCTTGTATTTGAAAAGCACTGATGTTTCTACAATATTTATATATGTACCTAATTATACATTTACTTAATTATGCAACTTTCGCAGTGGTCGAACATTGGATGGGTGACCAAAAATCTTCTACCTTGAGTTCCTGCATGCTTCGGAAAACCGTTGGTCCCGGCTGCATCTGCAGTCGTTAGCACCTGCCAATTCGTACTGGGCCCGCGCGGTGGGTCATGGCCTAATCTCCCTATTCCATCCATAGGGAAGGCCTGTGCCCCAGCAGTGGGGACATTGTTAGGCTGATGATGAAGTAAATCAAAACTTTTATTATTTAAGGACAATATCAGTCTCTTTGTACGGTTGTATCTAATCACAGTTCATATACATACCTATCTAGATGAAGCCTAGTAATCAAGAATGCATTATGCGGGGTGTTTACTATAGGATTTAATAATTCATCATCATCATCAGCCTATTAATGTCCCCACTGCTGGGGAACAGGCCTTTCCTATGGATGGAAAAGGGAGATTGGGCCATGACCCACCACGCGGGCCCAGTGCGGATTGGCGGGTGCTAACGACTGCAGATGCAGCCGGGACCAACGGCTTAACGTGCCTTCCGAAGCACGGAGGAACTCGAGATAGATGTTTTTGGTCACCCATGCAATGACCAACCACTGCGAAAGTTGCTTAACTTCAACCATCGCAGCCGAATGCGCTAACCACCTGCGACATCGAGCTCCTCATTTAATAATTATAATATTGATTATTTATAATAACTATAATAATAATATTAATAAAATATGTAAAGTTACCAATTACTTAGTCCCAAACTAAGCAGGTTAGTAGTGCTATTAATAATTATTTTTTTAGGGAAGGCCCATCAGTAGGGGTCATTGATAGGCTGATGATGATGACGAATATATTTTTTTTACATAAAAAAAGTAATTATAAACAACAACTACAGTTCACCCGGAAAAATTGTACTCATGCTAGTGTCCAAAACCCTTCTTCCACGTCAGCTATCTTTACTCTTACCAGGAACCAATATCGACTTCGTAACGTTTGCGAGCACAAAATGTCATTGTCAAATGTGTATTGTACCCCTAGCACGAACCAATATCGAATTCGTATCGTTTGCGAGTCCGAAATGTCATTGTCAAATGTGTACTGATTTTTAGTTCTCGTTACGTACTTTGTGCCGCTGCTGTTCAAGTTTCCATACAACATTTGACAGTGACATTTCGGTTTGCAAACTATTCGAATTCGATAATGGTTTGGGCTAGGGGTACTGATTTTTAGTTCTCGAGGTGTCCATTATGGCGCTGCTATTCAAGTTCCATACAAAATTTGACAATGACATTCCGGACACGTTAACTATTCGAATTCGACATTGGTTCGTGCTAGGGTTACTATACAGCTGTTTTTCTATCACGATTACCACTTCGTATAAAAACAGTGTTTCACCACAAATTCTCCCCGCTTGCACTGACGCTGCACCTCAACCAAACGATCATACTGCGTGACGTGTAAAGCGCTAACCAATCGTAAAAAGCCAACACCTGCCACAAACGGACAAAACGACGCCTTATTTACATCTATTGCCGTGTCCGACCATTGTTGCGGTGTAATTTATTTTGAAATCTCTTCGCCTCTCGCTGGTGTAGCCTTTGAGACATTGTAAAAACTTACACAGTAAGTAATTGTTGTTAGTTTACTTTCGATTTGTCTTTGTTGCTACCAGAATTTTTATGTAAAAGTACAGTAATGGTTACTGACGACCTCCGTGGCCGAGTGGTTTGTACGCCGGGTTTCATGGTGTCGCCGACTCGAGAGGTCCCGGGTTCAAATCCCGGTGGGGGCCGATGTTTGTGTGATGAATACGAGCATTTGTACTCCAGTCATGGATGTTTAATATGTATTTCTATAAAAAAAAAATATACTTATATATGTACAGTATATGTATTCTATCCGTTACCCTGGTATCCCATAATACAAGCTTTGTACTCCAGTTAAGGACGTTTAATATGTATTTATATATAAATGTACTTATTTAAGTATAATATATGTATTTATTTATTTCATTCTAGACCAAAATTCTATCCGTTACCCTAGTATCACATAACACAAGCCTTACAGTGCTTACTTTGGGGCTAGGCTAATTGGTGTGAGTGTTGGAAATATTTATTTATTTATTATTATTTATATATTTATTTTATCTGTCCTTTTCATTTTTTCTACAACATGATAAGGACAGACTCATCTCGAGTTTATAAATAGCAAACACATAATATAGCCAAGTGCAGTGGCGGCGTAATAAGTAGGTAAGCTAGTAATTTGTGTATTATTTCACAATGAATCACATTCGAATACAAATTAACTGCTTAGCACTTGATACAATAAAGTTTTCTTAATAAATCAAAAAGTAAAAAAAAAAATTCATTCAATATTTTCATTTGTGTTACATTGCATTTGTTAGAATCTTCACGATAACTTACTGCATATACTTACTTAGTTGCAGCATAGTTTGGCTAAAGCATCTTCCCAGACTGCTGCATTCTCGGTGTATCTTGTATCAATTTAAGTACCTAACACATAGTGGGTTAATGGTCAGCTGGCATACTTTTACAATTACCATCTCCACTATTAGTGTACGTCCACACGCAGCGCTTTTTGCGTCACGCAAGAACGAAAAATGCGCGGCGCAAGATGTACTGCGTGTGGCCGTACCCGCGCAATTTGAGCTCGATAAATAATGTTGTAGTAATTTATTTAACCACCTTTAATATTAATATGTTGACATTGTATATTTTATTGACATAATATTAGGTATATTTGTTATTTTTAAGCATGAAACTGATAGATGTTTCAATCTAAAGAAAATTTCACTTGAAGAAAATCCACGCGGTGTAGGCATCAGACGGGACTGGAACCCGCACCCTTCGCTATCCGGGCGAGTGCACTGACCATTATACTACCGCGGTCCAGACGGCCGTGTCAAATTGTCTCTAGCCTTTTTTAAACTATAAGGCAGCGATATCTCTTCGCATTTAGGTAGATATTATATTAGGTAAGTGTGACATTCGTGATTCTGTCAAAAAATGTCATAAGTATTTTTTTTTTATTTCTTCCCTATGTATTTTTATGCTATTGTTAAAATGGAAAACACGTGCTCAATTGGTTTTAGCAAATAAAGATTATGTTAATGATGATTTATTAACAAGTGTGTGTTTGGACTAGTCTCAGTGTAGAGTTTGAAGGGTTATTGGAGAAATTAAAGCGATATATAGAAGCATTAAAAGAAGATGAAAGAAAAACATATCGGGATGTATGTAACATCTGTATTACATATCAAGATTGTGTATTGGGATGTGTCAATTAAAAACATCAAAAAAGTCTAAACAACACGCATCACTTACAGTAGGGCGATTTTGTTATTTTACAAAATCTGACTTCCGCTTTCGGTAGCTGCCATTTTAGACATTTGTTTGATATGCATTACTCCATTACACGGCAAAATGTCGGTATGTCTGTAGAAGCAGCCAGTATTAAATATTTGACATTTGTCAGAAATCCGAATAAATGAGAGAGAAAAGGTGATATAGACTTTTTGGCGGGATCGGGAAGCGTCACTTTAGCTGTTTTGTTTTTCTTGTTAAAAATTGTGTTGTGTGGCGGTTGTTAGTGTCTAATAATGGTGGATTATTAACCACTAAGTGTTCGGGAACATGCACAAGTGTTGGCAAGTGAAACTTAATAGCGGAAAGTGTTTTTCGACGTTCCCTCAAGAAGTCCACGGGGAGGTTCCAGTAAGTCCCCACACTTTTACTGAAACATAGGAAAGGGGGATTGACTTGACTGCCACTTATTTTGACTTGATTTATTACTTTGACCACCAGTGCTGTAGTATTCGTAAACATCTTAATACTTGACATTAGCTAAATGCACGTGCGAAGCCATTTAGAAAAATAAAATAAAAAGTGGGAGAGCATCCTACAGAATACTTATGCAGTAACTGTGTGTTTTATAAATTGAAGATGTTTTTTTCTTGGCAAAAAACAGTTATGATTTTATTTATTTTTTAAGCATTTAACTGCTAGATGTTTAAATCTAAAGAAAAGTTTACTAGAAAAAAATCCACGCGGACCAGGCAGCGGAGGGGACTCGAACCCGCATCCTTCGCTATCTGGGCGAATGCACTGACCATTATGCTACCACGGCCCTATTAGCCGCGTCGAAATTTTCCTAGCCTTAAGCCTTAATAGGGCCGTGGTAGCATAATGGTCAGTGCATTCGCCCGGATAGCGAAGGATGCGGGTTCGAGTCCCGTCCGCTGCCTGGTCCGCGTGGATTTTATTTTTCTAGTAAACTTTTCTTTAGATTTAAAGTACAGTTACTTGTGTTTACTTGTATTGGTACATTTCTAATGAAGCGTCATGAAGGCGCGATACGCGACGCAAATTTCGCTCCGTGTAGACATTCACTTAAGCGTGGATGCTTCAGAGCCATTGTCCAGTATCTGTTCATCTTTTCAATCTAGATTCTTAAGGCTTCGATGATACTTTGAGAACGGGGTCAACGATTTTAATGTCAGTGATAGAATCTAAATTGATTTGTGAAAAACGGTAGGTAGTGTTGATTTAATCATTATTATCGTTGTTAAATGTTTCGAAGTTATCTATACATACATATAATAAAACTAGCGGCCCGCCCTCGCTTCGCTTCGGTGTAGAGCTAAAGTGTAGACTACAGTTTTTGTTCTCAGGCTTGTATTATACACAATGACATTCATCTATGATTCTTCTTATACCTGTATGCAAAGTCTCAGCCCGATCGGTTTAAAATTGACAAAGTTTCATACAAACTTTCATTCCCTTTTTTATCCCCTTGGGGGTAGAATTAATCAAAACCCTTTCTTAGCGGCTGCCTACGTCATAACATCTACCTGCATGCCAAATTTCAGCCCGATCCGTCTAGTGGTTTGGGCTGTGCGTTGATAGATCACTATGTCAGTCAGTTACCTTTGAGTTTTATATATATAGATAGTAGGAAAGTCAAAACTGCATATTGAATATTTTTTTTTAAGAATACTTGGGGTTTGATCTGCAATCGATATCGAAGCCAAAAATATAGTTTTTAGATTTTTTTTCTGTTTGTCTGTATAGGATAAATCCGGGATAAATTCAAAAAGTACTGCATGGATTTGCTTTAAATTTGGCACGAATATTATTAAAAAGTAGGGTCAACATATAGGTTACATATTATCACGCTATCACCTACGGGGAACGAGCAATGAACCTTTATTTCTAACTAATTCCACGCGTACGAAGTCGCGGGCAGCCGCAAGTATGATAAGAAAGCATTTTCTAGTTATTTCCTTATAAAAATACAATACAATGATGAGGGTCTACAAAAAAACTGATTTGAAAAATAAGAGACATAACTCACAGTTAAACATAATTTATTTCATATTATTTTAAGTATCACAGATTCAATTATTTTAATAGTCATCACGTTAACAAAAATATATATAGTCTACGGTGGCGTTGTATATATCCATTTACAAAACGATGGTTACATTCAACTAATCGCTGCGATACACTTATTTACAATCTGTTACACTATATACAGAGTATGAAGTGATACATTGAACCACAGAGAAGGTGAAACCTTTAAAGATGAATAATATAAATGCAATCAGCTTTAAGTCTTTCAAAGTACGTGCAAGACGTCCACGTCAACGAATTTCATTAAGCAAAATTAAACTTTATTTTAATTACCTATGAATTTAGATTTGAGGGCGATAAAGTTTATGTTTATGATACACCCGTTAAGGAAATGACTAATTAATTATAAAAGTCTACTTTGTTTCAATAACAATAAGCTCGGAATCGCGTATAACATTTTTAATTATTGCCAAACAACACTGTGGCATTCGATTTTTGGCACAGGATTGCAATATCTAAAAAAACAAGCAAGAAATTATTATCATCAAGCGAAAGAAACGTGAAACCAAGCGATAAATTTTTCGATTAAATAATGAACACTCAAAGACTTATAAAAATAACAAAATAATCAACCGACACCAACTTTCGGGGTTGGCAGTAGTTCTTTAAAAGACTTTGTAGGCACTATTATTGCTACTATAATTATAATTTATGTTCCGACCGCTTATCTACAGCATAGATAATGTATTCTATACAATATATACTACGACGATTTTACAAACTTAGGCCGTTTGACCAAACTATACTTTCTCTAACGTAACATTTATACTACGAATTAGTTTACCAACAAATAGTCCGTATAGTTAGGGCCTCTTGCGTTTTCGCAATACCTCGAGCGCTAATTAAAGTCGAGGTCCGACTCCTTGATAATTCATAACCACGAAGGCCTGCCTTGTAATAGGTCAGCGGCGTCGTGGCGGTCCATTTGGCGGAGCGCAGATGCCAGAGCGGCGGTGGCCCCGGGGCCCCGCTCCCTGCACTCCCATAGCTCCAAGATAGCCTCTGTCGGTGAGCTCTTAGTAGCGAACCAAGTCGTATAACGATCCACTCCGAGCCTAGACGCGAGCGCGCGCCAATCGTTTCCCCGCGCGTTCGGCGGGTCCAATATAGCGCAAAGCTGCCGTTTCACTCGAGCACTTAATTTAAATGGGCCCTCGCCTGCACACTCGTTGACTCCCGCCTCGCTCACCGTAACGCTTCTTTTGCCCTCGCCCCCGTCGTCGCTTCTGCACATGCGAGCCTCCAAAAGATTTTCGGTTATGTTGAAACTACGCTGCGACTCGGCTCGAGGCGACCTCCCCCGCGGCGATCTACTCCGCACGTCCTCGAGGGATATTCGAAACGTCTGTTTGTAGGATGGATTGGTCCTTTGACATGCCGAAACGCTGAAGTCAATATTGTCGCAGTCGTGCGTCCTCTCTAGAACGAAACTGCAGTGCAGCGCATTGTAATTCGAACTCCAAACGTGATTGAACGGTATCTCCTGATAGCCAATGCCGGGTTTAGCCTTCCAACCGGGACTGACGTGTTCTAAATTCAAACACAAATTGGATCCGCCGTCTTGGTACAACAATGTTTTCGGGCGTTCGAGCAAAACCCCACCTAATTTTTTCTCTTGCTCTTGGCAGTAGTACGCCGCGCACGGTGTATCCTCGAATACATAAAGCCTAATACTATACTCGGAACATGTTTCGTTTAGCGATGCAGGTGCGTATATTGCCAGCTGCAGAGCTTTAACAGCTTTTCCATTGAAACTTTCGCCGACTAGAACGAACGTCGACAGCAAGTCTGTCACAAGGTATATTTTGTCGTTATCCAGTTGTGTAAATACTGGCGTGTTGATTGTTTCTTGTCCGAGGCTAACGACTTTCTTCCATTGCGGCTGGGTGTTATCTGTTTTGGTATTGTTGTGATCTATGGCGTAAAGGGTCAGGTTCCAAAAGCCATGTTTGAGACTTGCACAATGCGGTATTTGTAGTATCACTGACTTATTTAATTGGAGACGTGGTGGTCCGCATTTAACTACTGGACTCAGCTGCGTGATACCTGTAGGGCAAAATTTACTCTTAATAAAGTATCTTAGGAGCGAATGAGATATGTGTTGCGAGTCGATCTGCCTTAGGCGGAACTTAAGATAATTTTTTCGAACCATAATTACAGTCCTTTTATTTCATGGCGAAATAACCTGTTATTTATATCACATTCAAATAAGAGGACGGTTACAGCAAAACTAGCGTCCCAAGAGATAATTTAGGTATTTCAATATTGACAAGCTAATTCTAATACTGTTAGGTGCCGTCATGGTACCATCCAAGTCTTTAAATAAGTATTTTAACGGTGATGAATACGACATCTTAGAAATCAGGTTTATTGTTATCAATGCAACTTTTTTTCTAAACAGAGAAGCATTTATTACAGTAATTCTATCTACATGTTATTCTCACAGGAGTCAAAGTTCAGGAAATGTAACACTCTGTTAATCAAACACTAAAACCCACCTTTTCCAAGTCTCGGCCGGTATCTGTCATCTTTGACGACAGCCACGTACATTTGTTCCCTCCTCCCTCTACTGAGAGCTGCTTCGGGTATGGACAGGGCCACACCCGCCGCCGGCAAGGCCAACCTAGCGCCAGCGCTGGCCACCGACAAGGATTGAGATGTTGGGGAGTTGGAAACCAGTTCAGCTAGTTGAAGGGTCACTGACTCGTTGGCTGCGTCGTACATGGAGCCAGCTGGAAACAAACTTACGATTAAGGCATATGAGTAACTAGCTATGCACCGCGGTGTTACCCGCTGTTCATTAGGGATATTTTCCCCGCAGTAAAACTTAATCTGTCTTAATCCAGGGTGACAGCTAACTCCATACCAAATTTTATTAAAATCGCTCCAGCCGTTTAGACGTGAAAAAGTAATAGACATACACACTCACAACCTTTCGCCTTTATAATATTAGTGTGATAAAGAAGGCATAGAGACAAAGTTTCATTCAAGTGCGCGTGTATATGTGAGCAGTGGCTCATGTCGCGTACGCAGAGAAGCGTTTTTATTGATGGCGATAGCCTTGCCTCTGTGCCTTCCTTACTCATCTGATTAAGGTTCGATTGGTTTTTGTTTTGTCTTTATCACTATCAGAGTGGTGGAACGTACGATAAGTAGGGTCGTTAAGGTTCGATCGGTTTTTGATTTATTTTTCTCATTGTCAGTTAGTTAAATTTCACGTATTTTAAAGCTTCAATAAGTAGTTCAGTATTCCAAGAGCGAGGCTTGAAACATAATTCAAGGGTCTGAGTAAATGTTACATTTCTTATTAAGTACATACTTAGATAGCGGAGAAAACTACTATTTCTAACAGATACTTTTCAAATACTATACAATTACACGTTAATGCAGATCGAGGACGTTGAGTGGACTCTCTTGGCTGTCTTTTAAGTATAACGTTAGTTGTGAGTCAATAGTTTGTTGAGTTAAAATGACTTCATTTAAAATTATAGCCTTTCTATAAGTAAAAAAATCACTTGAAGAAAATCTACTGGATTGAGGTTGGATATTGGCGTAATTATATGTTAAAATACTAACACAATGTGTTTACGATAAAAACATTTTGTGAAAACCTTTGTTTCACAGAAGAATTGTACACGTAAGTAAAAATTCTTTTTAAGTACATAATAACATTAGATATAACCAAACCTTAAACAAACACAATCCTGTTATAAACCGGACCCCATAGACAATATGCCAATGCCATTAGATAACTAAGTTAATAACGAAACGAAAGTGCAATTTGGAGAGATTAGATCTAAATTATGAACAAGTAATTGTCTTGCATTAAAACCGTTTGACTTTCACGGAGTATTGTGTTACATGGGCCGAGGCAAACCACCTCAATAAGTGGGCATTGTTTGTTATTTAAAGATAAAAGTTTACCGGTATTTTCTCTTAATATTAAAAACACGTGAGAAAAATTTCTACGGAATAAACTGATAATGAAATTAAAATAAGTAATTTCAGTACCTGGGGGCCAATCGCCTAACTGAAATGCTTTGGAAAACGCTAACGCTTACGATTTTATTTTGTTATTTCTAGCCGCCTGAGGTATTCAAATGCCTCGCGCTCTTTCTTTTTCTCTTGCATTGGTAATAACAATATAAAAAAAAATGATCGTGAGGTATCCGAAAACCTCAGGCGGCTAGAAATAACAATATAAAATCGTAAGCGTTAGCGTTTCCCAAAGCATTTCCGTTAGGCGATTGGCCCCCTGATTAATATAATTCTATCATTTGCTAAAATTAAACTGCTTGTATATTTTTTTTATAAATTTAAATTGTCTTGATTAAAATTGGATTCATAGTACAATATTCTTTTGAATCGTCCAAATTTTTTAATATTTATAACGAGACCATTGAGACAAACTCATACATGAATTAAAATTTTGGTTGTTTTTACAATAAATGAAAGAGACATACTAAACTGAACACAGATAAATCATCAGACGCTTTTTAATGGTTACATTACATTTCATACTTACATGAAGTGAAACAGCTTGATGCAGAATGCTCAGATTCGCTGTACGGTTTGCTGTCATAGTCGTCGCTCTGTCCTTTACTTGACGCACAAGGAGTCACTTGATGATCCACCGGTGAGGCATAACTGTTAAGAAAGGATGGAATAAATAGTACGGAAATAAAAAGTCATAACATAAGCGTCCCTTAGACGGTAGGTTTGTAGGCTGTCAGTTTCCTGACAGTCAATTCAATTTAAGAAAGATTTATTTATTTTCAAATCAATTACATTTTAATATACAATGGCTGTATCTAAAAACCCTTAAACATGGGTTTATCTGTCTACAGCGATTCGCTCTAACAAATATTTCTTAAGTTTATGTTTATAATTATTTTTCACATACAATTCTTGAATACTGGGGGGTTTTCATTTAGAAATTTAGGAATAACATATTTTAGTGTTCTCGAACCATATACATTGTTGGTTTTCGGTAGGAGATATTTTTTATAATTAAGGTTACGCAAGTATTCTGGACGATGGTGAGTCTGTAGATTATGTGCACTGCTATGTTCTGTTAAAACATAAAATTACAGAGATAGGGTACAGCCGTTTCTCAGCTATGATTCTAGCGCTCGTCTGAGGAAGCAACTTCCGCCTTACAGAAGACCACAGGTGCTATGTTTTTGCTGGTGAGTAGGGTTCCAGGGCCCTGCGAGGTAGGAGATTGGATTCAGGCCGGCAAGGTGAGAATAGCTGGAGCGGCACAGTTTCTGCGGCATCATCTATCTTCGCGACTTGACTCCATATACACATAACATCAAGTGGAGTGGGGTGATTTGTGTGCATCGTATAAAAAAGTCAAGATTATGGCTGATGGATAACTAATGGGGAGACTGATGAATTTATAGTCACCGTCCATTTTCTATCATTCATGACTGATGATTTTGACTGACGACTGCATGAACGTCTAATGGACACATAAATGAACAACTTCATGAAGAGATAAGAGAAGACTATAAACAACAAATTTTTATTATCTCATTCGTAATCGTTACATCATGTATTCTTGGTCCAAACCTGTTAGTCAGATGAGGTACATCGTAGTGGTGTTCTGCTCTGGTGTCAGGTTGTGGATGCTCATATCTCGGAGGTCTGTGCTGCATCAGATCTGGTGCCAACGAGAGGGACTGCTTCTCTACCGTAGGATAGATCTCCGGTTGAAAGTCTGCTTGAAAAGTAATATTTAATTAGACAAGTACAGTCAAAGATGCTTTGGTAGATGTATTTTGGGATAAAAAAGGACGGTTGTAATATTTTGAAATCAATTAATTAATTTAAGACATTTTAAGAAAATATAAGAAACCTAGATTGGACTTTACTAGACAGGTAAATATAAGAGCGAATTTCGTAGTGCTAGTAAATCCACTGCTTATGTCTTGACGTTAGCACAAAAAAGAAACCCAAGTATATTTATGTGAAAATTTGAAGTCTCTTACATTTATGTGTAAATATGAGAAAACTAGATTCTATTCTGAAATCAAAACAGTTTTCAGCAGTTAGCGTTGGAAATATTAATCTTTCTTCTGATAATATAATAGCATCCTTACCAGTTCTGGTCATAGTGTAGAGCGAGTGATCTCTGGTCTTCCTCTGAAGAAGCTTGTAAACAACCGCTGCACCAGACAAGAACACGACCACTGCTACAGCGATACCGATGTATAAAGGAATATCGCTGTGGGCTGCCACTGTTGAAAGAAAATAATCTTATGTCTCTTGTTTCTTCTTAATAACGAGTATTGGCAAGATATATCATTTTATTTATTAATGTCGCCGCACACGGGCCGCCGACCACGACCATAAAACGCCGCCACTGGCATATTTCTTGTAGTTTTCATAGATTTTATATGGACTTGCCACACACTGTACGCCGGTGGCCGCCACACGCTACAAATCGTCGTTGCTCGCTTCTTGTGGTTCGCACCGGCCACTTAATACGCCGATACAAAACGCCGCCACACGTCACTCGCGCGATTCCCCACCCCTCTCTCCCTTACCTTAGTCGGCCGCTGTCGCGCTTCAGCCACTTTAGTAGCCGCTTCTAGCTTCTCGTGGCGGCGTTTGTGGCTGTGGCGTGTGGCCCGTATGCGGCGACACTTAGAGAATTTCTTTTATTTAGTGGTTTTTTCCAGTTCTTGTCCGTAGCGAAAAATAAGGAACATAATAGCAATCCAGCTAATAACATAAATTAATATAACAAAAGAAAATTCTGAACTGGTTTTATGGGGATATAATACATTATTAATTTTATTTCATTTTAAAGTTAAAAAAAAACAGGAAAGCCTAGGCTATATTTAAATTGGAAGGTTAGATGTTACACGAAAGGAAGATATTAAAATTTATGTTTACTAATTAGCTACGCGTAAATTCAATTTAAAATTGAAGGAGCTCTGTCAAGGTCGGAGTCAAAATTAAGCTGTCTTTGATCTTAATCAAAGTTTATCAAGGAGATGAAAGTTCCAAATGTTTTCAAGTTACCTGATAATAATGTTCTCATAAATAATAAGAAAATTAATTTTAATTGAAGTCTGTTCTTCAATCTATGTGTACTAGCTGCCTCCCATGGCTATGTACGCTTGTAATTATAATTAACGTGTGAATTTAATGGAAATGCTCGCTTGTATTATGGCCGTGTATTTCATAATGTTGATACATATGAATAGTTTCTACTTTGATATAATGCTTATAGGAAGTAACTGTTCTAATATTATGCCAACTAACAATGTATAGTTATATAAAGTAAAATATTTAAATTTTTAGGCTTCAAGTGCTCAGCTTTTAAACAATACAGCAAATTTGAGGGTGAAACTCGTAGACAAAGTTACAGAAAAGAACAATAATGCTTAATTTGTGTACAAACTATGTTTGTACAATTAAAAATACGTCACCAGAAAATGACAAAATTCCTCAAGTGATTCTGAATATTTTATGAAACAAGGTAAAACTCAAAGTCAGTCGTTGAAAAACAGTTTTTGATTATAGGCCACGTTGCTAACTGTACGTACATACACTTCGACGACAATGTTATCGATGTTCTACAACTACAGTATGTAAATGAAGTATTGATCACAAATGTTACAGCTCTCTTCTGTTCAACAGACATTGGTACTCAGCGGGAGAACTTTATTCCGTCGAAAACTATTAAATAAATTGAACTTTATGAACTACACCTGTACACGATAATCTTTTAACACTTTACGAGTCGTCATATAAAAAGTTCTTCACCAAAATATTAAAAACGTAAATTTCTCCAAGCCGTTTCAATCTTTGTTACAAAGGAGTAGAGTTCAATGTGTGTGATTGTTTTAAGGTTGTGTTTTTCCGTAAAAGATTCTGGCACGCCTGCTTCGATATTATTTATGTCATCGCGTCCCAACTTTACGATTGTGTTTTTGGTGGCGCATTTTTAACGAACTTTTTTTTGGTTCTCCCGTAATTTCGGCCCGAGGATTCGATGACATGGGGTCTTCATGTGTCAACATGTGTTTGAACTAATAAGTATGACATTTGCTTTTAATATACTCAAGACTCGAGATGCTTTTATTTAAATTTTATATTGACTCCAAATGCGGTTATTACGTCAACCGTTATATTTCTCAGTGAAATTTTGTTATTATTATTGTTATGCACATAATAAATGAGTTAGAAAACAATCATTTCTTCAGGCGACATTACAAATGCTTTTTTTCTTAAAATCGTAACCGTTTTTATTATAAGATCATCCAGTGCATTCGTTTATGGAAAAATAGGTCACCTAAACGGGTTCTAAGCTCTGTACCTTATAGCTTCATATGCGAAAAATGAGTGCATCTAGTTAGCTATTGTCATCTTTAACAATATCTTATTAAGTTTAAAAAAGCTCGTCCAGATTGATACATCCCATCACATCTGCAAACAGGGAATACACAATGTAATAATAGAATCTCTCACTAAACATAGAATTTAATCAAACCAACAATACTAGTTGCAGCCTAATTCGGATAGAGTTAGCTTAATTATTATTGAGCACTTATTCCAACAAAATGGGAATCCATTTGTATCAAGTTTCAATTAAATGGTAGTAAAATTCGGTAGCTGATAAATGGTGGCAGCATGCAAATTTCAATTTACTGCTTCAACATAGTTGTGGTGGATAGTTACCCCGAGAATAATATTATTCATTTTACTTGTCTTATTAATGAAAGTTGATTACACTGAGATTATTATTTTCTTCCATAGGTATTGATACATGGAATTCCATAATGAACTGTAATCTTCGATATTCTTTAGCTTTGTTTAAAAATTTCTCAAGCCACATTTTAGTGTGATAGTAATATTAATTGCAGTTATACTATATTATAATTTAAATAACGCCTCCTACAGGGATGACTTTAACGAAAATATCAAAATAGATTTTAACATATTATGACTCACAAACGGGTAAACAACTTTACCGAAGCTTCACCGGATTTTTACGCAATGGCGTAACATTGCAGCAGAGCAGTGCCTATAAATCTCCCGAACTAACAAGTTCTACCTAGCCCTTACCGTCAACTATATCTATGTTTATTATAAATCACACATCTGTTACTTATCCATCTATAATATTCCATTAATTTATGTACCATGCGTTTATCCGATTAATTTCAAAATTTGTACAGTGTGTAAACATTTGTCAGTGCCAGTCGTATTTCGTGTCTGCCGCAGAGATTGCAGATACGAAAACCAATCCGAATTTACAAACCCTTGTCGTTCTGCCCATAACATGGTAGGAGGCCTTGCGGAATTAAATTCTCAAACAAAAACATCTTCGGCAAATGTGGACCTTAACAAGGCTTTTGATAAAGGTGATATTGGCGGTGAGGTTATAGAGTGATATGTGAATGCAGTTTGCGATCACCCGCTGCGTTCACTCGACGAAATCACAACAAATCATTTGCTGGACCCACCTCCAATAATGATGGCTGCATCGCATATAAATTGAATTTTGCGTTTGTTTGCCATAGCGTCAATCAGAATTAAATATCTTTCAGAATTCGCTGTAATCACCATCAATTTCGATTAACATTGTAGTACTTATCACCAACATACATTTGGTTATGACGATCTTTTTTATGTTTCATCAACATTGAGATTATGGAAATATGAAGTGATTTAAAATCAACATTGAGACGTCTAATATTAAAGCGATAACTAGCAGATTAGAAAGTTTTGTTAACACCGGATGTTGCAATAAATGGGTCAATAGATACATTACTAAAGTCCGCTGCATTTAGGATGGTAAAATGTATCCGAATAGGCTATAAATATTAATAAATTTAGTAACACCTGCCAGCGATCAGTAGTTTGTCTACACTTTTAATGTCATCATAAAGTGTGTTTAATAACATAGTTACTGTCTCTTTACGTTTAATCAACGCATTCATCCTATTTCAATGTTTAGGCAACAAAAGATGAAAAGGAGCTATAAAATTTCGCCATTTCCCCTTTGTACGGGGCAATTAGGCTAATGAAGTGGCACGAACGAGTCCGGCGCGAATGAATGGCCCAACCCAACGTTCTTCGCATTCACTCACCTTTCATGTGGGTAATTTAGTGATGGTGCCTTCCATGGGCTTACTTGAAAGCAACGGTCCGTCTGTAGATATGAATGTTATAGCATTTTCCTATTTGGTTAATGGAAAAAAATGTGCCAGTAGAGCTATGAGATGAATTAATAGTATTCCCGCATTATACGTTTTTTTTTGTCCTAGCTAAATAGTAATTTTATAATATTGATTATACAGTGCATTCGTACGGTTAGGCGTAGGTTGCTAGACCGCGATTTTCGATCAATAATTTTCAAAAAAATATTTCTTTGTTTGATTTTCATAACTTCCGTGGTAATGCTACTTATTTATGTTTAACATTTTTAGAGGCTTCACCTACTTGAAAGACCTGTGTTCTAATTCATGTAGGGGCTAAAGTTTGGGTGATTAATACGAGTATTTTTAACCTGAGTTGTTATCGTTTATGTTAATATTTCAAACCCATAACACAAGCCTTACAATGCTTACTTTGGGGCTAAGCTCATTATTGTGTTGTATTGCATAAGAAATAAATATTTATTTATTAATGAAAAATGAATTTACCTTATTTATAAGAAAAAAAAAAATATTTATGATGGTTCAACAATCACAAGTTCTTGACAAATAAATGAAACTTTGAAGACCCACACTAAATTGGAGACCAATTTAGTAGAAAATCAAAAAAATACCAGTATGATAGATAAGATAAATAAAGACTCACACGCAATATTATCATCCACGTGTAAAATGAACGAAACTAGTCTCTGAGTAATGATCTCCGATAAATAACGATCAATCTTGACTCAAAGATAAAGAAAACCAATTTATAGGCAAATATGTCAGAGGTTGCAGATTTATTTAGCGTAAACCGAGGCGTTTGTGGGGAAGAAGAAATTGTTGAGCAAACCAAAACAAGTCGCGGTTGCCGGGGGGATATTTATCAAATGTTCGATAAACAGAATGGGAAATTGAAACCGAGTCAACAGGGACCAAGAAATGATTTATTGCTATTATAAACAAAATACGGACTGATCATTTTCAATTTGGAGATTGAATTGCGTGGCTGTCTAGGGAGCGTCGGACACGGAAGTATGACGGGATGATACTGAAGGGAATCGATTTTAAATGTTTCGGTATATACTGACATTTTACAAGCAAATTGTCATCTGTAAACTAAACAAGTAGAATCAAGAGTTACTCTGACTTTATAACTCAACTGAGCAACAACAATGACATCACTTACTATGTTTAGCGGCAAACGAGCACCCTGATATGGAAAGCTAAGTGTTCTACAGAACATTTTTGTAAGAAGACCATAAAATTTTAGACTCCCGTCTATATTTAGAAGATATGACACGACCCAGATGGTTACACTGCCCGATTTTAGTATCTCTTGAATCAAATAACGCAACCACCTATTTAGGCCCGTGCTATGCTCCATATTCAAATCCAAATGTAACCAATTTATTTGAGTTGTGGGAGGGTGGGAAGATCGAGTTACTTTGGCTAAGTGCGGTTATGCCGATAGCCCGTTATAAAGCGCGCAGTCCGTGTAACATTTCATAGTTATGAGCGTGCGCGGAAAAGGAAGTGTATTTTTAGAAGCATGGCATCTGGTCCTAAGAAACCGTATACCTTTCAAAGAATTGGCCTAATTAACATGTCCCTAGAGGAATCGATTCATAGATGTAGATTCCCATGTGACTTGCCATCATAAAGTTTTGGTCGATGCTCTTTTGTACCGGTATCATTATCTGGGCCATGTTGATATTAAAAAAAAAATATGGTGTCGATGAGTGTTTTGAAATGCTTTGCAGACGGAAACGTATGCGGGATAAATATGACAGTTAATTTGAGAAAGAATCTTGATGCTGTAGCTAATCATAATAAAAAAATGCCGTTGCAGCGGAACTTATTATGACATTCGGGAGATTAACAAAGATGTATGTCCAAGAAGATTCACATTAATTATGACAAATACTAAAAACATTCTGCAATGGATTTCATTAATTGTAGATCTTTTATGTAACGCAGTATTTTCTTGATTTCCTAATTTAAAAAATAACCCTGTTTTACTTAGAACCAGAAATGGAATAACGTCATAAATATAAATGGTGTACAATATCAATGATTCACGGGTGTTTTCACATTATTAAGTTTTCTCGAACTCACCACCGTGCACGCCGCAGTAATCACCCACGCAGTCTGCGTACTGAACATGTTGTCCAGAGCATGGAGTGTCTCCAGTGCAAGACCTCCGCCTGCTTTGACGACAGTCAGCTTCACAGACAGACCACTCGGACCAGGGGCCCCAACGTCCAGGCAGAGCTGAAAGAAAGAAAGACTTCAATACGAGGAATAACACAGGTCCTGGAAGACCTAGTAATTAACGATTTTCTAACGGCGTATTTTTTTTAATACAACGAGTCGTTTTATTTCAAATGTAAATCTTAGAGGTAAGCACTATTACTTTCTCACAATTAAGTTTATCTTCATATACATTTTTGTTATATGGAACTTCAGTCATTATGATATTAATATTTGTTAGAGAATACAAAGCATTATTAAACGAGCTTTGGGTAACATAGGGATTATTTTCATTAGTTCCTCCAATCAATATTACAAAATCATTTTTAATACTCATTATACATTTCACAAAGATATTGACTAATAAACATAGATCAAACTTAAAATGAATAGACGATTCTATGTACCTACAAAAATCTTAGTTTATTAAGTTTCAAAACGATGACTTTTGTACAAGTCTCTCTATTAATTTAATGTATAATGTGATTCAAATAAGAATAGGAAATCCAATGACCTCTATCTGTCAAATGTCGCTTGAAAAGTACGGTTTGCAAAAAAAAACTTGGAACCCTTTTTTAGCACTCCGCTAATTCAAGGTTAAAACCAAACATTTGTAAACAAAAGATAACAAATATTGATAATTAATATCGGTTGATATTTTTGAGCATCTGAGCATTGGCCATGAGTGGTTGATAACCTAAATCGTCAACCACATGTCACTTTAAGTTGCGTTCAGAAACTCAATTTCAAACTTTCGTTTACATAAAGGATGCATGTTCGTATGTGACCTAGTAATAGTGCATAATTATTCATAACTACTGCGGCGGTAATGCAGAGATGTGCGGAATAGAAGAGCTAGATTCTGATTAATGTTTTTTCCCACAGTCTTAATAAATAAATATTATTAAAAATCGGTGGTTTTTTTCTCAATCTTAGTAAATAAATGTTATTAAAAAAAATGCTTTTTCTCGCTTAATCTTAGTAAATAAGCTTTATTAAATTAAAACTTTTTTTTGCTCACTCTACCTATTTGGTTTGAATTGACAGCAATTACATCACAATATGGCGCCCAGTCGGTCCTAATCTTAGTTGAATCGCATTATAGACGACTGCCAAAATCGGGTTATAGTACTACTTCTACAAAGTATGTACTACCACAACCACCATACAACTACTAGTACGGTGGTAATACTATTTACACTAGATTATGTGCAATATAAACTCCTGGGTAGGTACTGTTTGTTATTATTAAAACGATTACTTCATTATTTTGTATTTGAGATAGCACCATTGGTAAAAGTATAAGCAATGGTCTCATAAAGAATGGTCGTATAAATTGAAATTAAAATACATTGCCAAGATGGCCGTAACTGCCCTTACATGCGAGAGTGGCATAAATCACGTGTTTTTTTTTACAAAAGAAATAATAGAGAGTCGTGTACATTCTGATTTATTGGTGGCGTAAGGAAGAGAAGGTAGCGATTCTCTCACGTTAAAAAAATCTATAAGAAATATCAAATTAAGCAAAAGAATCAATAGAACAAAAGGAACGTTCATTTGAAAAGCTATCTTGACCTGCTCACTTAAGCTGATATTAATATATTTGTTCGTTGCTGTCAAATTCGAACATTTGCATGACGATAAAAATAATATTTTGCCTTGCAGCTTAAGAATGGCTAGAGGAATTTCGACGCGGTCCGTGAGGGCCGCGGTAGCATAATTGGTCAGTGCATTCGCCCGGATTGCAAAGGGTGCTGGTTCGAGTCCCGTCTGCTGCCTGGCCCGCGTGGATTTTTTTCTAGTTATATTTTTTTCTTTAGATTTAAACATCAAGCAGTTACAAGCTTTAAAATACTATAAATTTATAAATATATTTTACTCAATTGATAGCATTCTACATTACAATGATATGAAAATATCATGTTACGTATATCTTTTAAAGACAATTCTGAAGAGACGACAAAACAAATGTGATTGCGGACAGATATCTAAACAGGTGCTAATCTATACTTAATTATTATACAGTGGAAAGATTTGATTGTTTCTTTGTATTGAATAGGCTCCGAACTATTATAGAGAACATTAAAATCTAAAAAAGTTCGCGATAATCGAAATCAGGCCAGTATCTTCTGAGATTAGTGCGTTCAACCAAAAACATAAATAAACAAACTCTCCAGTTTTATGATATTAGAAATTATATCTATTTTTTACGGAAAGTTCATAATTATATAAAGAAATCCATAATACAAGTTTGAGAACAAAAAACTACGGGTTGCACTCCGGGAGTGCCGGCAGAAGTGAAAACTTGAATATTAACGTTGTACATTTTTGATATTTTGGAATGGTTAGGGAATAATTTTGCACGAATTGCTTTGATTATCAGTATAAAAGTACTATCATTTATATGGTAGAGTACAATATTTATTTATTCATCTATCGTACACAAATATGACAATTCATATTACATTAAAAAGTTTATCTTCCAGAAAAATCAACTTACATGAATCATATTTAAGCGCACCTAGCGACATCTATTGTAAAAAATATGCATTTTCTACGCAATAAAGCTGCCACCTGGACGTCCTAGTTAGAGAATTGTCATTATAATACGATAAAATAAAATATTACTATGTTTCGTCCAATATATTGAAAGTCAACAACCTTTCCAATTTTACTGTTTTCGTCTTACGAATTTTCGATCAGGCCACGTATCCTGATGAGAGTTTAACATTTTTTACCCATTACAAAAAAAAATTACAACACCGCTAAAGAAGTTTTCACTTCAAAAACTATAGACTACACTACAGCTCTACACCTAATCGAATCAAGGGCGGGCCACTAGTAATATGATAAAATTAATATATCATCCTTTTAATAATAATAATAACTTTATTGCTTATAAAACTGTGTACAATTTTACAGTTGGAATTTCAATATTAACAAAGTCACAACAGTGTGCCCACAACGGGCATGCAATGGTAAAATTTATAACTTAAAACTATCATAATTTAAAAAGTACATTTTAGAGCCTAAATTATATTAAGTTTTACAAGTATAATATTCATCAAGATTATAGAAAACATTATTTGTTATTAATTACAGTGGCAAATTGTGTGCTTGCATCCTTTTATGATCTAAACAGCTCTCTGTTTGTAACTCGCGCCACCGTGTCAACTCTCTCCCCTCTCCGTGGGCGTACTATGCATATTAAACTACAACACTGTATAACATTTCTTATTAATTAATGCGCACACATATAAATCAGTCGAGGCTCGTTAGGAGACGACCAACCGACATAAAAGAGTTCCACATTTTTTTCACGTTTACACCAGAAATAAATTGTTGGTAATTGCGACTTGTCACATCCTTAAAGGGAGAAACGAATTTTTGTGAAAGAAGCGAGAGTCGGAAGTCGTTTCGGTAAGATAAAGTGGCTAAATTATATTACGATATACCACGGATGGTAAATTTCTTTGGGTTATTTGGGAATTTAAAACAATATGTTCCGTTCCGCCAATGTGGAAATGCTGTTTCGTAGACTACATAACAGTAAATTTATGTATAGATAAAGCCTATATTGAAGAGATATTGTTGCGGTGAAAACGATGTCGGCACGTCGTCGGTTTCGCAAATGATGAAAAACCCTTACATATAAATTGGGTAACTAAAACACTATTACTATTGTCTATTATGGAGATCATGATTCGATTGCTGACCAAATCAAAACGACAATCTGGAAGTAAAACGTTTTGCTGATTTTCCTCCACTTTTGATCTCACACACATACACACTTCCGCACTCACTTTCACGCACACACAACATACATACACACTCACTCAAACACACACACACTCACTCAAACACACAACACTCACACTAACACGCACACACATACACACACACACTCACACGCACACACACACACACACACACACACGCACACACACACACACACGCACACACACACACACCTTCACATACACACCTACATGCATTCAACAATAAGTTTTGTTTTATCCTTAGATTTATTTAACTCAAACTTCACTTAATTAAATTTAATGTTTATACTGAAGCAATCATATCTGTATAATTGGATAGCAACCAAATGTACCTCACGATTGTAAAAAATATTTATGATGCAAATAAATTATTATTATTTTACGTAGGAGATCACCTAGTAAAGCATAGCAATGATAACAACGACCGCAGTCTTAGGGTTTTTCTCTTTCATATGGTATTTAGACCGTCCAATGCTACCCGAAATGACTTTTGATGGACATCCGAAAGTTAAAATGCCTAATATGATAAATTATAAGCTAAATAAAATACTAAGTCATTAGTTTTTTTATGATTTTAATTATTTCCGTTTTAATCTAAAGAAAAATGTATTAGTAAAAAATCCACGCGGACCAGGCAGCGGACGGGACTCGAACCCGCACCCTTCGCTATCCGGGCGAATACACTGACCATTATGCTACCGCGGCCCTGACGGCCGGGTCGAATTTTCTCTAGCCTTAGGCTGCAAGGCAGCGCCATCTCTTCGCATTATAGGGTGCAGGTTTGAGTCCCGTCTGCTGCCGGTTCCGCATGGATTTCTTTTTATCTAGTACATTTTTCTTTAAATTTAATCATCTAGCCGTTGGTGCCAATTCTGGCACGATTCTCTAAACCTAAACTTAAATTTGACAACAGTGTAGCCTTGTTATTCTCTATACAGAATAAAAAGGACAGAAAGATTATAAATTTAGTTTTAAGTTTTGAGAATCACGCCAGAATCGATACCGTTAAGTGCTTAAAAAAACCAAAAATATAACTATTTCTGTTATGTTGTTGTTCCATAATGCAAAAACTTTGAGATTCTAGAAATTTTAACTATAGACAAAATACGTGTATATAGTTTAAGTAATTCATATTCTTTAAAAGTGGCTTTTAGAAATAAAAGACGGAAGCCATAAAACATTTAAAAAAAATTACAAAATGATGAAAAGTTTGTGATATTTTTGAAATTGTGCGTTTCCAGAAATAAATAATATAAAATAAGGATAGTGTGCTGAGATCGATGATCATACGCATGATAAGATGTTTAAAATGGAACCTATGATTGCCAAAATGCAATGTCCCTGATGTACGTTACATTTCCCCCACGACCAAAGAAAATTTTCGACTCGACAAAAATTTTGCTAAAACAAAGGCCAAAAGAGATTCTAGGAACACTACTTCGCAGAAACATACAACCATTCATACAAATACCCATTCCTCTTCTATCATACATCAACTTCATATAAGTAAGGGTGGAGTTCACGCCATAGAACATTTTAGTTCAAAATATAATTTACGTAAACGCACGGAGAATTTAAGAAGTGTCCGTACAAATGTTTCACTACTTCGATGGTGGCATAGGAAGGAGACCGCCACAGGCGCAGCCGACATGTGTTACCAATTAGCGGTAACAATAATCCTCTGCGGCTTGAAACAACACCACTTGATTGGCCTTTATTGTCCGCTTGTTCTAGTTTGTTTATTTCACACACGGTTTAGGAGTTCATCGAACTTCATTAGGACACACTCTTATATGGATACATTATTTTAATTGTCACTGAGATTAGCCAGTTCATTAGAGATTATTTGGTCGGTTGAACGGATACAGGTTGATTTATTTGATCAACCTAATCAGGACATCGAGACGATTCTTTCTACACCTGCTGGCTCACTCGATAAATTAAGTTTGACAGTTGAGCCTTTTTTTCTTTCAATATTTTATATTTGTATCTATAATGTAGCTTGTGCTGCATCAATGTGAATTTATTAGATGTTTTTATTTTTTTGTTTCGTCAATTGCAGTGCTGCTATCTTGCAGCAGTATACGCCACAAAGATACAAAAAGACGTTATTAAAATTAATAGCACATGTACAAATAAAATGCAAGTTTGTTTAATTTATTTATTTTAGTTTCTTAGGACTGCACACGCAGTCGCAACGAGACACAGGACGGAATAGAGGGATGTTGCTTTCATCATCATCATCATCATCAGCCTATTAATGTCCCCACTGCTGGGGCACAGGCCTTCCCTATGGATGGAATAGGGAGATTGGGCCATGACCCACCACGCGGGCCTAGTGCGGGTTGGTAGGTGCTAACGACTGCAGATGCAGCCGGGACCAACGGCTTAACGTGCCTTCCGAAGCACGGAGGAGCTCTAGATAGTAATTTTTGGTCACCCATCCAATGACCGACCACTGCGAAAGTTGCTTAAGTTCAACGATCGCAGCCGAACGCGCTAACCACTTGCGCCATCGAGCTCCTCATGTTGCTTTCACTGAAATTTTATCATGCATTGTGACCTGTGTGGCCATAAAAATACTTATAAAAGATTACTTTTAAATTTATGTTGGATATTAATCAAACAACACATATAGCTTAATATTGACAGGAATCAATATTTTGGATTATATCAGTGCCATGCTGCTTAGAGTTCTATTCAAGCTACTTCGTTAGAGTCTGTGCGGAAAGAGAATGGGCGTGGCGAAAAACGGAACTGACATTAAGATTTTTATTTGGCAATCAAACCCAGCAATCTGTAAAACGTCAAAGTATTGTATTCATACGGATTTGTTTGTTGTTGTGATTTCTTGCGGTTTTTTGTATTTAATCACGTCTAAAAGGAGTAAAACCTTACAAATACGATAGAAAAGCACTACAGCGCCCTCCAATCTAAGTCCCATTCTCTTACCGCACAGACTCTACCTTTCTTGTAAACTTCTGTACTGAATTCGCAGCGCCTCGTATTTTGTTGATTCTTAATTTAAATTTTATAGAGTCAGTAACCGACATGCCTACGTATGCTCATCCACAAGCACGCTGTCACAATCTATACTTATAATAAATCTGTTGACATGTCAATTCTGTACATGAAATATATTTTTAAAATAACTATCAGGGGGTGATTAGTGATCGATACTGATGCCAAAAATGCAATCAGTTCAATTTTTGTCTGTCTGTCTGTGTGTATGTTCCTTATAGAAACAAAAACTACTCAACGAATTTTAACGAAACTTGGTACAATTATTCTTCATACTCCTGGGCAGGTTATAGTATACTTTTCATCATGCTACAATCAATAGCAGCAGAGTAGTGAAGGGAAATGTTGGGAAAACGGGAGAAGTTACTCCATTTTATAAGCTTCCGTCGCGTGTGCAGCCTTAATGGTTAAAGTTACATAGAAATCATGTATGACGGAAATATTCTACATAAAATTGTCTAAAAATTATCCTGCAACAGCATATGTCTATCTTTTATGGTTGACTCACAATAACACGTGTAATTATATAAATAAAGTCATTCTTTATAGCACAAGCCTGAGAACAAAAACTATAGCTTACACTACAGCTCTACACCGAAGCGAAGCGAGGGCGGGCCACTAGTCAACAATATAACCATTAGACTGACTGACACTAAGCTTATAGACATTAGAAAAATATCTAAATAATATTTTACTAAGAGAAAACCAAATGTGTTGAGGTGGCAGACTGGATAGTAAAATATTCTTTTGACGAATCAAACAGCTTAATGCTTAAAATAAAAAAATAATAAAAAAAGATGTAGAAGAAAATCGGTTTAGTAGGCACTTAAATTCGGGCGCACTTAACGATTATGTTATCTGTAACTTCTATAATGATTTCATAAATGTTGCGTTTAGTCGTCAGTGCTCGTATAGGTTTATTGTCGCAATCAAATGTTTAACTTGCTTTGATGTGACTCTTGGTACGGGGTTTACGCTCTCTCGGAATTAAACGGTGGATATTTTTATAGTTCTGATGTAAAAGGGAGATATGGTTTAAAGGCTAGGTACACACTTGTTCACAAGGAATTATGTGTGCATCTGTTAAATAAATAATTTTACCAACTTCAAAAATTTACCGACTTCAAAAATGAGGAAGTTCTGAATTCGTCAGAAGGTATATTTTTGGAAATTCTACCTAGTTATCTGAGTTTTTATTGGCAAACTTGATTTTTTACGTTAAATTAAACTTAATTTACAAACGCCCTTCTATAACATTTAAGGATTGTCATCAATAATAAAAAAAATACAAATGCCGATATTTAATTAATCGGCAAAATAATTATTACTAGTTCTAATATTTCCTAGTAAAATTTTCTTTTAATTTAAAAACCTAGCAGTTAAATGCTAAACATATATATATGTATTTACCAAATTCTATCTCATCGACGCATCATCATGAACTTCACTAAAGCCCACTTTCATTAATAATTTTACAGTAAAAGTTACTTGGTTGCCTAATTACTGTTACTTAGTTCCAAAAAAACAACTGTTGCTGAAAGAAACGAAACCAGTACCCCTAACAGGAACCATTATCGAATTCGAATAGTTTGCAAACGGAAATGTCAATGTCAAATTTTATATGGAAACTTGAACAGCAGCGGCATAAAGTACGGAACGAGAACCAAAAATCAGTACACATTTGACAATGACATTTCGGATTCGAATTCGATATTGGTTCATGCTAGGGGTACAGAATATGTTGCTAAGAAACTAAAAACCAAAATAGCTGATCTTTGACAATATTAAGACTCGACGAGTACTGAAACACTAAAATTGTCGTCGCGTTTATTCGGCGAACCAGTGTACACTAAGCTCAACATCCTTCTCAATTGTATAGATTTCGGCACGTGTGGTTTATGTTCGTTATTAATTCCATCTTTATGGCGTCTCGGTGGCGTATTGACACACGAGCAGATCAAAGATACGTTTGTGGTTCTTCTACAGGCATTGACTGTTGAATTGCTTTAAGGAACAGCTGCGTTAAGATCTAATAAAACATTTATGTTTCACGCTATTGTAAAGACTATTTCGGTTAGTAGGTACATTTGTTTTCGTAGTATTGTCACTTGAACAATTGTTGGTAAGTACTTACCGACTAGAAGTTGCTGTGTATTATCCAGATAAGTTTCTTCCAGAGCAGCAATGATAAAAGATATGTTTTCATGTTAGTAAACTCAAGTACTAGAATGTTTAACTTTCGCAGTATATCATGTTATACTTGTATTATTACAAAGTAAGAGATATTAATGGGAACACGAAGTCCATGTTTTATTTACTAGTAATAATTTTATCAAAAATTGCTTTAAAACTATTTTTTATTAATTCAAATTATCCATCATATTCAATGAATTAAATAAGTAGTACTAATGAAACAGCAAGCTACCACAAATCATCAACTTTTTTCCAATGAACCTTGTATTCAACATTAGCCCATTAATGTCCCCACTGCTGGGGCATAAGCCTTCCCTATGGATGGAAAAGGGTGATTGGTCACAGCCCACCACGTGGGCCTGGAGCAGATTGGTGGGTACTAACGACTGCAAACGCAGCCGGGACCAGCGGCAACGTGCCTTCTAAAGCACGGAGGAGCTCGAGCTAGTAGATTTTTGGTCACTGCGTAAATTGCTTAACTTCAACGATGACTTTTTTTCCAATGAGATTGTTAAAGTCTTAGATTACAGAACAAAAATCAGACGAGACTTCAAATTTGCTTTGGTGGCCCGCACTTGCGTGGTCCCTGCGTTCCATCTGCCTTTAGTTCTCGGAAACTCTACCGCTGACCGTTATTGCACAGAAGTAAAAATTAAGATGTCTTGGGGGAAACAGAGGTGCGCGGGCGAGCGTGCGTTACGCCGATTGGCTCTCCAGTCGTACCCATGCGCAGCTATTACCTCCGCGCTTTGTTCAGCGCTAGAGTTATGTGTAACCTGTAATCTGAGGTTGAAATCTTACCACTCTGACACGGCACGCAGTCCGCAGTACGTTGCACCGCTTGGCCCTGGCAGTGCGCGCCGCCGTTCAGCGGGTAGGGCTCGGTGCAAGTTCGCGTGCGCCGCTGGCCGCCCGTCGAGCGCCCGTTGCAGCGGCACGGCGACCAAGAACTCCAAGCACTCCATCCACCGTTTACTGTGGGAAATATGCTGTTGTCAAACTGATGGGTTAAAGAAAGAAAGAAAGAAAGAAAGAAAAAATATTTATTCAGTACCATGACCATTTTGATAACATTCACAATACATACACAAGTAATATACATGGTGCTGAAAAGGTATCTACTCAGCATAATGTCGGAGCATCTAAGGATGCTTCGACGCTGGTCTTCCGCAGATACCTACTAATATTAAGTAAAGGTACCGCTACGCGCAAAAATTAAATTTATTTATGAGTGTACAACTGTGGATAATCTTAATATATATATATCTCGTGTCACAATGTTTGTCCTCAATGGACTCCTAAACCACTGAACCGATTATAATAAAATTCCCACACCATGTGCAGTTCGATCCAACTTGAGAGATAGGATAGTTTAAATCTCGAATAATAGTCGCAATTTTAATTTATTGCAAATTATTACTTTTGGGCGGTACGAAGTTCGCCGAGTCAGCTAGTATATAATGGGCAATAATAATTTATAATAAAATGGAACGCAACACAATATAAAATAGAAGCACAGGGACATATACATGCATATATCTACACAAATACCATATAAGTATATTACACATGAATGATAAATACATATCAAACAATAAATATGAATACATACAGGTTTTAATAAGCGTCCTTTTGCATTTTAAGTAAATAATCCTTAAAGAAATAATCGTAACTTTTTTTAATATTATAAATGCTAAAGTAAGTTTGTAACGCTTTCACGCCTAAACTACTAAACGAATTTAGATGAAAGGACATTGCTCGTTCCCCGTACACTGAATGCCCTAGAACGCCCAGCAATGAGAAAATGCTAGTTGTGTTCGGAATCATTCATAAACTCTAATTAGGCATTTGTTGAGATACGGACAACTTGAGGAACCGTGGCCTACTAAAGAATGTATTAGATTTTGAGGTTATAATTATTATACTTAATCGTAAAGATGTATACATTATATATTCTAAGAAGATTTAGTGTTTATCTCTATGTAAGCACTTAAATGAACATAAAATGCAATTAATGATAAAAATAATAAATGCTTATCATCATCATCATCAGCCTTCTTAATGTCCCCACTGCTGTGGCACAGGCCTTCCCTATGGGCGGAATAGGGAGACTGGGCCATGACCCACCACGCGGGCTCAGTGCGGATTGGCGGGTGCTAACGACTGCAGGTGCAACCGGGACCAACGGCTTAACGTGCCTTCCGAAGCACGGAGGAACTCGAGATAGAATTTTTTGGTCACCCATCCAATGACCGACCACTGCGAAAGTTGCTTAACTATATATATATATATATATAATTTTTCAAATGAAATGTTTAAAGTCTTTCCATTTACCTGTGTCTATATTTTACTATCGGTAATTAGGTATGTACCTGGTTCATTATGATTTTCATAAAAATAAACAGATATTATACGGGTTGGGGTATAAACTATCTTTACATAATTTCAGAAATAATCTTTTTATATATATAATATAAATACTAGTGATCAGTATTATTAACTAAGGTACCTAGTTCTATTCTTATGTTGATAAATACCTATGTTCGCCTATATTGCATTTTTAAGGTAAACAATCTTGGGACAACTTTATTGCTAATGAGTTAAAAAAGTAAAAAAAAAAGTTGGTTAGCGCGTTCGGATGCGGTCGTTAAAGTTAAGCAGAGGAGCTCGATGGCGCAAATGGTTAGCGCGTTCGGCTGCGGTCGTTAAAGTTAAGCAACTTTTGCAGTGGTCGGTCATTGGATGGGTGACCAAAAATTTACTATATCGTGCTCCTCCGTGCTTCGGAAGGCACGTTAAGCCGTTGGTCCCGGCTGCATCTGCAGTCGTTAGCACCCACCAATCCCCACTGGGCTCACGCGGTGGGTCATGGCCCAATCTCCCTATTCCATCCATAGGGAAGGCCTGTGCTCCGGCAGTGGGGACATTAATAGGCTGATAATGATGAAGTTAAAAAAGTAATAGAAAAATAATAGTGAAGGACGTTCTTTTGGGCATGCTGAGTCTGATTTCGTCGATGTCCTTTGGTACTTTTATAGTTTATTTATCTAATGACTATGTCAACCGCCATCTACAGTGAAAAGTGGATATTATCAAACTGATTGACAAACGTTATGGTCACTCATGAGGCTATTTCTCTAACTATAACTCTCTTTCTGCGACACTTTCAAAGCTAAAGCAAGTAGCATACGCGCTTCACTTTGGAAAAGTGGCTTTTGTCATACTGATAGGCAACATTGCATAGCTAAGGATTTTTCCTAGGGGTTGTCAGGCGTCCAGTTGAACCTACGTTCATTCGGAAATTAATTTATAGTCTGTATGAGACCTGAATACTGGGCTGTGCCAGTGGCGGACTAAGCTCGTCAGAGGCCCGGGGCGGCAAAGCTGAATGAGGCCCCCCAGCTTTAAAAAAAATGTAGTTGCTTAGTTTGTTCCGTTGAAATCAACCAATTAAATTATTTCGGCTAAATAAACATACATACATACAATATGGTACATATTTTGACTAGAAACGTAGGTGCATATTGGCTAGAAACTACGGATTATGATTTCTAGGCTAAATTATACGAAGAATTACTTACTTTTTCCAAATACTTAAAAATACTCAACTCTAAAGTCATTTACTCGTACTTTTATACCGCAACAAATATCAAAAACACTATTATACTTTTTAATGAGGTTACTTTGAACGGATTTTAAATGAGGCCAATGGTTATTTTTCGACGTAATTATAGTGAATGTTATTAAATGTAGGCGTACAAGAGTGAATTATTTGTACTTCATTCATTCAGGGATACCTGAGGAAGTACTCGCTACAGAGACGGGAATTCCCCCAGCGTATTGGACACGTTCAGCGAAGTTAAAAGAATATTAGTACCGCGTAAAAAGTCTAGATGGCTGTAGTGTCTGTCTTGATGAAATTATGTAGGTACTAAGCACATTTTTAAAGTCTAGTTTAGGATTTGATCAGGGGAACGCGGAGGCATTTGGGGGCCCCCAAGATCGGAGGCCCGGGGCGAGCCGCCCCTTCCGCCCCCCTGTTAATCCGCCACTGGGCTGTGCAGAGATATTTCTAGAGTGGGCATTTATAATTTCCAAAATAATGATGCTTTACATTTGTTTCCACGTAGACGCGAATCGTTTTCAAGCTCTGATCGAACTCCGAGGTCACAGAACTAAGGTGCCTAAAAATATTAATAATAATGTAAAAGGTCTATTAAATGGGCTAAAAGTGTTTTTAGAAATGAAATGTACTAGTATTTCTCCTGGAATTAGAGCGCAAAGTATCTTAAAATAATAATGACGCGACATTTCACCTGTGCTTGATATTACGAAATAACAATTTTTTAAATAGGTATAATTTAAGACGTTGTCTCGTTGATTTTTATATTAAGCGATTGTTTAACTTTGCCAATAACCAGTTTAAATATTTTTAGTAGTGCTATAATCTTTAGTAAGATGTTTTTAAACGTGACCCAATAAATAACCCCATCTAGGGTTACCATTTAGGAATTTCAAAAGTCCTGACATTTCAAAAAAAGTCTTTTTGGACTTTTTAGTCACAAAATGGTATCATTACTCACTTTATTACTATGATATGGTATTTATTTCAAAATGTACTGCTATTATTCATATTCAATGTAATTTAAAAAATTCCGGACAATTTAAAGAACCGAGCAAAGTTTAGACTTTTGTCTAAAATTCCGGACATGTGCGGACTAATCCGGACGAATGGTAACCGTAACCCCATCCCACCTAATGTTTAGGCGCTTTGCAGACGGCGGGGCGGAGCGGGCCGGTCAATTTGGCCGCGAATGATAGCACAAAGTGAAACCTATACTACAAACGCATACAGAGGGCAAAAAGACCGCGCCGCAGGTGCCCGGCGGGCACTGGCGGCGCGGCATGTCCGCGGCTGCCCGCCGTGGATCATACAAACCAGTTTATATGCAGTAACGCAGACGGCGGCGCGGGGCGGCTAGCTCAGTCCGCGCCACACGCTTTTCAGTGATGGACTATTCACTAGAACGAACGTCCTGAACTGACTGCCTCTGCCCGTCGTGTGCTTTGTGTACGCGGCGAGGGCAGCCGCAGACATCGACGGACAAAAAGCCCGACCCCACCGTCGTCTGCAAAGCGCCTAAGTCCAGGAGCTCTACTCTCTTTCTCCGAAACGAAATTTCGGTAACGAACGAATTTCAAACGAAATTTCGCCAGTGTCTCTACTCTATTTCATTTTCGAACAGGCACATTAACTTCGGAACCATAAACAGTTTTCGTGAACGAATGGAATGAGTCATGTTTGTGAGTTCTTTTTATCTCTACTTTTAAGAAAACGTTTTTTTACTTGGAAGCAATATAGGTAGTTTACGGCAAATTTTTTGATGACATTAAAAGAACCTTCTTTGACAGTGTTAGCCGACTAATTTGTAGAGTCGATACAATCTACTGTATGTCAACCTCAATTTGTCGTTTAATACTTTGAAGTTTCGAAATTACAAAAAATAATAAAAAAATGGTTTATTTGTTAATTTTACATGCTAAAAATGTTACTGGAGCTAAGCAGCTATTATTAAAAATACTCTTGCAAGTATTTTAGGCTTAATTAAAACAAAAATCTCAAAACGAAAATGAAAAGGTAACACTTTTCATTTCGTCGATTTGAGGTTAAAACTTCGAACAAATATATGTCAAATTCAACTTTTCCTTCGAAAGTTTTGTGAATTAGAGTAGGCTTGAAGAATTTAATTGTCAAAATATTTCGGACGAACGAATTTTCGAAATGAAAAGGAAACAGAGTATGGAACGTGCGAAATTTCGATCGAAATTTCGTTTTTCGTTGAAATAGAGTAGGCCTCCTGATGCGAAGATAGATGATGCGGCAAAAGGTTTCGTCGCTCCAGCCATTCTCACTTTGCCGGCCTGCAATTCCCTACTCCACGGAGGCCTGAAACCCTACTCACCAGCAGAAACACAACACCACCAAAATGTACTGTTATTTTACTGTTGTCTTTTGTAAGGTGGAGGTTGCTTCCCCAGACGGGCGCTCCAATTTAAGGGGAAAATTCTCTCTGCCCTACCTCTCTTAAAAAATAGATGGAAAGGTCGTTAAAACGCATTTGTTGTCGACCTTACCGAAAAAAAAACCAAAATCGTACAAAAGAGAAACACAAAAAACTTAGTAAAATTTCGCTAGTTATTTTTGTTATAAAACAATAGATGGCGTCAGTCAATTTCGTACAACGCGCTATATATTTGTTTCTCAGATGTGTTTAAACTAATACTATGTAATGTTACACTCATGTGTATTAGATTTCAGCCTAATATTAATTTTTGATTTACATTTGATTGCAAATTTCAGCAATCAAGTGTAATAATAGTTATTAGAGGTGGGTTATGTATTTTTTTTCTGAATCGAATCGATACTATATAACGAACCCATTATACAAATGCTCTTTTTATTTAAATACCAACCGCAGGACCTACCCTACAACAGATGCTGAATGATCTGGCTGACTCTTCTATACGCATCGGCATACGGATGAACTTGGATAAAACCAAGGTCATGTTTCTGGTCTCTGGTCAGGTCTACCGGAACCGATTGCAATACACTGTGCCGTTCCCGAATTTGAAAAATATGTGTACCTTGGGTAGACATTGCAGTTAGGTAGAAACAACTTTGAGGACGAGGTGAATAGAAGAGTTCAGCTAGGTTGGGCAGCGTTTGGGAAACTACGTCAAGTCCTAACATCGTCGATCCCATAGTGCCTAAAGACGAACGTCTTCAATCAGTGCGTCCTACCTGTGATGACATACGGAGCCGAGACGTTGACACTGACTTACGGCTGGTCCACAGGTTCAAAGTCGCTCAGCGCGCTATGGAAAGGGCTATGATCGGCGTTTCTCTGAAGGATCGCATCAGAAATGAGGTAATCCGACAGAGAACCAGAGTTATCGACATAGCCCACCGGATTAGCAAGTTGACGTGGCAGTGGGCTGGCCATATTTGCCGAAGAACCGATAACCGTTGGGGTAGACGAGTTCTAGAGTGGAGACCGCGTCTAGGCAAACGTAGTGTAGGACGTCCTCAGGCACGATGGAGTGACGATTTGCGTAAGGTGGCTGGCAGGAGCTGGATGCGAGTAGCCCAAGATCGATCTGAGTGGCGTGCATTTGGAGAGGCCTATGTCCAGCAGTGGACTAAGAGAGGCTGTTGATGTTTGATGATTTAAATACCCTTCAAATAAAACAAGTTCAACGGTATAGATGCACTGATTTATTTATTTATTGGCGTTTCGCATCCTTTGACGACCTCCGTGGTCGAGTGGTTTGTACGCCGGGTTTCATGGTGTCGCCGACTCGAGAGGTCCCGGGTTCGAATCCCGGTGGGGGCAGATGTTTGAGTGATGAATACGAGCATTTATACTCCAGTCATGGATGTTTAATATGTATTTCTACATAAATATATTTATATATGTACTGTATATGTATTATATCCGTTACCCTAGCATCCCATAACACAAGCCTTACTATTTATTTGCCGTACTTATTTATTATTTATTATATATTTTCAGGATGCGTACCGTACCGTTGAAATTTGTTTTATTTAATAAGTGGTGTGTATGAAAAACTAAGAAACAAATAAATACCCTTTGATATTTTCCAATTCATGAAATGTTGGTAATGAAATGAAATGAAATGAAATAGGCTGTTACAAGCACTTGTGAAGGTCAAGAAGCTACGCCATCGGTTCGCAAAACTACGGCGGGAGACCTTGTACTGAGAAGAACCGGCAAGAAACTCAGCAAGGGCTGCTTTTTTCTCCCTGTATTGATATATACAGAGTCGTCAAGTTGAAAAATGACTTCAGACATACTTCTGAAGTCACCTTCCATTACATTATTTAGCGTATAGATATATAGTTACAACAAATTTTATATTTAGTATATAGGAAGCGGCATTAGATAGGTACCATACTACTGTTACAAAACTGACTCATACCCATCAAATAAGAAATTACAAGTAACACTATGTCCATGCATTATGGTACGCCTTTTCATAGAGTTTTCTTAATTTTTCCGATAGTAATTATTTTAAAAACGTCTTTTGCTGCATTAGAAGTATCTGGTGGTGTGTTATCAAAACTTGAATCACGCTTTTTTATTACCAAAACAACAAACAAACTTTTGTCGGAAGTTGTGACTTTCCTCAGCAAGTTATTAAATTGGGGATGACTTAATTTAGTCCAATTTAACTCCACTAATACAGAGGTATGCGCATTAACCGCAAAAATTACTATTTTACGTATCCCCCCTTTTTGAGAACACTCCCCTTACGGCCTCAGCTAGAGTATTGGTATTCTTGGCGTTGAAATGTCGAGCGACATCCAGATCTAAGTTCATTTGGAGGGCAAGGCCAAATTCAAAAAATAAATAAAGGCATTGTTTAAAAGGACATGGCTAAGAAACTGCCCTTATTTCTAATAATTATTAATCTATTAATAATTATTTCGCACTAGCACGTATCATTATACTATGTTTTTATTAATTATCACGCCTTTATTATTCTCATACAACTTTCATGAAATAATCAAATATTTAAAAGGATGAAAATTGACTTCATGTCTGTTTCAAAAGGAAAATGTTCCGATTTACAAAAATAAATGAACAATTAATGTACACAAAAAATATTCGTATAAGTATATCGAAATAAACAATATTAATTCCAAACTCCTTAAAACTATGACATATTTGGCCCTAATTTTTATTATAATAAATCAGTGAAGGCCTAAATAGTAGATTTTAATATTTTGATCATGCTTGAGACAAGGCTGTATGATAATTAATCCTTTGATTTTGCAAATGAATAAAATATAACTTCACGGACTTCGTGACAGGCCGATGAACGCGAATTATTTGTATTTATTTATGCATTAAAAACACTTTTTGTAAAGTGTTAATCAGAGAAATGGGAGAAAGGATCCTAAGAAAATGCATAATTGATGGCTCTGTAAATAATTGGCAACATCTTTTATTAAATGTAGCAAGGTAATAACATAGTAGGAGTTCTCATAATGTTCAAGATTGTGACTTTATCAAAAGTTCCTGAGCCTTTTTTCATAGATATTATACATTACTAGGGCAGTCGCTCATACAAAATTTTACCATGTCCTTTGTTAAATACATGAAACATATACCTTGGTGTAAACGAGGGGTAATAAATAAACTCTTACCCCTTATTAATAAACGAAGACTACGCTTGGATTAGTTACACCATGTTTTGTCTTTGTCTACAAGAGTTGTTTTGTCTCTGTCTAAGCTTATTCCTCGTTTATTGGTTTGCGCGTAAGGGATCGAGAAAGCGAAGGAGTGTCATTATGAAATTTAGTACAACATTAAAACACCAGCATGGGTGTTGTAATTTCTTTTTATTATGACATTGAATATTTTAATTTTAGCAATAATCTGTTTCAGAATCTCTTATACAGGTTTTAAAGCATGGGTGTAGATAAAATAATGTGTTTTGTTTTTATTTATTTAGTAGCATCTAGCATTTAACTGCTAGATGTTTAAATCTAAAGAAAAGTTTACTAGAAAAAAATCCACGCGGACCAGGCAGTGAACGGGACTCGAACCCGCACCCTTCGCAATCCGGGCGAATGCACTGACCATTATGCTACCACGGCCCTATTCGCCGCGTCGAAATTTTCCTAGCCTTAAGCTGCAAGGCAGCGCCATCTCTTCGCATTGTAGGTAACCCACAATGTCAAATGAATACTTTTTCAAGTATTAAACATTTGAAAAAAGAAATAGCAATTATAGTTATGTTATGTTTTTTTTCTAGTAAACTTTTCTTTAGATTTAATGTGTTTTGATTTGTGGGCTTATTTTCTTAACAGATGCATAGAGGAACAACCGTATCATGAAAACAGAATAAATCCTAAAGAAAATATAACTAGAAAAAATTCCACGCGGACCAGGCAGCAGACGGGACTCGAACCCGCACCCTTCGCAATCCGGGCGAATGCACTGACCAATTATGCTACCGCGGCCCTCACGGACCGCGTCGAAATTCTCTCTAGCTATTCTTAAGCTGCAAGGCAGCGCCATCTCTTCGCATTATAGGTAAACCCACAATGTCAAATGAATACTTTTACAAGTATTAAACATTTGAAAGAAGAAATAGCAATTATAGTTATAATTTTCTAGTTATATTTTCTTTAGATTTAAACATCAAGCAGTTACATGCTTTAAAAAATAATAAAAATTAGAATAAATCCTTTCACAAAAAGGCAAGAGTAACGGAATTTCTTTCGCCACAAAAAGAGTTAAGACACATTGTAAGTTACAATGAAGCCGTAAATCAGTGGAGAAACATTTTGAAATTGACTCATTCACGCGAGCCCCGGTATCCGCCGAATGCAACCGTTTCAGGGCATAGCAAAAACGTTAATTTCACACCCGTCACGAACACTGCGCGGCTCCATTTTGACGGCCTCCCGTGTGTCGACCTGGGTTGCAAATCCCGGTAGCATTTTGGGTTTTCGTTAAGACCGGGAAACAGTATTACTGATTCTTTTTAACAGGATTATAACTTGCGGTCTCCTATCCACTACAACGTTCAGAAATCATTCAAACGTTATTAGAGAATGTCATTCTTTAAAATAGTCAAAGAATATAGAGATTTTTTTTATTTTCAGGCCCTGCCAGAATAACAGCGCTGTTATGGTGGGAATATTCCATTCCTACTATAACAGCATTAAGCTGAGGCAGTGTCCTGATTATTATTTTATTTTTGTTGCTATATTTATTGTTTTTTTTTACCTACTTGTATAAGGTCTATAAAAGCTTTTTCTTTCTTTCTTTCTTTCTTCTTATTTTCTATGTACATGTATTGATTATAAATGAAATATCTGCCAAACTGTTACAATAGTTTGTCGCCGGAATTCCCGTGGATAATGACTAATTACAAATTACTTACAATGTCTTTCTTATTTGCTAAATAGCATAGCTAATTAAACAAAACAAATCAGTAGGTACTATTATAAAGATATATTATAAATTACTATTGAGGAGCTCGATTGCGCAAGTAGTAAGCGCGTTCGGCTGCGATCGTTGAAGTTAAGCAACTTTCGCAGTGGTCGGTCATTGGATGGGTAACCAAAAATTTTTATATTTGTTTCTTAGGTTTTCACGCACATCACTCATTAAATAAAACTAGTATTTAACGGGTTATTGAATGAAACTTTATTTATTTATTGACATTTCGCAGCCTTTTTAGGTCTGCTTCGTCAGAATAATGATTTTTTATTTAATTCTATCGAGCTACCTTCGAAAGACTTTTGAATTAGTTAAAAAAGAAACTACAAAAAAACTAGTTTTATTTAATGAGTGATGTGCGTGAAAACCTAAGAAACAAATATACAAAATTTTGGTTACCCATCCAATGACCGACCACTGCGAAAGTGGCTTAACTGCAACGATCGCAGCCGAACGCGCTTACTACTTGCGCCATCGAGCTCCAGACACAAATATGTTAACCAGTACGGGCTGGAAATATAAGAGCTAATAAGATCCGCCGATTGGAAGGTCTGAAGACAAAGCGCGCAAGGAAACTAACATCGTTGAATTTCCTGAAGAGATGCCGAGACCACAATCTCATCCCACCTTGTGTGAGAATCACACCAAAAAAGGACATACGTGGGAGCGCCAAGATCTTACAAGAGGCAAGTAAAAAGCTACAAATTTTTTATAGTAAATTTTTCGTCACCACTTTCGCCATCAAGCTCCTCAAACTGAAACTATCTATTAGTCTGCAGTTGTTTTATCTCATTCATACTCCGGTTCAGCAACATTGATCACTTCGAGAAATCTTACCTTACAAACCTGCATGCGTTAGCGAGTATGTTCATATCTTTTTAAGAGATCGCTTGTTAGGGATACACGCAAATTCGCGTGCCTTACCTAGCTTTCGTACCGACTGCGCGGTAACTACCTAGAATTTACTTTTCTATTTGAAACGTTTGACCTCAATACAGATCTAGATGTTTTGTTATGGGGAAATGTTCATTGCATATTCCTAATGGCTGTAATTGAGACCGGCGACACGATTTCACGTCCATAAATCACTTAAATTGACAGGCAATGCAACACTGAATTCCGGGAAAACAAACCGCTAATATGCCGTAGAAAACAAAAAAAAGTTTGACTATGCCAATTGGAACGAATTGCTTTTTTAGCCATTTCTGTTTGCAGCTATTAAAAACTTACATTTCGAAAACCATCGTGATTCTCTATATTCGTTCATGACTCTGTTTCTGCATCGTTATTTTTATGCTGCACAGCTTTCACGTGTAACAAACGTAAAATTTCATGACTATTTCTGTTACCTGGTTTACCGAAGCACACTTTTAAAATTTCATTTATAGTCTGTATGAGACCCGAATACTGGGCTGGGCAGAGATATTTCTAGAGTGGGCATTTATAATTCCCAAAATAATGATGCTTTACATTTGTTTCCACGTAGACGCGAATCGTTTTCAAGCTGTGAGGTCACAAGGTAGAACTAAGGAGCCTAAAAATTACAATAATAATGTAAAAGGTTTATTAAATGGGCTAAAAGTGTTTTAAGATGTGTGACGAAAACCATCGTGATTCTCTATATTCAACCATGACTCTTGTTTCTGCATCGTTATTTTTATGCTGCACAGCTTTCACTTGTAACAAACGCTGTAAAATTTCATGACTATTTTTGTTACCTGGTTTACCGAAGCACACTTTTGGAGCATACTCTGAATCTGCTTTGCTTTTACCTATAGGTGGTATATATAGTTTACTCTACCACAACGATTGAAAGCTTTCACGTGTAACAAACGCTGTAAAATTTCATGACTATTTTTGTTACCTGGTTTACCGAAGCACACTTTTGGAGCATACTCTGAATCTGCATTGCTTTTACCTATAGGTGGTATATATTGTTTACTCTACCACAACGATTGAAAGCTTTCACGTGTAACAAACGCTGTAAAATTTCATGACTATTTTTGTCACCTGGTTTACCGAAGCACTCTTTTAGAGCATACTCTGAATCTTGCTTTTACCTATAGGTGGTATATATTGTTTACTCTACCACAACGATTGAAAGCTTTCACGTGTAACAAACGCTGTAAAATTTCATGACTATTTTTGTTACCTGGTTTACCGAAGCACACTTTTGGAGCATACTCTGAATCTGCATTGCTTTTACCTATAGGTGGTACATATTGTTTACTCTACCACAACCATTGAAATCGACCTCGGTATATGAATTCAGGAAACAGAAATATGTATCAAAAGACCCTCCAATAAGTCAATTCGATCCATACTAATATTATAAATGCGAAATTGTGTCTGTCTGTCTGTCTTTCTGCCTGTTAACTCTTCACGCTTGAACCGCTGGACCGATTTAGATAAAATTTGGAGAGGAGATATTTGATGGTCCCGATCAAGGACATAGGAAAGTTTTTAAATAAAAGATGTTGCATCGGGAAAATGTTTTCCGCGCAGTCGCAGTCGCGGGAACCCACTAATAATATATTATTTTATTTCTTTTCAGAAGTAAAAAAATGTAATGTTTATTATGTTTATAAACCCACAGAAGTAAAGAAAGACAAGATCAATATATAAAACAAACCTGCTAGTGAGTTACGCGACTTCGTCTGCGTGGAAAATTTGATTTCGCATAAAAATTATACCTCATTTTTTTAACCCCTCAATGGAAAATATCTGGAATAAAAACCATCCTATTTTCTTTTCCAGGACTCAAACTATCACTTTACCAAATTTTATCTACATCGGTTCAGTTGTTTAAGCCTGAAGAAGTAACAGATAGAGACAGTTTCGTATTAATAATATGAGCTTGGATTTGTAACTTCATATTGTTGTGTGGAGTTACATAGTGTTTAATATAGCTGTAAACACAAAGGGAAAATGGATACGTTCTACAAACTTTCAGAAATGAATCTACTCAAGCACGAATACGAACAAACTTCTTCTATAGGCCCAACTGTAATATAAAAAGAATCAGAATTCTCCACGCAAAAGTTCAATAGAACTCGACGAAAATCGACCAAAAGTTGTTCGTGTTCATGAGTAGATTGATTCCTCGAAGTCCATCCAATGTTGTAAATTTCCTTGAATTAGTTTTACATTTGAGTGTTCAACTTTAAGCCAATTCTCCATTTGTTTTATCATAATAATTATGATCAATTTTAAATTATAGGTTTAGATGAAAAATAAAACAGGTGTTTTTCGATGCAGAGAAAAGGACGATATTCAATAAATATTTGCTGTTTTTTTAATTAAAAGTAAACTAATGTCATAAGATCAGTAACTTTTAAAATATCTAAATCCAAAAGGAAAAACGTTAATAAATAAAAAAATCTTTAACACCCTTGATAATTATATCCATCATTACTCATTTCATATCACCTAGTCCCGAATACCCTAATGGAATATCATTATACGACGAAATTGGTATAAAGAACTCCAGGACGCCACATGTTGTCCAAATTACTGGGCCCAAAAGTCCTTGACACGGACGTGATCCGAACGAACATTTCGGCTATCTCGGATCAAACGCACGACTTTACATTATTATCTAATTTATAAGAGAAATTTGTAAAACACGTACCGTTAGGTAATATTAAACTTGGAAACTTTCCATTCGAATAATGAAGATGATGTAGAAATTTTATTACGTTTTGCGAATTATGAATCACTATTATGATTTGATTTGCTGGCGAATTCATTGCATGCTTGTGAAATATTTCAAAAGAGTCATTTGGTACAGCCATAAAACGGTTAAAAAATCTTTTGTCCGATTAAAACCTGTTCTCTTTTATAAATAAGATACACCAGAACTGCGAAAGATTTAGGTTATTTAGGATTTAAGCATTATCTAAAAAGTCATCTGGCATGTGGCATTTATATGCATCAAATTGAGTTGATTTTACGAGTAGTGTTTCTAGTTTCAATATTAACATTTGTAGCACATGTAAAATTTGTTCAAAATGAACAGTTTGCACCACAGTCGTACCATATGTTGTTAAAATCATACACACGTTTGAACCTTGGAGTATTTACTGTAACAGGCCGCAGAAAAAACCCATGACACGAGTTAATTGGCAAGTTTTTGTCGACGAATGCTATGTGGGTGACCTTAGACGTTAGTTCTCGGTAAAGGGAGAAACAAAAAAAACTACAATTTTAAATTCTTGGAGGTGCTACGGATACGACGTGTGAAAATTGCATTAAAAGCAAAAATGTTAAAATATTGACGGTGATTTTTTTCTCTCATGAAATGCAATATCGATACATTATCCGGCGATGTCACTTCTAAAATTAAATAAAGACATTAAAAGAGAAATCGAAGATCAGATATTACTCAATAAAAGAAACAAGCTGGAAAATCAACGTATCAATTTCGTACGAAAATGAATAAAATAACACCATCAATTTGTTACCGACCACTTTCAATTTACACAAACGATAAAAATTCAATTTTAATGAATGCAAAAGATTGGTCCGTTGAGACCACCCGCGGCCGCAATTTTGGCTGTGCTTTCTCAATAAAAATTGATTGCCCTATTACATCCCGCTTACGTTATTAACCTATTAAAGAATTATTAATATTAATGAAATACTTCCATGCGTTAAAGTTCTTTAGAAACAACCTATTAAGGTTTAGTATAGTTTCATTTGATAATAAATCAATTTATAAACGAAATCAATTTCGTTATATCAGTGATACGAATTGGACGAGGAGAAAATTATAAATTATAATTGTTATTTATTTATGTTTCAACACGAAAGAAAATTCACTGAGCGTGACTTCAAATAAACAATAAGCAACAAAGACAAAGCATTAGAAACAAGTATCAAAAGAAACAAAACGAAGATAATAAAATATCGTGAAAGCAATAACAAAACTGTTGAAATTGTCTTTAACAATTTCCTTGAATCCACAGAGACAGATAATAAAGGCCCATTATATAATTGTGTGAAGTAATAAAAAGTATTGTGAAGACGACACCGCCCACGCCCCTCGCGACGTGATAACGACGATGTATCGCCCAATTTGCACGTGAGTGCCACAATTCCCCTAGAACACAAAGGGCTTTATATCCTCTAATAAACGTAATTGGCATTAGACTATAGAACGAATGAATGCACCAATTAGATGCCAATATGTAACATGAAATTTATTATACACCAGTGGCTGTTTTTCAAGGTAATTTCAATTTAAGTTCGTGCAATTAAATCGGTTATGCTTCTGTAGTGTACAGGCTAATCGATTGTAAAGAAAGCAAACCGTAAATCAAATTACGAAAATCAAGAGAAGGTTAATGATGATTCAGCGTTCAATAAATAGAAAATAAAAATAAAAGTTCTCCCTAGGGCATATGGCTGAGAAGTTCTAGTTTATTAGAAGCTCATTGTAGTACATAATCCAGTCATATTCAGGCATTCAATTAAAGATCGAAGGAAATCCATGATTTTAGACGTGTCAAGTCAGAGGTGTTGATTGCAATCAGTTAGCCAGGCGCCATACTTCAGCTGCGTGGGTGCCAGCGTCCCTAATGATTCTCCCATGCGCTTGCGAGCTATAATTGCAAGCCATCGGCGCCTGCCCTTTGATCTTTATGCAGTAAAGATAGTTATTACATATAAGTGAGGATGAAATGAGCGTTAAACAGCAAAGGAAATTCTCGGTTGTCTGATAAATTGTACGTGAAATAATGAAACCTACACTGCGCCTTGTTAGGTCTTTAGACGTTATTAAATTGTCTAACGCTTTTAAGACATAATTGCTAATACTTTGTACCCACTGACAGCTCTGTAAAATTTCCTGTTATTTTAAGTAAAGATAGATTAGTACTCCTCGAAAACCATATGAATGCGTTTGCAGTAACAGAATTCAATATTTTAAGTTGATTAAAGTTTATGCTGTCACTTTCTTTGCAATAGCAACAGAAAAGGATAGCACGTAACTTTGAAGATGTTATATTTTGATTTAAGGCCTCTGAATGCTGTCATAACACTTTAAATCATGAATAATTTTTATGGCAATATTATAATTTGAAAAATTTTTTAATATACCGGACTCGACAGATGTTGTCTTGACCGATAAAGTGTATAAGTCCAAGAATCTGACACCAGCGATAGCTACCAAGTGCAGTGAATCTAAACTGTTTAATGATCTACTTGAAAACGCACTAGAATTTTCGTCGGAATTGGTCATTGTCACAGTTTAGCCGTTTCGAAGGAGTTCAAAATATATTTAATGTGTTTTTGATATAATTAAAGAATACATAGAAGATAAGCGGTGTTTCTTAAAAGTAGCTTTCGTATTTGTCATTAGCATCTGCCATTTAATGTCACATTGTTATTTCTTGGAGTTTTTCTTCGGATTTAAGGCAAAGCTTGTGGTAAATATAAGGATGCTTATAGCGTGCCAATGATATAGATTTAACAAAACAAAACATAAAATTCTTACCATAGACCGTGAGGAGAGCAGGTTCTGAGATTCTTTTCCCAGCAATGTTTTCAGCGACACAGCTATAGTTGCCCATGTCCTGTCAACAAAATAGTACAGTATTTAGATTTATTTCTGTTATATCACTCTTATTTTGTATTTTTAACACCGACAAATACCCACTTAAGTAAGAAAAAGGTAAACTTAAAAAAATTGCTTATGCTTTTATTAAAAGTTTCTTCTTTTTATACACCGGCACTAAATAGGAAGTTGCCAAAAAAGTGAGGCATTCAATTACGTAAGCATACGAACAAACCTGGTTCATTACAGCGTCGGAAGAGGTTATATAAAATATGATCCTTTGCCTCGCGAAATCACAAAGGACGCTCCCATTAAATTCAATGAGTAAAGTGACACATATTACGATTATATTAATTAAGAAGACTCTCCTGACGCCTATGCGTGCAAGGATACCGTTACACATAAGATCACCGCAATGAACGAGTGGGTGATACTGGTAGCAATTAATACATGTCTGCTCAGTGTGCCTAATTAGTAGATGCAGAGTGGCAGAAACCGGAGATGGAATGAGTTATTTGCGATTGTGCAGCGAGGGTTGCTCCAAACGGGCAGCGGATATGAATCGGACATTCAACAGCGCTCAACGTGACGGATGTGGTACGGAAACTTTTTGGTTTCATGATTTTTTTGTGGCTGTATGAGGAATGAAGTTATTGATGATTTATTTAATTATTCATAATTATTTATGGACTATCGTTTGTTTTAAATCAAAACAGTTATTAATCAATCAAATCATTTATTGCATTCATGTAGTTACAGAGATGGTTAAATACATGCATAAAGTACGTTACATGAACCCTGTCAGGGTATCGCATCGGTATACTTGGTGTTCTTGAATAGAATTTATAATAATCTAATATATAATTTAAATAAAATTTTCTTGAATTTACGTAATATAAATATCTACCCAATCAGTTTCCTACAATTTTTCAAAAACACGCGCACTGATTTTGAAAAAGGTAAAACGAAATTAAATTATTTATGTTGCTTTAAAAAGTCAGCACCATTTCACAACCTTATTATGTTTCGTAATATCTAACTTCTCTAGTAATGGAAGAAGCTGGATATGACGTTAGTTAAATAATAATGTTAAAAGGAAGCTCTCCTAGCTTAACAAGAAATTGAATTAAATTTAAACCCTTTTAAGCTTTTGTCAACAACGGGCAGAGCGCTTTGAAAGCGCACACCAGAACGACAAAAAGAAGAACTCTAAGAGCGACAAGAACTTGTGTCGCAATTAATAAACGTCAGTCGCACACGACTAATTAGTCGCAGTCGCACGTCGCGTCGGTTGTGATAAATAATTTGCAATCGTACAATTGCGGCAACCACTTCGTAGAAACTTTTATAGTGCCAGAGCATAGGTAGTTCGATTTTCGAGAATCTAGGAACGGAAGAAAGGAACTATATGCGTGCCAAATGTCAGAAGATCTGTGTACCCGATTTATGCAAAACTGACAGAAATGTTAAACGAACAAATTGATTAATCACAAATTTTGGTAATATGTACATCCAGAAAACTCGGGTTATAAATCGGGCATTTTGAACTTCAGCTGAATTAAACCAAAAATATTTGTACTTTTTATTTTATAAGAATGTAACTGCTTGATGTTTAAATCTTAAGAAAATATTACTAGAAAAAATCTCACGCGGGCCAGAAAGCAGAAAGGACTTGAACTTTTTCTTAAGCTGTAAGGCAGCGCCATTTCATCGCATTGTAGGTAACCCACAATGACAAACCTTTACAAGTATGATTCTTTTTAACATATTATAAATTTTTGAGAGTTTTTCACATCTACTGTTATTATAATTGATGACAAAGTTTTGAATCATTTATTTATCATTTTTTTACCACAATCTACTTGAATGAACGCGTCCTTTGCTCTTGATTCATGATACTTTTTAAACTGTCGTTTTGCTTAACAGTGAATATGTCGTGATTTTTCATTGCTCTTAAAAATAGCAGGGTGCAAGATTAATGTTTCACTTCTCGCATTTGATTGCCAATTCCGAATCGCTTCCAGGATGTAGTGTACATAAATTTTATTTTTTGAACGGGAATATAAGAAATTGTCACAATTATCTGATAATGGATGGGTCTCTTTATATTTAAATTAATTAAATGTATTTCGAAATGTAATTTAATGACAATAAGAGTTCTCAAAATGTGTTTTCATACTCCGTAGACAACATCAGAACTCCATATGTGAATGTGAAGTGAGTCATTCTTCACTAGATCGTTATTGTTTCTGTTATAAATTCATTTCAGATTGAAATTTCGACCCTTTTGCTATGTGCGTAAGATACATTTTAGGTGCGAGTAAAATCGGTTTTATTTCGTTAATTTTGAAATAAATTGCTCATTTGTATCTACAGTGTTAGGACACATGTTTCAAAATTGTAAACTATTAAACGTTTGCGGTTTGAAATGTGGCTATAAAATGGAATCAAACTTTGTCATAAAAGAGGAATATACCTATTTTAGATATTTTCGTAATACGCAGTAAAACCATGGCTAAGATAATGAAACTTATACCCAAAAAGGTACCAAAAATTTGACTTTTTCTTGACAAAATCTGTTTCTGTCAGTTTCATCTTTATCTGGTAGTCAAGAAACTTCTTTTCCACTTTCTACAAAATATCGTCAATTATACATATAAGATTAGCAATTCTAGTATTGTTTATATATACTAATACTAGCGGCCGCCCGCGACTCCGCAAGCGTGGAGTTAGTTAGAAATAAAGGCTCACTGCTCGTTCCCCGTGATAGCGTGATAATATGTAACCTTTATGTTGACCCGACTTTTTAATAATATTCGTGCCCAATTTGAAGTAAATCCATCCACTACTTTTTGAGTTTATCCCGGACATACATACAGACAAACAGACAAAAATTCTAACAACTACATTTTTGGCTTCGGTATCGATTGTAGATCACACCCCAAGTATTCTTTTAAAAAAATATTCAATGAACAGTTTTGACTTTCCTACTATTTTTTTTATGTATAGATTATACAGAGGAAAAATTTGATTGTTTGTTAATATTGAATAGGCTCCGATACTACTGGACCGATTTGAAAAGTTCTTTCACGTTTAGAATCCTACATTATCCCTGATGAACATAGGCTATAAGAGTATTTAAAAAAAAGTTAGAGTTCCTTATGAAAACTTCGGTAACGTAACCCAGGGTGTGAAAAACATACCAGAAAATAACCTTATATCGCTTACGCTGCGGAAGTCATCAATATCTATAAAAAAGTCCGCAGTACTATACGTCTAACAATTACAGTTATATATTGTTTTAAACTTTCATGGTCACTAACATTATAGCTATTAACGGGATTGTTACCATGTACCTTGTTTTTTATAAGTCTCTGATATTTCGGCACTGTTGCAAGCGCCATGATCACGGAGTAACTGTCATTCACGGAGTAACTGTGGAGTAACTGTCAGTTACTCCGTGATCATGGCGCTTGCAACAGTGCCGAAATATTGGAGACTCATAAAAAACAAGGTACATGGTAACAATCCCGTTAATAGCTATAATATTACAGTTATGTCACAACTAAAGGTCCCCTGCGGTTTCATCCGCGTTAACTTGATGAAACAGGTTAAGTCAAACTTAAAAGATGGGCATAATATTGACTTTTTTATAGAACTTTTAAAAGGAACAATTCTGCCATACATGATTTTTGTGTAATTTTAATTATTTTCATAATCATCAGCCTATTAATATTCCCACTGCTGGGGTACAGGCCTTAGCTATGGATAAAAAAGGGAGATTGGGCGTGCCTTCCGAAGCACGGAGGAGCTCGAGATAGTAGATAATATCGAGCTCCTCTACAAAATTTACACTATCATTGAAATAAATTTTCATGGAAGGTTTATAATTACATAAAGAAAGTCATTGTGTATAATACAAGCCCGGGAACAAAAACTAGAGTCTACACTACAGCTCTGCCTCGAAGCGAAGCGAGGGCGGGCCACTAGTAAGACATAAAATCTTAGACTCCTTCGACTGCTAAGACAGACTTTTATGTTAAAAGCATGATTTGTTATGCAAGTACTAAAAATCTATGTATTATGCGAAATAGTGGTGAATAATCAGCCGGCGTCCTGGTATTGGGTGATTGTTCGTTTACATTACTAATGACTTTTCAATGAATTCTGGATCTGGTAATAGTCGGAATTTAACAGACATCGATGATAAATCAAATCAGAAAGATAATCAATAAAATGGAAAAACAGGTAACACGTTAGCCTTTTAAATAGTCACAGTTAACATTAGCATTGTTATTCATGAATTGACAGTGGCATTACTAGTTTATATTTTCTCCTTAATAAAATATAATATACAACAACATGAGGAGCTCGATTGCGCAACTGGTTAGCGCGTTCGGCTGCAATCGTTGAAGTTAAGCAACTTTCGCAGTGGTCGGTCATTGGATGGGTGACCAAAAATTTACTATCTTGAACTCCTCCGTGCTTCGGAAGGCACGTTAAGCCGTTGGTCTCGGTCTGCAGTCGTTAGCACCCGCCAATCCGAACTGGGCCCGCGTGGTGGGTCATGGCCCAAAATCCCTATTCCATCCATAGGGAAGGCATGTGCCCCAGCAGTGGGGACATTAATAGGCTGATGATGATGATGATGATGAAATATAACAATGAGTACTTACTTGCAGAGTCGCTCTCGATATAAGCAAATTGCCTTCTGACGATATCAGTATGTTGTGGTCTTGCTGCAGTGGGACTCCATGCTTCAACCATGATATCCTCGGGAGTGGGGCCGCGGGGGGAGGGGTGCAGCGAAGGGTGGCTGCCACTCCAGCCTCTACTGACGTTGGGGAAGGTGACACCGCAAACTGCTTCTTTAGATCTGAAGAAGAAAATATCAATGAGTCTATAGGATTTAAACCTATAACAGATGAATTAAGAACTGCTTATCCAATTAGAATTCGCTCTCCACTTTATCTGCGTAGAAATATGTATTTTATATCACAAAGAAATATTGTTTTGCTTTTTTAGAATTTTACATTGAATGGAGGAAGGAGGATCAATATTGTATTTTTTCCCTTCTGCTACATAGTTCCAGGTCTGAATAATCAACTGCTTCCAAAACTTGTCAAGAATTTTTAAGTGGTAAATTTATATTATCTGAAGAAAATGTAACTAGAAAGAATTCCACGCGGACCAGGCAGCAGACGGGACTCGAACCCGCACCCTTCGCAATCCGGGCGAATGCACTGACCAATTATGCTACCGCGGCCCTCACGGACCGCGTCGAAATTCTTCTAGCCATTCTTAAGCTGCAAGGCAGCGCCATCTCTTCGCATTATAGGTAACCCACAATGTCAAATGAATACTTTTACAAGTATTAAACATTTGAAAGAAGGAATAGCAATTATAGTTATAAATGTTATTATTTTTAAAGCATGTAACTGCTTGATGTTTAAATCTAAAGAAAATATAACTAGAAGTTTTGGTCAGTGCATTCGCCCGGATTGCGAAGGGTGCGGGTTCGAGTCCCGTCTGCTGCCTGGTCCGCGTGGAATTTTTTCTAGTTATATTTTCTTTAGATTTAAACATCAAGCAGTTACATGCTTTAAAAATAATAAAATTTATAATTATATTATCTGTTTAAAGTTGTGCTTACATTAAATATTTTAACTGAAAATAAGAATTCTATAAGGGGTAATGATTAGTCATATTCAGTAATTTTATCTAATGGGAGAAAGTCTTTTAAAATAAGCATTGTTAAAACACCAATTCCTTTGTTAAAAAAAAAACTGTATAAAAAATATTGCGTAATCAATAATACTTCAATCGGTGTTGGCCCGCATTTATCATAATAGACGACATATCAAAATACAACAATTAAGATGTCAATAACAATTTACAAAATGACGCTCACATAATCCTGCCCGGAGCAGTTTTTGAACTAATTCAGTTATTGTTGTATCATTATGGTTTAGGTTACAATAATAAGTTACACAATGGTTGTTATGAAAAAAAAAATTATACGCATTCACTATAACATATTACTTTGAAATTTTAACTACATCAACTAAGTCTGTGTTGTATATTTTTTATTATTTGTAGTTTAACTAACTTTCTTTATGGCCCTTTTAAATTAAAAATTACTACCTACTTATGTGCTAATACTTGTAACAAAGTTTTATCTCGATACAATTATTTAACATCCCCCCTTACCTGTTTAAATCTCACAAATAAAATATTTCATTTAAGTACAAAGAGAACATTAAAAATTTCCTCTTCACGCTATATTTCTCACGTTAATAATTTTAATGCAAAGCCAATAGACGTATTGAGTTTCTTTTTGCCCGACAGCCCACACTTTATATAATAGACTCTGTCTTCGCATGTCACTCTTAATAAAAAAGTAACAAGATCGTTGATTACGCAATTTGGGATCGCAACCGTCTCCTCCCACTGTAATTGCTTTTCATTAACCAATTAACTATGTTTTGGCAGTTTCAATGTTATAGGCACATGTTTATTCAAGTAGATCTTACTACAGTACGCTAACCTTATTCTGTTTTAAGAATATTTTGTCTAATGACAGTGTCATTAAAGTAAACGATGGCGCCGCTGAGTAATTTTCGGTTGAAATTTAGATAGTTGGCATTAACTTGTTATTGATGTTTTCAATAATTATTCACTGACTCAATGCTACTTTCGATGTGATAAATAATTATTGTTCTCATTATTTTTGATTTCAAATACACCTTATTAGGGAATCTTCAAAATTTGTGTGGTGTATATGACTTCCGTAGAATTTGGTAATTTGGAAAATCCGTAGTTCCATAATATAAACTAATAATTTTATAGTTATGTTTTTATTTTTTTAAACGTTTAACTGTTAGATGTTTAAATCTAAAGAAAAGTTTTACTAGAAAAAAAAATCCACGCGGACCAGGCAGCGGACGGGACTCGAACCCGCACCCTTCGCAATCCGGGCGAATGCACTAACCAATTATGCTACCACGGCCCTGATGGCCGCGTCAAAATTTTCCTAGCCTTAAGCTGCAAGGCAGCGCCATCTTTTCGCATTATAGGTAACCCACAATGTCAAATGTCAATATTTTTTTCTAATAAAACTTTTCTTTAGATTTAATAATTTTATTTTCAATTGAAAGCTATCGATTTCACAGGTGTTTATGTGAACAATTTTATTTTCGTAACAAACAAAAGGAGTAATCTCATTTCAAATGCAAAGGAAAAGTTTAAAACACGCTGAAACCTTTTGTCTTCAAACTTTGTTCCAATTGCGATGTTTTGAAAAGTTTCAAAGCGCAGATAGCTTTTTCTAGAAAACTAATATTCGTTTCACGCTCCTAAATTAACATTTCTATCAAGCGCTCCACTTGAGTGCGATATAAATCCACTGTGTGCGCGCTCTATTACTCTACAGCACGGTTCTAGCGAGCTTTGTTTGGTTTATTGATAGCATAGACTCCATCCGTATTGTACTGACAAATCTATTTGTGATTCAACTTTTGGTACTTATTTGTATTTAATGACTTATTTCACAAAAAGCAAAGCTTTTGAATAAGTACTTATTATATTTGTTTCTTAGGTTTTCACGCACATCACTCATTAAATAAAGTTTCGTGCATTATCCCGTTTAAACTAGTTTTATTTAAGTACTTATTATGTTTATTAAAAAATATTAAACACAAAAATCTACGAAAGAACCGTACTCATATTTTTATCATGTTTCCTTTATTTATTAATTACTTTCAATTGCATTACTTTAAATAATTTCATTTACTTCATGAGAATTAATAATAAATTCAAAAACATGTACTTTCCCTGTTAATTCAGATTCTTATTGGATTACATTACTCTAGTTGAATACCGTTGTTAGGTTCAGATTTACTCTTTGGGCGTTAAAAATTTTTGCACTCTCAAAACGTTAGTGTACGTACCGGTCGAGTGGTACAGAGTGCAGCTATAAATCTGTTGTAGCTCGCTCCATTACCCGCCGGTCTGCAGTGTTTGCTTTATTGATAGTTTCTGCTGAAGCTGCGCTGACAGGGACAAATCTTATTGTCTGAAACGCTTTACATGGAATGCTTGTGAGGTGATTGGGATTCGCTTATTCAGTTCTTGTACATATTTGTCAACCATGTTCCATTCAAAGTCGTTTAATATTAATCTTTAGCAAAAAGGGAGAACATTTAATACAAAGCGATGGTGTATGAGGAGCTCGATGACGCAAGTGGCTACGATCGTTAAGTAACTTTCACAGTATAATAATAATAATAATGGGCCCGCGTGGTGGATCACAGCCATATCTCCCTTTTCCATAGGAGGCCTGTGCGCCTGTGTTTCCATAGGAGGCTGTGCCTGTGTGAGGATTTTAATAGGATATTTTATTTTAATTATACCATGCAAACATTCACAAACATATCTAAGTTATTATATCCTTCTAGTAAGTTTAGCATCAAATAATGATGTTTCACTCTTTGTAATTCTTTTACTTTCTGGTAAGCATCGAATTAGAAAATTTGGAGTATCTGTTGCTGATATACCAGCACTGATATATGCATACTGGGTCATTGAATAATAAGATTATTGCAACAAGTAGCCCTAATTTTAACTTCAAAAATTAAGTATAACTGTATTGAAATACATAATTCGTTAATTCATTACACTTTAAATAGACCTAAGAAATAATGGTTGGATGGATGGTTAAAATGATAAAGAATATTAGTAAAGACTTTAAGCCAGCCTTTAAAAACATTGCTACTCATAAACCAATTAAAAAAAATGGTATTCATAAAAGAACGTTTACAATAATAGACTTGCAAATTATTAATATGACAAACGTGATGTCATTGTTATTACTTTAATCAAAATACAGCCAAATAATGAAGTGACTGTCGGTTTCACTCTTCCCCATACTTTAAGCGATGTTATATCTGTTATCTAAGCGACAGGTGTCAGAACTTTAGATAGTAGCCCTATCATTCCCCTTGTTTTACAAACAAAAGCCTGACACAGCTGCAATGTTACAACAGCAAATGCAAAACGTCAGCGAGTGTAATTTCGTGTTATGATAAACGGTGGCAGTTCCACCTCGACAAAAATTGTGTTTTCACAAGCACCGAACTTTACTAGGGAACTTTAAAATGGCTGATGGGCGTAAATGATAAGTGTTTGGTAGATCCGGCGTGGCGCAGAGTTCGTGTGGCTATAAATTACGGAGTACGTTTCATTTCCTGCAAGAAATTCCTACCTAAAACACCCTCCTAGCGTTGAAATCTGGGTAGCATTTAGAAACGTGGCTTTGGTAAATTTTAATAATATATGCATATAGGATGAAAACTTTTAATTGCTTGGAAACTTCGCGCTGCTTGAAACGTAAAAGCCGTCACGCACCTTGATGGGCTTTAAGTAGATAAAATCGATTACGATAGGTTATGAATACCATGTATTTGACTACATTAAAATTATGGACTAAAGACCACAGTAAAATGGTAGTTTAATTACTTCTTTTGGTGATTAAGTTTGCAGGGCTACGCGAGTTCGGCTTAGGCCAGCGATGTGAGGATGTACGGACAAAAACATGAGCTATCTTTGGGACTGGGCTCTACTTACATGTATCATCAGGTGGGATGGAACACTTATCTACACCTTGTGTAAAAATCTATTTCAAAGCACATACACATAATTAATCATATAAACTAAATCTAAACGCAAATACCGCCTCGGTTACGTCGCAGGTCATCAAATTTTACTGAAGCAAATAAAGATATTATTATTATTACTACATTTGAATAGCTCGGCTTACATCCGTTTCCCTCAAAATTATAGGCCGGATACTTTGCTCGGATTTGTTGTTTGTACTTAACATTGAATTATTTTATAGTGTGTGGTATGTGTGCGGTATAGGCGCTACGATTTCCCCCGTTTTCATAAAATTACCATTTATTTAGCTTACTATCTCCAGGATTTGAGTTACTTTCATTCCCGAATTGGTTGCGATTAAATGTGAGATTAAATTTCTTTTTTATACAGTCTTTCCTCTGCATTATACCGTTTATAGTAAATTGTACTTATTTCAAAAATGCCATAAACGTCAACGAAGGCTTATAACTTCCTACAAAAGAATAAAAATAAATTTATGTATTGTTAAAGTAAAGTAACTGTTCTATTAAAACGAGGATTAGATAAAAATACTGCCCTATTAAAGATTTAAATATAGCCCTCGAATCACTTAGTTGATCCTTAAGTAACTACATTAGATGTAGACATGAAAACATCTCATTCCAAAGGTGCTTCAGTAAATCTTGCACCGGTGAACTTACCACTGACACTTTTACGTTCACCTACTACTCCTTATGTAGATTTTGGAGTATCATCATTAATAGGTACATAGACTCTTGTGAGTGTATTTCAAGCTCTCGGAGCACAATTAAAACTGTCAGGGTGGAAATTTAGAGCGTTTGTATTACACACGGTTGGTTCGCAATTAGGACGAAGTGGGAATGTCTCCGTCGCTTCTGTTTCGTGTATATTTAGACATTTATGAGTTTCAACTGAGTGTGTTTGTTCTGAGACTGGATTTCACTTGGTCTTGAGTTGTTGTTGTGTTTGAATATCCTCAGGGTTGGCAGAAGACAATAAGGTTGGTGCTAGTGAAATTAAGTACTTCTTTCTTAGCAATATCTCCGGGACTCAATTCTTACATGTCATCATCATCATCATCATCAGCCTATTAATGTCCCCACTGCTGGGGCACAGGCCTTCCCTATGGATGGAATAAGGAGATTGGGCCATGACCCACCACGCGGGCCCAGTGCGGATTGGTGGGTGCTAACGACTGCAAATGCAGCCGGGACCAACGGCTTAACGTACCTTCCGAAGCACGGAGGAGCTCGAGATAGTAAATTTTTGGTCACCCATCCAATGACCGACCACTGCGAAAGTTGCTTATCTTCAACGATCGCAGCCGAACGCGCTAGCCACCTGCGCCATCGAGCTCCTCATATTCTTCATTCATTCTTACACGTGATATCAAGTAAAAATCTTGTATAAAATAAACTCTCAGCGATGACAGAGGCAAAAAGAGAGATAGTACCATGGGGGTACAGGAATATTAATCGCCTGTAAAATTCAGTATTGACATTCATGAAAAAAAACAATAGAAATTAAAAGATTAGGTTTCGCTAATTTTAGTACTTATACACGAGACGAAATTAATAACAGACTTTAATTTACTGAGCACTTTTACTACTCTAAATATAACACTTGATTGGTTCCGATATAAACCACATTACTACGCAATCAAGCAACCATCCCTGTTGATAGCCTTTTCTTATTAACACTGTCCATTTAAAGGGATAAGTAACTGCCATCCCATGCTCTAAGCTCTCATTGTCCCCGAGGTCCTGGGACGTCACAGCTAATCGCGATTGCGCAACCCGACATCATAAATCTAACAAATGGCCGAACCAACGTTTATTTAATATGTACCGAAGATTTACCTCTTGCGGTCATTGAATTAAATCGAGCTGCTGTAATGGTTGTAAATATAACGAACAATAATATAAACGGCACTGCACGTCTTGCTGTGGCATGATATATTTGAATTACCTTTGATTAAAATGAACAGCGCAGGTAAAATATTGTAAATGTTATTTCGTTGTTATATTTTCAACTGATCGTTATTTACAAATTATATAAGGTTATTGTGAGTTTATGGTGAGAAATAAAAACAAAATTCACTAGTAAGATAATTTTGTTTTTATTTCTCATATTTCTTGAAAGTCTCGCACAGACCCTGTTTATTAATCTTTATTTCTGAAATAAAGTAATTTTTACTGTTGTGTTCGCTTTTCATATAAGAAGTTTTATACTGCCTCATCATCAGCCTATGAATATCCCCACTGCTGTGGCACAGGCCTTCCTTATGGATAGAATTAGGATATTGGGCCATGACCCCGCGGGCTCAGTATGGATTGGTGGGTGCTAACGACTGCAGATGCAGCCGGGACCACCAGCTAAACGTAACGTTAAGGACCTCAAGATAGTGAATTTTTGATCACCCATCCAATGACCGAACATGGCATAAGTTACTTAACTTCAACGATCCCCGCCGAACGTCTAACCACTTGCGTCATCGAGCTCCACTGCTATACTGCCTATCGTAGATATAATTAATAAAATATTTACTTGTTATATATATACACTGAATTTATTTATTTATTTCCTTTTCAGGAATGCATCATCGGAATAAAAAATTTATTTAATGGGTGATGTGCGTAAAAACCTAAGAAACAACTAAATATTTACTATATATATTTTTTTCATTGTCGATACTAAATTTGACTTTTTTTTACTTAAAGTCAAATAGTCGACTAAACTGAATGTTTTATAGAACCAGTTTATATTAGTATTTTATAGTTTTTATTATACATAGTAAGATATACCATATTATTTATTTGATGATATTCCTAAACACGATAAAGACCGAAATAAAATGTCATAATTTTGTAAAGGAACTTTATTTCATCGTAGACACTGTTACTAGTCAAAGATACAAGCTTCTATCTGGGTTACTCTAAAACTGTCTACGGAAACTCAAATTATGAGTTTTGTTGAAATGTTCCACGCGCCAAGACCGGAAGATGAGATTTCTTTTTAGCCAACCTCAGTTATAAATTGATTTAATTTTGTCTTTAAAATTATAGCGACGAATGGCTTAATGATTTTGTTTAACTCACACTCCTGAACATTACTTTTATTGATAGTGGAACTTTTTTAAATCGTATCTTTGTGACAATCCTTATCCTATCCTATAGTAAAGTAGTTCTTGAACCATCGCTTAAATCAGATGCAATATTGTTCCCCTAATGGCTAGTAGTTTGTTTGTAGTGGATAAAGTTTCAAAGCGCAATGATATTTATTGAAGTCTGTTTTGCCTTCAGAAAGTTATTGGTATCATTAGAGAAAAGCTAGTTCAAAACTATCATTTGCTGTTGTAGTTTGCCAAACTAGAAAATCTATTTCTATTTCTAAATCTATTTCTCTATCTATTTTGATTTTGTATAAGTACTTAAGATTATTGTTTTTATCACGAACTAGCGGCCCGCCCTCGCTTCGCTTCGGTGTAGAGCTGAAATTTAGACTACAGTTTTTGTTCTCAGGTTTATATTATACACAATGACATTCATCTATTATTCTTCTTATACCTGCATGCAAAGTCTCAGTCCGATCGGTTTAAAATTGACAAAGTTTCATACAAACTTTCATTCCCTATTTTATCCCCTTGGGGGTAGAATTGATCAAAATCCTTTCTTAACGGATGCCTATGTCATAACATCTACCTGCATGCCAAATTTCAGCCCGATCTGTCCAGTGGTTTGGGCTGTGCGTTGATAGATCACTATGTCAGTCAGTCACCTTTGAGTTTTATTTATATAGATAGATAGTGTATATAAATATTTTTAATTAGAATTCTTTATTCCAAATTTTATTTAAAAATTTTGATTCATCAACAGGTGCTGACTGAGTTCTATGCATATAAATTGCATTACCTCGAAATCAGTAAGCGTGAAAAACTCATTTGAAATTCAAAATTACTTACATGCTAATTCAACGACCGCCGGCTGACTTCTGATGTCACCCCTGCTACTCCACGCGTTGCATGTGCACGTAAAACGGTCCTCTCCGAAGTACTCTTCCAGCTGATCCCTAGTAACGTTGCACTCCGCTTCGACAATCCTTACACCACTTTGTGGATCCACAAACTCAAACTGAGTACTAGCAACCGACCGTACACCATTACACTTAAAGTACACTTGTAACGCATTCGCAGCACGACACCTCAGCGTAGCTGGCTTATTCCTGACCACGAAAGCGTGTTGAGGCTCCAGTAAGAACATTGGTAGATCATCCGTGGAGCTTTGTAGATGATCACCTGAAAGAGACGGCAGTTCGTCTGCATCGTCTCTGTTTTCGTGATCTTCCTCTTTATTCGTTTCATGGTCGTAATCTTCTTCGAGATAGTCTCGGTGGTGAGGTGGTGGGTTATTTTTTTCTGAGTTGTACGGGTCTAAAGCTTCTGCTCCCGCTGGGTGAGCGTACTCTGGCCGTAGCGGAATAGGCGGCGTCGGCGCCGCAGTGTTATGCTCCAGTTCCGTTGTGTTTGACGTATCTGTAACAACAAAAAGCGTATCTAGATAAATGGCACTAATTATGTGATATTATCATGATTGCGATTTTCCATGACAATTAGCTTTGTCGCGACGCAATTTGCCCAACGTGCCAATAATTTTGAAGATTATTGAATATATATATAAAACGTAATTGATATTGCAATAACATAAATGCCTATTTAATTAATCCTTAAATTCAAAAGCACCGTAACTATTATTACCCATATTAGCAAAGATAAGTATACAGGTACTTATGAAACGAGATAAAAACTGTATTAAAACTAATAGCCCCGCTGTTATTTAAACTTTTCTAATTGTGGAACTGAGATATAGCGAGTCGTTTAAAATAAACTGCGACTGTCATAATAACATGTACCCCACAGCCCCGCCATCGATTTCTCTAAAGTCCACACCTGGTTCGACGCCTCACTCGCGCCTATTTACACGCAAAACAGAGATATTTAGATACTGTATACCCTACTTCATGGAACGTGTTGATGGCAACGTGAACTCATCTTACGCGTGTAAGGTATAAAGTTGGAAATGTACCTCTGGTGAAATTTAAAGTTCCCTCGTCAGAAATTCGCTCAGAAATTGCAATCAACATATCAGTGTACGTTACATATCCAACAGTGTTGACAGTTATACCAGTAGGAGCGTTATTATTCGAAGAGAGGAGAGCACGAAAATAAACCGCAACTCGCGTGAAGCGCGGATAACTTAATTAGTTTCACTTCCGTTCAGTTTATTTCTATTTCCGATTTGGTGGGGACCGACCGCTATTTCCTTCTGGAATCTATTTTTCCTTAATAGGATTTGTTACGAGGGGTCGCCGTTTTTCTCGGCTATCGACTAGGAGGACGGCATATTACAATCATTAAAATTCCAATTGCGAGGGAGGATTCTCAGGTGTTACTGACCTATATAAGAAAGAAACGGGAAATATTTAAATGAACGGACATTTCTTATGATGTCAATTTTTATTTTTGTATTTTTATAGAATTATTACAAAGGAAATATTTCCACTGTGATTCTTTAAATTGGCAAAAAATAGCAGAAGCTCTATGACGCCGTTACCGTGTTTGGTTTGTGAAAGAAGCAACTCTCATTAACATCGTAATGACCGATCATAGTATAGGTGATCAAAAACTTATTATCTCGATTTCTTCCGTGCCTGGAAAAGCACGTTAAGCCGTTAACCCTAGCTGCATTTGTAGTTGGAATCACTGACCAATCCCAGCCTGGTGGGTTATAGCCTGTTCCAATTTTACATCCATAAAGAAGGTCTTCACACTGTGAGGTTGAGAAACTTATGACGTTATTAAATACTGAATAATATTACCAATAATTTTATTTAAAGGTGATTCAGGTGCTGTTTCAAGAAGTCAATGGTATTTAATGTATTTACTGTTTATTAATTAGCAAGGGTTAATTCTGATTTCGTTTGCATCAGAAGTGCAGCAATAGAAAAATATAAATTTTAACAACAATATTTTTTAAAGTAGTTCAGCCTTCAAAACACTCGTGTAAATTTCTTCACATTAGAAAATAATTATAGACAAATGTATAGAATCAAAACTTTACATAAGCTTCATACATCCGAGTTACATAATATTACACATGTATATTTATGAGCGCAATTATTATTCCAAAATTATTAGCCGTAGTAGTTGGAAGGGAATAATTATTTCGTCAAGAGGCCGTGGCAGGCGTTTCATTATAAACTGTTTATTATCATAACCAACTACTATTATCATTTAATTGTGTAATCGTTCCCATGAGCCATCGATTTTAATTGGTTTCAGCGCCCAAGATGTATTTAATAACAGGTTTCTGTGTTGTCTTCTGTCGCAATCGATTCAATATGCGGAACACTCAAACGCTTTATCTGAATTTTAATTAAGGCACACGGATCATTTCGTATTATCTCCAAGTGTCTTATTGAGGAGTTCGTTTTACATATTCGAGTGTTTCGTATCTGCATTCTCGTAATTTGGGTCGTCCTTTATAACAAGTGAAGTGCTTCACGCTTCTTTTTAAGTGTTATCTTGGCACATGACGAAACTCCATTTAGAGGTACTGTTACAAGAAGCGCAACTAACGCGGCCGAACGCTTGTCACGATGCAATTGTAAAATTACAGTCTTACGACTGTACCCGGAACGCGGTAGAAAGTTCACTAGATCAATCAATATGGGTTCTTGACTTTAGAAATCTTCTCAAATTGAAACGATGACCTTTTCAATCATAACTCAATATCGATATAAGTTCATCACGCTTCGAATTTTCTATTATATTGTCTGTGCACTATCTTTGTTTTCAAATCGCTTTCGGCAGATGTTTTCTTAGTTTTAAAATACCAAACTCACATAACAACAGTCGCGCGCCAAGGAAATCACAAAATTAATGTAAATGTAGAAATGCCTTATCGCCACGAGTTGGAGTGAAATATGTTTGGACTGATGAATGCTCGGATTCCTGAGGCAACTACTAACGAGACTAAAAACAAACTGAAAACTCATCGAATTGGCGTCATCCCGTCGTTAGGAGTTTGAAAGGGGCCGCCTTCTGTCATTTTGTCCGGTATTCGAATAATTAGGAGTTGGATCGGTGCTGTTCTAGATGGTGGAAGACTTTATTGATGGGCAATCTTTAATCAATGTCCGGGATGGATTCTTGGTGGAGCGTTTGTAGGCGAACCGTTCTTTTTATTGAAGTCTCAATTAATAGTGCCATTATCTTGTTGACGATAGCTATCTAGTTCTTCTTGACGTTTCTGAATTCAATAATCGAGTTCGAAGATACAAATTTTATGCTTAATGCATTAGTAACCCTTACGGTAAAGGACGAGGAAATTACTTTGACTTCATGCTTTGACATACAAGTGAAAATTAAAAAAATTGTGCATTAAATGTCTATGTCCAGGTAACTCCATTCATCCAAGACCGTAAACTCAATCTAAATATTAAGTAAGAAAAAGTTATGAAACATAAAACTTTTCTCTGAAGAACAAGATATAATAGTAATGGATCATGAAATATCCGATAAACTCCGAACGAAAGGGCTGTAAAAATTAATAAAGCGTGTGGCTCACACATTATTATCAGTAAAGCATAACACATGCCCAATAACATCCACTAAGTGGTTCTCGTACCACGAATATAACTCTCAGAGAATCTAATGGTTCAGATATCGGACATTAAACCCGTCTGTTTTTTGAGTGTTCGATAAACCTTCATAAGTTTATAAGAGCATCGTATAAATAAATCAGCGGAACGGAATACGTGAGTTCTGATAAATCTGTTCGTGAGAGTTGTAATAAAACATTCAGGCAATGCTTTCGCATCCGTTGAAACGAAGACGCACGCTCTTGATGCAGTTTACTCGTAAATGCACTTAAGTTTGAGGGAGGCATAAAAAGATGCAGTCGATCTAGTTAATGGCGATGTGGGAGGCTGTTCGCTTTACTTGCTGAGGGTAAATCAAATGTGAGACATGTGGCAGCGAAGCTCCGGTTAGTAATGGTTGTTATGGTCCTTATGTATTTTAGCAACTTTCGAAATGATAAGCATACAAATTGCTTTTTTTATTAGAAAGGCTGAAAATTTAACCCTCATGGACAATGTTTTCTGATTATAATTATGTATATTATTTCTTGTTAGTGATTTTAACAATTTTTTTTCTAAGTGTGGATTATGTATCCTAAAATGTGTTACTTTTGGAACAGAAGAAACATTTTATATTGTAATGAGTATCTCATCAATTTAAGAATCGTTTTGAATCTCATACTGGAAACAATATTTGAAATCACGTTATTAGACTCTTACCAAATTTGGTTTGGTAGGGAGATAAATCCTCCAGCGCAAGTGAGTGTTAAAGGGGCATCACCTTGAAACCCTCACTTTGGTCGGGAAGGTCCCGACATCAAGAAATTCATGCGCTGGTAAGTAGTGTCTTCTGATTTTATCATCTACAGCCCATTGATATATCTGCTACTACTACTGCTACACTATGGGCCATGTCATGACCCACCTCGCGGACCCATTGCCGTTTGGTACGCACGATTGACTTTTCGAAACACGGAGGAGCTCTAGGCAAAAGATTTTGGTCACCTATCCAATTACCAGCTATTGCGTAAGTTACTTAACTTCCACGATCGTAGACCGAACGCGCTAAGTACCTTTGCCATCGAGCTCCTTACCTTCGGATTTTATAGTACGTATAACATTATTTAATGTTGGGATTTAGCTCTAAATATATACTATAAAAGTACGATAGTAATTATAGCTCTGTTAAATTTTAAATAACAATGCCAAATCTATTTCTTATTAAACAGTTCTCGTTTCTCGTCAAATATTCGAAAGTTCTTCTTCAAAAGATATCCCTCCAAAGTAATAAATTATAAACGTTGTTACTCGGCCAGTCGCAGTAATTCAAAACAAATTTGATCCATCCAAACGTAAAAAGCCCGCGCCCTCTAGATTGATACAATGCATTTACAAGGTGCAAAAAGCTTTTCTAAAATTATCACAGGCCGTTCCTTTGAAATCACCGGCGCATTCTCATACCCGTCGCAGAAAAACATAAAGGCCGACCACAAACACAAAAAATGGTGAAGTGCGAGTCGAGAATGTAACCTCAGAATTAGGAATTTGTATTCCTTTTTTTTATTGGTAATCTACTTACGAATTAGGCAACTTCTTAAAATAAATAAGAAAATTCAGTTAACATTTAAAATGTATACAATTTTGTAGACATTAGAGAAGTTGAAACACTATTGATTATTCTTAAACATCTGATATTAGGGGTGATTAGCAAAGGTAAAAATTATGATTCAAATAATGATATCCATAATTATAACGGTATTTTGTTTATTTATGTACGTCAATGTAAAATTTATCACATAATAGGTGCAATTTAATTAAATATTAAGTGTTGTTTTAAATGTTTTGAAACTAAGGGAGACTGTTAAAAGTCGCTATTAAAAATAAATTCACTTTAACAACTTTAATGTTAAATGAAATAACCATGAACAGCACCAATTAAACGCACAATAGCTAATTAATTTCCTAATTGTTTCATTTAAATCATTCTGTTCATTCAGTACTAGACAAAATTTGATAATATTCCCTTACGGAACTCCACAAAAGCAATCATCGACCACACCTACAAAAACTTCTTGAATAGCCACCTTTACATCGGAAATGTAACACGATACATACAAAGAGTCGACGAGTGCCAGTCAAGAGGTTCCCAAACAAGATAATCCCTTTGTTAGTGGAGTTATAATGGCGTCTCCTGGGAGTCCTGCGCTATTATTTTGTCTTCCATTCATGGTAGCAGCTGTGAGGTGTGCTTGAGAGCCCGTTTCCTATTTCAACCTAAATGGAAGTTCAATTTTGCAATGAAGGAAACTATTATCTTTATAAAGGAACAGCACTTCTTCCTGAACTAGTCTATTCTTCAATAAGCTTTTTATGATTACTTATTCGTAGCACTTTTTGCAACTTTTCACTTTTTATGATGCTCAACATAAAGGTTTTATATTATCTTCCAATCTTGAAATTAAAATTTCATTATTGCTATAAATGTATATTTTATGAGGTTATCCTTGAAAATGTACCATTCAGTATTTAATTTCTAATTAAAAAAGTATATGTATTCAAATAAAGTTGAATCTATATACTGGAAGAGTTTCTGGAAGGACGCAGTGCAGTATATCGGAAACTAGGTCAGGCTTACGAATTTAATGAAAGCTCACGTAATATTTGAAGTTCCAAAAAACTTGAAATATTTGGAACATAAGATATATTTATTTATTCCGATCATTTTAAAACTTATAAATTCTTTAACATATATATAGCTCTTTAATACATTTCTGTAGTAAAATTATGTGTTAGTGTTTTTAATCAATTTTAGTTAAAGTTACAAAAATCATCAGTTCTTTATCTTCTTATATTAATTATATTCTTAAATTATTGAATCCACCATTTTCTGTTTATATGAAATATTAAGATCTATCGTAATTCCTGCCTTTAAATTATTCACTCAAGTTAGCTGATTTCTCATCTTCCAGTATTCTAATAGGTCGATATTCACAGTTAAAACTTCAAAAGTCTTCGAAATCAACCACGTGGGGCGTCCTAGTTTACATGCTAATCGTATCATTCATGTGTGAGATACTTCCAAAAAACAATGAGGTACTATTATTGCTTCGTGAGTATGTAATAGCTTTTCTATGGGTATTGACAAACGTTTTAATGGGACTGTCGTGTTCAGAAGTAGCACTTAAATCGTGACAAGCCAAGTTTTTTGCTTGAGTTCTTGTATCGCCCTTTTTATCTTGACTCAAAGTTTTTTCTTCATCGCGTCGAGTTTCTAGCGAGTTGACGACGGCAGCTTCACCTTTTTTGTTGAGCTCATCCAGTTATCTGATTCAAGATTAGGTGCAAAGTCTCTTACGCCTTATTTTTTTCGGGGCTCTTATACTTTTCAGTGGATGTTTTTTTTTAATTTCGCTTTTTACACTAACGCATCACTGATTGTGTTCATGCAAAAAGACTGTTGGTTTAGGGTTGAATTTATTCCTCATCTGATTATAGAGGGTCAGTGCTAAAATTCCCAAAAATACGTGTTTATTTATTTTCGTGCTCCTAAATTCTTCTGTTTGTTTATTTAGGTAGATTTCTCAAAGATTATTTTAAACTTGTAGTTTACTTTTAACAATAATATTTCGTCATTTGTCTGTAATGGAAAGATTTCGTATTACCGTTTTGGAAAATAATTTTGGTGCATATATTAAAAAAGCATTATTTGTGCTGTTTTTACTTAACAATGCAAAATTATAGCAATTAAAAAAATATCATTTTTTTTTGCATTGCATCATCGTTTCAGCTAAACATCTTAACCCAATTTTACCTTTAATTGAGTAAAGGCATTAAGTGGGCACCTCATTTCATTCTCTTGATATAACTCACCATGTTTGCTGTCAGCGGCGACTGCGACCACCCATAGCACGAGGAGCACGATCCCCCCTCGCGCCATACTTCACATGCGTGCGCGCATCACCTAAAACAATACCTTGTTTGAGTACGTGAAAGCCAATGTTTGTACAGTTTCGAGGGCATAGTTGAATAGTCGTGTTGCGGTATGACAATTCGATGTAAAGAAGCCTTTTCCCTTTTTAAAGTGCAAATTAGGCAAATGAGATTCAGATGTGAATGTGAGGTTGAAAATAAAGATTTTGAGACAAAGTGTTTATACCTCCCCCACAAAGTTTAGTACTAATTTCGTAAAATAAGAGATATAAACATGATTGAACATTGAAAATAAAGATTTTGAGACAAAGTGTATATACCTCCCCCGCAGAGTTCAGTACTAATTTCGTAAAATAAGAAATATAAACACGGTTTTGCCAATTTAAATGATAATAAAGATACTCTTTTGAGTCATATCATTATTCGGACAACACAGTAGTAAAAAAATAAAAAAATAAGCTCCAAATATTATTTCCTTTTAAAGATTTCAAAATTTTTGAAAACGATATTTTAAAGCAATTAATAATGATTAAATCCGAAGTTATTAGTGATCACTGGTCGAAGTCACAGAAGCCATACAATAATTTTAAAAAAGCTTATTCGTCAATTTAACTATGAGCCGTCAAGTTAAACTCCCAGCACTATTAGTCAATGCCGGTGGAACAGAGCATTCTTGTATGGCACCGCACCGTAACTAATAGGCCCTTTACAAACGTTTTGGGGAAAAAATAAATGGTCATATTATGAGCGTGGTTAAATACAGATTTGTGGATGGTTGCCTCCGAAGACGACAGAAATATGAAATAATATCTGTAACGAATTTGATTTAAAACAGATGGTGGTGTTGGCGTTGCGGTCCGGTTCTTTGAATTGCTATTTACGACAATATCGGTACTAGAATCGTATAAAACTACGGACTTCTATTAGTTTCATGTTATGCTGAACAAGTTATGAGAGCGTACATTCTAATTTACTGACATCTATATCTCTATAGAGCAAAATCAGTCCATAGACTGCACATAAATTACTTATAATAAAAACATTATAATCCTAAAACCACTCCAAATATAATTATTTCATATTTACAATAATAACATATACGTAAAATAATATCCAAAGGTACATCTACATATAAGTTCGTGTGAAGAAACAGATGTAACTGATTCAAGTCCACAGAATTTATTGTCACGACGTAATCCCACATAAGACTTTAATCTCCCGCTAAGTAAATCATTTGATACACATTCAGATTGTGACACAGTAGCGCTTACCGCTTTTATAGAGCTTAATACTAAAGATAAGGATAGCACGAGTCAAAAAGCTGAATAGTGATTCATCGTTAATGACGTTAACTCAAATAAAGGTGGCTAATTAGATGAACAAACCGCTTAATCACTCTAACACTTAATCAAACACGAAGCCCCAGTAGAATTAAATGTGAATTTAACGAAATTTGTTTAACTCCATCCAGTCATTAGCTGAATGAGTCGGGTACACAAACCGGCATCAGCAAATCACGGATAGTAGTATTACGGTGCCTTTTCAGAGAACAAGGGCGAATGCTGACTTAAGATGGTCTTTGTGTTCTTAATTAGTTTCTATAAATATTCCAGACAAAATAATTGTACGTAAGCCTGTCTCATGGGGGGTCTAATTGACGTGGAGACAGTAAAATGGTTTTCGGTGGGTATTAATGAGGAATCTATTTTGTTCGGAAAAGATAATGTTTCATTGTAGATGCTAGAACTGATAATTTTCATACTATGTAAAGATTTTTTCAACTAAAAAAAATCGACTCCGTCAAGGTCTTAGGAAGGACTCGAACCTGCGCCTTTTGCTGCCTGGGCGGATGCAGAGTAGGATAGCGGTTAGTGTAGTGAATTGTTTTTTTTCTATTAAAAAAATCTTCAGATTTGTATATATAGCAGATTAATGTTTAAGATAAAAGGCAATGCTTTTTCCAAACAAAATTCTCGACTGATTCCACCTTCATTTTTATCACTAAAGAAATTATTTTCATACATAAAATATAATTTTATTCATTTAATGGTCTTAAGTCTTCCTTGCTTCAATTACTTGTTTTACAAAGGAACTAACAGCCCTCAAACATGCCAAAGAAAATAAACAAATTTTTATCACCATTAAAGACGTCTAGTGTGGAGATTCAATAAGCATTTACAAAAAAGCAAAACGAAGATTCCGAGAACAACAACTTATTATTGTATATGTGAAATATCCTTACATATATCCTAATTTTCGAGAAGGAAGTCTTCGAGAGCATACCTACCGAACCTAGTACTTAGCTATATTTTTATTTGTAATATTCAGTGGGAGCAGCTTTTGTCTATCGAATGGCATTTGCCAATCCGCGACAGCAATAGTTGTTTTAAATACCTATTTTTTAAATGTCACTCAGTTCGCGATGAGCTTTGTAGAATTTCGCGTTAACTTCGGGTGTACTCCGAAATATACATCAGTATACTGGCCGGTGGTAATGACGTCACGAATCCGACGCCATGCGCCATATTGTACTGGTATGCTACCATATTTTTACAGGGAAAACGAATATGACGTATGACCGAGCTTGTGTGAGATGCATTCAAATTTCATTTCTTTTTTATTTAAAGAACCATTATGATATCCAACCAAAAAGAATTCCTTTTAATTGATGAGGTGAATAAAAAATGTTCTTTATTCGCACTATTTTTCAAATTTCGTCGATTTATGACGTCAGTGCATTGGCCACTATACTTCGGAACAATTCACCAGTATAGCGTAGATTCATGACGTCATTAGCACTGGCCAGTATCCTGGTAGGTATATATTACGGAATACACCCTTCATGTCTTCTTGAGATTGATTGATGGCACAGTTGTTTTTTAGATTAATTAAATGTTGTTGTTCGATATTTATTAAAGTGAAACTTTTAATACATCGTCACGATTTAGTTCGCTTATCTTTAAATTGTCGCATTGAATTTTTAATTGTTACTAACAAAATCAGACACTGTTAAGAAGCCACTATGCTTCAGTTCACTGGTAGAAAGCTCGCGGCCCAGGTTCCATTCCCAGCCGAGGATTACCTTTAATGCAAGTAATGTAAGTCAGCCAATCACCTTATTTTGTCTATAGAAGATAGTACGAGAGATTCATACCCACTTCTTAATGGCACAATAACATATTTTAGTCGATAACCCGTATTGGGGTGCATGCACTCGAAACAATTTCACACTGGAATACGCTGGAAGACGGTGTCAGTTAAACAAAAGGAAATCTCCCCGAATACGGCCTACTCAATTTTGATCATTCACACTTAGTCATTTACCCGAATTCCATTGGCACTCTTATTCGGGATAACGATCAATTATAATCGCGCCATCATTCTAACTAAGACTTGCTTGCGGGTGCAGAACTAGAATCTACAATCTTCACGCAAAAGTGACGTCATGTTACCAGCAGCTCTATTTTTGAATCACTCGTCTGACATAGTATCATCGAATGCGACATAAGTCACCTTCGACTTTCAAGTCACATAATACTGATTTCCCGTATTTTTGAATCTTTCGTCACCGGTGTTACCTGTTTAATACGAAATATAAAATTTTACTCAGTTCACGTAGAAAAAATGAAAACCCGGTAATTACCGCAATTGACAACCGAACAAAAAATTCTCGTTGTCGTTTCGTATAAAGCATGACAATGATAGATTATCGTTGTCTAATAGCACAAAAATTTGATTATTCTATCATTCGCCTTCACCGTTCACCATGCAGCGAGTGGTCTCACCCATTCGTTGCACTCGAGCGATTCAAAAATACGGAATTAATTATGTCCAATGAAATTTAGTAGAAATCGAGCGTTCGACGCAAGACGAGTGATTCAAAAATAGAGCTCCAGGTTACCTAGAGATATCTTTTGAATTGAAGTTTGCTGCGAGTCGATCGCGCGCGAACTATGCTACACTGTCGATGGCGGCATGTCGACAGAGTTACGACGCTTTGTTTTGTCGTACGATAACGGCGCGGCTTCCGTCGTACTCTTATCTGGAATCTTTAATGTTGTACAGCCTACAAAGTCTCCGATAATAATAGCTACTGTTTCATAATTATAAGTTTGCTGGACAGCAAATACTTTCCTGTTTACGATGAACTCAGTGCCGTGTGGATATTATTATTGAGATATGTGTAAGAAAGATAACATATATTTTGATTTCACTTCATAAACATCACACACGCTGAATGCGAATTTTAAACTCAAACATTTGCTCATAATTATCTTTTTAGGCTTCCGTAGTCTTCTGACAAGGAACAATTGTAGTTTCGTCATGTCAGTCTGTCCGTCCCCGATTTTGCTTGGAGACTATTAGAACTAGAGAGCTGTAATTTTGTGGAGATATGTATATCGATCACGCCGACAAAATGGTAGAATAAAATTTAGCAAAATATTGAAGTGAAAACTTCTTGAGCGGCGTTGTACACTTTTTTTGTATGGGTAAAAAATGTTAAACTCGCGTCAGGACACGTGGGCTGATCGCGTCATGACATGTGGCCTGATCGGGGATCTGACAAAAACAATAAAATTGGAAAGGTTGTTGACTTTCAGTATATTGGACGAAACATAGGTATATTTTATTTTATCGTAGTATAATAATAAGTGTCTATCTAGGACGTCCAGGTGGCAGCTTTATTGTGAAGAAAATGCATTTTTTTACAATAGATGTCGCTAGGTGTGCTTAAATGTGATTCATGTAAGTTGATTTTTTTACAATAGATGTCGCTAAGTGCGCTTCAACGTGATTTGTGTAAGTTGATTTTTTTGAGTGATAAACTTTTTTAATGGAATATAAATTGTCATGTTTGTGCACGATAGCGCAATAAATAAATATTGTATGCTACCACATAAATGATAGTACTTTTATACTGATAATTAAAGCAATTCGTGTAAAATTATTCACTAACCATTCCAAAATATCAAAAATGCACAACGTTAATATTCAAGTTTTCACTTCTGCCGGCACTCCCGGAGTGCAACCCGTCGTTTTTTTAGAGTAGTTATCTTACATGTAAGCTGGGGATGATTATTCTTTTCATCATCGACTTCTACCCCATCCTGTGGGATATCGTTAATAGGTCCTTTGAAATTTGTAAGGAGTTCCTAAGACTATATTTCGATTCAAGGATCCGTTTGCGAAATATTGAACATTAAAGTGCTAATTTTTGTTCGAGTAGGGCGTCCCCCCATCTCTAAAAGCTAAGCTATTGGCTTGAAAAACCTGGAAAAATTCATGATAATAGTTCTTTCCATGAACTTTTAAGGATAACTATAAAGGTTTATAGATTAAAGTTTGATAGATTTGTTAGTTTAAGAGTAATATTCGTTCAACTTTGGTTAAAGAGAATATCTTATCTATTTAAAATTCTTTAGAAAAAAACATTAATAGTGACATACTCGTAGATGAAGTTATTGTAACAGCATAAAACCTTGCATTGCAGCAAAATCTAAAAAAAAATAACTATTAAAAAACCACAACAATAAAATATCATTAATACCACAACGCTACAGCGAGTACCAACGCCAACGGCTTCTGAGTCGCGCTAACGTTTCGTTTTTATAAAAAGTATATAAGCACTTGAAAAGACCAGCAGTTATACTGCATTATCCCCCTCTCAGGGGATAATCGCTTCAGATGAAGCTTGTAAGGCCCTTCAGGCCATAAGCATAAACTACGGGTGTGTTTGATTCAGTAGGAGTCTGACATAACCTTGCAGCCGGCTGTAAGGTATCCATAAGGATTTCACACCCGCTCCCCCGCCTGGGAGGAATCAAAAAAAAAGACCAGCAGTTATACCGCATCATTCAGAGGATGATCGCTTCAGATAAAACTTTTAGTCAGTCAGAGTCTGATATAACCTTGCAGCCGGCTGTATGGTATCCATGAGGATTACACACCCGCCCTGGGAGGAAACAAATAAAATAGGCGGTAATCATTCGTATTAAAAAAAATCGATTGGATTTTGAGTTTGCGACGCAGTTTCTTTGATTTAGGTATTTGAGTTGACATACAGAGATTGATATTAATTGTTTTTTCTAATTTCCGATATAAAAAATAAAGACTCCTGCTCAAATATATTGTTGTCACTACAGGCAACTACGGAATCCTACACAGCGTGTGGCACGACACGTACTTGGCTGGTTTTTTTAGTCACAATGTCTATTTCTATGTTTTTTTATTTAAGTCGTTTCGTGATTTCATGTTTCACACTAAAGTTGCTCTCATAACGAAGCCAGCGAAATATAGTCAAGTAAGTAGAATACCTCATATTCCTTACTCTAAAGCTGTTCCTTAATGGTAATTTGGCCATCTTACTTGTTAAAGTAATTTGTGTTATTAACGGGATTGCTATAAATGTAATCCTTGTTTTTTACATTTATAGTGTTAGTGACCATGGAAGTTTTAAGCAATATATCTTAATTGTTTTTATCAATGCCGCTATCAGTTTCAGTATCAGCAGTCTTAATAATCTTTGGTTCATTGTTACCGAGACTCGATACTCGATAAGACCTTCCTCTGTCGAAGAGCTTTCGCGAACCAACTCGGCTTTTGCATATTTAACGAACACTAACATCGCTCGCGACGAAGTCTTAATGTTCCTCTAGTTATATGACTGGGGAAATGTCTTAAGACTTTCCTGTATTCAGGATAAATGTATCGGATAAGCGGGGCCTGCGTTTCGCTGCTCTTCGGGGAATTTCGAGGAACAGATGTTTTATTTTGTGAAATTGAATTTCGTGATAATAGGAAAAAGTACTCTTGTGTGTTACTGTACAAAGAAGAAGTTTGAATGAAACAATTTTTGTGCAGAATCCATTGGTTTTTATAAGTTTTTATATAAAACGTGGATACAGGAAATAAATTAGTTCAGAATGTTTACTTGTGGTATTTTCAGAAAAAAAAATTTCTTAATAATGTCTACCTAAATTTTGATTTGCTAATTAATAATCCTAATACTAGGGGCACTGATCTTCCCTATGACCTATAAAAAGGCAGAATGGATCGTAAACCACCACTCCAGCGCACAGTACATAATAATAGTGGGTGCTAAAGATTTCTGAAGCAAGCAAGCTTGAGATAGTAAATTTTTGGTGTTTTTTTTTATAGTGAGGTAGGCAAATGACTCTACCCCACCTGATGTTAAGAGGTAATAAAGTCCAAACACGAAGATAGCTGGTACAGCAGTTATAAACTGCGGTTATAATCCCGCCTGCAAAAATGCTTCTTCACGCCTCTCTTAAAGGACCCCAGATTATAGGAAAGAGGGAACACGTGCGCGGGTAAGGAATTCCACTAACGAATAGTACTTGTGGTCCATCCATGTCCATATCGGCACATGTGCCAAGTTGCTTAGGTATCTTTCACAATCGCAAAATGAGTGCTCACCACTGAACCATCACCACGTTTAAAACTTATCCCTTTAAACTCAGTATAATGTTGCACTCACATCTGCGCGATGAAGCTTTCGGTGAGCTACTAAATGCGTTAAAACTTTCATTCGAGAATTAGTTCCATCGTAAGTATGTTCCTTAAGAGCGGACGCGAGATTAGAGACATTTGAGAAATAGGTATTTGAAAAAAATATTGCGGTCACGCATTAGCAAATACCGTGTGATAAGGACAACGGTAGTAGACGCTGAAAATTGCGAATGAAAATTGTAAAATTCGAAGTTTGGCTCTCGACGATTTCTTCCTCGAAAAAAAAACAAATGTAAAAGAAATTTTATAAAAAGAATAATAAGTAGTTATACTATGCCTCTATGGTTTGCTTTTTTGTAAATGCTTATTAAATGTCCACACTAGACGTCTTTTACTGGTGATAAAAATTTGATTATTTTTGGCCTTATTCGAGGGCTTCTTGTTTCTTTGAAACACAAGTTATCGAAAAAGGAAGGAAAGGAGCATAGAATGAGTAAATTTACATTTTATGTATGAAAATCAATTCTTTGGTGATCAAGGAGGAATCAGTTGAGAACATTTGAATGGACAAAAAAATGAGTGTGCTTATAACCAAACGACTGAAGTGAAACTTCTTTAGCTCCATCTGTATGTATATATATATGTGTATGTGTGTGTACAATATATAAATGTATGTACATATACATATTTTATTTACAAGCTGTAAGAGAAAGAGAGAAAGAAAATAAGCGCGCGCACTGCTTTCTCTTGATTATATCCCCCACTCAACTCCCGTTCGCCTCGCTCTAACACATTTTTCGTAACGCTTTCGCCAGCATAGTATCGCCGCATACGGGCCACGGCGTGACGAGAAGCTAGAAGCGGCTACTAAAGTGTCTGATGCGTGCGACAGCGGCCGACTAAGGTAAGGGAGAGAGGGGTGGGGAATCGCGCGAGTGACGTGTGGCGGCGTTTTGTATTGGCGCATTAAGTGGCCGGTGCGGGCCACAAGAAGCGAGCAACGACGATTTGTAGCGTGTGGCGGCCACCGGCGTACCGTGTGTGGAGAGTCCATATAAAATATATGAAAACTACAAGAAATACGCCGGTGGCGGCGTTTTGTGGTTGTGGTCGGTAGCCCGTGTGCGGCGACACTTACTCCCCAAATCAAGCGTGCATAAAGAAGTTCCACTTCAAAAAACATTGCCCGCCTCCCCTCTTAAGCTGCACATACAAATGTATAGTCTCCCATAACCTCTTCTAACCGTGTCAAAAATTGCTAATCAAGCTATCGTCTAGCGTCTATCGAACGCAGCCCGATAATTTCACAAATATTGAACTAATTCAAATTATAAACGCAAATTTAATGCGTCTTGGTTCCAAAGTTTCGTCGCGCGTGTAAGAGAAGCGTAATAATAGTAGGATAATAATTTATATTCCTTTTACAATAACTTTGTTTACAAATTGATCGATTGGAGTCTACATTTAAGCAAATATAGCCTGTGTTTGAAAGCTCCGCTCTTTCTTAACAAATTATATAATTTACAAAATGCAGTATGGTTACAATCATGCCATATGAACATGCAAAATACTAAAAGAAAAAATGAACTTAAATACAACAAAGCAATAAACAGATCATCAGCGTAAGTCCTCTTAGTGGGCCTTAAAGCTAAGCATAAGTATTTGCAATCAAGAAAGCTTATGCAGATGTTGTCTGCCATGTGTGCGTGTGTATTTGTGTCTTTGTGTGTGTGTGTGTGTGTGTGCGTGCGTGCGTGCGTGCGTGCGTTCGTGCGTGCGTGCGTGCTTTCGTGCGTGCGTGCGTTCGTGCGTGCGTGCGTGCGTGCGTGCTTTCGTGCGTGCGTGCGTGCGTCCGAGCATGAGTGCGTGCGTGCGTGCGTGCGTACGTACGTGCGTGCGTGCGTGCGTGCGTGCGTGTGTGTGTTTGTATTTGTCTCTGTGTGTGGTGTCTGTATGTATTATACATTCTTTTATGTCATTTATGAAATACGATACAGTAGAGAATCAGTTTCTTCATAATAAGGTGGTCATTAGAAGTTATTGTCCAAATTTGATTAACTAAATTTATCAAATTGCGAAAACGGGTTGTATTGTTCGTTGTAATTCCACTATCGGAGCGAGCGCCCAACATATGGGAATCGAGTGAGCCCTTCTAACTTGGTCAAGGTAGTTAAGGTAATTGAATTTATATGTTTCCACGTGTCTGTGGATACTCATACTAATGAATTCGCCTCAGGCTAGCGTAGAGAGTATAGATATTCTTATTTTTTATGTTATAAAATATTATTTTTTGGAGTTGTATGATTTGTTTTGACGATCATTTAAAATGTGTGAAACTGACAAATATAAATGTAATTGCTTTATGTCGTTTTTATCACAATAAATAAAATAAATAAATATTTAATTCCTGTCAATTCTTTTTTGGCATCCAGAGGCAGTGTTCCTTTTCTGTTATTTTCTATTTTTCTCACACTAATTAGCCTAGCCCCAAAGTAAGCACTGTAGGCTTGTGTTACGGGATACTAGGGTAACGGATAGAATACTAAAGCAGATGCATATATAAGTATATTTATATAGAAATTCATATTTAATATCTACGACTAGAGTACAAATGCTCGTATTCATCACACAAACATCTGCTCCCATCGGGACTCGAACCCGGGACCTCTCGAGTAAGCGACACCTTGAAACCCGTTGCGTTTGCGTGCATACTCGGCCACGGAGGTCGTCGTTTGTTTTCAGTAGTTAAACTTTTTCATGTCACTGTAATATTTTTTGATTTCAACCTAATTCAGAAGTAATCCATAAAGCTCCTTAGGAAAGAAGGGGTCCATAATGCTCATATTTATATAAGGACCTACCACCCATTGTACACATTATGGTTGCATTAATGATTTATGGCATGACATCGAGGAGCTCGATGGCGCAAGTGGTTAGCGCGTTCGGCTGCGGTCGTTGAATTTAAGCAACTTTCGCAGTGGTCGGTCATTGGATGGGTGACCAAAAATCTTCGATCTCGAGTTCCTCCGTGCTTCGGAAGGCACGTTAAGCCGTTGGTCCCGGCTGCATCTGCAGTCGTTACCACCCGCTAATCCGCATTGGGCCCGCGTGGTGGGTCATGGCCCTATCTCCCTATTCCATCCATAGGGAAGGCCTGTGCTTCAGCAGTGGGGACATTAATAGGCTGATGATGATGATGATGATGAATGATTTGAGTTTGAGTTAATCTTAAACAGCCTTTCTCCAAATACGTTAAAGCTTGACCATGCTTTTAAGTTCGCAGCCGATTGAAAAAAAGTTACTCAAATCGTGACTCAAAGTTTTGTTGACTGTACTTTTATATGAAAATAGAAATCGTCTCTTTAACATGCGCCCTTAGGTTGTTAGTGTCAGTGTTTTATTTTTATTGTACACTAGCTGTGCCCCGCGGTGTTACCTGCGGTTTATTAGGGACATTTTCCCGCAGTAAAATGTAGCCAATGTGTTAATCCAGGGTGTCAGCTAACTCCATACCAAATTTTATTAAAATCGTTTCAGCCGTTTAGATTTGAAGAAGTAACAAACATACACACTCACATATTCACAAACTTTCCCCTTTATAATATTTGTGTGATTATTTAACAATCAAAGAAACTTCTTTTAAAATTTACCGCAATTATCTTATAGGTAAAAGCTACCAAAGATATATATGTATATTATTTTTCTTTAACAGCATAGGTATACCAACTAACTATAAAGATGTAAAGTTATACTTTAACAAGTATTGATACATTATAAGTACACTCGAGAGCAATGAATCCGGGTCACTTAAAGAATCCTAAAAATCTCGCAAACTAAGAAAAACTTTTATGAACTTATGATTGGATTTAAAGTCTCATTCCACAATAGATTAATAAAATGTACCAATAGCATTGTTTCGGCTGTTTTTTGTAATCTGATAACTTAATAGAAATTAATACAATGTTTAATACAATATGGAATAATGATTGACATTGTTATTAATAATCTTTGGGACCTGTATTTTAATGCATACCGGTGCCTGTAATAAAAATGATTTATTATTCTCTCATTTATTTAATTTCACAAGTTAGGGTTATTATTATTATTATTAAGAACGCCAGCTTAATGAAATAAATTCTAATTAATAGACAATAAAATACTCCTTATATGAAAGTAATAAAATTTATGAGTTAGAACATTTTATTTACAAAAAAATACATAAAGAAAAAAACTGTCTGATCTCGCCGTAAAACAAAAAAAGGAAACATGACTTTCTTGGACAACATTACGATTTTATTAAATTTTATATTGCGTATTGCCTCCTCGAGGAGCTCGATGGCGCAAGTGGTTAGGGCGTTCGGCTGCGATCGTTGAAGTTAAGTAACTTTCGTAGTGGTCGGTCATTGGATGGGTGACCAAAAATTCACTATCTCGAGCTCCTCCGTGCTTCAGAAGGCACGTTAAGTCATTGGTCCCGACTGCATCTGCAGTCGTTAGCACCCACCAATCCGCACTGGGCCCGCGTGGTGGGTCATGGCCTAAACTCCCTATTCCATCCAGGCCTGTGCCCCAGCAGTGGGGATATTATAAGGCTGATGATGATGATTGCCTCGTCGTGCTTCCATTACTGCGTTTTCATTCTTAGTTTGCGAAGTTTTAAGGATTCTTTATGTGATCCGGATTCACTGCTCTCGAGTGTAAATGAAGTCTATAGCTACATAGAGATAGAGCGTTATATGAAGGTCCCTAAATCGCTTATAAGGTCATATCAGTCATGAGCACAGTTTTATCTCATTTACCAATCACCATTGTGTAATAGTATACGCCACAATTTTTTACCATATTGTTAGTTCGTTCACGAGTACACACGGCTAATTGTGACTTTTATGTACGTTTTGTAACTTCTTGCCGCCGATCGTGTTCGTTATTCATTATGATGAACATGTTTTTGTAAGTACATAGATAACTATGAAAACTAAATAATTGACCGTGACGCCACAAGTACACTAATTTCGATTACCGATTTCTCATAATTCCTAATCATGGAGTTTGTAATGTTGCTGTTAGAGAGTTTTTATTTTATTGACAAATTATTTATTTAATTACGTAAGGCCATTGGTTGTATATATTTCAGAACAAACTTTGATCTGCGGTTTAGGTTAAGAAATTCATATGTTTATAAAGCATTCGTATTTAAATTAAGATAAGATGTTACCCACTGATAATTGATCTTAAGTGATCAATTATAGTATCCCTACTGCTGGAGCACGGGCTTTCTCTGAGGATGTAATAAGGAGATTCAAGGCTCCGTGTGAATTGGTGTGTGTTAAAGATTGCAGATGCAGCCGGGATCAAAGACTTTACGTGCCTTCGGAAGTATGGAGGTGCTCGTGATAAGTTTATGGTCACCCATCCAATGACCGACTATTGCGAAAGTTGTTTAACGATCGTGGAACAGGTCGCGGCCCGTAACTCTAGCACTGAACAAAACGTGGAGGGGATAGCTGCACATGGGTACGACTGGAGAGCCAATCGGCGCAACGCACGCCCACCCGCGCACCTCGTTTCCCCCCAACACATCTTAATTTTTACTTCGACGAAACTCTAGCGCTGACCGTTAATGCGCAATTAACGGTCAGCGCTAGTTTCGTTCTGCGACTTATATCGCAGGTACGCGCTAAACAACTTCGCCATCGAGCGCAGCGTTGTCAGATTTTTTTTGGCTAGTCCGGATTTAGGAACTTTTTTAGTAAAAAAGCAGTATTCTTTCGAAAGCAGGACATAGTAAAAAAAAACCTATATAATCAAAAGTTATTGATTATTTATCATCATTACGAGCCGGGCAGGCCGCCAGTCCACACTTGTCTGTGCCACCCGCCCGCGCTTTCTCAGTACTCTGCACGCCCGGTAGAGTTATTCCCGAGAAGCATATTGAGCCTGGCGGGGCGGGACATTAAATTTTGTGTTTAAAAATCTGTACGTGCCGCCAAAATCGGGACGTCTGGCAACGCTGATCGAGCACCTCAAGATTTCCTCGAGATTCTGTTTATACAGAAGCAATGAATGCTTTAGCATTCAAACTACCGCCCATGAATTCGTTTCAATAGGATATATGATATAATATGTTTAGGTGTAATTGATTTGAAGTTGCAAATCCAAAAGTTCAAGTACCAACCCAAAAGTACTCTTAGATATTTTTATAGATTTTTAAGGAATCCGGTAGGATCCGGGTGGGGACACGGAGGAGGATAAACAACCCTATTGCTTAGTCTCCGGTGTTCATACAGTTTACGTCCGTCCGTCAGTGGGATGTTAGGACTGGGACGCACCTAATCCGTTATCGGCCGAACTATACTCGAGCATCCTTAGCCAAATCGGCCTATCATATCAAAAGTAGGTAGTAGGTGTGTAAATGAAAGAGTGTACGTGCACTACTACAATCGACGCCCGCCCGAATTCATAAATTTTAACTTTCGATCCAATCGGTCGATGACGGCCGAGGTTAGTTCAGTTAACGGAGTAAATGTAACTGATCCCTAACAGGTAGATGGTTAAAACGTTCATAGAATGTATATTTTAAATACCGCTATAACAGAAGAGCCTTAATAGTAATAACATAATGTTAAAAAATAATAAGGGTCTCCACACGAACTTTGCCACGGCGATTGGCAAAAACAAGTGTTTTTGGCAATTTAACAGAACTCTTTTTGTACTCGCTCGAACTCGCGTTTTACTGATTATTGTTTATACAGTAGCAATGCTGGAACATTTAGTCTAATGGCTCAATTACATTTGGTCGTTAGCCCTTATTCGGATGCACGGAAGACATTTCTCGAATTCAGGCACCTGGAGCAATATTTACACTGAATTTTTATTAAAATACCATATGTTTCTTATCAGAATTATATAATTTATGATATTTAATATTTTTTATTGCCAATTGATAAGAGCTTGTATATTTTACTTATCTTTTATAAAAATAGTCATAAACAATTTTGACAGTCGAAATTGCTTTCTATATAAAAAATACTTGATTTAATATACTTTTCGCTTGGTAAGCAGATGGGTGGACGACGATCTCTCTTCGAATCTTCAAGTTTTGTAATTTTAGCCCAGTCCAATTAGAAACAAAGTTGAATTGGGTTCCATAAACTCATCTGAACAATAATTACATGCATATGCAAATAAGTATGAAAGTAAATAATAGGATGATTTGAGTTATGAATGCCTTTAATCGTGTAAAGGTTTGTTTAGAATTTATTCGGTAAGTATGATTCAAAGTAAATTTAAAACAAAAGATACCTACTTTTATCAACATAATTTGAATCGTTCTGGGAATAAAAACTCACGACAGCAAATTATAAATTGTCCATATCGACTGCAATAGTTAATTTAAACGATTTATTTTGTGCTTTACAGTTGAATTAAATCTTTCAATTCTTAGGATAGGAGAGACTCGACTAAATCATACGTCATACCTTAGTATCCCTATAAACTTTCTGTTGTATAAAGTTGTGACTTATGTACATCAGTCTAGACTCTTGTACACAAGTCTAGAAATTTTACTGTCTGATAAGATTATTATTTTTATATCTACTTTGAACAATCAATCATCTTTAATAAAATCATCCAAGGCGTAAGTGCAAACACCCCGCAAACCGGTAACCCCATGTTTTATAAGCCCATAATCTCCCCGAATATATGCTACATAAATCAAAAACTCTTATAATTTACTGGTATGAATCTATATTATCATTAAGGTTTTGTTCACCGTAATGTATTCAAATTGTACGAGAATTCCAAGCGGCGATATATTGAGGAACAAAATCGTTATATCAAAATCGTGACTTGATATTTATCGTTAACGCGTGCATCATGTTAACATTCGCTGAACGACATCGCCTCATGATAGATTCAGCATCCCTGAGATCTAATTAGATCGTGTAAAGCAAATAGGTAGGTACTTTCTTCGTTTCATCATATTACAGTTTTATAAATAATACACATAATATGTTTAACTTGTAGTTGATAATGATGGAAAGGTTTTAAATTCAACAACTTTTTAAATTACCACTAAACTTATAATTAGATTTATCAAGTTTATGAGATTTTGACTAAACATGCTAGTAATTTGTTTGATAAAACTGTACTTATAAAAATATACCTGAACTCATGTAACTAATACTAAGCGCACACTTGATCATCGATCATTCGGATTAGACAATAAGAAACACGTTTAATGAGCGAGAATCGCGGCCTGTGTACATTAAAAGGGCCCATAATTCATTATCTTGTCGCTCTAACAAACGCCTTTTACCTAACTAATACACAAACAACAATGGAGTGAGCCCCAAAAAGATAAACTGTTACGACATAAAGGAGAATAGTAAAAAAAAAAAACATCTAATAGGTGCTCTTCCCTAATCTACGGAACTATCTCCAACACGTCACAAAGCATGGTAATGGGGATTGTCATTAGCCTATTTTCTGGAGGCGGCTGCCTTTTTATCAGATCTAAAGAGTTCTCCCATCACAATTGCGGCTACTGCAACACCGGCCATAAAAAAGTAAACGAACTCACTCCGCGTTCTTACTACACAGATGCCGTGATAACTTCGTGACCAAATTCTATATCATCATCGGAAAGCAGAATTGAATCGTAAATCTTTATGGAGCCCATCACAGCACCGCCACTTGTTATTGTCGGTTGTAAATTAAAATACGATACGTAAAATTTTACGGCTGTTTATAAACACTTCGTTCCTATGCATGATTTGAATAAATTTGGAAACTTTAATTCGGGTGTTCAGTTTCATAGCACGCAACAAAACTTGTCAGTTTACGATTAAACCGCTTTCCAGCATAAAAACTTTTTTTCAGAAGCAGCTAGATATACCATAAAACGTGTTTGTTCTTTAACGCATCTTCTTTAACAAATGAATAACACAACAAAAACAGTGCCACTTACAATATCAAAACAATCCACAACTTAAAAGCTCCACTGAAAAACTGATTATTCTGACACAGGTATCGAAGCGAAATTTTCACGAGTCCAACCACGTCACATCTCACGGGTATGAAATTGAAAACAAGTTCACTTCACGTATGCAAATGACAACAACGATAACTGTTTTCACGATTCGCGGTTACGATTCGACGGTCGTCGGTAAAGCTTCAGCAGCGAGCGTCCGCAGCTGTTCGACGTCGCGATATGACTGGCTCGACCGTTCCAAACTGAGGGGAACAGGGAACCGCGGGGAACTGCGGAAGGGCGGGGGGCGTAAAGCTCTCCAACTGAGGAGATAACTTTTGATCTTTTTGGAGGCATAGAAGATTTTAATGATGCAGTCACATCTGGAGATCGAACAGAAAAAGTGCGTCACATCTCTAAGTGTAAATGCATGTCAAGAGCTTAAGTGGAAACGATGTGTTAGAAAAAGCGACTGTTAAGTTGCGGGTGACATATTTAAAAATAGCGCTAACTAAAGAAACTATAGTATTGATTGGCAATAAAACTTCTAATCCATCGTCTAACTGAACAAGGGGATGTTTTGGACTTAGATTAAAATCTCGAGATAGTATCGAAATTGGAAAAAATCACAAGACGCCGTCGCGGTGTGGGATATTGCGTTTTATATTCTTCCGCATTATTTTCACATCATCCGAGATGTCTCGGCAGACAATATTGCGCAAGGCAGTTTTTGTCGTTGCTCCGCACATGTCAGGGGTTCCACAAAGAACCGAGGAGCGCAGCAGGTACAAAAGCTCCCAACCCCGCTTCAAGTTACAACGGACTTCTCATAGATTAATGACGGGAACATTGTGGAGTTAAGAACCCAAAAATTTACAACTGCATTGTGTTCAGAATTCAACAAAAGGGCACAAAAGATAGGATCAGCTTCTGTTATTACCTTATCGTTTAACTGAGATCTCTGTGATTTCTCTCACTTTTCGAGTAATACGAGAGTTATTATCAATGGGGATTTCTTTTAACGTGAAACCCTGATCCTATACAGATGTTTGAGAGGCGTACCGTTAACTATAACACAAGCAATTATATCATTGATTTCGAGGGTTCCCATACTTGAAAAAAGCCCATGTAAGATTTTCTTATTATCTCACTGTTCACCAGCAAATATAAATAAATTTTATTACGGCCTATACAAAATAATGACAGCAAATGGTATGATGTTAAAACGAACACAAACTATTTGTATCGACCACATTGATTTATCTTGTGTCGCTGATGCGAAAACGGACAAGTGTGATCGATAATAAAAACACTGCATTCGAGGTTGGCGGGTATAAATCATCAAGAACAGTAGTAGACGTTGAAATAAAAGCTTTGCGGCAAGTCACGGAGCATAATGAGTAATGGTCTCGGGTCCATTACTCAGGCGCCTCGGAGTTTAGTCGTCATCTGTCGCTAGTATGACGCCTCTCCAGAACGTTAACTTAGTAAACCGCGACGATCGACACGATTTTATCTCAAAGCAATAAATAATGCATAATGCGTTCACTAAAGATATGTGTAAAAAGCAGTTTCAATGAAAAATATGATAGTTGACGGGACTTATGTCAAAGAATACACGATATAAATTGGTTTGAAGAAAAAGTAAAATTACATATGTTACATAAATATATGTAATAAAAAAATATTTAAGTACGATAAGGCGGAATTAAAGTAATGAAAGCTCTAAAGTAAATAAACGTTTATTTTTATCGTATTTTGCATATTTTTACTTTAAACAACCAATTTTTATAACCGTCTCCAGCGCAACTGTAGGCCATACGCGTCCACATGTTTTCGATTGCAATCTCCTCTTTTACGGCACTGCCGAATTTATCGCCTTCATTGAGATTCTTAAACTGAACGTTTCAGATAAGCGAAAATACGTCTTTACAAATTGCCTCATTTTTTAAACCTCCCTGACTCTGCTGTCCGGAATTATTTGGAGATAATTAAAAGTCTTGATTACTTACGCTGTTCCTTCACCGCTCCTACCCTGTTTGCTAATTAAGCAGCAGTGAAATGGTTTGTAGGGTCTAACCGCTACTCTGATTGCTTTGACCACTCCGAGCGCTAAAGAATCCATTGTTATTCTGTAAGCGTCCATTCTTTGTTCACTCATCCGTCGTATGTTCGATGCACTTCTTATTCTTATCGAAAATTTCTCCACGCTCACGTCTTTATGCATTGCACCGGCATATACTAGTTCTTTTATGGCCAATATACGCCAGAAATTACGTCTGCTACGGAAAAGTCTATTTTGTTTTACGGTCGTTCCGAGTTGCTTTATCGGATCATATGTCGACAGTGGACTTGTGTGGAGGTCACGACTCGAGATAGTTTGCTTGATAAACTTCCCCTTTCTTTGAAAGTGGCAACAATTGCGTCATATGATAATCGATAAGGTTATTTTAGTTTGTTTTAATTAGCCCCGCCTTGACGATGTTGTCGAAATTTAATGAGCTTAAAACATCTGTAGAAGCCGCGTGCCAGACATTTTGCTTTTGTAATATTGCAAGTTTGAAATCATATCGCGGGCTTTTGTTGACTTCACCACGTCCCGGGGCGAGTCCATCGTTCATAGCTCAACTCAAACATTGAGAAAATTAATCCCGGTTTACTTCGTTAACTACCATCAGTTTGTTTGTTTTTCGATCGCTCCGACTCGTTCACTTCAACTCGGAGATCCTATTTCGGATCAAATATCAAAAGTAAAGGGCCTCTAATATTCTACGTGACTTCGTCAGCGATAATAGATCCCGTTTTTAACATACCATTAAGAATCTGACAGTCTTTTTTATCAACTATACAGTACTCACTATCCGATCCCATTGTTAAGGAGAAATCGTCTGTGACGGTAATACTTTTAAGTATTTTCTAAGTTTTTGCACAAGGCGCACTTCTAACGGTAAACCTTAATTCAACTGTGTATACAATAATCATATCTCAAGCTTAATACAAAACATTTAAGTTTTATTTTGTATCACCGATAAACCGGATTTTGAACTAGTTCTCGTGTTTCAACACATTATCGTTTTACTTACAAACAAATACGGGCTGAATTCCCGTCTAAATAAGAGGTTTTCCACCGGGATCGGTGGAAGGGAATAAAAGTGGCACGAGACTCGGCTGCTGCGGTTTTATTGTACCTAATAAAATCTCTTGAGCTTCGATACAGCGGCTGCTTGAATTATAAACGCGATCTACAAGGATGTAGTGATACCTTGACTCGACTCGCTGAGAGTTTTAACTTTGATTACCCCTGCCATTACTTATTCATCAATTTCAATGTTTCAAGTTATTCATATGGCGATGCACATTTTGTCGGGAGTTGTTTGAATTATAAACACGCTCGGGCTCCGGGCGGGATGGCTGTCGTGTGCTACTGGTGCGGTCGGCTCACGAAGTTATTTGTCTAGTGCCCGAAGCAAGGTTCGTGCAATTTGCATCTACAGACCACGCCCAACGGCTTCCACACTACATTATACCGGGTTGTAGCATTGTTCCTTCCAGCGGGCTTGTATCTTCGCGATCTACTATAGATTTTCAATGCATCTTTTTTGTAGAATCGTGCCCGTGTAAGGCGGTAGGTACCTCGTCCAATATTCATCTGTGCGCAGCACAATTTTTCTGTAACGTAAACTCGGTAGTTCGTAATATTTAAAACACACTGTTTGAGGAAGTCAGTCACTGTTAATAATACGTTAAGATTTTACAATTTATGAGTACTTGAGCATGTTAAAGTACAATATCATCGAATATATGATCTGATGTTACTAAGCTGATGAATCCTGCGCATGTTAATATACGCAATCTTTGTACCAATTCTATTTGCACAAGCTTGTTTAAAAGCAAATATTATAAACAGTTTGTACATTTCTATGATAATCTAAACGGTCGAAGTTATATTTACTTTAGAGTTCATAAGAAGCAAAACCAGATGGTAGATTTTACATTTGAATCTTAAGCATGAACAGAAATAAACTCTATTAAACCTAAAATAAGTTTATGTGATGGTGTCAATGTAAAAGATGCTTATTTAAAAATCTCTTTAGTTCAATTGAAAGAACTTCGATAAAAAAGGTTTGAATGATGTTGTAATAATAATTAAATGTAAACTGAACTTGTAATAATGATTGCCTAAGATCAGGATAATGGTGTTTTTTAAATTTTGCGTTTTTTAATTGTTAAAAATAAGGGTATGTGATGCAAATGTATGCACCTAATTATTTATTGACCTAAAATTTTATATTATTATGCGATAAAATATCAATTTCCGTGTACGCAGAGGTATTTTTATTGCAGGATTATTTGTATTTTTACTTATATCAAAGTCATAAGCATTTTGAAATTCTGAAATGAGATGATCGTTTTACAAATAGATAGATATTGGCTTGACTTAACTTCAAAGGATGTAAACAAATACAGATATTAAAATTCATACAGATACAGACTACATACTGATCATCCTGCGCTATTCCACTTAACACTTGATTGCACCTCATAGTATCGCGGACGTTTTAATACTTTTATGAAAAACATGAATAGTCTCCCCCATTTGACGGCAAAAGTTTATACCGTCATAAACTTTGACTCCGGCCTTAATGTCTTTGATGTCTGTAACTCCTTACTCACTTCTTATAGGCGGACCAGTTTGAGTTGTGTGCCATTAAATTGTTTTGTGGCAATGCTTCCTTCGAGTTTTGTGGCAGTTAAAAGTTTCTTGAACAGGCACTTCTAAATAGAATCAAATATTTCATCATGAGCTCTGTTAAATGTTTGATTGATGCACTTCAACTTTGTGAGAACAATGGAGTGAATTTTCGAAAGTTTAAGTAATTTATTATTGAATTCTCTAAGAGATATTAATATTTGTAAATACACATTTCTTCGCCCTGTATTGGTATTATTTTATTGTTTGAAGGGTTATATATAGATTAACCTTCCTAATGATGTTGTTAGAGAACTTTTATATAGTGTCTCGAGTCTGGGTGGTTGTAGCATACGTTCAATATTTCTGCTTTCCATAATACAAGTGCATTATTATCTTAAATTTTTATCAGATCATTGTATTCCATATTCATTTGTTTACATTTATATTCTCAGTCCTAAAGTAGAACTATTACGTAGATATAAGAATAAATTATTTCCAATATTAGTTGCACCATTCGGTTTTACGACCGCTGTTTCATTCAAAGGCCCGGCACTTAATAGAACGGATTTAGAAAATCTCGCTTTCAACTTACCCATGAGATTAAGGTTCACGGGGCTTAACTACTGGTTATATTTATAATCGTGTTGCGAAAATGTTAACCATACGACCTCAGTTATTTGCAATGAATACGGTTTTATATATTTTGTAAAATTGTACTTAGTTTTTAGACCGTCTGTCTGTCAAGACCGTTTTTCTCAGAAACGCGTGGAGGTATCAAACTGAAATTCATATCTTATACTCAGGTCGACTTATTCTTGGAGCTGTGAAAAAATCAAACTTCTAAGCCAAAGCAATCAAAAGATACAGCCGTCTATGCCACAAATTTTCGAAACTCGCACGGGAATCAAAACCTACAGGGTACTTCCCGTGAACTTAGAATCTTGAAATTTGGTATGAAGTAACGTCTTATAGTACAGATAAAGAAAACAGTAATTTTTTACATCTTATTGTTTTTATATACAAAGCTGAGTCAATTTAACTAACCGTAGTCTGTCTAATGATAAGGAACTACCGCAATAGTGGTAAGTATCTGTTATTTGGAGCTTTAAATTTAAGTTTGAGTCGTCCTATGAAACTAGAGAAGCACGACGCTACTCATAGTCCAAAATAAAATTCAGAGCAAATATTTTTAATTTCCATCTACTCTCTGATGGTTTTATGTTTCTGTAGGTGAGTAACGCTTTCAAAGATTCACGAGGTCAGTAGGTAATGCCCGAGCAATATTCTGGCATTTACCTAAAGCATCTATGAGGTATGTGTTTAATTTACATTAAAAAATAATAAGATTGCCTTTGAGAGAAATGTCACACAATAGATGTTCTGCGAGCCCGTAACTAACATATCTCATGAAAATTACTTCATCATCATCAGCCTATTAATGTCCCCACTGCTGGGGCACAGGTCTTCCCTATGGATGGAATTGGGCCATGACCCACCACGCGGACCCAGTGCGGATTGGCGGGTGCTAACGACTGCAGATGCAGCCGGGACTAACGGCTTAACGTGCTTTCCGAAGACGAAGGAACTCGAGATAGATGTTTTTGGTCACCCATCCAATGACCGACCACTGCGAAAGTTGCTTAACTTCAACCATCGCAGCCGAACGCGGTAACCACCTGCGCCATCGAGCTCCTCATGAAAATTACTTACATAAACTTTTAAAGAGATCAGGCACAGGCCATTATCCTGACAATACCAGACCACCAAATTTTTGACATTTCCTACCCATGATACTCTTACATTTTATAGTGAGTACAATATCTTGCAATGAAATCTCAAGATCGTTATCTTCGTACTTAAAATAAGTGAACTCATTAAATGCCGTATATAAATGGATGCTTATTTTTAAACTGGACAAGCCGTAACATACGATATTACCAATCGAAACCTTTATAATCGGTTTAATTTATCTCGTAACGAGCATTACTTCATTTAAAAGTCGATCACAACATTTTACCACAGTAAAGTATAATTAAAACCTTTACTATAAGTTTTAATCCCGTAACTTAAGTACATAAATGGTTACATATTCATGTTGACTGTATTATAGCTACTGCCTCATGAACTTTTGCTATCTAATCTACGTACGATTTATGAGTACCTAGGATATTGTAATTTATTTAGTGTTTTTAATACTACTTTGCTTATATGTCGGATGGGCGAGCGGGATAAGTGGTTGGCCACGTAGTTCGTCTTGATCCGCCATCTAGGTTATTCTATGATATTTCCCGAAAATAAAACTGTAGTCTAGTAACCAAGCTAACGCTTAATTTGAATCTTCTAATCACTTTAAAAAATCAGCAATGATTGCTAAGGTACAAACGGATTGCTTTGTGGAGGTGGAGAGTTCTGTGCTAACGTCCGTTCACTATCGCGGCTCACGTCTGAATGCCCCTTCCAATTTTTTTTTGTTTCCTCCCAGGCGGGGGAGCGGGTGAGAAATCCTCATGGATACCCTACAGCCGGCTGCAGGGTTATGTCAGACTCGTACTGACTAAAAAACACCCGTAGGGGCTGCATCTGGCCGGGAAGGCCTCTAAGCCTTCATCGGAAGCGATCGTCCCCCAGGGGGGGGAGCGACGCAGTAGCCCTTTCCAATGAAGCATAGCCCCTTAAATACTACCCTTAGCATAGACCACTCCCAAGTGATGACAGCTGTCACTGTCATAACTTGACGTTTCACAAGGCAATGGAACACTGACTGATGACATTTCGCACCTTTATTCCAATACTGTCATTAAACAAAATTCTTCAAAAAATAGTTTACAACGCCATCTATTTGCTACGTTATGAATCTACACATTACTTCAAATCCTGTTTTTTAATTTTATTTTATGATAATGACAAAATTGGAATAAAGGTGCGATTTTAGGTGTTTTACGTTTTGTAGGAGTGAATGAGACGCCATCCGCCGACATATAAATCTTCATTGACATTTTAAGATTGGACTCGACCCATTGCTGAAATCGTGAAGAACTGGAAATATTCACCGATAGAAACGCGGCACCACCTAAAATTTGTGTTATTTTGCTGCAATATTGTATAAGGTAGTTTTTTTCTCCGAAAAAATATTTAATCCGAGCAAAAAATCGGTCATGCCTTATCTCTCATTCTTTATCTTACTTTTCTTCTCTCCGTCTCTCTTTTTCTTTCCTCTACTCTTTTTTTTCTTTTCAATATTTCAGACGTTTCAGAGTAATCGAGCAGCAAAACCTAACATATTGTCACAAACGCTCTCGAAACGTAACCGCGAAAGTGCTAGAGATCGAATTTGCCAGATCACCGCGGGTCGCGACAGAGGTCCAGTAATGCGGCTCATTCTAAAATAAGCCTTATGCAGTGCGATGTAAGGTAGAAAGTGCAACGACATCTGCACTTGTTTACAAGTTATGGGCATTACCTGCGTTGGTATAAGTAGGTACTTCGTACTCGCGGGTGCTAGCTAATTCTCAATTTAACAGGTACTTTCTAGAATGCGTCGATCGGCGTATATAATCGCGATTGGCGCCGCGCAGAGACAGTTGAGTTTCAACAGCGGTTTCGGAGCGAATCCAAAGCCGATCAAAGTGCAACAAAAGTGTTCAAGTGAGATTGTTTAGAGACTCTCACTTGAACACTTTTGTTTTGGAAACGCTGTAGCGTTTAGTTAGTATTTTGTAATTAACATTGTGTGTTAATTGTGTGAACTGTGTGGTGAATAAAGAACTGTCAAGCGTGAGCATAGCATGAAACCTTTCACTGAAACTAATAAAAGAGTATCCGATAAAAGTCGTGTACTTATCATATTCATTATTCGTAGACGACATAACTTTTTCCAGTTTCACATGTAACCTATAAACACATCAAAAGCGTTAATGGTCCTTTCTCAACAATTGCCGATCAATCCAATTAATACGTGGGCTACCCTAGACACCTCTCGTCAGTGTTGCGGCAACCCCGGTTTAATAAATCATAATACTTTCAACTCGAGCTCGCGTCCGTCGGGATTAAGACTGATGCTTTATTTGACGGGAACACATTCATTTTTCACGCAAAAAGGTTAAGATAAAAATGTGCCGCGAACTGTTATAACGTACGACGGGTACCCGACGAGGCGCTTGGGAATTTTAACTGTGTTCGTGGGCTAATACGGGTGTTTAGGTGTTTAACTTGCGTGTTTCGCTTCGTGCGCATCGCTATCCTTTTCAACGATTTCTGTAGCTATGTTTTTAGGAGCAGTGAAAAATTAAACGGTATGAAATATTCATACCGTTTAATTGCTACATATTGTGTTTCGTTATAATGTGGATTTTGTAAGAGACTGCATTATTATTAGTGTGATATTTATAACATTTATTTATGCCTGTGTTATGTGCTTGACTGTGTAAATTAATTACATGCAGCGCTTTATTGATAATAACACAAATTGCTTTATTATCGACGCACATACTGTAAAGGCTGTTTTTCTTAGAACTGAAGAAGCAACATGCAGGACGGCAGGATGAGGATGACTGGTGTGGCAAGTAGAACTGCTGTATCACTGCATCTTTGCGTCTGAACTTCACCGTCACTTAACATCAGGTGGGGTGGAGTCATTTGTCGGACCTATCTATAAAAAAAGCTAGTAAAAAAAGTATTTAGGCCGTATTTTCATGAAAGTATTTAAAAAGGCTAAGTTAAGAGAGGTAGGTTTGGTATATAAAATTTCCGCTTGAATTGGAGTGACGCTCTAGGGAATCAACCTCAGCTTTACATTGAAACCATGAGGTGGGTCATTTGCTATCTTAAATGTATACTAAAGACTCTATGAATAAAGTCTTATATATATATATATATATGCTATATATATTAATATACATATAGCAAACGAAACTTTTATACTGACCATGAATGGTCAGACATCAAAATTAGTATTCTACACTTTTTTAAGGAAATGCCTTAAATTTACAATTGTTTTTATTTTCTTAGAAGCGAAGCGAAGAATGACGGAAAAAATCACCACTATGAGTTTTGCATAGCCAAAAAAGCATCAAAGTTATGACATTATAATATACATGAATTATTAATGACAACCCACCAGTTGATATAACTAGATATAGAGAAAATGGCAACGTTTTAATGCTATAAATTTTTTAATTGTTATCCAACTCTGAACAATTCACTGCATAATTTTGTTAGACTCAGCGTAAACACTGAAATGGGAATTCGGATGAAGTCGCTGACTCTAATACGATCGGTATCTTGAGTGAATGCCTTATTTCAAGGGGCCCTTCCCGAGTTATGCCCTAAAGGGACGACCTTCAGCGGCCCTTGTCACGTAGGACCCGTCATCTTCCTATTTTTCACTGGAGTAGTCCTACGTCTTGTTGTTTTTCCTTAAACCAATGGCGCTTCAAATTGTACATTCGGAGGGACGCTGGGCTTTATTGCGGAAGTTTGTTATAAAGTCGACTGTATTCATCGACATAGAAACAAAAGCATAAAGAAAGATTTGTTTTTACAAAAAGATCTTAGCAGTTCAAGTATGTAGTAAAAAAATTAAGATCTAATTGATCAGAATTTGGGAGTAGGCATTTCTCTAGGTTATATTTAGTTTATTGCTTTATCTTTCATTTAACAATGGAAGATTGATTACAATTTTTTTAACAGTAGAAATTAGAACATAATCTTCAACGCTGAGAACCAAGCATTTTTATATCTTTAAATAAGTTTGACTGACTGAGTTTGAATTAGTTGCACACGTTTAAATGTACAATGATCTAATTTCAAAAGTTTAGTTGGACTACTTAGTATCTGAGAATTAATTTAAATACATATGTTACCAATAGAGATCATCGTAATTCTAAAAAACGTCCCAAATCATTTTTAAAAAATATAGAATCTAAAACTCAAGGTTAAAATATTCCAAACATTTCCTACGACCCCTACTGTTCTAACATTTGAAATGAATGATACAAAAATCAGTGTCGAAAGGAAACAAAATTAACTAAATTGAGACACAATAAATTTGGGACGGTTCACGTATGAAACGCTCCAAAAAAAAAACGCAGACTGTAAAAAACAATACCCGGCAAGTTTCTCATAGACTTGCCATAAGGTTCAATCAATCAATGTCCCTAAAAATAAAAAGGTGGGCCTCAACCACGACCCACGTAAACTCGGGATTGAAAAACCATCGACTAGTGTATTTTTTGTGCATCCACCATATTGTATCGGTTGGTCTATTAGGGATAGCACACTGTTCCAACTCTGTATCGAATCGTGTCCCAAATAAATTAACAACAGATCTCTAAGTGAAATCGATCTATTAAAAATAAGGGTTTTGTCTAATAAAATAAATGTAAAAAAGGAAAAAAGAGATGCTGATTTACGTGATATCGATGATTTAATTAGGTTAGGAGCAGATATTTCAATATCAATATAACTGAAATAAACTTTTGACACACTTGTTCGAACTGTTATTAAATGTATTTAATATAAGGGTGTTGAATTAGATGTACAACCTAAATCATTAGGTAACTAAATTTATTAAATACCTACTCATGAACAAACGCAGCGGTTTCGATTATAATCACTGAATATTTGATAAAATTTATAAGTGTAGTGATTTTCGTTTGTTAAAAATAATACTGAGCAAAAATTGTGTTCTATCCTAATATATAAAGAGCCCTTAATTTATGATTTTCAATACACACCACAGCGACCAGGATATTGTCAATTTGTTTGAGGGCGTACTTTGAGATGTTATAGCTTCACAACCGCAATGATCCTGAAAATGTTGAATATCATTATACCTTACGCAATACATTTCACGTGGGAGTATAAAGCACAAAGCCCGTCGTTGAAAGATAGCCCGAAACGTAATTCCGCGGGTTATTTATAACAAAGTAATATTACGTGTTCCAGCACATTCGTCGGGGTCTTCTCCGTGTAAGCATCTCACAAACGCGTAAGTCTGAGTATAAAAATTATGATTACCTTCCTCTTTGACAAACCCCATATTTCTAGCACTTAGCGAGCATCCCCTCGCTCCGCTCCGATCCCACGAATGAATATTTATAACGGCCAGGGTACATTTTTATCGTTTCTCTTTTGGACGCTTTGTACCTGTCACGGGCAAGGAATTTGATGGTCCCGGAGAACAAAAAAGTCCACCATACTCGCGTTTCATTAGAGAGATAAATTACAATTCGTGTGTGGAAGCCGATCGCCGAAGTTGGTGCGGCCGGAAAGAAAACTGGGCGTGTTTTTACACATTATACTTTCAAATTGCGAAATTCTGCAGACGGCCGAAGTGCATTTTTGAATGGCGGTCGTTATACGGGCGGGTTTCTTTCGAAGTGCCCATTTCTGATTGTCAATTTTGTATCAAATCTGTTGCTTATATTCCTCTTTAGCCGTGACGTTAATTTTTTCGTGTAATGGAATGTAGTCTGCGAGAGATTTTTTCAGCAAACGGACTTCGAATAATTTAGAACAATTGGTCGTTAAATTTTATGTCTTTAAGTATTTTCATGATAATTATATACATTCATCATCATACACGACGTCCTTAGATAGAACGCGAGCTCTATCGTATTTCTCTCTCAGGTTTGATTTGATCGATTTGAAAGATGAACTTTTAATTTCGATTTCTTTATTGTGTAATGAAACAAGGTTACAAGGTCCTAATGCTTAGGTACAATTACAATCGATATATCTCTCACTTATTCCTGTCTTTTCAGGTGGTTACACGAAATAAAATTTACATAAGGTCTACATAAAATCGACAAATTTATCTAATCTGTTATAATTTTACGGCTATTTATTGTTTAAGTTTCCTTTTATTCTATAAAAACATTTATCCATGAGTAATTTTTAAACAGAGAATTTAAAATTGCAATATTTTAAAGTTCTAAATTGATCTGCTAATTTATTATTATTTTTAATGCACATTGTAAAGGAATTATTAGACACAACTGTTAATTTTGTAGCGGGTTAGTAAAGTTTATTTTTATAAACTTTTATACATAGAACGAAGTTTCGATGAGATACTTGGCTTTTTTGTGAATAGACAAAAGTCAAAAATATATAGACAAGGCAACGTATGGATTTTATAATCTCTGAACTATGGTCGACATAAATCAATCTGTCGCAATCCAAATATGGCTCGAATACATTTATTTTGTATTATAAATGCCTTATCTCGGTGAACCGAATTGCCCCAAATTAAAACTCCGTAGCGCAGTGTTGAATAAATATATTCATTGTAGGCAGCCAACTCTTTTGATACTATTTGGCTGATACGACTTACGGCAAATACAAATCTATTTAATTTGTTACACATCAGATTGATTTGTTACAATCCACTGTTATTCCCAAAACTTTTATACATTTCACAGCTTCAACTATTTGTTTATTTACACTAATATTGAGTTTCTGCAGTTCTATTCCACATCATCGCAGGTATTTTTCTTATATGTTCCAAATTGCATGTATTTAGTTTTTTTTCAAATTATTACAATCTAACCATTCAATAATCCTTAGAAATGTTGCAATAATATTATTTTCGTGTGATTCTGTACTTTCAATACCTTCCCAACCCTTCCCTTTTAATACCCAATCTGCAAACAAGATGCATTCTTCAGGTGTAGATTAAGATAGATCATTGATATACAGAAGAAATGATAGCGGGCCCAGAATACTGTCCTGAAGTACTCAAAATGTATTAATATGAAAATAAAACAAAATTTTAAAAACTGTGACTAGATTAACATTAATACAATAAGAACTGACGCTATTAGTTGGTATTGAAGTATGGATGGATAGCAAGTTTGTTCATACAATACTGCAACGAATAATAAGAATACTGAACATACACACAAAATCCTATTTGTTTCGGCATAAATGTATTACGTTCCTGTTTACTCAAATTTGTTTTATATTTTTTTTATTTACTCTATGTAGCATCTGACGCGTTTCTCTCCCTGTTTTACTTCTTCTGTCAGTACTAGATATGCGCTTAGCTAAAATACCATTATAAATATCATTATTTTTATCATAAAATCCTTAACGTTGTATCAATGCCATAGTTTAGTGTACCCGATTACCCACACACGACGTCCCATAAAAATCCGGAGATTAGAAATTCCAGAATTTCAAATCCTTTCCGTAATGAACCTTAAAATTTCTCAAGGGAACACAGCACCAGCTTTATCGGGCAAACCTCCATCCTAACCCTAATCAAACAAGGCTTGTTTATGATCATTACGCCTTTATTAGGCAATTACTTCCTGATACTCGTTACCGCTCTAATTGTTTGCGTGTCCCATATCTGTGTGATGTATTGAAACATCAGTCAGTGTCCTGTCCCTGGTACGCAGTACAGGTCAGAGTTCGTTACGAATATTGATGGAGTTGTCGCAGTTTTTGCGATGTAAAAGGCGGCAGATTACGGAATTTGTTGGCTGTTTTTAATGATTGAGACTAACTTTTTAATTCCATTTTTTACTAAACTTCATTTATATATAATTAACTAATAAGAAAAATGTAGGACACCTAGGCTCGTATTACAGAATGACAACTAAGGCTTTGATCTTTACTTGAGTACAGTTATAAAGGAATGTCGTTATGTGCTATACAAAGCGACATCCCTTTCTAACGGTACTTAAGTAAAGATCAAGACTTAGTGCTGATTTTGTAATACGAGCCTTAAACAACTATTATCTGTAGATTTATTGTTTTAAACTACCATGGGCACTAACACTTTAGTAATTTATGTTATGAACAGGATTGCTACCATGTACTATGTGTACCTTCTTTTTAATATCAGGAGATTCTTAAAAATCAAGGTACTACTTAGCAATCCCGTTAATAATAATTATTAGCAATAATCTACCCCCAGAGTAAGCATAACTAGTACTTAAGGTGCTAGACAGCGTGTAACTTACAACGTTTGAATATTATTAAATACATATAAACATCAGACAGCTAATAAAATGCACGCTTCCATTACGAAAATACTTGCCCCCTCCGAGATTTAAACCCAAAACCGCTGGATTCCCAGTTAGAATCACCTAAATTTCAACAAAAATAGTAAGGAACTTTGTTGTGACATCACATTATATTTTTCAATAATAAATAATACAGCTTTGTATATACCCATCTATGAAAGTAACCCTTTGACTATGTAAAAATAATTGCAAAAAGGAAAATTGAATTTAATCCGCTAGATTCTGATCCAAAAATCGGAAAGCTCTGTTCACAGTATGTAGGTTCGGGCTTTTATGATGCACGTCACTTAATTGAACGCATTTGCGCCGATGGCTTTTACCAGATAGCGTCAATCCCAACGCTTCCTTTGATAAGGCACGTTCCCCTGGAAGGGTGTTAAAAACCATTGCGCAGATTTAATTAAAACCGACCGCTAAATGGTCGAAAGCGTTACTGAAAAATTTGCTGCTAAATAGAGTCCGAAGTATAGCAATCGGTTTTAAATTTTGGTCCCCACGTAACACTGTAATAATGTTTCGGTGGACTCGGTGTAACCAAACACTCACGCCTGGAGGGTCCATTTGGAGGACAAATTCAATATTTTGAACGCCCCACTGACGATGGCCGAAGTTAAAATGTCAGTTTTCATAAACGTTTACCAACTCATTATTGACCCACTTCATTTTGTAAAACAGTTTTGCGTTATGTTTCCGAGTTTTGATAGCACTTACAAAGCTTACAACTACTTTTAGTGGATTTAACAGCCTTGACTAAAACAAATATCGTGGAATCTTAAATACCATTGCCGTGTTTTTATTTTCTAAGTGTATTTTATTGCTCAAACATTTCTCAATTTTTGCTCAGGTCCCAGAAAACTGGCAGGATTATGACTCTGTATGACTAAACATGTTCAGTTGCGTTAAATGAAACGTAAATTATAACATTTATTGATTGATTGAATATCATTAATTTATTTTTATCAATTAAAGCAAATACTTAAGACAAATGAAATAGGTAGAAAATACAAAAGGTTATGAATTTTGAGAAGGATCGATACTTAGTGTATTTTTTTTATTTAAAACGTTGTGCAATGGACAAAATATTAAGATTTATAAATTCTATGATAAAAACAATCTAGAACATAAAGATAATAATTCAAAGCACACGCAAGTTAACAAGCACTATTTTTTCACTATTTTTCGTTTACTCTACAATTACTTGAGTTATTATTGAAGATGTTTGCGTCATTCCATCATAATGCACCTCGAGAGATTTGGAGGATAAAAAAAAGAAACTGAATGCACTTAAGCCTGTCATTGACAGCCGCAAATGCGATTTAGATTTATTCATCTTCACCCGTCCTTCCATTTTTTGTTCCTCTGTCTGCATTGTTGTCTTTGAAACAATAGCTGTGGTGCTGTCATATCCGGATTTTATCATTCTAACACCATCAACGGAAACGCTAGGCGATATGAGTTTATAATGTGGCGTCATAGCCTTTTTACTCTATAACTGTTCGTATGGGCTATCTGCATGATGTAAGAGCCCTTCAAACGCTCATTCTGAGCATACGTAATCGAGGAATTGATAGCATAGGTGTGGTCTTTAAAGCGTGTGTTACCAATATTAATATCTAGTTCCATCATGGCGATTATAGTTATAACAGCGGCAGTTACACAGTCAATAAATTTATACACAACCTTCAAAAGGTTAACGATACCGAGGCTAGTGAAGAATGAGAGCAAAAAACTGTTGATTGAAAAACTTCAAACATTGGTGGCGGTTCCAGTCAATATTATTGAACTACCGGAGTCAATCCTGACAAAACAAAACATGCTTATTTAAAAAACAAAGAGAGATCGAGGGGTGCTAAAAGTTAATGTTTGTTCGGGACACAAGTTTATGATCGAGGACGTCCGTTCCCTATTCGGAATTTAGGCGCCACTAGCATTAGACAGTCCGATAGCAGAATCGGATCCCGCGTTAATGGAACATAAAAATGTTTACCGTCATATAAATTATTATCTAAAGGAGCCGATAGGTATGGTGCCGCGACGCCTATGTTTTATTGCTAATGAATGTTTATAGACTGTATAATTTCATTTTATAATTTATCGGTGATGGAGTCGAAGCTTTGCTCCGGAAATTTAACGTCTGTAAATCACGCTATGAAATTCTTATTAGTATCTAAACGATAATTTCCAAACAGTAATGGCTTGGTAAACCGTAAAAATGGTATTAATGGTGACACAATGAATGGGATACAGGCGGGCAAATACGTAGTAAAGTGATATAGAGTGTTTTCGGATCACTCTCGTGGTAATAATTTGGCCCACGCCTCGGCATCCAGAGATTTGAACACAACAATACTTTTACATGGGGAATGATTCGAAGGACGTCCAGGAATAATGATATAGGTCCCTTGGGAGCAACACAATGCGCCGGGTATAATAATAGTTGTAGATTTGAGTGAGATTTGAATATGAATGGTATGGCACCCTCCCGCGCACTGCTCGTAATAACAAATATGAAGTGTCGCCTTTGTGCGCTCCCCCGATGATTTTGACTTTGGTATAACGAATTGTATTTTAAATTGTTATACTTTTTAATAACCTGGAGATGGTTTTTTTTCATCATCTAGGTAGATGTGTGGAACATCGTGAAATAGGTACTGGTATAAGTATAATAGTCCTAAGGGATTCCTAAGACTATTTTTCCATTTAGGGATCCGTTTCCGAAACATTGAACTTAAAAGTGCTAATTTTTGTACGAGTAGGGCGTTCCCCCTCTAAAAGTTAAACTATCGGCTTGAAAAACTTGGAAATAATCAATATAACGGTTGAGATTGATTTGTTTAGTCGTTCAACTTTGGTTAAAGAAAATTCCTTACCTTTTGAAAATTTCTTGGAAGAAAAAAATAATAATGACATAGATGAAGTTATTGAAGCGTAGAACCTTGCGTTGCAACAAAATCTAAAATAAAAACTATTTAAAAACCACAATAAATGATGTATAATTAGTTAGACAACGCTACCGCGAGTACCAACGGCAACTTGGAGCATTTACGACATATACTCTAAGAACGGGAACGGTTTCTAAGTCCCAGTGAGTTTGACAAAACCCTGCAGCCGGCTGTAGGGTATCCATGAGGATTTCACAACCACCTGGGAGGAAACAAAAAAAATCGGCGGGTAACATTCTTATTTAAGAAAAATAATATCAAATTGATTTTGAGTTTAAGACGCAGTTTGACTTTGATTTAGGTTTATTAGGATTTAGGATTTAGTTGATATATTAATTGGTTTTTCTAATTTCCGATATAGAAAATAAAGAGGAGTCTTTAATAATTAAGTATTATGGTAACCAAAGGCAATTACAGAACCCTACACTGCGCGTGGCACGACGCGCACTTGGCCGGTTTTTTTAGTAATTATACACATATATGTTATTATGCTTGTGACGATGTCGTGTCGGATGTGTGAGTACCCTTTTCATGTTGTATTTATTTGTTTTTTAGTAAGCACGATGATATATACCCACCTATATTGTGGCTATTGAAGGTGTGCATGTTTATGGCTGCAGAAATATGTATGGCATTTTAGTTAAAACAATAATAGAAATTAAATCATTTCAAAATTTACTTCACGTGGCTTTTTATGTTTCACAAAATAAATACAAATACAAATTTATTTGCTACAATAATTTCCGATACAGTATTGCGATTGGGAATTTCTTTTAAGTAAATATATACTTGTATTAGAAATTCGCGCTCTCCGTGCTAAAAGACATGGTACATTGAATTATTGATCACCTTAATATTTTAATAATAATGAACTCTAAAAAGTAGCAAAAAAATCTTTTTTTACAAAATTTCTTTAAGTCGATAGGCAATAATGTGCCTTAGGCAAAATTAAAAAATATACATTTTATAGAAAATTCATTTCTACTATTCATCAATTTGTTCATATACTTAAATGTTAGTAATAATTTAATACGTTTCGTGATTTTATTAAATGAGATGGTTTAATACAATATGAATAATATCTTTTTTCTCATTTGTAAGAACACTTAAGTAGTATTTCATATAGTATTAAAAATAAATAAAGCTTACGACTTTCATGTATTCAAAAACGGCGCATTGTTTGATTTTAACGACAAATTTGTTATGCAAATAGAATTGAATAAGCGCCGAGGAAAATATTGACGACGTCCGGCCTTTCAATATCCCGTCAATACCTTAATAAGCGAGATTGTTGCAATTCTAGCAAACGTAAGGCGTGGCAAGAATGCCATATCGAATAAGTCAGGTAATTGAAATATTTATCTACTAGAATCAAAATAAGTCAGTGATCTTGACCTTAGCAATCTAACTTTTCTTACTTTTTACCATTAATGCAAATATAAGTCACTCCAATGATATTCAATCGGAAGATCATCATCAGCCTATTAATTTCCCTACTGCTGGGACACAAGCCTTCCCTATGGATGGAATAGGGAGATTGGGCCATGACCCACCACGCGGGCCCAGTGCGTATTGGTGGGTGCTAACGACCGCAGATGCAGCCGGAATCAACGGGTTTAATTTGCCTTCCGAAGCAAGGATGAGCTCGAGATAGTTAATTTTTGGTCACCCATCCAATGACCGACAATTCCGAAAGTTGCATAACTTCCATCGCAGCCGAACGCGCTATACATTTGGGCCATCGAGCTCCTCAACTGTGAAATAACAGAAAGTGAGTTAAGATCCGGGGCTTACACAACTGTTTGCTTATTTTTTTTTATTTATGTAAAAATTATTACAATTATTTTATTCGTTCTAAAAATGGTTCTAATGAGGGAGGATACCAACACAAGATTATTTCCGAATTCGTAAAACAGATATAGGAAAGCGTGTATTGTTCAAGTTTTTAAAGGGATTAAGGCAATTGTAGACTCGAATTTGAGCTTGAAATTAAATTGTTTGCAAACGCAACTCTTTCGCTGGTCAGCTGTCGATCGATCGCGCGCTAGAGCTCCTACGCGTCACCCATGTGCGTCCATTTTCCATATGCAAATCAGTTCGTCCCCTGTTTTAAGTGTTGTTTGTTTTGCCGATTGTTTGTAGCTACATCTAGATTTATGGACGCTTCTGGAGCTCTTTTTTTAGGATTAATTCCGTCGGTAATTTCGCTTGACGAGACTCGTGCAATATGCGGGATATTTACAAGGCGTAATTGAAATTTTTAATTTGAAGCTTACCGTATCGCTTATCGTAGCGATACATAAGTTCAGTGCGGGGTTTCAAAAGGAAAAAAAAGGAAAAGGAAAGGATTTTTTCTGAGACATAAAAACTTAGATGGTACAGCTTTAACAATTATTGCAGGAGAAAAGCTGGCAACATGCTTGCAATGGTTTCATACAGCACATAATTCAACCAAATGTTTAACAATACGGCGTCATTATATGGCTAAGAAAATGAGAGATACACTAAAGTATATTCTTAAGTTTTCACTTAGAAAGCTCTGACGACGTGTCAAGGAATAATTGAATGTTATAGAACTTAGTATGCATAAAGCTTTTACTCTCAGTCGAACGTTGCAGTCCTAAAAAGTAATTTCAGAATGAACCTTGGTATGTATTAATTTTTTCTCAAAATAGAACTAGCACGTTGGAGTTGGACTAGCGGGCAGCGTGGCTGTCGGGTCGGAATAAGCTGTCACTGCTCTCAAATCTAGTGACGTTTCTACGTGACATAGCAATTTAGCCACGCCGCCGGGGGTGTCACGCGTTATTTCACGCCGAAAAAAAATCCGACAAAAATGAAAAGTCGTCACTGACTCGTCAGACGGTCGAATTTTATGTTTCTTTTGTTTGCAATGTTATTTTTAACCGGCCTCAAATCAACAAGGAGGGCTTCTCAATTCGACTGTACTTTGTTTGGTATCCTGAGATTAAGAAATGATACAGGGAAATGCGCAAAATACATGTCTCCATTGTTTCAGAAAAACCTCTTAGAATAACCAGCTAAGCTTCGTTGAAGTAGCTAAGCCCTAATCTCAGATATGTTATACCTACTTATTGATAGGATATTCCCTACTTATAGGAGATAGATCACGGAGAGAAATATCGGAAACTCCCTAAAAACAAGGTAAATGGTAACAACAAATAATATTAGTGACCATGAAAGTTTAAAACAATATATTGTTATACCTACGTTTATCAGTATCTAAGAACCCATACTGTTACACTTAAGATACCTCCTTGCAAAGATCAACACGGCCGAAGCGGCCAGGAGGGGACTAGGCATACACAGCTTTTCCCTCTATCGAATTGGGCATGCAGACGATACATGTGTGCAGGATTTGGCGGTGTATTGTGACATTGTCTTTATAACAGAATGATTTGAATTGTACTATGTCGCTATGGTTACTCCCTTCCGTGTTGCTCTGTACCTCATTGTCTACAGGGAATACATTTCTCGAAGCCATAAATATGCTAGGTATTATGCTTATAGCTTAAACGACATTTTCGGTAATACATAAATTTTTGTTTCTACTAATTGTTTAAATGATAACGATGATGTCGGGGTACGCAGAAATCTCTCGGGTGCTTCATGTGAGCCGGAATTCTGGCCGCGCGTCACGCTACTCGTAACGTCATGTCACGTGTGCATGACATCTGATTACAAACCTGACGTTTCACTAACTAGAAGACTCCCGAAAGATGCTGAATGTATTCGGTTATTGTGCTGAGAAACCATTACCGCCATGTCACATTTGAAATGAGAAAGACATTAAAATTTTGTAGAATCTGCGTTTCATTAGGCTCCCTAAAAACCCTTAATTACATATCTTGAATGTGTTTATGAATTATTATAAATTATTACAAACCGATGAAATCTTCAGTCTCGCGAACACGTCATGAAACATTATGATGGCCTTAATTCGCGTGATATTTTGGCATAAATCAAGAGATTGATGTCCACTTAGGTCGCGTTGTTTGATCGATATACGAGTATAGTTAAATTTGACTTAAGTTAAACATATGGCAAAAAATAACCATTTGTCAAAATTTTACACGTGTACTATATATTTAACGTAACATTAACAATACATATTTAAATTTTACTAACGATGAAACAACACGTTAAGTCAAATTTCTGGTGTTGTGTGCAGGATCGTCACCGATGGCTCGTTTCACGCGTCATACAGGTCGCTGCACGTAACTCTAGCGCTGAACAAAACGCGTAGGGGATAGCTGCGCCTGGGTACGACTGGAGAGCCAATCAGCGCAACGCACGCCTGCCCGCGCACCTCGTTTCCCCCCAAGACATCTTAATTTTTACTTCTGCGCAATAACGGTCAACGCTAGAGTTTTCGTGCCGCGACGTATACCCTGGAACGGATTCTGCCAGTGGACATTATACTGTTCTGTAATACATTAATATTTAGCTAAGATAATTAATTTAACTATGTTAGTTTACTTTTTTATTTATCTATTAGTAATAAAATGTATACCTTAAATATTGTTCTTTAAGTTTTCTTCTTCTAATAAAAGTATTTTATTAAAACCTAAACCACCTAGACACTAATTTGGCATACTAAATAAAAAAAACTGTATTTTTGTTAAATCACTTTTACAAAAAAAACCGATTTCTTAAGAGCAAAGAATTTTCTTTATTTATTAAGAAGAATCAAACTATTTTGAATATAAAATTATTATTTTAAGCATTTCAGTGCTAGATTTCAAAATCTTAATAAAAATTTACTAGAAAAAACAACCACGCGGCTCATGCAGTAGACGGGACTCAAACCCACACCCTCTATCCAGGTGGATACACTGACCACTTATTGAATATTTTGAATAGTCTTAGTCATTAATATTTTGGTCTTAACCCTGAAGCATTAGTTTGCACATAGATGAGCATGTCTATTTTCTACAGCTATAGTGGTCTATCTATTCTCATATGTGTGTGTATAACTTTTTAAAAACAACCATACAATTTATTCACCGACTAATAGATTCACATTTTAACTGTTATCAATTTCCCCACGACGTGCAGTAACACGTTATCGCACTTTTCAATTTCAAAATCAACTGCAGACAGCGCGTCTCCAGACCCGTCAATCTAGCGTATCGCACAGGAAAGAGGCATTATCAAACGCAAATAATTGACACCGCCACCCTGTGGGGCTGTCAAAAAAATATCGTGCCTCGTCGCGGATACGTCACGTATAGGACTGGTCGCGTGTCGAGAGCGTGCGTCTTAAACAAGCGCTTACTACATTAACACGTGCACACACTTCTGCTAATTTCGGGATTATTTTCTGTTGTTTTAGGAGTTTTGGAATTCGGGCGATGCTTTTTTGTTTCGTTAATTTAGAATCGTGGCTTGTTAAAAATAATTTCAAGTAAAATGCCTAACTTTATTTGATAGTTATTCTTATTAAATATTGTGATACAGATCAAAAATCATAACTGCATAATTTTAGTCTTCGTTAACTAAATGTGCTTTATTAGTTCAAAGCAAAATTTCACAAGTTAATTAACTTTTTGAAGGAAGACGTGTCAAAAAATACCCTTCATTCTTTTCGTTGCCGTCGAGTCCATGCATAACTTAACCATTAGTAGTTTATCATTAATCAGAAGGTTATCTGGAAGTAATCTAATCACACCTGGCTGATACCGAGCAAGTTAATAATGGGCGTAATAGGGTCTTGTTAACGTGACAAATTTGTGAGAACTTCTCGAATAGATATAACACGACGATAACAGGCGACTACTCATTAATGATACGTCAAACCGTAGACATATTCTAATTAAGAATTTTAACGATACGCTAGTAGATTTTTTTTTCAATAATTTATCTCGCATATTAGACTGGTACGATAGGAAAATTAAGAATGTTACAAAGTTTCAACTGCGGATAGTATTAGAAAGAAGTCCATCAATGATTACATTAGTTTAGAAAATTATTCACAAAAGATAATTTTGTCATTATATTGCTATCGTGGGTTTATCTCGACACCAACCATCAAAAGTGTAAGTTGATGTTCAGCACGATGAACTGAGTCTTTTTATAAAGAATATTGGTAATACAGGACGCGGCGCGGACATCTAGCACTGAACAAAACGCGGAGGGGATATCTGCGCATGGGTACGACTGGAGAGCCAATCAGCGCAACGCACACCCGCCCGCGCACTTCTGTTTCCCCCCAAGACATCTTAATTTTGACTTCTGCGCGATAACGGTCAGCGCTAGAGTTTCGTGCCGCGACTTATATAATTGCATACCTAGACACTGTATACTGTGCACTCAATTTGCAGCCTAAATTGCAGTCCTCAATAGCGTGGCGTAGCCTAAAGTCGCTTGCGATGCTATAATTAGGTATCATTCGCAGTTTGTTTTCTATGACCCCAGAAAGCCTAGGCCTAGTTTTCCTGAAGAATCCCTAAACGGGGATCCCGCGGCTTCGCGCTAAGCAGCTTAGAGGGTATTCGCAGGGGTTACATTCGCGTATATTATGCCGTAAAGCGCTCGTAAGAGTTAGGGGTTCTCAGTGGGTAGCCACTGCTGGGGCTTGTAAGGCTTGCGGGAGCCAGGTGTGAGGTCCGTTCGGCGGTGTGCCTCTTAAAGGCGTCGTCGTCTGTAAACAGTATTTATGCCTGCGTATAAAAAAAAGGTCTAGTTATCCTAATAACGTATTTTAGGTGCAGTCTTCTATAAGTTGGACGGATGGGTTGGTTCCTGTAAAGAAAAAGCATCATCAACAATCACCTCTCTTGAAATTTGTAATACTATAGCTTAAAACTTGTATATAGTTTTAATTTGAAGATAAACATATTCAATTTCGGAAGTTTTATGTTCTTTAATATATTCATGGAACAATTTTAATTGTGGCACAGGAAAAGAAAAGAACAGCCTACTCCAGATGAAACTCGACACTTACAAAGTCCAATCGAAATTTTCCCAATAGTATTATCTTTGAAAAGAATAAGCGGGCCTTAATGAACTCATTATAAAGTTACCAAGACTGCAGAAACGTGGTACAAGTCATAAGAAAAGTGACACTGTAATTTGAAATGTTTAAAAAGAATGATTTTTAAAAAGACCAAGTTTTTATCAGGATGGAATTGAACAGTGTCCTACACCATCCAGGTGAGGCCAAATGCCAAATGCTATTATTTCTTAAGATATAAAGACCATGCAGTTAAAATATCACAAAATATTTAGACTATTATTCTTTACAATTTCTTTTACTTGTTACAGTTAATTGCCAGTTACAGTAAATTTTCAGTAGAAGGTCTATTAAGATACATATATGGTCTGGAGTCTACTGGACCCTCGATTTTATTTTTCTAGTAGGTCTTCAGAACCCTGCCGCAGTTTGTATTGATAGAGTGAGTAAATATATCGACAGTGGAAAAGCAAACTCACTTATAAGCCACTTTAGTGTTGCTTGAAAATTAACTTTATTTCAGTTTTTATTTAAAGTTAATTTTTAAGCAACGCCAAAGTGGCATATAAGTGATTTTGATTTTCCACTGTCGATATTTTGTAGTATAGGTACCGTAACAGCGCTAGTAAACCCGCTAAAAGTCTAATGCTTGAGCCGTTAATTCTCACGTCCACCGTGCCACAGCCGCAAGGCCCCCTCTTTAATTAATCGAAGAAGACTTTTCATTCGCGAATAGCCCACTAGTGGAAGGATGATTAAGACTTTCAATGATCTTGTAATTTGAGGTTGTTAGGTAATTGTATGACTTCCAATTCTTACCTTCAAAGGGTTTGGTAGTAACTACATTCAATGAGAATAAAATACGAGATATATTTAGATTAATACACATGATTAGAAAAAGTTTCAGAAAGTTTTGAATAATTTATGATTAGTTTATTATAGGTATTTGAATTTTTTAAGCATTTAACTGCTAGACCTTTAAATCTAAAGTGTTTTTTTCTAGAAAAAAATAAGGGGTTCGAGTCCCGTCTACTGACTGGGCCGCAGATTTTCGAGTCAAATATTTTTATATAACAATAATGACTATTAATCATCATCATCATCAGCCTGTTAATATCCTCATTGCTAGGGCATAAGCCTTCCCTATGGATGGAATAGGGAGATTTTGCCATGATCCACCACGCGAGCGGTTGTGCGGATTGGTGGGTGCTAACGACTGCAGATGCAGCGGGGACCAACGTCTTACCGACACGAAGGAGCTCGAGATAGTAAATTTTTGGTCACCCATCCAATGACCGACCACTGCGAAAGTTGCAAAACTTCAACGATCGCAGCAGAACGCGCTAACCAGTTGTGCCATAGAGCTCCTCTACGCACTATTAATATCAGTATCGAAAGAAAAAGTAACAAAAACACCTTAATTTATGGTAAAAAGATTGCTTTGATGTATGACAGCTTAGTATTTCAATTAGGTACTTAGTTTTTTTCCACTTCGCAGAAAACAGAAGTTTCAAGAACGTGCAAGAATGTGGACGAAATACACTTTTTAAGTCGTTAACCTTTGTACGGATTTAGCGGAGAAATCACAATTCTGAATTATTTATGAACGATCGATTGATTTTGTGTAAACGAAAGTCGAATATTCAGAACTGGAAAATTAACTTGTAAATAATGGGCCTTGATGCATTTGACATAAAGTTGGTAATAGATTCACATGTGTTATTACACTCTTGCAAGCTACTGTTTCTGTAAAACTTACGTGATCTGACTTCAATACTTAGTGAATCTGCTTTATAATTTAGACCTCAGTCGTGTTAACACTGTAACAAAACTAATGTAATCCAACCAAAAAATTCTTTGCGATATTTTTCGTGATAGTATTACAATATGGAAAGTAAGTCAATACAGCAGGAACACTATCATAATATCATCAGACTTCAGTCCAGTCCAAATGCAGACCTTTGTGACAGTTACTCATTTCTGTAAACGTAAACCGAAAACTCATGGAACCTCTCACTCTTACGCTAGGAAGTAACGGCGCGTTTTTCTGCCGTGCCCTCTGCGGCTGCGGGACCGCAACTCGCGTAGAATGTGAAATTGTATGTTAAACGCAAAGGCAAAGTTCACAGCGCCGCGATATCCGCCCGCAGATTGCGCGTGCGTTTGCGGCACCCGCTACGGGCGCGCGCGGTACGCAATAGAGCATACGCGGCGAGCTTCACATGGTAGAACAGCAGAAAACTCAGGCCTCGTGAGTTTTGAAATAAAACAGTTCTGAGGCCGCCCCCGGCGGGTGCGGGAATAACCGCTCTGCGTGATCTAAGCCTAATAAGGGCGTTTTCAGACTAGCGTTTCATACGCGCGTATAAGGTCGTTTTTGAAAGCGTATGTAATCGCGTATAGGCCTACATTTTGCCATACGCGAAACTCGTACGAGAGTTGACGCGCTTGTAGGGCTCTTTCAATTTATGCGTTTCTTGACGGCGATCGATCCTTTTTTTTCATAAAAATCGAGCGTTCGCGGTACCGGCGCCGCACCGTTGCCGCACCGCGCGTTTTGTATGAAAAAAAAGGATCGTCCGTACGCTGTACGACAGACGCACCGCTTCGGCACCGCAACAGGCCGTCAAGAAACGCATAAATTGAAAGAGCCCGTAAGCTCGTATATGTGCGAACCGCGGGAGACACCACTACCGGTTGGAGTGAACACGCCGAAATATGCCTGTGTATGCGAGAACGAATTTTTGAAGCGCGTAATGTGGCGCGCGTGAAAGCGCGTATGCCGAAACGACTGTACACGCGCAGAAGCAGTAACGGTGTGGCATAGCCATAACCGTCCTCTTTGTCTAAATACCTCCATATGTGACCTTTTTGGTCACCTCTAATATTAACATGTTCGTTTATAGTTTAATTCAATGCCATCAAGCTCCCAAATATGATTTTATTGTCAGTCCAGCACAAATCTTGTAACCTTAACAACTATTTTTGGTTGTTTTATTCAAGTTCGGTACAATTTGAAATGTTCTAAATATTTAAATTCAAGACATCCAATAGGGTTTTATATTTCTATCTTAAAATATACAATGTCAAGCTTATTGTTGGCGGCTTATTAATCGAAATTCCTCTACCGACGACTACTGTTGCAAATATTTCATACAAATATCTGTCCAAGCTTTGACATCGATTGACAACTCAGCCTTTTTTTACGTACAGATTCCCCATAAGTGTCTTTAAGTGGTTAGTTTAGTATAAAGGGCGTCCCACGGGTTTATCACACGTAAGGAAAGTATAAAAAAAACGACGGGTTGCACTCCGGGAGTGCCGGCAGAAGTGAAAACTTGAATATTAACGTTGTGCATTTTTGATATTTTGGAATGGTTAGGGAATAATTTTGCACGAATTGATTTAATATCAGTATAAAAGTACTATCCTGTATGTGGTAGAATACAATATTTATTTATTGCGCTATCGTACACAAACATGACTATTTATATCACATTAAAAATAATTATCTCTCAGAAAAATCAAGTTACATGAATCACGTTTAAGCGCACTTAGCGACATCTATTGTAAAGAAATCAACTAACATGAATCACATTTAAGCGCACCTAGCGACATCTATTGTAAAAAAAAGCATTTTATTCGCAAAAAAGCTGCCAGGTGAACGTCCTACATAGAGACTTATTATTATAATACGATAAAATAAAATATTATTATGTTTCGTCCAATATATTGAAAGTCAACAATCTTTCCAATTTTATTGTCTCATGATGCGATCAGCCCACGTGTTTAACCTGACGCGAGTTTAACATTTTTTACCCATACAAAAAAAGTGTACAACGCCGCTAAAGAAGTTTTCACTTCAAAACCCTTTCGGTGGTTATCATAAAAACGTCATGTGTTTATTTTTCAAATTTCGCGAGATTGATTCCCAGTTGTAGCAGGCGATTTAAAAAAATCTGTGAATGCAGTTTTACTTATTATGAAAAATAAAATATCTTCTTTCAGTAAAATATTCTATCTTCAATATTTACTCGTAATATACTTTCCCTCCTTGTGAGCAACCCGTGGGACGCCCTGTATAGTTTTGTATGTAGATGTACTTATTTTCAACAGATAGACATTTTGCTAATACGTCATTATGCGATCTTGTCATAGATAAATAATTCAAAGCAGAGAATATGCGATGAATATGAGAATTTACTACATAGGCTTTTTGCATTGTAGATATTGTCAGTCGGACCGCAAAAAACTAACCACCATCCGATCATCCCGTGACATTTATAATATTATTAATAGTATTCAATACAACTTTTTATCTGTTCACCAGGGCTTCGAGAGTCAACCAATGTTTTATTTAATTCAATTCTAAAGCTTCGTATAAGTGGAATATATCGGGATAGTGGTCGGCGCTCAATTCTAGTGTAGCGGCCGGCATATTGTGGCGAGCAGCGTAGTTTTTGAAACGCTAAATGAATTAAGGTTGTAAATCCGCAGCTGAGAATATGCAGCGGCCTCCCTGCATAAAGTAAGCATAAATATCGCGCGCTCTATCGGTAAGGTTGGGGATAGAGTGCGAAAAAGAGCGATCAAGATGTCCGTTTTTTATTGTAAACCCTTAAAGACACTTTGTATCTCTTATCTATTAGACAAGTCCGTCCGTCCGTCCGTGGTGCTGTTTCAGCGGCCAAACCGTAAGAGATAGATATAGAGAATGTTTAAGTTATAAGTTAAGAATAGTCTGATAAGACTACAAACCGGATGTGAGTAACGTAGCACTTCCGGTTTTCGAGAAATCACGTGATTTCTATTTCAAACGAAACCACACAAAATCTCCGAAGTTCTCAATTAATTAAATACGTTTTTTTTTTTTTTTTGGTGAACATTTGGTTCACTGGTTTGCTAGTAGTATACATTCAAAATAAAAAAAAAGCTAACGAAAACTTACAATAATTACTGATTTCTTTTTTAACCGAATGCATGACTGAACTGTCCTCTAAAAAAAACATAGTCTGTCAATATTTTGGCAGTTCGGTGTCATCTTTGCCACCATGCGGCAATATTTTAAAATCGTCTTGGTTAGAATATTTTTTAATATTTATTTACATTGATATGCACTGATATGTTTTATAAATCTAAAATATGAATGTCCTAAGCATTTACTCACACTAACATACTTCAATAATTCATTCATCTCCATATGTTTTACAAGCTTTGTTTTGAGTGTATAGTATAATATACATTGCGACCAATCGCCTTTAACAACGTTTAGTTCTTGATGTATTGTATTCTATACACTGCCTTAACCGCTTGTTTATGGTGTATTTGTGTATTTTACTGTAAATGGTTATATTACTACAAATTAATTTGTGAATATTTCTAAAAAAATAGGTTTATTTTGTATGATTATATTATGTATTCCATCCGTTACCCTAATGTGCCAAAACACGAGCCTTACAGTGCTTACTTTTGGGCTAGGCTAATTGGTGTGAATGTTGGAAATAATTGCGATTTAGGAGCTCAATGGCCCAAGTGGTTAGCGCGTCCGACTGCGATTGTTCAAGTTAAGCAACTTTCGCAGTGGTCGATCATTGGATGGGTGACCAAAAATTTACTACCTCGAGCTACTCCGTGCTTCCGAAGGCACGTTATTCCGTTAGTCCCGGCTGCATCTGCAGTCGTTAGCACCCACCAATCCGCATTGGGCCCGCGTGGTTAGTCATGGCCCAATCTCCCTATTCCATCCATAGGGAAAGCGTGTGCCCTAGCACATTAATAGGCTGGTGATAATAATGTTGGAAATGTTTCCTTATTTATCGATGTATCTTGAACTTTATCATGTGGTGTGTCCTCCGGCAATAAAAACTTTGTAAGTTAAAGTACGATACTGTTGGTAAATGTCAATGTCATGACACTTTTACAAAAATTACCTAGCACCAAAGTAAGCGTGGGACGCCCTGATACAAGATGGGATGATGACATTCGTGGGCTGGCTGGAGTGGGCTGGATGAGAGTGGCAGAAAATCGGGAGCAGTGGCGTACATAAGGAGAGACCTATGTCTAGCAGTGGACGAACATGGATCGATGATGATGAAAGTGAGCATAAGCTATATACACATATTGGTATATTCATAAACATCCAGTACAGTTGGGAAAACTTAAACGTGTTCATCACATAAACATTTGTCTCCCCTGGGATTCGAACTCGAGGCCGCTGGATTTACAGTTAGAATCCCTATAGGCCAACCAGGCCGTTACTTCATTTCTTGGGTCGGTATTTTTTAAGTCTTTGCACGATTCACCTTATTAATTATAATTATATATTGATATAAATATGGCCCTAGCAGTCGAACCCTGAGTTAGTAACGGGTGCTAATGACGAGAAATTCAATTATTTCTTTTCTCAGGCTTATGCTAAACTACCTCTCGAAGCGCAGTACTAGTGCTATTTTATGTAAGTGTTATTCTTAACGTTATCACACTAGACATCTCATTTGTTCGTTCGAAAACAGTTACTGTATGTGTTATGCTGATCAGACCAAAAAGAAAAATGAGAAGTTGCATTAGAGTCAAGGAGTCTTCCGTACCCTTAGCACGAACCATTATCGAATTCAAGAGTCAAAATAAGTTGCTTGGCCTTTTAGCTACACTCACATGGGAGTAAGGTGACATTTTTTCCACTGTTAATTACTATATATTGTTTTAAACTTTCATGGTCACTAACATTATAGCTATTAACGGGATTGTTACCATGTACCTTGTTTTTTATGAGTCTCCGATATTTCGGCACTGTTGCAAGCGCCATGATCACAGAGTATCTGAAGTAAATGCGGGTAGATGTTATTGGCAGACATATCGATCTACCCTTTGACGTCGTCTTTTACTGCGTTCGATGCCCCTACCACTGGTCACAGTCTCACTATTCACTCGCATTTGTTCCCGGCACACAATACTCACAGTATCAGATCGCGGAACGACACTTTTTTGATTTTTGCGGTTTAGATTTGATCATGGCGCTTGCAACAGTGCCGAAATATCGGACACTCATAAAAAACAAGGTACATGGTAACAATCCCGTTAATATCTTTGCTGTTAATTACTTTTCATTTATATATTAGTTCTTGTAATAACAGAACGACCAAGATACATATTTGGACTAAAGTGTGTGGTTTGTGAAGTTACAAGTTAGTTCTTGTAAAGTAAGGGCGTGTTACTCTACAAGGTACATGAGATCTGATGACTTTTTGACAATGCGAGTCGTATGGTCACGTCTCGGAAAAAATTACAAGAAAATGATTTTGGTGAGATCACATTCTACAGACAATGAAAAGAACCGTCCGCTGACAAATGTTGTTTCAAATTCTCTAAATTCGCCAGCAGTCTCTCATTGCCGGAAGCGGATTTTATCATTGCGCTCCAAATATCGAAACAGTTCTAATTATTGTTCTTACAACAAACTAACTTACCAGCTACGCTAGTTCTCCCTATTGTAACCAACTCTTTATCCTACACGCCAGAGCTAGGGGCCTGTCCGTATATTTCACGGCCGGTCTGCATTTAATAGCCCCGGCGGTTCCCCGATAATTTTATTATCGGTGGATTTTTTCTGCCGATGACGTGCCAGAGTCGGTTTCATTGAAATAAAAATAATAGCGTCTAGTTTCACATTAAAACCACTCAGCGGGGGCCTTTAGTGTACCGGAGCTTTTTTTTTATTAATGAATACGCTTAATTGCTGGTATATTTCTTGGTGCTGTCGTTCGTGGGCTAATGGTGACGCCGCCGCTCTGTTTTCGATTTAAGAATTTTGTTCCGTTGTTTCTCGATGAATATTTAATGTATTCGTACTGTTAGGGATAGGATTTGCCACCACTATTTCAAATTTCAACTCGGTCACCAATCCGTATGGTGTTATATCACGTGGTAATTAAAATCGACGTTGGCATTGGTCGCAAAATATTGTCCTAAATTTGTAAGGTTGAAGAAGAAACAAATAGAAAATAGAATTTATAGAATCAAGAATCGCCTTGCGAAGGTCGATAGGAAATAAAAAATCTTACAATCAATGTTGCTAAGTAAGTATACACTTACAGTAGTTAAATGAGGTATTCTCATAGGGTATGGGAAATTTATTAAGATACTAATGATGATGATTGATGTAAAAAATATTTATGGATAACATTGTAAGTTGGCAAACTTACCACAATGAGCTGGAAGCATATGCAAAACATAAAAGTCGCCGGTAAGCTGGTGCGGCGGTAGTAGAAAAATATCAATGGACGCACAGCGCTATTGTTGAATGTCTTGCGACATGACACTTATTTTTTATGTGAATTTGATGAAGGTGTAATGTTGTCCATTATTTGATCTGTCCAATTCATTCAGTATTATATTGGTACCTAATGACTTTGTAAACAAAAAGGCTTATAAACATGAAAGTAAACGGGTTGACAAAAAGAGAAGGAAAGAAAAAAAGACGATGATAGATTTTGTAAAAGATGATATGATATGATATGATGACAAAGCTAGGACAGAATGATGAGATGATGTCTTGTTGCAAATAATGAAAGAGAATCTTGAGAATGAAAGAAATATTGCGCCAGTATCAAGTAAGTAGGTAAATTAGGAAAAGGACAGGCGAATGGTGACTTTTTAAACTGGAAGAAACAACGAGGTCCATATATATAAAAAAAATGGGTGCGTGTACTTATGTAGGTGCGTGAGAAGTTATCCTTCTTTGGCATCGTTTAAAATTAGTTTTAATTGCATGCAAATAATTAATTACAATAAATTAATAAAAAGTCTGGAAAAGGACGAAGTCAATAAAGTTCAGTTTTAATTTGAAAAAATAAATAAATAATCAAAATATTCAATTAAAATCGCTACTGAATATAATTTATTAGAACATATGTGATTTGCACTTGTATGAAACTCAAACACGTATTCCGAATATACAAACTAGAAACATGTGGATAAATATTATAAATATGAATACCTATAACTGTTACTTTATTACAAAAAATAAAGATGTGGTTTTTGGTTCTACTACACCAATGGTCAAGAGATGGCGCTGTAGTCTCCTGAATCGCGCTTTGGTTCCGTTGTTCCAGATTAATAAATACTTTTGATAGGCCTTCACAATGCAGTCGTTAGCATCCACTAAATAGAGATTCTATTTCTATTTTGTTGGTAGATTTTCTTAATGTGCGGTAAACACAAAAGTAACGCATGAAGTTGGTCGCTAAAGAAATTTTGTGTTACAGTGATGCGCGCGCATCTTAAAATTTCACTCTCATCATTTTTTCATAACGCGCCTTAAGAAGTATAACTTCAAAAAACCGGCCAAGTTCGTGTCGAGCCACGCGCAGTGTAGGGTTCCGTATTTGCCTGTAGTTACCACATTATTTATTTAAGCAGGAATCTTTATTTTCTGTATCGGAAATTAAAAAAAGTTTTTTTATATTTGGTTTTTGAATGCAATGTTTTATGCTACAATAATTAAAAATGAGATAAGACTGTTATTTGAACAATGTAAATAAACACTGTAAAACTATTCCAGATCTTTTATACGTAAGTATCAGTGTAAACGTGTGATGTTTCCTATTCGTTAAATTTTCTATTGCACACCACCAAAAATTCTCACGCTTTTTCGACGAGTTCACCTCCGCATGTATTGATAAAACATTGCTACCCATTATTCATGGGAACATAACCCTTAATTTTCCTAGCGTGATATATTACAACTCCATCTTTCAAATTAACAAACGTGACACCGATAATAAGTACCCTTTTTACCCCACAAATAATAGTATTGGTATCGTTAAGTATTTCCGAATCTACTTTACGGCTATTGAAATAAAGTTTACAAGGGCAGTACCTATAAAAATTGGCACCTTAATTTTTTATGGGTCGGGTTTATTGTAGTGTGAGTTATATGAAACTTAATGCCCTTGTCATAAATGCTTTAGTTATAAATATCAGCATAGATATTCTGTAAGATACAATCTCATTTATTAGGATTTCTGACGAATGTCCAATATCTAATAAGAGCTTCTTTAGACATAGCGACATTTTGCCTTGTAATGGTGAAATGCATATCAAACTAATGTCTTAAGTAGCTACCGAAATCGGAAACGAATTTTCATTTTACAGAATCGCCCTATTGGACATTATCTTGTTATCGCCTCCGAGATTTATTTTTCTTTACAGTGTAGTACCCTCAGTACTACCAATAGTAAAAAATTGGGAGTTATCCCCTCTCTTCCCTACGCTCTGCCGCCGCTGGTATCCTTTCGTCTGTTTTCAAGAAACATACCCACTGCACCGACCTCTCCCACTTTTCCATAGAGATTGTTCTCAATCCTTCTTAATACAAGCAAAACCGGAACCCGCTGTAGATATTGATGTCCTTAATTTCCAATAGTACAAAAAATCTATATAAATACTAGCTGACCCAGCGAACTTTGTACCGCTATAAAAATAGGGGCAGGAGGTAGAAGAGAAAATTTAGGGCTATATGTATTTTTTAATAGCAAATTATAAAATAAAATATTGTCCAAAAAAGTTTTAGGGGTGTGTAACGTAGTGTTCTATCAATTTCCTGGGATAAGATTCCTCCTAACCTACAGGTGGACACCCATTATCACTTAAGGATATGAAAAATAGATAGTAGCCGATTCTCAGACGCACGGAATATGCATATAAAATTTCATAAAAATCGGTTAGGCCGTTTCGGAGGAGTATGGTAACTTACTATTGTGGCACGAGAATTTTATAAATAAGATTCATCAAGCCTAAAAGCTAAGGGAATATTGAACAAAATTCAGGTTGATCTTTAGTCTTTAGTCTTTTTAATAATTGATTGATTTCTCCAGTAAATTTTAACAATTTATTGCATCGCACGGAACACTAAATAATCATAGCTCGCTCAACCATTTCTTTGTACCAGAAAATTTGGATCCAATAATGAAAAGATTTTACAAAGTTTCTCTCAAATTTAAATCAACTTTTCGCTTTCACAATGTAATTTAGATAAATATAATTATAAAATCAAAAATATAGTCACAAGGTAATGTATTGTATTAAAAAAAATCTTTAATAAAATTTCCTAGGCTTCTCCACACAAGGATAAGATAATTATTGTTACAACAAATTTAATATGGACTATTTTACATGAAATTAATCATTTTGATGTAAAATAATTCTTCTTAAATTTGTTTTAGCGACAAACTTTTATATTTTATAAATTGTGTAATGACGTTATAAACGATACTAAAAAGTTTTAGTACATTATAATAAAAGCTTGTTTTTAAAAAGTTTTTTTTTCCTTTTAATTTTTGACTAAATAATTGATATTGATATTTTTCATTCGCTCCTAGTATTTAATAAAGTTATTAACAAATACTCATTTCGTAAGTTCATTATATACTGTTGCTTTGTCAATTAATGATTTTTAATGATATAGTTTATAATATACTGTTGCTTTGTCAATTAATGATTTTGGTGTTTATAAAAGAGTTTTAATCCGTTTTATAACCTAACTACATAATTGTTTTGCTCATAGTTCGATAGTAACTCGTAAATACCGCTAATGCTTTTACTGGCTCTGTAAATTCGGGCCCGAAACTGATATTGATATTTTTCATTCGCTCCTAGTATCTAATAAAGATATTAACAAATACTCATTTCGTAAGTTCATAATATACTGTTGCTTTGTCAATTAATGATCTTTACTGAAATAGTTTAAATTATACTGTTGATTTGTCAATTAATAATTTTGGTGTTTATAAAAGAGTTTTAATCCGTCTTATAACCTAACTACATAATTAGTATAGTCAATCTTAATCATAATAAATAAACTCAAATTACAAACAAGAATTTTAAATAGAATACTTTATTAAGTAAATTAAATAATAAATTCATTCATAGACAATAAAATTTTAAAAATCTTCCAATGAAATAACCGAACGCTCAATATAAGTCTTTCGAAGGTAGCTCGACAATTTTAAATAAAAAATCATTATTCTGACGATGCAGACCTGAAAAGGCTGCGAAACGTCAATAAATAAATAAAGTTTCGTGCATTAACCCGTAAAAACTAGTTTTATTTAATGAGTGATGTGCGTGAAAACATAAGAAACAAATAGTCAATCTGTCGAAAATAATATCGTTTCAGTGAAAAAAAACCTAAAGGGTAAGTCTTGTTTTTTCTGTTGCCAAATAACGTCAGTAAGCCACCTTGGCGATGCGCATGTTCAACTCGTAGGCGTTTTTTGAAACCTCAAAAAAACCGTCAAAAATTTTTTGAAACGCATTTTTCTTGTTTTTGAGACTTTAGCGCCACCTACAATGCGCATTTTTTGTTGTACGAGATTGCAACAATGACATTAATTGTAGCACTCAACGCCCTCTACAATTATGGTTGAAAAAAAAGATTCTAAAATGCATACAAAACAAGAAAAATGCGTTTCAAAAAATTTTTGACGGTTTTTTTGAGTTTTTCAAAAAACGCCTACGAGTTGAACATGTCAATCGCCAAGGTGGCTTACTGACGTCATTTGGCAACAGAAAAAACAAGACTTACCCTTTAGGTTTTTTTTTCACTACTCAACCTACAGATTGACTGTACTAAATTGCTTTGCTCATAGTTCGATAGTAACTCTTAAATACCGCTAATGCTTTTACTGGCTCTGTAAATTCGGGCCCGAAACGGCCGTGTGGGTGAGTAAGTACAATAAAATAAAACGGTTGGTCGGTTTGATCCCTACAATGGCGGGGTTCAAATCGATTAGAACCGTGATAACGTGCTTAGGATGAATGCTGCACTGCACCGCGCTGGGAACGAGGGACATGGAATTGAGACGAATCCATTTCGATCGAGTGTCACGTTCATTTGTAATGAGCTAATTTGCTATTGTGATTACTATTTTATTTCATTTAAAAAACAAATTTTTATTGGCTTGAACATCATCATCATCATCTTCAGCCTATTAATGTCCCCACTGCTGGGGCACAGGCCTTCCCTATGGATGGAATAGGGAGGTTGGGCCATGACCCACCACGCGGGCCCAGTGCGGATTGGCGGGTGCTAACGACTGCAGATGCAGCCGGGACCAACGGCTTAACGTGCCTTCCGAAGCACGGAGGAACTCGAGATAGTAAATTTTTGGTCACCCATCCAATGACCGACCACTGCGAAAGTTGCTAAACTTCAACGATCGCAGCCGAACGCGCTAACCACTTGCGCCATCGAGTTCCTCTCCTCGAGGCTTGAACAAATAAATTATAAATGTTTCCAACACCCACACCAATTAGCCTAGCCCCAAAGTAAGCACTGTAAGGCTTGTAGATTTTATAGGTCAGAGGAGCTGAATAAAATACGGAATCACAGTGACGAATGATACTTATATTCTGTGAAATATATTTTTACTAGGAAGCTGATACGACTGACTCTTAGCACAGCAGAATACAAAGTGAAGCAAGTTTATAAATGAACTGAATGTGTGAATGATCGAATGAGTGGGGGTTGAACGAACGAATGAAGTATTTGAGTTAAGACTGAACGAACAAGTATACTTTGGCATTACCTAGTCATGTTACTTTCTTTTTATTACAAAAGGAATACAAATTATAATATATATAGATTAATTTTTGCCAATTTAAATTCAATATAAATTCAATAAGGCTTGTGTTATGGGATACTAGGGTAACGGATAGAATACATATACTGTACATTTATAAGTATATTTTTATTTAGAAATACATATGAAACATCCATGACTGGAGTACAGATGCTCGTATTCATCACACAAACATCTGCCCCCACCGGGATTCGAATCCGGGACCTCTCGAGTCGGCGACACCATGAAACCCGGCGTACAAACCACTCGACGACGGAGGTCGTCAAAACAAATAATAATTGTGATCTTGAACTAATAACCAGCAACTCTTTTTTAAATTCAATAGCGTGTGTCATCAGGAGATACTGCCCTTCCATAAATAGATGAATTTAACATGAAAACACAAATATGACCAAGACATTCTAATGACAACTTATTAGTTTAGAAGTGGTGTGTATGTGTCTACGTCTGTGCCATCACAGTTATATTATAAAAGCAAAAGTTGAGTGTGTATGTTTGTTACTTCTTAAAGTCTAAACGGCTGGAGCGATTTTAATAAAATTAGCTATGGAGTTCGATGATACCCTGGATTAACACACAGGCTACGTTTTACAGCGGGAATATATCCCTGATAAAACAGCGGGGCACAGCTAGTTGGAAACATAAAGTGATAACAACGATATTAATTACCTAATATCGTTGAGTGATAGAATCATACCTATAAGACACATTGCTCACGTTTACCTAAAAACTTATAATATTTGTTTCATGTCAAAGAGGCGTGAAGAAGCAACATGCAGGCCGGCAAGGTGAGGATGGCTGGTGTGGCAGGTAGAACTGCTTTACCAGCTATCTTCACGTCTGGACTTCACCATCACTTAACATCAGGTGGGGTGGAGTCATTTGTTGGACCTATCTAACAAAAAAATGTCAGAAAATTAAAATCGGTAAAAGTAGCTTAGAAAGATAATAATTGATATTGATGATTATTCTTAAAATAGGAGAAACAGTTACTTTTTAAAAGTACCTTAGTATTTTTTATAGAATACTAGCGATCGCGCGAGACTTCGTCTGCGTTAACTTTGATTTTTTAAGAGTCCCAAGTAAAATAACACTACCTTTTGGTGGTGTTGTGTTTCTGTCGGGGAGTAAAGCTCCAGGACTCCACGGGTATCTTACCTGTGGAGTCCTTTTTTTTTTGTCGATGGGAAATGCATTTACGCACCGTACCGCGCGCTGGCTGGGCGCGCGGCGTGTGTGTGACTCTCCGGCCCGGAAAAACGCCAGTCGTACCCACTAAAACCCACCGGTACCCTCCTACGCCCATGTGGGAGCGTTTTAGGATCGACGCACCTGTGTGCGCCACTTCACTGGAACGCCCCCGGGCCAGCCCGGTTCAACGAGTGGACCGGGCGACACGCCTCTGGGGGATTGCGCTAGGGTACTAGGCAATCCCCAGACGGGGTGGCCTATGCCGAATGGCACCAAGGCCACGTGGCGGCCAAGCCGCGCCCAGACCACCTTAGGGCCGACGAAGACCGGCAGTCACGGCTGCCTGCCTTCTTCGGCCCACCCGTCTACGTCGGAGGGGAGCGGCTAGAGCGTCCTCCTTCCGCTCCCTCTCCGCGGCCTCCTTCTGCTACCCGTGAAGCTTAGGACCGCGCGTTCCTTTTATAAAGCCGCCTTTTTGCCGCTGGCAATGTTATTTTATTACGTAAATATTTTTTTACTTTAGTTAGGTACCTACTTCTTAAAACTTTGTTTCTTCTCGAGATCTACTCAAAAAGCACTCGCGATCGACTGGGATTGGGTTAGAGTAGACGAAGATGCGTGCGACTGATATTTTTGGTATCACGTCTATTGGCTATGGTGGTCGCTTACGATGCGGCCTTGGGTCATACACTTATTTGACACATTTTTAACATAAAAAAGCAGTAATTGCTTTCCAACAAAACAAGTGGTCTAGAGGCTCCAGACTGAGAGGAGACTTCCCCCGTGGGGAGATGCCATCCGCCTGGAATACCTCTAGTAGCACTCGCCAATGCTCGGCTTGAGGTCCCCTTAGGACCTGGGTTCCGAACCTGGGGGTAATTACCCCTCGGGGGGTAAATCAGTCATACTTCGGGGGTAACAAAGAACCTAATTATTTGGTCAAATCTAAATAATAAGCAAAAACTATACCTATATAATAATACTACTAAATAGAGCATGCGCTCCTTCTTGCTAGTGAGCCCGCAGGGAGCAGAGTGTGGGAAGCGGGGCGAGATTTACTCCTGATGATGACATTATTAGAGACGAAGATGTAGCGGCCAAATTGGAATTTTTTGGACTGATGATAACATTATAAAGTTGGGGTAAAATCTGTTTTCCTAATAGGTTACAGAGGTAGCAGTATTGGAAAGGTTAGGAAACACTGCCTTAGAATCTCGCCGTCCTCAAACCCGGTGACGCTGTAGAAGTCATCTGTGACCAACAGCATACACACTCAAAAAAAAATCCAACACAATTAATTTACGAAATCTCGAAAAACCGTTAGTTATAATCACAATAAATTATTTTATTATAATGGATTTTATAACTACCTGTGCCACGGTAATAATTAAAAGTTTGCACCTGACTGATCATTGAAAGGGAGACCCGTGTGTAGATACAAAATAAAATTAAAAAAAAAAAACTTCAAAGCCGCTCCTAACATCGACCTCGTAACATTCGATGCCAATTACCATCAATCATCTCTTAAAACATTTTGACATGACGTAGGTACCGAAGTAGACAAACCCAAGGGCTCAGTCAATAAAATAGTGGTGTAGGAATAAATCATTTGGAACATTCAGCACTTCGGAGCGAGTATATTAAAAAAAAAACTACATTCATTGAATCGTCAACAATGAAATCGCCATAACGAGGCGTTATGCGTCCATTGCCGCAAGTGATGAGAGATGAGCGGGAGAGTATTATAGTTTTGGCAAAACAATTGAAGATTGGAAAAAAAGGAGCTACTTATTGCAAATTTAGTTACTTTTTTATTGAATGAAATTTAACCATTCACTTCGTTTTTTATGGCCAATCAGGTCATGTTATTCTAAAAGTGACAAAAATCTACAATCTTCTTTTTATATTTAATTTCAGACCAAATTCTAGACAAATTATATATTTTTTTTAACATTGTGGGTGACCTACAATGCAAAGAAATGACCTTGCAGCTTAAGAATGGCTAGAAGAAATTTGGACGCGGCCGTCAGGGCCGCGGTAGCATAATTGGTCAGTGCATTTGCCCGGAAAGCGTAGGGTGCGGGTTCAAGACCCATCTGCTGCCTGGTCCGCGTGCAATTTTTTCTAGTTTTATTTTATTTAGATTCTAGATAAATTGTTATTATTTAAATTGAGATTTTAATTTTAATTATTTTAAATATTATAACTCAAAGCATTAGAATGCCAATGAGTCCCTTCTTTTCTGTGCTCTTGAATTTTGCATTTAACAATCTTTAACGAATTCATATTTTATTTGCTGATAAAGAATATATAGATCAAAAGAAACTTTAACTTCAAAATGAACTACAGCGGACATTTTAAGGAAAAAAAGCTTTGTTTCTGTTCCAGTGGACGTATATTATAGATTTACATTGATATCTGGGTTTTGGGAACTTTATGAGGTTCCTGAAATATTTTATATTCTGTGAAGTATTTTATTTAAAAATCAAATATAAATAATATATACTTACCTACTTTAATAACTGTAGGTACGATGTTTTAGAAAATAACAACTATATTTTTCATAGCTTATTTATGGTGCATAATCGTAATTCTGTTTTCTTCTTCTATAAAAGATTCTTATGCTATAACTAGCGGCCCGCCTTCGCTTCGCTTCGGTGTAGAGCTGAAGTGTAGACTAAAGTTTTTGTTCTCAGGCTTGTATTATACACAATGCCATTCATCAATGGTTCTTCTTATACCTGCATGCAAAGTCTCAGCCCGATCGGTTTAAAAATGACAATGTTTCATACAAACTTTCATTCCCTATTTTATCCCTTTTTGGGGTAGAATTGATCAAAATCCTTTCTTAGCGGATGCCTACGTCATAATATCTACCTGCATGCCAAATTTCAGCCCGATCCGTCCAGTGGTTTGGGCTGTGCGTTGATAGATCACTATGTCAGTCAGTCACCTTTGAGTTTTATATATATAGATATTACTATTGACTATTTGTTTATGGGTAATGCAATGACGATATTCTGGAATAAGGGGTGCCAAGTGGCAGCACTAAGACGAAAGGTCTACACATCCGTGAAATCGCATATATTGTCATAGTCTTTGTCAATCCATTCAAACGCTCGTTCCATTAATTCGCGAAAGCTTCATACAAAAGACCTCACGTCACAACGGCACCAATTAGTGACATGATTTTTACCCTTATTGATCTTTTTTATTATATTCCGTAATAACATTTATTCGCTGTCTCTTATTACTTCCACCATAGGCTGTCGATGAGAATTGCCTAAACAATGGGTTCGCTTTTGAGAAATAAAAATAAACTACCGATGGTAGCAATAACATTTTATATGCATTGTTTTGTGTTCGCTGAATGGGTTTCGCGAATAAACTATCGACAGTTTTAATTATTACGATTTCATTATGAAGTTTCTTTGTTTGTAGATTTCAAGTATCGAGAAGAAATAATTTATAGGCTATTTCTGTTACTAACAGTAACAAAAATAGCCTATATTGTGTGATTAGTTTGTAGTGAGTAGTGATTCAAAGAAGTCATCAGTATAACGCGATTCAACTAAGAATAGGACCGACTGGGCGCCATATTTTGACATCATAGCTGTCAATTCAAACCAAATAGGTAGAGTGAGCAAAAAACAGTTTCTATTTAATAAAACTTATTTACTTAAATTAAGTGAGAAAAAACATCAGATTTATTAATAAAATTAATTTACTAAGATTGAGAGGAAAAACAACCGATTTTTAATAATATTTCTTTATTAAGACTGTGTGAGAAAAAACATTAATCAGAATCTAGCTCTTCAATTCCGCTCATCTCTGCATTACCGCCGTAGTAGTTATGAATAATCATGCAGGTCACATACGAACATACATCCTATATGTAAACGAAAGTTTTAAATCGAGTTTCTGAACGCAACATAAAGTGACATTTGGTTGACGATTTAGGTTATCAACCATTCATAGTCAAAGCTCAATAAATGAAAAAAAATATCAACCAATATTATATATCAATATTTGTTATTGTTTGTTTAAAAATGTTTGATTTTTATTCTAGAATTAGCTGAGTGCTAAAAATGTGTTCTGAGATTTTTTTGCAAACTGTACTTTTCAAGCGACATTTGACAGATGGAGGTCATTGGCTTTCCTATTCTTATTTGAATCGCATTATACTGAAATATTGTGAGCTTATGAATGAGTAAATTCTTGAAATAATTACGGAGTATCATTTCGTTCATAACAATTCTGCGAAATAAAGTTGCAATCTGTTGATATGCATAATAATATCAACAGATGGCAACTTTATTTCGCAGAATTGTTTGGCATTCACTAAGAAGTAACATAGCTAATAAATCTGCGACAAGGAGACTGACCAGATAAGGACTACCAAGAAACTTACTAAAATCTGTTTCTTAATATCTGTTTTATCATCAAGCTTCATAGACGAAATTTTATAGTATTTCCCGGCATTTCATGTAACAAAGAAGTTCCCAGACGTTAGTGTCGCCGCACACGGGCCACCGACCTCAACCACAAAACGCCGCCACCGGCATATTTCTTGTAGTTTTCATACATTTTATATGGACTCGTCACACACGGTACGCCGGTGGCCGCCACACGCTACAAATCGTCGTTGGTTGCTTCTTGTGGCCCGCATCGGCCACTTAATGCGCTGATACAAAATGCCGCCACACGTCACTCGCGCGATTCCCCACCCCTCTCTCCCTTACCTTAGTCGGCCGCTGTCGCGCGCTTCAGCCACTTTAGTAGTCGCTTCTAGCTTCTCGTGGCGGCGTTTGTGGCTGTGGCGTGTGGCCCGTGTGCGGCGACACTTAAGTTTTTAATTCAAGTCTCTGCGACTGCGACGCTGTCAAATAAGACCTACTTACTTTCTTCAAACTCTTTTTTTTTATTTTCAACATACACGCAACGAATGTGAAACTATTTAGTGGAAAGTTTCCAGTATTGTTTATATTATGGATTAAAGAAACGGAGCGAAAAAAAATCTCCATTTACGGAACAAATAAAAAACTTGGTGGACACAGAGTGTTTAATAAAAGTGGTACTTTTAAGATTGCAATGCAAATGTTATGATGGTACTCGGCAGTACGGAGTTACGACAGGTGCAAATATAGCGCTTGTTAGCAACTTTATGTTTAATTTGAAAAGCATACACATATATTTTGCTTTTTTACTGTCTACGTGACTTTGCCGCTATGCGATGTGAGTAAAGACGTACCTATGTGAAACGTCGTGCCTTTTTGGGGTACCGTAGCCAAAATTTTTTTGATTGAAGTCAAAAACTTCTTTAGCGGCGTTGTACACTTTTTTTGTATGGGAAAAAAAATGTTTAACTCGCGTCAGGTTAAACACGGGGGCTGATCGCATCATGACACAAAGTAAAATTGGGAAGGTTGTTGACTTAATATATTGGACGAAACATAGCAATATTTTATTTTACCGAATTATTATAAGAAGTCTCTATCTAGGACGTCCACGTGGCAGCTTTATTTCGAGGAAAATGCATTTTTTTACAATAGATGTGATTCATGTAAGTTGATTTCTTTACAATAGATGTCGCTAAGTGCGCTTAAATGTGATTCATGTAAGTTGATTATTCTGAGAGATAAACTTTTTCAATGTTATATAAATTGTCATGTTTGTGTACGATAGTGCAATAAATAAATATTGTATTCTACCACATACATTTTAGTACTATTATACTGATAATTAAAGCAATTTGTGCAAAATTATTCCCTAACTATTCCAAAATATCAAAAATGCACAACGTTAATATTCAAGTTTTCACTTCTGCCGGCACTCCCGGAGAGCACAACCCGTCGTTTTTTTTATTACCTGAATAGTTTGCGCGTGAGACACTTCTTCTTCTTCACTTCTGGAGAATGATAAAATAAAAAAATATATATGATGTGCATTACCATGCAAACTTTCACCGAAAATTGGTTTGAACGAGATTTAGTTAGGAGTTTTTTTTAATACGTCATAAATCGTAACATAAACACTATTATTAAAACATCGATCAAAGTGACAATGAACTACGAGAACTTTAATATTATGTTGCTTACTGCTACGGAACCCTACATGGGCGAGTCCGACTCGCACTTTGCCGATTTTTACTTCATTGCGGTTTAAAGCCAAAGGAAAGGTTAATGCTGCTAGCTATATATGTTAGTATGTTTATGATTTTAATAATTGGGATGTCAATTGTTTAACTCATCATCATCAGCCTATTAATGTCCCACTACTGGGGCACTGGAGTTCCCTATGGATGACATAGGGAGATTTAGCCATGACCCACCACGCGGGCCCAGTGCGGATTGGCGGGTGCTAACGACTGCAGATGCAGCTGATACCAATGGCTTAACGTGCCTTCGGAAGCACGGAGGAACTCGAGATAGAAAATTTTTGGTCACCCATCCAATGATCGACCACTGCGAAAGTTGCTTAACTTTAACTAACGCAGCCGAAGAGTTCCTCATTGAAAATTGTTTAACTATGGCCAAGGTAATATTATACCCTATAAAAGTAATACGGCGGATACATCCAAAAATAAGGCTTTTGAATTTATTTCTTTTTCCTTTAGATGTATAGGTACAATGGGATTTAAAGTAAAAAAATAATATAACTTCATGAAAAGAAATTGCTTGCTAGAAAAGGCTGTTAGCGTAATTTTTGCAGCCAGTTTAAATTTTTTAAACTCATAATTGTGTTTGCTTGATTATTCTTTTAGAAAACTGTTTGTACCTACCACTGATTTCTTTCTACTCACCAATGTCTACTAGACTCTAGATATAGATATCCCCTTGTTCCTAGATGTATTCATCCATAAGGACAGCCATGAGTAGTGTGGACATCAAGACGCTGATACTTATATTCATAATTTTAAAGTTAGTAATAATAAAATAAGATACCTATCTCATTTTTTAGTTATAAATGAACTGTTACACAGATATAAATAAGACAATAATCTAGATTTAAAATAATAAATAAACAATAACCGGGAAGATTAAAGTAAAGACGATAACTACAAACCGCGTTAACTTACTAGAAACTGCTATATGTACAAACACAAGTCGTTAATCGCTTATGCTAAAAGCTCCTTCTATTTGCACACAGACTGTCTGTGGGTCAAAGCAAGCAATAAAAGTGGACAAATAATTTTTATTCGAAGCACTAAATTTGCATAAGGACGGGTGGAACACGCTATGCGGCTCTGAAGTTCGACTTCTAGAACGGAAGTCCATTAATGTTTTCGCTCATTTACATGTTGTTCTTATCGGAAACGAAACGACGATGTAAGTTTAACAATTCTGTTCGATTATGGATGATTGGGATTAAGAATTCGGAGTGACAGGGTTAGCATTTTCTTTTATTTAAATATTATTATTAATAATCTTTTTCAATTGAGGCCATGTTTTAGTTTAATTTTTTTTGGTTATTTCTTTGGATCTTTGTTTTGGAGTTTGTAATTTTTAGGCATGTAACGTTTGGTTTAGTTTGAAGCGCCTTCTACATTTATATGCGAAGGTTTTAAAGTGTTTTTGTACGTTGATATATTTTTTTTATTTAATATAATATTATATACTATAGAAGGCATACGAGCAGATGGCTCACCTGATGGTAAGTGATCATCTTCGCCCATCAAGATCTGCAACACCAGGAGCATCACAAATGCGTTGCCGGCCCTTAAGGGAGGAGTACGTACTAAATTATTCCAAATCCAGGAAGAATAAAAAGATAAACTTCTGTATGTCCAAAAAAACAAAATAAATGTTGATATAGAATAGGACCTCTACCACCAGCCGGATCAAAAAACGATGTATTTAAATTTAGGATTTTTTTTAGGAATTTTTAAATTATAATTTAAGAATATGTGTTTTAGAATTGATATATTTCTAAAATTATTAAAGAAAATGTATCTAATAATTGTTTGGATGTAGCAGTGATACAACATACAGTGTTAAGACGTATATATGATACTAGCTGACCCAGCGAACTTCGTACCGCTCTAAAAAAATAGGGGTTGTCCAGCGGACAAAATTGTGAATCTAAACCATTCTCAGATCCCCTTGAACACACACATAAAATTTCATCAAAATCGGTCCAGCCGTTTAAGAGAAGTTCAGTGACATACACACTCACAGAAGAATTATATATATAAAGATTAACATGAAACATCAAATCAAATTTCCAAAAAAGAACACACCTATTATGGAGTTATTATTTGTTTAAAGTAAGTAGATCCTAAAAATAAGTTTTATTTGAATCAATTTGTGAAAAAAATAATTTAGGAAAAATAAGTGTTTTTCCGTAAAACATTTTTTTTGCAACTATGCCCGTTGCGCAAATTTGCGCAGTATTAGCAATTTTTGTATACGATACGTTTACTGTTTATGACTGTTCCCACTGTCTTTATTTTTACTATTTTTATGTTTCTCGGCAACTCAAAATCTACAGTGTATATTAAGTAATTAACTTTTACAGCCAGCCCTATCACATAGCAGTTTGCATTAGTCTTATCTTCAGAGTTATCTAGACGTTGTACTCCTTGCTCTTCTACAGTAATCGGTGCATTGCTTCATTATCAAACTACAGAATCCAACTATTGAATGTATATTTGTATTGGGCATGAGTGGCTATAATTATAAAGAGGATAAAGCAGCTAATGCTTTTGTACCTTGTGTATAGTAATCGTTGTCTAATTACCTTTATTATAAATCCCATAGGAACTTCTCATGAACACTTTTCTTACCAATTTATAGTTAAGAGAACGATATATCCGTTCTCATAAGAGTGATAAAATAACAAAATGTAGCCTGAGTGGGTTTCATTTAATTTGTGGTTGGGGTTTTACATCTTTCCTTACCTTGATTGCATTTTGACCACTTCATCTTTCATACAAATTTTTTGGACACTCTTATTTCATTTTGTATTTACCTATGTTTATATTCATCATCTTCTTTGCCACCAGCTTAATGCCCTAATTGTTCAATATTAACGTAACTGATACTATTTGATTAGGATATACCTACAACAACTTATTATACACATTAAACAACACACTAAAATTTTATAAATTTAAACTAATGCAACGACAAAGAAAAAATACATTTCAGACGATAATGAACCTTCCAGAATGTAAATAAAACTAAAGAGCTCTATTGTTAGAAACCGTACTCTATTTAAGGAGCCTGACAAGAATTCGAAGCGTAGAGATATGTTTTACAGTATTAAAAATCGCATGTTAAATCCGTCGAAACAGTGTAGGTGTTGTACTAATAACTTTTTTGTTTGCTAAATATTGTTATTTCGTCCAGATCAATACGGTATTGTGCTCTAGGTTGTAATAATAGATACGATATCTCCGTCTAACATACACTAGTGAGCACAATCGCTAATCGTCATATCTTCGATTTCGATAATAGCATAAGGGCTTACGCTTGTGAAGGGAGATTCAGATTAACAACAATTTAATGCATCGCCAAATTGCTAGGGTGATATACATTTTGATTTGAGACAACCAATAGATGTGTCGCAATCTAAATTTAGAGAAGGTATTTAGAGCTCAAAAAATATAAAGTGATCTCAGATGCTAGAGCTTTCGAGTGTAAAAATATTCAACAATAGGCTAAATATTTTTAACTTTACAGTGATATTTTTATTAAAGGTTTTTGAAGAAGGAATAGGTCAATTTATTTTCGTCGTTTCATATTAGCTTACTCAACTATTTCACTTCCTTTTGTTTATAGTTAAAAAAAAAACATCTTTAAGTTATTCCTATTCACATTCCAATCCAATATAATACCGTTCTATTAATAAATTATGCATGTACAACATCCTAAGATCACGTTTCCTCAAAGATGACATTCTTTGACCAGCCAAAACAAACTGGATTGCAAATGGCAAAAATCTCATCGGATATACACAACCGTTTTCAATTATCTGCGGAGTCGTACTTCAAAAAGGAGCAAGATTTATCCCGCTTATTATGTAAGCGCTTTTTGCTTTCCCTACAGAATTATGCCGAACATTCTGGGATTGATTTGGATGCGAGCAGGTCGGGTGCATGCATAATACATGTGACCTTTACTATGACTCGGGTATCTGGCGGCCAATTGCACAGTCTCGATGTTGTATCTGACATTCGAGAGGTCGCATGTCCTGTTTATGGGCCCACTCTTGAATTCGATCATAAAGCTCATGTTATGTGCGAACATTCCAAGGATTCTCACAACTAGTGTTGAGTAGGACTTACAAGAGGCGGTACATTTGTCCCGGATATGACGTCAAAATGTAAGAGCGGCTCAAAATTTTAAAATGTACTACTTCACATTAAATGTCGCGATAGTCGCGTCTCGTTACTCACTCACTCTTCGTAAGTCTGAAAGAGATCGAGGCATGGCATTTCATTTAAGTCCTCTACGCACTATCCAACTGTATCTCTATCTCTTTTACGTAAATAGCGATGTCCTGCATGCTGGATCCAGCAAGATTGATAGTGCGTAGAGGAGGTGCTACTCGTGCACACAAACGTAATGTCAAGCTTCTGCACGCCTCAATGTCATATTTGTACTCGTCACTTCAAATGTATTGGCGAGCTTCAGTACGCCTCGCCTCATTTGAAGTGGGACATTGTACTGGCTCAGTACAAAAAAGAGGCTACTCTTACAAACTCTTTTTCAAGTCGTGTCCTACCCAACACTACTCACAACTGGTCAAGATCTGGTGAGATCCAAAACAAAGGGCACAAATTGCCGGGCTATATTTTTATGTCTAGTTTATTTTGATTTACAAATACTTTGACGATATTCAGTTTGTTTTACACCATTTAAATTCATTTCAAATTCCAATTTCAATGTTAAACTATCTAAGTAATCATTAACTATATCTATTAAAAACTTATTTGTTTCAACGATATATTTTTTTTAATGCTAATAAACTTATAGTCAAGACCAGTGAACAGGAAACTATTTATGTGAATGCGAATCTAATTTCTATGTGATAATAACGCTGTTTATGTCAAATCATACACATTGACTGGGTTTTAATACTAAAGCTCACAAAGTATGTCCAATCATCATTAACGCTTTCAATGTAAAACTAAAGCCTAGTAGCTTTCTAAAGCTACTAGTATTTCAATACAAAGTATTGTATTAGTTGCCGTGCTACTTAATAGCTACGTCTAAGATTAGTTTCTAACTATGGTGCATCCAGCATCAAGTATAAATTTACGGCTATTAAATGATTTTGAAATATACATTGACAAATTGGCATACAATCGACAACAAATAAGTTATTTAATTTAAACGACGCAGGATCGCACTTTTGGATGTCTTTTACATTCGTTTTAGAATTTTAACAATAAAGTAAAAAAGACAAATAGGACGAAAAACATTTACTTGCCATAAGGATTTCCTGATTGTAAGACGAATAGATAGATTTAATATAATAATAGTAAATTGTTACTTGTGCTTGTACTATAAGCACAAGTAACTTATAGTACAATACACAACTACAATTTATAGAACAACAAAAAGTCGTAGAATAAAAGGTATGACACTACGAATTGGTTATTTGGCTTAACAGATATCTAATTATGTTTGCCAATAAGACATGATTATACTAGTCTACAAATTAAATGTAAAAAATAAGAAAGTTACAGACAATGAATCCAATACAAAATCAATATTTAGAAAAAAAAAAAGTAAGTTTGATATTCTTTTTTTTGATTAATTGAGAGGATTTTGATGGCGCAAGTGGTTAGCGCGTTCGGCTGCGATCGTTGAACTTAAGCAACTTTCGCAGTGGTCGGTCATTGGATGGGTGACCAAAAATTACTATCTCGAGCTCCTCCGTGCTTCGGAAGGCACGTTAAGCCGTTGGTCCCGGCTGCATCTGCAATCGTTGGCACCCACCAATCCGCACTGGGCCCGCGTGGTGAGTCATGGCCCAATCTCCCTAACCCATCCATAGGGAAGGCCTGTGCCCCAGCAGTGGGGACATTAATAGGCTGATGATGATTTACAGAGAGTAAACTTATCGAGTCCAAAAAAATTATAGCAGTTTTCAATGAATCGAAAGATGCTTTATTTGGATATAGTAACAGTAATCTTGTTATATGTATTCATAATTTATCTCCATAATATGATTTTGTATCGGCTAAACAAATTTTTGCAACCCGAACTTCCTGTTTTTGGAACAAGGACCTCGTTATTAGAGTGTATCATTTTAAATTTCGATACCGCCGTATTGGTTTCAACTGTCAAAACAGCGAAGGGATTGTTAAAATGATGTTTACGATTACCCCAGTCAAGTTGCACATTAGTTTTGTCATAAACATAAATGTTGCTTTTCGAAAGACTAAGTTGCATAGGTCGCCGTGTTTATTGCTAACAGCATAACTCACGGCTGTTCAAATAACTGACAGGCTAGACTTTACTATTTTCTTGTGAATAAAGCGTGAAATTTGAAAGAACAAATGTCTTAGGATATTTACCGTTGTTGTTTCCAGAATAAATAGTTGTAAGATTCTTTTGACAATGATGCTTTTTGATTATATACTTTAGCAAAATTGCAATATTTACGAACATCAATATAATATATTAACACTTATTTCCTAGAAATCATGAAACAATGAACCTTTAACACTTTAATATGCACAAACCGTGAAATATGACAGAAAATTATAGGTAGGATTCTTAATTGGAAATATTCACAGAGCTCAATAAAGTCAGACGCCAATTCAACATTTCAATTCCGCTCAAAAGTCTAGTAGCCCCGCTGCGCCATGACAAAGCGACCATATTATCTCATAGTCCCATGGCGAACGAGGTGCCCAATCAACCAATTACAAAAGTCCAAAGAGGATTTGGCCCATTAACTCATTGGAGGAAATTACAATCGCTTGAACTTCAAATAAACTCGTGAAGTTAATTCCTTCATGTCAGTTATCATTTGTCCGCGAGGGGTTTGTTGACTTTTTGATCAGTCACGGTGTCCTAAATAGCCGCACGGGCTCAGATATAAACTGTGAGTCCAGTAGCCGATTAATAAAGGGTAATTCTGTTTAGCTATTTGTGGTCTAAGTTTTATTAGGCATTGCATTTTACTGACTGCAGTTTAAGAGTAATTGATGAACTGAACTAGAATATTTTTGTACGTTATAGTAGATTCTAGACCTGTGGTTTTTTTAATAGTAAGGTGGGCAGATGACTCTACTCCACCTGATGTTAAGTGGTGATCAAGTCCAAACGCCACATCAACCATCCTCACATTGCCGGCCTGCAAAAATGTTTCTCCACGCCGCACAAAGGACCCCAGATGAGATATCAGTAAGTTTTGATTTACTTCTATTTTTGTCATTATATTGGCAGTAGAATTATGTACTATATTTTATTGGGAATATTAACTGATATCTACTACAGTTCATGAGATACAGCCTGCTGGAAACGCTAAGCTTAGGAATTAGAATCCGTTGTCACCATCGCACCGTCGTACTTGTAGAGTACGGCGGTCTAAAGGCCTGCGCTGCGTAAAGCGGGATCACGGAGCGTCTTGCTCCCGTTTAACGCAGCGCACGCCCTAAAAAGTATCAAATTCTGTACTTATTTATTTATTTGAATGGGAAAACTTACAGCTATACATACAAAATTTGCTTTAAAAAATTTAACAACTTTAAGCCATTAACAAGTTTTCACTTATAAATATGAAGAATTTTTAGAGATTGGAAATAAAATATTACAAGTTGAGAAAAATTTAGACAAAGAAAAATTAAATTAAAAATTCACAAAAAAAAAGTATCGGTCACCAACCGCCTGATAGCTGCAGGTTTCAAATTAAATATGTCGATTGAAGAATATTCATTGACGAGGTCGTTCAGCAATGCACAAGCCCTGCTGAAAAATGAATACTGTCGATAGTTAGTATTACACTTCGAAATTCTTAACGGACGATAACTTCTTAATTGCCTTGTTGGAATATTTATAAAAATTTCACCTAATAATTGAGGTGAGTCTATTTTACCGTTTAAAATTTTGCAGAGGAAAACAATGTCAGCGATTTCTCTCCGCATTTGCAAGGGCAAAAAATGATATTTTTTACATCTAGTTTCATAGTTGGGAAGGTATTGTTTACATCTAAATTGCAAATAACGAAGAAACTTCCGCTGAATGCCCTCAATTCTGTTAATATAAACGTTATATGAAGGATTCCATATTTCTGATGCGTATTCAAGGATGCTACGTACGAATGAACAGTAGAGTATTTTAATGGGCTTGATACTACTGAAATTGACACAAGATCTTATAACGAATCCAAGTGCCTTCGATGCCCGTCCTACAATATATTCTATATGGTTATCAAATATTAATTTGGAGTCAATAATTACACCTAGGTCTCTCACTTTATTGGTGTATGCAAGAATCTGGTTCCGTAAAGTGTAATCAAATTTAATAATATTAGTTTTACGAGTAATATTCATTGAATAACACTTAGAAACATTTAAATCTAATTTGTTACGAGTACAATATTCGCAAAATTTATCCAGATCCTTTTGTAAGAGATGGCAATCACCAGGTGTAGCAATTTGCCTAAAGATTTTCGTATCATCAGCGTATAGTAGAAATTTAGAATTTTGAAAGCAGGATGCAATGTCATTCAGAAATATAGCAAATAGGAGGGGACCAATAAGGGACCCTTGAGGTACACCTGAGGGCACCGTTATCCAGTTCGAGATAAAACCATTAATAGCTACAGCTTGAGAACGATTCTCGATATACGATGAAAACCATCGGAACAAGTTTCCATGGATTCCGGCGCAGTAAAGCTTCTGTTTCAGGATAGAATGATCAATCCTATCAAAACACTTACTAAAATCTGTAAAGATCATGTCCACCTGTGTCCCAGAGTCCATACACGACGTTACATAATTATTAGAGAGAAGGAGATTGGAGATGGTAGATTGACCCTTCAGGAATCCATGCTGTTCAGGAGTAAACCAATTGGATAAAGCAGCATAGGTCTGATTGTGTATAATCCTCTCAAAAATTTTTGCGAATATACAGAGCTTAGATATGGGTCTATAATTTGTTATGTTACCTTTGTCACCACTCTTATGGATAGGCGTAATGAAAGCAGATTTCCAAATAACGGGTACAGTACCTTCGCTAAGAGAGCGTTTAAAAAGTATATAAAGGGGGGTGACAAGACTGTTAGTACTAACAATCAAACGAAAGTAGCAGAAAACTACTGAATGATTTTCAATTGATTGAAGATAAATTATACGTTATGATAACAATAAAAGCTCCAAGAATTAATTAAGGTACCTTTTTATATCACCCCATGTGTTTTTATTTCTTAGGAAAACGCTGTCTAATAAATAAAATGTAACAAGCACCGTTTTGATGCACCCTGCACCTGTAGCTGCCGGCATTCAGTGTTGACAAACAGACTGTCAAAAAGTTTACACTTATTGTAAACTGAGCCACTGAAATCTGTATACATGAACCAAACAAACGTCACTCCACAAGACCAATGAAGATACGAAGATAAATTTCGATTCTACAAATTGGGATATTCCCACTTAAACTTATTTTAGTTTTTTTCGTTATTGGATAACAAATAGTTATATTTCTAACCAGGATACTCCTTGAGGACAAACAATGCTGTAAGGAACAAAATGAAGGAACTCTGAAATAGTTCTAAGTATATTTAAATACTTTAACTTTACTTCCAACACATCAATATAAAAAAAATATCAATCAACAGATTTATATAATTTTGGATTGTATTCATACTTATAAAAATATAGTGGAAACGAAAGAGAAGTTCTTAGAATAGAATAGAATAGAATAGAATAATTCTTTATTGCAAAACTGTTACATTTAGTATTACTGCTTGTTGTTAGTGCACATAATTGAAATAAACAGTTACCCTAATCGGGTATGCAATAGTCATTTTTACAAAACACTATTATTAAAATATTCATTAAGATTATAAAATGCATTATATAATAGCCATTGCTTCAGGGACCTTACAAACTTATATTTCAGGAAGTGACCGCAGTCTTGGAAAACAAATGCCACTAGAATACGCTATTCCGCTGTTCAAATTCATACAAATATTATTTTGTTCTAGAATAACCGCAAACGTGGGTTACAAACAACAAAGTGGCGAATCAATTCATGAGGGATCACACTTGTTAGATGGCGCAACCGTATTTATTTCTTCTTTTAAAAAAACCACACGTGTAGCAAATCCAACTCAAAAAAAGACAGCGGACGTAAAAAGCCACGAACGCAATGCTTTGATCGTGATCTTAAAGCCAAACAAACTCGTATTTGTTTACACTTCGTACATGATCAAATAACGTTGCGTTGATAACATTGTTATTTCCTATAACGGTTTTATTAAACTAAACGCGATTTATGTTAGCGTTGATTGAAATTCGATACAGAATTGTTTCGTGCACCGTCGAATAGTTGTTGTGGACTTATACCGTATTTGTTGAGACTTGTTCCAATAACCTTTAAAGTTTTATCGTGTGCTCACTGTTTGCGTAAATGCTTTGTGAATGCGTCAAGAAATTGCAATACTTCAGAAGGTTTTGAATTTTTATTGTAACTAAAATTAAATAAATTGTTAAAATTAAAAATTGAAGATGAGAGAAGCATTGAAATACATCCATCCATACATATATTATAAATGAGAAAGTCTGTGTGTCTATTACACCTTCACTCTTAAACCGCTGAACCGAATTAGATGAAATTAAGTATAGATATACATATTTTGAGTGCCGAGAAAAGACATAGGATAGTCCTTATACGAGAAATCATTGTTTAAGTGGGTAAAAAGGGGATGGAAATTTGTATAGGAAATTAAACCACATATACGAAGTTGCAGACACCCATTAGTTATAAATATTTAAAAACCAATGAAAGTAAAACATTGAAACCCACATTATCAGTTAAAACAAATAACATGCTTGGACAGACTACTAAGATTTTTGTCTCCGTTTTAAAAAAATACAGCATATATCGTTGAGTGATGTGAATATTGTGCAACTAGTCCAACCATTGCGTATTTTAATTACTTTTTCAAAAGATTCGTATGACCCATTATTAATTTTAGGTACATTTATCTCCAGGGTACAATTTCTGGGTTTTTAATGATTTTAGAACAAATTTATTTCAATTTCCTCTTATAGTGTAATTCGCTTATAAGTTAAATTTATAGGGTTCCGTAGTCCTGACAAGGAACCCTTACCCTTTCGTCATGTACGTCTGTCTGTCCATCCCCTAATTTGCTTGTTGGCACTAGAGAACTGTAATTTCGTGGAGATTATGTATATCAATCGTGCCGACAAAATGGAAGAATAAAATTTTGAAAATGTATTTTTTTTGGTTCCCCTACATGTTCTGAATGATGATGATTTTATTTTTCATCATCTACCCCATTGTGTGGGTTATTATTTAATAGACCCTTTAAAATTATTTCAGGCTATCGAAGGGTATTTTTGGATTTAGGAATCCGTTTGCGAAATAACGAACTTTAAAGTGCATGAAATGCACTTAAAGCAAAACGATTGGCTTGAAAACCATGAAAAAATTCATGATAATAATACTTTTCATTAACTATTAAGGAAAATTATACTGGTTAGAATATCTAATAGATTTGTAAGTTTAGGAGTAATAGTCATTCAAATTATGTATTAAAAAATTCCTGAACTCATAGAAAATCCTTAAACGAAAATATTAAAAGTGACTTAGACGAAGTAATTGCCGAAAATATAGACTTTTTTCCAAAAGATGTTGTGGTGACGACGAGAAACTACGAAAGCCTACACTGCATGTGTCACGACACGCACTTTGCCGGTTTTTTATGTTAAAAGTTTGGTAATTTGACATTGGCCCACCTAATGGTAAACGGTCCCAATAATCCATAGACGCATGCGATACTTTTAATAATACCCACGACATAGCTTACTCTGACCATTAGGTTAGAGGTAATCCTTTAAAACCCATGAATCCTGGAGGCTTACTCACAGACCTAAACCAACACTACCAAAAGGGAGTGTTCTTTTACTATGTTCATCTGTAAGCTGGAGGTTAACCAAAACGAATACATCTACGAATCAGAATATAATATCATGTTAGCTCTGGGACGAACCGGTTCTGTTCCAAGAACCAAAAGCACTACGGTTGAGTGTAGACCAAATAATCGTTTCATTGACTTTGAATCAATATTTGACTGAAAAAAAAAGATCGAAGAAGGCGCCCCCTCTGCTGTGACGCGATTTAAATAAACATTCTGTATCTGTTGCTGGAAACGGAGATTTATCTGAATTAGAATCAATGATTTGTCGTGTACACGCCTCGGAGATACCACAGAAAACGGACAGATACATAACCTCGTTGTTACTGATAGAGGACGCCGTGATATTTGAACACAGAATAGGAAACTTAGCTCAGGAGACAAGAACCGGCCAAGTGCGTGTCGTGCCTCCCGTAGTGTAGGGTTCCGTAGTTGCCTGTAGTTACCACAATATATTTGAGCAGCAGTCTTTACTTTCTATATCGGAAAGTAGAAAAACCAATTAATATCAATCTATGTATCTCAACTAAAATACCTAAATCAAAATGCGTCTTAAACTGCGTTTTTTTTGTTTCCTCCCAGGCGGGGGAGCGGGTGTAAAATCCTTATGTATACCCTACAGCCGGCTGCAAGGTTATGTCAGACTCTTAAGGACTAAAAGCTTCATCTGAAGCGATCATCCCTTGAGAAGGGGATGATGCGGTATAATCGCCGATCTTTTCAAGTGCTTTTATATTTTTTATGAAAACGTGTCGTTAGCGCGGTTCAGAAGCCGTTGCCGTTTGTTGTTTTTAAATAGTTTTTTTTTTAGATTTTATTGCAAAGTAAGGTTTTAAGCTACAATAACTTCATCCATGTCACTATTAATGTTTTCTTCTAAGATTCAATAGGTAAGAAAATTTCTGTAACCAAATTGAACGACGATGACGAATTTGACGAAGAAAACTATAATTATTAAAATAAAAAGTCGTTATAGTTTTCTTTTAAAGTTCATGAAAAAAAGTACTATTTTCATGAATTTTACCAGGATTTTTAAGCCAATTTTGAATTGCCAGTTTAGCTTTTAGAGGGGGAGGAGGGACACCCTACTCAAACAAAAGTTAGCACTTTAAAGTTCAATATTTTGACCTATTCAATGATATCCCACACAATGTGGCCGATGATGAAAAAAAAAACATCCCCAGGTTATATGTAGGGGAGCCACCATAAAAACATATTTTTCAAAATTTTATTATACCATTTAGTCGGCTTGGTCAATATACATATCTCCAAAATTACAGCTCTCTAGTTATAATAGTCTCCAAGGAAAACCAGGGACTGACAGACGGACATGACGAAACTATAAGGGTTGTCTGTCAGGACGACGGAACCCTAAAAAAGATCTTATCTTTATATGATTGCAAAGAAAAAATTATAAGAAATGACGATTATCATATTTTTACTTTAAGCATTAAAGTGCTTGATTTTTAAATCAAACTGATTCCTTTTTTAGAAATATAAATTAACTATAAATTAACAAAAATATCGAGCTGATTATATCAAGTAATATTCAGTTCAACATTACTTCAAGAGATAAAATTTATTACTACCCATTTTATCAAATTAGGTTAAATTAATTATGGATTGATGTTATTGCGGTTAGTGATACAATATAACTTATGTTACTATGTACTTAAATCACTTTAATTTCATGTTGTTGAGTTAAAAATTAGCTTTTATAATTAAATTCTTTTTTATTCTAGCCAATAGTTTTACAATTATGATAGTTTGAATGTCTGTCTGTCAGTCTAAATCACGCGAAAATGCGTATAAGAAACGGATTTGAATGTAAATGTCCATGTGTGCCGTTCAGTTCATCCAAAAAGGGGTCCTTTTTTATATAGATAGGTCCGACAAATGACTCCACCCCACCTGATGTTAAGTGAAGGTGAAGTCCAGACGCGAAGATAGCTGATACAGCAGTTCTACCTGCCACACCAGCCATCCTCATCCTGCCGGCCTGCATGTTGCTTCTTCACGCCTCTTTTAAAGGATCCCAAATGAGTCACCAAATTTCTTTGTACGCGTTGTTTTTTTCGCTAATTATGTAATAAATAAAGCAAATAAGCTTAATGGGTTGACTCAAGATATTCAATTCAATGCAATTTATTGCACTCATGTGATTACATAGATGGTTACAAGTTATAAAATGCCTAAAGTACCTAACATGAATCCTGTCAGGGTTCAAAAGTAATGGCAGTATATATGTTTAAGTAGATTATATTATACTAGCGGGTGTCTTTAACTTCGTCTGCATCGAAATACTGGTTTCTCATACAAACTTTAAACCCCAATTTTGCCCCTTTAGGGGATGACTTTTGGAAAATTCTTTCTTAACGCACGCCTGCGTCATAATAGCTATATGTGTGTCAATTTTCATCGCAAACCGTCCAGTGGTTTGAGCTGTGCGTTGATAGATTAGTCTGTAATGGTTGCCTTTTATATATACAGACTAGCTGACCCAGCGAACTTCGTACCGCCATAAAAAAATTTAATTAAAAAAACATTGTCCAGCGGACAAAATTGTGGATCTAAACCATTCTCAGATCCCCTTGAACACACACAAAAAATTTCATCAAAATCGTTCCAGTCGTTTAAGAGAAGTTCAGTGACATACACACTCACAGAAGAATTATATATATAAAAATAAAACATAAACTCTTAGTACCGTAAAGGTCATGTAAGTACAAACTCCTTTCGACAAGAAACAAACTGCGCCGATTGTAAAATTATACTAACGAGTGTCACTAATTCCGAGTTGTCCGTTTTCTATGTGCTCTATGCAGTGAGCTTACGTGATTATTTGATGATACCTTTATACTTCTCGCCCAACAAAACCATCGGTAAAAAAGTCGATAGGAGGATAACCTTTCTTGGAAGAGATACTGGTCGATTAGTGAAGTAATGAAGGACAGAGATATGCCAATATAAGCTAATAGAAAATCTTTAACACCTGTATTCTGCCCTGCTTAACATATGGTAGTCAAACATGGACACCAACGATAACCTTCATAAACAAACTAAGCGTCTGTCAAAATAGTATAGTGTCATAGAAGTGTCATTGGAGTTAACAGAAGAGATAAAGTAAAATTAACAGAAATAAAAAGCAACTCAATTCAAACAGGCACATTCTGTATATAGAACACTAAAATGGCGATGAATCGGACATATGTTTAGAGAAAGGCTAGAGAAATGGACCAGAATAATAACAGAGTGGTATCCAAGAGACGGTAAAAGAAACAAAGATAGGCAAACGAAAAGATGGGAAGATTAGAGTTGCAAAGAATAGAGGAAAATGTAAATCTTTAGAGGAGGATTATGTCGAAAGATATACCGTTTCTAAAAATAATGACCCAAAAAAGGATAATTTAGAATAAAAAGAAAAAAAAATATAACTATAAAAAAATGTTAATTAGATTAAGTTAATCTATTTATATAAAACTCAAAGGTAGACTGACATAGTGATCTATCAACGCACAGCCCAAACCACTGGACGGATCGGGCTGAAATTTGGCATGCAGGTAGATATTATGACGTAGGCATCCGCTAAGAAAGGATTTTGATCGATTCTACCCCCAAGGGGATAAAATACCGAAGCGAATCGAGGGCGGGCCACTAGTGTTTTATAAGTTTAACAGCAATAAAGGCTAATTTTATTTTTATTATGATTCTCGTCGTATGATAAACAGATCAAAGAGGAAGCTTAATTAAACTTTGACGTACGCACTTTAAAGTTTATCAATGACGGCGTACCTGTCTATTAAGATAATTAAACTTTCCGGGATAATATGAAACTTTGTCTATGTGAATGTATAGGAGATTCCGAAGGGTTTTATGTCACTATAGTTGTTATATTACTACGACGAAGGAAGTTTTTCATTTGTGCATTATTAAAACTTGAAGTTAAATATTAATTGACTGTAATAACTTTGTTAGCGTGATTAACAGAAATAGAATATTACGTCAAACTGATTAAATAATAACCCGTTACAATGGTTTAAATACAATAAAAATACTTTTGAAACTATTGCATTTAATTTCAATACCCTAATGTCGATAAATATACAAATAGTAACAGGATGATTCAGCTTATAATTTTGACGAGAAACATGACGTGACATTTGTAGACAACACAATGACAAAGAGACTAAATAATAAAACATAGCCAAGATCTTGTAATCATGAATTATTTATTTTAACAGTGTTGATTTTTAACATCTTTAATTAAATAAATATAACAACTCGATAAATATAAAATATAAGAAATAGTAGCACATCTTATTAGTTATGTTATAAAAAATATTGCGTGATTTATGAATATATAATGCAAGTGAACTTTTAAATTAAACTTTAATTTTGAACGACATTACATTATTTAACATTTGTTATACATCGCCTCAATTTTATCTGGGTTATAAAAAGTTTAAAATAAAAAAAAATCCCTTCTCGGTTGGGAATTGAACCCAAGCTGCTGGCATAGTAACTTAGCTTGTTTCTAGAAGATCCGAAAATTATAATATCAATTAAAAAAGTAATGCGACATACTAAAGAGGAACCAAAATTTGTGGCACCGTAATAAAAATTTCAGTTAAAATAAATAACTAAACTACTATTAGTGTAGGTGGAATCCCATTCTGAAAATAGTTGACGAACTATAAATCCTTGAAAATTCTCCCTAGATCCAATTGCTCATAGAAATCTAGCAATGTTACGCGCTGCAACAAAAATGCTAAGTAATTATACCATTAATTAACTTTACCAAACTTCAAATAGTCATAAATATAGTCATTCTCAGTCTTCCCTACTAAGATCGTATTTATCTCCTGTAACCCTAGATGGTTCTAATTGAAAGTGACTCAGTGGAGTGACAAGGGCGCTTTATTAGTCCACCGCTGGCTTCAAGCTGTATTGTGCTTTGTTACTTGTCAGATTAACCGCCTCCCTTGGCGCCTTAACTATGTAACAAACTAACATTGTCTAAAAGTCGGGATTGTGCTTCCATTGTCTGTATAGTAGGAATAATGAGCTCGGATTTGTTTCCTACCGCTGAATTAGAAATTAGGGCATTGTTTTAGATTTTCTTTGGAGGAAAATGAACGGACAGGGTAGTTTCAATGTTGTTGCTTGCAATGTCTTAGCATTATCCTTGAACAGTATCTTATTCTGAACCAATGTTAAATTATTAGCATCATAAGGATGTGGTTGTGGAACAACATGTATACTTGAATCCTCTTATTACAATCACATCACTGAAATGATAATTGTAATACGCCGAAGAGATACAAAATACTGCATAATTTTTGGTTTATCAGCTAGAGGGAAAGTGTTTCATTTCGAAAATTAAACACACTGCCGACCTTATTAGTATGAAACTAATCAATAATATTGAAAGTCTATTGTAACATAAAATATTGATCAGCTTATAGCAAATAATTAATGATACTTTACACTTTGTTCAAAGTGTTATCCCTTTAGTTTTCGAATTCTAAGGCCCGTATTATAGAAAGATTCTCAGTGATTGATCTAGTGTTGAGCATAGTTAGAAAGGGATGTCGCTATATATAATAGATAGCGACATCCCTTTCTAACTGTACTCAAGTAAAGATCAACACTTAGTTGTCATTCTGTAATACGAGCCTAAGACTCTCACGTCCTAAAATAGTGTCTCATTAATCATTATTCTATGTATAATGATTATTAGCAAAATTATAAGATTGCTTTGAATGAACTGCTGTCCAAAATGATGCTTTTTCACTGTCACTTACTTGAGAATCAACAAGACAAAGAACAGAAATCGAAACCGAATCTCTTATCGAACCTTTGTAAAAGGCTGGAACAAGCTTCATAGCAATTAACAAGTCGTTCACGACCGTCTAACACAGTGACGTCATCGAACAGGAATCACTAACCCAGACTTTCTTTGAACGAGTGCCTCATGAATACCAATGACCATCAGGAATATAATCATCATGATCTACAGATAGATACGTATCGATTTTTCGTAAAGAATTTATGTTAAACGCTATTGTGATGTGAGGTCTGCTGCTTTATTTGACTATGTTATTTTTAAACATTGCTGTCACTTATAGAAATATTTCTGGAAATATATGAAAACATTTGTGACAGTCCATATGTATTGATATCGTATCATTCGCTAATAATATTTAAAATAAAACCTTCTAAAGACTTTTATTAGGTAGCTCGACAAAGTAAATCAAATCATAATTCAGGCGATGCATCCTGGAAAGGATGCGAAACGTCATTAAATAAATAAATCAGTGCATCTATACCGTTGAAACTTGTTTTATTTAATGAGTGGTGTGCGTGAAAATCTAAGAAAACAATTCTATTTTGTTGAAAATAAATGGAATTTATTGGCATCGCAACGACTTAGATACGTCGTAATCTTTAATGTTGCAATTATTCAAAGTTGATTATTTAATTAGTGATGACATAAATGGAACAGGAATTAATTATGTAATTACCAGAGTTATCATTTAGTACACTTTAATAAATAACGTGTACATTAATTATGTTTAGATGAATAACCGTATTGATTGGTGACACGAATATATTTGTTTTTAGAAAGAAAAAAATATCACTTTTTGATTTAAGTTATTTTATTTAGTTCTAAATTACAGAGGTTTCTACAAAATGAATGTAAATATTGTGCATATAATAAATTGCTTGTTTTTAATTTTACATACTATCCAACTTTCGTCTAATGAATAGCCTATTTTGTTAAAAAATAATGATGATTAATTTGCGTATTTTGTTTTATGAAAAAGCACGTAACATTTTAAAATTTAATGTACCTACCAAATTAAACTGTGATAAGGAAAAGAAGCAGTTTCCTAAAAATATTTTAAAATCGCTGTAACTAATTAACTAAATTCTGGTATTTTTTCAAATGATTATTACTACATTTTATTTATAAATCAAAGCTATACGATGAATCTGAAGCATGGTTTGATAACACACTTGCAAATGAGGTTAAACAAATAAAACTATACTATGACAGCCAGCGATCAGTGCAACGACCTTTACGACGTGCATTTAATAACTATGCACCACACAAACCAAACAACGATATATTAGCCATTGAACACTACAAACCAAACTATCTAGACCTACGAATAAGTTACAAGATCCCTCTTTTACAAGTAAAGTTTGTACTCGCAGGAAAGACGCAAAGAGATCTAATTAAACTGGTCTTACTCTAAACGGTCGTATTCAAACACCGATTTATAACATTACTAAACGACTATTCCCAGAAAGTAGTATTAAAATCTGTCGTTGTATGCGACTTTTTGCTCATAATATGTTTGAACATAAATCAAGTTCTTAGAATAATAACCACGAAATAATGGCATTTAAATAGGCATTTCATGCTGATTTGAATATTGGCGGTCAGAAGTGTTTCCTGTTTATATATATAACTACAATTTTATTGCATTATTAGAATGACTCAGAGAAAGTGTATTGATTTATGAGAAATTACGTTTTTTCCCCAGTACAGTTATGAATAATGTGCTATCTACATAATAAATCTTGGGCATAATTCTAACAAGTTTAATTGTTTGACCACAGTTAACAGTTTCCTTGGTTATTGTTTATCAGCTAAACATTTAATTAGAAATTGACAAAATTTGAAAGTATAGATTTTCTCTCCACCAGCAAAAATTACTCGAAATTGGAATCTCGCTCGCTAAAACATGAATAAACTGAGTTTGTAAAAAAGAATATCTTACAGTCCAGCCTAATGGATAGTCGTATAAAATTATTCGAAGTTTCAAGATACTATTAATGTAACATTTATAAAAACCTAAACTGCACTATCAGCGAACGAAGATAGTGTATCGACAAAGAGCTAACATCTGACCTTTATTATCATCGAGTGCCGTACACGCTGTTACTTTCTCCCGCTATCTTAAAAGGAATTGCAATAATTACTTGTTTATTGTGTACAGAAACGCATGTTTTGTCAAAATTATTAAATATTAATATCAACAATAAAGTATGAGTATATAGGTATTTGTTGTTCTCGATTTCAAGAATCTGCTTCGTGTAAGTCCTTGTCTCGCTGTTTATAGTTGAGCACATGTGTGTTAGCTAATGACAGAGCGGCCGGAATATAGTTAAATATTTTTCTTATTATTAAACACTACTTTCTAGAATTATAATAAGGTTCTCAATCACTTATTTAAATAATGTTTCTAAATAATTGGCCTTTTGTTGATAAAACTCAAGCAAAGAGTTATTTATCGGCGAGCACTGTTGTAAAAAGATCAAAAAGTTATAAATTAGTTTCACCCGCACAAGCTCCTAACAAACTTCATAGAAAGCGGCGAAACATTTTCAATGGGCCATTCATTTTCTATTTGAATCGCATCATTAATTATATTTTCCTTTTCATTATTCTCTATTCCTCCATGTTCGTTTACAAATGCGACCTGGAATATATTAATAACATATCAGTCAGCTTCGTAATTAATCTTGTACATAGCAATTAAACTTCAGTTATAGCGTTTGACATCGAGTTCTCGTATATTACGGCAGTTTCCTGTTTTAATATTGTGTAACTTACGGTAACTTGGTGAATAACATTACTAATTGTATCGTAAAATATTCATCGCAACTGATAATAATTACCAGCATTGACATATACCTTACTTATAACAAATGTTATCTTACCTTAGTAAATTCTATTTGTTTTCAAGGAATTACTTGTCCTAGAAATAAGTTTAGTGACACGAGTAGATACATATCATTTTCATTTTGTTAGGATTTTCTCATACGATATTCTGTAAAAATTGTTTGAAAATTCTTAAAACGTTTGAGCAACACGTTTTCCAGTGAAATTGTTTCCATTTGATTTTAATATTTACTACATTTAATATACCGCATGAAGTATATTCCGACTGACTGCTGCTGTATTGTAAACTCATAATCGACTAAAATACAAAACGAACTTTAATAATACTAAGAAATTGCAAATTTATTGGACGTCCACAGTTATATTACGGCACTTAATGGTCAGAAGTTATGGAATTTCAAGACAAAAAAAAAGAAATAATTCTGAGCTTCCCCGCCTTGTTTGTCATCACTTAACATCGCTTCTGTTCAAATACTATTGGCCTTGTATAAATCATCATCAGTACATTAGTCATTCTCTCAAGTTACCATTTAAATTGTGTACTTATTCAATCGAGCGCCACGCCGCCTGCTTCAATTAGTTTAGTAACGCTACTCATTAACATAAGTTAGCGTACGTTAGATTATTTGTGTAGACAGTCAACAGTATCAGTTGCAGTATCCGGTACTCGGAGCTTTTGAACATTATCAACAATAACTTCACTTTGCAAAAAGGAGCAAGTCCCTCATGAACATTATATGCTTAAATCTCGGCGACCATATTCAATAATGAACAAGCTAATATCGTTTGAATAATTAAAATACAGGTAGTTTTCCCTGTAGATAACCTATGATCTAAATGCTAAACATATAAAATTTAAAATATGTATTAATCGGACTTTTTTGAAAGGACGGAAGGTTTTTCTACGTGAGAGATAACGTCCATCAACAGAAATCTGATAACTTGTATTTTATTATGCTTGTATTCAGATTAAGTATCACTATTATCTTAATGTAACTTGAACAAATTAATACTAGCAATAATCTTATATGGGTCAAACACATAGTCGCTGTATTATTAATTGTATATTAGTGAATAGATAGAACTAAATATAGTAAAACGACAATAGTGGATTGGATTGCCTGCCTGTCTGGAGAAGTAACCCCAACAGTAACATGATGTGTTTTTTGTCAGTGTGAAGTTCTAGGGATCAATGGAGTATGGGATATCCCATGCCCTATGATCGCTTGATGGTCCATATAGGAGCTCGATGGCGCTGGTGGTTAGCGCGTTCGGCTGCGATCATTGAAGCTAAGCAACTTTCGCAGTGGTCGGTTATTGGATCTCGAGTTCCTCCGTGCTTTGGAATGCACGTTAAGCCGTTGGTCCTGGCTGCATATGCAGTCGTTAGCACCCACCAATCCGCACTGATCCCGCGTGGTGGATCATGGCCCAATCTCCCTATTACATCCGGAGGGAAGGCCTGTACCCCAGTAGTGAGGACATTAATAGGCTGATGACGAGGATGATGACCATATAGACCTTATAATAGGATACACCATAAGATATCAGGGATTACGCGCGATTCATGCTTCGGGTTATTCACCAACAAAATTACACCGACACAAGTGGACACGCGTGTGTCCAGTTGGTGTAACTCAAAATAAGTATCACTTATGACCTATTTCGTCAACTGGAACCGCCAAGATTTTAACATGTGTCCAAATTTTTTTAAGCGTTTGACTGCTAGATGTTTAAATATAAAGACAAGGACGTGGCTACTTCGTGTCCTTTTACTAAAAAAAATCCAAATAATCTAGAAATATAAATTAGATTAGAATCATCTCTGAAGTCATTCTTCAACTTGACCACTCTCTAAATAATGAAACAGGGGGGAAAATAAAATAGCCCTTGCTGAGTTTCTTGCCGGTTCTTCTTAGTACAAGGTCTCCCGCCGTAGATTTACGAACCGATGGCGTAGCTTCTAGAGTGCTTGTAACAGCCAAAACTGACAAAATGATTTTGATTTTGATTATGATTATTAGACCACTTTAATGTTTTCGACAACTAAACACACTGAGTTTTTATCAGAAGTGACTATTTAACTACTTACCATTTGGAGTAATGGGTAACCCCTATGCTTGTTTATCACTTATCACTCTTTTTACGTGTAAACATAAAAATAAATAATGAAATATCATTTAAGTAAACGTAATGAAAGACGATGTTCATAACTAAATTTAAATTGATCGTGTCATTTAGTATTGTGATTACTGATCAGAGTTCGATGTTCCCTATAAACAGTATGTCATGCATGCTAATAGCGCGTCTATTGTTATAAATAACTCTTTGTTTTCCTTTCTGTCGCGTTTTGTGTTTTATAACTTGTTCGTAGGTATTCATTTATTTTTCTGAGTAAGTATTATCTTCTATGAAAGCTGAACAGCTCCACTACCGGATGTAGGAACCAACTGATGCGAACTTGCTTGAGTGAAGCATGATAGCACAAAATAATGTTGAAATAACGATGTTACCTGTCCAAGACCTGAATCAATACACATCCTAGACTAAAATCGAGATTTCTCCAAGTTATACATCAATAGTTAAGCTATAGATGAAGAAATACCGCCTTTTAGCAAGCGACCTAATCAGGGATAATCTATTATTGTATTTATTTAGGTATTTAAAAAAAGAAATATTCATTAACATTATTATTATTTTCTTATTTAGTGGGACTCATTTCGGACAAGCGAATAATTGAAATCCTCAAAATGCAATTGTTGTTGTTTTCAAGATAATGAAAATTATTTAAAATACCTTAAATTTAAAGTATTTCAAGTCTCTCCAAAAGCTCGTCGTTAGACGTCCTGTATAGTTGATCATATAGTATATATCGATGATTTCACTGCTCCCATTTCCGAAGACACTTGTCAGCAATTAGCGTCAATACCTACGTCATCACCTTCAAAGCACCATTGTTCGTATTTCGATAATTATCGTGCTATTTTAATAGCCGGTCAATACAATGTAGCCTGGTACTTAATGGATATCGTTGGAAATGTGGAAAGTGATAGTTTCGAACCGTATAAATCTATGGTTTCAACGTTTAAGAACTCCGTCATCTCGATTCCTTTCTTTTTCATTTGCCATGTAATGTGTAATTGCTAATAAGTAGGTACAGCACAATAAACACATCTACGTTAGATGCACACAACTTGTAACTTTCACAATAAAGCTCTGACCTTGGTGTACTTTGAAAGGCGAAGATATTTTTAGGATTCCGTACTCAAAGACTGACATTGGCCAATTTAATAAATCTTCGCTGTTCGTCCGTCCATATATGCAACGTAAACAGGGAATATAATATACAGTGACAGGGAATAAGCCCTAGTGAAGACATGGTGGGATCAGCGCGGATGCTAACCACGCGGGTCAACCGCGCGGAGATTAATATTATAATGGCATGATACTAGAACGTGCACATTATATGCGCAGGTGGCTGGCGTGTTCGGCTGCGATCGTTGAAGTTAAGCAACTTTCGCAATGGTCGGTCATTGGATAGGTGACCAAAAATATTCTATCTCGAGTTTCTCCGTGATTCGGAAGGCACGTTAAGCTGTTGGTGCCGGTTGCATCTGCAGTCGTTAGTACCCGCCAATATGCACTGGGCCCCTGTTGTAGGTCATGGCCCAATCTCCCTATCTCATCCATGGGGAAGGCCTGTGCCCCAGCAGTTAGGGCATTAATAGGCTGATGATGATGATGATGATGACTACTGCAAGCGGACCATGCATGCATCCAAATTCCAAACCACGCAGTTTACAACCGCGCGGATTCAGCCAAGTGTGAACGAGCTTTTATGTATGTGTAAAATTCATACACGTTCTCATGGAGATTTAGTTATTAGACGAACGATTTTGCATATCGCAATGGCTGTATAAGCCTTGCATGAAGTATCGACCCTTCGTGTCCTAGATCCGAAGCGTGTTTGGTCGATAAACAAAATCGAAGACTCTGACCCATCTCCTGATGTCCAGTAAAGATGCAGTCCAATCGCAAATATATCTGACTAGTGGCCCGCTTTCGCTTCGCTTCGGTGTAGAATTGTAGTGTAGGCTATAGTTTTTGTTTTCAGGCTTGTATTATACACAATGACTTTATTTATATAATTACTATAGGCACGCGCCGCCGGCCCCGGGTTACCACTATGTCCCTGCATCTCAAATCTGGAATATCTTCAAAAATACTCATTTAAATTAAATTACATGCTTCAAATGGCCATATTGGTCTATTTTTAATGCACAATACATTTAAGGTACTTCGTTGGATAAAGACTGATGGTGTATTGCTTAAATTCGCTTCGCAAATAAGCCATTATTTCTCTTAAAAAGTAAAGGATAAAAAATGGTTATTATGGGTTATCCCTAAGAGATAGACATATACCATTGGGGACTTTTTTGTAGACCTTTTCAAGGTGTACAATACTGTAGTATATTATTTTGATCTATCTCGTAGGGTTCAGCCAGCGTTTGCAATGTAAGGGCAAAAAAATGTGTTTATTTACGACCTTACATTAAAAACCTCTACAATTATCAGTGTTTCTCTACTATATTATGCATGTATTATACAAATAAACATTATTCTTGAATCACTTTATCTATTTAAAAAACCGCATCAAAATCCGTTGCGTAGTTTTAAAGATCTAAGCATACATAGGGACAGACAGACAGCGGGAAGCGACTTTGCTTTATAATATGTAGTGATGCCGAAAATTCAAATGCCACGTTCTTGCCAGCCTTAAAATAAACGCGATGAAGGCATGTCGTTGAAGAACACTTAAATGTTGATATCTCTAAATCATTTGATTTAAAGAAAGTAGCGTTTTAGCAATCGAAGCACATCAGCTGCAGAGACAAATAACAACTTCCGATGATATTAGAGAACATCTTGAAACTACCACGCTTTAAATAATTGAATGTCAAATGCTGCAGTTATATTTAAATTGTTCATCGGAACTTCCGAGTTGATAGCGGGGCGGTTAGAATTTTTAACTAGGTAGTCCGAGAAATTAATTCAGCGTTTTCGAAATAATTCGAGTGCACTCAGTTGGGTCAAGACGAGTGTCAATTAGTACGACTCTGAATAGAAAAGCGAGGAGATAGAATTGGCGATACCGTATTTATGAAGCGAGATTGCTCAGTAATTGGTGACGAAGTTAACCAAATCTTTAATTTTGGATGCATCGAGTGTGCAAGTAAAATATTGATATCATTAAACTCGAAAATAAAGTACTGAAGTAGAATGATGTTTTATAAGCTCCTAAGTTCTCCTGAGATACTAGCACTACTTCATATATGGCAGCCAGCACAATAATATAAACTTGAATAGATAAGTGTGAAAACTGAGATCCATTTTCTAGACCTTCTCAATCCTCCGCAGACTCGCCGTAAGATTTCCCATGCGGCGAACACGTGTGGATCTAAATGGATTGTCTCAAAGAAAACGTTTGTTTTATTGAAATGATTTAGCACTTTCAACGGTACATGAATTTGTAATATACAATAATAGAAATGTTTGTGTGAATGAATGATGTGGCCTTCGTGGTAAGATATTGAAATTTGCGAAGAGATTTTGTACGTTCAGAAAAGAACATATTATTTTTATTTTTATATGAAAAAAGCTATTATTTTCGAGCTTACACGATGTTAATATTTTCCTAAATAATGCTAAGTGTTCGTCACACCAACTTTAGGAAATTTGCTTAAGTAAAATAAACCTAAACTTATTTGTTTGGTGACTTCTTGTGTAATAAATAAGCATCTGACTATCATCTATATTATCATCATCATCATCAGCCTATTAATCTCCCCACTGAGATTGGCGAATGACCACCACGTGGGCCCAGTGCATATTGGTGGGTACTCACGACTGCAGATGCAACCAGGACCAGAGATGCTATAACACCTATAAATAATTACTTAAGTATTATGTAAAATACAACTTTTACAATTTTCGATTATGAAACTTATAGCTGTATAAAAACATTGCACCAATCAATTCAGGTATATCCGAGAGCATTGACCCCGCGCCAATAATGCCCGAAGGAAGTCCATCATTAACTAATTCGAATAAGCCGGCAACAAGGCTAATAGGAAGAGGTACAGCAAAAAATGACGTTTAATAAATCTAACGTGTTCAACGGATAATATAATACAAATTGAACAATGAGACGAATGACTTGCGGTTTCATTCTAACTAGACTATAAAGGAGTAATTAAGAATCGTACGCTTTATTAAGAACTATCCATAGTTTGATGACGTAAAAGTATTGAAAGATATCTCTCTAATGCCGCACTGAATATATAAAGAGTTACGAAATAATGTATAGTTATTTATAGTTATACCTACGTATACGTTATTTATCTTCTTAGTGCATCATAATTGCGATGCTGTGAAAATTAGAGCTTGTAAAAATAGATTTCTAAATAGTCCATCCGATTCCTAAACAGCTTGCTTATTGGATAATAACAACTTTTTTATCTAAAATAACATACGTCGTACAGTTTAAACAATTCCCAAAAATGGCGGGAAATACTGTCAAAAAGCTATAAACAATAAAACATACCTTTACTTACATCAACAAAAAGTCATGTTAGGAACTGCATAGTCAAACCGCATAAACAGTCCATAATTGAAACTAAAAACGGTTACATTAGATTTCAAATAAACTTTTTGCTGCGTGAACTGAAGTAAAAAAGAACTCACGATAATATTGTTTTAATAGCACGCAACCGAATCAAAGAACGGGTTCATTCCTCGGATGTGTCGTCGCGACTGGCTGTGTCTACTCTGGAGATCGGAGAATCCTAGACGGCTTGGGATCGACTTACGTTAATGGGAGGTAAGCTTAGTAGAAGCTATTAAAAATCCTATAGACACTATAGTGGCAGCAAGCTTGCTAAGAACCGTAAAGAGGCATGTGTGATTCGCCTTTAAATCGTCGTCGAGATTGCGTGTTGATTGTCGTGGTGCTGCCTTCTTTCATGTCAGATATTCTCAATATAAAGAATAAATTTTGCATATTTGGAGCTAGCTTTCGTATTTGATGTGCAATTATAGGCACACGCTTAATATGATTTTTTTTTACTAAAAGTGATGGTAATTATAATTTACGTTTTTCTTCCCTGCGCCCCTTCCTTACACCATGGAGTCCTTCGTATAAATCTGTTACTGTAAAACATATTACCGTAGAATAGTGCTATTTGTTTGCGGTCTTCTTTAAGGTAGAGTTTACCTCTGTCTCCAGACCGGCGTTGCGATTTGAGCGAGAAATCTGTTGCGCGCCTCTCTTAATGCTACCTTTGAGATGCGTGCTAAGAATTAATGAATAATAATAAATTTTTCGTAGAAATTGTATGAGGATTAATTGATAAGTACCCATGTTAAAAGAAACATTACTGATATTAAATCTTTACGTAATTGTTTTTTTTTATGCTTATTAGGCAAGGCGTTTGACCACAATCTCGCCTGATGGAAAGCGATGATGAGGCCTAAGATGGTACACGCCTGCCTAGAAGATGCCTGTTCACTCTGGCCTTGAAGATGTCCAGATTATATTGGTCCGGGAAAACAGACCTCGGCAAGGAGTTCCACTCCTTATATACTATGTATATACTATACTTGTTTATATAGTATGCTCTTTTTAAACGATGCCTGTCAAAATTTCGGATAAATATAAATATGACCATGTGTCCGCATACCGATCTCTCTTAAAATGGATGCCCATTAGGCAGCGCAGAAGTATGCGGGCTCTGACAACCCTGTTCTCTTTGCTGGATTCTCCAAATGCTCCCCCTTATCTCACTTCTCAATTTCAGTACTTAAGTACCTCTCATAGTAAAAATCTTCGATCTTCTTCTAATCGTTTACTTATCGTTCCATCACACTGCTCCGATATTATTCACTCTTCCTTCTTCGTAAAAACGATACTTTTGTGGAATGATCTCCCGCTAGATATCAGAATGTCCCCCAGTAAATATACCTTTAAAACCAAACTGCGAAGCTTTTTATTAGAACAGGCATTTCGTTGAGTGGTTTGTCGTCATTATTTTGTATTTATTTTGGCAATATGTATGTATTTGTGTATTTATTTAAATATATTAAGTTATGTATGTGCATGTTTATATATTATTATTTATATTTATTATTTTTATAAACTTTTTTTTGAACGTGATTTCCACTTCAGTTGTGCACCCTACCACTAATAATCTCCACAACAACCTATGGTTGACTGGTAGAGAATGCCTACGGCATTAAGTCCGCCATTGTACATTTGTGCATAAAGAATAAATAAATAAATAAATTCCTTGATTAATTTTGTGTTAGTAGTTTATGATTTATCGTACCACAGTTTTTGTTAGTATCGAGTTTTCACATTTGGAGGATAAATTAGTATTTGAACTGCCCTGCAATTCTGTAAGTACAAACTCACTTTTCGCCGCGGAATCTACGGTGGAATTTGAAATTTGTATTCTAACTTCATAAGCACAGTTGATAATAATATAGTATTTCGAGTTAGCTCCAGACTGCTGCGCTATTTCAGCGGTAACTGGACACCTGTCTGAGTGTTGGGCTGAGAGGTCGGGAATAGAGTAACATGAAGCGCGCATTAGGTTTGTGCTCGAAATGATTGCGCCAGTTTATAAACGTGATTCATCAATTTGATTTAAAGAAAATCTCATTTTTATTTACTTTAAATATAGCTTGTAGGAAGGCCAAAGGGGAAGATCTTCCTCCGAGCTGGGTGATGGTAGCTCGGGGGCCGCGGCCCGACTGATGTTGGTCGGGCATCGTATATGTGAAGAGTTAGCTTCCGAATTTCATTTGCGCGATGTAGGCTTCCATACTATTATGATCGCAGTGCAGGTAATGCCATCTCTTGAGGATGGTGAGTAATGATTTCCTCCATCCGTTGTATATATGTGGGGCATATAGATGTCGCCGCCACAGCTTATTAACACCTAGTTTTTATAATTACTCTCTAAGAAGTGATGAGACTGCAATTAAGAATACTTATATAAATATATGGACAATCTAGCTTGATTGCTGGATTTTGCCTTGAAAATAATTATTTTCCGATAAAAGATAGAACTTATTGTGATACAGTGTCTCGGGGGAAAACGAGGTGCTCGGGTGGGTGTGTTGCGCCGATTGGCTCTCCAGTCGTATCCTAAGCAGCTATCCCATCCGCGTTTTATTCAGCGCTAGAGTAACATGCCGCGACCTGTAACAAGCTTTATTTTTTTCTTTCATTTTCATTTCTTTAAAAAACGTGTGTAATCACCGTGCCATGTGGTTCTCGATGCCATCCATCGTCACTCTGTTACAACTCCGTTACGCACATTTTAAGCAAGTAAATAGTTCCAACCCACTTGATTAGAATCCAGTCGCGTTGATAGCTGCTGCAGCCGTTCCAGCCATCCTTACCTTTGCTTGTCTTAACCAAATTTCCTTATTCCTGAAGCTCTGGAACCTTACTCAGCAACTGAAACAGAAAACCACCAGAAGATGTTAATATTTAATTATATGTATTTCTTAATTATTCTCGCACTCTAAAAGATTTTTAAAAACGAAAAATATGTAATTAAAAAAAAATATAATAATACATTTTTTTTGGTGGTTTTATGAACACATACAGAAAGACAAAGTGTTTAGAGACACATGGGGCGTCGGAGATTTAGACCAGCCCTCCGATGTACTGGCTTACTGAGTAGAAAATGATCACCCTGATTAAAAAAAAATATAGATCTTTTCTTTCACTAACCTCCGTGGCCGATTGGAATATACACCAGGTTTCGAAGTGTCGCCTACTCAGATTTCCCGCGTTTGAATCTCGGTGGTGGAATCAGTACCTCAGTGTGTGTTTATATATATTTCTAGATAAAATATACTTATAATATATGTATCAGTAAATATGTATAGTATATTTATTTTATCCGTTACCCTAGTATCCCATAACACAAGCATTACAAGGCTTACTTCGGGGCTAGACTAATTTGTGTGAATGTAGGAAATGTTCATTTATTTAATAAAAAAAATAATTATTGTCAATTTATTAACGACGACGACCTCAGTGGCCGAGTGGTTTGTACTCCGGGTTTCATGGTGTCGCCGACTCGAGAGGTCCCGTGTTCGAATCCCGGTGGGGGCATATGTTTGTGTGATGAATACGAGCATTTGTACTCCAGTCATGGATGTAAAATATTTATTTCTTTATAAATATACTTATATATGTACAATATATGTATTCTATCCGTTACCCTAGCATCCCATAACATAAGCCTTACAGTGCTTACTTTGAGGCTAGGCTAATTGGTGAGGGTGTACACACTCACACTTATTAGCCTAGCCCCAAAGTAAGCATTATAAGGCTTATATTATGGTTATATATGTCATCGGAATATAATAAATTCTGTAAGTTGTTCAATTTCCTAGTAAATTAATCAACTTTCGTAAGAATGTAAACGAGAGATAAAATGTATTATCTTCCGGGAACATTTTCGTAAATTCATCAATTTACGGAGCTTAGCCGTAAAACAATACGTTAGTTGATGAACAAAAATTTTACGAAGAGCTACAAAAGTTTTATAGTGGACATGACCAAACCAGCGGAAAGTCAGAATGGACCGAACAAAATTTAAAAATGGGAAGAGGTGATACTTGATTTTTTTTGTAGAAAAGTCTCTTTTAACAGAGTTTTTTTTTCTGGCACGTCGCACGCCGCTACCGCGGCACGCTCGCTTTGCTCGCTCGGCTCGCGCGTTTTGGTCACAATACTAACCAAACCTAACCTAGTGTAAAGTATTACTGCTTGGACCCTGGAAGTACAGTTTAGCCTTAAAGGCATCAGTCATACAGTCATCTTGTGTATGAAAATATTTGCACATATCTGATCGTACCTAAGTCTATGGCGGCAAGCACCGAAGTCGCAAACGGCGACCAATCAGAAAGCTGTGTATTATTTTACGTAAATTTAAATGACGTAAAACTAAACTCTGTTCTGGGATTGATCACAGTATTTAGAATTTACGTTGATATTATATATAGGTCTTGAAATTTTATGTTAGTTTATCAATTTACCGCGAGACGTCGTAAATTTATCAATTTACGAAAATGTTTCCGTAAGATAAATACATTTTATCTCTCATTTACTATCTTATGAAAGTTGATCAATTAACTAGAAAATTGATAAACTTACGAAACGGATTATATTCCGGTGACAAATATAAGAATATATTTATAGAAATACATATTAAACAACCATGACTGGAGTACAAATGCTCAAATTCAGCACACAAACATCTGCCTCCACCGGGATTTGAACCCCTCTCGAGTCGGCGACACCATGAAACCCGGCGCACAAACCACTCGACCACGGAGATCGTCATTCTATCAAAGTCTATAAAAACTCAAATGTTCATTCATACTCATCAACCTGTGCTGTAAGCGAAAAGTGCACGGCTAGCTGAACTCCGAATATTCGTGCACATTATTTCTTCAGAAAACGTAAACTCAAAGACCTCTCGAACGCTCATTTCTCTGAGCTAATGTCGGCACGTGAATAGGCTCCTTTAGCAGCAGTTATTTAATGCTTCGTCGCTCTCAAAAGACTCAGGGGTTCTGCAGGATGCCATTTATGTTGCTAAAAGCGGGGCTCAGAAGATAATGCAGCGCTCTCTTTTACGCCTTTGACCTCATTGTGAGAGAGAAAAAGACAGACGCGCTTCACGTCGAAAAAAAAATGGGAATGCACCAAGGGAAGTGAGTTGGGTAATAATACTCTTTGTGTGTGTTTAGCGTCGTCTATCTTAAGCATTAATTCTCTGCAGAGAATTTTTTATTAAATCAATAAAAACATATTTGTTTCTTAGGTTTTCACGCAAATCACTCATTAAATAAAACTAGTTTTAACGGGTTAATGCACGAAACTTTATTTATTTATTGACGTTTCGCAGCCTTTTCAGGTCTGCATCGTCAGAATAATGTTTTTTTATTTAATTTTATCGAGCTACCTTCCACCTTTCTGAGAAGAACCGGCGAAATAAACTAGAAAGCCTCTCTGAGTTTGTTTCGCCGGTTCTTCTCAGAAAGGTCTCCCAATTTTGGAACCGGTGGTAGTTTACGGTAGTAAGGGTCAAATAAATAAACTCAAAATTACAAAAAAGAATTTTAAATAAAATACTTTATTAACTAAATTAACTAATAAATTCATACATAGACAATAAAGTTTTAAAAATCTTCCAATGAAATAACCGAACGCTCAATAAAAGTCTTTCGAAGGTAGCTCGACAAAATTAAATAAAAAATCAGTATTCTGACGATGCAGACCTGAAGAGGCTGTGAAACGTCAATAAATAAATAAAGTTTCGTGCATTAACCCGTTAAAACTAGTTATTCAATAAAAAAATGGTACAGTTGGAATAAGATCTTGTAGCACTTAGATGATATCGACGGAGGCGGGCTAGTGGTGTAATAAGAATTCAATAAGTATGTAATGAGGAGCTCGATGGCGCCATTGGTTAGCGCGTTCGGCTGCGATCGTTGAAGTTAAGCAATTTCGCAGTGGTCGGTCATTAGATGGGTGCTGCTGAAGGCACGTTAAGCCGTTGGTCCCGGCTGCATCTGCAGTCGTCAGCACTCACCAACCCGCACTTGGCCCGCGTGGTGGGTTATGGCAATCTCCCTATTCCATCCATAGGGAAGGCCTGTGCCCCAGCAGTGGGGACATTAATAGGCTGATGATGATGATGATGATAATGAAGTATGTAAAATCTCCTGACTTCGGGAACGTTATAATTTGCAATAACCCGAAAACAGTAAAAGGAAATAAAAAAGGCTTATAAACCTTCCTATTTAAATAAAAAGGGCTTATTTTTACCTTCCTAAAAGTAGTTCCGATTTTAGCCGCGCGCTACAAGCTCGTTCGATCTGTTTCTCAATAAAAATCGAGTCGAGATTGTTTGTTATTTTAATAATATATTAAAAAGTAAAGATATTCATGGAAAGAGTTTCAATGACACGGTTATTGGGCGCGTTTAAGCTGCGATCGAGAAAGTTGAGCGTCCCTCTAAAAAAATTTCAAAATTCTTTATCGTTTATTCAGTCTAGGCTGTTACGCTTGTAACTTGTGAATGTCGAAAAGTTGCGCCATTGGTTCGCAAACCTACGGCGGGAGACCTTGTACTGAGAAGAACCGGCAAGAAACTAATATACAGAGTCGTCAAATTGAAAAATGACTTCAATATGAGATAACTCATGAAGTCACTTTCCATTAAAATATAAATATAAAAAATATGACTACAAAATAAAAAAAAAACGACGGGTTGCACTGCGGGAGTGCCGGCAGAAGTTAAAACTTGAATATTTTGAGTTGTGCATTTTCGATATTTTGGAATGGTAAGGGAATAATTTTGCACGAATTGCTTTAATTATCAGTATAAAAGTACTATCATGTATGTGGTAGAATACAATATTTATTTATTGCGCTATCGTACACAAACATGACAATTTATATTACATTAAAAAAGTTTATCTTTTAGAAAAAAAATCTTTTTCATATTACATGAATCACGTTTATGAGCACTTAGCGACATCTATTGTAAAAAAATGCTTTTTCTTCGCAATAAAGCTGCCACGTGAACGTCCTAGATGGAGACTTATTATTATAATACGGTTAAATAAAATATAACTAAATTTCGTCCAATATCTTTAAAGTCAACAACCTTTCCAATTTTATTGTGTGTCATGATGCGATCAGCCCACGTGCTTAAACTGACGCGAGTTTAACATTTTTTACCCATACAAAAAAGTGTACAACGCCGCTAAAGAAGTTTTCACTTTAAAAATATAATAAACTGATTTAACAAAGTTTAAGTTTAGGACTGCCGTGTCTGAATGTTTCGGTTGGAAGATCGATATAAAATAACATCTTCACTAAGAAAACGATAAAAGTATGCGAAATATCAATTTCACTTTTACTCTTAATGGACTTGTTTCGAATTTTCTATAAAGATATACAATAAATGTAATATTCTGTGCTGAGCAAAAAACAAATGAGAGCCCTACGAAAGCCTTAATAGTAAAGTGTTTTGTGAAAAGAAATGAATGGCTAAGTAATAAAAAAGCTGTACAATCTGTTATGTCAGCAAAGGGCATGAGTGAACCGTTTGATAAAATATCAGGTTCCCTACATTTTCTCTTTGTTACTGCTAAATGTTTTCTGTATACAAATCCAGTTATTAATGACATTAGTGCGGTAAGTTGGTTTATTACAAACGAATAGACGAATGTATGCCCGAGACGAAGTCAAAGGTTCACCATAGCCACGAGTATGGAAAACCCAATTCAGCACGAATGTCATACAACGTTTTTCAAAACATTTTCGAGAAAACAGTACAACCTTACTTTTAAGTCATGAAGCAAACTGTTTTCCTATAAGCAAATGTATATAAATATAAATAACTGTCGTTCGGTTTACGGGTAGCTGTGTGGAGGGCCGGCGTTATAGTATAGTGTAATAGTTATAAGTAGAAATAGAGTTATTTGTCCAGAATTAGTTACTTAAGTGATTGTTTTGCTTGTTCCGTCTTTCACATGTCACCCTTACCACAAGGCGCTGGCTGAAAATCAGCGCTACTGTGGTATCACGAAAGCGACTGATACAGAGCATAGCTGAGCCAGCGACCTGTTGGCCTCGCACGGCACGCACTACGACCTAGTATTTAGTTCTCTCTTTTTTTTTATTGTCTATGTTTTATTTGATGTACCGTTCTGTTACACTTATTTCATGCTGTAAGGGTCAATAATATGTTTTTCTTTCTTTCTTTCTTTCTTTCAAATGGTGTGGATTCCCATTTGGCGTCATAGTATTAAAGTGAGACAAAGGTATTGATTAAAAGCGGTTCCAAAGAGGTTCGTCCGAATTAAAAAATACCGTAATGGATATGCACGCCGTCATGTATGGGAGCGTGCGGTAAAATGCTTTACCATACGCTCCTTTTTATGGCCCGTAATTTTCAAATTTTCTACAATGTATACAACCTCATACAAAGGAGCGTGCGGTAAAATGCTTTACCACACGCTCCTTTGTAAGGTCCGTAATTTTCAACTTTTCAACAATGTAACCAACCTCCGTAAAAGCATTTTTAGACCAAATGTGTTGAAAAAGTTTGTTATGGTTTCAAGTTACAAAATAAAACTTTTCAGAGTTTATAACAACGATATTAGAAACATGTCTTTTGAACCTAATTTAACAAATCAATGATTCGGTACCAGACCTTGCGCTTGAACATGGATAGCAAAATAACTTGACAATACATTAATATGACAGATGTAATACCCTCTTATGGAAAGAAAAAGGTTATTGTGGCACAAGCATGGCACAATGTTTCTGGTACATTAATAAAAAACTAAAATTTGAGTGTTAGCATAATTAAATTCTTTCTATGAATAAGAAGACTTCGTAAAATTAACGCAACTTTGTAGTTTCCTATTCCTAAAGTAAGGCTATCTACGCGAACTGGGAAAATCCATTTTTTCTTTGAGTATGTATGCTGTTGGTCGCTGATGACCTTTACAGCGTCACCGGGTTTGGAAACGGTGAGTTCCTTGGGGGACCTCAAGCCGAGAATTGGCGAGTGCCTCTAGAGGTATTCCAGACGGATGGCATCTCCCCACGGGGGGTTCCCCTTTCCGTCTGGAGCCTCTAGACCACTCCAAATTGAGGGGGTCGGAGGGCGTCTCTGAGACTCGGACCTCGGCTCTAGTTAGCCGTTGTCGTGGGGGCGTGGAAAAATGCCCAGATACGTACCTGTACCTGGTAAAGCGTGTCGCGTGTAGACCAGGTCTTCGCACTCTTATTCTACGGGTGCGGTATCATCCTAATACTAAGCTAGTGTGCAACTTTGCTAGCTGGAGGAATCGGTAGGCGGATAGAATTCGACTCGAGCATAGCAAGCGTCTATTATACTGTAGTAGCTTTTTTCACATAATTTTGTTAAAAGGATTCTAAGAACACGCTTTCAAAGAAGGAGAAAAAGATGTAGTAGTTAAATGCTTAAAACATTTTCAGTTAAAAGAAATCAAAGGAAAGGTATCTGAGCAAAAGGAAAAGATCACTGCTGTGCCAAATTCTATTGCAAGAGAGTTTACTACTCGTGAGGAACCCTAATTCGTGATAGACACAGTTTTTGTTGTTTCGAGTGTCTGTGACCGCGAATAATAGTTATGCGTATTAGGTGGAGCAAAGCCGGTAAAAATATATCGATAAGTGTTGTCGACTATCGATGATTAATCGATAGTCTATCGATAGCCAACCAATCGTATGACAATCGATCGGCTTATCGATAGTATCGATACTATCAACAGTATCGATAATATCGATAGCACAGAAAAAGCCAATACTATCGGATGAGTTAAATACTATCGATAGCATTGTAGTTCGTTAATAACATCTATCGATAGTATCGATAGTGTAGATTTTATTTGTAACCATACTATCGATATTTTAACAATTTGCAATAGTATTGTTTACAATTTTCAGGTATTATAGTCAAGCACAAACTTTAGTCTAAAACAATCGCTAGTATCGATACTATCGATTGTACTGTTGCAGTTAAAACAACACTATCGATAGTATCGTTACTATCAATAGTTTGTTAATAACGAACTACAATAGTATCGATAGTATCTATAGTATTGCACTCGTTCGATAGTATTGCCTTGTTCTGAGCTTTCAATAGTTTCTATACTATCGGCTGTATCGATTCTATCGATAGGGCACATGATTTTCGATGTAAACTGTCGATAGTTTTAATATCGATAATTCGGCAACACTAATATCGATGCAATTGTAAAGTAGAAAACGACGCACCGGTAAAAACTATGAAGTAGGTTAACATGGAAAAATCAACGGTTTTTATTTAAGATTTCTTTTGGCGCCACTTTTTGAGTTTTGAGCATGTCTCTTTAATCATTCTCATTTCATCTGCGTTCAAATTATTTTTAGCGGTTCTCAAATATTATTTACTGAATAAATTTAACCAAGAATTTGTTGGTACTATATTGTACTGTATTCCGATACAGTACAGTACTTATAGTAAAAAAGCGTTGAGGCCAAGGGAATCGCACAAAAGACCACAGTAAAACCCTGTAGTGAGGGTTGAGTTCAGCGGTTCAGTTTGTAGGTATGTGCTATTGATTAGTGCACACCATACAAGCACAATTTATAGAAGGGAATTGAATCCGTTATTTACCATTTTATTTAAAAAAAACTACGTTATATGTTTTTTATTAAAAGAACGAGACAAAACTTTAACAGACTTTACTAACTTATAATACATGAAAAACAAACAACTAACATTAAAAAAATACGCAATGTACAAACAAGATTTTAAAGCGCAATTCCTAGCAGCGAAATTTATAAGCAAAAGCTACTACAGAGCGAAGTGCATTGACGTGTTTTTTTTTGTTTCCTTCCAGGCGGGGTGCGTGTGGGAAATCCTCATGGATATCCTACAGCTGGCTACAAGGTTATTGCAGACTATTACTGACTAAAAAACACCAGTAGGGGCTACCTCTGGCCGGGAAGGCCTAACAGGCTGCATCGGAAGCGATAGTGCCGCGTTGAAACTTATATCCTTTTGAATAAATAATTGTAGTTTCGACATCTTCGTCTTAACAGCAAAATGAGGAATTGTAATAACTTGATGGATGTTATGCTTCGAGACAGTGAGAAGTTAATTTAAATACTCCCATTCGCACAAAGCGATTTGCTTCCGCCTTCATTATGCGAACGGTTAGGTAGTGGAGCTCCTTGCCGAGGTCTGTTTTCCCGGACCGATATAATCTAGACATCTTCAAGGCCAGAGTGAACAGGCATCTTCTAGGCAGGCGTGTACCATCCTAGGCCTCATCATCGCTTTCCAGCAGATGCGATTGTGGTCAAACGCATTGCCTGTTTTACATAAAAAAAATCAAGGCATTATGACAATCATGCAAGCAAGGCAAGCACACAATTTGCGGTTATGTATCTCGTACCGGGTTTCCAATCTAGGACCCAGGAGCACTGCCGTTCGACCAACCTAGTCGTCAATAATATTGATATTGATTTATTTACGCGACCAGTTAGAACGCAGAAAATAATAATAGTAGACGTTTTACCACGGGCGGCGCGAGTCCAGATAGTGTTGCCCGTTTCAATCTCGATAAATCTCGATCAATATCGAGTGACGGTCCAATTACATTGTGCAGGTACTCGCGGTCACCTGGTGTTAAGGTGCATTGATACTCGACCGTAAGTTTTCAAGCAATATTGTCTCTGGAAGAATCTTGAGAGGCTCAATTTTCGCTATCCGGAGCAAAATAGTACCAGTAATATTAAAACATGGATCCAAAAAAAATGTTTATGCTATATATTGTTTTAAACTTTCATGATCACTAACATTATAGTAATATAAGTTTTTTACGGAATTGCTACCATGTACCTTGTTTTTAGCGAGTTTCCGATATTTCGGCACAGTTGCAAGCGCCATGATCACGGAGTAACTGAGTTCAAAATATTTTTAGCGGTTAGCGATTAGTAATGATTTTAGCTCATAGTTTTATTTACTCCGTGATCATGGCGCTTGCAACAGTGCCGAAATATCGGAAACTCACTAAAAACAAGGTACATGGTAGCAATCCCGTAAATAACTTATATTACTATAATGTTTATGCTACTTTAATGTATTATCTTACTGAGGCACGATATTTACTGTGTATTGTTTAGATAGAAACATTAAAAGAATATTCTAAAGCACTAATTTTTGACCCCCTGGCGCGTCCGCTTCACATTTTGTGGACAAACTACCAGAAAAGCACCAACTTATTAACGGATATTAAATATATAATGTGGTTAAAGTAATAGCATATTAGTTGATGATTTATGAAAAAATATATGGTGTATTTATTTCTCATAGTTTTATTTAGAATTAGAATAAAGTCTGTCTAAGGCTAAAGCTGATTCCACTGGCGCGCCACAATACTGCGCGTACACCTCTTCTGAAATGTTCTTGAGGACCGCTTCCACTTTGTTGCATGATCTCTAGTAGTGCTTCACACACTGTTGGGTTCTGATGTGCTGCTCGTTGGTCTAGAACAAAATTACGAAGGTAAACATTTGAAACCACTGGTTTACCCTGGCTACTTTTAAAAATATTATCAGATTTTGGAGATTTTTTGTTTGATGTTAACACAATAGCTTTATGTTACCATTATTTATATATTTTATTCGATATAAAAGATAAATACTATATTTAGCACAATCGATAAAAACGTCTACTTATTTGATTCCATTGGTGTTGTTGATCCCCTTGGTATTTCACCATGGTAATCATTATTTCTGATAAATATACTTATAAAAAACACGTTTCTAAATCATATCGAGGTCAAAAGTATAAATAAACTATTATACAAAGAGCATTGGGTGCTCAACATCAAAATATATTAAAACTTGAGTTATTTTTAAGTTGTTTTCTGTAGATTTTAATTATTTTAATATCATTTAAAGATAAAAGGCTGATTAGTTTATAGCAAAAAAATATTTTCATACTTATTACTATGACCTTTATCGATGGTTAACCCTGGCCCAATCCCCTACCCCGTGGAAGTCTGGAACCTTATTCACCCACAGAAACACAATACCCTCAAAATATAGTGTTTCTCTGTGGTCTTCTGTAATGTGATTTCTTATTTGATTTGAGTCATTATAACATTGACTTAGCAAATAAAATGAATCTTTAATCTTCTTACAATAACTAAATCGTTAAATATAATAAATTAAACGCGGAGAGCGTTAATTACAAACTGAACAATGTTATCAATGGATTACATAATTTATTTGTATGTGTATAGAGTTACTTTTTATAATGATACAAAGTACATATAATAAATCTCGTGACACAATGTTTGTTATCGAACTACCCCGAAATAGATTCACCGGCTGTTATGACTTTTTTTTTGTAGAATTGGTGTATAAGTATAAGTCTTTGGCTATTTTTTATATAAGGGTGGCTCTATTTAGGTGTTTTTGGATTTTTTTTGTTGTTTGCTACCAAAATATAAAATAAATAATAATAAATAATCAAATAGTAATCTAGTATCCTATAATTGGATAAAAGTTGAAAATATTTATAAGCCCTTTTCCACTGTCAGACAGTTTAGTCTGTCAAAAATTAAGATATTTTTAAATACAACAAATGACAAATTGAATTTAATTAGATTAAATGAAATGTCTTATGATAATTGTTAAATATTTCCCATTGCATTTGGGAGGGAAGAAGGAATTTAAATCCCATCTAGAGGTCAACCGGGTCAAGTAGATATCTTAATATATATTTTCTAAAAATATTATAATTATTGAAAGATAGTAGCGACAAAATCTAAATGCGCCTTAACAACACTCGTTTAATTGTAACGCGAACAGATTTACGATGCATTCAAAATCGGTTATCTTGTATCTGTCGCGGCATGATTTGTTTTTGTTCGGTTTATAATATACGAGGGCGGTCTCCCGGTTGCAATGATTTTGATTCGGTACTATGATCGTATCTGAGATACTCGCGTTTCGATGTAACTTAAGACATGTCGAGGAATATGTTCCGCGTGAATTAGTTATCCAAATCGATTCATGATATATGTTAAAGACTCTTCATTAGTTAAAATTAGGCATTGACTGTGTCTAAAAATATTCGTATTACTACAAGTTTAGAGACAATTCAGACGGTTTAATTCAGAAAGAAATGAAAATATGAAATAGAAAAATATTACGAAATGTAATGCAATATCTATTTGATTAAATATGTAGACCGAAAGCTCTGCAAGCCACCTAATCGATTAGGCTATGATTGATTTGTCGCTCGAATCGATTTTCGATTCGATAGTCCTTATTCATCAGCGACAGTCGTACTGATGCCTATCAATCATGCGCGTTGCTTTCTTGAGAATAAATTGACAGATAAAAAGGGGAACAACATATTATGACAATGCGACAGTAATTGAGTGCTTTTTATTGTTAACGATAACCCCTGCTAGGATACGGGGGCAATAATAAACATGTTATTACGGAGAATTCATATCTGCATAGTTGATAATGTTGCCAGATTTTAAAATAGAATTATTCCCAAAAAATAATAATTTTCATTTTTGAGTTTTCACGGATATATTGTTGAAGAATGTTTTGAAAGCGAAAGAGGTAGTGGGGATTAAAGCATGTCAACATAAATTTGCCTCTGCCTATTCCACAAAACAGGTGTGACCATTACAATATTGAGATTTAATTTAAATGTTGAGCCAATAAATCCTTGCTGGTATCGCTAAACAGGCAACGCAACTGGTGTTGGGGGTAAATAATGAAGTATGTACATCAAAACAATTTATTATTGATGAGTCCCCATTTAAATAAGCATGAATTTAATAACAGTTGTTAAAGATATCATTAATATTTTTATATTTTTCAAATTAAGTACAACTCAATCTCTTTGAACACGAATTTTCGAAAGATTTTTTTTAAAACCTGATTTTTTTTAAAACAAGAAATAACTAGGAATAATTAAGAAGAATAGGAACACCTTCAGATATCAGTTAATGATAAAAACAATTACATTACAACAACTCTAATTTCAATCATTTCTAATTTCAGACGAACAATTTGTGCATGCCTTGGCCATATTGGTTGGTTTATCTTTACATTATGAACAAATTTACATTTTCACTCTTCCATGCGGTTGACCTTTCTGCGATCACACACTAACCACATAACTGGACAAGTCGGAATTGACATCAGCTTCTACCACATTTTATTCAGAACAACTAACTATATCTTCTGGCTCACAATCACTGATTTGCTCAATGTCTAACATGGTATCCACAGAAACACAGTTTGATTGACCGGATCTGGGTTAAAATTATGATTTTCATTCTACAGTAACTATGCTTTTGAGTTTTCTAATTCAGTTTTGTACAATTTGTCAATGGCTATTGTAAGATTAGCGAGAAATGCCCTGACATATATTGAAGACCCCACAATGTTTTTGGAACCACAGAGTGATGGAAAATCTGTAGAGATACATAATAAAATGGTGCTTAATATCGATTGTCATCAATTGCATAGTCACGTCTCAATACTATTTATTACTCCAGTTTTGTTTCTACGACTTTTTAATTTTAAAAACGTAATAAGTATTATGTTTTACCAACATTGTAGATTTTTCATAAGCTGGCCACCCCATGTTAGGGCCCGCATGGGGCGCTCATTGTCGCTGTCGTCGACTATTAGCGGGCGCAATTAATTCAACGGTGTTGCCCTAGTGGGGCGTGATGTTTAGAAGCGGTGGGAAAGTATTCAATTACAGTTTTTCTTGTGGAGGAAGTGAGTTTTTAGGGGGCTATGATGAGTTAATTTGGCTGCTTAAAACACCATCTTGTAGATTAGAAATGATAACTTTTGAACACTGTCGTTGGCTGTACGAGTAAATATTTTTTTAAGATGTATTTCCTTTTTAACCTCAGATTTAAATAGTATCAATTTAAATAAAATATGATGAGAAGAATATAGTGATATTTTAAGGTAAAATTTAAGTAACTTCAGGAACAATTTTCTGAACTGATATTTTGGCGATATCGATTCTCGCTAAATTAGTTAATCAGGAGTTTCGTAGCGAAAAGCAATGGGTTAACTTGAACAATTACTAATAAATTCAAAATAGTGGTCATTTAGAGTAAAAACCGGACAAGTGCGTGTCGTACCACGCGCAGTGTAGAGTTCCTTAGTTGCTCGTCATTACCACAATATATTTTAGAAATACATAGTCTATATTTTATGCAATTAGTTTCAGAAAATTTCTAATACATAAGTTGAGCGACTATAATTCTTTATCTTACATTTTTTTTAACCTTTATAGATTTCCTTAAAAGTTCATGAAAAGCGACTGTTATCATGAATTTTCCCAGGTTTTTCAAGCCAATAGTTTAGCTTTTAGATGGGGACGCCCTACACGAACGAAAAATAGCACTTTAAAGTTCAATATTTCACAAAGGGATCCCTAAATAGAAAATAGTCTTAGGAACCCCTTATTAATTTTGAAGGACCTATTCAACGATATCCCACGCTGATGGGGTATACGATGAAAAAAAACATCACCAGGTTACCTACATGTAGGGAAGCTAACCTTAAAAAAAATCAATTTTTCTAAATTTTATTCTACCATTTTGTCAATATAATCGATATACTCCTAAAAATTACAGTGCCAACAGTCTCTATGCAAAACCGGGGACGGACAGACAGACGGACATGACGAAACTATAAGGGTTCCCTATCAAAACTACGGAACCCTAAAAAGGGTAGGGTAAAAGGGCAAACAAGCAAATGGTCAGTCAGATTGTAAGCGATTACCGAATAAAAAGAGAGAGGAGAGGAGCTCGATGGCGCAAATGGTTAGCGCGTTCGGCTGCAATCGTTGAAGTTAAGCAACTTTCGCAGTGGTCGGTCATTGGATGGGTGACCAAAAATTTACTATCTCGAGCTCCTCCGTGCTTCGGAAGGCACGTTAAGCCGTTGGTCCCGGCTGCATCTGCAGTCGTTAGCACCCACCAATCCGCACTGGGCCCGCGTTGTGGATCATGACCCAATCTCCCTATTCCATCCATAGGGTAGGCCTGTGCCCCAGCAATGGGGACATTAATAGGCTGATGGTGATGATGATGATGATGACCGAATAAAAAGAACTTTATAAAAAAAAATGCATTTTTTAATTACCCATTGTTATCTAAATGTAAAGATACCGATATTCATAAAAGTTTATACCTACATTGAATAAGAAATGGATGCTTAAAAAGTTATGTCCACGATTTTGAATTCCTAATTATTGGAAAATATATTTTTGTCGGTTATTCTATTACTTGCGCACGAGCCGCCGATATCAAACGCTGCGTGGTTAGCAATATAAGTGCATGCCATAGAATATGCTAATAAAACAGATAGGATACTACATATTTAGGTTAGGTAAAGGAACTGTAACCTGAATAGTTAGATTTTTAAATGAAATGTTATATTATCACGTAATCATAATATTTTAGCGGTTTAAATCGAAGTTTTGAATTTCAAAATGCTTCTACAACTCACTGATTTCATGTAAAGAGTGTTGTTGTACATTCCTACCTTCTAAATATTCAAAAAGAAGTTAATAATAACATTTATTATTTTTAAAGATTTCTACTTCATATTTAATATTTATACAAAGCCTTTGTCTATCCTATTATAACATTTCTATTATCACTTGCTTTATATTTAACTATTCATTACACATTTCGGAATTTGTTGCACGGAATCAGCTGTTATGCACAAGGTTATGATTACAACTATTGTTACGATAATATGGTCGAGATATTGTTTTATTTGTTTCTTAATTTTCAACGCTATAGATGCACTAATTTTTTTGACGTTTCGCATCCTTTTCAGATATTATTCATATCAAATTCCAGGATTTATTTCACAAAATCAACAGTTTCATTTTCTGCACAAGAGTGTATTTGCTACTGAATTTGCTAGAACTCAGAATGGATCTTTTAGTAGTTTTATTTATGGATCTTCAATTGTTACACCCATTTGCCGTGACCCATCTAAATGCTTGTTTAGTGTTTGCCGCCGGCCACCGGGGTCGTGCACGGTAGACGTGACGCCCCGCGCCGCCGCTCTGACGGAGTATCCCTGGAAGCACAAAATAGGCTTAACAGAAGGTAATCTACATAAAAAGTGCGCTCAAGTAATGCACACATAGACACCGCTCACGGACACTGTATGTTGAACCAGTTCAGACGCACGCCAGCACCGAGCTATAGAAGTTGCATTCATTTTCATTCATCATCAGCCTATTAATGACCCCACTGCTGGGGCACAGGCCTTCCCTATGGATGGAATAGGGAGATTGGGCCATGACCTACCACGCGGTCCCAGTGCGGATTGACGGGTGCTAACGACTGCAGATGCAGCCGGGATCAATGGCCTAACGTGCCTTCCGAAGCACGGACGAACTCGAATTAGCAGATTTTTGGTCACCCATCCAATGACCGACCACTGCGAAAGTTGCTTAACTTCAACGATCGCCGCCGATCACCTGCACCATAGCGTTCCTCCTATAACAAGTTTGGTGTTACCATATTAAGTGATCTGTTACCGTACTTTAACGGACGGACAAGAACTAATGACCTTAGAAAAATTACGGTCATTGGTTCTTGTCCGTCACTGGTACCACTACCTTACTCTTACGCCTTGAAAAAGATCCATTAAAACTAAAAAGTCTACGAACAACTACTTTTTAAGTGTAATGAAACTACACTATTATTGTCAACACCCATAGCCGTCGGCTTACTTTTGTCATAAAGGAAGTGGTACAGTCATTATTTATGATTATAAGATTGTGAGTTACACTCACGCCATCTGGATGTTTCATTCACACGCTACTGTGTACCAATCACGAGATAAATGAGCGATGAAAAAACGAAAACTGTAGAAAATTACTTAAGACTGGTCCCCGAATAAGTAAATGAAATAGAAGCGCTATTAATGTTTGAAGAAAGGGCCTCATGGAATGATCTAAAATCGACGGGTTTACTCGATATCTTCATCATCTACAGCCTATTTTAGTCCACTGCTGACCTCTCCATTTGCACGCCACTGAGATCGATCTTGAGCTACTCGCATCTAGCTCCTGCCAGCCACCTTGTGCAAATCGTCACTCCACCGTGCCTGAGGACGTCCTACACTATGTTTGCCTAGACGCGGTCTCCACTCCAGATCTCGTCTACCCAAACGGTTATCGTTTCTGCGTTATACAAATTAAAACTTTCGATTTTAGGCACTGTGGGATCGACGATGTCAGGACTCGTAGCTTCCCAAACGCTGCTCAACCCAGCTGAATTCTTTTATTCACCTCGTCCTCAAATTTGTTTCTATCAAACTGCAATGTCTGCCCGAGGTACACATATTTTTGAAGAAATTCAAGAACGGCACCGTGTATTGCAATCGGTTCCGATAGAACATGTTCATTGAACATGACCTTGCTTTTATCTAAGTTTACAGTAGGCCGATGCGTATAGAAGAGTCAGCCAGGTCATTCAGCATTTGTTGTAGGTCGATGTCCATTTGGATAATATTAGTTCGCAATCATTGTCTTCGTCATTTGTTCAAATCTAATGGTGGGATACAGCCAGAACCAGTTTTTGTGATAAATGTTAAATGTTAGTAGGATTTTGTTTGCGAAAGTTTCAATAACGATGCGGTAACTAAAAGTATATTCCTTCGAGTCCACTCGAGCTGGTCCATGCTTTGAAGGTCATGTTAAGTTATTTGTCTCTCTTGCATCTAATTCTGCTGTCGTTAGCACTCACCAACCCTCAAAGTGCGGTCGCAGTGAGTGGCTCAATCTTCCTCTTCCATCCATAGAAAAGGCCTGTGCCACAGTAGTAGGAACTTTAATATGCCTTTGATGATTACCAAGAGCCACTCTAGGGAAGCATCTTCAGTTTTAACAAAGACTGCAGTCAAATTAAGGAGTGACTGTTCTTCAAAGTCAGCGGAAAAGTATGCCAGAATAGCTTGGGGACAGCGAGATCTTTAAGGACATCACGTCAATAAAAGGCCACTGTAACTATTAGTATCATCGTCATCAGCCTATTAATGTGTCCACTGCTGGGGCACGGGCCCATATAAGTAACCTTTGAAGCATTTAGTAATTGCTAATTAATAAATAAACAGTAGAAATCTACAAAGTAATAACGAAAATTCTCTACCTGAATCAACAACTTCTAAAATTTAATGAAGTTAGTTTCCACATATACAATGTTTAGAATACATTTTGGGTGTAAGGTAATTATTATTAAATGCTAAGCTAATGTTTCATAAAACCAACCGCCCCATACGTTGTGGCATAAAACACGGATGTACCTTCGCAGCTTGCAATAACCGAAGGACCAGAAGGGGATAGTAGGGTTGACAATAATAGATATAAAGTATTGTTTACTGAATTATTTGCTAACTAGCTGTGTCCCGCAGTGATGCCAGCGGTTTATTAGGGATATTTTCCAGCAGTAAAACGTAGACTATGTGTTAATCCAGGTTGTCAGCTAAACCCATACCAAATGTAATTAAAATAGCTCCAGCCGTTTAGACGTGAAGAAGTAACAAACATACACACTCACACACACATAAACTTTCGCCTTTATAATATTAGTGTGATATAAAAAAACAATAGCAATGTCTTTTTTCCTTAGAATGACTATTTATAAAGAAATGCATTTTAAGAAAAATGATTTGTGTTAGATAGATAAAAAGACGAAATATTTTTTTTCCAAAGACTACAAAATTAATACCATAAAAATTAAGAATTTTATGTACTTTATAAAAATAAGGAACCTGGTTTTTAATTAGTTTAAACTTTTAATTCTACAAACTTAACTGATAAATATAATAATAGGTATCTTGGACAGCATTCTCTCTCTCTTTATATTTCATTAAATGACAAAACCCAAAAGGTAAACTGTTTGTCATTGGTTGTTTTATTTTTTATATCCGAAAGAACTTATCATATCTTCAACAAATTTATATGTGACCATTCGAAGGTTAATATTTAAACAGAAACAAAATAATCAAAATCGGAAAGTTCTGAGGTTTTAGAAACATTTAATGTCAAAAAAAAATTATAGGACCGGTTTTTTTGAAAAAAGATGAAAAATTGGAGAAGACACTATCATAATTATAATAAAATGGCAGGAAAGTCAAAACTGTACATCGAATATTTTTTCAAAAGAATGCTTCGGGTGTGATCTACAATCGATAGCGAAGCCAAAAATATAGTTTTTAGAATTTTTGTCCGTTTGTCTGTATGTATGTCCGGAATAAACTCAAAAAGTACTGCATGGATTTACTGCTTTGGCACGAATATTGTTAAGAAGTCGGGCAACATATAGGCTACATATTATTACGCTATCACCTACGATGAACGAGCAGTGAACCTTTATTTCTAACTTACTCCACGCGTACGAAGTCGCGGGCGGCCGCTAGTAGAATATAAAAAAGGAATATTGCCTGTATTTAATTAGTCCTTTCTTAAAAAAAAACTTTGTTTTTTGAAAATTTAAATGATAAGACACAGAAAACACATAGACACAATATGTGTTTTCTGTGTCTTATCATTTAAATTTACAATACACAAGTTATTACTAGGCAATAATATTACTTTGTCATAAATAGTATGGCAACCCTGGCAGGTACCCGTTTTATTTCCTACGTAATATTTGCACAGGACAGGGTTCGGTATAAATTGTATTGTCCCAAAACCCCACCAAATCACATCATGATGTGTGTTTAATGTATTAATGAGTTAAATCTTGTATATGTAGGTATTCAACATCGCACTTAATAGCTGCAAGTTTAGAACTTATTAAGTAAAGGTTTGCATTTCGATTTGTTTGAGTTTGTTGGGACTTGCTTGTTTTACAAATTATCACTTAGACTTGGATAACGATATTTACTCAATCACGTCTGACGCTTTCGTGTTTGATTTGATATAACTGTTCACACTTGTTGAATATGTGGTACGTGCCGTGATTTGCTTAACAGGTGTTATTGCCATATCATTAGTTTTATACGCCACTTAATCTTAATCCTTTGAGGAGCTCGATGGCGCAGGTGGCTAGCGCGTTCGACTGCGATCGTTGAAGTTAAGCAACTTTCGCAGTGGTCGGTCATTGGATGGGTGACCAAAAATTTACTATTTCGAGCTCCTCCGTGCTTCGGAAGGCACGTAAAGCCGTTGGTCCCGGCTGCATTTGCAGTCGTTAGCACCCACCAATCCGCACTGGGCCCGCGTGGTGGGTCATGGCCCAATCTCCCTATCCCATCCATAGGGAAGGCCTGTGCCCCAGCAGTGGGGACATTAATAGGCTGATGATGATGATGATGAATCCTAATATTCCTTTTCTTCAGAGGACCACGCGCGCTGGCCTACATTGCCACCGACTTATTGTGGCCACTATTCCTACACGAACAAAGAAATTTGGTGACTCAATTCTTTGTCGTACTATTCGTAAGTGGAATTCTTTACCCGCGCATGTGTTCCCTCCTTCCTATAACCTGGGGTCCTTTAAGAGAGGCGTGAAGAAGCATTTTTGCAGGCCGGCAAGGTGAGGATGATTGTTGTAGCAGTTTATAACTGCTGTACCAGCTATCTTCGCGTTTGGACTTTATTACCACTTAACATTAGGTGAGGCAGAGTCATTTGCCTACCTTGCTATAAAAAAAAATCTTTATTAAGTAACGTGATTTGGTCAACATTGTTGAGAGCTTCGTAGGTCTAATGGTCAATCAGAGAGACAGCAGCATGCAAGCTTTAGTTTTGATTGCAAAGCTCTTATATGTTTTGAAGTGAAAACTTCTTGTGTTGTACAATTTTTTTTGTATGGGTAAAAAATGTTAAACTCGCGTCAGGACATGTGGGCTGATCGCGTCATGACACGCCTGATCGGGGATATGACGAAAACAAGAAACTGGAAAGGTTGTTGACTTTCAATATATTGAACGAAACATAGTAATATTTTATTTTATCGTATTATAGTAATAAGTCTCTATCTAGGACGTCCAGGTGGCAGCTTTAATGCGAAGAAAATGCATTTTTTTACAATAGATGTCGCTAGGTGCGCTTAAATGTGATTCATGTAAGTTGATTTTTCTGAGAGATAAACTTTTTTAATGTTATATAAATTGTCATGTTTGTGTACGATAGTGCAATAAATAAATATTGTATTCTACCACATAAATGATAGTACTGATAATTAAAGCAATTCGTGCAAAAATATTCCACAACCATTCCAAAATATCAAAAATGTACAACTTTAATATTCAAGTTTTCACTTCTGCCGGCACTCCCGGAGTGCACCCGTCAGTTTTTTTAGTTTTCTTTCTTGTTCTGTATCAAGTATAATATGATGAGCTGGCGAACGAAACAGCATAATTACATAAAATTAAATTTTACAGGGGCGGTAAAAATCTGAATGACACACCTACAGCTGGCTTTTGGAGTGCTTTTTAGTTTAGTAATTTTAACACTGTTTTAGGCGGTTATGATTGAAAATGATTTGAGATTCAAATTCAGCGAGCCCAAAAAGTCCGGATTGTAAAAAAAAGTAAAAAGTATTTTGACCAGTACCCCTAGCACGAATCAATATCGAATTCGTATCGTTTGCGAGTCTGAAATGTCATTGTCAAATGTGTACTGATTTTTAGTTCTCGTTACGTATATTTACGTACTTTGTGCCGCTGCTGTTCAAATTTCCATACAAAATTTGACATTGACATTTCGGTTTGCAAACTATTCGAATTCGATAATGGTTCGTGCTAGGGGCACAGATGTGTAATTATACCGTTTTGTTCGCCAGCTCTTCATATGTATTTAATTACTAATTTTGACACATTTAAAAAACAAAAACTATAAACTACTTAATATCTTCACTCTTTTCTTGTACTTATAATATTTATTGTATTTTTATAAAGGCTAAAGTTTGTGAGTGTTTGAGTATGTATGTTCGTTAATTCTCCACGTCTAAACGGCTGGAGCGATTTTAGTAAAATTTGGTATGGAGGTAGCTGACACCCTGGACTAAGACATAGGCTACTGCGGGAAAATATTCCTAATAAACTTCGGGTAATACCGCGAAGCACAGCGAGTTTTAAATAAGTTTCGATGTTTCATAACTGCTAAAAGTGCCACGACGTCTCTTTTTTTATTGTATCGGCAACATCAACACCAATAAATACTGGTAACTAAATTAATTTGCTCATAAATCGTTTAACTATTTTCGGGAAAAGTATATTAAGCTTTTAAAGCAGACCGAATTCTAATTAGACTTTTGTACTTAAGGTTTAAATCTCATTGTCCTTTCTTGCCGGCAGATTTCGTTACAGCGTAATTAATTTTTATTCCCGCGGGAAATATGGGAAGATTATCCAGGCTCAAGCATTGACCCCAAAAGATTTTGAAATTATGAGCGGGTCAAATTGAGAAATACCCTTTATTACTAAGTTGGAAATCTAATAACAAAGAAAAAAAAAAATACCGTGCAAACGAAATTGCACATCTTTAAATGATTTTTATTGTGATACTGAAATGGGAACTCGTGGGACGCCTTGTATATGTGTCGGGGAGTTATATATCTATACTCCCCTACTCTATACTCTAGTTGAGCCGACCCCCTCAGGTTTGAGTGGTCTAGAGACTCCAGACGGAGAGGCAACTCCTCCCGTGGGGAGATGCCATCCCTTTGGAATAGCTTTAGAGGCACTTGCCAATTCTCGGCTTGAGGTCCCCTTAGGATCTCGCCGCCCCCAAACCCGGTGACGCTGTAAAGGTCATCTGCGACCAACAGCATACACACTAAAAAAAAATGGGTGCGTGTACTTATGTAGGCGCGTGAGAAGTTATCCTTCTTTGGCATCGTTTAAAATTAGTTTTTAATTGCATGCAAATAATTAATTACAATAAATTAATAAAAAGTCTGGAAAAGGACACAGTCAATAAAGTTCAGTTTTAATTTGATAAAATAAATAAATAATCAAAATATTCAATTAAAATCGCTACTGAATATAATTTATTAGAACATATGTGATTTGCACTTGTATGAAACTCAAACACGTATTCCGAATATACAAACTAGAAACATGTGGATAAATATTATAAATATGAATACCTATAACTGTTACTTTATTACAAAAAATAAAGATGTGGTTTTTGGTTCTACTACACCAATGGTCAAGAGATGGCGCTTTAGTCTCCTGAATCGCGCTTTGGTTCCGTTGTTCCAGATTAATAAATACTTTTGATAGGCCTTCACAATGCAGTCGTTAGCACCCACTAAATAGTGATTCTATTTCTATTTTGTTGGTAGATTTTCTTAATGTGCGGTAAACACAAAAGTAACGCATATAAATAATACATAATCGCTTTAGCGACCAACTTCATGCTTTTAAAATTTTGTGTTACAGTGATGCGCGCGCATCTTAAAATTTCACTCTCATCATTTTTTCATAACGCGCCTAAAGAAGTATAACTTCAAAAACTCAGTTTATCCATGGAAACAATCAAAGTAATGAAACCAAAAGATGTTTTTTAACAGATTGTTTTCTGACGGTGAAGTTTAATACTCCAGCCCTCCTGGTATGAGCACCGCGATATGATATATAACGCGTATTTATCACGCTGAAATGAAATGAAAAGTCATATAATCAGGTCTAGGCTAGGCTTCTTGAAAATATATCGATGTATCGATATATCGATTTTTTTTGTTCGATATATCGATATTTTTTGCCGATATATTTTGATTCGATATATCGATACATCGATACAAAATAACCAATATCGCAATTCGTATCAAAAACGATATTTTTTTAATTATTAGCGGCATATCACGATCTCACTAAATTCGTATCTGGAAAAATCGTAACTGGATCTCAGATTAATGATATTCAACATATCTATGATCTGTGCTGTATTTAGTATTGTCTATTATTTGTAAATCTGTTTCGCTGGTGAATTGGTTGTGCTGATTTCCATTTGTATATTCTGTGAAGTGTGTGATTGTCTAGTCTTGTTAACGAAAGAGACCCTGCAATCATTTTCATCATTCGAAAATAGGGTCTATTTTTAGGGAGATAATTTTCGTTCCATTATTATTCCGCGTGTCATATTTCGTGAGCTACTGTACGATATTTTTGGGAAAATTGGTCCGATATATCGATGTTTTTTTCGCGATATATCGAAGCCGATATTGATATTTTTTAAAAGATCGATGTATCGATATATCGATATTTTTTTCAACTTTCGACATCCCTAGTCGAGTCTGTTACAAGCACTTGTGAAGGTCAAGAAGCTACGCCATCGGTTCGCAAAACTACGGTGGGAGACCTTGTACTGAGAAGAACCGGCAAGAAACTCATCAAGGGCTGTTTTTTCTCCCTGTATTGTTATATACAGAGTCGTCAAGTCAAAAAATTACTTCAGAGATACGTCTGAAGTCACCTTCCATTACATCATTTGGAATATAAATATATAGTTACAATAAGTTTTATAGTTAACATTGTATTTAGTATATAGGAAGCGGCATTAGATAGATACAATATACCTGTTCTGAAAAATGACTAATATCTTTTAAATAACATATTATAAGAAACACTATGTCCATGCATTACGATCATTTAGATAAACATCAACTTTATAATAGCCCTTTTTCTTCTCCTTCATAAGAGTATTTTTGATCTGAGATTTAAAGGACATTGTTCAGCTTCCATACATAGTTAGCCTAAGAACCAACAATCATGAAATATTATTTTCTAGGTTCAAAATCGTAAGTAAATGACTGTAAAAACAAAGATTATTGACGGACACTTCTGAGAACTTAAATTATTAGGAAACTAAAATTTTTTTGAGGTTATGTTTAATATTCAATGAAACATAGGTCAACCTATGAATTTAGTATGAACTCAGTATGAAGTGAATTAATATTACAACTAATTCATTTTATTCGGTGCGATTTTAAAGAATAACTATTAGGAAAAACTTGGTTAGATAGGAATCACGAATAAAATAAAAACTGTAGTTTTGTTTCTTATTTATTGACTATTTTTCACATAATTGTATCATATTGTTTATTGTATTTATTTGTATATCACATGTATATTGTGTAAATATGCAGCGTGAATGTGTATCAGGTGTTCTTGAATAATTTGGCAGTATGATCCTCTCAGGATGTTTTGGCACAGGTTCACTAGCACTTGGTAATAGGGGCTCTTTGGTAACAGCGATGGCATATTAGATAGCCGAAATAGTTAAAGGAAACGAAATAGGAAAAAAAAACCGCAAATAAACACACACAACAGGTAATCCGAAACGAGAATGCACTTTCCGGTATATTATACTACTCTTTGGAATGCACGAATGCCACAGATTACTACAAATGCAAACTGCATGCACCACAACCACAGAGTAACGAGTTTTAAGCCAGACCTTCACTTGACAACAGTTTGTCCTTGTCATGCTTAATAAGGAATGAAAAGGACAGACTGATGTCATGTTCTAAAATAGCAAATACGAATAGCCAAGTGAAGTGCCGGCATTACGAAGAAAGAGTGTTTTGTTTGCAGCGCTGCCATAGATTATACACATAAAATGGTATTTATTGTCTCAGATTATTTTTTAACTTTTTAATTTAGCTTACTTAACTGGAAGTGTCCGTCACAATCTAAATACTGATAATTATCGCAAAAAATATACTAAGAATTATCATAAATGCCAAATTGGTGTTGGTTCTTAGGCCAATTTTAACATTGTCCTTTAGTCAGTGGAAGCTCAATTGTCAAATAACTACGGAGTTTGACAGTTAGTCGCGATATATAAACGTAATATAATGTAAATTGTAGTGTTCATGCTACGGGGACAAGGTGGTTTGACTCGAGCGGAAATAACTGTATTCCTCGCCTCACCAAACTTTTTTCTTTGATTTTTCTTAAAACCGAGTTACTATAAATACTAACTTATACTTAAAACTGCGGGTAAGGTTATAATATATTTGTGACATAAAGATATTTGCAAAATATTAACAAAATTATTTGCAGTCGAATAGCGCAAGAACCCTAATCTCTTATCTATTAGACAAGTCCGTCCGTCAATCTGTCTGTGGTGCTGTTTCAGCGGCCAAACAGTAAGAGATAGATAAAGAGAATATTTAAGTTATAAGTTAAGAATAGTCTGATAAGACTACAAACCGGATTTGAGTAACGTAGCACTTCCGGTTTTCGAGAAATCACGAATTTCAGACGAAACCACACAAAATCTCCGAAGTTCTCAATTAATTAAATACATTTTTTTTTTCTTCTTTTTTTTTTAAATCAGGTTTTGGTGAACATTTGGTTCACTGGTTTGCTAGTTTCTCCTAATTAGGAACTTAGAACTGCACCACCCATTATGAACCGACTAATAACTAGGCGTGTCGACAGAATACAGATCTGATAAAAAATAACAGATGCATCACAAAGCATTTTTTGTTCGTCACAATAGATTGCATCTTTTGATGTGGCGACTTATGGGATGGTCACAAACAAAAAATAACAATGCGAAATGGATAGGCCGCGTGCAGATAATGGGTTTAAGGCGTGACACGAAGAAAATTAAAATTTGTGTCGGTTACTGCGGCGGTGTATCGACTGCCCATTTAAGAAAGTTGGCTGTGCATATTTCAAAGCACACTTTATAATAATAATAATAAACTAGCAAACCAGTGAACCAAATGTTCACCAAAACCTGATTAAAAAAAAAACCTTTAAATATTTAATTAAAATTGTGATAATTACAAAATAGAAATCACGTGATTTCTCTACTACACTATTCTTATAACTTAAACATTCTCTTTATCTATCTCTTACGGTTTGGCCGCTGAAACAGCACCACAGACAGACGGACGAACGGACGGACTTGTCTAATAGATAAGAGATTATTCATATATTTCGACCACAAAGATCAAAGCATGATAACATAGACGAAAATATAATAAATAGGAATAATTATATTAAATAAAAATAAATTAAATTAAATCTCAAGATTCAATTACAATAAATCAACTCAATTAAAACAGAATAAGTTAAATTTCAATTAATTATAAATTGACGACCTCCGTGGCCAAGTGGTTTGTACGCCGGGTTTCATGGTGTCGCCGACTCGAGAGGTCCTGGGTTCAAATCCCGGTGGGGGCAGATGTTTGTGTGATGAATACGAGCATTTGTACTCCAGTCATTGATGTTTAATATGTATTTTCTATGTAAATTATTTCTATTCTGTTCTGTTCTGTTCTGTTCTATTCTATTCTATGTAAATATGCTTATATGTGTACAGTATGTATATATTCTATCCGTTACTCTAGTATCCCATAACACAAGCCTTATAGTGCTTACTTTGGAGCTAGGCTAATCGGTGTGTTTCAAAAAAAAATTAAAACATAATAAAATTTAATTAAATAAAAGATTCAGTTTTAATTTATCACAATTTTAAAATACTGAAAATAAAAACATACCAAAATTAAAATAATGTCAGATTAAAAAAAAATTAACAGACAATTTTTAATATCTATGTTTAAGATTTTTAGCCAGTCAGACGCATAAACATATCTATTCCATCTACATATATACTGAATATCAAAACACGTTTATCGATCATCTGTTTGGGTCGTATACAATACTTTGGACACATACTATAAACAGGATTCTAAATAAAATAACTTATCAAGTATGCTCAGACATCTCGTAAAGTACGTAGGAGCTCAAGAGAACAGATTTTTGGTTACCTTTTACATTATACACCGTGTTCCTGAGATTATACACTAACTTTGGCATGTTATTCAGACTATTAAATTGATCATTTTTTACTATGGACACTTTTATGAATTCCGATTTCTTTAACATTTTTTATTTTCATACAAACTAAATGCTTAGATGTAATTTATCTAATATGAATTACTCTTTACCTGAGCTGGCAACGTCGCATTTGAAACTTTGGTTCACATGTCCACATAAGCTTTTTGAAACTTTTCTTAAAATTTTGACTTTTGATAACTATGACTTAATGACCATAGACAAAGAGTTGATAGTTTGATAGTTTTGGTCGCACAAAGTGGCAACATCTCACAGATAAAGACTCTTTCTCACTGCACAACACAATTAAGTTGGTTAAACTTAAATTATCAATAACTTAAAAACTATGCTATTACGATATGTTTAACAAGAGCTATAGAAGTATTATTCAAAGTTAATGTATATCCTCAGGAACACGGTGTATACATATGAGCGAGGGGCTCAATGACGCAAGTGTTAGCGGTTTCGGCTCGTTATTGCGAGGCAACTTTCGCAGTGGTCGGTCATAAATGTGTGACTAAGAATTTACTAACCTGCGCTACTCTGTGCTTCGGAAGGCACTTTAAGCCGTTGATCCCGGTTGTATCTGCAGTCGTAAGCATCCACCAAACCGCACTGGGCCTGTCGGTGGGTCTTGGCCCAATCTCCCTATTCCACCCATATGGAAGGCCTATGCTCTAGCAGTGTGGACATTGAGCCTGATGATGATGAGCAGGTATTGTGAAACTAGCGTACTCCCTCGATTGCAGACCGAACCTGTCTCCAATCTATTTAGTTTGTAAGCATTATTGCAATACCCTAACTGGGTTCTTGTTTGGAATGATTTATATATATATATTTTTGTAACAGCATGTAAACAGCAAGAATGCAATAAATTAATATGAATCTACGACATAAGACGCAGCTAAAAGCCGCCTCGATTCCCATCATAAAGATAATTCTAGAGAAGCGAATTCATTCCATATTGAATTAGAAATTCCTTAAAGACTATGGTAATGTTTTTATTGTTTTTAATGTCCATAACATTCTCCTAAGTGGCTTATCTTGACATTGAAGTTATATTGCTTTTTAATAAATTGTCCATAGTTTGCTCGAAAGAATCAGATATAAAGGCGAAAGATTGTGAGTGTTTGAGTATGTATGTATGTTACTTCTTCACGCCTAAACGGCTGGAGCGATTTTAATTAAATTTGGTATGGAGTTAGCTGACACCCTGGATTAACATATAGGCTGCGTTTTACTGAGGAAAAGTAACCCTGATAAACCGCGGGTAACACCGCGGGGCACAGCTAGTATCAGATAAAATTAAAGATTTTTCTACTACTTATTAAGGCTACTTAACAGTAACTACTAGCTTTTTTTATATGGCTGGCCTGATGGTAAGCGGTCACCATAGCTTATAGTCTAAGAGACGTACGGTATAGTAGCAAACTTCATATTAATGCTAGTTATACTAATTCATCTGCCGTAGATCAAATGGTGGTTCACTATACCCATAGAGGCTTCCTTTAGGTGTGCCGAGAAGTCGAAAAGCATGAAAATCCACTTTCAAAAACGTGCAAGCATATCCGCTTGCCAGGTCTCCCGATTTTACCGGAGATCCCCTGTTTTTCTGAAGTTTCTCCTGTTCTTCTACATGAATCTACTGTTTTTCTTAGAATACGATTTTCTTTTTTAAAATTGCATGTTCAGTTGCGTTTTCTGCCATTAAGAATGTGGGTAACCTTAATTAAAAAAAACGAATTTGACCCCCCCCCCGGTGTAAATCGGAAAAAGTACGCTATACCTTGTAGCTCCTTCTATACATCTTCTGCTTTTTTTATAACGCCTCCCGATTAGGTGATGTTCTTTGTAGAGTGATCTTGTCCTTATCAGCTTTAGTGACAGAATTTGTAAATTTTAAGGTTTTTTTTAACGTTTTTTACTTAATGTATTTTATACATTAAGTGGGTCGTAACATATCGCACCTTTATTCCAATACTGTCATTAAACAAAATTCTTCAAAAAATAGTTTTCAAACGCCATCTATTTGCTACGTTATGAATCTACACATTTGCTGCTCTGCTGCATAATTTGCTTTTTGAAGTTATACTTCTTTAGGCGCGTTATGAAAAAATGATGAGAGTGAAATTTTAAGATGCGCGCGCATCACTGTAACACAAAAATTAACAGCATGAAGTTGGTCGCTAAAGCGACCAACTTCATGCTGTTACTTTTGTGTTTACCGCACATTAAGAAAATCTACTAACAAAATAGAAATAGAATCTCTATTTAGTGGGTGCTAACGACTGCATTGTGAAGGCCCATCAAAAGTATTTATTAATCTGGAACAACGGAACCAAAGCGCGATTCAGGAGACTACAGCGCCATCTCTTGACCATTGGTGTAGTAGAACCAAAAACCACATCTTTATTTTTTGTAATAAAGTAACAGTTATAGGTATTCATATTTATAATATTTATCCACATGTTTCTAGTTTGTATATTCGAAATACGTGTTTGAGTTTCATACAAGTGCAAATCACATATGTTCTAATAAATTATATTCAGTAGCGATTTTAATTGAATATTTTGATTATTTATTTATTTTTTCAAATTAAAACTGAACTTTATTGACTGTGTCCTTTTCCAGACTTTTTATTAATTTATTGTAATTAATTATTTGCATGCAATTAAAAACTAATTTTAAACGATGCCAAAGAAGGATAACTTCTCACGCGCCTACATAAATACACGCACCCATTTTTTTTATGATAATGACAGTATTGGAATAAAGTTGCGATATGTTGCAGAGAATGTTTAACCAAATTTTGTGTGGCATTTTTGAAATCGTATTTCCGACTTACTTTTCGTAGAAAGGCGTTTTTTAATAAAGTGTTAAAGTTACATAAACATGGTCTGGTTGTTTAGTAAAAGATATAAGATTGAGTGGCTACAAGCTTCATTTAGAATATTATAGGAAGCGATTATTTTTATCACTTTTTGTCGATGTCCACGATGTGTCCGGCTTAATTGAACGATTTGTTTGAACATTTCTAACGAATCGTTCAGAATCGTATCATTAAAGCTGAACATTTATGGAAGACTCATGAAATTATGTAATATTAATATTAGTTTTTTATACTATAGTCGCTTTCCGCGTCTGTATGTATGTACTATTAAAGGCGAGCATCAAATTTAATAGTTATGAGAAATATGAAAGATTATTATCTGTTTATTTTATTAAACTATGTTAAGTCGCTTTCCGCGTCTGTCTGTGTGGAAGTATACTTTCCTAAACCACGTAAGGGATTGTGATGCGTTTTCACCGCCAGTTAAATAAATTTTCATAGGATTTTAAATATTTATGTATAACGTAAGACCGAGAACAAAAATGATTGTTTACACCGAATCCAAGCGAGGCTGGGTCACTGGTATTTAATAATAATAGAAAATTCGAAGCTAGTAATTTTCCCAGGTAAATAGTGAATCTATCTAACAAAGGTAAGTCTCGAAAAATTTGTAAAGGTTCTATTTTCCCGGGCAGCATCTGTGATTCAACCTTTGATCAAAAATACTAAATACATACGACGCTGGTCACCTTTGAGGTGTAGCTGCGAGGTTGCTTTTTATTTGAAAGTTCATTATAGGTCTTTCCTATAATGTGAAAACAAAATAACAGAAATTTATGAGAATAACTTTTTTTCTCATATTTTCTGTAATCAGGATGATTACAAGCATTATTTAGGAAAACTAAATAGCACCAGACCGTTCTGGAATCGAGATTGTGTTGTTGTCTCATTATCTCGAAACTATTCACTCGATTATATTAAAAAAAAAAACATTTTCAACAAGGACAGAAACTAGAGTTGAAAATTACCGAAAGTTTGACTAATAAACAAAAGTTTCAAGGTAACTACATCGGTAAGTTTCGTAAAACTTACCAAAATTAGGTAATTTAAGTAACTTTCAAAAATGATGATTTTACTTACAAATGTAAGCTTATTTTAAACGCTTTTGTCTTCTTTCCATTTCCATACCTACGTATTAGATACCTATCTACTTATAATACCGGCGCCGCACTGTTACCGCACCGCGCGTTATGTATGAAAAAATAAGATCGTCCGTACGCTGTACGACAAACGCACCGCTTCGGCACCGCAGCAGACCGCCGTCAAGAAACGCTTAAATTGAAAGAGCCCTAAACGTTGTACCCAATACTAATAATATTAAAACGATCGTATAGGTATTTATACTACAGCATTATTCGAAAACAAGTTAGATACATAGTGTACTAAGGTCCCCCAAGCCAGGAATGCAGTAGTTAAATAATTAGAACTAGATTCCAGAACGTATAGACAATTTATTTCGAAATAATTTAAACCCTATATATTTCAATTGAACTAAACCATACCGTGATTACAAATTAATACAGCTCCATCTATGGGACAAATGGAGTAAGCATTTAATATAAGGTACTGTGACGTCCGACACGTTACAGCCTCCTTGTTTAAGTAAACTCTTTGCTTTTGCAATGCCTACGGTTGGCAGTTATATTAAAAAGTTAATGTTATGATTTTAATTTGAAATAAGGAATCGTCTGTCTTTTGATAGAAGGTTCCATTCTAGATTAGATCTTCAGGCACCAAGAACTTCCTCTCGTATTTAGATAAAAATTCTTTATAATCGCCTGAATGATAAAATAAAATAAATAATTTATCTCTATCAGTATTTTTCAATTATCGTCTACGCTCCCAGGTCCTATCCCTTCTGGGTAGAACTCTATATGGTGGACGCGCCGCGTTAGTTTCAAGTACCGCGAGTGAAAAATAATTTTAAATCAAGAAAGAAGTAGTTTTATGAAGATGGAGACCAGGACCACATTCGACGGAAAAGGTGATGTAACCGATTTCTTTCGTCAATTTAATATCATCGCCGCCATCAATAATTTCAACGATGAAACAAAAAGAATTGTGTTGTCGGCATATTTAAGTGGACCTGCATTGTTATTCTATAAAAAAATTAATGAGTCTTGTGAGAATTTTCAGATTCTAGAAAAGAAAATACGTGAGGAATTTCCATCATCGATAAATGCGTTGGAAAAAATTTTCTCACAAAGACAAGGCTTGTCAGAAGAGCCATTGCACTATTTTTGTGTATTGGATGAGCTGGCCACAAAAGCGGGAGCTGTCATCGATGACAGATGTTTCATTAGACAGTTCTTGAAAAATGCGAATTTGAATACAAAAAATCTTTTCGCATTTCAATTATATAGTGATAAAACACATTTAAAAAATATTTTACGTCAAGCACAGGATATTTTCGGAGACGAAAGTGCCGAAATTTGTTGGAATCTGCCGATCCAACCATCGTTTGCTCACTTCGAAGCGGCGAAAATTTCGCATATAATAAGGAATGAAGAGGAACAGGAGAAGGAGATCAACCTCATTTCCTCCCAAAGTGTCCTTTCTCATCCCATTGTCCCTCCCGAACATATGATTCCCCGCACTTTTTGTTCCAGTAACAAGAACAAAAAGAAGCTTAAATCAAAGAAGAAGCAAATGAAGAAAATTTTTTATGAAGAAAATGTTATGACGATGGCTGATGGACAAGATTTTCATTCCCAACCGTCAGAAAACAACAATCAGCATACAAGTGAGTCCAAACCATTAATTAATATAATGTGTCGTGACAAGGAGTTTGTAGGGCTCATTGATAGTGGTGCTGCAGTGTCTGTGGTGTCGAAGGACACAGTTAATAGAATTCATCAACGAATTGATGAAAGCGATATGAAGTTGAAAGCTGTCGATGGTAAAGAATTGTCTGTTATAGGGAAAGTCAACCTAAAATTATTGATAGACAATGTGTTATTCATTCACGATTTTCTTGTGGTAGAAAATATTAGGCATAATCTCATCTTAGGACAGGATTTCTTAATTCGAAATAATGCGATAGTAGACTTTTATAATGAACAATTAATAATCAAACATATTAAGTGCAAGTTTAAAAGACAATATATACAAAAGAATAATGAAAGGAATAGTGATAATTCGGTGTATGATGAAAATTTATATTATGCCGAATAGGTTGATAGTATTATAATATTGTGTTACTAATGAGATTTTATTTCAGTTTATTGTTTATATGAATGTTTTAAAGCAATGGTGGTATGTAAATAAGCTTCAATACAATAGTCATTTTAGAATTTTATTTCAAAAGCATATTAAATATAACTTTGTCATTATATTAGAAATTTTTTTTCAATATACATATTATAAGGAACTTTTACACATTTTGTTTATGACAGATCAATGGGTAGTTTCATTAAAGTATTTTCATTTCTTTGAATTGTTAGCTTTAGTGTAATTTGTTGAGTAGATGGATTATTGATATGGTAATAACCATAACAATGATAGATAACAGGTTCGATTCTCTGTTCAACTTGGAATTATTCAATTGATTTTGAATATGATCATTGATAGGATTAATTTAGCATTAGGATAGAATATATACAGTGTATAATGTATAATAGGATAATATAGGTCCATAAAGAAAATTCCCTTATTATAAAAAAGAAACGGGTTCGATTCCCTGTAAGGTTAAAAAAAAAAAAAAAATGAATAATAATGTTATACTTTGAAAATTTACCCAACTATGGAAAAGAGCCTATAAAGATTTATCATAAATGTTTTCTTGAATATTAACTTACCCGACTGAAGAAAAATGGTGTAAAGGATTTTACTAATATTTTCTTGATTGTTTTATGTACTACCACATGATGCGGACTTCCCGAGAGAGAGCAGGCTGGCGCTCATGCAGACGTCAGCGATACTGACGATGATCCACCCTGAAGATGATGGAGACACCCTCTACGAATTCGCGTCGTTTTCGTTTCAATTTGGTCGCGTCGCGTTCGTCAAAATCGTCACTTGTAGTAGTTTGACTTGGGGGTAGGGAACCCTTAGTATTCCATGGGAATTGGGTTTAATCTTGTTTGATGCTAGATGTCCTTACCCAAAATTTCTATTACGTTTGCGCATCATGGGTGTCTAATGAAGTACAAGACAATAAAGTGGTGGACCACGTCTGTATCTTTATCAAAGATGTACGAAAGTAAACATTAATTATAAATTCTTTAGGTTTTGCTCAAATCCAGTTCAATGTTTACGAATCTTAGGAAATAGTTTGAATTTCGTTTCGTACATCTACTTAGTATGGGAAGTAATGAAGTTTCAAAATATAAATTTTCTTGATATTTAATGGTTTAATAAATGGGATAGGGTAAAGTTTTGCTGATAGATAAAAAAAAAAAAAATTGCTTGGGTAATTTAAGTTATAGCTAGGGTTAGCTTTGTTTTTTTGTTTTTGCCGATTGATGTCGATGTAAAGTAAAGTAAAGTTAAGGTTAGGAGGGAGATGTGCGAGGGATTTTGTTAAGGTTTTGCTCCCGTAAAGTCTTTGCAATAAAACTTTGCAAACAGTTAGGGTTCTTTTCCCGTAAAGTTTTTTTTTGCAAGTTTTGCAAACTTATTGTGAGGGCTAGTCTGTAGTAAAGGCCACCTCCCAGTTGTATTTATGTCCTTAAGCAGGTAGGGATTTTAGATAGGACCGTCGAACCCTCTCGATGTAGTAGGTAGGAAAAAAAATTTTGTTCGGTCATCTGGTATGACAAAACAATTTTTTTTTTAGAGGTGCCGGAGGGATGTGACGTCCGACACGTTACAGCCTCCTTGTTTAAGTAAACTCTTTGCTTTTGCAATGCCTACGGTTGGCAGTTATATTAAAAAGTTAATGTTATGATTTTAATTTGAAATAAGGAATCGTCTGTCTTTTGATAGAAGGTTCCATTCTAGATTAGATCTTCAGGCACCAAGAACTTCCTCTCGTATTTAGATAAAAATTCTTTATAATCGCCTGAATGATAAAATAAAATAAATAATTTATCTCTATCAGTATTTTTCAATTATCGTCTACGCTCCCAGGTCCTATCCCTTCTGGGTAGAACTCTATAGTACACATAGAAATAAGTATGCTTCTGAGTGATCTTATATTTTTTTAAGTGCAGGGTATACGAATTCAATGTTAGTTTAAGTAAAAAAATATTAAACGAAAACTTCCAAAATTATTTACCGTAGAAAATTAAACTTTCGAGGTAATTTTCGACACTAACAGAAACATATGCGCGAATGAAAGCATAATCCAGAACGCGATCGTGAGTCACGGTATAGGTATCAAATCTAAATATGTATGAGAAAATTAAAACATGCAACGGCGGGAATAAGATATGGGTTAGTCGGGTTATTTAAATAACACGGTCTGACCTTCCGTCCGTTCGTATGGACATCGGCATTAACATAAACACACGCTACAGCGTACACTTGGCGTTGTACTCGAATACATGCATAGATGGATTATACTAGGGAGCTTTGTTTAGGGATTTGTGGGCATGAAACTTCCGGGAAGGATGTATGTGCGACAAGCTTTTTTGTGTACGTTTTCCTTGTTCGCTGTGAAAATGAGGAGTTTTGTTTTCAGAGAAAACTTTGTGTGCGGGTCAGGTATTTAAGAGAGGTAGGTTGGTGGTAGGACATAGCGGATACTGTTTACTCTGATTGAGAGTACCCGTCGGGGAATATTTATGCCGCAATTATATGTGGTCGCTAGCTCATATTCGGGTGCACGAAAGTGTGATGATGAACATCTTCAAGAAGAGTTGGAGCATGTACGACGAGTCTTACAGAGTAATGGATACCGGGGACATTTTCCATCTAGACACAAACTAAGACACAAGAGACACAGAATAGACAGACAACCTGTTTATTTGCCATACGTCAAGGGAATGACTGACAAGATCTCAAATACACTGAATAAGTACTCACTAAACACTGTCTTCACTCCTGTACAATTCACAATACCTATGGTCTCCTAAAGACAACTTCCCCTTCGAGAAACCTGGTGTCTATAAGATCGATTGCAGCTGTGGCAGTTCGTACATTGGCCAAACAAAGCGAACAGTATCATGCCGAATGAGGGAACACATAAAAGCAATCAAGAACAACGATAAGCAGAAATCAGCCATCGCGGAACATTTGACTGATTCTGGTCCTAACCACTGGATTGAGTTCCATAACCCACAGATTATCTCGACAGAACGCCACTACATACCGAGATTGGTCAGGGAAGCGATTGAAATAACAAAACATAAAAATTTCTATCGTGAGGACGGGTTTAAATTGTCGAGTGTCTGGAATCCTGTGGTTCGTATGTGTAAAACCGGAAATAATCAAAAAAGTGTAGTGTAGCGATCCGATACTGTAAGTGTTTTGTGTCGAGAACAGTTTCGAATGAACAGTGAGAATGTGAAAAGTGGTACGGGTATAGAACGCAATAAAAGACTTCGTCGGAGGGTAGACCGATATGTCTGCCAATAACAGCCTACCTGCAATTACTTCAGTTACTCCGTGATCATGGCGCTTGCAACAGTGCCGAAATATCGAAACTCACTAAAAACAAGATACATGGTAACAATCCCGTAAATAACTTATATTACTATCACGAAAGTTATTATAAGAATTCGGGCACCCGAAGCAATATTTACACTGGAATACGGACTGGAAGACGGTGTCTCGTAAACAAAAGGAAATTTACCCGAATAGGGGTGTTTACCCGAATTCCATTGGCACTCGTATTCGGGCTAACTACCAAGTGTAACCAATTACTCTACATGGATTGCCTATTATCATTTGGTGTGGATAACTCTTTGTCATCTTTTTATTGTTAAATAAAAAATATGTTTAATATCGTACGATAAGTTTTTTTTCTGTTTATATTTAGCTAAGTCGTGGCCACTCTCGGAGAGCCACCGTAATTTTTTTAATTGAGAGCTCTTCAGTCTTGTGCTCCTAAGGTACATACTCCGCTCCAATCCTGTACTGGAATTTATTATGAAGATAAATGTTTTTACAAAAAATGAGTATTGGTATTATTATGAACAATAAATTTTATTTTACATAAGCCTAGAACCGCAAAGAGTACAGCCTCTTAGAAGTATCTAAAAGCTCATTTTTGAGAGCAATCGCCTGGAAAGCGAAATGTTGCAAGTTTAAGTTGAGACATTCTGAATAATTTAAATTTATATTTAAAAAAAAAACAATTGGATATTTGCCGCAAATTTAAGGAAGAATAAAGTTGTTACCATCATTTTAAATGCCAAAGTAACTGAAGGATATATTAAGTAGGCGCTTAAATTAGACATGGACTGTATTTAAAATTTGTTCAATGTTTTATCAATTTACTACAATTTAGAATGCTGAAAAATATAACAATTACAAATGCTGAGACATTAAACTACTCGTGTCCTCGGTGCACTAGTTGCAAATACATTACGTTAGTAATCAGGTTTAAATCCCGTTACAAAAGTAGTCATCAATCCCAAAAAAGAACAATAAATTTACGAGGGAAACGAGAATTCCTCCCGGATTTCTCAACACGAATAATTCACGAGCATTTAAAACCATTCGAGAAGTCATTTCGAATTTAAAATTAAGAAAGGCGTTGATCGATCATTCGGCGCGAACATTAAAAGAAGTTAAGCACTTGCGTTCGGAAATCGAATTGTCTAAAGGGGGCTTGTTAATTAAAAACGTCAATCAACAGTGCGTCGTAACAGTCGACTTAGTTTCGTAAATACCACAGAGCAGTTCGTGAACTCAGAGTGGCAATACAGTAGTCGTAGTACCTATTTTGTTTGTATTTATTTTTATTCTCTAAAGTAGCTAAATGCATCATCATGATCATCAGCCTATTAATATCCCCACTGCTGGGGCACAGGCCTTCCCTTTGGATGGAATAGGGAGATTGGACCATGACCCACAACGCGGGCCCAGTGCGGATTGGCGGGTGCCAACGACTGCAGATGCAACCGGGACCAACGGCTTAACATTACCTCAGTCCTTATTTTCGATTATGACAATATCTAGACTATGTAATTAAAAATCAACAAAAAGTTTCTACAATTTAGAATCTGTGTACCTATTCTCATTGTTTAACCATTTCAATTCATTTGAGCAGCAAAAAGCAACATAGCCCTTAATTTTTTTATCACAATATTATCTATTATCTAAAATATCCCAATACCAGAAATATAGACCCAATCAGCATGAAACTTTAGAACCTTGGTACACTGAAAAAGCATAAACTTCACATAGATATATAAAAAAAAGCTACGCGAATTCTAGTTTCTTCTATCTTTGCTGAATTCGAATTTAAACCTCTGTCGACTTACCTACTTCTACTGCTTTCTGTTGAAACGTTGGAAACAAATAAATCGTCAAATTAAAACTCCTTTAAGTTTACGGTCGATATAGTGGGAGCGACTTCCTCACGGCGAAGCTCTAAGGAGACAACAGTTTTACAACATTCCCCGAGTTATCGCCATTGGATCACGTACTTAAAGAGATTTACAGAGGACGTAACTTCTAATGTGAGGCAACCATCAAATATACTCAAAATACGACCTCGGACGTGTTAATTAGTGGTAATGACTGCACTATTTTATATCTTACTTTATGAACTCTATAACTAAGACTTTGTGTGGTTATAGGTACTCAAAGTTTAAATCGATGACGTTTTTATCATCATTAACCTATTAATGTCCTCACTGCTGGGACATAGGCCTCCATATAGATAGAATAGGGAGATTGCCCAGTGCGGATTGGTGGGTGCTAACGACCGCAGATGCAGCCGAGACCAACGGCTTAACGTGCCTTCCGAAACACGGAGGAGCTCAGATAGTAAACTTTTGGTCACCCATCCAATGACCGACTACTAATGAAGTTGCTTAACTTCAACGATCGCTACCTAATGCGCTTACTACTCCGTTGATGTTATGACGTTTTTACGCTTGTTGAATATTCCAAAGTTTTAATTAACTTTTCCTCATTCACAGATTTATGGCTGATATTTGACCTCGGTACGACCGACTTAGCGCTCAGGTTTTCCAAAAAAACTTTTTTAAGTGCGAAAAAACTGATGTAATTTACCTCTGCCACAAATTGTATATTAAAATGATGTATTATGCAATTAGTCCATAACGTATAATGAAAATTTAATAAATCTGTAATTTGAACCAACGCCCTTAAGTCATCTCGGAAATATATTGTGTGATTATGTATTATGAACAAATATGTCTCGTGTTTTATTCATGGTCTGTCACTTTTGATGTGTCGTTTACTATACGCACAGTTGCACACCGCTTTTATAAATTTATTAAGCCATAAAATACTGCCTCGACATTATCTAGATTGAGATACCAAGTAAAACGATATTGGTAGGTTAGTGAAAAGGTAAGGATTTCCAATTGATGATATTCGTAAAGATAATCTTCTATTTAAAAAAAAAAATGTGTTTCTCGGAGTTACGTCAGTTGTAATTTTTTCTATATGCTTACCTTTCTTTAATAAGTTCACTGTTAAGTGTTTGATCAATTAGTCTAAATGAAATTAATTATATCTCTAAAAGAACGTAGACTAAGCTGAAACTTAAAAAAAGAGATTTCCAAAAAAAAACCTCCCGAACATCAAATAAATAGAACAGCTAATACCACGAATAAAGATTGATGAAGAATCAATCGCCCCGTGTCCCACAGTAAGCCAACGTTCGGACAATCAATTTTAATCTGGGAACTGTGCACGTGCATAAAATGCTCCCTCTCTAACACCAGCGGGATCCAAAAAGAGCGACAGGGACGCAGATATCAATAAGGCTTGTACGGATTTTGATGTAGCTGCCATTATGGCGATGACGCCGTCCTACTTACGGAATTAAAGTCTGCTAAAGAAGATTGAACAGAGGACCTTATCAGCTAAGACAATGATGTAGGCGAAAAAACCGATGTATTAAAGGCCATAAAAATAATGAACATAATGATGGACGATAACATGATACATCGATGAAAGCTGGTGCCTTAAATGTTTTAAAGTTGATGGTGGTCTTTGCGGGTAAGGAATTTTGTATAATATTCGATTGATAATTTGAAAATATATTTAACTTATCTCTTCTTCAATGTTGCGTTGTTGCTCACATAGATGTTAACATAATGTATGCAGATTTTTTTTTAAAGAAATGTTAAAATTCCTTTTAATTTAATAAGTTTAACCTCATTTCCGCTTTGATATTACTATTATAATAGGGGTGATGACGGGGTACAGTAAACGAAATTCTATTTAGTCCGTCAGTTAGATGATCAAAAAATAATGGACACGTATTTTTTCTTTGGGCAATCAACAAAAAAATGACAAAGTTATACCGCGTCAAAGTTTAGGAGTTAGCTCGTGACGTCACTTTTGAGTGATTTTTCACTTATAAGTGTACTTAATCGTGACATCATGCGACTTTTCAAATCAATATATCTCTGCAATGTTTATATTATGTGGAAAAAGAAAAAATACGTGTCCAATACTTTTTGATAATCTACCTAATAAACGAAGAAAAAAAAATTAGTCATCATCCCTATTATTATGCGATAAAAATACTAACGTGTGCTTACTATTCAGCAAAATAGCAAAAATAAAGTCAAACAAGAGACAATATTTTATTCAAATAAGAATATTTTTACCAAAAAGCACACAAACGAAATCATGAAGTTTATTAGCATTGTAAAAATTTATGAGGCAAACGTCTATTACGATACGAGACCTTTAGATGCTATCGAAGAATCCATGTTCACCATTGTGGACCCGCCTGTATTTTATTAGGTACAAATTAAAAATAAACTTGTACTACTAAAAATAACTGTAAAAGAGTCGGGCTGTATCGTGGCAGCTTAAATATAAATTACCGCGCCTATAAATCTATCCGGATTAAATCGATTTGTTGCTTGAAACCAGTTACACGGAGTATTTGCTTTCTGTATTGATGTGTCATGATTTATGGTGGCTCATACATTACCACAAGGCATTTAAGCTTTCACCGTTATATGATGAGCCATAGTTATTTCTTAAGTCTTCAGCATTAAGGTAGAATTTACCGTGGCACTGATGCCTACCAATATTGGTACTGTGTTAGATTTTTTGCTATGTAATCTCTGTTGCTATTTCTTTTAAGAATTTGTTGTAACTATAGAAAATATAAAAAAAACCAATTAAAGATATTTGGAAGATCAACAAAGATATTTTGCACAAGAAAATGCGCTAGCAGATTCCTGGAAAATTACAAGGTATGATATTTTCATATACGTTCTGTGTTGGGGAAACCCAAGAAAAGGGAAGGGACTGCCACTTATTTGAAAGACAGACATTATTTTCTGTCTAGACGTTCCGATATCTACTTAACTTTAAAAAGTTTTTGTGATTAGGGACAAGTTCAATATAAGTACTTATGAAACTTGTAATAAAATCAATATAGTATTATTACATAATATGTCATTACAAACTAAGCCATTCGTTACTATAGAGACGAGTATCTAATGTTAAAGTTAAAATATAGAAGTCACATTTTTGTTTTAGTAATCGCAAAAAGCATGAAATGTTGTATAAAAAATGTTACTAGACAAGTCTAGTATAAGACTTAAAATTGCAAGAATCGATGTACGACCAGAATGTAAAAAATAAATAGTAATTGTATAAATTATTGCCTAATAATTTATTATTACGTATAAATAAAAAATAAAACATGACATGATATAATAGATATACCCATATATACATACAAACAAAATAATAGGAAAAAATAAATTGCTCGAACATTTTTCTGCTTTTTTAGGTCCTGCTTTAATGGGTCCAGGCCCTTTGGGCTATGGTATTTTAGTACCCGATCTAGCCAGTCCCGGACCCACCCGGGTCCAGGTGCAAGTAGATCTCCAGGAGGATCGTGGAATTTAGCTGGATTAATAATCAACTAGCAAACCAGTGAACCAAATGTTCATAAAAAAAATGTATTTAATTAATTGAGAACTTCCGAGATTTTGTGTGGTTTCGTTTGAAATAGAAATCACGTGATTTCTCGAAAACCGGAAGTGCTACGTTACTCACATCCGGTTTGTAGTCTTATCCGACTATTCTTAACTTATAACTTAAACATTCTCTTTATCTATCTCTTACGGTTTGGCCGCTGAAACAGCACCACGGACGGACGGACGGACGGACTTGTCTAATAGATAAGAGATTAATTGTTTTGCGGTAAAGTTGCTAACACTGGCATATTGCAAGGCATCCTAGCCAACCCCCTATCGGAGGAGGCTGGTGTACTTTGTAATATGGTAGCAAAATTTATGGGTAATAATTAGATGATTTTAAGAAAATTGTATGGTCAGGTTACGATAGGGATGGTATGGAGAATTTGGTCCAAAAGTCCCATATAACAATAAAAACAAAGATAATGTTGCTAACTAAATAAAATAATGGATGAGATAATAAAAAATTCAAATTCTAATAATTTAGATCGGTTGCGTCGTTGTTGTGTTGAAATATTTAGCACAAAGCGTTGTTAGTTAACAAAGAAACATGAGAAGCTGTATTGTGATTTGTCTACTGTCATCATTTTAATAAATGTAATTGTCATAACGGCTTTTAAAGTGGTCCAATATTACAAACTAAGAAATAAATTCACGGCTGCAAACTATTTCAGTGGGAACAAAACAGCGGTAGCCTAAGGAAATCCCATACAGTACTCAATAATAATTCCTTTGAGCCATAATTTGATGGCAGCTAAGTACTTATTACATTGTTGGATATCTGGACCGAGCAAACAAAGGGCCGGGTTCCTATAAATAATTAACGCATCATACGAATTAAAGACCGACCCGGCTCCGCTTACAGTTGACTAGTGGAATTGCAGGCTGTTTTAACGCGGCGTTTATTCTGCCGACCCCTGAGAACCTGCCAGATGTGGTGTAGTGTTCGGTTCACCACGAACATTTGAAAAGGTTTGGATGTGACATCGACTTTTGAATCAAATAATCGTAAACTAGTTCTTGGTATAGATTTCAAATTCGACGCTTTTTCAGTTTAAGCTGTTACTAGTAATTATGAAATTGAAAAAGCTACAGTCAAGAAGGTTTTGTATTATGAGAAGGAGATGCGCATTACCGAGTATGTTTTAGAAAATTAACTCCATTTCTCGAACGACTGGCAGTTTTAGCGATTCTTATCTCTATTATAGATGCAATCCGTAAGCTAATCGTAAGCTGCGAATAAATCCACTACACCTTGGAGCCCCGGAAATGTTACTGACAGAAACACTGCACCATTATTATTTTTTTATTTTGTCTCAAGTGAAGTTGAGGCTATTTCACTGGATGAGCGGAAATGCTACGGACAGAAACACTGTACCATCAAAAGTTTTTTATATTGTCTCAAGTGAAGTTGAGTCTATTTCACTGGATGAGCTAACGATCGTCCGAAGAAACAGCCTACTTAGAAGTACTTGGTATATCGGATTTCCCGCTAATACGTTTTACTTTCCGTAAATTCAAATACATAATTGTATGTTTAGTTTTTCAACCTTAGGATGTTTTTAATATCGTGTAAATTGCCCCGCCTGCGGAAAATTTTGTGCGGTGCTAGACTCGCACGATGTTAGAAATACCCTCAGTATCTTTAGTAATTTCGAGCTTATCACTGCTTTGTAGGAAGTTGCCCTCATCAAAACAGTAAATGAATTAGCAGTTATTGTGATGGTTAGAATAAAATGCATATTCTTACTGAACTTTAATTTATAAAACAAATTAGTAAACGAAATTCTATCTAGTCTGCCAGTTAGATTATCAAAAAATTATGGACTCATATTATTTTTGGTCAATTAACCAAAAAATTACAAATATAAAGCTCGTCAAATTTTATATAATTGTATATCTATATATCTCTGTAATGTTTTGATTATTTCACATAATCATCATAAAGAAAAAGACGTGTCCAATACTTTTTGATGATCTACCTGATAGACGATGGAAAAAACTTACAAGTCATCCCTATTGTTTTATACATAAATATTATTAACTTTTCTCAATATTTAATTTTTATATTCAACTGTCATAATAAATCTAGACTTTTTTTTGTAGATAGATCTGACAAATGAGTCCACCTTACCTGATGTTAAGTGAAGGTGAAGACCAGACGCGAAGATAGCTGATACAGCACTTCTACCTGACTAGTTCACAGCTTAGAAAACTAGACGAACTAGTAAAGTAGCTTGATAAATATTCAGGTATATCCAAATGACAAATCGTATATCGATGTTGGTAACACTGGACGTTTATTAGCCTTTTCCCTACAAGCAAGGCGGTGTTTTTCTAAGGGGCAATAGCACCCTACAACATAAAAAATTCACACTCACCACCCGAGTAGCCTCCATACCCGTCCGGAGTGGTTTTTCTTTTGAAGCGTTTTGGAACTTTTGAATATGTTTTTTTTTTATTTTTTTATTTATGTTCTTGTTCGATCGTCGATTAAGTTTTTCTTTTTTCTTGCTATCGATACTCGTCATTATAGAGAAATTAAATAAAAAAGTTTTAGGGTAAATATCTGTTTTAAGTTTATTTGTTTGATGTTGAATTGAGGAAAATATTTATTAACTTTTTGGTGACTAATAGCTTTCGCCTTTTAACTCCATTGTGTGTTTCTATACTAAAATAAATTATGTGTTTTTACAATATTTACCGACTTGTGTTGTAGCAAAGCCACATAAAGAAAAAGTGATTGAATATTTATGGGCCAGTAACCTTACCAAAGTTCTGGCATAGAGATGAATGTTTTCCAATGGCATACATCACAATTACACAAAACGACACTGATTTCTATTAACATAAAACATACCAGAATTAATTCAAAATCTCGACTCAACTAATAAGCGAGAGGGGAACAGTTATAGTAAAAGTCCATACATCACCGCCGCTGGTACATCTTCGGCGAGCCGCTCAATATTCCGCCGCTTTAACAAGGTACAGGTAAGAGGCGGGTCTGCGGGATTCAATTTACTCGCGTGCTGTGGTTAGTTCCTCTTGGGACCGAATGATGAGGCAATTTCCATACGCTTGCTTGTTAAAGCAAGCCATAAACGCTAGGGTTTACCTAACAGGTTTACCTATATAGTTTAACTGTACAGGTAAACCGGAGCCTGCATGTCATATAACTGCGCAGGTTCTCACGCCTGGAGACGCGGAAGAATCCCTAAACGAGGATCCCGCGGCTTCGCGATAAGCAGCTTAGAGGGTATTCGCAGGACTTTTTTTAGCGGACATTATGCCGTAAAGCGCCCGTAAGAGTTGCGGGGTCCTCGGTGGACTGCCACTGGGGGTCCGTAAGACTTGCGGGAGCCAGGTGTGAGGTCCGTTCGGCGGTGTGCCTCTTAAAGGCGCCGTCGTCTGTAAATAACATTTTTTACCTGCGTTATAAAAAAAGGTTCTCACGCCTGTACAGACAACTCGAAAAGATATATATTATGATATTTTCTACATGTGCAGTTTAACTGTGCAGGTATAACTGAGCGTGTGTGGCGGTCGTCTGCGCAGGCGTCAGTTGTCCGGTGATTGTTAGAGCGATCGGGGTTATGGTTTCAACTGAAAGTTTGTGCAGGTTTACCACTACGTGTATGGTCTCTACTAAACTTAGTTTACCTGTGCAGTTGAACTGTGCTTAAGCAAGCCATACACGCTAGGATATACCTGACAGGTTTACCTTTACAGTTTAACTGCACAGGTAAACTTGAGTTTAGTAGAGACCATACACGTAGTGGTAAACCTGCACAAATTTTCAGCTGAAACCATGACCCTGATCGCTCTAAAAATCACCGAACAACTGACGTCTGCGCAGACGACCGCCACACACGCTCAGTTTTATCTGCACAGTTATACTGCACAGGTAGAAAATATCAAATTCATATCGAGTTGCCTGTACAGGCGTGAAAACCTGCGCAGTTATGTGACATACACGCTTCGGTTTACCTGTACAGTTAAACTGTACAGGTAAATCTGTAAGGTAAATCCTAGGGTCTATAACTTGCTTTATAGGCCGGCGATAATCATCGCGGAGAATAATCGTTATATAATGTATGGTTATTATTTCCTAGTATGCCACTGAAATAAGATGTCAGTAGTTAGCTAGATAATTAAAGACCTGCTCAAATTAGATCGCTCATACAGAGAAGTAACATTTACTTTTCAGAAGATTGATGTGCATTAGATTTTTAATGTTGTTTTTTTACCTAGTATTATGCAAAGAAAGGGTATCCCTCGGGGTAGGGAAATTGAATTCAAATCGGCAAGCTCTTTTGAGGCTGGAACGGCAAGTTTCTCTGCCTTGCCAGTTTTCTCTACTGGATTCTTTTTACACTCGACTAGAACAGGTTATGATGTAATCGGTATTTATTTATAATGAAAAAAGCAAATGTTATAGATTTAGCTGTTCAGGTCAGTTATCATAGTAGTCGGTGCAAAACAAAGTAATACAAAAAAAATTTTTACAACTTTTAAATGGTTAAAACGATGAAGCACAGAGTGGAACATACCAAATTCATTGGGTCGAAACGCCTACCTGAATAAAGACAACACGACGAATCGTAATATTAATGAAATGACAGGCCTATTTAGAATTGGATAAGCGTTCATTTGTATCATTGCATAATGGTATTTTTATTATAAAACTAGTGGCCCGTCCTCATTTCGCTTCGGTGTAGAGCTGAAGTGTAGAGCTGTAGTGTAGACTATAGTTTTTGTTCTCAGGCTTGTATTATACACAATGACATTCTTCTAATACCTAATTACAGTGGGCACGCGCCGCCAAGCTCCCCCGCCCGGTAGCGTCCGAACCTCTATGTCCCTGCATTTTAAATCTGTAATATCTTCGAAAATATTCATTTAAATTACATGCGTTAAAGGGCAAATTGGTCTATATTAAATGCACAATGTATTTAAGGTACTTAACTGGATATGGATGAATATTATATTGCTGAAAATTGCTTCGTAAATAATCTATTATTTCTCGTAAAAAAGTATAGGATAAAAAAATGGTTATTGTGGGTTATTCCTAAGAGATAGATATATACCATCGTGGACTTTTTTGTAGACCTTTTTAAGGTGTACAATATTGTAGTACATTATTTTGATCTATCTCGTAGGGTTCAGCCAGCGTTTGTAATGTAAGCGCAAAAAATGTGTTTATTTACGACCTCTCTTTTATGTTATGCATGTATTATACATATAAACGTTCCACGTGAATCACTCTATCTATTAAAAAACCGCATCAAAATCCGTTGCGTAATTTTAAAGATCTAAGCATACATAGGGACATACAGCGGAAAGCGACTTTGCTTTATACTATGTAGTGATAAAGTATTTAAGACTGCTAAGCCACGGTAATAATATCATACAGTATTCTTTCTTCATACAAACGGTCGGAAAGCGAGTCATACCTATGCCACTCGAGTTCGATGTGCGCTCGGCGGGCACCCAGTCGCGAATGCGCCGCCGCGCCGCAACGACGACCGAACGGTCTGAATTGTTTTTTATGCAGTTAGCCGTGCTTAAACATGCGTTTTGGATTGTAAATATTTGATTTAATTAAGTAGATACCTACATAATTTAGTATGGAAAAGAACAAACGACGATCAATATCGTACAACAGCACAATTGCTGTTTTTGGTTGCTTGAACTCTTCAATAACACACCCAGAGATATCATTTTTTAAATTACCTGAAATATTGGAAAGGTGTCTTACCTTTATAGAATATTTTTTACATACCTATCTACTAGTACGTTATTTGTTTCTAATATTTAGGTATTTCGGTTTTTCCATCGGGTAAATATCTGGAATAATATATAAATAAGTGGTTAGGATGAAAAAAGAGACAAACGAGTAATCTACCTACACTCGCGTTAAAAACAAAACTACATAAAATACTGTATGTAGGCTGGCGGCCCTACCGCGTGCCAACGCAGCGTTCGGTGTAGGCATTTATTTTCAAGGACAGGGCGGAGTCACAATACTGTATAGATAATATTACCGTGCCGTAGGCATTTATTTTCAAGGACATGGCGGAGTCACAATACTGTATAGATAATATTACCGTGGCTAAGCTTCCGTGCTAGTATGGGAGCCAAATAAAACCAAAACATTGGTTTAATCATGTGGGTGTTCCACAATTTACTGCAAAAGAATTTTTTAGAATAATAAAAGTTATAATTATTTTTAAATGATAAAATGCGTAAGCTACTAAAGTTACAAGTCACATACAAAAACTAAAATCCTAACAACGAACGTGGACATTTCGGATTTTTTTTAAGAGTTTTTGGAGAAAATAAAACATTGTTTCGACGAGTTTAAAATGGGTTTAATAATTTTTTTATAGATAAATCTACGTTTCGGATCTTTTACAGTCTCCGTTCTCAAGAGTAATGATAGCAGCATCTCCATAACACAAAATAAAATTCCCATTTTTTTCTGTTTTATGGGTTTGCTCCTGATCCCTATCAAGTCCGAGAACATTCTATGTGCGGCCATAGTGAAACTTGCTTTATACCCAAGATTGCAAACCGAATACCAGACCCCTGCGACATAAATCTATGGGAGAGTATAATGAGAGTCCATTGTAGGTACATGTTTATATCATCATCATCATTTGCCTATTCATGTCCCCACTACTGGGGCACAGGCCTTCCCTATGGATGGAATAGGGAAATTGGGCCATGACCCACCACGCGGGCCCAATGCGGCTTTGCGGGTGCTAACGACTGCAGATTCAGCCGGGACCAACGGCTTAGCGTGCTTTCCGAAGCTCGGAGAAAGAATTTGATTAAGAAGATTATTGGTCACCCATCCAATGATCGACCACTGCGAAAGTTGCTTAACTTCAACGATCACAGTCGAACGTGCTAAGAATCTGCGCCATCGAGCTCCTCCATGTTTATATGAAGCCCAGCCAAATACTACTCCTGGTGTTAACGGTTTTCCTCACCTTACTAGCTTACAGAGAAATAATAAATAAATAAATATTTCCAACACTCACACCAATAAGCCTAGCCCCAAAGTAAGCACTATAAGGCTTGTGTTATGTGATACTAGGGTAACGGAAAGAATACATATACTGTACATATATAAATATATTTTTATAGAAATACATATTAAACATCCATGACTGGAGTACAAATGCTAGTATTCATCACACAAACATCTGCCACCAGCGGGATTTGAACCCGGGACCTCTCGAGTCGGCGACACCATGAAACCTGGAGTACAAACCACACGGCAACGGAGGTCGTCATAACAATCCTTCTTCAAAACAAACTTGTATTACACGAAAAATTATTTACCAATTAATGAATTGTAAATGTTTAAATTTGCATTTTATTTAAATATTGTTTCCAATAGTTTATGCTAATTGATATAATAACTTAATAACTGAAACGTTTGGTCGTAATACAACTTGATACTTGATTTATTCAAACTACGCGTTAATAAATAATTTGATATTTAAATGTATTCTTGTTATTCACAATACTCTCCGGTGTGGCGCCAAACAATTTATTGGGTTATATAATGTTTTGTTCTATTGTTAAAATAATACCACAGAACTTAATTAGTGTGATTTGCCAATGATTTTATATTTTCTATTATAGTCGCTGTAATGGGTCTAACAACGCATTTGGGGGGGGGGGGGGGGAAATTGGAATGGAGAACCAGGAAACAAATGGGTTACATAATATTGTAATGTAAAACTAAAACAGGAGGAGTTCGATGGCGCAGGTGGCTAGCGCGTGTTCATTACAGTAGTACACAATTCGACCCTGTTCTCGAGATATCGGAAATTTTCTGTGAAAAACACACGATTTTTCGGTCAGAGAAAGTCGGGTTTTTTCGATTTCCAAAAAATTTTTGACTTTTCCAAAATAATTTTCTTCTTCTTCCTAGTCGTGCACTCTTGACAGAGTGGTCGTGGTCATGTCGCGGTCGATTCCTGTGCTACTGATGCAATCGCGATGCGTCGCGATGCGTCGCCATGCAGCTCGATGTTTTGCAGAGCGAGAACAATCATTTACGCTAGATTAATTTTTTATTTATGATATATTTATTATTAATGATAATTTTCTTAAAGCCCTTCAAATTCCGCGTCTTTTGAGCCCTCATACGTCCTTGTGGCCTTAAACCTCGGGGTATCACGGGCGAGTCACACTTTTAGCGAAAATGGAGGCCTACTGGAGCGAACGAAAATGTTAAAAATAATAAAAAAATCCGAAAACAAATTGCCACATTCGCTAGTTATCAGACGTGATTTAACTAACGTCTACTAACTACTGCAATAATAGCCCTCGTATAGCCACGGTGATATACACGCAATCGTAATTAAGACTATAAAACGTTTCGCTGACAATAGCTTAATTAATTAATCTCACAATTACCTTGTTAGGAGGCGATCAAATTGATTGGTCAGTTTTAGGAGTATGGGGTTGTAAATTTATAATACGCTTGAAGATTTAATAGCTTTGCGATGTAGTTACGTGTTAGGCGCTATTTCGTATTTTAATTTTTACAACGCAATCATCTCTTTTTATTTTACTAAATTAAGTATGGTAAGTTCAGTATAATTATTGAAGTGAAACTTCTTTATCGGCGTTGGAAAAAAATTTACCGTCACATTTTTCGGTTACGCGTCACATTTTTCCGTTACGCGCCATCTTTTTTTATATTAATAGTTGATAGCTGAATGATCACACTGTCGTCGGCGAGAACTCTCTCTACTCGTTTGTAGCTGAGTGACAATAGTTATTAAAGATAAGACTCGCTCAGCCAAACTCGCATAGCGATACTCGCTCAGCGATACTCGCTCAGCGATACTCGCTCAGCGATACTCGCTCAGCGATACTCGCTCAGCGATTCTCGCTCAGCGATACTCGCTCAGCTATACTCGCTCGGTTAAGCTGGCTTGGCTGTCAAAAGCCGTGCGCGTGCATTTTAACTCAGGACTGCCAATTCGTTTCTAGTTTCTACTCGCTTATCGTTCATCGTCGGAGGTGGAACATGTGCCTTAGATTACTGAGCCGTGTAATCATAACAGTTTCATAGGCAGTAATTTGTATTCATGTCTATGATAATAAAATCCTTTTGTTTAAACTTTATCTAATTTAACTTTATTTAACCAATTTCTGGAAAGTTGCATGTAGATCATTTTTCGAAAAATAAGGCCATAAAGAAGTTTCAATTCTTACGTGTGTACACTAGTACACGCACACATTTTTTGTAATTTACTGTTACATTGTGTTTCGCCACATTTGTAGGGTGAGCAAAATTATAACTACCTTTATAAAAAAACGAGTGTACTGATGACCACACGACTGAAGTGAAACTTCTTTAGCTGTATATATAAATGTGTGTACAATATATACATGTTTTACATATACATATTTCATTTACTAGCTATAAGAGAAAGAGAGAAAGAGAGAAAGAAAATGTTCACGTGCACTGCTTTCTCTTGCTTATATCCTCCACTCAACTTCCGTTCGCCTCTGCCGAACACACTTTTCGTAACGCGTAACGCATTCACCAGCTTACGCATCAAGTGAAGTGTGCGTAAAAAATTTTCACTTCAAAAATTAGAAAACAAGTTATTATCGTTGTGCTTTGCTGTGAAAAAGATTACATACTTTCTACGAGGAAGAAAATAGAAAAATTTAATGTGAAATATTAGTAAGTTAATCATTAATACTGTAACAACACATTAATTGTTATGTTGTTTCATTGTTTTGGGTAATAGTTTTTCTGTCGCCCGTTTTTTTGCAAAATTTTTTTCTTGGAATGTTTTTAATCATCAACATGAGGAGCTCGATGGCGTAAGTGGTTAGCGCGATCGGCTGCGATCGTTGAAGTTAAGCAACTTTCGCAGTGGTCGGTCATTGGATGGGTGACCAAAAATTTACTGTCTCGTCCAGGCGGTGGTCCCAGCTGCATCTACAGTTGTTAGCACCCTCCAATCCGCACTGGGCTTACGTGGTGGGTCATAGCCCAATCTCCCTATTCCATCCATAGGGGAGGCCTGTGCCCCAGCAGTGGGGACACTAATTAGCTGATGATGATGATGAAAACATTTTAGGAACATATAAGCGGAAATTCATACTATGTAAATTAATTTTGACTTTGAATCCCACTGGTATTCAATTATGCTTAAGTGCAATGAGCTATAAACTTCGTTTTGTATTTTAAACTGCTTCGCTTGTATTTTCCTCATAATTATATATTATCTGCTGATAAGAAACAGTGAGCTAATCACATTTCGATCTGTGTCTATAACGGCATCCATTACTCCTCCTATCTGATTCCAAGTAGGTGGTATATCGTCGATTATATTCTCAAGATAATCGTTAGAGGTGCAAGAATCAGACGAAATAGGTATCTATTAAAGTCGAAGTAACTTCGAAATGGTGTCATTTATGCATACTTAGAAGAGGATTAATAAGGAACTCGATGGTGCATTGGTTGGCGCGTTTGGTCTGCAATCTTGGCAAGTAAAGCAATATCGAAAGAACTGATGCTTATTGTTAATATCTAACTTTTGAAGTGTAATTTATTTTTCGACTTTCCATTTGACTTTTCATTAACACCCCGTAAATGGAAAAGATGAAACGGTAATGCATCAAATTCGTCACACGACTATACTTATATATGTGTGGGTGTGTGTAGAATGCGTGCGCAGCTCTTCCAGATGAGCATGAAAGCTTGATGGTAACTCGGCGAAGGCTGAAACGTTATGAGTGTCACGAGCGTTACACGCGACAATATATATATATATATATATATATATATATATATATATACTAGCGGACCCGACAGACGTTGCCCTGTCTACACGTCTTTGTGAATCTAAACCATTCTCAGATCCCCTTGAACACACACAAAAAAATTCATCAAAATCGGTCCAGTCGTTTAAGAGAAGTTCAGTGACATACACACTCACAGAAGAATTATATATGTACATGAATGATGCGTGCGCTGCTCGATTCCCCTATGCCTTTTGAACTGCCTAATATTAGGTTATTTTTTGTTTTATTTTTGTCCTCCTTCTTATTTTACAGGACTTTTGTACAAATTTCATTACAGCTTTTTCATCTTGACCACAGCGTGGTTCTAAACAAAATGAGCTAAAACGCTGTCACTGTAACTTTTAAACTTGATAAGTTATTTGAGAAATGATCTATCGATACCGACAGTGATTATATGACGTTGTAAACAGCTTGCATCTATTTGTATTCGCATTTGAGATATTGGGGATTCTAACTAACCAGTGAAGTCTCGGGTGCGACCAATCGAAAGTTAGTTAGAATGCCCAATATCTTACTACGCATACTATTTTTTTTCAAAGCAAATAAAAATGAAATAAGACACGCTTAAAAAATTGCGGCGATATAATAAAAGTTTCAGTCACACTTTTACACAAACTTTAACTTCTTAACGATCGCACCTGAGCGCGCCAACAAGACTGTGCCACAGACATTGTCCATATCCTTGAAAAATAAATAAAATAACGTTAGATACTTCAATAGCTATTATCTCAAACCTGAATTACGAAACACCGATAGGATCTCAAAAACCGAGTTCTCCATCCCACTATCAATTTGCGATTATTATTTCTATAAATAATTCTAAGCCCGGACTGGCAATTCCTGTTGTATTTATTTCCAATTGCTGGCGTCAAGCAATTGATTAACCATTTATCGCCGTTACTTACAATCGGTAGCTGGAATGCGGTCACTTGATATTTTATGGCATTTCATGTGCTAGATAAAATACCCTGTTGATAATTTGTGTTATAACTGCAGTTTGGCGTCCATTGATTTGTATTAAAGTTTATTTGATCTAAGGGGTTATCATTACTCGGTGCTTAGAAACATAAATCTTAACCGGGTTATAATGTACATTATTCTTACAGTAATTCACGTAATAATTACAGCTGTATTGCAAGTTGTTGATGTTGTGACTTTTGCAACGCATAACACTCAACTGTTTTTGGAATTGATACAAATAAATCTCTGTTATTTGATACCAAATCAATACATATCAACGGTTGCTGCAACATCACTGTTACAAAACTTGTATTTATACCGAACTATGTCCCTTATAGTTATATAATTTACAAACACAATGGTGTCGATTTTGACATTACCCTCTAAACCTAAACTTAAATTTGACAACAGTGCATCCTTTTCATTCTCTATGAAGAATGAAAAGGCGAGACTCATGTTAAATTTAAATTTAAGTTTAGAGAAACATGCCAGAATCGATACAAATATCGCGAGCCTTATAGTTGTCGCGTATGATGTGTAACATTAGAAACTGCACCTTACATTTGTAAAAAAAGAAATAAAACCTACTACAAAAGGAATAAGCCATTTGAACATTATGTTTTAAAATCAAATCAAATAGCGCGCGCTTCCCAAACTTCCTGTTACACACTTCCGTCCCATTTCACGAAATCACTCCCACAAATTGCAGGAAAGCGAGAGGAAAGATGATACACATCATTAAAAATGTTTGAATCACTGAAAATGCTAATATTATAAATTATACAGCCCTTTATTTCGTAAATTTCTCTTTTTCGAGAATTTTGAAAGCAGTAACTCACTCAACAGGTATCAGTGTGTCTTTTGATATAAATTTTCTTTCTCTTCAATATTGTCATCAGTATGAACAAACAGGGCGAAAAATTAAGTCATAGCTAGTTTTTCGCCAGTTCTTCTCGATACAAGGTATCCCACCGTAGACTTGTAAACAATAGTTTAGTGAGCAATTTTTAAGACTATCTATCATCATCCTTTTCGACAGTCCATTAGTGTGAACAATGGATTTTTAGATATATTTTGTTAAGTATTAATATTTTTTTCTTTAATACCTACTTATTTCAAACTAAAAATGTACACATTAAAACGGTACATGGAATTATCGCAATTCATAAAATTATGCTTGAAAGATGGCTAAGTGACGTAACGTTATATTCTAGCAAGTAGAGGATCAGAATTTAACTTAATGTCCTACTTAATTAACTAACAAAAAAGCTACGCAAGATTAGGTTGGCTACTGAGCTCGACCGTCAAACATAAAATTACGATAATATTCAGATACTAAAAGAGTAACAATTAAAATAGCCGATAGTTGCTTTATATTCATTGATACCATTAATGCTCAAGTCATATAAGCCGTTGGGTATTAACTGCGAATGCAATTAGCGTCATATCTCATGGAGAACCGGGTCTAAGTCGCAGAAGTACAATTTGATAACGGCAACCGGCCGCAACTAATGGAACCTTTCTGTGATATTTTATTTAAATAACTATACATTCCAACCCCGTGATAATAACTAGGTGACACGATAAAGTGCTGTGTAATGCAAAGTGTGCACTATAAGCTAATTGAGAAGATACTTCAAAGACACATTCATCGTGGAATCGTAGTTCAAGAGATAAACTAGCTAAAAAGGCGATAATAATACCTGAAGGAATCGCTATGTATCCCTTTTTAATTATGAGTAACTTTACTCTTTAAATAAAGAATCCCAATAATGTTTCAAAGGCCAATTTCAATCAATAGATGACCATTAGTTTGATCTTAATCTTTAGCAATTTAAGTTTAAGGTTCGAAGACAAATATGACTGTTTTATTTGCGTTGTCATTTTACCTCAGGGAAATAAATTATTTTATAGTTTAAACTAAAACTTCAGTGTGTATATTTATTAAACAAATAACTATAATTACGTCACAACAATATCAAACTAAAAACTTATCATTAAAAAATAACCCTAAAATATTAATATACATATTCACAAGAAGTGAAAGTCATCCAAAATTCCAATTTGGGGCATGGTAAACTTCAGTAAATTTCTCAGTAATATTAGCAAAGTGAATTAGTGACCGATAATATTTATTTTTGATTAGCTTATAAAATATCAAATTAGAATGTCACTTTATCAAATAGATTAAAATGTAAAAATAATATTTATGGCAGTGGGCTGGCCATATTTGCCGCAGAACCGAGTAGACGAGTTCTGGAGTGGAGACCGCGTCTTGGCAAACGTTGTTTAGGACGTCCTCAGGCACGATGGAGCGTCGATTTGCACAAGGTGGCTGGCAGGAGCTGGATGTGAGTAGCCCAAGATCGATCTCAGTGGCGTGCAATTGGAAAGGCCTATGTCCAGAAGTGGACTAAGATAGGCTGTTGATGATGATGATGATGCTGATGAATATGTATATTGTATTATATCACCGATCAAAACAAAAGTACATAAAAAATCTCAAAATGGAATGAAAATATGTCTCGTGATAACCTAATGTACCGTGAAAAGAAAATGCACTCTATGTATAAGTAACTGTTCTAATACGGTCCCCTGAACTACATATCGTGACAAACAAACCAACAGGGAACAACGATTAATCCCGCAACATAGTTAATAAGAATTTACTCCGCGATGATACCCTGACTGCATATAAAACGGTTATTTAAACTCAAATCTTAATACTGCAATTGACGTGCACTTACCCACTGATGAAAAACGTCTTCAAGTTCTCATTTTAATTGCTAAGGTGAAACGATCCAACGTTGATGATAGGTACAACCAATTGATGAACGAGCGAATAAGGAATTCTGAGGAATTGTTCGGATTAATTCCGTTGTACATCGCGACAAAAATTTAATCCCCATCATCTTGATGCGTGGCTATCCACAACCGTGCGTTTTTGTCGAAATTTTTTACCACGTACGACAAAACTGTGATATATATTGTCGCCAGCAGTGTTTCCGGACCAATACGACCCAAAAACCTTCAAAAAAAGAGCGTACTCCTTCCTTAAAGGCCGGCATCGCATTTGTGATACTCCTGGTGTTGCAAGTGTCCATGGGCGACGGTGATCACTTACCATCAGGTGAGCCGTCTCCTCGTATGCCCCCTATAACATAAAAAACCGGATTCGTTTGTAACATACTGTGCCGGCTAAAATCATTAAATGGTGAGTTACGATGAGAATAAAAGTGTCAAATGTCAGTAGCACACCACGAACTCAATAATTAGGTATGTTGTATGATCGACTTCTTGCAAAAAACACTGTTGAAAATGTATTTCTATGGGTATGGGTTTTTTGTTCAAGTGGTTTCAAAAACCTTTCGTGATTTAGAAATCAATAAGAACCATCTATTATTATAGATAGATAACTAAACTGAAGATCGATGGCGCAGGTGGTGAGCGCGTTCGTCTGCTATCGTTGAAGTTAAGCAAATATCTTCTATCTCGAGTTCCTCCTTGCTTCGGAAGGCAGGTTAAGCCGTTGCTCCCGGCCGCATCTGCAGTCGTTAGCACCCACCAATCCACACTGGGCCCGCGTGTTGGGTCATGGCCCAATCTCCCTATTCCATCTATAGGGAAGGCCTGTGCCCCAGCAGGCTGATGATGATGAACTAAATTGGCTAGATATCCCATTTTTGGGGACATTTCTCATGCTGCTGCCACTGACAAGGCCAGTCAGCAGGCTTGCAGCACTATATAGTCCCATCTCCCGCCTGTTCTGAAGAATTAACGAAACCGGGGAGTCTTATCATACTGTGGATCGGATTTCTATTTCTTTTTTAATAGTGCCGCCAGGTTTTTGAATCTTCATGTTCCATAAATCACCTGACAAATCATAAATACCTTTTTATTATCTGGGGGTTTTCCGGACTAGGTTTTTAGTGTCGTTGGTTTTTAAGTCACCTTACACCAATTCTGCTAAATCTTTAGCAGATTTAGTCCATAGAACAATGACAAATTGACTTTGACGTTTCCACATATTTCTATGGGATAAAGAGATTAAGCAAATTCGCTGTAAGTGGATCTTAGACTATAAACGAATAAGACACTGAAGAGGAGCTCGATAGCGCAAGTGTTTAGCGCGTTCGGCTACGATCGTTGAAGTTAAGCACCTTTTGCAGTGTTCGGTCATTGGATGAGTGACGAAAAATCTTCTATCTCGAATTCCTCCGTGCTTCAAAAGGCACGTTAAGCCGTTGGTCCCGGCTGCATCTGCAGTCGTTAGCACTCTCCAATGCGCACTGGGCCCGCGTGGTAGATCATGGCCCAATCTCCTTATTCCATCCATAAAGAAGGCCTGTGCTCCAGCAGTGGGAACACTAATAGGCTGGTAATGATGATGGTGACTGAAAAGGAGCTCTCCAATTCGGGAGACAATCCGACTATACAATTATAACGTCCGAAGTCATCCCTTTTTCGGAAGGTGCGGTCATTGAAATTGAAGTTGTAACAAATAAATATTTATGAGTGCGTAGCTAGGATAACCTGGAGGTGAGTCCAAAGTTGGTCAGGCCGAATTTACTTAAAAGCCCATTGAGAGAGGAATAATCTCTGTGAATTTTAAAGTATCTAATTTTATGACAAACAAATTCAGACACCTACTTGAATTAATCATGCCCCTATATTCAGACCGTTTAAGGAAACTTTTCTGTGTTCTCATTATTTCATGTGCTCTTAAGGTCGTTAGTGCCAAGCACACAAGCGAAAAACACGACATTTAATTCCCTTACGAAGACAATGTCCCAGTGTTGTCTCTTTATTACAGTAATACAGTAAATTGAGGTCTAAGACACAGCCCACGACCTTCGTCGGACCATACAAAACCGTAAAGGCCCCAATAAAAGCCTATAGGTATCTGGTTACCTTAAAGAAGACATTTTGCTCTTAACTACCTCGCGTAGGGACTGATTTGTGGGCGGAATTTAATGATCCCTTTTGTGGGGTCCAAGTTATAGGAGTAATTATTATTTTTTTAATTTCAGTTCAAAAATATTTTATTGAAAATTTAGTTAGGTACATACTTTGATTGGTTTTATATAAATACAAAGAACTTTATTCCTGAGCATAATCTAATACAAAATTCGTAGTCAACACAGTGGTTTGTACGCCGGATTTCAAGGCGTCGCCTACTAGAGGTCTCGGGTTCGAATCCCGGTGGAGGCAGCAGTTTGTGTGATGAATACGAACATTTGTACTCCAGTCTTGGATGTTTAATATGTATTTGTATATGTATCAGTATATGTATTCTATCCGTTACCCTAGTATCCCATAACATAAGTAACTAACTTTGGGGCTAGGCTAATTGGTGTGAGTGTTGGAAATATTTGTTATTATTATTAAAACATAAGACAAATATTGTGACAGACAATCCTCTAGTAGCTTATATTCATAAGACTGACGATTTGGACGCGACCAAAAGTCACAGCCGTTTGTTGAAATTTTGTTTTAGCTGCCCTAGATTTTCGGCCTATCATAGAGGGCTCAGGTATGGTAGGAGTACTTAACTAGTAGTAACGTGCAAGGTGGTCGCCCATATGTTAATCTGGCGTACTCGAGTAAATCCGAAAATCCACGCATAAACCAATACTTTTTTTGTGAGTGCAACCAATGTTCGCCGATTTATAAGACGTTATCATGTCAAAAGAAATAAGTGGCGTTGATAACATGCAGCTTGTACGTTTCAACGAAGGGTAAAAACACTTAAAATGAATGTTACTGGTAATTATGTTGACAAATATAGGAAATATTGGAATAACATGCAAGTGCTTTATTTTTTCAGCTTTTGATTTTGTAGAATTCGTTAAATCATACTTATAAAGGGTAATACTCTTAAATATAATTAATAGAAATAAAAATGCTTATTATCATTAAATGAACATAAAGACCTTAGTTATGTTTTTATTTATTTTAAGCATTTAACTGCTACTATGTTTTAGATGGTCAGTGCATTCGCTCGGATTGCGAAGGGTGCGGATTCGAGTCCCGTCCGCTGCCTGGTACACGGATTTTTTTCGGACAATCCATGGATTTTTTTCTAGTAAAACTTTTCTTTAGATTTAAACATCTAGCAGTTAAATGCTTAAAAAAATAAAAACATAACTGTAATTGTTATTTCTTCTTTCAAATGTTTAAACTTGAAAAAGTATTCATTTGACATTGTGGGTTACCTACAATGCGAAGAGATGGTGCTGCCTTGCAGCTTAAGTCTAGGGAAATTTCGACGCGGCCATCAGGGCCGTGGTAGCATAATTGGTCAGTGCATTTGCCCGGATTGTGAAGGGTGCGGGTCCGAGTCCCGTCTGCTGCCTGGTCCGCGTGGATTTTTTTCTATAAAGAGCCTTATTAGATACATTCTGAGTATATGTAGTAACTCTGAATTGAAATCAAAATTTTCTACAGGTAAAGTCAAAAATACGTTAATGCAACACCCATACTTCATGTGTAAAAGACAAGAGAAAGTTGAAAGCAATATTTGCTAGTTATCTTTAAGAAATAATGAATTATTTCCAAATCGCTCCACGCTCACAGCTCGTACTACACCACTCTCTATGTTGCACTAGTAATCAGATTTTGTGCGTAGATTAAGCTACGTGTCTAAAACATTTCCTCTGGCACAATGCTCCTGTGCCTTATTTATAATGTTGTCCAGAGAATAAACCAAGCATCGAACTAGTGCCTGCCAATTTGCTCGTTTATTTCTAAACATGTAAGTTTATAAGTAAAACACAGACAGAAAATAATGTTGCTAGCAAAATTTATAGTGGAATTGAACGGTTTATAATAGAGGTATGGTGCGTGTCTCATCATCAACCTATTAACTGCTGGGGCACAGACCTTCCCTATGGGTGGAATAGGGAGATTGGGCTGTGACCCACCACGCGAGCCCAGTGCGGATTGGCGGGTGCTTACGACTGTAGTTGCAGCCGGGACCAACGGCTTAACGTGCCTTCCGAAGCTTCTTTTGGTCACACATCCAATGACCGACCACTGCGAAAGTTGCTTAACTTCAACGATCGCATCCAAACGCGCTAACCACCTGCGCTATCGGTGTGTGTATAAACATTCATAATTATGCTAAGAGTTCAGTGTTGACACAATTGATGATTCTAATGGTGTACCTTACGGAATAGTTTTAAGCAAGTTCATCAGTACATCTTCCAAAGCGATTTTTCTTTTTTACGTATTTATTTATTTATCTTTAACAAAGTTTCTACAGCGGTTTTTTGTGGAATTTAATACAATAAAATATAAATACAATCTTAAGGCCAATTACAGAAACTCATTATGTACACATTAGGTACTAACGGCGTTTTTATATGTCAGTAATTATTACATTTAATTTTAAAAACTGTATAAAAATCATATAATTTACTAACATAAATAATAAAATAAAATTAAGATTGGACAAAACATAACAAAATGACAAAAAAAAGAAACACTGAATACCCATATAAAATGGTTTTCAAGAATTTGTCACATGATAAATTTATGAAGTGTGGGTGGGTGTGAGTGCGCGCGCCTGTGTGTGTGTGTGTGTATGTATGTGTGTGTGTGTGTGTGTGTGTGTGTGTTTGTTTGTGTGTGTGTTTGTGTGTGTGTGTCCATGCAGCTGCAATGCTATGCCTGGCGACGAGATGGCGGACGCCGCAACCCGGGCACTACATATGTATATTTTTGGGTAATAAGCAACAAAGTTACTATAAAAATAAATTTAAATTGATTGTTATCATTATTGCAACATTCTTTTCAGCCATGAAACTTGGGTTTTGCTAGAAAATCTACCCAAAAAAAGATATAAAATACCAGGCGAAGATTACTTTAAATTTTCTGAGTTTCTATACTTTAATTGATATCTAGGTTCACTCCATTTGCGCGGAAAAGATAGGATCGTATTTATGTAATCTTCCTATCTTATTTTATTATAGCATGAGAGATTTTAGAGCCTTTATTCACATTTTCCTAAATCCTTTCTAATGCCGTGACGTAATATTGACCAAAATACCTACATATTTAAAATTCTTATTTAAATGAAGGCACTGTTCTTCAATGTAATGAAATAAGGGTCAATATCCAAAAGCTAAGCTGTGAAGCCAGGCATACGATGCTAAGCTTATTAGCATTCCAATATAATTCAGCGTTTGACACACAAATAGACTGGCTAGATGTTTCTATAAAGGCATTCAGTATAGCGCCTCGGTCTGTCGCCATAAGCGGTTTCTATTGAATAGGTTGAAAGCATTTGTTGGATTTTGCCAATCAGTGTGACAGAACAGTAGATAGTTCTGTTTTAGGTAGAATTAAATACAAAACGAAAATAATTATTATCTTTTGTGAAGCAGATATTTCGATTTGAATGGGAGCTCTTTGTGTATTATTTTATGAGCTTTAAATTCTTTCGTTTTATAGATGAAAAAATAATAAGTGAGTTTTGAAAAAAGTAATGTGGTTGCCTTATTTTATTTTATGATGGTTTGCCATTTAATTTAATTTATAAAATAAGATCGATAGGCTGCTCAACAAAAGCAAAAACAAAACTAATTTGCCTTAATTGCTTGCAAAAGTATAGATTTTCATTTATTTTCTTGCTCCTTATTAGATTGTGGCTAAACTAAGTAAATACGAAACAGCCGTTGAGGATGAGAATACACGTAAAGCTTTTATGGTAACAAAAAGGTACATTGTGTAGCAACAAATTACGACAATAAACGGTAATGTTAACGCGACACGGACACTTCTTAATGAGACAACCCGAGACTTGCGGGTAAGTTGGGGTGACCAAGAATTTGAGGTAAAAGGTAAGGTAAAAAACAAATTCACAATATTAAAAAAATGGTTATTAGGTAAGTATCGAATTGTATGAGTGTAATTTTATCCAAGAATATTTTTGGTATGATTAATGAAACAGATATAACTTGAACTGTAGCGCATGAAAAGAAGACACACAATTCTTATTCTCGCTTTTATTGTCTCACAATCACAAAATATAATTATTTTCCAAGATATGTATTGTTTATACCGTACCTTACATTTAATGTGGTATTATTAGCTTCAATATTTCTAAAAACTTACTATCTCGAGTTTCTCCGTGCTTCAGAAGGCACGTTAAGCCGTTGGTCTTGGTGGTGGGGACATTAATAGGCTGATGATTAGCAGTCCACTTGCAAAATACCTCATACGATAAAAAAATGTTGCGCTCCAGCCATCCTCAACCTGTGCTTAATAACTCAATATCAGACAACCTTGAATATGCCTCTTGTGTATGGAATCCACAGTATAATACATACATTGATGCTATTGAAAGAATTCAACACAAATTTGTAAACTACTTAGAAAACAGAATTAATGTTAACTTGATTATTAATGATTGTGAAGCAAAGTTACAGGTTACATCCTTGGAACATCGCAGAACTGTTAGAGATCAATTATTTCTTTACAAACTTATTAATGACCTTGTAGATTCGCCGTTCCTTTTGCAGAGGATTGGTTTTCGTTGTCCAAATAGAACTAGGTCTGACAATACGTTTGTAATACAATTCAGCAGGACCAAGTTGCTGCAAATAGTTTCATTTCTAGAGCGCGTCACAGCTATAATAAATACTTCAGGGGAATGGATATATTTTGCATTTCTTATAATCAATTTAGAAATTAATGTTATAAGGTCGTTTTACCCTAACACTTAGTATTTTCTTTTATTCATATAACTCTAAATATTGTACGTAATCTTAAGTAAATTATGTAAGTATATGAATGTTTCAGTCTGTGGAAACTTAACTGGTTTATGAAAAAGTAATAAGTGTAACTTAATTGAATTGTGTAAAACTGTATGTTTCCAAAATGAAAATAAATAAACTTTACTGACCTCTCCTCACAACAACGGCGTAAGAAGTCGCGGGCGGCTGCTAGTCGCTAAATGAAATAAATAACGGAAGATCTGTCCTGACAAATATAAAGAGTTTGGTGACTCTAGGAGAAGCGCTAACTAAGAGCTACATATGTATATAGCTAGGAGAAACAAAAGAAACAAGAGAATATGTGTTAAATGGTTATAAACGCACAGACCAACAACTTTCCGCTTAAAGAAAGCTGTGAAAATAATCAAGTTGTATGTTACATATATGCTGCAATAAATCTGTACAATTCCAATTTTATTGTGTTATCACATTACAAAACAATTGCAGTTTTTACTGCTTGTAGTATTATTATAACTAACTAGCCGCCCGCCCTCGCTTCGCTTCGGTGTAGAGCTGAGGTGTGGACTACAGTTTTTGTTCTCAGGCTTGTATTTATACACAATGACATTCACCTATGATTCTTCTTATACCTGCATGCAAAGTCTCAGCCCGATCGGTTTAAAATTGACAAAGTTTCATACAAACGTTCAAAGTTACATACAAAGGGAATGAACGGACTTGGTGGTAGAATTAATCAAAATCCTTTCTTAGCGGATGCCTACGTCATAACATCTACCTGCATGCCAAATTTCAGCCCGATCCGTCCAGTGGTTTGGGCTGTGCGTTGATAGATCACTATGTCAGTCAGTCAGTCACCTTTGAGTTTTATATACATACTAGCGGACCCGACAGACGTTGTCCTGTCTACACGTCTTTGTGAATCTAAACCATTCTCAGATCCCCTTGAACACACACAAAAAAATTCATCAAAATCGGTCCAGTCGTTTAAGAGAAGTTCAGTGACATACTCACTCACAGAAGAATTATATATATAAAGATATAGATAAGTTTTTGGACATCTCAGTGATTTCAAGATTCTTCATGCCCTGCCCCAACCTCTGCTCGGCAAACAGATAAAAATTAAATAAAACTAGTTTAACGGGTTAATGTACGAACTTTATTTATTTATTAACCTTTCGCAGCTTTTTCAGGTGTGCATCGTCAGAATAACTTATTCTGTTATAGTTTATTCTGACGATGCAGACCTGAAAAGGCTGCGAAACGTCAATAAATAAATAAAGTTCGTGCATTAACCCGTTAAAACTAGTTTTATTTAATGAGTTATGTGCGTGAAATGAGATAAAAATTATATAAAACTTAATAATAATTTTAAGCGATTTCATCTATACAAGAAATAGCAATTAGCAAAGTGGCGCGTTGTGGACCGGGGGGCCATTCGCCTAACGGAAATGCTTTGGAAAACGCTAACGCTTTCGATTTTATTTTGTTATTTCTGACCACCGAAAGTTTTCAATTACCTCACGCTCATTTTTTTAATTTTATTATTACCAATGCAAAAGAGAAAGAAAGAGCGCGAGGTATTCAAAAACCTCAGGCGGCTAGAAATAACAAAATGAAATCTTAACCGTTAGCGTTTTCCAAAGCATTTCCGTTAGGCGAATGGCCCCCTGGTATTATGCACAAGTGGCAGAATTTCCAGCTATTTTAGCTTTCCTCGCTTTTTCGGTCTGAACCCATTACCTCAGGGTACCCCTATAGCCCTGGAAGCTAACTCACTAACAGAAACCAACATTGTTATCATATATATAAAATTCTCGTATCACAATGTTAGTTACCATACTCCTCCGAAACGGCCTGACTGATTTTTAGTAACATTTTATATGCATATTCCGTGGGTCTGAGAATCGGCTACTATCTATATTTCATAATATCCTTAAGTGATAATAGTTGTCCACCTGTAACGTAGTGTTCTGAAACCTACAATGCGCCTTTGCGCCAAAATTCAAGCTATTGGGAATCTTCTTCCATCTACACCTATTTTTATGGCGGTACGAAGTTCGCTGGGTCAGCTAGTCTTATATATAAAATTCTCGTGTCATAATATTAGTTACGATACTCCTCCAAAACACCTTGACCGATTTTTATGAAACATTATATGCATATTCACTAGGTCTGAGAATCGGCTACTATCTATATTTGCATATCCTTAAGTGATAATGGTTGTTCACCTGTAACGTAGTGTTCTGAAACCTACAATGCGCGCTTGCGCCAAAATTCAAGCTATTAGGTATTGTAACGTAGTGTTCTCATATGGGTTAGGAGGAATCTTCTTCCATCTACCCCTATTTTTATGGTGGTACGAAGTTCGCTGGGTCAGCTAGTCTAATATATAAAATTCTCGTGTCGCGGTGTTTGTGGTAAAACTCCTCCTCCTCCGGCTTTCCCGATTCTCATGAAATTTTGTGTGCATATTGGGTAGGTCTGAGAATCGGACAACATCTATTTTTAATCCCCCTAAATGTTAAGGGTAATCCACCCCTAAATTTTTATTTTAGATAATTTCTTTTTTTAATATTTTTATGATACATCATACAAAAATACATACAACCCTAAATTTTCACCCTTCTACCACCAACCCCTATTTTTTTATGGCGGAACGAAGTTCGTTGGGTCAGCTAGTCTTATACTAAAATTCTCGTATCACAATATTAGTTACTCCTCCGAAACAGCTTGACAGATTTTTATGAAACTTTATATGCATATTCACTAGGTCTGAGAATCGGCTACTATCTATTTTTCATACCCCTAAGTGACAAGGGTTGTCCACCCCTAACATTTTTTTAGATTTTGGTTTATTTTTTTTATTTTTTTATAATGTGGTATTAAAAATACCTACAGCTCTAAATTTTCACATTTCTACCACCCATATTTTTATGGCGATACTAAGTTCGCTGGACAGCTAGTATATATGTATTCTTATACGCACTGTTAGTGATATTAAGTAATCTATTCACGAATTACCCATATGCTTTGTATACAATACATTCTCAAATAGCAAGGGCCAATATCGATTGTGCTCGCCAACTTATTGAATATTACATAGAATCGATGTCTCTGTCGTCGTTACAATAGGATCGTGTTACACGGGTTGATGTTATACTGCCGTCCTCAAACTAAAGTGCGGCAAAATGATATGTGCTCGAATTCTCAATATTAAATTGCATCTTATACGGTTTTTAATTCTCTATCGATCTGTCTTTAACAAGTGTTCGTATCTTTTATATTTTAAGTCTAAAAATCCTTCATTTGATGAATGGTTCATCATCATCAGCCTATTAATGTCCCCATTGCTGGGGCACAGGCCTTACCTATGAACGGAATAGGGAGATTGGGCCATGACCCACCACGCGGGCCCAGTGCGGCTGGGTGGGTGTTAACGACTGCAGATGCAGGCGGGACCAACGGCTTAACGTGCCTTCCGAAGCACGGAGGAGCTCGAGATAGTAAATTTTTGGTCACTCATCCAATGACCGACCACTACGAAAGTTGCTTAACTTCAACGATCGCAGCCAAACGCGCTAACCACTTGCGCCATCGAGCTCCTCATGATGAATGGTTACAGAATAGCAATAATTTAAAGTTCACACGCCGTTTTTTGGCCACATCTCAAAAGTTGGTTTTGTCATTTAGTCGCGTTTTAGCTTGAGGACGGCAGTATAATCCTAAAGCTACAGTTACACATGCTGATTACTAGCACGAAAGCATGCCACTATTGAGCAATTGCTACTTAATAGTATGTGTGTCGAAACATTGCTAATAATGAGTATGCTCATTTTGAGTTTGCTCAAAAATCAACGGTCGTGCGATTTTTGGGCATGCTACCTGCAGCGCGGGTGGAGGGGGGCGTGCTTTTAGCGCGTGTGAACAGGTTTGCCTATTGAGCATGCTAGTATCGATCAATCGTTCGCAACAGTGCTTGAAATCACGAGTGCTTGTGGAATCCCCGCATACCGCAGTATAAAAATAATGTTGATCGAAATAAATCTTCTAGATATCCAATCACGAACCCAAATCTTTCTTTTTCCTTTCTTTTTTTTGCCGAGCTGATATAAGCTTCTGGATGCATTGCATAGCCAGCAAAAGGATGATCTTATTCAGCTCCATACGGATAGCTGTTTGATTGTCCATGGCTTTGTTTGAACTGACAGAGAGTGAGAGAGCATGCTATAAAATGGCATGTGTATTGGAGTGTTTGCTTTGAGCATGCTAATTCAGGAGCATACTTAAAACTAGCATGCCTATTGCTAGCAAATGTAAACTGCTCATAAGCATGCTCATATTGAGCATACTCAATAGCATGCTTTTTAGCATGCTATTTTAGAGCATGTGTAACTGTAGCTTTATGAAAAAAACTTAGATGTCGGACAGTCAAGTTGCTGTCTTTTTTTTACATAAGCATAATGCCTTTACTGAGTCGATCTGTACTCCGTAGAGCTCTGCAATTTTTCATCTCAAGACACACAACACCACCAATAGGTCGATCATAAAGTTTTTGGAGATTTTGATTTGGCATTGCACTCTGGTTACGGAACCTTTACGAAACCAATAGAAGACATAGTATATACTTTTCTTTACGATTAAAAATAAATTTTCAACATCGTATTCATAGATTTTCTTTAAGAGGATTTGAGCGTGGGCGTCGTAACACAGGTTTTGCAACCTAGTACAATCTCCAGCTCTCTCAAAGAACTGCATTGTTATTACTGTTTTTGCCACTCAATACACTTTTAATTAATTATAATGTTACTTTGTGACTTTGTGAGAGAAAAATAAATCATTCATTCATCCATTCACTTATTCATTCATTCATTCATGCATTCATACATTCATTTATCCATTCGTTCATTCATTCATTCATTCATTCATCTTAATTTTTTAAATCTTATATGATGGTTAGCGGAAATCTGATTTGCTTCAAAACTCCCTGTATCATAATTTATTTACAAGTATTATACACAGGAGGTCATCAAAGTATATATCTGTAATAAAAATAAAATGGTATTACGTTACTTCCAAGAAATATAATCTGTTTTTAAAACCTACAGGAACCATCACTCGTGTGAAGCGTATAATTTTTTATGCTAAACCACCAGACTATGGTAATTCGCACCTCACAAAAGCGATACATCGGATATTTTTATAGCGCCTGGGAATCCGGGATGTACTTACTGTCTGGCTTTCTTATTCAACAATAGAACCCATGCTTTTAAATAGATAAAGGACGTTAGTTTAATTAAACCTTTTATGATGTCGCAAACTTTTTTTAATAGTATTTATTTCAGCTAAAAGATGTCCTGAATAGGTGATAGAAAAAAAGATTGGACGATTCAAAAGAGCTTTTAATAAGTCGATTTGAATAAATTATAACTACAACCCATGCTTTTCAATAGATAGAGGACATTACCTTAACGAAACCTTTTATGATGTCACAAACTTTCCTAATTAGCATTTATTTCAGCTCAAAGATGTCCTGAATAGGTGATGGAAAAAAAGATTGGACGATTCAAAAAAGCTTTTAATAAGTCGGTTTGAATAAATTATAACTACAACCCATGATTTTAAATAGATAGAAGACATTACCTTAACGAAACCTTTTATGATGTCACAAACTCTCCTAATTAGCATTTATTTCAACTAAAAGATGTCCTGAATAGGTGATAGAAAAAAAAAATGGACGATTCAAAAGAGCTTTTAATAAGGCGATTTGAATAAATTATAACTACAAACCATGCTTTTCAATAGATAGAGGACATTACCTTATCTAAACCTTTTATGATGTCACAAACTTTCCTAATTAGCATTTATTTCAGCTCAAAGATGTCCTGAATAGGTGATAGAAAAAAAGGTTGGACGATTCAAAAGAGCTTTTAATAAGTCGATTTGAATAAATTATAACTACAACCCATGCTTTGAAATAGATAGAGGACATTACCTTAACGAAACCTTTTATGATGTCACAAACTTTCCTAATTAGCATTTATTTCAGCTAAAAGATGTCCTGAATGGGTGATAGCAAAAAGATTGGACGATTGAAAAGTTCTTTCAATAAGTCGATTTGAATAAAATATAACTTAATTTCATTTAACAGTACATGTAAATTTGTTTCAACCAGTTGTATCATTGTCACTATGAAAATAAACTAGTACAGAGTGACTACCAAGTACCCATATTCACATCCCTATATACATAATATATTCCATCATTAATTCCAATCAATCAGACATCTCTATTAATACAGGCAGCAATTTCGATAAACCATAATTATTTCTCGAGTGTTTCCTAGTAATTGTGTTCGACGTAAGTAAACTAAACACTCTTGTACACTCTCTCGGTACAGAGATGTTGCAGCTTCCGTATGCTGCAAACAGCAATTCAGATGAGTGTACGGCAAACGTACGATGCGTTTTACTTAATGGAATGCTTATTGACTGCGGCTGTACCACAATAGATAAATACGAATAGAGTTGACACAGTAGAAGAAAAGGGGACAGTAGCTCGTTTCTGCTCCATAAAATTAATCTATATATATATATGTTACCGGCCAAACCCGATTTCAGGACAAACTAGTTTTGCCTAGGCTTAACTGGTTCTTCCTATGCGCGATAGGATTAACTAGTATAGCCTAGTCCAAACTAATTTGTCCTAAGCCCGATAGGATAAACCAGTTTAGCCTAGGCCAAACTAGTTGATCCTGATAAAAATACGCATACTCTAGGATAAACTAGTATGGCCTAGTGTAAACATTATAGTATATCTAGAAAGTCAAAATAAATAGATAAACTGAATAAAATAATCCGTAATTGGAAAAATAATATTTTTTATTAAAACCATAATGATTCATCGTTACAAGTTATGGATAATTAGTAATACAAAGAAAAGTAAGAAAAGTTTAATTTTTCTAGTAAACTCTTCTTTAGATTTAAACACCTAGCAGTTAAATGCTTAAAAATAAATAAAAACAATAACTATAATTGCTATTTCTTCTTTCAAATGTTTAATACTTGAAAAAGTATTCATTTGACATTGTGGGTTGCGTGGTTGCAACCTACAATGCGAAGAGATGGCGCTGCCTTGCAGCTTAAGGCTAGGAAAATTTCGACGCGGCGAATAGGGCCGTGGTAGCATAATGGTCAGTGCATTCGCCCGGATTGCGAAGGGTGCGGGTTCGAGTCCGGTCCGCTGCCTGGTCCGCGTGGTTTTTTTTTCTAGTAAACTTTTCTTAAAATATTTTGAGTTTACAGTGAGATGAATTGTAAAAGGTTCGAATGATTCGGAATTTCTTAAGCCGGGTAGTTACTCATTGGCGAGCTGTAACCATAACCGTTGCACGCACTGTAACCAAAAAGCATAGTGTGTACGTGGTTCGATAACCTGCTGCGAGAACGGTACGCGTGCGGTTTGAAGCGAGCCAACGTTCACAACTGAGCTACTAGCGTACACACTAGAACTTCGTACTGTATCACGCATGTTACGGTAACAGATCGCTAATGCGTACCCGGCTTTACTGTCTTCCGAACTCCCGGCAACAACAAAAGAGTTAAACAAAAACCAATTACAGAAAAAACACTCCCTCCACTTTCTTCCAGCGTTCTTTTTACATGACGCGCCCTGTACAAGTCCTGACATGTTTGTTCAATTACTTTCCGCTTTGCTAAATTGGTTTAGACTAGGTCGTACTAGTTTATCCTAGAGTGTGCGTATTTATATCAGGATCATCTAGTTTGGCCTAGGCTAAACTGGTTTATCCTGTCGCGCTTAGGATAAATTAGTTTGGACTAGGCTATACTAGTTAATCCTATCGCGTATAGGAGAACCAGTTTAGCCTAGGCAAAACTAGATTGTCCTGAAATCGGGTTTGGCCGGTAACATATATATAACTCAAAGGTGACTGACTGACATAGTGATCTATCAACGCACAGCCCAAACCACTGGACAGATCGGGCTGAAATTTGGCATGCAGGTAGATGTTATGACGTAGGCATCCGCTAAGAAAGGATTTTGATCAATTCTAACCCCAAGGGGATAAAATAGGGAATGAAAGTTTGTATGAAACTTTGTTAATTTTAAACCGATCGGTATGAGACTTTGCATGCAGGTATCAGAAGAATAGAATAGATGAATGTCATTGTGTATAATACAAGCCATAGAACAGAAACTGTAGTCTACACTTCAGCTCTACACCGAAGCGAAGCGAGGGCGGGCCGCTAGTAAATCATATTCCTGACGTTAATGTTATTGATAGAAGATGCTATTTTTTTTATGTTAATAGTTTACTGTCATCCATGGTATACTGTTGTCATATTAAGCTGTGAATGTTCAGCGTATGGGACTGAGTAAATACTGTGCGAGTTTAATTGGATTTTATATTGAGTTAAGTTCGATGAGTATTCAAAATTACTGGCGAAGCTTTTTGTGTTATATCCGCTAAAATTTTAAAGAAGGTTATCGAATGTGAGATTTATATTTTATACTATATTTTTTTACATTGTTTACTTTAGTATTCGAAATCAGATCGGATTAATTATTCTCATCGTTGTAATTGTGCGTTTTCATGCGTACATTCAACTTAACTAGGCAATTAGCTGACAACAACTTTCAAGTTTAGTATTAAATGTAATTATAACTTATACTTTAATAAAATATTGATTTTTCAAAATGTTTACTAAGAAAATTATGATTTTTAAATAGAGTCTGTGCGGAAAGAGAATGGGCGTGGCGAAAAGCGGAACTAACATTAAGATTTTTATTTGGCAATCAAACCCAGCAATCTGTAAAACGTCAAAGTTTTTTATTGATACGGATTTGTTTGTTGTTGTGATTTCTTGCGGTTTTTTGTATTTAATCATGTCTAAAAGGGGTAAAACCTTACAAATACGGTAGAAAAGCACTACATTCTCTGTCCGCACAGACTCTACATTAACTCAAATCATAACAAAAAATACATTCCTAATGAATAAAATAATATAAAACATCTATTCAAGGCTATGTTTGTCGATTCCATAATAGTGTCACATATGCTTTATTGATTTTTTTTTGATCATTTGCACCAAACTCTAATGTGTGAAATCTGACTCGCACTAGGCTGTTTCTTTCTGTTTATGTCAAATAAATCAACAGAGAGATATTTGATAGACTCGAATAGTCCGTTATTTTATTGCCTTATATATGAAATCCAATTTTATTATAGTTAATATTGCATCGCTATGACATTAACAAAACTTCTGTTAAATCGTTCTGTGTCTTCGAGCTATATGTCAATGGCATAATTTAGGTCCAAACCAACTATTATTTCGATGACACTCATACATAACTAGTATAGAACCCTACCACGAACTCTTAATGCGATCAAAATGCAGCAAACGAAGAGAGATGTCGCTTTATCACAACTATAAAAAACTTCCATATTTAATATATTTTTTTTTAGTCAACGCTGCTTCGGGCGATATTAAACATTGAAAAACTATTCAATAGTTTTAGTTAATCTACGTCATCACGTGTACGACGGAATATAACTAACAAGTAGAAATAGCTATGGATATAACTTTTTTGTTGACGCAAGCAAGGCCTGTATTTACAGACACTAACGCCCTTACAAGCAAGACCTCTATTCACAGATACTAACGCCCTTAAGGGGCACACCAGCGAACGTACCTCACGCCTAGCATTTCGCGATAAATGAGCGCGTCCGGCATACTATATGCTAAAAAACTCTGCGAATACCCTCTTCAGCTATTAAGTGCGGAAACATGGGATCCTCTTGTTAAAGGACCAGTTATCACAGTGTTCCCATACTTGACATCGTTCTGGCCAAGCCTGGGCTCTACGACAGGGATCACCCGGGGTGATCTCGGGTGATCCTAGACGTGCGAAGGACGGTCCGCGCTAAGAACTAAGTACGCGGTCTGCTGCCCACCGTACCGCTCCCCGTCCGCTACGGAATGACTGCGTGGGCGTACCCCTCGTAGTCCCTTCCACGTAGGATAAACATCAGGAGAGGACTACCGCCACAGAGCTGTCGATGACCGACACGGCTGACGCCATGCCGGGCAGCGAGGGATTCACTCAGGTTAGGGTCACTGGACTGGTGAGCGACGCGCTTTCACCTTCTACCTGTTCTTCTGCAGCGGGAAAGAACGGCCAGAGGATTGTCACGGTGCCCCCTCTCGGCCGCCTCTTTCTCCGAGTTGACGTCCTCACAACATCGATCACAGCATGGTTGAAGTTATGCTTAGCAGCGAGAGGGTTCCGCATCATAGCGCTGCGATTAACTCACGGCGCTGTTGTTACCAGGCCGGGACCTCGAACATGGTTTGCTCGGCCGTATCGTCGGAAACGTCACAGTGGTGACACCTCGGCGTCTCCTCCCGACGGGCGACCCGGTACAGCTGGTGACGGAAACACCCATTTCCAGTCAAGATCTGCACCATGAGGAAAGTGAGACCACCGCGCCGGCGTTCTACCCGTGCCTTCAACAACGGATGATTGAGGCCATGAGGCCTTCATCGTCCGATGGCCGGCATTAACGTGGGCGAGTGCCTTGTCTCATCGGCGCAGAGCTTCTCTCTGCACGATGCGATGGAACGAACCTGCCGCAGCTGTGCTGCAGCCGGTCGCTCGCTCCGCTTTCTAGCTTCGACCCGCGTTTTATCAAGGGTCATATCCTGATCCAAGAGGCGGATGCGTTGGACTACAAGTGATGTGCCGACCGACCACCGACGTAAGACCGCCTCCTCCACCGTTTTCGCCTTCGCCGCAAGTAACGCATCTACGGCGAAGCAGAAAACCTCCAAGTGAAAACAAAACTTATTTTATTACATGCAGGGAAGTAAATCTTAAAAAAAATATCGATTTAAATGAAGCGTTCAAAATTTCCTTTTAAACACACGGATATGAATTTTGTCATAAAAGCATCTAAAACTTTTGTATTTCTTTACGATGATTTTTAACATTAATGTATATACATGACTGTATGTTGCCAAAATAAATAAAACGACATCTCGCTTTGACAGTCGGAATCGAGTCGAGTCACGATAAAGTTTCATGGTAGGGCCCCAATGTACCGATTCAAACCGAACCATTTTTCACTGGAAAGTTAACGGGTGCTTCTTAATTACCCACTAAACGAACCATCTATAAATCAAAGCAAGAAAAACATTAACATACTCCTGAAGATAAATCGGGTGCGGTTGTAATTAACGATTATTCGGGTCAGGTTGCTTATCGCTACAAACAGTTATTTTTAAATGATTATGTTGATCATGACACAGAGATGTAACTTAAAACCATATATATCTCTTGCGGTGAGGTTGTGTCAAAATAAATGTTGTAAGCAATGAGACATTTATTTATCTTACTAGCTTTTGCCCGCGACTTCGTCCGCGTTATCGTCGTTTTTCGTAAAAAAGTAGCATATGTCCTTCCTCAGGGTTCCGTGGTTTTGATGTGACAGACAGATTAACTTTCGTATTTTAGTAAGGAAATATAATACTGTTAAAAATATCGCAATAAGGAACCGCAGAATATTATTATTATCACTGTGCCCCGAGACCATCAGCGTGTAACTCCTTGTATGTTATTATGTTAATGTATTGGTAATATTGTTTAGATCGCTTTCACATGAGTCTTAAGTACATATAGAATGAAAATACTTCAGCGCAAAGCTTCCGGGTAGACTACGTTGAAATTTGACCCGTCCGGAACGTGAACATAAAAAATTCTAGGACTGCTAACCCGGGAAAGACCGACATAACTGACCATGTGAAAAACAACTGACACCGAGATCTACTCCAACAACACGAAAGGTCTGCCCTTGAGCCTTATTTATTGTCATTGCATAACACACCGATACTGGGAATTGCGTTCTTTTAAATTGGAATGGAAAATTATTTGGTATTATGGGAATTCTGGGAATAAAGATGGTTTCTCCTGCACCGCAACCTATTAAAATTTGAGCCTCGATTACATTTTGTTGCAACTGGGTTACTTTAAGCCGAGTTCCATTGCAAATTTGTGGTGGTCTTAAATTTCGGAGCAGAATAATCGGAATGCCAATTTTTAAACAAATTTCATGAGAAGGAAGTACGGGCATATTTAAAGAATTTAAAAATTCTATCGGGTAATTAGTGGCTTCTTGTTCATCGGCCATTCTATTTATTGAACTATAAACTTTGCTTTCCCCCTGGATATTCGACAGTATTTTATTATTAATCTCAGATGCCTGGTCATTGCGAGGAGTTAAAATGGACCTTTCGCATAGCCAAGAATTGTTCTTATTTAATATATTTGTTACGTCACCGTAAACTGACGATGTAAGATGTTGTTGGGATTGCACTATACAACATAACTCAGGCGTCAGAATAAGTTTTCCTTGGTGTAGCAGTGGATAGGTATCTTTGGTGAAGGTATTTTCTTTAATAATATATCAGAAAATTCACGATCATCCGGGTTATCTACAGTTCTCACTCGCATATTTATAGTCAAATGCACCGATTGTATATCACGCCACAAATAAGAGCTTTTCAGGCAAGCCCTCACCTCAGCAGCTCGGGTTCCCCGTGGTATTACCGTTAAGGTTTGTCGGAAATCACCACAAAATAAAACTGTGATACCGCCCATGGGTCGATCATTTTGTGTTATATCTCTTAAAGTTCTGTCTACCGCTTCTACTCCTTTTCGATGGGCCATCGTACATTCATCCTATATGATTAAATTACACTTTGAACGAATATTTAAACACTACCAAAACAACTAATACGTGGTCCTAACTTTAGCTACCTTACACATAAAATCTAAGTGACTATTTGAACTAAAATATTCTTATAGAATTATAACCAGAAACATATACATCTCACAACAAAAAAGAAATGAAAATAAATCTGAAACGCCTGTGCAATACTATCTACCTATACCTCCTTCACTTAAAAATAAATACTTACAACTACTTTAATTAATAAAAGTACCTACGCTTAATAATTTTTAATTTGAACGAATATTTAAACACTACCAAAACAACTAATACCTGTTTTACAAAATAACAACAAAAGAAGTTCAAATAAACTATTTAAAGACTAAAAGTCGCGCTGATAAGCACGGTTTCGGTCTCCCAGGCGGGGGAGCAGATGAGAAATCCTCATGGATACCCTACAGCCGGCTGCAAGGTTATGTCAGACTCGTACTGACTAAAAAACACCCGTAGGGGCTGCCTCTGGCCGGGAAGGCCTCTAAGGCTTCAACGGAAGCGATCGTCCCCCAGGGGGGGAGCGACGCAGAAAACAGATTTAGACAGCTCGCTCTCGGACCTTTGATACCCTACCGCTGCCGCGACCCGTGTCGAGCGCGGCAACCGTTACACAAAAATAATCCTTATAGCATGATTCAGTATTCACGTGCGACGGCGCGATGGCTTATTTCATGTATAAGTTTGGTGTTTCTATACCGAGTATTATAAACGTAAGAGTCAACAAATATGATCAGAATGCTCCGAACTGCTAAGCTATCGGGAGTTACACGTGTTATTGTGAGTCAACCATAAAAGATAGACATATGCTGTTGCGGGATATTTTTTAGACAATTTTATGTAGAATATTTCCGTCATACATGATTTCTATGTAACTTTAATCATTAAGGCTGCACACGCGACGGAAGCTTAAAAAATGGAGTAACTTCTCCCGTTTTCCCAACATTTCCCTTCACTACTCTGCTCCTACTGATTGTAGCGTGATGAAAAGTATACTATAACCTGCCCAGGAGTATGAAGAATAATTGTACCAAGTTTTGTTAAAATCCGTCGAGTAGTTTTTGTTTCTATAAGGAACAAACACACAGACAGACAGACAGACAGACAAAAAATTTACTGATTGCATTTTTGGCATCAGTATCGATCACTAATCACCCCCTGATAGTTATTTTAAAAATATATTTCATGTACAGAATTGACATCTCTACAGATTTATTATAAGTATAGATGATCATCAGCCCATTAATGACTCAACTGCACAAGCACTGACTATTTACTATGGACAGTAACAAATTAGAAGAAAGGGATTCCATTAAATATATATCTAGTGCTATTAGTGTATATGTATCTAGCGTTATTCTTCTTCGAGAATATTACTCGCAATGAGAACTCCTTGGAACGGTTGGTGGTGCAAGGGAAAGTTGAGGGCAAAAGGTCTCGTGGGCGCTCTCCAACAAGGTGGACAGACCTTATTAAATCGGCGACGCACTCTAGCAAAAATGATAGATCTCGCTCTGCAAAACATCGAGCTGCATGGCGACGCATCGCGATTGCATCAGTGGCACAATGGCAGTGGACATGACCGCGACCACTCTGTCAAGAATGCACGACTAGGAAGAAGAAAGTGCTATTAGTGGGGTCTAACAATTGTTATTATCTTACTTGAAAATGTCTAGGCAAATAATTCCACCCCACCTGATGTTAATTGGTTGTATAGTCCTGAAACTAAAATATCTGGTGCAACAGCTTTACTTGCTATATAAGCGATACTCATCTGATATGGTCAGCAAAGTGCTATTTCACATCTTTTTTAAAGGATCTCAGGTAGAAAGAGAGAAATTGTGAATGGGTAAAGTCATTCAATTTGTTGATAGATTCCGAGATCAGGTCATATAATGTAGTTTAATGGAAGATATTCTAAGATTCTTAAAGTAGTGACGATGAATTTTTGTAAGGAAAATGGGCGGCGAACCAGTTCATGACTCATCTGTTGGTAGTCACTTTAATGCTCGTGAAACTGTTCTGAGATCAGGACATATAATGCAGTTTAATGGAAGATCTTTTAAGATCCTTACAGTAGTGACAATGATTTTTTGTAACAAAATTGGTTGGCGAACCAGTTTATGATTCATCTGGTGGTAAGCGACTTTAATGATCGTGAAACCGTTCCGAGATCAGGTCATATAATGTAGCTTAAAGGAAGATCTTCTAAGATTCTTACAGTAGTGATCAGTAATGTAAGTTTATTATTAGTATAATTTTCTCACGCGTTGACTGCGCCAACTCCTTCCTCATCAATACTGTAAATCCCTGGAACACGGAACATTGCAAAATTCTGTTTATTACAAATGTCTAGCAACAGTAATTCTGTATACATATATATATATATATATATGAAATTTGGCGTGCAGGTAGATGTTATGACGTAAGCATCCGCTAAGAAAGGATTTTGATCAATTCTACCCCCAAGGGGATAAAATAGGGAATGAAAGTTTGTTTGAAACTTTGTCAATTTTAAACCGATCGGGCTGAGACTTTGCATGCAGGTATAAGAAGAATCATAGATGAATGTCATTGTGGATAATACAAGCCTGAGAACAAAAACTGTAGTCTGCACTTCAGCTCTACACCGAAGCGAAGCGAGGGCGGGCCGCTAGTTTTATATGCACCGAATTATATAAAAGTCGCTAGCGTATTTTATAGATCCTTAACTCGCCTTGCTTACAATATTTTCAAATTTGTGAATAAAAGGAATCGTCTTTTGTTTTATTATTGTTATTTTGCACAAAAAGAGCTTTGATTTCTCGGCTGAAGGGTATTTCCCCGAAAGAAGCACAAACGGCAGAGGTCAGGGCATTATTATTTAAGGGGTGCAAAATTCACTTGAAGATATTCCTTACACTTCAGACCGATGAAGCAGAAGCACCTGCGGCTTGACTAACGCTATGCGGGGCCCATCTATGTTATTACCTTTTTTCATTCTTCCTAACGAGGGATCTGCGTTATTGAAATTTATTGCAAACGCCATCCTTTTGTGTGAAAATGTTGCAAGGCTTTTTGTATTATCGTAGTACTTCGAAGCGACGAACATTTTGTCGACACGATATTTCCGGAAACAATTTTTATATCTTAAATATTAATTTGTCATTTTGAAAACTTTTTTACATTTATATAAAGTTATCTATCTTTAAATATATGATAGGATTTCATTACTCCAATACTTAGTGGTTTAAATAAAATACATTACAATGAATTAACAATAACCTTAATGACGTAGTTGTTATCGCGTTATCTATTTTATTATAAAAAGACTAGCTGTCCCAGCGAACTTCGTACCGCCAAAAAAATAGGGGTTGGTCGTAGAAGGGTGAAAATTTTGGGTTGTATGTATTTTTGTATGATGTATCATAAAAAACAAAAAAATCCAATAAATTAAAAATTCAGGGTAGACCACCCTTAACATTTAGGGGGATGAAAAAAAGGATGTTGTTCGATTCTCAGACCCACTAAATATGTATATAAAATTTCACAAAAATCGATCGAGGCGTTTCGGAGTAGTTCAATAGGCGTGATGACGGGGTACAGTAAACGAAATTCTATTTAGTCCGTCAGTTAGATGATCAAAAAATAATGGACACGTATTTTTTTGGGCAGTCAACCAAAAAATTACAAAGTTATAGCGCGTCAAAGTTTGGGAGTAGGGGCTCGTGACGTTACTTTTGAGTGAATTTTCACTTATTATTATTAAAACGTAACGTCATGCGACTTTTCAAATCAATATACCTCTGCAATGTTTATATTAGGTGAAAAAAGAAAAAATACGTGTCCAATACTTTTTGATAATCTACCTGATAAACAAAGAAAAAAAAATTAGTCATCATCCCATCATTACGCACACCGTGACACGATAATTTTATATATTAGATGACAAGTTATGACCTGCCTGATCGGCCATGATATATTGACTCTAGAAATCTTACTTAGGTAAACACACACTCAAAACTAAGTGTAAATATCCTGATTTTGTAAGGTTCTTGCAAAGAAGAGTGCTCCTATTTGAAAAATCTGCTGTGCCCTATATGTTTTAATTATGTTAGGTCTGTTAAAGTTAAGAATCTGGCGGTCGGTCAGCGAAAATGGTTGGTCAGCATTCAGTACGTCCCCGTCGGCTGATCCGAACTGATTTAGCATTTCCAAATGATAACCTGGTTATCAAGGATTTATTTATTGAGCTGGACCTGCGAGGAGGTTCATGTCTGAATCCCCTTATTGTGTCTATAGGGAAGTGGTCACCAGCAGTAGGGGGCTGTTCAAGTATTACGTAAGCACTATAGGGGGGCAGGGGGGTCTTTGCTTTGCTTATTTTTGATGACATGGGGGGTGGGGGGTAGAGATGGTGATTACGTCAGCATCATCGATTAAGCCTTTTTAAGTACTGCTGCTCATGAAGCTCATGAAAGCTCATGAATCAATAAAAAAAACATAATGCATGCAAGGAAAAATGCATATAGGTACCAATGTTTACGTAAGGATGGGGGGGAGGGGTTAGAGCTTTGCTTACTTTTGCTGACGAGGGGGAGGAGGGGGTAAATAATTGTAATAAATCTGCTTACGTAATACTTGAACAGCCCCTAGGGACATTGAAGGGTCGATAACGATTACAACAATCTAAATCAATAAAATCACTTGTAATTCCGTGCAATTCAGTTAGAAGTACACATATTATAGCTGAGAAGCTCGATGGCACAGGTGGTTAGCGCGTTCGGCTGCGATCGTTGAAGTTAAGCAACTTTCACAGCGGTCGGTCATTGGATGGGTGACCAAAAATTTACTATCTCGAGCTCCTGCGTGCTTCGGAAGGCATGTTAAGCCGTTGGTCCCGGCTGCATCTGCAGTTGTTAGCACCCACCAATCCGCACTGGGCCCTCGTGGTGGGTCATGGCCCAATCTCGCTATTCCATCCATAGGGAAGGCCTGTGCCCCAGCAGTGTGGACATTAATAGGCTGATGATGATGATGATGATATTATAGCTATACTTTCTGTTGCAAACAGAAATTGTACGCTCATATTACATATCGATATTTTATAGTTTGATAACCACATACTTCTTTAGCGAAACGGAAATAAAGCAGAAAATGCAAATAAATAAGAATCGATTACCAGACCTATAAGTCTAATACGCACAGGATTCACCCCTCACAAAATCGAAAACATATTCTTCAGGCTAGGTGCAAAGGGGAGAAACAAATTCGAAGAGCGACGGCCTCCCCGGACATTTGCGTCTACCCTCCTCCTCAATTGGACGGCTCACCATTTTCAGTAATTGGAATCCGGATACTTCGTAGGATTAATATAGACTGCGTGTAATACGAAAGGAATGGTGTAGAAGAATAATTAGATGTAATAAATATTTTTTTTTACTGTTATAACTTTAATCTTGGGAATCTGTCGAGCCTTAGAGCGAAGTAAACCGATAGTGCAAACTTACTCAAAAAAAAAGGTCTATTGGATGGAACTTAAATTATTCTAGGCTGTAAGTATTTGTACAATTAGGCTTTTAGTATATTCCATCATGCAAAGAATGGTGAAAAGTTTGGTACTGATAATTCGATTGAAGTAATATTAGAATTTTATTACGCATTAGTTAAATGATTCAGAGCATTCAGTAAAATCTCAGCGTCTAGACTAAGCAACTTTAGTTAAGATTCTTTTAGGTGATTTGGTGGAGGTGGTTATTGATATCTTTTCTACTGAAATATCATGTTAATTGATCTTTAATAAATGAAATGAAATGAAAGTTTATTTGCATGAAACATAGTTTGTTACAGCTGGTAAATAATATAAAAAGTTCCATATGTTACGCCCTTGGAAGAGCATACAAAATACTAATAAACTATCTAAAAATTCAAATTTAAATTGAGTAATAGTTGCATTTCAAATGTCAATTTAATAATCAAATGTCAATAAAATTGGCTTAAACTATAAATAATATGTACTTGCAATTCAATTATCAAATGTCAATAAATTTGCCATAACTATGAACATAGTACAATAAAAATAAAATAAAATCACAATTTGTCAGTTAAAAAATCTGATACACTATAATAACATTTATCAATTAATAATTTCTTAATTTTCTGTTTAAACAGATTATAAAGAATCTGTTAATCTAAAATTTAAAAAAAAATATGTTTACTTTATGACGATTCCCCGTGTGTACCTAGCAAAATACAAATATTACACACAGCCAATTGGCGCGACTATGACGTTGGCAGAACTGAATCCATAAAGCCCAGTAAGTTGACTGTTGTCACATTACTAATTGATAGTATTGTCTATGCCCCTGTGCTGGACATTTCGTGACTAAAATACTTTTGCATGCATGCATGGAACAAGAGACATGACGCAATAACTATGTTACATGTCTTTCTGTATAATATCAAGTACCCTATTATATTACTAAAATGTAATTATAGGAGTTTAGAAGAAAGAACGTATTTGTAAAAAATGACTAAACAATATACCAGTACCTTCATGCGAAAGCTATGAAAGTGGGTTTTTGGATGTGGATATTAATAAAAATTGCTTTATAGCAATCAGCAGCATTTGATTTCATGTGAAAATTATTGTTGTAAAAAAATTGTATTATAAAAAAACTTTTATAGCACCTTTTTTAATTATTTTTGTTGCCAGTTTCAGAAACAGCACTAATTATTTTTCGCTTTAGAAATATTAACCCTATTCAATATTATTATTTCGTGTTTAAATAGAAATAAGGAAACGTTAAAAGTAAAATGGTCTATTTAATTTTAGTTTAGTTCCAGGAAGAAATACAAAATATTTTTATGAAGAATGTAAAAGGAAAAATCCACTCGGACGTAAATTTAATAAATCAAAATTAGTATTCTGCCGTCAAATCGGTGCCGAACATCAAAATGCAAAGCTTGGACAACAATAAGTCGGGCCGTCCAATTTAGTTTAACAAAACGGAGGCAAAGATGCTCATCTTGCACTCCCAGGATTAATTAGAATTGTAAATGATCCAACGGTAAGATCTCCTGATCCGTCCAGTTAACTTCGAATGAAAATGTTTACTGCAAACAATCCTTTTGGAGATTAAACGGGGGACGCCGAACGAATATTTATAACCATTCTGTCTTGTAAAATTATGATTTGACGCCTTATCGACAGAAAATTTTCGTGCTTAACTGGGACTTTTGATTGTTTAGTTAAACTTTCTCGAGTTTACTGTTCAGCGGGCAAGGAAATTGCTTTTTATCTGACAGCGTTATCGCTGCTGATATTTTGTTGTGTTTATTTTGAATGGTACACAAAATTTCGGTCAGAAATTGATTCGGCAATCAGAACAATTTGAGTTTTATAACATCAGATCCAAAGGGAGTTTTCTAACACGATTTTAGGATATAACGTTTCCTATATAAACCTATATTCATATAAAGTTTCTTGATTATTTCACATAAATCAAAAATATTTCGGCATTTTTTTTTTTATGTTATAGGGGGCATACGAGCAGACGGCTCACCTGATGGTAAGTGATCCCCGTCGCCCATGGACACTTGCAACTTGCATGTAAAGCCTTTTTTACTAGTAATGAATAATTTGGGACCTTCCAATAGTCTAACCATAAAAAAGTTAATCCAGTGCTTGAGAAGCAAATGTTATACAAAATTTGCGTAAAAATTTAAGTTTTTGTGAAAGCAGATCCGTAGCAGTTAGTGTTGCCACACACGGGCCGCACGCCACAGCCACAAACGCCGCCAGGAGAAGCTAGAAGCGGCTACTAAAGTGGCTGAAGCGCGCGACAGCGGCCGACTAAGGTAAGGGAGAGAGGGGTGTGGAATCGCGCGAGTGACGTGTGGCGGCGGTTTGTATCGGGTCACCAGAAGCGAGCAACGAAAATTTGTAGCGTGTGGCGGCCACCGGCGTATCGTGTGTGGCGAGTCCATATAAAATGTATGAAAACTACAAGAAATATGCCAGTGGCGGCGTTTTGTGGTTGTGGTCGGTGGCCCGTGTGCGGCGACACTTAGATGCTTTGAGAAAAATACATATTAAAAAAATCGAGGTAAGGTTTAGGTCTCCAATTATTACATATCTACTAAAAGACTTAGGTTAAGCTGTGTAACGTTATTATAGTAAAGAGGATTAATGATTTTGTAATTGTTTTACTAAACATTTAATTTCAATTAAAAACTAAGTAGACACAGAAATTATGACACTTTTAATACAAATCCTTTGTCACGATCTGCAAATATCTGATTAATACGGTAATGGCTTTGGTAGGTACCGTAGTTAGTAATATTGGCGACTCTGATAGTTTACTTAGATCTTGAGACATCGTCCAATATTTGCAAATCGATGCCTTATATCCACAGGTTGCTAGGAACGCGGTTGCTTGTCATGATTGCAAATACATTGTAGTGTTCATGCTTTTATTGACATAATCGAAATTTCTATTGAGTGTGTGGTAAACCTCAGGATTCGCGAGGTGTTTTGAGGGATATTATCTGAAATAGATTTATTCTTTGTTCGTAAAATTATTGCTAAGATAAATAATCACACATGTCGAATATTACAGTACCTACTTTTTTTTGTTGAAGCAGGGAAAACCTCTATTCACAGATACTGGTGCCCTCAAGGAGCACACCAGACAACGTATTTCACACTTAGCATCTCGCAAGTCGCATGCGGATCCGAATCGATGAGCTGCGGCGGCAGTGGTGGTGGTGGTGTGGTAAAGAGAGGGGATACCTCCCACTTTTTTAAAGTTATACTTCTTTAAGCGCGTTATGAAAAAATGATGGGTGTGAAATTTTAAGATGCGCGCGCATCACTGTAACACAAAAAATTAACAGCATGAAGTTGGAAAGTAACAGTTATAGGTATTCATATTTATAATATTTATCCACATGTTTCTAGTTTGTATATTTGGAATACGTGTTTGAGTTTCATACAAGTGCAAATCACATATGTTCTAATAAATTATATTCAGTAGCGATTTTAATTGAATATTTTGTATTTATTTATTTATTTATTTTTTCAAATTAAAACTGAACTTTATTGACTGTGTCCTTTTCCAGACTTTTTATTAATTTATTGTAATTAATTATTTGCATGCAATTAAAAACTAATTTTAAACGATGCCAAAGAAGGATAACTTCTCACGCGCCTACATAAGTACACGCACCCATTTTTTTTGGTCTAAACTGTGTGCGTAGTGGCTGGTCGTACTGAGGGTATTACTAAAGAAAAATAAATCTCTTCGGCGATAACAGGATAAATTTATCGATCGAACTTCACTTAAGTAAGTTTCAATTATAAGACATTTTTTTGTAAAACTAATTCTGTGCGTTTACCTGCCTCATCACTGATTACCATTTAATATTAGTCATTTCCAGCTGTACCTAACGCTTTTATACGTTACGACATCTAGATGTAGGTAGGAAATTAAGTGTAGTTAGGAAATGTATGAATTAAGACAGTCTTAAACATTATTAATTCTAATTGAATTACCAAAAGATATATTAATTCCAATAACTATTCTTATATCTAAAATACATATTTGCACATCTAAAATACATTGCATATTTGAAAAATCATGAATGATTGCATAAATATTTGCATACGGGGAATTCACAATATCACTGAATTGTTTAGAAGAATTAAGCGATATAAACAATAATATATTCAAAATCTATAGATAACAGATGATTAATACTTTCTAGAAGATTGTGACGACACCGTTACACCATTGATCTCATCTAACGTCTTACTTATCATAAATCTAATATCATCTTATACTAAATTGCATTGCAATTTATTTTCTAAATCTTTATTATCTGGATTTAACAACATTGTCTTACCGTTCACTACTAAATGCACTCTTTCAAAAACAACTTTGAACTTTACTCCCTTACAGATAAAGTTTCGATTCAGATAGCTGATATACGGGACCTTGTCAGTTCCTGCTGACGAATCGTTACTACTTAGTTGTTGGTACAGAGTTTGATAGAACAACAAACAATGTTGGTTCGCCTAATTCAATTTGTTACTAAAATTACACGAGTAATTTTGTGTTAATTGTAATCATTGATGGTTCCTGTAATATTACAAAGCGCTAAACTAAAATGGAAGATTAAATTTAATTTAATCCTTGTTAAAGTGACGTAACGTCTTTTTCTCTTGCTATCGTGAAGAAAGTGAGAGCAACCGCTTTAATCATACTAGTAAGCAATTGAGTATTCGTAAAAACACATATAAATATATCTATAGAAAAGTATAAGCGTGCGTATTCTGAGTTTCATAAAAAGAGTTCTCGAAAAGTCGGAGGTTTAATTCCCAACCTAAAAGTTACTTTCGTCAACAAAAAATCCTTATTCAGCAACATAATAAAAACTATCACCACAAACGCAACGAACGATGCAAACAAGCCGTTACTCAGTAGACTGCTGTGCATTACTCAACTGAGTTGTGGCATAAATAAGTTTGTCCCACACATTTGTTTTAATTAAACCCGAGACTAATTTACGTGGACGCCACGAATGCTCCTGCCCAAATATTTCCGATCGCTGGATGAGAGTTATTCGGTAACGGTATCTCCTCATCTCTCGGCTGACTTTAAGATACAATCTGAGACACATCTGTCACGGCGGCTTTGGATTTTCGACCACCATCTAAAAGAATGATGTACTTTAAATGTCTTCTGTTAAGGTAAATCATTTGATCGCCCTAGAATAATTATTCAAAGCAACTTAAGCGCTTATGATTAATGGATTTGAGCTATCTATAATACAGATCATATCGATATTAATACGGTTGCTAAAGATGTCATTTCTTAATTCAACAAAGAATAGGACCGCTTTTATGAAGTCATTTATGTTTTTCGCTAGTTTCATAATTACTGGATGAAATGTACAGCAATTTTTGCTATGATGTAGGTATGAGATGATTTAAAACGATTTTAATGGCTCGTCTTGCCAGATTCTGTAAACACTTCAGATACTTATTTGCTATGAAATACTATGTAATGGCACTAGATACTACATTCAGTCGTTTGCCCGTATTAGTGTGCAAGAAAGACATTACTTGAATTCGGGCACCCGAACAATATTCATACTGAAATACGGACTGGAAGACGGTGTCGGCTAAACAAAAGGAAATCTACCCGAATACTCTACTCCGTTCATTTACACTAAGTCGGTTACCCGATTTCCATTGGCATTCGTATTCGGGCTAATGACCCGGCTAAGTGTAATCGCGCCATAACAGATAAGATTGCCGATTTGCGTCGCTTTATCTTCCAGATTTTTTGATTCAGGAACGCTGAAAACACAAGTTCATTCAGCTTATCTGGAATTGAAGATCCTAATATGCTATCAGGGACTTTATCAACAACTTCAACAAGTGGTGAAATCGACCCTTACATTACAAATTCGTTCTACTGATACGTATTAATATTCTGACAATGTTGACTGAAATTAAACTCTAAACCAAATAGCTGGCAGCAACATTCCTTTTAGAAACTTGGTCGTTACTTCCCCGAAACCTGAAATGGAAGTCGTCAGGTGGTAGTAGTTGCGCATACCGCGCCGATTAGGTATTCAACAGACAAGTTCGAGAAGTAAGTTCAGTAAGTAGTTACTCCGAAACTCATTCGGAATCTGACAGTGTGATGTCACACGGAGGGAGTGTAGATAATAATCCATGCATCGCATTACCAGAAGTAGGTCACGACACGTCTGATATGAAGTGTGCTTTGCCACCGATACGCGACGACCGAGAGTTATGGGACGACGTAAAATTTATGTCCCCCAAAGATATGGTGTTTCTTCCCTCCTTTATACTGATGGAGGTAAATATTTACAAGGCAGAGCGTTATGAAAGTTATTCTTGATAGTTTTTCCTTTTTAACATGTCCAGGATGTGTAAGGTTGTCTTATATGAAATGAATTGCGTACTGGCTTAGAATAGGTTAAAGTTTATGAGTCTTGTTTATAGGTATTAATTAGTCTTCTATCAATAATACTTGATCGAAGGAACTGGTAGAAATTTCTGAAAACTAATAATAGGGGAAACCACCCAATCATTGGCACTCGTCCTATTATTGGCACTTTTGAGTTTTTTTTTCAAACTAAACTCAAAAGTGCCAATTATAGGAAGAGTGCCAATGATTGGGTAGTTTCTCCTATGTGTTTTAAATTCTATTAAAATTTAAAATTTTTTTCTTCCTAAATAAAAATGGAAAATATCTTCTTTTAATATACCAATATTTATCTACTAACCGCCTCACAACTTTGGGTACATGTAATTAGATATATAAAAATTTCAATGATATTTTCGCGCTAGAAAATAAGGAATACAGGTCTTTAGTCGGGATTTCAAACAGAAGACGAGTTCAGATACGAAGATGGCTAATAAGAATATTCGTTTATAACAATATTATATTTATCAGATTGAACACATTTTCACCGTCGTGCCTTCTAATTCCTCATATTGGAGCCAAGGGTTATCTATTTAAATCAATATAGATTTTGGAGTTGTAATGCGAATTTTTAAAATGTAACAATGCCGTTAAATTTTCATTTAGGAATAATCTGAATATGATTTGACAGTGGATACACTCACACTACAAATTGTTCCCTTCTGCCAAGCAGTAAATACATTATCAATATCGAATTCGATATAATATTTTCTTAGTACTGACTGTGCAATATAAATTGTTATAACGCTGACTATTTTAAATAAAATCAATCCAACACTCTAGGCAGATAACTAAGACCGTTGGGCTGTAATGCCTTGTAAATCTACAGTACATACATCATGGAAACCTCTTACATGTCCGTTGTGAAACTTTTGGAATAGTAACTTTTTGAATTTCCATTGTAAATCGTGACAATGGACGGAACAAGGAATAATATTTTCATCCAGTATCGAAAGTTAAATCGAGAGGAAAAAATGGAATTCCTTCCCCCAAACCAGGGCCCGGTGACACGCTTTGCATAATGTGGTCATTTTGCTGTAAACTCAATAACATTTTGCACTGGTTCCTCTTCTCAAGAAAAATATTTTTCTTGCTTCTATTCTTCTGTACCGACGTTTCTTATCAATATATATTTTACACAGTCACAGTTCACAGAGATATTAAAATGAGTAAAGACATTTTTAATTAAAAAGATCATTGATTTATTTGATCTGTCTGTAGATTTTTTTTTTAATTTCTTCTAAAATATGGTGATGTCACCAAACCTTATTAATATTCTCGTGAACCTTTTGTAGTAAGTCCAAATGCTTGTATTTTAAGTAGTGTCATATCGATTACATCAAATCGATAAATGCTAAATTAGGATCTGTTGGAATTGGTAACTTCATGACAACGCCAGTACAATAGGTGAATACTGTAATAACTGTCTCCGACCAGTCGCACGGGAGATGTGCGAGAGGAGGGAAAACGACCAAGGGGACGAACGGCTGCGGCGGCGGACTTTTTTACGCTCCACGCACTGCATCGCACTGGGCCCAACCACGTTCAGAATACAACACCACGTCGCTGTTTAATATCTGTTATTGTTAACAATATACCAGTTTTTACCTGTGTTTACAGTCCATGTCATTTAAAGTCCCCATAGGACCCTTATCATTGGTCCTTCTCGGTTGCAAGACAGAAAATTATACGGTCGACGTACGCAAAATTTCAAGAAGCTTTCAGTGCGGTCTTCAGCAGCGAGATTTCTTCAGGAGCCGATCTACGATCTTATACATATTTTCGAATATTTCCACAAAAAAGACTTTCATGTAGGCCCCCTACTTTTACTTGCAAATATAAGACAAAATTATTGGCCATTGTGTGGCAGCAACTTATCTCAAAAATGTGTAAATAAATGTTTTTGGCGTGGTAGGTACAAGGCAAAAACAATCCAGCCTATGGACAATTACCATAATCTCGCACCGAATTAGAATTTCCCTTCTTATATTGTATTGTATTGTCGACTACGCTGGACCAGTACTGATAGCCAATAGGAAAGGGAGAGGTTGCAATATAATAAAGTTATTTGTAGCAATTTTTGTTTGCAACTCGACTGAAGCCATACATCTCGAGCTCGTAACGGCTCTATCTAGTGAAGCGTACTTAGCCGCTTTAAATCGTTTTGTGTCACGGCGTCGCAAGCCTCAAAGCATCACATCCGATAATGTAACCAATTTTATGTGGACTTATAGCGAACTTTCAAAATTTTTTTAAAATACTCTGATGTTGAGGGTTTAGTAGCTCAGGAGGGCATTGAATTTAAAATTTGTTCCGTCGTACACTCCCCACTTTTACGGCTTAGCCGAGTTAGCTGTTCGCTCTACGAAATTTCACCTAAAGCGGCTCTTAGACACTACGCATCTTAGTTACGAGGAAATGTTAACTTGCCTCACTCAAGTTGAGGCCATTCTCAATTCACATCCCTACCTCGCTTACTCCTGCTCATTTTTTAATTGGACGGCTACTGGTATCCATACCTCATCCACAAGTCATCGACGATGAAATCACTCGCTATCGATTCAAAAGAGTCGAAATAACATATTGAGTAGCATTTCTGGCGCCGCTTCGCATTAGATTAAGTTAACCAGTTGCAACAGAAACAGAAATTACGCACTTGTCATACTGAGCTGAAACGTGGCTCTCTTGTTATTAACAAGGTCAGTACTCTTCCACTCTCTCTTCTTCTGCGTGGTCTTTGGGAGGAGTCGTAAATGTCTATCTTTTTTTTGTTTTACGAGGGGCATACGAGCAGACGGCTCACCTGATGGTAAGTGATTACCGTCGTCCATGGACACTAGCAACACCAGGAGTATCACAAATGCGATGCCGGCCTTTAAGGAAGGAGTACGCTCTTTTTTGAAGGTTTTTGGGACGTATTGTATTCTATCTACCCTAGGAGTGATGGAATCGTCGGAGTCGCCGAGTTGAAGACCTAACGAGGCACCATTTGGGGGGCATTTAATAATATCTGTGCCCTTCCAGAATCTTGAAGTCTTCTTCAGCAGCCTTTAACCAGAGGAGCATGTCGCCGACCAGCCTTACGCACGGGAGGAGGGACCACAACCAAGGGGACGAGGTTTGGAATTTAACACCACGTCGCTGTTTTAATTTCTGTTTTTGTTAACAATATACCAGTTAACATTTCCACCTATAATTAGTCTACGTTATTTAAAATCTCCATAGGACCCTTATCATAACGAATATGTTATTTTTACAGAGAAATAAATATCGTAAAGCTTTTAGAAAACCAGCAAAAGGAGTGGTGTATGTGCTGAAAAATTGTACCGTAAAATTCTGTGTAAAATAAAAGCATGATACGAGTTGCAGATTTTGGCCGCGTGCCAGGAGCGTCGCTGGCGTCGCGCTCCGACATGACATCTGTCACCACAACCGTTTGTTTTTCTACAGCACTTGAGTGACGCCGTTCATTTTTGTTTCCTTTGAACTCATGTTTATATTTTTATAAGGAATAAAATATTTTAATTATCGACATCTTTCCTTACTTAGTAAGAATGAAAGAAAATAATAAGAGTTTTGTTTTCTGCTGTAATGCATCCAGTGGTACTCATAAGCATTAAACAGTAATTGATATAATAAATACCTAATTTGAAAATGCGTAAACACATAATCTCTCTTATAAGGTCTGCTTTTGATACAAAAAATTTCGGTATCAAATTTTGGTTATCCGCAATAAGTTATAGTTTAATGTGTGCAAAACATACAAAGGAAATAATGAACGTTATTTTAAAGAAAGTTATAACATTATACTACTGAGGAGCTCGATGACGCAGGTGGCTAGCGCGTTCGGCTGAGATCGTTGAAGCAATGATCGGTCATTGGATGGGTGACCAAAAATCTTCTATCTCGAGTTCCTCCGTGCTTCGGAAGGTTAACGCACGTTGAGCCGTTGGTCCCGGCCGCATCTGCAGTCGTTAGCACCCGCCATTCCGCCCTGGGCCTGCGTGGTGGGTCCAATCAATCTCCCTATTCCATCCATTGGGAAGGCCTTTGCCCCAGCAGTTAGTCAATAATAGGCTGATGATGATGATGATTGTTCTAACAAGCAAGTGGCAGACGAAATGCTTTAGCGTCAGCATGGAAATTTAGAACACACATTTTTGATATTAATAAATAAATAAATATTTCCAACACTCACACCAATTAGCCCAGCCCCAAAGTAAGCACTGTGAGGCTTGTGTTATGGAATACTAGGGTAACGGATAGAATTCGTATATAAGTATATTTATATAGAAATACATATGAAACATCCATGACTGGAGTACAAATGCTCGTATTCATCACTCAAACATCTGCCCCCACCGGGATTCGAACCCAGAACCTGTCGAGTTGGCGACACCATGAAACCCAGCGCGCAAACCACGGCCACGGAGGTCCTCGAATAATAGCTTACTAATACTATTTTGTCATACCTTCTTCACTTCTCAATTTTCATATTTTATTCACAACATACACGTCAGTAGTTATTATACATATGAAACAAATTACTTGTCATCAGAGATTCATTGGTTTTAACGCCTATGTTTAAGTATTAAAGCGATAGCTGATATCTGTTATTATGAAAATTTGTCTTACAAATATATTCATCAAACAAGTCTAAACAACATGTTTTTTTTTAACTTATGAACCATTTTAATAGTTAGATTCTTTTATTTATAATAACCAATACGATGAATGTTGCTTATACTCTTTTGATGTGTGTATTTTATAATGTAAGTGATTAAATAAATAATTAACGTTTTTTACACTTTAAACTTATGTAACTCAGTAGTAAGACTAAGGTTTAGTTCTTAAATTTTCTTGAATAAACAATCATCGGTTTCAAAAATCAAAAAATTTACCCCTTATAAATAAATATATAACTATGTATATTTAATTGAGCTAGAGAATAGCGGGTAAAACTCATAGGTATGAGTAAAACCGGAAAAGCATAGTTATTTTGTCCTGTATAAACAAAAAATTTAGAGAAGGGAGCAAGATTGGTCACCAAACTAAAGTGAGATTTAGTTTTACCTTATATTATTATTTAGAATTATTATATTATATTTATTTATTATATTTAGAATTACCTTAACCGTAATTGAATAGTAATTATAACTGTAAATAAAATCATAGACTTACTGAACACTTGGAAGTAGTACAGTAGGAGTGATGACTTACTTTTTATCTGCGTCTATTAGAAATTAACAAAAAGTGTTTTGAACGCGTATTGTTTTTTTTATATAGTCAACACATTACAGAGATACATATATTGATTTAAAATGTTGCGTGGCGTCACGGTTTCGAACAATTTTTACTAAAAATCCACTCCCAAACATTGAAGCGCATTATTGATTGACAAAATATAAGAAATATGTGTCTGTTATATTTTGATAATCTAACTTACGGACTTAATAAAATTTATTGGAATTGGAATTGCGCGTGGAATTTTTTCTAGTTATATTTTCTTTAGATTTAAACATCAAGCAATTACTTACATGCTTAAAAAATAAAAATTATAAAAAAAATAAAAAAATATAAAATTTATTTTACTTGACGCAATCATCATCTGTATTGAACATGACTTCTAACATTTTCAGTGCTCTTTCCGCTTCTTCTATCAATGTGTCCGGGGTGTAAACCAAAGCGTGTAAGATCTCGGCTGAGATTGGGATTTAATTAACCATGTCCAGATAAGGGCCGTTAGTGATGCATGTTGCTGTTTCCAGACACAATATTAACAAACACTTTACGTCCTTTTGAGTTTTTTATTGACAGTCACATGATTAAAGACTTAATCACACAATACCGTGATTGACGTCCATTTAAAGAGTTTAAAAAATCTTGAGTGTGTCATCATTAAATGAGACATTTTTTTCTGCCGACCTGTTGGTTATGTGTCTGTTGAAAGTCTACCTACTGACCTAAATCAACTGACATCGTTGATTCAAGTTTTTTTTAATGCAGTTACCACAATTTAATTGCAATAAAAAATACTTCAAATAAAATAAAAATGAGTATATTTTTTTTAAGCCTTGATATATTTACCTTTTTTGTATTTATATTTTGCTCAATAGTAGCCTACACCTAAAAAAACACACCAGTCTTATCCGTTACTTAGGGAATTGGCTAGGGCTTTGCACATGCCAGTCTGAAATCAATTATACCTTCATACATTTATGGTAATTGCAGCATTAAAATAATAAATTAATTTTATTTTAATTATTACAAAAATCAATCCTTATCTCACCTTTATAGGTTTTTGTAACTATCTGCTAGACTAGTTCTAATTAATTTAAATTATCTTAAAATAAGGTAAGGTGAAGTGATTTATTTGGGTCTAAAATATATAAGTTTCAATTCATTATTTTTTGAATTACTTTTAAGAATACACTTTTAAATTATCATATTCTCCAAAAGGTGTGTAATTACGCATCCATTACCGAAGCTAAATGCGTCCGGAGAAAGTTAAAAGGTAATTTAATCAAGCCACTGAATCTTGCTTTTATATTATTAAAAAGTATTAAAGAGCTTAATGGTAAGTCTATTCCCAAGAGACATGTTTATTGTTTCGCTGATACCTTTAAGGTTTTTACCGTGAGAAATTATAACGGCCATCAGTCAAAAATTTTCATTGCTTGCATCACTCTTTGTCAGTCTGTTTACAAACGACGGGACGTTGTCGAGAAAATTTCTCAACAGCTTAAGACAATAGGGCGTTGTCAACGATTTGGGTTAGTGTGGTTCACTCAACTCGCGACCGCACTCCTGTAGGATACACAATCCCTACCCCATCTAGAGATCGTAATCTGTCATCGTCACCATGCGTAACTTCACATTGTTTAACATCCATTTCGTTTTTAATTCAAACATTGACAGTGACTCTTATTTTTGACGCTTCGTTGGAATCTTCACTTCTCGAAAGCTTAGTAGCTGACTCATTGATTCTAGTACAACGAAACATGATACCACGGAACCTCATGTGGTTTACTCAACAAACACAATATGAAGTGACTATTGAGTATTCCTGTTCCCAAGCTTTTTCTGTTGTTTAATTTTGCGTTTTCTATAGAGGATGAGTTTCGAGTTTCATAAGGGCGTTGGATTGTTTCGCGTCCGCTGTAACTAAGTAGGAAATAATAAGTCCTTGTAAGTTCAGATCAGATTACTTATCATTATTAATTTGATTGACGGTTGATCGAGAGTTTCCGTTTACGTCGTTATTGCTGCGCGAGTTGAAAGGTTTGTGTATAATTCGATTAAAGAATATTCGCTGATTCAATATTGATTGTACTCTTTGTGTACCAATCAAATAACTTTATTTTGAAGTGGTTAACAAGTTCATTTCAATATAGTCTATAAGATATAAATTGTCATCTGTTAATAAAATGTAGCATTCACTTTTTCAAATATGTTTACACATTAGTAGTTTTCATGTTTTCAAAACTCAAAATGTCTTTATTTAAATGGACTTTGGTAAGTACTTTTAAATCGTCAATTCCCCACCACAGTTTCGAGATGAAATAATTATTTCTCTTAAATACCTAATTATTATGCTGCTTTGTTGGAGATGAAGCGGCGAAAGAAACTCCAAAGCTTACAATTTCGTACTGATCTTACATCGTCATTACAGGTCACTAGTTACATCAAAAAATAATAATTAAGGTACTAAAAGTACAGTTTTCGAAGCGTAAATTTTGGGCAGATTTTACTCCCACCCATTTTTATCATTCAAATAGTCATTAATTTTATAATAAGCTTTTTTATATAATTTAGCTTTTAAAGTTGTTTTAAATTTATTAATAGGTAAATCTCTCATACTATTTGGAAGCTTATTGTAAAAACGTATACATTGGCCCACAAAGGAATTGTTTATTCTGTGGAGAAGAGTCTTGTGTACAACCAAATCGTGTTTTTTCCTAGTATTGACATTATGTGTATCACATTTCTCAGAAAATTGTAAAATATTTTTCTTTACATATAATAAGTTGTCCAATATATATTGTGATGCTACAGTTAGAACATTTATCTCCTAGAACTTTTATATGTTATCAACGTATTCTTTAAACTGTTACTGTTTTGTTTGTATTATGCCTCACAGTGTCTTTATGAACTTGAAGACTAACATTAAATTTAGTTAGTAGTAGTTTAGTAATAAAGTTACAGTATTTTTTTCAGCGCTAATATAAGTGTTAAATTATTCCCACTAAATTCTGAGCATCATCATATTTACACGTACAGTAGCGAAATATGCAAAGATTCATTAGCGTCAAGTGATATAAGCGCGTATGAGGCAGCCGCGACCGCATCAAAGCTGCGGACGCCGCCGCTATAAATAAGGCTTTCACAAATTGGACAAAACGCTTTTGTATGACAATTACGAGAGATTTTCAAAGATAAATTCTCATAGCCTACCCCTCGTTTGGGGCAAATACGCTCTGAATATGTATACTCGGCATGTTGTTATTCATAACTACTAATCTCGAGAGACGAGTTCAAATATCCTTCCGATACAATTAGAAACTACTAAAAATAACTTTTAAAAAGTTCCCGTTTATATTTTAGAATGTGTGTTATTACACCCAGGCAATACTAAGAGCAAAGTCTGGAAATTGACTATCTAATACAATTCATCATCATCATCATCAGCCTATTAATGACCCCACTGCTGGGGCACAGGCCTTCCCTGTGGATGGGTTAGGGAGATTGGCCCATGACCCACCACGCGGGCCCAGTGCGGGTTGGTAGGTGCTAACGACTGCAGATGCAGCCGGGACCAACGGCTTAACGTGCCTTCCGAAGCACAAAGGAGCTCGAGATAGTAAATTTTTGGTCACCCATCCAATGACCGACCACTGCGAAAGTTGCTGAACTTTAACGACCGCAGCCGAACGCGCTAACCACTGGCGTAATCAAGCTCCTCCTAATACAATTCAACACATTTCAATTTGGCATTTGAAATTTTATCGGAAAGACATTTGTCAACTTCAAACTCAGTTAAGTTTGTAAATACCTATTAAATACTGTTCTCCAGGGTTTATTGTAAGAAGATGAAATAAGATTATTAGGGGACAGTTAGTTTCGGTACAAACATTTCTATTTTAATTCAATCTATTATTATGCTTATACGACTTAAACCATAGCCTGTATCTCCATTGCACACCAAACATAAATACCAACTAAAAAAGATCAAAGAATCAATTAGATCCAACAACTATACTCCTAAATCTAACAAAACCAATTTTAAATCTCTCGTGACAGTAAAAAGGTGAAACTGGATTCACCTATCATAAATCATAATTACATTGGAGCCCACACGTGTACCTAATATATATTAATTAATAATTTCATGGGGCATATTTCTTTCGTAATTAGGCACACACTGTGCTCGAAGCATCTGCCTTCAATTACTCCGCGCCCGTAACGACCGTGAGAAGTCGTTAGTAGACATTTTTTATTTTCGATTTTTTGTGACTTTCGAATCGATAATGTCTCATGTCTCATATTATAATATCAATATCCTGATTTGTTTCCGAATGTACATTTTATTTTACGCTTTGCCTCTGTTGATTCCTAAAAGAGTGTCAAACAAGCATATGTCCCGCCTGATGGTAAGCTGCCACCATAACCATACGCTTGCAATCCTGACCTAATTCCTTAGATTAAAACAAAAAGGGTAGATACGGCACTAGCCTCACAAAAGTGATCCGCATGAATTGCGGTCCACGACCCTAATCGCTTTAGTCACAACTTGACATGCAAACGAAGTACATGTGAACGCCAAAAAGAAATATTGCTAATATTTTGTGTTTATATGATAAAACAATGCCTAAGTGTGTTTATAAAAAGTGCTCAAATTGCTCAAGAACTAAAAATAAAACCCACGGCATCACTTTTCATTCGTAAGTACTATAAAATATATTTTTTCATAAAAATTGCTGTTTGTTTTGAAACTTATTCGGTAGTGCAGTGACGCGGATCTTGCCGTCTCGTTCGCGCTGCCGTTGAAACTTAACGTGTTGTTTCATTCGGGTCGGTAATGCAGTGAATCGGATCTCGCCGTCCCGTTCGCGCTGCCGTGGGATCAGTTTTGGTCTGATGCAAGTATGAGCGTACCGTATCTACCCTTTTTGTTTTAATCTAAGCCTAATTCCCTACCCTGTGAAGCCCCGGAATCTTACTCACCGACAGAAACATAACATTACCAAGAGGTAGCGTTATTTTATTGTGATCTTCTGTAAGGTAGGGGTTACTTCCCCAGACGGGAATATATCCCCCTACATTATACCTAATAACGGGATTGTTACCATGTACCTTGTTTTTTATGAGTCTCCGATATTTCGTCGACGTCAGAGGGTAGACCGATATGTCTGCCAATAACTTCTACCCGCAATTACTTCAGTTACTCCGTGATCATGGTGCTTGCAACAGTGCCCAAAATATCGGAGACTCATAAAAAACAAGGTCATGGTAACAATCCCGTTAATAGCTATAATGTTAGTGACCACGAAAGTTTAAAACAATATACCCCCCTACCTCTCTTAAGTGTGGAGTGGTGGATCAATATCGCCGATAAGATAAATTAGTTTGGGTTCACTATTATTGCTACTATCAATATTTAGCCCTTTTTAAAAAATTTGATAGTCTATCGATAGAGGCCTATCTACTGCCACTACTGGTGAATACATTTAAAACTTGCAAATAAATGGCTTTATAGTACATTTAGTATTAGTTTTTCATTACTCAATACGTACATTTTGATTTTGAATACGAATAGCATCACAAAAAATACCCATGTTGCAAAAGTTGATGGAGTATATAAGACTAATCAAAGTTTCTATAAGCAACCAATTACTCTATGAAGACAAAAGCCAGCATCAAATAGATGCATCAGAACAGTTTTGTTCGGGAAATATAAACTGACCACCAAAAAGAGAAATCCTGAACTGGCACGTGTTTAAAAAAAAACAGCTCTCTCGTAAAGTTAAAAGCCAACACACAAAAAGCAATAGCGGCCAATGAAACCGGAAAAATCGTTTCCCCCAACCTATTAAAAAGTCAGCATTTCATCCTTGTCATTAATAAATAAATACAACGGGAGCCGGCGTTGATTTTTCTCCCCCAAAAAACCCTCGTCAACTTTGTCAGGCAGCATGAGTTCGAAAATAAAAATTGCATAAAAGAATTAAAGGCCATCTTGTTTTTTTAGCTGCGTAATGTCTGGTCTACTTTACATCGAACTTTATTGAGACGTGGGCACTGGGCATATTTTCTGCTCTAATTGTGATGTGTTTCCGTGGTGAGATAGAAAGGATGCTAGGAGATTTTCGGAGTTTAAAGATATTGGGTTTAGGTAAGGTTCAGGTTAAAGGAGGTCGATGGCACAGGTGGCAAGCGCGTTGGGCCTGCGATCAAAGTTAGGCAACTTTTGCAACACTCGGTCATGGGATGGGTGACCAAAAACTTACTGTCTCAAGTTCCTACATGCTTCGGAAGGCACGTTTAGCCATTGGTACTGGCTGCATCTGTAGTCATTAGTCAGGCACCCACCAATCCGCACTAGGTCACGGCCTATAGGGAAGGCCTGTGCCCAGCAGTGGAGACATTAATAGGCTTTGATGAAGAAGGTTCAGTCCAGCAGAATAAGGGAGGTTGGAAAATCTTTTGCAGAGATAGCTGGAATCGCAACAAGACTCTTAAAACTTGATTGAAATATATCATACAGAGTTCTCGTACTCAAATCCTGCCAAAAGATTTTCCTTCCTAATATAACAATACTGATAAATTTTATTATTTTTAAAGCATGTAACTGCTTGATGTTTAAATCTAAAGAAAATATAACTAGAAAAAATTCCACACGGACCAGGCAGCAGACGGGACTCGAACCCGCACCATCCACCATCATTTGACATTGTGGGTTACCTATAATGCGAAGAGATGGCGCTGCCTTGCAGCTTAAGAATGGCTAGAAGAATTTCGACGCGGTCCGTGAGGGCCGCGGTAGCATAATTGGTCAGTGCATTCGCCCGGATTGCGAAGGGTGCGGGTTCGAGTCCCGTCTGCTGCCTGGTCCGTGTGGAATTTTTTCTAGTTATATTTTCTTTATAACAATACTGGTTTCAATTGTTCTTCCAATCAAGTGTTTTTTTAAGTAACTAGATCTGTAATGCAAAACCAACTTCAAGATTCTGTACCATTCATCGATTACAAGCCCGGCGTTAGCCCAGTATATAAAACGTCAATGGACGAGTGTAAAGCATCGGTCCCTATAAATCTCTTCGCCAATAAACGGACGATGGTGTCCGTAGACTCAGAAGGTGCTGCAATTAAATCCCATGAGATTAAATGGACTCCATCCATTTGTGGTCTTGCCCCGTTTAAGCGAATTCAAGTGAGGAGCGATCGGCAGAAAACTGAAAAAAAATATTTACACCAATAAGGAAAAACTTTAATTATGTACCACTTTCACAATTTTGTATCACAGCATGAAATATAAATCCCTATGAAGCTCGATGATTGCGAACGTAAATCTAAATGAATTCTAAGGCCCTTTTTGTGATGGATGGCCAAAAATCTTTTAAATATCTCGATTTCCACTATGTCCCTTAAGATAAGGCGTTGAGCGTAATGGTAGCTAAATCAGCAGCCTTTCCACATTAACCTAAGATGCTGGGTAATGGCGCACTTGGCCACTTTCCACACTATTCTTAGATACTGGGTAATGGCCAAGTGGGATATTATCCAGCATCTAAGGCTAATGTGGAAAGGCTGCCGATTTAGCTACCATTACGATGATTTTATTCCACATCCAAGCTATAGCTATTATTAAATCAATGCAACCATTTTGAAAACTCTGTACTACCGATTTCTGTATAGTGGACTTAGCCAAGTGGCCGAACGTAATCGTTAGCAAAATACTAACCCCATTTTTAAAGTTCTAAAATAAATCAAATCAATAAAGTTTAAAATTACAGTTATTAGCGGAATCGCGAACCCTCGTTTACACCAAGATATAATAAATATCTTTAAAAAAAATCTACAATGTCTTCATTTTTTGTTCACACTCAATACACGTATAACATATGTAGTATACTTGCATCAAGCTTGTTGGATCTTGCATCAAACAGAATTAAATTTGAGAAGTAAATAAAGTGATTAACTTTGAACTTTGTAACAATTTTAATAACAAAAACTTAAAAACTACTATATCCAAATCACCTTAACCTACTCACCTACATAAATTGTGTACTATAAAATTTAAAAATAAAACAATTGTCATTACATAAAATGTGGCACTGCCGTCAGGAATGGTGCCCAGTAGGCTGGCAGCATTGCCACGTTGGATGGCAAGGCTAATCCGTAGACCAAGATAGCAAAAGTGATTTATGCTTGAAAGATATAAGCTCTCTATGCGGTGTAAACGAAAATGTTTTTGGAATAGTCACAAGAAGTATTCTGTATGTTTTGTGTAATAAAATTTGACTTGTTTCTTGGTGTAAACGAGGGATAAGATGTACCCTGTTTTTTGGATTCCCCGATATTTTGGACACAATTGTAAGTGCCATGATATCGAACTAAATTCAAAGTTATCGCACGCACTATGCGTAAATGGAATGCTCTGCTGCTTACGTGTTCCCTCCTTTTTACAACCTAGGATCCTTTAAAAGAAGCGTGAAGAAGCAACATGCAGGCCGGCAAGGTGAGGAGGCTGGAGTGGCAGGTTGTACCAGCAACCAGAACTGTTGTACCAGCTATCTTCACGTCTGGACTTTACCGTCGCGAAACATCAGGTAGGATGGATTCATTTGTCGGACTTATCTATAAGAAAAAAAAAAAGTTATACGTCACAAGCTTACAGTACGTTTCTTTACTCATTTGCTTAGGCTTGTGATAATAAATACGTTACACTATATTAACTTCATGCTCGTGACTTCGTTCGATGATTCCGTACATAATCCAATGTTTGATCAACATAAAATTTAAGACTGATTTAATGCTTATTTTCAAACTTCAATGTCAATGATATGTTTTAACGAGTAGATAGAATACCACTTTTAAGCATCCGGGAATTCTTTTAACTAAATGCTTATAATATATGAAAGGGAGCAAAGAAGATTGGGCCAATTTGGGCCCAAATTTTCAAAAAAATATTAATATATACGGTAATTCTTGGCGTAATTTTTACTTTATTTTACAGTCATTAGATTTTAACGGACACCTTTGTATAATGTATTCATTTAAAAAATGACTTTTAATATATAACTTATTTGTTTTTTATTATTTTAATACCTATGTACCTATTTGCAAACATAACCTCAAAATCATTCAGTGTATATGGTTTATAGAAGTTCTCAGGGGTGTCCGTCAATAATATTCGTTTCTACAGTAATTTATATATAATTTCAAATCTAGGAAACAATTTTTCACGATAATTGGTCTTTAGGCCAAACATGTATGGAAGCTGAGCAATCTCCATTTTTGTTTTATAAAATCAATTGTTCTAACCAACCAAAACTCTTTACACTTGCACCATACGTTCCGACGATGTCCAATGGTTAAGTAATTGATGCTTTCATGTGACTTTCTTACGTACTGGACAGTCGCACTGGGAGAAATAAAACCAACCCTTTTTTATGTAATTCTTAGCTATTGTGCTGATTAGTTGCAATACTAGTTGTGACCTTTATTTACCAGATCCTATGAAGATAGCAATAAATAATAAATAAATAAATATTTCCAACACTCACACCAATTAGCCTAGCCCCAAAGTAAGCACTGTAAGGCTTGTGTTATGGGATGCTAGGGTAACGGATAGAATACATATACTGTATATATAAGTAGATATATATAGAAAATACATATTAAACATCCACGACTGAAGTACAAATGCTCGTATTCATCACACAAACATCTGCCCCCACCGGGATTCGAACCCGGGACCTCTCGAGTCGGCGACACCATGAAACCCGGCGTACAAACCACTCGGCCACGGAGGTCGTCAAAGCAATGAATGAAGATTGTAATATTAATTCTTAATGATGTTATGAGTGCGAATCTAATGTTCCGTTTTAAGTCTAAGCCGCTGAATAGATTTCGAGTTTTTAAAGAGAGAAAACTCTGAACAGATTATTTTGCGAAAATTAAAGTTAAAATTCTGAGGCTGATAAAGTTTGTTTTGGAACTAAATTGAACTTAATCAATAGGAGAAAAAATGTTCATAAGTAGGCTACTGACTTGGATACCTTATTGGTACGCTAAACCGCTGACTAGAATTGGTTTTTTTTTTAAGAGTTTACAAGTTTACAATAAAGTCATTATTTTGCAAAAATTTAAACTAAAAATTTTTTAGGAATAAAAATATTCTATGAATAGAGTTACGTTTTTATTTATTTTAAGCATTTAACATCTAGCATGTTTAAATCTAAAGAAAAGTTTACTAGAAAAAAACCATTGCGAAGGGTGCGGGTTCGAGTCCCGTCCGCTGCCTGGTCCGCGTGGATTTTTTTCTAGTAAACTTTTCTTTAGATTCTATGAATATAGTTTAAGATGCGAACAATAGCCGAGCTGTTTAATAAAATACTATTTCCTTATTTAGGCGTAGTAGCTGGCTAGCTGGCTAACATTGCACGCACAGGCCATCATTCCCATCACTGTCGTTGTGGCGAAACACTATTGTATCTCATACCAAATGAGCGCTGGTCGAGTCTCCCGCCAGGGCTACATCAATGACGTCATCCGCAGAGCTCTTGTCGCAGTCAATGTACCAGCGGTCCTAGAGCCTAGCGGCATCGTTCGAGACGATGGCAAGAAACCTGACGTAATGACTCTCAATCCTTGGAAGCAGGGTCGTCATCTTGTATGGGACGCTACTTGCGTGGATACGCTTGATTCGTGCGATACAGGTAGTACCTCCCTAGCTACAAGTGAGGCGGCGGCATCTTCTGAGTGCTCCAAGCGGCGCTAATATTAAGCTCTGTAAGAGCTACATATTTGTGCGGTTTCTTGTTGGGAACATGGGACCAAACGCTCGTTTAAGGAATTGTGTAAAAACTCACCGAGGTGACTGGTGATCAATAGGCTGGTAGCTTGGTCAGCGAATCAACCTTGTTATCCAAAGAGGAAATGCTGCTAGCCTATTGGGTCCATTCTTGGCAGCGGCTAGGGGTGATATATTTTTTATTTTGTAAATTGTATTTAATTCAGGAGGTGAGTTTTAAGATAATTCTAATTTTAAGTTTTTAGACAATAAGCAGTTTTAAGCTTTTGTAATTTCAATATTTGTATGTAAACAACTAAATAAACTTTAGTTTTGAGCAGCTCAATGGTGCAGGTGCTTAGAGCGTTTGTTTGCGATCGTTGAAGTTAAGCAACTTCCGCAGTGGTCGGTCATTGGATGGGTGACCAAAAATCTTCTATCTCGAGTTCCTCCGTTCTTTCGGAAGGCACGTTAAGCCGTTGGTCCCGGCTGCATCTGCAGTCGTTAGCACCCGCCAATCCGCACTGGGCCCGCGTGGTGGGTCATGGCCCAATCTCCCTATTCCATCCATAGGGAAGGCTTGTGCCCCAGCAGTGGGGTCATTAATAGGCTGATGATGATAATGAACTAAATAAATCTATAAGTATAGGGTTAACAGTAAATAATACAATTAATCTAACTGAAAATATTCCGGAAATATCAGAGGTCGGTCCGAAACCAACATCACTCATACCCTTAATTAGTAGGGATTCTCCCACAACCCACGTCAGTGTTGAATTTTGTGGTGACAAAAATATATTTTAAGTATAAAGGAGGGGTCTAAATACGATGTTGTGAATAAGTAACACATGCAAATGGCACTAATTAGCAATGGTTTATTTCAGGAGAGTCTATTTGACTGGTAGGTCATATTTGTAAAAATAATCTTACCTCCGACTTAGATAATTAGTATATAGTAATAACGTTCCAATTTCAGACATTAGTTAAACATGCATTTATCATAATCATAATCAAACCATTTCTTCAGTTTAGGCTGTTACAAGCACTCATGAATGTCTAGAAGCTACGCCGTCGGTTCGTGATTCTACGGCGGGAGATCTTGTACTGAGATGAAACGGCAAGAAACTTAGTAAGGGCTGCTTTTTTTCTCATCATTGCATCTCTACATCGAAACGAGTCTTGTGTTTTCTTTTCATCGACTTTAAAATGGAGGAAGTTGTCAATTTATTACTAAAAAACTTCTTTTGGATTAGTATGGATTTATGTTTCATAACTCAGAAAAATTGTCATGTTGTGTTCTGTGGTTGACTGAACAATGTTCTGATAGCAACTCTAGGTAACATTTGATTAATCAACTAAAAGTTTTAATCAATTTTCATGACAATGTTTTGATGAAGCTTTTTGTTAGTACAACAAAAGATTCCACTGTAGCCTACTACAAATGGGGCTTTATCGTGATTGATACCAGTTGTCAGCCGCTGCGTCGACGCATGCTAATTTATGCAAAACCTTACCACATTCACCTTACAACTAACACAGACGAAACTCCACTTAATGCATATGCGATTAGAGTCTAATATGTCTGCAATTAAAAATTGTGGGTAGTAATCTAAATGCCATTGCCGCAGCTAATGTAACAGTTAAGTATGCAAAGGAGGTTCTTAATTTTCATTGTTCCTGTCTTATTCGTTGTTTATTGACATGGGGTCATTAGCACCTGGAGGCCTACTCTATTTCAACGAAAAACGAAATTTCGATCGAAATTTCGCACGTTCCCTACTCTGTTTCCTTTTCATTTCGAAAATTCGTTCGTCCGAAATATTTTGACAATTAAATTCTCCAAGCCTACTCTAATTCACAAAACTTTCGCGGGAAAAGTTGAGTTGACAGATAATTGTTCGAAATTTTAACCTCAAATCGATGAAATGAAAAGTGTTTGAGATTTTTGTTTTAATTAAGCCTTAAATACTTGCAAGAGTATTTTTAATAATAGCTGCTTAGCTCGAGTAACATTTTTAGCATGTAAAATTAACAAATAAACCATTTTTTTATTATTTTTTTGTAATTTCGATACTTCAAAGTATTAAACGACAAATTGAGGTTGACATACAGTAAATTGTATCGACTCTACAAATTAGTCGGCTAACACTGTCAAAGAAGGTTCTTTTAATGTCATCAAAAAATTTGCCGTAAACTACCTATATTGATTCCAAGTAAAAAAAACGTTTTCTTAAAATTAGAGATAAAAAGAACTCACAAACATGACTCATTCCATTCGTTCACGAAAACTGTTTATGGTTCCGAAGTTAATGTGCCTGTTCGAAAATGAAATAGAGTAGAGACACTGGCGAAATTTCGTTTGAAATTCGTTCGTTACCGAAATTTCGTTTCGGAGAAAGAGATTAGAGCTCCTGGTTCAAAATAATGATTATGTAAAACCAACTCTTTGGAGGAGCTCGATGGCTCATGTGTGGTTAGCGCAGCGCGTGGCTCAGCCTGCGATTGTGAAAGTTTAGCAACTATCGCAATGGTTGGTCATTGGATGGGTGGTAACTACTTGTCATCTTGAGCTCCTCCGTGCTTTGGAAATAAGTTAAGCTATTTTTCGAGGCTGCATCTGCGGTCGTTAGCAGCCACTAATCCGCACTGGGCCCGCGTGGTAGATCACGGCCTTTTCTCCTTATTCCATCCATAGGGAAGGCCTATCCAGGCTGCATAGGGGGTGATAATGATGAAACCAACTTTTTCCAGAATTTGGGGAAAAAATTCAATAACTTTTTTGAAGAATTTTATGCCTCCAGTCCAGCAGACTTTTTCAAAAAGGGTGGTATCAATAAGCTTCTAATACATTGTCAAAAATGCATTGATTGATTGCATGGGTAATTAAAATTACTTTAATTAATAAAAAAAATAAGAAATACAAAAAAATGGCGTGAATTTATTTCATGAAAAATGGCAATTCCATAGGTAAAGACTATAAATAAAAGATGCAGTAAGTATTATAGGCCTGTATTTTAGAAAGATTCTCAGTGATTGATCTAGTCTTGAGCATAGTTCGTAGTCGCTATATATAGCACATAGCGATATCCCTTTCTAACTGTACTCAAGTAAAGATCGACACTTTGTTATCATTCTGTCATACGGACCTTACAATCACAGGTTTTTACACGTAATCTAGACAGTGCTGTGTTGGAAATTTATTTTTGTATGTACTACCACATTACGTAAGGAGATAATCTTCAACACACATTAGGAAACGGTGTTCAGCATAATTCAAATCTGACCTAATTATAGCCTTATCTCGTAACACGATGATCTCTTGGGCAATAAGTCATCCTGACAAATTTTATGGCAGTGACGTAATATTTACACCGCTATGATTTGGAACGACGAGCTAGAATCTAAAATATGGATTTGCATCTTAGGTTTTCACGCACATCACTCATTAAATAAAACTAGTTTTTTGCGAGTTAATGCCTCTCTTGAGTTTGTTTCGCCGGTTCTTCTCAGAAAGGTCTCCCAATTTTGGAACCGGTGGTAGTTTACGGTAGTTAGGGTCAAATAAATAAACTCAAAATTACAAAAAAGAATTTTAAATAAAATACTTTATTAACTAAATTAATTAATAAATTCATACATAGACAATAAAACTTTAAAAATTGAACAATGAAATAACCGAATGCTCAATAAGTCTTTCGAAGGTAGCTCAACAAATTAAATAAAAATTTGATTCCGACGACGTAGCCTGTAAAGGATGTGAAACGTCAATAAATTAATAAAGTTTCGTGCATTAACCCGTAAAAAACTAGTTTTATTTAATATAGATTTACAGTTTTCCATATTTTATAACAATGGCTCTTGGAGATTCCTTTGTATTTATTGGTCATAAAGACAAATAATGTATCAATTGAATTGATATATTAAATGTCTCTGTTTCTTAGATTTTCACACACACACACACACACACACACAACTCATTAAATAAATCAAGTTTCAACGGTATAGATGCACTGATTTATTTGTTTACGGTAGTTAGGGTCAAATATATAAACTCTATATTATAAAAAAAGTCTAAGGAGCTCGATGGCGCAAGTGGTTAGCGCGTTCGGCTGCGATCGTTGAACTTAAGCAACTTTCGCAGTGGTCGGTCATTGGATGGGTGACCAAAAATTACTATCTCGAGCTCCTCCGTGCTTCAGAAGGCACGTTAAGCCGTTGGTCCCATCTGCAGTCGTTAGCACCCACCACTGGGCCCGCGTGGTGGGTCATGGCCCAATCTCCCTATTCCATCCATAGGGCAGGCCTGTGCCCCAGCAGTGGGGACATTAATAGGCTGATGATGATGATGATGATTATAAAAAATGCTAAAATAAAGTACTTTATTATTTAATTAGTTTATAAATTCATACATAGACAATAAAGTTTTAAAAATCTTCCAATGAGGAATCCGAACGCTCAATAAAAGTCTTCCGAAGGTAGCTCGATGAAGTAAATAAAATCATAATTCTGACGATGCAACCTCAAGAGGATGGGAAATGTCAAAAAAATAGTGCATCTATACCGTTCTAACTTGTTTTATCTATATTCAATGTTATTGGCTGAACCATACTGTAAAAGGTTTTTACTATTCTCCTGAATACATGTCGATGGGCGTAACTCATATATATATATATAAATTAGTTTATAAATCATACATAGACAATAAAGTTTTAAAAATCTTCTTCTTCGCCCCTATATATTACCATACTCTTTGGCGTAACTCCTCGATTTACTTTAAAATCATATTTACTTTCATTAACTAATAAACTGGCTAAGTGTCGTGCCACGCGCAGTGTAGAGTTAGAGTAGTTGCCTGCAGTTACCACAACATATTTGAGCAGGAGTCTTTATTTTCTTTATAGGAAATTAGAAAAACTAATGAATATCAATCTATGTATCTGAACTAAAATACCTAAATCAAAGTCAAACTGCGTCTCAAACTCAATTCGATATTATTATTTTTGAAATACCAATGATAACCGCCGATTTTTTTTGTTTCTTCCCAGGCGGGGGAGCGGATATGAATCCTCATGGATACCCTACAGCTGACTGCAAGGTTATGTCAGACTCTTACCGACTAAAAACTTCACCTGAAGCGATCATCCCTTGAGAAGGGGATGCTGCAGTATAACCGCCTTTTTTTTTCTTTAACTGTGTATGCTGTTGGTCGCAGATGACCTTTACAGCATCACCGGGTTTGAGGACGGCGAGATCCTAAGGGGACCTCAAGCCGAGAATTGACGAGTGCCTCTGGTGGTATTCCAGTCGGATGGCGTCGGCTCAACTAGAGGGCATCCCTGAGACTCGGACCTCGGCTCTAGTTAGCCGTTGTCGTGGAGGGCGGGGAAAAACGCCCAGGTACGTACCTGTACCTGGTATAGCGTGTCGTGTGTAGACCGGGTCTTCGCACTCTTATCCTACGGGTGCGGTGTCTGCCTAATGCTAAGCTAGTGTGCGCGTTTGCTAGCTGTGTAGTGTTGGTGTTTGTGGCCTGTGTGGGAAGAATCGGAGGCGCGTTGGCGCCTGTGATTCCGCCGTCGAGGTAGTCTAAGACGTGCCTAGGCCGACGAAATCGGAGGGTGTATAACCGCCGATCTATTCAAGTGCTTATATACTTTTTATAAAAACGTAACGCTAGCGCGACTCAGAAGCCGTTGCCGTTGGTACTCGCGGTAGCATTGTGGAACGAATGATGCAATTTTTTACGCTACAATAACTTCATCCATGTCACTATTAATGTTTTCTTCTAAGGAATTTTCAATAGGTAAGAAATTTTCTGTAAACAAAGTTGAACGACTATTACTTTTAAACTAAGAAAATCTATCTTAGCCGTTATAGTTTTCCTTAAACGTCACTGAAAAGCACTATTATAATGAATATTTCCAGGCTTTTTTATCTAATAGTTAAGCTTTTAGACGGGGTAGACACACAACTCGAGCAAAAACTAGCACTTTAAAGTTCAATATGTCTTAAAACTTAATTTTAAAGGACCTATTCAACGATATCCCACACGATGGGGTAGATGATAGAAAAAAATCCTAGGTTACACGTTTTGTTGCCGAAATGTAATAATGTTCACGGAAATAGGAAGCTCTGTTATTTAAGACCTTCCTATTTTGATTGCCTTGTAATCTACAGGAAATGTACTCGAACATTTTAATCAATAAACATAAATTTAAAAGATATTATTTACAAAATAGTCAACTTGAAAGTATATGAAGTGGTAAAGGAGTGGCTCTCATACACACATAAACCTTAACAGGTTTTTGTGTATGCTTTTTGAAATAAGTATGTGCATGATTGTATTTGTATAATAAAACAAATAAAAATCTACTATTTTATCGACGTGATTGATATACATATCGTCACAAAATTACAGCTCTCTAGTGCTAATAGTCTCCAAGCAAAATGGGGTTCGGACAGACTTTGTCATGACTACGAAACTCTAAAAAGGAAATTCGTCAACATCACAACGGACGGTACACTCATTGAAGGAACTTCAAAAGAATTCACCTGTTATACATCGAAACCTAATTCATCAGTTCAGGGGAATCGAACATAGCACACCTAGCTAGTACCTAGTACCTTTGTCAACCAGGAAAAAATCTATAACATAAATATAAATAAATATATTTCCAACACTCACACCAATTAGCCTAGCCCCAAAGTAAGCACTGTAAGGCTTGTGTTCTGGGATGCTAGAGTAACGGATAGAATACATATACTGTACATATATAAATATATTTATATAGAAATACATATTACACATCCATGACTGGAGTACAAATGCTCGTATTCATCACACAACCATCTACCCCCACCGGGATTCGAACCCGGGACCTCTCGAGTCGGCGACACCATGAAACCCGGCGATAAAAAACCGTGTGGCTTTCAAACTTTCAAGGGACAAGTATTAAAAAGGTGCATGTACACGAGGATGCGCACGTACAGTAAGGCCGTATTACACTGAAGCGCACTCGGATCATTAGACCGCAGCGGTGTTAGACTCCACAGACGGACTTATACCGAGTCGACGACGAGCACTCGAGCCGTATACGGTTTAGTGATGCGCTCTGCGAAGACGTAACATCGATAGAGTGGACGAAAAAAATACAGACACATCTGTCGATAATTTTAAATTGCGAAGTTTTTTTTTTCTAGTTAAATTTTGTTCTTATGTGAACTTGTTTTTTGGCCGTTATTTAAATGTCTTAGTACCACCATCACTGTGGCTTAAGATAGAGAAAACTGGAAGCAGCTCTGAGAAGGAAGTATGTGTCGGGAATATCACGACGCTCAGCATTGAGTAGGACGACTACGACTGGAGGAGGAGAACTGTTACTTCGTCTACATGGATGGACCGCCCCCCCACTCTCAACCCCTTTAATGATGATTCCTGGGATAAAAGCCATCCTATGTCCTTTCCCGAGAATCAAACTATCTATTCACCAAATTCCAAGTGAATTGGTCTAGTGATTTAAGCGTAAAGAGGTAACATACAGACAGACATACTTTTGCATCCTACTAATAATTTACATGTGAAAGTTTGTTATTTAATAACACAACAACTACTAAACCGATTTGATTAAATTTGGCACATAAATATTTAATTACCTAGATTAAGATAAAGCATACTTATTATCCTGAAAAAAATTAAGGTTCTTTAGGGATTCTTAAATAAGTAAAGTTTATGCGGACGAAGTTTCGGTTAGCCACTAGTTTATAATATACTTTATTACATTCAATTAAAAGTATTATAATCATAATATTTTAATCGTGTTAAGTTTAAAATGCGTATTAATAATATATAAGTATATTGATTAGCAATTACACAACAGTTCAATCTCCCTTTTTAATAACTTACTAAATAACTTACAGTTTAGACTTTTACCGCCGTATTACAAAACGTAAATCTATAGTCAAACCTCGACTAAAACTGATGCTTTCACTTTTGTTTGCTAATAATAACCAAGAGACAACTTTAAGTTTAAACCAAGAAAAGTCCGCATTTTAGAAAAGCCGGTTAAAGTATATAGTCATGTAGTTAGTATATAGTAATAATTATGCTAGCTGGTATATTTGTAAAATAATATGTGCATATAGACAATACGTTTTTAAAAAAAAATCGCAAAAGGATGGTATAAAGAAAGAAAACCTATAACAAAATTATTTTAATTCCGGTTGTATTTTCAATTATTTTTACACTATACCAAATCCCCAGAATCCACGACAGGTACGGGGAGGAGTTTTTTAGCTATCCAAAAGCTATCGACGTCACCACCGCACTAATAGACCTTCCTAAAGCTCGACACACGCCACTTGAATCAGTCGAAGTATTTTCCGCACATTCCGCGCCAACTCTCCAGGTTCTGTACTCATCGATATGCACCTGGATTGGTGCGGTTACGTCCCTACCAATGGTTAGCAGGATGTGTGACATGGCGCTCTTGTGGTAATTGCCGCATTTCACACTGCGCTCGTTCCTTCGCCTGATTCTGGAGGGTTGAACTTGGCTGGTAATTGCACCGATATTGAATTGTGAAAAAATGACGACACGGAAGAAGACAGGAAGAGTTTTAAGGTTTTTCATGATCACCCTCTTTTATTCGCTCTTATTTTAAACTTTTTGGATCGTGTTTTAAGCATGGCAGGTGTTTTTTTCTAATTTATAATTTAAAGACTGTTATGTAATAAGTTCGAGGAGCTCGTTGGCGCTGGCTAACAGTGATTAGCGCGTTCGGCTGAAATTTGCAATTTGCAATTTCGGCAAGGTCGGTCATTAGATGCGACTTCTTCTTGCTCGCAAAAACTGCATCTGCAGTCGTTAGCACCATGTGATGGATCATGGCCCAATCTCCCTATTCCATCCATGGGGGAGGCCTGTTCCCTATAAGCGGGGACATAAATAGGCAGATGGTAATGATGATGATGATGCTATTAGTTACTTCGGTCAGCAATTTATCATAGCCGTCCATTATTCTGTGCTGCTTTTCAGCAAAATTCAGCTTAATCATCAGGCCTTCACGGGCATGATATAGGGTTAAATTAGACAGCGCGAGAGCGAAATTCGAACAATCCCGATAATGCCAGAATGTAGGTCATGTTGCCATACTAGCGAAATCGGGAACGTGCATAAAGGCTTAAAATTATACTTTTTTTGTCAATCATTACGTATACGACCCTTAAAATAAATAATGTTATTCAATATTCTGAGCTATTAAGTTACAAAAAAATCTCCCACAATTTCATTACAAACAATTTGAGCAGGATCTGTTTTATCATAAAGGCACAGAAAGTATTCTTATTCAGAATACACCTGTTCCTATAAGTCTGCATCCGAATTTACCGCATCGTCGAATCTAATGAATTGGACCCAGCAAATGCTGGGTGGCAATTACAGGTGTTAATTAAGCAACTTCATGAGTTAATTTGCCATGTTTCACGCGAAACCGGTTGAAAACAGCCACCGCGTGAGAATTCACTGTGCCTTTGGTTGAATGTAAAAGTTTTGCTGTCGGAGAAAAGTTTTATAATATTTGATTACTGTGTGTGATGTGAGGAGCTCGATGGCGCAAGTGGTTAGCGCGTTCGACTACGATCGTTGAAGTTAAGCAACTTTCGCAGTGGTCGGTCATTGGATGGGTGACCAAAAATTTACTATCTCGAGCACCTCCGTGCTTCGGAAGGCACGTTAAGCCGTTGGTCCCGGCTGCATCTGCAGTCGTTGGCACCCACCAATCCGCACGGGGCATGCGTGGTGAGTCATGGCCCAATCTCCCTATTCCATTCATAGGGAAGGCCTGTGCCCCAGCAGTGGGGACATTAATAGGCTGATGATGATGTGTGATGTTTAAAGGTTACGAGAAATGGAAGCTTAATCACACTAATATTATAAAGTTTGTGAGTGTGTATGTTTGTTACTCCTTCACGTCTAAACGGCAGGAGCGATTTCAATACAAATTTGGTATGGAGTTAGCTGGACCCTGGATTAACACATACGCTACGTTTTACTGCGGGAAAATATCCCTAATAAGCCGCGGTTAATACCACTGGGCACAGCTTGTAATTTAAAAGAGAGATGGTGGGCACATGCCACTGTATGTAAGAGAGTAAGTAATTTGATTTGCAGCGGCAGATGTAGGTGAACAATAGGAATGATGACTATTTTTTCTTCGTTTATCAGGTAGATTTTCAAAAAGTATTGGACACGTATTTTTTCTTTTTTCACATAATATAAACATTGCAGAGATATATTGATTTGAAAAGTCGCATGACGTCACGTTTTGGTACAATTTTCACTTAAAAGTGACGTCACTCCCAAACTTTGACGCGCTATAACTTTGTCATTTTTTGGTTGACTGCCCAAAGAAAAAATACGTGTCCATTATTTTTTGATCATTTAACTGACGGACTAAATAGAATTTCGTTTACTGTACCCCGTCATCACCCCTATTTGTTATGCAAGATGACTTCATAAATCATCGCATATTAAAGTCATAATTCAACAATTCAGTACTGGGAGAAAAAAAACGACCATGCTTATGACCACACGACTGAAATGAAACTTCTTTAGCTCCAATGATCTGAAAATCTAAGTTTATGACCTGAAGATTTGTTGATAGAAAAAACCCGCCAATCCGCGCTTGGTCCATTATCACCCACCAATTCGCACTGGGTCAATATCGTTCTTACAGCTTAAATCGGTGTCATATTTTTATTTTTGTAAGCATATCACTGCTAGTTGTTTTAATCTAAAGAAATTTTACAAGCAATAATCCAAGCGGACCAGGGGATCAGATGGGATGCGAACCCGTACCCTTCGCTATTCGGGCGAATGCACTGACCAATTTTGTCTAGTAATTTCTTTTTTAATATGGTGTACTAAAATATTTTTTTAATAAGTGTGACGCGAAGAAATAAATTAGCGTAAAAGGAAGATCATTCGTTACCCTTTTGGCACACGATTACTTGCGTTGTTTAAGTCCTTGGTGGTAAACAGGATTTTGCAGGAGATTTACTGTTTTTCTGAAATGTCTCCTGTTCTTCTTTTTCTCTTCATGAATCTACTGATTTTCTGAGAATAAGACTTTATTTTTGAAGTTATACTTCTTTAGCCGCGTTATGAAAAAATTATGAGAGTGAAATTTTAAGATGCGCGCGCATCACTGTAACACAAAAGTAACATAATGAAGTTAGCCGCGGGCGCGTTATGAAAAAATGATGAGAGTGAAATTTTAGGATGCGCGCGCATCACTGTAACACAAAAGTAACATAATGAAGTTAGCCGCGGGCGCGTTATGAAAAAATGATGAGAGTGAAATTTTAAGATGCGCGCGCAACACTGTAACAGAAAAGTAACACCATGAAGTCGGCCGCTAAACCGCACATTACTCGTAAGTCTCGAAAAAAAGCTTCCAACAAAATAGTAATAGGATCTCTTAGTCGCACATGTTGGGACGCCCGTCGCCTCTGATCACTGTTTTCATATTTATAATATTTATCCACATGTTTCTAGTTTCTATATTCTTAACACGTGTTATAATGTTATACAAATGCGAAATTTATATGTGCTAATAAATTTTATTCAGTAGTGATTTAAATTGAATATTTTGATTATTTATTAAATTTTTCAAATTAAAACTGAACTTTATTGACTGCGTTGACTATCCTTTTCCAATCCTTTTATTATCTTATTGTAATTAATTATCTGCATGCAATTAAAAACTATTTTTTAATAATTCCAAAAAGAAGTATAACTTCTCACGCGCGTACTTAAGTACACGCACCCATATTTTTTTAAATTGCGTGAAATGTAACGTAATGTAAAATGCGTCATTCGAGTCAGAACCAGTATTCTATCTTCATACAAACGGTCGGAAAGCGAGTCATACCTACGCCACTCGAGTCGCAACGACGACCGAACGGTCTGAATAGTTTTTTATGCAGTTAGCCGTGCTTAAACGTGCGTTTTGTATTGTAAATATACCTACACTAGCTTTTGCCCGCGACTTCGTCCGCGTTATCGTCGTTTTGCGTAAAAAAGTAGCATATGTCCTTCCTCAGGGTTCCGTGGTTTTGATGTGACAGACAGATTAACTTTCGTATTTTAGTAAGGAAATATAATACTGTTAAAAATATCGCAATAAGGAACCGCAGAATATTATTATTATCACTGTGCCCCGAGACCATTAGCGTGTAACTCCTTGTATGTTATTATGTTAATGTATTGGTAATATTGTTTAGATCGCTTTCACATGTAGAATTAAGTACATATAGAATGAAAATACTTCAGCGCAAAGCTTCCGGGTAGACTACGTTGAAATTTGACCCGTCCGGAACGTGAACATAAAAAATTCTAGGACTGCTAACCCGGGAAAGACCGACATAACTGACCATGTGAAAAACAACTGACACCGAGATCTACTCCAACAACACGAAAGGTCTGCCCTTGAGCCTTATTTATTGTCATTGCATAACACACCGATACTGGGAATTGCGTTCTTTTAAATTGGAATGGAAAATTATTTGGTATTATGGGAATTCTGGGAATAAAGATGGTTTCTCCTGCCCCGCAACCTATTAAAATTTGAGCCTCGATTACATTTTGTTGCAACTGGGTTACTTTAAGCCGAGTTCCATTGCAAATTTGTGGTGGTCTTAAATTTCGGAGCAGAATAATCGGAATGCCAATTTTTAAACAAATTTCATGAGAAGGAAGTACGGGCATATTTAAAGAATTTAAAAATTCTATCGGGTAATTAGTGGCTTCTTGTTCATCGGCCATTCTATTTATTGAACTATAAACTTTGCTTTCCCCCTGGATATTCGACAGTATTTTATTATTAATCTCAGATGCCTGGTCATTGCGAGGAGTTAAAATGGACCTTTCGCATAGCCAAGAATTGTTCTTATTTAATATATTTGTTACGTCACCGTAAACTGACGATGTAAGATGTTGTTGGGATTGCACTATACAACATAACTCAGGCGTCAGAATAAGTTTTCCTTGGTGTAGCAGTGGATAGGTATCTTTGGTGAAGGTATTTTCTTTAATAATATATCAGAAAATTCACGATCATCCGGGTTATCTACAGTTCTCACTCGCATATTTATAGTCAAATGCACCGATTGTTTATCACGCCACAAATAAGAGCTTTTCAGGCAAGCCCTCACCTCAGCAGCTCGGGTTCCCCGTGGTATTACCGTTAAGGTTTGTCGGAAATCACCACAAAATAAAACTGTGATACCGCCCATGGGTCGATCATTTTGTGTTATATCTCTTAAAGTTCTGTCTACCGCTTCTACTCCTTTTCGATGGGCCATCGTACATTCATCCTATATGATTAAATTACACTTTGAACGAATATTTAAACACTACCAAAACAACTAATACGTGGTCCTAACTTTAGCTACCTTACACATAAAATCTAAGTGACTATTTGAACTAAAATATTCTTATAGAATTATAACCAGAAACATATACAACTCACAACAAAAAAGAAATGAAAATAAATCTGAAACGCCTGTGCAATACTATCTACCTATACCTCCTTCACTTAAAAATAAATACTTACAACTACTTTAATTAATAAAAGTACCTACGCTTAATAATTTTTAATTTGAACGAATATTTAAACACTACCAAAACAACTAATACCTGTTTTACAAAATAACAACAAAAGAAATTCAAATAAACTATTTAAAGACTAAAAGTCGCGCTGATAAGCACGGTTTCGGTCTCCCAGGCGGGGGAGCAGATGAGAAATCCTCATGGATACCCTACAGCCGGCTGCAAGGTTATGTCAGACTCGTACTGACTAAAAAACACCCGTAGGGGCTGCCTCTGGCCGGGAAGGCCTCTAAGGCTTCAACGGAAGCGATCGTCCCCCAGGGGGGGAGCGACGCAGAAAACAGATTTAGACAGCTCGCTCTCGGACCTTTGATACCCTACCGCTGCCGCGACCCGTGTCGAGCGCGGCAACCGTTACACAAAAATAATCCTTATAGCATGATTCAGTATTCACGTGCGACGGCGCGATGGCTTATTTCATGTATAAGTTTGGTGTTTCTATACCGAGTATTATAAACGTAAGAGTCAACAAATATGATCAGAATGCTCCGAACTGCTAAGCTATCGGGAGTTACACGTGTTATTGTGAGTCAACCATAAAAGATAGACATATGCTGTTGCGGGATATTTTTTAGACAATTTTATGTAGAATATTTCCGTCATACATGATTTCTATGTAACTTTAATCATTAAGGCTGCACACGCGACGGAAGCTTAAAAAATGGAGTAACTTCTCCCGTTTTCCCAACATTTCCCTTCACTACTCTGCTCCTACTGATTGTAGCGTGATGAAAAGTATACTATAACCTGCCCAGGAGTATGAAGAATAATTGTACCAAGTTTTGTTAAAATCCGTCGAGTAGTTTTTGTTTCTATAAGGAACAAACACACAGACAGACAGACAGACAGACAAAAAATTTACTGATTGCATTTTTGGCATCAGTATCGATCACTAATCACCCCCTGATAGTTATTTTAAAAATATATTTCATGTACAGAATTGACATCTCTACAGATTTATTATAAGTATAGATAATTTAGTATGGAAAAGAACAAATGACGATCAATATCGTACAACAGCACAATTGCTGTTTTTGGTTGCTTGAACTCTTCAATAAGACACCCGGAGGTATCATTTTTTAAATTACCTGAAATATTGGAAAGGTGTCTTACATTTATAGAATATTTTTTACATACCTATCTACTAGTACGTTATTTGTTTCTAATATTTAGGTAGTTCGGTTTTTCCATCGGGCAAATTATCTGGAATAATATATAAATAAGTGGTTAGGATGAAAAAAGAGACAAACGAGTGATCTACCTACACTCGGGTTAAAAACAAAACTACATAAAATACTGTAGGCGGGCGGCCCTACCGCGTGCTAACGCAGCGCTCGGCCGTGGGCATTTATTTCAAGGACAGGGCGGAGTCACAATACTGTATAGATAATATTACTGTGACTGTGCTGTGATTTTCCGTTTCCGCCATCAATAATAGTGATAACATAAACAGTTAAATTGAATAAAACTACATATAAATAAGTTAAATTGAGGTCAATTCACTGGATGATTATTCTCATTCGAGCGGAAAATGTCTAACCTTTCTTGGATTTTTCGCTCGTATTGAACTGTTCACACTAGAGTATATAATCATTTGCTATCAAAGATTTTTTCATATTTGCGCAACTACGAGTACATTAATATTTTCTTGCAAATTGACACGAAGTATGTACCTAGATACAGCAAATACATTTTCCCAATAACATGGCTCGCATCGGTAGAATATGAAACATCTCCTTAGTACTAAAGCAAAAACACGAATCTTTTTTTATTGCTCGACTTTGGATGGGAATAAATATATTTCAGGGCCTTTCAAAGGGGATGCGGATCATTGAACACGAAGGAATATTAGAATATTTCCCAACGAAATCTCCAGCCCAGGTCAGAATTGAAAAACACGACATTCGCTCTTGTAAGTTATCAATATCTTCTTTGAAGCCGATATTTATGCAAATTGCGAAGGTGGAAAAAGAAATGGAGTTGAACATCTTAATGCTATGGATAAACAGATCAGTTACAGTTGGCGGGAGTGGTTTTTTAATTTGTTTGTTTTTGGCTGCATTATTGTTGATAGTGTATACAGAAGGAATTTTCTGAGTTTTGTATATTTTCTAGGTTTAGTGAAGGGACAGTGTAGTATAAGACTCACCACGGGGGCCCAGTGCGGATTGCTAGGTGCTAACGACTGCAGATGCAGCCGGGACCAACGGCTTAACGTGCTTTCCGAAGCACAGAGAAGCTCGAGATAGTACATTTTTGGTCACCCATCCAATAACCAACCTCTGCGAAAGTTGCTTAACTTCAACGATCGCAGCTGAACGCGCTAACCACTTGCGCCATCGAGCTCCTCGCTTACAGAAGGGCACCTAAATATATATAAAACAAAAACTGACTGACTGACTGATATATCAGACATAGCCCAAACTGCTTAGTCTAGAGACTCGTAAATTTGGCACGTAAGTTCCTTATGATGTCTAGGGGTGCACCAAGAAAGAAATTCCTAAAATTCACCCCGAAGGGGTAAAAATAGAAGATGAAAGTTTGTATGATAAATATTATTCCTTGAGTTAATAGACTTGAATCTTGGCACGAATACTAACCTTAATAAATTATGAAATTTTGTCATTTTTAGTTTTCCTTAAATACCACCTAAAAGGTGATTGGGAAAGTAACAAAGTTTTAACGGCCTCTCAATTAACTCGAAACTTGTTTTTGTTACGAAAGACTAGAAATAAAGAATAAGTAAGTGTATCAGAGTTTTTCGAAAATCTATATGTCTTATCAAGTATGCTCAGCCATCTCGTAAAGTACGGAGGAGCTCAATAAAACAGATTTTTTGGTTACCCAATGGGTAATACCCAATATATGAGCGAGGAGCTCAATGACGCAAGTGTTAGCGCTTTCGGCTGCGTTCGTTGATGCGAGGCAACTTTTGCAGTGGTCAGTCATTGGATGGGTGACCAAAAATTTACTATCTCGAGCTACTCGGTGCTTCGGAAGACACGTTAAGCCGTTGGTCCCGGCTGCATCTGCAGTCGTTAGCATCCACCAATTCGTACTAGGCCCGTGTGGTTTGTCATGGCCTAAACTCTACTATTCCATCCATAGGGAAAGTCCCAGCAGTGGGGATATTAATAGGCATAGGATGATGATGATGAAGCTGTAGGTTTCCTGTAGGTCCTTGGACTTGAACTTCCAGCTTTTACCGTTTTCTTATATTATATCCTCTTTTGTATCGGTAACAAAATTCACCAAAAAACAATCCAACGGCTAAGCCGTGAAAAACTTATGTCAGATAACCAGAAAAGAGTTATTTTCAGTATTCATTTATTAATTATGCATATATATAATATGGGTTAAAAAAGCTCATACATAAATCCGTAACGGCATAATGTGACGTAATACTCAATGTAGATACATGTAAATAGATTTCTTTCTTATTCATTCGTTCGTGAAAACAAAGCAGGTTTGGAAAGCCGAAACACCTCTTTCGGCGAAAAAAATATATACGCCGTCCATTATAATATCGCCTCTGCAATCTAATTTCCATCCATCGAACGATGTATGCCATTAAAGCTCCGCCTCATGCAACTCTAGCCCTTAAAATGTAAGTCGCGTAGAAACTAGATTCGCTTGTATGCCAACCAACAAAGCTAATCCTCCTGGAATCCGATACAAAATAGCTTCATTTTTTGGAGGAAATTTTGCGAGTTCGATGCCTCTTCTAAATATTGGCATTAGAGGCGAACGTGCCTTACACTCGACTGCACTTGTAATATATTGCGAAAGAATATTGTTTCCTATCAAATGAAATTGGATTCAACTTCGGCTTTATGGAATTAATAAGCAAGATAAGAAAACTGGCCGAGGAAGAATCGGACTCTCTCACTCATAGAACGCCATGGCTATTCATGAATTTCTAAGAGGAGAAATTCGAAAAAGTTTCATTTCTTGTAGGGAGTAACTTGTTTTTGCATTTGTCGTCATAACGGCAATAGGAATACACATTAAAACTATTTTAGCTCTCTGCCTTATTTTTGAAGTGAAAACTTCTTTAGCGGCGTTGTACACTTTTTTTTGTATGAGTTAAAAATGTTAAACTCGCGTCATGACACGTGGGCTGATCGCATCACAAGCCACATGTCTGATCGTAAGACGAAAACAATAAAATTGGAAAGGTTGTTGACTTTCAATATATTGGACGAATCAACGGTCAATGGATGTTTAGTAATGGGGTTCCGTTGCTATTCCTTTTTGTATGGAACTCTAAAAACTAGCACAGTAAGTCAGCGTGAAGGTAAATCCCTATACCCTTACTTCACAGCATTAATTTGCCCACCGTTGAGCTTATGCCTCTCCAATATGTCTCCACCTGGCACGGTCTGAGGCCCGTTGGTGCCATACATGTCCTGCGGAGTCACGGATGTCATCGGACCATCTGGCTGGAGGTCTCCCTACCCTCCGTTTGGCCTCACGGGGTCTCCACTGCAGAACGCTTTTGCTCCATCTACCATCATTTCAGCGGCACAGATGCCCGGCCCACGACCATTTTAGCTTTGCGACCCGGTATCCGATATCAATCACTCGAGTTTTGCTTCTAATGATCGTGTTCCTTATTCTGTCACGCAGGCTGATGCCGAGCATACGCCGTTCCATACTTCTACTAATCCCTATACCCTAGGCTTGTTGAAAATATATCGATGTATCGATATATCGATATTTTTTGTTCGATATATCGATATTTTTTGCCGATATATTTTGATTCGATATATCGATACAAAATAACCAATATCGAAATTCGTATCAAAAACGATATTTTTTTAATTATTAGCGGCATATCACGATCTAACTAAATTCGTTTCTGGAAAAATCGTAACTGGATCTCAGATTAATGATATACAACATATCTATGATCTGTGCGGTATTTAGTATTGTCTATGTCATCATTCGAAAATAGGGTCTATTTTTAGGGAGATAATTTTCGTTCCATTATTATTCCGCGTGTCATATTTCGTGAGCGATATTTTTGGGAAAATTGGTCCGATATATCGATGTTTTTTTCGCGATATATCGAAGCCGATATTGATATTTTTTAAAATATCGATGTATCGATATATCGATATTTTTTTCAACTTTCGACATCCCTACTATACCCTACTAATATTTTAAATACGAAAGTTTGTTTTGTAAGAAAAGTGCGAGGTTTCGATCGAAATTTCCTTTTTCGTTGAATTGGAGTAGGCCTCCTTATTGGGATGAAATTTAGTACGCATTTAGTTTATGATATGAATTGAGACATATGATACTTTTTATCCCAGAAATGTCAGGTTCCTGTGAGATTCTCATAAACTAAAGTTAACGTTGACTATGTGGTGGGCGGCCGTTAATTACATAACATATAACTAGCTGTATATTGTTTTAAACTTTCACGGTCAATAACATTAAAGCTATTAACGGGATTGTTACCATGTACCTTGTTTTTTATGAGTCTCCGATATTTCGGCACTGTTGCAAGCGCCATGATCACTTAGTAACAGAAATAATTGCGGGTAGATGGTATTGGCAGACATATCGGTCTACCTTCTGAAGTCGTCTTTTACTACCACCACTTAACCACCTGCGCCATCGATCTATACGTCCAGGAGTATATCTAGTAGTAATTTCCACGTCTATCTAAATATCCGCTAAAGTCAGCTTTGTACTTAAAGTCAGCACAATAAATTTCAACACATTCCAATAAATTAAATTATTATTTCCTACACTCAGACCAATTAGCCTAGCCCCAAAGTAAGCACTATAAGGCTTGTGTTATGGGATACTAGGGTAACGGATAGAATACATATACTGTACATATATAAGTATATTTGTAAAGAAATATAATTTAAACATCCATGACTATAGTACAAATGCTCGTGTTTATCACACAAACATCTCACACCACCGGAATTCGAAACTGGGACCTCTCGAGTTGGTATACTTTAAAGTCTTTAAGTTTTTATTTTTTCTTAATTTAGCGTCCTTTTCCTGTAGTGCACTGAATTTAGTGAAAGGTAAAGCACCCTTTGCTCTTCCTAAATTACGCAACGCATATTGATGCGTTTTTCATTTATCACTAAACTTTGTTTTATATGAATAAAATAAGCCCGAGAACAAAGACTATATCTTTCACCATCACGAAGTGAGGGTGGACCCTCTACATCAGACATTATAATATACATATCATCTAGGCATATGACATGACGTCACGCCTACGTCTGAAGGGGTGGAAAAACACGAAAAACGTATCAGCCTTATATTATAGGTACATCAGTATACATATAAGAATCTGAGACTGAAATGACGGCAACTTTGCTTCTCACCATGTTATCCTGTTATTGAAGCTATTTAATGTCTATCCTTTCTGAGGTATAGATATCCCAACAAACCATGAAAGGAAAAACCATATCTTTTTTTGAAGTGAAATCTTCTTTAGCGGCGTCGTACACTTTTTTTTGTATGAGTAAAAAATGATAAACTCGCGTCAGGTTAAACACGTGGGCTGATCGCATCATGACACACAATAAAATTGGGAAGGTTGTTTACTTTCAATATATTGGACGAAACATAGTAATATTTTATTTTACCGTATTATAATAATAAGTCTCTATCTAGGACGTCCACGTGGCAGCTTTTACAATAGATATCGCTTGGTGCGCTTAAATGTGATTCATGTAAGTTGATTTTTTTACAATAGATGTCGCTAAGTGCGCTTAAACGTGATTCATGTAAGTTGATTTTTCTGAGAGATAAACTATTTTCTGTATGTAATTTAAATTGTCATGTTCGTGTACGATAGCGCAATCAATATTGTATTCTACCACATACATGATAGTACTTTTATACTGATAATTAAAGCAATTCGTGCAAAATTATACCCTAACCATTCCAAAATGTCAAATTACATTACAAATTATGAATCGGCGTTTTCAGTATATGTTGTTTAATAAGAGCATATGGGACATCACGTACCAAAATTTTAAATTCTTCGTCATCAGCCTATTAATGTCCCCACTGCTGGGGCACAGGCCCCTCCTATGGAAAAAATAGGTAGATTGGGCCAAAACCGTGCGGTGACGGAGAAAGAATACCACTCACCGCCCCTTCACTTCCCGCGGGTGTCGTAAGAAGCGACTGAGGGATATCAGAGCTTCCATCTGCTCTCCTGGTGGTAGGGTGCCTAACACCCGCCTGGTTTGTTACCACCGTACGCATGGTGAAAAACCCGTGAAGTGCTTCACGCGCGTTTCGGGATCAGCCAGCGTACAACCAGAGCTCGAGTGGAGATTGCCGCGACAGATTCGGTCCAGTGGAGGCATCCGTCGAACCGATGCCGGGAGGACTGCATCGACCCACCGGCCAGGGAGACCCGTAGAAACGGCTGTCCCGCTGGCCGCCCGTGGCACAGTACAGGGGCCCGAGCGTTCCTAACCAGTTCGTGAGGCTGCCCTATCATGTCACGCATAATCTCGGGGTGGACCGTCGTGCCGGTTGGTGACCGGGGCGTGGGGTCCCGGCGGCCACTCCCGGGAGGGTGCGGGGGCCCTTCCGTCCGTTGGGTCGGCGTATCTCTTTCGCAGGCAGTTACTCGGGAAAACGTGCCTCCATATATTTGCCTGTCTTTGTCGCGACTAACTCCACTCGATTCACGTCTCTCAACTTTTTTCTCATGATGGCAGCCCGTAAAATAAAGTTTGGTTGTACAGCGGTGCACACCCCCACGCCTTCCGCGCTGTTTGAGGTTGAGTTCTGTAATATACGCGGACTCCACTCTAACCTCAATGCTGTCCACCACCATCTTGAGACAGCACGGCCAGCACTATTGTTTCTCACGGAGACACAAATACTTCCGCCCGCTGACACAGGCTACCTTAAATATCCCGGCTACGCGCTTGAAGAATCCTTCAAAGCAAAAGCCGGCGTATGCCTGTATGTTCGGGCGGATGTTTGTTGTCGCCGTTTGAGCTGCCTGGAAGACCCCTCCTTTTCCATGTTGGCGGTACATGTAGACTCTGGTCCTTTGGCCAGAGTCTACGTGTGCCTCTACAGATCTCACACCGGCGACGCTGAGACAACTCGACTGTTTGACCACCTCAGTAGGGTAGCAGATGATGCCCAGGCGCAATTTCCCAACGCAGAACTGGTGTTTTTGGGAGACTTTAACGCCCACCACGGTTTGTGGCTTGGCTCTTCCAAAACTGACCATGCAGGGATCTCTGCCCATGCATTCGCTCTCACGCACGACCTGACACAACTGGTTGATCAGCCCACCAGGATCCCAGATATAGCAAGTCAAGCGCCTTCTTTACTAGACCTTCTGCTTACGACCCATCCGCAGGAGTATCAGATTGTGGTTCGAGCCCCACTGGGTTCATCAGACCATTGCCTGATATCTGTCAAGGTGCCACAGGCCAAAACCCCTCGACCATTGGTGGTCAAACGCAGGGTCTGGCACTATGGGTCGGCAGATTGGGATGGTATGCGCGATTACTTTGCGTCTGTCCCTTGGAAGCAGCGCTGCTTCAATGAAAAGGACCTATCATCCAGTGCCGTTGCCATTACTGAGGAGATCGTAATGGGAATGGAGTATTATATTCCGCATTCTGATCTCATCAGTAAGGGCACACGTAACCGCTGGTTCAATCGCGATTGTGCCGATGCTGTTTCTCGTAAGCAGGCGGCATATCGCGCTTGGATCAGAGGCCGCGCTCTTAAGGATCCCGGGGTTAACTCATTGAAAGCTGCCTATAATAGTGCTTCCAAGTCTTGTAAGAAGGCTTACATCAGAGCGGATGCCCAACGTGTAGCACGTACTGGCCACGAATTGTTAACGCACCCTACGGGCTCCCGTAGTTTTTGGCGTTTGGCTAAGGCCGTGCAACACAACTTTTGCCAGCCCTCGCTGCCACCTCTGCGATGTCCAGATGGGTCACTAGCTCATGAGCCGCAAGAGAAAGCCGATTTGTTGGCAAAGCTCTTTGCGGCTAACTCCCGAATCAGTGATTGCAATGCACTGCCACCTACACTACCTCATTGTGGCACTACGATGCCTGACATTAAAATCAGGCAGCGTGATGTTCGTGCGGAATTGCAATCACTCGACGTCCGGAAAGCTAGTGGACCCGATGGCATCCCAGCAGTTGTTCTAAAACATTGTGCAGCGGAGTTGTCTCCCGTGCTTACGCGACTGTACCAACTCTCTTACTCTTTGGGGCGTGTGCCGGAAGCTTGGAGAGACGCCAATGTGCAACCGGTGCCCAAAAAAGGGGACCGCTCAGACCCGGCCAACTATCGGCCGATAGCTGTCACCTCAGTGTTGTGTAAAGTCTTAGAAAGGGTCCTTAACAACCATCTGACCCGCTACCTAGAAGATTACTCTCTAATTCACGATCGTCAATACGGATTTAGGCCGAATCGATCGACGGGTGACCTTCTAGCGTACGTGACACACATCTGGGGTGAAGCTATAGACAAGCGGGGAGAGTCTCTGGCTATTAGCCTTGACATCGCCAAGGCTTTTGACAGGGTCTGGCACAAGAGCCTTCTCTCCAAGCTTCCTGCATACGGTCTGCCTGCTCAGCTCTGCGCCTGGGTAGCTGACTTCCTGCATGAGCGTAGAATTCGCGTCCTTACGGACGGATGTAGTTCGCAGTTCATGTCAGTGAATGCCGGTGTTCCTCAGGGTTCCGTTCTATCCCCCACACTCTTTCTGCTGCATATCAATGATTTGATTCCACTTGCGAATATTCATTGCTATGCAGACGATAGCACAGTGCATGCGAGATACTTTGGACACGCGGCGGCTGGACAGGTAGAAACCATGGAGAAACGGGAGAATCTTGTCGTTGAGCTCAATCGGGCTTTAGACCACATTTCCGAATGGGGTACTAGGAACTTGGTTGAGTTCAATGCCAAGAAAACTCAGGCTTGCGCTTTCACGGCAAAAACATCGCCATTCCTTCCCCTTCCCTCTCTTCAGGGCACAACACTGGCGCTACAGAGCAATATTACCATGCTCGGTATGGAAGTTCGCTCAGACCTGAATCCAAAGGACTACATCGAAACGTTGATCAAAACAGCTTCACGCAAACTCGGAGTCCTGAACAAGGTGCGGCGTTTTTTCACGCCCGATCAACTGTGCTTGTTGTACAAAACACAAGTGCGGTCCTGCGTGGAATATTGCTCGCACCTCTGGGATGGCTCCGCAAAGTACTTACTCGATGCCTTGGATAGGTTGCAGCGGCGCGCTGCCCGCATCATTGGCGACGAAGAGGCAACTAAGAAACTCGAGTCTCTACAATTACGCCGTGATGTGGCATCATTAAGCGCATTCTACCGAATATACCACGGCGAGTGTTCTGAGGAGCTATTCTTGCTTATCCCTCCATCACCTTTTCTTCAGAGGACCACGCGCGCTGGCCTACGTTGCCATCGACTTACTGTGGCCACTATTCCTACACGAACAAAGAAATTTGGCGACTCATTTCTTTGTCGTACTATTCGTAAGTGGAATTCTTTACCCGCGCACGTGTTCCCTCCTTCCTATAATCTGGGGTCCTTTAAGAGAGGCGTGAAGAAGCATTTTTGCGGGCCGGCAAGGTGAGGATGGTTGGTGTAGCAGTTAATAACTGCTGTACCAGCTATCTTCGCGTTTGGACTTTATCACCACTTAACATCAGGTGGGGTAGAGTCATTTGCCTACCTAGTAATATAAAAAAAAAAAAAAAAAAAAAAAAACCACCAGATTGGTGTGTGATAACAACTGCAGATGCAGCCGGGACCAACGGCTTAACGTACTTTTCAAAGTACGGAGGAGCTCGAGATAAAAAATTTTTGGTCACCCATCCAATGACCGACCACTACGAAAGTTGCTTAACTTCAACGATCGCGCCGAGCTCCTCTTCTTCCTTTTTGGTAGGACAGTGGTCAGTGACCCCGCCTGTCATATTATTAACTACTTTTAATTTTCGGATAGACCCCGTTACAAAAATGGTTTAATAATTTAACTTTCCTCTATTTCTTTGTTATTGAAAAAAAATAATAATATATCCTTCTCAGCGAGCTCTAAACAATGACGTGTGACATGCGGTTAAAACGAAAAGAAAAAAATTTCGTCTCCTTTTCGTCACCCACCATTAAAAAAAACGGTATTGAATTTTTTAATATTCGGTGCTTGCCGCATTCTACATAAAATACCAAAATTTCAGTTCCGTAACTCATCCCATTTACGATGTAGAGACCCATAACAACCGGACGGACAGAGAGACAGACAGACAACAGAGTGACAGCAATAGGGTTCTGTTTTTCCCCATTTGGTACGGCACGCTAATAAGCTACGCAATGTCTTTAAAAGAGAAACATAACAAAGCCTTTAAGTCCCAAATTAATCGTTTTTGCGTCAACCACTTTTCTTATTTTATTTCAGCGTTTGGCGTAAATACGTCGTTGTAATAAAAGAGTGTGACGAAACACTTACGCGGCACCATACGCGATCGTGCTTCAACTCACGTTAATTTGACGACACAAATATGAGGTGTCATTGTCATTCCTTTCTTTCGAATGAGAACATTTGAAATGCTTAAGCAGTTTTATTTTTTATTTTCGGTGAGATGCTGACAAGCATGTTGACAATAAATATATAACCACAGCGTTTATTTTTGGAGCTATCCTTTATTTTATGTCATTGCTAGCGGCCTGCCCTCGCTTCGCTTCGGTGTAGAGCTGAAGTGTAGATTACAGTTTTTGTTCTCAGGCTTATATTATACACAATAACATTCATCTATGATTCTTCCTATACCTGCATGCAAAGTCTCAGCCCGATCGGTTTAAAATTGACAAAGTTTCATACAAACTCTCATTTCCTATTTTATCCCCTTGGGGGTAGAATTGATCAAAATCCTTTCTTAGCGGATGCCTAAGTCATAACATCTACCTGCATGCCAAATTTCACCCCGATCCGTCCAGTGGTTTGGGCTGTGCGTTGATAGATCACTATTTCAGTTAGTCACCTTTGAGTTTTATATTTCATTATGAATGCTATCTTTCATTACGCGCAGCGTTGAATCTGTCTTTGAAGTGAAACTTCTTTTAGGACGAGATGTAAATGAAAAAATCCTATAGAAAAGATGAAACGGAAATGCGTCACGAGCGTCACACGACTATATACTATATTTATATATATATATACGTCGTTCCGCAACTTTCGCAGTGATCGGTCATTGGATGGGTGACCAAAAATTTTGTATCTTGAGCTCCTCCGTACTTAAAAAGTACGTTAAGCCGTTGGTCCCGGCTGCATCTGCAGTTGTTATCACACGCCAATCTGGTGGTCTTGGCCCAAGGAGGAGGGGCCTGTGGCCCAGCAGTAGGGACATTAATAGGCTGATGATGAAGAATTTGAAATTTTGGTACATATATATGTATATAGTTTGTAACCGCTGCTTTGTATTTCGGTTAACTTAAGAACAGGAAAATGAAACATTTGACATTTAATATGAAAAGCTTAGTTTTCATTGAAAATTATTAATATATTAGTAGCATATTATTAATATCACTGATATTTAAGTAATCTGCCAGTTATCAACGGCATTTTTTTTAATATGTATATATAATTAAATTACTTATTAATGTACAAATAATGGTAATTAATGTTTTTATGTATTATCCCACTGGCTACTCCAGAACTGTTTGTAATGTGCAAAATGCCCCAAGACTGTTTCAAGTGTCAAGAGTATTTCTAGATGTATCTCAATAAAACTTGACTGAAGAAATCAATGTTATCAATGTTAGGCGCTCTGCATTAGCATTCTCACAAATATAGATCAACTTTGTTTTTTTTGGAAAGATCCCAAATAACCATTTGCATCATCAATCAACACTCTTAATTTTATTTAAAATAGGTTTTTATATAACTTCCTTATTTTAGTGAAGTAAATAATCGCAAAATTATTTTTCGCATTACAGTGAATATTTCTAAGTTTACTTAACATTATTACTTATGTATTATTGTGAAGGAAATGATCCCAAAAACCATTCGCATCACAGTCAGCACTCTTAATTTTATTTAACATAGGTTTTTAACTTCCATATTTTTGTGAAGGAAATAATCTTAAAAAAATATTCGCATCACAGTGAATGCTGCTTAAGTTTACTTAACATATTACTTATGTATTTTTGTGAAGGAAATGATCCCAAAAAACATTCGTATCACAGTCAACACTACTTACCATAAGTTAACACAATTAAATGTGAACCGACAAATAAGACTGGATGGTATGAGTTTGATTCCATGGAAGATGGGCCGGGTGCTAGTATGGGATGCAACCTGTTCAGACACGCTGGCCCCTTCCCATCTACATGAAACCAACAACAGAGCTGGTGCGGCTTGCGAAGCGGCTGAAAAAGCTAAGGCATGCAAATACAGGGGTCTAGGCTCCGAATATGATTTTGTCCCATTCGGTGTCGAGACCAAGGTAAGGTAAGGCTTTTTAAAGAAATAGCAAAAATGTTAGTCGACATCACAGGAGACCGAAGAGCTTGCAGCTACCTCGGACAAAGAATTAGTCTAGCTATTCAAAGGGGGAATGCTGCCAGTATCTTTGGAACCTTGCCTAAAGGGACTCCTTTTTATAATGTATTTTAGTTATTATACATTTTAAGGTTTTTAGTTATAAATATCTTAGTTAAATTTCTAAATTACCTCCATTATTATTTAAAAATAAATAAAAAAAATGTGTATTTTCATGAATTTAATAATTCCAAAAGGCATTTGCGTCATGTTTAACGTTGTACAATTTATTCAATGTAATTTACTTCTATAGTGTCCGAGTATGTGTTAGAAACAGTTCCATGTACTGCTCGCATCACAAAATAAGTCAAAGGATAAATTTGATGTCATTACTTCTGTAATGTCGAAGTACGTCAAGGAAACAGCCACATTGTGCTGTTCGCATCACACATCATGCTGTAGAATTATAAAGATCGGACTAACTTACCAAGTGACGTCCGATCCCCAATTATGTGTAGTAATCTCGTCCTCATATTTGTAACTATGTAGTCGCATCTTTGTGCCTACTACGCTGTCCACATATTTGAAGTTGTAAAATGAAAAGCTAAAATAAAAAACAATTAGGTCTGTGGTCTCACTCTATGCTTCCGCTTCCCGCGCTGCATCGTCACCTGTCAATGTCATTTTCTTTAAAGATTTTCAAAATTTTAGAAAAAACACAACTTTCAAACCGGGGGTAATTACATTATATAATTTCTTTAACTAGGGCAGGGAAGGGATTAGTATGAGGACGAGATTACTACACATAATTGGGGATCGGACGTCACTTGGTAAGTTAGTCCGATCTTTATAATTATGTTCTGTAATCTCGTCCTCATATTTGTAACTATGTAGATGTTCAAAGAAGAAAGTTGTGTCAAATAATAATCATTTATTTACTATCATAACAGTAATTTTTTAAATTACTATGAAACATTACGTCTAATCAGTCTTAAACATTCATAGTCTTGCTAATTTTGACTATATTCAATTATAATTAAGTCTCTACGAGAACAAGTAACATTAATAATCTTTTAAAACAAAAAAATAAAATCACATGAAATTTAAGCAACTTAACATTCCTGAGCAATACTTACAGAAAAAACAATAACAAGATATAAATCTAAATCACAGATTCTTTTCAATTTTAATTGATAATCAAATTGTTAGCATTATTTAGTGTGCATACAGCCTCAGCAAAAACATTTGGTCTGCCAATAATAGGTCTTTTATAGAAGCGAGCAAATGTAGAAGAGTTTGCAGTCCAGCCTGCCACTTTTCTTATGACCTCAATGTTTACCCCCCCCTCAGAAGCTTTTGAAGTCGAAGCATGCCTTGTGCTATGTGTTGCATACTTATTAACATCTATTCCACTGTCACTTAAAGTTTCTTTAATCCACCTACTTATAGTCGTAGCAGAAGCGGCATGGTGGGGCTTTTTTATTGTTAATATTAGTTGCTTACACCCTTGTCTTATATTCTCAGTCTTATTTAAATAATCTAGAAGTATTGTGGCTGGACAGATATTAGCATTTTCTCTAAAAAATGGTAATACTAGATTTGGTTGCAACCTACTGGGAGCTGTGGTTTTGATGGTGGCTGGAATTCTTATATTAATATTGTCATCATTTATAGAAATATCAGTGATGCAAATGAGCGATATTGTTTGTACCCTGTGTGCAGTGACTAGGGCTAATAAGGTCACAAATTTTTTACTTAAAATACTTAGAGAAAGACCATCATTAGGGAATAAATCTGACAAATAATTTAAAACAATATCAGGGTCCCAGATATCTTCATACCTTGGAGTTTTGGGTCTTAATTTATATATGCCTCTAAAAAACCTTGTAATTCTCTCATCTGACCCTAATTGTGATCCTAGAATTAGAGAAATAGCAGATCTCATTGAATTGAGAGAGCTATATGACAAACCTTCATTAAATTTTTGGGTTAAAAAAGATATAACTGTTGGTACCGTGCTTGATAAAGGATCCACATTATCATTTTTACAAAAAATAATCCACTGACTTAGAGAGTGCTCATATTGTCTCCTTGTCTTTTTAGACAATGAAGCAAGTATTATTTCCATGGAAGAATTTGGTATCCCTCGCTTCAGAAATGACTCCCGGATAATTTGGCTGCAATCAATGTCAGATTCCTGTGTAGAGGGTGTGGAAGTCTGGAAGGAGACAAGAGTAAATCACTACGAGGTTTAAATACAATCTGTTCAGACACAGCCAAAGAGTTGAAAAGCGGATACCAAGGTTGTGCGGGCCAGTTCGGTACCACTACAACACCATTAGCATTATCTTTTATTATTTTTTGCAAAACTCGAGGTATGAGAGCAAAAGGGGGGAACGCATAAAAGAAAAATTCGTTCCACTTAAGCGTAAAAGCATCCACAGAGTGTGCACTGGGGTCTGGCAACCAAGAAACATACTTTTTACATTTTGCATTAAATATACTAGCAAATAAATCAATTTCAGGGACACCGAATCTATTCGTTAATATCTCATAGGCACTGTCACATAGCTCCCATTCAATTTCTGAAATCGAACGTCTGGACTCTTTATCTGCAATAAGATTGTCTTTAGAACTTATGTAAGATGCGTACACCCACAAGTGTCTAGCTTCGCACCACTGCCATAATTGTTTTGCTAAGTTATTTAAGTGTGAAAAACGAGCACCGCCCATTCGGTTAATATATGCAATGGCAGTTGTGTTGTCTATTCTCAAAAGGATTTCACAATTTTTTAAATCCGATGCATATGTCTGAAGACCTATAAATGCTGCTAAAAGTTCTAGATAGTTAATATGAAGCTCCTTTTCTTCATCTGTCCAGTGCCCATGTCTTTTAACATTATTACATACAAGACCCCAACCTGTGCACGATGCATCAGAAAATATCTCTAAAGTAAAAACATGAGATCTAATTTTTTTGCAATTGGCTGGAATATTATGACACCACCATTCTAAGTCTGATAAGATTTCATCAGTTATAGATATAAAACCTTCATAATTATTATAATTGTCCCTTAATGCTAATGTTTTTTGTCTCTCCATAGCTTTTGTATAAAGCAGACTATACTCTAATGCTGGGCATGCAGCTACCAGTTGACCTAAAATTCTAGCAAATTCTATGATTTTACATCTTTGTTTTTGTTGTAAATAATGTATAGAATTAACTATTGATACTTTCTTTTTCTCAGGAAGCGAAACAGAAAGGTTGACAGAGTCTAGTATAAATCCTAGATATTGACACACCTGTTTTGGTGTAAAGCAGCTTTTATCTGTGTTAATTATAAAACCTAAACTTTCTAAAAAAATCTTAGTATTGTTTACATTCTCTGTACATTCCTGATAGGATCCTGCGAGACACAGAATATCGTCCAAATAAATTACAGACAGTAAACCTAATGAACGTAGATGAGACATAACTGGTTTCATTATTTTAGTAAACACATAGGGTGCTGTGCACAGCCCAAACGGGAGGCATGTGAATTCATACAGAATGCCTTTAAAAAGGAAACGGAGATACTTTCTATCAGCTTTTTGTACAGAAATTAAATAATAAGCATTTTTTAAATCAATTGAGGCCATAAAACAACTTGGTGTCATGAGCTTTATTGCTGTTCTTATATCCTCCAGCTTAAAATGAATATTTTTAACAAATTTGTTAAGTTTCTTGAGATTTAATATAAACCTCCAAGATCCATCCGACTTGGGGTGCAAAAATATGTTGGATAAGAATTGCCCCTTCACTGGTGAGCAAGTTACTATAGCCCCTAGTTGTAATAATTTATTTATTTCAATAGAAATAAGGTCAGTTTCTTTACAACTAAAAACATTATTTATGGGAAAATTAATCTGAGTTGGTATTGTATCAAAGGGTATGGAGTACCCATCAATCCAACTGATTATGGTTCGGTTAGGGGTGATGTTGTTCCAAAACTTAGAGAATAGTCTTAACCTGCCTGTCTGTACCTGATTCAGTGGCGACGGAAGTTCTGCCGACGGGGTGGACGTGACTTCTGAGGGGAACGTCTCGGAGGCCGGTTCGGTGCTAGTGTTTTCATTGAGTTGTTGGCAGGCCTCGACTTGAATGTTGGTCCACTGCGACGAGGCACTTGAGATCGCTGCGGACCCCGGAAGTTTAAATTTGTGTTGACCTTAATGACCTTCGGTGGTGTATTTTTAAGCTCTTGAGCTGACTTCTTCATGGCCTTACAAGCATTTACTTTATCTTGCAGCTTATCTCCGAATAAGTATTCTGTTATAGGCGATTTATCGAGGGTGTCTTTCAAATCTTTATTAAGACCTGGGAGAATTAACTTACGCCTTGTATCTGTTAGGTCATGATATAAAGTACACAGTAATCTACATGAGTCACTCAGATTCTGAATATTCTGAACACTTTCTTCCTTTATTAATTGATTTAATACATTTCCGGAAGCAGAAATTGCTGCACCAAGAATTTTTTGTTGTTCGCATATTCTCTTGTCCCTCTTGATAGCACTTTCATTTAAAGCTGCCATAATCTCTTCATTTATCATTGGTGGAACAAGTAACTGACAATTATTTGGTGCGTCATACTTCATCAATAAATCTGATTTAGTTTGGCTATTAAGACCATTTTGCAGTATAGCCACCCAGCGCTTAACCAAGCTTTCATGCAAGTCTGCTGCATTACTAGCGCAGGGCGCTCCTTCTAACCCCAAGAGATTTTCTATCTCAATTGGGATCTCCCTATGATCATCTGTACATTGTGGTGCTGGTGAATGAACTGGTTGAACTGTTGGACTTTGTATTGATCTTTGTGGTGAATGTGAGTCTGACATATACTGTGGTTCTGGTGAGGGTGAAAGTGAGAGTATGCGCTGTCTCCTCATGTGTGGAGAACGACTTCTACTCCGGCTCTGATATGAACATTGTTCATGATCATTCTCTAGAAAAAGGAAAAAAAGTAACTCATGTAATATTCTTAAATATCACAGAATGATCCCTCTAAAAGTTCTTAATGAAGTATGAGCTGGGACAAAGAACACATTGCGATATACAAATACCACATATTAACCTCCTTACTACGTACTTGTGGTGCATGTCTTGGAAAAGAAAACACGATTCTCATGGTTAGCCTCCCGTGAAAACTCTAGAGATCTAGTGTTTACGAAACATTTTTGCTATTTACACCGGCACTAAACACTAAAAACGTTCTCACGGTTAACCTCTCGTGAAAACTCTAGAGACTTAGTGTTTACAACGGAAAGCAGATATTTATACGTAGTATGAAAACTTGGTAAAATAAACACTGAAACGTTCTCATGGTTTACCTCTCGTGAAAACTCAGAGACAAGTGATAACAAGTTTCTCATAGCGAAGTAGTGAGTACCTAATATAACTAATAAAAATACAAGACTTACATACCTTTTTCGCGATAGTGTTTATTTAACTTTCTCTCCAACTTCTTTAATTTACGTTTTAACGACTTGTAGTCTTCACGTTTACCCATTTTTGATCTTTTATTGTACGTGAGATATTTTTTCCGTGTGGACAACGCAGAGCACAAAAAGATACAATGACATTGACAGGTGACGATGCAGCGCGGGAAGCGGAAGCATAGAGTGAGACCACAGACCTAATTGTTTTTTATTTTAGCTTTTCATTTTACAACTTCAAATATGTGGACAGCGTAGTAGGCACAAAGATGCGACTACATAGTTACAAATATGAGGACGAGATTACAGAACATAATTATAGTTTACAATTGCCTTAGTAATTAGTAGTACAACTTGCAACACAAAATAAGTCATAGGATTATATTTGATGTTACCACTTCTGTAATTTCGAAGTACGTGAAGGAAACAGACCCATTGTGCTGTTCGAATCACAGAACATGTCATAGCTTTGCAACATTAGATTAGGGGGGATGACGGGGTACAGTAAAAGAAGTTCTATTTAGTCCGCCAGTTAGATGATCAAAAAATAATGGACACGTATTTTTCTTTGGGCAATCAACCAAAAAATGACAAAGTTATAGCATAGTTTGGGAGTAGGGGCTCGTGACGTCACTATTGATTGAAAATTGTACCAAAACGTGACGTCATGCGACTTTTTAGATCAATGCATCTCTGCAATGTTTATAATATACCAATATTTTTTTATAATCCATCTGATAGACGAAGAAAAAAAATCATCCCTATTCTCTTTACAAGATGTAAATACATTTTTGGACGAAGAAAATTCCATCAGATTATAGTAACAACAAATCCTTTACTCTGCTGATTCTTTTACAATATCAATATGTTTTTTTTTTCGAACGAAGTGCCTTGTCGCTCGGTACGAACTTGGCGGATGAGGCGAAAAAAGTGTTAGTAATTTTCCGTCACGACCGTCACTTGTTTCGTACCATATCGTCTGTAGTTGTGTACTTAAACATATCTTTATTTTTAACTTCATTCCTAATGATTGTGACTAGACTTGCAACGAATAGTATATTCGGCAGTATACCGAATATTCGGCGAGGCCCCTGACCGAATAGCCGAATATTAGGCAAAAGTATTCGGCTGGATTTTAGCGCCAAAAACTTGTACAGACGTGATTGTTTCTCGCTACTTTGTTTTGTTCTAATCTGCCGTCTGCCGTCTTCAAGCTAAAATGCGATATATGTACCTGTTTTATGTACCAATGACTACTTAATAAATGCTAATAAAAAAAATGAGAACCTTACCCTTCTAAATTTTGATTACCACAAAAATTCAAATACATAGAATCCTCCATTTTTCCAATTCAGAAGATGATTATGTACCTGTGTTATGTACCAATGACTACTTAAATGATTATCTATACTTATAATAAATCTGTAGAGATGTCAATTCTGTACATGAAATATATTTTTAAAATAACTATCAGGGGGTGATTAGTGATCGATACTGATGCCAAAAATGCAATCAGTAAATTTTTTGTCTGTCTGTCTGTCTGTCTGTGTGTTTGTTCCTTATAGAAACAAAAACTACTCGACGGATTTTAACAAAACTTGGTACAATTATTCTTCATACTCCTGGGCAGGTTATAGTATACTTTTCATCACGCTACAATCAGTAGGAGCAGAGTAGTGAAGGGAAATGTTGGGAAAACGGGAGAAGTTACTCCATTTTTTAAGCTTCCGTCGCGTGTGCAGCCTTAATGATTAAAGTTACATAGAAATCATGTATGACGGAAATATTCTACATAAAATTGTCTAAAAAATATCCCGCAACAGCATATGTCTATCTTTTATGGTTGACTCACAATAACACGTGTAACTCCCGATAGCTTAGCAGTTCGGAGCATTCTGATCATATTTGTTGACTCTTACGTTTATAATACTCGGTATAGAAACACCAAACTTATACATGAAATAAGCCATCGCGCCGTCGCACGTGAATACTGAATCATGCTATAAGGATTATTTTTGTGTAACGGTTGCCGCGCTCGACACGGGTCGCGGCAGCGGTAGGGTATCAAAGGTCCGAGAGCGAGCTGTCTAAATCTGTTTTCTGCGTCGGTCCCCCCCTGGGGGACGATCGCTTCCGATGAAGCCTTAGAGGCCTTCCCGGCCAGAGGCAGCCCCTACGGGTGTTTTTTAGTCAGTACGAGTCTGACATAACCTTGCAGCCGGCTGTAGGGTATCCATGAGGATTTCTCATCTGCTCCCCCGCCTGGGAGACCGAAACCGTGCTTATCAGCGCGACTTTTAGTCTTTAAATAGTTTATTTGAATTTCTTTTGTTGTTATTTTGTAAAACAGGTATTAGTTGTTTTGGTAGTGTTTAAATATTCGTTCAAATTAAAAATTATTAAGCGTAGGTACTTTTATTAATTAAAGTAGTTGTAAGTATTTATTTTTAAGTGAAGGAGGTATAGGTAGATAGTATTGCACAGGCGTTTCAGATTTATTTTCATTTCTTTTTTGTTGTGAGTTGTATATGTTTCTGGTTATAATTCTATAAGAATATTTTAGTTCAAATAGTCACTTAGATTTTATGTGTAAGGTAGCTAAAGTTAGGACCACGTATTAGTTGTTTTGGTAATGTTTAAATATTCGTTCAAAGTGTAATTTAATCATATAGGATGAATGTACGATAGCCCATCGAAAAGGAGTAGAAGCGGTAGACAGAACTTTAAGAGATATAACACAAAATGATCGACCCATGGGCGGTATCACAGTTTTATTTTGTGGTGATTTCCGACAAACCTTAACGGTAATACCACGGGGAACCCGAGCTGCTGAGGTGAGGGCTTGCCTGAAAAGCTCTTATTTGTGGCGTGATATACAATCGGTGCATTTGACTATAAATATGCGAGTGAGAACTGTAGATAACCCGGATGATCGTGAATTTTCTGATATATTATTAAAGAAAATACCTTCACCAAAGATACCTATCCACTGCTACACCAAGGAAAACTTATTCTGACGCCTGAGTTATGTTGTATAGTGCAATCCCAACAACATCTTATATCGTCAGTTTACGGTGACGTAACAAATATATTAAATAAGAACAATTCTTGGCTATGCGAAAGGTCCATTTTAACTCCTCGCAATGACCAGGCATCTGAGATTAATAATAAAATACTGTCGAATATCCAGGGGGAAAGCAAAGTTTATAGTTCAATAAATAGAATGGCCGATGAACAAGAAGCCACTAATTACCCGATAGAATTTTTAAATTCTTTAAATATGCCCGTACTTCCTTCTCATGAAATTTGTTTAAAAATTGGCATTCCGATTATTCTGCTCCGAAATTTAAGACCACCACAAATTTGCAATGGAACTCGGCTTAAAGTAACCCAGTTGCAACAAAATGTAATCGAGGCTCAAATTTTAATAGGTTGCGGTGCAGGAGAAACCATCTTTATTCCCAGAATTCCCATAATACCAAATAATTTTCCATTCCAATTTAAAAGAACGCAATTCCCAGTATCGGTGTGTTATGCAATGACAATAAATAAGGCTCAAGGGAAGACCTTTCGTGTTGTTGGAGTAGATCTCGGTGTCAGTTTTTTTCACATGGTCAGTTATGTCTGTCTTTCCCGGGTTAGCAGTCCTAGAATTTTTTATGTTCACGTTCCGGACGGGTCAAATTTCAACGTAGTCTACCCGGAAGCTTTGCGCTGAAGTATTTTCATTCTATATGTACTTAAGACTCATGTGAAAGCGATCTAAACAATATTACTAATACATTAACATAATAACATACAAGGAGTTACACGCTGATGGTCTCGGGGCACAGTGATAATAATAATATTCTGCGGTTCCTTATTGCGATATTTTTAACAGTATTATATTTCCTTACTAAAATACGAAAGTTAATCTGTCTGTCACATCAAAACCACGGAACCCTGAGGAAGGACATATGCTACTTTTTTTACGAAAAACGACGATAACGCGGACGAAGTCGCGGGCAAAAGCTAGTATAACATAAATGAAAATATTAATACGAGTATATACGTAATCAATCGATTTTAATTTTTCATTTTACCAATTATTTCTCTATGACAAAATATATTATTTCAGTATTCGGTATTCGGCCAAATATAATAAAAACAGCCGAATAGGCCGAATACCGAATAGTAACCGAATATTCGTTGCAAGTCTAATTGTGACACGACGCTCACATTTCTTCATAGAATAAAACTGAATGTAACTGGATACATTGCCTGAAACTTAAAAAAAATAAAACGGAAAAGACGTACATTCGCACGATCTCGTGCCGCTGAAACAAATCGAAGGCTTTCACTATTTGTATTCAATATCGTCAACAAAGCGAACTGGCAATAAAGGGTGGCATCGGGAAAAGCGGCAACGCGCCGCTAAGCCGGGCACAGTCGGCGTAATCATTTAATTAGCCATTGTTAGCCATCGCGCAGTTTAGCGGGATTACCGACGGTCCGCGGCGAACTTCGTTTATTAGCCGACAGTTTCGTCGCTGAACATTAAGCCTTTCACTTTCTGCTGTTGTTTGTTTCACTGACGAACCAACTGATTATGATCTTGATACGTTTCGACATCATGACGCGCAAAAAGTAATAGGTTTGCGATTAGATAATTCTGTGGCATTTGAAAATTAGTCGACAGTCACTGTTTTTTATAATTATGCACGTAAGCAAGATAGTTTATCTCGTTATTTTTCGAACTACAATACTTAGAGAACGAAAAATACCTACAATATACGTGTATATAGTACCTGTATCTATCCAAATATTTTTTTTGATACTTATAGGTATTTATCTGCGAACCATCAGAAAGAATATAAGATCCAATATGAAAAAACAATTCTTATATCAATAAAAATAACGTAGCTGGTTATAAGCACACACGTTAGAATTGCATTTTACGTATAAAATAGTTTTGCATCAAATATTATTTCTTCGTCTACTAATTAAAAAAAGAATCTCAAAGGTGACTGACTGACATAGTGATCTATCAACGCACAGCCCAAATCACTGGACGGATCGGACTGAAATTTGGCATGCAGGTAGATGTTATGACGTAGGCATCCGCTAAGAAAGGATTTTGATCAATTCTACCCCCAAGGGGATAAAATAGGGAATGAAAGTTTGTATGAAACTTTGTCAATTTTAAACCGATCGGGCTGAGACTTTGCATGCAGGTATAAGAAGAATCATAGATGAATGTCATTGTGTATAATACAAGTCTGAGAACAAAAACTGTAATCTACACTTCAGCTCTACACCGAAGCGAAGCGGGGGCGGGCCGCTAGTGATCTATATTGCAAAACTCTCCTAATTTAATTTATAACAAACTATTACCAAATATCACCCGTTCTCCTCGTAACAAAAACGGATAGGAGCGAGTCATGAAACAGAACCTTCTTAGCAGAAAATCTGTAATTATCTTACCCTATTTAGGCAACCGCCGTCACGTCAATCACATTGCTAATTGAATGAATGCTTGATCGAATTTCTTCTAGTTCCAATCCCGAGGGAAATGAATAGTTTCCGTCTATCCCCCCAAAAAGGGAGTCGCCCTGGTAACAAAAGATTACGAATGTCACCGCCATGGATTGTTAGCGAAAATATAATGTTACTTACATTCAGGCTTTTATAGAATGACGGGCCAGACAATACATGTCACGCGGATGTCGTAGTACAATTTTTGTTCTGGTAAACTGCTTAGTGTAATAATAATAATATTTTACACGGAAGAAAACTTCTTATTTTATGATCATGACAGCAAAGATACTGATACTCGTAACCTAAAAAAAATACAGTATTTACAGTAGGTATTTACAGAACAGAAACTGCAAAGGAAAGGTTATTTTAAAGAAAATAAAAATCCTTTTTCAAAATAAATTCGTTCGCATTCATTGTCAGGTTTAGGTGTATACCCGACTGGAGCACGGCTATCCGATATCAGTTAATTTATTTACTCACCGCACCCGTGCGGAGTACCGATTGACCCGGATATTTTTACCCGGATGAAATTATATGTGGCAGGTTAAAAAATGTCGCGAGGAATTGAGATCCGCGGCATTGCACTAGGTAATGTTGATGGTGTGAAAGGCTTAAGATAAGTTTGATTTTGAATTTATTGTGTCAGAAATAAATGATCAGTTTATTTGGTTAAAGTGTGTATTTATTTTGCCCTCAAAAGTAGTTTAATCAGTGCCGCGGTAGCATTTTGTATAAATAACTATACTTGCTATTTCTTCTTTCAAATGTTGAATACCTGTAAAAGTATTCATTTGATATTGTGGGTTACCTATAATGCGAAGAGATGGCGCTGCCTTGTAGCTTAAGAATGGCTGGAAGAATTTCGACGCGGTCCGTGAGGGCCGCGGTAGCATAATTGGCCAGTGCATTCGCCAGGATAGCGAAAGGTGCGGGTTCGAGTCCCGTGTGCTGCCTGGTCCGCGTGGAATTTTTATCAAATTTATGAAAGTTGACAAACATTTAAGATAGAGTACACAATATCTACAAACAGCAATAACTCGTGTGGCGAAAAACAACACAATAGTCATCACAAACTTCCGAAGTGTAATCAAAGTAAATTCCCAGAAGCAATTTGTATCAATTTGAGATATCACAAAAAGCAAAGAAGCCAGGACAAAGACGCAGGTCGCGAAGTTCCCACCCGCGGGGATACCATACTAGCCTGATTGAATTAGTTTTATCAAGTTGACAGTGCTTGAGGCTGGTTTTGATTTATTGTCATATTACTTTTTATGAATTCTCTTTGATAGAATGCCCTATGATCTCGCGGATCTCTGAATAGACGAAAATAAAAACGAAGTAACTATGAACTCGCGAGATAATTTGTTTTACATCTACGATTGGGATTAAAGAGAAACCTTCAGTTTAACGGCTCGATTTAGCTAAACATCAAACTGTAAAGTTTAAACAGATATTATGTAGCGAAAAACTGCAGTGTGTATTAATAAATTTATAAACTAAAATTGTACTAAAGAAAAGTTTATTAGAAAAATCAGCAGTTAACTGCTTAAAAAAATAAATAAAATCATTACTAACATTGTACTGTTAAAACTGAGACGTACAGCGCATATAATGAGAAAACTTTTTTTTTTATTTATTTTTTATTTGGTTTGCAAAACCGAAATGTTTAAATGACAAAATAATTACATACAGTGTATCATAACAGTATCACAAATATTATAAATGCAAACACAGCATGCACTTTATAAATAATGTTAGAATTCTTTATAATATTTTATGTACACAGTGTAGTACACCTACATTTGCAACAATTTTCTTAGCTTTTTTTTCATTACCGCAATAGAGTCGCCAAAAATGTCAACACTATGTCTAACTGCATTACAAGCAGACAACATCCGATAGATTGGCGAATGCTGACCAAGATTTGTCCGGCATGAAGAAAGTTGGAAAGTTTTTCTATTTTGCAAGCGGCTGTTTTGTCAACATAAGAAAATGAAGGCGAGTTTAACATTTTTTACCCATTACAAAAAAAAAAGTGTACAACGCCGCTAAAGAAGTTTTCACTTCAAATATGACTTCAATATGAAATAACTCATGAAGTCACTTTCCATTACAAATCAAAACTACTGAAACACTATTGACACACAATTATTACTTTAACGTAGCAGAATCGACACCCAAGAATCTTTTAAATAAATAACGTTCAATTTAACAAATTGCGAGCCTTATTGGTATCGTACACGGAACTTTGACCCGATAACTGGTAAAGCGACCCAAACACAAATTTCACGGGACATTCTAGTGCGGCCGTGACTCGAATATTACAGCTTCATCAGTTTTCAGGGTACGCCGCGCTGGCTCCTTATGTTTAAGGATTTCGAGGGAAAACAACCTTGTGTTGTCCCAAATTCAACTTTCGATATTCCACGTTTATTTATTTATTTATTTATGGATGACATCATGGACGACAACGGAAAGTGTTAGGGAAATATTGGTGTTACGATGAACGGTATTGATGTTTGAAAGCGGGATGTTGAACGAAACAACTCTTTCGTTCTGGTAATATATTAAACTAGCTGACCCAGCGTACTTCGTATTGCTTACAATAATTTGGAAGAAATGATAAACGACGAACGTCAAATGTTTGACAGGAATATACACATAGCCATCTGTCGGATCCAATGTAAAACATTCCAAAATCAACAACTACTGATAAATTAAAATTTAATTAAAAAAACATTGTCCAGCGGACAAAATTGTGAATTTAAACCATTCTCAGATCCCCTTGAACACACACAAAAAATTTCATCAAAATCGGTCCAGTCGTTTAAGAGAAGTTCAGTGACATACACACTCACAGAACAATTATATATATAAAGATATGATATAAATTAGATATTTTGCTACAATTTAAACCCACCAATACCAAATGTAGTACTGAACAAGTAATATTCTCAAAGTCAACTCAAACTCATTTATTCAGTCTAGGCTGTTACAAGCTCTTGTGAAAGTCAAACGGTACGCCATCGGTTCGTAAATCTTCGACGGGAGACCTTGTACTGAGAAGAACCGGCAAGAAACTCAGCAAGGGCTATTTTTTTCTCCCTGTTTTGTTTCGAACAGTGTCGTCAACAGTCAAAGATGATGAATATACTAATAGTATTCCTGTCTTATTGAGTGTTTGTTGAGTGTCATTATTGAGGTACTCAATGGCGAGGGTGGTTAGCGCGTTCGGCTGCAATCGTTGAAGTTAAGCAACTTTCGCAATGGTCCGTCATTAGATGGGTGACCAAAAATATTCTATCTCGAGTTCTTCCGTACTTCGGAAGGCACGTTAAGCCGTTGGTGCCGGCTGCATCTGCAGTCGTCAGCACCCGACAATCCACACTGGGCCCGCGTGGTGGGTCATGGCTCAATATCCCTATTCCATCCATAGGGAAGTCCTGTGCCCCAGCAGCGCGGACATTAATAGGCTGATGATGATGATTCCTGTCTTATCATGTCACACTATTGTAACGTATACCGCGTGTATTTACAGTTAAAATAATATATTCAAATTCAAGACTTAAACAGTTTTATGCAGGAAAAAAACAATTATAATAAATCCAATAAAAATCTGGCATCTTTGGAGTAGTTGTATCTCTACAGTTTTATCTTATTTGGAAATATAGATTTGATTCCGATTTATATTGCTTTAAACTTCAAACACATTATGAAAGCCTGCCAAACTTCTCCTTAGATTAACATATTACGTTATAGTCTTCAAACACTGTTATCACCCTTATTTCTGATGTAGCGTTTAATATTACATGCGCATCTATAAACGTTTTGAGCTCAACAAAAGGTTCTAGCTTAACCTTATTATCTAGTGATAAGACCCATGTTTGCAATGTAAGCGCCGATTGTGATGTGTTGTCGTTTCTACCGTCTATGGAAGGGTCCAAGGTTCATAAAAGCCACTGAATATTTGATGTTTCCGTAAGCGGCGACCGCATCATTAGGCCGGGAGCTGTGATAAGTCAGCTCTTATATGTTTACTTGCTTGATGCTTCTACAATAATAATGGCGGATAATGCATAAACCCGCGATTTAACGACGGAAATTTTGACTTACTAAGTGTTGATAGATAAGTGCTCATTATTTACTTTTAGTCGAAGTTTAATTATAAAATTGTAAAGCATTCACTTTTGGAATAATAACATTAGTATTTTACGAAAACTAAAAAAAGAAATACCAATAGGATTATGAAGTACCCACATTGCACTATAATCCACAAACCAAATACTATGGATGCTAAAATATCCCGGGGATATAGAATAATAAGTAATATATATATATATATATATAAACTTCGGTGTAGAGCTGAAGTGTAGACTTCAGTTTTTGTTCTCAGGCTTGTATTAAACACTATGACATTCATCTATGATTTTTCTTATACCTGCATGCAAAGTCTCAGCCCGATCGGTTTAAAATTGACAAAGTTTCATACAAACTTTCATTCCCTTATTTATCCCTTTGGGGGTAGAATTGATAAAAACCCTTCTTTAGCGGATGCTTACGTCATAACATCTACCTGCATGCCAAATTTTAGCCCGATCCGTCCAGTGGTTTGGGCTGTGCGTTGATAGATCACTATGGCAGTCAGTCACCTTTGAGTTTTATATGTATAGATAGATTATTAACATTTAGTCACCTATGAACTAAAGATGATTTTACTAGGACTAGACAGCAGACGGGACTCGAGCATAATGGTCAGTGCATTCGCCCAGATAGCGAAGGATGCGGGTTCGAGTTTATGTTTAAACATCTAGCAGTTAAATGCTTCAGAGCGGACGCGAGCTGACAAACATTTGAGAAATAGGTATTTGATAATACTATTGCTGACACGCTTTGGCAAATACCGCGTAATAGAGACAGAGAGATTCTACCCATAGAATATTAAGTAGTTATACTAGCCAGGGTTGGATTTTGTACTATAATTATAGTGTTTATACCATGATTTCGCCCTTTGTACTATAAACTATCCACATCTCAGGATAGTACGCTGAAATACTATAATTTAAAGTTTGCTCCCGAATGCAGTTTTACGTCATATTATGAACTAGCGGCCCGCCTTCGCTTCGCTTCGGTGTAGAGCTGAAGTGCAGACTACAGTTTTTGTTCACAGGCTTGAATTATACACAATGACATTCATCTTTGATTCTTCTTATACCTGCATGCAAAGTCTCAGTCTCATCGGTTTAAAATTGACAAAGTTTCATACAAACTTTCATTCCCTATTTTATCCCCTTAGGGGTAGAATTGATCAAAATCGTTTCTTGGCGGATGCCTACGTCATAACATCTACCTGCATGCCCAATTTCAGCCCGATCCGTCCAGTGGTTTGGGTTGTGCGTTGATAGATCACTATGTCAGTCAGTCACCTTTGAGTTTTATATTTTCATATATAGATATTTCGACCGTGCGTGTATCCAACCGAATTCTGATCACGGTAATAATATTATCTATACAGTATTGTGACTCCGCCCTGTCCTTGAAAATAAATGCCTACACCGAACGCTGCGTTGGCACGCGGTAGGGCCGCCAGCCTACAGTATTTTATGTAGTTTTGTTTTTAACGCGAGTGTAGGTAGATTACTCGTTTGTCTCTTTTTTCATCCTAACCACTTATTTATATATTATTCCAGATATTTTGCCCGATGGAAAAACCGAAATACCTAAATATTAGAAACAAATAACGTACTAGTAGACAGGTATATAAAAAATATTCTATAAAGGTAAAACACCTTTCCAATATTTCAGGTAATTTAAAAAATGATATCACTGGGTGTGATATTGAAGAGTACAAGCAACCAAAAACAGCAATTGTGCTGTTGTACGATACTGATCGTCGTTTGTTTTTTTCCATACTAAATTATGTAGGTATCTACTTAATTAAATCAAATATTTACAATACAAAACGCATGTTTAAGCACGGCTAACTGCATAAAAAACAATTCAGACCGTTCGGTCGTCGTTGCGGCGCGGCGGCGCATTCGCGACTGGGTGCACGCTGAGAGCACATCGAACTGGAGTGGCGTAGGTATGACTCGCTTTCCGACCGTTTGTATGAAGATAGAATACTGTATGATATTATTACCGTGTTCTGATCTTGCGATGTTTGCTGTGTTGATGGCCGGGGATTCCGCGATTATCCTCCACAGTACACCTCTCTCTTCCACTAATCTCGTCCCTTCCATTCCATTCGAAACTCAATCAAAGCTTGCTCAATGTTTTAACAATCGCTTGCGAGTTTTTGTGTAAAATAATACGTTTTCAGTGTTTTAATTATGAAAAGTGGCATCAAAAGCGGTAGTAAAAGTGGAAATTGTTCTGATTTTATTCCTACTGAGGATATGTTGATGAGATGAAATGCCAAAGATGAAGATAGAACTAATAATAATATTCAAGAACTCATAAACTTATAAGAGGAGCAAATTTTGCCTTAACGGGTGTTGATTTTATTTACTATTACATGTTAATTAAAAAAATAATGAATGTGTACTATATTTTTTTATTAATTTCATTTTTTTGTGCTATCTTTTTCAACATAAACCAACCATCCAACCCCTTTATGTCTTGCTTTTTAGTAAATGCTTATTTAATCTCCACACTAGACGTCTTAAATGGTGACAAAAAAAACTTTTATTTTTGCTATTTTTGAGGGCTTCTAGTTTCTTTGATAAACAAATTATCGAAAAAAGGAAGACATGGGAGCACAGAATGAGTAAAATTATTTATTTATTTTTATTTTATTTATTTATTTATAGTCAGGCAACGTAGGCCCATAGATAAATACCTTATAGTCTAACATAAATACAGATATAGGTAATACAGTAGAACCCTAATTAACACGTATAGACGGCGACGTGTGACGCGGAGTGGTGTCAGGTAGCCGGCCTCGGAACCGCCGGAACACAACACCTTTCGGCCAAAAATCTTCTTTCTTTCTTTCTTTCTTCTTTAAGTATGAAATGAATTTAAATTATATTTTATGGATGAAAATCAGTTTTTTAGTGATAAAAATCAAGGAGATATTAGCCGAGAATATTTATCTGGAAAAAAAACATTGCCCGCCTCTTAAAAAAACTAAAAAATACACCTAAAAACCCAAAAAACTAAAACTATAACGAAGCTGCTTGATTCATAGAAAAATTTAGGGTATGAATGAATGACTGAAAGGTTTAGGTTACTTCTTTTTTGCCGATTCACTCTTGACAGAGCGGTCGTGGTCATCAGGTAGCGGTCAGGTTCCGGGCAGCCATAATCCTCTTCACGATGCGACGCCATCCTTCCCTGTCGGTTGTGCTACGTGTGCACTCGTGCAAGGGGCCGCCTACTGCCGATTTAATCTGGTCGGTTCAGCGCATGGGCGACCTGCCACGTGCCCTCGTGCCCTCGACCTTCCCTTGTACTACAAGACGCTCTATGGACGTGTTGTCCCGCCGTGAAACGTGCCCAAAGAACTGTAGTATTCGAGTCTGGACTACGTTTGTTAGTCAATTTCTCTCAGCGTCCACGTCTCGGCAGCGTACAGAAAAATGGGGAATATCAGGTTTACGTTAACATTATTCAAAAACAAGCATAAACATACTTTACCTTCCCTACAAGCTATTGTCATTTTTTTTCTTTTCGCGTGTGTGTGCTGTTTGTCACAGATGACCTTTACAGTGTCACCGGATTTGGGAACGGCGAGATCCTAGGGGGACCTCAAGCCGAGAAACGGCAATTGCCTCTAGAGGTATTCTAGCCCCACGGGGGAAGTCTCCTCTCCGTCTGGAGCCTCTAGACCACTCGAACCTGAGGGTTAATATTGACATTGATAGTCTTCAGTTACTGTATACGACTCCCAATTTCAAAAAGCGTGAACAATTTTGATAAATTGATATTTATATTTTTTATTATTTTAAAGCATGTAACTGCTTGATGTTTAAATCTAAAGAAAATATAACTAGAAAAAATTCCACGCGGACCAGGCAGCAGACGGGACTCGAACCCGCACCCTTCGCAATCGGGGCGAATGCACTGACCAATTATGCTACCGCGGCCCTTACGCTTAAATTGATATTTTATTTACAAGTATTTGAATTATCATCAAACGGTGTCCTAAGATGATAAGATGTCTATATCGTAATGGATGTAATTGAAAACTTTGAACAATGGGTAAGTTAGTCGTAATAAAATGATTAAATTAATATTTTAGCGCTTCCAGTTGGCTGGGTAAGGCGAGCTGCAGCCAAAGAGTTGGGTGAAACTTTTAGCTCGGCTATAACTCATTACGGGACATAAGTGACGAGCGATTGAGGGAAAATAGTGGTGGAAAGTATTAAAATTTATCATTCTTTTCAATTAGTTTTATTTTGGAATTGGAGCTCCCGTTTGAGTAAGTAACCTTTACCTTAGGAGAACATGGTAAATAACACATAAAGCATCGTGTATCGTGATATTCTGTAAAGCGAGCGTTTACAGAATATCACGACCTAGTTTCGTCATGTCTGTCTGTCTGACCATCGTTATCGTTGAATAGGTCCTTTAAAATTACTTGGGGGGTTCTTAAGACTATTTTTCGATTTAAGGATCCATTTGCGAAATATTGCACTTTAAAGTGCCAATTTTTGTTCGAGTAGGCGCCCCCCCCCCCCCCCTCGAAAGGCTTTAAGCTTAAGGCAACCACGGAAGGAAGGGTAATTTATATATTTATTTATAAAAAAAGGGGTTGGTGGTAGAAGGGTGAAAATTTAGGGTTGTATGCATGTATTTTTGTATGATGTATCATAAAAAAATTAAGGGAGGACCACCCTTAACATTTAGGGGGATAAAAAAAGATTTTGTATGATCCCCAAACCTACTGAATATGCATATGAAATTTCACGAAAATCGGTCGAGCCGTTTCGGAGTAGTTCAATTACGCACACCGTGACACGAGAATTTTATATATTAGATTAGGCTATATAGGCCCATAGATAAATAGACCTTATAGTCGGAGGGCGGTACTGTGGGCACTAGGCCGCGTACTCAGCCCCCAGCTGCGCATGTCCGCGGGGTCCCCGCAATACCTCGGGAGACCCCTGCCGTGGAGCCCCGGCGAGGCCGAGAGGCTGCTGGGTGCGGAGTCGCGGAAGAATCCCTAAATGGGGACCCCGCGGCTTCGCATTAAGCAGCGTAGAAGGTATTCGCAGGGTTTTTTAGCGGATATTATACCGTAAAGCGCCCGTAAGAGTTACGGGGTCCTCAGTGGGCAGCCACTGCGGGGTTCGTAAGACTTGCGGGAGTCAGGTGTGAGGTCCGTTCGGCGGTGTGCCTCTTAAAGGCGCCGTCGTCTGTAAACCAAGGTTTTGTCTGCGTTATCAAAAAGAAGGTATTTTATATTATGTTCATATATTGAAAGTTAATATCCCCCCGCTCACCTGACGCTAAGTATGAATAAAACCCAGCCGCGCCGAAAGCTAACCATCCTAAACACAAGCTCCTACACCGTAAAGTCTTGGAACTTAATTAACCAAAAGAAGCACAACACCACCTGAAGGTAGTGTTATTAATTATTTTGAAAGAAGAAAGAAGAAAGAAAAATAAATTTATAATAAAATTTTGAGGTGTTCTGTACGGAAAAAAACTACATTCAAATAGCCAATTCAGCTGGAAAATCTATTATAAAGAAAATATTACTAAAAAAACATCCGCGCGGATCGGGCTGCAGACGGGACTCGAAACCGCACCCTTTGCTATCCGGAATGCACTGACCATTATGCTACCGCGGCCCTGACGGCCGTGTCGCCTTTCTAGCCTTTCTTAAGCTGCAATGCAGCGCCGTCTCTTCGTATTGTAGGTGACCCACAATGTCAAATGAATACCTTTACAAGTATTAAACATTTGAAAGAAGGAGTAGCAATTATAGGTATATTTTTTTAAGCATGTAACTGCTCGATGATTTAAATCTAAAGAAAAAAATCCACGCGGACACGGCAGCAGACATGACTCGAACCCGGACCCTTCGCGAAATTTTTTCTAGTAATATTTTCTTTGGTGTTAAACATCGAGCAGTAACATGCTTAAAAAATAAAAATTATAAATCTATTCTACCCTGCCCGCTGAGCAAGTAGTTCACTCCGTTTTGACCCTGCCTGTCTTTAATAAGATTAGCTCAGTACTGCTGTAGTGATAGATGTCACCGATATCGATCTGAGGGTTTACCTACTCGCAGTCTAGCATATTTAGATCCGTTTTGGTTGATATGAGAGATGGCGGTTTTGCCCATTCACCCTATTGACAAGGAACATTTAAAACGCTTTGGCATAGAAGATCATGACTATAATACCTTTCAAACGAATGGTTTAAGCCGTGGCGGACGTGGGTGCAGCGTCCATACATTTTCGCCCAATGACCTTTATTAATGTTATTGAAAATGACAAAATGTATTTTATTTAATTTATATATTTTTGTAACGAGCTCTCGAAAGCACATTGCAATACCCTGACTGAGTTTGTAAAAGGAACTAAATTAATATTTTGTAACATCCCTGCATGAAAAGGCAATGAATAAAAAAATAATTATTTAGCTACTTAAATATGTCCATGTGTCTTTTGACTACCAGGATATTTTTATGGTGTCATATCTTTTGACTACCAGGATAATTTTTTACGGTGTTATAATGAAAAAGATTAATTATTCATAGAGATCTATTGATTCATACTAATTACATTGTTGGCGGAGCTGGGTGTGTTTTGCCCATTGTCCTTTGTCCTTTATATTATTCATCATCATCATCATCAGCCTATTAATGTCTCCACTGCTGGGGCACAGGCCTTCCCTATCGATGGAATAGGGAGATTCGGCCATGACCCACCACGCGGGCCCAGTGCGGATTGGCGGGTGCTAACGAGTGCAGATGCAGCCGGGACCAACGGCTTAACGTGCCTTCCGAAGCACGGAGGTGCTCGAGATAGTAAATTTTTGGTCACCCATCCAATGAGCGACCACTGCGAAAGTTACTTAACTTCAACGATCGCAGCCGAACGTTCCTCTATATTATTAGGTTCAGTTTAATTTTGTCCAAATAAGGCAATGAATATTATGAATTATTATGAAGTATGAATTATGACATTTTATTTCGAAGTCCTCCTCTAACTGTTAATTACACGCTGAATTCTTATAAATCGTACTCTATGAAGGTTTTAAAGACAATACAAAATTTAATTAAACTTTGGTCTGGATAGTTTATTGGTTCTTTACCAAGGTTCTGCTTTATGAGCGTAGTTTTCTGTCTCCTCTATTATACTGAGCTGATTTTTCATCACTATGCAAATGCCCTCTTCTCAGTCTGACTTTGTTTAATTTGTTTTGTTTGGAAGCCTTTTCATTTTAATGCTAATTTTAACAAGAGCAATGTCATCATACTGTATTGATAGCAGCAATGAAGTTGTAGTTAGTTTCGAATAAAGACTACACAAGTCTTATAGAAAAGAATATAAAAAATGGCCAGGGTGCTTAGTTAGCTTGTAACTAGATACAAAACAACGACTTATCTAAGAGCTACCCGCATTAAATTTATTTGTGTTTTTTTTCAATCAGTATTTTTAAAGTTCATTTTGTTGTTGTTCAATCTTAGGAACTGTAATTGTTGTTGACAAGATAAAATATATGTATTAATGTAATACCAATATGGTAGATAATCTACATTTTTATACATAGACTAGTGGCCCGCCCTCGCTTCGCTTCGGGGTAGAATTGATCAAAATCCTTTCTTAGCGGATGCCTACGTCATAACATCTACCTGCCTGCCAAATTTCAGCCCGATCCGTCCAGTGGTTTGGGCTGTGCGTTGATAGATCACTATGTCAGTCAGTCACCTTTGAGTTTTATATAATATAGATTTTCTAAAACAAAAATGAATATACAAAAACTAATTCATACTCAAAAACTCATATTGTTGTGGTCATACAATAGAAGCTGATAATATAATCGCAAAACACAAAGTAAAAACAAAATGGCAAGTTTTATTTAAATCTACGAACTTTCGAAATAAATTGGAAATCACAAAGAAGGCATCGCAATCATTGTTCGAAAACTCAAACTATGTTGATTATGGCAAACTGCTTGTTCACTTGTTGTTAAAGACGATCAAAAAAAAAAGCCCAACAAATTTCACATTTTGGCAGAATACAAATTTTTCTTATTTTTTTATTTCTTTTCCGTCGTGATACCGATTCGTCCCCTTTATTCCCATCCGGAAAGTTGCCTTGAGCAGTTGCCGCTGACAATATTCCTTGTAATTTACTCCTTCTGGGACAGAATAAATTTCCTCCAAACTCGGGCCTCCGTCCGCAACAGATGTTCGTTTTCACTTTCTCCGTTGGAAAATTTTTGCTCCGATGAAGCCATGCCTTTAGGTACGTGCGAGTTTAGAAGTTGTTTATATGTCAACATCGTTCGGCGGAGCTCACTGGAACGTACCTGTACGTGTTTGAGTCGAAGTTTATTGGGCAAAAGTTTGCGATTGTGATTTGTTTGTCCTGTCAAAAGTATTTGTTGCGGAGAGGTTCACCGATTTGTTTCAGCGCGGCGGGAGTTGTTACAAATTATATTGGTTGACCTTGTGATCTGTTCCCCTATTTTGTACACAATTACTTTACTACGGGAACACATAAAAGCAATCAAGAACAACGGTACGCAGAAATCAGCCATCGCGGAACATTTGATTGATTCTGGTCCTAACCACTGGATTGAGTTTCATAACCCACAGATTATCTCGACAGAGCGCCAATACATACCAAGATTGGCCAGGGAAGCGATTGAAATAACTAAACATAAAAATTTCAATCGTGAGGACGGGTTTAAATTGTCGAGTGTCTGGAATCCTGTGGTTCGTATGTGTAAAACCGGAAATAATCAAAAAAGTGTCGTGTCGCGATCCGATACTGTAAGTGTTGTGTGTCGAGAAGAGTTTTGAGTGAATAGTGAGAATGTGAACAGTGGTACGGGTATCGAACGCAATAAAAGACTTCGTCGGAGGGTAGACCGGTATGTCTGCCAATAACAGCCTACCCGCAATTACTTCAGTTACTCCGTGATCATGGCGCTTGCAACAGTGCCGAAATATCGGAAACTCGCTAAAAACAAGGTACATGGTAACAATCCCGTAAATAACTTATATTACCACAATTACTTGTAAATAAATAAAATAAATGTTTCCAACAATCACACCAACTAGCCTAACTAGGGTAACGGATAGAATCCTTTACTGCGGGTCTCATAAGAAGGCTCAAGGTCGCACAGCGAGCAATGGAGAGAGCGATGCTTGGTTTCCCTACGCGATAGAATCAGAAATGAGGAAATCCGTAGGAGAACCAAAGTTACCGATATCGCTCGAACGATTGCTCTGCTGAAGTGGCAGTGGGCGCGACACGTAGCAAGAAGAACCGATGGCCGTTGGGGCGGAAAGATTCTGGAATGGCGACCACGCACCGGACGACGCTCAGTGGGCAGGCACCCTACAAGGTGGACCGACGATCTTGTGAAGGTCGCGGGAAGCCGATGGATGCGAGTAGCGCAGGACCGATCGGTGTGGAGATCCTTGGGGGAGGCCTATGCTCAGCAGTGGGCGTCATACGGCTGACATGATAGATAGAATACATATACTGTACATATATATATATATATATTTATATAGAAATACATATTAAACATCCATGACTGGAGTACAAATGCTCGTATTCATCACACAAACATCTGCCTCCACCGGGATTTGAACCCCCTCTCAAGTTGGCGACACCATGAAACCCGGCGTACAAACCACTCGGCCACGGAGGTCGTCAATTCGTCGTCGTTATAGGCTCAGATAACAGAATAAAAGGCAGATGGAACGCAAAAAGCATGCAAGTTGAGATTGGCATATTGCAAGGCTTGGCAAGTATTTTGCAATATGGTAGCAAAATTTATATGTAATAATTAAGTGATTTTAAGAAAATTGTAACGGTCAGGTTACGATGGGGCTGGTATGGATAATATGGTCTGAAATTCCCTTAAAAAACACGCAAGTGCGGCCACCGAAGCAAATACCAGGTCAAAAGCGAATACAAACACGAAAGTTTTTATCAAAGCAAAAAAGTCTTTACTTCCGACTTCGTATTTGCTTTGGTAGACGCACTTGCGTGTTCCGTGCGTTCCATCTGGCTTTTGTTCTGTAACCTGAGCTTATTGGTATAAATTTACAATATGTATGTAGTTAAATGATATTTATTGGCGAATACTAAAACTACAACTAACAGGCAAAAGATGGCAATTTGATGTTTAAATAGTTAAAATAAATATTTCCAACACTCAGACCAATTAAGCTTAGTCCCAAAGTAAGCTCTGTAGCAGTGTTGTCCGATCTTTAAACCGGTGTTTCCGTAATTTCATTGCCAAATTTCGTATGGAATCCGTTTGGCAATTTTCTAATCAAATCTGTAAGAAATCCCTATTAAAAGTTTGAACTTACTTTTGATAATATCATTAAGAGCAGTTCAAGAACAATTTTTGCGAGAAATTTGATATAAAAAGAAAAAAATCTTAAAAAAACGTTGTTTTATGTTCTGTCTGTATGACGTTGTATTGTTGACGACGTTTTTTTTTTGTAAATGTTGCTACTTCTATTAAACGCTGATTAGATTCTTGAGCCCATTATTCTCATCAGCTAAAAGATGTCCTGAATGGGTGATAGGAAAAAATTTTAGACGATTCAAAAGAACTTTCAATCAAAAGTCAATTTGAATAAAGTATCATTTCATTTCATATAGTGGCCGCTTACCAGCAGGCGGGCAATATGCTTTTTTGCCACCATTTGAACATATAAAAAACAAGAGTAAGAAGTCACAAAATTTTAATTAAGAACAAACAATTTCACAAATAATGAGGGAGTTTGAAGGCGCCATTAAGGCTGGAAACAGTGCTCGACCGACGGTCAGCGCTGACCGTCACCGATCACCGATTTCACTCATTCTATGCTCCTATGTCTTCCTTTTTTAAAAACTTATTTTTCAAAGAAACTAGAAGCCCTCATAAATGCCATAAAGAATTTTTTTTTCACCACTAAAGAAGTGTAGAGAATCTATAAGCATTTACAAAAAAAAGCAAAACATAGAGGCCTAGTATCACTACTAATTATTCTATGAGTAAAATTCATTTTACAGATATCTTTATTTCGAGAAGGAATATTAGCTACTGTTGTCTCCATCACACGGTATTTGCCAAAGTGTGACAGCAATAGTTTTTTGAAATACCTTCTTTAATGTTTGTCCGCTCTTAATTTCTTCAAATATCTCCCCCATTCTAGTCAGAACATCTATTGGCTCTGAAGCCTTTCAAAGTACAAAATGAAGTCCTTTACAGAAGCTTCTTTATAATACAGTAGTTATATTTTTCATTTCCTCCGTCTGCGAAACATAATAGTCTTTGTATATGAACATTTACCGAGTGAAGGCATGTTAATATTATAAGCAGTATCTTATTCTTGGTAAGGCAAAGTAATTTTATATCTTTCGTTATTACTATAAAGTGTGGTAAGTTATCCCTTTTCATTCTGGTAAGCAATAGTCATGTTTGTTTTTGGTTTATTGTGTTTAGAATGAGTTGTAAGTAGCCACTACTATTAAAAATAGTAGATTGGTGGTTAAGTTCAATGGTTTCCAATGTCGCTAAAATCAACCTCACAAATGTGAGGGCTGGGTTTGAACTTCAAAATTAGTAAGTATTTTCATACAAATAAAAAAACTTTTTTGGGTACGTTTTAGGTATTGTTTCGATGTTAAACAATTACCATGAGTAGAAGAAACTTAGTAATTGACGATGATGCGATTTTAGACGCGATAAATGACTCAGACTTTGGTGAAGACTCCGATGAAGACGAAAATTGGGTGCCTCCAGAGGAAGAGCCCGGCAGCCAATCTGATAACGACCAGGAGGAAGAAGTTACAGCTCCTGTAGTAGCTGTACCAAATGTTACAAATACCTGGACCTGAAGGATCTTTCATGGGAAACCCATGCCACCAGTCACTTCAACTGTGGAAGAGATATCTATTTTGTTTAGTAATCTGGTTTGTCATCACTCTTTGTATTATCTTACCTTTTTCAAGATTTTTATATTAAATATTTCATTTTATTCAGTTAATATTAATTTTGAATGTTTAATGATGATTAAAATTTAACTTTCTGTACTAAATGGTATTTATTTAACAACCCTCACAATCGTGAGTATTCCAAAACTTGGCCCGGTCCCTCACAATTATGAGCATCCTGAAAAACCGATTTTCCGTTTTCCTAGATTTTTTTCAGTCTCAAATTCGTTTTCAGCGACCCCAAATTAGCTAGAAACAGTAACTAACATTTTAAAATTCTTAAGCCTTTAACGTCAGGTCTGAAAGGGTTATTAAAAAAGATATTTGAAAACTAGCCAAGTGCGTGTCGTGCTACGCGCAGTGTAGGGTTCAGTAGTTGCCTGTCGTTACCACAATATATTTGAGCAGAAGTATTTATTTTCTGTGCCGGATATTAAAAAAAACTGTTTTTAAATTATTTTTGTTTAAATTTTGTTGCAATGCAAGGTTTTACGACACAATAACTTCATCTTTGTCACTATTAATATTTTCTTCTAATGAATTTTCAATACGTAAGAAAATCTTTAACCTAACAACTATTAAACAAACAAATCTATATTTTTTTAAAGCATGTAACTGCTATATCTTTAAATCTAAACAAAATATAACTCGAAAAAAATCCATGCGGACCAGGCAGCAGACGGGACTCGAACCCGCACCCTTCGCAATCCGGGCGAATGCACTGACCAATTATGCTACCGCGGCCCTCGCGGACCGCGTCGAAATTCCTCTAGCCATTCTTAAGCTGCAAGGCAGCGCCATCTCTTCGTATTACAGGTAACCCACAATGTCAAACTAATACAACTAACTATATAACTAATAAAAACGGTTACTTAACATCACTAGGCCATTGAACTCTTCCAACTTTTTTATAAAACACAAATATCAAAAACAGAGTTTCTGTATGAATATTTACTGGTTTTGCGGTCTGTCGAATGCCTACCCTTGCTTTTACCTTGTGGAACTTTAGACGCCTTTAAGAGATGATAAGGCTTTGATCAAGGAAATGTACGTCTCATATAAAATCTAATAACTTGCTTTTGTTGAGAGTTACAGAAGACGGTAATTGTTAAAAGTATATATGAAACATTATTTATACAGTCTCTGCTGTATTTCTACTTCAAATATCATGGAATACGAATCGTTTCTTCGCTGTAATTGTTTCGTATGCATTTTCAATACAAATAACTTTACACACATGCACAATAAAATGATTAGAAGAACCACAATAAAGTTCAATCTTACAGGTTGAATTACGGAAAATAGTGGAATACAATTAGTAGAATTAATAAATAATTTAATATTATTATTTTTATTTTATTTTCTATTATTTTTTATTTTATATTTAATTTCTAATTGGAATACAATTAGATTCTCCGGAACCTTGCCTAAAGGGACTCCTTTTAATAATGTATTTTAGTTATGATATTTTATTTTTTAAGGTTTTTAGTTTTAGGTTCGTTGTTAAAGTATATTTTTTTTGTTTTAACCTAGTATTAGTAGAACACATTTTTTCCTAAAATATAACTGGCATTGTGGTATTTCTTTTCAATAATTGTTTAAAAACTAATCCAAAACACAAGAACGAAGATTTATTAGACACAATATTAAAATCTGGACTACCTATTAGTTGAAATTATAAAGTCTCTTTTATAGCATAAAGCCACCACTTGAAACAAATGCTGAAAATTATGCATAACAACTGGATAATTCTGCGAATCAAACCCTTGATGTCATGATGAATGTTTTACTCGACAGTGTCTTTGCAGAGACCCTGGTATTGACACAATTGATAAATTAACCGTAACTTAATTCAGTTAAAATGAAACTTCTAGTTTTTTTTTTTATGAAAATCCTTTTTAACTCTTTTAACCTTAATTTTAGTCATTTATATAAATATATTTTCACGCTGCCCCTGGACTTAGAGCAGAAGCAAAACTTAGCTGTTAGCTGCTCACTTTTTAGTGAAGTTAATTAAATTATATCTAAGGGCATAGTTTGGAAATCGTAGGCAATTAACTGGCAACCCACCACTATTAGTTCTGAACATCTTATAGCCAATAAGTGTCATACATTGCATTGATATGTGTAGATGAGGGACTGAGGCTTATAAATGCACTCTCAAGCAGGATTTTATGTTATAGGGGGCATACGAGCAGACGGCTCACCTGATGGTAAGTGATCACCGTCGCCCATGGACACTTGCAACACCAGGAGTATCACAAATGCGAGGCCGGCCTTTAAGGAAGGAGTACGCTCTTAATTTTTTTACCTTTATTGTTCTGGCAACCCCGCAAGTCGTGAAGGTATGTTTGCCTATCTCTGTATACATTTTTGCATTCTTACATTATACTGAAATTATTTACACTGTGACAATGCAGTTTTCAGGCGTAATTAAGGGGAATACCGTACAGAGTAACTGGCGTCACATGTCGAAGTAGACGCCGGGAAATTTATTATAATTACCGTGTCAAAACCACCGACGATGGTGTGTGACATTAACTGTCATTACCATCTTTTGCGCTAACAAACTAATAATAAAGCACGTAATAAACCCTTTCAAATACTTGAGTGGATAACAGTATAGTTTAGGACGTCATAGAAAATTAACGGAATGAAGCACGTTAGCTTTTCTACCACTGGCGGCTTAGGCGCCATATGTAGTGGTAGTTTAGGTATTTGAGGGGGTGAAGCAAGGGATGTGATTGACTGGTACTGTCAGTCACCCCGGGCAAACCCCGTTGACGCTCACAGCTTTAAAGTTGTTTTATACTGAAACTAGCGGCCCGCTCTCGCTTCGCTTCGGTGTAGAGCTGAAGTGAAGACTACAGCTTTTGTTCTCAGGCTTGTATTATATACAATGACATTCATCTATGATTCTTCTGATACCTGCATGCAAAGTCTCAGCCCGATCGGTTTTGAAATTGACAAAGTTTCTTACAAACTATCATTCCCTATTTTATCCCCTTGGGGGTAGCATTGATCAAAATCCTTTTTTAGCGGATGCCTACGTTATAACATATACCTGCATGCCAAATTTCAGCCCGATCCGTCCAGTGGTTTGGGCTGTGCGTTGATAGATCACTATGTCAGTCAGTTACCTTTGAGTTTTATATATTTAGATAAACGTATCGAAATTTCACTAAGCAAGAACTTAGATTTATTAAAAAGTTATCTAAGAAAGGAAGTTTCGTGTTTATTGTTATATTATTTATTAAGATATTTGATTTAAAAAAAAAATGTCGAGAAAATTTTCGATATTCATGTTTACGGGCTATTAAAAACTTTGGAACTGAAGATATACATGAATAAAAATCACATTTTTTTATACATATATATATTTAGGTATGCAAATGACTCTACCCCACCTGATGTTAAATGGTAATAAAGTCCAAACGCGAAGATAGCTGGTACAGCAGTTATAAACTGCTACACCAATCATCCTTACGGCCTGCAAAAATGCTCCTTCACGCCTCTCTTAAAGGACCCCAGATTATAGGAAGGAGGGAACACTTGCGCGGGTAAAGAATTCCACTTACGAATAGTACGACAAATAAATGAGTCACCAAATTTATTTGTTCGTGTAGGAATAGTAGCCACAGTAAGTCGGTGGCAACGTAGGCCAGCGCGCGTGGTCCTCTAAACAAAAGGTGATGGAGGGATAAGGGAGAATAACATGTACAACATCTATATATGTATTCTATTGAAAGCGTCCAAAATTATTATTTGACTACCTACAGCGTCTTAAGGGGGTGTGGCGTATCGGAACTTGCTTTCGTAAGGTATTCGTGACCTCACGCAATTACTCTTAGTAAAGTTCCAGTGCAATTGAAAGTAAGCAATAAACCACACGGACAATTAGATACGTGTAATTTTAAATTTTCACTTCTATTTACAAAAAATCAAATTATACAGTATAAAGATGTATATCCCGAAGCTTCTCAAAGATTTATATACCTCTGCCTCGCAATACCTTAGTCCGACCCTACCTCTTATTTATCCAGGCAAATAGTTAGTAAACTTATATTGCCGTCCTAGTACAACACTAAATCACTACTTCATTTGAATTTCGGTTACCAGCATATCAGCCTATTAATGTCCCCATCGATCAGGGTACAGTTTTTCCCTATTTCTAGAATAGAAAAAGCAGGCCTGACATACTCAGCCCCCTCGCTGCGGTGCATGGTGGAGGCCATGCTCCGCAGCGAGGGGGCGAGGGGGCGTGGGAGGTAGTCGCCTCCTTCTGCGAGAACGTTATCTCGCAGAAGGAGGCGGCTGAGAGGGAGCGGGAGGATGATTCTCTGGCCGCTCCCTCCCGCTAAAGGAGGACGGGTAGGAGAGGACGGCGGCACGCCCTGGCTGCGCCCGTCCCATGACCCTACCTGGGGGGTCCCTCGCTGACCGGCATGGCGACAGCTGTGCCGGCCACCGACGGACCCCGTGACTGGCCTACAAAGAGGAGGGCGGCGGAGGGAGCTACACGAGCACGCCCAAGTAGCCCTCCGCAGCGGACGGGGGGCGGTACGGTGGGCACTAGGCCGCGTACTCAGCCCCCAAGCGCGAGTCATCCTGCGCACGTCTGTGGGGTCCCCGCGATACTCCGGGAGACCCCTGCCGCGGAGCCCCGGCTAGGCCGGGAGGTGGCTAGGTGCGGAGACGCGGAAGAATCCCTAAACGGGGATCCTGCGGCTTCGCGCTAAGCAGCTTAGAGGGTATTCGCACGGTTTTTTGGCGGATACTTTGCCGTAAAGCGCCCATAAGGGTTACAAGGTCCTCAGTGGGCAGCCACTGCTGAGACTCATAAGGCTTGCGGGAGCCAGGTGTGAGGTAATAAAAAAGAAAGGTCGTACTCTCTAAGTGCGGCTTGGTAACACTCTAGAATACGCAAACAGAATGATTCCATTTCAAATATTTTGATTTTTATTTGAAATAAAATACTTGAGCCTTTCACCAAAGTAAGTATAACTGACACAAGTGTATATAAAATTTACGTGAAAAGCAGCACGGTCTGTCTATAAAATCCTGTATTCTTTGAACCGTAAGTGATAACTATGAGTAACAACTACTTTGACAACGCGGAGAACAGTAACGGGCGATGCAAGCGTGCAACATTAAAGCAACTCCAATAGCTCTGTCTCACAGACTTAAGGTCGATTTTCGATTACTCCAGATATACAATACAGTTTGTTGAGACCGTCTTTGTTGGATACTTTGGAAACAAAGTGATGTTCCTCCGTTCAGTTAACAAAAGGCGGTTACTCCTTTTGATACTGCTCGTTTAGGTTTGAAACATATTGCGTAGCTCTGAAAGTGTTTCCAGAAATATTGGGACAGATCGTTGAACTTAAGCAACTTTCGCAGTGGTCGGTCATTGGATGGGTGACCAAAAAAAACCTTCTATCTCGAGTTCCTCCGTGCTTCGGAAGGTACGTTAAGCCGTTGGTCCCGGCTGCATCTGTAGTCGTTAGCACCCGCGAATCCGCACTGGGCCCACGGAAACATATTGCGTAGCTCTGAAAGTGTTTCCAGAAATATTGGGACGGACTCGAAGATTCCATTTTCATTATACATAACAGATCGTTGAACTTAAGCAACTTTCGCAGTGGTCGGTTATTGAATGGGTGACCGAAAAAACCTTCTATCTCGAGTTCCTCCGTGCTTCGGAAAGCGCGCTAAGCCGTTGGTCCCGGCTGCATCTGCAGTCGTTAGCACTCGCCAATCCGCACTGGACCCGCGTGGTGGGTCATGGCCCAATCTTCCTTAACACATTAATAGGCTGATGATGATGATACATAACAGCACCTTTGATAAATCAGCAGTAGATATTGGAGTAATTATTTCACTTATGATCTTGACAACTTATAGCTTACTAGCAAACCAGTGAACCAAATGTTCACCGAAACCTGATTTAAAAAAAATGTATTTAATTAATTGAGAACTTCGAAGATTTTGTGTGGTTTCGTTTGAAACTCGTGATTTCTCGAAAACCGGAAGTGCTACGTTACTCAAATCCGGTTTGTAGTCTTATCAGACTATTCTTAACTTATAACTCAAATATTCTCTTTATCTATCTCTTACGGTTTGGCCGCTGAAACAGCACCACAGACAGACGGACGGACTTGTCTGTCTAATTGACTTGTCTAATAGAGAAGAGATTAGATAAATACCTTTTATTAATAATAAAATATTTATTTAAGAAATTAACTGTAAAAAGTTGTATCTTTATATATATAATTTTTCTGTGAGTGTGTATGTCACTGAACTTCTCTTAAATGACTGGACCGATTTTGATGAAATTTTTTGTGTGTGTTCAAGGGGATCTGAGAATGGTTTAGATTCACAATTTTGTCCGCTGGACAACCCCTATTTTTTTAGGGCGGTACGAAGTTCGCTGGGTCAGCTAGTCTTATATAAAATTCTCGTGTCACAATGTTAGTCACCATACTCCTCCAAAACGGCCTGACCGATTCTTATGAAATTTTATATGAATATTCCGTAGGTCTGAGAATCGGCTACTGTCTATTTTTCATATCCTTAAGTGATAATGGTTGTCCACCTGTAACGTAGTGTTCTGAAACCTACAAATTCGCCCCCGCGCCAAAATTCTAACTATTGGGTATTGTAATATAGTGTTCTCATATGGGTTAGGAGGAATGTTATCCCAGGAAATTGAAAGAACACTACGTTACACAACCCTAAATTTTTTTTGACAATATAGATTTTTTATAATGTGGTATTTAAAAAATACATACAACGCTCAATTTTCGCTTCTAACATCTGCCCCTATTTTTATGGCTGTACGAAGTTCGCTGGGTCAGCTAGTAGTGTATAAAATAAAGCGTTTATTTGTTTCTTAGGTTTTCACGCACATCACTCATTAAATAAAACTAGTTTTTACGGGTTAATGCACGAAAACTTGAACCTTTCTGACGATGTAGCCTGTAAAGGCTACGAAACGTCAATAAATAAATAAAGTTTTCGTGCATTAACCCGTAAAAACTAGTTTTATTTAATAAAGCATTTATTGATATGTCCGTTAAGCTAGCATGGCAAAGTGAGCAGAATCGCTTAAAACAAAGTGCATCAATTAGTGCCAATTTAGTGCTAATTCAGTGCCAAAACCTGAAATTTAATGCTCTCATAGTTTCGCGAAAAATTAGAACACTGCCAGCTTTTAATTAAGCTAGCAGTGTAGTCCCTGAAACGCCTATATTAACGCGAAATAGAACTAAAGCAATGCATAGGGAATTTAGTGCTTAATCAGTGTTGGCAGTATCTGAGGAAAATTTTCGAAAAAATTAATTATTTTATTTTTTATCAATCAAAACTGCTAGGTTGACAGTCTGACCAAGTGACCGGGTTAAGTACAGCACTGTGGATCGAAGATCTATGATCATCAACGGTTAATAATTTAGTGCTCAATGAGTGCTGGCAGTATGTGAAAAAAATATTTGGAAAAAAAAACAATCGAAACTGCTAGTATGACAGTCTGAGTAAGTGACCGGGCTGAATACATCACTCTGCATCGAAGATCTATAATAATCAACGGATAATAATTTAGTGCTCAATGGGTGCTGCCAGTATGTGATAAAAAAATAGGCACTTTTTTTTTTATTTTTTATCAATCAAAACTGCTAGTATGACGGTCTGAGTAAGTGACCGGGTTGAATACATCACTCTGGATCGAAGATCTATGATAATATTCGGTTAATAATTTAGTGCTCAATAAGTGCTATCAGTATGTGATAAAAAATTTGGAATATTTTAATTGTTTTTATTTTTATCAATCAAAACTGCTAGTATGACAGTCTGAGCAAGTGACCGGGTTGATAACATCACTCTGGATCGAACATCTATGATAATCAACGGTTAATAATTTAGTGCTCAATAAGAGCTATCAGCATGTGATAAAAAACTCACTCACTTTGCCATGCTAGCTTAACAGACGTTTTATTGATGTACTTAAACCGGGTTTTTGAATATATAAAAAGATCCGCGAAAATATTTCATCTCCACCTTATGTTAAGTGAAAGTTGATAAGATGGCTAGCTGGTGTAGCAATTCCAGCCAACACACCAGTTACCGTTAAAATGCTTCTGTACTCCCCTTTAGGAGGCCTCACGTTTTAGGAATGAGGATACACATACACAACAGCTTCACGAATAACGCAACAAGCGACAAAGAAATGGAAAAAATATCAAAGATGTTTTCATAGAATTAACACAAATTCTAAAATCCCGTCTGTGAGGATAGCAGAAAATCTGCCTTCACGTACAAGGAGTTTCGGCGAGCGTACATACAGAAAAGTATCATCATCAGCCTATTATTGTCCCCACTGCTGGGGCACAGGCCTTCCATAAGGATGGAATAGAGAGATGCGGCCATGACCCACCACGCGGGCCCAGACTGCAGATGCAGCCGGGACCAACGGCTTAACGTGCCTTCCGAAGCACGAAGGAACTCGAGATAGAAAATTTGCTTAACTTCAACGATCGCAGCTGAACGCGCTAACCACCTGCGCCATCGAGCTCCTCATAAAAGATACAGAAAAGCATGATCAATATAATTTATTTATGTACTGTGTCAACTCACAACAACCCCGTCCGTCCGATATCAATTAATCGAATCAATAATTAGTAGCAATGCGCTCTTACAAACAACGGACCCAAACAATCTCCTGATTAACAATTGCCAATTTCATAAATGGACTATTTGCAATCAGTCCGCGATAATTTGTTTGCAGATTTTATGAGTTCGTCTAGCAGCAGTAACGCCGTCAATATTCAATATCGATAGTAATAGGGTATTTGACAAGTTTTAGAAAACGATCTCATGTTATTGACTAATGCTTATGGATCCGTTAAAAGTGGATATTCATCATTCTGTTGTGTATTTCAGTAAAAATAACCAAATCAAAAACTCCATTTTCAATTTGCCGTGAAAACGTTTCTCTGGACAATATGGCGTCTTACTAGTGTGTGACGTCACACGACTGTTGTTAAAATGTCAAACGATACAATGTAATGTCACTTTAACCGGAAGTTTACTTGCGTGTGACGTCATTGTAGGCTCCGCCAATCCCAAGCGTTTTGGATCACGTGACAGTAGATAAGAAAAACTATTATCTTTTTCGTTAGTTTTTCGAAAACATATGTTTTTTTTTTGTAAAAATAGTAAAAACCCCTGCCAATATTCATTCTAAACACAGATGCTAACAATTGACACTTTATTTTTAACACTGTCAAATACCCTATTGTCCATTTTTTATTAAAGAACCTAAAAACCAAAAAGTATACCTTGAAACATTTCAAGCATAACATAATATCAATAGTTAGAAATAAAAATGTTGGATTATACAGCATACGGTCGGACAAGCATAAGGTCGGATATCATATTTTTTTATAAAAAGTATAATTATTACTATGAATATGTTAATGTTTCACAGGAGACCGAAGAGCTGGCAGCTACCTCGGACAAAGAATTAGTCTAGCTATCCAAAAGGGGAACGCTGCCAGTATCTTCGGAGCCTTGCCTAAAGGGACTCCTTCTAATAATGTATTTTAGTTATTATATTTTATTTTTAAGGTTTTTAGTTTTAGGTTCGATGTTATAGTATATTTTTTTGTTTTAAGCTAGTATTAGATAATAGTATATTTATTTAAATCAATATTATTTTGAATTTGAAAATTCACATTTGTTTACGATGGATTACACACTCTTGATACTTAGAAAAGAAAAACAAAATATATGTTAATTATAAACATAAGAAATAAAAGGCACAAAAGTTGACTGTAACGTGACTATTTATTGGTTTAGCTAAAAGAACAATAAATGTGACTTTATTTTAAATTTCTTAAAGAGATTTTGATTTGACTCTCTTCAAAAGTTGATAAATCGAACATCAGACAATATCCAACTAGATGAGAGAATCACTGTCGAGAGTAAGTACCTATTTATAATATTTTTTCAATTGGTGTTACAATTGTTTCAATCTTGAGAATATGTGTTATATTCGTCTTTAAGCTATGGGGCGGTCTAAAGTTGATTCCCGGTCTGTTTAATATGAAGATAAAAGCAACATAGAGGCAACCTCGAAGGGAGGCTATCTTGCCATTCCAATCGTTCTGGCAATTTTTACGGAGTGCACGCAAGTATTATTCGGCATTCATTTGCATTTTTTGTAACATGCGTTTCGTTGTGTTTTTTTACCAACCTTATACCTTATATATCGCTGCGTTTCAAATACGAAAATTTGTGAAATGTAAACCTTACGTATTCAAGTACGATATAAAGAATTTCCTTTATTAGAAAAAAATCCTTGCGATACTTATATAAATCTAGTAGATTGTGTTTAAATTATTTTTAAAGTTATAAATTCATTCATTATATTATGAAAACAAAGTCTTTAAAAAAATCATATAGGTAATTTGATACAGATACATGTGCAAAAGTCATTCGATCCGTCGTAACGTAAAGGCTTTTCTCTATTAAGAGGGGTCTAATTAATGGCGTTCGTAGTAAATGAGCTGAAACAATTTCCATGCCCTCCCTAAAAAGAGACGTAAATCAGATAGCTATGTGGAAAGCAGACATTGCTTACCTGCAGTTCTGACTTAACTAATTAATGATGAACGAGCTATTAATATAGAGAGACATTTTTATCGTTTACCGTAATTACTTGAAAAAAAAATTTAAAAACACTTTTTTTACGGGTAACCTTTTTGATTGAATGTATTTTATTATTTACTTATTGAATGTATTAGCAGCCACCCGCGACTTCGTCCGCGTTAATTTTTAGTTTTTTTTTTCTACAATAAAAATAGCCTAAGTTACTCCTTATTACATTAGCTAGCTGCCAATAAAAGTTCCGTCAGAATCGTTCCAGCCATTTCAGAGATTAGCCAGAACAAACGGACAGACAGAGAATTCTTTTATAAAATGGTGTATGTACCCTATATATACATGTACAGGCATGTAGTAAAAAGTGGTTATTTCAATATTACAGACACTTCAATTATATTTATATGTACATATCTTTATATATATAATTCTTCTGTGAGTGTGTATGTCACTGAACTTCTCTTAAACGACTGGACCGATTTTGATGAAATTTTTTGTGTGTGTTCAAGGGGATCTGAGAATGGTTTAGATTCACAATTTTGTCCGCTGGACAATGTTTTTTTAATTAATTTTTAATTTATTAGCAGTTGTTGATTTGTTGATTTTGGAATGTTTTACATTGGATCCGGCAGACGGCGACAGTACAACGTCTGTCGGGTCCGCTAGTGTATGTATATAGTTGTATAGATGATTCATTAACAAAATAAAATTTCCGACGACGCATCCTGAAAAGGATGCGAAATGTCAAAAGAAAAATAAATCAGTGCATGTATACCGTTGAAACTTCTTTTATTTAATGAGTTGTGCGTGAAAACCTAATAAATAAATATGAAGTTCCAATGCTTCAGTTACTTCTGTTTTCCTCTTACCATAGATCACTTAAAAATATGCTAATTTAACACACCGAACTCAAATTATAACACACACACACACCGTAGTTAAAATAGTTTATCAGCGCACGAAATCTGATGTCGACAACGAAGCCATTCTGCACCATTACCTTTTGACGTGGCTGCAAAAACCTTAATCTGCCCGACCGAAACCTTTTTGTAATGAGTCTTAATTAATTAAATGGCTCGGAATGAAACTATGGCTCGACCCGGATTTACTCCTCACTTGCTTTGAGCAAATGGAAGGGGCAAAATGGACGCCACGCGTCGTCGTGTAAATTGTTTCAGTATTTGGACGATGACAATACGAAATGACGCAAATAATAGGATTTTTTCCTAAAAAAAACTTAGTCAATCAGGTGATAAAAAAAAATAAAAAACTACACCGCCGTCTGTCCCACTTCCTTCTAATCCTCTCCATTTAAAGGTTGTCTGGAAGAGACCGCTTTTAGCGATAAGGCCGCCCATTGTAACACTTAATTTAAATGGCTCTGTATTTTTGTAATGTTTTCTGTGGTGTTCAATAAAGTGTTTTTTTTGTATTGTATTGTATTGTGATTATCAAAAGTATCATCTTTATGTGGTGTCGTGTGAGGCGGCCCCTTACGTTCCCTAAGATATGGTTGAGCGAAGCGATGGCTGGACCATGCGTCATGCTCGTGAACGGGCGCTGCCAGCGGAGATGAGTCTGCCCTAACTACTTTGACATTAAAGATGTTAATGTACGTACTTTACATAAATAACACTATTTGTATTTATACTGTGTGACACAGCAATCAAAATCACATTATGTAATTAAAGGAATCATCTCTAAAGTCATTTTTCAACTTGACGACTCTGTAAATAATAAAACAGGGAGAAAAAAACAGCCATTGCTGAGTTCATTAGAGTGCTGATGCCGCGTTTCTGCAGCGCATCAGGGATGTTTGCTGATGCACAGGTGGACTGTATCTTCGCCATCATACGGAAGCGATGTGCATCACTGGTACGTAGCTTTCGGGCCAGCTTCAACGACATTCTGAGCTTGTTTGCAAACAGAATCGACTGTCAGTAAATCCCAAGTGGTTGAATAGACACTTAACAAAAAAAGGTGAATTTAAAAAATCAAAAAACCCGACTGCTTAATAATACTTCAAATAAAAACTGAAAAGACAATATTTGTTTCTTAGGTTTTCACGCACATCACTTATTAAATAAAACTAGTTTTTACGAAAAATTAGTATTGTAGCAATTAAATTTAATAACGTTAAAACATAGCAATATAATTCTTAAATATTAAGTCGTAGAAATATTATTATTTATTCAGCGCCATCTATCATCATGCATATAAATTATTCAATATCGTAGTCCACTTTGAAAAGCAACGGACAAGTACAATATAAGTGTGAACCTAGTAGTTGCATTTGGAATGTAAGTTAGATGGTGCTAGTGTGTGATTTTTTTTAAATGAGATGCAAAATTGGATGTGACGTCACATTAATGTTCTGGAAACAGTGAGAGGCGGAGTCAGCAAAACCGGTCCGTTTGATTCCTCACACCAAATATGGTGATATGAGAGAAATTTGCAATGACGCTGTCACGTGTTGTAGTAGCCTATAAATAGCAGTGCACAACCAAATTCGGTCTCTTTTTGCTGATAGAACCTTGAAGACCATACTTAGAAAATAGCATTAAGACTAGCAGTGGTAGTCAGTGCATTATTTACTTTATATTTTTCCCCGGATTAACGGGTAAGTTCATTACATTTGATTCGTTAGGCTGTAGGTCCAGTTAGTTTTTTTTATTGAATTATAGAAAAATGTGTAATTGGTTCTAGGTCCATTAACTTGGCTAATTAATAACAGTAATAATCACAATTACTTGATCCTGATTGGAATCTCCTTGGAAATATATATATATATGAGCCTGTGAAGCTTTCTTGAGCAAAAAGTGACGGGTTCACGTGATGACAGCAAGTCCTGCTTCATCCCTGAGGACACTTGAGTCATCCTGATGCTCCCATGATCTTGCCAAGCTAAGTAAAACTTATAACTTCTTGATATTTAACCAGTGCATACTCCGGAGAACCATTTCTGTTTAACGTGATAAAGGATTTTCTATTGGTAAACTGTAAAGCCATTATAAGAACATAACAAATTTTTATTGTCAAATTTTCAAAACTTAATATTTTATAACTTGTTTAATAATTTGTTTATATAAGAAACTTAAATTGAGTATTACTGTATTAGCACATGATCTTGAATGTATGAATATCTTTAAATCAAAAGAAAAATCTTTGAGGAAATATAACTATGTATTTATTAACTTGAATGTGACTAGTATTAAGTTTTAACCATGATGAAATAAGATCTGAATTTTTTTTACAATATAATATCTTGTTCACTGCGGTTTTAGACATTTTCATTTATCTCCCTCAAATCACAGTAGTACGGCGCCCTGATTATAAATTAAATAAGTTTCGAGTCTCATGTAAGCCCTGAAATAGCCGGTGATAACAAAAATTGTTACAAAATGGCGACCAACTTTAGGGCCGAGCAATAAAATACTGTATTTGAGGGAAATACTGGTGTGCTGATATGATGATAAAAAGGTTGGCGGAAAAATAAATGCTTAAATCCCCAATCAGTCTGAACGGCACACTAGAATTTAACATCTAATCAAAAAAAAAATTAACTTAAAAATCTTTAATATTCAGAATTTGTACTAATGTGTTAATATGATGATAAAAAGATTGGTGGAAAAATTTAATGCTTAAAATCCCCAATCAGTCTGAATAGCACATTAGAAGTAAATTACTTAATAACTTAAAAAACTTTAATAAACAATACTTTTGGAATACTAGTGTGTCTAAATGATGATAAAAAAGGTTGGTGGAAACATAGATGCTTAAATCCCCAACCAGTCTGAAAAACACACTAGCATTAATTAACTTAGCACATTAGAATTAATCAACTTATACTACAATAACACTTTCGTATTGATTGGATGCGTAAAAAATTGACCTTGAACAGTGAACAAGATAGTCTTTAAGAATTGAAACTTGTAATAATAAAAGTACCCTCCTTCAAAAAAAAAAAAAAAATTTTTATAAATTTCCTTTGTATTTAACTTTCTTAGATTAAATAACTTGAATAAGTAGCTTGATTTAAAAACTTGATTAAACGTAATTTAATAATTAACTTAATAATTAACTTAGTAACAGAAATAACTGACTTTAACTTAAAAAAAAAAAATCTGAGAAAATGCTCTCTATACAAAAATATGTAAACTACTTAAGAAAGGATGAAATCATATATGAATTGGATATTCTTGGCGTTTCCACAGCTCCTGACACATCGGTGGATGCACTGAGAAAGCAGCTTCGCCAAATTTTTAAGCTGAAGAGACGTGGCAGCATCAAGTGTGCTCCAGTGATCACACCACACCCGGCAACCGAGCTCAAGGCCTGTACGCAGAAAATTGCTGAGCTCGAGGATCTGCTGTCATCAGGTGACCTCGGAAAGGACAGTAATCTTCACTTACGTGTGTCAGTTAGGGCTAATTATCTAATCGATAGACTTGCTCGATTGGAAGTTGAGAATGCTTCTCTGGTGGATTTGCGCCACAGGCTCATACGTATCTTAGCTCAAGTAGAACAGGAAGATGAAAGTAGTTCAGACGAATTAAGTAGTAAAGAGGCAACTCCCGAGTGTGAGAGAACGAGCGAGATGAACGAAAGGAGGAAGGTGTACTTAATTAAAGATAGACGCATTAATTTAAACTCATTTAACTTAAAATATGATGGTTCTACTTGCGTTAGAAATTTTATAGAAAGATTGGAAGAAATTAGACACGCCCGCGAGATTCCGCAATCTCGTATGCTAACGGCATTTTCCGATCTGTTAGAGGACTCTGCTTTAATTTGGTACAGAAGTAATAAAGATAATTTTAACTCATATTCTGACCTATTAATTAACTTGAGAGAAGACTTTGATATTCCTGATTTAGAAATAGATTTATAAACCAAATTATGACGATTAGTTCTCTATTAAAGTAAATTTTTTAATACTTAAATGTTTAAAATATGCAATTCATAAATTAATTATGTCATTGATTATTTAATTATCTCTGTTTAGTTTAGTGTTCACAAAGTACCTTGACTTTTATTTAAATACATATAATGAGACACTATTAAGTATGTCGTTAATTATTAATTATTATTTTTTTGATAAATACTTAAAAATTAATCTTGATACATAACGTTAATTTCCAATGGAACCTTTTAGTGTTGTGCTTAACCTTAACATTTTTTGATACCTCCAATTACTTTCCCAGGTTACAATATATTTATGTACCTGCTTCCGTGATATTGGTAAGGTACTTGTAATTTTTTTTACTTGCAGAAAGTTACAGGAACTTACTGATATTTTCCACAAGGTGAGGAAATTTTAATCGTTTCTCACCAAAGGAAGGAAGGATGGTTGGTATATACATATGTGTAATTTGTTAGAAAAAATATTAACATGTCAATAAGGCAAGCCCATGTCTAAAACCCCTTGAACTAGTAGTTGAGATTTATTTGAACCTTTTCCACACTCTTGAAATAAGTAGACGTATTTAATCATTACGTAATATTACTTCAGAAACTATGTTGTGTTGCACCCTATACGGTCAGCAACAGGCATAGCTGTAGCTAATTTGACTTCATAATCATTTCCCGAGAGGTGAGGAGACAGTTAATCGCTGCTTACCCAAGGAATGATAAACCTATAATTTAAACTTGAAGATTTTTCCGAACAGTGAGGAAATATTTAATTGTTCCCCGCCCAAGGAATAAAAAGTTTAAACTTGAAAATAATTTCTTCCAAAACGTGAGGAGACCCTTAATTGCTGCTCACCAGAGGAATCAAAATTATTGAAACTTAATGATATTTTTCCAAAAGATGAGAAAATATTTAATTGTTTCTCACAAAAGGAATAAATATTTATTAAATGTGTGGTAACTACTTAATTGTCACCACCAGTTGATACTTTGTCCAATCTTGATGGCAAATGTTTTAATAATTAACTTCTTAAAGATAGCTTAAACATTTTGATAATATTATTAACAACAAACTTAAAAATTAACAAACCTTTGAATCCCTTATAAGATACGTATTTTAGTCACTTACAGTATTATCCGCTTGGCTAAGGAGACTTCAAGTGTGGGAAACATGTATATGGAAATCTGTGGGCTACGGTTCGAAACCTGCCAGAAAATTAAAATCTTTTTTTAACTTTTAACTAAATAAATATTTATTGACAACCCTTTTAACTTAAATTCTCACTTTTAAAAGAACACTTAAATAATATTTCGATGCATTTTAATATTTTAATACAAAAAAAAAAAAAAAATTTTTTAATAAAATATTTTCGTCAAGTTGTGTTTACTGATATGCATATGGGTATGAAAGTAGTATGTAATGCGTGAAGTATGAAAAGTGTTTTCCAAAGTTAACGCGTGCAATTTAGTTTAATAAACAAAATAGAAAATTAGGTAAAGATGTATGAAAGGCATAAGCATAACGAAGTGTACATATACTTTAGACTTGATAATTAAAGATAGGAAGATTGTTGGAAAATAATCTTAATCTTTTAAGTTTGAAAACATACAAACTTCTTTAATCTTGAGTTGTTTTCTTAACTACCTTAAGTTCATAAGATGAAACTAAAAGAAAAATCATTAAACAGCAAATATTTAATTGTTGCTATTGACTTAGAGTTTAGAACATTACGTGGAGTAAATAAATGGATACTCACGTATATAAGTTTAAATTTTTTATCTTGGCTAATACTTAGTATTGTTGATTTGTCTGTAAGTCAGTTGCAGGTTAATTAATTAAAAAAAAAAAAAAAAAAAAAAAAAAAAAAAAAATTTTTTGGGAAAAATTTTTTGAGATAAGGGGGATGTTGTGTAGCAATTAAATTTAATAACGTTAAAACATAGCAATATAATTCTTAAATATTAAGTCGTAGAAATATTATTATTTATTCAGCGCCATCTATCATCATGCATATAAATTATTCAATATCGTAGTCCACTTTGAAAAGCAACGGACAAGTACAATATAAGTGTGAACCTAGTAGTTGCATTTGGAATGTAAGTTAGATGGTGCTAGTGTGTGATTTTTTTTAAATGAGATGCAAAATTGGATGTGACGTCACATTAATGTTCTGGAAACAGTGAGAGGCGGAGTCAGCAAAACCGGTCCGTTTGATTCCTCACACCAAATATGGTGATATGAGAGAAATTTGCAATGACGCTGTCACGTGTTGTAGTAGCCTATAAATAGCAGTGCACAACCAAATTCGGTCTCTTTTTGCTGATAGAACCTTGAAGACCATACTTAGAAAATAGCATTAAGACTAGCAGTGGTAGTCAGTGCATTATTTACTTTATATTTTTCCCCGGATTAACGGGTAAGTTCATTACATTTGATTCGTTAGGCTGTAGGTCCAGTTAGTTTTTTTTATTGAATTATAGAAAAATGTGTAATTGGTTCTAGGTCCATTAACTTGGCTAATTAATAACAGTAATAATCACAATTACTTGATCCTGATTGGAATCTCCTTGGAAATATATATATATATGAGCCTGTGAAGCTTTCTTGAGCAAAAAGTGACGGGTTCACGTGATGACAGCAAGTCCTGCTTCATCCCTGAGGACACTTGAGTCATCCTGATGCTCCCATGATCTTGCCAAGCTAAGTAAAACTTATAACTTCTTGATATTTAACCAGTGCATACTCCGGAGAACCATTTCTGTTTAACGTGATAAAGGATTTTCTATTGGTAAACTGTAAAGCCATTATAAGAACATAACAAATTTTTATTGTCAAATTTTCAAAACTTAATATTTTATAACTTGTTTAATAATTTGTTTATATAAGAAACTTAAATTGAGTATTACTGTATTAGCACATGATCTTGAATGTATGAATATCTTTAAATCAAAAGAAAAATCTTTGAGGAAATATAACTATGTATTTATTAACTTGAATGTGACTAGTATTAAGTTTTAACCATGATGAAATAAGATCTGAATTTTTTTTACAATATAATATCTTGTTCACTGCGGTTTTAGACATTTTCATTTATCTCCCTCAAATCACAGTAGTACGGCGCCCTGATTATAAATTAAATAAGTTTCGAGTCTCATGTAAGCCCTGAAATAGCCGGTGATAACAAAAATTGTTACAGTATATATGAAAAGACAAGTCAAATAAAAACAAGTCCAGTAGTCTATAATTCTGTTACTAAGGAAAAAAGCTACTTTAACAGTCGGGACCCATTAGATATTTAAGAATACATAATATTTTTCAACTAAGTTTCATTAAAATCCATTCAGTATTTTTTAAGTGAAAGAGTAACAAAGATCCATACAAACGTAAGATTGAAATTAAAAACGCAAGTGGTTAATATACAACTTTAAAGCGTTGTAGATCCTAAACAATCATATAAAATGAAAAATGGTGTTAGGAACCTAGACATAATTTTCGCTTATCTAGACAATGATATCCCACTCGACATATTTTGTCAACTATTTTTTTTTTACTTCGTCACAATATGGCGCCTAATTTTGCCCATATTGAATTTTGATTACTATCATATCTTTAGTAGCACTCCCCTGATTGAGACGAATCGATTGATGTATGAATCATCAAAATCGGTCCAGGCGTTTGGTCTCTAGTGTGCCACAAAGGAACAAACATACATATATAGACTGTTAAACACTATATCCTGTCTGCGCGTCGCGCTTCGCGCTCTTGCATTGCGCAGTCGGGTAAAAAGGCGGAACGTTTCCGATGTCATTAAACTAAGCACTCATTGATGAAAATGCTAGCTATATCAAGGCCCTTACAAGAACTCAGTACATCCTCTGCCCAAAGGGACTTACTATTTTTTTCTCAAACAAATATGCAACTACCCCCGCCTTTTTATATGTATACAAGAAAAAAGAAGTGTAATAAAAAGGACGCTTTAATCATAGTGAATCTTTTCCGCGATGACAGCAGTGAAATATTAAAGTAACACGGGCTCCTTTGTTTTTCTGCTCACCCTACCCCGTGCATTGTCGCGCGCGCGTTTTGTCATTTTCCGTACAATGTGTAATTACTTGGCACTTTTTTTGTTGGCTGTACACTTTTTGCACCTGCATGCGTAGCTCTTTTTTGGGATGCGAGGACGATAAATGAACGCCGGCACCTAAATTGATTTGAAAGTTAATCTGTTCGTATTTTTTGTTGTTTTTGGTGTTTCAATCAAGTAAATGGGAGGTGCAAACTGCAAAAAATTTAAAGAAAGGCAGCAGACGGGACTCGCACCCCCACCCTCCGTTATCCAGGCGGATGCGCCGACCAATAAGCTAACCCGGCCCTAATGTCCGTGTCGAATTTTCTCTAGATTTTTTAGGCTGCAAGGCAGTGCCATCTCCTCGCATTGTTAGCCTGGTCCGCGTGGAGTTTTTCTAGTAAAATTTTCTTTAGATTTAAAGATCTAGTGACATAAAAAATAAAAATATATCTGCAATAAAAAATATTTGTTCCCTGTTATATTTTTTTTTTACAACTTAATAAGCTCCGTGCCTCTATGCTCAGTAGTCAGTCTTCTAATGCTTAGGGCAAAACTTAGTATTTAAAATTAATATCACATGTCATTTGAATTAGGAAGTTTAATCCATTTAAATTAGTTTTAGATTTATCTATGGTTCTTATCACCATCCCCGTCTGGGTTCAGCTAGTAAATATTGTAGTGTATACCTATCGGAAACGTAATTAGGTCATGTCGCAATCCGCTATTTACGTAGATAGTTTTAGCAAGTAAGCAATATTATTAATTCAATTATTTTGTAATGTTTTATTGCACTCAATAAACGGACTTCAAACTATAAACTATGTTTCCTTAAATAACCAACGATAGGCTAATATTAGAATATAAAGATAGCCCATCGTCCATTACTGGATAAACTCTGTGCCCGTCAATTTAGAGACGAATTACATTTTATAGCATGATTTCACTTAATACGGATTTCCCTCAGGTTCGAGTCTCCCCCGTGGGGAGATGCCATCCGTCTGGAATACCTCTAGAGGCACTCGCCAATTCTCGGCTTGAGGTTCCTTTAAGATCTCGCCACCCCCAAACCCGGTGACGCTGTAAAGGTCATTTGCGACAAACAGCATACACACTCAATAAAACAAAGATTATAAGGATTATTTACTGTCATAGGATGGGTGACTAAAAGTTTACTATCACGAGCTCCTGTATATTTCGAAAGACATATCGAGCTATTTTGAATAATCTGCATTAAGCCGCGTGGTGGGTTATATAACATCAATGGGAGCATTTAATAGGTAATAATTGAAGATGACGAATAAGTACAGTGGTTCTTATTTTAAGAGCCCTTTTACAAAATTGCGCCGCTGCCGTACTGATCGGCACGTAGGTAGATTTGCACTAGTATATATTGCATTTTACGGGTACTGTTTCGAGTCTTATAAAATAATTATTAATGAACTAATTATAAAAATATATACATATTTCAATAGTTCAATGATGGTAGATTAGTTTTATGAAAGTTTTTGATAGTAATTCTGTTCAATTCAATATCAAAATACGAGGTAAATCTGCACTATATTTTGGGAAAACTCACGGAGATTAGATTTTCTTTTGATAATTGATGAGACGGAAAATCAAAATTCTAATACATTATGTTAATAAAAACACTTTTCCGATGTCGTAATAATTAATTTGATCTAATTTATTGAACATTATTGAGAGATTGAGGCGGTTGAAGTTGTGCATATTATCGTTTTTTCCGTAAACTAACTGCAGTAGAACGATCAGTACAAAAAAGGAAAATAGTATTTGCAAATATTCTACATTAACTTACAAAAGGAAGAATAAATGTACTGTTTGCTTCTATTGGAAACAGCCACAATCTTTTCTAAGAGGGTAAACGAGGCTCTCAAAAATTAATTTAAAATTTTCAAAATGTGAATGGGCTCTTAAATTCGCATGAATTGTATATACTATAAGACACGGCATTGAAAACGCGTGTTAACACTGTAACGAAATGAATCGCGGTTAGTATCGTAAGAAATAAATGTTGTAGAAAGTATAATGCGAAAGTTCTTGTCTACATGTGAAAAAGACCCTGGACTGAGGGGCAATTCTGTAAAATAAAATCTCTCTTCCGTATTTGGTAGCAGATTTAGACAGTAGTTTGATATGCATTACGCCATCAAAAGACGAAATGTCGCAATGAGGTTTGAAGCAGCCGGTAAAGGATATTTGACAATTGTCAAAAATACGAACAAATGACAAACTTTTGGCAAAAAATGGACAATCTATTCGAAACAGTTTTTTTCTTCTAATATGAATAATTTCTTTTTTTTACTGCTTTATACAAAGCTTTCATGAGGATTCAAATCAGTGCTTCGCACAAGGCTCAAACTCAACACGGTCTAATAAGTATAATTCATCCCTTAGGGCAGAGAGTCTCATTAACATAGACGTTAATGCAAAACAATCAGGCACGGGAAAGCAAAGTACAGACTGCTTCCGTGTTTGTATAATTCTAACTGGCAGTTCCTCAGAGCAGCTTAGAATCATTTGGTTCCAGCACCAAGCCAGATTCAATCCAGCATGGGCTGTCCGGGAAAATACACTACTAATGACTCGTTTCGAATGTTTTCTTCTGTGTTGAAATCCAGGAGTCAAATGATTAAGTAAATTATAATGAAATACTTTAATAACTTCGGTCACAATGTTCTAAGGTTTAGTCCAAAATTCATGAATGTGGATACAAATACAAGATGTACCAAGAACCTCAGCTGCCTATCTTCATTTATAACGATGATCAGATCAGGTAGTCTGAACCTCATTTTCGTATTTCGTGGATTAATCGAAGCCATATCTAGAACTGGAAATAACGTTACATATTTCTGGTATTTGACTGTTGTCTTCTGTAAGGTAGACGATACTTTATCTAAGCAGATGCTACAATTCATCGTCTTAAAAAAGGTCCTGTCGAAATTAAAATGAAATTTCACATTTGCATTATACAATTAGCCCATTTTTTTCCTGACCCACCAAAAGTTTAAATGTACGTATCCCTGGAAAGAAACCTGTTATTTTCTAAATCATATTGGACATGACAACTTTTACCGCCTACCTGTGACATAATTATGACATATTTTTATTTTTGCCCATGTAGTAAGGATTTCTCTATGGTTTAACAACGTTATTTAAAATGTCAAGAAGTCGAAAGAGTTTCTGTCACATTTACGATGCGAAAATTGAAATTATAGTTTCAAACTAATATTCCAACTTTATCTATAACATGATCTATTGCATTGAAATTAGGAGAGAAACTGTGTTCAGTTTCCTTGTTATTACAAGGTCCTATGTGCAATACCGCATCCTCTACAAAGTAAAACTTGGCTATTTTAACATTTTTAACCGAAATATCGGGCAAGTGGGTCAGGATTCAATTGGTCCGATCGTACCATTTTTTTTAATATCAATTTGAATGCAGATTTTAGTTTTATGAATTACTAGCGGCCCGCCCTCGCTTCGCTTCTGTGTAGAGCTGAAGTGTAGACTATAGTTTTTGTTCTCAGGCTTGTATTATACACAATGACACTCATCTATGATTCTTCTTATACCTGCATGCTAAGTCTCAGCCCGATCGGTTTAAAATTGACAAAGTTTCATACAAACTTTCATTCCCTATTTTATCCCCTTGGGGGCAGAATTGAATAAAATCCTTTCTTAGCGGATGCCTACGTCATAACATCTACCTGCATGCCAAATTTCAGCCCGATCAGTCCAGTGCTTTGGGATGTGCGTTGATAGATCACTATGTCAGTCAGTCACCTTTGAGTTTTATATATATAGATTTATCGGATATCGGCAGTTTATCGGAATTGTTGCTTGTATAACTCATGTGCTCTTCACTTGTAATTATAATCACATTTAGTTCAAACACTTTAATTACTTGACTGTTAACTGTGTCAATGTTTAGTAAGTTAATAATCAATTAAAGAAACACATAATACTTTAAAATGTAAACGTACTAACTAAACCTATTCAATCTAGTACAGAGTGTCATCAACCCGCATCACTGCACTGCTGGGTAAAGGCCTCTTTCATGGCACGCCATTGAGCTCAATCTTCAGCACTACTCATCTAGTCATTGCTCGCTGCTTTTGCCCCTGGACGCCCTACACTACGTTTGCTGACTCGCATTCTTACAGCATATTATGCTGTATAACAAATAGCTGCTAGGGCAAACGTCTTGGAGTGGAGACTGCGAATCGGCTAACGACTGGCAGTGTACTGCCACTTTAGCTTCTTACCTCTTTGAGTTATGCCAGTACAGTGTGTTTTTTTGATTTGTATTTTCTGCATCAAAATCCGCAGCATATAGTAAATATTAATCATTTCTCCACTGCAGGAACAATAAAACCTTGTTCTATCGAACTTTTTTTTTATTTTCTTTCAGCATTTATACTGAGTCTCAGAAACATTCGTTGCAGTAACTTCGCCATAAAATCGAATCGAGCGAATAGGGGTTAATAAAACTATTGTTTAGTAGAAGAACAATGCGGCGATCATAATAAAAAAGCTTTGCAAAGTAAAACTGTAAGTCTAGCAATTATTTTATAACATGACTCCTGTACGACTGCATAAGTAAGTTCTTGAATGAAACATCTTGTGAGTTTCTAATTGAACCACAAGATTTTATTTTTATAGCTAGTTAGGCAAATTACTCCACCCCACCTAATGTTAAGTGGTGATAAAGTCTAGACAAGAGTTTGTTTAGTGTGAGAGTGTTTCGTTTAGTTATTAAGTTAGTTTATTGCCGAAAGCGCAAACCTGGATTTTCTTAGCTTTCAACCCAACCGAGTCCCTGGTACCCCATTCGGAATTCTGATCTAAAGCCTGATTAAGTTCAGTGACAAGATTCTCCCGTTTCTCCTTGATTTCTACCTGTCCAGCCGCTGCGTGTCACGAAGTATCCTGAATGCCCTGTATTATTGTCCACATAGCAATGAATATTCCCGAAAGGAGTCAAATCATTGATATGTAGCAGAAAGAGTGTGAGGGCTAGGACGGAGCCCTGAGGAACACCAGCATCCATTGATATGAACTGCGAATTCCATCCGTCCGTAAGGATGCGAATTTTATGATCATGTGAAAGTCAGCCAGCCAGGGACAGAACTGAGCACGCAGACCGTATGCAAGAAGCTTGGAGAGAAAGCTTTTGAGCCAGACCCTGTCAAAAGCCTTGTCGAAGTCAAGGCTAATAGACAGACTTACCCGCTAGGAGAGGGCGCTACTGTCGCCACAATCATATCAGCTCCGTAGTTTTTTTAATATTAAAAATCAACAAGTTTATGGAACGTAAATAAAAGGTGATAAAAGTATTAATAGTGTCGTGAGAAATAAGTGATACTAATAGTTCATATTAAAAAATAAACAATAAAGTCGAAAAACAAAAATATAAAATTATGTATGATTCTGACAAATAATATTCTGTAAATATATAATTATCGTCGAATAAACACAGAACCTTTATTAAATTGTGGCAGTGACCCGTGAACAGTGAGAAAAAGAAACAATTTAATCTTACAATGATAAAAGTGCAATAATTGGAAGGTGACTTGCGAAATTTGAATTGTGCATGACTCACCGTTCTAACGAACAATTACAAGCGAGTTGACGGAACTGATAGTAATTTTTACCAAAGACTTCAAACAGACGGGTAGCTCAGCCGGAACTCAGTTGACTTGGGTGGTACCGAGTTCGAAACCCAGACACGAGAAATCTTTTTCTTTCACATTTTTTTTTATCAATATTTCGTTGTTAATTGTTAATACTTTTTTTTTATTATTATTATTATTTTAAATTTCTACATAAAAATGTATACAAACATAACGATGCGCAATAAAACAACACGGTCACATTCTGAACATGACTTATCTCCAGTAATGATGTCAGACGTTGCAACTGACGATGAAATGAACAGTGATACAATAAATACTGAAAATGTTTGTATTGATGACAATAAATGGGAACTAAACATCTGTAATGAAAGATTGAAGAGTGCCAAGAATGAGATTGAAAAGCTGTATAACGAAATTCATTCACTAAAACAAACATTAACAAAAAAAGATTTGATGATAGAATCATTAAAAAAATTAGTTAAAGACTTTAAGCCTCAGCATAAACAGTTCCTAACACCACAGAACAAAAAGCTATTAAACATAAAAATGGGATTGTCAAGGATGTCTCCATTAACTAATAGTAGGAATATATGTAGAAATATTTACACAACACCTACACGACAGATAGGAAATATTGAATACAGCGATATTGATAGTCAATTTACTTGCTATGATACATCTATCGGGGAAAAACTCCGAAATTGCGAAAGGGAACAACTGAAACAGAAAAATAAACATCTAGAAGAATTCAAGATAAGAAAAAAAGTAATGATTTTGGCAGATCAACAAGGAAGAAATTTAAGGAAAATATTACAAAAATCTTTAGGAACAGAGTATGAAGTGTTCTCTTTCTGGAAATCTGGAGCTAAATTTAATGAAATATTGGTACCAGCTGTTAATGAAATATTGAAATTAACTAAAAATGATTTTGTAATTTTGATTGGAGGGACTAATGAAAATAATCCCTATGTTTCTCAAAGCTCGTTTAATAATGTATTGTATTCTCTAACAAATACAAATATAATAATGACTGAAGTTCCCTATAACAAAAAAGTATATGAAGTTAAACTTAATCGTGAACTTAGGTACATATGTAGTAGGCAAAATAATGTATCATTTGTCGACTTGATGTATAGCACTAATGTTCCAAAAGGATACTTTTTCACTGTTAACCTGTGTCGCTGGTTGCTCAGAGAGGTGTTGCGATTGAATTATAGAAATATGCTGGAAAGCCCTTCTGTTTTAAATTATAAGAATGTCGTCCAATCAAAAAGATGTGAAAGTAAATGCACTCAAACAGATTCTAATTTAACTATATCATCTTTACATGAAGTTGACCAAATTACTGCACGCCAAATAACTAATCATATCAATAATAGTAATAATAATAATAATAACAATTTTTTTCGTGTTTGACTACATTTATTTACTTCATCAGAATATAGATGGTTTGATGGGAAAATCAGACAGGCTTTGTGTAGGCCTTTCTGAATTAGCTGAGTCTGGAAGAGATATTGACATAATTTGTATCACAGAGCACAATATGGTAGAAAATGACATTGTGCTGCTTTGTGTGCCTGGTTTTGTAATTGGTGCTTACTTTTGTAGATCTACGAGGTATGGTGGTTCATGCATATTAATTAAACATAATCTCAGGTACAAAGAACTGAAAGATGTAGCAAAGGTAAGTGTTAGAGGAATAATTGAATGCTGTGGTGTGGAATTAATTGATCAAAAAATTATAATCATTTGTTTATATAGACCTCCTCGAACTGATGCGAATAGGATAAGTATTTTTCTTAATAAATTTAATGAGATTTTGCATAAGTATTGCGTTAAGGACAATCACAAGATTATTATATGTGGTGATTTTAATATCGATGTTTTGACTAAGGATAAATTGACTACAAGTTTTACCGATTTAATTTATAGTTATGGTTTAAATATTAGTATTAGTAATCCGACGCGCCCTTCTAGTGGGAAGTGCTTAGACAACTTTATACATAATATTAAGCGTAACAGTAGAGGCGAAACCTTTGAACTGACTTTATCAGATCATAATGCGCAAATTCTTAAATGCCCTGTTGCAAAAACCTGTAGATTTCCCTTCTGGTACATTAAACGGCGTAATTACGATACAGAAAATATAAAAAAATTTCGAGACTGTATATCCAATCTTAGTTTTAACAATGTTTTTGAAACTGACAATCCTAATAAAGCTTTTAATAATTTTTATGAAACTTTTAAATTGTACTACGATCTCTGTTTCCCGATAAGAGTAATAAAAATTTCTACAAGCACAAAACCGAAATGGGTAACAAAAGGAATCAAAGTGTGTAGTAAGCGAAAACGCGACCTATTGCATAATTACAGGAAAAATCCTAATAGTCTGAATAAAAAGACATTAAAAGATTACACTAAGCGGTTTAATAAAATTGTCAAACTTACTCAAAAATCGCCAAACACTTATTATATTAATGATTCTAGAAACAAATCAAAATCAACATGGCAAGTTATTAATAAAGCAAAAAGAAACTTACCTAAAGAGGAAATTAGACAAATAATAGTAGATGACAATGTAATTACTGATCCTAATGTTATTGCTGATAATTTTAATGACTTTTTTATCTATCACAAACTGACATCAGATAATATTAACTTGGACAAAACTTTGACATATAATAGCAGCCATTCATTATTTATGACTCCGGTAATTCCTCATGATATATTTAATATTATAAAATCACTTCGAACTACGAATAGTACTGGTAATGACGACATTAATACAAATATTTTAAAATGCGTGAATGATATTATATCACCAATTATTGCACATATTGTAAATTTATGCATTGAGAACGGTATTTTCCCAGATAACTTAAAAGTAACAATAATAAAACCACTCTTCAAAAGAGGTGATAGAGATAACATGTCTAATTACAGACCTATAGCATTGGTATCTGTTTTGTTCAAGGTGTTTGAAAAAGTAATATATGAAAAACTATACTCATACTTTGAGAATAATAACTTGCTAGCTCAAGAACAGCAAGGATTTCGTAAGAATAAAAGTATTAATATGGCAATATCTGAATTTGTATATCAAATTATTTCTTGTATGGACTCGGGTAAGCAGGTTATGGGCTTGTACATGGATATGACAAAGGCATTTGATTTGGTAGATTTTAATATACTATTTGACAAATTGTATAAATATGGTGTGCGGGGAAATATTCTTGAGCTTATAAAATCCTACCTTAGTGATAGACAGGTTATAACTCAAATCGACAGACTTTGCTATAAAACCAAATTTGAAAAGTCATATACATCTTCATCAAGGAAAACAGTTTGTGGTGTCCCACAGGGTAGCGTATTTGGACCATTATTTTTTAATGTATATATAAATGATTTTCCTAAATGCATACAAAGTCCAATGATCATGTTTGCAGATGATAGTACTATAATATTTGAATGTAAAAATGAAAATGAATATGAACTTTCAATAAATGATGACTTTGATAAAATTATGAAATGGATGCAAAATAATAAGTTAACTGTTAATTTGGCCACACAAAATCGATGACGTTTAAACAAAGAGAAAGCAAGAAGATTATTGAAGTAAAAATAGAGCACTTGGGAAAAAAAGTAGAAGAAGTAAATACTACCAAATTTCTTGGAATATACATTGATAATAATATGACATGGGAAACTCATTGTAATTATGTATGTGAGAAGCTAAGTAAATTTTCTTATGTCTTGTATATGCTTAATAAAATAGCTGACCGTTCTGCACTAATGACAGCTTATCATGGATACGTTGCGTCAATACTGAGATATGGCATAATTTTTTGGGGAAATTCTAGTAGTAAAGACAGAGTTTTCAAAAGACAAAAAAGATGTGTGAGAGCAATAAGTCGACTTCGCCCTACAGACTCTTGTTATCCTCTTTTTAAAGAATTAAATATTTTGACTGTACCTTGTTTATATATATTTGAAGTATGTGTCTTTGTTAAAACGAATCTAAAATTATTTTACAATATGTTTACATCTAAAAGACACAATGACAAGTTGTGTCAAAAACCTCATAAAACTGCTTTGTTTGGAAATAGTTTATATGGCGTTGCTCCGATAGTATATAACAAGCTACCACAAGATATAAGACAAATCGATAATGTGATAAAATATAAAGTGACCCTAAAAAAGTTTTTAGTAAATAAAGCTTATTATACACTAAAGGAATATTTAAGTGATGCTGAAATTTAAATTATTATTATGTCATTAACTTTATGAACAAGATAGATTATTATATTGTTTGACATTGAGATTATTATATTGTTTGACATTGAGATTATTATATTGTTTGACATTGAGATTATTATATTGTTGGACATTGAGATTATTATATTGTTTGACAATGATAATGTGAATTTGTTTATATTATGATCAATGAATGGAATAATTGTAATAAGTTTTTTTTTCTGGACATGTCAATTAATTTGCACACCCCATTGGGTAAGAATATAGGATGCTCTTTATCTCTGTATCACCATTTGTAACCATATTCTGCAAATAAAGATTATTATTATTATTATTATTATTATTATTGCCTGTCCTATAAAACGGTTACGAGTGAGTGGTGCACGTAGTTAGCGAGGCTCCGCAGAATAATTTCAAAAGCGCAGGAAAAAGTTTAAATCAGCTTGTTCAAGTGTCTGAATCTGCTTATATAAGTACAGAATTGGAAGAGTGATAATAAATATCAAGAAACAGTGCAGTGTACAACATTTAAATTGGCAAACAGTGTGGTGGCTGTAGGGTACTTGTGTTTTTTTTTCTTCCCCTATTGTTGAAGCTATAAAGACTACTAAATTGATAGCTGAGTGCATTTCCTACCAATAGGTTGCAATTTTTGTCACCTTTACAAGGAACTAGATAGCGCGGTGTGTCTGTTTTTGCCACCGGACTAACGTTCGACGCACCGCCGAGGTCGACGGTTCGAATCACGATCGAATTATTTTTTCTTTTTTTTTTTTTTTGCTTTTATTATTTTTTGGGATCCCGCCACTAGTTTTATTTTAATTTTCTTATTTGCCTCCTTTATTTTTTAGACTTTTTATTATTTTTCAATATTTTCTTTATTTTTATATTTTGGTTTGGACTAAACATGGTAAACTGTGGGGCGTGTGGAAGCTTTTTGGCGCCGGCGAATGCTGTTGCTTGCTGTGCTTGTCCGCTTAAGTACCACAAGGGCTGCCTAGCCATCCCAGAAAAGGCGCGTGTAAGCCGGGAATGGATATGCCCAAACTGCAAAAAGAGCACACGCAGGGGTGACAATACGCATACGCCTGTAAAGGGCATAAGTGATTCTTCGGAGACCGAAAATCTAGTTGTTGGACAGGGACCTGTTGACCTGGTCAGCGTCTCCCCAAAGGAAGACGAGGCCAAGGAAAAGGAGAACGCTACCGGAAACAATCAGACTGGTGACATTAAAGACATGCTGACTGACTGCATGAAAGAGATGAGGGAGTTCCGATCGGAGATGGCGGCGTTCCGCAATTCTTTTACTGCTCGTCTAGACTCCTTCGAGCAGAGGATTGTGGCATTGGAGCAGCGCCAGGGAGAGCCCGATGCCACTAGTACCGTGGACTTGGAGCGCACTATATCCGAACTGCGTGCCGAGCTGAACGACCGCGACCAGGAGGCATTGATGTCCGACCTGGAGATCGGTGGGTTGCCCGAAGAGAAGGGCGTCAGCGTGGAGCAGAGTGTTGCCATGCTGGCCGTGCGACTAGGTGTAACTCTCGACAGGCGGGACGTGGTGTTTGCGGAGCGTGTGGGCGCGCCGCCCGCCGAGGAGCGGGGCCGGCCGCGCCGTGTGGTGGTGCGCCTGGCGCGCCGCCAGCTGCGCGACGACCTGCTGAGGGCCGCGCGCGTGCGCCGCAGTGTCACTGTTGCGGAGGGTGGCCCACCGGCCGCCGCCGTGGGAGGCGGCGCTCGCGTTTACTTAAACGAGCGCCTCACGCGCGCCAACCGCCAGCTTTTCTACAGGGTCCGGGAGGAGCGTCGCAGACTTAATTGGCGATACGTCTGGACAAAGCGAGGCCGCATTTTCGTTCGCCAGGGAGACGGAAAACCCGCTCTCCATATTCGCAACGACGAGGACATGGTGCGGGTGTTTGGGCCTGCGCCGGCGCTTGAAAAATGACTCCCAGGGGCCTGCATTTGTTACAGTGGAGAAAGTTACTTTTACGTGGGTTATAATGCATTCTTATCATTTTTTATGATAGTCGGTACCATATTATATATGGTTTCACTATTTATTTTCGATGTACATATTTTAAATATTTATAAAACTCCTGGTTCTGTAATGTGTTTTCATCATGTAAATAAAACCACAGTTGCAGTATATTCTGCATTTAATGTGATACTAAGTACATTGCTCAATTTAATTGGATGTCTCAATGTCACGCTTTTGCTTAAATTTAACACTGCATATTTATTTTATGTCCTGTGCCTATTGCTAGCATGTTTATATCAATATAATTACTCTCATCGATTCACAAACTCTTATAACAGCTTGCATGGCTTCATGGTGGATAGCTTTATTTCTAGTTTTATACACACAAAATGTTTGGAAATTTTAGTCACAAATTTAATTTAATGATTTCTAGTAATTTCAAAGTTGGTGTTTTTAATGCTGGCTCCCTAGGCACAAAACATGAGGAGTTTATTGTGGCTATGGAGGAATTAGATCCAGACATTATGGCAATTAATGAAACTTGGCTGAGAGCGGACCAGAGTGGCAGAGCTCCCAGTTTGCCCGGTTATAAATTTTACCACAACCCAAGACCTAACAGTGTTCGTGGTGGCCGTGGTGGTGGTGTGGGGTTTTTCATCCGCAAAGGGGTTAATGCTCGTAAATGCTGTAATCCTACAGTCACCACAGTTGAACAAATGTGGATAAAGGTGCGCATCAATGGTACGGATATAATTGTAGGAACTGCCTATAGACCGCCCTGGCAAGACATGAATATATTCTTTGACGCCATCACTGCCTCTATATCCTCATTCCCAACGCACCATGGTTTGGTTCTAATGGGGGACTTTAACATTGATCTGCTGAGCAGAAGTGGCAAGGAAAGTTTACTCAATCAGATCCTTTTTAGTTTAAACTTGGATCAAGTAATATCAGAGCCAACCCACTTTACGGATCATAGCCAGAGCCTCATCGATGTAATCTGCACTGACTTGAAGGTTTGTAACACAACGGTCACCCACATTCCTGAGCTGGGTGGTCATGCAATGGTGGCAACAGATTTGAATATAAAAAAAGAAAAACCAGTGCCACATTGGGTGACATACAGGCCTATCAAAAGCATTCAGCATGATTACCTAAACCAGGATCTAAACTCGTTCAATTGGGAATATTTCGAAAAAACGACGGACGATGTCAGTACTGTAGTTGAAAATTTCACAACTGCAGTCACATCTTTATTTGACCTACATGCTCCTTTAAGAACAAAGAGATTTAGGGCCCTTCCACACCCATGGATTACAGATACAATAAAGTCCATGATGAAAGTGAGAAATGGATACCATCAGAAATATAAGGAGACCCGTACCCAAGCCTTAAAGGATTCCTATTTATCTATGAAACATCTCGTCATAGAGGCCATTGAAAATGAAAAGAAGGCATATTTCACTACCAGCATCAATAACAGCATGGGCGATCCTAAACATTTGTGGCAAAATTTGAAATCTTCTGTCTTGCCAGATAGTAAGACCCAGTTAGAACTTTCAACTTTCTTGAATGATCCAGACGTCATCAATGCTCACTTTCTAAATGTACCCGGGAACGACAGTGTTGACATCTCTCAATTGACTTTTTTTGAACACCACAGACATTCTTCTTCGAGTGTTTTCACTCTGCAACCTGTTAGTGAGGATGTGGTGCTTGGTGCTATTAAAAGACTAAAATCTAATGCACAAGGGCACGACCGCATCTCATTAGAGATGCTGTTGCTTACTTTGCCGCAATCCTTAACAGCGATTACACATATAGTTAACCGGTCAATTAGGGAAAGTTCTTTTCCAGAAAGTTGGAAAATAGCGGTTGTGAAACCTTTACCCAAAAGCAGCCAGCCCATGTCTTTGCAGGACCTCAGACCCATTAGCCTACTTTCCTGTCTATCCAAGATACTGGAAAGGGTTGTATGCGATCAACTCACAAAGTATCTTGAGGAACACAACTTATTGCCACAACTCCAATCAGGATTTCGGAAATCACATGGCACCGCTACTGCTCTGGCAAGCATGGTTGATGATCTTCTGGCAGCTCAAGACCAAGGCAGAGTTAATGCTTTGCTCCTATTGGACTACTCCCGCGCTTTTGACTGCATAAACTTGTCACTTCTTTTGTCAAAACTTGCTTATTTAGGGGCTGATTCTACAGCTGTAAAATGGTTCCATAGCTACTTGACTGGCAGGACACAATACGTAGAGCTTACTGCAGCAAATGGAACTAGGATACACTCGTGCTCCCGCCTGGTGACAAGAGGCGTGCCACAGGGCTCTATACTTGGGCCCATCCTTTTTATCATCTACAGTGCTGACGTCACAAACTGTATTGATAACTGCAAGTATCATCTTTACGCCGATGATATTCAGTTATACCTGTCATTTGATCCACAAGAATCTACCATTGCTGTAGATAAAATAAATAGTGACATAAATAGAATATTATCCTGGTCCAGGTCCAATTGCCTTGCTCTGAATCCTCTAAAATCTAAATTTTTACTAATTGGCAGCAGGAAAAATATAAAGAAGTTTGATGGAGTGACTTTGAATATTAATATGGAAGGGACAAATATTGAGCGTGTGGATAAAGCCAAGAGCCTAGGGGTCACCTTGGATAGCCGGTTGAATTTCGAAACACATATCGCTGAAAGTGTTCGGAACTGTTTTTATAAGCTAAAGCTTCTATACAGAATAAGGCCATACCTGAAAGAGAAGCTCAGAATTTACTTGTGTGAATCACTTATCTTATCTAAACTAAATTATTGTGATACAGTTTATGGTCCATGCATACTCGCAAGAACAGCCAAGTTGATTCAAAGGGTGCAGAATGCATGTGCACGGTTTTGTTTCCGCATACCACCACGAACACATGTTACACCATTTTTAAATAACGCTAATATGTTAAAAATGGAGGCTCGAAGAAAATCTCATTTAGCTTCCATGTTGTTCGGAATACTTAACACCGGCAGACCGGGATATCTCGCTGCTAAACTTGATAAGACTCTGGCTAAGTTCAAATATCCAAAGAGATCTGTCACTCATATTTTCAATACTCCAAAACATCGGTCAGCAGCCTTTCGTGGTTCATTTCGATTTGCTGCTACTAAATGCTGGAACGATATTCCACCACCAATTAGGAACCAGAAAACAAAGTTTGCCTTTCAAAAATATAATAAACAGCATCTGTTGGCTATGCAGAAAGTACAGTACATTAACTGAGTTAAGATTACAACTTACCATTTTTCTGTTATGATCCGGAGAATGTATTCATACAATTGTTAATTTATTATACAAATAGTTTATAATATACTGTAATTCAGTGTTTTATCATAAAGTTATTTGTTTTTTTTTACTATGTAATTTCAAATTAATTTTGTACTATATTGGAATGATTTGTAGAATATAGTCATTTTCGCAAGAATAATAAAATGGCTGAGATTGAAGCGATAATTTGTAAATTTATAAACAAGAATTATTACTTTTTATAAAAAAAATAGTCATATATTGTAATTCAACAATTAGTTTTAGTCTGTAACGTAGTAACTATTCTAGCCTTTTTTTTAAGATAACGTGCAGCATATCTTCGTGTTAAACACGTGTTTGTTATGTTATTTGTAAAAATTAAGAGGGGGCGCTGCCAGAATATCAGTGCTGCTGCGGCCTTGTGCCAAGAGTCGTAGCAGTTTAAGCTGAGGCAGTGACCTACATTGGCCTTTCCTTTTTATTTTTTTATTTATATCTTTCTCACTATATTATTGATTTTCTCTTTATTTATTCAATGTATGTTGATCTGTAAATGTTTTAGGCCAATAAACGTTTTTCTTTCTTTCTTTCTTTCTATTATTATTATTATTATTATTATTATTATTATTATTCTCTTTATTTATTGTATACCATATTGATTACATTTTTAAATATTGATATAAAAATAAAAACATTTAAAAATATAAAAAATAGAAGCCAACCGGCAGCGGGAACAGGGTCCTAGCTACCGGCGGTTAGGGCCCCAGAGAGAGGAACCTCCTCACAATGCGAGCCGTGTCAAGGAGCACTGCCTTCTGTATCAGGCCCTTGATCCAGTCACCCAACTCGAGCCTCCGCAGATGACAGTCGAAGCTCTTAGCTATCAGGCCATTGACTGTCACAACTATCGGCACAATGATAGCCGAGTCAACATCCCACATGGCGACAACCTCATGAGCCAAGTCAAGATATTTTATTTGTTTATCTTTCTCGGCTTTCATGAGGTTCTCGTCATGAGGGATGGCCACATCAACTATCATTGCGAGGCGCTTTTCCCGATCTATCATCACTATATCAGGCTTATTAGCAACAATAGTCCTGTCAGTGATGATAGATCGGTCCCAGTACAGCGTGATATGACCACTTTCGAGAACTGGGTCGGGCACATACCTGTAATATGGCACCTCAGAAGCAACAAGGTTGTATTTCAGGGCAAGCTGCTGATGGATAATCCTGGCCACTTGGTTGTGTCTGTGCAAGTACTCGCCGTTAGCTAGACGAGAACAACCCGAAAGAATATGCCTAATCGATTCACCAGGACAGTGACATGCCCGACATATGTCAACCGTCCCATCTTTCAGGATATACTTTCGGTAATTGTTCGTCATCATAACTTCGTCTGCAATTGCACAAACAAAACCTTCGGTCTCTCCAAATAGATTACCGAATCGAAGCCAGGCCATGGACGCTTTGAGATCTACTTCGGGTCTATGTAGCGCCCGGAAAAAGCGTCCATGAAGCTCTTTGCCCTGCCATACCTCCCTGCGTTCATCTGTTGTCATTATTACAGGTTTGCGCCAGTTCTCTTTAGCTAAGGATAGAGGGGTCAAGCCCGAGTCCACTGCGACCACATCCCGATGCATACCTACGTCAGCTTTTAAAAAGTATTCCCTAAGGCTGCACACCTCACGGTTGTGGAGAGTCTTGGCATTTAAAAAGCCACGACCTCCACACTTCCGTGGAATGTACAGCCTCATGACCGATGAACGTGGGTGATGCATTCGGTTTGCAGTCAACAGTGTGCGAACTCTTCTGTCCAGGGCGTTCAATTCTGTCTGAGTCCACTTGAGTATGCCAAAGGAGTACATCAGGACCGGCATGACCCAACCGTTGAAGGCGCGCACCTTATTGCCACCTGACAACACACTTGTCAGTACTTTGTTCAGGCGACCAAAGAAGCGCTCCTGCACCGATTGTTTCATGTCAGCCCCATTAATGCCTAACCCCTCGGACATTCCCAAGTACTTGTAGGTCTCGTCTGCGGAGAGGGATCTGATATTTATAGAATCCGAAAGTTGCAATCCTTCGGATTCGACAATCTCTCCCCTCTTTACATGCATAACTGCACATTTGTCCACACCAAATTCCATATTGATATCTTTACTAAAAGTTTCTGTTACTTTCAGTAACTCCATCAATTGCAATTTAGTAGGAGCAAACAATTTTAGGTCATCCATGTAAAGAAGGTGAGATATTATCTGACCTCCTCTTCGCAAACAGAAACCCAGCCCTGAAGCTTCCAGCAATGTGCTGAGGGGATTCATGGCTAGGCAGAACCACAATGGACTCAGACTATCACCCTGGAATATTCCCCGCTCAATCCTTATCAGTTCGTCGTTCTCCCGAATTGGTCGACATCCTGGATAGCAAAGAACCGTCCTCCATTGCCCCATACATGACATCAGGAAGGTGCGTAGAGTTGTATCCACTTTGTACAACTCCAGCACCCTCATGAGCCATGTATGTGGCACAGAGTCATAGGCCTTCTTGTAGTCTATCCAACATGTCGATAAATTCTTTCGAGAACGCCGAGCCTGTTGGCTAATGGCCATATCGATGAGGAGAAGCTCCTTAGTACCACGGGACCCATTCCTACATCCATTTTGAGTAGCATTCATTACAGAATTTTGTACAATATGGTTTAAAATTTTTGCCCTCAAAATGGATGTAAGAAGCTTATAGACCGTTGGTAAGCATGTAATCGGTCTATAGTTTTTGGGTTCCATGGTACTACCTGATTTGTGGAGCAAGTGGGTAATACCAGTCGTGAGCAACTGCGGGAGCGAACCACTGTCTAAGCAGGACTGAAACTGCGATGCCAAGCAAGCGTGTGACGTACGTAGCCATTTCAACCAGAAGTTGTGCAGACCATCCGGCCCCGGAGACTTCCAATTCGGGACCGAACTGACTGCACAGGTCACGTCTTCCACCGTAATGGTAATGGGTTCCATTGGGGAAATTCCATCACACGCCTGCTCAACATCGCCCATCCAGTCACCCTCGATGTGGCTGACAGGTGCAGACCAGATGCTACGCCAGAATGAATTCGTAGCACTATCATCCGGCCGGCCCCCGTCAGCCACACCCTGGATTGGTTGCTCCCATGCTCTATATACCCACTTTTCATCACACTGAAACATGCGATTCAGATTATAGCGCTCCACCCGACGCTTATACCGCCTAATACGGCTTGCCCATGCACAGACCCTTTGCTTCAGGAAGTCGATGCGCTCTGTGGCGCATGATAAATAATCCCGAGGACTGATATCAGTCCCCAAGAACGCCCGCCTCACAAAGCGCATCACTCTTGGCCTAGTGTTACCCTCCCTGAAGCAAATGAGTTTACCTATAAGTGTCCTAGCTTCGGCGATACGACGTTCAATCCTGCACTGCCAGACCGGTAAGGCTTGTTTCGGTCGTGCAGTCATGTCTGGGAACTTGACATTGGCTACACGACACGCCGCAACGGCCGCGCAGTACAAAATCGAATGTGTATCACCGAGATTTTGACTGCTTTCAAAATAACTACTAAGCAGCGAATCCAGGACACCTACTAAGGCTTTATTTTTTTTATGCATGGGCAAGCGAGGTAATCGCGGTCTAAGTTCGGGAGGAGCCATTCTATACTCTCGAATCGCATCCTCCAGAGCACTCCTCACTCTATCACTGTACTTTGTACTTACTGTAGCAGCCCTACCTACCTCCTCCACATCACTATCCTCATACCGCGGCAGGATTGCACGTGCTGGTGTTTCCACCGCGGTCAGTGACGGGACAGGGCCGACACGGCTGCTCAGCATCTCTAAGCGTAGCCTATCAAGCACGGTGTCATCCAACCTATGACTACGTTGAATGACCCGCACCTGATCCGAAAGTCGCTGGGCCGAAACGTTGAGGGCTGGTTCCAGTTCCTGAAACAGAGCATGCATCCTTACACGGTACGCGGTGAGATTAGTTCCTCCCTCTGTAGACCCATAGTATGCGCGCATGACGTTCTCATTTATTGTCTGAGTCCATCGCATGCGCGGCACACAACCACCGGCAGCGGGGGCCCGGTTCGGAACCGGGTGGCTCCTGGACCCTAAGCTTGCTGGTGGCCGGGGTCTCCCCGGCCGGCGCACAGGTGTTGGCGACGTCGGCAGGGAGAAGTACTCGTTGCTTGAGCTCGACGCTGTCGTAGCCACCGACGGGGTTTCTTCGGTCGGCGGGGGCGGCTGCAAGGCGGAGCTGAGCGACGAGTCCGGAGATGGAGGGCGTGTTTTTCTTGTTCGTCGTGGTCTTAAAATCATTGTTTGTCTCGTGAAATAGCCATCAGAGTTATATTGACAGGTGTCATCACATCAGCACTTTTTTCATTTTCTTCAAATACATGTTTTCTAAAATTTTGAATAATAAACATTTTAAATATGACTTAAGCACAATTTAAAACTGCTTATCGTGTATATAACGACGTATTTAATATGTGAAATTTAATTTTTATCGGAATGACATTTCTTGAGACGTTTTCCTTTTGGGGGTTGCCACGTTATTATTATTATTATTATTATTATTATTATTATTATTATTACCCCGCTTGCTATAGCTTCACCCCAGATGTGTGTCACGTACGCTAGAAGGTCACCCGTCAATCGATTTGGCCTAAATCCGTATTGACGATCGTGGATCAGAAAGTAATCTTCAAGGTAGTGTAAGTCATTCTAAGACTTTACACAAAACTGAGGTGACAGTTATCGACCGATAGTTAGTTGGGTCTGAGCGGTGCCCCTTTCGGAAAACGGGTTGCTCATTGGCATTCTTCCAAGTCTCCAGCACACGTCACACGTCAGGTTTGTGGCTGGCGAGATGCATGAATAAGTAATAAGTAATAGATGACAAAATTATTAGCTTATTATATGTTCAGGACATTCTAATTTTGGTGGTTGTATTTTCTAACTAATAGTTTATGAACATTTTTTATTTTGCATAAAGTGTTTCTTTTTTGATTGCGTTTTTATATTATTGTTTTTTTTCTCCCAATTTTATTTATTTAGGTACCCACGTAGGTATTACGCGTAACACACACGGACCCAAGATTGTTTGCAAGAGGCATTAACCGGACGCTAACTCAATTTATGGGTGAAACGAGTTTCCTACGAAGAAAAATAGGGGACTCGTGCTTGACGAGACCTCGGTGAGATTGGCTTTTCGCATTACCAAAAAGGAAATAAACCCATGCAGTGTATGTGCCAATTTATTTATATTGAACATTTCCTGTTTGAGAACTTGGAATTGCAATATCATTCTGTAGTAACACAACAAAACACATTGAAGTGTAGAATGCACATGGATACTTAGCTAAGATCCGTAATAATATATCTCTGTCAACTCTGAGAGCGATTTTGAGTACGATCTTGAGAAAACAGTACATCAAGATCATAGCCTCAGAGTTGAGAGCGATCTATTAATACGAGCCTAAGCGTCAAAGGTGAGTCGTCGTTGATATCGTGACGATATCGTTGGCAACAGTAGCCGCTCCTCGCTCTGGGGTCGGTCCCTCATGTCTGAGGATCTGGGTCAGCGTCAGGGTTACACCTGGAGCGGACGATCTGCTTCCACCGATTTGTGTCCAGTGCCTCTCTTGCCAAAGCATAAAATTTGGATGAGGAGCCGCTTACCACCTGGTAAACCATATCCTCGTCGGCCACAATTTCTTTTTTTATATTATAGGGGGCATACGAACTGACGGTTGACCTGATGGTATGTGATCACCTTCGTCCATAAATACTTGCAACACCAGGAGTATCACAAATGCCTTTATGGTTATGGTCTCTCTTGAAATGCAACGCTTACGTGCGGGTACGGTTTTTTATTTTTCGATTTGTATTGTTCCCATAATACTGCTAAACTTTGACCAATACGACGGTAAAGGTGAAGATATATTCCCCAATTTTGTCGTACGTGGTAAAACTTTTCCACAAAATCGCAACGTTTTGGATACCCAAGATGATAAGCATGAAATGAGAGCGATGTACGATGGCAAAAACAGCAGCTAGGCTAAATCTAAACAATTCATATGAACACATAAACAAATAAAACCACGTCTACAAAATACCTCATTGCCATAGTTTCGGGCTACAGCGAATGGGATCTTGTTAACCTAACCCGTTATTTTGAAAGATCTTGATGACCTGGTTGATATTTACTTAAAACCTTTATAAGTTCTAATTTAATTATTTATTTACGGTATGTAGAATATTTTGTCTCGAACCCTAAGCACCTTTGATAGATCAATGAGGAGGTTAATATTTTACAAAGTGACCTTTAATTTATTATTGTTACATACAAGAAAGATTGCGACGAATTCATATAACTGCTAAAATTTTGTTAAAATGACAAAAGTTCTAATAAATAATCATAAAATATTACAGAAACATCTAACAAGTTTCTCTTTTCTAAAAGAAAATAGAGGGCAACTCAAATGTGAAATAAATTGGAAACTCTCAATAATGCGGATGGAGTATTATGATGTCCTTAGAGAGAGCCTCCTCGTGATTGGACCACCTACTTGTATGTAACTAACAAAAGCTTATTACGATAATGGAAGAGAATAGGAATTTCGGTCAAGAGGGACTTTGTTGTTATGGCAATATTTTTCGGGTTGGATTCAACCAAATCGCGGACGTTTAGGAGACAGAGACGTCAACTTTCTCAAATCGATTCTTGACCCACATACCAAATATTCGATTGAAATTATCAAAACAGTCAAGTTTTTTTTTAACTTTAATGTACTAAGGACGTTTTTAAAATTGTGTTAATATAGATCAGAGGTCCAATTGTGTTAATGCTATATAATTTGTGTCATATTAAAATAATGATAATTTGATTTTCGAAATAACTTTATAAGATCGCACAAAAAGACGGTAATTAAATTTAATCCCTGTCAAAGTGACGTGTCCTCTAAATCTATTTCTTTCTCCTAAAAGTGACAGCATCCACTTAAATCAAAAATGAACATTTTTTGACGTATTTAAAGCAGTCGTTGAACTATACGTTTGGGAAACTATCAATTCCTTAAAAAACTTGTACCAGCAGCTGCAAAAACCTAAGGTAATATCTCACTAATTGACTGTAAATATCGTTATTTTTATGGTCGAAGCAGATATTTCAACGGGACATGAGCCTTTTTTAGGCGAGGCGATTACGTTACGATTCCGATTTGCATAGGGAGTTTCATACAAAGTATACTAAACAGCTGCAGTTGATACGGTTACGATCCCTTTCTGAATTGATATGTCTGTTGAGAACTTGCCAGGGTATTCCTCTTCTTCTTTATGTTCCTCTCTGATCACTGAAGGTTGGACATCAGCCTTGAAAACAACGCTTCATTCCTGGCAAGGTGAAACGATTTCGCGTCGTTCTGGACTCCACTCCACTCGCGGATGTTTCGAAGCCACGACTTTTTCCCACGGCCTACTTGAATTTTCCCCGCTATTTTGCCCATCATATGAGATGTATCTCGTAATCACACAGTAAATGGTATTTCTCGTGTCTGAAGACTTGATGGTCTGCATCAATTTGCGAGTTTGACCGACGCGTCTTAGAACTTCGAAATGTGTAATTTATTGAGTCCAGCTGATTTTCAAGTCTACATTTCAAAGCTTCAATACAGCCAGAATATTGACCTATTTGAATTTGAAACCCTACAAAATATTATGAGAATCATATAAGCACATAAGTAAAGAAACGTACAGTCCGCAATATAAGTATGGGAAGAGAGAAGGGTCATTGTAATCCCTTCAAGTTTTGATAAGATAAAACGGGTATTTTGGCATCACAAACGACATTACAAGATGCGAATATGATGACATTCTTTGTGGGTTTTCAGATATTTGATGTTATATTGCAGTGACGCGTATGATAAAATCGATTATTTTCCTAATATTAGATATACAATGTCATAACATGAAAAGTACCAATTATGCGAGACACTACAAATTACTCCACCCCACCTTACGTTAAGTTAAGTGGAGTCCAGTCGCAAAAATAAACAAAAAATAAATATTTCCAACACTCACACCACTTAGCCTAGCTCCAAAGTAAGCACTGTAAGGCTTGTGTTATGGGATACTAGAACAATGGATGGAATACATATACTGATACATATCAGTATATGTATTCCAGAGGGTGTCGCCGACTCCAGAGGGTTCGAGTCCCTCTGGAGTCGGCGACACCACAAAACCCGGCGAACAACCCATTAGGTCACGGAGGTCGTCAAATTATGCTGCAGAGAATGTGCTGCTCCGCAATTCGATGTGCCCACCCTACCTATCTTAAAATAAATATTATTTCTAGACATCTTAGAATGTCATTCATACTAAAATCAATCAAAGAATGAAAGAAAAAACGAGCGAGCCTTAGAGTAGTCGCGTATGATGTGTAACATTTGAAACCTCACCTTAAATTAATATAAAAAGAAATAAAACCTACTACAAAAGGAATAAGCCATTTGAACATTATGTTCTAAAATCAAATCAAATAGCGCGCGCTTTCGCGACTTCCTGTTACACACTTCCGTCCCATTTCACGAAATCACTCCCACAAATTGCAGGAAAGCGAGAGGAAAGATGTTACACATCAAAAAACTTATTCACATCAACAAAACAATAAGCTAAGTAACGAGAAACACGAATACAAATTACAAAAACCGGCCGAGTGCCTGTCATGCCCCGCGTAGTGTAGAGTTCCGTAGGTCCCTGTCGTTACCACAATATATTTAAACAGAAGTCTTTATTTTCTGTAGCGGAAATTAAAAAAAAAACAATTCAAATCAAACTATGTACCTCAACCAAAATACCTAAATCAAATTCAAACTGCGTCTCAAACTCAAAATCAATTCAATAATAATTGTTTTCATAAATGCAAATGATAACCGCCGATCTTTTAAAGTGCTTTATAAAATGTAACGAAACCGCGATTCAGAAGCCGTTGTCGTTGGTACTCGCGGTAGCGTTGTGGAACTAATGATATTTTGTTGTGGTTTGTCAAATAGTTCTTTTTTTAGATTATGTTTTGCAATGCAATGTTTAACGCTGCAATAACTTCATCTATGCCACTATTATTATATGTTTTCTCATAAGGAATTTTCAATAGATAAGAAATTTTCTGAAACCAAAGTTGAACAACTGTTACTCTTAAACTAACAAAACTAGCAAAACCGGGGGCGCACAGACGGACATGACGAAACTATAAGGGTTCCTTGTCAGAACTACGGAACCCTAAAAATGACATACTTGTTGAACCTTGAGAAGCAATAAATACGACGATCTGAAAACACAGACCGCTGTTTATGATATAGCCGTCGCCTTGATGAAAAATACATGATTTGTTTTATTTTTGAATGAATATATTGTTACGTGTCGGGAAGGGGTTCGAAATTATATGCCAGTTCACGCTTGACAGTTCTTTATTCACCAGACAGTTTACACAATTAACACACAATGTTAATACTAAACACTGTATTTCACTATACAAGTCTCTAAACAATCGCACTTGAACACTTTTGTTGCATTTTGATCGCCTTTGGATTCGCTCCGAAATCGCTGTTGAAACTCAAATGTCTCTGCGCGGCGCCAATCGCGCTTATATACGCCGATCGATGCATTCTAGAAAGTACCTGTTAAATTGAGAATTAGCTAGCACACGCGAGTACGAAGTACCTACTTATACCTACGCAGGTGACGCGCATAACTTGTAAACAAGTGCAGATGTCGTTGCACTTTCTCCCTTACGCCGCTTCATTTTAGAATGAGCCGCATTACTTGACCACTATCGCGACCCGCGGTGACCTGGCAAATTCGATCTCTGGCACTTCCGCGGTTACGTTTCGAGAGCGTTTGTAACAATATGAATATTGGGATGAAATGAGTTGATATGTTCCAAAAGTTGACCTGTTTTTGTTCACCGCCTCTAACAATACAAAATACATTATCCACATATCCTTTCCAATATAAATATATATTTATAATATGAATATTAACACTTATTTAGTCCTTATCAAATCTTTGGTGTCGACTAGCTGTTTTCTCTCGACCTAAAGTGCTGTAATTGCCGCGGAGTCATTAGCATTTAAAGCGAACCAATAAAAGTTCTTGATAAAGTGCGGCAATTTAAAGTTTCGCGAGTTTTTCCCATCGGCTCGCCTTATCCGGCCCGCCAGCGGCTGTCTTGTCGCAGTTGTACAGTTGAGTTCGCACTGAGATGCTGGGTTAGTAATGGCGGACTTTTTATAGAATCAGGGATTTTATTGGTTCATAATAATTAATGTTTTCAATACCAGCAAGAATTCTGAAACTTAGATAGGTATATTATAAGTTTAGATTTTGATTTAAATGCCCTGAAATCAATCGTAATTAAGCTGTCAGCATTTGTGAGATGATCTATTGCATTGAAAAATTATCAAATTTCTAATACCTTTAATCTATACAGGCTGTTACAAAAATACATATAAAGTTTGAAGGGCGTTGAAGTACATCATATTTTTTTTTTATTTAAATGCACTGAAATCTATCGTAATAAGCTGTCACCATTTGTGAGATGATCTATTGCATTGAAAAATTATCAAATTTCTAATAGCTTTAATCTATACAGGGGGTTACAAAAATACAAATAAAGCTTGAAGGGCGTTGAAGTACATCATATAAGGAGTCTTCTCTAAATTTCTTAAAATATTTGCATGAAGTTTTTAACTTTAAAGACAAGTATTTTTAATGATAAACAAAAATATCGATCATTTTAAGACACGTCACTAGTTCGAAGATCAATAACTTTTTATTAGCAGTTATTCTGCTTTTATAAAAAGTTAAAACTTCATGCAAATCTTTTAAGAAAATTAGAGAAGACTCCTTATATGATGTATTTCAACGCCCTTCAAGCTTTATTTGTATTTTTTTAACACCCAGTATACGCAGTTTCCTTGTTATGAGAAGATCCTAAGTGAAATAATCCATTTTTTATAAAGGAAACTTGTCTATTTTGACATTTGATCCTTTGGCTTTGCATAGGGATGTAGCTTCGCTCTGCATCTTCTATCGCATTTATCACGGGGAGTGTTCTGAGGAATTGTTCGGATTAATTCCAGCTGCTGCATTTCGCCATCGTACATCGCGACAAAAATTTCATCCCCATCATCTTGATGCGTGGCTATCCACAACCGTGCGTTTTTGTCGAAATTTTTACCACGTACGACAAAACTGTGGAATATGTTGTCGCCAGCAGTGTTTCCGGACCAATACGACCCAAGAACCTTCAAAAAAGAGCGTACTCCTTCCTTAAAGGCCGGCATCGCATTTGTGATACTCCTGGTGTTGCAAGTGTCCATGGGCGACGGTGATCACTTACCATCAGGTGAGCCGTCTGCTCGTATGCCCCCTATAACATAAAAAAAAAACATTTTTCAGGAATGAATTTGTTTTAAAGTTTCATGATCACTATTATTATAGCTATTAACGGGATTATTACCATGTACCTTGTTTTTTATGTGTGTCCTTGATATTTCGCGCACTATTGCAAGCGCCATGATCGCGGAGTAACTGAAGTAATTGCGGGTAGATGTAGATTGCAACAGTGTCGAAATATCGGAGACTCATAAAAAACAAGGAACATGGTAACAATTCCGTCAATAGCTATAAGGAATCAATTCCTTAGTTTTTACCTAACTTAAGATATCTCGTTTTAGTATACACTCATCGTTTTCAAATAATGTAAAAAAATACACCAATAAATAGGATGTTTCTTTACACCGCCTTAGAATATATAAAAATCTCATTTATGCCATATTTTACAAACACAGCTGTCATACAGTTTAAATTAAATTACACCTTACGTATTAAATTTAACTGATCGTATCATTATATAGGTGTACCTACCCTACCTAACCTACTGCGTGTCGTTTGGTTGAATCTAATATGAAATACATAGAGTTCAATATTGTTTGTGTTAGGTGCATCTAAAGTTGTAATATCATCTCATCTCAGTCTATGTTGATACAAATTCAGAAAAAAGCTCTTAGTCGTTACCGTAGTTCTCGTTTGCGGAACAAACTGTTTTTGCTGTCATTACACAAGTCGGATTCCGTGGTAATTACTTACCTGCCTATTCCTATAAATGGAGTTATATTAAATCCCGTAGCTTTGTACAAGCAGCAACATATTAAGATACCAAAAAAAAATTTAATTCGCCAAATCAAATGAGAATCTTATTACAAGCACGATGAATTCTAAACTCAGTTAACGAATGACACGTTTTGGTAAACTTGAGCTGATGCTTTATGTAGTATATTATTCTATATGATACAGCAGCATGAGATACAAAAATACATTGCCAGTAATACAACAACATAGAAAGGACACCCGGCATTTTGTGCCAAAGTTGTATACTTTTTTATTTTTTTTATCTGTGTTTCATAATTGGGTAAAGTAGTCTGGCAATATTTATCATCAGCAGCTAGCTGTCAATGTCAAATACGTAGGTTTGTCAATATATCCTCTAAATACAAAGAAAATAAATATAATTATCACTATTCTTCACAAAAGAATAGAATACAATAATCATAATCAATTAATAATTGATTAAATCTATCATTAATATCTATTATATGTGGAAGTAAGAAAGAGAGTCGGTGTGATAAACAGCATCGGTATGTAGCCGGGTCGTCAAGAGAAATAACGGATAAAAAGGCAATCACAGCAGAGAACATTCACAATCACAGTACGCGGGAGCGGATGCGAAATGCGAATGATTTTTTTGTTTGTATTATAAGATTGTTAAATTGACATTTGGTTTTTTATTTAGAAAAAGCAAAGGAATCATGGTTTTTACAGTCAATTGAGTAATATTTTGAAGTAAAATTCTGTCCCTTGAAGATTTAGGGTTTCTATATCAAAAAAAATATATAATCATAAAATAACTTCTTTCTACGATTCACTAAAAATAAGGCAAAAGTAGTTTTATGTAGCAAATAATTTTGGCCTTTTTTTGAGACCAAATTCAACTGTATACAAGTTTAGCATTTTTTCTATGAAAAGTGCCGGGTCTCCTTTGATTTAAAACATATACCTAACAGTTGTTTCCGGTTTGGTCCTTGTTCCTTGTTGGGTAAAAGTTACAAGGCTAACCCTAACCTAACCTAACCTAGGCTGCAGACTACAACTGTAGAACATTCAGTGTTACCTCACCTATGGAAAATAAAGTAATGAAAACAGCTCCTTTCATAACGTGATTGTAATAAAAGACGACCTCCGTGTTCGAGTGGTTTGTACGCCGGGTTTCATGGTGTCGCCGACTCGAGAGGGTTCCCGGGTTCGAATCCCGGTGGGGGCAGATGTTTGTGTGATGAATCCGAGCATTTGTACTCCAGTCATGGATGTTTATTATGTATTTCTATGAAAATATACTTATATATGTACAGTATATGTATTCTATCCGTTACCCTAGCATCCCATAACACAAGCCTTACAGTGCTTACTTTGGGGCTAGGCTAATTGGTGTGAGTGTTGGACTAAAAAAAATACGGTTACCGTAGGTAGACCACTTAACTAAGTGCTCGCCTGCGGGGTCAAGGGCGTGGGGGAGGATGAAAACGGGAACCGTGAGAGGTGCGGGCGGCAGGCATATCACCATCAGCCTATTAATGTCCCCACTGCTGGGGCCCAGGCCTTCCCTATGGATCGAATAGGAAGATTGGGCCATGACCCACCACGCGGGCCCAGTGCGGATTGGCGGGTGCTAACGACTGCAGATGCATCCTGGACCAATGGCTTACCATGCCTTCCAAAGCACGGAGGAACTCGAGATAGAAGATTTTTTTGTGGCAGGCACATTCTTGTCAAACTCACGGTCCATTCTCGTCCTCCTTACACCTGTACCCCGCAGGCAAGGAATTAGTGAAGCTGTTTATCTATAGTCTTTAACTCTCAGTTAACGAACGCATCCACTGTGCCCTTAAGATATAGATTTTGTTTGATCATTTGTAGTAAAACTTATCGTCTATCCAGTTTAATCACAATTTGTGTTTAAGTCAGCTACAAATACAAATTACAGATAGGACCAATAGATACAGTTTCATCGGCAGCCACAATTTGGCTAAGTCCTGTAAGTCGAATGTAGTTGAGAGCCTAAAAATCGTGCAAGAGAATATGCTAGATAAAGTTCTTGTCTATTTTAAAAAAAGATCTTTTTTTTTCGATAACACTGCATTTTGAAGTCATTATATCGTTCCTTTTAAGTGTAAGAAGTATATTATATCCCGAGATATATAATACATACCAATGTAAAAAAAACATGTTTAATATATACACATTACAGGCGCCATATAATATACTAGTGGCCCGCCCTCGCTTCGCTTCGGGGTAGAATTGATCAAAATCCTTTCTTAGCGGATGCCTACGTCATAACATCTACCTGCATGTCAAATTTCAGCCCGATCCGTCCAGTGGTTTGGGCTGTGCGTTGATAGATCACTATGTCAGTCAGTCACCGTTGAGTTTTATATATACAGATTTGTGGATTTATATAAATCAAAGCTTGCGTAATATGAAAAAAAACTATATCTCCTTGGTTCTAAGTTTCCAAGATTCCTACAAAATTGTGACATGTTGTCAGCCTATCGTCCAACAGTTTCCATATAAGGCATGTACAATATCCGATTTTAATTTTCTAAGATTATAATATTCTTTCCTTATAATAGTAAAACGCTGCCAATCTATCTCCTAATAGTTTTCGAAAAGGCCATGGACATTTTCAGAATTCAATATTTCAGACGTTTAAATAGTACCTACATGTTTACATGTACACATTACATATGCCGTTTAAAATATTTGTGGGTTTATATAAATCAAAGCTTGCGGACTATGAAACAAACTATATAGCCTTGGTGCTAAATTTCCAAGGTTCCTATAAAATTGTGACACGTTTTCCGCATCATCCCCCTCTCGGGGGTTGATCGCTTCAGATGAAGCTTGTAAGGCCCTTCTGGCCATAAGCATGATTAAAGGGTGTTTTTTAGTCAGTAAGAGTCTGACATAACCTTACAGCCGGCTGTAGGGTATTCATGAGGATTTCTCACCCTCTCCCCCGCCTGGGAGGAAACAAAAAAAAGAAAATCAACCCATCTTCCAACAGTTTCCAAATATGGCATATACAATTTTCAATTTTAAGTTTTTAAGATTCTTTCTTTATAATAGTAAAACGCAGTCGAAAGTCGAAAAATATTGGGATATGGATTGGCACCATCTCCCAATATTTTTCGAACATGCCATGGACAATTTCAGAATTCAATATTTCAATGCGTTCTCTTACCAGGAAAGCCAGAGTTTCACCAGTATGGTAGCACTATTAAACTGCATAAAAACAAACTTAAATAAATAAACATTGGCACAAAAACTGTGGCCACAATGAAAATTGTGTGAGAGTTTTTCTGCTCGCCACAGCACCACAGGGTTACGGTGACAGATAATCCTGTGGTTGCCGCAATATATTTCTTTAGAACAAGTTTAATATTTGGACTCATCCCAACCCCAATCCCCGTCTGCGGACTTGGGACTTTAATATCAGTGTTTGTGGAAGGATTTCAGCTGCAAATCGGCGTTCTGTTGGTGCGTTTTTGGCAGTTCCATATAGCAATCATGTAACGGTGAATTCAGACGGGTTGGCACACTTCATAAGTTTTTTTAAAAATTTCAATGGAGAAATCAAGGTCCGAACACAAAAGAGGGATGTTAAATGCTTAATATTTTATCTCGTTGCTCCTAATCACATTTATCAGGTATTTGGTATGGTTGATTTGTTATCTGAAGCTGCTGAACAGATAACATTCGTTTTCAGTTTATTCGAAATCGTGAACGAATATGACAGTGCGTCCAGACTACATAAAATAAATGTCATTGAAGTGTGGACGGACAATGCGTGATCATATTGTGTTCACGTTATATGATAAGAAACATGTTTTATTTCACGCGCCTTAATAGAAAAGTTACTAATAATATCGGATGGCAGAGGCCAGGAAGAAAAGTATTTCAATTAGAGAATTGAAATACTTTTCTTTTACAATACCTTTGAAATCAAAATATTATTCGTATGTTAATATACGTATACTATCCCAAATTATCGGATAATCCAAAATAATTTGTTACCTGTAGTTTAATATATCTTTGTAAATTTAATTGATACGTCTCGTATCTATCTGTATTCAGATCCGGTATTTCCAAATCTTTGAGCAAATTTAGAAATATAGGATACAGCTAGATTTTTTACATAGCCCCGAGTGGCAATTATTATTGAACAATAAACATACGTAACCAAATCTTGAAAAAAAAAATACAGTCGGCAAACTTTTTTTTAAATTTTCGCATGACTTTGTCTCGTAACGAAATCCCGCAGCGTAACCTTTAGGCTTACGTACCGACTGGACGGGGTTAATTTTGAAAGAGCAAAAATGTTACTCACGATTTTAGTTCATATCAGCATACACTTTTAATAAAAAAAGAACAGGCCGCATACATTTTTTTAAGTTATGACTTTGCAAACTTTTGATTCTTTCCAACCGGTCATCAATGGCAGCATAATCATTAAACATCGCTAGTAGTTATCAGGATGAGGCAAAAGCTGCGTCTTCGTCTATGTCACGAAAAGATTTTCATCTACACTCATGTCTAAATATTCGAATTACAAAATTAAAGATGGCTTTATAAAGACGTAATTTTTATTGTAACACACATGTGTGACGAGTTCGGCGCGATTTCAATAAGTAAATGGTCACATAGAAGTTTCATTGCTAACGTTCAGCGTCCTGGTTAGATTGCAAGTTGTTAGGCACGTTGAGAAGAACTTCTTGTCTTGATCTAGTCACGAAGGTCGGTTTACATCCCTTATTGATAATGAAGAATAGTGGTTAGGAGGAATAAAATCATGTAATAGCTCACCTCTTGTTGAATTTACCTGTACCTGTGCTGCCCCAATTAGTGTTATGCGCGTTTGCGTTGCATCTGATGAGAAGACGTACTTTATAAACGCACATATGATACATAAAATTAAATTCATTAACAGTACCGCTAGCTGTATGGGTAAAATTACTTTTTTATCAAAACAGTACCCTTTTATTTATTTTTTATCAAATTAGGCTATGATATTAGGCTGAATGTGAATCGAACGCATTCGATTTTTGAAAAATTTTTTCTTCTTTTAGCTTCCCATTCAATTTTCTGCCGATCGTGTTTTGTTTTTGGGATTTCAGAAAAGCTTTGCAAATCACTTCTTTGTTACTTTGTTTAATTCCAATTGTTCCTATGAGTGAAGACGAAGTAGCGTATGCGACTGTCCTATAAGAAGGGGTATTAAAATACGTAAATTTAAATAGTCACAACATTGAAATCGCTCTCGATAGGTCTTTTATTGATCGGAATAGACCTCTATAATCCAGATCGTCAATCTCGATTGACGCCCAGCGGCGAAGCAGCGGGACGCGCTATGTATCGTTATCGGCACGTAAACATCTTCGGTTGTTTTTCAAACGTCAAGCAACATGGGATCTTGACTTGCGCTGTGTTGTGTACTTTTGATGCTACAAATTCGTTTATTATTCAGAAATCTCTTACGAAGTTTATTGCGGGAATAATATCTATTTTAAAATCGTTCTAGTATTTAGGATATGATTTCTCATGTACTATGTTCACACTAAGTCTTGTATTTTAATTTGTTCATGCTACTGGTACTAGAACTGTTTTATTAGTTGTGTGGTTAAAGTCGTCTCCTTATTTATAAATTATATACAAATTTTTGGGGTTTCACCATCTGGGTTCGAGTGCAGCCGGCTCAATGTGGAAAAACACAGTTTTTATTATTTTCACCGGTCTTGGTGTTTCTTGTATCTTCGTTAATTTTTAACGTCCATAACATCGAACTTATTCTTCAAAAAGCCCTAAATGAACATTAAGTGTAATTAACAGAATGTCCATGTAGCAAAACGTCTAACTCTCGGATGGTCTTTAAATCAAAACGTAAATCAAATCAAAATAAAAAAAAAAAATCAAGAAAAAAATCAAATCATTATCTGGGTTACCTATAATGCGAAGAAATACCGCTGCAGCTTATGAATGGCTAGAAGAATCTCGGCCGTCTGGGCCGCGGTAGCATAATTGGTTAGTGCATTCGCCCGGCTTGCGGAGGGTGCGGGTTCGAGTCCCGTCTGCTGCCTGGTTCGCGTGGATTTTTTTCTAGTTAAATTTTCTTTAGATTTAAACATCAAGCAGTTACATGCTTAAAACAAACAAAATTATAAATCGTTATTTTTATAATGGAGTATACTCATGTGACAGACACTAAAACTCGTTAATAAATTTGAGGAAATTTATTTGTTATAAAAAAATGTGTTGGTGCATATAGACATTTTGTGAATATGAAGATTTGCTAATTAGGCTTTCTGCTCATTAGACGTTTCACGGTGTTAGACGTTTTGTTTATAGACGTTTTGATTGTGAAGCATTACCAGCTTTTTATGAAATGTAAGTTAATGACACGCTAACCAGTACCCCTAGCACGAACCATTATCGAATTCGAATAGTTTTCAAACCGAAATGTCAATGTCAAAATTTGTATGGAAACTTGAACAGCAGCGGCACAAAGTACGTACCGAGAACTAAAAATCAGTAAACATATGACACTGACATATCGGACTCGCAAACGATACGAATTCGATATTGGTTCGTGCTAGGGGTACAGAATCCTAAGTTATTTCGCCTGTTCTTCTCGGATAAGTGTTCCAGTTGCTTTACAAACAGTCGAAAGCACACAAGCACGCAACATAAATTGACGATAACATCACTTCGATTATATTAAACGATTCGTAGATTTTAGGTAATTATGTTTTTATCAGAGCCTTGGATTACATCGCCAGTTCTTCTTGTATAATTGTTCCAATTGCTTTATAATGTCTTGCAGATTGCTAATGTCGCCGACCAGTCTTACGCAAGGGAGGAGACGTGCAGGAGGAGGGACCACGACCAAGAGGACGAGCGGCCGCGGCGGCGGACACTATATGCTTTACAGAACAGTAGCTTGTCCCGTTGGTTACAATTTTTAGCCAGAATACATTTGGAGTTAAGTGCAAATGATATCCGATGGATCCATGTGGACGTCGAAGAGAGAACTAAAAAGTTTTAAGGAGTTTTGATAATTTAGGAGCACTTTTAATTTATGTGCCTTACTTCTACTATAGTGTCGCCGACCAGTCTTATGCACGGGAGGAGACGTGCGGGAGGAGCGACCACGACCAAGGGGACGAGTGGCCGCGGCGCGGCGGCGGACACTTTCTTGCGCTCCACGCACAGCACCGCACGGGGTCCAACCGCGATCAGAATTTAACACCACGTCGCTGTTTAATATCTGTTTTTCTTAACAATATACCAGTTTTCACCTGTTTACAGTCCACGTCATTTAAAGTCCCCATAGGACCCTTATCATTGATCCAGCTCGAAGGACCTGAATTCTGAACGCGGTTGGGCCCCGTGCGAAGCTGTGCGTGAAGCGTAATAAAGTGTCCGCCGCCGCGGCCGCACGTCCCCTTAGTGTCGTCGCACACTGGCCACCGACCACAACCACAAAATGCCGCGACCGGCATATTTCTTGTAGTTTTCATACATTTTATATGGACTCACCACACACGGTACGCCGGTGGCCGCCACACGCTACAAATCGTCGTTACACCACAAGTCAGTTCTCCTAAATTATCAAAACCCCTTAAAACTTTTTAGTTCTCTCTTCGACGTCCAACATGGATCCATCGGATATCATTTGCACTTAACTCCAAATGTATTCTGGCTAAAAATTGTAACCAACGGGACAAGCTATTGTTCTGTAAAGCATATATAGAAGACCATATCATCAACAAAACAACACTATCTTATGCTGTATGAGTTTTGTTTCCTTCGGTGAGTAAGGTTCTAGAGCTTCACGGGGTAAGGATTTGAGTCAGGGGGTAGGCAACGGCGCTCGATGGCGCAGGTGGTAAGCGCATTCGGCTGCGATGGTTGAAGTTAAGCAACTTTCGCAGTGATCGGTTATTAGATGGGTGACCAAAAACTTCTATCTCGAGTTCCTCCGTGCTTCGGAAGGCACGTTAAGCCGTTGGTCCCGGCTATATCTGCAGTCGTTAGCACCCGGAAATGCGCACTGGGCCCGCGTGGTGGGTCATGGCCCAATCTCCCTATTCCATCAATAGGGCCTTCCCTGTGCCCCAGCAGTGGGGACATCAATAGGCTGATGATGATGAAGCTTCTATAGGTTATGGTGACCGCTTACCATATTACCTTTTGGTAGCATCTTGTAGGTGTTTAATATTCTAGAGCTTCACAGGTTCGGGGATTAGGTTAAGGCTGGCAATGTGAGGTTGCCTGGATCGTCATATTTTTCTTCTGCATCAGCTGTCCTATAGGTAGTCCTATCCTATAATTTATGTCTTAAAAAAACGACGGGTTGCACTCCGGGAGTGCCGGCAGAAGTGAAAACTTGAATATTGTGTGTGTTGTGCATTTTTGATATTTTGGAATGGTTAGGGAATAATTTTGCACGAATTGCTTTAATTATCAGTATAAAAGTACTATCATGTATGTGGTAGAATACAATATTTATTTATTGCGCTATCGTACAGTCGCCATCAGATATATCTGAGCATACAAGGTGACCAAATACATCTGAACAGTTAAAATGTCATTAAGTTCTATACGCTACAAGTGACCATAAATATCTGAACATTCATTACTTCAATAATATCTGAGCAGATGCCTGTCAATAATATCTGAACATACAACTTTTCAATAATATCTGAACACGTCAATGATTATGTATCTACGCAGATCATGCACTGGGCTTACATATTTTGTTACTACGTGATTGAAAGGATGAACTAAAAACAAAGGCTAAATATAAGGAATAAATACGATGAGAAGGGAATAAAAATCTATCAGAAAATCATTCGTGTAGGTCACCACGAGTAGTAGAAATGGAAGATGCATAATTTTTTCTCTATTTATTTTTTATAATTAACGAGAAGTTATGTTTTTATTTTATTCTATAGATTAAATTCTCAATATCTCCTTAGAAATTTATTTAACCCGGCGTCAGCACAGTCAAAATATGCATCAACGACAGTAGGGTTGGGTCGAGAGGACCCGTATAAGAAAACGCCATAATTACAAAAGTTAAAATAAATTTGGTATGTGGTTGTACTATCTGTATAAAACGATTATCGTTATAGGTTTTGAGTAGAAAAAAACACAACATGATACGAAACTATCTTTTTAATGTCATTTTCATAAAAGTGTCACAAAATATTAACAAAATGGACAACCTCTGTCTTAAAGTAATAAAATTTTAACAAAACATTTTTTTTTTATATAACATAAACTAATTTGTTACATGTTAATCAAATCTTTAGTAAACTAATAATATTATACTATTTGTATCAGTCTCATACGTCAGTCATAGTATCCTTATCATCTGCGCAATCTCGGCAGTACAACATTGCATGGTTACTGCAGATGTATTTGCATATACAGCTCCGAAAATTATTAGTTTTCTATCTTTTTTGGCAGAACAGTCTTGGCATCTCTTTCTTACATAAAGTATCTTCACAGGTGGCTCCTCATCAGGTACCTACTCCTAAAAACTCTCATATTCTTTTGCGTATAAGTCTTAGCAACTGAATGACATCTTTACGATTGCGCAAATGCTCACGAACCAGTATAAGGCTTAAGTTTCTTTAGAAATTGGCGTTATGTAATATGTACGCATTTATTTCAGACATATTTGCCAAAAATAACAAAATAAACAATATAAAACAACAATAAAACATTTTTTTAAACGGCGCAAAATTACGACACGAATAGTATGGTTGGGTCATATTTACCTTTTTCGTGTTTGGCCGTGTCTATCACTCGCTGCGGCCGCAACACGACTGATTGGCAAATCCCACGTGGAGGGGGGGACCATTAGCTCCAGCTACTGAGAAGTTTGGCAAAGTCGCACAAACATTTTAAGAAACACGCTCATTTGAAAACTGCTCGGGTCAAATAGACCCAACTGTGCGAACGCCGGGTTAAAAATAAGACAACTGCGTTTTTTAACCGCAATAGAAATAAGTAATAATTTGGAGGAAACATTTGTCCCACTATTTCCATTGCAGTGGAAAATGGAATTCTGTACTTGTCATGCTCAAACTGGGCGCCATCCTTACAAAAATTTTATTTACTGTCTGAGTGGATGTGTTTGTTTGGTTTGGGTATGTATTATTTATAAAAGTGAAAATTAATAAAAAACAAATTTAATTCTTATAAATTTTTATTGAGTTAAATAATCAAAAATGTAAACGAATTAACTTGGTACACTACCTCAGTAGATGCTCAAGCTTAAGTATTTATTATTATAATAAAATTATAATCGAGATCGAAATAAAAAAAAGCAACTTCTGATACAATGAGTTTAAAATTAAATAGTAACAAAATGTTTTATTGTTATAATTATACATGAGATCAAATCAAAAAGTTATCAGGCAATTAGTAAGGTTCTTGAAATTAGCGTATTATTATTAGCTTAATAATTTCCCAATATTATCAATGCCCGTTTAGACGGGAATTTCTAACAGACGTAGACGGCCGTAACGTATATTTTCGAATTTTCAACAAAAACGCAGACCAATTAGTTATTTTGCTCACCATTTTTAGGGTTCCGTAGCCAAATGGCAAAAAAACGATATTCATACAAAAATAGAAAAAAAAAACGAATGGACTTAGATTTTTTTTTTATCAAATCTTTACGTGTGGGGTATGGATAGGTCTATAAAATTGATAGGTCTATAAATTAAATATGGGACCCATTTCCACTAAATGTTGTTAGAATTCATAATGCAATAAGGTCGAAATTTTAGTTTGATAGTGTTTTGATGACATAATGTCATAATGAATCGACCCTTGAAATGATAACCTCTTTATAAAATACTATTTCGTGTCAGTGTCATTGAAAAAACAGTTTAATGTGACATTTTTACAAAGTATAATTCGGATACGGAACATAACATAACATCGGAAATGATCTTTTGCTGTCGCTTCAGATGACGTAATTGCATGGTTGCCCCTAGTAACGTAAAGTTGTCAATGGTAAACATTATGACATTGACGTTGCATTAAAATATTAGCTTTATACAGCTTGCAGCAGATTGCTACACGATATTCAAAGGTGGGGCCCAGATGAAAGCTCGTGTCTGTACATTACCATGCAAACTTCTAGCAAAAGTTGATTTGAACGAGATCAAGCAATTACCGCAATTTACATTTAATTCAATATAAAAATATTTATTTAGATAATGGTACGGAACCCTTCGTGCGCGAGTCCGATTCGCACTTGACTGGTTTTTAAATATGCATACTATTCAAATATACTGCTTATAGACATGTTTTCTCCTGCTAACCAATCTACAGTACAGACACGAATTATGAAATCTTGCAGATCCATGTTATTGTAAGCTGCCTTTTTATGATTTCATTTTTGACCATCATCATTTGCATGCCCTTTTCCCAATTCTATATGTGGTCGACGCAACATGTCTTCCGCTTCCATTCTCCTCTATCACTCGCAATATCAACACTCACTCCCTTACTGGCCATGTCCTCATTCACACAATCTATCCATCTTTTTTTCTTCGGTTTCCTCTCCCCGGGTAACCCTCCACTCTCATTATACAGGTTGGCTTATTGAAATGGGTCAGGATGGGAAAGTATGAAACTATAATATATATGAAGATCTGTTCTTGGGAACAAGATTTTAATAAAAATAAAAACTGCATTCATACATTTAAGAAAAACCCTGTGATCAGCATGGGAATCAAATCCGGTCGTTTTGAAAAAAAAAACTTACACTATTTCTATTTAAATATCGATTATGTAGGTCTGAAGCAGTAAATGTTTCTATTAAACGTGATGTCTCAAATGCGTAAAATGCATTTTTGTCACATAATTTAAATTATTTCAGTAGAGGTTCTAAGTGACCACCGTTTAACACGTATAGGTAACTTATCTTACTAATAAATAGAAATAGGAAATAGTGTTAGTTTTTTTTTCAAAACGACCGGGTTCGATTCCCCAGCTGACCACAGGGTTTTTCTTAAATGTATGAATGCAGTTTTAATTTTTATTAAAATCGATGACATAGTTCCTAAGAACAGATCTTCGTATATATTATAGTTCAAACTTTCCCATACTGACCCATTTAAATGAGCCATCTTGTATACTCTCATATTAAATTTTTGACCATTATATAATTATTTGCCGAACAAGGATTGCTGCCTGATTTTTTAAATTGCTTACAAAATCTTTTTGTGCCGACCAAATTATTTAAAGGCTGACCAATTATATACTTCTCATGAAACATTAGTATTTTGTGTAACCTCCTTCTGCATTTAATACGTCTTGTAAACGTTTCCTCATGGAACCAACTACCTTCTCACAAAAACCTCGACCTCTGAACGATTCCCAAACATCATTTGCATGTCGCCTTAAGGCTTCTGTTGTTCGACATTGATTCCCATCCCACTCTTGCACCATTTTACCCCAAAGGTTTTCGATGGGATTGAGGTCTGGACTTTTTGGTGGTAGTTTGATTAAAGTTAGTTCTCTCTGTTCATTAATCCATGTCTGTACTGTACGAGCATTATGTACTGAGCTGTTGTCTTGAAGGAATGTCATTTGTTGTTCTGGATAAAAAACTTGAGCTGTAGGAAGAAAAGTATCTTCCAGAAGTTCCTTATAATTCATTGCATTCATTCGTCCACTTATTTCCACAAGCTCACCAGGACCATCTTTGCACATCCATCCCCAAAATCCAATTGAAATACGTCCACTCCGGCGATTAGGCAGCACATTTTGTTCTAAGTAACATGTGTTTTCGGGTCGCCACAAACTTAATCGCCCATTATCTGATGAGCAGAGAACCTTTTCGTCCATGAAAATAACGTTTTGAAAATTAAAATTTAAATAATTAGCTGCAAATTGTAGCCGCTGCATTTTGTGCCTTGGCGTGAGAGTTGGTTTTTTTGCCGGTACTCTATTTTTTAAACCTCTTTCTTTTAATCGTCTTCTAATGGTGCTAGTGGATATTTTGAATGTGCTTGAAAATTGTGTAGTGTTTATAAATCTGTCATTTTTGGCTTTATCTATAATAGCTATGTCTTGGTTATTTGTAGTAATACGCGGGCGACCAAATGAAACATGATTATTTAATGTTTCTCCTTGCTGCCATCTTTCTAGCCATAAATATACAGTATTTCTCTGAAATAAATACAATTTTATACTTTGTGAATAAAGTTTCATGTTTTGTGGGCAATTGATTTTTAGCATTTTTCTCCGTGATACTTACGGCTATCCCTAGCTCATCGGCGATATCTTTTACGGATAAACCATCATTTTTTAGTTGTATTATTTTATGTTTCATTTCCGCATCAATACGGTACGAACTCATATTAATTATAGTTAATTTATGGTATGAACTAATACGTAAGCAAGCTGCTTGAATTTATTTGTGCATGACACATGACAGAGGTGATAAGAATAAAAACTGGAAAGTGTTTAACTGCCAGCGTCATCTTATTATAAATAAATAATTAAGAGGTCCTATTAAAATTGTTCAGATATTTTTGAAAAGTTGTATGTTCAGATATTATTGACAGGCATCTGCTCAGATATTATTGAAGTAATGAATGATCAGATATTAATGGTCACTTGTAGTGTATAGAACTTATTGACATTTTAACTGTTCAGATGTATTTGGTCATCTTGTATGCTCAGATATATCTGATGGCGACTGTACACAAACATGACAATTTATATTACATAAAAAGTTTATCTCTCAGAAAAATCAACTTACATGAATCACGTTAAGGCGCACTTAGCGACATCTATTGTAAAGAAATCAACTTACATGAATCACATTTAAGCGCACCTAGCGACATCTACTGTAAAAAAAGGATTTTCTTCGCAATAAAGCTGCCAGGTGGCTGCCCTAGATAGAGACTTATTATTATAATACGATAAAATAAAATATTACTATGTTTAACATTTTTTAACTATACAAAAAAATGTGTACAACGCCGCTAAAGAAGTTTTCACTTCAAAAATATTCAAAGCTGTGCAATTCGGGTTGATTTCATTCATGTTAATTCTGTGATTTATGTATGTTGATACATGCACTGTATGCGTTTTCGTGGAACCCGGTCGCAGTCACCGTCACGGCAAAGCGGCAGCAAGAGTCGTACACAAACAACTGCGTCGCATCTCGGAATAATTTCTCAGCTCGTTACCGCGCCAAACCGCGCGTGGACGCAAAGCGGCCCAATGGGCTGTGACCGCAACCGGTGATGTTTCCAACCACTTTGAAGTTTAATATTCTACGTATTGTTCCGATTACTCACGCATTCCGTGTTTCATTCAATTTCTGTCGTAAGAGAATATAATGTGGGTAAATAAGTAATTTAAGCACCAAACATTAATATATAGGTAACTACTTCGGTCATATGGTCACGATAGTGGTGTCGATTCTGGCTTGATTTCCTAAACCTAAACTTAAATATGACAACAGTATATCCTCGTCATTATCTACACAGAACGAAAAGGAGAGACTGATGTCAAATTTAGTTTTAAATTTAGAGAATCACGCCAGAATCGACACCACTAGAGTCTGCGCGGAAAGAGAATGGGATTCAGATTGGAGGGCGCTGCAGTGCTTTTGTACCGTATTTGTAAGGTTTTACCCCTTTTAGACATGATTAAATACAAAAAAACCGCAAGAAATCACAACAACAAACAAATCCGTATCAATACAAAACTTTGACGTTTTACAGATTGCTGGGTTTGATTGCCAAATAAAAATCTTAATATTAGTTCCGTTTTTCGCCACGCCCATTCTCTTTCTGCACAGACTCTATCAGCATAATTATCAAAATAAATGTATGCTAAATTCATAGATGAATGATTGGTCTCAATCATTCATATATGGTTAAATTGCAGAGGTAAAGGTTTTACAGTGTGATTGGTGGATATAATAATTATGAATTCGTAGAGACAACCACAAATGACAACCTCCGTGGTGGAGTGGTTTGTACGCGGTCCCGGGTTCGAATCCCGGTGGGTGCAGATGTTTGTGTGATGAATACGAGCATTTGTACTCCAGTCATGGATGTTTAATATGTATATCTATATATATATTCTTATATATGTACTGTGTATGTATTCTATCCGTTACCCTAGTATACCATAACACAAGCCTTACAGTGCTTACTTTGGGGCTAGGCTAATTGGTAGGCGTTCCATTATCATAAAAGACAATTTCCTTATAGTCATCTTATCACGAGCTTTAAAGAACTACTACCATCGGAAGCCTAACTACATCATCCAGTCGAAATCTTTTTTAACCACAAAACCACCGAAAGCAAAAACAGATGTCGGGCTATTTATCAATTTTCGCCGAGTCACACGTCACCCCTGGGCACCTTTGTACAAACACTTGTGAAGCAATAACCTGCACGTGTCACATCGTATCTCAATTCGATGGGCTTATTGCCTTCAAATCAACGCGTCACTTTAACATAGAACTCTATGGCCCTAAGAATAAGATTTGTTATATTTGCGTTTAATTTTCGCGTTCAAGATGAATTAATATCCGATAAAAGTGACTAGTGTACGAACACTCCATGATCATCTTAGGCATGATTGCGATGAATATTTATCTCCTAGGAAATAAGGACGGTATTATAATAAATAAATAAAATAAAAAGCCTTTTTATTTCCAGTACTTAAAGTTTAAACTTCTTACAATCTATTTTAGTGTTAGTTCATGTAGTTTAATCTATGTTAGTATAATTTCTTTTTTCTCTACTTAATTCTATGTGTATCCTACTTTCTATATGAATTTTTATAAAAGTATTTTAAATTTAATTTACTGGAACCCCAAGTTGGGTGAAGGCCTCCTCCAGTGACGCCCATTTGTCTCTGTCTTCAGCTACTTTTCTCCAGTATGGACCAGCTATCGCTTTAATGTCGTCTTCCCATCGTCTAATAGGTCTACCTTTTGTTCTTTTGCCTAGTGGGCCATTCCAGAAAGTTACTTTTTTGGTCCATCTATGGTCAGTTAGCCGGGCAACATGTCCTGCCCACTTCCATTTCAATTTTTTTGCGTAGCTTAAAGCGTTTGTTGCTTTGGTTATTTTTCTTATTTTAGTATGACGTATTTTATCTAATTTTCTTATCTTTAGCATGCTTCTTTCGAGTCCTCTCTGGTGGAGGACGGTATTACCAGATGGAAAATAAAAATCAAAGGCCAAAACAATTTTAAGTGCTTTGCAACTTTTATTCTGAGCTTATCATCTTTTTTTATTCCACAACCAACTTACCTTCGTTGGCAAGCTTATTATAACGACATGTTAACGTGAAATTAATATTGTTGTTAAAGTTCAAACTTTGGTGTGCTTTGATTACAAAGTTTATAATATGAAACCAATAATTTGCCTTTCGTTATGTAAAAAGGGCTCCTGCTAAGTGGACATATAAAAATAATATAACAAAAAATTAAGCCCGTAATTAGGCCTTGGGAATTTATAAGGTGAATTTCTAAAAATGTTTTGGGAAAGTAGATGCAGTTTTTAAAAGTGGATCAAATTACGGACACTGACCAAGTCCAATATCGAAGTTCTAAGTTTGATAAATTAACATAGGACTGACCAACTATGCTTCTGAGACTTCAATGGCCTACTGTTATCTAGAATTCGAAGTGATGGCGCTGTCTTGCAGCCGAAATACTAGAAGAATTCGGTCGATTCGATTCGAGGTCTCGGTACCACTACGAGTATGCTGTAGTGGGTTAGTGCGTCCACCCGGATAGAGGAAGATAAAGGTTTGAATTCTGTCTGTTGCCTAGACTGAGTTGATTGTCAGAGTGAACTTTTATTTATTTACGCCTCAAACTTTTTGGTTCATCTTTTAGAAAGCTCGCTCGACATCCGGGTGCCAGGGATTTGATTCTCAGCTAAGGAAGATTTTTTCATTATTTTACACTTTTTGTCTGCATTTAACTGATTTTTTTGTATTTTACAAAAAAATCAGTTAAATGCCGACAATCCGAAAATCAATTAAGCCGATGCACTATAATGTTTCAAATGCATTTTGGTTTCATTACTAACTCCAAAATGTTTATCTAGTAAATTTTTCATAAGGTTTATAAATAAAATCTTATTTTAAAATAAGAAAATCAAAAAATATTTTTAGTAATAAAATCTAATTGAGGCCGCGTTAGTATCAAGGTAAATACGAGCCAGCATCCTTTATTTCCCTTTCAACCTGTTAATAAAAAATGTATGTTCAGGCATACCATCTTTATATCGAAATTCACCTTTACATCTGACCGCTGCACTGCCTGGTCAGTCTTTTTTTTAAATATGAAGCCATTTATTATGCTTGCAAACATTAAAAACAAACAAGACACCATTTTAATTTCCTGTGAGCAGATAATTTATGGGTTATTATTAAGCGTGCAGTATCCATACAATAAAATGCAGTGAACATGTTATTTTCGTACTTGTTAATTTTCTTAATTAACTGAGCTTGCACATCAATGTTAACTGGATCATCATCATCATCATCAGCCTATTAATGTCCCCACTGCTGGGGCACAGGCCTTCCCTATGGATAGAATAGGGAGATTGGCCCATGAACCACCACGCTGGCCCAGTGCGGATTGGCGGGTGCTAACGACTGCAGATGCAGCCGGGACCAACGGCTTAACGTGCCTTCCGAAGCACGGAGGAACTCGAGATAGAAGATTTTTGGTCACCCATCCAATGACCGACCACTGCGAAAGTTGCTTAAATTCAACGATCGCAGCCGAACGCGCTAACCACTTGCGCCATCGAGCTCCTCATTAACTGGATACCTTTAAACATTTGTTTTACGAGTGGAAGTTCTACAAAGAAAAGGCTGTATTGCGCCTGTTCTGTTTATCCATACCAGCCTCCCTAGCATGGGCACCGCGATATGATATATAACGCGTTTTTATCACGCTGAATTGTCAAATTACTATGGACTTTGACAGTTAGACGCGATAACTACCATGTCCTTTAAATAAAATAAGTTTGGACTGTATAGAGACACCTATTTATTTATTTATATTTATTATATTTACGTTTCGCATCCTTTTCAGGTTACGTCGTCAGAATTATGATTTTATTTACTTTTAAGAGAAATTCATAATTCTGACGACGCAGCCTAAAAAGGATGCGAAACGTCATAAATAAATAAATCAGTGCATCTTTACCGTTGAAACTTGTTTTATTTAATCAGTGGTGTCCGTGAAAACCTAAAAATCAAATAAACGGACATTTTATTATAAATGGTAATCTTTCTTTTACTCAAGTATATTGACTTAGTATAAACAGGGCTTTAATTTCTGCATTCTTAAATATTTCATTCTTCTGTACCAGTATGAAGAACTTGCTAATGATAAACCCAATGACCTCTTTAAGGACAACGCATAGACGAACGCATGAAACGTGTTACAGAAAAATTGCAAGGCACTAGGAATCAACATACGTAGCTTCATCGGCATAAACTATACATTACTACTTAAAAGCAGAGATAAATAAATAAATAAATATTTCCAACACTCACACCAATTAGCCTAGCCCCAAAGTAAGCACTGTAAGGCTTGTGTTATGAGATGCTAGGGTAACGGATAGAATACATATACTGTACATATATAAGTATATTTATATAGAAATACATATTAAACATCCATGACTAGAGTACAAATACTCGTATTCATCACACAAACATCTGCCCCCACCGGGATTCGAACCCGGGACCTCTCGAGTCGGCGACAACATGAAACCCGGCGTCCAAACCACTCGGCCACGGAGGTCGTCAGATGGTTTAAAGACTTAAGTAACAGTGGTAATGTATTGTATGGAATTAAGCTGTCGAAGCTGTTTAAACATATAGTTGGTGAATGATGTTTGGTGGAGACATTTACCTACATTCTGTGATGTTTTAAAGTTATAGATACGTCATACACGCTTCTAATATAGCAATACGAAAGTCAGGTAATTGCCCGGCTTGCATTCAGTCGGGCACACCCTCTCGCCGCGGCTACACTTTGCTACAACATGTAACTATTTTACCTTAGGTCCAGGACAGACAATTTACTTAGGACTCCATTTACTCGATCTGGATACTTTGGGGATTCATTCACTGTCAAGGCTACAATCTTTCAGAAGTCCGTCACTCGGCATCACTTACAACTTTCAAGAACAAGCTTCATGAACATCTTTTATCAAGGTCCTAGTTTGGAACATATAACTTATATGTGTAGTGTATAGCTATATATTATTCTATTAATATTATGTTATATTTATATCAGTACCTATAAGCATAGTATATTCTTATATATATATTCTTATATATATATATATATATATATACAAATATATATATATATATATATATATATATATATATATATGTGTTATGTTTTGTATGTATTTTATATAATATATTGATATATATTTATTTCTATTTTTATTTTGTTTTATATTTTGCTGGCACATTACTCTTCTATCTCTGTTAATCTATCCTTCGACTTAAAGGTTGTCTGGAAGAGATCGCTTTCAGCGATAAGACCGCCTTTACCCACCATAGTTGACTACTTACCTGTTTTGTAAACCCTTTCATTGTGTATGTGTGAGTAATAAAGTGTTTATCTATCTATCTATCTATTTTACGTTTTTTCCAGACAAAAATCCCTATGCGCATTTTAGATAGTACACAAAATCCACGACTACTGTTAGAGACAATAAAAACGTAAGTACAGTTAAAAAAATGATGTAAAAATATTAAGTGGTTACTTATTTTGACAGTTGCTGACACCGTTGACACATAGAGGCTAAAGAGAGAGATGTAATCTGCTTTATGAATGAGAGTGAAAGAGAATACTTTAGAGCACTCTATTGGCGGCTGCTGCCAAGAGAAGTTGGGGCAGGGACTACTTGTGCTATTTGAAAATGCAATAATGTTGGCTTATAACCTGTCATATATTAAACGTCATTAAACACCATGTTATGAAACATCTCTCCACTTCTCAAGCGAATTCAATAGCGAAAATACGAGAAAGGGAACGAGAATTCAGTTAATATGAAATATATCCACATTATAAAATATTAATGTATAATTAAGATTCTTTCATAGCTATATTCTAGAACTGTCTTAACGCCGACATCCAGATACGTCTGTTCCATATTTTTTTGAAGTCAAAACTTCTTTAGCGGCGTTGTACACTTTTTTTTTGTATGGATAAAAAATGTAAAACTCGCGTCAGGTTAAACACGTGGGCTGATCGCATTATGACACACAGTAAAATTTCAAAGGTTCTTGACTTTCAATATATTGGACGAAACATAGTAGGTAATATTTTATTTTATCGTATTATAATAATAAGTTTCTATCTAGGACGTCCACGTGGCAGCTTCATTGCGAAGAAAATGCATTTTTTACAATAGGTGTCGCTAGGTGCGCTTAAATGTGATTTATGTAAGTTGATTTCTTTACAATAGATATCGCTAAGGGCGCTTAAACGTGATTCATGTAAGTTGATTTTTCTGAGAGAAAACTTTTTTAATGTAATATAAATTATCATGTTTGTATACGATAGCGCAATAAATAAATACTGTATTCTACCAGATACATGATAGTACTTTTATACTGACAATTAAAGCAATTCGTGCAAAATTATTCCCTAACCATTCCAAAATATCAAAAATGCACAACGTTAAATTTCAAGTTTTCACTTCTGCTATCACTCCCGTAGTGCAACCCGTCGTTTTTTTTTTTGAGTGTGTATGGTGTTGGTCACAGATGACCTTTACAGCGACACCGGGTTTGGGGACGGCGAGATCCTAAGGGGACCTCAAGCCGACACTTGGCGAGTGCCTCTAGAGGTATTCCAGGCAGATAGCATCTCTCCACGGGGGAGTCTCCTCTTCGTCTGGAGCTTTTAGACCACCTGAACCTGAGGGGGCTGTGTTCCATAATTGCTGATGGACGTATTTATATTTTTCTAAATACCAACCTCATGGCAGCAAAATTTTATAAATACCTATATATCTTAATACCACAGAAACAGGATGTTAACCGAAATAAACGTGGATGTGAGCGAATTGAGCGGTTTGTCGGGTAATTTGAGGCAAATGGGCTGTGCGTCCCGGCCGCTCACCCTTCTCTCCACCCTTTCGAAAGTGTTCGAAAAACTGATACTTCCGAAAATAATACCATACATCGAACCCCGCTCCGAACAATACGGATTCCGCGCCGGCCACTCAACTACGCTTCAGCTGACCCGTGTACTACACCACCTAGCAACGTGTGTAAACAAGCGTGAGTACATCGCAACCGTTTTCCTAGACGTAGAGAAAGCCTTCGACAGAGTCTGGCACGAAGGCCTACTCTATAAACTATCACAGACTCCACTACCGCAACGTCTACTACGTATAGTCGCCTCCTTTCTCGAAAACCGCCGCATCCACGTGACGGTAGAGGGCACGCTCTCGACCTCACGCCCGGCCCAAGCAGGAGTACCGCAGGGCAGCTGCCTGTCGCCGCACCTCTACACAGCGTATACGAACGACGTCCCAACAACAGGTGATGTTAAACTCGCGTTATACGCTGACGATACCGCCCTCATCTGTTCATCCATACGCCCACGCCATGCCGCCGAAAAACTGCAGCCCACCCTCGACGCGCTCGCACCATGGCTGGAAAAATGGCGCATCCGCGTAAACGTCGCCAAAACGCAGGCGATGCTCGTCGGACCGCAACGCTCAAATCCGCCCCAGCTCACCATATTAGGCAGGCCGGTCCCATGGGTACAAACAGCAAAGTACCTTGGTATCACTATAGACCGCCGCCTAAACATGCGACACCACGTAGCCGAAACAATAAAGAAAACCAAGATGGCCCGAGCGCGACTGCGCCCCATCCTACGAAGCCGACTCCCATTACGCACAAAAGTTTGTATATATAAAATGTACATCCGCCCCCTACTCACTTACGCAGCGCCCGCATGGTACGCGCTGGTTGCAGAGACGCAGCGGAAACGCCTCCGCGCGCAACAAAACCTCTCCCTGCGCGTCATTACCAATGCGGGCCGCTACGTACGTAATACAACTATTCACCGAGACTTAAAAGTCGAAACCCTAGACGACTTCATAACAAAACTAGCAACATCAATGTACGGTCGAGCGGAGCACTCGGCGCACGAACACATCCGAGAGATTGCTCCCGCGCACGACCGCTCCCGTACAAGAAGAGATAGAGCCCTACCAAGAGAGCTCGTCCCAGAGGAAGACCAACCCGCAAGAAGTAATAGATAACAACGGCCCCGCCCGCTTCACTGCGGGCGGGCCAACTCCACATTACGCCACATTACACATAAGATATTATAACAAAAACACAAAATCACACATAATAATGTAAACCATTCACGAAGCACTCCAAAGAAAGTAATAAAAAAAAAATAAAAAAAAAAATATATAATAATAAAAAAAAAAAAAAAAAAAAAAAAATTTATATATAAAAAAAAAAAAAAAAAAAAAAATATTAAAACTTTCTTTGGACACAACTACGATCTCCCTTACCCTACATGACGACCCTGCCCCCTCCCACCACCAAGTCCACCGCCTGCTCGCTGGTCGCTCACCGGGCCTCCCACACGGGTCTCACCCGGGGGGCTTGACCGCGCTGAGGGCGGTGGTGAAGCTGTGGATAAAGAGGGGACGGATACAAACGACCGCTCCGTAGTAACGGAGTGCGCACCCGCAGCATCCGAAAAGGATTCATCCTACAACGGACTCCCCGCACGCCGCGGCGCCTTCGGCGCCGGCGACGAGCGAGACGACGAAGAGTAGTAGTCCCGGCCGACCGTGAACACTCGCGTCGCGCCCGCATAAGCTATGTTAATACATATAGAGTATAGTAGATTTTCCGCTCAAATTGGAGCGCCCCTCTGAAAGAAAGAAAAAGGAAAGAAAGAAAGAAAGAAAGAAAATATTTATTTGTAACAACATGTGTAAGTAAGAAGTTATGATTTAGGGGTGCATAACATGTCGTGCCAATATGGGCAAACAAATTCATCAAGTTAGTTCAGTTTAAGTTCCAAGTCAAAAATCTTAATATTCAATAATAAAACATGTCAAATTCAAATGATTCCAATTCAGTAATAAAATGTCAAAATTAATCATAAAATAGAAATAATAATAATAAAAACATAATTACAATTCAAAGTTTGTCAAAATTAGGGCAACAGTTTTCAGAGGACCACGCGCGCTGGCCTACGTTGCCACCGACTTACTGTGGCCACTATTCCTACACGAACAAAGAAATTTGGCGACTCATTTCTTTGTCGTACTATTCGTAAGTGGAATTCTATGCCCGCGCACGTGTTCCCTCCTTCCTATAATCTGGGGTCCTTTAAGAGAGGCGTGAAGAAGCATTTTTGCGGGCCGGCAAGGTGAGGATGGTTGGTGTAACAGTTTATAACTGCTGTACCAGCTATCTTCGCGTTTGGACTTTATCACCACTTAACATCAGGTGGGGTAGAGTCATTTGCCTACCTAATCATATAAAAGAAAAAAAGGGGTTTTTGGCGGGATTTCATCGAGTGCGGTTGGCGTCTTATTTTAATTATTCTTAAATTCGTTCATTGTGGATATTGTGAAATAAAATTGGTGTGGTTTTGTGTAACAAATGTCTGCTTAACTGAAGAATTAGTGGAATCATTAAAATATACGCTATTCCGGTCAAGTGGACGTGAGAATTTTATTGTAGTGTTGACTACCTCACAGAAGCTTATCGAAAAAGCCAACTCGATACATTTCGTGCCAAACACTCCAAGAAACATTAGAATGCGTCACACCGACATTCTAATGTAAAAACAAAAAGAAGATAAATTTAATTAAAGACCAGGCTGTATGGGCATTGTTCCCTTTGCCTTCCCTAAAACGGGAGAACTTCAACAAAAAAAAAATAAAAGAAAAAAAAAATAAAAAAACATTTGAGAAAGTAACCTCCACCTTATAGAAAATAACACTACCTTTTGGTGGTGTTGTTTCTGTCCGTGAATAAGGTTCTAAGGCTCCACAGGAGTAGGGGATTGAATCAGGATAGTCAACGGTACGAATGATATTTCGGTATCGCAAGCGTCTATAGGCTATGGTGGTCGCTTACCACCAAGCTGGCTTATCTGCCACCCTTTTAATATTAAAAAAAAACGACGGGTTGCACTCCGGGAGTGCCGGCAGAAGTGAAACCTTGAATATTAACGTTGTGCATTTTTGATATTTTGGAATGGTTAGTGAATAATTTTGCACGAATTTCTTTAATCAGTACAAAAGTACTATCATTTATTTATTGCGCTATCGTACACAAACATGACAATTTATATTACCATTAAAAAGTTTATCTCTCAGAATTACTCATTTAAGCGCACCTAGCGACATCTATTGTAAAAAAATGCATTTTACTTCGCAATAAAGATGCCACTTGGACGTCCTAGATACAGACTTATTATTATAATACGATAAAATAAAATATTACTATGATTCGTCCATTATATTAAAAGTCAACAACCATTCCAATTTTATTGTTTTCGTCTTACGAATTTTCGATTTATAATACGATAAAATAAAATATTACTATGTTTCGTCCAATATATTGAAAGTCAACAACCTTTCCAATTTTATTGTGTGTCATGATGCGATCAGCCCACGTGTTTAACCTGAGGCGAGTTTAACATTTTTTACACATACAAAAAAAGTGTACAACGCTGCTAAAGAAGGTTCCACTTCAAAAAAAAACCTAAGTGAGGTAGAATGGTAGATCACAACAGCTTAAGAGGTAGGGCGTAAAATCTCGTGAAGACACGGCCTGGGGACCAATCGCCTAACTGGATTGCTTTGGAAAACGCTATCGCTTACGATTTCATTTTGTTATTTCTAGCCCCCTGAGGTTTTCAAATGGTTCGCGCTCTTTTTTTTTCTTTTGCATTGGTAATAACAATGTTAAAGAAAATGAGCATGAGGTATTTCGGCGGTTAGAAATAACAAAATGAAATCGTAAGCGATAGCGTTTTCCAAAGCAATCCAGTTAGGCGATTGGCCCCCTGTTCTTTCCCCCAGCAGCAGGAGCATTAATAGGCCACGTGGACGAATGCACGCTACTTTTTGATATCGCAATATATTGTATATCCTGTAAGTTTGTTTATAACTTTGTTTTATTAAATGTATTAGATTTTTCCTTTTGGCTGTCAAGGGTGTTTTTCTTTAATGGTACTAATATAGAAAAATATGTTATTAACTCGATCTAATCACGGAAAGGCCATGAATGCCATATTTGACAAGTTTTAGAAAACGATCTCACGTTATTGACTCATGTTTATAGAGTCCGTAAAAAGTGGATATTCATCATTCTGTTGCGTACCTACTTCAGTAAAAATAACCAAATCAAAAACTCCATTTTCAAGTTGCCGCGAAAACGTTTCTCTGGACAATATGGCGTCTTACTAGTGTGTGACGTCACACGACTGGTATTAAAACGTCAAACGATACAATGTAATGTCACTTTAACCGGAAGTTTACTTGCGTGTGACGTCATTTTAGGCTCCGCCAATCCCAAGCGTTTTGGGTCACTGGGTTTGGGTGACAATAGTTAAGAAACCTATTATCTTTTTCGTTGGTTTTTAGTAAATTTAAGGATATTTTTTTTTGAAAAAATAGTAAAAACCTCTGCCTATATTCATTCTAAACACAGATGCTAACAATTAGCACTTTATTTAACCACAGTAGACAGTATTAATGTCAAATACCCTATTACAGTAGTTCTCGGTGAGGATCGTAAATATCTTGTTACTATTACAAAAAAGGAAAAATAACTCATTCCAATGAATAAAGCTTAAAATCTCTTTAACATAAAATACATAAGCTTTCCTCTGATAGTTTTATGCAAACCGTTTACACCAAACTTGCTCTTGACATTGACGTGCGACGACCGCGCGCAGTTATCCATTACGCCGCACATAACCGCCACAAAATTGGTATTAATCTACATAACTCGCCTATACAACTGTCATTAAGTGGTGCACAGAGGCAAGCGCCTCCGGAAAACTTATTGCCTATTCATAAGTTTATAGCCAACGTAGAAATGCTGTCACTGAAAACACAAACCGAGCGAAAAGGTGTTTTATTTTAAATGACATAAGCGATTCATGCGATTTTCAGAACTCATTGTAATAGTGACGCTGCAGTTTGGCATGATGCTGTCCTTGGAGTAGAAATTTTCGAAAATAAACTTTAGTGCGTCGTGTTAGAGGTGTCCAGCTGATTTTTTACACGCAGTGCGTTTGCCAGGAAAAGAATATGCGTTTAATACAAGCGCGGCGAGAAGCCTACACTTGAGCTTGTCATTACGGGGTATTTGCGATGGTGTTCACTTGGAAGTTCTAGGTTTTCATGCGTTTAATAATGCAAGGTACCGTGTTTATTGCATTTTCGATATTAGCATAGAAGTAAATGAGCGCGGATTTAAAACTGGTAAAGCATGGTAAAATTTAAACAGCAATAAAAATCTGCTTTATCAGGTGAGGGGCTACGTTTATCATGTTTGGTAATAGATTCTAAATTTATATAAAAATATTCATTCCAGCAGACAAAATGATGAGTGCACTGAGTGTTTTAAATTTCAAAAAGCATTATAATTTTTAGTCAAATTATGAAGTAACCTTTTGGGTTTTGACCTTTGACTCTTAACGTCAGGTGTACCATTGTACAGTACCCCTAGAACCAACCAATATTGAATTCGTATCGTTTGCGAGTCCGAAATATCATTGCCAAATGTGTACTGATTTTTAGTTCTCGTTACGTACTTTGTGCCGCTGCTGTTCAAGTTTCCATACAAAATTTGACATTGACATTTCGGTTTGCAAACTATTCGAATTCGATAATGGTCCGTGCTAGGGGTACTGTGCTATTGATGGTACTACTGAAACACGTCACAAGTACCTACCATTCAGAAAAAACAATATATTCCCCCGGTGTTTACCACAAAACGTGTATAATATCCTAATGAAAAAGACCAATCGCATAAAAGCTCTGACCGATCTTTTCTCAATAAAATCCATAAAATCATCCCCGCAGAGATTGATGGTGGAGCCAATAAGATGACTTGCTAACGGAACTCGAGCGCAAAGTGTCATTTTTCATGTCGCATTACAGATATTCGATAACGCTGCCCGAAGTTTTTCCACTTAATCATTCGGAAATAATTATTATTTCTTTTACATCTTCAACAAGCTTTCTATGTAATAAGAAAAGTTCAGTATAATTATTGGTCGAAGTTCATATATCAGTATTGTATAACAAACCATGCAACAGCATGCGATGTGATTGCGTTGAAATTGAACGAATCATTTTAATTCTGTTTTACAACTTACAATGATTATTGACCAATTATGCTACCATGGCCCTGATGGCCGCGTCGAAATTTTCCTAGCCTTAAGCTGCAAGGCAGCGCCATCTCTTCGCATTGTAGGTAACCCGCAATTTCAAATGAATACTTTTTCAAGTATTAAACATTTGAAAGAAGAAATAGCAATTATAGTTATGTTTTTATTTATTTTTAAGCATTTAACTGCTAGATGTTTAAATCTAAGGAAAAGTTAAGCCAGAAACATATTAACGAGTCGTGTTGTGTCGTGGCGCGCCAGAAGCACATCGGTTTCATACATTTACTATGGTTAGAGACATTTACGTATCGTGTCGTGTCGACGCTTTAACCTCTCTATCTCTCTCTAACCCATAATAAATGTATGAAACCGATGCGCCACGTCACGCCACGACACGTTAATATGGCTTATATATATACTCTGGCTTTAAAGTCCGCTGCCTGGTCCACGTGGTTTTTTTTAGTAAAACTTTTCTTTAGATTTTAACATCTGGCAGTTAAATGCTTAAAAATAAATAAAAACATAATTACAATGATTATTATTGATACATCCACAATCATAAGACTCGAATAAATATTATGATATCATTCGTGGTATTAAGACTAAAACTGAAAAATTCCAAATAATATTTTCAAATGAGATTTGACCCAAGCCGTTTGAAAATAAATCAGATTTTTTAGGAATAAAATAATATTATGTTGTTATAGCTTGCGTGTTGTCGCAGTGATTTCAAGCGATTCATATAATTAATAGTTTTGGGTTACCTACAATGCGAAGAGATGGCGCTGCCTTGCAGCTTAAGGCTAGAAAAATTTCGACGCAGCCATCAGGGCCGTGGTAGCATAATTGGTCAGTGCATTCGCCCGGATTGCGAAGGGTTGAGTCCCATCCGCTGCCTGGTCCGCGTGGATATTTTCTAGTAAAACTTTTCTTTCGATCCATATAATGTTTCAAATATTAGGTGTGTTTGAAAAAAAGGGTTGGTGATAATAAAATTGTGATTTTTTCTTAAAGATCATAATATGAAACCGTAATCTGTTTTACTAATAAATACAAATTATTTAAATAAGTTTTTTTTTAATTTGTAATCTCGTTTCTTCTATAACAATTTTTCGGTCAAAATTTTGACACGTACTTGGTGAAATTCATTTCATAGTCTCACATGTGGGTATAATAAAATTTAAAATAATACTATGACCGTGCTAGCAGGTCGAGCGGCCGCACAATTAAATTAACTAAGTATAGCTAAATAAGCAGGTACTCATCGAAAAAACCGGCCAAGTGCGAGTCGGTGTAAATGTTGAAAGTACATTCCTATTTACAAAAAAGGTATTTAAGAATAATTTTCAATAAACATGGTGAGAATTCAATACGTAATATTTTTAAGGAAAAACAAATTTGAAAATTTGTAGGATGTCATATGCCTGATTTCCCAAAGATTTCTGACAGGAGAGCTAGAATAACCCCGATGAGACGTGTAGACAAATTACATTTGCCTCGTTCAAATTCAGCAATTTAAAAAAAAAGTACTTATGTGTCTGCCATACGAATATACAATAAATTACCACCTTATCTGCGGTCACTTCCTGAATATAAGTTTGTAAGGTCCCTGAAGCAACGGTTAATGTATTTTATAATCTAAAGAAATGTTTTAATAGTAATGTTTTGTGAAAATAACTATTGCATGCCCGATTAAGGTAAGTGTTTGTGTCAATTGTGTGCACTAACATCCAGCAGTATCACTAAATGTAACAGTTTTGCAATAAAGAATTATTCTATTCTATTTGCATTGTAGGTTACCCTCAACAGATGGCGCTGCCTTGCAGCTTAAAAAACGCTAGAGAAAATTTGACACGGTCATCAGAGCCGCGGTAGCGTAATGTTTAGTGCATTCGCCTGGCTAGCGAAGGGTGCGGGTTCAAGTCCCGTCTACTGCCTGGCCTGCGTGGTTTCTTTTCTAGTAAAATTTTCTTTAAACTTAAACATCTGTCAGAAAACGCTTAAAAAATAAAAAAAATTTAACTATAAACTTCTTATAGCTTTTCCTGTAATCAACAAGAAAGAACTATGGACTATGATATTTAGGAAAAAAATAATGCTCATACGACGGTTATCATAAAATACATATTTTTTTTGTTTTACATACCACGAGTTTGATTCCCGGTTAGCTAAATTTTAATTTTCTTATTCACCCCCAAAATTAGCCGCATATTCGGAATTTATGTATTTATTTTATTCGTCCGTGTTTGAGTCTCTGATATACATATTACATATGTACCAAATTTTAACTTAATAAATCGACTGTGACAGACAGACAGACATCCGAGTGATCTTTTAGGGGTACCATTTTTGCCGATTGAGGCACGAAACCCTAAAATGGTTTCATATTAAAGAAGAAAAAATGTCATTGACAAATGGTACAGACTACAAAGGAAAATTTAAATTTTATTTCAATTATAATTGTTCATAACATTCACTTTAATCTTAGGCCATCGACAACAACTGACTAAGTTTTAAGAGTTAATTAAATAAATAAACAATTTATAATCAAAAACAACCAATTTAAAACAAAATTGAAAAATAAACAAAAAAAAATATAATAATAAAAATACGTGTGGCACTCGGGGACTGCCGCGGTAAAGCTATTGCATAACATTATTTATCAACTTATGCAATTATAATTATTTATTTATTTTATTTACGCAGTTTTTTTTTCTTTGATATTAATAGATGGCGAGGCAGGTCTTATGATATTTTATTGGGCAAGCACAGCAAACAACAGCATTGTCCGGCGCCAAAAAACTTCCACAATCTCCACAGTTTACCGTCTTTAATCCAAAAAATTTAATTATAATTTAAATAAATAAATAAATATTTCCAATACTCACACCAATTTGCCTAGCCCCAAAGTAAGCACTAAATGAAAGGGAGATAAATAAAAATAAGAACAGGTGCTGGGGTCTAAAACAAATATATAAAAAAGGAAAAAAAATATAATAAAAAATGAAAGTGACCCAGGGTGTGAAAATACACCAAGCAATAACCTTATATCACTTACGCTGAAGTCACTGACAATACAGCAAAGTGATGTAATAAAGTTTGATAGAGGACAACAATATATGTCTAACTATTACAGTTATGTCAGAACTACAGGTTCCCCGCGATTTCACCCGAGTTAATTTGAGGAAAAATGTTATAGTGAGTTCAATTAAAAGATGAGCATATGCGGTCATTCCGTCATACATTTTTTGTGTAACTTTAAACATTTATGCAGCGCACACAACGGAATTTCCCAAATATAATATTTTACAGCATTTTAAATTGATACTCCGCTCACACGGTCGCAGCGTAATATAATAAAGCCTTAAGCCTTCTTCAATAAATGCACAATAAACCAAAAAAAAAATTTTTTAAATCGGACCATTAGTTCCTGAAATTTGCGCGTTCAACCAATAATAAAATACATTCGGTACAACGGGCCCTAAACTACGCAACAAAATTTTCACTATCAGTTAAATAAAATTTCATCAATTAGATAAAGGAATTAATTGTGTACTAGCAAACCAGTGAACCAAATGTTCACCAAAACCTGATTTAAAAAAAAAGTATTTAATTAATTGAGAACTTCGGAGATTTTGTGTGGTTTCGTTTGAAATTCGTGCTTTCTCGAAAACCGGAAGTGCTACGTTACTCAAATCCGGTTTGTAGTCTTATCAGACTATTCTTGACTTATAACTTAAATATTCTCTTTATCTATCTCTTACGGTTTGGCCGCTGAAACAGCACCACAGACAGACAGACGGACGGACTTGTCTAATAGATAAGAGATAATACAAGCCTGACAACAAAAAGTATCGTCTGCACTTAAGCTCTACACCGAAGCGAAGCGAGGGCGGGCCATTAGTCTATAAATAAAATAGAAAAAGTAACGAAACTTAAAAATCAAGGTCTTTCCATTCGACGTTCCGCCACCACGGATCCCCAGCGCTAATAAAACTTTGCGATTACCCTGACGTTACCGCGTTATAAAACCGAAACATTAGTAAATTTAATCATTTGTGCTAAGGTAAGCCCATCAAAATGGTGCTGGGTAGAACGTGCCTACTCTTTGTGTTACTGGTGTACGTAACGTGTGAAATTATTCGATATGACTCCTTCAAGGGCACCCCGATCAATGATGTGGAATATAAAGACACCATAAAGAGAAATACCACTTTGTAAGTACACTTTTCATCTACCTGCATCTGTGTACATACAACAATTAATTATATACACACAAATGTTAATTTCTATGCAAATAACAGCAACTGTTTACTGAATACAAACATTTAAAATGGAAGAGTTGAAGCTAAAAATAAAAAAAAGAAAATTCAAAATTTTCACCTTTTAGAACTACCTACCTTTTTTTCCATATTATTTTTATTCAGTTATTTCATAATTTGTCCCTTAACCAAGTTATTCTACTATTAAACTAAAACTACACTAAAACTAGACAAAAATTAATAATATTAAAAAAATAGCTGCCCTAAGTCTTAGACTCCCGTCGGCAAAGGTTCCCAGGACGCTGGCGGTATTTCCCCGCTGAATGGCGAGGCTTATGCGCTGGGCGAAATAGCCGCCAGCTCTGCGGTCTCCACCAATCTTTTTGCGATTTCTTTGAAAAGATGGTGGGCACCGGAGCCCCAGGATTCCTGAGTCTCGACTCCAAGCACCGCAAATGTGAGGTCTCCACTGAGGCAATCATACTTGCGGCACTTAATGGCCTCTGCGGTCGAAGCAGCCAAAAGTATAGCATATAGTGGTTCTTATTCATATTTTAACATTTTTTAAAATATACTGTAGAGGCTGCTTTTTGATACAGCCAGGGGCGCGGGCAGAAGTCGGAAAGAGAAAGCATAGAAGGATAGTAAAGATAAAAGAAGGTATACAGGAAAACAGGGAGGTGAAAAGCGAAATAGAGAAAAGTTAATTATACACTTTTAAACGTATAAAGACACAGAAATAATATTATACTAAGATCTAGCTACCTTTTGTAAATAGTTTTTTTTTTCTAATTTATCAATTCTAATTAGAATGGGAAGTATGGGTACTGCTAGATTTTTTATATAAATACGAGGCGTTACATATTACCCCACCCCACTTGATGTTAAGTGTAAGTGTAAGTGGAGTTCAGTCGCGAAGATGGATGATGCGGCAGAAAGTGTGCCCCTTCAGCCATCTTCACCTTACCGGCCTGAACCCAATCTCCTACCCGTTACAGAAATCGTCTCAAAATCATTATCATCAGCCTATCAGCCTATTATAGTCCCCACTGCTGGGGCGCCTTCCCTATGAATAGAATTGGGAGACTGGGCCATGACCCACCACGCAGGCCCAGTGCAGATTGGTGGGTGCTGACGAATGCAGATGCACCCGGGATCAACGGCTTAATGTGCCTTCCGAAGCACGGAGGAGCTCGAGATAGTAAATTTTTGGTCACCCATCCAATCACCGACCACTGCGAAAGTTGCTTAACTTCAACGATCGCAGCCGGACGCGCTAACCACTTACACCATCGAGCTCCTTGATGTTGTTTAATATTAATCTAAATACTACTCGCATTACTTTCAAACGATTGTACCAATAAATATTTACGTTTTGATTGTGTCAAGAGAACATTTGTGAGAAATATGTTTTTTGTTAATCCACTTAGTAACTGCAAGGTCAAGGGTTGGAAATGATCATCATCAGCCTATTAATGTCCTCACTGCTGGGGCACTGGCCGTCTTAATGGATGGCATAAGTAGATTGGATAATAACCCACCACGCGGGCCAAGTGTGAATAAGAGAAGAGCTAACGACTGCAGATGCAACTGGGACAACGGCTTACCGTGTCTACCAAAACAAGCAGAAGCTGGCGATAATAATTATTTGATCACCCATCCAAAGACCGGCCATTGCGAAAGTTGCTTAGCTTTCACGATCGCAGACCGAACGTACTGACTACTTGCGCCATCGAAATCCTCAGGTTGGAAATAAAATATACGTATATTTGTTTAAGCTGGTGCGTGAATCAAATTCAACCGTGCGACCACAATGAGGGTAGACGCGTGGACGGTTCTTGCAATAACCTGAAGCATCCCACAAGAGGCGCCACCCACACACCATTCTATAGATTGCTACCTGCAACGTACGACACAGGTAGGATAACAAATCAATGCTTATTTAAAGAAATCCACGCGGACCAGGCAGCGGACGGGACTCGAACCCGCACCCTTCGCAATCCGGGCGAATGCATTGACCATTATGCTACCACGGCCCTATTGGCCGCGTCGAAATTTTCCTAGCCTTAAGCTGCAAGGCAGCGCCATCTCTTCGCATTGTAGATAACCCACAATGTCAAATGAATACTTTTTCAAGTATTAAACATTTGAAAGAAGAAATAGCAATTATAGTTATGATTTTATTTTATTTTTAAGCATTTAACTGCTAGATGTTTAAATCTAAATAAAAGTTTACTAGAAAAAAATCCACGCGGACCTGGCAGCGGACGGGACTCGAGCCCGCATCCTTCGCAATCCGGGCGAATGCACTGACCATTCTGCTACCACGGCCCTATTGGCCGCGTCGAAATTTTCCTAGCCTTAAGCTGCAAGGCAGCGCCATCTCTTCGCACTGTAGGTAACCCATGGTAGGTTTTTGGAACGAAGTTCCTTACGGCAGGCTTGGGAGGGGATAGGGATTTTGCTGCGCGACTGAACTGAAAAAAATGTGATAGTAAAACCGTAAGAAAAAATCCGTGGAAATAAAACCGTTAAATGAGACGTGCGCAGGCGCGACAGTCGCATACACAAGCGAGTTTGCAATTTGTGTCGATTCTACATTAGTTGAAGGAACTTCGTTCCTACCTGGTGTCCCACGACACCACATCATTTTTATTTTTTCTAGTAAACTTTTCTTTAGATTTAAACATCTAGCAGTTAAATGCTTAAAATAAATAAAAACACAACAATGCTTATTTGTTTAAGAACAAGACAATATTTATTCTAAAACGAAATGTCAAATAAGATATTTGGAGAAGAGACCGAGCAAGGTTCCAGGGATGCATCATAATCATCATCATCAGCCTATTAATGTCCCCACTGCTGGGACACAGGCCTTCCCAATGGATGAAATAGGGAGATTAGGTCATGACCCACCACGCCCGCCCAGTGCGGTTTGGTGGGTGCTAACGACTGCAAATGCAGCCGGGACCACCCCGGCTTAACGTGCCTTCCGAAGCACGGAGGAGCACAGGATAGTAAATTTTTGGTCACCCATCCAATGACCGACCATTGCGATAGTTCGAGCTCCTCTGCTGCTTCTGATCTACTGCAAATACTACCCACTATTATGTGCCTGCAGTAAAGGTCTTTGTGAAAATATTTCTTTTGAACTCCACAATGAACATTTAACAAGCACAATAGAATAAGTTCCTACAAAACGATGCGTAGTTAATTTTACGATATTGAAACAACCTTCAATGTTTTAATTACGCTAATAATATTTAAAACTAAAAACAAATAAAATAATTATATAAATAGCCCGGATATTTAATATATTGGTGAACTTATTTAATTATTTAAATCCACTTACGTGGTATGGATCACTGCAATGAAATCTGATGTTTAAAAAAATGTATAATACAGTAATGTAATAATACAAACAACGATATCGTCCAAAGTCAGTTTATGAATATAAAAAATGATCTAGTTCTTTATTATTTTACGCCCCTGTAACATGAGCACCACACTTTACATTATAACACGTTTTTTTATCCCTTCCAACTGTCAAAGTTGAGATTGATAAAAACGCGTTATATATCAATCATAATATCGTGGTGCTCATGCTAATAGAAATAATGCTGAAAGCTACTGAATAAAAACTGTTTAAGAGTGATTTTTTTTATTATATCGCCACATCTTTGTTCATTTTTAGCATTTCGCATTACATTTTTCGTTACTACTGAAAAATCAGACCTTTTTAACAAGCTTTGTTGGTAAATAGTAGAAAGCTCGCCTGCAACACGGGCGGCTCGGTTTCAATTCCCAGCCGAAAAGAGACTTTTTTGTCCACTTTCGTAAAAGCCAGAGTAACATCACTTAAGTATAGGTAGAACCTTTTAAAGTTTAACTTGCATCTCGTTTCTTATTATAGAACAGGACAGATTCGAGCCTCGTAAAGCCAGTGACGGCGGACCGCTGCCTCTAGCTAGGCACCTGCGCACGAGTTTAGTTGCTGAAGGGAAAGTACCAGACCAAGTCTTCACTCAACTAGTCACGCACAGTTTAGCCTTCCACGTCAGTGATATTGTTTCACTTCAAGACACTGGTAAGATTGCAATCGTTAAAAATTTCAACTTTTACTTCTAAAGAAAAGTTCTACTAGAAAAAAATCCACGTAGACCAGGCAGCGGACGGGACTTTAATCCGCACCCTTCGCAATCCGGGCGAATGCACTGACCAATTATGCTACCACGGCCCTGATGGCCGCGTCGAAATTTTCCTAGCCTTAAGCTGCAAGGCAGCGCCATCTCTTCGCATTGTAGGTAACCCACAAAGTCAAATGAATACTTTTTCGACGCGGCCATCAGGGCCGGGCGAAGGGTGCGGGTTCGAGTCCCGTCCGCTGTCTGGTCCACGTGGATTTTTTCTAGTAGAACTTTTCTATAGATTTAAACATCTAGCAGTTAAATGCTTAAAAAATAAAAACATTTTACTTCTAAATTAAAATAGCCCAAACAAACTTGACACAAAATATGATTATGATAAATTTCCAGTTCTAAATTTATTACTAACCCCGATGAGAAGGAAAAATTAAATAATTAATACATCACACTAATATTATAATGGCGAAAGTTTGTGAGTGTGTATGTTTGTTACTTCTTCGCGTCTTAACGGCTGGAGCGATTTTAATAAAATTTGGTATGGAGTTAGCCGACACCCTGGATTAACACAAAGGCTACGTTTTACTGCGGGAAAATATCCCTAATAAACCGCGGGTAACACCGCGGGGCACAGCTGGTACAAAATAAATGTGTTTTGACAAGTGGTTTTTTTTTATATTTAACTATAATTAAATTGAACTATAGTGAATAGTTTGTAGTGTGTCCTTAAACTTAGTTTCTTTCTATTATTTTTAAATATTGAAACGTATTAAACTATCGCTTTTTAGTGCGAGGTAAGTATTGAGGTTTTGCAGCCCAAGATAATTAACAATTTTCACAGTTACAATTAAAGACGCAAGCACAATAATCACGAAGCAATAGATAGCGTAGTAATCATGGCACTTGCAACTCCCTAAAAACAAGGTACTTGGTAAAAATCCCGTAAATAACCCCGTAATTGCCGGAATCTGTTTCCAGTCACCTACAATCTGGGGCTCTTCAAGTCGCGAGTGAATCGGTTTCTTCTAGGCAAGCGCGTCCCACCTTAGGCTGCTACGTCGCTCTTCATCAGTCGCGTTGCCGTCAAGCGTAAGCCTATTTAATGTAAAAAAAAAACTTAATCTTTTGTAGTTTTAGTTTCTTTAATTGTAACTGTGAAAATTGTTAATTATTTGTGGCTGCAAAAGCTTAATACTTACTTCGCACTAAAAAGCAAGAGTATAATACATTTCAATATTCAAAAACACGATAATATGTATATTTCAATATTCAAAAACACGACTGCCGCCGCGCTGAAAACGATGTAAAAAGTAAAAAATAAGACCGTGCAAGTCATTGCATGCGGGGGACGTTTTACTGCGGGAAAATGTCCCTAATAAACCACGGGTAACACCGCGGGGCACAGCTAGTTTAAAATAAGAATTATATAAATTAGTACGGCTTTGGTGTGTAAATAAAGATTCTTCAGATATAAAAAGAAACAGTTGATTAACTCGACCTATCCATAGGATAAAGCTACTTCTGCATAATCCCTACTTTACAGTAGAGCGATTTGAAGTTTGGAAGATGTAAAATTTGTTTTAACTTTTATTGGTATTTTTCTAGCATTTGTTTTTTTACCAATCATATAAAGCATTGAGCAGCAAATTATGACGCATTTATTGTTTAAAAAGAACTACATTTACGGCTCATATTTTGTTATTTAAGAGTATCATATGTGGTTATGTGACAATTTACTACGGACATCTTTATGTTACATATGCATATCAGACCTTATGCTTGGGAAACGTGTCAATATTATGTGAAGATATAACTTTGTTTTATAAAATTCATATGTCCTGTCGCGTCACATTATTATAATATGGCAAATAAGAAAAATAGAATCTAACATTTAGTAAAAAGTCTCAGTTTGTAACAAAATTGAAGCCGTGCAGGCTGCTTTCTTGCCTATCCAAAAGGTACTAGTGCTCTTGACTCTATATTCTTCGGAAACAAAATTCACATGTACCTTTATTCAATTGCTATCTTCGAAGTTATATAAGTTTTCGAATTCGAGTTTTTACCAATAAAACATGCGTCCGTTTCGCCTAAAAGTATAATAAAAGTAATTTGATAACATTTTCATATGTAACTTTATTCGTGAATGGCCATTTATTATGGCTGGCCCTATTTAAGCTATGGAAGATTATTTTTGAATGTACATATATAGGTATATTTATATAAATTAAATACATAATTACTATATATAAATACTAGAACAATAAAACTAAAAACCTTAAAAATAAAATTAATAACTAAAATATATTATTAAAAAGAGTCCCTTTAGGCAAGGATCCGAAGATACTGTCAGCGTTACCCCTTTGAATGGCTAGACTAATTCTTTGTCCGAGGTAGCTGCCAGCTCTTCGGTCTCCTGTGATGTCGACTAACCTTTTTGCTATTTCCTTAAATAGCCTTAAAGCGCTAGGACCCCACGGACCAAGGGTCTCGACACCGAATGGGACAAAATCATATTCGGAGCCTAGACCCCTGTATTTGCTTGCTTTTGCTTTTTCAGCCGCTTCACAAGCCGCACCAGCTCTGTTGTTGGTTCCATGTAGATTACTTTATTCTATGCATAGGTTGAAATGTAGGCATCGTTTAATTTACTGTGTGAATCTGTGGATTCAACGTAGGCATAACATTTTCTGTGCTGTTTACAGACATTACGAAATACCAAATATTAATGTTTCAGTCAACTACATTATATGGAAACCTTACTGCTGTCTTCCGAAAGGCAAAACTGATCCGAGCTGCACACCCAATGAAGTTCCTATCGATGACCCGGTACACAGATTCTCGGGAATACGTTGCCTTAACTTGACTAGACCAGAGACTTTCCAGTCCTCAGGATGTGTCGAAAACGGCACTGTACCGGAAAGGGTAAGTAACGAAAATGTGATTTGATAAAAACTGGTTTGGTTTTTAGGGTTCCGTACCTCAAAAGGAAAAACGTAACCCTTATAGGATCACTTTGTTGTCCGTCCCTCCGTCCGTCTGTCAAGACCGTTTTTCACAGGATCGCGTGGAGGTATCAAACTGAAATTCATATCTAATACTCATGTCTACTGTCCCTTGGAGCTGTAAAAAAAACTAACTTCTAAGACAAAGCAATCAAAAGATACAGCCGTTTATGCCGCTAATTTCCGCAACTTTTCGAAACTCGCACGGGAATCAAAACATACAGGGTACTTCCCGTGAACTTAGAATCTTGAAATTTGGTACGAAGTAACGTCTTATAGTACAGATAAAGGAAAAGTTGCGAAAACCGTACATTTTTAGTTACATCATATAATAAAAAATATTTTTGAAAATTCAGGTTTGTACGGAACTTGGCCAGCCCAACTGGATCAAATGAGATATTTGTCAATGTGGTTTCTGAGGCATAATTTCATGTCTCCACAATATTGCGATTGACTATTTTATTTGATTGACTTTTCAAATATTACGCTCAGTCCATTGCAAGTGGTGAGAGGAGCTCTATGGCGCAAGTGGTTAGCGTGTTCAACTGCGATCGTTGAAGTGAAGCAACTTTCGCAGTGGTCGGTCATTGGATAGTTGACCAAAAATTTACTATCCCGAGCTCCTCCGTACTTCGGAATGCACGTTGATCTCGGCATATGTAATACTGTCGTTAGCACCCACCAAGCAGCACTGGGCCCGCCCGCGTGGTGGGTCATGGCCTAAACTCCCTATTCCATTCAAGGGGAAGACCTATGCCCCAGCAATGGGGACATTAATAGGCTGATGCTTGCTAAGTAGTATATAATAGTACCTATTACTACGCTATATATGGGTCTGATCTTTTATATTAAGACCTCAACTTAACTCTTTGAAATCTTGTCTTTATCAATTCACAACAAATAATTTATGTGTAGAAGCCGCTGCATAAAATACAAAGCTTAACAGCTTTGATTTATATATACCACTAGCAAACCCGGCGAACTCCGTTTCGCCACCAGATGGCTTCGTTTTATGTAACATTTCGTTTGGTGATTAAAAGAAGTTTTTTTATTTAATTTTTCCTGAATTTTCTTTGCTATAAACCTTATAAACCTCACGGAGCCCGAGACCTTTCCAACGAATGCAAAACCGTGGAAATCGGTTCGTGCGTTCTGGAGTTATAGCGTCAGGAAGGAAAACCCGACTTATTTTTATATAGTAGATAGTAATTTAGTCCCTTTCATTTCTACACTTGAAAACTCTGCACTTTGGACAAAAAAAGTTATACTATGTCAACACTAACTCTTGGTAAATTCCTGGAGTCTGCTTTGATAAACCCAACTTCCATTTTTATTAAAAAACGCAATTAATAATATTCACTTTTACAACCATAACCTCTAATAATTTGTCATAACAGGAGTGACGTCACTAAACGCTGATTGGTGTTTTAAATACATTTTTTTTTCAAGTCATTTTTAATTCGTAATTATTGTTAAAAAACAACATTATGTAAAATAAAAACGTTGCAGTGGCCTTCCTTTTATATTTTTTTTAACATTTTAGTCATAAAATTTTCATAAATATTATATATTTGCATCTTCCCTATTCACACAATCTTTTTCCGGCTCCTAGTTCAGTTTATATGTTAGTAGTTGTAATTATAGACAGGCTAGTGTTAACTAGATAAAGATTCGTATAAAATTAATTAAAATAAATGCCTAGTTAATACAGACTTGGGTTCATTTACATAACTTAAACGATGCGTGACGATGACCTCCAGCTAATTAGTGTAGTAAAAATAAACTGTAGAATTCTTAATATAAATTATTTACTGCCTTTGAATAAAACAACTGTTTTTACATTTAAAACTTAGTCATTATATTGTTCAGTACGTTTTAATTAATCAATACTAATTTATTATAAAGCTGAATACTGTTTGAACGCGTGAACGAATTATGTTCTTGTGTTATATATTGTTACATAGCTTAAAGTCATTTCCATTTATCGAAGATGACTTTAAGCTATATAGTAGTACGGCGGAGTGTTTCCGCAACTCGACACCCAGTACCTATTTTGCGTGGGGTTTTTAAGCTATATAAAATCACGCTGTGACCAAGGAGCGAATCATCAATGTAAATGTAGTAAAAACAGAAAAATAATAAACATAAGAAAAATATATAGCTTAAAGTCATTTTCGATAAATGGAAATGACTATAAGCTATATAGCACAAGAACATTTTAATTTATTTTTTTCACATTTTGCTATTTAAATGGCAAGAAGCAAAGCACCAATGCAAAATATAATAAACCCTGAATTTATGCTTTGCTCCTATTGCTTATATTGTGATGTTCTATTGTACAATTAAGCCCTTAAATGGCATATATTTTTTCCAGTCATTACTACGTTTTCATTGATGAATTTGAAGATTGCTCAGAGCAGTGAGCAGTGCACGCCATGGGAGCACGGCGAAAATGGTTAAAGTTACACAAACATTGATAAAGGAATGCATCTCATAAAAAAGTCTTACAAAATAGTCGGTCACGGCATAATAGGGTATTTGACAGTGTTAAAAATAAAGTGCCAATTGTTAGCATCTGTGTTTAGAATGAATGTTGGCAGGGGTCTTTACTATTTTTACAAAAAAAATATTCACAATTTTACTAAAAACCAACGAAAAAGATAATAGTTTTCTTATTGAATTGAATAATAATCTTAAATTATCATACTGAAAAAATTTTGTTATTATTGGTATATGACACTAAATTGACATAAAATATTTTTATTTTGAACTGACATTGAGAATTGTAATTAATATTGACATAAATTTGAATTTAAATTATAATGATAAAATACTTGTTATTAAATGAATGATAGAGAAATTTAATATGACTGTTATGTTTTAATATATTAGAATTTTTTGCATGCTATTAATATGGCTAAATAGGTTTAAGATTCTTAGCTTTTAACATATGCTTTATATGCAAACACCTTTTGTCAACCCTATTTAATGCAAATAAAGATTATTCTATTCTATTCTATCTATGGTCACGTAACCCAAAACGCTTGGGATTGGCGGAGCCTAAAATGACGTCACACGCAAGTAAACTTCCGGTTAAAGTGACATTACATTGTATCGTTTCAATAACAGTCATGTGACGTCACACACTAGTAAAACGTCATATTGTCCAGAGAAACGTTTTCGCGGCAACTTGAAAATGGAGTTTTTGATTTGGTTATTTTTACTGAAGTAGGTACGCAACAGAATGATGAATATTCACTTTTTACGGACTCTATAAACATGAGTCATTAACGTCAGATCGTTTTCTAAAACTTGTCAAATACCCTATTATGTCTATTTTTTGAGGGTGACAGACTATAACTTTTTTCCTGAAACTTACGCGCGATAAACCATCAGAAATAACTATTAGTGAATAATAGAACTAATAGTTTTGTCTTCTACTAGATCGTCTCATCAACACCAGCGATGGACTTATCGCAAATGTACGGTAACTTGTATGAAGCTTTGGAGAAGAAAGGAAGAAAATTCACAAACGGTTTGCTCCAGTACGAGATAGAGGATGGCAGGATCTGGCCACCCAGTACTAAGACAAAGGTCGACCTGTGCCTGTTGAATCAAAAACCTGCTGAAACAAGGTGTCATGCTATGCGTGAGTTTAAATAAAGCGGTTCTTTTTCTACGTAAACCATACTTCCTGTCTGCGTTTCGATTACCTCTTGAAGTATAAACCCCTGAATCGAATTAGATGAAATTTGTATTAGAGATAGTTTACGTCCTGAGCAAGGAAATAGTGTAGTTTATGTTCCGGAAATCATCATTTAAAGAAGTAAAAATGGGATTGGAAGCTAGTATCAAAAAAATTTTTTTTTTTAACACAGACAAAGTCGCGATTACTTTTTTTTTAACACTCACACCAATTAACCTAGCTCCAAAGCAAGCACTATAAGGCTTGTGTTATGGCTTTTGTTATGGAATACTAGGGTAATGGAGAGAATACATATACTGTACATATATAACTATATTTATACAGAAATACATATTAAAGAGACTGAAGTACAAATGCTCGTATTCATCACAATAAATCTGCCCCCACCTCACTGCCTCTCGAGCCGGCGACACCATGAAAACCAACAAACCACTCCACCTCGGAGGTCGTTACATAAAATATAATTCTTGAAATATATATAAACACCAGTCATGATTTAATAACAAATGTTTGTATTCAGCATACAAACATTTGCCCGCCGGAATAAGAGTCCAGGACCTCTGAGTAAGCAGCACCTTGAAACTGCTGTACAAACCATTTGCGCCGCAGAGGTCATGATTAATAAATAAATTGTTTTTTTTTGGGACAGTTTAAGATTAAGCAGGAATTGCTATAATATAATAAATTCTGCGTTTTCAGTTGCACAGAATATTTTACATGGTCTGCTCATGAATTATTGACATAAAAGTTCTAATGAACCTTGAATATTTGCATTTAGTTTACTAAGTTCTTTCATTAGTTCTACTACCTATTTGTAACATGATTTTCTTATTTAACTACAACAAACAATTCCTTTGGTACTACGAATTAGTATAATATAAGTTATAAATAATATCAAAACCGTTGTTATCCCAGCTGTTTCATTAATGATAATGCACGTAGATACAACAAATAATAATAAAATGTTTATTTTTGAACATTAACAATATCATTCTTAGGTCGTTAATACTCGCATTAGTCTCGAAGAATGTGTCGCAGGTCACCCAAACTACAAACAAAGGTCATCAGACGTTACTTAATACTACTTCTGAGGTATAATAGGGGTGATGACGGGGTACAGTAAACGAAATTCTATTTAGTCCGTCAGTTAGATGATCAATCAATAATGGACACGTATTTTTTCTTTGGGCAATGAACCAAAAAATGACAAAGTTATAGCGCGTCAAAGTTTGGGAGTAGGGGCTCGTGTATTTTCTGAGAATAAAATTCACTGCCAAGATTCTAAATGATATTTACTAATCTTTACATACAGCTGAAGATGGAGCGAACACACTGCTTGGTATCAACCTCTTCAGCATATGGTTCTGGAGGAACCACAACAGAATTGCTGATACTCTCTCCGAATTGAACCCTTGCTGGTGCGACGACAAACTGTTCTACACTGCACGGGATATAAACATAGCTACGTGGACTCAGATAGTGTTCTACGAACTCATGCCGTTACTCATGGGTAAACTTGTATTTTAAATAAATAAATAAATATTTCCAACACTCACACCAATTATTACAGCTATTAACGGGATTGTTACCATGTACCTTGTTTTTTATGGTATCGAGCGCAGTAAAAGACGACATCAGAGGGTAGACCGATATTTCTGCCAATAACATCTACCCGCAATCACTTCAGTTACTCCGTGATCATGGCGCTTGCAACAGTGCCGAAATATCGGAGACTCATAAAAAACAAAGTGGTCGAGCGCCATAAGGATGGTTTTAGTTTAATTGGTAAAATTATGTTTCTATTCTGTTATGTGTGGCGATATACCAGGAAAACTTCTCGCGCCCACTTATCTGTGGGATTTATGTCGCCGTGGCTGAGGGCACTGGCTGGTTACTGGAACAAACATTGTTTATGGTGCCTTTCGTGTAAAAAAGTGACTTACTCTCTTCCTTCAAAAACTGTCAAGATGTGTGTCAATACTTTTCTTTAATTATTATTAAAATATTCGGGACAATCGAAAAAACTATAATTGTGACGTGCGCCTTCTGGAATGACGGCAAAGCAAGGTCCAGCCGCCTCACATTACGCCCGAGGTAAGTGGGCGCTTCCTTTTTCCTGGTATTGAACCACATAATTTATAATTTCGGTGTAATCCACCCCAGGTGTGGGCTATTTATACGCGCCACACCACAATGTACATGGTAACAACCCCGTTAATAGCTGTAATGTTAGTGACCATGAAAGCTTAAAACAATATACTCACACCAATTAGCCTAGCCCCAAAGTAAGCACTGTAAGGCTTGTGCTATGGGATACTAAGGTAACGGATAAAATACATATACTGTACATATATAAGTATGTTTAAATAGAAATAAATATTAAACATCCATGACTGGAATACAAATGTTCGTATTCATCACACAAACATCTGCCCCCGGGATTCGAACCTGGAACCCTCGAGTCGGCGACACCATGAAACCCGACAAACCACTCGGCCATGGAAGTCGTCATTGTTCATTCTTATTATATTATTACCCTAATCATTATAATAATGATATTTTTCTTGTATAATTATGACTGTATGATAATTAAATTACTACGGAAACAATTAAAACCCGCTTCTTCGAGGTTTCTACATAAGATAATTTACATACGCATAAGTTTCACATAATACAATTAAGGTCTGTGACGGGGTGGGCAATACATCAAAAGTGTGAGGTTTTGAAACAGATAAATTATCATTTACTGTAAGACTCGCAGCTTTAACAACGCTGCAATTAGAGTTTGTCCAAAGTAATATTTGTAGATATTTTGTAAATTTAGAAGCTTAGATGTCTGTTGATTTGCATTTTCTGTGTGCTTAAAGTACATAGATAATATTTTGTGTACAAATATTGGTTCTAAAGTTGCCCTTTCTAATTTACAGGAAAAGACAACTTGCTAAGGGACAGTGTGATTTCGTCGTCACCTGGATTCAGAGATCTTTATAATGATCAGAAAGTACCGCAGATCGCTCTGGAATATCCGTTCGCTACAAGATGGTTCCATGTCATGCAAGAAGGCTCCTTAAAGTGAGTTAAAATTTAAAGATGCGTTATTCTTTTTTATCAATTTAGAGTGATAGGGCATAGCGAATTATCCGCTCGAGTTTGAGCGCCCGTCTGGATAAGTAACCTTCACCTTACAGTAGTCGTGTATGATGTGTAACATTTGAAACTTCACCTTATATTAGTAAAAAAAGAAATAAAACCTACTACAAAATGAATAAAACATTTGAACATTATTTTCTAAAATCAAATCAAATAGCTCGAGCTTTTCACGAAATCACTCCCACAAATTGCAGGAAAGCGAGAGGAAAGATGTTACACATCAAAAATCATTCTCTCATAAGACAATGGAACTCTATAGCGTAGTGTCCAGAATTTTCTGCGAACGTAGAAGTTAGAATTTTTAAATGGCTGGTCATAAAATAGATGCCTAGAATTTATTATTTCGAGGTCTTCCGTACTTAAGAAGACACGTTAAGTCTTGGCACTGGCACAACAATGATTAGCATCTGCCCGGGTAGGGATGGCGCAAGTTCGAATTTTGCCTTGCACCTGCATAGGTATTTTGTAAGATGCAATCTCACTTACGATCTCATTTATTCGGATTTCTGACAAATGCCAAATATCTAATACTGGCTGCTTCTACAGACATAGCGTCATTTTGCCGTGCAATGGCGCAATGCGTATCAAATTCATGTCTAAAATGGCAGTTACTGAAATCGGAAGTAAGATTTTATTTTGCAGAATCGACCTTATGTTTTTTAACCAAATCTCAAAATTATAATTCCAGTATAACGAAATATGTAGGTATGTCAAAGGTTTAATATGTCATAGCTGACACTGTTTAATTTATTCTCGATTTTGTCAATGACCATGATCTATTTTAGACTATACCATCCAGATGGTCATTACCTCCGAGAGTTTCCGATCGTGAACCTGACGTTAAGAACAGGCTGGTTGGCAGTCGACGACAATTTAGATTACGTGACACAAGGCAGCTTCAGGCAACCTACTGCTAAGGGGGACGACAATATTGTGGATCCTGATGTGAGTAAAATGTCTGGTGATTTAAATTTCCATGACAAGAAAACTGAAACTTTACTCAGAGAAGCTCAAGAAGCTCAAAAAACATTATTCACAAATGAATTACTGGGTGGTGCTATATAAATAAGTGTTGTCTTTCATATCATGATAATTTCTGAATTAAATTTTTAGCTACTCTCATTGTAACAAGTAGCCACATTAATAAATACACTATTGTCATAGACTTTTTTCCATCAAACGATAATATACAATACTTGAAAGGTTGTTATATTAATAAATCAGCAAAGCTGTGAATTCAATCGTCCAATTATAGAAATTTCTGGCTAATTCAAATCTGAAAGATGTTTATCCATTAATATTGATAGATATATTTATTTATTTTACATTATTAGTTATTTATCCTTAATAACTTACAAAACTACTGTTTCAGATTTCTGAAGTTGGTTTGGGACCTCACCAACATGCATTTGATATAATGACCAGTGACTTAGCCAAGAACAGATTATTTGGGTTTCAGTCATACATCACTTACAGGAAATTTTGCTTCGGCAAAACTTATGATACATTCGACGATCTAAAAGAAGTTTTTGAACCTGAGGTGAGCCTTAAAAATAAAATAACTTTTACTTAAATAAATAGCGCAAGCAAGTTATAAGCATCTGTATATTAAAAATGTATCTGTGACTTTGAATCTAGGGAAAATTTATGCAACTGATTGGAGCTGAGTTACAAAGATAACTCATGTGGAAATAACAAACGCACCAGCCTTACCGCCCAAAATCTTCCATATCCCGTAGAGCCCTGCAAACTTTTTCTACTATAGAAACACAACACCAAAAAAGGACTGTTATTCATCGACATCATCAATGAGGTGAAGGTTTTCGGATCAGACCATCAAAAATTTGGTTATCACCAGTTAAAAAGTGACTCTGATAAATAAAATTGTATAGGTATACATAAAATCAACGTGTCTTTCCAAAGGGGGTTTTTATCTAGAAATTGGTCGAGTTGCTGCTATGTCCCAATACATGGTACGAATATTAGGCATTGTCATTTTTCTATTAATTATTGGAACGCTTTTATAGAGACTGGAAATGCTCAAAGAACGTTACAACACAGTGGACGATATCGACCTTATTGCCGGCATGTGGCTGGAAAGGAAGGTGAAAGGAGGATATATCCCGGAAACACTGTACTGCATCATGTCGGAACAGATGATGCGGTTCGTAGTGTCCGATAGACACTGGTACGAGAGACCGAATAGACCCAACGCTTTTACTGCTGGTAAGTTTAAATTTGTTCAACTATAATGTTATGTCTTTAAAATATATGGCATTAAGCCAGTATCATAATGTTATTATGTCAGTCATACCATTTTTGCAAATGCCAAAAAAACTTGGAACAGAAATGTAAAATAAAATTCTGGATAAAGGTTTATTGAATAAAAGAACTGCAGAACAATAATATTTATAAATATTATATATATAAAGTTCGTACCAACTTGATGGTATGGATGGTCTAACCTGGTTTCGTCCATAGGTAAAATTTTGGATCCATGGAAATATTAACCTTTGCCTTCAAAGTTGCCTACAATATAAAGTATATATTTTTAAAATAAATACCACTAAGACGCAAAAGAAGTCCTTGGAAAGCTATTAAAAATATCATTGCCTATTCCAGAACAACTGATGGAGATCAGAAAAGTGTCCGTCTCGAGGCTGCTGTGTGATAATGGTGATAAAGTGTCAAGAATACAGCCCCACGGGTTCCTCAGAGAAGGTCCCAAGTAAGTTTTGTAAATTCTTAGAAACGGCTTCAAACGACAAGAATTGCAGGACATGTTCAATTTAAGAGACATTACGACAGTAAATAAAATCTGGAACTGGGTATGCTTCCTCCATTTTATAGAAGACTACAGCCAAATAATATTCAATTACTCGTATTGTAGTATCTTTGTGTCTCTGCACAGAGTAAAACGTTATTCGCTGTGAAGTTTTTTTCGCCCCTTTTTCTCGACAGCTAAATATGTCCTTAACTGGTGGTAGGGAAAAAAGCATGGACGATTTAAAATAATAGGGTATTTGACAGTATTAAAAATAAAGTGCCAATTGTTAGCTTCTGTGCTTAGAATGAATATTGGCAGGGGTTTTTACTATTTTTACAAAAAAAAATATTCATAATTTTACGAAAAACCCACGAAAAAGATAACAGTTTTCTTATCTATTGTCACGTGACCCAAAACGCTTGGGATTGGCGGAGCAAAACATGACGTCACAGGCAAGTAAACTTCCGGTTAAAGAGACATTACATTGTAACGTTTGACGTTCTAATTACAGTCGTGTGACGTCACACACTAGTAAGACGCCATATTGTCCAGAGAAACGTTTTCGCGGCAACTTGAAAATGGAGTTTTTGATTTGGTTATTTTTACTGAAATACACAACAGAATGATTTATATCCATCCACTTTTTACCGACTCCATAAACATTAGTCAATAACGTGAGATCATTTTATAAAACTTGTCAAATACCCTATTGTATTATGCTTCAATTTGAATAAAGATATTTTGAATTTGGATTATTGTGTCAGTAGTGAGATTAGTCCAAGCACGAGTTTGGACAGCTCCGTAAAATAACGTTATCGCCAAAGTTTCTATGAGAACTAAGTAGCGCCCCGGGGTATCGGAAGTAAGAACAATTTAGCTTATTTCATACAAAATTTGCCGATTACGTTCCATTACGGAGCTGTAAAAAACTCTTGCTTGGGCCTCGGATCGGATTCAAAAAAAGGGCCATTTTTTGATCCGAGGGTAATACATAGTACGCTATACAATGAAAACATTTCTACCGAATTAACCAGCCATTCAGTTATGACCGGGAATGTCATTTACCGGAAAAATCAAGTAAATTTTTAACCGTTAAATGGAAATAGGGGTGATGACGGGGTACAGTAAACGAAATTCTATTTAGTCCGTCAGTTAGATGATCAAAAATAATGGACACGTATTTTTTCTTTGGGCAATCAACCAAAAAATGACAAAGTTATAGCGCGTCAAAGTTTGGGAGTAGGGGCTCGTGACGTCACTTTTAGTGAATTTGCACTTAAAAGTGTACTAAAACGTGACGTCATGCAACTTTTCAAATCAATATATCTCTGCAATGTTTATATTATGTGAAAAAAGAAAAAATACGTGTCCAATACTTTTTGATGATCTCCCTGATAAACGAAGAAAAAACAAATAGTCATCATCCCTATTTAATACTGCCTAATCGAATATCATGTCTGACGTTCTGCCATCCTGTGTTCTGTCAATTATGGAGCAGCGTGCTATTTGTATGCATAATTAAAGATATACATATTATGCAACGGGCATTAGATCATGCGTCAAGAGGGGAGGAGGGCATTTGTCCATACAAACATTCTCGTCTGATTCCTCCTGGATTTTCAACACAAAATAATTGATTTTCATACATTTTCTATATATATAAAACTCAAAGGTGACTGACTGTCATAGTGATCTATCAACGCACAGCCTAAACCACTGGACGGATCGAGCTGAAATTTGGTATGCAGGTAGATGTTATGACGTAGGCATCCACTAAGAAAGGATTTTGATCAATTCTACCCCAAAGGTGATAAAATAGGGAATGAAAGTTTATATGATCCTTGCAATTTTAAACCGTTCGGGCTGAGACTTTGCATGCAGGTATAAGAAGAATCATAGATGAATGTCATTGTGTATAATACAAGCCTGAGAACAAAAATTGTAGTCTACACTTCAGCTCTACACCGAAGTGAAGCGAGGGCAGACCGCTAGTGAAATATAATTTTACTTATTCTATGCTCCTACGTCTTCTTCTCTTCGATAACTTACGTTTCAAAGAAACTTGATGAAATTTAAAAAATATACAGATTTTTATCACCGCTACAGACGTCTAGTGTGCAGATTTAATAAGCATTTACAGACAAAGGAAAACATAGAGGCATAGTTTAACTACTTTTTATTCTTTAGCTTAATTTTCTTTTACATATCATATATAATTTTCGAGAAGGAAATCGTCGAGAGCCAAACCTCGAATTTTGCAATTTGCAGAGTTAACTACTGTTGTCCTTATCGCACGGTATTTGCCAATCATCATCAGCCTATTAATGTCCCCAATGCTGGGGCACAGGCCTTCCCTATGGATGGAATAGGGAGATTGGTTCATGACCCACCACACGAGCCAAGTGTGACTTGGTGGGTTCTAACGACTGCGGATGCAGCTGTGACCAACGGCTTAACGTGCCTTCCGAAGCACGGAGGAGCTCGAGATAGTAAATTTTTGGTCACCCATCCAATGACCGACCACTGCGAAAGTTACTAAAGTTTAACGATCGCAGCCGAAGGCGCTAACCACTTGCGCCATCGAGCTCCTCTATTGCCAATACGTGCCAGTACGTATTTGCCAATACGTGATAGCAACAGTTTTTTCAGATATTTATTTCTCAAATGTCTCTCAGCACGCCTCTGCTCTTAAGTTCTCTGAAAAATTACGTATTCGTATAGCTTCGTAACTTTTTTATGTTTCAGAAATCAAATTTGCAGTTGCAATGAAATACCTGGAATGGATCTGAACGCCTGGAAAGATTCATCTTGTAAGACCGCAAGTCATTATAACCAATAATAATTTTAACAATGTCAATTTCATAATATTTTCTATTACATTTTTGGTAGCGATAAATATTTAATTATATGGAAATAATAAATTGTTAAATAGATAATTGGTATTTTAATTGTTTCCGATTTTTTTGGATGACAAAACCGTTAATAGGTTTGATTGCATGGCAATTTTATGTGTCGTAACCTTAGATTAAAACAAAAAGGGTAGATACGCTACGCTCATACCTGCATCAAACAAAAGCTGATCCTACGGCAGCGCGAACGGGACGGCGAGATCCGCGTCACTGCATTACCGACCCGAGCGAAACAGCACGTTAAGTTTCAACGCCAGCGTGAGCGAGACGGCGAGATCCGCGTCACTGCACTACCGACCAATCACGCGACCAGTACTCGACGTCACTACCGAATAAGATTCAAAACAAACAGCAATTTTTATGAAAAAATATATTTTATAGTACTTACGAATGAAAAGTGATACCGTGGGTTTTATTTTTAGTTCTTGAGCAATTTGAGCACTATTTAAAAACACACTTAGGCATTAGCAATATTTCTTTTTGACGTTCACATGTACGTCGTTTGCATGTCAAGTTGTGACTAAAGCGATTAGGGTCGTGGACCACAATTCATGCGGATCACTTTTGTGAGGCTAGTGCCGTATCTACCCTTTTTGTTTTAATCTAAGGTCGTAACAGATAAATTCTTGGTTTGTGAATTGAGTTTCCACACACGAAGTGAAATGAAAAAAACAAAATAAAAATTTAAAACCCCCGTTGCAATTAGCGGACCGTTCTGTGGAACACTTTTTAATTTAAATGGTCCCCCGAATGCAATGACTTGCATGGTCTTATTTTTTACTTTTTTCATCGTTTTCAGCGCGGCTGCAGTCGTGTTTTTGAATATAGAAATGTACTAGCAAACGAGTGAACCAAATGTTCACCAAAACCTGATTTAAAAAAAAAAAGGTATTTAATTAATTGAGAACTTAGGAGATTTTGTGTGGTTTCGTTTGAAATTCGTGATTTCTCGAAAACCGGAACTGCTACGTTACTCAAATCTGGTTTGTAGTCTTATCAGACTATTCTTAACTTATAACTTAAATATTCTCTTTATCTATCTCTTACGGTTTGGCCGCTGAAACAGCACCACAGACAGACGGACGGACTTGTCTAATAGATAAGAGATTTTTAGTGCGAGGCAAGTATTGAGGTTTTGTAGTCGGAAATTTTCACAGTTATAATTAAAGAAACTAATATTATAATATTTTAAGTTATTTACGGGATTTTTACCATGTACCTTGTTTGTATCGAGTTTCCGATATTTCGGCAATGTTGCAAGCGTCATGATTACTACGCCATTACTCCGAACTGTGAAAATTGTGAATTAATTTTGGCTGCAAAACCTCGCATTCAAAAGCGTAAGTATAATACATTTGACGACCTCCGTGGTCGAGTGGTTTGTACGCCGGGTTTCATGGTGTCGCCGACTCGAGAGGTCCCGGGTTCAAATCCCGGTGGGGGCAGATGTTTGTGTGATAAATACGAGCATTTTTACTCCAGTCATGGATGTTTAATATGTATATCTATAAAAATATACTTATATATGTACAGTATATGTATTCTATCCGTTACCCTAGTATCCCATAACACAAGCCTTATAGTGCTTACTTTGGGGCTAGGCTAATTGGTGTGAGTGTTGGAAATATTTATTTATTTATTTATTTTATTTATTATTTATTTCAATACTTAAAAGCAATAGAAAAAAACTAAGTTTAAGCACACACTACAAAAAAATTCGCTTATTACTAAGGCCCAAACTATTCACTGAATAAAGCCACGTTGTTTTGCCGATAGTTAAATTTAACTATAGTTAAATCCGATAGAATAAAATAACCAATTGTCAAAATTTCTTACATTTATTTTGTATTTCACTTGGCATTTACTTCAGTCAAATTTTACTATCTATGAAATAAGTCTACTCAACCGACGTTTATATTGTAGATGTATATAATCCTAGCAAGCTTGGTGGGGTCCCAACATACCAACTAACTTGTCCCAAAGCTTTTACACTAAAACAGTTTACCACCAACAGTTTGCATTTGCCTAACGAAGTGTACAAATGCAAATTCATTTTTAATTTCTAAATAATTCAGAAAAGTCATTGCCGTGTTAAAAAAACGTCGTATACGCAAAAAGTTTTCTCTCCCCTGCCACGTGACAACACCATTAGAAACAGATGCGGGGTCCGGCGTGTGCATAATTATTGGGGGGCCTAATTGACAGGGCGACGGGTTTTGACAGGCGGACCATGCGGCAACCGGCAACGAACCGGAGGCGACACGTCATCCAGACGCAACGGCCGCAATATAAATTGACACAGAAGGCTGACTGACTATACAGGATGAAGATAAGAAGCGTTTCATGGTTAGATTAGTGGTGTCATTCTAAATAAAATAAGGCCTTTGTTTGACCGTACCGTGCGTGTGTGGGACTCCCCGGCGTGGAACAACGCCGGTCCTACCCACTAAAACCCACCGGTACCCTCCTACGCCCATGCGGGAGCGTTTCAGGATCGGCGTGTGTGCGCCACTTCACTGGAATGGCCCCGGGCCAGCCCGGTCCAACGAGGACCGGGCGACACGCCCCTGGGGGATTGCGCTAGGGTACTAGGCAATCCCCAGAATAAAATATGGCCAATGAATTTTTTTGGAAAAAAATTCAAATAAATGTGACCATACACGGGCAGCTTGATGCATAGTAAGGCGAACTGGCTATACAGGTGAAGATAAGAAGCGTTTCATGGTCAGATTACAGTGATGTCATTGTAAATACAAATGGCCTATAATTTTTATTGAGAGAAAAAAACCAAATAAATGTTACCATACATGGGCAGCTTGATGCATAGTAAGGCTAACTGACTATACAGAAAGAAGATAATAAGCGTTTCCTGGTTAGATTAGTGATGTCATTCTAAATACAATATGGCCTATGAATATTTTGAGAACAAAAATAAACAAATAATTGCGACCATACACTGGCAGCTTGATGCATAGTAAGACTGACTCACTATACAGAAAGAAGGTAATAAGCGTTTCATGGTTAGATTAGTGATGTCATTCTAAATACAATATGGCCTATGAATTTTTTAGAGAAAAAAAACAAATGCGACCATACACGGGCAGCTTGATGCATAGTAAGGCTAACTGACTATACAGAAAGAAGATAAGAAGCGTTTCATGGTTAGATTAGTGATGTTATTCTAAATACAATATGGCCTATGATAGTGATGTTATTGTAAATACAATTTGGCCTATGAATTTTTTTGAGAAAAAAAAAACAAATAAATGCGACCATACTACACGGGCAGCTTGATGCATAGTAAGGCTAACTGACTATACAGGAAGAAGATAATAAGCGTTTCATGGTTAGATTAGTGATGTTATTCTAAATACAATATGGCCTATGAATTTTTTAGAGAAAAAAAAACAAATGCGACCATACACGGGCAGCTTCATGCATAGTAAGGCTAACTGACTATACAGGAAGAAGATAAGAAGCGTTTCATGGTTAGATTACAGTGATGTCATTGTAAATACAATATGGCCTATGATTTTTTTTGAGAAAAAAAAGTACAAATAAATGCGACCATACACGGGCAGCTTGATGCATAGTAAGGCTGACTGACTATACAGGAAGAAGATAAGGAGCGTTTTATGGTTAGATTACAGTGATGTTATTGTAAATACAGTATGGCCTATGAATTTTTTTGAGAAAAAAAACAAATACATGCGGCCATACACGGGCAGCTTGATGCATAGTAAGACTGACTCACTATACAGAAAGAAGATAATAAGCGTTTCATGGTTAGATTAGTGATGTCATTCTAAATACAATATGGCCTATGAATTTATTTGAGAAAAAAAAACAAATAAATGCGATCATACTACACTGGCAGCTTGATGCATAGTAAACTACAGTCGTCTACGTAAACACGTACATGGACGCTTGAAAAGTTGACACTCATAGTGGCTAAATGCGCTCAGCATCCTAAAAAATATACCAGCCGTGTTCTGTCTAGACACTGTCAACGTAAAGCGACAAAATTTATAACTTTACGCAGAGAAAAGTATAAGTACACACGTTTTATCGGTGTGCAAAATTACGTTATAGAGTATGTTGCCAAATAAGTTTATATTCTATGCTATAGAGGACTGTAAGAATAAACATTCGAACTCGAATAACTAACAGAATAATATAAATAACAGACTCGAAATATAAATTAACCAGCCTTCTGTGTCTATTTATTTTGTGCCATCGCTTACATTGTTTTTACCCAAGCAAAATTAGGTAAATAAATCGCTCTCTATGATCTGGGTAATGTATACGATGTTATTTTGGAATAAAAATAGTTTTATTACTCTATTGTAAATTGAAATGCTACGATAGTCATTATCAGGGGTGATTTTCTGTAACAAACAATCTTTTGGGGATTTGTATAGGTAGATATTTAATTAAACAAAATAAAAAATAAAATATCCTTTTAACAATGAGTACTTTTTAGGAATACTATTATTTGGAGAGATATTTTTTTCTGGCACTTTTTCTGCAGCTAAAAAAACTGTTACGAGAGCAATGGAATAACTATGCCGATCACAAGAGCTGCATTAAGAAACAATTTTGATTGAAGATATTTTAAATTCAAATGATTATTACAGAATTTATAATATTTAACAAAAATGACAATTTATGGCAAATTACATCATTATACTTACAACTTTCATAAGCGTATCGTCAGCAAAGCTTTTCATAGTTATATTTCGAGTGCTCAGATCTTAATTGATGCAATTTACCCCCTAGTTGGTAAAGGGACTCTTAATGAGCCACACGTGTCTGAACATCGTTACCTACAAATAACTTTTGACACGTCAAACACAATTCTGCAACCCTTCATTTAAGTATGTTCTTAATTATTGCATAATTCATATAAAGTGAACTTTAAATTCAGCTTAAGTGGGTACTCAATTGTGGGCTTGCATCTTGCCACGGTCGTGTTACTACTAAAAATACTACGAGGCTGCGATTCGAGCAATAAGCTTATAACAATTTTGTCGCTGAACAAACGGGAAAAGGATTAATGTAGATATCGTGTCAATAAAAAAACATAATACATATTAATAGTTGACGGCTGCATGTTCACACTGGCAGCGAGTGCTCTTTAACTACTTATTTTGTTGCAGCAACAAGAGTTAGTGTCGCCGCACACGGGCCACCGACCACAACCACGAAACGCCGCCACCGGTATATTTCTTGTAGTTTTCATACATTTTATATGGACTCGCCACACACGGCACGACAGTGGCCGCCACACGCTACAAATGGTCGTTGCTCGCTTCTTGTGGCCCGCACCGGCCACTTAATGCGCCGATACGAAACGCCGCCACACGTCACTCGCGCGATTCCCCACCCCTCTCTCCCTTGCCTAGTCGGTCGCTGTCGCGCGCTTCAGCCACTTTAGTAGCCGCTTCTAGCTTCTCGTGGCGGCGTTTGTGGCTGTGGCGTGTGGCAAGTGTGCGGCGATACTAAATCTCATGAAGCCTCGAATATACTAGCTTAAGAATTCACAAATCGGGTTACCCGATTTTTTTCTGGATGAACTCGTCCAAGATAGTTTGGCTATGTTTTAAAATTTAATATAATGAAATGCGCCTGTATTGTATTTGTAGAAGTAATAACCCATTATTAATAAAAGAAGACTACGCTTGCATTAGTTACTGCATGTTTTGTCTCTGTCTATTGAATGACAAATGGCATTTGAGTGACATGAACAAAACACGCAGGGCCGGACCGTGAGTTTAGGGGGCCCTGGGCTAATAGGACTTAGGGGCCCACCTAATTACTCAAAGTATAGAAAAAATGAGACAGTAAACTATTTAATTTAAATTATAATATATTATGCCTTAGTGTTATACAATCGTTAATAAATGGGCAAAATACAAAGAAACCTTTCTACAAAGTGCAGAAATGGCCAAATTCTTTAATTTGCTCCTCCCATTATAGGGTCAATATCAATGAAGTTATATTCAACAATGTATTTTTAGGGCCCCTTGAATCTACGGGGCCCTGGGCTGAAGCCCAAAAAGCCATATGGCAGATCCGGCCCTGAAAATACGGCGTAGTCTTAGCTTATCTAGCAGTTTCTAGCATCTTCTCGTCTGGACTTCACCATCACTTAACACCAGGTGGGATGGAGATAATTGTCGGACCTATCTTTAAAAAAAAAGACTATACTCAGAGCTGATAGCAAAAAAAAATGGAGGGCAGAACTTACTATTATTTAAGGGTAAAATTTGTACGTTTTTTATGTATTATTATTAGCGCGTTCGGCTGTGATCGTTGAATTTAAGCAAGTTTCGCAGTGGTTGGTCATTGGATGGGTGACCAAAAAAAAAATCTTCTATCTCGAGCTCCTCCGTGCTTCGGAAGGCACGTTAAGCCGTTGGTCCCGGCTGCATCTGCAGTCGTTAGCACCCACCAATCCGCACTGGGCCCGCGTGGTGGGTCATGGCCCAATCTCCCTATTCCATCCATAGGGAAGGCCTGTGCCCCAGCAGTGGGGACATTAATAGGCTGATGATGATGATGATGATGATTATTATTATTAGCTGAACATTGCATTTGATTTTTCTTTATTTCATTCACTGTAACTAAAATCCGAGGTTTTCATGTATTTAACGCCCCGGCCGCCACTAATAAGTGGAATAGAGTTTCATCAATTAGATCCCATTTTTTTTTCATTTGAATGCAAATTATGTTTTTATATCCTGTTGATCAGACTTTCGTCTCGAGTTTACTACCTAGCCACTCATTTTACGTTCGGACGAATTGTGTCGCGTCACTAGCCCCAATCTTGCGGTTTGTATACGTCACGTGGACGCCAATTTGCGGCCCAGCAGCAACGTCACTAATTGGTCACCACAATTAGTCCTCCGCCGTCTGCTACAGTGAACTAATGACAGCACTGTGATGTGCTACCAGTATGTGGAACGCGTGTAATACGACACCTCGCGTAGAGAAGGTACTCAAAAACTTGTAAATATTCTGCAAAGATATTTTTGTAAAACTAGGGTGGAGAAATTCAATTATTATAAACTTGATTCTGAAATATCAGATTATCCAGATTGTAATTTAAAACCATTGGAAAATTTTACGCCAAACAAAAGAAAAGTAACAAGGAATGTGCCAAGTAATTCGGAAACTATTTACGTAGGATTATATGTGGATGAAATGCAGGAATTCGGAAAAAACCTAAGCACGACACAAACCCAGATTTTAGTCAGTGAAGTTAAATTGATGTAGAGGTGATAGCAATTTCTATCATTTGTAGTCTTACCAGTTCAGCAATGCTGTTGTAAGTAAATAAGTAAATGAAAAAATCCCTCAAACTTCATAAATAGCAACTTGATTATTTAGTTATTGAATTTAGGTCTACTATGAAATGGGGTGGTGAATCGGAAAACTTACCTAGACTCAAAAACAAATTATATAACTGTTAATTTCGTACACATTATAACTTCTCGGCTATTTAAAATTATATTATCTGAGGGGGCCCAGTTCTATGTAATATTTTTATTCATCATCATCAACCTATTAATGTCCCCACTGCTGGGGCGCAGGCCTTCCCTATGGATGGAATAGGGAGATTGGGCCATGACCCACCACGCGGGCCTAGTGAGGATTGGTGGGTGCTAACGACTGCAGTTGCAGCCGGGACCAACGGCTTAACGTGCCTTCCGAAGCACGCAGGAGCTCGAGATAGTAAATTTTTCGTCACCCATCCAATGACCGAACACTGCGAAAGTTGCTTAACTTCAACGAACGCAGCCGAACGCGCTAACCACTTGCGCCATCGAGCTCCTCTCAGTATTTTTCAATCAATATTTTTATTATAGCTTCATAATTAATGGTTAAATTTTCCATAATATCAGGGTTTTTCATTCAGTTTTATTATTCTTAATATATTTTATCAGTAGCAAGATCCGAATTCACTGCAAACTGCCATTATCTTACGGGAAAGTTGTTTTAACGAGGGTCCGATAAACGAATTCCCTGCCAAGATTGAGATCCTCTTGACTATTCACGTGTGAAATTAAACTGGAAATCATTAAGGAACAAACCTGCTGTGTTTTTGATTAGAACAAACTTATGGTATAGCCTGTAAATGTTATTGATCGTCTCTTTACAAGCGTCAGAACGCGGACTGTAATTGAAATAAAACAAAGTTTATAGTTAAGTATTTTATTTGGAATAGGTTTTTAAATAATTAAGTATGTTGTTCTTAAGATAGTAGATAGCCTAGGTAGTGCCATAAATTTTTGTTCATAATATTAATATTTTTTTAAAGAAATACACTTATAATCATATTTATTTATCTTTCTATTATGGGTTGCCTGGAAGAGATTGCTGCCTAGCAATAAGGCCGCCTATATTGTGTACGTTCTATCTATGAAGTCTTTTAATTTACTTGTGTTTTCTTGTATGGTGTATTACAATAAAGATTATTATTATTATTATGTATCAAATTGGAGTGGTAAGTCAAACGAACCCCAATTTTAGAGAACAATAGCAATATCTCTGCATTTGCGAGACAGAAATGTTTCACAAAGAACTAAATAAAGTTCAAAGATCAGTTATTCTTTCAATAGAGGCAGAACGAGAATAATATTCTCATTATTATACAAACACGAGTTTGTAGCATCTTCACAGTACTCAAAACGGGGTATATATTGCATCCGACTCTGTAGTCTGTATCGTTCGAATCACAAAAGGACGAAATATGTCCCGTTGCCGCAATATCATGCAAATGGGGGAAGGATACTTTGCGGGATCCCTGCCTGGGACCTGCACAATCTTTGTGAGCGTCTTTCATTTCATTCGGAACTTTAATAATTCCATTTGCTTTGTTCCTTCAGAACAATGTCAGATTCGTTAAAAGTTCATTGTACCTGTTTTCATTGATTGTTTTGACTGAGCATCATCGTTGAGTTACAGCCGACAGGCTCACAATTCAATTTCGATTTCACACGAAAAAAACAATTTAATATCAACCAATAGTCAATTGAACAGTAGAGCATACATTGTTTTGAGAAATACAGACTGATTTAAAAATAAGTATAAGTATACACAAAAACAATTCCTATTGTCCTACAATCCCTAAAGAACTCTTGTTCTCATTTCGTTTTCGTAACAGATAAAACGACCGTGGGTACATAATACAAATGCCTCTAACGAGAACACTAACATACAAAACTCAAACAAACCACATTTCTGCGGGATAAGCATCAAAAGCGCTTAATTCGAGAAAGTTCTGCTTGTTTGCGGTCGATTAAGGAGTAAATCAGTCGAATCAGCCGCAAACAGTTTGCGAACCCTGTCAAATTACAGACAATTCATGCCGAAGGGGATGACTCAGTGAGTTCCTCGGGGTGCTCAATTAGGTAAGAAGATACATAAAAACTTTGGCCGGTCAGAAATAATTTTGGTCCTTCGAGCAGAAGTTTGAGAATTATCTATAATCAAAATGATTTCCTTCTGAACTCTTAGCTTATTTTGCTTTCATTTATTAACCTTTGAATTTAATTTCATTTGCTTTTATAATTTTTTGAAGGTTACTTGTTACCAGTAATTATTTTTGTTGCGAGAATCTTATAATAAACGGAGCGTATTACCCAAGAATTCTGGTATAAATTATTTTCTATTAGTTTCTACATATCATCATACATCTATGTTGTGCTATTACAGATTTTCTCTTGACCCCTATCAAACCCAAGAACAGAAATAGCACCTACGAGAAGGGATTTTTTCCAGAAGAAGTCTTTTCACTGTGACTTCAAAAGTGTCGGTTTGCATACACCATGAAACAGACAACCAATAACACTCCTCCTTCACTGTACGTACGAATTGAAAAAGAATTTGAGTAACGAAGTACAGCAACGTCACAGTCCATCTGAGGCAGCCGTGCCGTCGTCATGACAACCGCGTCCCTCGACCTACCCTACTATGGAAAATCTAATAAAAACAATGCACCCGCAATTCACAACAATCGTGAGCCTTAAAAGCGCATCTATACAGGCTAGTTTCCACTGGCAAGAATCGCTCTAAAATAGAAATGTATAGATGGATAAACAGTTTTCCACCCTAGTTTATTGAGTAATAGAATACTTTGTGTATTCAAAGAGAAATTGTCTGTTGACATTTCACTCGTTTGAATGGATCGAAGCAAGCTGTAGAAAGTTCTCTAAGATGGTTATCATTGGGCGAGGCAAGAAGCCTCATCTAGAAAACATTTATGTCGAAAGAGAGGGTGTAACGCTTCTCAGATCGTCATCATCATTTTTTACAGAAAAAATAATGAAAGAATTAAATAATAGTTATTTATTATACAAGAGTGGAAAGTTCCTTTTTAACCGCGTGCTCGATTTGGATGACCGAGCAAGCGAAGGATTCTAAAGTTGAATCACGAGCGCAGCGAGTGATTCTAAATTAGAATCCTGAGCGTCAGCGAGGGAAACAAACGAGCACAAGGTGAAAAATCTTTCCACTCGAGTGCAATACGTAACTTTTCATCCCACCTCAGCGAGGAAATGACAAAATGAAAAAGAAAACAATTTATAATGACAAAATATTTAAGCAATAAAACGTGAAAAACTAGAATGGCGCGAAGCACGCAAATAAAACAAAGAAACCAAGAAGGTTCCAAATTTAAATTTTTTCACAATTTAAAAAGTTCTAATCATAAATTTGGCACCATAGAGGTTACATTAAATAGGTTTAATGACGTTTTGAATTTACAATTATATTGAGTACTCATTATATGTGATGTTCTAAATTCAAATCTACTTTGCCGCTCAAGCGAATAAAATAGAATTTTCCAGCCAGATTTCGAAGCGCAAAATTACACTTTCCGAGGTGGTGGGATGAAAAAAATATTTTTCAACACATTTGCTCAATAAATGCATTTACGGAGATTGTATACATAGTTCGAAAGTTCAAAATTACGGGCCATACAACGGAGCGTGCAGTAAACATTTTCTTTTCGTTTTTTTTTCTTCATCATCATCATCAGCATCAGCCTATTAATGTCCCCACTGCCGGGGCACAGGCCTTCCCTATGGATGGAATAGGGAGATTGGGCCATGACCCACCACGCGAGCCCAGTGCGGATTGGTGGGTGCTAACGACTGCAGATGCAGCCGGGACCAACGGCTTTACGTGCCTTCCGAAGCACGGAGGAGCTCGAGATAGTAAATTTTTTTTGGTCACCCATCCAATGACCGACCACTGCAAAAGTTGCTTAACTAGGCTGCGATAGCGGAACGCGCTAACCACTTGCGCCATCTAACCCCTTTTTTTCTTATTTCGATCTAACCTAATTGGAATCGTTTTTAAATTATACCAAGCGTGTTCCTAAATTTTAACGATCGCAGCTGGACGTGCCAACTACCCGAGCCATTGAGCTCCTCCAAATGTGTTTACACGTCTCCAAATCACAATGAGCCTTCCATAGCATACAATTTGGAGTACATAAAACCTTACCCAATCCCCGCGAGATAAACACACGGTCTGCTTAGACTGCGAGTTTATATTTCCGAAGAAAAACTTAAGTCAAATATTAGTCAAGATTGAAAGAAGAAGTGATTTGTTGCAAGAAGTCCGACCATTTCTCTATAGGTCGAAATCTTCCTACAGCTTCGTTGTTCAGACACAAAGCAAGTGAGAACTTAAAAGGTACATAATAATATATTAGGGCGAGATATATAAAACACTTATATATCTCGCCCTTATCTGTCTGAGATATTATCCATGATGTCAGTTTGAGGACAGCATCTTCAGTAGATCTTGCATTTACAGGAGTTTTTAAGGTCCCGTAAATCCTCATAGTTATGTCAATGCAGGACTCACATGGCATGGTCAGTCATGCATGCGAGCAGTGAGTTATGTGGATAATGTTATTACCGTACGTGCATGGTCAGCTTACGGGTGAGACGAGAGTTTCCAAGGTGTCCCCTACTCAGAGGTTCTGAGTTCGAATCCCGCGGTAGTGAAAATGTTTGTGCGATGACTAAAATATCTAAGTCAAAGCTTCTTAGAAAAGTATATTTTTGTAGAAATATATAAGAAGCTTTCACTGATGCATAGATAGTATACTATAAAACAAGCCCAGTGCTTACTTTGGGGCTAGATTAATTAGAGTGAGTGTTAGAAAATCTTATATATAAAATTCTCGTGTCACAATGTTAGTTATCATACTCCTACGAAACGGCCTGACCGATTTTTATGAAATTTTATATGCATATTCCGTGGGTCTGAGAATCGGCTACTATCTATTTTTCATATACTTAAGTGATAATGGTTGTCCACTTGTAACGTAGTGTTCTGAAACCTACAATGCGCCTTCGCGCCAAAATTCAAGCTATTGGGTATTGTAACGTAATGTTCTCATATGGGTTAGGAGGAATCTTCTTCCACCTTCCAAGTTCGCTGAGTCAGCTAGTATTATATAGTTTTGCTTTCTCCCAGGAGCGGGTGAGAAATGAAATGAAATGACTCTTACTTACTAAAACACACCAACGTGGGGGGGATGCCTTTGGCCATCAGGGTCTTACAGGCTTCATCTAATGTGATCATATCGTCAATGATGATGCAGCGCTGCCTTAGTTTTGAGCGCTGACATTAATAGCTTTTACCAAAGCTCTCATCTAACTCCGGTATTCCCGCCTTCACCTAAATCATCAAAACCTAGCACATAGATCTTGTCCCAATGAATAAATATTAGGCACGAAATGTATTGTGGACAGTACAGGAAATTAAATCGTCGCAACCACACGTCGGTCCATTCCGGTCCTAAATGAAATCCGTTATCGTTCATCGGTGGCCGCATTGTGGCTAATATCCCCAGCGAAAGGTAGTTTCAGAATGGAATCGTGAATTATAAATAGGCATCCATTGCTTTTTAATATTCAGTTTAACCTCTCGTTTACTGTTTATACACTATTAAGGGTTCCGTAGTCCTGTTTACTTTATCAAACTTCAACTAAGCAATTATAGTTTCGTCGTGTCCGTCTGTCTGTCCGTCCCCAGTTTTGCTTGGACACTGTTAGCACTTGAGAACTGTTATTTTGTTGGTATATGTATATCAATCGCGCCGACAAAATGGTGGAATAAAATTTTAAAAATATTTTTATAACATGGCTCTCCTACATGTAACCTGGGAATGATTTTATTTTTTCATCGTGTGGGGTATCGTTGGATAGGTCCCTTAAAATTACTTAGGGGGTTCTATGAGACAATTTTTGCGATTTATGGATCCGTCCGAACCTTAAAGTGCTAAATTTTGTATAGGCGCCACCCCCCCCCCCTATCTAAAAGCTAAACTATTGACTTGATAACCTGGAAAAGTTCATGATAATAGTCTTTTTCATGTTCTTTCAAGGAAAATTATAACGGTTAAATTAGATTGGTTAGTTTAGTAATAGTCGTTCAACTTATGTATTAGAAAATTATTAATTCAAATTAACTGACCTAGTAGAAAATCCTTAGAAGGAAACATAAAAATGACTTAGGCGAAGTGATTGCTCGAAATATAGACTCTTTCCACACTCGACTTTTTAATCTCGTGCTTTTCCGTACTTCGGAAGAAACGATGCAAACTTGTATAATTTATAAAGAAGGCCCGCACCTGATGGTAGGTGGCACCATAGTCTATACCATAGCCTATAGATGGTTGCAATACCAAAAATATCCATCGCACTGTTATCTACCCTGACCAAATCCCCTACGTCGTGGAGCCCTGGAACCTTACTCACAGACAGAAACACAACACCACCAAAAGATAGTGTTACTTTCATGAATTTCATGTGATCTTCTGTAAGGTAGAGGTAACTTTCCCGTACGGGCGTTCCGGTTCGAGCGGGAAATCCGCTATGCCTCTCTTCAATTTGCCTACTCTTTCTGATAATGTTTCCTGAAAATAGCACTTTATCAAACTTCAACAAAGCAATTAGGAAAAATTTAACTTTAGTAACTAAAATCTTTCACAAAGCAATCAGGAAAAAAATATTTTTACTAACTAAAATCTTTCACAAAGCAATTAGGAAAATTTTCACTTTAATAACTAAAACCTTTCACAAAGTAATTAGGAAAAATTTAACTTTAGTAACTAAAACCTTTCACAAAGTAATTAGGAAAAATTTAACTTTAATAACTAAACCCTTTCACAAAGCAATTAGGAAAAATTTAACTTTAGTAACTTTACCTACTTGCTGTCCGTTTGTACAAATAACTCAGTGAATCCACGAATAATTCATAACTCATGAAAATGAAAGATGAGAATATCATACAAACTTGGATCGCTGTAAATATCTAAATAGAATTTATTTCTGTAGGTGGTGCAAGTGATAAGAGATTTTCTTCAACTTAATTTTGAGAGAGCTAGGGCACAGCCGATTTTCCGCTCGAGTTGGGGCGCCTGTGTAGGGAAATAACCTCCACTTTACAGAAGATGACGGTAAAATAACATGACGGTAAATCACCGATAGAAACACAAATCCACCGAACACTAGGTTCGGTGGTTTTGTGTTTCTATCGGTGATTAATAGCAAGTGACTATAGGCTAAGCGGAGCTCGAAGGCTCAAGTGGTTAGTGGGTTCGCTTGCGATTGTTGAAGTTAAGCAACTTTCACAGTGGTCGGTCATTGGATGGGTGACCAAAAATCTTCTATCTCTAGCCTTCGGCCGTGCTTCGGAAGGCACGTTAAGCCGTTGGTCCCGGCTGCATCTGCAGTGGTTAGCACCCACCAACCCGCACTGGGCCCGCGTGGTGGGTCATGGCCCAATCTCCCTTTTCCATCCATAAGGAAGGCCAGTGCCCCAGCAGTGGGGACATTAATAGGCTGATGATGAAAGATAGTCGAATAAAACGTGAAAATGAGGTCCAAGTTTTACCTTTTTTACAAATAAATGGTTTTTCTTATTTAAAAACAAAACCTTTCTTACCGTGTATGTATGTAAAATTCTCGGTAAAAATGCATTTCAATAGTATTAGTCATCAGCTTGGAAATGTACCTAACAAATTAAATTTAAAGCCGTTAATTACCCCAAGCCAAGTTTCGATGGAAAAAGCTAGTTTGCTGTTACGTCCGTTAGAGGCGCTGTATAGTTTCCATAGAAACCTTGACGCTGGCGATAAGAACACGGATCTGTCATAGTTCGTGCTTGAGGTACAGTTCGCTTCCTTACCAGTTCGAGTGGTCTAGAGGCTCCAGACGGAGAGGAGACTCCCCCTGTGGGGAGATGCCATCCGCCTGCAATACCTCTAGAGGCACTCGCCAATTCTCAGCTTGGGTCCTCCTAAGGATCTCACCGTCCCCAAACCCGGTGACGCTGTAAAGGTCATCTGCGACCAAAACCATACAAACTCAAAAACAAAAAGAAAAGCCCGCTTCCGCTTATGACTTAAAACTGACCCCGTAAAATAAAATCATATTTCATTTTAAATTTACAACCACTTCCATTCCGACTCCAATGTTTATGTCATAAGAGCGATGTTTGCTTGCACATCGCCATAGCGCGGAAACAAATGTAATGTGTATGGTAGGTACCTAGTTTTCCAAGGAGCGTCGAAATCACTCATCCCTTTGGTGTGCGGCGTGTGGCAGATTAATGGAACGTTGTTCTAATTAGAGTTTGATCTAACTGCGACCAATCTTAGTTAGTTGTGTTCGTGACTTTGTAAGTTGTTTCTCTCGGTGAGTGCTATAATTTGTAGATGTCTCCCTAAAGGCAATGCCGGAAAGTTTACTTTTGAATTAACGCTTTTTAACGGTAAAATGATCTGTTTGCTGAACTGGGACAGGGACCAAGACCGATTCCCAAACAAACTTCCATTCCCTATTTTGACCTCCTTTGGGGTTCACTTTTGCGACCTAAATGCGTATTTTCTTCTTCATAGTTTACTTTTTTGCTAAATTAGGTAATGGATTAGGCGTAAAATCGCTACTTTAAAATTGAACTTAATATCATACTTTCTGCAACCATGTGTAGAAAATGCGATCAAACAAATTTTTGACATTTTGCACTCGCAAACTATTCGAATTCGATATTGGTTCGTTCTAAGGGTACTGGAGGCCTACTCTATTTCAACGAAAAACTAAATTTCGATCGAAATTTCGCACGTTTCTTATTGTTTCCTTTTCATTTCGAAAATTCGTTCGTCCGAAAATAGTTTCACAATTAAATTCTCCAAGCCTACTCTAATTCACAAAACTTTCAAACTAAAAGTTGAATTTGACATATAATTGTTCGAAATTTTAACCTCAAATTGACGAAATGAAAAGTGTTACCTTTTCACTTTCGTTTTGGAACTTTTGTTTAAATTAAGCCTAAAATGACTGATAGAGTATTTTTAATCAAGGCTGCTTAGCATGAGGAACATTTTTTAGCATGTCAAATTAACAAATACACCAAATTTTAATTAATTATTGTATTTCCAATACTTCAAAGTATTAAAGGACAAATTTAGGTTGACGTATAATGAAGTGCATCAACTCTACAAATTAGTCGGCTAACACTGTCAAAGAAGGTTCTTTTAATGTCATAAAAAATGTTGTAGCAAAGTAATATTGTTTCCAAGTAAACCAGGTAATCTAAAAAGCGGAGATAAAAGAACTCACAAACATGACTCATTCCGTTCGTTCACGAAAATTGTCTGTGATTTCGAACTTTATATGCGTGTTCGAAAATGAAATAGAGCAGAGTTAATGGCGAAGTTTCGTTTAAAATTCGTTCGTTACCGAAATTTCGTTTCGGAGAAAGAGAGTAGAGCTCCTGTTCTGTGTCGCTCGCACGATTGAATGTTTATATACAGACATGACAGTGTGCGTGTGTGAGAGTTGCATATGTAGTTGAGTCGGAGCATATTTTATTTGATGCTAGTATGAGTGTACCGTATCATTTTTGTTTGAATCTAAGATTGCAACTGTCTAAAGGATATGGTGGCTGCTTTACATTAGGCGGGCCATATGCTTGTTTACTACCCTTTTAACATAAAAAAAAAAATGTTATTTTTATCGTGACGCGTTCCTATATATATGTATTTTACATCTTCCAAGTATGTTGCCGTGTTAAACCAAAACTGTTATGCAAATGAATTATTGATTTCGAAGTATGTTCTGGAAATTATCCAACCCATCCCGGCTACCGCCCATATCGTGTTGCGTGCATCATAAACAACTACCCGCAATTCCGTCGGTAGTATTCCAAGATGAAGTCATTTGTGTCACTCAAATTGATTGGTTTTAAACCGTGTATTTTAAGTTACCTGAGAAACCTAAAATTGCGTAAGAAAATAAAAATAGTGACAAAAAATTATAAACAGTAAACATACTACACTCCCATACAAAAACATTTACATATTCATGTAACTCTTAGTTTCGTAGGAGCTAACTTTGCCTAGCTCGGCAGCAGATAATTAAGTAGTTATGTTAAAAATGTTAGTACTTTTAAAAAATACTTGTGCAAACATCAGACCCAGGAAACATGATCAAAAATTTATTATCTAGGGTTCCTACGTACAAGGTACGTTAAAGGTACGCATTATGAAAACTATACTACGAAATTTGTATGGAATCATGTGACTTAGAAACATACTTTTCATATATAACATTGTGTACGATCAGTGTGTTTCTAAGTCAAATTGTTTTGTATCGGCGAATAAAGTGGCCGGTGCGGGCCACAAGAAGCGAGCAGCGACGATTTGTAGCGTGTGGCGGCCACCGGCGTACCGTGTGTAGCGAGCCCATATTATTATAAAATGTATGAAAACTACAAGAAATATGCCGGTGGCGGCGTTTTGTGGTTGTGGACGGTGGTCCGTGTGCGGCGACACTTAGTCGGCCGCTGTCACTCGCTTCAGCCACTTTAGTAGCCGCTTCTAGCTTCTCGTGGCGGCGTTTGTGGCTGTGGCATATGGCCCGTGTGCAGCGACACTTAAGCTAACAAGCGCTCTTCAATATAGTTTGCTATACTTCAACCCCCTTATTAATAAACAAGGAATAAGCTTAGACATGCTACGCCATGTTTTGATAACGTCACTCAAATGCCATTGGTCATTCAATAGACGGAGACATAACATGGAGTAACTAGTAATCCAATCGTAGTCTTTGTTTATTAATAAGGGGGTAAGATAAACTCAGTGGAGCCTGAACGAAATTTGTATCGAAACATGTGACTTAGAAACATATTTTTCATATATAACATTGTGTACGATCAGTGTGTTTCTAAGTCAAATGTTTTCATAAAAATTTCGTAGTTTAGATGTCATAATGCATAGAATACGTTACGTATGAGGGCTCAGTTTGTTCCTACCTAAAGTCGTATTCTTGGCTGTATCTGCTCTCTTTAGAGGAGCTCGATGGCGCAGATGATTAACGAGTTCGGCTGCGATTGTTGAACTTAAGCAACTTTCGCAGTGGTCGATCATTGCATGGGTGCCCAAAAATCTTATATCTTGAGTTCTTCCGTGCTTCGGAAGGCACGTTAAGCCATTAGTCCTGGCTGCATCTGCAGTCGTTAGCACCCGCCAATCCGCACTGGGCCCACGTGGTGGGTCATTGCCCAATCTCCCTATTCCATCCATAGGGAAGGCCTGTGCCCCAGCAGTGGGGATATTAATAGGCTCACCACGCGGCCCAGTGCGGATTGGCGGGTGCTAACGACTGCAGATGCAGCCCGGACCAACGACTCAACGTGCCGAAGCACGAAGGACCTAGAGATAGAAGATTTTTGGTCACCCATCCAATGACCAACCATTGCGAAAGTTGCTTAATTTCAACGATCGCAGCCGAACGCGCTAACCACCTGCGCCATCGAGCTCCACTAAAGAGAGCAGATACAGCCAAGAATACGCATTAAGGTAGGGACAAACTGAGCCATCATACGTAACGTATTCTATGCATTATGACATCTTAACTACGAAAGGGACCCGGCACTTTTCATAGAAAAAATGCTAAACTTGTATACAGTTGAATTTGGTCTCAAAATAAAGCCAAACTTATTTGCTACATAAAACTACTTTTGCCTTATTTTTAGTAAATCGTGGAAAGAAGTTATTTAATGATTAATATTTTTTGATATAGAAACCCTTTTGATGACAAACCTACGTATTTGACATTGACAGCTAGCTGCTGATGACAAATATTGCCAGACTACGTTACCCAATTATGAAACACAGATAAAAAAATTAAAAAAGTATACAACTTTGACACAAAATGCCGGGTGTCCTTTGTATGAAAAATTTGACTTAGAAACACACTGATCGTACACAATGTTGTATATGAAAAGTATGTTTCTAAGTCACATGTTTCCATACAAATTTCGTTCAGGCTTCGCTCAGTTTATCTTACCCCCTTATTAATAAACAAAAACTACGATTGGATTACTAGTTACTCCATGTTCCTCCGTCTATTGAATGACAAATGGCATTTGAGTGACGTTATCAAAACATGGCGTAGGTTATTCCTTGTTTATTAATAAGGGGGTTGAAGTATAGCAAACTATATTGAAGAGCGCTTGTTAGCCTAAATGTCGCCGCACACGGGCCACACGTCACAGCCACAGACGCCGCCACGAGAAGCTAGAAGCGGCTACTAAAGTGGCTGAAGCGAGTGACAGCGGCCGACTAAGTGTCGCCGCACACGGACCACCGTCCACAATCACAAAACGCCGCCACCTGCATATTTCTTGTAGTTTTCATACATTTTATATGGACTCGCTACACACGGTACGCCGGTGGCCGCCACACGCTACAAATCGTCGTTGCTCGCTTCTTGTGGCCCGCACCGGCCACTTAATGCGCCGATACAAAACGCCGCCACACGTCACTCGCGCGATTCCCCACACCTCTCGCCCTTACCTTAGTCGGCCGCTGTCTCGTGCTTCAGCCACTTTAGTAGCCGCTTCTAGCTTCTCGTGGCGGCGTTTGTGGCTGTGGCGCGTGGCCCGTGTGCGGCGACACTAAGGTAAGGGAGAGAGGGGTGGGGAATCGCGCAAGTGACGTGTGGCGGCGTTTTGTATCGGCGCATTAAGTGGCCGGTGCGGGCCACAAAAAGCGAGCAACGACGATTTGTAACGTGTGGCGGCCACCGGCGTATCGTGTGTGGCGAGTCCATATAAAATGTATGAAAACTACAAGAAATATGCCGGCGGCATTTTGTGGTTGTGGTCGGTGGCCAGTGTGCGGCGACACTAAGGTAAGCAGCCACGACAGCGTAAGGACACATGTGACTAACTTCATCTTAATCAAAATTTCAACCAAACAATAACTCCTCAGGCTTAAGTCCGTCAGTAAGTTTGTTAAGCCATTTAGCTGGTTTACGGAGCAAGCATTGGGATTGGCTAATGTATTCTGTGGGCTAAAACTGATTTACATACGTTTACATAATTTGCATATTGGTAACGTTAATAATTATGTGGGCAAATGCTAATTGCTTGGAATGTAAGCTCTGGAGGCAGAAGTATATTATGTAGTTTATATATATCTTCATCACAAAAACATAACATAGTTAGATTCCTGATGCCGGCACTACACATAGCTATTCGTAGTTGCTAATAGTCATGTTGCTATGGCTATCGCTAGCGCTTAGGATTTCATTTTGTTATTTTTGGCCCCGAAGATTTTCAAATACCCCGCGCATTTTTTTTTCTTTCGTAACAACAATATTTAAAAAAATGAACGTAAGGTATTTGAAAACCTTCGGTGGTCACAAATAACAAAATGAAAACGTATGCGAGAGCGATAGCCATAGCAATTCCTTTAGGCATTTTACCCCCAGGTCCTTATCATACCCTATGAAGAGTGAAAAGGAGAGACTGTTGTCAAAATTACATGTAGCAAATGCGAATAGCCATGTGACACTTCACATGATAGTCACCTTGTCCAATCTTAAATGCGTGATTTGAAAATTAACAATTTACAAAAGAGATAAGAGGAGGAGCTCGATCCCGCAAGTGGTTAGCGCGTTCGGCTGCGATCGTTGAAGTTAAGCAACTTTCGCAGTGGTAGGTCATTGGATGGGTGACTAAAAATTTACTATATCGAGGTCCTCCGTTCTTCGGAAGGCATGTTAAGCCGTTGGTCCCGACGGCATCTGCAGTCGTTAGCACCCACCAATCCGCACTGGGCCCAATCTCCCTATTCCATCCATAGGGAAGGCCTGTGCCCCAGAAGTGAGGACAATAATAGGCTGATGATCACAATAGAGATTCTGTGAAGCATTTTACACAACATACACCGAGCCTGTAACCTGTATGTTTAAAATAATGCGTTCATTCATGAGGACGCGTTAATTTGTTAAAACTCAAAACGAGTGTGATCGGTAAGATCACATTGGCCACATTCATTGAAAGCACTTCACGATATGAATGAATGAAATTCAGACTCAGCTACTCTAGGTGCCGTTATTGTTTAACATTAATTTATTCTTCAGTGTCCCCCATAACTGATTTTTCAATTCTTAAATCAACAAGCATAATGGGGTGTTCTCATTCGATTAGCACGATGCCTTGAATGAACATTATTTTCCACATATTGCCACCAACAATATTTACCAAAACTACTCTTTCTACAGAATCTCTTATCTATTAGACAAGTCCGTCCGTCCGTCTGTCTGTGGTGCTGTTTCAGCGGCCAAACCGTAAGAGATAGATAAAGAGAATATTTAAGTTATAAGTTTAGAATAGTCTGATAAGACTACAAACCGGATTTGAGTAACGTAGCACTTCCGGTTTTCGAGAAATCACGAATTTCAAACGAAACCACACAAAATCTCCGAAGTTCTCAATTAATTAAATCCATTTTTTTTAAATCAGGTTTTGGTGAACATGTTGACAATCTTATAATATGTTCAAAGTAGTTCAAAGTTCTAGGAGCCATTACTGTTTAACATTCATTGTTTGTTCAGTGTCTTACAGGGCTGATTTTTCAATTCTTGGGGAAACGAGCGTTATTGGGTGTTCTCATCTGATTAATAAGACGCCTTTTATGACTATTATTTTCCACAGATTGCCACCAACAATATTTACCAAAACTACTCTTTTCACAGAAAAATCTTATAATATGTTCAAAGAAGTTCAAAGTTCTAGGAGCCATTACTGTTTAATATTCATTGTTTCTTCAGTGTCTTACAGGGCTGATGTTTCAATTCTTGTGGAAACAAGCGTTATTGGGTGTTCACATTTGATTAGTACGATGCCTTTAATGACCATTATTTTCCACAGATTGCCACCAACAATATTTACCAAAACTACTCTTTTCACAGAAAAATCTTATAATATGTATAAAGAAGTTCAAAGTTCTAGGAGCCGTTACTGTTTAACATTCATTGTTTCTTCAGTGTCTTACAGGGCTGATGTTTCAATTCTTGTGTAAACAAGCGTTATTGGGTGTTCACATTTGATTAATAAGACGCTTTTAATGACCATTATTTTCCACAGATTGCCACCAACAATATTTACCAAAACTACTCTTTTCACAGAAAAATCTTATAACATGTTCCAAGAAGTTCAAAGTTTTACGAGCCGTTACTGTATAACATTCATTGTTTCTTCAGTGTCTTACAGGGCTGATTTTTCAATTCTTGGAGAAACAAGCGTTATTAGGTGTTCTCATTTGATTATATCTCATGTACTTATACTGTGTGACACAGCAATCAAAATGCAGGTGAACAATTAATGTATAATTTCACATTATGTAATGAAAGGTGACTTCATAAATCATCTCTGAAGTCATTCAACTTGACGACTCTGTTAATGATAAAACAGAGAGAAAAAAACAGCCCTTGCTGAGTTTCTTGCCGGTTCTTCTCAGTACAAGGTCTCCCACCGTAGATTTACGAACCGATGGCGTAGCTTCTAGACATTCATATGTGCTTGTAACAGCCTAAACTGAATAAATGATTTTGATTATGATTATTATTAGTACAACGCCTTTAATGACCATTATTTTCCACAGATTGCCACCAACAATATTTACCGAAACTACTCTGGCCACAGAAAAACCTAACAATATATTCAAAGAGCTAAGAGAGCAGCAGATTCGAAAGCTTTGCCTTCACTTCCATTCTAGTATAGAAGATCAATAACCTGGTTCGAATAAAACTCAGGTTTACTTGGTGAATCGATAAGTCTTCAAACGTCTAACGTAAAGAAAACAAAACGAAATCAATAATAAAAAAAATACTCAGACTCGAATAGCGGAAGCATTAAAAATTTATGTTGTTTCATTTTGCAACCCCTTGTTGTTCCAAGGAAATTGCCATGATCCCCCCTGAAAAGTGTACTAGGAGGACGCATTAAGCAAACTTTCCTTTGCAGATAAATATCGTAACGTAATAAAACGGTGCATTATTAAATCTTCAGCGTTTGATTTGGAAAGAGATAGGTACTGCGGCGATCTACCCTGGAGCGTAGTAATAATAATTGAAACAACTTTAATTGTATATTTTTTATATTTGAAATCGGGCGAATATAATAATCGAGCTTAATCTATCAACATATGGTTTGGTGCCTGAAGTCTATCTCTTGGAATCTTCTATCAAACGACAGAAGATTCCCAATTTCAAATCTTTAAAAATCATGGCATCACCTTTTTAATATAACTGCCAACCGTAGGCATTACATGAACAAAGAGTTTACCCAAACAAGGAGGCTGTAACGCAACGGACGTTACAGTATGTGTATTAACTTTGTATTTAATTATACTATAAAGAATGTAATTTTTACGTCGTACCTAAAAGGAGCTCGATGACGCAGGTGCAACATCTTTTGCAATGATCTGTCATAGAATGCGTGACCAAAGTCTCGAGATTCTCCATGCTTCAGAAGGCACGTTAAACCATTGGTCCCGACTGCATTTAAACTCTTAAGCACTTGTCAATGACGAGCCAGCGTGGTGGGTCACAGCCCAATCGCCCTATTTCATTCATTTCGTCCCAGCAGTGAGGACATTAATAGGCTGATGCTGATGATGATGATGGTGAGCTACTGGACAATATTCATTTATGTACTATAAAATATTATAAAGAGGAAAGATTTGTATGTAAGTATGTTTGTAACGGATTGGCTCAAAAAGTACTGGACCGATTTTAAAAATTCTTTCACCATTTGAATGCTACATTATCACTGATTATCATAGGCTATAGTCTATTTTCAAAAAGTTAGGGTTCCGTATGAAAACTACGATAATGTAAACCAAAACGTGTGTAAAAAATACCGAAAAATAGCCATACAATAAACAGCGTACTCTGCTGAAGTCTTTGACAATAGAGCAAAGTGATGCACTAAAGTTTTATAGAGGATACTAACATCTACAAAAAAGTCCGCGATACCATATGTCCGTTATGTCACCACTAGAGGACCCCTGAGTTTTCACCCGCGTTAATTTTAAGAAAAGGGTTTATAGTGAGTTAAACTTAAAATATGGACATAGGCTGTGGTGGACTTATTTACAGAACTCTTAAAGGGGAAGAATACCGTTCCATACATGGGTTTTGTGTAACTTTAACCGTTTACTCAGCGCACGCAACGGGATCTCATCTCACAAATGGAATATTATTCATCGATGCTCCGCTGCTACTGGTCGTAGCCTGGTAATATATAGCCTATAGCCTTCCTCGATAAATGCACTGGCCAATACAAAAAGATTTTTTTTAATTCGAAACAGCAGAGCAATGTTGCATTCGGTACAACGGGTCCTAAACTACGCAACGAATTTTTTACTTGGAATGGAAGGTCTATAATTATTATGAAGAAAGTCATTGTGTATAATAGAAGCCTTTGATCAAAAAGTATAGTCTACACTACAGCTCTACACCGAAGCAAAGCGAGGGCGAGCCACTAGTATACTATAAAAAGCTGACTGTGGTTAGTACAATTATATTATTTTTAATAAAGATATTTTGACTATTGACAATTTAAATTCATAAAAGTTCAAATCTCCAATTAATGTTGTGAAAAACTGAAGACTAAAGACCATTTTAAGTAACTAGAGACATTAACGAGATTGTGTAATATACATATATCACTTATTATTTTATACTTTTAAGAACGTACTTTAATCAATCTATATATATAAAAATCAAAGGTGACTGACTGACTGACATACTGATCTATCAACGCACAGCCTAAACCACTGGACGGATCGGGCTGAAATTTGGCATGCAGGTAGATGTTATGACGTAGGCATCCGCTAAGAAAGCATTTTGATCAATTCTACCCCCAAGGGGATAAAATAGGGAATGTGAGTTTGTATGAAGCTTTGTCAATTTTAAACCGATCGGGCTGAGACTTTGCATGCAGGTATAAGAAGAATCATAGATGAATGTCATTGTGTATAAAACAAGCCTGAGAACAAAAACCGTAGTCTATACTTCAGCTCTACACCGAAGCGAAGCGAGAGCGGGCCGCTAGTGTTTGGATAAAAGTAACAATATTTATCAAATCATCATCAGCCCATGGACCTTCACTGCTGGACATACGCTTCCACCAAGTCATCATATGATTTCCCTCATCAAATTTGTTTTCGCATAAAAAAGTTCCTATTCTATATCATTCTCCAAGGTTCCTTTTATCATCACAACAAAATCATCAGTCGGTTGAGGCCTTTGGGCTTGAAGACGTAACAGCCAGACGAATGTTACTACCAAATAAATGACACAAATAACCTATGTTGTTGTTACTCATCCCATATCTATAGTGATTTAAAGTTACAATATTCTAAGACACTATCATAAAACTCTATGTCTCCACTTAGTTTTTCTCATTCCCTAACAAAATAATCCCAAACAAATTCCCGTAATATCAAACACTTATGCCAATAACAATTTATTAAAACGTTAAACTAAAGCATTGTAAAAGTACAGTCGTCCACATTTATCTTTAGCCGAACCATTAGATCCATTAAGGACCCGTTTGAAAAGAATCTGAGCGACTATTCAAAACAACGGTCTTGGCGAACATAGTTAAAATAAATACAGAATGTATTTTTTTTATTTACTTGTGTTTTTAGTATTTATTTCAAAGTTTGTAAATAATTTAATTAACTATAATTACGTCACAACAATATCAAACTAAAAACTTATCATTAAAAATTAACCATAAAGTACTTAATGTCTAAAAACTTAAAAACCAGAAATAACTAAGTACTTAAATAATATACAATTTAAAAAAATATAAATTAATACATGTCTATAAATTAATTGCTAAATAGCAAAAATTAACATTATTTACAAGAATACAAACATGCTCCAATATCACCCCGTATTGTTTCTGGCGCAAAGGTGCCGATTATGCTTGCAGCATTGCCACGCTGGATGGCAATGGACAGTCTTTGTGCCAGAAAGGACCTGGAGCGAGGGTCATTAGTTTTTTGCCTTAGTCGGCGGCCCAGGTCCCACACAAATTGCTTGGCCTCTGCGCTCCAACAATCCGCCGTTTCCACCGCCAAAGGCATAAAAACGTATCCTTGCCCCAACGAGGAATATTTTAGGCGCTTCGCTGTCGCCTGATACTCAGCCGCCGCCCCAGCCGTGACTGTCGTGCGGCCGATGTGTCTCACACCAAACATCCCTTCTTCCCACTGTACCAATGAAAGACCATCAGGCCGTTTTCCGTCTGTGCGGCTGAGTCCTGGTGGTTCGAGGACGGAAGGAACGCCGGCCGACCTAAGACCACTCAACACTATGTCGTTTAAATTAAAAATGTAAATTAATATTATTATTTTATTTGTATGAAAGTTATATCTCTATAGCTAAAATCGTCGTTACGAATTTCCGAACGGGATCTTTGAATTGTACATTTTTTTCCTTTTAAATTTTTATTTCATAAATTTATAGTGCTTTTGAATATTCCTTCTTCTTTCGAATATCTTTGAACTTTTTTAATAAGGAACTACGTTTATTAACAGGTTTTACTTAATCATCGCTACACATACTGAGTTTCAGTTCTGTACCAGCAGAATCTGACTCACTTCCATTTGAAGCTGTTATCTATTTTAAATAAGTATTTCATATACGTTTTTCATTTCTTCTTATTAAGCTGTTTACTTTGTTAACGTCTTGTATAGAAACTGAAACCCTATGTTACATTATATACCTAAAAGTTTTTAGGTCGTGCCTCTGCTTTCTTGAGTTCAAAATATTAATTTACTCTAATATTTCGAATGGTAGATGCAAATTCTTTAAATGTATACCTATTACGTTCATAGAGTAGTTAATGTTGATCAACAATAAACGATATTTATATTGGTACTTGTTGACATACTGCTTCTTTCAGATCACTGTGAAGATGAATCTTAGTTTTACGACACTCATTTATAAATAAGTATTGCTTTTAACAATTTTATTGGTGCATTTTAAGTTGTTTCTTATTGGACACGTTTTTCTTAATGCTTTGTTATATATGTATATGTATTACTGGTTTTAATCGATGTCTTAATAATACAGAGTAATTCAGGGGTGAAATGTTTAAAGTAAGTTCAATATAAAAGCATATAGAATTAACATTTTCAAAACCTTTTTTAATACATTAATATTTTAAGGGTTTCGTCCGTAGATATGCCACCTCCTGAATATTATGTGCCTAATAATGTGCATACTGTACAAAATTACCTTATCTACTTCTTAAAGCAGCTTTAACTAATTTGATAATATCGCATCTGTTTTCGATTTCTTTTTCTGTCTTGTTTCTTTTTCTATACTCATATATTCGTATATTATATTTTAACATTTAACTACTCGACTGCTAAAAAAGATTTCTTGAAGAAATTCATCTTAGCCAAGAAAGAGGTTATTTCATTTCCAGCAGATAGTTTAAATTTCATTTCATTATTCAATAGTTGCAGTTGCAATATTTATTAGATAGCTATCTATAGGTACTACTAATATTATAAATAGAAAGGATTTGATTGTTTGTTTCGTTCTATGTTTGTTTGTATTGAATAGTCTCCGAAACTACTAGAAAATTCTTACATATTAAGAATCCTAAATTTTCTTTGATGAACATAAGCTGTAGAGTATGTTCAAAAAGCTAGGGTTACGTAAGAAAAAATCGATAATGGAACCCAGGGTGTCAAATACCAAAAAATAACCTTATATCGCTTACGCTGCGAAAGTCATTGACAACGGTATACGGTGTCACCCGCGTTAATTTGAGAAAAAAGGTTATAGTGAGTCAAACTTAACTTTTTTATAGAACTTTTCCTCCTCTTTGAGTCGCATTCCTTATTACTGAGGGTCGTGACCTCCCTTCTGCATCACTTTCTTCCGTAAGATGGTCTTCCATCTGTTCCTGTCTTTGGCGGTGTGGAGGGCATTGAGGACTGTCGAGTTTAGAGCGATGCGAATCTGGTCAGACCAACGTATTGGGCTGCGTCCACGCGGTCTTTTTCCCTCTGCCGGTCACAATTAGCTTCTCAAGATTGTCACTGTCCTTCCTTGCAATGTGGCCGAAGTACTCAAGGACTGTGCAACACTCGGATGATAGGCGCAAGGAGATTTTGAGCTAACGCAATATGGAGACGTTAGCCCGGAATGCTGTCCAAGCGATACGGAGCATCTTTCTCCAGCACCACATCTCAAAGGCGTCGATGCGTTTGCGATCTGCAGCTTTCAGGGTCCAGGTCTCAGCGCTATACGAAAAAATCGAGAAGACTACAGTCCGTACCAGTCTGGTTTTGGTCTTTACGGATATGTGGCAAGCTCTCCAGATTTTACCAAGCTGAGACATATATATATATAGAACTTTTAAAGGGTAACAATTTTATTCCATCATGTGTAATTTTTGTGTAACTAATCATTCATGCAGTGCACACAACGGAATCTCCCAAATGGAATATTTTTACCCGTTTTTGCAACATCGATACTTTGCTCCTACTGCATTCGGTATAACGGGTCCTAAAAAACGCGACAAAATTTTCATTATCAGTTAAATAAAGGAGAATGCCCATTCGTAGTATCGTCCTTGTTCGGCCTTGTGCCAAAACCTAATTTATATCAAACCATTTACCATGGTAAATAATTAGCCATAACTTCGACGGACAGAAATCTCCATAAAAAATAGTAATTAATTCACTTTCATTTCATTTAGTATTTTTTTGACTCTCACAGTCTCTTCGGTGTTGCCATTTTGTAACAACCGTATCGATTTATCCAAATATAATCGATTCATTTGTATTCATCATCAGCCTATTAACATCCCCACTGCTGGGGCACAGGCCTTCCCTATGGATGGAATAGGGAGATTGGGCCATGACCCACCACGCGGGCCCAGTGCGGATTGGTGGGTGCTAACGACTGCAGATGCAGCCGGGACCAACGGCTAAACGTGCCTTCCGAAGCACGGAGGAGCTCGAGATAGTAAATTTTTGGTCACCCATCCAATGACCGACCACTGCAAAAGTTGCTTAACTTCAACGATCGCAGCCGAACGCGCTAACCACTTGCGCCATCGAGCTCCTCATTTGTAGTAATTTCAATAAAATAACGAGTAAGATTATGTTTATGACAATTGTCGCAAAAAAGTAGCCTGATCTGTAGTATGGTTTAAGACTCGAAAGTCTACACTTAATACACATAAGGAATAGCCGTCGACAAGCGGCCTAAGTGTCGCCGCACACGGGCCACACGACACAGCCACAAACGCCGCCACGAGAAGCTAGAAGCGGCTACTAAAGTGGCTGAAGCGCGTGGTATGGTTGGTGGTTTGGTCATAGTTTATCTTTATATATATAATTCTTCTGTGAGTGTGTGATGTCACTGAACTTCTCTTAAACGACTGGACCGATTTTGATGAAATTTTTTGTGTGTGTTCAAGGGGATCTGAGAATGGTTTAGATTCACAATTTTGTCCGCTGGACAATGTTTTTTTAATTAAATTTTTTTATGGCGGTACGAAGTTCGCTGGGTCAGCTAGTAATTATATAAAGAAATTCATTGTGTATAATACAAGCTTGAGAACAAAAAGTATAGTCTACACTACTCCTCTACACCGAAGTGAAGCGAAGGCGGGCCTCTAGGTCATTGATAAATGCACTAACTTTTAAACTTTGAAGTTTCAAGCGTGTTATAAGTTTTACATTATTATATTGAATCGCACAATTACACCAAACATTCCTCAAAGGGCTTAAAGCTTCTCGAAGAAACGGTAATTTCAAGTATGTACATAGAACAACAAATCATTTCTACAGTGGAATGCCAGCGAAAAAAAATTAATACAAGCACTCAGCGTCACTCATACAGCAAACTTAGAACTCAACTTTTACACTTAAAATGAACTTAATTCTCAGTACATGTAGGACGATTTTAGTCCATTTCGTGACACTAGAAAGTTGGTGATAAAATGACAACTTAATGTCATGTTGTCATCCGCAGATTATGCAAAGTAGCAAACAATATTTTTTTCCATTAACATAATAAGCAAGGCATTATGTTTGATGAAATAAAGCTACGTGGGAAAGGCTAACAGGCTTTTTGAACCACACAGTTATTTTTTCGACAATCGTCAATCCATTCTAGACCTAATGCAGTTGTAATAGAGGTTTGGCGATATTAGATATGTGACATGCGGGCGATTGTGTTGACTTGTACGTCTCGAATTTCAGAAGTATCGCGTTCCTACGACTTCTTTGTTTTGATAATTACAATGAGCGTTTGTATGGAGTATGTATTTAGATAATTAAATAGGTCTCTATTATAATCATATTGTCTTCGATATCATTTTCTTAGTCGTCTACTACACGTGGCATATTGGTGTCATCGTCAGAGTCTTCATTGCGTTTGTACATAACATCCATGATTGCCAGTTGAATGGCGTGAGCAATACATAACTGATGGCAGGACTTCAGATATTTACCAAATGGAACCATTAGGCTACAACCATCGACCGACTGCAGCTTTATAAGGCACAGGTTCGGCCTCACATGGAGTACTGCTCTCATCTTTGGGCGGGGGCACCCAGTACCAGCTTCTCCCTTTAGATCGCATCCAGCGCCGAGCGGCTCGAATCGTCGACGACCAGGACCTTTCCGATCAGCTTGATCCTTTGGCTTTGCGTAGGGATGTAGCTTCGCTCTGCATCTTCTATCGCATTTATCACGGGGAGTGTTCTGAGGAATTGTTCGGATTAATTCCAGCTACTAGTCCGGTCAAATTAGCTTCAAAAATAGGGGTAAGGTTACATTAATTCCCACCTAACTGAAAATTGGCATGAATGTTGGGAACCCTATTACACACAATTTATCAATTATCCACATGAATCCAACGTGTGGGAAAAAAATATTCAAGGTCAAATGTTGCAAAAATCGGTTTTTCGAGTTTTCCAGCTAAGCGGTAAGTTTTATTATAAAAATATATCAGGCAAAAATTATTCATCATGCAATTGTCTATATCTATAAAAATTGTTCATACCCTTTTTTTCCTAATATTCACCATTTCGGAGATATAACGATGCAAAATGTTGAAAAAGTTGTATTCTTCATAATATGTATGTCAATTGCCGTTAAATACGTTACAGAACGATAATATAAGTTAAAAATATTAGTTTTCGTGGCGTATACATGCATACTATACAATTGAAAGAATATAAACTCGAAAAAAAATCCAGTCCCGTCCAGTCAGTCATTCAGAGCTCCAAAAAAAATTACGAGCTTAGATAAGTTTCGATACTTATCTTTTGCTAAAAATACGCATAAAAAAACAAGTACAATTAGCTTGTCTTCCTCCAACCTCTGCTTCTGCTCAGCAACATCTATTTCGGGTATATTATCAAGTTCAAGTATGGCTCGGTAATAAACTAAACCCAGAAGACTAGGGTTGGAAGTTAATTGACAATATATTGGAACCAGTTAAGACTTTACTCCCTCCTGCACCAGAAAAACTCCTCAATTCATTTTTTTGCAATCGCAAAATGGGGTGTAATGCTAAATGCGGCTGTAAAAAAGTTATGTTGTTTTGTTCACTAGATCAGTTGTCGAGGCCAATCGTGCTCCAATATTCAATCGCCAGTAGAAAAGGATTCTTACAATATATGCGAGGAGACATCTGATGCATCGCTCTTTGAACAATTTATTTGTACCCAGCAGGAAGAAGAAGGAGAAGAAGAAGAACAAGACAGTATGGATTATGTTCCATTAGAAGAGTATCAATCAGACGAATAATTTTCTCAAATTACTCATTACTTACACCGCCCTTGTCATTACAATAGTACCATTTTCAATTTAATACAATAGCTTTTAACTCAACAGAACCACAATAGATCGTGGAATAGGCCTACCGGGGAAACCACGGAAAAATAAAACGCACCATTTACACTACCTCACGGGTGGCGCGGAAACGTGTGCATATTATGTGTAACACAACTTTTTTAACTTTTTACATCGCTATATCTCCGAAATGGTGATTCTTAGGAAAAAAGTGTCTAAACAAATTTTATAGATAATTGCATGATAAATAAATTTGTTTCGCCTATTTTTATGATAAAACTTACCGTTTAGCTGGAAAACTCAAAAAACCGATTTTGTTATTATATTTATATTATGATTGACCTTGAATATTTTTTTTTCCACACGTTGGATTCATGTGGATAATTGACAAATTGTGTGTAACAGGGTTCCCAACATTCATGCCAATTTTTAGCTGGGTGCGAATTAATGTAACCTTGAATGTCTATTTTGACCGGACTATACTGCATTTCACCATCGTACATCACGACAAAAATTTCATCCCCATCATCTTGATGCGTGGCTGTCCACAACCGTGCGTTTTTGTCGAATTTTTTTACCACGTACGACAAAACTGTGGAATATATTGTCGCCAGCAGTGTTTCCGGACCGATACGACCCAAAAACCTTCAAAAAAAGAGCGTACTCCTTCCTTGAAGGCCGGCATCGCATTTGTGATCCTCCTGGTGTTGCAAGTGTCCATGGGCGACGGTGATCACTTACCATCAGGTGAGCCGTCTGCTCGTATGCCCCCTATAACATAAAAAAAAATCGGTTGTCTGGGCAACAATATCTGTGCCTAAGCGTAATCCATATTCATGTAACTTGGATTGGATTAATTGAACGCGTTTTTCTGCATTCATGAAACCGTTCATTCTTATTAGTCCCAAATTATGAAATGCACATTCTCTTGAAAATTTCGGTGAATGCAGTATCAAACTAGACTTAGGCTTTGGATACGAGACTTTTGAGCTTGCGTGGGTAAACAAAATGTTTTAAAATAATAACCAAAAGAACCGTTAGAACCGGGTTTTTACATCTGAGAACCGGTTCTTTTAGATACTCCCAGAACCGGGTTTTCCCGGTTCTTTCGGTTCCGGGTAGAACCGGTTCCGATGCCCTAATTATAATTCTAATTTGATGTGCATCCTCGGGATTTATATTCACCAGATAGTAGTATGCACTCTTATTATTACATTCATACCATCCAACAAGAATCTCTTCGGATGCAACATCTTGTTTAATTACAGTTAAACTTCACATAAAGTAAGTTTGTTTCAACATTAATGAGTTTAGTTTAATTTAAAGACGCTTTTGATCTGCAGTCGTTAAGGTTAAGTGGCTTTTGGAAAGGGCGATTTTGAACCATTTATTGTAAAAACTTCATCGTCGTTCAAATGACACGTAAGGCCGATTTATTTAGAACTACTACTCTATAAATTATTCTTAAAACTTGTATTATATGTTTAATTCTAAAGAAAAGTTTTACAAGAAAAAAAACCACGCGGACCAGGCAGCAGGCTGGACTCGGGTGCGGGCACTTTCGCAATCCGGGCAAATGCACTGACCAATTATGCTACCACGGCCCTGATGGCCGCGTCGAATTTTTCCTAGCCTTAAGCTGCAAGGCAGCGCCATCTCTTCGTATTGTAGGTTGACCACAATTTTTCTTTAGATTTAAACATCTAGCAGTTAAATGCTTAAAAAATTTAAAACATAATTGTATATGTTTATATGTTTATTTTTTATAAAAGGATACAACTTTCTGATTTGACATTGAAGGCCGATTCTTTCAGTGTTGCAAGGGTATGCTGACTGTTAGGATACGGAAGGCTGAGCAAGCGCCTTTGAAAAAAATGACCAGTTACTGCAAAAAAATCTTATAATAATGCGTTACGGCACTATTTTGTAGTGACGGGTTTCATAAATAGTCCTCTTTGAGTCAAAAACAGTTTATAATTTTTAACATGTAATTGCTCGATGTTTAAATCTAAAGATAATATTACTAAAAAAGTTCTTGCAGAACTCATTACTCAAACATCTTATGCTATTCACGGTCACTTTCAATGGAAATGTCTATGATTATGATGCTAGTTTACCAGCCAATGAAAATAAAATGCCATATTAAAAAGAAAAAAAATCGTTTTTTTTTTAAGATAAGTTAAGAATAAAGAAAAGTTTACTAGAAAAAAAAACCACGCGGACCAGGCAGCGGGCGGGACTCGGCCCTATTCGCCGCGTCGAAATTTTCCTAGCTTTAAGCTGCAAGGCAGCGCCATCTCTTCGCATTGTAGGTAACCCACAATTTTTCTTTAGATTTAAACATTTAGCAGTTAAATGCTTAAAAATAAATAAAAACATAAAGATAATAATACTTTATTGCACAACAGTAACATAAATAACACGAATAAAATACAAATACAAGGCAAAACAATCACAGTTGCACAAAGGGCGGTCTTATCGCTAATCAGCGATTTCTTCCAGACAACCCAATGAGCTGGTAAAAGTAGAAAGCACGATAATAATAATGAGGGAGGTTGTGCGGAAAACAAGACAAAAAGTTTTGTAAGTAGTCAATTGAAAATAATTAAAATAAACGCAAACTAAACATATAGACATACACAAACATTCACACACATCGCAATATAATGCAACAGTCCTACTACCGTAGCAATATTTTAATGAAAATTATGCTCATCTGACAAGAAATGCTCCTTTACTTGGGATTTGAAACAGGCTAGAGTTTGGGCACGCCTATTTCTCATTAATTCCGCATTATTATAGTTGTTATTATTATTTTTTGTATCAATTTGACATTACATTATTGAAGTTATACTTCTTTAGCCGCGTTATGAAAAAATTATGAGAGTGAAATTTTAAGATGCGCGGGCATCACTGTAACACAAAAGTAACATAATGAAGTTAGCCGCGGGCGCGTTATGAAAAAATGATGAGAGTGAAATTTTAAGATGCGCGCGCAACACTGTAACAGAAAAGTAACACCATGAAGTCGGCCGCTAAACCGCACATTACTCGTAAGTTTCGAAAAAAAGCTTCCAACAAAATAGTAATAGGATCTCTTAGTCGCACATGTTGGGACGCTCGTCGCCTCTGATCACTGTTTTCATATTTATAATATTTATTATTTAATAAAACTGTAAGAATGTGCGGGAGGGCGAAGGGGGAGTGTGAGAAGACTGACGACGTCAAATAAAGATAGGCGTAGGTAGAAAATACTTATATTGTGATTACTATTCAATATTTGTAGGAGAAATGGTATTACTGTATCCCACAAGGGTGGAAGTACATGTATACTATTATGAAGATACTAAGACGTCCCACGTGGTGGAACAGTATAGCGTGCAAGACAATAGGCCCTACCTACGAAGCGATGACATGGTCAATCAAGAACACCATAAACAAGTGGTGTCAGTATAGTATAGCACGATTCTCATGCGTACAGCGCCATCTAGTAGCGGTCGGCGTGATGATATTTGATCCTATGATGTGCCATACAATCGGTGTCGGTATAGGATAGCGCGATTCACATGCGTACAGCGCCATCTAGTAACGGGCGGCGTGATGACATTTAATACTATGGTGTTACAAAAATATGAAATATGGATTATTAACCACTTAGTGGTTAGTAATCCATATTATTAGACATCTGTTCGAAAGGTACTTTGAACGATCCACGGAGCTCCATAAGATGATCGCGTTGTCAAAAACAATGTTGGCACGCTCGTCGCCTCTGATCACTGTTTTCATATTTATAATATTTATCCACATGTTTCTAGTTTCTATATAGACACAACGTGTTTTAGTTACTTACAAGTGCTAATTACATATGGACTAATAACTTAAATTCAGTAGTGATTTTAATTGAATATTTTGAATATTTATTTAATTTTTCAAATTAAAACTGAACTTAATTGACTGTGTTAACTATCCTTTTCCAGTCCTTTTATTATTTTATTGTAATTATTAATTATTTGCATTCAATTAAAAAATATTTTTAATGATGCTAAAGAAGTATAACTTCTCACGCGCGTACATAAGTTACACGCATCCATTTTTTTATTTTTTGCATCAATTTGACATACCTACATTTTTAATTTTAAATCAAACATTGATTATTAATTGCACTATTTTGTATTGATTATTCATTGATTATTAATTCCATTTATAATTATTGATTATTAATTACATTGTACTTTTCTGAATTGAATGTTGTGTGTGCTTGTAAAGGCTTGCATATAAATATGTCTTAGATAAGTATTATTTTAATTTTTCAATGTTTTTATATGTTTAGCTTTAAGTACACCTATTAAATAAATAAATTAATGATCTTTTTTTTATTAATTTATTTTATTTTATTTATTTATATAATCATTGAATTGATACATAATTTTATCATATTTTAATACCTTGCCAACCTGTGAACATCAGGTTGTTGGCAAGCCAACGGTCATTTTCCTTACAGTATCATGTTAAAATAGTACTACTGTTATAAACTTACAAATACTTAGGTATATTACCTACTAGCTTTTGCCCGCGACTTCATCCGCGTTATCGTCGTTTTTCGTAAAAAAGTAGCATATGTCCTTCCTCAGGGTTCCGTGGTTTTGATGTGACAGACAGATTAACTTTCGTATTTTAGTAGGGAAATATAATACTGTTAAAAATATCGCAATAAGGAACCGCAGAATATTATTATTATCACTGTGCCCCGAGACCATCAGCGTGTAACTCCTTGTATGTTATTATGTTAATGTATTGGTAATATTGTTTAGATCGCTTTCACATGAGTCTTAAGTACATAAAGAATGAAAATACTTCAGCGCAAAGCTTCCGGGTAGACTACGTTGAAATTTGTCCCGTCCGGAACGTGAACATAAAAAATTCTAGGACTGCTAACCCGGGAAAGACCGACATAACTGACCATGTGAAACACAACTGACACCGAGATCTACTGGTCTGAAAGGTCTGCCCTTGAGCCTTATTTATTGTCATTGCATAACACACCGATACTGGGAATTGCGTTCTTTTAAATTGGAATGGAAAATTATTTGGTATTATGGGAATTCTGGGAATAAAGATGGTTTCTCCTGCACCGCAACCTATTAAAATTTGAGCCTCGATTACATTTTGTTGCAACTGGGTTACTTTAAGCCGAGTTCCATTGCAAATTTGTGGTGGTCTTAAATTTCGGAGCAGAATAATCGGAATGCCAATTTTTAAACAAATTTCATGAGAAGGAAGTACGGGCATATTTAAAGAATTTAAAAATTCTATCGGGTAATTAGTGGCTTCTTGTACATCGGCCATTCTATTTATTGAACTATAAACTTTGCTTTCCCCCTGGATATTCGACAGTATTTTATTATTAATCTCAGATGCCTGGTCATTGCGAGGAGTTAAAATGGACCTTTCGCATAGCCAAGAATTGTTCTTATTTAATATATTTGTTACGTCACCGTAAACTGACGATGTAAGATGTTGTTGGGATTGCACTATACAACATAACTCAGGCGTCAGAATAAGTTTTCCTTGGTGTAGCAGTGGATAGGTATCTTTGGTGAAGGTATTTTCTTTAACAATATATCAGAAAATTCACGATCATCCGGGTTATCTACAGTTCTCACTCGCATGTTTATAGTCAAATGCACCGATTGTATATCACGCCACAAATAAGAGCTTTTCAGACAAGCCCTAACCTCAGCAGCTCGGGTTCCCCGTGGTATTACCGTTAAGGTTTGTCGGAAATCACCACAAAATAAAACTGTGATACTGCCCATGGGTCGATCATTTTGTCTTATATCTCTTAAAGTTCTGTCTACCGCTTCTACTGCTTTTCGATGGGCCATCGTACATTCATCCTATATGATTAAATTACACTTTGAACGAATATTTTTTTACGAATACTTTAGCTACCTTACACATAAAATCTAAGTGACTATTTGAACTAAAATATTCTTATAGAATTATAACCAGAAATATATACAACTCACAACAAAAAAGAAATGAAAATAAAGCTGAAACGCGTGTGCAATACTATCTACCTATACCTCCTTCACTTAAAAATAAATACTTATAACTACTTTAATTAATAAAAGTACCTACGCTTAATAATTTTTAATTTGAACGAATATTTAAACACTACCAAAACAACTAATACCTGTTTTACAAAATAACAACAAAAGAAATTCAAATAAACTATTTAAAGACTAAAAGTCGCGCTGATAAGCACGGTTTCGGTCTCCCAGGCGGGGGAGCAGATGAGAAATCCTCATGGATACCCTACAGCCGGCTGCAAGGTTATGTCAGACTCGTACTGACTAAAAAACACCCGTAGGGGCTGCCTCTGGCCGGGAAGGCCTCTAAGGCTTCATCGGAAGCGATCGTCCCCCAGGGGGGGACCGACGCAGAAAACAGATTTAGACAGCTCGCTCTCGGACCTTTGATACCCTACCGCTGCCGCGACCCGTGTCGAACGCGGCAACCATTACACAAAAATAATCCTTATAGCATGATTCAGTATTCACGTGCGACGGCGCGATGGCTTATTTCATGTATAAGTTTGGTGTTTCTATACCGAGTATTATAAACGTAAGAGTAAACAAATATGATCAGAATGCTCCGAACTGCTAAGCTATCGGGAGTTACACGTGTTATTGTGAGTCAACCATAAAAGATAGACATATTCTGTTGCGGGATATTTTTTAGACAATGTTATGTAGAATATTTCCGTCATACATGATTTCTATGTAACTTTAATCATTAAGGCTGCACACGCGACGGAAGCTTAAAAAATGGAGTAACTTCTCCCGTTTTCCCAACATTTCTCTTCACTACTCTGCTCCTATTGATTGTAGCGTGATGAAAAGTATACTATAACCTGCCCAGGAGTATGAAGAATAATTGTACCAAGTTTCGTTAAAATCCATCGAGTAGTTTTTGTTTCTATAAGGAACAAACACACAGACAGACAGACAGACAGACAAAAATTTTACTGATTGCATTTTTGGCATCAGTATCGATCACTTATCACCCCCTGATAGTTATTTTGAAAATATATTTCATGTACAGAATTGACATCTCTACAGATTTATTATAAGTATAGATAAACTACTGTTAACATATTATGTCTAAGCTATTTGAAAGTGATCATCTGTTACAAATACATAATTTACGCATTAGTTAGTTTTTCAGGGCGGTTTCCGCACTTAGTCCTAATCATTGGACCATTGTGCGTGTCTTGAAACATTCCCGTTTACTCCAGCCAGCCTAGGTTAGTCCAGAAGGAAAGCAGTCTTGGCAGACTGCTGCAAGCTTCCGGAAGCGATGCTGGTGACTGGAGAAGTCGTGCCCGTTGGTCGGCCACACTCCTGCATTCCATAATGACATGCTGTGGCGTTTCCTCTGCCTCCATACATCCTCTGCATAGGGGGATGTCTGTTACTCCTATTGTGTATAGGTGTTTGTTTATGGGGATAATGACCAGTTAGGGTTCCTATAATTATGCGGAGTTTGTCCCTATTAAGTCTGGTAAGGGTGGGGGCAAGTCTCTTGTTTGCCGCCGGAACTGCGTTTTTCGTTTGCCGGCATCCTTCACCTGTTTTCCACTCAGTCATGTGTAGTTTCTGAGTTCTTTCACGCAGCCACGTTTTAATTTGGGCCTGAGGTATGGACAGAACAGGTTCGAGGAATAATTCACGCATTATTCAAAAGAGTTAAATATTTAGTTGCAAAATATCAAGCGGTTCACTGTGAAGACTAACAATGTAATGTAATGTGAAAATGTCACTAACTTCGGTTTATTTCAAAAGATTTGCTAAATTAGGAAATTTATTTCTAGAGACACTCTTAAATAAAAGAATCCGAAAAAGCGATTCATCTCATTCAATGTGACTTTTGTAATTTGTCATGAGAGGTGAAGAATAACAAATTTGTACATCCTTTGGAGCACTTGGAATTAAAAGTAAACGGCGCGTTTGTCCGTCTGTCTGTTTAGTTGGAGCCGCGGCCGTTCATCAGGTTAAATGTTGCATGCCTCCTTAGAAATACTGTCGAGGTAACAATTCCTTAATTTTGTTCAAATATTGAAGACCGACTTTTAAAATTAAAAAAGAAATGCTTATTGCTATTATGAGTAACTGCTATTTTTGGGGTGGCGGTTGCGGTTGCATTATCAATCATGTATATTTTGAAATTAAATGATTTTTTTAGGCTGACATGAATTGCTTCGCTTTGTTTTGCATTGCTTTGCTTGCTGATAAAATGCAGTGTTCTTTTTTTTCTTTTTCTTTTTTTATGGCATTCACGGTTTGCTGTTTTTGATTTTTTATCTTAATTTTTTGTTTGAACTTGAAAGCAAAGGATGTTAAGTCCATACATCCTTTCAAGTAATATTTTTTTTTACATGTCTCTTTTTTGTGTCACTAAACAGGCCCTGCCAAAATAACAGCGCTGATGCGACACAATGTCGCATCAGCGCTTGCTTGAGGTCACCTTAGGATCTCGCCGTCCCCATACCCGGTGACGCTGTAAAGGTCACCTGAGACCAACAGCATACACACTCAAAGAAAAAAAAAATGTGTGTGTCAGCTCTGACGCACGACCGGAGTTTACACTCTAAAAACGATTGTCTTTGAACAGACACAAAACAAAATCAAGTCCGAAGAAGTCAGTTACAAGTAGAGATACCTCAGGAATCGTCCCATGGTTTCGACCATCATAGGTTCCATGTCACACATTTTATTATCTAACATCAGCGATATTCATCATATATTTTATTATGTATTTCTGGAAACACACAATTTCAAAAATATCACACACTAGTCATCATTTTGTAAATATGTATTATAATTCCATCTGTACTGAAAATCACTATTCCAGAGTGCTGGACACTTACCGGCATTTCTCTATATTCTGTTATTTATTTGTTTTCATTAATTTTGCTCTATTTTTAGTTTATTTATTTTATTGACATTTGTGACAACTTAATGTTTTTTATCCGTTGCCGGTTCCGGTTGCGCACAAAAACGTAACGAGGTCATTAATGTCATTCATCGATAGATTTTACTCCTCACATTTTTCTCATACCTGGCCCCTTATATATGCAAATCGATTCTTAAGGAGTAATAGTAAGTATCGTAATTCCCATAAGACTTTTCAAATGGACTGTACTACTCAGACTCACCTTTTGGAAAGCATGAATAATTTATTGTTGCTTCTAATCTAATTCTGAGCGGCGGCGGCGTGTGTCATGCTCGTGAGGCCCGCGAGTATGTCACTCAGAACGCAGTAATTGGCGACTCCTGAGCAATGATGCGGCTACATCGGCCGATTGATATTTCCAAGACTTTAAGAAGAAAGAAGGAAAGAAAAACATTTATTGACGACATACATTAACAATTACAATAAATACACAACAAACATAAAACAAAAGGTACATCGTCAACTAGGCCCCACCTCAGCATAATGTTGCAACGGCAAAAATGGATTGCCGCTGCAACGCTGATATTCTGGAGGGACCTAATTTGGACATCAACGGACGGAGACACAAGACAATCACCTAACATACAAAATAAGAGAAGATATTAATCTATTAATATTAACTCTAAACAAAAACAACATGCAAAAACAATCATTCCGTGCCCAAGGATGTGAAGTCAATCACAAAAACAAAAAAAGTAAAAAAAAAACTTAAACAATAAGGTACGTTTACGTTTCATTTACGTTTAGAGGTAAGCTGAGTTTAAAATAGTTTTGGTTATATTTTTTGTTGATGTGTAACATCTTTCCTCTCGCTTTCCTGCAATTTGTGGGAGTGATTTCGTGAAATGGAACGCAAGTGTGTAACAGGAAGTTGCGAAAGCGCGCGCTATTTGATTTGATTGTAGAACATAATTTTCAAATGGCTTATTCCTTTTGTAGTAGGTTTTATTTCTTTTTTTACTAATATAAGGTTAGGATTCAAATGTTACACATCATACGCGACTACTGTAAGGCTCGCTCGTTTTTTTCTTAAGCATTCATCTAGATGGTTAAAAAACATAAAACGTAAAATTTTCTTTAGATTTAAAGAAAATTTTACTAATTTTCTTTAGATTTAAAGAAAATTTTACTGGTAAAAAAATCCACGTGGACCAGCTATCCGGGAGGATGCACTGACAATCATCCTACCGCTGCCCCGACCGTGTCGAATTCATTCTAGTATTTCTTAGGCTGGCGCTTACCATTGCTATAGTTTTGCAAATTTTGTTATTATAGCGGCAGGTAAGAAATGCAGTTGTCTATTTGCGTGCGTTGCTTAGTACTCTTAGCACGAACCAATATCGAATTCGTATCGTTTGCGAGTCCGAAATGTCATTGTCAAATGTGTACTGAATTTTAGTTCTCGTTACGTACGTTGTGGCGCTGCTGTTCAAATTACCATACAAAATTTGACATTGTCATTTCGGTTTGCAAACTATTCGAATTCGATAATGGTTCGTGCTAGGGGTACAGATGACCGAGCCCTTTGACAGTCGACATAGGCATTATTAACATAGTTCATTAAATATATTAACGAATAAAGGAAATCTAAAAAACTCCTGTGTACGCAATAGGGATGATGACTAATTTTTTTTTCTTCGTTTATCAGGTAGATTATCAAAAAGTATTGGACGCGTATTTTTTCTTTTTTCACATAATATAAACATTGCAGAGATATATTGATTTGAAAAGTCGCATGACGTCACGTTTGAGTACACTTATAAGTGAAAATTCACTCAAAAGTGACGTCAGGAGCCCCTACTCCCAAACTTTGACGCGCTATAACTTTGTCATTTTTTGGTTGATTGCCCAAAGAAAAAATACGTGTCCATTATTTTTTGATAATCTTACTGACGGACTAAATAGAATTTCGTTTACTGTACCCCGTCATCACCCCTATTATAAGTAAGGCTTTGAGGACACAAATTATACCATGTGAAATATCATCCAATTAATGGAGCATTGTCTTAAATACCACATGGGGATGTGATATTACGCGTCTGTCATTCATGCTATTTAATTGACGAAATTTATTCTTGCGTTTATAATTACTCTGAATAATGCGAATGACAAAATTATGTGTTTCCTGTTATGAAATTAATTTGTTAAAAGCAGAGTAACATAGGTCACGCTGTTGAATTTCACGGTTCAGTACCCCTAGCACGAACCATTATCGAATTTGCAAACCGAAATGTCAATGTCAGATTTTGTATGGAAACTTAAACAACAGCGGCACAAAGTACGTAACGAGAACTAAAAATCAGTACACATTTGACAATGACATTTCGGACTCGCAAACGATACGAATTCGATATTGGTTCATGCTAGGGGTACAGTTGTCAAAAAAGAACCACGTTGATAAAAAAAGATAAACAGCATTAAAACAAAAGAAAAATGAGAACATCATAATTTTTATTATTTTAAAGCATGTAACTGCTTGATGTTTAAATCTAAAGAAATATAACTAGAAAAAATTCCACACGGTCCAAGTTATATTTTCTTTAGATTTAAACATCAAGCAGTTACATGCTTTAAAATAATAAAAATTATAACTATAATTGCTATTTCTTCTTTCAAATGTTTAATACTTGTAAAAGTATTCATTTGACATTGTGGGTTACCTACAATGCGAAGAGATGGCGCTGCCTTGCAGCTTAAGAATGGCTAGAAGAATTTCGACGCGGTCCGTGAGGGCCGCAGTAGCATAATTGGTCAGTGCATTCGCCCGGATTGCGAAGGGTGCGGGTTCGAGTCCCGTCTGCTGCCTGGTCCGCGTGGAATTTTTTCTAGTTATATTTTCTTATGAGAAAATCATCTGATACATAGCGGGGAAAACTGTAAAATGAAGCTCTGTGGTCGAAAGGAAGATCCGATATGTCCGTAATCTCTTAAAATTTTATTAACACTTCTTACCTCAACCAAGAGATTCACGCAGATTTGACAGATTAGCCTGCGCCAAATCCGCCACCCCAATAAAACTTGTCAGAAAAAGTCCCAACTCAAACATCAGTAAGCAGTAAAACACAATTGCCCAATTATTCTGTCTTCCCCGTCGTCGGCCATTTTCTTTATAATTAACTTTAATTAAAATCCGTATCTTCGGAGGAGAGTTTGCCGAGAATATTCTTTTTCCGGGTGTCTCGGTGTTAATTAAAAATATCGCTGGGTATTGTAGGATTAAAATTATGTAAGCAACAATACAAGACTTCGAATTTGCTTAGAATTCATTCCATCTATCTATATATATAAAACTCAAATGTGACCGACTGACATAGTGATCTATCAACGCACAGCCTACCACAAACCACTGGACGGATCGGGCTGAGATTTGGCATGCAGGTAGATGTTATGACGTAGGCATCCGCTAAGAAAGGATTTTGATCAATTCTACCCCCAAGGGGATAAAATAGGGAATGAAACTTTGTATGAAACTTTGTCAATTTTAAACCGATCGGGCTGAGACTTTGCATGCAGGTATAAGAAGAATCATAGATGAATATCATAGTGTATAATACAAGCCTGAGAACAAAAACTGTAGTCTACACTTCAGCTCTACACCGAAGCGAAGCGAGGGCGGGCCGCTAGTACTTTATAATGTAAAACGAGCCTTAATTAGAAATCGAAAATATGTTATTGTTTGTAGATCTTAACATTATATCGACATTATTTTCTGTGATATAAAGCAACCTATACCCTTTACGAGGTCCCGAAAAACGTTAACGAAACGCGCCGAAGCAAAAGACGACTCGGAACAAAGCGTCATTTCTCGTACGCACACATTGAAATCACGTTTACAGGCATTTTCACGCAATTTCAAGCAGAAACCTTATCTACAGAAATACTTAAGTGTGAACACAAAAATAATCATACTAATATTATAAAGGCGAAAGTTTGTGAGTGTGTGAGTTTGGTATAAAGTTAGCTGACTGACACCCTGATTTACACATAGGCTATATTTTATTGCGGGAATATATCCCTCGGAGAAGCTAGATGGCGCAAGTGGTTAGCGCGTTCGGCTGCGATCGTTGAAGTTAAGCAACTTTCGCAGTGGTCGGTCATTGGATGGGTGACCAAACATTTACTATCTCGAGCCCCTCCGTGCTTCGGAAGGCACGTTAAGCCTTTGGTTAACACCCACCAATCCGCACTGGGCCCGCGTGGTGGGTCATGGCCCAATCTCCCTATTCCATCCATAGGGAAGGCCAGTGCCCCAGCAGTGGGGACATTAATAGGCTGATGATGATGATGAATATATCCCTAATAAACCGCGGGTAGCACCGCGGGGCACAGCTAGTATATGTATAATACTAAAGGTCATCAGAATGATTAACTATTTATTCCGAAGAGACAAGTGGTGACCAATATTTACCGCCTGCTTAAAGCTAGCAAACAACTTTGTACAAGTTCATAGAAAAAGAAGTTTAAGAATTAAATCATACAGAATGTTCGAATGAAAATCGTAGACATTTCTAATAGCCCTCAAGTCCCCCTCGAGTGAGGCAAACAGTTTTACGCTATTGTCCACTTCACTCGACATTGTTATAGCCGAAGCAATGTTAATTGTACCGTCCAATACCATAAAATGAACTTTAAAGCTATCACTTTAAGGATTAATACGAGTGCATACGTCGTGTCCGTGCCGTTACCACGGCAACGGATATTGGCGAAAAAAGTCGAGTCAATGAAATTTCATCGTTATGATGTTGCGAGAAAGTCGATTCAATGTTGACGTCAGCGCGCCAATGAAATAGCATTTTCCATTGAAATCCTGAAATATTCCTTCTGCAATTGAAATCTTATATTTTGTTGGACAACGTATCAACGTATGAATTTTCACTTCGCAGAGAAACATTCTTGAAAATATTTCTGTAAAAGGGACATGCGATTTATTTAAGATGCCATTCGTACGAATTTAACAACACATTTAAATAATAAGTTTGATATTTGATAACTCTTTTGCATGAAGGAACAATCTTTGGGAATCGGAATTCTTAGGTCAACAACACACTAGCCGCGAACCGCGGCGGATGGCGGAGGAGCTGTGCCGCGTGCAAGCGCGGAAACTCTTGCGCAAACGGCGCGGATGGTTTGTCACTAGCAATCAACGATATTAAATAATACCCACGTGCGCTGAAAATGTGTCCCTATCAAGAAGTGTTTGAACATGACTCAAGCACTTCTTGGTTCACAGTCACACGCAGACCGTTGAAAAGTCAACATGCCGCTGAGCTCCGTGAAAAAATGCGAAATGAATACTTATAGTATGTAAAATGTCGTTTTTTCGACAGATATCTCATCAATGTTTGTTAATTTAACGCATTTGAAGCAAATTTTGTTTTAATACTTACTATAAACTGGTTTAATAGAAAATATCTGTGATATTCAAATGCATCGTCGGTAATATAGCCGTCTCTTTCCGTACCTGCTGTATTGCTAACAGCGCATTCAGAATTGCTCGTAGAGTCAAAGAAATAAGCTCTATATTCTGCCGCATATAGTAATAAGTCGTAAAATTTTACGAGCTTACATCTCGGACTGTCATAACTCTTTGACGCATGCGGTTTGATTAAGACCTTACATAGTGTGCTTTAAAGGTGATTTTCAATGTTTAAATAATGACTTATATTGTTTAGACTATGCAATTATCTTACGCAGCTCCGTGGATCGTCCAATGTACCTTTTGGACAGGTTTCGGGCATGATTTTGTTCGTGTTGGTGTATCTAGGGTAATATCTAATATCGTTGCTAGCAATATGTTAAGTTCCTCGAAAACAAAGTTTACAACAAAAACCCGCTCACCAGCGCGGTTACGCTGATGCTTGTGCGTTGTTATACCTATCTTCTTAGGCGCTACACTCTTGACAGAGTGGTCGTGGTCGTCACATCAGAATTGGTGGCGCGCTTCACAATACGCCGCCATTCGTCCCGCACTGCGGCCTTTCTAGTGCACTCGTGAAGTGGACCGTTCAGTGCCGCTTTTATCTGGTCAGTCCAGCGCATTGGTGATCTGCCGCGCGCCCTTACGCCCTCGACTTTGCCTATATGCCTATACAAATGTTATACCTATATGCCTATACAAATTACCATCCACCACGGTTCTCGGCTCGTGTATTGTGGCAATAAGGTGGGTAATAGAACCTTATTATTATTTAGCCTCCGCTGTCCACTTTTATCTATCATTCTTTCAACGGCTTCCAGTTCATATTCCGTAATTGGTTTTTTAGATTTTCGTAAAAGGTTTATTAATATTGCCACTAAAAATCAATCTACGTAATTTTATCGACATTTTACGTATCACTTGGCTAACGACTAATTTTAATCGCCATAACTTAGTCTGTACTCATGGGAATCCCGTACCCTGACAAACTTAGGAACATTAATCGCCATCAGTACGCAACAACACTAAAAAGGATGTTGTGCCAATTTACTGCGGTCTTTTGTAAGGCGTAGGTCATAGAATCACCATCAGCCTGTTAGGCCTGTATTACAGAATGACAACTAAGTGTTGATCTTTACTTGAGTACAGTAAGAAAGGGATGTCGCTATGTGCTTTGTATAGCGACATCCCTTTCTAACTATGCTCAAGACTAGATCAATTATTGAGAATCTTTCTATAATACGGGCCTTAACGTCCCCACTGCTGGAGCTCAGGGCTTCCCTATGGATGAAATACGGAGATTGGGCCATGACCCACCACGCAGGTCTAGTGCAGATTATTGGGTGCTTACAATTGCAGAAGAAGCCAGGACTAGCGGCGTAACATTCCGTCCGAAGCACGGAGGAGCTCGAGACAGTAAATTATTGGTCATCCATCCAATGATCGACCACTGTGAAAGTTGCTTAACTTCAACGATCGCAGCTGTATGCGCTAACCACTTGCGTCATGAAGCTCTATCTAGATGTCATAGTAAGTATTGTTTAAAAGCGGGATATCCTATATGCCCTACATTGCTTTAAGTATGTTGTTGTTTAAAAAAAAAGAACTCTTGATGGAATCCTTTACAAAGGTGGATCCAGTAAATCTTGAAGTTTTAATACTTTTGTGCGAGTGTGACAGGAATAAATCGTAGCCGTGAACTGAGTTGCGCGCTGGGCTAGGCTCGTGTGAACTAAAGGAGAATGCATACACAACTCGCGTCAGTCAATAGTCAAGACTCGAAGATACCACTGTATGCGCATGGCCGAAATCAGAACTAATAATAATAATAATAAATATTCTTTATTGCACACAACAAAGGACACAAGACAAAAACAAATAAAACAGAAGAAAGAGTACAATAGGCGGCCTTATTGCTAAACAGCAATCTCTTCCAGGTAACCTATGGTAGAAAAGGAATAATAATAGAGAAATATAGAAGGGTGCAAAAGTAAATACAGGAGCTATACTTACATAAATATAAGAGAAACAAAGAAATAGGATATTAAATGAATTTAAGATAAAGAAAGGAAATAGCTTTTTACTTGATCGCTAAAGGAATTAAGCGAACGAACCTTTCTGATACCCTCAGGAAGTGAATTCCAAAGCCGAGCAGCGTGCACAGAAAAGGAGTAAGAATAGAAGTCAGAGGAGTGACAGGGAATCTCAAGAAGTAGGTTAGAAGAGGATCTCAGCGAGAGCTGTGAAGAAGAGGATAGAAATGAGAAACACTGTTTAAGATAAGGTGGGGAAGATGGCAGGAAAAGTATAGAATAGAGAACCGTTAGAGTGTGTAGACCTCTGCGCCGGCGAATAGGGAGCCAATTAAGTTTATTACGGAAGTGAGACACGTGGTCGAATTTACGGAGATTATAAATGAACCTGATACAAACATTCTGCAGTCGCTCTAATTTATTGAGGAGTTCCTCCGACAGATCGGTGTAGCAAACGTCAGCGTAGTCGATGATGGACAACAACAGAGAATTTGCCAAGTTGATTTTGGTGCTGATCTGCAAAAAGTTCCGCAACTAATTTTAAGAAGGTAAAAATAAGCCTTTTATGAATAAAGGAAGGTGTAAATAAGACTTTTATATTTCTTATTATTCTTTCCGATTTACTATAAATTAAAACGTTTCCTTAAGTAAGGAGATTTTACGTACTTAGTAATCTTCATTTCACCACTTATACACAAGCAGTGCCCTCCTGTGAATATCATAAAGTAGCCTCCAGATTTTGGTCGCACTGTGACCCCCTCAGGTTCGAGTGGTCTAGAGGCTCCAGACGGAGATGAGACTCCCCCCGTGGGTAGATGCCATCCACCTGGAATACCTCTAGAGGCACTCGCCAATTATCCGCTTCCCCTTAAGATCTCGCCGTCCCCAAACCCGGTGATGCTGTAAAGGTTACCTGTGTCAACAGCATAACACTAAAAAAACTGTAGACTGATGGTTCCTTGCTATCGTTTTATGATTGTACACTACATACAAATTAATGGCAATAGCAATTGACAACTAGTCGTTCTAAATGCGCGATTGCGCAGAGGTTTGAGCGTTCGATATGCGATGGAGAACCGGTAACTTTTACAATGGCAATAATAATTAATCCATCCTGAGTTAAGTTATTCGCCCTGGCCTGTAATAGTATGGATATTCGGCCTTTCATCCTAGATCATTTATGTAAAATTTGAAGGCAAAGGATGCTAAGCCATACATCCTTTCAAGTAATAAAAAATATAATTAACATGTCTTTTTTGTGTCACTAAACAGGCTCTGCCAGAATAACAGCGCTGGTGCGACCGACACAATGTCGCATCAGCTAATGCTGAGGCAGAGTTCTGGTTAGCCCTGTGTTTTTTGAATTTGTATCTGTAAATGTGTAATATATGTAATATGAGGGCTAATAAAATATATTCTATTCTATTCTAAAACATTCTCTCTGCTTTGGAAGGCAGTAAGGTCATTGATCCTAGCTACATCCGCAATCGTTAGATCCCGCCAATCCGCACTGAGCCCGGATGGTAGGTCATAGCCCAATCGAACTGCTGATAAGTTTCTTGCGCCCATTCTTCTGATAAGAAGCTGATAAGCTGAAAGATGTCCTGAATGGTGGTTGGGAAAAAGTATTGGAAGATTCAAAAGCTCTTTAAATAAGTCAATTTGAATAAATCCGTTCGTGTTTTTCTTTCTTTCCAAAGGTTGACTGGGAGAGAATACTTTTAGCATTAAGTCCGCCTTTTCTACCATTCTTGTATATTTTTGATCGATAAAGTTTATATAAAATACAGTATATTTTTATTTTATTTCAAACTGTTACGTTCATAGGGATGGCTATGCCTGCATGTGCCTCCTGATGACAATGATGAGCTGATGTAGGTCCGTGGTGAATTTGAAATTTACAATTTGTATAAAAAGAGCATGTTTAGTTTTTCTACAAGAGAAGATTTCCTTTCAAGAAAGATATATTAGAATGTACACCAACAAAATTAGCTTCAAAACCAAGCTACGAAGCTTTTTACAGAAACAAGCAGTCTAGCTTAAACGTTAGTTGTCATTATTATGTATTAGTATGTATATTTATATATGTATCTATGTATATGTATAGTTATTTATATGTAAGAAATTATTTATGTATGTGTGATTATATATATGACTGCTTCATATGTATATATATTTGTCATTCTGAAATTACCATGTAAGTTGTGCACCCTACCACTATTTATGCACAACACCCTATGGTTGACTGGCGTTAAGTTCGCCTTTGTATACTTGTGCATTAAGTATAAATAAATATATTTTAGCTAATTGGTCGCTCGATTTGGAGAAAATAAATAAATAAATAAAATAAATATTTCCAACACTCACACCAATTAGCCTAGCCCCAAGCTAAGCACTATAAGGCTTGTGTTATGGAATACTAGGGTAACGGATAGAATACATATACTGTACATATATAAGTATATTATATAGAAATGCATATTAAACATCCATGACTGGAGTACAAATGCTTGTATTCATCACACAAACATCTGCCCCCACCGGAATTCGAACCCGGGACCTCTCGAGTCGGCGACACCATGAAACCCGGCGTACAAACCACTCGGCCAAGGAGGTCGTCAAGTAATTTAAATATTGTTATTCGGTCAAACTCATAGTCATTTATTCAGTCTAGGCTGTTAAAAGCTCTTGTGAAAGTCAAACTCTACGCCATCAGGTCAGTGTAAATGTTCCTTAGCATTGAAATATTTGTGCCTGATATTTTGTTCGGAGTTTCGCTTCGATAACTCTCGTGTCCCATAAATCCTTCATGTACCTACCTAACAAAGAACTTTTGTTTGTTGTTAATCAAAACAAATTATTCTCAACATAAATTTATAGCGTTCAAAGTTAATTTTAATTATGAATTCAAAATTCACTGCTTTAAAAACGTGCGAATATTTTTTTCTTGACAACTTTTTTGAATCAGCTTTTATAACTCTTATTTAAACTAATGGTAGACATACACACTACGAGAAATCGTTACGATTAGACTGTACAATCCGAACGGTACCGATAAATCGTAGCGTGTATGTTATAAAACTGCACAGTTTCCTATACGTACGCCACGTACTATAAACTGTTCCGTTCGAACTGTACAGTCTGATCGTAACGATTTCTCGTAGTGTGTATGGCTACCATAAGTATCTAATAATAAGTACCTAATCTCGAATGAGGCTACAGCTACTAGGAAAGTAGGTACATACGAGTATATATTTTTAAAACAAACAGATAAAATATTCGATGTGAGTCGGACAGATGCTGGCGTTGCATCAATTAACGGATTACTCCCCCCTCCCGCTCCTCGCCCTGTCACCCCTTCTTTAGCCGATTACCAGTTGCGAGCCTGGAAAAGCAGGCAGACAGGGGCTTGGTACCTTTTTCGCGTTGCTCACTCGTCAATATTGCCCTTCACTCCGCTGAAACTTTGCTGAAGTCTCAGAGAGTAGGGGAAAACGTCGAATTTGTTCCCATTGAAGTTCTGTTTTTGGAAAGTTTTAAGACATCGGGTGTATGTGTTTATAGGTATATTTATATAAGTATTGAGGCTTTTAACAGCTTGAATTTTATATCTGAAGAATTACCACTTCATAATATTCCTGCACCAGCACCTATTATTTAATAAGAATAGTATTTATAATTTTTATTATTTTAAAGCATGTAACTGCTTGATGTTTAAATCTAAAGAAAATATAACTAGATAAAATTCCACGCGGACCAGGCAGCAGACGGGACTCGAACCCCCTTCGCAATCCGGGCGAATGCACTGACCAATTATGCTACCGCGGCCCTCACGGACCGCGTCGAAATTCATCTAGCCATTCTTAAGCTTGAAGGCAGCGCCATCTCTTCGCATTATAAATAACCCACAATGTCAAATGAATACTTTTACAAGTATTAAATATTTGAAAGAGGAAATATCAATTATAGTTATGATTTTTATTATTTTAAAGCATGTAACTACTTGATGTTTAAATCTAAAGAAAATATAACTAGAAAAAATTCCACGTGGACCAGGCAGCAGATGGGACTCGAACCCGCACCCTTCGCAATCCGGGCGAATGCACTGACCAATTAAGAATAGTATTTTCTTTTCTACTAAGGTTTTGATACTACACAATCTTTTTTTTTAAACATTGCTCCACACTTCTTTTATTTATGAAACTTTTAACAGAATTTTGTTTTTAAATTTCATTAAAAGGGAAAGCCTGAGTACCATACTGCTAATCATCCACTATTGTGTTTTTATTAAATTAATGAGTTATTTGTCTAGTAATCGTGTTGCATTTAAAAAACAGTAAGAAAAATCCATCAACATTAACAGTTATTTTCAAAAAAAACACTTTTAAATAAACAAAGTTCAAGCTTTTATACCATGTTTTGTTCACATCGTTAAAATGATAATGTTGTAGGTAATTTGATAAACAGAAACGAGACACTTCGAAATGTAACTTCGTTATAAAGAAATAAAAATAAGCTTAACCCAGCTTGAGTTGTGTAACTTATTTTAAAGTCAAAGTATGCATTCATGAAAGAAATTTTACGCTTGGTAATCAATGGGACCATGTTGTCAGTAGACCTTCACACGAAGCATAATAACTGTAATAACATAATGTCACCTTCACGGTGCTGCAAGAAGACAAGAAAAGACCGTTCATATCCAAATAGCGGCTTTTCTCATCCACTTAAATTGTGGTGCTTCTACAAGCTATCAATTACCGTGAGGACGGCTTGTGGGCCATGAAAACTGCGTGAAGATTTATTCCTAAAGTACGTATTAAGATTTAGTTTCGTCATCGTCATCAGCCTATTAATGCCCTCACTGTTGGGGCACAGGCCTTTCCTATGGATGAAATAGAGAGACTGGGTCATGACCCACCACGCGGCTCTAGTGCTAATGACTGCAGACCCATCCGGCACCGCTTCTTATTTTTACAGATTTCTATGGGTATGCGCTCACTATATCAACTTCGTATCATCAACGGATCGCCTCACTCGCTCGATTGCCGTGTGCTGATCGTAAGCGCGAGGCTTGTGATGGGTCCGCGCGATGTAAGACTTATACAAACTTAAACTAAAATCAAAGTTAAAATGTATTTATATGACGATCTCTAATACACTACGTAATTTTCGCTGACAACGAGGAGTCAACTACGCGGCGGTGAGGTGTCTACCCGTGGTCTATCCGACGTTAGCTGGTTGACAGCGCGGCGTCCACGTGTGGATGTCGCGCGCAGAGGCGGTGCTGGTCGGGTACCGGGTGGCTTAAAGAGCTACGACTTTCCTTCCGAAGCACAGAGAAGCTGGTAAATTTTTGGCCACCCTTCCAATTACAAACCACTAAGAAAGTTGCTTTGTTTTCTGCTTGCGAAAGCTCCTTCTAGATTTTTTTTTACGTGTAACATAATGCAAATACTGCGAAGGAAAGAATTGTCCTGCTGGCATATTTATTATCAGAAACATAATAATAAGAAAATTTTACTAGAAAAAATTCAACTAGGTCCAGGTTGCAGACGGGATCGAATCCGCATCTTCGGCTATCCGGGCGGACGCACTAACCATTTGCGTTGAATGTTTTTGTAATAAAATTGAATGTTTTTGTAATAAAATTATCTTTAGATTTAAACATCTATCAGTTAAATACTTAAAATACAAATATAAGTAATAAACATAATATTAATTATTTCTTAATTACTTTGATGAATAGGTATATTCTAGAAAACGTTTTAAGGAGATATACTAATGTATTGATATCCCTTCAGATATAAAGTTAGATAGGGAAGGGCTGTATTGGTGAAATAAATAGGTACGTGGGGATAATACAAAAAAATATACTGAAATAAGTAAATTTAACATGGATTTAAAAGTTTGATGTATTGTCGTATATTTCATTATTATTGAAAATTTTATAAATTATTACAAAAGTTAATAAAATAAAGTAAAATCCTTTATTAATTCACGTGCTGTCTTTTACTATTGTTATCAGTCACATCAATTTCAAACTTTGAATTAACATCTCTTCAAGTTCATGGCAACCAACATCGCTTCATCGCAACCGCAAACATCGTTTCTCGTGGCCACATCTGGTAACAAGCGAAGTAAACGTTAATTAACCAGAGTTGCCAATTTGCGGGTCCAAATTGGCCGCGCGCAGCCCCGGGCTCCGCTGGCCCGCTCGCGAGTGACTCGTGACGTGCTACCTTGATATGGGTGATTGTCATTAGTACCCGATGTCTGCTTGCGGGCTTGCAGCGGATTTAAATTTGTTAAATTTTTTTTGGTATCTCTTATCTATTAGACAAGTCCGTCCGTCTGTCTGTGGTGCTGTTTCAGTTGCCAAACCGTAAGAGATAGATAAAAAGAATGTTTAAGTTATAAGTTAAGAATAGTCTGATAAGACTACAAACCGGATTTGAGTAACGTAGCACTTCCGGTTTTCAAGAAATCACGAATTTCAAACGAAACCACACAAAATCTCCGAAGTTCTCAATTAATTAAATACATTTTTTTTTTGGTGAACATTTGGTTCACTGGTTTGCTAGTCATACATTAACTTTAAAAGTATTTAAAGTAAATCAAAGGAAAATGTTCAAAAGGTTCCAGGGGGTCTATTCTCTTTCTCCGAAACGAACTTTCCCCATCCATCGGCCATAACCCACCACGCGGGCCCAGTGCGGATTGGTGGGTTCTAACGACTGCAGATGCAGCGGAGACCAACCACTTAACGTGCCCTCGAGATAATAAGTTTTGGTCACCCATCCAATGACCGACCATTGCGAAAGTTGCTTAACATCCACGATCGCAGGCCCAAACTCGCTATCGACCTGCGCCATTGATCCTCCGATCTAAACACTTAAATCTTCCGCTAGTTTAGGGATGGACCCAATTTTTGCGAAATTTGTGACTATGTTTTCTTTTTCTGTTTCTTAGTATTAAAGCAACAATACATACAGCCCTCTTGAAATTCATCTTCGAACTGTGATTAAAACGTGTCTAGTTTCGCGGTTTTGATCGTAGTGTGTGCGTTTCGGGCGGTTTCGCGGTTTGGCGGTTTATCGCTTGCGGAAAAAACCGTAGTGCGGCCTAGGCCTAATTAAAGTTTTTAATTTGGGCGCCCAAAAGAACACTATGAATGGTATTTAATATCGTTGTATGAAGCTTTTAAATAATATTAGGTATATTTTAGATCGAGTATAATAAAGTCAGTTTTCGTGTCTGTCTTAATTTATCGCAACATCGCAATCAATTTTGAAGTGAAAGGACATTGGGCAAAAATGTATGGACGCTGCACCCACGTCCGCCACGGCTTTAACTACGTTTGTTTGAAAGGTATTATAGTCATGATCATCTGTGCCAAAGCGCATCAAATTCAATCAAGGGAGTCTTTAGTTATTTTAAGTTAAATAGGTGCAAGTTCTATAAAGAACGAACATTAATGAAACAAGGGAAGTAATTTAGTTAGATCGACCGTACATAGAGGGTTCAGGTATTATAGGAGTACTTCACAAGGTGCAAGGGTGCCCCCTTATGTTATTCTGCCGCGCTAAAGTAAATCCAAAAATCCCCGCATGGGTTGGGGGTTTTTTAAACAGTCTGTTCGTTATAGTAAATTGTCTTCTATGTAAAACGGAGCGACCACAAATCTCACAAGCTTGTCCACGCTTCAGAGAAAACATGATTCCAGTTCATCCATACTAATTGACAAAAACGATAATCGTGTTCTAATGCCCAAAGCTTGTTAAATAAAAATCAATTAAGTGACAGGGAGCGCACAATCACAACGAAGTATGACGAGTCGACTATTTGCAACTGCAAGTCCTTCAACCCCGATAAACCGTTTTGTGGTGGCTCAGTAAACGCAAGCGCAGGATGGTTGGCAGGCTTTGTCGTATATCTAGTTGTATAGTACGATATGGCATATTAGTATGGTTACTAATAATATAAAATGAAGGTACTATAAAATTTATTTATTTTGCTACTCAAATATGCCCATGTGTCATATCTTTTGGCTACCAGGATATTGTTTGCGGTGTCATATCTTTTGACTACCGGGATATTTTTTCGGTCCGCAGCGGTCGGTCATTGGATGGGTGACCAAAAATTTACTATCTCGAGCTCCTCCGTGCTTCGGAAGGCACGTTAAGCCGTTGGTCCCGGTTGCATCTGTAGTCGTTAGCACCTACCAATCCGCACTGGGCCCGCGTGGTGAGTCATGGCCCAATCTTCCTATTCCATCCATAGGGAAGGCCTGTGCCCCAGCAGTGGGGACATTAACAGGCTGATGATGATGACGATGATGATGAATAAAAAAGGCTAGTTTTTCAACGATCTATCGATTCATACTAATAACATTGTTGGCGGAGCTGGGTGTGTTTTGCCCATTGTCCTTTTCATCGTCAGTTGAATCATGATGAATTGCGTCTTCCACAATTACATCTGTAAGTGTAGCTCCGCACGGACAGCGGAAGACGCGGGTTCGAATCTCGTCTGAAACCTTGACTTATTTTTTTTCTAGTAATATTTTATTTACATTAAAATATCTAACAATTTAATGCTTAAAAATAAAATACTGTACTTAACAACTTTTATATTTGTTTGATAAAAGACTCTTGAAAGAGGTTTGAGGTCAGAGTAGGTTTTAAAAAAACCTAAATCTTTATTTAGGTCTACCCCTTATCTACCCATTTGGGTAGAACCGATAACTGTAAAGCTTAATTGTTTTAAACTTTCATGGTCACTAACATTATAGCTATTAACGGGATTGTTACCATGTACCTTGTTTTTTATGAGTCTCCGATATTTCGGCACTGTTGCAAGCGCCATGATCACGGAGTAACTGAAGTAATTGCGGGTAGATGTTATTGGCAGACATATCGGTCTACCCTCTGACGTCGTCTTTTACTGCGCTCGAGCGCAGTTACTTCAGTTACTCCGTGATCATGGCGCTTGCAACAGTGCCGAAATATCGGAGACTCATAAAAAACAAGGTACATGGTAACAATCCCGTTAATAGCTATAACTGTAAAGCTTGATTAATTTACAATGTTTATTTATCTGACATCGCTGTTTGCATGATTTATAACATCGAGTTGGTAGATAGCTACAGTTATTGAATGTTACACCCAGATTATCACACCGAATGGCGGAGGACGATAATTGGCGAAGTTTAATTAACCAGTGTTGGCAATTTGTTGGCTCAAATTGGCACACAGCTCGCCTCGAGCGACGAAAGACAAGTCGCGACTAGGTGATGATGTAATTGACACTTAGCACTGTTTAATATTATACGTTGTATGAGCAGTCAGGTGTATGTCGAGTTACAGCAAAACCAATTTTAAGTGGTAATAATTTGAGTTGAATGTCGTTTGGAGATTTCGAGTCTCATATATTTTGCTGGTATGTTGGTTGTACTTATATTCGTCGGAGCGTGTGAGAAAATATGTTCTGCTTTTTGTTATAACTTGTAGGGTTTCACAGCTAATTGATAACAACGTGACCTTATTATTAAGTCTGTCCATCCGTCCGTCTATCAGCGAGCTTCTATCGTAGGTGAACATTTGAAATATTCACACAATATGTACGTGTAGGTACTTACTACAAAACATATAATATTGCTGCTATAAAAACAAATAATAAGAACCAATTAAAACTGATAAAATATGAAAACTATTTTTTTTGTAAGGTCAGAGAACCCGCAGATAAGGTTTATTTTTAATTAAAGAATAAGAATGCTAGATTTCTATATTTTTTTTTAATTCGTTCTTTTCTTTACAAAAGAGTCATTTTTGTTTCTTTCAATTTTTTTTGTTTAAGGCAGTGTTTATGACGGATACATAAGAGATATCTGTTTGTACTATGATTCGGATCCCAAAGCAACAAATGTATATATATCACTCCCATGACTCCTATCCCAAGTGATATTTATGTCATGGTTATTGCATTTTAACATAGATATAGCCAACATTCAAATGTATATCTGCATTAATTTGCATGTTTTGCAAAACTGAAAAGAACACAAGAATAAACAAAACAATTTGTTTATTAGCACAAATTATGTTATTTAATAAATTATATTATAATCAGATGCAACATCCGTTGCACGGTTGTAGTGGCATGTTAAAGAATATTATTATTACTACTACATACTAAAGCCGGTCTTAAATCAAAATTTGTTAATAACTGTTAAAATGATAGCTTACTCTTTAAAAAACCTAAGAAATAACAGACAAAACGATAAAAAATTATTAATTACGTAACGCATGCGTGAAACACTCAAATACGTATAAGTAGTAGATAGATAGGTATAGTGTCAACAAATTGTAGTATTTTTTTATTTATTTAGACTAAAACAGACCAGTGTCGCATTGAAAAATAAACTATATTGTCCTACCAGTGTGTAGTGTTCGCACTTCAGTCGCATTCAGTGGCGAAAGTTCCATTGGCCTTTTTCGCATTTTTAAAACACCTTTGTGCTTTTAATAAGAGCCACTCTGACGGATGCTGGGGACTGGAGCGTGAAGAGCAGGGGTGACACGTGACAACGTCGGATGTGAGCGAGTGGAGAGTTGGCCCCCAAGGCTCATAATAAAAAGGAAATATTTTGGTAGAAATACAGATTACATGAAATTATAGTTCTTGGTACTTTTAATATGGAGTAAACTAATTAATAATTCACTGGCTAAATAATTATTATTTACAAACTTAATACTTGCTATAATGTAAAAAAGTAATAATGAAAAAAACGTAAACATTTTTGGAAGATATTTAATATACATCATCATACAACTGTTGATATTAGTTTAATTAATTTATGAATAGACAAGCATGTTACACCTTGAAGTTATTAAATTAAAAAAAAAACTAAATTCAATATCGTTTATTCAGTCTAGGCTGTTACAAGCACTTGTGAATGTCGAAAAGCTACGCCATCGGTTCGTAAATCTACGGCGGGAGACCTTGTACTGAGATAAACTGTATGATACTTGTATAAAGATGTTAGTTACCGAGAATTCAAAGAACAGGTTAAAAAAAATATAAACATATTGTATATATATATATATATTTTACACCCTGTGTATATATATATATACAAGGTGTAAAAAACCTATGACAAAGACTTAAACTACGCATTCTGTACACCCAAACAAGTCATATTACAAAATATTATAAGTGGGAAAATTTTGTATTTTTAAGTTAAAAAAAATACATTTTTTTTCCGCGCGCTATGTGGCACTACGCAAAGAATGTGCCTGTGTGTATGTGTGTGCGTGTGTGTCCGTGTGTGTAAGTGTCGTCGATAAAAAAAAACTTGAAAAAAAAATGATTTTTACCTTCATTATCTCAATAACCATAAATTTCCCAGGTATGGTCCAGAAAAAATTGTTTGTTTGATTGTCATGATGTGGGAAATTCGTTACCTTCGGTTTCTTTATAGGTTTTTTTTACACCCTGTATATATATATATATAAGACAATCATTCTTTGGTTAGACACGATGTCTTTTCATGCCCATGAGAAATTTAAATTTTAGCAAAATTCTGCATCTCAATCAGCCAAAGTTGCGGACATAAGCTAAAGAGTAATAAATATAATAACTTCCTATTTAAAATCTCATACCCATATAAGAATATATTAGACCAGTATCAAAAAGTTACAGCAAATGTACCAGAAACGACGTCATTGCCAGCCAGACTCGAGGAAATGTGGAAAAGTTCGGTTTCATACCGACCGACTGATCAATTCGATCAATTTATAATCTTAAAGTCAAAGAATCGTTAAGAGATAAGTTTGAAGAATTTGGAATAATGACGGTCCCATCACAATACATATACGAAATTTTATTACTTGTAAATAAAACATTAATTTGTTTCTTAAAAACAGTGATGTTCACACACTTAATACAAGAAACAATAATAAACTAACCTCACCTGCTACTAGGCTTCACAAAATTAATAATTCATTTAAAGGTCTTTGTGTTCGCTTATACAATAAATTCCCAAGCAATATCCAAGAGTTAACCATAAATAAATTTAAAGATAGTATAAAGAAAGCACTTATTAAAAAGGCTTATTACAAAGTGTCTGATTATATTACAGACAAAAATGCTTAGGTTTGAACTGTTCCAACAGGTTTTCTATATTAAATAAATCATGATGGTATTGACGTTGTAACAACATAATGATTTGTAAATGTTGTTACATTAGACTTTTAATGTTGTGGAGTGTTCTTCGCTCGTTTTTCTCCGCAACTAAAAAATATATCCATAAAGAGTGGTAGGGGAAAAAAAATGTATGACGATTCAAAAGAGTTGTACTATACATCCAATTTGAATAAAGATAATATTGATTTCTGATTACTGAAAATTTGTAGCTGACGACATAACCCTGCGTGAGATTTACGCACACAAATGTGCCTATATAACCGAAACGCTTTGTGTGTTTAAGCCAAACAAATTTACTAGTCCCGTTAAATAAATAAACACAAATGAAATCTGTACCCCCATCACAAACAAGACGACCCAACAGCAAACAACTTAAAATCGAATCTGTCACTTTACTACAATTCCAAAACTTTCACAAATATTCCACCAACATACGCACCCTATAAAACTTTATAATGTGTCCGTTGACGGCACTAAATTGCACCGTATTTCTAATGCTTTAAGATCAATATTGTATGTGAAATTCTTTCACGTTAGACGTCTCTGAAAAGTGTTTAACAAAATTATATTCTATTTTGATAAAAGTAACGTTAGAAATTGACTGCCGGCAAATTTATTGCAGAAACGAAATGGTTGCGGTTAGGATTATTTTACGAAAAGCAGTCTTAATGTCTAGGTTATACGATCCATAATAAGCGCAAATAAGGTTTGGTATATCGAACCACCCCAGACGCATTGTACGCTAAGACGTTTAAGGAGAATGTCGCAGCGATTTCGGATATGTCAGTCGCGGTACTGTCACGTCACATTTGAAGTACAGGGGTGTGTGTGGCCACTAAATAATCGGGCATTTTAGATTGAAAGATCTTAGGTACTATGGTCACCTACTTAACCTTTGGACGGATTACGCGAGTAAAAAATTACAACAAATATTAATGTCATGCTAGACAAACAATAACGTTATTGTGTGACGGATTAGGTGAAGGGAATGAGGAACGCGAGCTTAATACTTAATTAAAAAAAAATGGTTAATCATATTGAATAATGCTTTAAGGATGAATTCAACGTAGAAATGTAAGTGTTAGTAATTCCATTTCTTATTAAATAATTGCTAGAACTTATTCCAAAAAACTTCTCAACTGTAAAATATGACAAACTTCGTTGATATTTCCATGGACGCTCAAAAATCAGGTCAGCTGAGAATTAACGACGTCATTTAGCTTTTTAAGCAAATCGGTCATTGGTTCATAATTCCTTCTCTAGTCTATACATATATATAGTTACAATTTTTCTGTATTTTGGAAGTAAGTTTAAAAAGGTTTTATTAATTCAAAATTAACTAGTACATTGTTGACTATGAATCAGTTCTTGCGAGGAAGTACGCGGTCACTTGAATGACCCATACAATTCTGCGTTAAGATAATTATTTCCACAATGATTTTACTTAGCACGAACAGTTTCAAATAAAATAGACAGAACCGGACATACAGTATTTTAAAACGCAAAATTGTAACACGAACATTTAATATTATAGAAAAATATTTATTACAAAATTAAAATAATTACATAAATATTTTTAGGCCCATTTGCGCCAAAGTTCAAATGTCATGTTTCTATCTCTAGAAGTCTTAATTTGTATTAAGAACTTTGGTGCGAGTTGGTCTGAGGTTCACTTGCATCAATTTTGCTAGTAACAATGTAACTTAAACTAGATTTCGCCAATACAATATTATCTAATTGACATTTACGTTTTTCACACTTTTATTTGCATGGAAGCTAGTTTCAGTCAATCAAGATTAAAAATAAATATTTGAAACATAATATTTATGTACTAAAAAAAATATCATAATGGTCAGTGCATTCGCCCAGATAGCGAAGGGTGCAGGTTCGAGTCCTGTCTGCTACCTGGTCCAGTGGAATTTATCTAGTAAAATTTTCTTTAAATTTAAACATCTAGCAGTTAAATGCTTACAAAATTAATAATTTAACTATAAGATTATTGTTTTAAAACAAGTAAAGCAACTACATAAACAAAAGAATTAAAAGGAAAGTCAAATCATATACGCCAAAAAGTATAAAATGGAACACCTATTAAAAATATTTTTTCCTATTTCATTTCCTAATACTCTGATGTCGGGGCCCCACAATTCTTGGCCTCCCTACCATCAAGTGATTGTGAGCGGTAAGGAGGGATTGAATATCGCTTTTGTTTATTTTTCGATCCGTGTCTATAAGCAACGGTTGCAGGATTACGAAGGTAGGTAGTGAGGATTCATGGCGATTACGTGATAATCCTTAACTAGCTGTAAGGACTCTGTTGTAATTCAACTTAAGTAGGTAAGTACTTTAAAAGAAAAGTTTTCCTAATTTACATAACTAGTTCGGGTAATCGGCGGAAATTCGTCCGTTTTACGTTTGAGCTTTTTGTGGCTTTTCTATCAAAGCACGTCAAATACTTCTACATTGTGTATGTTTAAATGTCAGACGCGTGTTTGTGTCATTTTATGGGGTTTTATTTAATTTCATGTATAATTTCAATGCATTATTAAATAAAAACAAAAGGTTTCTGTACCCTCACTCTGCACTTTGTTCATACTTTAAGTTTCGTCTTAAATTTACAAAGATTTTCCTTAATACAAATACCTATAAGGTTGACGGGTGAATGTGATACATATAATTTTTACACGACTGCTCAAGAGAAAAAGAGTGTAATGTATTCAGGGTTCATGTTTGTATGTACAATTCTTTATTCCATCATAACTCCTAAACGCCTCAACCGATTTAGATGTGTGTGGTATCGTTAGAATCCTTTCACTATCCCGGGTTACATAGGATAGCTATGCTGTTAAAAAATGAAATAACAGCAATGTCAAAACATCAATTATTTATGTCAATAAAAAAAGTCTTCTAATAATTATAATAAAGGTATCATTTTAAAGGTCTTAGTGAGACCATATCAATAACATAAACAAATATAGTAGCAGTTTTATAACGGCAGTCGTATTTTTTTTTTTCAAATATTAGAACTAATTTTTTAAGCATTTAACTTCTACATGTTTAAATGTAACGAAAATTTTATTAGAAAAAGTTCCACTCGGACTCGAACCCGCACCCTTCGCTATCCGGGCGAATGCACCGACCTTTATATTTTACTGACGCGGCTAAAATGGCCGTGTCGAATTGTCTGTTGTGTTTCTTAGGCTGCATGACAGCGCCATCTCTTCGCATTGTAGGTAACCCACAATGTCAACACACAACATCATTAAAAGGTGATGTTATTTTACAGTGATCTGTAAGGAGGAGATTACTTCCCCCGCATTAAATTACCCGCGTTGCCCTACCTCTGTTGATAATGGGCACAATTTATTTTTCAAGGTAGGCTACTAACTCTACCCCTCCTGATGTTAAGTGATGATAAAGTCCAGACGCAAAGGTGGCAGGTACTGCAATTATAAACTGCCACACCAACCATCCTTATCTTGCCGGCTTGCAGAAATGCTTCTTCACACCTCTTTTAAAAAACCCAGATTGTAGGAAGGAGAAACACTTGCGCGGGCAAAGAATTCGGATAGAACGACAAAGAAATAAGTCACTAAGGCCGGGACTCCACCAAAGCAAAGATGTGTGCGGTGTGCTGTGTGCTGTGCGAGTCTATATATCTTTATATGAACATTACATTTCAGATCCTTTACAGTCTCCGTGATAGCAATACATAAGATCGCAATACATAAGAATTAAATATTACAAATAGCTATGTCAAGAACCAGCATGGAATGTGGAATGAATAAATATTTCTTCAACAGCACTTCTTAAGAAATACGTTATAAATGTCCATGACTTATGTACAAATGGTTCGGTTTCCTTTACTATCTATGTATATAAAAAATCGTAAGTGTTTGGCATCCACTTGTCAGATGAAGGACCCAGTTGAAAACCAGCGCCAGTGCACACTGCACTGACATAATGCTGAACTGGGCCCTTTTCATCGCAGCCGTGGGTACGAAGAGTGGTGTCGATTTTGGCATGATTCTATTAACTCAGGACTCAATTTGGCATCAGTCACTCCTTTTCATTCTTTTTTCTTCTTTCTTTCCTTTTCATTCGGGATACGCTGCTGTCAGGTTTAAGTTTGCGGTTCCCGGGGGTCGTGCCAGAATCGACGCCAGTAAGGTACATATTAAGCTGTTAGGTTTATTATAAGTTGTCTGTATCTTTTAGTTATTTTGTAAAATTTTAAATATAACAATTTGTATGTACCCGTGTACTGTGCTGAATAAACGATTTTGATTTGATTTGATTCCTCGTCCATTTGCGCCACCGGGTTCGAACTCGGGACGTCCGAGTAGACAAAACACTGAAAACTGGCGTACCACGGCGGCCAATGCGGCCATCAATGAGGTCAAAGTTGGCACAAATATTAGAAGAGCGTATTTTTCGACTTCTCTTTGCCAAGTAGCATTGGCAAAGAAATTTGGCGATACATTTGTTTTTCACACTATTCGCAAATAGAATGCAGTGCCAGGAGCTCTACTCTCTTTCTCCGAAACGAAATTTCGGTAACGAACGAATTTCAAATGAAATTTTGCCAGTGTCTCTACTCTATTTCATTTTCGAACAGGCACATTAACTTCGGAACCATAAACAGTTTTCGTGAACGAATGGAATGAGTCATGTTTGTGAGTTCTTTTTATCTCTACTTTTAAGAAAACGTTTTTTTTTACTTGGAAACAATATAGGTAGTTTACGGCAAATTTTTTGATGACATTAAAAGAACCTTCTTTGACAGTGTTAGCCGACTAATTTGTAGAGTCGATACAATCTATAATTACTACTACCTGTCAAATTCAACTTTTCCTTCGAAAGTTTTGTGAATTAGAGTAGGCTTGGAGAATTTTATTGTCAAAATATTTCGGACGAACGAATTTTCGAAATGAAAAGGAAACAGAGTAGGGAACGTGCGAAATTTCGATCGAAATTTCGTTTTTCGTTGAAATAGAGTAGGCCTCCAGCTCACGTGTTCACTCCCTCCTACAAGCCAGGATCCTGTAGAAGAGGCGGGGAGAAGCGATATGCAGGTCGGCAAGGTGACAATGGCTGGTGTGGCAGGTAGCACTGATGTACCAGCTATCTTCGCGTCTGGACTCCACTGCAACTTATCATCAGGTGGGGTATATTTTTTTTGAGTGTGCATGCAGTTGGTCGCATATGATCTTTACAGCGTTACCGGGTTTCGCGACGGCGAGATCCTAAGCGGACCTCAAGCCGAGAATTGGCGAGTGCCTCTAAAGGTATTCCAGGCGGATGGCATCTCCCCACGGGGGAATCTCCTCTTTGTCTGGAGCCTCTAGACCACTCGAACCTGAGAGGATCGGCTCAACTAGAGGGCGTCTTTGAGACTCAGACCTCGGCTCTAGTTAGCAGATGTCGTGGGGGACGGTGGGGTGGAGTCATTTGTACGACATATTTATGAATATATAAAAATGGTGGACATGTCATTCCTTTTGGGTACAAGGAACTGACTGTATCGTTAACGTAACTGTGTAAAGTAAATAGTCATTTACTTTACACAGTTGAAGTCAGTCGAAGTCAGTCGACTTCTATAGAAAATCAACCAATTAATTCTATAATTAAACGACAGCGTGTTCATTGGGCGTCGTTGTAAACTACCATTAAATCAAGTCACAAGCCCATTAATATTATTATGGTCGTCATTTAATTCAGGAAGTTATCAGGTTTGTTGGTATACACCCTTCGGTCCATCGTCAGTCATGCATTAACAATATACCGTTTGTATATTTAAAACAGAGGCATATTACGAAAACTATAGACTTGAGACAATCTTTAAGCCGCAATTATTTAAAAGGCCACTTTAAAGAAATATACAAACTTACCAGATACATTGTACTTGAGATTTTTTTGAGAAAAGACCTGTGAAAATAGTAGTACTTTTAAAGTTGAGGAATAGTGAGAAGGAGATTTAGAAAATAATCATATTCCTAATAAATATGTGAGAAATTCCGTCTGTAAAAAATCGAATTAGTGGAATAGTCATTTCCATTTTGATTTTTAACCGCGAAATATGTAGATATCGCATTCGAATTAAATGAGTGAAGTTAAATTGGGACGGAAAAAAAAGGTTCCATACCATCGTATGGGGTCTTTCACGTTCTACTTGGGTCGAACAATACACCAAAAAAATACGTTGCTTCATTAGCGACCCCTAATTTTTTGCTTAAATTATATAAATTAAATTATGAATAAAGAGATATGTTTATTAATTGATATATGATAATGTTAATATACATTCTGTCACAATTTCGATTGACCAACATCATCAGCCTATTAATGTCCCCACTGCTGAGGCACAGGCCTTCCCTATGGATGGAATAGGGAGATTGGGCCATGACTCACCACGCAGGCCCAGTCCGGATTGGCGGGTGCTAACTACTGCACATGCAGCCGGGACCAACGGCTTAACGTACCTTCTGAAGCACGGAGGAACTCGAGATAGTAAATTTTTGGTCACCCATCCATTGACCGACCACTGCGAAAGTTGTTTAACTTCAACGATCGCAGCCGAACGCGCTAAACACTTGCACCATCGAGCTCCTCCGCTCCTGACACTCTGTTACGATCCATAAAATAAAATGAGGAACCTCGTTCCCAAAGGTTGAGTATTTTTTCCTCTGATAGTATCAGATCTTTAGTTACTCTACGAGCTTCATTATTTGTTATGTAATTAAATTTCTAATAGTGTGAACCTTTAATTGGTTAACTGTTGTTAATAACGTTTTTGTTGTCTTGTTTGTGAAACCGTTGGTTTATCCAGCATAATAAAATAAAATAAATAAATAATTTATGAACAAAAAAGTAGGCTAAGTAATAGGTTCCTTTCTAACACTTTACATAAGGAACCTTAAACCAAAATACCATCTGTTTACCAAAAGGTTATTATCACAAAAAAACATTTATTCAAAGTCCCAAGTTTATGTAGGGCCTTGTTGCACCCTGCTATAGGGTAAATTGGTAAATTACCCGCACTGCAGGGCTACCCCGGTATTTACCTTGCTACCTCCCTCGCTCTTTATGTGAATTGTGAATTGCTTGCACTTTGCTTCGGTCCGTGTTGATCCTGTCAATAATACGCTATTGATCCGAGAGTATCACGGCCACAGAACACAGAAAAAGCTTACAAGGGTGATCAGAGACCGGAAACCGATGTGTTCGGCTCGCCTCCACTGTACTTACACCTAAAAGCTAATAGCCAATCAAACGACGCGACATCAAACAATTGAACCAATCAGCGCTCACGTTCGAGACTAACGAGCCAATCAGAACCAAATTTTGGTCAAGTTGTGAGCCTTTGCTCACACGTAATTGTGGCTCGCCTGCTCCGCCCACAAGGCCCTTCTAACCTTTTCTGTGTTCTATGGTTGCGGTTAAGGCCGCGTTGTTACGAGTACATGCATAGTTAAAGGACATGGTAAAGTTTTGTATGAGCAACTGCCCTGGCAATGTATAAATACTGTACTTAGTAATATTTAATAGTAAATGGCTGAATATTTATTTTTTTTTTTTTATTTATTGGTTTATATTTATTGATTTTGAGGGTAGAATAAAACCGTTAACACCTGTTTTTGACAAGCTCTTCAATTATTTTATTTTAATAATTAAATACAAATAATTTCTAAACAAATTAGTGAATAATAATATGTGCTAATAGTGAATAATACCTGCAGCTGTTTTCTCCTCTCTACTACATCTGGTAACTGAACTACACTGCACGGAATTTCACACATCACAAACACACTGTTAATATGGATAATATTAAGAGCACAATTGATTCACTGGCACAAACTTTTTCTGAGCGTATGTCCGCGTTTGAAAATGAGCTCAAGAAGAAAAATGCACCACAGGAGCCATCACTGCAGAATTTGTCAGCGGAATTTGAAATCTTTCGGAGCTTCGTTGTTACTACTTTCAAGCACCTTGAAATGCAAGTAACATTGCTTTCAATGGAGTGTGACAGCATCGAGATGAGGAGTCGTCGTGGCATGCTGCTGCTTCACGGAGTTCCGGAGAGTAAAGAGGAAGATAGCACCGAGACTTTTCTGCAGGTGACATCTGAGCGTTTGGCGGCGCCGCAACTTGTAGCAGACGATGTAGTGCGAGCCATGCGTCTTGGTCGAGTTCGACAGGACAAGCCACGACCACTTCTCGTAAAGCTTCGATCTGAGGCCATCCGTGATAACTTATGGCTAGCGAAGAAGAAGTTGAAGGGTTCTGGCATCACTATGTCGGAATTCTTGACAAAACTGCGACACAAAATCTTTATGGCTGCGCGGGAACGACTCGGTGTCTCCAGATGCTGGACGAACGCAGGGCGAATCATTGCGTTGGATGCTGCTGGTAAGCGCCATCACATTGTATCCATGGCTGATGTTGAAAAGTTGGGTCGGCCCGATCCTATTTCCGTGGCCATTGCGAGTGATGCCCAAGCTCCTGCCTTGAGTGTTGTTGCAGCTGCAAATGCGAGTGTTGCTGTGGCTCCAGTAGCTGCAGCCACAGTCTCTAGAGCCAAGCGTGCTGTTTCTGCAAAGAGAAAATAAGTAATTAATTCTGTGTTATTATGTGTTAAGTAAGTACTATAACTGTATATGTTCACCAAAAGGGTCTAAGTAGCATGAAAAATCTAACCTTATTTTTAAACTATTAATACATAGTCTCTTGTTCATAATAACCAATTTGACCTATTAGTGACTAAATAAAAATATTCAATAAATTATACAATAGCAGAAAATATCAACTGATAACCTTGCAGTTTGTGATGCTTGTAGCTTGAACTTTTTTGGTGTGTGTTTGAATATCGGTATAGAATACTTACTTTTCTTCATATTTCTCAATTTTTGTAAATTTGTTTCTTACTATTTTTCTCAAGGATTCACTTCATTACAATATTAATTATTTATATCCGTAAGTAAAAGCATGACCAATGTTATGTTCAATGTTAGATTCTGTAAATTGATTTTGTCTGTCAATGTCATGTCATTGTTTATTGCTAATTTAACGTTTGTCACGTACGAGTACTATAACAGGTCTACAGACTTGTACGCGTCGCCGTGACAGGTCACTGTTATTTGTACTTTATTGTGTAATGTTTCCTTTTTGTTTCTTGTGTATGTAGTAATTACTATTTATTTATTTTTGTTTGTTAATTTCTTTCAGTCAACCTGTAGGTATTTATATATGTAGTATAGTAAAACTTACTTTTTGTTATTATTACTTTTGTTTGTATATTATAGTTAATTATTTATTTATTTTTATTGTATTTTGATGGATATATCTACAGATAACGATCTCTTTATATCATGTTCTTCCTCTTCTGCTTCTAACTCCAGCTTCCAGAGCTTAGGTACTTCTTTGAATGAGCTTCTCGATGCCACTTTTTCGAATGTTCCTAAAAATTTTAACGTTATCCATATCAATGCACAGAGTATACCGGCACACTTTCCGGACATGCTTGCTTCTTTTGATAACCAAAATATTCACGCAATCTTGGTTTCCGAAACTTTTCTTCATCCCTGTCTTTCGTCTTCTACCTATTCCCTACCAGGATTTCAACTTATTCGGAATGATCGTGTAAGTTCCTCTCATGGAGGGGTGGCCATTTATCTTCGTTCTCATATCTCTTTTACTATCCTTAGTCGATCTTCACAGCCGCCACCCCCGAACAGTGCCGAGCATCTCTTAATTGAGATATCTTTGTCTCATAGTAAAATCCTTCTAGGTGTTTTCTACAGCCCTTCGCTGCGAGTCGACTATTTCGAGTCATTCGAACAACTTCTTGAAAATTTTGTCCCCTCTTATTCCCATACTATAATTATGGGAGATTTCAACACATGTCTCATAAAAGACGATTATCGATCCAAAAAATTACTCTCAGTGATTAATTCCTCCAATTTACATATTCTTCCATCTAGAGAAACTCACTATTTTCCTAACTGTACCCCTTCTCTGCTTGATCTGATAATCGTCTCTTCCCCTACCTTCGCCGCTAAACATGGGCAATATTCTGCGGACGCTTTTTCTTATCATGACTTGGTGTACCTATCGTACCGTATTCGTCCTCCAAAAGTGAGGCCTAATGTACAGCTTCAGCGTAATTTTGCTCGAATTAATCATGAACACCTGATGGAAGATGCTGCCAACTTGGACTGGTCTGCAATTTTTGCATCCGAGTCTGTGGATAAGCAGATTGAACTTTTTAACTGCTTACTTACCGAGTTGTATGATAAGCATGCACCTATTCGCCCTGTTAAAATAAAACATCTGCCGGCTCCATGGTTGAATGATGAAATTCGGGAACTGATGGCAAAGAAAAATGCCGCTAAGGCTAAGTTCAAAGTCAATCCTTCGAAGCGAAATGAGATCAAATATAATCTGGTAAGAAATCGCTGCAACACTGTGATTAGGGACGCCCAAAGACGCCATATTCATAAATCTATTGAAAATGAAGACCCCCCAAAAGTCTGGAAATTCCTAAAATCACTCGGAGTTGGCAAATCTCGTAGCAGTATTCCTAATGATAATCTAAATATTAATCAGCTTAATAGTTACTTTTCCGCTTCTGTGCCTTTAGACGGCTACCGTAAGGCTGCTACCTTACAACGTCTTTCAACTTTGCCAACTCAACATTCTCCATTTTTCTTACATCAATTTGCTGACTGTGATGTTAAGAGAACCATACAAATGATTCACTCCAGTGCAGTAGGTAGTGACTCCATTAGCCGGAAAATGATCCTTCCCATCCTTGACATCCTCACTCCTGTAATTACTCACATCCTGAATACCTCAATTTCAACCGGTGTTTTTCCAGCATCCTGGAAAGATGCATATCTTATCCCAATCCCAAAAAAATCGAATCCTACCTCTTTTTCTGAATATCGTCCTATCTCCATTCTTCCCTTTCTCTCCAAAGTTCTGGAAAAACTCGTTTATCAACAGCTTGCAGCTTTTCTTAACAAAAACCAGCTCTTAAATCCATTTCAATCTGGTTTTCGTACGGGCCATAGCACGACTACTGCATTGGTTAAGATTTCAGATGATATCCGACGTGGTATGGAGAATCGATATCTGACTTTGATGACATTGCTCGACTTCAGTAACGCCTTCAATTCGGTTGACTTCGACATACTTATTGCCATCCTGCGTTCTCTTAATATATCTCCAGCAGCAATTGACTGGTTTCAAAGTTACCTGCTTGGACGCCGACAGCGTATACGTATTGAAGATAACTTCTCTACGTGGTGCGCCACCAATGCCGGTGTTCCTCAGGGTGGCGTCTTATCTCCTCTTCTCTTCTCAATTTTTATAAATTCTATCACACAGTCACTTTTCAGTTCCTATCACCTTTATGCCGATGACCTCCAGATTTACACACAGGCACCACTATCTGACCTTTCAGGTGCAATAAATACTACCAATTCTGATCTCGCCTTAATTAGTAGTTGGAGTAAGTCTTTCGGTCTTACTGTGAACCCCGCTAAGACACAAACTATAATAATTGGCAGCTCTTACTTTGTTTCCAGGATTGATTTTGAACATCTGTCTCCAATTACTTTTGATGGCACTATTATTCCATGGTCAAGCACTGTCAAAAATCTTGGTGTTGTCTTTGATCAATGTTTTTCCTGGAGACCTCAGGTGGAGGCGATCAGAAAGAAAATTTTTGCTGCATACAACTCGCTCAACCGATTACGTAACTTTTTGCCGACCACCACCAAAATCACTCTGGCGCAGACTCTTTTACTGACTATCATTGACTACGCTGATGCCTGTTATACAGATCTCACTGAAGAACTCTTAAATAAGCTAGAGCGTCTGCAGAACTTATGCATCCGATTTATTTTCAACCTTCGTAAATATGACCACATCTCATACTTCCGTTCTAAACTTAACTGGCTCCCTATTCGCCGGCGCAGGGACTTACACACTCTTACGCTCCTTTACTCCGTACTTTTCTTACCCACTTCTCCTCATTACCTAAAAGAACGCTTCTCGTTTCTCTCTTCTACTTCACAGCGCACTCTGCGATCTTCTTCTAACCTATCTCTTGAAATTCCAAGTCATTCTACTGATTTCTTTTCCTATTCCTTCTCTGTGCATGCTGTACGTCTATGGAACTCTTTGCCAGAAACTATTCGAAGGGCTCGCACTCTGAACTCGTTCAGGGATCAAGTTCGGAGTTATTTCTTAACCCAACAGTGATGTAAAAAATTTCCTTCATCCTCTCTCTTTCCTTCCTTAGATATATCTGTTTTCCTGCCATTGATATTATTATTATTTTCTATAACACCCCTCCTTTTCTCCTTCACATTTATTTATCTTTCTATTATGGGTTGCCTGGAAGAGATTGCTGCCTAGCAATAAGGCCGCCTATATTGTGTACGTTCTATCTATCATGTTTTTTAATTTACTTGTGTTTTCTTGTATGGTGTATTACAATAAAGAATATTATTATTATTATTATTATTATAATTTCTATGAAAAAAGGCTCAGGAACTTTTGATTAAGTCACAATCTTGAAAATTATGAGAATTCCTACTATGTCATTACCTTACCTTACCTTACTACAATTGATAAAAGATGTTGCCATTTATTTACAGAGTCATCAATTTAGCATTTTCTTAGAATCTTTCTTCCCATTTCTCTGATCAACTCTTCACAAAAAGTTTTTTTAAAGCAAAAATAAATATAAATAATTTGTTATCGTCTGCCTAACAGGAAATCTGTGACGCTTTATTTTGTCCATTTGCAAAAATTATAGGATTAATTTTCATACAGCCTTGTCTCAAGCCTGATCAGAATAATAAAATCTATTATTCTAGGTCTTCAGTGATTTGTTTTAATAAAAGTTAGGGCCAATTAAGTAATAGTTTGAAGGAGTTTAGAAATAATATTGTTTATTTTGATTTTTGTATACATTTATTTTGTAAAGCGGAACATTTTGCTTTTGAAACAGACATGAAGTCAATTTTTATACTTTTAAATATTTGATTATTTTACGAAAGTTGTATGAGAATAATAAACACGTAATAATTAATAAAAAAAATGTATAGTTACTGGCTAGTGCGAAATATTTATACACGTTAAAGGCAGTTTCTTAGCCATGTCCTTTACTATGATATTATATATTTGAGGAGCTTGATGGCGCAGTTGGTTAGCGCGTTTCGGTTGCGATCGTTGAAGTTAAGCAACTTTCGCATTGGTCGGACATTGGATGGGTGACCAAAAATCTTCTATCTCGAGTTCATCAGTGCTTAGGAAGGCACGTTAAGCCCGGCTGCATCTGCAGTCGTTAGCATCCGCCAATTCGCACTGGGCCCGCGTGATGGGTCATGGCCCAATTTCCCTATTCCATCCATAGGGAAGGCCTGTGCCCCAGCAGTGGGGACATTAATAAGCTGATGATGATTATATATTTGTTCATAATTGTAAATGTGCCGAATATTGACATAGGGTTAAATTTTTTCTAATATTTTAACTGTAATTATATTTAACTATGTTTCAAACACCTCGACTTGTCTGTCATAAGGTGCCATAAATTCTAATTATTTTAAAAATGTAAAAGTGTGTTACCAAAGCAGTCAAAAACTACTGAACGAATTTGAATGAAACTTGGCCTATATTCAGAAAATCTAAGGTTCCTGTAAGATTCTCAAAAAACTAGAGTTGACGCGGACGAAGTCACAGGCTGGAGCTAGTTCTTTATAATTAAACGTGTATTGTTAATTTTTGTAGTTAATGCAATGTCTAATTACATGCATTAGTAGAACTCAACGAATAAACGGTGCATCACGATTTCTTGGGAGGTGATAAGAAAACATAAAAAGTTACAACTGCTTAATTATATTTCTTCGCGTATGTATTCTAATAAAGCACTACAAAGCTCCTACAACCAATAACAAAGCAAAGAATGGTAAATGAGGTCATGAGAACCATTATGGCCTAACTAATTTTTTAACCATAGTGGCCTATCTTACTTAGGCCAGTACAGTTTGGCAGCTCAAATTTAGATCACAGACTAAAAACCGTAACAGTGATTATGCTGCCATCTAGTGAATATTCGTTGTATCACTTTTAGATCACTCTGGTTTTATCAAAATGATCAATTTGAACTGGAAAAAATTATAAACTCAATATTGTAAATAAATGAGTTAGGACACAAAATAATTGAGCTTAAAATTACGGCGACAAGGCCTTCTCCTAAATTAAATTTTAAAATGAAAAGTCTGGTAATACGATGAAAAACTTTGAATCTACGAATACGTTTTTCTCGAACATGCTTGGAAATTTGAAATGTGAACATTATTTTCACAACCTTCTTCGAGATAAATCGAAATTAATGTACTGGTCGAATACTTGCGAGCAGCGGCCGGCAAAAGTTGTATGGAAATCCATATCTGTCGAGTTTAGCGGCAAATTAATTGCATAGTTATCTGTCGTGTTATTTAAAAAAATGGGTGCTTGTACTTATGTAGGCGCGTGAGAAGTTATCCTTCTTTAGCATCGTTTAAAATTAGTTTTTAATTGCATGCAAATAATTAATTACAATAAATTAATAAAAAGTCTGGAAAAGGACACAGTCAATAAAGTTCAGTTTTAATTTGAAAAAATAAATAAATAATCAAAATATTCAATTAAAATCGCTACTGAATATAATTTATTAGAACATATGTGATTTGCACTTGTATGAAACTCAAACACGTATTCCGAATATACAAACTAGAAACATGTGGATAAATATTATAAATATCAATACCTATAACTGTTAATTTATTACAAAAAATAAAGATGTGGTTTTTGGTTCTACTACACCAATGGTCAAGAGATGGCGCTGTAGTCTCCTGAATCGCGCTTTAGTTCCGTTGTTCCAGATTAATAAATACTTTTGATAGGCCTTCACAATGCAGTCGTTAGCACCCACAAAATAGAGATTCTATTTCTATTTTGTTGGTAGATCTTCTTAATGTGCGGTAAACACAAAAGTAACAGCATAAGCGACCAACTTCATGCTGTTAATTTTTTGTGTTACAGTGATGCGCGCGCATCTTAAAATTTCACTCTCATCATTTTTTCATAACGCGCCTAAAGAAGTATAACTTCAAAAATGGAACACTTATTGTTGTGTGTTGTTGAAGTTCTCCCGTTTTAGAGAAGGCAAAGGGAACAATGCCCATAAGCCTAGTCTTTAATTAAATTAATCTTCTTTTTGTTTTTACATTAGAATGTCGGTGTGACGCATTCTAATGTTTCTTGGAGTGTTTGGCACGAAATGTATCGAGTTAGCTTTTTCGATAAGCTTCTGTGAGGTAGTCAACACTACAGTAAAATTCTCACGTCCACTTGACCCAAATAGCGTATATTTTAACGATTCCACTAATTCTTCAGTTACGCAGACGGTTGTTTCACAACACCACACCAATTTTATTTCACAATATCCACTATGAACGAATTTAAGAATAATTAAAATAAGACGCCAACCGCACTCGATGAAATCCCGCCAAAAACTCCGGAACACTTATTGACTCCGAATCATGGCAACCAAGGAGGTAACCATAGATAAGTGATTTGGCTTGAAGCGAGACCCATCATTCATCTATGGAGGTAACTTATCAAAAGTTTTACTGAAATTTCGAACGGGCTTGCAAATAGAAAGCTGCGTATTGAAAAAAAAACAAATTAACACTATTGTTGTGGTTCGTTGTTCATCATTGATTTTGAAAAATAATTATTAAGTTATAATTTCCACGCATTATTTTAGAAAAATACTATACAAGCGTTGGCCATAAGTAGCATTAATGGACTTACGTAATTTCCTTTTGCTGGCAGCTGCAGTAATGTAATATATTCTACCAAGCATTCCAAGCTACGTTTAAATTACATGGTCACCGCTTTAGCATTGGTAATATGCTAGTTTCGTAACAAAATAAACTAATAACGAATGACACCTGCTTGATGTTTTAATTCTAGGGGGTGATGGGGGGCTTAATTTGATGCTTTACTTTTTCAAGGGGGTGGGGGTGCATATGTCCCGGAATCGATAAGCCAGCATCTGGCAAAAACCAGCTTGATGTTTTAATTCTGAGGGTTGAGGGGGGGTTTTTGATTTGAAAGAAAGAAAGGAAGAAAAAGCTTTAATTGACCTTACACAAGTAGGTAAAAAAAACATTAAACAGCAACAAAAATAAAATAACAACAGTGAGCAACAATATGGAGAGAGAAAAGGCCAATCAGGACCCTGCCTCAGCTTAATGCTGTTATAGTAGAAATGGAATATTCACACCATAACAGCGCTGGTATTCTGGCAGGGCCTGTACCTGATGATGTGATTTGATGCTGAGGGGTGTGCGGGTGGTGCAAATGTTCCGGAATTGATAAGCCAGCATCTGGCAACCCTAGTTGAGCGATAAGTCACTAGTCATTTCATTCAACATTTTTTAAATTAAAAATCAAGCAGTGATTAGAAAAAAATGTTATACACATTGTGAAAATTAAACATATATTAAACTGTGGTAATATAGGTACATATATTAATACCACTTTTAGGCCTGACCAGAAGGTATACGAGAGAAGAAGATTTCCTTATTAGTACAAATTCTTAGTACAGTCAAAGACAGAAATTAAAACTTTAATATTTTTCATTTATTTTTTGATTTCTGAGCATTTGCGTAACTTAAAAGTTGTCTGTTATTTAAGTTAAAAAGTTTCGCTTTCATAATAATTTGTTGAAAATTATTTTATGCTATAATTCTTTTGAATTAAAAATATAATGTGTTGGAGAGGTCATTATTGATTATCATCATCCCTTTAGGTACCTACACCATTCATTGTAGAGTCGGCAGATTATAAATGCGCAATAAAAAATGCTATCTATATATAGCATTTGATTGGATATAGTTTAAAAACAGTAAATTTAAAAATATCATAATGCCCACCTGCTTGAAAATTAAGTTTAAATAAAAACTGAAAAGAAAATAATAAGTCCATTAGTAATGGAATTCTCTTAAGTAAGGAACAAAGCTACTTTAACAGTCGGAACCCATTATTGGAAAAAAAAACATTCTGTAATATCAAAAGGATCCCGAATGTTAAAATTACTTGATTGAATCATGTGCTTGCTACACCACAAGCTTTTAAATATATTAATTATTTTTAATCTACCTGTAAATTTGCAAAACAAATCAAAATTTCTCTTGAAACTCTACAATTAGCGTTATAGTCAAATGAAAAAGATTGCTTTTTCTCTGTGCATTTTTTTAGCAATGTTGATACCGAATGTACCACTGGAACTAATATCGGTGAGATGTAATAAGGATGAATGGTGGCGCTTTGTCTTCCTCTTGGAATAATAAATGACTAGGATTACCTACAAATCTGTCGGTACAAGACTTTGGTTTTTTCCTTGTGTAGGTGTTTATATTTTCCTTGACATTGTTTGCAATACCTGTAATTAGTAAGAATGATAATACGGTAGAAAACGGTAAAAACAACTTTATTATAAATTTGCAGCGTGTTACTAATTTTTTACCCTTGTTATAAACAAATTACCTTTTCTTCAGAGGACCACGCGCGCTGGCCTACGTTGCCACCGACTTACTGTGGCCACTATTCCTACACGAACAAAGAAATTTGGCTACTCATTTCTTTGTCATACTATTCGTAAGTGGAATTCTTTGCCCGCGCACGTGTTCCCTCCTTCCTATAATCTGGGGTCCTTTAAGAGAGGCGTGAAGAAGCATTTTTGCGGGCCGGCAAGGTGAGGATGATTGGTGTAGCAGTTTATAACTGGTGTACCAGCTATTTTCGCGTTTGGACTTTATCACCACTTAACATCAGGTGGGGTAGAGTCATTTGCCTACCTAATTATAAAAAAAAAAATGTTTTTAACAATAAACAATGTACCGTATATTGCGAAACGCTGCAAATTTAATACACGTTACAAAACGGTAAAAACAACCTAATTCTAAATTTGCAGCGTGTTACTATTTTTTTTGGCAATTTTATTAACAAGTACACTTTTCACCCCTTTTCATCCCTTTCCGTACACCCCAGAACGCAGCAAAATCACACGGTAAGTTATTTTACGTTCTTTAAAAACCCCTTACTATTTCAGCAGGATACTAATTACATACGGGTTTGAGGCTTTAATGACTGACCTAATAAATCTCTCATATTAGACCCTTAAGTTTTTTTTTCTTGATAAAGTAACTACTAGTTTTAAAGATCGCTTTTGGCTTCATGCTAAAATTTACTAATAACCCATAAAGCGGTTAAGAGAACTTAATAAATTGACAGGCAAATAGTCAGTAGCAATCTACACATATAAAAATTAATTGCCATTATATAGGTACATCTGTAATGGATCGTCTCTCGTGGCCGAATGGTATGTATGGTTTCAAGGTATCGCCTACTCGTGAGGTTCCGGGTTCGAATCCCGGCAGGGGCAGACGCATTTGTACTGTTCGTAATATAATAATAATGGACAAGGTTTTCATGAAATAAATTTTGTGAATCCAATACTACTTACCAGAAACCTCGAGTATTCGAATAGTATTTTTGTATAAAAATCTCAAAACATTATCGTGACAAGCCGGAGTGATTTGTTAGTCATATAACTTTCTTGCAACATACATTCGCTACGCTTATTTCGTAAGCGTTTACTCACCGATTTTTAAAGCATCACATTATCCAATCTTCTTCGGCGTATAAAGGTATGCAACGGAAATCGGTAACTTTTTTTGTGTTTGTTTACGATTCTCAAAATCGCCAAGTCGCTTTGTTAGCGTTTTGTTCGCAACAAAATTGCGGGCCCATTCAACGGACAGAGCGTTCAATAACCGACATCCTATACTTTGTGAGTCGTAAACGCCAGTTTAGTGGGCATCTTACAATGTGCACACTTTAAAGTTTGCAAAGTTTTAGGCGCGGTGTACAATATTCCACCACGGTGGCGAGCGTAGTGTAAAACACTTCATTATACGAAGTGTCTGCATCTGCAGTCGCATGGTGGGTCAGCCCCAATTATTCCATCATTGTTTGTATAAGTTATTCTGTCGTGCTAGAATAAATCTCAAAATATCCGCTTGGGCACTCCTACTATTACAATTTGGGCATCCAACTGAAGGTGTGGATAAGCCAATTAAAAATAAAACGACGGGTTGCACTCTGGGAGGCCCGACAAGTGAAAACTTGAATATTAACGTTGTGCATTTTTGATATTTTGGAATGGTTAGGGAATAATTTTGCACGAATTGCTTTAATTATAACTATAAAAGTACTATCATTTATGTGGTAGAATACAATATTTATTTATTGCGCTATCGTACACAAACATGACAATTTATATTACATTAGAAAAGTTTATCTCTCAGAAAAATCAACTTACATGAATCACGTTTAAGCTTAGCGACATCTATTGTTAAAAAAAATGCATTTTCTTCGCAATAAAGCTGCCACATTGACGTCCTACATAGACACTCATTATTATAATACGATAAAATAAAATATTACCATGTTTCGTCCAATATATTGAAAGTCAACAACCTTTCCAATTTTATTGTTATCGTTTTACGATCAGGACACGTGGCCTGTGATGAGATCAGCCCACGTGTCATGACGCGAGTTTAATATTTTTTACCTATACAAAAAAGTGCACAACGCCGTAAAGAAGTTTTCACTTCAAAAAAAATTACGAATTATTATGGCGACGGTTTCCAAAGTTGCCAGAGTGAATTTCGTCCATTCTCTTAAATCGTTAGTGCTTCTGCCGAAGTAGTTAACGGCAGGTCCTTATGACAATTTAAGTGTTCTATGTGGGAATCTTCAATAGTCGGGAGCATGCGAATCGGGCCGTTTCCGCCCACTAAATCAGTTTAACGCGTCTTTTCAGAAAACGTTAAGTATTGTATGGTCATAGTCATAGACATAGTATTGTTATGGAGCGTAAGTACTGAGTAACATGAATGGCCAGGTCACGAACCTTAGGTATTGTTGCGTTTTATCACTGTACATTGGACAAGGAAAGCTTTTGAAAATATTTCTTCTTCTATAGGGAAAAACCGAGAGACTTGCCTGTAATTATTATTATTATATAATCAATAATTATATTTTTTATTATTTTAAAATATGTAACTGCTTGATGTTTAAATCTAAAGAAAATATACCTAGAAAAAATTCCACGCGGACCAGGCAGCAGACGGGACTGGATCCCGCACCCTTCGCAATCCGGCCGAATGCACTGACCAATTATGCTACCACGGCCCTCACAGACCCCGTCGAAATTCTTCTAGCCATTCTTAAGCTGCAATGCATATTTCTTCTTTCAAATGTTTAATACTTGTAAAAGTATTCATTTGACATTGTAGGTTACCTACAATGCGAAGAGATGGCGCTGCCTTGCAGCTTAAGAATGCGCGGGTTCGAGTCCCGTCTGCTGCCTGGTCCGCGTGGATTTTTTTCTAGTTATATTATCTTTAGATTTAATCATTAATTATAAAATCTAAATAAAAAATATAATTTCAACTTCCACAATTTATTATTCATGCAGTAGATAATAAAATAAAACAAAAAACTTGCTCAGGTGGAAGAGTTAATACATCAATTTTTCAAAATTGTATTTTTTGTTCAGGTGGAAGAGTTGATACAACCATTTTTCAAAATTGTATTTTTTGAATTTAGCACAAACAAAGCGTCAGTTCGTTCATCCATATTATTCATTTACATATATTTCGAAATTTTTCTTTAATGGATTGGACAGTGTTATAAGAAACTTATATTTTTTCTCCACATAAGTATCATTATGTAAGAGAAAAATGATATTTTGATTAAAAAATATGTCTTTAAAGTAACGTTTTGGCATAGATTAATAACGAACCCCGTATAGGCTTAATTGCAATCACAACAATTTTGAGGATTTCGCCATTTAAATTTATTGGCTGACCTTCAATTATCCGTTATCATGTGTCGCAAACCGGCGACTTTTAATTAAATAAAAGAAATCGAAAGAGTAAACAACGACAGAGTTCTTAATAAACTTGTCACGAAAGGGAGAAAGTTAATTTCCTGCTTAGTCCAGTCTAAGGATATACCTAAGGAGCGTTCTACACAAAAAGCTAATGTTTACGTAGCAGATTAATTTATCGCGCAAACATTACAAGAATATTTTATTGTCAAAGAAAACTTTGCAATTTTGATTTTTTTTTTGCTTAACACATCCTTTTTTTTGTAGCCAGGTAGACAAATTACTCTACTACACCTGATGTTAAGTGGTGATAAAGTCCAAACGCGAAGATAGCTGGTACAGCAGTTATGAACTGCCACACCAACCATCCTCACCTTGTCGGCCTGCAAAAATGCTTCTTCACGCCTCCCTTAAAGGACCCCGAGATTGTAGGAATGGGGTACACGTGCACGGGCAAAGAATTCCACTCTTCATTTTCACATTTCATTCATTTATTCACAAATCTGTTCCTTCTTATTACTTTTTATTAATAAATCTTTTAGGCATCTCGTAAACTAGACGGCCATGACCAGTGGCCACAATGACCAAATTAACTAAAGAAACCATGCTAACGTCGCTCTCGCACTTGCCCAAAAACGGCCAACTTTAGCAAATCTGGTTGGTTGTTGTGGCCTGGTCATGGTCGTGGCCGTTTAGTGAGCAAGATGCCTTAGTATAAGTTACGACTAACACACAAGTAAAACCTCAAAGCAATCAACGATTGACCTTTTAATTCTAGAAAGTAGTTTCTGCTAATGTTCCCGCGATATCAAAATACATTTCTAGAATCTAGACACATCTATTGGTCTACTTAGGCCTGTATTACAGAATGACAACTAAGTGTTGATCTTTACTTGAGTACAGTTAGAAAGGGATGTCACTATATGCTATATATAGCGATATCCCTTTCTAACTATGCTCAAGATTAGATTAATTACTGAGAATCATTCTATACGGGCCTTGGTGTTATAAGTTTCAACGATCTGTAGTAAAAATGAAATTAAGTTAAGTTGAGTAATAATGAAGAGCTCGATGGCGCAAGTGGTTAGCGCGTTCGGCTACGATCGTTGAAGTTAAGCAACTTTCGTAGTGGTTGGTCATTGGATGGGAGACCAAAAATTTACTATCTCGAGCTACTCTGTGCTTCGGAAGGCACGTTAAGCCGTTGGTCCCGGCTGCATCTGCAGTCGTTAGCACCCACCAATCCGCACTGGGCCTGCGTGGTGGGTCATGACCCAATCTCCCTATTCCATCCATAGGGAAGGCCTGTGCCCCAGCAGTGGGGACATTAATAGGCTGATGATGATGAGTAATAATATTATATTTTTATAAACACACGAAAAAGAATCTTAAAACGCTTCGTGGGACGATGGATGTGTTTGGGAGTGTTGAATTTTTATTGAATTTAAATTGGCAAAAATTAATATGTATATATTATAATTTGTATTCCTGTTGTAATAAAAAGAAAGTAACATGACTAGGTAATGCCAAAGTATACTTGATCATTCAGTCTTAACTCAAATACTTCATTCGTTCGTTCAACCCCGACTCATTCGATCATTCACGCATTCAGTTCACATAAAAACTTGCTTCACTTTGTATTCTGCTGTGCTAGGAGTCAGTCGTATCAGCTTCCTAGTAAAAATATATTTCACAGAATATAAGTATCATTCGTCACAGTGATTCCGTATTTAATTCAGCTCCTCTGACCTATAAAATCTACAGGGAGAATATATAGCGTAGCTAGCGTATCTTTACCTGGAAAGCTTTCCGGAAAAAAGCAAGAATTAGTGTTTTATGGGCGTCCACAGTTCCGTTACTTGTCGTCGTGTTATTTGCTGGCAGGGTTAGGGGAATGAGGGGGGGTTGTTGTAAAAAGTTTGTCGCCTTAATGCGATTTGGGTAGGAAAACGCGATTTCCTTTCGTTAAATGCTTAAAACCTCGGCTGGGAATGAAACAAATGTTTTTTAAAAAATAAGGAGCTTTCCATTCGATTTGTTTGCTGCTTGACTTGACTTTTAAACACAAATATGAATTGTATTCTCATTTTTTTTAATCATAATCATAATCCTTCATAATCATAATCCATCATAATCATAATCAAAATCATTTAGTCAGTTTAGGCTGTTACAAGCACTCATGAATGTTTAGAAGCTACGCCATCGGTTCGTTAATCTACAGCGGGCAAGAAACTCAGCAAGGGCTGTTTTTTTCTCTGTTTTATTATTTACAGAATCGTCAAATTGAAAAATGACTTCAGAGATGATTCATGAAGTCACCTTTCATTACATAATGATTAAATATACATTAATTGTTTACCTGCATTTTGATCGCTGTGTCATACAGCATAAATACAAATAGTGTAATTTATATTAAGTGTAACTAAACATTAACTTCAATATCAAGGAAGTTAGGCCAGACTACTCTCCGCTGGCAGCACCCGTTCACGAGCATGACGCATGAACCAGCTATCGCTTCGCTCAACCACATATTAGGGAACGTAACGACCCGCCTCACACGACACCTTTTTACCTTCTAAAGAGTGGTAATGTACCTAAATAACTTAGCCTTTACTATCCGTCTGTCTTATCGTCTTTAAATGGTACAAAATTCTATGCAAAACATGTGAGTTATTGTAATTGAAATAAAATTTCTCACTTAGACAACAATAAATTTAGAATATGAAATGTTTGTCAAATCGTTGTGATATAAAAGTGATATTTCACTAATATTAATGTCTTACTTTAAAAATTTAAATCACAAACGCACGCAAAAGAGAAGAGGCACATTCACACGCAAACCGAACCCTCGATGAATGCAAGAAAATTACAATCCCTAAAGAAATATTTTGTAGTCACGCCACAAAATTGCAATTTTCAATACATACTTAGGGTTTTTCGCAATCAACCCCCATTGATGCGTAGGGATTACCGGGAGACTATGATTAAAGGGTTTGAATGCCTCTGTAATTTTAGCCGGTATTAGCTGACGTATAATTGGTAGGTAGGGGACTCAGCAGTTATCCTTGCGGCAATCAATGAAGTTTATTTGAGGAAATTATAGGCAATCAACCATAGAATTATATTATAATATTCAGTTTGATTCACTACTACTATTAGCGATCACATTATTATTGCCATGCCAAAAAATTATATCGGCTTATATTTCTATCTAAAGAGATATATCTGTGCTTTCCTAACTAATTGATAGTAGGCTGATGATTGTAAAACATCATGCTTACAGTATGGTACGATCCGATACATTAATCCTAAAAAGATTTTTAACAAAAAAAATAAACCGCCGAAAGAAAAAAAAATAAAAAAATAAAACTAGTTTTTACGGGTTAATGCACGAAACTTTATTTATTTATTGACGTTTCGCAGCCTTTTCAGGTCTGCATCGTGCACATCTGCACGACGATGCAGACCTGAAAAGGCTGCGAAACGTCAATAAATAAATAAAGTTTCGTGCATTAACCCGTAAAAACTAGTTTTATTTAATGAGTGATGTGCGTGAAAACCTAAGAAACAAATAAAATAAAAAAAAATAAGTAAAATGTAATAAGTAGTAATAGTAATCTATATATATATATATAAAACTCAAAGGTAACTGACTGACTGACTGACATAGTGATCTATCAACGCACAACCCAAACCACTGGACGGATTGGGCTGGAATTTGGCATGCAGGTAGATGTTATGATGTAGGCATCCGCTGACGATATCGTTTTACTCAGTGAGTCGCGAGAAGGTCTTGAAAAAATGCACAAGGATTTGAATGACGCGTCTCTCCCAGTGGGCCTGAAAATGAATCACGAATAGACTAAGTGATGGCGAGAGATGGCGTAACGATCGATTATGTGAGCAATTATACCTACTTAGGCCAAAACATCGTGCTAAGTAAAGACTTGATGGAAAACGAAGTTAACAGACGAATACAGCTAGGTTGGGGAGCCTTCGGAAAACTCGTAGATGTATTCAAGTCCAAAATCCCACTATCACTGAAAACACGCGTCTATAATCAATGCGTTCTCCCAGTAATGACGTATGCTTGTGAGACGTGGACGCTGACTGTCGGGACACTCCACCGCCTGAAAGTAGCGCAAAGGGCAATGGAACGTGCAATGCTTGGCGTCTCTTTGAGGGACAGAATACGAAACGAAGATATTCGCCAACGCACCCGAGTTACCGACATAGGTAAACGGGTTGCTCGACTTAAATGGCAATAGGCTTGTCATGTATCTCGAAGAGACGACAACAGGTGGTCGTACAGAACCCTACTTTGGAGACCTCGCACAGGAAGCAGAAGTGCCGGCAGACCACCTGCCCGATGGTCGGACGACATTAAAAAGACGGCAGGGCCGACCTGGACCAGAACCGCCGCATCAAGAACTTCTTGGAGAGTCATGCAAGAGGCATGTGTCCAGCAGTGGACCTCATAATGCTGATGGCATCCGCTAAGAAAGGATTTTGATCAATTCTACCCGAAGCGAAGCGAGGGCGGGCCACAAGTAAATAATAAATCTTTTTAGGGTTTCGTAGTCCTGACAAGGAACCCTTATAGTTTCGTTATGTCCGTCTGTTTGTCCTTCCCCGGTTTCGCCCGGAGACTGTTAGCACTAGAGAGCTGTAATTTTCTGTAGATATGTATATCAATAATGATAGAATAAAATTTAAAAAAAAATTTAGGGAGGCCTCCCTACATGTAACCTGGAAATGATTTTATTTTTTCACCGTCTACCCCATCGTGTCAGGTATCATTAATAGATTTTTTTAAATCGCTTAGGTGTTTCTCAGACTATTTTTCGATTTAGGGATCCGTTTACGAAATATTGAACTTTAAAGTGCTAATTTTTGTTCGAGTAGGGCGTCCCCTCCCCTCTCTAAAAGCACTATTAGCTTTTCATGAACTTTTAAGGAAATTTATAACGGTTAAAATTATTTTCTTAGTTTAAGAGTCATAGTCGTTCAACTTATGTATTAGAAAATTTCTGACCTAATAGTAATTCCTTAGGAGAAAACATTAAAAGCGACTTAGACGAAGTAATTGCTTAAAACATAGACTCTATCCAAAATATATTGCGGTGACGAGGAGCAATTACGAAACCCTACATAGCGCGTGGCGCGACACTGGCTGGTTTTTTAACTTTAATCAAATTAATATTTGGAATCGGTACCACGCCAATCCAAAAGAGAAAGAATTAGTGTGGGCACTCAGATCTATCAGACATGCATGGTACCGACTCCAAATCAGGAGCTGGCGAACAAAACGGTATAATAGGGTATTAGACAAGTTTTAGAAAACGATCTCACGTTATTGACGATTGTTTATGGAGTCCGTAAAAAGTGGATATTCATCATTCTGTTGTGTGTTTCAGTAAAAATATCCAAATCAAAAACTCCATTTTCAAGTTGCCGCGAAAACGTTAATCTGGACAATATGGCGTCTTACTAGTGTGTGACGTCATACGACTGTTATAACAACGTTAAACGATACAATGTAATGTCAGTTTAACCGGAAGTTTACTTGCGTGCGACGTCATTTTGGGCTCCGCCAATCCCAAGAGTTTTGGGTCACGTGACAATAGATAAGAAAACTATTATCTATTTCGTGGGTTTTTAGTAAAATTATGAATATTGTTTTTGTAAAAATGTAAAAACCCCTTCCAATATTCATTCTAAACACATGTTGCTAACAATTGGCACTTTATTTTTAATACTGTTAAATACCCTATTACGGATCTGGTGAAACTACCTTTTTTACAGTCCGGAGGTTTCGGGCCCGTTGAATTTGAATCTCTAATAATTTTCAATCAAAACAGTGTTAAAATTACTAAATTTATAAATTAAAAACCATGCCAAAAGCTCACTGTAGGTATGTCATTCAGTTTTATACAGCTCCTGTAAAATTTAATTTTATGTTATTATACCCTTTTGTTCGCCAGCTCCTCAAATATTAATTTGACTAAAGATAAAAAAAAATACTTAATCATTCAAACACTTTTAGAATAACTTAAGGATATTAACGTGCACTTTTGGCACTAGGAACTAATTGCGTATTACAAATAAGTAATTATGCTCGGTTCAGTTCAGAATACAATTACGGATACAATATCAAATATGCTTGTGGAGTAAAGAAAGCCATTCTTTGGTGGAATTTGAGAAATATTGAGCTTTAATGGCTTTGATACCTAAAAGGTTTAGCGGCGGTTAAATTTTTTGCTTAAAAAGTTTTTATTTTACAATTTGTTTCAGCTATAATTTTTATAATATACAACTGGCATCAAATCTGTTAACTGTACAATCACCCATATTTTTCCATGCTTAGGGTAGCTTTTTTTTTCAAATTAATGTGAGAACAACTTTGATGCATCTCCTTTAAAAAAAAGGAATGATCAAAATCAGATTACTTTGTAAAAAAATATGCGTCGACTTGAGAACCTCCTCCGGTCAAAAACAGGCCTTAATCTCTCACATAATTTCACAGTCCTCACATAGACTTACTAACTAAATAGCTAAAAGCCATGATTGAGTTAGCATTTGCTAGATAACCTCACAAAATGCTCGTAAAACCATTAATTTATTGCGGACGTTGCACAAGTTCAAATAAAAGCGGTTTAGTAGTAAAACGAGACGTTTATGCTATACTTAAAGATTAATAGTGGCCATTGCCATCAACATATTGCCAATGATGACTGTCAGTTTTAGACCGTCCTGGAAATATCTGCTTATGGAACTCCTTTGAATTTTCAAGAGATTAATGATTCTAGCGGCTCGGCGCAGATTATGCCTTTGTCTGAGAAACTTACAGTGATATCTCTTCTGTCTAGCTTACTAACACAATATACATTTTGTTACTGCAGCCAAATGTCGTAAAGAAGACCCTTTACTTACATTTCACAGTTTCAAAGAGACAAATAGTGCAGTATTGAGCATTATGGTAAAAGTGTTTCAAGTTACCTAATTTTATGAAACTACTAGCTGTCCCAGAGAACTTTGTACCGCCATAAAAAAAATTAAGGGTGGACCCTCACATTTTGGGGGAGATGAAAAATAGATGTTTTCCGATTCTCAGACCTACTGAATATGCATATAAAATTTCAAGAAAATAGTCGTCGAGCCGTTTCGGAGTAGTTCAATTACGCAAACCGTGACACGAGAATTTTATATATTAGATAACGAAGGTAAAAATGAGAAATGGAGATGTAATTTTTAGCATTGCTCATATAAGATATAATTGAGAATGTAAAGGCAACAACAGTTTGTCAACTAATTCTTTAAAATAAAACCATCTTTCTCCTGCAGTCCTGCTCTGTTTCCAATATATCAGATTCATAGCTTATTTATTATATTTCTGTATAGTAGACTATTTTTATTATTATTTTAAGGGACTTTTGGACCAAATTGTCCATACCAACCCCATCGTAACCTGACCATACTATTTTCTTAAAATCATTTAATTATTACACATAATTTTTGCTACCATATTGCAAAGCACACCAACCTCCTCCGATAGGAGGTTGGCTAGAATGCCTTGCAATATGCCAGTCTCAAACCTATTAATTTATGGATGGAGAACGCATGTCTCCTATCAGCTTCATTTTTGACTCATTCCATTAATATGTGTAGCGAATCCTCTACTTTTTCACATGCTTTAATTGTTTTTTTTTAGAAGGAATAACAATTTATTTAGTGGCATGTGTCCATAATTACAATATATATACGACCTACGTTACCATTTTTCAATATAGTAGACTACTTACTACCTAATTCAAGTAACTCTAAATACCTTTTATTCATGAGATGGCTACCATTACATTTACCAGGACTTTAGCTTATTCGTCAATATTGCAAATAATCAAAATATTGTCATCTGACTGTAATAATAAGGTACAATATACCCAAAATATAATGCAATTTCAATTGTTGTTTGTCTGAACATATTTGCGCGCGACAGAGAACGGTAATGACAAATGTCATCATTTCCGTGGCATGGAGCATACAGTTATGCCATGTTTCGCCGGGACACATTTGTGCGTGTACAGATAGGCAAAAAAATATTATTCTGTTTTGCATTTCGTACAGTACTTATTTGGAAGTGTACCTGAAAATTGCATTATTCGTTTTAGGATAGCATAAATCTAAAAGTTCCAAAAGCTTCATCGACAGACGTTATGCTGACTAAGACTTGTCAAGAGACTTACGAGAGCTGTTTAGTACAAGGAGTACCTTGTTTTTATCCATAGAGACAAGTTAATCATCATCAGATTTGTAATCTACTGATATAATGCCATAAGGGCTGTAATGCATCACACATGCTGACAACTACTAATGCAGCCAAGGCCAAAAGAAGCATGGAAGACATTTGGAATTGGTTAAATTATAATTTCTTTGGTTCCATAATTCATTATTGCGTCTTTATAATTGTACTATCTGTGCATGTGTAGTCCCTCTGATAAATGATCTTCAACGAATGGCTGACTAAAACGAGACCTACTAATTTTTTCATTTCATTAAAATTTACGAATTTTAATTATTGAATTAATCAAACAAAGCTAAAATTATAAACGTCGCCTGTAACATGTACACAATCTTCCCTTGAAGCATTGCTGCAATACCACATAAAGACTGTTCTTCTTTAAGTATATATCCATTATTCTTCTACTAACCTGTGTCCTATTTTCTGGTCAGTTTTCCATTTCCTGAATGATGCTTTTTCAGGGCTACTGTCATCTATTGACAGTTTGCTCAGGGTGACACTATCCAAAATTCTCAATTCTTCATTTTCTGATAACGCTTAGAAGCAGGCCTGTTCGTTTTGGAAAACTTAGTACTCACCATATATCACATATTGTCCTTCCTGCTTTTGAATTTATACTTTTCACGTCGGAAACTATGACACAGATATGACATATGAAGAGACTTGTTTTATGGTGTATCCTGATAGAAAAATGAAGATGTTAACTTATATCTAGATTTATCCACGAAAAACCGAAGTCATAGCAAATAAAACACTGTACTTACTTAAATTATTTATCTTTGAAAATCTCGATTTAAAGGTCTGCCTGTGTCTTGGCTGTACTAGCTTTCTTTGTGTCCGAACTTTACTCAGCATCACCATGGTAATGACTATTTTACACTGACCTCGAAAAATATAAATCAATTCCATAACAATGATTGCGTTCTATGTACGATCATCATATTCGACTCTCGTGATGCGTAAAACGACATCTAATTAACGTAGTGCAGGTCATTAGGTGCTATTGATATGACGTATTTACGGTCGCGCGTTCGAAACGAGTCGGCCCGGCGCGCGTTGATGAAGTGTTATTCGCTCGCATCATTGGGTATCGAATATAGTATCCTTAATGAGACGCCATATTGATTTCGGTTTACAGTCTATTTATGATCTAAACGTTTCTGTATATGCGTATAAGTATGTTGATGATTTATTTATAGTCTTTTTCGTTTTTAGTCAGTCAGCCATTATTATAACACCCATTTAGTAAAAGCACTTTGATCTAATGGAGCTTGGAATTATTTTCAACATGACTGTGCCATTTTGATGAGTCACAAATATTATATTTTTTTTGACAACGTTATAAGGCTAAATATTATTCAATATTATTTTTAACTTACTAAAGACATCTTAATATATTAAATATTGTATAACAATATCAAATGCCTTATAATCAAAAATTATCAAATCATTAATAAAAATAATTTAAAAACATATATAATTGAATAGTGCATAAGATGTATGTATGTATATGTACGTATATTGTACTTTCATAAATATGGCGTCCTTTCTCTCCACTGCTAGCTCAGCCGTCATATAAAAACTTAAAATCATTTTGAAATATCGGCTATTGATAGCAAACGGATTTCAATACGTAATATGGACTTGATTTCTCTTAAAGAAAATGGACTACCGACATTTTAACAAATATTTACAAGCATTGTTTGAATTAAGTCATCAATTTGTAAATTAATAACAGTTTTAGTAAAAAAAATACAATAGTGATTTGTGATATAAGTGTGTGTATGTCCAATTAAATTGTTTGTTTATTTCGTACGTCTCGTGTAAAACACGTACTGGATTGTTCTTTTGTTTTTCTCATGTAAGTGAATTTTGTGTTCTGTTTTGAGAAATAAATGTCTTAGACCATAAAGCACAATGGTTGTGTCTGCCATTGTAAGCAATACCTCTTAACATCCATTCTTACACCTGTATGGACGTAACAAATATACACGTGCGCCACAAATAAATAAATCCTGATTAAACAAGGCGATCGTTTTTTCCCGTTTACCCAAGAGAGTTCTCTTTGTTGCCACGGCCATAGCTACAACCTTGGAAGTCTTGGAACAAATCCTTTAATTTGCACTGAAACTCTCCGAAACTTTGCGGACCTGTGCCCAATGTACGAGCCAATGCTCCAACAAGTACCTTCCAAGCACCCCTATACAGAGTGTTAAAAAAATCAATGACTAAGACTAAAACTACGCATTCTGTGCACCCAAACAAGTAATATTACAAAATATTATACGTGGGAAAAAAATATTTTTAAGTTGAAAAAAAATATTTTTTTACAGTACTTATAGTAGCGCTGCGCAAAGAATGTGCCTGTGTGTATATGTGTGCGTGTGTGTAAGTGCGTCGATAAAAAAGGTTTCTAAAGAACGTTTTGAAAATATTAATGTATGAATGTTGAAAAAAAAAATTTACTTTGACCTTCAATATCTCCATAACCATAAATTTCCCAGGTATGGTCCCGAAGAAAAAAATAATCGTCATGATGTCAAAAATACGTGGCCTTCGACTTCGTTAAAGGTTTTTTTTACACCCTGTATACATTGGGCCTATGTTTAGAATAATATTAATAATAAAATAATATAAACTCTTTATTTTACACCACAAAAAAAATATAAAACAAATATAATGGCTGCTTACAGTGTAAAAATGGGCGGTCTTATCGCTAAGAGCGATCTCTTCCAGACAACCTTGGGATGGAAAGGACAAGAAAGAAGCTGGAAAGACGGCGGTGTAATTAACTGCAATAATACGCGAGAAAATCTATGTACAAACCGAGTATATAAAACAAATAAGTTTATGTCAATAATAAAAGCTTAAGTTCAAAGTGGAAGTCAAAACTTCTTTATTGAAACTGAAAGCATAATACAACTCTTTTGAATCGTCCAAAAAATTTCCTCTACCACCTGTTATGGATTTTTTTAGCTGCCGAGCAAAACAGGCTAATAACAAGTCACAGTGTTAAATAACTTATGTAACAAAAGATTATATTGTTATTTATTTATTTTAATTTTATTTATTTATTTATTTGATCGCCAACAAAGTTACACTTGGATATTTCTTATTTACATATTTATAGTAAGACAGACACAGTCCCCACTACTAGGGCACTGGCCATCCCAATGGATGGAATAGAGAGATTGGGCCATGACCCACCAAGCGAGCCCAGTGCGGATTGGCGGGTAAGCTAACGACTGCAGATGCAGCCGGGATTTTTTTCTAGTAAACTTTTCTTTAGATTTAAACATCTAGCAGTTAAATGCTTAAAAAATAAATAAAATCATAATAGGAAGAGTGCCAATGATTGGGTAGTTTCCTCTATATTGTAAATAGTCTTATTACTAAAGTTACAACAATACGCCACGACATGCGACATCATGAGGAGGGGATGGAATATTGAAACCTAGTGGGTGTGCAATGTCCGGCACATTCCCGGACGTCTGCCGAGTCCCAGCCCGGGTATGAAGAATATGTCCGGCCGGGACACGTCTCAGAACGACAGCGGGTAGCTAAAACGGCGCTTACTATTTTAACAATATAAATAATTGTCACTATTGGAAGAACTTGTAAAATATTTTACAGAAAAAAAATAAAGGAGGTTAGATTTTTGACAGCGTGATCCCTGGCCGAGTGGTTTGTTCGCTGGGTTTTATGGTGTCGCCGACTCGAGAGGTCCTGGATTCGAATTCCGGTGGGGGCAGATGTTTGTGTGATGAATACGAGCATTTGTACTCCAGTCATGGATGTTTAATATGTATTTCTATATAAATATACTACGCTGGATGTGGATACCGCGCATTGTGGCGTTCTATGGGGGAGGCCTATGTCCAGCAGTGGACGGAGAAATCCTGATGGATGGATATAAATATACTTATATATGTACTGTATAGGTATACTATCCGTTACCCTAGTATCCCATAACACAAGCCTTTCAGTGTATACTTTGGGGACAGGCTAATTGGTGTGAGTGTTTCAAATATTTATTTATTTTATTTTATTTATTTATCTTATGATATGAATTTATTATATGCGGTTACGAAATTTCATTAGGGTAGGTAGCTCTCATAACTATAATTGCTATTTCTTCTTTCAAATGTTTAATACTTGTAAAAGTATTCATTTGACATTGTGGGTTACCTATAATGCGAAGAGATGGCGCTGCCTTGCAGCTTAAGAATGGGTAGAAGAATTTCGACGCGGTCCGTGAGGGCCGCGGTAGCATAATTGGTCATGCATTCGCCCGGATTGCGAAGGGTGCGGGTTCGAGTCCCGTCTGCTGCCTGGTCTTTTTGAATTTTTTCTAGTTATATTTTCTTTAGATGGTAGTATACAATTAATATGGGCATTGAGACGAGCAGTTCCTTAACTTTGTGCTAAAAGTAATCGGTATGCATTTATCAGGTATTTATTTTTGCAGGCGGAAGAAAATACCTTTTTCTACTGACTTTATCGGGTAATATAATTATTATGATAGTATGGTATAATAAATCAAAAGACGTAAAAACTTTTGGCGTAGCTGTCAACCAGTACCCCTAGCACGAACCAATATCGAATTCGTATCGTTTGCCAGTCCGAAATGTCATTGTCATATAAAATATGTACTGATTTTTAGTTCTCGTTGCATAGTTTGTGGCGCTGCTGTTCAAGTTTCCATACAAAATTTGACATTGACATTTCGCTTTGCAAACTATTTGTTGTGTCATTGTTTCCTAACGTTAAGTAACTAGTTAATAAATAAATAAAACATATGCTTTCCAAATCGAAAAAACATAGCTACATTAGAACAATGTTTTTATAGTCGCTGTGGTATGAATATAAACTTAAAATGAAAACCGTTGGAAACTTTAGGTGACATACTCTTTCTCTTTATACCTAGTGGAACATCAACCAAAAATATTGTCACAAACGCTCTCGAAACAGAACCGCAAAAGTGAAAGTTCAACGACTTCTGCACTTGTTTACAAGATATGCGCGTTACCTGCGTAGGTATAAGTAGGTACTTCGTACTCGCGGGTGCTAGCTAATTCTCATTTTAACAGGTACTTTCTAGAATGCGTCGATCGGCGTATATAAGCGCGATTGGCGCCGCGCAGAGACAGTTGAGTTTCAACAGCGATTTAGGAGCGAATTCAAAGGCGATCAAAGTGCAACCAAAGTGTTCAAGTGAGATTGTTTAGAGACTTGTATAGTGAAATACAGTATTTAGTGAGTGTTTTATAATTAACATTGTTTGTTAATTGTGTGAACTGTGTGGTGAATAGAGAACTGTCAAACGTGAACTGGCATACAATTTCGAACCCCATCCCGACACGTATAATGCGATGAAAATAAGAATAGGAAAGCCAATGACCTCCATCTGTGAAATGTCGCTTGAAAAGTTGTGATGTTAAATTCTCTTCAACAGCCCTCCTTTAGCCCACTCAGAGCACCGGGGGAACAATCAAAGAAAACCAAAAAATTAAGATAATGTTATAAGTATATTTTATCCACTTTAGATACCAAAGCCTAGGACTTCAGTAGATTTAAGTTATTGCTTATATAAATCAACAAGTCTAACTATGTTTATTATTTATATAATAACTATGTTTCACTAATTATAAATATCTAAGCTGAATACAGTAGTTCAAAGTTAATGTGTATATAAACCAACAAGTTGTCATGAAAGGTTATAATTATATGAATATCAAACATTCATAACACTTTACCATGTACTTACAATATAATCCTTACTAATATATTTTATCCACAAATACCACATATAGACTGAATAAGCTATTGAGTGGATTTCAGAGGTTCTACGGCTCGTTTGATCGATATTGGTGACAAACTTAGTTAATTCTAGTTCTCAGTGAGATAACCAGCTATATAGATATATGTAAATATATGGAAATGGGTAAGTCGGGGTCCAACCTCGCCTGTTGTTTCCTTTTCACGTTCACCCGGGGTTAGTAGAGAAATACCTTGATTATGATAGGTTAAGCTGTGTATAATCTGTCTGCTGTTCGGCCGGGTTACATAAAACCGGAGAGCGGCTGGCAAATAAACTCCCGCGCCCCTTCTGGTCCGTGCACAGAACAAAAGTCTCCTTGTTAGTCCTCCAGTATTTCTTGAGGGGAACGTACAAGCCTGAAGTTCACATTGAAAAAGAATGATCAGATATGGGGAAAATACATAGATTACCACATCTGTGGTGGGTGAGGGAGTGAGGGATATTCACGGTCAATGTTTACACTTTAAAATTTGAATCAATACAGGACTGGGGCCCGTCCCACCCGGTTTGAAGAAAATCAATTCCACGTTCACTAACTTGGCAAGAATGATTAGGTATATTTGATGACAAGAATCACTATATTGTGCATAATGCAGTTCAATTAGTGCTAGGAGAATAAATATGAGATCAGATGATAGCTTACCGTTCGAAATATGAAACTATCCGTAAGTATTTTGTTTCCTATCACAAGTTACCGCCTTATTATTGCAATCGCCTTACGAAGGTTCGTGTTCGTCCACCTACGATACAGAATATCAACAGAAAGGTTATTTTCACAGCCCAAACTTGCAAATTATGTAGGAAAAAGAGCCACTCCAATATACCTACGAAACTCAGTTCGGTTAGCGACTCCGCGCTTTTTCCGCCAATATCCTTCGGGATATAAACTTTTCGGATCTATCTCACGACTTCGACGACAATAATATGCCGTTTATTATACTTTGGGCAGAAGAAAAGATGAAAAGTTAACTGTACCACAAACAGATTGTGAAATTTTAAAAGTTGTTTTGACAATTGCTCATAGATGATAGACGGATCGTCTACTCCCCAACATGTGTCTATGATTTGTTTCCCACTTCAACTGAAGGCAAAGGCCACAGTCAAACAGACAGCCGCCGCATTCGAGACGAACCGAAGAATAAACTCAAAACTATATACCTACGCTCGCCGTAAGCTGAGGAAAAGGGAATACCTACCCAAATCAGCGAGGAAATTCAATTTCGAGTAAAATTCAAAATCGATTAAAAACAGCACCCGATAATGAGGACTCAAATCGATCCGGGAAAGACTATTCAAAATTCAACAACTGTCAAACTCCATCCATTCATCCACGCGCCCCCACAGAGATCCCCCGCCTGATTACTTTTTTTTTTTTTTTTTTTTTTTTTTTATAAGTCTCAAGGCGAATATTTTAGTCGAATAGGAAAATCGACTCTTCCCTCAAGGCTACCAACCCAATCAATGAAGTTTGACAGCTACGCTGACGTAAGCGGTTCGCCATCATAGACAAAACAGCTGTCCTACGTGTGTCAGTGTCACGCTCTGTTTAAAAACAAACACTACAAAGTACAGTTTGCAAAAAAATCTCGGAACACTTTTTTAGCACTCAGCTAATTCTAGAATCAAAATCAAAACTTTTTAAACAAACAATAACAAATATTTATAATTAATATTGGCTGATATTTTTTTCATTTATGGAGCTTTGGCTATGAATGGTTGATAACCTAAATCGTCAACCAAAAGGTCACTTTATGTTGCGTTCAGAAACTCGATTTAAAACTTTCGCTTACATATAGGATCCATGTTCGTATGTGACCTGCATGACTATCATAACTAATCCGGCGGTAATGCAGAGATGAGCGGAATTGAAGAGCTAGATTCTGATTAATGTTTTATCTCACACAGTTTTAATAAAGAAATATTATTAAAAATCGTTTGTTTTTTTCTCTCAATCTTAGTATATTAATTTTATTAAAAAATCTGATGTTTTTTCTCACTTAAATCAATCAATCTAAGTAAATAAGTTTTATTAAATAGAAACTTTTTTTTGCTCACTCTACCTATTTGGTTTGAATTGACATCTATGACGTCAAAATATGGCGCCCAGTCGGTCCTATTCTTAGTTGAATCGCATTATAACAATATTTAAGTCCGAAGCATGTAACATTTTAGGAGCGAAGAAGCGAAGTCCACAGTAGGCACGTCGACTGTACTGCGATTGGACATATCCGAACATTCTGCCAGTTATGGAACCAAATAGCACGGATAGCCGATATCTCAAACCAGCATTTGACTTTAGTCTCTAAACCTATTAAATATAAAGGTCAGAATACAATGGCCAACACAGTTTATCTTCCAGATCTAAAGGAAAATACCTTCCTATAATACTAGTCTGGTCTGCAAGATCTGTTCGTTATTAATGGAATCGTTCTAGTATTATAGGCAACAGGAGTTACAGCATAATCATGGTTCTAAGTAGATTAATTAACCTCTTTATTATGTTGGTTAGAGATTAATTGATACCGTTTTGTTAAAAGAGATAATTATGATAAATAGGGATTCAGATTTTCTGTTTGTGTTCTGTCTGTAACCTTAGCACGAATCAATATCGAATCCGAAATGTCATGTCAAATTTTGTATGGAAACTTGAACAGCAGTGCCACAACGGACGTTACGAACACCAAAAGTCAGTACATATTTGACAATAACAAGTTGCATATTCAATTCGATCGCCGGTTAAAATCGTGATAGAATAAATCAATAACCAATCGAAATAAGTTTTTAACAAAAAAATTAAGTGGTAAATGAGACAGTCATCAATCTTTTATTTAGAGATTAAACAAAATAAAAGAATAAAGTTGAAAAACCTCCATTGCCACTCGTTTGGTGCGAAAACCTAAAATTCTTAAGTTAACCTGTGCTTACATCTATCCTATCAGCGGACACTTACTGATGAATCGTATTAGAAGCGACAAATTTTTTTATTTGTTTAAAATTTTAATTTAAATGAACAGCAAATTGTGTACACATAATGCCTTAAAGTGATGGTAATCTATTCCAATCCAAACTCTGATGGTATTTTCTAAAAATGCATATTGTATAATCCATTCATATATTTAATAAGTTGCCATCAAATATAAAAAAAAACTGACTTTAACCAAAGGAGATTGCTCAAATTGGCCCAAATGCACAAAAAATATTGACATATACGGTAATTCTTGGCGTAATTTATACTTTACTTTACAGTCATTAGATTTTAACGGACACCTTTGTATATTATATTCATTTTAAAAAGGACTTTTAATTTTACCGGTTTAGAAAACATACGAATCATTTTTAATGGCTATGGGTGTATTAACATTCAGCCAAAGACTGATCGAAGTTGTTTATATAACATAAAATCAAATCTATTTTGTAAAGATCGATAAAATAAAACGTTTTTTTTAATTACTATGTGGTATTAATATCTACAACTATATTATCATTTTCACTATATGCAAATGTGCTAAGATAATTATTATAAATGGTAGGCGACACCATAAAGTCTATTGCCATAAATTTTTCGCCAAACACCTCCATAAACATATTAATAGGTATAATACACTAAAAATCTAAAATATGGTTATAATATAAACATAACAAAAATAATGAAGCTACTGAAGATATGGCTGTATAATTTAAATCTCTTAGCTTTCTTTGGTTGACGAGAGTTTAAAAATTCTCTCTAATCTGTGGCTCATTCACAATCATCACACAGTTTCTGTCACAGAGTACCTTATTATAACCGGAAATACATAGATGATACCTAATTTTAAAAGTTACTCTTGTGCATTAACTTTAAAAACAGGCAACTATCTGTTCATCTACATGCTTTATATACCTGAATCTAATACATAATTTCGGTACTTGGCTTGATTTCCCTAGTTTACTATATAACTTATTCGTTTTTTATTATTTTAATACCTATGTATCTATTGGCAAACATAACCTCAAAATCGTTCAGTGTATATGTTTTATAGAAGCTCTCAGGGGTGTCCGTAAATAATATTCGATTTTATAGTAATTTATATATAATTTCGAATCTAGGAAACAATTTTTTATGATTATTGGTCTTTAGGCCAAACATGTATGGAAGCTGAACAATCTCCCTTAGGACTGAATTATTTACATTTTTAATTAACAAAATGTACTATACAATTTTTTAAATGATAAAATAGCCTAATATAAATGTATGTTTGACATTTGTGTGTATTCAATAATAATATAAATAATGGTTTCAAATATGTAGATGATAAGTATATTATGTAATTTTCTGAAATTTTAAATATTGACACAATTTTGGCTTGCGATACAAATGATATCACTTACATAATATCATATATACAATACTTTAAAAAATGCTAGACAAACTAAGTCCGAAATATTAGATGCATTAGTTCACACAAAGTGTTGCACATCTCCTCGGATAAATTCCCTTACGCCAGACATAACGGTGGAAGGAAGGGGAGGTGTTTGCTGAGGCACCGCCGGCGCATATTCATTAAGTTAATTGGGCCGTCAGGTTCCTCTTGTTATCTTACCTGAGCGCTGGCTAGCTAACTTGAGGCATCCGTTTTCATTTTGCAAATTGTTGTCTATATGTATGCAGCTGTGACGTTTTAGCACGAGATAAGATAAATAATTTTCGTAATTTTGCGAAAATCCTAGAGATTTTACGAAAACGCGGGTTATTAGACTATGGCGATGACTTTACTCAATCATACGGAAAAAAGATAGGATTGTTGCGAAAACGCGTGTAGCCTCAGTAAGATTGCAAGAGAATCGTTGGCACATATTCTCGGGTTTTTGGGTTCACACTAAAAAAACGAGCGAGCCTTACAGTAGTCGCATATGATGTTTAACATTTGATATTAGTAAAAAAAAATACCTACTACCAAAGGAATAAGCCATTTTAACATTATGTTCTAAAATCAAATCGAATAGCGCGCGCTTTCGCGATTTCCTGTTACACACTTCCGTCCCATTTCACGAAATTACTCCCACAAATTGTCCTTAGCAGTAAGATTGAGAAATGTCATCGCCATATTGTTTTAAACTTTCATGGTCACTAACATTATAGCCATTAACGGGATTGTTACCACGTACCTTGTTTTTAATAAGTCTCCGATATTTCGGCACTGCTGCAAGCGCCATGATCACGAAGTAACTAAATTAATTACGGGTAGATGTTATTGGCAGACATATCGGTCTACCCTCTGACGTCGTCTTTTATTGCGCTCAATACCCCCTTTTTTTGTCCTGCGAATACCCTCTAAGCTGCTTAGCGCGAAGCCGCGGGATCCCCGTTTAGGGATTCTTCCGCGTCTCCGCACCCAGCAGCCTCCCGGCCTAGCCGGGGCTCTACGGCAGGGGTCTCCCGGGGTATCACGGGGACCCCGCAGACGTGCGCGGTTAGGCCCGCGCGTGGGGACTGAGTACGTAGCCTAGTGCCCACCGTACCGCCCCCCGTCCGCTGCGGAGGGCTACTTGGGCGTGCCCGTGTAGCTCCCTCCGCCGCCCCCGTCTTTGCAGGACAGAACTACAAGGGGGGGCTGCCGTCACGGGGTCCGTCGGTGGCCAGCACGGCCAGCGCCATGCCGGCCAGCGAGGGACCCCACGGGTCCAGGTCATGGGACGGGCACAGCCAGGGCGCGCCGCCATCCTCTCCTACTCGTCCTCCTTTGACGGGAGGGAGCGGCCAGAGGATCATCCTCCCGCTCCCTCTCAGCCGCCTCCTTCTGCGAGATAACGTTCTCGCAGAAGGAGGCGACTGCCTCCCATGCTCTGTCGCTGCGGAGCATGGTCTCCACCATGCTCCGCAGCGAGAGGGCTCACGCTCAATACCCCTACCACTGGTCACATTTCTCGCTATTCACTCCCACGGAGAAATAAAAAACAAGGTACATGGTAACAATCCCGTTAATAGCTATAATGTCATCGCCATAACCTATCCATGTTTATGCAAAATCCAATCCTAATCCTTATTCTATTTATCATAACATCCTATGACATAGATATACTAGAGCCGTCCCTGTGTATATTTAACGAGCCGCATTCATTGATTGATCAGTCGCTTCCAGGTTAATGACCTCAGTTCATTACGCATCATCAGTGACTTATTGGTTAATCAAGATTAAACAAAACGTGTACATTGGGACAACCGGATAGCTAATAAAAGTACTTGTAATGGTTGTTCAGGAACTAAGGGTCTGATTTGAAAAAAATCTATATTGTGTTAGATAGCGCATTTATAGAGGAAAGGTATGTGTATTGGAAATAAAAAAACACGGCTAACTTATTTGTTTTTAGGTTTTCACGCACATTACTCATTAAATAAAACTAGTTTTTAACGGGTTAATGAACACGAAACTTTATTTATTTATTTATTGACGTTTCGCAGCCTTTTCAGGTCTGCTTCGTCAGAATACTGATTTTTTATTTAATTTTGTCGAGCTACCTTCGAAAGACTTTTATTGAGCGTTCGGTTATTTCATTGTTGGATTTTTAAAATTTTATTGTCTATGTATGAATTCATTAGTTAATTAAGTTAATAAAGTACTTTATTTAATTTTTTTTTTTGTAATTTTGAGTTTATTTATTTGACCCTAACTACCGTAAAATATCACCGGTTCCAAAATTGGGAGACCTTTCTGAGAAGAACCGGCGAAACAAACTCAAAAGAGGCTTTCTATCTCCTTCTTTTGTTAAATTATGCAACCCCAATCAATCCAATCCCAAAGGTTATGGACAATTTATAAATAAATGAAAATATTATTATTAACTACTTTTATTTATATTTGTTTCTTAGGTTTTCACGCACATCACTCATTAAATAAAACTAGTTTTTACGGGATAAATAGTAAGTAAGTAAGGTAAGTGCATAATTTAACATAAGAAGGAGATAGAAAATTGGAAAAAAAACCTCTTGAGTTTGTTTCGCCAGTTCTTCTCAGAAAGGTCTCCCAATTTTGGAACCGGTGGTAGTTTACGGTAGTTAGGGTCAAATAAATAAACTCAAAATTACAAAAAAGAATTTAAATAAAATATTTTATTAAGTAAATTTAATAAGAAATTTATACATAGACAATAAAACTTTAAAAATCGAACAATGAAATAACCGAACGCTTAATAAAAGCCTTTCGAAGGTAGCTCGACAAATTAAATAAAAGTTTAATTCTGACGACGTAGCCTGTAAAGGCTACGAAACGTCAATAAATAAATAAAGTTTCGTGCATTAACCCGTAAAAACTAGTTTTATTTACTTTTATTTACATTATTATTAAGTTTACTACTACAAATGGAACAAAGCGAAATCCAAAATGGTACTAATTACAATATGATGATACTTACTGCTTATTTTAAAAACAAAAGAACACTATTCTTCCTTTGAGTCATGCGCCAGAAATATAACAACCCAATTTTGTGAGTCTATGATTCTAAGAAATCGTGACTAATCCTAACCCAGCTCATACGGCCCATGGCATTAGGATGGGATGAGTCAGTTCAGCATATTATTTAAATACAGGAAACACTGGGAGAAACTTGCGGGATAAAAAAGGTCGCAAAAATAATTAGGTAATATACAATTCATGGCGCGCATGACATTCTCGATGGCGCGGGTGGTTAGCGCGTTCGGCTGCGATCGTTGAAGCTAAGCAACTATCGCAATGGTCGGGCGTTGGATGGGTGACCAAAAATCTTTTATCTCGATTCTCCTTCGTGCTAAGCTGTTGGTCCAGGCAGCATCTGCAGTCGCTAGCACCCGCCAGTCCGCACTGGGCCCGCGTGGTAGTCCCTATTCCATCCATAGGGAAGGTCCATGCCCCAGCAGTGGGGGCATTAATTGCTGACCTGTGGGGCACAGGCCTGCACTATGGATGGACTAGGGAGATTGGGCCATGACCCACCACGCGGGCCCAATGCAGTTTGGCGGGTGCTAACGACTGCAGATGCAGCCCGGATCAATGGCTTAACGTGCCTTCCGAAGCACGGAGGAACTCTTTTAAATAGCCAGGTAGGCAATTACCTCACCTAATGTTAAGTCGTGATAAAGTCTGTAAAAACGCGAAGATAGCTGGTACAGCAGTTATAAACTGCCACACCAACCATCCTCACCTTGCCAGCCTGCAAAAATCCTTCCTACCTTTCTTTCTTCACGGGGTCTATTTCATAATATCCAAAGTCACCCAATCTTTACTTGACAAGACGCTTCTTCGGTAGATAAATAGGTACGTCTACTTCATTTATAATTAATTAATGTTAAATATTGCAATAAATTAACAAAACAGTTATTTTGGTTTCACATTTATCTTGTGAGTCCCTAACTATTTTTAGCCGAGTTATTAATCTGCAAGAGGACCGATTATGTTTTATTTACAAGGCACTTTGAACCAGTGTTTTACTCATGTAGTTTGACTAATGATGCAGAGCAAAAATAACATTTTGATTTGTCGAGCACTTGAAAATAATGTAATTTTATAGCGTCCGATACGATCACTGCGCGACTGTCATGGAAAAAGCTCAAAAGTACGTGTGTACTAATTTGTACATTAATGTTAAAACGTCATTTAATTTTGATGTACTCATTTTCAAAAATTCGTTTGAAATCGTATTAACAGCAAAGTTTTCATCTATTGCACTTATGACCTTTTCATTTTAATAAAACAGTATTTTTATGAATCAAAGATCTTTCGAATTCAGCTTCCGTTATCTTTAGGTAAAACTCTTGTTAGTTAAACGTTATTTTTATGTCACAGGTAGGTATGCAACAAAATCCATTACCATTGCTTCATATATAACAAGTTTGGGTGTTTTGTGATTATTTATTATGCCTATTATTTGGATATTAAAATGTGGCAGTGAAGTTATCAACAAATAAATTATATTTGTTTCTTGGGTTTTCACGCACACCACTCATTAAATAAAACAAGTTTCAACGGTATACATGCACTGATTTATTTATTTATTATCGTTTCGCAGCTTTTACAGAATGCGTCGTTTGATTAATGGTTATTAATATATTATTATCATGAAATAAAATATGATAATATTAATATCGCGAGCTGTAAAAGCCCCTATTCGATGAGTCCATATCCCTTATACGATTCAAGCAATTAAGTACCGACGTCTTGGTGGTCCGGCTGCTTAATTGATGCTTCTAATTCCTTTTAGTCCCATCGCTAGACATTTTATAGCGCCGATAAGAGACTGAGGTGCTTGATTCAAAATTCCTTCATCTATTTTTATGACTAATCTCAGAACAGTGAGATACTTGTGTTTATAGAGCTTCAGTAAGACACTCTTTTGTTTGCCTATTAATAAATAGGATAAGATAATGAATATCATATATCCTTGTATAAGTTTGAAAGTACAGACGATATCGAATCACTCTAAAACAGCCTCTAAGGGCGAGCGCTGAGGCAGGTTTCAGGTAACAGGGATTCCAAAAATATTTATCATTTCAACGAGCAAAAATAAAAACAAGTGGTTGTGTATCAAAAATATCTAGTGTATGTCATTTCAGTTTTCGTCGCCTTACCTTATTATGTTTCCGTGAAAAATTAAACACGATATCATATTTATGTCAAACAAAAATTGACATTAATTTTTAGTCGTTTTAAAATATGAGTGAATCATTTTCAAGTCATTTTCTTGATGGTTGCTTTAGTAATGGTTTTGGTTTAATTTTTAATATAACAAAACAATTTAACAGCCTTGCTATTTTTACAAAACCATTAGCTTACAAACGATTCGACGGAGTTTGGTGAACTTTAGTTTTTAAACCAGGGATGTAACGGAGGTAAATTTATCGGAACCGAAGTTGGAGTCGGATTTTTTAAATTTGATTTATCGGAGTCGGAACCGAAGTCGGACGCAGAGTCGGGGTTAGAGGCAGAGTTACAAGAGAGATATATTTCATTGAAGAACAACTAAAAATATCATTCAGTCAACCATTTTACATTTTAATTATAGAATAACCTTTTCTGCATTTAAATTTACTTATTATGAACACAGACAGTCTCCCAACGCGACGGATATGAACCAGTTCGTAACGGTCGACGCAGGCCGCTATTTGCTTCGCTTCGACCTCCAATTAAAACCTCCGATTTAAAACTTTCGGAGCCGAAATCGGAACCGACCTTCGGTAATAATAATCGGAAGTTCCGCCTTATCGGAATCGGAGTCGAAGCTCTGTAACATCCCTGCTTTGAACTAATAAGCAGAGTTATTTTCACTGCCCCTTGTTACAGTGTTACGTCACTTGACCCTTTTCACTTACCGAACTTTCTTTAGCTGGCCATATATTTGTTTACGATCCTTTTTCACATAAAAAAGAAAAAAAAATGTATAGCAATATGAGTGTACTTCACTGTTCTAAATTCTTTTTACCAAAGCAACCTCCATCTTACGAAGGACCACAGTAAAATGACATCTACATTTCCGATTTTATCGTATCCCTTAATGACAGCAATAAATTGTTTGTTGCTCATCTCGGTTAGTACCAATCAAAATAGATAGGATCAAATATTTATTCTGATATTCTTATTTTGATCAGACTTGTTTTGGTATGTCCGACTATAAAATCTGAGGCAGTTCTTAGTTTATGGCCTTAATCAATTTACACTCAGCAGATACGATAACTAAAAGCATTGGTTTCTATACAATGTGGAGTGGATTTACCAACCAACCTTAATTAATGTTGTAGTGTTAGGAAGTCCCGTCGCGATGACAGCTGATGTAGCAGAAGTGTGACAATCAAGCCTTCTCCTCTAAATTTAAATAATTTTTTTTTGAGTTTACTCCTTGACAATCGATTTGCTTATATAAGGGGTCCGGTATGAGAAAAATGTGAGGAGTAAAATCTATCGATGAATGACCTCGTTAGGTTTTTGGTGCGCATCCTATGTCGCGCAAATTTGACAAACAAAGATGACGGATTGACATTAATAACCATAAACCACTTGTCACTGTAATTGATAATGCAGACAATGTTGATTTAATTAATATTTTAAAAAATGATAATAGTCTGATAATAATAATTACATAATTTATCAACATTCCTAATGATATATTTATGCACATCTGAAATTGACTATTGTAAAAAGTTTAATGTAAAATATTTCGTCGATTAGTTATAATAAATGTATATGAAATGAATAATAATGAATAATAATAATATATATTATTTTCATTAATTTGTTAATTTACCCTTTCATACAGTATCAATCTTTTTTAAGTTAGATAAACTGTTTTTGCGTCTGGTTAGACTATCGAACTTAAGGAGTAAACTCCAGTCGTGCGTCGGAGTTGACACACACATTTTTTTTTTCTCTACCGATTAAATTACCTACACTTTATACATTACTTTAAACCTGTGATGTCTTTGCGTGTGTTATGCTTTTCGGAGAACAATGATAAAAGCTCAAGGAAGAAGGGTTATTCGGATGAAATAGAAAATTTTTATTTGTATAAATACCGAACAATCTCTCTCATATCGTGTCTCTCTCACTACGGAATATTGGCGAAGTTTCTGTGTAAAACGGAAACAGCCACAGAACAAAAAAAAGCGTTCTCCTAGTTATTTTATTATTTTTATTTTAAGCATTTAAAATTCCACGCGGTCCAGGCACCAGACAATATTCGAACCTTCTGCTGGTGTTTCTACGCCGTATACTTATAATTCTATTTCCAGATACATAAATGGTTTCAAAGTATATCGTCGCATGTAATGAATGTCTTGGCAAAACAAGATCCGCGTAAGCACTGAAATTTTGATTTAATGTCACAGCGATCTATTGCATATCGATTTATTGAAATTTCGATTTAATGTCACGACAATGTATTGAATATCAATTTATTTATTTATTGCACAAAACAGAGTTAAAGCAAGCAAAATGGTAAAAAACACGAAAAACAATGAAAAAAAGTACTGAACTCTACTAGTATGTGCAAACAGCATACTTATACAAGTACACAGTAACCATACATTAAAAATTCAAAAGAAGGATGGCCAAATCGTACCTGATGAGGAAACAATGACGTCCCAATATGCCACATATATCAAAAATCCCTTATTTTTAAAGGTTTTAGAAAATATAAGCAAAATATCCATATTCTCCCACATTAAAAAGATATACCTTTTTTGTGTTTTGGTTATTTATTTGAAATTATTTAGAATAACATGTTCAGAACGCACCCATTGACGATTAATTTCGCACATGAAATGATTTAATATTCATAGACTATGTATAAATTATTTCCTTTTCTAAATACTTGTTAACCGTAATTCAATTAATAGTTAGGTATCTGATCAACTAGTGTTATTAGGTATTTAAAGAACTTTTATCATTAAAATAATTAAGTAAGTACAAATTGAGTATGAGCTTTTTGTTTAATTGCTCGGTTTATGCATATAACGGAACGTCATCGATCGGCGCCATCGATTGACTGACACACAGTGACAGTGATCATTCTGTGCTAACGCTTTCGCTAAGATTGTTGTTCTGAATTATTGTGATTGTACTATTTTGGATTACCTTCTGTTCTTTTGACCTTGGCATTGATTTACGGACTGATAACTAAATAATATTTTTGTCAAGACTTATCTTTCATTTATCCCCATACCCACCATTATTACCTTATGATGGGTACCATTATTACTTCGACTCAATTAGTCAGTGAGTGAAGATAAAGATAATGAAAGATAGATGTAGATAGATACAGATAGAAGATAGGTATCTAGTCTCGTCTAACGACTTACTCTTTAGCCGGCACAGAAAGAAAAATGCCCCAAAATGGGACTGAATTAAAAACCACTTTTTAGTTCAGTCCTATTTTTTTTCTATGAGGCATCAAATAAAATAGCTATGAGATCGCCAATTACCCTCTTCGCTTTTCGCTACTACATTTTGGGCTTCGCCGCAGTCGGGTAAAAGGTACTTGTTGATTCTAACCTCAAAAGTATCAGTGGCGATATTTAAAAAAATCGTGACTATTTATATAAGATTTTCAAACGGGGTAATATTTACAACATAAAAACAAACCATTCTCACTATAGTTTATTAAGGGCCATCAAAAATAAAAGTGAAGTCCAGCTCATATAGAAATCTGGCCATTGTTCTTTAATAATTACATTAACATAAAATTCATTAATAACAATTTAAATGAGATTAAGACTAGCACGATTCATTGATCAAATTAGAAATAGAAAATTAAATGAAAAAATCGTGATTTTCATAAATACTGTTAAACAATTGTAATAATGATTATATCAATGGTTAATTAATTAATTAATATATTTTTTCACATTGCCTTTCCAACTGTTGAGCGATTGACCGCAGATGTCAGGTATTCCGTCCAACCCACACAGTAAATCATTATATTCTCGGCACATTCTATAAGTAGGATTATGGGAGGAAACAGTATTGTTACAAATGGGTATAGAGAAAAGACACTCTCGTCTCACAGATCTATTTGGAACCTTGATATAAAAATCATTTAAAAGAGTTCTCGACATAGAGCCGTTAATGATGTAGCCATTGAGATCTTGAACCTTGCGTCGGCTTTCGAGAGTCTTCAATCCAAAGAAGCGCAGACATTCATTATAACCTTATTTATTGAACTTTCGAACAAATGGTAAATCGATATATCGGGATTTCGGTCAATTGTCACTGATCAACCTGCATTCGTTTAACTGGGATTTGATATGGCGTAGGAAACCCCCTTCCGGGTTTTCTATCGCCATATCGAATGCCAGTATAATCGGGCTGATTAGTGCGTCCGCCCGGATAGCGGAAGAAGGGTATTAAAATTTTTTGTATTATTTTTTTCTTTTTGTGTATGCTGTTGGTAGCAGATGACCTTTACAGCGTCACCGGATTTTGGGACGGCGAGATCCTAAGCGGACCTCAAGCTGAGATTTGGCGAGTGCGTCTAGGCTCTAGACCCAGATGCGCCATAAATGCGCCAGAGTCAATGCAGTTAGAAATTATCGACATTCAAAACGCAACAAGATTTACGCAACAAATTCAAAGAAGGAGACTTGCTGAACTTTTACCGCTGCATTGATAAAAATATGTACAAAGAGTTGCGCATAAACGCTGTGAAATGTGCCAGCTTATTTGGTTCTACTTATACCTATATATGTGAACAAACTTTTTCAAAACTATATAATAATATCACAAAAAATCGAAACCGCCTTGCAAATGAAAGTTTTTTTTTTTCAATTTTAATAAATTATTATCAATTCTTTATTGTCTTTAATAAGCTATAATGCTGGCGGCCCGCCATCAATTCATGATTTGCCCGAGTGGCCGCTAGTCTTAATAAGTCTGTGCATCCCTGGTCTAGAGGTATTCCAGGCCCATGGGGGGAGTCTCCTCTCCGTCTGAAACCTATAGACCACTCGAACCTGAGGGGGAAAAATTTCTTCTCTTTGTTAGCCAAAGCCTTATCCCGTGGAATCCTGGAACCTGCTCGCCAACAGAAACATGTACCTCCAATATGTAGTGTTAAATTTTAATTACTTTAATGTCTTTCCTCAGGTGAAGGGGACTTTCCAGACGGCCGCTCCACTCCAATGAAACATTCGCTATGCCTCTCTTTAAATTTTACATGCATTGCCCGTGCTTACATATTCTGTTTAATAATCTATATATATAAAACTCAAAGGTGACTGACTGACATAGTGATCTATCAACGCACAGCCCAAACCACCGGATGGATCGGGCTGAAATTTGGCATGCAGGTAGATGTTATGACGTAGGCATCCGCTAAGAAAGGATTTTGATCAATTCTACCCCCAAGGGGATAAAATAGGAAATGAAAGTTTGTATGAAACTTTGTCAATTTTAAACCGATCGGGCTGAGACTTTGCATGCAGGTATAAGAAGAATCATAGATGAATGTCATTGTGTATAATACAAGCCTGAGGATAAAAACTGTAGTCTACACTTCAGCTCTACACAGAAGCGAAGCGAGGGCGGGCTAGTAATTCATAAAACTAAAATCTGCATTGAAATTGATATTAAAAAAATGGTACGATCGGACCAATTGAATCCTGACCCACTTGCCCGATAATTCGGTTAAAAATGTTAAAATAGCCAAGTTTTACTTTGTAGAGGATGCGGTATTGCACATAGGACCTTGTAATAACAAGGAAACTGAACACAGTTTCTTTCCTAATTTCAATGCAATAGATCATGTTATAGATAAAGTTGGAATATTAGTTCACCCACTATATAGCTGCCCGCCTCACTTCGCTTCGGTGTAGAATTGTAGTGTAGACTACAGTTTTACGCATTACTGCATATAGTTGTGTCGCTTATGTGGTCGGTACAACATCCAGGTAATCACTTAATTAATAGTTATTTTGGTATTTCTTTCTGCTGGACTAATTAAACAGTATTGTTTCACGTAAATGACATTACTAATCTATATTTACAAACAAAAATAATTGGCCTTAATGTATTTACGTGCTCAAGTTTCGAAAGATTGCAGCTATTGAATAATATTTTTTGTTTGAGGTAAGTATTCGTTATAGTTAGGACTCAAGAAAGAAATTAAGTTTTTTGCAAATCGTGTTGATATCTCTCTCATCATCACAACTCGGCTGCTATGATTGAAGTTAAGCAACTTTCGCAGTGGTCAGTTATCGGATGGGTGACTAAAAGCTTATTATCTCGTGATCCTCCGTGCTTCGGAAGGCACGTTAAGCCATTGGTCCCGACTGCATCTGCAGTCGTTAGCACCCACCAATCTGCAATACTTACAAGCCTAAGGCACCTGTACCGATTTGATGGATTTCAGTATAATAGATATAAAGGAACATTGGTGAAGGACAGTTATATTAAGGAAATAAAAAGCAGAAAGAAGCATTTTTGCAGGCCGGCAAGGTGAGGATGATTGTTGTAGCAGTTTATAACTGCTGTACCAGCTATCTTCGCGTTTGGACTTTATTACCACTTAACATCAGGTGGGGTAGAGTCATTTGCCTACCTTTAAATAAAAAAGGCTCGTTTTTATATTTTTAAAAGAGATGAAATCTCTTGGAATAATGAGGTTTCGTTAAAAAAAATATTTACGGCAATGAGAATAATAAGTTAACGGAACGAAGTAAGAAATGGAACAAGTGAGAACAAATAATGTCACTAGTTCGACGGTCGAACACATGAGAAAAATAATTCTAATTAGTTCGACGATCGAACTAGTGAGAATAAAGGCAAATGAAAGGGGGTTTGTAATAAATAAAAATCAGACCATTACAGTAGTAAGCATCATTTACTGTTTACAAAATATCACAGATTAAAATACATTATTTACATTGCTATACTTACAATCAGGTATTTCCACAATGTTACCGTCGATAATAATTAGTGTAAACAAAACAATACTATTAAAAGTTGTAAGTAGATTAAATACATTCAATCAGTCTTAACAATGAGAATTCATTATATTATATCGTTGGTCAAAACAAGTGCACATTATACTAATAGTACGAGATCCCAAGAGAGGTCTACAGTCACCCATATGCTCATTAGACAAAAATATGATTTATCAAGTATTTTTTATAAAAACAAATCACAATGTCTTCGCTCGATTTTTTTATATAAGTGAAACATGAATTCAAATGTTACTTATAGTTGTGTTCATTAAAAATAGTCATAATCACTTTTTGTAAGCAAAGACATTGCTGCCGTCCTCAAAGTAAAGTGCGGCTAAGTGACATATGGTAGATTTTTCAGTCTTAAATAGCATCTTAAACACAGTTTAATTCTCTATCAATTTCTATTTAACAAGTATTCGTGTCTTTTGTAGTTTAAGTTTAAAAATTCGTAATGCGACGAATAGTTACAAAATAGCAGTAATTTAAAGATTACCTACTCGCCGTTTTTGGCCATATCTCAAAAGATGGTTTTGTCATTTTAGCTTTTAGCTTGAGGACGGCAAATTGCGATTTGATTTCTTTATAAAAATAAAAAAGCATACTTAAAGCATACAGCAAATTGATAAAACATAGTTTTCGTCAAGTAATCATGTCATGCACAAAGTGAGACTTCTCTTGGGATCGTAGACTTTAATTGGTAGGTATTCAATACTTTGTAATTTTTGTCAAATGAGGATTAATAATGTACCTATTCACATGAGGAGCTCGAAGGCGTGGGTGGTTAGCGCGATCGGCTGTGATCTTTGAAGTTAAGCAACTTTCGTAGTGGTCGGTCATTGGATGAGTGACCAAAAATCTTCTATCTCGAGTCTCTCCGTGCTTATCTGCAGTCACTTGCACCCGCCTATCCGCATTAGGCCCTAGTGTTGTTATTGGGTCATGGCCCAATCTCCCTATTCTATCCATGGGGAATGCCTGTGCCCCAGCAGTGGGGACATTAATAGGCTGATGATGATGATATTTACATGTAATACGATTTATCAATGGTACAACCAGTAAAAGGCTGAATTAATTAAAACAGCATGTCTCCATATTGACGTTGAGTATCTTAAAGCCAAGATTCACGATCGATTGGTTAACATTAATGATTTCGATTGTATTGTCATCAGAACGAATTTCCTAATTTTTTACATAAAAAAGAACTGAAAATAAACAATTACGCTGTTAAGGATTTATTAATGTATCTTCTGTAAGCTCTAAGTGTATCATCAAATAAAAAAAATCTTTGCCGTCGCTCGAGAAAGAATTTTCCGTTTTAGTTCTGGCTAATAACAATACATTCCCATTCAACTGGTTAAATCAAATACACTAAATATTTTTAAATAAAAATTAAGGTACTAAAAAAAAATTTTTTAATCGAACAAATGCACCAAATAAATAAAGTTCTCTTTCACGAACCAGAAAAGACGATCTACCCTCATTTCACGATGGTTAAGCAAATTTTGTCTCTATAGCTGACGTCCGAAGGTGCAGTTGGCAATGTCACAGCCACGTCCACTTTGGAGATGGTGGAAGAAGACGGCACCAGCTCAGCCAGTTGCGACGAGGAGCACTCGCTTGATCGTGACGTCATCGTTCTAGCTGCTATCAATAGGATCATTAGAAGAATGATATCAAATAACAATACACTCGAAAGGATGGGAACTTTTAGTGAAATTGATTGTCAAGGCGTTTTACTATTTCAAAGTCGCATCTTGTTTCACTTAAAGAAACCATAATTTTTCTGGAGAGGCAGCGTTGCAAACGCATTTATCGTTTTGCAACTCTTTTATCTGTCTTATTGGAAATAATTGAATTTAGTATCAATTTCACAAATAAATAAAAGTATATTGTTTTAAACTTTCATCATCACTAACATTATATATATTAACTGGATTGTTACCATGTACCTTGTTTTTGAAGTTATACTTTTGAAGTTATACTTCTTTAGGCGCGTTATGAAAAAATGATGAGAGTGAAATTTTTAGATGCGCGCGCATCACTGTAACCCAAAAGTAACAGCATGAAGTTGGCCGCGGGCGCGTTTTGATAAATATCATGCGAGTGAAATTTCGAGATGCGCGCGCATCACTGTAACACAATAGTAACACCATGAAGTTGGCCGCGGGCGCGTTATGAATGTTAGTGTCTAATAATGGTGGATTATTAGACATCTGTTCGAAAGGTACTTTGAACGATCCACGGAGCTCCATAAGATGATCGCGTTGTCAAAAACAATGTTGGCACGCTCGTCGCCTCTGATCACTGTTTTCATATTTATAATATTTATCCACATGTTTCTAGTTTCTATATAGACACAACGTGTTTTAGTTACTTACAAGTGCTAATTACATATGGACTAATAACTTAAATTCAGTAGTGATTTTAATTGAATATTTTGAATATTTATTTAATTTTTCAAATTAAAACTGAACTTAATTGACTGTGTTAACTATCCTTTTCCAGTCCTTTTATTATTTTATTGTAATTATTAATTATTTGCATGCAATTAAAAAATATTTTTAATGATGCTAAAGAAGTATAACTTCTCACGCGCGTACATAAGTTACACGCATCCATTTTTTTTTAGAGTCTCCGATATTTCGGCACTGTTGCAAGCGCCATGATCACGGAGTAACTGAAGTAATTACGGGTAGATGTTATTGGCAGACATATCGGTCTACCCTCTGACGTACTTTTCTTCAGTTACTCTGTGATCATGGCGCTTACAACAGACACATAAAAAACAAGGTACATGGTAACAATCCCGTTAATAGCTATAATAAATAAAAGTACTTTTAAGTGGTTGCTGTAATAATGTAATTATTCGTTTACCTTCTTAAATATTTTCAGAATGTGTCATGTCATATCAAAATTTCTTCATCAACGATAATTCGGAATGAAGTAAAAAAAAGATATTAATTAATTTAATTAAAAAGAAAACATTGTTAAACTTACAGTTAGTGTAACAGCTAGATGCCGACTCCCCTGAGGGGCTGTACGGTTTCATCTCATAATGGTTGCTGCCCGCAGAAGACTGCTGCCTGCCGCGGTGTCCAAACGGAGATGAGTAGCTACAGATATTCGTAAGAGATATTAATCAAACGTGTCCCTAATTAACTAGTATCTAAGTTTTCGTGAATTTTTGGAACGAAGTTCCTTACGGCAGGCTTGGAGGGGACAGGGATTTTGCTGCGCGACCGAACTGAAAAAAATGTGATAGTAAAACCGTAAGAAAAAAACCGTGGAAAAAAGTGCGTGGAATAAAACCGTTAAATAAGACGTGCGCAGGCGCGACAGTCGCATACACAAGCGAGTTTGCAATTTGTGTCGATTCTACATTAGCCGAAGGAACTTCGTTCCTACCTGGTGTCCCACGACACCACATCATTTCTTTTTTAATTAACTGAGAAATAACTGCGCGATATTCACGCAGCAAAATCTGGACCAAATTTCGGTTTTGATCAAAATTCGTTGGACTTCAATTTGGGAACTAATCGATTCAATATGAGTTTGTACCATAGAATACAAAAGTCATAAAGATAAATTAAGATATAAAAGAGTCTTTATATGTTTTATGAACAAAAAGCTAAGCTAATTATATTTTTTATTTTTAAAGCACTTAACTTCTAGATGTTTAATTCTATAGAAAAAAAATCCTAGAAAAAATTCAACGCGGACCAGGTCCCGTCTGCTACCTAATAGGAAATTCACAATATAATAATTATACAAGTTCAATAACTATATGGAAAATAGGTAATTTCGTGTCGCGGTATTTAGCTAAACTACAGCAGTAGCTTTCGCTTATTGGAAAAACTTGAATAGATCCTATTTTATTGCTAAACCAATATTTTTTTTATATTTCAAGAAAAAGTTAAAAAGACGGAAACCTCATTTATTTCTGTTTTCTCACTTTACATACCTAATTCAGTCGCACACGACAAATGGATTTATTTTTCTTATAAAAAAATCTTTGGCAGTACTCTAGCAGTTAAATGCTAAAAAACGAAAAAATATAACTATTCTTTATTACTAGTTAAATTTGGTCCACTTATTTCGCTACTTAAATCTTCTTGTGCATTTGAAAAAAGAGCTCTATTTCTTATCAAACAATGTGAATTATCGTTCACCTGTCCCTGACGTGGGGCATGTCGTAGTGGTTGTCGGGCTGCATCCAGTATTCATTGCACGCGCGCGTCAGATCCGGCCCTGTGCCTTTGTTGCTTGCATAAGACTTGGGCACGCCTGTTTGGACATATTTTGGATTAACCACATTAATGGTTGGACATTCTTTAACCGACTCATCTATGGCACTGACAAATAAAATGATACGCAAAAAATTGTAATTGATACTCAAACTAACCTAACCTAACCTAACCTAACTTTTGGGTTTGCAATTGTATTTTTAGGTGATCACCAACAATTTTTTGGGACTTAAATATGCTTTCCATTATCTTTTAAGTTTAAAATCAAAAACAAAGAGACATTGACCTCGTGCTGTCCAAGATTGAAATCTTTGATGGCAAAGTGTAAAAAAAGCCGATAATTATGAGAAAGTTCATTTAGGTGTTGGCTTTCCTAATTTAGGTAGTGGTCGTTTCTCTATCTGTTTTTAGAGAGTTGTCCATTTCCTGCGAGTGCTGAGTCATCTATTTTCTAGACAGAAAATAGATGACTCATCATCATAGACATGATTAAAATTGGATTATTAAGACGATTGAATAGCCAAAATTGCCAAGCAAGGAAAGTAAAAGACATTGATAATAATACATTCTTTTTATTTGCAGATGCGAATAAATATCTAATGGAAACCTTACCAGCCCTAGCAGCAATATATCCAGGCCTGCTTCTGTACCGGCACCATACGAACAGTAGCGCAGCGCCAGCAGTCAGCATGGCGACAGTGATGCCGATGCCAACGTACAACGTGACATTACTGTATTCTACACAGAACAGAATAGAAGAACAGGCATTAAAGAAAACCAAAGCGTTCCATTCGGACACATCGCTGAAGACAATACAATACAATACACAATTCTTTATTGAAAACATCAAAACACAGAACAGAAATGAGGGACATTACAATTGTAAAAAAGAGTGCTTCAATGGGCGGTTTTATCGCTAAAAGCTATTTCTTCCAGACAACCTTTGGATGGAGAGGATTTAAAGAAAGCTGGAGTCGGCGGTGTCAGTAAAAGAAACAAGGGTTTTAAACGAATTTATGCATTAAATATACATACATATATACATAGACTACTCATATATAGGTTTTGAGAAGACGCAATGTAAAAAAGTTTGCTATGTAAATAGGATGGCAAACAAGCATAGTGATTAGCTGTCACCATAGCCTGATATCCGGGTATCATTCGCTGATTGCCTGAACTGTTCCTTTCACTACTTTGTTGATCTGGAACTAAACTCACTTGCAAAATGCAAAACTTGAAATTGAGTGGTCTTGCTACGAAGGGAGTTCTTTGTCGAAAGCCATGCGACGCTATCTATTCCATGGCCAATCGTTTTAGATGCGTAGTAGCACGGCCGAAGCAGCCATGGAATAACCGTCGTAAATGAATGAATGATATCCTTAATCACTATCAACATTGCTTTGTTATCTTTACAAAAAAAAGTCTCTTGAAATTTACCAGAGAATAGAACTTGTGATTCTCTAGCTTGCGAAGATACAATAGTTGTTGTGGATAATACTGTATCATGACTTAAAAAGAATCTGAATGTCTCTGCCAAAACTTACTGCTCGCAGCACACAAGCCGTCTACGCAGGAAGCATGCTGCATGGTTGATCCGGAACAGGCCAATCCCGTGCACTCTCTGCGTCTTACTCTAACGCAGTCCTCGCCGCAGGGCGACCACGAGGCCCATTGTGACCACGCTCCACCTATTTAAAAAGACCATGTTCTTAAGTTTTGGACCTTATAATACCGCTTTTCGAACTTTTACTTCTTCTACTTTAAGTTCTAACTCAAAATATCTGGATCTACCCGCTGAACTTATAGCAAGAGTAGGTACAAAAAAAGGTCATCGACATAAATGCTTTTTCACTCGGAACTTCATCCACATGGGCATTTTGTTTTAATACATCACTAAACTATTACTTTTCAATATTTAAATACCAACTGTCGCATTACTGAACCATTTTAACTGCGAAGTGCACAAAAAAGGGAAACAGACAAATAACCTTAAAATCATTAAGCCAGCTCAAGTCTAAAATCACACCATCGATGATACGGCTGTTTCGGATGGACTCACCACTCTTGCACCTTGCTCAGTTGTCGTCTGTCTGCGCCACCAAGCCCCGGTACGGTGCACCGCAGTTGGGCGCCGGACTGTATGCCGCAAGTATTATATCCTCAAAAAACTCACCGTTTTGACATCTAAACAGCTGTCGTCCGTCTGCGCCACAAAGTCCCGGCACGACAAGCCTCTGTTGGCCGCCGGAATATATGCCGCAAGTATCTAGCTATTATATCCTTCTCAGTTGGCCTCACCGTTCTGGCACCTCATACAGTTGTCGTCCGTCTGCGCCGCCAAGCCCCGGCACGGCGCGCCACCATTGGCCGGTTCCGGCTCGGAGCACGTGCGCACGCGCCGCCGGCCGCTGGACTGCGTGCCGCACCGGCACGGCACCCATGGCGACCATTCTGACCATCCGCCGTTAACTATCACAACATTTAGTACAATGCCCAAAACTTTATCGGCTGTACTACAAAACGTAAACTAAAGTTAAGCCTGGACTAAAACTGATGCTGTCACTTTTGTTTGCTAAAAAGAAGACAGAGACAACATTAGGTTTAAACCAAGACTAACTTTAGTCCACGTTTTGGAAAAAGACAGTACCTATGTGTTTACGGAACAAATTCGCGTCGTATTGTTCTTTAAGTGCTCACATAACTGCGAATTCGCTTTGCACCGCAGATATCTACGAGTTCGCACGAATGCACCGCAAGAACTTCCGATCTCATTCGTACTTGGTGCCACCATTTTATAGTCCGCTCTGGGACCTACGCGACGCCACCGTCGTTGTGTGTACAATGGCGGAATATGACGTGGATTATTTAAATTCTTTGATTTAGGAGAGGAGAAAATGTATCTTCTTCTGGTCTCAAACCTAAAAAGATTTGAGACCAGAAAAGTAGGTCCCATCAGCGTTCATAATCGTAATAAATGGATGAACCCAAAATCTTCTTTTTCTTCTATATTTTATGTCTGACTACCGCTGAAGATAAGGTGACCTTTAACAGAGCTGTGCCACATAAAATCGTATCGCAGCAATTAGCATCGCAAGTTCGCGACATCTTATCGCATGGCATCATAGTTTTGTGTGGGAGCCCTAAAACATTTGTAATACTTTTGGTATGCAGATGCTACTACCATGATATCTTACTATATGTGAGCCGTCTGCTCGTATGCCCCTTATATAAAAAAAACTATTTCCAGCTGTCGTAAAGTTTGACCGAATCTATGTTTTGAATACAGCTGAAACAGCAAGAAAACTTGCCACTCCAGCTACCATCAACATGCCAACCAAAACTCTGTTATGCTGCCTCATACTTTTACGAAATTACAGAATATAATTACAAAAATATGTCAGATACTTCAACTGAAATCTTTTTTGAGATAATGGTTACTTCATCAAAAGGCAGATTCAATTCAAGCGCATAATCATAAATAAAAAGCGCTCTACCGGTCTATGTGTTGTTATCAGCAATCATTATTGTCCCCAGAGCTAAAAGCACCACTTATAACCCACTATAGGACCACTAATTCTCAGACAATATCACCTCCCTTCACTTTAAAACCTATATTTTGACATGTTCTCTCTGTAAACAAATTAGTCACTTACTAAGATTTAAATCACAGAATTTAGAATAGCAAATGTTTCTCATTTCTCAAGACCCATAAATCGACAGTCCGACATTGCCAATAGCCATAAATCGTATTAGTATCCCTTCCTAGTAACATTCCTATATGGTGATTGTATTCTTCCTACTCATTCAGACAAATTCCATTGTCTTTCAATGTTAATTCGTGTGTGTTACGCATACTCAACGATTCTTGTACGATCGCAGACCCAGAGTCTGTTCCTATCTAACCTGGCGGTGTTCCAGCATTCTTAGATTTCGAAATGAGATTAGTATTTAATAATCAATTGAGTCGAGAATAGTAATCTAAATCTAATCTTATTTATAAAATTCTCGTGTCACAATGTTAGTTATCATACTCCTCCGAAACGGCCTGACCGATTTTTATGAAATTTTATATATTATATATTCAGTGGGACTGAGAATCGGCTACTATCTATTTTTAATATCCTTAAGTGACAATGGTTGTACACCTGTAACGTAGTATTCTGAAACCTACAATTCGCCTCCGCGCCAAAATTCAAGCTATTGGGTATTGTCACGTAGTGTTCTCATATGGGTTAGGAGGAATGTTATCCCAGGAAATTGATAGAACACTACGTTACACACCCCTAAATTTTTTAAGGACAATATTGATTTTTTTATAATGTGGTATTAAAAATACAAATTAAATTTTCTCCTCTACCACCTGCCCCTATTTTTATGGCGGTACGAAGTTCGCTGGGTCAGCTAGTATATTATAAAATTCTCGTGTCACATGTCGTGGTTGTAACAAAACTGCTCCGAAACGGCTTAATCGATTGTTATGGAAGGACCCATTCTTTTTTCCATACAAATCTGCCCAATTTTGTACCTCAAGTATTGTCATGCATTTATTTGTAGAAAAATACGTGGAATTCATAAAAAATATAAATGGAGTTTAAAATACACTTGTACCACATAGAAATGTCGTTCGAAGATTTAAATTAATGGCAATACAGATAAAAATGCGCTGATAAAGACTTCTTAAACTATATTTTACACTAGCTTTTGCCCGCGACTTCATCCGCGTTATCGTCGTTTTTCGTAAAAAAGTAGCATATGTCCTTCCTCAGGGTTCCGTGGTTTTGATGTGACAGACAGATTAACTTTCGTATTTTAGTAGGGAAATATAATACTGTTAAAAATATCGCAATAAGGAACCGCAGAATATTATTATTATCACTGTGCCCCGAGACCATCAGCGTGTAACTCCTTGTATGTTATTATGTTAATGTATTGGTAATATTGTTTAGATCGCTTTCACATGAGTCTTAAGTACATAAAGAATGAAAATACTTCAGCGCAAAGCTTCCGGGTAGACTACGTTGAAATTTGTCCCGTCCGGAACGTGAACATAAAAAATTCTAGGACTGCTAACCCGGGAAAGACCGACATAACTGACCATGTGAAACACAACTGACACCGAGATCTACTGGTCTGAAAGGTCTGCCCTTGAGCCTTATTTATTGTCATTGCATAACACACCGATACTGGGAATTGCGTTCTTTTAAATTGGAATGGAAAATTATTTGGTATTATGGGAATTCTGGGAATAAAGATGGTTTCTCCTGCACCGCAACCTATTAAAATTTGAGCCTCGATTACATTTTGTTGCAACTGGGTTACTTTAAGCCGAGTTCCATTGCAAATTTGTGGTGGTCTTAAATTTCGGAGCAGAATAATCGGAATGCCAATTTTTAAACAAATTTCATGAGAAGGAAGTACGGGCATATTTAAAGAATTTAAAAATTCTATCGGGTAATTAGTGGCTTCTTGTACATCGGCCATTCTATTTATTGAACTATAAACTTTGCTTTCCCCCTGGATATTCGACAGTATTTTATTATTAATCTCAGATGCCTGGTCATTGCGAGGAGTTAAAATGGACCTTTCGCATAGCCAAGAATTGTTCTTATTTAATATATTTGTTACGTCACCGTAAACTGACGATGTAAGATGTTGTTGGGATTGCACTATACAACATAACTCAGGCGTCAGAATAAGTTTTCCTTGGTGTAGCAGTGGATAGGTATCTTTGGTGAAGGTATTTTCTTTAACAATATATCAGAAAATTCACGATCATCCGGGTTATCTACAGTTCTCACTCGCATGTTTATAGTCAAATGCACCGATTGTATATCACGCCACAAATAAGAGCTTTTCAGGCAAGCCCTAACCTCAGCAGCTCGGGTTCCCCGTGGTATTACCGTTAAGGTTTGTCGGAAATCACCACAAAATAAAACTGTGATACTGCCCATGGGTCGATCATTTTGTCTTATATCTCTTAAAGTTCTGTCTACCGCTTCTACTGCTTTTCGATGGGCCATCGTACATTCATCCTATTTGATTAAATTACACTTTGAACGAATATTTTTAACGAATACTTTAGCTACCTTACACATAAAATCTAAGTGACTATTTGAACTAAAATATTCTTATAGAATTATAACCAGAAATATATACAACTCACAACAAAAAAGAAATGAAAATAAAGCTGAAACGCGTGTGCAATACTATCTACCTATACCTCCTTCACTTAAAAATAAATACTTATAACTACTGTAATTAATAAAAGTACCTACGCTTAATAATTTTTAATTTGAACGAATATTTAAACACTACCAAAACAACTAATACCTGTTTTACAAAATAACAACAAAAGAAATTCAAATAAACTATTTAAAGACTAAAAGTCGCGCTGATAAGCACGGTTTCGGTCTCCCAGGCGGGGGAGCAGATGAGAAATCCTCATGGATACCCTACAGCCGGCTGCAAGGTTATGTCAGACTCGTACTGACTAAAAAACACCCGTAGGGGCTGCCTCTGGCCGGGAAGGCCTCTAAGGCTTCATCGGAAGCGATCGTCCCCCAGGACCGACGCAGAAAACAGATTTAGACAGCTCGCTCTCGGACCTTTGATACCCTACCGCTGCCGCGACCCGTGTCGAACGCGGCAACCATTACACAAAAATAATCCTTATAGCATGATTCAGTATTCACGTGCGACGGCGCGATGGCTTATTTCATGTATAAGTTTGGTGTTTCTATACCGAGTATTATAAACGTAAGAGTAAACAAATATGATCAGAATGCTCCGAACTGCTAAGCTATCGGGAGTTACACGTGTTATTGTGAGTCAACCATAAAAGATAGACATATGCTGTTGCGGGATATTTTTTAGACAATTTTATGTAGAATATTTCCGTCATACATGATTTCTATGTAACTTTAATCATTAAGGCTGCACACGCGACGGAAGCTTAAAAAATGGAGTAACTTCTCCCGTTTTCCCAACATTTCTCTTCACTACTCTGCTCCTATTGATTGTAGCGTGATGAAAAGTATACTATAACCTGCCCAGGAGTATGAAGAATAATTGTACCAAGTTTCGTTAAAATCCATCGAGTAGTTTTTGTTTCTATAAGGAACAAACACACAGACAGACAGACAGACAGACAAAAATTTTACTGATTGCATTTTTGGCATCAGTATCGATCACTTATCACCCCCTGATAGTTATTTTGAAAATATATTTCATGTACAGAATTGACATCTCTACAGATTTATTATAAGTATAGAAGATTAAACATTATAGAGATAATATTGGTTTCTATTGTCGCATTACATCACGTCTTGGTACAACTTTTACTTACAAGTGACGTCACGAGCATCCACTCCCAAACTATGGCAACCTATAACTTAGCAAAACGATCTGACGTGATTGACTAATGTTTATGGAGTTCGTAAAAAGTGGATATTTATTATTCTGTTGTGTATTTCAGTAAAAATAACCAAATCAAAAACTCCATTTTCAAGTTGCCGCGAAAACCTTTCTCTGGACAATATGGCGTCTTACTAGTGTGTGACGTCACACGACTGTTATTAAAACGTCAAACGATACAATGTAATGTCACATTAACCGGAAGTTTACTTGCGTGTGATGTCATTTTAGGTTCCTCCAATCCCAAGCGTTTTGGGTCACGTGACAATAGATAAGAAAACTATTATCTTTTTCGTGGGTTTTTAGTAAAAGTATGTATATTTTTTTTTGTAAAAATTGTAAAAACCCCTACCAATATTCATTCTAAACACAGATGCTAACATATGATACTTTATTTTTAATAGTGTCAAATACCCTATTTAACAGGAAATAATTAAACTCACTTTCTGGATATTCGCGGTAATCAATCTTTGACGGTGCATTCTGCATTCGGCATTCTGCGAACGGTTTTTCGGGCCACGGATTGTAAAATTGTCTCGAAAATATTACCGATCGTAGTATTTCTTGGTCCGGTTTATAGTGCGCAGTGTAGCGTAATTTTATGATGCTGTGCCACGTTGTTAAATGGTCCCATGACGTGGCTTTTAGTACATGTCATCTTATCTCCATTTTGTTAACATTACTTAGATTACGGTTTTGTCTTTTTATTTTTTTTTCTCCCATTTTTGTGTATTCAAATTTTCGTAGGCAAAGAGCCGAGCCCATACAGCCTCTTGTGTTATTTTTGTTTTTTTATTTTGTGTATTATGTGATTGTCTTGTATTTCCGTACCTTTTGTTTTATGTTTGTTGTGTATTTATTGTAATTGTTAATGTATATATGTCGTCAATAAATGTTTTTCTTTCTTTCTTTCTTTCTATTTAATTATTTCACTAATTCTAACTTACCATATACGGAGAGTACGGCGACATCTGACTCTCGCTTGCCAGCAATGTTCTCCGCCACACACGTGTAGTTCGCCATGTCCTGTTTACGAATATAAAACAATGCAGGGCCTTCCTATACATTTGATATGAATACATCGAGTTCCTAGTAAAATTAAGGCTGTGACAATCAGTTAACATACATTCACACCGATCGCCTACTCGTTCATATATATTATCATTATTTGACGACCTCCGTGGCCGAGTGGTTTGTACGCCGGGTTTCATGGTGTCGCCGACTCGAGAGGTCCCGGGTTAGAATCTCGGTGGGGCAGATGTTTGTGTGATGAATACGAGCATTTGTACTCCAGCCATGAATGTTTCATGTGTATTTCTATATAAATATACTTATATATGTACAGTACATGTATTCTATCCGTTACCCTAGCATCCCATAACACAAGCCTTACAGTGCTTACTTTGGGGCTAGGCTAATTGGTGTGATTGTTGATGTGATATTTATTTATATCATTAGTCTATTAATCTATTAATATCACTTCTGGAGCACAGGCTTTCTCTATTGACGGAATATGGAAAACGACGGAATATGGAGTGATATAACTATGTGGGCCCAGTGTAAATTGGATTGGAAAAATTTAACGGCTGCTGCCTGGTTCACGTGGATTTTTGAAGTAAAACTTTTTTAGGCACGCTTGACTTGGGGGGTAAGCTTACCCCCCAAAGTCAATCGTACATAAAGAGGTTTCACTTCAAAAAAAAGTAAATGATACCGCACCGCACCGAAACTGAGCCAATCAAGAAGTGGTTCTCGGTAAAGATATCGATAGGTAATCGTAGCATGCCATTTGATCAAATGACAAATAATCGATAGATCAATAGTTCGTTATGCCAATAGGTAGGTCAAAAAGTAATTAGATTAATGTTTTATAAAATCATATTGCAAATAACCCAACACCTAGATTATCGATGTGTCATTTATCGAAGGCATGATTGACTTTTTAAAGAAATAATGAAAATACCAGAATTCTTGCAGTAAAATTATATTTATTTGTGATATTGTCAACATTGGAATTGTAACCTGTTGATTGAGATGAACCTATTGAAAATCGATTTATCGAAATATCTATCAAAGGGCAATTCGATGCATCGGGTTTTCGGTGAATTGTCACCGTACAACTGGCATTCGATATGGTGTATGGTGGAAGTTAAGGATTCCTTAAGAGATAGGTTTAAAGAATTTGGTATAATGACGGTCGCATCACAATACATTTACGAAAATTTATTACTTGTAAGAAAAAATATTAATTTGTTTCTTAAAAACAGTGATGTTCACACACTTAATACAAGAAACAAAAATAAACTAACTTTACCTGCTACTAGGCTTCACAAAATCAATAATTCATTTAAAGGTCTTTGTGTTCGCTTATACAATAAAGTCCCAAGCAATATCCAAGAGTTAAGCATAAATAAATTCAAAGATAGTATAAAAAAAGCACTTATTAAAAAAGCTTATTACAAAGTGTCTGATTATATTACAGACAAAAATGCTTGGGTTTGAACTGTTCCAATCATTTCAACAGGTTTTTTATATTAAATAAATCATGATTGTATTGACGTTGTAACAACATATTGATTTGTAAATGTTGTTACATTATGCTTTTAATGTTGTGGAGTTTTTTTCGCTCGTTTTTCTCCGCAGCTAAAAAATATGTCCAATAACGAGTGGTAGGGAAAAAAAAAATGTTTGGACGATTCAAAAGTGTTGTACTATACATCCAATTTGAATAAAGATATATTGATTTCTGATTTCTGATTTCTGTAGAAATCCTCAGTTTCGGGCGGTACAGAAAGGAAATCGAAAAGATCCAATGAGAAAGTGCCTTATTGCGACAAATTACCTGTAGTCCTACATTCGGCAGCACCAAAGCTTCATCTGTTGCCTCAACGGGTGCTCCGTTCCTCATCCACCTGATGGTGGCCGGTGGAGCTGCAGCAGGGGGAGAGCACCTGAAGGTAACACTCCTGCCAGCTTCCACGGTCGCCGACACCGGCTGCTGCACGAACTGCTTCTTTATGTCTGTACAAATAAGGTTCTATGTAAACGAGATAGATCTTTAGACTTTATGCTTCTCCCGCGTCAGCGCGGCGAAACTTTGGTACTTGAAATTTGTTCTATTGTCAGTGCGCTCCTTCAGCTGCCCGTACATATTTATTGTCTCCCAAACCCTCTTTTATTCGTGTCAAAAATCACTTCATTCAAATAATTTAAATGTGGAACGCTAAGTATTGAAGAGCTCGACGGCGCAGGTGGCTAGCGCGTTCGGCTGCAATCTTTGAGGTTAAGCAACTTTCGCAGTGGTCGGTCACTTGATGGGTGACCAAAAATCTTCTATCTCGAGTTCCTCCGTGCTTTGGAAGGCACGTTAAACCGTTGATCCCGGCTGCATCAGTTAGCTCCCGCCAATCCGCACGGGGCACGCATGGTGGGTCATGACATTATCTCCCTATTCCATCCATAGGGAAGACCTGTGCCCAGCGGAGGGGAGATTAATAGGCTGACGATGATGAAGTATTGAGCATATGGTACCAAAGCCTGGTCGGGCAAGTGTGGGAGAAGCATCAGAGAATATGAAAAGTATTGAATAAATCGCTAATAGAATTTTGTTAATAAATTACTGTCTGGGGTAATCGTTCTTCACTGTTAATAAATAAAGATTTTGCAAGTAAAATGTACTCTCAACTGATTTTGAGTCAGACCGTTTTGAATAATTTAATGATCAAAAAACAAAACATATTAATCAATGAGCTCAAAAAATTGAAAAACTTAAATGTGATAAATATATTGAAAACGTAGATGTCACGGAAGGATATAAAACTGGACTCGAGCATGAAGGGTTCCGTACAACAAACCGCGAAAGTAAAAATCATCTAAAGAAAATATAACTAGAAAAAAATCGACACGGACAAGGCAGCAGACGGGACTCGAACTCGCACCCTTCGCAATCCGGGTGAATGCACTGACTTATATTTTTAGTAATTAAAATTATAACTAAAAAAATGGTTGCCTGTAAAGTCGGTTTTACGGGCGAAGATTTTACGTGACAACGTCTTTTTCTCGGTAGAATATTTATTGATATGAATATAATTAAATTGCACAATAGGAACAAGGAATTGAATGAAAATAAGAATTGCACAAATTTTAACTATAGAAATATATTTTGTTTACTAAAACATTGTACATGTAAACTTAAACTTAACACGAGAGACTCATCGTAACGTTACCGAGCGTTACACTTTTTCATAAGTGACTCCCAGCCGCAACCTAATTTAAGACGTTGTCACGTCAAAATCATCTGTTTGCTTTCGTCAAATGTCGTCATAACTTACAAAGTACATTAGGAATCGGCGTTCTCAGTTTTCAGTTAGCCATCATTTACCCCATAATATCACATTCCCAAGTGGTTTTGATTTTGAGATAGACCCCGTAACAAAGATTGTATGATAATTTCTGAGTAATTGAAAAAAATATCCAAAAAAAGATGACTGTGCTTATGATCACACGCGGACCATAGACTGAAGTGAAACTTATTTAGCTCCATCTGTTTGTATATATATATGTACAATATACATATTTATTTACTAGCTATAAGAAAGAGAGAAAGGCAATGCGCGCGCGCACGGATTTCTTTTGCTTTTATCCCCCACTTAACTCCCGTTCGCCTCGCCCGAACTCACTGTTCGTAACGCGTAACGTATTCGCCAGCTTACCCCCCAAGTCAAGCGTGCGTAAAGAAGTTTCACTTAAAAAATATATCAGTAACTCTGCCGACAAACTATTGTAAAAATTTGGCAGACACTTCATTTATAATCAATGTGTGAACTTAGAAAATAAGTTAAAAAAAGGATTATTTCCAAATCATCTGTAACAATTGTAAAACTATGTGGTTAGTAGAAATGAATTCGATCTGTTAGATTACAACTAAAACCGATTCCATAATTAATAAGCTACCTCAATTAAAAATAAAAAAAATATGTAACTAGCCAATTCTCTTCATATTAAGAAAATCGATTTTGAGAAAAAATTAAAAGACTATTTACTCACATACTTCAAGAAATAATAGACATTTTTTTTTGAGAGTTCAGTTTCTTTTGTATTGTAATAGTTAAAGTTCTCCACATTCCCTTTGTAAAAGTTTTATCATTAACACGAATAACAAAGCTTCATCACTTATATTTTCTGAAATAACACATCTTATTATGACCTACAGCTGTTATCCCCATTTCACATTATCTCCTATCTAAGAGTTTCTCAAAAAAAAAAACAGTAAATCCACTACTATTTTTCTGAACAGTCAATAAATTCCAGCTAGACATGTTCAAAACACGCACATAAGTCTTATACGGAATTGCTTATCTCGATTCACGCCTCAAGTCATCCCAAATAAAAGCTAGTGAGCATTTATCAAGCAGCAAAGTACTCGACTTAACGAGCGGAAATAATGTTTCCTTCGAGTAATGGTTCCGTGGTAGCCACCCTCCGACGAAAAGGGATGGGGCGTGGTAAAAAACGATACTTAAAAATTACGATACTCCTAAACAATGTTACGTATGGTGTGCTGCAGCTATTTATGGAAATCAGTAACCCCTTATAGTGAAACGAATGAAAGGTTAAAGTGTGCATGGGTTGGTCAGAAGAAGAATTTCTGAATGACGATATTATTTGAATTGAGATGAACTGAAAAAGCTAGGAGGAGCTCGATGGCGCAGGTGGTTAGCGCGTTCGGCTGCGATCGTTGTAGTTAAGCAACTTTCGCAGTGGTCGGTCATTGGATGGGTGACCAAAATTTTCTATCTCAAGTTCCTCCGTGCTTCGGAAGGCACGTTAAGCCGTTGGTCCCGGCTGCATCTGAAGTCGTTAGCACCCGCCAATCCGCACTGGACCCGCGTGGTGGGTCATTCCAAATCCCAATCTCCCTATTCCATCCATAGAGAAGGTCTGTGCCCCAGCAGTGGGGACATTAAGAGGCTAATGATGATGATGATGATGAAAAAGCTAACAATCTTAAGTTTTTCTCACAAAAATGTTTCATAATGAACTATGGCGTAACAACCGAATTTCGTAATTAAGCTTTAGTTTTTTTTCCAAAATAGCGTGACGAGTGAATCTGTGATAAAAGTCATTGGGGCTCAAGGAATTATGCGACCTAACAAACATACTCTATATACGATAATAGCTTTGCCCGCGACTTTGCTAGCGTTAGATTTGATTTCGAGAGAATGAATGGCAAACTCAGTAAATAAAAAAAATCAACTCTGCAAACTGTTCATGCCTTTTTTATGTATGCCTTATTGAAATTTAAAACCGATTTCATTTTCATAAATAGCGGCAAACTTTAAAGGGTTAATATAAGATTAGTTTTTGAAATATGCTTTCTTAGCTCACGGCTACATAATAGCTATAATGTGAGCCAAACTACAGCGTTATCCGTTTCGTGATCTGAGTTGTGCTTTGATAAAAGTAACAATTGCCTTTTAAATTATATAGAAAAAGAAGATTTCCATGCTGCAAAGTCAAGAAATCTATTTCTCAAGAACTCTATCTTCTGAACACACGACACGGTGTCGAATATTGTCTTTATCATGTTTATTATATCACACAGATAAAAATGGAAACAAAAATTCTTATCCTCTAACTTTAAAATTTTAATTAGCCGTAAATTCTTTAGGAGGGACAAATTAACTAAATATAGCAACTCTTTTATTGCTATTTCCAGAAGTCCACTAAACCTATTAGGCTTGGCGTGGGGCAACAACATTCTTGTTAAAAGTTAAAATTAAAAATGTTTTTGAAATAAAAAATGAATCGCTCGTATTCTGTGCTGTAGTTTTCCCAAGAAATTGTTAACTGATTTTAAATTTCTTCGTGGACTCTCGTATTTCTAGACAATATAATATGTGTTTTTATAAAGAACAGGGGCTTTCTTTTTCCGCGGATGTTTGGCGCATTCGGTGGCGATCGCTGAAGTTAAGCAACTCGCAGTGGCAGGTCATTGGATGTGTGACCAAAAATCTTCTATCTCGAGTTCCTGCGTGCTTCGGAAGGCACGTTAAGCTGTTGTTCCCGGCTGCACCTACTGTCGTTAGCACCCGCCAATCCGCACTGGACCCGCGGGAAGGCCTGTGCCAAAGCAGTAGGGACATTAATAGTCTGATGATGATGATGAGGGGCTTATTGCTGTATGTACGAGACGCATCCATCATCACATAAAATATAAAATCTTTGCAGTAGTGCCCTACTCTGGAAACTATACTTAAAACATTCATTCAACACGTAATTTTCTCTAGCTTCAGGTTAAAATGGTTTTAAATAATAGTGACAGCTTAAGACAGTTATCCAATCGATGGCACACAATATTTTGGGTTGTTCCGGATTCATCCTGTGACGTCTCATCTTTCTATAATGGCTATTTTTTACCACATCACCTTTTTTTAAAAAGATCATTATCGTTTGATATTTTTTTCTCATTAGGTTTTTTTTCTTTAATAGGTAATTTAATATGTTTTCAATTTAGATAACATCACAGTGTGTAAAGTTTAGTATATCATCTTTTAAACGACCGTTTTATAAAGATTTATCATATTGTTACGATCGATTACCGAGGTTCCCTATCAGAGCTCCATCCATCCATCCATCAGCCTTTCTCCATCCACTGCTGGACATAGACCTCCTGCGCTATTCGCATCCAGCGGCTCCCAGCACATTTGACGATGTCGTCAGTCCACCTTGTTGGGGGCCGCCCCACGCTGCGTCGTCCGGTACGTGGTCGCCACTCGAGGACCTTTCTTACCCAACGGTTGTCAGATCCTCGAGCGATGTGGCCTGCCCATTGCCACTTCAGCGAGCTAACTCTTCGGGCTATATCGTACACACCGGTCCTTCTACGGATCTCCGTATTTCGGATCTTATCACGTAGGGAAACACCGAGCATAGCCCTCTCCATAGCACGCTATCAGAGCTCAATGATGTCAAATTAAACTCAAGAAAAATGAACCTAATCATCATATTGAAACGGATTATAAATTTTTAGTGAAGGGCTCGATTTCACGGTGCACGATTATCGCGTTCACCCTGCAATCATGAAAGCTATGCGACTTCTGCAATGGTCGATCATAGGATGTATCTGCATTTTTTGAGCTTTAACGTGCTTCAGTAGCCTTAATTAATTTAACTTTAAATAAGTTTAACTTGTTTAATTAATTTAACTTTAAATAAGTTTAGAATGGTTAATATATTGTTAAAGATTTCTTAAATGATAAGGCACCTTGGGCTTAATATAATAGACTTTAGTAGTTTGAATTTGCTAATTCGGTTAAAAATTGTTTAATCGCCACTTCTAAATAAATATGTAGTACCTAGCTATACTTAACATATTGTTAATTAATAATATTAAGGTGATAAAAATTGACATCAACACATGTTTTCAGTTTTTGATGTCATCTTTCAATTGACGACACTATATGAAACAAAACAGGGAGAAAGAAATAGCCATTGCTGAGTTTCTTGCCGGTTCTTCTCAGTACAAGGTCTCCCGCCGTAGATTTACGAACCGATGGCATAGCGTTTGACTTTCACAAGAGCTTGTAACAGCCTAGACTGAATAAATGAGTTTGAGTTTTGAGTTTAAGCCATTGGTACTTGCTGCATATGCAGTTGTTAATTTCTGCCAACTCGCACTATGCTCACGTGGTGGGCAAAGCCTTTTTACCATTTTATTTAGAAGAATATTGAGGAGCTCGATGGCACAAGTGGTTAGCGCGTTCGGCTGCGATCGTTGCAGTTAAGCAGCTTTCGCAATGGTCGGGCATTGGATGGGTGACCAAAAATTTACTATCTCGAGCTCCTCCATGCTTCGGAAGGCACGTTAAGCCGTTGGTCCCGGCTGCATCTGCAGTCGTTAGCACCCACCAATCTACACTGGGCCCGCGTGGTGGGTCATGGCCCAATTTCCCTATTCCATCCATAAGGAAGGCCTGTGCCCCGGCAGTGGAGACATTAATAGGCTGATGATGATGATTTAATAGAAGCTTATGAAGTTACTCCACTTAATCTCAGAATGAGAGCAGGTGGAATACAATAATTGTCATAATGATTGTGGTCTTGGTCAACGGATCAGCCTGGCAATTCAACGTGGCAATCCTGCCAGCCTATTGGGTACTATTCCTGACCACGGCACTGGGGGTGACATATATTTCATTTTGTAAATAAGTTATTATTCATAAGTAAATTAAGATGATTGGTACTAAAATTTTATACATTAGGTAGTTTTTATGCTGTTATAATTTTATTTTCTGTATATTGTGATAATGTAATTATTTCATTTCATAACATAGATTGGTATAAATCTATTGGTATAAATATATAATATATTGGTATAAATAGAGACCGCCTAACTTCTGCAATAGACTGAAAACACTTTCCCGTTTTCAAGTTAAGATTTATTCATTGAATAGTATTTCTAATCGCAAATCTTCGCCACATTCAAATCTGTTATCTATTCTCATTACATAACTCGACGTTGAGTTCAACGGCGAGTGCGAGGGCAGTGAGTGAAATTGAAACTGTGCTACGAACGCACTATTTACCCCATCGTGAACATTTTGGTCGCTGTCGAAAAAACCTCGTTTATCGAATTTATTATTATGTAAATCATAATTTGTATAAAAGAGCCAATTTTCAAATTGGTACTCTCCTTTGGGGAAGTAACCTCCACCTTACAAAACACTGCATCCAAATCTTATATAGAATTGAGTAAGGTTATCAAAACTCCATGGAAATTACGTGACGGTGTGGCCGACACAGGAATGATATTACACCATTATCGACCTAGTGATATCCACATTGCTGGGGAACAAGCCTTTGCTATAAATAAAATAGGTAGAATGGACCATGGCCACCACGCGGGCCCAGTGAGGTTTGATGGGTACTCACGTCTGCAAATAAAATATGGCCAATGACTTGTGCCTTCCGAAGCATTGTTAAAAACGAGATAAAAATTTTACACTTCTCTTATGACGTATATTGCGAAAGTTGCTTCACGCAGACCAACCGCGCTTATCACTGCGTCATCGAACTTCTCAATAATTATTTATATTAACCCAAGCTATTTTAACAAGTGTATATATAGGACGCTTACCACTAGGCAGGTCATATGATACTTCACTTTTATTTGAAATCAAACAAAACATTAATTGACGACGTGGACAATGCCATCTCTAAAGTAGTCAACTGGTTTAATGCTAATAATTTACTTCTTAATGAAGGTAAAACTAAATGTTTAAATGTGTGTTGTGTGTTATTACCCAATGTAAAGCAGACACTAACCAGTGTAACTATCAAAGATAAGAATATGTACCTTGTGGATACTATAGTATTCTTAGGCATTAAAAATGAAATAGAAGATAAATAAATAAAAACATAACTATAATTTCTATTTCTTCTTTCAAATGTTTAATACTTGAAAAAGTATTCATTTGACATTGTGGGTTACCTACAATGCGAAGAGATGGCGCTGACTTGCAGCTTAAGGCTAGGAAAATTTCGACGCGGCGAATAGGGCCGTGGTAGCATAATGGTCAGTGCATTCGCCCGGATTGCGAAGGGTGCGGGTTCGAGTCCCGTCCGCTGCCTGGTCCGCGTGGATTTTTTTCTAGTAAACTTTTCTTTTTAGATTTAAACATCTAGCAGTTAAATGCTTAAAAATAAATAAAAACATAAAATAGAAGATGCCGCAACGTTGTTATCTAGGATGTTAGCTTTGCTGATCCATCCCCTCTTCCGACTTTCCTACACAATACGCGTCACCGTTAATTGTCATACTCTTTATTTTCGTCTCCGCATTCACTTGTGCTTCCTGCCTCCCCCACTTCCAAAGCATTGTCTCATTTTAATTTATGAACGAGGATTTATATTCGGAAAATTCTACAGTGGCTGTCTGCTCTTGAAATTCTTCGATACGGTAGCTCCCTGTCCTGTTTTTATTTATTATTTCCTCTTTTGTGCTTAACGTACACCAGAGGTGTTTGTAAGGTTATTTTTTGTTAGTTAGTTTTTGTTTTTTTAAGAACCTTTAGGAATCTTTTCATTCTAACGATAAAGTGTATTAATTTCGATGAATGCGTACTTAAAACGAAAATCATTCAAAAAAGCTTTCAATAAGTCAGCTTTGAATAAAGTACGTTTTTCATTACGTTTCATTTCTTAATGAAGGGAAGTGTTTTTTCCTCTTTTATTTTGTTGATTTTCTTTTTTCTTTAACGGTTCACAATTTATTCGAGGTTGAAATATTAAATCTTGTAGGCACGTTTGAAAATTCCGAATAATTGTATCGCTTTGAGTAGGTACGATATATGAACATACGGCTAAAACCAAGCTTTTGCAGTGTCTGGAATACGACCGATGGCTCCATACCTACTTTGAGCAAGGCGATCACTGCAATCCTATTTTCTTTAACACCCCATTCCATATTGTAATTTGATAATGAACACGATAAAAAAATGTGAAATTTCGCAAAACCGAAAGAAGTTTTTAAAATAATATACGTGTTCCAAATTCAAATTCAAAATAATTAAAAAGTTGAAAAAAGAAAGGTTTTTATGTAGAGTCTGTGCGGAAAGAGAATGGGATTTAGATTTGAGGACGCAGTAGTGCTCTTCTACCGTATTTGTAAGGTTTTACCCCTTTCAGACATGATTAAATACAAAAAACCGCAAGAAATCACTACAACAAACAAATCCGTATCAATACAAAACTTGGACGTTAGACAGATGGCTGGGTTGGATTGCTGTATAAAAATCTTAATGTTAAAATCTAAAGAAAATATAACTACAAAAAATTCCACGCGGACCAGGCAGCAGACGGGACTCGAACCCGCACCCTTCGCAATCCGGGCGAATGCACTGACCAATTATGCTACCGGGCCCTCACGGACCGCGTTGAAATTCATCTAGCCATTCTTAAGCTGCAAGGCAGCGCCATCTCTTCGCATTATAGGTAACCCACAATTAAATGCTTTAAAAAATAAAAATTATAATCTTAATGTTAGTTCCGTTTTTCGCCACGCCCATTCTCTTTCCGCACAGACTCTAACAGTATTTATGGCCAGACTAAATAAATATTAGTGATGCGTGTACTGCTATGCCTTATCACCGCCTAATATTAGGTTATTTAAGAAAAGAAGTTTCACTTCAGATGCACACTATTTTTGTTTCCAGTTAAATTCTTAAATACTAACAATATCTTTTAACTGGTTATAACTTCATCATCATCATCATCAGCCTCTTTTATGTCCTGACTGCTGTGCCAGGCGTTCCCTATAGATGGAATAGGGAGATTGGGCCATGACCCACCACGCGGGCCCAGTGCGGATTGGCGGGTTCTAACGATTGCAGATGCAACCGGGACCAACGGCTTAACGTGCCTTCCGAAGCACAGAGGAATTCGAGATAGAAATTTTTGGTCACCCATCCAATGACCGACCACTGCGAAAGTTGCTTAACTACAACGATCGCAGCCGAACGCGCTAACCACCTGCGCCATCGCGCTCCTCGGTTATAACTTCAGTGATTAAATATTCAGTTAATCAATAAGCATATTCAAAAGGAAGTCAGCGGTCAAAGTAAGTGTACGAGTTTTATGTCGAAATTAACATATTCATTAACTCCAATGTACTCAGATTGGCATTAACCGTTGTCCCTTGGGGCAAGATATGTTCGGAAAGTCATAAATTCGATGATCGAGAATAAGTAATTAAAAATTTAAAACGATGTCGTACGTCGATGTTCGACGTCGATTGTGGACAATTATGGAAGCGAAGACTACCTTCGAGATGTTAAACCTTTTAAAATATTGTACAGCTTTGACGGTAATTGAACTTATTAAGTATGCATTGAAATATGGATGTCGTATTTCATTTGTCATCAGAGTAAATTGAGTCCATAGATGGAACAGTCGGATGTCATAAAATGCTACGAGGAGCTCGATGGCGCAAGTGGTTAGCGCGTTCGGCTGCGATCGTTGAAGTTAAGCAACTTTCGCAGTGGTCGGTCATTGGATGGGTGACCAAAAATTTACTATCTCGAGCTCCTCCGTGCTTCGGAAGGCACTTTAAGCAGTTGGTCCCGGCTGCATCAGCAGTCGTTAGCACCCACCAATCCGCACTGTTCCCGCGTGGTGGTTCATGGCCCAATCTCTCTATTTCATCCATAGGGAAGGCCTGTGCCCCAGCAGTGGGGACATTAATAGGCTGATAATGAAATATGCATTGAAATATGGATGCCGTATTTCATTTATCATCAGAGTAAATTGAGTCTAACGATGGAACAGTCGGATGTTATAATATGCTACAGACTCAAATTTGAATGATTCTTTAAAAAAAGTACATCATCAAAGAAGCCAATAGAAGAATTCAGTTGGGCTGGGCAGCATTTCGTAAGCTTCGTCAAGTCTTCTCGTCACCCATCCCTCAATGTCTCAAGTCGACAGTCTTCGACCAGTGCGTCCTCCCAGTTATGGCGTACGGCGCCGAGACGTGGACACTCACGGCTGGACTGGTCCACCAGTTTAAAGTCGCTCAGAGAGCTATGGAATGGGCTAAGCTCGGAGTATCCCTGAAGGACCGCATCAGAAATGATGTAATCCGACAGAGAACCAGAGTCACTGTCATAGCCCACCGAATTAGCAAACTGAAGTGGCAGTGGGCTGGTCACATTAGCCGCAGAACTGATGGCCGATGGAGCCGCAAAGTTATTGAATGGAGACCGCGACTCGGTAAACGTAGTGTGGGACGCCATGAGACTAGATGGGATGATGACATTCGTAGGCTGGCTGGAGTGGGCTGGATGATAGTGGCAGACAATCGGGAGCAGTGGCGTGCATTAGGGGAGACCTATGACCAGCAGTGGACGAGCATGGGTCGCTGATGATGATGAGGCCTTAGGTTTACTTGCAGTAATGTTGCTAAATTTTGATATATCTAAAACTATGGATTCAGTACATACAAGAATGTCAAATTGACATTGACGTTTAGTCATTTTTGTATAAGTTAAAGTGGGCAGTAGGCCGCGTTGTCTTCGACAGTAAAATTTGACTGTGTATTTAGCTACGAATTTTTTCTTGTAAAATCTTCTTTCAATTGAAACATCTATAGCAGTTAAATGCTATGCTTAAAATTGTGTGTGCTTATGACCACACGACTGACGTGAAACTTCTTTAGCTTCATCTGTTTGTATATATATCATCATTATCAGCCCACTGCTGGGGCACAGGCCTTCCCTATGGATGGAATAGAGAGATTGGGCCATGACCCACCGCGCGGGCCCAGTGCGGATTGGTGGGTGCTAACGACTGCAGATGCAGCCGGGACCAACGGCTTAACGTGCCTTCCGAAGCACGGAGGAGCTCGAGATAGTAAATTTTTGGTCACCCATCCAATGACCGACCACTGCGAAAGTTGCTTAGCTTCAACGATCGCAGCCGAACGCGCTAACCACTTGCCCCATCAAGCTCCTCTGTATATACCTATGTATATAGACATATATATATATGTATATATATATATATGTCTATATACATATAATATAATCTTTATTACTCTCACATACACAATTAAAGGGCTTACAAAACTGATAGTAAACTATGGTGGGTAAAAGCGGTCTTATCGCTGACAGCGATTTCTTCCAGACAGGTTGTCTAAGTCGAAATATAGTTTATCAGAGATAAAAGAGTAATGTGCCAGTAAATTATAAAATAAAATAAAATATATATTTCATTTACTAGCTATAAAAGAAAGAGAGAAAGAACATGTGCGCGCGCACTGCTTTCACTTGCTTATATCCCCCACTCAACTCCCGTTCGTCTCGCCCGAACACATTTTTCGTAACTCGTAACCCAACTTACCCCCCAAGTCAAGCGTGCCTAAAGAAGTTTCACTTCAAATAATATAATCAAACATTTATGTTAATTACTCGAGTCGAAATAATAAATCAACATTTATGCGTGAGTCTCAGTTAATAGCATTTTGCCGTCTTAAGGTTCTGGGAATAGTGAACTTTCTCAGGAATAGGTAGGTGGTTTTAAGATCGCAGTCATTGCGTTTGGAGTAACTGCCCTATTCCGAGAATATATTAATTGCCTCCGCGTACTATATAATAATTCATCAGGATTAATTTTAACATGACATGTTCGACACTTGTCTGTCTAGCAAATTTATTTTAAATTACCACTGATTTAAATATTTTCTATAACAAAGGCTTAAGGCATTGAGTCACTGGCTAAATACAAACATGTATTTGTTCTACCGATAGTAGTAGTACCGTGTCCTAGGAGGAGCTTCATAGCGCGGGTGGTTAGCACGTTCGGCTGCAATCGTTGAAGTTAAGCAACTTTCGCAGTGGTCAGTCATTGGATGGGTGACCGAAAATCTTCTACCTAGAGGCACGCTAAGCCGTTGGTCCCGGCTGCATCTACAGTCGTTAGCACCCGCCAATCCGCACTGTGCCCGCCTGGTGGGTCTCCCAATCTCCCTATTCCATCCATACGGAAGGCCTGTGCCCCAGCAGTGGGGACATTAATAGCTGATGATGATGATGATTTGTTTTACCCGTCCTTAAATGAGTTTACTTATTTTTTATTACCAAGTACCACCATTGTAACCTTCTAGCGTATTCCGGCTCCAACATCATTATCAGCTCAAAAATATCGTGACATTGCATGGTCAGAACTTTTTATTTTATTATCAGCATGTTTACTATTGTCTCATACTGTTTCAAAATCAAAACGTTACACAAGCAATGAACAATAGAGACTATATATCTATACATAAGGACATCGACATAGTTCTATAATTTCTCTGCAACTATTGATGTTTACAAAATACTCACAAGCATACTCTATGAAGACGGATTGGCTCCGTATTCGCCCTTTGCTATTCCACGCGTAGCATTCACACCCGAAAGTCCCTCCGAAATACTCGTCCACCTCATTTCTGGTGACATTCAACTCCGCTTCCACCACCCTGACTCCATTATGAGGGTCTACGTGCTCCAACTGAACTGTTTTTTCAACTCTGAAACCGTTACATTTGAAGAAAACCTGAAGAGCATTTGCAGCACGGCAGAGTAAAGTTGCTGGCTTCGTCCTTAGCACATAAGCGTTTTTTGGCTCTAGTAGGAATATCGGTAGACCGTCAATTGTTTCGTCGTTTTCTGGCAATGGTATGTAGTCATCATCTTCCACCACGGGTTTGAAGTCAGCCAAGTACGGATCGAAGTCGGATAGACCATCTGGGTGGATGTATTCTGGGCGCAATTCCTTTTCCGTCGAGTGTTCTGGGTCTGGAAAGAACGAAAGAGTTTTATTTTAATTTAAAAAAAGTTTTACTAGTAAAAATCCACGCGGACCAGGCAGCGGACGGGACGCTGCCTGGCCCGCGTGGTTTTTTTCCTAGTAAAACTTTTCTTTAGATTTAAACATCTAGCAATTAAATGCTTAAAAAAAACATAACTTTAAATGCTATTTCTTCTTTCAAATGTTTAATACTTGAAAAAGTATTCATTTGACATTGTGGGTTACCTACAATGCGAAGAGATGGCGCTGCCTTGCAGCTTAAGGCTAGGAAAATTTCGACGCGGCCATCAGGGACGTGGTAGCATAATTGGTCAGTGCATTCGCCCGGATTGCGAAGGGTGCGGTTTCGTGTCCCGTCCACTGCCTGGTCCGCGTAGATCTTTTTCTAGTAAAACTTTTCTTTAGATTTAAACATCTAGCAGTTAAATGCTTTAAAAAAATAAATAAAAACATAACTTATTTTAATTTAGTTTCGAAGTGGTTGATTTGCGACGCTTTGGACAAGCTGATGTTTTAGTAAATAGTTAAAAAAAATCTTTATAAAATGACACATTTTGAATATCCATGCTAATGTTATAAAAACGGAAGAAATTTTGTTTGTCAAATTATTAGTTTCTATCGTTCAATTTCTTTTCGTCAATTCGATTCCTTCAATTTGATTGAAAGTCTGTTCAGACGGTTCAAATTGCATGCGATTTAGAAGTTACTCAACTACAATCGACTCATGTGAACCCACGTTCACATGGCCAAACCACCAAACCGATTTTAATGTATTACTGTTTGAAATTAAAGAGGGTGATACAGGGAATAAAAGTTTGCATAGGAAACATTAAAGTCCAATTTCATTGTACGTCAATGATGGGGAAACATAATATATAATTACACGCAGATGAAGTTGCGGGCAGTGTTTGTGTAATTGAAATAAGAAACAATTTGGATTCGGAGCAACATAGGAAATATTATTTAAGATTTGCGGACCAAGGATTGTGGCCCGACATTTTTGAGGCCCAAAACACGGTATATTATGAGGCTTCGCTCTAAATAGCATCGATCGTACTATGATGACAAGATGCGAATTCAAATAAACATAAAATTTTCTTCAGAACTGTCCTAATACAGCGCGTAAGCCGTCGCTCGATAACAGGTACAATATTTTTTTACGCACGATGAAATCTTATCGTGTCATCTTACGATCGTTGCCAATTAGGACGACGACTAAGGCGCTTTGCAGACGACGGGGCGGGGCGGGTCGGTCAATTTCGCCGCGAACGATAGCACAAAGGGAATCCTATATTACAAACGCACACAGAGGGCAAAAAGACCGTGCCTTGGGCACAGCGGTGACATGCTGTACGTGAGAGTTCCAGCGTCAGTGACCTTGAGCAGGAGCATGTACGCGATAGGGTTGAACTTGGAATTTAGACTTGTGCCAATGAATATTTATGCATAGTAAATTATTAAATGTAAACTGATTCAAGAATAACTAACAAATTGCTAACTTTTATATTTTTTCCCCTTTTTTGATTCGTTTTATAATTCTTATTATTATCTAAATAATAATAAGATTGCGTAGCGTAGTCAGTCTGTGCGTGCAATGCAGTGCAACGCTATTATTTTACTATTTCACTACTGCCATGCCTTCGGTCGAGGCAGTCGGCGACTGCCCTCTCCACGTCCCGCGCGCCGCGCAACGCCCCCGCGCACCTCCATCAACCCACACATAGCCGCGGGCGATTTTACCAGCACACATGCTTAAGTGTCGCTTCTTTTTGCATAGTGTGTATATTCTGTGCCTTGGGTGCCCGGCGGGCACTGGCGGCGCGGCATGTCCGCGGCTGCCCGCCGTGGATCATACAAACCAGTTTATATGCAGTAATGCAGACGGCGGCGCGGGGCGGTCAGCTCAGTCCGCGCCACGCGCTTTTTAGTGATGGACTATTCACTAGAACGAACGTCTTGAACTGACCGCCTCTGCCCGTCGTGTGCTTTGTGTACGCGGCGCGGGCAGCCGCAGACATCGACGGGCAGACGCGGTTTTTATTGCTTCGCAGAGAAAATGCCCGCCCCGCCCCGTCGTCTGCAAAACGCCTAACTGTTTCCATAATACCTAATATAACGAGGACAAGGCCTCAATTTTCTTGTGATCACAAATAATTACTGCGTTTTTAAAAGTACATTTTTCTTAACCATATCGGCGAAGAAGACGGATCCTGCTGCTGGTTTTGAGGACTCCATACCCTCTTTCAGATCCTGAAGTCTTTGCGACAGATTATGCTACCCTTTACGGGCTTGTAGCCCACTTTTAAACAAACGAACAGACGAACTTTTGAATTTTTTGACTTTTTGAATTGTTAGCGTTGTAATAAGTATTGGTTCTTACTTAGATTTAAAAATCAAGCAGTTACATTCTTTAAAAAATAAAAATTATAATCTTACAAGGTAGAATAAGGATTTTACTTTATTATTATAGCTATTCATGAACATAAAAAATATTAATATTCATAATGTGTACACAATATTATGCAAACCGATTGTAACCACAACTTTTAATCTGGTTTTTAGTAACCTATGCCATTCGATGCCATATTTAACGATGCACAAAGATCGTGTATCAAACAATTTACAGGTTTAGTTAATGGCCGGATGAGATCATTTGCACGAGTCGGTGAAATCACTAGTTGCGATGAACGAACTAGTTCACAAATCGGTGACTGTACTTGTGAGATCGACTAAGAAATAGCTTCATTTGACAATTAAACTAGCGCAGTAGATGATTTTGAATGTAAAATTGGCACTACGCAGACTCCCTTGTCTATGGTTATTGCTGAAGGAGTTTACCCGGGGTGTATAAATGTTAATCTGAACTAACGCACGTCGATGGCGGCGCTCGGCGGAGGACCGCTCTCATTGCCAAGTATGGTTCGAGCCATGCTTGGCAATGAAAGGGCATGGAAGGCTGCCGCCTCCTTCTGCGAAGTTGTGATGGGGCAGAAGGAGGCAGCGGAGAGGGAGCGGGAGGAGGATGCTCTAGCCGCTCCCCTCCGACGTAGACGGGTGGGCCGAAGAAGGCTGGCAGCTGTGACTGCCGGTCTTCGTCGGCACTAAGGTCGTCTGGGCGCGGCTTGGCCGCCGCGAACCCTTGGTGCCATTCGGCATAGGCCACCCCGTCTGGGGATTGCCTAGTACCCTAGCGCAATCCCCCAGAGGCGTGTCGCCCGGTCCACTCATTGGGCCGGGCCAGCCCGGGGGCGTCCCAGTGAAGTGGCGCACACTAAGGTGCGCCGATCCTGAGACGCCCCCATATGGGCGTAGGAGGGTACCGGTGGTTTTTAGTGGGTAGGACCGGCGTTGTTCCGCGCCGGGGAGTCCCATACACGCCGCGCGCCCAGCCAGCGCGGTACGGTGCATAAATGCATTATCCATCATCAACAAAAAAAAAAGCCGGGTGCTGCCGGTACCCGCTCCCTTCGCTATCTGGGCAAATGCACTGAACATTATGCCACCACTGCTCTGATGCCCATATTGAATTCTTCCTAGCCTTTCTTAAGCTGCAAGGCAGCGCCATTTCTTCAGGTCTGCGAGGATTTTTTTCTACTAATATTTTCTTTACATTTAAATAGCAATTATCGGTATCTTACGCCTCGTTAACATTAAGGTATAATACATGTATTTAAAATATATATAAAATGTCTTTACACTTATACACATGTATAAAACATGAAGTATACAATAATTGCATCAAACTTGTTGAATAAACAAAATATGTAAAGTAAATAAGTGATTTATACTGGTAAGATACTAGTTGTTGTTTTTTTAACTCTCCCATTTTGAGGAGGGCAAAGGGAACAATGCCCATACAGCCTAGTCTTAAGTTATATTAATATTCTTTTTTTACATTATAATGTCGGTGTGAAGCATTTTAATGTTTCTTGTAGTGTTTGGCAAGAAATGTTTCGAGTTGGCTTTTTCGATATAAGCTTCTGTGAGGTAGTCAACACTACAATAAATTCCTCACGTATATTAACCGGAGTACCGTATAATAATATGTATCTTACAGATTACGCCAATTCTTCTGTTGCGTAGACGGTAGTACCACATAATCACACCAATTTTATATCACAATATTCACTATGAACGAATTAAAATAAGACGCCAACAGAACTCGATGAAATCCCGCCAAAAACTCGATACGAGTTTTCTATGCAGTGTAATCTAAAGAATGTTTTAAACAGCCACAACAAGTATTCTACAAGTTTTGTTTAAAAGTAGTACATGACTTGTTTCTTAGTGTAGTCGAGGAGTTAGGGCCACTTCTACACATATATGACATGTATCAACATTCTTAATTCAAATTTAGAGTACGTTCAGATGATAAGCGTTTAAGACGCGTTGTGTTCCATCTAATTACTCAAAGTACAGAAAAAATGAGACAGTAAACTATTTAATTTAAATTATAATAAATTATGCCTTAGTGTTAATAAATGGACAAATTACAAAGAAACCTTTCTACAAAGTGCAGAAATGGCAAATTCTTTAATTTGCTCCTCCCATTATAGGGGTAATATAAATGGAGTTATATTCAACAATGCATTTTGAGGGCCCCTTGAATCCACGGGGCTCTGGGCTGAAGCCCAAAAAGCCATATAGTAGATCCGGCCCTGGGGGCCAATCACCTAACGGAAATGCTTTGGAAAACGCTAACGCTTACGATTTTATTTTGTTATTTCTAGCCGCCTGAGGTATTCAAATGCCTCGCGCTCTTTCTTTTTCTTTTGCATTGGTAATAACAATATTAAAAAAAATGACCGTGAGGTATTCGAAAACCTCAGGCGGCTAGAAATAACAATATAAAATCGTAAGCGTTAGCGTTTCCCAAAGCATTTCCGTTAGGCGATTGGCCCCCTGGTTGTGTTAACGCGCTTGACATTTTGTTCGAGTCGTTTGGATGCTAACGCGCGTTTTTATTGGACGCGCGCAATGTGCATTAGCAAAACGCACGTTAATAGCTTATCATCTGAAAGTACTCTTAAGTTTAATCCTTGGAAACAGCGAACAGCCGCGCTATCGACTACCGTACCCTAAGCAAGAAAAATTATCGATTTAGAATTAGTTTGCGAGTCCGAAATGTCATTGACAAATTTTGTATGAAAACGTGAACAGCAGCGTCACAGAGTACGCAATGAGAACTAAAAATCCGTACACATTTGACAATGACATTTCGGACTCGCAAACTATTCGAATTCGATATCGGTTCGTGCTTAAGGTACCGAAGCGGATTACATGTCAATTTCGGATTCTTGTAAAGAGGCACTATTTATTAAAACTTTTTAAGAAAAATGTATTAAAAAAAATGTTGATTACATTTTTGGAATGCTAGATGTTTGATCTAAAGAAAATTTTACTAGAAAAAAATACACGCGGGCCAGGCAGCAATCGGGACTCGAACCCGCACCCTTCGCTATCCGGGCGAATACACTGACCATTATGCTACCGCGGCCCTGATAACCATGTCGAATTTTCTCTTACATTTCTTAGGCACCAAGGCAGCGCCATCTCTTCGCATTGAAATAAATACTTTTACAAGTATTAAACATTTGAAAGAAGAATTTTATTAGCATTTATAGTTGCCGCGGTCCTACCCCTTAATATGAACAATGTTGATATTAAGATTTTCAATGACAACCAGTCTGCTCTTAATGGAACCCTACATTGCAACTGACACGCACTTGGCTTGTTTTTTACCTGAGTGACACAATGAAGAACAGCTGTCAGCGAGAAGAACACAAAGCACAGGGCACAGTACAATAAAACTTATCTCCTATTAAAACGCACATGTTTTTATGTACTCGCATACATAAATATTAGGTACATATGCCCACTTGCAGCAAATTTGATAAATCTCGATTCAACTAAAACTACACGTAGATATTATGCCATAAGAAAAATGTCAAAGCATCAATTTGACTGTTAGCAATCTAGAGACCCGTGACATACGGACAGATATGCAGACGACAGTGTGATAGCAATAGGATTCAGTTTTCACCCTTTGGGTATAAAAACCTAAAAAAAAATTGACGATTTGAGAACCTCTCCTTTTTGCAGTAGGTTAAAAATATATTATTTCGATATATCCAAGTTACTTGCACTTAGAATATAAAAGTAATATCTTAGGTTTGTATTTTAAAATTTTAACTAACTTCTTTTAAATAAACCTAAGCTATTAATTGGTGTCACCGACTCCAGAGGTCCCGGGTTCGAATCCCGGTGGGGGCAGATGTTTGTGTGATGAATACGAGCATTTGTACTCCAGTCATGGATGTTTAATATGTATTTCTATATAAATATAGTTATATATGTACAGTATATGTATTCTATCCGTTACCCTAGCATCCCATAACACAAGCCTTACAGTGCTTACTTTGGGGCTAGGCTAATTGGTGTGAGTGTTGGAAATATTTATTATTTATTTATTTATTATTTATTCTTACCTTTATTTCTTACGGTACCGAATATCGCCATAAGCAACAATAATCCAAAATGATTTCTAAACAAAAACATCACTACACAACCGAATCACTAATATGAAACAATTATTTTACTATCATTTAAAAAATTACGACTGCAATACAAACACATTTAGTAAACACTTTAGCGAAAGAATTTAACAAGCTTTCTCATTTTCTTTTTTAAATTAGAAAAAAGTTTTATTAATTTACATTCACGTAAAAAGACACGTGTTTACGAACGCACGAAAAGACCGCGCCACGTGCGGCCCCTATAAGCTTTTGTGGCATACTGATTCCAAAAACCATGCCATCCCATCCCATACGGTTATTGTGTGCACAAAAAAACTTTCCTGCTCAAGTTACTAATCTAACACAAATACATTTCACTCCATTATCAATCTTTCATATTGATCAATCAATCAATTAAATAAGCATGTACTGATAAAGAAAACTGGAAAATAAAAAGAAAGGAAATAGCTATTTTCATAAACGCTCTATTAAAGCGTGAACTGATGAAAGTAACAGAAAATACCGCTTTGAGTTTCAATTTAGCGACACCAAAAACTACTCATATATCTACAGACCTAGGTACAGATTCTGTTAGAAAAAAAAAATATATTAGAACATTACTAGATTTGATAATTTTATAGGACCCGTGGCGCCATCTCGCAGGCACAACACATTGTAAACCAAACGCTACACAGTTCCGTAGCACCAGAGTATGCTTTCAAAAGCGTTCTACGGAAAAGCACAGCAAGCTTGGTGGTGCCAATGCAGTATTAAAATGTTTTGGTAGATGTCGCTTTGCGTAAAGTAGCGACCTCTGATTTTTGTTTTCGTAAATTCTGAAAGCTTGGGGGTTGAGATTTCGATGGTGCTATTTGCATGTTTCACCCCCAAAGTTTAATTTTGTGACAGTGCTGTATTCCAAAGCTTTTGTGTAAGATGGCAGTGTGAGTTTTGCGATTGACACTTTATGTTCTGTTTTTGTTTAAATAAAGTACTTTGGTTTGAAGCTAAAAAGATTGATGAAAACAATTATCTTTTATTTTATCTATCAATATTATTCTTTTTTTTTCATAAAGAAAACTCCTTTTAGAAAGTTTTAGTAGATTAAAAATATGGCATGAAGATAAATTACGATAAATTATTTATTTAAAAAGAAATTTAATATCTATTGTTTGATTCGAACATCAAAATAAAGTTAGCTTTATGTAGGTATGTCATCATTATGTAGGTGTTGTTATGTTAAGTTTTTAGATATTTTCCGCTTAAGTCAGTATGAGTGATATTTAATCTGTTCTTTGCCCTCTCTTAAGCGCAAATCAAGCGGCAAATTATTCTTATTCCTGACTACATTTACAAACTCGCCGTCTTCGTTTGAAATTCCGAATGATTGATTCCAAATTCGAACTCGACGAGCAGTGTTGCCAACATTGAATATTGATTGCACAAAAGGCGTTCGGCGCCAAAGCGTATTCTCAATTCAAAATTATTCCAACAGGACCGAATCCTTTTGATGCTACGAAATATGTAAGTAGCCGAATTTATCAGTCACATTTTTCTGGTGTGAACAACATTTGCTCTCCTTCACCAACTTCACCATCCGTCCCTCTCTGATGTGAGGTACGGAAATTTATATTTGGCGGGTTGGCTCGCCTTTCCGTTGGAGATTTTCAAGTATAATGAGCCTATAAAGGTGGAGCAATCAATGGAAATATCAAAGGCAAATATTTTCTCATCGACGGTGCTCTGTAAAAGAATTTAGAACATTTCGTTTGTGAATTGCACGCAGATCACAAGAAATATTTTTACACGACTACCCAAAAAGTTTTTTGTTTTTTATTTAGAAAGTAGAAAGCAAATCATCACCCGAAACTCTTCCAGTAAAGAGACAACTAAATTAATAAATTAATTTCGCATAGTTTAACCCAAACAAAACACCTGATATACTATCGAATTCGACCCCAATCGTGGACAATGTATATAAAGTTAAATCCGCATTGAGACTGAGAGGAAAAATACTGCACACGATTGTTAGAGACACTTCAAACTGGAACGGGCTAAAAAGACTTCGGCTGGGGCTTTTAAAACGTACGACCAGAAAATAGAAAAGGAAAAGATTGTATTTAGTGCATCCGATTCTTAGGCCGTTAATAAGTAGTCTGTGCGGAAAGAGAATGGGCGTGGCGAAAAACGGAACTAACATAAAGATTTTTATTTGGCAAACAAACCCAGCAATTTGTAAATCGTCAAAATTTTGTATTGATACGGATTTGTTTTTAATCATGTCAAAAAGGGGTGAAGCCTTACAAATACGGTAGAAAAGCTCTACAGCGCCCTTCAACCTAAATCCCATTCTCTTTCCGCACAGACTCTATTTTTACTGAGACTCGTATAATAAGTAAGTACTTATGTCAATTATTCAAGGTGACAAACAAATTAATTCAATGAACATAAGCTTAGCCTTACAATCAGTTACGCAAGTTAAGAGGGGAGGCAGGCAATGTTTTTCCATACAAACGACTGATTCCTTCTTGATTTTTATCACTAAAGAATTGATTTTCTTATATAGAATATAATTTTACTCATTCTATGCTCCTGTGTTTTCCTTTTTTCGATAACTTGTGTTTCAAAAAAACTAGAAGCCCTTGAAAAAGGCCAAAAATAAAAATAAAAATATCACCAATAAAGACGTCTAGTGTAGAAATTTAATAAGCATTTACAAAAAGAAATCATTAAGGAAAAGTATAACTCCTTCTTATTCTTTGTGTTAAATTTCTTTTAGTATCTAATTTTCGAGGAGGAAATCGTCGAGAGCCAAACCTCGAATTTTGCAATTTTTATACGCATTTTTCAGCGTTAACTACTGTTGTCCCTATCACACGGTATTTGCCAATGCGTGACAGCAATAGTTGTTCCCAATACCTTTTTCTCAAATGTCTCTCAGCTCGCTAAGTTAACTTGTTAAGCGCTCGTGTCAGTGGAAGCAACAATATCACCGCGCGCGAATTTTGCCATAGCAATTTTTTACCAAAAATAACAGACACCATCACCTCATTATTTTGTATCTAGATAGACTAAATAGGCTTTGTTGTTCATTATATAACAAGAATTATCTTTGTGATCAAAGATCTATGGATTGTATTTTTATTAGTACTTCTCCATAGAAGTATTGACGCGATTTAGACCACAGAATACATACAAAAGAAATTTTGTGATGTTTAATTATGGTTATCGATATGACAATCTACATACATGGAGGTTCTTGTACTTTATAAAGCCATCTGACAACTATATGCATGAATTATTTTGTGCTTATTTGTATCTAATTCCGACAGACCTCTGTGCAGATTAGGCCTGCATAGAGGAAGAGGGGACAAACGCCCACAATTTCTACTGGAATGCAGAGGAGATTACTAGATCATTGGTTCGCTACTTGTGCTGCCGCGATGTTGGCTTCTCTGCTTTACACGCGCAATTGATCGCAAAGACACTTGCGTATTGCCTTCCCTATGCGATGGACGATGTAACTGTAGTAACGTGCATGCTATGCATTTTAGTATAGCCAATTATATTAACCATCTGCGACCAACAGCATACACGCTCAAAAGAAAGTCATACAAAGAAAAAAATCATAGATCTCGTGCTCTACACGACATGAATCTAACTATTATAGATTTTAAAAAAAATCAAAACCAACTTTTCCAAAATATTTTTACATCATTTCAAAGCCCTTCGAATTTCGCGTCTTTTGAGCTTTGTGTTCATAGGTCCTCGTTACAGTTACACCTCGCGCCGCGCAAAACTCGCGGCTAAATCCCTTCAAATTCCGCGTCTTTTAAGCCCTCATACGTCCTCGTGGCCCTAAACCTCGGGGTATCAAGGGCGAGTCGCACTTTCAGCGAAAATGGGGGCCTACTGGAGCCAACCAAAAAACATTTTCAATGTTAAAACCGACAAAATAGGAAACGTGCGGCATAACGAACTATGTTGCCACACTACGTGCCTGCCTCCTTTCCTTGCTACTTCCCACACCACTTGTCGAGTATGTGGCAGGGGTATAATGACTAAGAATTTGGTAAGTTATCGAAGACTGTTAGCCTGCAGTAACATTTGTGGACTGCTGGAGGTGCTAGGGCGCCTGGTAACAGGACTGCTACCACTCCGAACGCAAAATAAACACGAGTTGCAGAAACAGTCCGTAGGGTCAAACATTGTTTGTATTTCGGACCGATCGTTGGGATAAGAGTGCGAAGACCCGGTCTACACACGACACGCTATACCAGATACAGGTACGTACCTGGGCGTTTTTCCCCGCCCCCCACGACAACGGCTAACTAGAGCCGAGGTCCTAGTCTCAGAGACGCCCTCTAGTTGAGCCGACGCTCTCAGGTTCGAGTGGTCTAGAGGCTCCAGACGGAGAGGAGACTCCCTCCGTGGGGAGATGCCATTCGCCTGGAATATCTCTAAATTCTCGACTTGAGGTGCCCTTAGGATCTCGCCGTCCCTAAACCCGGTGACGCTGTAAAGGTCATCTGCAGCACAACGGACAGCAATATACGGAACAACAGCATACACACTCAAAAAAAAAAGGACCGATCGTGTCGTCTCGTCTAAAGATGGTCCCTTTAGTAAAACTCTCACGCGCCGCAAACGAAGCGCCGCAGTGTTACGCGAATTGTCCGAATCTTGGGGTCTAACTCGATCACTCGACGGCCGATAAACCTCTTAGACGCCCGCTGTTTATATTCTGCGGTGATTATCGACGGATTGCGGGTCTCCACAGCCTAATCTGTTGAGACTTGAGAGCTTACCACTAATACCATACTTCAGCAGGAAAACACTTGGAAAGGTTCATCAGAGCTGGTAATACCGTCGGCATATATTGGAAGTAACTTCAATGGGATTGGTAAGGTAGTTAGGGAGTTAATAGTATTTATGACGGTTGATATCCTTATTAAGGGTTATTAGCTATCAATCCCGCTGATTGTTTGATGGTCTTTGTTGTTATTTATAGCGGAAAGTAAGGCTTTATTTTCTTTATCTTTAACTAGCGGCCCGCCCTCTTTTTGCTTCGGTGTAGAGCTGAAGTGTAGACTACAGTTTTTGTTCTCAGACTTGTATTATACACAATGACATTCATCTATGATTCTTCTTATACCTGCATGCAAAGTCTCAGCCCGATCGGTTTAAAATTGACAGAGTTTCATACAAACTTTCATGAGGATAAAATAGGGAATTTTATCCCCTTGGGGGTAGAATTGATCAAAATCCTTTCTTAGCGGATGCCTACATCATAACATCTACCTGCATGCCAAATTTCAGCCCGATCCGTCCAGTGGTTTGGGCTGTGCGTTGATAGATCACTATGTCAGTCATTCACCTTTGACTTTTATATATATAAAGATTCCCAACATTTTTTTTGTAATAGAATAATCTTTTGAATAATAATAGTAAGACTGTTCTTGTAAATCAACCTTATTTGTGGTTTTTGATGTTGTGTAAACACGTCATTTTATTTCATCGGATAAAATTATTTATTTAGTAGATAAGTTATATCCGAGAAATTAAAGCCCAACTAAATAAAGCTTTTTACACCTAGGTTCAGCTGTTTTCGGATTAAAATTATCGCCCATCTTCTCGACAAGTGTCACATTTCCCATCAAAAACAACTGACACTGTATTAATATTTTTTTATTTGAGTATTAAAACCTTTATCTGCTTATCATGATGGCGTTCGATAAAATAAAATAATTCCGTCGCCGTAAGCTGATGTGTTTTTCTGCAACGGTGGGTTTGTATTGATGTTGATTTTTTAAGCTTTTTATAGTTATTCTTTGTGAAAGATTAATAACCGATGTGTATAATATAAAAATGAATCGCTGAATGTGTTGCTAAGCGCAACTCTGGAGAACAGCTGAACCGATTTCAATAATTCTTATTTTAGAATATTCCTTGAAGTACAAGGATGGTTCTTACGCAGAGAAAAATAAAAAAAAATGCCTGAAAATGTCCAAAAACAACACTTTCCTACAAACGATTAGTTATAATACTTAAAGATCAATTTGAACTTTAATACCATACCATAAATTTCAAATGTTAGTGAAGAGATTCCGGGAAGGCAAAACAATTGAGTGAGAATGTCAATAGAAGTTTGGAAAAGGCAAGTATACCATTTTCAGTTTTTTTTTAAATTGTTTATATGAAGACTCATTTAAATCTACACTACAGTTCTACATCGAAGCGAAGCGAAGCCGGGCCACCAGATGAATATAAATTAATAAAGGACTAAACAAGAAATTAATAACGAGGTAAACAGAAAAATGGAATTTCTCAAAACAAAAAAGATATTTCTTTATTGCCAAAAAAGTCCACCAATATCAGAAGAATCAATAAACGAAATTTCATATTAAATTGGACAATGCCAATATCTGCCGTTCTTAATTTAAAAATCGAACGACGCAATTATATTTTGGTTAAATAAAAAAAAATACTTAATAATTTCAACCAAAAAGTTACACAATGAAAATGCTTTTAAACAATTTTCCGTCACTGTACCCTTGGCCGACGGGGCGGAGGTATCGTTTATAATCTGCGAACATTCGCCAACGTACACTTTAACCAATACGTGACCACGGGCATTAGGTGGCGGGATGTAGGAAAAGGTAGACCTGGCATTCATTCTCTGCTATATTTTTATTAAAGGATTTGTAGCGATAAAACTGCAGCCTTAGCAATTCTAGCGGCTAGATTCCGCCGTTACAAGTGGTGTGGAATTATTGGTACGTTCGGATCATTAAATAAAAAATAATTAACAGAAAGATTTCGCTTTTAGATTTGCCTAGCAGCCTAAAATATACTTCCTTAAAATAAAAATACACAACGCGTCCATCAAAAGATCAGTAGCATAGTGGTCAGTCCAATTAATCGGATAACAATATAATTGGTTCCAACCAATTAATAATTGGTTCGATTCCAGCCTGACACCTAGACAAAGTTGATTTTTATCTAAATAGCAAAAGTTTTCCTAGTCTCATAGAACTCACAAACTTTTTGAAGCGTCCTCAAATACTCGAGCATTAAAAAGTATACAATATGTTTTTGGCTAACTCTACTGGAGGGTGAGCTTGCTGCCATAAGTGGTTAGCTCACACGATCTGCGATCTTGGAAGTTAAGCAACTTTCGGAAGGCTGGTCATCGGGTTGGTGACCAATAATAAGGCACGTTATACCGTTGTTCCCGGCCGAATCTGCAGTTAGGACCCATCAACCCGGATAGTGGGCCATCCATTTGGAAGGCCTCTGTGAGGACAATAATAGGCTGATAATGCAGATGTTATATCTCAAACGGAGGTTGAATTGGAGCGCCCGTCCGGGGAAGTAATTTCCACCTTTCAGTGGTGTTGTGTTTCTGTCAGTGAGTAAAATAACAGGGCTCCGCGGCATAAGGGATTAAGGTCAGGGTAAGCAACCGCTCGAGTGATATTTTTTGTATCGCAAGCGTCTATAGGCTGTTGTGGCGGTTTACCTCCACAGGCGGGCCATATGTCGTTAGCCACCATTTTAACATAACAAAAAATTGTGTGCACGGGCCACACATCTGAAGTGAAACTTGTTTTCTTAAATAACCTAACATTAGGCGGTGCATATGGCATAGAAGAATGAATCAGCGCACATATCACTCATATATATGTATATATTGCCATGCTCGTAGGGAAGAGACACGCACACGTCCGAAAAGAAGTTTCTCTTCAAAAACTTTTTGTTTTATAGGTAACTGAGGTCCACTAGTTGAGCCGGTTCGGCCCGGGGGGTCCCGGTGAAATGGTTGCGTTCCGGAACTACACTCCGGGTGCGGCTTTCGCAGGGTGGTCGAGGGGAGTAGCATATTCGGCCTAATTATCATTATAACTTTATTAATATATTATGCTAATATAATTTAATTATTTATGTTACATAGTTTAAGTATTTTAATATTTATATATTTTTGCATTGAACTTCCTTTTATATATACCATTTGATTATTTTATATTATTTTAATGTTTTATCCCTCTGGCATCCTTGTACAGGCCCTGCCAGAATACCAGCGCTGTTATGGTGGGAATATTTGTTCCCACGATAACAGCATTAAATTGAGGCAGATTCCTGATTGGCCATTCTTCTTTCTCTTTTGTATTTCTCTGTGTTATTTAATTTTATTGTTTATTTTGCTCATTGTTTTTTTTTCTACATATGTATTTGCGTGTTGGCCAATAAATATTTTTTCTTTCTTTCTTTCTTCAAATTAATGACGCACACAGAGGTGCGCGGATCCCGAGACGATCCCACATGGGTACCGGTGCGTTCTAGTGGGTAGGACCGGCGCTGTGTCCCGCGCCGGGTGAGTCCCACACACGTCGTGAGCCTCGCCAGCGCGGTACGGTCCGTCAAGGGATTTCTCACCGTAAAAAAAAATGTGTGCGTGTACTAGTGTACACACGTAAGAAGTGAAACTTCTTTATGGCCTTATTTTTCGAAAAATGATCTACATGCAACTTTCCAGAAATTGGTTAAATAAAGTTAAATTAGATAAAGTTTAAACAAAAGGATTTTATTATCATAGACATGAATACAAATTACTGCCTATGAAACTGTTATGATTACACGGCTCAGTAATCTAAGGCACATGTTCCACCTCCAACGATGAACGATAAGCGAGTAGAAACTAGAAACGAATTGGCAGTCCTGAGTTAAAATGCACGCGCACGGCTTTTGACAACCAAGCCAGCTTAACCGAGCGAGTATAGCTGAGCGAGTATCGCTGAGCGAGTATCGCTGAGCGAGTACCGCTGAGCGAGTACCGCTGAGCGAGTATCGCTGAGCGAGTACCGCTGAGCGAGTACCGCTGAGCGAGTACCGCTGAGCGAGTACCGCTGAGCGAGTACCGCTGAGCGAGTACCGCTGAGCAAGTATCGCAATGCGAGTTTGGCTGAGCGAGTCTTATTTTTAATAACTATTGTCACTCAGCTACAAACGAGTAGAGAGAGTTCTCGCCGGCGACAGTGTGATCATTCAGCTATCAACTATTAATATAAAAAAAGATGGCGCGTAACGGAAAAATGTGACGCGTAACCGAAAAATGTGACGGTAATTTTTTTTCCAACGCCGATAAAGAAGTTTCACTTCAAAAGGTAACTGAGGCTAAGCAAAACACCGCATCCAATTGTTTCATGCATCGCGGCCACCGGCTTGTCTGTCGTCTCCCACAATCGGCTCAGGGTCCACTCTGGCGTAAAATTGTGTTTGACGCGCTCTCGGACGCCAGGGAACAGAGGAGGGAGGGACGCGGGGCTGGTTATCACGGGCTTACTCCGAAATCTCCGTGTTATGATTTTGCACTGTCGCGCGACCAGATTATCGCTTTAAGTATGTTACCGGCCTTACAGGATTACTTGGGGAAGCTTGGAAGGTGCTTTTAAAAACAAAAGCGGTTTAATTTAATTTTGAAAGCTTATTTTGTGCTCATTTACCTACTTATATTTTGAGGCTTTTGTTCAAGTAGATAGTCCTTGGACTTTTTATACGAATGCAAAAAAGGAGTGTACTGCTTTCAGAGATCGGTTAAATATGTAAGTATGTAATGTGCACTTCTCTAATGGAATAGAATTAACTATCAATGTTCATATTAATTTTTATAAATAATTTTGTCTTTTTATTTAGGTATTAGATCTTATAAGTCTATGCTAAATTACAAGTCCACCATCTTCCACCGTGCACTTCTTCAAAAAGAGTGAAAAAAACGAGCGAGCCTTACAGTAGTCGCGTATGATGTGTAACATTTGAAACCTCACCTTATATTAGTAAAAAAAGAAATAAAACCTACTACAAAAGGAATACGCCATTTGAACATTATGTTCTAAAATCAAATCAAATAGCTCGCGCTTTGGCGACTTCCTGTTACACACTTCCGTCCCATTTCACGAAATCACTCCCACAAATTGCAGGAAAGCGAGAGGAAAGATGTTAGACATCAAAAATATAAATTAAAAAACAAATTCAAACAGTAAATATTTGAAGTGAAACTTCTTTAGGCACGCTTGACTTGGAGGGTAAACTGGCGAATGTGTTACGATTATTGCGTTACGCGCGCACCAGTGACTCATCGGTAAACAATGAACAATAACCATCACAAAATACATGTATCTAATGCTATGTAGGTGATAAGGGACCCAGCGCGGATTTTTGAGTGATAATGGACCCATTGCGGATTGGTGGATGATAATGGATCTAGTGCGGATTGGTGGGTGACAATGGACCCAGAGCGGATTGGTGGGTGATAACGGACCCAGTGCGGATTGGAGGGTGATAACTAACCCAGCGCGATTTGTGTATCAACAAATCTTCAGGTTAAGTTTATGATTTTCAGATCATTGGACTTAAAGAATTTTCACTTCAGTCGTGTGGTCATAAGCACACTCGCTTTTTTTCATACGAGGCGCAACTTATTACCCCACCCCACCTGCTGTTGAGTAAATGGAGTCCAGACGAGAAGATGACGCGGAAGAAAGTGTACTGCTCCACCATCCTCACCTTGCCGGCCTGAACTCCATCCCCTAGCCCGTAGTCCTAAAACCTTACAAGCAGAAACAGCACCACCAAAACGTAGTCTTCTTTTACTGAAGTCTTGGATTGGTCAACGCAGCAGCGGTGCGTGGGCTATAATTGTCAATTGTGAGTCACACAGTGAGACCACGACTCGGTAAACGTAGTGTAGGACGCCCTGAGACAAGATGGGATGATGATAGTCATGCTCTCTTAAAAGTCTCTTCGGTGGTGTCGTGTGAGGCGGGACGTTACGTTCCCTAAAATATGGTTGAGCGAAGCGATGGCTGGTTCATGCGTCATGCTCGTGAACGGGTGCTGCCAGCGGAGATGAGTCTGCCCTAACTACTTTGATACTTAAGATGTAAATGTTTGATTACACCTATTGTAAATAACTCTGTTTGTATTTATACTGTGTGACATAGCAATCAAAATGCTGGTGAACAATTAATGTATAATTTCACATTATGTAATGAAAGGTGACTTTATGAATCATCTCTGAAGTCATTTTTCAACTTGTCGACTCTGTAAATGATAAAACAGGGGAAAAAACAGCCCTTGCTGAGTTTCTTGCCGGTTCTTCTCAGTACAAGGTCTCCCGCCGTAGATTTACGAACCGATGGCGAAGCTTCTAGGCATTTATATGTGCTTGTAACAGCCTAAACTGAATAAATGATTTTCATTATGATTATGATATCCGTAGGCTGGCTGGAGTGGGCTGGATGAATGTAGCACAAAATCGGGAGCAGTGGCGTGCATTAGGGGAGACCTATGTCCAGCAGTGGACGAACATGGGTTGATGATGATGATGATGAGACACACCGGGGCAGAACCATAATTTGCCGCCCTTGTGATGACATCATAATATTATTATTTTTGTACGGGCTCTAGTTAGCCGTTGTCATGGGGGGCAGAAAAAACCGCCCAGGTACGTACCTGTACCTGGTGTAGCGTGTCGTGTGTAGACCGGATCTTCGCACTCTTGTCCTACGGGTGCGGTGTCTGCTTAATGCTAAGCTAGTGTGAAAGTATGATAGTTTTTTTTTTGAGTGCGTATGCTGTTGGTCGTAGATGACCTTTACAGCGTCACCGGGTTTGGGGACGGCGAGATCCTAAGGGGACCTCAAGCCGAGAATTGGCAAGTGCCTCTAGAGGTTATCCAGGCGGATGGGTTCTCTCCACGGGGGGAGTCTCCTCTGCGTCTGGAGCCACTAGACCACTCGAACTTGAGGTCGGGTGAGGTTGGGTCGGCTCAACTAGACGGCGTCTCTGAGACTCGGACCTCGGCTCTAGTTAGCCGTTGTCGTGGGGGGCAGGGAAAACCGCCCAGGTACATACCTGTACCTGGTACACCGTGTCGTGTCTAGGGTGGTATTATCCTATGGGTGCGATGGTTACCTTATGCTAAGCTAGTGTACTAGTATGCTAGCTGTGTAGTGTTGGTGCTTGTGGCCTGTGTGGGAGGAGTCGAAGGCGTGTTAGCGTTGATGGTGATTTCGTCGTCGGGGTACTAAGACGTGCCTAGGCCGACGGAGTCGGAGGGATATATCAAGATACATGGCAGCTGTTGTGAAGCGGTGTTCTGTACTAAGCTAAAATGGGATTAATGAAGAGAAACAACACGTGGCTGTAAATAAGTATAATTTTTGTTCACAATAAACATTGGTATATGCTCTAAGCAATATACACGATACAAGCAGAAGTATGCGCAGTGTTGCCACCTTGGTGGTTTTTCCACCAGAACTGGTGCTTTTTCACGGCTTCTAGTGGTATATTTTCATTATCTAGCGGGTATATTTTTTTAGTGTTTTTTAGTGGTTTTTTAACATGAAATCTAGCAACATATTTGTAAGGGGGAAATCCCCTAACTTTCAGAAATTTCATAATGTTCTATGCTTACTCTGTGACAGGGGAATTCCTTCACGCGTTTGACTGTTAAGGGCTTCCTTTAATCGTTCATTCTGTTTCATGAATTAGACACTTAACAAGAACACAATGAACGCCATTGTGTTGTTAAAAAGTGTAAAAGTTTGATTTGATAGAAACATTTGTAACAGTGTATGAACTCCTGAAGCTGTATGTTTAGAGTATTCAATTATATGTTATTATGGAAATTCTATTCAAGAAAAAGAATTACATACAAAAGTATAGAAAAGAATGGGAATCACTCGACGAATTCCAAACTTGGCTTAAACATTTAGCAGGTGTTGATGCGAAGGCGTTTTGTTCATTTTGTAAAGCAGAATTATTAGCAAAAGTAGTAGAGAAGACATGCCGAAACAAAAAAGTACAAACAAAAAATGCAAATTCTATCCGGCAATCAAAAGATATCATTGAAAAAACACAAAATACTCTTTCAAAAATCCACTACAACCACAACCAAACATCTTCAGCTTCGACATCGGCTTCATCGACAGAAGCGTCGGCGTCTGTGAACGACGATGAAGTTATAGAAGTGTAACATTTAACAATATTGAATTTTAAATTTTACATTTTGTTTAAGATTTATTTCTTGATTATAAATAATGAATGTAAATACATATTTAACTGGTTTTATTTCATTCTCTAGTACTACTAAGGTAACGCATGGAATAGTTATAAGTTAGTAAAAACAATATTGCCATTTTGATTAAATAACAAAATTATACTTATTAAAAACGACGACAGGATAACGAACACAGTTATTTCTGTAGCATCTCATACATATTCACTGGATTTTTATTTAAATTAGGGTTTTTTGTTGTCTGAGATGTAATTGTAATTTAGCTAATTCTGGTGTATTTTTTTAAATCCAAATTTTTGAAATCTGGCGATATTTTACCTTTGAATTGGCGCCTTACAAAAATCCAAGGTGGCAACACTGAGTATGCGACAGGACAATATCAAAGTCTATCAAACAATAACATTGCCAAATAGTGACATAGAAAAATATATACCCTGGTCTCTGTAAATGACAGATTTCTGCCACAAGTTGTGGCTGTACCAACAATATTCTGGCTGCCTTTAATGATCTGTGATATCCTGTCTTTAGTTAATCCTGCCAAAATCTAACGTGGGCTGTCCTGACACTATTTAAGATTTTTGGTTTAAATTAAACCATATTTATATGAAAAATATCGAAAGTAGAAACAGTATTTACTTATTTCAGATCGTTCATGTTTCCCATATCGATTTGACACATCGGCTGATCGTGTGTAGGGTGACAAATTCAATTATAGGTTAAACTGGACGGAAGGGTAGCTGTTGTTACTGAACAGGGTACGGACAGAGCAAGTTATTCCGCGTAAAAAAGTCCATTTAGAAAGTAAATTATTTATGTTCTTTGTGACGTGGTATTGGGTCTCATTCTGATTTTCCTACATCTGAGCGACGAAGCTTTGGATGACTTAGGTACTAAATTCGCTAAAATTAGCATTCGTAATTTTGGTTTCTTTGCGTTCTGTTATGAGCCTCGGATAATTAGCTTTAAAAAAAACAAGTTTATTTATTTAGTAGGACAGCCGTCTGGTTACGATGTTGGATCGAGGCTGTGAATTGTATGGATGTCCATGAGCCACCGCCATAAGCAACCCTCTCTTCAAAGCAGCATTGTGCGAAACGCTCTCCCTTACGTTGGTAGACCTTCTTCCTTCCATCATTGCCATGTAACACAATTTTAGTCTCATCAGAAAAGAGTACACGGCGCCAATCTTGCTGTGTCCAATTTAAATGACTGCGTGCGAAATGAAGGCGCGCTGTTCGGTGGGCTCGCGTTAGTTTGGGCCCATTAGCTGGCTTGTGTGGTACCATATCGCGTTCTTTTAACCTTCTCCGAACAGTTCGAGCGCTCACAGGTACTCCGTGGAAGTCGTGAATTTGTTTTTGTATCTCAATGGAGGTAAGGTGACGATTTCTCAAGCTGGTCGTCACGATGAATCTATCCTGCCTTTCAGTTGTGACCCGAGATCGTGGCCTTCCTTGGCGACGAACAAAGCCGCCAGTCTCTAGGTACCTCCGATAAACATTTCGGACCGCAGATCGACTTAAATTAAGTTGAGCACTTACGTTTCTTTGGCTGTGTCCGGCCTGAATAAGTGCCACAGCTTGGGCGGCGATTTCAGGTGAAGTATATAATGTATAGTAAATCCAAGTAAACCAATAAAACCAAGTTTTCTTAGTATTCGATTGTTTGATATCAACAAACAGGCTCCAAATTGTCTTTTGTTTCTTTAAATTCTGTGTTCGAAATTCAAAAAAAGACTATTGAATGAAATTGTGAATGTGCCAGGTTCAAAACTGCATTAAAACTTTTTGCTCGACCTAATATAAAATTTTAGCTAGGACCAAACGAAACTGAAAATACAAGGTGAGCCAATAGATGTGTCCAGAAGTTTATAAAGGACTGTTTAAATCTCATTAATCTAGCTCCAGCGGTTTTGCTTTGAGTAATTAGTCAACCAACCAATCAATCGATATGTCCATTCCTCTCTTTTTTATTTATTTTATTTTATTTAATTTTATTCTGGACAACAAACAGTCATGTACATCGATACAATTTTTCTTTACAGTAAATAAAGTTAAAGACCTTGAGTGCCAACACATAACATCTTTACATAATAGAAGAAGTTTATAGAAAAAATAATGACTCGTCCCGGCTACGCACAGGAGTATTGTATTAAGTAGACACAAATCAGCATCCGAAATCAGTCAAGTGGTTGAAAAATAGATCCCGTGTCCGTGGAATTAACAGAACAAAAGTTGTACTTATTCTTTTACAACTTCAAACATTGAAGATTTCGTTTTACAAATCAGTTAAGTGGTTTAAGAAACAAGATTTGACACCCGTAGTCTTGGGAAAAATGCTGTGTTGTTTTAATCCTTTACAATCAAATTTTCTATTACTAAACTTTTTACATAACACCAAATTGCTGTACTAACCTACATTTCACAATAAATCATTTGAATTTGAATTAGTGAAAGATTTTTTAAAATGGGTCAAGATGAGTCAGTCAGTGTATCCTTTTCTCTCTTTATATACTCGTAATAGTATAGAGTATTGATAGTATAGAAAAGATAATAGAAGTATAGATATAGAAGAAGACATAGATGTATAATCGGTAAACAAAAGACTGCTCCAACATTATGCCCACTTGTCATTCACATGTCAAATTATGAAGTTTTAGTTTTAAGAGTATTAGTATTTAGTAATTGAGGCTATGAGCACCATAGTGACCTAACTCATTTTTTAATCATAGTAAGATATACTTAGGCCAATATCGCACCTCAAATTTAGATCACAGACTAAAAACCGCAACAGTGATTATGCTGCCATCTAGTGAATATTCGTTGTATAACTTTTAGACCACTCTGGTTCTATCAAAATATCAATTTGAACTGGAAAAAACCATAAACTCAATATTGTAAAAAATGAGTTAGGCCACTAAGGTTCTCATGGTCTCAATTAATAACAAATCAGAGCAAATCTGCTGAAAACAGGTGGAATATCTAAAATCTACTTGGTCAGGGGCATGGCCACCCTGATTTTACGCTAAGCAAAAATTTTCTAAGTAAATAGGTCGAGTACAAAATACCGTAAGCATCTTAAGATGCGCGCGCTTACACACCCGTCGACGACCGCTAGCATCTTAAGATGCTCGACCGTTAGCATCATATGATGCTCTCGACTCTCTTCCTTATAATTTCTGTTCTAAGACGTATTTTCGTATACGGTTTTCGGTATAACACAGATAAGTTAAAGAGCTACTGACTAATATCCAATCACAAGACACACAGTGAATAAAGAGACCACAATCACAAGTGTCAACGCACGGTAAAATATTTCGCGCCATTTTTCTGTCAGTTGTGTTGTGCGCAGTTGTGTGTGTGCCGTGTTGTGAAAGTTTTTGTGTGGTTTTTAACGGATTTTTAACAAAAAACGTAAGTTAAGTGTTTTATTTCTCTTATTTATAGTGTTTTTATTATTTACAAACGTTTAGAACAGTGTTCCGTGTCGTATTATTTACATAAAACATTTCACAATACGTTCGGTCGGTTACGTTGTATTACCGCGCTGTTAGAGGTTTTTCTATGAGTGATTATTACATGATATATTCATGAAAACCTATAAAAACCATACATTTTCTGAAAGATAATTTTATTAGGAATGTATTAGAAATATGGTTTTTAAATTTTGCGTCAAGTTTTATCAATAAATCGAGCTCCGAAACTTCGTTCGTACCGTATTACTTACAAAACTATAAAAACGATGGAATAGCTCAATAACAGTAATGATAATTTATCAGAGAATGTACAATTATATATAATTTTGGATAATTGTTTAGCTTTATATCGTTTTTCGACTAAAATCTGATTGCACGGATAAGTACTTTACAGTGCATCCTAATATGCGCTCTAATCGCATTGCAATAAAGTTTATTGACGATTTGCGAGTGCCGTTCGGAGTTCAAAAGGTCATGAGAGTTCGAATGACGTCACGTCGACTCAACTGCGCACTTGATATACAGAACGTATTGTTACGTTTTTTTTCTATGAGAAGCCTATTTGATTTTTATACCAATAGAAAGCTAATTTTATAGCCTATGCAATGGTGTTTTACAAAATAAATTTATATAATCACAAAATTCACAATCGCAAATCTAGCGCAACCTTAGTTCAGTACTAGATATTTTAGAGATTTGGAAAAAAGAAATTAAATATATTATCTTTAGACTGTACATAAATATTATAAGAAAAACTAGATCGCTAGCAACAATATTATCATCACAGTAAAATTTACAAGTTTACGCCGAGGGTAATTTATAAAACCGCGCGGGCGATAATTCAAACGCATACTTGTTATTTTTTTTATATGGGAACCTATTTATGTTTTGCTATTGTCTGAAAGGATTTTTCATCTAGTTTCTAAAAATATACATTTGTTCAACGTTTTTTTTTCAACTTGTATCTAAGAATCACATTTTATTACAAGCAGGCGCATTATTCTAGCAAAGGCCGCCTCGAACGACGATAAAAAAAAACAAACACGTCATAAACATTTCAATTAGTCGTAAGTTGATAGCCTGATTCATATTCTTCCCAGAAATGTAACTCAAGTCCCTGTAAGTATAAACATTTGGTCGTGAGAACAAAACAAAGGCCTAAGTGTTTAGCGCAGCAAAAAACGGTGTCAGGTAGCGGGACTGACCTTTTTTTTTTAGGCGCGCGGGCCGTTTATCAAGAGTTAAATCTATTTGAGACCCATGGCCCAAATATCATGGCCATCCCGATTTGTCTATTTAGCAAAGAGTTCCTTTTAGGCATATAGGTTAAATATATTTTGATCCCGGAATTCCCAAGGGAACAGGAACTTCGCGGGTAAAACCGCGAGGCGCAGCAACATATTAGAGCAAATATGCTGAATATATTTTATAGATAATTTGCTATCCTTATTTCACATCGTAGATATCGAATTTCAAAAAAATATGAAACATTATTTTTTAAGTTTCAGTTTAGTTTATCTAATCCAAGTTTCAAAGCTGTCGAGGTGGCCAAACTCGTTTTCCCACACAAGCTTTGAACCCCTAGTGAATTGGGTGATATTATCACCCAATTTTTGGGTAAAAGCTCTCTTAAAGGAAATAATCAGCTATTTAGAAATGTGGCATCGGCTTCATACAAATCAGACTCCTTTACGAGACCCATTCGTACAAGGTCGGTATTTATACAAGTCAATCAAAATTCACAATCAAAATAATAAATTTCAAAGTAAGCAGTACCAATTTAATTATCATAGTATCACATGATTTTTATAAAAAGCTCCCACTAACAATGTTGTAAACGCAATTCGGAACATCATTTCGCTCCAATCATTTTAAGTGACACCTTCTTTAATATGGAATTCGGAACCCTTCCATATTCGAGTACAGTCTGCAGCGCAAACCTCACGGGACCGACGTAAAAAGTGGCGCTAAAACGTCACTCCGCTCCATCGTGGAGAAAATCTTATTCTGTTAAATTCGTTACGTGTCCACGGCTTGTAGCGCTGACCTGGCAAGTGGCGGATTAGTGTGGATAAGACAAAACGGGAATGTAATTATTAAAATTTTATTATTGACTAGTATAACGGTTGGTAGAGACTAGTTTGCTGAGATTTAATAAAAATATCGAAATCCAATAACGACATGTTATATTTACAAGAGCAAAAAAGTGACAAGTAAAGAGAAAACAAAAGATCAATAAGAAATATATCTATATATATAAAACTCAAAGGTGACTGACTGACATAGTGATCTATCAATGCACAGCCCAAACCACTGGACGGATCGGGCTGAAATTTGGCATGCAGCTAGATGTTATGACGTAGGCATCCGCTAAGAAAGGATTTTGATCAATTATACCCCGAAGCGAAGCGAGGGCGGGCCACTAATTAAATATATAACACTGACAGGGAAATCAATGACAGAGTCTTTATCAACTAGTTTTCGTCCGCAGCTTTATACCTGTTTACTTAAGTTTCAGTTTCGCCCAAAATCTTAACGTTTTTTTTTAATTTGACCCTTCATACAAGTATTTGAAAAATTAAAAAAAGTTTTAAACTTTCATGGTCACTAACATTATAGCTATTAACGGGATTGTTACCATGTACCTTGTTTTTTATGAGTCTTGACTTGTGTGACAAGGAACACCTGCACGAAGAGTTGGAGTATGTACGGCGGGTCCTACAGAATAATGGATACAAGGGACAGTTTCCACCCAAACACAAATTAAGGCACCAGACACACATAGTAAGCAGGCAACCAGTATTTTTGCCATATATCAAAGGAGTGACAGACAAGATCTCGAACATACTTAATAAGTACTCACTGAATACTGTCTTCACTCCTTTACAAAAAGTGTCACAGTTTCTACGATCTCCCAAAGACAACTTCCCTTTGGAGAAACCTGGTGTATATAAGATCGACTGTAGCTGTGGTAGTTCATATATTGGCCAAACGAAGCGGACAATAGCGTGCCGAATGAAAGAACACATAAAAGCAGTCAGAAACAATGATACGCAGAAATCAGCTATCGCGGAACATTTGATCGATTCGGGTCCGAATCACTGGATTGAGCTCCATAATCCACAAATCATCTCGACAGAACGCCACTACATACCAAGATTGGTCAGGGAAGCGATTGAAATAACCAAACACAAAAATTTCAATCGTGAGGATGGGTTTAAATTGTCAAGTGTCTGGAATCCAGTGGTTCGTATGTGCAAAAACCGTAAAAATCAAAAAAGTGTCGTTCCGCGATCGGATACTGTGAGTATTGTGTGTCGGGAACAGGTGCGAGTGAATAGTGAGAACGTGACCAATGGTAGGGGTATCGAGCGCAGTAAAAGACGACGTCAGAGGGTAGACCGATATGTCTGCCAATAACATCTACCCGCAATTACTTCAGTTACTCCGTGATCATGGCGCTTGCAACAGTGCCGAAATATCGGAGACTCATAAAAAACAAGGTACATGGTAACAATCCCGTTAATAGCTATAATTAAAAAAAAGAATAAAATTTGTAAAGTGGTCAATGTACCAGCCCGGATAGCGAAGGTTGAGGTTTCGAGTCCCGTCTGCTGCTTGGATCGCGTTTATTTTTTTCTAGTAATGTTTTCTTTTAAACCTTTAACATAAATTTAAATATTATTTATAATTATTTTTTTCTTAATAAAATCTGGAAAGTCGTTTTATCCCAGTAATGGCATAAAATAGGCAAATACAGATTTCGTGGCAAATATATATGGATAGATAGACAGCTTAGGAACCAAATTTATTTATTAAAGTGATTGTAAATGTAACAAAGTTATTATCGACTACCAGCCGCCTGCGGATCTACCAGATTGGGCCTGCCGCTATCGAGTTATGCGCTAGGCAACATTATAGAAGACTGTTCGCGGAGGACTTTTGTCATAGATTGCTTACAACTGCATCAAGTAACACATACGACGGAATAAAAATACTGCGGACAAGAAGTCCCCCGAACTACCACGGACACCGAGGGAACGGACTGTACAAAAGTACGCGAGTGTCCACGAAAAATAAAACATTATGTGACTTGAGTGCGCGTCCACGAGAGTGATGTACCTACGTATGCGCAATGGCATACGAAATCGATTGTTAAATTTTAAAAAAAGAAGTGTGAAATACAACTCCTTTTTAAATGATACATAAAAAAAAGAGTATCATGACCGAAAAGACAGTTGCGAAATATTTGCTGAAGGAATTCTTTAGCGTTCATAGATTTCATCATCAGAAATGCAAATAAAATAATCTTAATGTATTTATCAAATAATTCACATTTTCTTTCTCTCTTTCTCTTATAGCTAGTAGTTGAATAGGTATATGTACATACATGTATACATACTGATGAAGCTAAAGAAGTTTCACTTCAGTCGTGTGGTCATAAGCACACTCATTCGTCGATTTGCCATATTAAGACAATATCTTCTCAATATGTACGAGTATAAATTACACGTCACGTTGTTTCCCCGGGACGGACTCCTAAACTACTAAGCCAATTTTAATCTTTGCACAGCGTGTGCAGTTTGATCCAACTTGAAAGATAGGATAGCTTACATCTCAATTTATAGTCGCAATATTATTTTATTGCAAATCATTACTTTTGGGCGGTACGAAGTTCGCCGGGCAGCTAGTAACTTTTTAAATTAGTAGTCTTATCCACACTAAGCTTACAAAACTACTTCGCTGCGAAAGCAATACTGTATCGGGTTTTAGCGGCCGCAGGATTCAACCGTCTCCCGCATAGAAAATATTGAGTGGAGGACCTTTTTCGTGACGCCTGCTGGCTACTGATTGATTTTTATATTGGCCCGTAATGGAGAGACGAAAAAAATAAGCGTACACTTTTCTATCTGTATTATTACCTATCAATGAGAAGGAAAATAATGATCAGAAATTACAGAAAATTCTGTCTTCAAAATACTTTTAAAGATCAAAGTTGGTGCTGTCTCTTTCTTTGTTACTTTTTTTTCTTCTAAATGGCTTCACACAGCTTGTGTGAATTTAGCCAATGTCAAGTGTTAAAATGTTTACAAATACTATAGCACTCGTGGTCAAAGTAATAAATCAACTCAAAGTAAGTGGCAGTCAAGTCAATCCCCCCTTCCTTATGTTACCGTAAAAGTGTGGGGATTTACTGAAACCTTCCCGTGGACTTTTTGAGGGAAAGACACTTTCCGCTATTCTGTTTCACTTGCCAACACTTGTACATGTTCCCGAACACTTAGTGGTTAATACTCCACCATTATTAGACACTAACATCCGCCACAACACAATTTTTAACGAGAAGAACAAAACTGCTAAAGTGACGCTTCCCGATCCCGCCAAAAAGGCCTTCTTTGTTACTTTCTGTCCCGGTGAACTGCGTGTCGCCTAATGGCGCTCCTACACTTGATCGTTAGCCCGAATACGAATGCCTATGGAATTCGGGTAAACGACTAAGTGTAAACGAACGGAGTCGATTACGCCGCGCCCGTATTTGGGTAGATTTCCTTTTGTTTGCCCGACACCGTCTTCTAGCCAGTATTCCAGTGTAAATATTGCTTTGGGTGCTCGAATCCGAGTAGAGTCTTTCGTGCACCCGAATTGCGTCATAACCGTCAATTCCCCTTTCCTTCAGAGGACCACGCGCGCTGGCCTTCGGTGTCACCGTCTAACTGTGGCCACAATTCCAACGCGTACAAAGTAATTTGGTGACTCATTTCTTTGTCGCACTATCCGTAAATGGAATGCTCTGCCTGCTCACGTGTTCCCTCCTTCTTACAACCTGGGATCCTTTAAAAGAGGCGTGAAGAAGCAACATGCAGGCCGGCAAGGTGAGGATGGCTGGTGTGGCAGGATGAACTGCTTTACCAGCTATCTTCACATCTGGACTTCACCATCACTTAACATCAGGTGGGGTGGAGTCACTTGTCGGACCTGTCTATAAAAAAAAATGAATGGGGTTAATTTGAGAATGACATGTGCTGTCGTGCACTTATTTTTGAACTTTTAAAGAAGAATAGTTGCTTCATAAATGATATTTGTGTAACTTTAACCATATACGCAGCGCACGCAATGAAAGCTCTGAAAAGGAATATTTTCTTCTCGTCTCCGCAACATTTGATATTTGACGACCTCCGTGGCCGTGTGGTTTGTACGCCAGTTTTTCATGGTGTCCCCGACTCGAGAGGTCCCTGGTTCGAGTCCCGGTGGGGGCAGATGTTTGTGTGATGAATACGAGCATTTGTACTCCAGTCACGGAAGTTTAATATGTATTTCTATATAAATATACTTATATAACTTATATATGTACTGCATATGTATTCCATCCGTTACCCTAGTATCCAACAACACAAGCCTAACAGTGCTTACTTTGAGGCTAGGCTATTTGGTGTGAGTGTTAAAATATTCATTTATTTAACTCCGAGACTACAACAGCATACCTACACACTAAAAACCCGTCCGTCTTTTTTTCACTCATTTAAAGGATGATTTCTATTATTTACTATGCTATGCCCTTTTGCGAGACTCAAAATAATATATAATATATATAGGTACCCATCTAAATCTCTTCAACGGTTTAAGCGTGAAGAGGTACAGAGAGACAAGAAACAGGCTGAAAATATAATCATAAATGCAAATTTTAATTATTATGGACTCTACTAGCTGAACATTAATGGTAAGTACCTGTTTAATTTTTAATAAAAAACTCGATAAACTACCATCAAAAACGAGATCTTGAGATACTGTTTTCATACAAAGCAACCTCTCAAGATCGGTCTCAGACTTGAAAGCTATCTATTAATACGGGCCTAACAACTAAAAACTAAAGAATGAATGAAAAAGTATTCATTTGACATTGTGGGTTGCCTACAATGCGAAGAGATGGCGCTGCCTTGCAGCTTAAGGCTAGGAAAATTTCGACGCGGCTAATAGGGCCGTGGTAGCATAATGGTCAGTGCATTCGCCCGGATAGCGAAGGATGCGGGTTCGATTTCCGTCCGCTGCCTGGTCCGCTTGGATTTTTTCTAGTAAACTTTTCTTTAGATTTAAACATCTAGCAGTTAAATGCTTAAAAAATAAATAAAATCATAACTAAAAACTAATCATAATCAGCTTTGAGAAACCTGCAATATTCTCACAGGAAAATTTAGCAGCGACTACCGCACCACTGCGTGCACAGTGGGTGAAATCCGAAAATCTATGGAGAAAAAACAATGCGAACACTACAAAACCCATTGACGCGTTATCTCTTACGGCCCAGAAATACTTTATTCATTATTTTGACCACTAATATGTCAAGTGGCGATCGCGTTGCATTGCGTTAACAATGACACCCTACGCATGCAGTCGAGCTCATTCTTTTGTGTAAAGAAATAAGGTCGAATTCGGTAATGTGTAAGTAGTTTTTTCCATTTCGTGCAAGTACCTTCGGGTATAAATGGCATTGAGGCGGTGTGTAGGGCACTTCATATATATAAGCTCGAGTGGCTATCGGAAGAGATTTTGAAATTAATACAGACTTTGCTGCCATTGTTTTGTATGTGAATGGTAGTTGTGATTCTGTCCACACCGCAGCTGGAGGTTATTAGGCAATCATACAAATAAAAAAATACTGGGATTTTAAAAAATATTCAAGCTGGTTACCTTTTTTTTTAATGGGAAACATCTGGTGCGGCGTCAGTTAACGACAGATACCTCAAACTTGAGCAGTGAACTCATGATTTGAAAATTTTGAAAAGATGTGATAATGTCAAAAATTATGAAAAAATGATATTCCATACAAACTTCCATCCGTCTTTTTTTAACTACCTTGAAGGATGATTTCTGGTATCTGCTATGCTATGTCCTTTTGTGAGACCCAAAATAATATTTATGATATACAGTGTGTAAAAAACCCTATGACAAAGACTTTAACTACGCATTCTGTACACCCAAACAAGTAATATTACAAAATATATTGTTCTAAAGAAAAGTTTTACTAGAAAAAAAACCACGCGGACCAGGCAGCGGACGGGACTCGAACCCGCACCCTTCGCAATCCGGGCGAATCACTGACCAATTATGCTACCACGGCCCTGATGGCCGCGTCGAAATTTTCCTAGCGTTAAGCTGCAAGGCAGCGCCATCTCTTCGCATTGTAGGTAGCCCATAATGTCAAATGAATACTTTTACATTTGAAGAAGAAATAGCAATTATAGTTATGTTTTTATTTATTTTTAAGCTTTTGACTGCTAGATGTTTAAATCAAAAGAAAAGTTTTACTAGAAAAAAAAATCCACGCGGGCCAGGCAGCGTACGGGACTCGAACCCGTACCCTTCGCAATCTGGGCGAATGCACTGCGGCCATCAGGGCCATGGTAGCATAATTGGTCAGTGGATTTAAACATCTAGCAGTCAAATGCTTAAAATAAATAATAACATAAAATATATTGTTTTAAACTTTTACAAACGTTATAGCTATTAACGGGATTGTTGCCATGTACCTTGTTTTTTATGAGTCTCCGATATTTCGGCACTGTAGCAAGCGCCTATTACAAAATATTATACGTGGGAATCATTTGTATTTTTTAGTTCAAAAAAAAACATTTTTTTTTTCTAGTACGCAATGTATAGCGCGGCGCGCTACTGTGGCGCTACGCAAAGAATATGCCTGTGTGTATGTGTGGGTAAATGCGTCGATAAAAAAGCTTCTAAATAAAGTTTTGAAAATATTATAATGTATAAATATTGAAAAAAAACGTGACTTTGACCTTCAATATCCCCATGACCATAAATTTCCCAGGTATGGTCCAGAAGAAAAAAATGATCTTTATGATGTAGGAAAAGCATGGCCTTCGACTTCGTTAAAGGATTTATTACAACCTGTATGTACCCATCTAAATCGATTCAGCTGTTTAAGCGTGAAGAGGTACAGACAGACAGGTGGCAGGCTGACAAACTTTCGCATTTATTTAAGTAGTCATAAATGCTAATTGTAATTAGTATGGACTCTACTAACTGAAAATTATAATAATAATAATAATCTTTATTTGTTCTTCCACAATCCACAAATTACATGACAACTTATTATACTATAATTTTATATCAGAACAATAAAATAGATTGTGAGAGACTGGTGCCTGAACTAGGCAGAAAGCCTGTATCTCAGAGCACCAGGACTCTCCCTCCCCTGGAGAATGCACATTTAGCAAATTATAGGGTCATTTTAGGTATAGGATGAGAAGAACACATTTTATTACAATTGTGACACGATTACCTTAAAATAAAAATAAAACACCAACAAAGCTTTGACTAAACAAAGCCTACAAGCATTAATAGTAAGTAGCCGTTTAAAATATTCACATCGTAATTTTTAACTGAACCTCGACAAAACATCATCAAAAACGAGATTACAGAGTAAAAAATCACTGCAAAGAGGTAACAGATGAAGAAGGTTAATATATTTTTTATGACGTCACCGGCGCCATTTTGCGGGCTGCGGATTTGCCGCTATCTCCCGCTGCCGTGCTTTGACCGACATATTCTGAGCGCTGCCTTACGATTCTCTGGATCGGAACAGAGACAAACAAGAGCTGGCTGTATATATAAAAAAAAAACAGAAAAAGTTTCTTTTGCTTTAAGGACTAAGAGATAGATAAACTATTCAAGTTACTGGCTGTAAGTATATAAAAAAAAAGAAAAAAAAAGGAATCAAGTTTTTTTTTAAGATTTGCTTGTTTTCGCGGTTTTTATATTCATTATTCTCACCACTAATATGTCATTTAGTATGGAATGCAGGAGTGTGGCCGACCAACGGGCACGACTTCTCCAGTCACCAGAATCGTTTCCAGAAGCTTGCAGCAGTCTACCAAGGTTGCTTTCCTTCTGGACCGATATAGGCTGGCTGGAGTAAACGGGAATGTTTTGAAACACGCACAATGGTCCAATAATTAGGACTAAGTGCGGAAACCGCCCTGAAGAACTAACTAACTAACTAATGTCATTTAGGCCCTGCCAGAATATCAGCGCCGCAGCGGCCTTGGTGTCGTTGTGGCATTGTGCTGAGGCAGGGACCTAGTTGACCTGTTTGTTATCTGTGCTTTTTATTTGTATTTTTTTTTATGGTCAATAAAAAATTTCTTTCTTTCTTTCTTTCTTTCTTTCTTTAGTAAAATCTGTAGCTTTTTGTACATCAGAACTGAACTTTCCTCTTGAAATTAGTAATACCGATTATATCGAATGTTTTTTAACTTCCATCTTTAGCGTTATAAAAGATTACGAAATCGATCGTCAGCCGATTTGACTTGCGTCAAAAAATGTGTCGCCTTCTTTAGAAAACGGTTTCAAAATCTTAATTATTTCTAATAAAGCAAATGTTACGTAAAAATAGAAAACTAACATTGTTCAGTGATAATGTTATTATTTCATTGTGGTGATCGCAATTGCCCATGATTATGTCGTAATTAGAAACGTCCATAAAATATAATGCTTGTCAGAGGGTTTTGTCATTCAGACATCAGCACCAAAAAAAATTACGTCTAGGAGTGTGGACGTAAATAATTTTAATATACGATATTGTAGTAAAATAACAATTGACTTGTTCTTAGTGAAAAAAGCGATTCCATTGCCAGCCTGTTCTTATAAAATAATATATTTTTACGATTCCCGCGCCATCTCACACAATCCGATGAGTTAGTGTCGTGGCGCTTGGGCGACGTATGCTGTTCTATATTCAAATTGAACGGCGCCCAAGAACGAGACCGCCGCCATTTTGTTGTCGTCACGGTGGCAGCCGAGAAAATGGCCGACAGTAAGAAGCTTAAGGCGGGAAATGTACTGACCGAAAGATTTCCTCCAACTTTATACTTTGAAATACGTTGTTTGTGCTAAGAATATTGAATTTGATTCATAACACTTAAGTGATTGTATTGTTTCTGTTTTTGGAACTATTTAAATGATTCATGATTCATAGAGCTTTTATTGTAATATGTGTTTTATAGTATAATATTTTACATAGAAAGAATACTAAAATGGAAACAATATGCTTACGGGCCATTCTAATTTCACCAATAAGCTCGACAAAGTATTGGAAAGAGATAGATATTGCACTTTTCTTGCGTCGTTTCGAAATCTGGACAACGATGTTTTGATGAGAAATATTTAATTACAAAATACTAAAAATAAGTTTTAAGCTCACTAGCTCAATATTAAAATTGTAATTAAATATGCTTAAAAACTTCTTTATCGCGATCGTTGAAGTTAAGCAACTTTCGCAGTAGTTGGTCATTGGATGGATGACTAAAAATCTTCTATCTCGAGTTCCGCCGTGCTTCGGAAGGCACGTTTGGTCTCGGCTGCATTTGCAGTCGTTGGCACCCGCCAATCCGCACTGGGCCCGCGTGGTGGGTTATGGCCCAATCTCCCTATCCATCCATAGGGAAGGCCTGTGCCCTACCAGTGGGGACATATATAGGCAGATGATGATGATACTAAAAAAACGGCCTCGGTTTTATGCCTTGTGGTTGTTATCAAACAAACAATGCAATGTTTTGTCATAAATCTAAAAGCATTTTCATGATTGTAGCCTACATTAACAGTTAGTACCCGTCACTTGTCACTTGTTAGTAACAAGAGACAGCTATCAGATTATATTCTACTAGCAAACCAGTGAACCAAATGTTCACCAAAACCTGATTAAAAAAAAAAGAAAAATGTATTTAATTAATTGAGAACTTCGGAGATTTTGTGTGGTTTCGTTGGAAATTCGTGATTTCTCGAAAACCGGAAGTGCTACGTTACTCAAATCCGGTTTGTAGTCTTATCAGACTATTCTTAACTTATAACTTAAATATTCTCTTTATCTATCTCTTACAGTTTGGCCGCTGAAACAGCACCACAGACGGACGGACGGACTTGTCTAATAGATAAGAGATCCAAAGCACAGACTACCTTGGAAAATCTCCGAGTGTTTCAGTTTTTAGGTTGTCTAAATTTTATCGTTATTACACAGATGGTGACAACCTCTATTCAAACTTAAAAGGCGTCAGTCATCCTTAAAAGTTGATTCATGTTTAAATCTAAAGAAAATTTAACTAGAAAAAATCCACACGGACCAGGCAACAGATGGGACTCGAACCCTTCGTTATCCGAGCGAATGCTACCGCGGCCCTGATTGCCGTGTCGAATTATCTCTAGCACTTCTTAGGCTGCAAGGCAGCGCCATCTCCTCGCATTGTAGGTATCCCACAATGTCAAATAAACACCTTTTAGAATTAAACATTTGAAAGAAGAAACAGCAATTAATTATTTTTTAAGCATTTAACTGATAGTTGTTTAAAACTAAAGAAAATAACAGTTAAATGCTTAAAAAATAAAAATATAACAATAGGTAATTGATTGATGTTTTTGAATATGTCCGTCAATATTTAAAAGTATTTTTTTTAATTATTTATTAAAAATAAATAATTTTTTGACAAACTTCATTGCCATATTTGTTTCTTAGGTTTCCACGCACATCACTCATTAAATAAAACTAGTTTTAACGGGTTAATGCACGAACTTTATTTATTTCTTGACGTTTCGCAGCCTTTTTAGGTCTGCATCGTCAGACTTAATGCCATGGGCATTATCTACCATTCAACCTGAACGAGTGTTAGAGGCAAATGGTATTGCGATAGGGCAAAATGCTTTATTTTTTTTATAACTGACTTAAAAAAATCATTCAAATGCCCTATTGTGGTTTCATTAACACTGTTACAAAAAGGAACGAAACAGGTGTCGGGAACAAAATCCATGAGGAAAGGGTCCGCAATATGAATCGTCCGTGCATTATTAGCTGCGCAAACACAACGGAGGGATCCGGGATTGACTGTTCACTCGAGCCCGCGGCACTCTACTTAATGCCACTGCATTGCACCGTTTAAAATAAAGAACACAAAAACAGGGTAGAGTCTGTGCGGAAAGAGAATGGGATTTAGATTGGAGGGCGCTGTAGTGCTTTTTTACCGTATTTGTAAGGTTTTACCCCTTTTCATCATCATCATCATCAGCCAATTAATGTCCTCACTGCTGTGGTACAGGCCTTTCCTATGGATAGAATAGGGAGATTGGGCCATGACCCACCACGCGGGCCCAGTGCGTATTGGTGGGTGCTAACGACTGCAGATGCAGCCGGGACCAACGGCTGAACTTGCCTTCCGAAGCACGGAGGAGCTCGAGATAGTAATTTTTGGTCACCCATCCAATGACTGACCACTGCGAAAGTTGCTTAAGTTCAACGATCGCGGCCGAACGCGCTAACCACTTGCGCCATCGAGCTCCTCTCCCCTTCTTACCCCTTTTAGACATGATTAAATACAAAAACCGCAAGAAATCACAACAAGAAACAAATCCGTATCAATACAAAACTTTGACGTTTTAGAGATTGCTGGGTTTGCATGCCAAATAAAAATCTTAATGTCAGTTCCGTTTTTCGCCACGCCCATTCTCTTTCCGCACAGACTCTATTAGGAAAACTTAATAAGCCGGTTGGTTAGTAAGTTATCGCTTCTGATAGGAGTTATAGCTATCGTGAGACTCTAGACTAAAGGCTATTGTATTATCAAGAATATTTCTGGTAGTAAAAGAGCTTTCAGTCATCAAAGAAAGTAATGTCTAATAAAATTATTGTCAATTTGTCTATGTAACATTTTTTTTATTTGTTTCTAAATAAATATAATCGATATATTTTTACATTAAGAGAACATCGAAAAACCGCTAGAGTTTGAATGATGCTAAACAGTTCGCTGCACATGTCAATTCAACAATTTAACCATCATTGTCACATAATATTTATATTATTTAAAAACAACATTTTAAGTTTACATTTTATATTGTTTTCATTTAGCGAATCTCTAAATTCTTGGTACATTTTAATAATGGACTTGAAATAAACAATGCATTGAACTGGTAATACCATTACTTTCATCTTTATGTCAATGCTGCGGCTAAAATCTGGTAATTTCTTTCACTCGTCTTTGTCACAAAGCAAAGCATAGCAGTTATATTACTAAATTGTACTTTTATTAAATTACCTATTTTGTATTGAACGTTTTAACAGTTGCGAGAGTCCTGCCTTAGTACTAAAGTGTTTTTGTTTAAATGTAGAGGGTCTGCTAGGGTTGGTAAACTCTAAATTGATACCTCATTTAATTATTATTTTCCGACAAGTATAAAAATGGAAGTAACAAAAGAAAAGGTTATTTTTTCTAAAATAAAGTACTTAAAAATCTTTGATAAAAAAAAACCTTATTTAATTAATAAAATAATAAGTATCGTCATAATACAAGCCAAAATTAATTCTAAAACAAAATATATGTCTTTTACTTAATTGCCAATATCATATACTTATAAGAAAATTTTAATGAAAATTTTACTACAAAAAATTCCACGCGGCCCAGAGAAATTTCTTTAGATTAAAACGTCTATCAGTGAAATGCTTAAAATAAAAATTTAAAAGAAAAGATTTATTAATTGACATTGGAAGTATTTGAAACAGGGTTTAAATGGGATAAATCGGTGTCAACATTGTACATTTTCTATCAAACTACTGCTCATAATCACCATTTATTTGTTTCTTTAAAGCACACACTATGTTAGAAAATATATTGGCACCCCAAAATGATATATAAATAATGAATCAATTGATTTTTGAATCTAAAGAAAAGTTTACTAGAAAAAAATCCACGCGGACCAGGCAGCGGACGGGACTCGGACTCTAGCCTTAAGCTGCAAGGCAGCGCCATCTCTTCGCATTGTAGGTAACCCACAATTTCTAGTAAACTTTTCTTTAGATTTAAACATCTAGCAGTTAAATGCTTAAAAAATAAATAAAATCAATTGATTTTATTAATGTAACAGTAACAGGCAACCCTATTGCATTGTTTGGCATGACAATGGGCCGGTTCAAATAGTTATCTATTTAAACCTGGATTAGCACTCGATAAACCATGATTAATAGACGCGACGACGGACTGTATGGTCCGCAAAAAAGATTAGTTCGCTATGAATTTGCTATGATAATAAATAATTGTCACAATATTATTTGTGTATAATAAGTATTGAATGATAGTGTGGAAGCCAACGATGAGACGGCGAATACTTTCTCTATGGTCAAAGAGGCTTTTTATCATGCAACCTGTGCCATCTAATTGTTGTGATAGAGAATATTCTTTATAGTTGTATTTTTGGATTTTATTAAGCATTTAACTGCTAGATGTATAAATGTAAAGAAAATGTTACTAGAAGAAATTCCACGTGGCCCAGGCAGCAGAAGGGACTCGAACCCGCACCCTTCGCTATCCGGGCGAGTGCACTGACCATTATGCTACCGCGGCCCTGACGGCCTTCCTTTTCTTCTTTCAAATGTTTAATACTTGTAAAGATATTCATTTGACATTGTGGGTTACCTACAATGCGAAGAGATGAGCCACATTGCAGCCTAAGGCAAGAGAAAATTCGACACGGTCGTAAGGGCTGCGATTGCATAATGGTCAGTGCATTAGCCCGGGTAGCGAATGTGCGCGTTCGAGTCCCTTCTGCTGCCTGGTCCACATGGAATCTCTTCTAGTAACATTTTCTTTAGATATATTCTTTATACTTTCCAAAACAAATTTTTATTTGATTTAATTTGCTCTATAAGTTCCAAAAGCTCAGTTAAAGATTCTCTTTTAATTGCTTGAATTACATATAACAAATTCACATCCGCGCGACCGTCTTCCGCCGCGGTTCGTGGCTCGTCCAATCTTCACCTTAATCGCTCGCAGCTTCATTGTTATGTGTTTGTTCTAATTTCAAAACTGATTTTTGGACGTTCATTTGTTTTGAAGCAGTTTTTGGAGTTTACTCCTTAAGAACCGAAATTTTAAAATCTGAACTGAATTTAGATATTGTTTCTGATAGAGCAATGGGGACAACGAGGTATGGTACAACCATTGATGCGGTATTTTCAAGATTCGTGAACCACGTATCTACGAACGTCCATGTGTCTTATTTTAGTTACCATAAACCACTTGTCACTGTAATTAATAATGCAGACAATGTTGATTTAATTAATATTTAAAAAAATGATAATAGTCTGATAATAATAATTACATTATTTATCAACATTCCTAATGATATATTTATGCACATCTGAAATTGACTATACTAATGTAAAATATTTCGTCGATTAGTTATAATAAATGTATATGAAATGAATAAATATATATTTATATTATTTTTTCATACAGTATCAATCTTTTTTAAGTTAAATAAACTCTTTTTGCGTCTGGTTAGACTATCGAACTTAAGGAGTAAACTCCAGTCGTGCGTCGGAGCTGACACACACAATTTTTTTTATCTGCTGTCGCTCTGACCACTGTGTTCGCGGCGATGCGCGGAAGGTGGCCGGTCGACCTCTAGCGTGCGGCGCACAGATAGTGCCAGCCGCGCGGCAAAAGTGCGGATTAACACGTCTGCGGTAATTTACTGCTGGCAGCCGCCGATGTCGGATCGAGCCCGCTATGTCCGGACCTATTGTGAGTTGCAATTAATATGGGAACTCGGAAGTATTAATTTTTTGTATGAGTTTATTTGAATCTTGAATGCCTTACCGATGCCATAATATTTGATATCGTTGAAATGTGGCCATATTTACTGCTCTACCCATATAGCAAAAGATACATCATACATACATAAATAAATAAATATTTCCAACACTCAAACCAATTAGCCTAACCCAAAAGTAAGCACTGAAAGGCTTGTGTTATGGGATACTTGGGTAACGGATAGAATACATATATACTGTACATATATATGTATATTTATATAGAAATACATATTAAACATCCATGACTGGATTACAAATGCTCGTGTTCATCACACAAACATCTGCCCGGGAACCCGGGACTTCTCGAGTCGGCTACACCATGAAACCCGGCGTACAAACCACTCGGTCACGAAGGTCGTCATAGTCGCAAGTCATTGGGCTGGGTAAAGTAGAAATTAGAAGGTGATTTAGCCTTCCATAAAAATCAGTCTTTGCTCACTAATTCGTTCAAGTGGATGTTCGCTTTGTGAGTCCAGATAAAAAACTCAAATTTTTGATTTATTACCAAATGTCTCTTACGTCGTTCAGCCGTTTTGGCATGATATAGAAACAGACATAAACACTTTCTATTTATATGAGTGAAAGAACACATGGCCTAAATACTTAAATGGCACAATGCGAGTGTTTTCCCCACATTCAAGAGAGTTGGAGAGACCTGACTTTTCTATTGTATCGTCTGTCTGTCTAAGGAAGTACTTAACCTATTTATAATTGTAGCACTTCACGATAGCTTTATCATTTCATTTTTATATGTTGGGAAAATTCATTGAAAACTCAATATACTTATCGTATTTTCTTTATTAGTTAACTCGATAAGTTGTCATAAAATTCTCATGAAATTAGTGGAATTCTTATTTATATTATATTGCTTATCTATATGTGTATATATAAAACTCAAAGGTGACTGACTGACATAGTGATCTATCAACGCACAGCCCAAACCACTGGACGGATCGGGTTGAAATTTGGCATGCAGGTAGATGTTATGACGTAGGCATCCGCTAAGAAAGGATTTTGATCAATTCCACCTCCAAGGGGATAAAATAGGGAATGAAAGTTTGTATGAAACTTTGTCAATTTTAAACCGATCGGGCCGGGACTTTGCATGCAGAAGAATCATAGATGAATGTCATTGTGTATAATACAAACCTGAGAACAAAAACTGTAGTCTACACTTCAACTCTACACCGAAGCGAAGCGAGGGCGGGCCGCTAGTAAGGACATATGACACAAGATGACCGACCACGCCGCAATTTTCAATCGAACCCGATTGAATATTCAATTAGGCTAGCAGTAGGTCACCCACGTATTTTCCACACCTCGTATACACGTGACCTACCTCATAAATACACAGTTACGTATTCAGCTAATCCCAGATTGAATTAGATGCCGTGTATGAAGGGCTCAAGATGAATAACGCATATGTATGGGAAGTGCGTACAGGATGTTTGCAATAGGGTATTTGACAGTATTAAAAATAAAGTGCCAATTGTTAGCATCTGTGTTTAGAATGAATATTGGCAGGGGTTTTTACTTTTTTTTACAAAAAAATATTCATAATTTTACTAAAAATCCACGAAAAAGATAATAGTTTTCTTATCTATTGTCACGTGACCCAAAACGCTTGGGATTGGCCGAGCCTAAAATGACGTCTAAAGTGACATTACATTGTATCGTTTGACGTTTTAATAACAGTCGTGTGACGTCACACACTAGTAAGACGCCATATTGTTTCGTAAAAACGTTTTCGCGGCAACTTGAAAATGGAGTTTTTGATTTGGTTATTTTTACTGAAATACACAACAGAATGATGAATATCCACTTTTTACGGACTCCATAAACATAAGTCAATAACGTGAAATCGTTTTCTAAAACTTGTCAAATACCCTATTTATACCAATTTCCAGCTATTGTCATCATCATCAGCCTATTAAAGTCTTCACTGCAGGGGCATAGGCCTACCCTATGGATGGGATAGGGAGAATGGCCGTGACCCACCACGAGGGACCATTGGAATAGTGGGTGCTAAGGACTGCAGGTGCAGCTGGGACCAACAGCATAACGTTCCTTCCAAAGTATGGAAGAGCTCGAGATAATAAGGTTTAGGTCTCCCATCCAACGATCGACCATTGCGAAAGTTCCTTAACTTTCAGGATCGCAAGCCGAACGCGCTAACCACCTGCGTCATCGATTCTTAAATGGAAAGTGTGTATGTCTGTGACTATTTGTTTATAGATAGGTCCGACAAAGTACTTCACCCCACCTGATCGGGAAAGTCCAGACGCGAAGATAGCTGATACAGCAGTTCTACCTGCCACACCAGCCATCCTCACCCTGCCGGATTGAATGATGCTTCTTCACGAGCTTGCTTCTTCAAATCAAGCCAAAACGGCTAAACGATGTAAGAGACCTTTGGTAATAAATCACATCATAAATATGAGTTTCTTATCTGGACTGACAAAGTGAACATCCACTTGAACGAATTAGTGAGCAAAGACTGATAGGCTGAACCACCTTCTAATATATACTTTACCCAACCCAATGACATGTGACTATGGTAGTTTTCCAATTACAGAGCATAATGCGACTCAGTGGCACACAATGCCGAATTATGCTGATGCATAATTGGAACGTGAATTAGTTTTCAAATGCACCAGCAGAGTGCGCTAAGTTCAGTATTGAAAAAAAGTCAATGTTTCTACCTTTATCCATACTTACTTATATTTATTTTTTTAACACAGTTTGAATTAACTTTAATTATTTAAAAAAACTACAATGAAACGAAAGCTTTAAAAATGTTTCATCAATAAATAATATTATTAACGATAAATAAAACATTGCGATCAGTGCCAACTTAAAGAAAAAACACAATTTTCTGTCACTGAGTTGGTACGATTGCACGCATCACACGAAAACATTACTTTTGAGAGTGCTCGATTGTGCGAAGCGTTGCTGTAGTTGAAACATTCAACGTTAAGCATTATGCCGCATAATGCGCTCTAGTGTAATTGGAAAACTACCTATGGAGTTCAGCTGTGAAAATAACTTATAAGGCACAGAAAAGGCCCTTAATAGGCTGGCCTCAATCTAATTCCTCGTGTGGTGTTCTTACTCACTACAAAACAAAGGGTAGAAGCATTTTTGCAGGCCGGCAAGGTGAGGATGGTTGGTGTGGCAGTTTATAACTGCTGTACCATGTTCTCGTTTGGTTTTATCACCACTTAACATCAGGTGGGGTAGAGTCTTTTGCCTACGAGGCTATAAAAAAAAGGAAGATTATTGTCTATGTCTTATTGTAAAGTGGAGTTATACTTCTCAAATTAGTTGGCTCTACAAATCTTGCTTGCAAAAAGAACATAATGGTAGCTAATATTTATTTACGAACACATGCAAAATAAGGTGTGTACATGTTTGTTTTCGAGTAATGCTCCACTTACAATTTGATTTATTTATAATTAATTGTTTACTTTAAAAGTCTTCTTTAACGGAGTTAAAATCAAATTCGAGTTCAACGGGATATGTGTGTCACTTTTTGAACAAAAAACTCAATTTGAACTTTAAGTGAAACGATCTGTATTATGTAAGTGATGAGTTGTTTATACAATACTAGTGGCCCGCCCTCGCTTCGCTTCGGTGTAAAGCTGTAGTGTAGACTACAGTTTTTGTTCTCAGGCTTGTATTATACACAATGACATTCTTCTAATACCCAATTACAATAGGCACGCGCCGCCAAGCCCGGTAGCGTCGGAACCGCTATGTCCCTGAATTTTAAATTTGTAATATCTTCGAAAATATTCATTTAAATTATATGCGATAAAGGGCCAAATTGTTCTTTATTAAATGCACAATGTATTTAAGGTACTTAATTGGATAAGGATGAATGTTATATTGCTTAAAATCGCTTCGTAAATAATCTATTATTTCTCGTAAAAAGTATAGGATAAAAATTGGTTACTGTGGGTTATCCTTAAGAGATAGACATATACCATCGCGGACTTTTTTGTAGACCTTTTTAAGGTGTACAATACTGTAGTACATTATTTTGATCTATCTCGTGGGGTTCAGCGAGCGTTTGCAATGTAAGCGCAAAAAATGTGTTTATTTACGACCTTACATTAAAAACCTCTAAAATTATCAGTGTTTCTCTACTATATTATGCATGTATTATACATATAAACCTTCCTCTTGAATCACTCTATCTATTAAAAAAAACCGCATCAAAATCCGTTGCGTAGTTTCAAAGATTTAAGCATACAAAGGGACATAGGGACAGAGAAAGCGACTTTGTTTTAAACTATGTAGTGATGCCATACTGTGTTGGGAGAAAAAGAGCCATATATGCTCTGATACCAAGGCAGAGTTGTTTTTTGTCTGTAGTTAAACTTCCTTCAGTAGTTTAATGATTAAAATCAAAACAGAATTTTACTAAAGAATATAATTTTTCTCGAGGCACTCGATGGTGCAGATGGTTAGCGCGTTCGGCCGCGATCGTTGAAGTTAAGCAGCTTTCGCAGTGGTCGGTCATTGGATGGGTGACCTCCGTGCTTGGGAAGGCACGTCAAGCCGTTGGTCCCGGCTGTATCTGCAGTCGTTACCACCCGCCAATCCGCACTGGGCCCGCGTGGTGGGTCATTTCGCAATCTCACTATTCCATCCGTAGCGAAGCTATAAATAAACGAATTTCCATTTCTATTATATTTCTACTGTTAATAAGATCAATCGAGTAAGTTATATTGTTAAACAAATGGAACCAGATGACATTTATGCATAATTTGAGATATAAGTGGTTTAATACAAATTAGGTTCCTTATATACATAATTGTTTATTAATTAAATTCTTTTAATTAATAAAATTAATTAATGCAACCTGTTCAGACACGCTGGCTGGCCCCTTCCCATCTACATGGAACCAACAACAGAGCTAAGAAAAAGCTAAGGCATGCAAATACAGGGGTCTTGGCTCCGAATATGATTTTGTCCCATTCGGTGTCGAGACCCTTGGTCCGTGGAGTCCTAGCGCTGTAAGGCTTTTTAAGGAAATAGCAAAAAGGTTGGTCGACGTCACAGGAGACCGAAGAGCTGGCAGCTACTTCGGACAAAGAATTAGTCTAGCTATTCAAAGGGGGAACGCTGCCAGTATCTTTGGAACCTTGCCTAAAGGGACTCCTTTTAGTGATGTATTTTAGTTATTATATATTTTAAAGTTTTTTTTTTTTTTAGTTTTAGTTATTACGTTATATTTTTGAAGGTACTTAGTTTAAGGTTCATTGTTCCTGTATATATATTTATTGAGAACATTATAAATGTGGTGATTTTCTAATTAATAAACAATATTTATATTGCGATACACTGACAGGGTTCATGTTAGGTACTATAAGCATTTTGTAAAAATCGATGTAACCACATGAGTGCAATAAATTGAATTGAATTGTATTGTATTGTATTGGCTTATGCCCCAGCAGTAGGGATATTAATAGGATAAGGATGATAATTTTGCTCTGTTGCTTACTTAATTTTGTAACACCCTGTGCACAGAATTAAGACAGTCCAGCGCAAGAGGCTTATGTAAACCGAAGACGGTGGGAGCCACATGCCCTCCGACACCTGACGGTTATGCCGCACCCTGTAGATTAAGCCAGCTTAAAACGTAGTTACTGTAATTAAAACCACATCTGCATTAGTTTATTCTGATGAGACTTAATAACAACAGCTACTTGTATGGAAGCATCCATCATAATATACAGACTCACCATCGTCCAGAATACTTGTGTAACCTTAATTATAAAAAATATCTCCTACCGAAAACCAACAATGTATATGGTTCGAGAACACTAAAATATGTTATTCCTAAATTTCTAAATGAAATGCCCACCAGTATTCAAGAATTGTATATGAAAGTGAAATTGTAAATAAACTTAAAAAAACATTGTTAGAGCGAATCGCTGTAGACAGATAAACACATGTTTAAGGGTTTTTAGATACAGCCATTGTATATTAAAATTGGAGGAGCTCGATGGCGCAAGTGGTTAGCGCGTTCGGCTGCGATCGTTGAAGTTAAGCAACTTTCGCAGTGGTCGGTCATTGGATTGGTGACCAAAAATTTAGTATCTCGAGCCCCTCCGTGCTTCGGAAGGCACGTTAAGCTGTTGGTCCCGGCTGCATCTGCAGTCGTTAGCACCCGCCAATCCGCACTGGGCCCGCGTGGTGGTTCATGGCCCAATCTCCCTATTCCATCCATAGGGAAGGCCTGTGCCCCAGCAGTGAGGACATTAATAGGCTGATGATGATGATATTAAAATTACAAATAATTGATTTGATTGAATAAATAAAAAAAAAACGCTCAGTTGGTGAAAGGTCCCATATATATGTGGGAATTTATGCTTTTAAAATTGTTATACTTTAACTTGTCTTTTATATGATGATGTCATATAAAAGACAAGTTAAAGTATAAAAAATAACTGTCTATGAAGCAAAAGAACAGAAAATGTGCGTGCTAAATGCAGTCTTTTTTTCGATAATCCCATTAGGCTTGTATTTTTCCAATATAAAAAGTATCTTTTCTCCTAACCTACTATTACAAAGTATTATCGAAACAATAAGCCAAATATCATCCAAATACGTTAAGTCAATTTTAAATTTAAGTAACACACATTCAACTAATACATGCTTACACTTTAATAGTATGTATTAGTACAGTAATAACTAATATTAACAGCTGGTACTCCGATCTATTATTATAAGAAATAAAATATGTGTCAATAATAAAAATGAACATTAAATAAAGTCGATTATAAAATCACATTTATTTAAACACCACAACGTCGACATTTTCATAACACCCCCGAACACACATCGCGAACAATCCCAACGACCATCTATTTGTTAGTCTGTTGGCGCTTAATCGATATAAAATCGAATTAAAACCGATGCCGATTGAATCGAGAGTATCGAGAGATGCAATCGAGCGTGGCTATAATGGTGAGATTATGCGAATGTTTCTCTAACAACTGTTAAAAGTTGCTGCCATGTTTGTGGGTCGGATAAAATGTTTTTTTTTTAAATACGCGCGTCTGCGCTTTAGGAGTATTAGTTATTCTGTGGATTTTGAAATGAAATTATGCTTTATTCGAATTGACTCATAAAATCTCTTTTAAGCCGTCCAAATGTAGATGTAGTGGTCTTCTATATTAAAGCAGTTACTAAATATATAACAATACTAATGCTTTTCATTATTTATTTGATATAGTTGCAGTTTGAAAAATATAGTTAATTATTTAAAGTTTGTGGTGGCTTCAATGACATTTGACGTTATTTGGGGAAAATGCTGTAAAAGAAAAAATACAGTTTTTTTTTCTTCCTGCCCATGTCCTTACACACAGATGGATTGGAAAGAACTATCTGCACGAAAACTGTGACAGTTGGTGTAATAGTGAGCACTATATTATTTCGCTCCGAACCCAGTAGATAAGGAAATGGAAATTCAAAAATTAAAAAAAAGTCATTAATTTAAAGCTGTAACACTTGAACACAACACTTATTTGTTCCGAATCAAATTCTAAACCCTTTGCAGATAAATCATATTTAAAAAAAAAACAGAGTATCGCTTCAAAACGCATGCCACTAAGCGCGATCAAATCTAACAAAACATAAATTTAAATTTAGAACCGCACACCCTTTGAATGTTCCCCTTGCGTATTTCAAAAATCATCGAGCAGATCAAACGACAAGGCTTAACAATCGCTCCTATTGTTTATCGAATAAGGTTGATTTTCAATGCTTCAGGATTGAGAATCGAATTACAGCGCTTTATAAAAAAGAAGCGTTTTAATAACGGCGTCCGCTTTAAGCGCTGTTTTCACGAAAAAGAGTTTAATAGAATTGGGCATATCTTACTAATGGAACGAACGAGTCGTTGTAATGAAATAAGTTACTGCCTCTCGTAATGGCGAATGTTCCAGGGGATTCATTAAAAATTGCACCATTTCCCAATATGCGAACGTTTATTTGAATCTGTTTTATTTTTAGTCTGATGAAAAAAGCTCTAATTGGAACTTTATTCATTTCACATTTTTATGTGTGATTCAAACTTTTTGATACTTATTTTTTATTAGGTAAGTATAATTTTATTGCATGCCAATTAGGAATATACTAACTTTTCGTCTTTATTTTAAGTAGGAACTAGGTAATCTGTTATTTATTGTGTTAATAATAGTTCTAAATTTAAAGTTAAATAATACGATACCAGTACTAATATTTGACGACCTCCGTGGCTGAGTTGATTGTATGCCGGGTTTCATGATGTCGCCGACTCGAGTGCTTCGGAAGGCACGTTAGGCCGTTGGTCCCGGCTGCATCTGCAGTCGTTAGCACCCACCAACCCGCACTAGGCCCGCGTGGTGGCTCAATCTCCCTATTCCATCCATAGGGAAGACCTGTGCCCCAGCAGTAGGGACATTAATAGGCTGATGATGATGATGATGATGATTCCTGCAAAGGATGCGAAACGTCAATAAATAAATAAAATCAGTGCATCTAAACCGTGGAAAATTGTTTTATTTAATGAGTGATGTGCGTGAAAACCTAATTTATACTTTTAAAATTAATTAAATTATTAAAGACCTTATGTGGATTAAGACTCTTTCCAAAAAAATCAAAATAGAAAATGTAAAGGGAGGACAAAACTTGCTAAGTTTCTTGCCGGTTCTTCTCAGACTTGAGGCTTTCTGGTATACTCTTGAAACGATAGCATCAAATTTGACATTCATAAGCGTGCAAATTGTACCTAAATGAATAAAGAAATTTTGACTTTGACTTGACTTTGACTTTGACTAAGAAACAAATATCTACCTATTAGCCAATAACAAAGGCACATTTCTAAACAAACATCTCTTATCTATTAGACAACTCCGTCCGTCTGTGGTGCTGTTTCAGCGGCCAAACCGTAAGAGATAGATAAAGAGAATATTTAAGTTATAAGTTAAGAATAGTCTGATAAGACTACAAACCGGATTTGAGTAACGTAGCACTTCCGGTTTTCGAGAAATCACGAATTTCAAACGAAACTACACAAAATCTCCGAAGTTCTCAATTAATTAAATACATTATTATTATTTTTTTGGTGAACATTTGGATCACTGGTTTGCTAGTTTTGTATGAATAAAATCCCACCACTGAAAACCTTCTGAGTCAATTAAGCGACTTATAAAAGCACATCGAGCGAATTATCTTAATCAGTGTCCATATACCAACTGTCAAGTGTCGGAGAAAAAATGCGCGGGAAAAAACGGCGCGCTATCACCCATCTCCCACTAACAAAGGGGAGGTATTTAGCATAATGAGTGACATCTCGGAGGGAAAGGGATAGGTGTACACGACATCACTCGAGTGGGAGCGAGATAGGAATACATTCTGTAGGAACAATATTCCAATCTTGTTTCTAGACCATTTCCTTTAATTAGCGGTTGTGGAGGATGAACCTTTTATCTTGGTCATTACGGAGATAGTGACTCTGTGTAGGATTCAAGGTTCCTCCTGTTAGCTGTTGAAAGGTTCATTATTCATGGTGAGATATAAAGGCATTGAATTATATTGTTATCTGTTTAAATGACTTGTGTTTGAAGTTGCGTGTATGTCGAAGATGGGTGACTGAAAGAGGCATGTGAAAGAAGCTGAACTGAAAACATGCTAAGTCCGGCCGCTCAGAGATTGCGTTTCTGACAGGTCGTGTCAGTTCCTTATGGTGATAGCATTAGGGCTCTTTCAATTTATGCGTTTCTTGACGGCCTGCTGCGGTGCCGAAGCGGTGTGTTTGTCGTACAGCGTACGGACGATCCTTTTTTTCATACAAAACGCGCGGTGCCGCGTTAAGTTTTTTTTTGAAGTTATACTTCTTTAGGCGCGTTATGAAAAAATGATGAGAGTAAAATTTTAAGATGCGCGCGCATCACTGTAACACAAAAAATTACTTTTGTGTTTACCGCACATTAAGAAAACCTACCAACAAAATAGAAATAGAATCTCTATTTTGTGGGTGCTAACGACTGCATTGTGAAGGCCTATCAAAATTATTTATTAATCTGGAACAACGGAACCAAAGCGCGATTCAGGAGACTACAGCGCCATCTCTTGACCATTGGTGTAGTAGAACCAAAAACCACATCTTTATATTTTGTAATAAAGTAACAGTTATAGGTATTCATATTTATAATATTTATCCACATGTTTCTAGTTTGTATATTCGGAATACGTGTTTGAGTTTCATACAAGTGCAAATCACATATGTTCTAATAAATTATATTCAGTAGCGATTTTAATTGAATATTTTGATTATTTATTTATTTTTTCAAATTAAAACTGAACTTTATTGACTGTGTCCTTTTCCAGACTTTTTATTAATTTATTGTAATTAATTATTTGCATGCAATTAAAAACTAATTTTAAACGATGCCAAAGAAGGATAACTTCTCACGCGCCTACATAAGTACACGCACCCACTTTTATAGAATAGGGGGCATACGAGCTGGCGGCTCATCTGATGGTTTGAAATCAGCGTCGCCCATAGACACCTGCAACACCAGGAGTATCACAAATGCGATGTCGGCCTTGAAGGAAGCAGTACGCTCAGCTTTTGAAGGTTTTCAGGTCATATTGGTCCGGAAACACTGCTCTAAAATCTACATCTAAAAATAAATTAACAAATATTGCCCCATTTAATACATCTTTTTTTGTATTTTAATGAAAGCTTATGTAGTCGGGCAGTTTTTAAAATTAGTCAGAAGTTATGGAACATCTGTTTTAATTTTTTTATTTTAATTGAAAATCCATTCTGTTTTCCCTAATTCATTTTTATTTAGTATAGATCATTTTTTTTGTATCTTAGGTTAAAGTTAGGAAGGCGGTGCCGCACCGCGCGTTTTGTATGAAAAAAAGGATAGTCCGTACGCTGTACGACAAACGCACCTCTTCGGCACCGCAGCAGAAACGCATAAATTGAAAGAGCCCTTAGAGTTTATTTTCGAACCTCTTTTTTTATTAGATCTAAAGTGTACTATATTCTGTCGCCATAAGGAACTGTCACGACCTGTCAGAGAGACAATCTCTGAGCGGCCGGACATTAACGAAAAAAATGGGTGGGTGTACTTATGTAGGCGCGTGAGAAGTTATCCTTCTTTGGCATCGTTTAAAATTAGTTTTTAATTGCATGCAAATAATTAATTACAATAAATTAATAAAAAGTCTGGAAAAGGACACAGTCAATAAAGTTCAGTTTTAATTTGAAAAAATAAATAAATAATCAAAATATTCAATTAAAATCGCTACTGAATATAATTTATTAGAACTTAAGTGATTTGCACTTGTATGAAACTCAAACACGTATTCCGAATATACAAACTAGAAACATGTGGATAAATATTCTAAATATGAATACCTATAACTGTTACTTTATTACAAAAAATAAAGATGTGGTTTTTGGTTCTACTACACCAATGGTCAAGAGATGGCGCTGTAGTCTCCTGAATCGCGCTTTGGTTCCGTTGTTCCAGATTAATAAATACTTTTGATAGGCCTTCACAATGCAGTCGTTAGCACCCACTAAATAGAGATTCTATTTCTATTTTGTTGGTAGATTTTTTTAATGTGCGGTAAACACAAAAGTAACGCATGAAGTTGGTCTCTAAAGCGACCAACTTCATTATGTTAAAATTTTGTGTTACAGTGATGCGCGCGCATCTTAAAATTTCACTCTCATCATTTTTTCGTAACGCGCCTAAAGAAGTATAACTTCAAAAATCCGCGCGTGATAATTTTACAGAATAGCACTGCAGGCAGCAGACGGGTCTCGAACCCGCACCCTCCTGGTAAAAGTATTTTTTTGACATTTACGGTTACCTACAATGAGAGTAGATGGCGCTGCCTTGCAGCCTAAGAAATGCTAGGGAAAATTCGACGCGGCCAACAGGACCGCGGTGGCATAATGGTCAGTGTATCCGCCCAGTAAGCGGAGTGTCCGCGTGTTTTTTTTTTATTAAGATTTTCTTTACAATGTTTTCAGTTCAGCTTCTCTTATAATTATGCCATTTTCCAACTTCAAACACAAAACAATGTTAGTTAAACAAATAACAATCTCTTATCTATTAGACAAGTCCGTCCGTCCGTCCCTCTGTGGTGCTGTTTCAGCGGCCAAACCGTAAGAGATAGATAAAGAGAATATTTAAGTTATAAGTTAAGAATAGTCTGATAAGACTACAAACCGGATTTGAGTAACGTAGCACTTCCGGTTTTCGAGAAATCACGAATTTCAAACGAAACCACACGAAATCTCCGAAGTTCTCAATTAATTAAATACATTTTCTTCTTTTTTGTTTTTTTAAATCCGGTTTTGGTGAACATTTGGTTCACTGGTTTGCTAGTATTATTAAATGCCACAAACAACCAGCAGTTAAATGCATAAAACAAAAAAAATTAACTGAATACATTAATATAAAACAATCCCATGGTTTTATTTTGCTCCCACATTCTGCCCGCGGTTTTGTTCGCCATACAAACTTTGACCCCCGTTTTACCCCTTTAGGGGGGTAAGTTTTAGAAAAGCCTTTCTTAGCGCACGTCTACATCTGAGCCTTAGATAAATGATTGGTCCCGCTACACTCCACGAGACCAATCATTTATCTATGATAATAGCTATATTTTTTCCAAATTTCAGCGCGTTCCGTGCTTTTAAAAGACAGTCAGTAACAGAAACTTGTATTAGTGATAATAAATATGAAAATCAGCTGGCGTCGTTTTCGAGTAATACCTTTTTTTATAAATAGGTCCTACAAATAAATAAATAAATAATAATAAATATTTCCAACACTCACACCAATTAGCCTAGCCGCAAACTAAGCACTATAAGGCTTGCATTATGGGATGCTAGGGTAACGGATAGAATACATATACTGTACATATTTAAGTATATTTATATAGAAATACATATTAAACATCCATGACTGGAGTACAAATGCTCGTATTCATCATACAAACATCTGCCCCCACCGGAATTCGAACCCGAGACCTCTCGAGTCGGCGACACCGGCCATGGAGGTCGTCGAATGGCTCCACCCCACCTGATGCTAAGTGACGACCATCACCACCAGCCATCCTCACCGCGCCGGCCTGCATGTTGCTTCTTCACGCCTCTTTTAAAGGATCCCAGGTTGTAAGAGGGAGGGAACACGTGAGCAGGCAGAGTATTCCATTTACGGATAGTGCGACCTAATAAACCTGTTCGTTTACGGGATTAGAACTAGCATTGGTTTTTTTCTATTAATGTTTTCTTTAGACATACATCTAGCATGATTTTATTTATTTTTAAGCATTTAACTGCTAGATGTTTAAATCTAAAGAAAAGTTTACTAGAAAAAAACAATGCGAAGAGATGGCGCTGCATTGCAGCTTAAGGCTAGGAAAATTTCGACGCGTCTAATAGGGCCGTGGTAGCATAATGGTCAGTGCATTCGCCCGGATAGCGAAGGATGCGGGTTCGAGTCCCGTCCGCTGCCTGGTCCGCGTGGATTTTTTTTTCTAGTAAACTTTTCTTTAGATTTAAACATCTGGCAGTTAAATGCTTAAAAATATATAAAATCATAACTCTAATTGCTATTTCTTCTTTCAAATGTTTAATACTTGAAAAAGTATTCATTTGACATTGTGAGTTATCTTCAATGCGAAGAGATGGCGCTGCCTTGCAGCTTAAGGCTAGGAAAATTTCGACGCGTCTAATAGGGCCGTGGTAGCATAATGGTCAGTGCATTCGCCCGGATAGCGAAGGATGCGGGTTCGAGTCCCGTCCGCTGCCTGGTCCGCGTGGATTTTTTTCTAGTAAACTTTTCTTTAGATTTATGGATCTAGCATGTTAAATGTTTTAAAAGTAAAATTATAATAATTCTGATATAACGTTTAAAACTTTTGTGTCAATTGTTTTAAGTCCAAAAGAGACGGAAGGAGGCATACGCCTGAATTTCCCTTATTTTTTTTTATCATTTGGTGTAATTTCCAATTCAAGTGCAAGCACTAACATTGTTTTATATATACAGAATGTTACTTCTAGGGTGTCAAGCCAGTGCGAGCTGATAGCGGAGTACCATACCTATTTTAAACCCCATGTATGTTCTACGATTTTTAGTTCTACTAGTTTTTGTGTTAGAATTTTATTTCGTTATTTTTTAAGTTCAACGATGAGACATCTTTAAAAAATTTATAACTTCTTTTTGGGTCGATCTTTCTTCGATATTTTATTTTTTAACAGAATGCCTATTGCTTGTAGTTTTATAAGTAAAATAATCTCCTTCCTAACTTTAACCTAAGATACAAAAAAAAAATGATCTATACTAAATAAAAATGAATTAGGGAAAACAGAATGGATTTTCAATTAAAATAAAAAAATTAAAACAGATGTTCCATAACTTCTGACTAATTTTAAAAACTGCCCGACTACATAGCTAACTAAGCTTTCATTAAAATACAAAAAAAGATGTATTAAATGGGGCAATATTTGTTAATTTATTTTTAGATGTAGATTTTAGAGCAGTGTTTCCGGACCAATATGACCTGAAAACCTTCAAAAGCTGAGCGTACTGCTTCCTTCAAGGCCGGCATCGCATTTGTGATACTCCTGGTGTTGCAGGTGTCTATGGGCGACGCTGATCACAAACCATCAGGTGAGCCGTCAGCTTGTATGCCCCCTATTAAATAAAAAAAAACTCAACCTTTGGTGCAGACGTATCTGAAAGCCTCTGAAATCATTACATTACCATCATGAATTTTCCGCAGTAAATTAGGAACTTCATTCAGTGCAAAAATAAAAAATAACAGAAGGTATCAGTTGTACTCTTTTAAATCGACTTTCCGAAGCACGGAGTAGCTCGAGATAGTAAATTTTTGGTCACCCAGCCAATGACCGACCACTGCGAAAGTTACTTAACTTCTACGATCGCAGCCGAACGTGCTACCACTTGCGCTATCGGCCATTGGTCCCGGCTGCATCTGCAGTCGTTAACACCCGCCAATTCGCACTGGGCCGCGTGGTGGGTCATGGCCCAATCTCCGTATTCCATCCAGGGAAGGCTAGTGCCCCAGCAGTGGGGACATTAATAGGTTGATGATGATGATGATATCGACTTTGCCACTCAATCTGGGTTAGATCACTACACCGTAAATCCAATCTCTGCTCTCCGGCTGGATAGAGGATCAAAAGCTTTCAAAAAATCGTTCATACTCAAACAATATAAAGCACTTTTTAAATCAAAAATCTGTATGGAAACGTATCTCATTTCGCTAATTTAAAAAAACCTCTGTACCAAAATCGTGTAAACAGAACAAAACACGAAGAATACCCATTTAAACAAAATGCGTTATTCCGACCATTACAGGGTTAACCAACAATGTTTCCATTGAATTAACCCTTCGAACGGGGCCCTAAAGACCGGGGGCGGCACGGCTGTAACGCAAATTGAGACGTTTAACATCCACCGTGCCCGCTAATGCTTTACAAGAGATATTATCATTGGATCATTCCATCTATTGTGGCGCTATATTTAACGTTATTAAAGCTAAATGTTAAAAATAACGTATTGCATGCGCATAAGTAAGGATGAAAGTCACAAGGGATGGAATGAAAGAAATTCCTAAGTTTTTGTCGTGAAATAAACTTTCTAAGTGAAAATTCGATATCTTATCAACGAGGACAGTAAATGTTTTTTTATGTATATTATAAATACACTAGCAAACCAGTGAACCAAATGTTCACCAAAAAAAAAATGTATTTAATTAATTGAGAACTTCGGAGATTTTGTGTGGTTTCGTTTTAAATTCGTGATTTCTCGAAAACCGGAAGTGCTACGTTACTTAACTTATAACTTAAACATTCTCTTTATCTATCTCTTACGGTTTGGCCGCTGAAACAGCACCACAGACAGACGGACGGACGGACTTGTCTAATAGATAAGACATTTTTAATGTTTCAATCTGCCTTTTTAGTAGACAGAATCAATGCCAAAAATTCAGAACTAGTCTCACTTATATCAATATGGTATCAGTTGGCATGATTTTCTAGACGGAATCTTGGCTTCGGCGGCACCCGAGAAAAAATTAACAAAAAACCTAACATAAATCATGGGCCAGTCTGGCCCTCTCCGGATTCGGAATATTCAATGAGCCACCACTCATTCGAGGGTTATTCGCCTTTTTGTTCTCGTAAAAGAAACCCTGATCTAATTGTGATTATCCGGAATTGAATACTTTTGCGCAAATGTTTGGGATTCTTAAGGAATGTTAAATTCTTACTCTTGTTATTGGTAGCTTGTAAACTAAGATAAAAATTATGATTTTTATATACAATTATAGTAATATGAGTTATTTACGGGGTTGTTACCATGTTGTTACCATGCATGTACCACCTTGTTTTTAGCGAGTTTCCGATATTTCGGCACTGTTGCAAGCGCCATGATCACGGAGTTACTCCGTGATCATGGCGCATGGTAACAATCCCGTAAATAACTTATATTACTATAATGTTAGTGACCATGAAAGTTTAAAACAATATATTTTATATACAATTACTAAATTGTATACTATTAAGAGAATTTATTGGCTAGAGTCACTTAAAAGTTAATTGGGATGATGAAAATCTTTTCTTCTTTATCGGGTATGTTATCAAAAATGATTGGACTCGTATTTTATTCCTCATAATCAAAAATTAACGGAAACATAGTGATTTGAAATGTCACATACGCCGCTACTCTCAAATTTTGAGGCGCTTGATTTTTGTAATTTCTTGGTTGACAGTCAGAAGAAAACATAAGAATTCATTCATCGAATTTTTTAACAATCTAGCTGATGGACTGAACATTATTTTAGTGAATTTAACCCTATTCGCTAGGAATTGTTAACGTTTTCTTCTTATTAGAAGACACGATTAAACAATTAAACTAAGGTAAGAATTCCAATGCTATTAACAAAACAAGCGAGGACAGAACGTGGATTATAAAAAATAAAACAAACAAACGAATGCGCCGCTTATTAATTTCCCCTGAAACAAAAAAGGGAATTGTAACATCTCCCACAATTGCGGTAGTTATTCACGCGGTGTTTCCTGCGGCAGCGCAGAACGCTTCCTTTCTCCTGTTTTTTCACGAACAAGAACTTTTTCTGTTCATTTGTTTTTGGACGGAGCAGGATCCCCTGAACCCATATTTTACGCTCATATTGTCGGGGCTGCCTCCAGTACTACCGCTACCGCCCTGTTCACTTGCACAGAACCACTGAACTCCGATGCTTATTCTTTGTAATTATGTAAAATGTTGCCTTTTTGTTCGGCCTGTGTCTTTTCGAGATTTCCCCATTGCTCTGTTTTTTCTTCTTTATCTTCTTTGTTGTAATGCGAAAAAGTGTTTTGAACAATAGTTTATGTAATTACTTAAAATAATTTGCCAAGATACAAGGTAAAACTCATAATTTATACTATTGATTAATGAAATATTCAATATCAAATATGACTTATGAGCAAAAGCATTTTAATAAAGAAATTGTTTTCACAGTACACTACGAGCGTGGTTTTCTTATCATAATCAGTACTCATTTTTAATATGACATATTATAGATAATATTGTAGTGGAAAATGTTTTCATAGATCACAAACATTCTAATCACAATAACTTTGCAGAGTCAATAATCTGGTCAAACTAGAAAAAATTGCTCTAGCAGCCCTTTTAGACGTCATTCAAAAATGTCATAAATGTCATGCCATGCATGAATCTTTTGTTTGAAGAACATATTTTGAAATTATGAAAAATTTGTTTTTGGAGTGAATAGAAGAGAAAAAATTTGAGTCGGTGAAGTTATTTATAAAATAATAACTCAAAATAAATGCAATGTCAATCAAAACGCAAAATAACAGATGGAGTCGGTTCTTATGAAAAAAGAGCGATTTATTAAGAAATCCTAAACTCAACGAGTGAGTTTCAATTAATTTCTTGATACTAAAGTACTTGTTTTGTATAATGTGAGATAAGTTTCGTAGCATTTATTTTATAAAAGAAATAGTTCATAAAGCATATTAATTTGTAGTAGTAATTGTATTCCTAACAGGTTTGCATTACACTAATTGAAAATTTGTTTTGCAGGAATAGGGAATGCTTTGCAGAGTTGACCATATAAGAGAAAGAAATGAGGTTGAGTATGAAGGGAGAGATATTGAAAATATGGAAGGAGAGGTTGAAAATCAAAAAGAAAGTTAATGAGGAACTTTAATATGAAGGACTGAAAGTTTTGGATTCGGGTCTATCTTTCAATAATTAAAAGAGTAGTTGTAAATTTTTGAGACTTTTTTTTGTATCGGAAACCATGGGCTGATAAATGCGCCAACAACAATAAAATGGTTTATGACACTATTTTTTTTTACCTTTTATAAGCCAACAATCCAAAACAGCATCGTCTAACCATGTATGGCATGCTAAAAGCAATTATTTTTTGCACCTGGTCGGAATGCATTACCTGTTTTATTATTTTTAAAAGAACGAAACAAAGAATATGTACCGTACCAATTCAGTCTAGTATCGCTATAATAGGGTTCCGTGCAGTGAAATATTCCTATTATTGAAGCTACCTATTATCACTGGGTTATAAAATACTTAGTTTTCGAGCTCTACAGATATTTGCATCGCAGTTCGCAATATACCGAGAAAGGATTTTATTTATTTGTTTGTTTTTATATCAACTTGCAAAGTAGGTACGTTATGAATCGGCGTTTTCAGTATTTGTTGTTTAAATACAGATTTTGAAATTGAAGTGTTGGTATGTGTTACTTGTTACTTACTTGTTGTGGGCCCCCGATTCCACACGTAGACTCTTAGTTGGTCCATTGTGCGTGCAGGGTTGATTGGGCTATCTAGCACAGCCAGCCCAGCTCCTTCCAGAAGCGCAGTAGTCTTCTGGGACTCTCACAGGCTTCTAGGAGCGTCCTCAGCGTCCCGGTGTTCTGCCACGCTCATGCATTTCAGGATCACATGAGCGGCCGTTGGTATGTGATATGCATATGGCACAAACCAAACTTTCACATTCTTAACAAGTTTCTATTTTGAGATTGTTTGAGATAAACTGATAGAAGGAACAAAAATAATTTAAAAATGTCAACTTTCACGGCCACCCATTTCTAAGGGTGCTTGTCGCCGGACAGAGATAGTTGAGTTGAACTGTCAAGTGTGAACTGGCGATATAATTTTGAACCCCATCTAGATACGTAACAATATTCATATCCTACTCAAACAACCCTAGACAATGATGTATCACGTGTATAAGACCCCCCATTAAAAATAATGAAATTAAATTTTTAACTAAAAATTCAGCTTTGGGCAAGCATTCCACACAAAATGCCAAAATTTCAGTACTGTAACTCATTCCGTTTACGATCTACAGACCCATGGCATAAGGGCAGACAGACAGACGACAGAATGTCAGCAAAGGGCTCCTCTTTTACGCTTTGAGTACGGAACCCTAAAACTGAATCATCTAAATCGGCCCATAAATGTGCGAACAACAATTTATATATAAAATAAAGAACCACCTCCTTTTTAAGTAGGTTAAAATTATCAGGGAGAGTTAATTCGACTATAATCAGTACTGCCAAGTGCAAATTTTAAAACTGTCAGTCCATTGCAGACTTATCGTGGTTCAACTTGTAAATCACTGAATACTAAAATTCCGTCAGGTAATTATTATTGTATTGAATTGTCAATTTATATTCGACAACCCGTTAATTGATGTACAAATAAATTGTTGTCGATCATCAATGTGTAAAATCCAAAATCTTTTGTAAGAAACTAATTTCTTCTGTAACTTCATACTATTCTTTTCTGTCCGCAAAATAGTCCCAACACAATATTATCGAGCAAGGATAAGTAGCAATTTAGTTATTCCCTTTGCCCTTGGTGTATACAATCAACATCAAAATGCTTACCCACCAAGCAGATTCATCATGCCTCCGACCTGCTGACGACTCCACAACGGCGCATACGATCCTCGTTGCACCACATATGTCTAAGTGGAGCTCCGTAATTAAAAGCCGGCACTCGACTAGGGTGACATAATGCAATTAGAGAATTTTTCGCGACATATGGCCTATGCAGCCAGCGGGGGGAGCGCATGCGGTTTTTTAGATAAAGGCGATAACGTTGCCGAAGCGATTCGCTGATTGACGATTTGTGTTCTGCGCGTTCACTCATTCGATCGGGATATCTTGGAATTGCTGCGTTTGCATTTCTTCCAGATCTTAGCTTTTCGTGTTGGTATTTTTATTTAATTTTAACATTTTCTAAATTAGAAAACTTATTACTTACTTTTTTGTCTAATCAAAAATTATAAATACGTATTTGCTTCTTCTCTGTTTTCGTTGTTTTTTCTCTTTATATTTTTCATGAACATTCTGCAAACAAGACCTGTTAAAGAGAAAGTTCTTTTCCGCCGCTGCAGTCATTACTACTAGTTATAACTACTTTTGAAAGTTCTATGTAATTTTTTGTTGTGTTATGTTAAAACACATATTTACAAAAAAAAAACGATCACATCAATAGTCATACAATCAACATTATTTTTCCAAGTCAATATTGCCAATCGTATAACTATTGGAGAACTTAAGTGGACTCCCGTTTTCATTAGCAGGGGCCAAACTCCCTAGAGGGTGCCTTAAGCCCAAAAGCACATATGGCATGTTAATACTCTACGTATTTGTATGGACCCTCTTTGATATTGTCTGTTTAAAATGTGGCCTAAAAGCGGTTTAAAAAGTGTGTGCTTCTTTCTGGTAGACTCCGAATTTAAAGTTTATAAAACAAAGTATTGTAACCATACATACCAATTAAAAGTTGTAATTAAAGTTGTAATTTTACCTGTAGATAATTTTTCAAAAGTTATATTAAAACTAAGGCTCCCAGCCTTAGAAAGAGTATTGAAGAGAACCTTGCACTAACTCCCTTTCATATACTTGTTCATGATGTTTTGAAAATTGTTTCTTGCTATTTTGGGACTTTTCTTTGCACTTAATGTAAGTAAATTCATTAATTTGTCTATTGTTCCATATTTGACATTATGTGATGGAAGTTGACCTCAACACATGTTTGCAAGTTTGATGTCAACTATCAATTGGACGACACTGTATGAAATAAAACAGAGAGAAAAAAGCAGCCCTTGCTGAGTTTCTTGCCGGTTCTTCTCAGTACAAGGTCTCCCGCCGTAGATTTGCGAACCGATGGCGTAGCTTTTCGACATTCACAAGTGCTTGTAACAGCCTAGACTGAATAAACGATATTGAATTAGATTTTTTTTGAATTTGAATTTAAAAATCTAAAGTGTTAGTAAGATCGTGGTTTATGACTGGAATAAAAGAGTTTTAGTGACATCAATTATTTAAAGGAAACTAATAGTAAACTCACACAGCAAAAATATACAATCTCTCTGTAATCTATACTTATAATAAATCTGTAGAGAGGTCAATTCTGTACATGAAATATATTTTCAAAATAACTATCAGGGGATGATTAGTGATCGATACTGATGCCAAAAATGCAATCAGTAAAAATTTTGTCTGTCTGTCTGTCTGTGTGTATGTTCCTTATAGAAACAAAAACTACTCAACAGATTTTAACGAAACTTGGTACAATTATTCTTCATACTCCTGGGCAGGTTAAAGTATACTTTTCATCACGCTACAATCAATAGGAGCAGAGTAGTGAAGGAAAATATTGGAAAAACGGGAGAAGTTACTCCATTTTTTAAGCTTCCGTCGCGTGTGCAGCTTTAATGGTTAAAGTTACATAGAAATCATGTATGACGGAAATATTCTACATAAAATTGTCTAAAAAATATCCCGCAACAGCATATGTCTATCTTTTATGGTTGACTTACAATAACACGTGTAATTATATAAATAAAGTTATTGTTTATAACACAAGCCTGAGAACAAAAACTATAGTTTACACTACAGCTCTACACCGAAGCGAAGCGAGGGCGGGCCACTAGTCCTTCATAAAATTCCAAGGGTTAACCTTAAGCTACATTGACAAATCTGTTCCTATATTCTGGGCATTCTAACGGAGCTTTAGTTATTTCACTTATTTTTGAAACAACACATTAATTTGACTGCAGTGTTACCCAGGTGAGTAAGTGCACCAAATATTAACCAAAGGATGAAGCTTTTTAAATATGTTAATAATTCTTTACATTGCCAAAATAACATTATATATATTAAATAAAATACACAATAATTAATATTTCTGACACACACCAATTAGCCGAGTCCCAAGGTATGCACTGTTTGATTTGTTTTATGGGTTGCTATAGGATGCCAAGGTGACGGATAGAATACATTAACTGAAACATACATAAGTATATTTTATCTAGAAATATATAAACATCCATTAATATAATGCTCGTATTGATCGACGTCGCGAAACCTTATAGGTATACCACTCGGCCACGGAGGTCGTCAAAATATATTGATTTCTTCCTATTAATTTAAATTGAAATCTATTCATGTCGTGGCAACCTTTAGATGAATTAACATAGATGCTACCACCTTATAGATGTGATCAGAGTTTGTCATGTTGGTTAAAGATTAACCAACATGACAATCAATAAATAAACATTTCCATCACGAGAAATCAAATAGCTGGCTTATTCTATGTAATTTGTAAGACCTAGTTAGGGCTGCCATCTCTAAAATGTGGCAACCAGGATAAGATGCGTGATCACCCCGGATTTTGGAGCCCAGAACCCGGACAGACCAATAAAAAAACAGTTAAAAATGTCATAAATCAACTTTTTTATGTTGATCTAGGCAAAAGAGCTAGCGGTTTACCTCATAATAAGTGGTCACTGCTGCTCATGGACACTTGCAGCACCAAGGGCCACTCATGCGTTGCCGTAAATTTTTAAACCCGGACTACAAATAAAACCCCGCCCGGACGCTCCCCGGACGCCCCGTAAACTATGACAAATCCGGGGAAACCCGGACGGATGGCAGCCCTAGACCTAGTCAATAGTTAAACATTATCTAGTAACTCATTTAAAATCTTTGACTACTGCAAAACAGAATGTATTTAAATTATAATGTTTTTTCACAGTGATGTCAACACTCAACTGATACACATTATCACATTGCATCGATCCAGTTTATAGGGGCTCCTAATCATGGAGGCCATTGTTATGATCAGATGGCAAGAGACCACCGTTACATATGTTGTGTAAAATGCAATTGAGTATCAGAACTTGATACTAGCCAGCTTTATTTTTAATACTTCTTTAGAATAAATAACGTACCTAGTTTGAGAGTATAAACACATATATATAAATATTATGCTGTTGAATGAGTTGTTGCTCAGACAAGTCTACTTTTAAGAATGTGCCATGATTTCTTTACTTAGCACTAGCAAGATTTTAGAAGGGTATTTTTAATGAGATCTGTCTTCTGTTACTTTCTTGATAAAACAATATATTATAATCATATATTCATTAAGCGCTATTTAGTTGCTAGATCAGATCATTACAATTCCGTTTATTGATCCACCGGATTTAGAGGTCAATCTGTACCTATAGGATTCTCTTGAAAATGCATTTAACGCGTCCCATATGGTAATGGTACCCTGACATGGGGGTGCATTGTCCAACGCGGCTTTTACACCATATGGTCTAAAAATTCATAAACAAGTGCGTTCCATCCAGCTTTAATGCAAGCAATTATTCCTATGGACCATTCGTAAACGTTCATTTACAAAGAATTGTCAACTCTAACTGTGAAAGCAGAAAGTTAAATTTATTTCGACTGCTACCATAAATTTTGAATCTACCTCTTATCAAACAAATAACGACATTAGCCATGAAGTAATAAGTGCTGTTTCCCACGAATCAGATGTAATGGTAGCAAAAAGTACCATTCCAAGTTTTGGACGTGACAAAACTACATACAATAAACGGATTCATTGCTAGTATGGAAAATGATGTGATTAAAATTGGCACTACCGAATGAGAGAATAAGGTTGAGTTTCAACAGAGGAACGACATAAAAGTGATTTTGACAATTAATAGGGTGACTGATCTACAAGAACAAACTATTGAGAGTGTAAAGGGGATGATTATAGTACACGCTGAGTTGTATTATGGGCTATTGTTGGAAACGGTACACCATATGGTAAGCAAGTATTAGTTCCCATAGAATCATAGAATGAGATAAACATATTTTAATATCGTTCGATGCGCAGGTGTCCCTTTGTGTAAGAGATTTCGTCTTCGGTGTTAAATCAAAGTTAATCAGTATCATATTAGTTACTAAAATTACTTCAGTGATACAATTGAAATTAGTGTTTATAAATAATTTACATAAATAGATCTTAAAGTAGATTTTTATTCCTCCCCTTTCCTTTGTAAAGAAAATTAGCCATTTAAATAAGTTTAAAATAAAGAAAACAACATGATTGTTATAGAACATATTATGGTAGAAAATTTAAAATGACCCCTTTGCTTGCTTTTGTGTGAGAAATGTAATTACACGCAGTTCCACTAGATGGCGCTGTACTTGTTGCATTCTGAATCGCGGTGTTGAGATTTTTGTGCGTTTCATGACCTCGGTAAGTTTAGTTCAGCTGTTTATCGCTTCTCGGCCTTTTGGCTAAGATCAAAGTGTAGTATCTGTTCTTTTCAGCTTAATATCTGAAAGTTCCCTCACTGAGGGACCAGTATATTAAACTGATTTTTGAAAACCGACGGGATGTTCGTAGGGACACGATATCGAATAGAAAGTATCGATACTGTACTCATGAGTAGTATCGGTAAAAAAGTATCGTACTCGTAAAAGTATCGAAACAAAAGTATCGATACTTCAAAGTATCGAGTACATTTCATAGGGTCTTATCGGAGCCTCTGTGGCCTGATGAGCAACCCCCCCCTCCCCCCGGTGTTAAAATTGAAAGAAAAACAATCGAATTTTATTATAGTACGTATAACAAAAAACAAAAAAAGGACATGTAAATTCACAAATTGCTATATTATATAATGAAAAGAAAATAGTTGGATTTCTGACATTAAAAAAGTGTTCATTAATATTCTTTTTTTCAGGTGGTTTCAAATAAGTATACACAGCACAGACAGAATAATAGTGTTACACTTGAATAAATCAAATACAGTCAAGCGAAAAGCACAATAAACGGCGAATCAATCACAGTTCCTAACAATATGGTCGCTAAATAAATAACTATGAAACAAAACAAAGCGCAAAATAAACACAGTCACAGATTGGAAAGAATTTGAATATGTCAGTTACTGACTTTATAATAACGCAATGGGTCATTTGACAGTATTAAAAATAAAGTGCCAAAATAACGAAAAAGATATTAGTTTTCTTATCTATTGTCACGTGATCCAAAACGCTTCGGATTGGCGGAGCCTAAAATGACGTCACACGCAAGTAAACTTCCCGTCAAAGTGACATTGCATTGTATCGTTTGACGTTTTAATAACAGTCGTGTGACGTCACACACTAGTAAGACGCCATATTATCCAGAGAAACGTTTTCGCGGCAACTTGAAAATGGAGTTTTTGATTTGGTTATTTTTACTGAAATACACAACAGAATGATGAATATCCACTTTTTATGGACTCCATAAACATTAGACAATAACGTGAGATCGTTGCATAAAACTTGTCAAATACCCTATGGAACGTTTTAGAAGGTTTGTTATGATTTGACAAGATGGCGTTGCCATCAGTATGAGGCGCTTATCCAAATTTTTAAAGGTATCGATACTTGCCAAAAAGTACTCATTTAGTAAAAGTATCGAATACAAAGTATCGAGTACAAAAGTATCGGTATCGAAAGGAAAAGTACTCGATACCACAAAGTATCGATACTTTTTTCGTGTCCCTAGATGTTCGGGGCTCGCTCCACTCCCGTCACGGGTCGGCCCGGCATTGCAGTGCCGCCGGGATCGGCCCACATAATCAATAAAATGCAGAACAACATTAATCTAGAAATCGTTCTTGCTTCTCGCACACTTGCATTTCTTCTTGAGCAAAACGACAGACAAATAAACTTGCGCAGGAGACGATTTTTTATGTAAATTGTTACTGCGCAGACTTCCCTGTCTATGCTCAAGAAGTATACCGGGATTACTATACTTAATGTAAGCGTCCTTTTCAATTTTGAATTAAGCACACTCCTTTATGGAATTGGATGGGTGGTTGAGTTATTTAACGTTAACGAAACTAAACCGTTAATTAATATCCATATGTCCGAAGAGTCGTTATTAACTTAGTGAGTTCGTTATCTTTGTAGTTAAAATGTCGTTGTCATATATATAACTACATTACCTTTTTTTGCTTATATTTCTAACGACCGTACTCAGAGACGTCAATATTTTTAATGTCAATTAAATTCAGGTGTTGTCTTACTTTATTGTTATCGCAACAAAAGTGACAAAAATAACCTTACTCAAGGTTAATTTATGATTCTAAGTACGGCTATGAATCTAAGTATAAGAATTTAAATAAAATAAAATATTTTTATAACAATTTTTCTAACATAGATTTCATCTCAATATAATTAATTCTATTATAAAATGTAAGTAAAGACTACAGAGAGGGGCTTGCCCACTTTAAGTATACCAATCTCTGTTTACTTTCGCTGTTTTTAAATCATCATCATCAGCCTAATCAGCGAAATTTAACGGAACTTCGGCCGACGTTCGGCTTTAGCACATATCCAAACCGAACATTCGGCAGGACCCACATTCGGTGCATCACTAATTTTCGCGCGATCCAATCTAAAACAACACTAACTGACAACTTATCTTAAATCAGTTTTGTCATATTTTTTTATTTTATATCATTTACATTTGTAACGGAAAGTGACTTTAAGAGTTATCTCATACTGAAGTCATTTTTCAATTTGTCCACTCTGTATAAAATACAGGGAGAAAAAAGCAGCCCTTGCTGAGCTTCTTGCCGGTTCTTCTCAGTACAAGGTCTCCCGCCGTAGATTTGCAAACCGACAGCGTAGCTTTTCGACATTCACAAATGCTTGTCACAGCCTAGACTGAATAAACGATATCGATTTAGCGGCGTACACTTTTTTTTTGTATGGGTAAAAAATGTTAAACTCGCGTCAGGTTAAACACGTGGGCTGATCGCATCATGACACACAATAAAATTGGAAAGATTGTTGACTTTCAATATATTGGACCAAACATAGTAATATTTTATTTTACCGTATTTTAAAATAATAATAAGTCTCTATCTAGGACGTCCACGTGGCAGCTTTATTGCGAAGAAAATGCCTTTTTTTTACAAGGGATGTCGCTAGGTGCGGTTAAACGTGATTCATGTAAGTTGATTTTTTTGAGAGATAAACTTTTTTAATGTAATATAAATTGTCATGTTGGTGTACGATAGCGCAATAAATTAATATTGTATTCTACCACATACATGATAGTACTTATATACTGATAATTAAAGCAATTCGTGCAAAATTATTCTCTAACCATTCCAAATATATCAAAAATGCACAACGTGAATATTCAAGTTTTCACTTCTGCCGGCACTCCCGGAGTGCAACCCGTCGTTTTTATTTTATTTTATAGTCATTATTTTATATCATTTACATTTGTAATCGAAAGTGACTTTAAGAGTTATCTCTCATACTGAAGTCATTTTTCAATTTGCCTGTTCTTTTCAGTACAAGGTCTCCCGCGCTAGATTTGCAAACCGATGGCGTAGCTTTTCGACATTCACAAGTGCTTGTCACAGCCTAGACTGAATAAACGATATTGATTTTTGAGGTGAAAACTTCTTTAGCTGCGTTGGACACTTTTTTTGTATGGGTAAAGAATGTTAAACTCGCGTCGAGTTAAACACATGGGCTGATCGCATCATGACACACAATAAAATTGGAAAGGTTGTTGACTTTCAATATATTGGACCAAACATAGTAATATTTTATTTTACCGTATTAGAATAATAAGTTTCTATCTAGGACGTCCACGTGGCAGCTTTATTGCGAAGAAAATGCATTTTTTTACAATAGATATCGCTTGGTGCGCTTAAATATGATTCATGTAAGTTGATTTCTTTACAATAGATGTCGCTAAGTGCGCTTAAATGTGATTCATGTAAGTTGATTTCTTTACAATAGATGACGCTAAGTGTGCTTAAACGTGATTCATGTAAGTTGATTTTTCTGAGAGATAAACTTTTTTAATGTAGGCACTCCCGGAGTGCAGCCCGTCGTTTATTTTTACGTTGTGGACTGTTCGTTAATTTCAGTTAGTCCATAGGATATCTTGTTATGTAAGTATGTATCTGAAACCAATCCTCAAGATGCGAGATCCAATCTAAAAGAATATTAGCTGGGAACTAATCTGTCGCGCGGCCTGAGTCTCCCGGGGAGCGCCGAATCAAATTTGCAGATTTGCGAACTGAAGGAGCTCGATGGTGCAAGTGAGTAGCGCGTTCGGCTGCGATCGTTGAAGTTAAGCAACTTTCGCATGTGGTCGGTCATTGGATGGGTGACCAAAAATTTACTATCTCGAGCTCCTCCGTGCTTCAGAAGGCACGTTAAGCCGTTGGTCCCGGCTGCATCTGCAGTCGTTAGCACCCACCAATCCGCACTGGGCCCGCGTGGTGGGTCATGGCCCAATCTCCCTATTCCATCCATAGGGAAGACCATTTTAAGGACATTAATAGGCTGATGATGATGATGATGATGATGAACTGATGGCGTAGCTTTTCGATATTCACAAATGCTTGTCACAGCTTAGACTGAATAAACGATATTGAATTTTGTTTTTTTTTACGTTATGGACTGCCCGTCAATTTTAGTTTGTCCATAGGATATCTTGTTATGTAAGTATGTATCTGAAACCAATCCTCAAGATGCGAGATCCAATCTAAAAGAATATTAGCTGGGAACTAATCTGTCGCGCGGCCTGAGTCTCCCGGGGAGCGCCGAATCAAATTTGCAGATTTGCGAACTGAAGGAGCTCGATGGTGCAAGTGAGTAGCGCGTTCGGCTGCGATCGTTGAAGTTAAGCAACTTTCGCATGTGGTCGGTCATTGGATGGGTGACCAAAAATTTACTATCTCGAGCTCCTCCGTGCTTCAGAAGGCACGTTAAGCCGTTGGTCCCGGCTGCATCTGCAGTCGTTAGCACCCACCAATCCGCACTGGGCCCGCGTGGTGGGTCATGGCCCAATCTCCCTATTCCATCCATAGGGAAGACCATTTTAAGGACATTAATAGGCTGATGATGATGCTGATGATGATGAACTGATGGCGCAGCTTTTCGATATTCACAAATGCTTGTCACAGCTTAGACTGAATAAACGATATTGAATTTTGTTTTTTTTTACGTTATGGACTGCCCGTCAATTTTAGTTTGTCCATAGGATCTCTCGTTATGTAAGTATGTATTTGAAACCAATCCTCAAGGTGCGAGATCCAATCTAAAAGAATATTAGCTGGGAACTAATCTGTCGCGCGGCCGGAGTCTCCGGGGGAGCGCCGAATCAAAGTTGCAGATGCGGCCCCCGGGCGGTCATCAGTCACGCAACCTCATTCGTGTCCATCTCTTTGTTTCGAACGTGTATCGATGTCTGTCTGAACTTAACACGAACCAATATCGTATTGGAATAGTTTGCGAGTGCGAAATGTCAATGTCAAAAAAAAATTGTGTGTGTCAGCTCCGACGCACGACCGGAGTTTACACTCTAAAAACGATTATCTTTGAACAGACACAAAACAAAATCAAGTCCGAAGAAGTCGGTTACAAGTAGAGATACCTCAGGAATTGTCCCATGGTTTCGACTATCATAGGTTCCATGTCACACATTTTATCATCTAACATCAGCGATATTAATCATATATTTTATTATTTATTTCTGGAAACACACAATTTCAAAAATATCACACACTAGTCATCATTTTGTAAATATGTATTATAATTCCATCTGTACTTAAACTCACTATTCCAGAGTGCTGGACACTTACCGGCATCTCTTATCTATGAGACAAGTCCGTCCGTCCGTCCGTCTGTGGTGCTGTTTCAGCGGCCAAACCGTAAGAGATAGATAAAGAGAATGTTTAAGTTATAAGTTAAGAATAGTCTGATAAGACTACAAACCGGATTTGAGTAACGTAGCACTTCCGATTTTCGAGAAATCACGAATTTCAAACGAAACTACAGAAAATCTCCGAAGTTCTCAATTGAATGAATGAATGAATGAATGATTTATTTATTTTCTCTCACAACGTCACAAAGTAACATTATAGTTAATTAAAGGGTATTGAATGACAAAACAAAACAGTAATAACAATGCAGTTCTTTGAGAGAGCTGGAGATTGTACTAGGTTACAAAACCTGTGTTACGACCCCCAGGCTCAAATCCTCTTAACGCCCGTTTGCTAGAGATTCTTATGCATTACATGAATCCTTTAGTACATGTATATCAGTTTAATTAATTAAATACATTTTTTTTTAAATCAAGTTTTGGTGAACATTTGGTTCACTGGTTTGCTAGTTTCTCTATATTCTGTTATTTATTTGTTTTCATTAATTTTGCTCCGATTTTATCTATTTTAATTTATTTATTTTATTGACATTTGTGACAACTTAATGTTTTTTATCCGTTGCCATGGCTAAAAGTGAAGAAGAAGATGAGGTTGCGCACAAAAACGTAACGAGGTCATTAATGTCATTCATCGATAGATTTTACTCCTCACATTTTTCTCATACCGGGCCCCTTATATATGCAAATCGATTCTTAAGGAGTAAACTCCAAAAACTGTACTGATTTTTAGTTCTCGTTGCGTCCGTTATTGCGCTCTGCCGCCCTCAAGCTGAAACGCGGCTAAATGACACAACCAACTTTTGAGATATGGCCAAAAAAACGGCTCGTAAACTTAAAATTATTGCTATTTTGTAACCATTCAGCACCTGACGGGGTTTTTTTAGATTTAAACTATAAACGATTCAAATACTTGTTAAAGACAGATCGATAGAGTATTAAAAACTATACTAGCAAACCAGTGAACCAAATGTTCACCAGAACCTGATTTAAAAAAAAATGTATTTAATTAATTGAGAACTTCGGGGATTTTGTGTGGTTCCGTTTGAAATTTGTGATTTCTCGATAACCGGAAGTGCTACGTTACTCAAATCCGGTTTGTAGTCTTATCAGACTATTATTAACTTATAACTTAAACATTCTCTTTATCTATCTCTTACGGTTTGGCCGCTGAAACAGCACCACAGACGGACGGACGGACGGACTTGTCTAATAGATAAGAGATAAGATGCAATTTAGGGCTAAAAATTGACCACATGTCACTTAGTCACACTTTAGTTTGAGGACGGCAGAGCTGCTGTTCAAGTTTCCATACAAAATTTGACAATGACATTTCCGACTCGCAAACTATTCCAATTCGATAATGGCTCGTGTTAGGGGTACTGTACCCTTAGCTCGAACCAATATCGAATTTGTATCGTTTGCGAGTACGAAATGCCATTGTCAAATGTGTACTAATTTTTAGTTCTCGTTACGTCCGTTATTGCGCTGCTGTTCAAGTTTCCATACAAAATTTGACAATGAAATATCCGACTCGCAAACTATTCGAATTCTAAATTGCTTCGTTCTAGGGATACAGTACTAGTCTACTTAATAATTATAAAATATCAGTAATTTATGGCTGTACCCAAACCTACACGGGGTAGCCGGGGTCATTTTGACCCCTGTGATAACTTTTGCCCCATAAAAGGACCACACTCCTACGAAGTCCGCCCAAAAACTATGATATGCTAATTTAGGGCGTAATATATAGGTGTCGAAACGAACTTTTTTATTCACTTATTAATTAACTAGTGGCCCGCCCTCGCTTCGCTTCGGTGTAGAGCTGTAGTGTAGACTATAGTTTTTGTTCTCACGTGTGTATTTTACACATTGAATTTATTTTTTTAATTCTTTTTCTGTGATTCTTTTTTTATTGAATAGGTAATAATGTTAACTTTTTTAAATTAGGGATGAGTGAGAGTATTATAAACGTAAGAGTAAACAAATATAATCAGAATGCTTCGAACTGCTGAGCTATCAGGAGTTACACGTATTATTGTGAGTAAACCATAAAAGATAGACATATACTGTTGCGGGATATTTTTTAGACAATTTTATGTAGAATATTTCCGTCATACATGATTTCTTTGTAACTTTAACCATTAAGAATGCGCACGCGACGGAAGCTTAAAAAATGGAGTAACTTCTCCCGTTTTCCCAACGTTTCCCTTCACTACTCTGCTCCTATGGATTGTAGCGTGATGAAAAGTGTAATATAACCTGCCCAGGAGTATGTAAAATAATTGTACTAAGTTTCGTTAAAATCCGTCGAGTAGTTTTTGTTTTTATAAGGAACATACACACAGACAGACAAACAGACAACTAAAACTATACAACTACTGATTGCATTTTTGGCATCAGTATCATTCACTAATCACCCCCTGATAGTTATTTTGAAAATATATTTCATGTACAGAATTGACCTCTCTATTAGTTTTATTAAAAGTATAGATTACATTATGAGTTGATGACGGGTTATGATTAGTTGTGATGTGGAGTAAGTCTATCAGAATTCGAGGCCGCGTTGAAATGCTGTCAGGGATAGGGTTACCATATCTCAGGATTTGTCCTGAGATTACAGGATTTTTGGACTCTTCTCAGGAAGAGTGGATTTTGCAAATCTCATGAAATCTCAGGATTTTTTGAATTTTCCAATAAAATACAGCTTACGTTTTAAAGATCTCTTTAATAAAAAGTTAAACAAACTAAAAATAATCTTCTATTGGTAATAATTGCACAATTAAAATCAGCACTTTATTATCCAATTAAGTACTTAATCAGTTTTATCATACTTAATATGTGAAGATACATTTTTAAGTAAGGTTTTTTGTTTAATTATGGATTCATATAATGCCCCTCATGTCAAGCTCTTCAAATTATATTGATTTAAAAGTATAAGCAGAGTATAAACGATAATATTAAGACTTTTTTAAATTGTTAAGTACGTTTGAGAGAAAATTCTCAACATGTAAAAAATCTTAGGATTTTTCAATGGAAATCAAGCCTTTTCTCCGGACTTTTGATTTTATCATCTGATAACCCTAGCCAGGGAGGTCGTATGGTAAGCGAAGCGTAGAAGAAAGGTAAGCGAAGAAGAGGCGAGGACGGTTTGTTAATAGTGAGAGCCGGAAGGAAGAGGAGAGGAAACAAAATAGAAAATAAATAAACGGTATAAAGGTTGGGAATGAGAAGAGTGTAAGAGATGAAGTTGAATCGGTCAAACCCCTTCATCATCATAATCATCATCATCAGCCTATTAATGTCCCCACTGCTGGGGCACAGGCCTTCCCTATGGATGGAATAGGGAGATTGGGCCATGACCCACCACGCTGGCCCAGTGCGGATTGGTGGGTGCTAACGACTGCAAATGCAGATGGGACCAACGGCTTAACGTGCCTTCCGAAGCACGGAGGAGCTGGAGATAGTAAATTTTTGGTCACCCATCCAATGACCGACCACTGCGAAAGTTGCTTAAGTTCAACGATCGCAGCCGAACGCGCTAACCACTTGCGCCATCGAGCTCTTCACTGTTATTATTATTTCTTTTATAATTAAACGTAATCTTTCTATTGTGTTGTTTAATTTACTAAATTTGACATACATAACGAAGTATGATTTGTAATCTTATCATTGGATCTGTAATTTGTCGGATTACAAGGTACTCTTTTGTAAAAAAATTCGGACTATAGGGGTCTTAGGTAGGGCTGCCATCCGTCCGGGTTTTCCCGGATTTGTCCTAGTTTACGGGGCGTTCGGGGAGCGTCCGGACGGGGTTTTATTTGTAGTCCGGGTTTAAAAATTTACGGCAACGCATGAATGGTCCTTGGTGCCGCAAGTGTCCATGGGCAGCAGTGACCACTTATTATGAGGTAGACCGCTAGCTCTTTTGCCTAGATCAACATAAAAAAGTTGATTTGTGATATTTTTAACTGTTTTTTATTGATCTGTCCGGGTTCTGGGCTCCAAAATCCGGGGTTATCACGCGTCTTATCCTGGTTGCCACATATAAGAGATGGCAGCCCTAGTCTTAGGCAGTACACTATAATCCGACAAATTCGATAGTTCGACACTGCCCTGCAAAATGTTTGTCGGACTACCGGGGATCCACTGTACTGCGTACAATAAGTCCTCCGACCCAATTAGGACATTGAGAGACCGAGCTGGATAAAAATGCGGGTGTCTCCACAGAACTGAGAAGGAAGTTAGAAGTGTGATCTTAGACCGTTGTACGGGAACCGATGTCGCCAGCTCGCCCCAATACACTTCCATTTGATAGATAACCAGTCAAACGACGCGACATCAAACAACCATTTTTGTAGTTATGATTTTATTTATTTTTTAAGCATTTAACTGCTAGATGTTTAAATCTAAAGAAAAGTTTACTAGAAAAAAACCCCTGCCTAGTCCACGTGGATTTTTTTCTAGTAAACTTTTCTTTAGATTTAACCATTTTTGTAGTCAACCTATTGAATTTCGGAGAGAAATCCAACGATCAATACTTCGTTAAAAAGATATCGGTTAATTTTTACTTTTATTTAAGTGATTTTTTTTTTCGTTTAATTGTTGAAATTCGATTTATATATTTTTCTTTAGTGTAAACTTCAGCCCATAAAATTTAATCATGTTATGCCCATATATTTAGAGTTACAGTTTGGTTTTCTATTATTGTAATTGCTTTGTTTTTTTTTTATAATTGTAACTTGTTTTGTAAGCTAATAATAAATAAAAAAACGTAACCTAACCTAACCTAACCGAACCAATCAGCACTCACACACGAGTAGGGTTGCCAGGTGACCAAACCTAATAGCTGGACAGACCAGCCAGTTTGACCAGATATTAGAGTAAAAAGGGACACATTATCAAGGATTTTGTGGCTCACTAATATTAGGTACGACAAAAAAAATGTGTAAAAGCGACTCGCTTGCGCTCAGCTACGCTCAGCGCTCGCTCGTTTGCGAAATGTTAAAAACTATGTCCGGCTTTATTCGGACGCTTGGTAACGCTACACACGAGAGCAACGACGCAATCAGAACCATGTTTTGTTTAAGTTATGAGCATTTGCTCACACATAACTGTGGCGCACCTGTCACGCCCACAAGGCCTTTCTAGCCTCTCTCTGTGTTCTTGAAAAACGAAAGAACTTAAGTTTGTAGGCGCAGTAAGGCACACGGCGATATTTAGCCCGCGGTGCGTGCTTGATCCGATTAAAATAGATGGGCTCAGTATTCTCTTTTAAACCGTCTTCTATGTCTCTCAAACGTCATATCGCTTTATTGTTTTAAACTTTCATGGTCACTAACATTATAGCTATTTACGGGATTGTTACCATGTACCTTGTTTTTTATGAGTCTCCGATATTTCGGCACTGTTGCAAGCGCCATGATCGCAGAGTAACTGAAGTAATTTCGAGTAGATATTATTGGCAGACATATCGGTCTACCCTCTGACGTCGTCTTTTAATGCGCTCGATACCCCTACCACTGGTCACATTCTCACTATTCACTCGCACTTGTTCCCGACACACAATACTCACAGTATCAGATCGCGGAATGACACTTTTTTGTTTTTAGTGGTTTTTACACATACGAACCACTGGATTCCAAACATTTGACAATTTAAATCCATCCTCACGATTGAAATTCTTGTGATTGGTTATTTCATTCGCTTCCCTGACCAATCTTGGTATGTAGTGGCGTTCTGTCGAAATAATTTGTGGATTATGGAGCTCAATCCAGTGATTAGGACCCGAATCAATTAAATGTTCCGCGACGGCTGATTTTTGCGTATCATTTTTTTTAAATTTATTTTCCACAAAGAAAAACACTTAATATCTATATATCTGCCAAACTGCAATGCTGTTTGTCGGCAGCAGCTCCCGTGACACCTATATTTATTGTTTTCCTTATTTACAATTATTTCTCTTTTCTATCAGTACCAAACTTAATGAATACCCAAACCTTACATTTTTCCGATATAATCTCTCTCTATAATCTCTATCTCAATCTCATTATATTCATATCGCTTTGCTATGTTAATTATAACACAACGAACTCTGAGAATATTAACTTCCATAACGTGCTCTTCTCTAAATTTTCACGCAACAAATGTTTGCACATCGTGAGCGTTGAGTCTGTGATGAGTCTTTGGCGGACTTTTTTTACGATTGAGAGATTTTGTCCTCTGCGGACAAAAGTCCTTTGTCTGCGTATGCGTAGGCCACCAATCATTACTGACTAACTGATCTATCAACATACAGTTCAAACCACTGAACCGAAAGCGCTGAAATCGGGAATGCAGATTACGACGTGAGGCATTCTCTAAATTTCAATTTGACTACACTGTATATAATAATACAGGAAGAAAAAAACAGCCCTTGTTGAGTTTTTTACCGGTTCTTCTCAGTACAAGGTCTCCCGCCGTAGTTTTGCGAACCGATGGTGTAGTTTTCGACTTTCACATATGCTTGTAAAAGCCTAAACTGTATAAATGATTTTAGAATTTAAAAAGCGGATTTTCCAAGTTTGTCTGCATGAATATAGAATAACAAGATGTGATTGACTTTTTTTTTCGTATCTTCATCGTTAGAGACCATGGAAGTTTAAAATAATATTTCGTAGAAGTAGTTTATATGTTAAATTAATAAGTTATAACGTATTTCATTAAGTTCTATAGAGTTAACTATGTTACCGCTAAATAAATAGTGCGGGCGAAAGCTAACGGTTATTCTAAAATGGGACTGGTTTTCATCATGTTGCTATTTTCTAAAGATAATAATCATAATCAAAATCGTTAATTCAGTTTAGGCTGTTACATGCACTCATGAATGTCTACAAGCTACGCCATGCATCGGTTCGTTAATCTTCGGCGGGAGACCTTGTACTGAGAAGAACCGGCAAGAAACTCAGCAAGGGCCTTTTTACCCGACTGCCAAAGAGGGAGGGTAATGTTGAGGGAGTGTATGTAAGTATGTATGTATGTCTGTTCCTTTGTGACCTCCTGTAGCCTAAACGGCTTGATGGATTTTGATGTATGAGGTATCGTTAGATTTGTCTTGATTACGGGAGTGTCATAGGATACATTTTATCCTAAAAGTCCCACGGGATAAAGACATAATAATATTTTTTCTAAATTTCCCTTTAAAAAAATATGTATGCGGTATCATTAGATTCATTTTTAGACTGTCTTAAGGTACTTAATAATTCCCGCGATATTAATTCCCTTACTGAAGTAACAAGACTACGGTATATACCGTCTTAAAATACTAACTAACTAAAAAGTGTGAAATAAAAAAGGTAAATTTAAAAAATCAAAAAACCCGACTGCTTAATTATACTTCAAATAAAAACTGAAAAGAAAAAAACAAGTCCAGTAGTCTATAATTCTGTTAATAAGGAACAAAGCTACTTTAACAGTCGGGACCCATTAGATATTCAAGAATACATAATATTTTTCAACAGTGGGTCCCGACTGTTAAAGTAGCTTTGTTCCTTATTAACAGAATTATAGACTACTGGACTTGTTTTTTTCTTTTCAGTTTTTATTTGAAGTATAATTAAGCAGTCGGGTTTTTTGATTTTTTAAATTTACCTTTTTTTTTTCTCCCTGTTTTATTATTTACAGAGTCGTCAAGTTGAAAAATGACTTCAGAGATGATTCATGAAGACACAATAAATAAAAACAAGCCTGCGGATTCAAATTACAAATAATAAAAAAAAGTACTTACTAGTACACAAGATTTGCAATGTAATTGAGTGTACTAATGAAGTACCTAATGGACGCAATGTACCGGAAAATAAAGCTCTCAATAAACTAAATCCTAGTGAATTGAATATCGACATTTTTGTAAGATAAGATAATCCTCTTAAATGCTTATATGTCAAAGTAGAAAAGTTGATTTAACACTTTCCTTGGCCCTTATGTTAATGCTATAAAGTTCATATTTGATGGGTACTTTAGTTCCTTCCCCTCCCCTCGTGTTTGGGCTATAAATGTCACGTGCATTTGACGAAAGCCACGCGTCGCTCATTACTTATCATCGACTGATAAAGCAATGACTGTAACAGCCAAAGATCATTTTTAGAAGGATTTAAATTTATGACGACAATCTTCGTAGCAAAGATTCAACTGGAAATGGATAAGTATTCTTTTTCTAATTCTTTTGTTTTTGTTTCGTTTCATTTTTATGATTTTGTACTTTTATCCTTCGTAGAAATCTATAAAATATATAAATTCAAAGATGTTATAAAACATTAAAAATAAAATACTTACATTGAAGCCAGGTAATTCGAGATACAAAACCCCTTTTGAATTAGGATACATTTACATGAAATGATTTACAGAATGTATCAACTGATAATGATGATTGTACAAAAAAAATGGTAGTCATTATATTAAAACCGACTAAATCATGACAGTTTCCTAACCGCAGTGATATTCTGTAAAAATAAAATTTAGTTTTCACCTGGGAATCCGCGGTATGATTTAAAATTAAATACATTTCAAATCACACCGGTGAATTTCGCGGTGAAAAGTATTTGTTCTTACAGAATAGCATTCCAGAACTCAATAGGATTGAATAATAACAAACTTTATATTATCACACTGTCTATAAAGCATCATTGCTAGGCGTTTAGTTATAATTAATGTAATAAGGATATTGATTTTACTTTCAAATTCATGTATTGGATGATACGATAATATCTAATTATACAGATTTTGTAAGTCTGTATAACCAATTAAATTGGCAATCGTTGGAAGAGTTAAAAACCATCTTCGAAACGATTTATACATTTCCTCAGATCCATCAATTTGGTGACAAGAGACCTGACGTCTTATTAAGTGAGCGGACAAATGTTCCGGCGACATTGGCGTGTACCAACCGATTGATCGATGATGCTGCCATTACAACACAAGTTGATCGAATCTCCGAATGTGTTGAACAAACAAAAGAAGATAATGTAACTCCGTAAATTGATGTAACTAAGCTTGTTAAAGATATTGATTAAACATAAGAGTTACAAATTAGTAACATTCTTCATTAATGTGTTGCAAGACATTCAATTCCTTATAATAAGTAAATATTCTGAATAAAGATGTGCCAAGTTAACCGTGAGGAGCTCGATGGCGCAAGTGGTTAGCGCGTTCGGCTGCGGTCGTTGAAGTAAAGCAACTTTTGCAGTGGTCGGTCTTTGGATGGGTGACCAAAAATTTACTGTCTCGAGCTCCTCCGTGCTTCACGTTAAGCCGTTGGTCTCGGCTGCATCTGCAGTCGTTATCACCCACCAATCCGCACTGGGCCCGCGTGGTGGGTCATTGCCCAATCTCCCTATTCCATCCATAGGTAAGGCCTGTGCCCCAGCAGTTGGGACATTAATAGGCTGATGATGATGACGATGATGAAGTTAACCGTAGGAATCAACGATAAGGAAGATATTTTTTTTTAAATATTACGGCATATAAAATACTTATAGACAACCAGCAACCGTAAAAATTAAATACAACTAACTTTATTTACACGTGATGTGATTTGAACAAACACAGGTTCAAAATAACCTTGACGTCAGATTGGGGAAAAAAAATAAAAGAGAATCAGCGTAGAAGCTGTTATGTAAAACACGAACAATAAAACATGAGGAGGCATTCCTGTTACAATAAAAAAATAATCCAGAATCGAGTTACGACTCCCTTTTATGCCAAAGTCATGACAAATGACCGACGATGGGCGCACAAAAAATATGTGAAAACACAAGTTAGTCGTCGGTAATACTTGGGTGTAGCCTACTTTTTTGTCAGCAATAGTTTGTGGAATGATAATAATCACTAAAAAAATGTAATATCACTAATTATATACCGCTGATATTAATTAAAATCCTCACTTTTTTACGAATTGTAAATTCACAAAATATTTATAGAAAAAATACCGGTACATATAATTTTGGATTTATCTTGGCACAACACTTTGATTGAAAAACTGATGCAAGCTAAAAATGTTTACGAGTGAAAACTTAAGTAATATAATGAAAAAGTGTATAGATATCGGCATGATTTCATTTATAGTTTAAAGTAACCTTACAATTATAACAAAGCTTTGAATCAGAAGGCGTCAAATGAAACAGTAATTAAAAACCAAAAACATTAATTTCACAATCTCATTAGCGTGCCCCAAAAATAAATGGAACAGATTTTCATTGAGTGCGAACGAATGGCGAAAAAAATGGCTAAAATCTGACAAATGGCTTTCCTTTAACGTCTGGGCCTATCTTATTATCGTTACCGACTACCGAACAGAACTCATTTGAGTCTTCTTTTTACTTCTCTATAAAAATATGTTCATACGATTCTATTGCTTTTGTGACTTCACATAAGGTTGGATTTATTTCAGCAGTTGCCGTTGTATTAGCTTCAACATAGTTTCGATGGAAATCAACCGTATTTTCCAGAGATTTGTGTTCAAATTTCTTTGCCTGCCTTCTGAGTAAGATATCAATTTGAGAAGAAGCGTCTGTGTTAATAGCATTATTCGCAATCTCATCCATACACTCGGGGGTTAGGCCGACTATGGGAGAAGTATCATTTTTTATGCGACATATAAAACATATTTATTGCATTCATAATCGGTGGAGTTTTTCTACCGCTATGTTTGGACGGGATACAATAAAAAATAATTGCGGGAAAACTTTTCTTTGTCAAAGAAAGTTTGACGTACTTTTATTGTTGTCCTGAAGAAATTCAGGACATTATAATAATAATAACAGTATAATATGTTCGGATAATTTTGTAAGAATAAAGAACTATCTAATTAATTTTGACAATCATGGAAAGATAGGAGAGTCTAGAAATTAAGATTTGATGCATATCATAAATTTCAAAAAATATGCATTTTACACTGTATTTACATTCATGTTTCCAATTTCATAATACTTTTAATTCAATATCAAATATGATTGAATAACTAGAAACAACTATATTTAAATGAAATAAATATTCATACGCTCGTGGTCCATATTACACGAAGAGTCAAAGATTTCAATATCATTGTCGCGCTGACCCTACCACTGCTCAATGCGCTCTCAATTCGCAGCAGTTATTATTATCTTGACCCGGTGATTGAGCTCTCCTGCTCTCCATCTGCTAAAGCTTTCCCATTGGCCGGCGAAACGCCTTCACGCCTCCCGCTCCGCGCTCATTCGTCGAGCCGGCCACGCCTCCCAACTTCAAAGGCTCTGTTAAGGGTAGATCAAAACCCCACTTATATATTTTCCACCCTTATGTTACCCTCGCATTCAACGTTTAACTGCCGGGTGGTACGCACGCGTCTCTGTCTTCTCGTTGCGATATAAGTGTGAAAAGTTTCAATCTGTGCTCGTCAACATAAATGAAGAAACAATGACAATGGACGTTCAAAATAATTTTCAAAATTATAAAGAAGCGTCGCCGGACACTAAAGCGAGTAACTTGAGCATTGAAAGTGCGAGAACTTCTCAGCTACAGAAAACAGATATGCTCTCCACCGTTGGAAATACAGGAAAAGCATCAAAAAGATCCTTCGATGTGGCATTTCTTATGATGCCGGACGAGAAACTTCGATCGAAGCAACCAGAAAGACAACTTAGGGTGTCCAAACAATTATTTAACAGCGAAGAATGGGAGCAACAGAATAAAAGGATTCCTGAAATATACAAACACAGTGAGTATTCAAACGAAAATACAATGGACTCCAAAGATCACGACGAGGATAGGATCCGAGTGAATAACAACATATCTCCGGGTTTTGGATCCGATATTAACATTGACGTTGGAACTGATGAATATCCAAGCAAATCCATGTACTGTAGTGACTCAGAAAACTCAGATAAATCAAGAAGCCGTCCTAACTCAAACGAAAGTGCTGCTAGACATCCCAAATTTCTTCCCGAATACAAAAATAAAATTTTCGATGATCCAACTTTAATCAGCATGCAGTCAAGAGCGAGATATGAAAATAGGTACGCAGATAAATTACCGGATATGTCCCCGAAAAGTGCTTTTACAAAAGTGGCTAACTACGCTCTCCGATCTCCGAATCCGTCTGTGAGTCCCGATAATTTGCTGTATCAAAATTCAGTAAGCCCTCCGTTGGCGGCCGCTAGCCCACCAACAAATTCTTTTAACAAAAGCGCAGGATTTAATAATCTACTGTCATCAAATCATCTACTCAACGGCAGTAATTTCTTTAAAAGTCAAAATGTGCCATTATCGTCTCCCAGTTATCCGGAACCCAACTCGTTGCAGCAGAGGAATAATTTCAACAAAATCATCGATTATCAGGAAAAGTCAGACCCAAAAACGCCGCTGATGTCACCGAATAAATTAAACTTTCTCCCGTTTCGACCGGATATACCGTATCTTCAAGCCGGTGCGTCAAACCCATTCGGAGTGCAAAATTTCCAATCGCCCAATCCCGATTTTATGAAGTTTCCCGTGCAACCGCGAGAACCTGTGACCCCGCTTATAACAAATCCTGCTGCGGCTATATTAAGTACACTGTTACCACCAACTCTTGCTGCTTTTTCATTGCCAGCTCAGAACGTTTGTGCCAAATGCAGTGTGAGCTTTAGGATGACCTCAGACTTAGTGTATCATATGCGCACCCATCATAAGAGTGAATCGACCGCAGACCCTAATAGGAGAAAGAGGGAGGAGAAACTAAAATGTCCAGTCTGCAACGAAAGCTTCAGGGAGCGGCACCATTTAACACGACACATGACAGCTCATCAGGATAAAGAAGGGGACATGGACGACGTGTCCCCAACGCAAAATTTCAATAAGAAAAGCAAGCAATATTATCCCCACAGCGGGAACCCGCTCATCCACAAATGAATTGTTTATGCAAATACTTATCTAAATGTTTATGGACTTACGATAGTAAAATTTACGACTGTGTCTAATTGAGAACCCATTCCTGTTTCGAGTTTGGTTGATATTGTTGTTAATTAAGTATAATCTTTATGTGCAATATTAATTGTTAAGTATTTATTTTGTAAATAAAATATTATAATATCAGTAGCAGACGATAAATAAACTTAAACGAAATTATTTTTATTGGTTTCTGTTTCCATCCTTCATTCATAAAAATACTTATGAAAATTGATAATACTATCATGATTATTAACTGGCATAATTGTTTTGTTATTCTTCTTTCATGTAAAGATCTTTTTTTTTAAGTTTTTTTAACTGTTATAAAATAAAGAATTTACAGTTTTTTATTACAGTTTGTATAGGGTTCCGATAATCATAATCAAAATCATTTATTCAGTTTAGGCTGTTACAAGCACATATGAATGTCTAGAAGCTACGCCATCGGTTCGTAAATCTACGGCGAATATATAACTCTAATGAATCGTGGTTGTAGAACCAATTGCTAACGTGGCGTAGTGTAACGAATGTTGTGTTGGGGTGAATGATAAAGCCATCAAGCATGAATATAGCAAGTTTCTATGGGAATGGAAGTTAAAAAATAAAAAAAAAGGAAATATAATCATGCATATCTTTGCCAGCTCCTGCTAATTGCGTGCTCCTGAATTGTATTTTTTCGGAAAGATATTACTCTAAGACTACAAAAGTAAACTTACCCTGAAAGTTGATAAACCCAAACAAATGATATCCCCAGTGAATATGATATATTTGAATAACCATTGTTTTACTGATTCAACTAAAATCAGGACGTTTTTGAAAATAACATGACTACAAAATCAAATTCACTTTGTGGTGCAATGTGTTTTGACTAAGTTTTCAGGGTTTTTCGCATATTGGTTTGCTAAGTAAGGTTAATAATTATAGTAGCTTAGTGTTCTACATATTAGCTACTGGATTTCACTTGGGTATAAAAATTTATCTTATACCGGAAAATTAATTGGCTAAAACCAAGTAACATAAGCCTGCTAGTTTTGCAAAAGAAAATCCTTCTTATTGTCGAGGAACTGATTTTTAGTAACGATTTTTATATTAAAAGGGTGACCAGTAAATAGGGTTGCCACCATTTTGTTCAAATAAAGTAAGTTGTGTCCATAATAAAGTGCACATTTTATTTCACTTTAGTCGCAAGCTTAAAATATATTTAACGTTGCCTCTAGCAACTTTAAATAAATAATGTGTGCCTACTAAAAATCTGTAGTTCTTATCCGCAACGGGAAAGGCCATGGTACTAATACAAAGTCATACTGCCACGATAATCTTGCAGGGAATAAGCTAAGGGCGACATTTATTATACATACTGTCGTTCCGTTTTACGCAAAAAATCTTCCTATTAAGCTCGTTATGCATATTTTATGTAAAATTAATCCCTAAGAAATCAAACCTACATTGAAAAAAGTATAATCGCGTACTTTATTGTTGGCATAAAGTATAGAGTACAATAGGGGTGATGACGGGGTACAGTATACGAAATTCTATTTATTCCGTCCGTTAGATGATCAAAAAATAATGGACACGTATTTTTTCTTTGGGCAATCAACCAAAAAATGACAAAGTTATAGCGCGTCAAAGTTTGGGAGTAGGGACTCGTGACGTCACTTTTGAGTGAATTTTCACTTATAAGTGTACTCAAACATGACGTCATGCGAATTTTCAAATCAATATATCTCTGCAGTGTTTATATTATGTGAAAAAATAAAAAATACGTGTCCAATACTTTTTGATAATCTACCTGATAACGAAGAAAAACAAATAGTCATCATCCCTATTATCCGAAATAACGTAGAATACTTTATAATAAAGTACGGGTGGCAACCCTACCAGTAAATAGTGTTCCGAACATTACTTTGAAGTCTAACAGCCAAAACAATCGAATTACATATTATCGAAGCATACTAAAGTAATTATCGCTGTGATTTCCGTACTCCCCTAGACACGCGTACGGAGCGTACAAAATCACCGTGACCGATGGTCTTTGCGAACAGATCTTTTCCCATACTAAATACGTAGTGGGTGTATGGATTGAGTATTGTAAGTGGGTTAGTCCAGTACATTGGATTGACGGCCGTGTTGAATCGTTATGGGAACAGATAGGATTCTGGAAGGGATATTATTATCATGCATCTGTCAATTGTCAACTTAATGTGATGAATTTTGATTAAAAAAGGAGTTTTATCATGTTTTATCGTGTTTATCATTGAACTTAACAGAGACCGGTTAAAATGCAAAAGCTCAATGGACCATCAGACCGACGGGAGAATTACTCCTGGAATCGTAATATAGGCACCTGCATAATCAAAATTATTTATTTAGTTAAGGTTGTTACAAGCACTCATGAATGTCTAGAAGCTACGCCATCGGTTCGTAAATCTACGGCGGGAGACCTCAGAATCTCAGCAAGGGCTGCTCTTTTGTCCCTGTATTATTATTAACAGAGTCGTCAAGTGAAGCATTTGATTTCTCCTAAAACTTATGTAACAACCAAACCGCCATATTTAATAATAAAAAGATCTCATTCTAATAATACATAACTAATCTGTAAAGTAAAATCTATACTTAATATTATAAATCTGCAGAGTTTGTTTGTTTGTTTGTTTGAACGCGCTAATCTCTGGAACTACTGGTCCGATTTGAATGATTCTTTCAGTGTTGGGTAGTCCATTTATCGAGGAAAGCTATAGGAATTAGGGATCCGTAATAAAATTACTATTTTGTAACACAAGGTGTAAAATCGAAAACCTATTTGTGCGTGCGCTGCAAAAACTATTGACAATAGAACAAAATTATGTACTACGGGTTTGTAGATCCCATTAAGACCTACAAAAAAGTCCGCGAGAACATATATCTAGCTAACATGGTTTAATCACAATAACCAATTTTGTGGTCAAAATAATTATTAAATCATCTGAAGAAAAAAAACTACTTTAAATACCTATGTATCGTAATATTAAAAACACAAACAACCCTTAATTTTCAACCCTCACCACCCATATTTTTATGGCGATACGAAGTTCGCTGGGTCAGCTAGTGTAGGTATAATATCGATGATAATATGACGACCTTCGTTATCGAGTGGTAGGTATTTACGCCTGATTTCAAGGTGTCGCCTACTCAGAGGTCTCCGGGTTCGAATCCCGGTGCCTTACTACTTACTATATATAATGTATCATCAGTATAAACAGTATAATATATTGTTTTAAACTTTCATGTTCACTAACATTATAGTAATTAACATAAGTTATTTACGGGATTGTTACCATGTACCTTGTTTTTAGCGAGTTTCCGATATTTTGGCGCTGTTGCAAGCGCCATGATCACGGAGTCTCACTCCGCCAAGCGCCATGATCACGGAGTGAGACTCCGTGATCATGGCCCACTTACTTACTAATGTAGGTTTGATTTCTTGGGGATTCTTGCTCATGGACTACTTACTATATATAATGTATCATCAGTATAAACAGTATAATATATTGTTTTAAATTCATGGTCACTAACATTATAGTAATATAAGTTGTTTACGGGATTGTTACCATGTACCTTGTTTTTAGCGAGTTTCCGATATTTTGGCACTGTTGCAAGCGCCATGATCACGGAGTCTCACTCCGATAAGCGCCATGATCACGGAGTGAGACTCCGTGATCATGGCCCACTTACTTACTAATGTAGGTTTGATTTCTTGGGGATTCTTGCTCATGGACTACTTACTATATATAATGTATCATCAGTATAAACAGTATAATATATTGTTTTAAATTCATGGTCACTAACATTATAGTAATATAAGATGTTCAAGGGATTGAGTTGATTGCCGATATTTCGGCACTGTTGCAAGCGCCATGATCACGGAGTCTCACTCCTCACTCGGAAACTCGCTAAAAACAAGGTACATGGTAACAATCCCGTAAATAACTTATATTATTATAAACAGTATAATGTATTCCTATCGGTTACCTTAGTATCCCATAACACAAGCTTTACAGTGCTTACTTTGGGGCAAGGCTAATCGGTGTGAGTGTTAGAAATATTTATTTACTATCCATGTTCTGTAACAGCATATTCAATGTGACCAAACTTACGGGTACATCAGGCGTCCACAGTCGTCTACAGTTCGCCGTAGATACCGATTCACATCTATCATCGCTTTCCAACGTCGGCAAACACAAGGCTTAATAAACAGGGCGATGTATAAGGCCGCGTTGTACCCTATTATAGCGATACCGTATTAACTGCACGGAAGCGGCATAAAAATATCTACTACATACTTAGATTAAAACAAAAAGGGTAGATACGGCACTAGCCTCACAAAAGTGATCCGCAAAAATTGTGGTCCACGACCCTAATCGCTTTAGTCACAACTTGACATGCAAACGACGTACATGTGAACGCCAAAAAGAAATATGATAATATTTTGTGTTTATATGATAAAACAATGCCTAAGTATGTTTTTAAAAAGTGCTCAAATTGCTCAAGAACTAAAAATAAAACCCACTGCATCACTTTTCATTTGTAAGTACTATAAAATATATTTTTTCATAAAAATTGCTGTTTGTTTTGAATCTTATTCTGTAGTGACGTCGAGTACTGGTCGCGTGATTGGTCGATAGTGCAGTGACGCGGATCTCGCCGTCTCGTTCGCGCTGCCGTTGAAACTTAACGTGCTGTTTCGTTCGGGTCGGTAATGCAGTGACGCGGATCTCGCCGTCCCGTTCGCGCTGCCGTGGGATCAGTTTTTGTTTGATGCAAGTATGAGCGTACCGTATCTACCCTTTTTGTTTTAATCTAAGACTACATATGGTAGATATGCTCGTCGCTACACACGCACACATTGTGCGAAACATGAGCCGTTTTTATATTTGTAATTTTTTAAGCATGTAACTGCTAGATGTTTTAAATCTAAAGATTCTTTTTTCTTTAGATTTAATCATCTATAATTGCTATTTCTTCTTTCAAATGTTTAATACTTGTAAAGGTATTCGTTTGACATTGTGGGTTACCTACAATTACGCGAGGTTGGTGCTGCCTTGCAGCTTAAGAAAGGCTAGAGAAAATTCGAAACGGCCGTCAGGGCCGAGGTAGCAAAGGATGCGGGTTCGAGTCCCGTCTGCTGCCTGGTCCGCGTGAGCCGTTTTCTTTGCATGATTTATTTGGATAACTCTACATATGCGTATAAATAATCAGAGTTTGAAACATAGTTAAATTTGATTACCCATTAATAACCATTTACAATTGACACATTGTTTCACTATGTATTTGACGTGACATTGACTAATAGTGGCACTTCACTATATATCAAACAATACAACGTGGCCTTATAGACCCATTACATCATTTCTAATGAGTCTGTCTTTCTGTTTCAGTGCCATACCAGAACCGATTCTGATTAATTTAGCTATGAGATAAACATAGGACATACTCTTAGGGCCACTTACACCAACATTCTTTAATCGAATTCGGTCTTTATTCAGTTTTAAACATCAAACCAAGTCTGTCAATTCTTTTAAGTGAAATAAAGACAGAGCGAGGCTAAAGATCTTTAATTAATTTTTTGTTGGTTGCTCGCGACCTCATCTTCGTGTAATATAAATTTCCCATACAAATATGCAAAGCAAATATTTATTCATATTATGTTGTTAATATATTACTATGATAAGCATTTTTAACAGCTACACCTCAAAGACGGCGAGGCGATTTTTGTTGTTGAGAGGTTATTTAAAAGGAATTTTGGTAAAGACCACGATAGCTCAGGTACAATATTTAAAATCAAACCCAAATTTTATAAGCGTTGAACTGTGAACTGTATAATCTTTCTGTAATAATGACAACCTTTTCAAGTGTTCAAAATTAAAGGGAATCAAAATATAGTAAGAGCTAATAAAGCTGCTGAAATAAATAAAAAAAACAAATAAGCATCATTCGTTAAATTACAGAAATAGTGAAGAAAAAAAATATTTCATACAAAGAGGCACCTCCTGTATATGGGACAGGGTCTCCCGCTGTCCCCAATATGAATATTTTCTATTGAATTACGTACGGTTCGGCGCGCGTACAAAAATATTGTTTGCCTCGCACTCCTTAGGTACTATCTGGAGACTGAAGTTTACTCGTTGTCAACCCCAATGTGGTATAGAATGGGTGACAATTCATATTGACAAATTATCTTCTTTTTCTCTTTACAGACACTTATTCAGTTCGTGTACATTCAGAATTTACTAACTTAACTTAATTTTGCAATACCCTTACAGGGTCATGAACTATCATCATCATCATCATCAGCCTTATAATATCCCCACTGCTGGGGCACAGGCCTTCCCTATGGATGGAATACGGAGTTTGGGCCATGCCCCACCACGCGGGCCCAGTGCGGATTGGTGGGTGCTAATGACCGCAGATGTAGCCGGGACCAACGGCTTAACGTGCCTTCCGAAGCAGGGAGGAGCTCGAGATAGTGAATTTTTGGTCACTCATCCAATGACCGACCACTACGGAAGTTGCTTAACTTCAACGATCGCAACCTAACGCGCTAACCACTTGCGCCATCGAGCTCATCATGGACATCCTCATGGACTATACATAAGAATATATGTAACATCTGTTTTGCTGTTGTACATGATAGCAAATAAATAAATAAGTTTTCTAAACATCAAACCCGTTATTTAGTTTTTCAATTGTATCATAAAAAATATGGTATGCTTTTTATATAAAATCAAAAAGTTTAAATTACTTATTAGATATCGATGAATTTGCATTATAAAATTTCTTCACTATAGAATTTCTTATTCAGATTAGACATCGTGAGGGCCGCGGTAGCATAATTGGTCAATGCATTCGCCCGGATTGCGAAGGGCCCGGGTTCGAGTCCCGTCTGCTGCCTGGTCCGCGTGGATTTTTTTCTAGTTATATTTTCTTTAGATTTAAACATGAAGCAGTTACATGCTTTAAAATAATAAAAATTAAAATCTTTTTACTCAATTAATTTCATAATTAACGTACGTAGACTGCGAGTTATCATTATCACAGCAGAAGGACCTGTGCTCGGCGACTGTGACCAATGTTTCCCGTATGCTGCCCCCGTCTTTGTGCTAGCCTTATGTCTCAACAGGATGGAGCACAATGCCCCGAAAATTTATCACCATTTTATGCTTTACATTAACACTATTTGCAATAATAGAATTTAACAATCTCGCCACGTTCTCTTACAAAAATTCAACTAGTTTTAATCAAACGGCAACGAAAATATTCGCACTTAAAAGGTTGCTAAAAGGGACAGATTTAATTCAATAGCGACTTCCCTATCAATAACAACGCCTGTTATCTCGTCACCCCACACCCCGATTTACATACAAATACATACAAATCGGTACGGAACCATAATCGGTTCCGGGTCACGTGCCTTGCCGCGACGAATCGGTTAAAGAGAACATTCGTTCACGCTTAATAAAGTTACAATCTTCTCACAATAGAAAACAGGCTGGCTGTATGACGGAGCGCGCTGCTGCCGCGAAGGAAAGAAAAAAAGAGGGGGGTAGCAGATTCCAAATTTGAATTTGATTATCGAAGTGTGCCGGCTATTTATCATTTGTAATGATGTGCTCTAGGAAGGAGGACGTGCGCTCGCTAATATTGTAATCTTGAAAATGCGTTCAGAAATACATTATTTATTATTTTCCGTGTACCGTCGACCTATTTGAGTGGAAAATATTGAGCTTTCTATTGATTATGCATGACTGTCGAATGTTTTAGTACGGGTAACGTTGAAATTTATATATTGTAGGTATTCTATGGTTAAATTGAATAGGTAATCTTTTAGAGGAAAACACTTGATAACATTTTTTTTTATTTTTTTTTATAGAAAACTTGTAATATGTATGTATAAGTTAAAAGTAGAGATTTTCAGAACAAACACACATTAGAAGCTTCAAATGAAAAGACATATGTACTTTGAGTTGGTACTTCGTCAAAAAAAATCTTTCTCTTCATGGCGCCCAACGTGTCGTATTCCAAACTGCATTTCTGTAACTAGAATTCTCTCACTTTATATGGAATTATTTAACCAATTTTCTTATTCAAATCTCTCAGAAATACTTATGCTGAATACATGCATACGAAAGCAACGTGCGCACTTTCATATACTAACAAAACAGCAAGTTCCAACAAACCCCATTCTCGGGGAAGTTCACACACCGTTTAAAATTGCTAATAATTCATGGGACCGAAAGGACGAAACTTCTGAGCGCAAGTAAGTAAGACAAAAATAATGTATTCAGCGAATATTGCGTCGGAAGGCCGCTTATTATTTTCAACTTACTTTGTGCTTTGTTCCGCTTGTGTCTTGAGTTTTTGCAATTAGATTTGATCATGTGTTGATGACAATATCATCATCATAATCAACAGCCTATTTATGTCCCCACTGCTGTTGCACAGGCATTCTCTATGGATGGAATAATGAGATTGGGCCATGATCCACCACGCGAGGCCAGTGCGGATTGGTGGGTGCTAACGACTGCAGATGCAGCCTGGACTAGCCTGCCTTCCGAAGCACACTGTTGATCATATACTTCAACATATTGAAGTTCATATGAAACGCAACGTAAAATCCAAATGGAGTGACCAATCCTGAAAAGTTTTTCTCACCTTAAAGTAAGGTAAGTGTAAACGAAGCTAATTAAAAAATCATCTATCAATGTGTGGTCAGTTTAATATTTCTGTAGTAAATGCTTCGGTGTTCCATAATAAAATCCCGCCGGTCGTGGATTCGTCTAAAAATATTTGTCTCGCTGAATCCGTCCCGCGCTAGCCATTTTCAACCGCCCGAAAACCGCTGTGCACCGTGGCCATGCGCAAACTAGCCCATAGCATAGTTTCCACCCATGCCCGCCACCGCCACAGCGGTGACACTCTCTGTACGTGAGAGTTCCAGCGTCAGTGACCTTGAGCAGGAGCGTGTATGCGCTAGGGTTGAACTTGGAATTTAGACTTGTGCCAATGAATATTTATGCATAGTAAGTTATTAAATGTAAACTGATTCAAGGATGCTGGGGTAAATAATGAAGGATAGGTTTGATATTATAATCAATTTTTAATCTTTTAATGTAGGTACTAGGTATAACAAATTGCTAACTTTTATATATTTTCTCCTTTTTCGATTCGTTTTATAATTCTTATTACTATCTTAATAATAATAAGATTGCGTAGCGTAGTCAGTCTGTGCGTGCAATGCAGTGCAACGCTATTATTTTAGTATTTCGCTACTGCCATGCCTTCGGTCGAGGCAGTCAGCGACTGCCCTCTCCACGCCCCGCGCGCCGCGCAACGCCCCCGCGCACCTCTAGACACCCACACATAGCCGCGGGTGATTTTACGAGCACACATGCTTAAGTGTCGTTTCCTTTCGCGTAGTGTATATATTCTGTGCCACCGCTGCCCCAAACCGCTGCCGTCAGCCGCAGCCGCTGTAGCCCGCCGCGCGCGAGTCGTGGCATACTTCATACATTCTCATACATTTGTTTAATTAGCCAACAGTCAATCTGTAAGTTGAGTGGTGAAAAAAAACCTAAAGGGTAAGTCTTGTTTTTTCTGTTGCCAAATGACGTCAGTAAGCCACTTTGAAAAAACACTTTTTTTGAGACTTTAGCGCCACCTACAATGCGCATTTTTTGTTGTACGAGATTGCAACAATGACATAAATTGTAGTACTCAACGCCCTCTAAAATTATATAAAACAAGAAAAATGCGTTTCAAAAAATTTTTGAGGGTTTTTTTGAGTTTTTCAAAAAACGCCTACGATTTGAACATGCCCATCGCCAAGGTGGCTTACTGACGTCATTTGGCAACAGAAAAACCAAGACTTACCCTTTAGGTTCTTTTTTTCACTGAAACGATTTTTTTTTCGACAGATTGACTGTACTATAGCCCGTCTCCGTGGCCAAGCTGTTATGTGATTGGAAGAGCATAAACTAAATAAATGATTTTGATTATAATTGATTAAACAGTCACCAATTTATACATGCCTACTACCTATGGATACTTGTTTCTTAAACTTTCTTGTAAGCTGAGTGATCATCATCATCATCCTATTAATGTCCCCACTGCAGGGGCACAAGCCCCATCTTTGGATGGAATAGGAAGATTGGGCCGTGAACCACCACGCAGAACTACTGCGGATTGGTGGGTTCGACGGCTTTAAATGCAGAGAGCATTATATTATAGCCGTAAGTTGCATAGGTAGAAACAAATCTTTAAAATTTTATCAATTTCCCATACACATGTAAAATTTACGTGGACCATAGACATTGGTCATGTTAGGGGTTAATCGTCATCAGCCCATTAATGTTCCCACTGCTGGGGTCAGGCCTTCCCTATGGATGGAATTGTGAGATTAGGCCATGACCCATTATACAGGCCCAGTGCGTATTGGTGGGTGCTAATGACTGCAGATGCAACCGGGACCAACGGCTTAACGTGCCTTCCGAAGCACGGAGGAGCTCGAGATAATAAGTTTTTGGTCACCCATCCAATGACCGATCACTGCGAAAGTGGCTTTACTTTCATGTTCGAAGGCGAATGCGCTAACCATCTATGCGCCATCGACCTCCTCAGCCGAGTACTTAAATGTAATAACACCTTTAGCTGGATTATGATACAGAATTTTAATATTTGCTTTGAGTGTATGTTTCTTACTAAATCACACAAAAACGGCTGAGCGGAATTGGATGAAATTTTACACACAGATAACCTATAACCTGAACAGAGACATAGGATACTTTTTACTTTAGAAAAGTGTTGGGTTCTTTGGGGATTTTCAAAAAACTATAGTTAACGCTGTTGATGTTTAATTATAATTCAAAAATTCTTTGATATTGTTATTTCAGCATCTAATTTTATAAGTATTTAAAGCAAAACGTACTAAAATCAATAAATAAGTATTTTTTTCTAACATACACACCAATTAGTTTAGCCCCAAAGTAAGCACTGTAAGGCTTGTGATAATGTTTATATACGATACTAGGGTGACGGATAATATACATATATAATAATATTTTTCATTAAGAAATACATATAAATATCCATGACTTTGTTTGTATTTATCACACAAATATTTGGTTCACTTGGATTCGAAGCTAGCAAGCTGGGACCTCTAAGAAGGGGACACCTTGAAAACCGTAGTACATACCACTCGAGGCACGGATGTCGTTCAAATAAATAAACCTATAAAATATAAGACTAGCAAACCAGTGAACCAAATGTTCACCAAAACCTGATTAAAAAAAAATGTATTTAATTAATTGAGAACTTCGGAGATTTTGTGTGGTTTCGTTTGAAATTCGTGATTTCTCGAAAACCGGAAGTGCTACGTTACTCAAATCCGGTTTGTAGTCTTATCAGACTATTCTTAACTTATAACTTAAATATTCTCGTTATCTATCTCTTACGGTTTGGCCGCTGAAACAGCACCACAGACAGACGGACGGACTTGTCTAATAGATAAGAGATATCTGAGTGAAATCGATTTTTCCCTGACAAAATCATTTCAGATACAAACTTTATAGCTACTAACGGGATTGTTACCATATTTTTTATGAGACTCCGATATTACAGTATTGTTGCAAGTGCCATGATCACTGTACTAGTTTTAAATCGCGGCACGGTTCTCTAGCGCTGACCATTATTGCGCAGAAGTAAGAAATAAATAAGAAGTCTTAGGGGGAAACGAGGTGCGCGGGTGGGCGTGCGTTGCGCCGATTGGCTCTCCAGTCGTACCCATACGCAGCTATCCCCTCCGCGTTTTGTTCAGCGATAGAGTTACGTGCCGACATATACATGGTAACAATCCCGTTAAAAGCTATAATGTTAGTGACCATTAAAATTTAAAACAAGGTACAAACTGAATTAATTTACTTAGTCGCAATAGGAACAAATTAGTTAATGCTGCGAGAGGCGGCATATATCCATATTAATTTATACCATATTTCACCGCATTTAATTCATATGCTAAATAGATACCGGTTTTGTCAACCTCTCTTGTTTTGGCCCGTAACTTTGTTAGTTAATGTTACGCGCTGTTTGTTTAAATATCAGTAACTTATCGATAGGGTTTCGGAATTCTATTTTCACATTATCGGCAAATTTTCAAAAAAGTACAGAAGTGACAGTGGCCTTGCTGGAATATATCACTCTGTGTTTTGACCGGAAGTTTACTATAGTGCATTTCATCATATAGTTCCTATGCTGTCATGTTGGCATACTGTTTGTCAACAATGTCAGCACGTTTAGACATCTCTCCTGGTTAACTTGTTAACCAATGAAATTGCTTTATTAAATTGTTAACCAACATGACGGCATAGTAACTATATGATGAAACGCACTATATTTTGTAAGATGAAACACACTTGTCACCGTGGAATTCGCGTGTGATTTGAAATTAGAGAATGAATTTGATTAATTTAAATTGAAAATCGTATTGTCATTTCAAATCACACGCGGGATCCCCCTGCCGCCGCCTGGAATACCTCTTAAGGCACTTTCCAATCCTCGCGGCTTGAGTTCCCTTTTGGATTTCGCCGTCCAGACCAGGGCCAGGTAAAGGTCATCTGTGACCAGCAGCATATACAATGAATAATTAAAAAGCTTTTTCTACTGCAGTTTCAGACTTCTATAGACTAAGTGTGGTTGCATTACAGAACATGATCTGCCTGCTCACGTGTTTCCTCCCTCTTAAAACCTGGGATCCTTTAAAAGAGGCGTGAAGAAGCAACATGCAGGCCGGCAGGCTGAGGATGGCTGGTGTGGCAGGTAGAACTGCTGTATCAGCTATGTTCGCGTCTGGACTTCACCTTCACTTAACATCAGGTCGGGTGGAGTTATTTGTGGGACCTATCTATAAAAAAAACATATAATAGCCATTTTAGAATCAAAATGCATCTTGTAGGATTTGGACTCAAACCTCATTTTAAATGAATACTATGCAGTTTAGATGTTGCTACCGCCGTTGCTCAAGCAAGTCATTTCCAACAAAGTTTTAAAAGAAATACTTAATATTACAAAAAATCACTAAATAGGCTATTTGACAGTGTTAAAAAAAAGTACCAATTGTTAGCATCTGTGTTTAGAATGAATATTGGCAGGGGTTTTTACTATTTTTATAAAAAAATATTCATAATTTTACTAAAAACCAACGAAAACTATAATAGTTTTCTTATCTATTTTCACGTGACCCAAAACGCTTAGGATTGGCGGAGCCTAAAATGCCGTCACACGCAAGTAAACTTCCGGTTTAAGTGACATTATATTGTATCGTTTGACGTTTTAATAACAGTCGTGTGACGTCACACACTAGTAAGACGCCATATTGTCCAGAGAAACGTTTTCGCGGCAACTTGAAAATAGAGTTTTTGATTTGGTTATTTTTACTGAAATACACAACAGAATGATGAATATCCACTTTTTACGGACTCCATACACTCGTGACATCGTTTTCTAAAACTTGTCAAATACCCTATTGATAAAAAAATAAGAAAATAGTGCTATTACAGCACTTCTTCTAGTCGTAATCTTTCAACTGTTGTTAACAACGACAATGTTAGCGAGTCTAGCGAGAATTTTCAATCCAGCGTACTTCGTTCAACTGCTCGGCTACAGACTGAGCTCGTCTCATAGTAGATATAAATAAAACGGCAGCACAAAATGTAAATAGGTTTCAATAAATCTCGTGGCATTATTGTGCTACGGTGTCGCCATCTGCTAATTCATTCGAGGCAGCGACAGTAACAATAACTTGGAATTAAAATACGCTGTTCTGCACTTCTTAGAGCGTTTCCAAATTGTCTTCTGAAATTCAGATTACTTTGGAGGATTTTCAACCTTATGGTAGACACATCTACCGTTCTTATGGGCTACAAATGCATCATTATCATCAGGTCATGCTTTAATTATCAGGTTGCCTTCGGATGGAAGAAAGTTTATGTAGTCATTCTTTATTCAACAAGCATTTATATAATTGTCTGTCTTTATATGACCCTCATCTCTTGGAAAAAAGGCGAAAAGACATAATTGTCAAGTCGACTGTCACTAAAACTGCATTTGCTAGTAGGCAATTTAACTCGCGTTCGGCCATCTTATATAATAAAATAAATAAAGAAATAAACATATATGACAAAAATCATGACGAGTGTAAGAGCCTTTTAATTAAATGAATTCAGCCTCGAACGTATGAAGAAACTGAATCTCTACTGTATCGTATTTTATAAATGACATAAAACAATGTATAAAATTAATCACACACACACACATACACACATAAAGACACAAACACACACGCACACATGGCACACAACATCTGCGTTACCTTTCTTAATTGCAAATACTTTTGCTTAGCTTTAAGTCCTTTTAATGGGATTTAAAATTATTTTCAGCGTAGATCGTCCGTTTATTGTTTTGTTTTATTTTATTTTTGTTCATTCTTTCTTTTTGTTCTTTGCATGTTCATTTTTTCATTTACTGTAACCATACTGGAGTTTGTAAATCACATTATTAGTTAAGGAAGAGCGGAGCCTCCAAACACAGGCAATATTTGCTTAAATGGAGACTCCAATCGATATATTATTAAGAAGGCGATTGTAAAGGAAAATAAATTATTATTATTATATCTGGGAAATTCTGTAAAATGAAATCTCACTTCCGAGTGCGATAGCTCCAATTTTAGACATTAGATAGATGCATGCCGCCATTACGCAGCTACGAGAAATGAGATAATTATTGAAACAGCGGAAATAGATAGGTATGATTGATTGTACTAATTCGACGTGCTGTTTGCCTGTGCATCTGTTAACTGTTTCACTTGTGTTTCGCACTTAAAATGCAAAAGATTTCGATGAATTCTGCTATTAAGATAAAAAAAGACTCTAGAAGAAGAAACGAGACTTAGAAGCAGAAAATTAGTTATAACTACAGTATAATTAATTAACTAATACTAGTACCTACATTGGAAAAACCATTTGCATATTAAATTTTACTAGAAAAAATTCCACACGGACCAGGAACGGGACTGAAACCCGCACTATCCGGGCGGATGCACTGACCATTATGCTACCGCGGCCCTAATTGTCCCTATTGAATTTTCTCCAGCATTTCTCAGGCTGCAAGGCAACGCCATATTTTCGCATTGTAGGCAACCCACAATATTTAAACAACGTTTCAACGGTCTACAGCAAAAATATACCCAATTAAGTTATGTTGTGAATAATCATAGATAAAGAAAATTGTACTAGAAAAAAATCTACGCGGACCAGGCAGCAGACGGGACTCGAACTCGCAACTCGTCTCTTCGCATTGCAGAATACCCACAATGTTTATATATAAATATATAATTATATATTTTTAAAATAACATGAAAATTATGTTTAACATATCAGCTTCATGTAAAATTTATTTTTAGCTAGGGACCGTCAACACCATATAGGTCAAAACTGAAAATGCTAGGTGGGCCGATAGATGTGCCCCGGAGTATAGTTACATCTAATTCCTGCTCAAGCTATTTATTATCATAACTATTTTGACTACAATGCGAAGACAACAAAAGCACCTCGGAAGGGACCACAGAATATTGGCCCTTTGTAAGAGGGGACGGATGCCCACCGAGTTGATTTAGTTTTGAACACATTATTCATAATGTAAACAATACATAGTATTTTACCACCTTTATGTGGTTTTATGTTATCAACGAATACGAACCGGAAGAATCTTGACACCCGGTTTTATCATAGCGTAATTTATTTTAATACCAGCGGCCGTTTCATCTGCGTTAACCACAGGACACAGAAAGAGGTTAGAAAGAGAATCAGAGCCTGTTTCTACGGGAACCGATGTCGCCGGCTCGTGCCCACTACACTTCCTCCTAATAGATAATAGCCAATCAAATGACGCGACATCAAACAATCGAACCAATGAGCGCTCACACCCGTGAGCAACGACGCAATCAGAATCAAGTTTTGGTTAAATTATAAGCATTTGTCCATAACTCATATCACACATAACTGTTGTGGCGGCGACATCTATATGCCCTACAGATATACAACGGATGTAGGAAATCATTACTCACCATCCTCAAGAGATGGCGTTACCTGCACTGCGATCAATATTAGTATGGAAGCCTACATCGCGCAAATGAAATTCGAAGGCTAACTCTTCATATAAACGATGCCCGACCAACATCAGTCGGGCCGCGGCCCCCGAGCTACCATCACCCAGCTCGGAGGAAGATCTTCCCCTTTGGCCTTCCTACACTGTGTTCACAATAAAGTTTTATATAGGACATCAATATCTACAAAAAAGTCCGCGATTCCTTATGTGTAACTTTTACAGTTACGTCACAACTAAAAGTCTCCTGCGGTTCCACCCGCATTAATTTGAGGAAAAAGGTTAGTTGGATATTCCTGGAATATTAATAGGATGGACTTTTAATTTATTTGACAAAACAGTACATTTTAAAATTAATTATATTTTACATGGCCCTAAAAATTTTAGAGTTAAGTAAAAAGTCAGGGATGAAATAACGGTTCAGCCCAATCAAAGCTCAATTAAATTTTACAATAACGACAAACATACTATATGAGAAGCAGTTCAATTTGAGTATAAATACATTAAAAAGTCACGTCATGGTTTTTGGTAATAATTATTTTAATGTTCATGTAATATATGATAATGACAGAATTGCTACAACAAATAATCACAATTTTTTATGTCATATTATTGACACAGCACTAAAATTTAATTAATAACGCTCTCAGGGGTATAAACTGGCTACGTTACTAAGCAGGAGTCTCTTGGGGTGCTGATCTTAGATTTTTTTCCACACTATACAAAAGTATAGTAAGTTGTCATTTTGACAACAGTAGCTCGGCATTAATGTCCTACATTATAAAAAAAATAGATGTTGTGCGAAACATTGCATTAAGAATTATCTTTGGTACTATGATATCTACTCCAATAAATACTATTGAAATAGAAACATTTATTAAGACGATTTCATTTCATCATCTCATCATGTCACTAAGACGATTTTTTCTTGCCCAAACTTCTTTCCTCTCAGTCTTCTCTGTTTTAACACCTCCTCTGTCATTAAAACGATTTCTTCTTGCCCAAACTTCTTTTCTATCAGTCTTCTCTGTTGTAAAGAATAAATTGACACTTCTTCCAAACATGGCAACAAATATAAGTACATAGTCCCATTGTTTTTTTTAAATATCCTTTTTTTTAAATGTGTCTTAGACATCTATTTTATCAAATTATAATTTCAATTTAGATTAATATAAGCACTAAATTGACATTGTTAGAATTATGTTATTAATAGTGAACTAAATGAAATAACATTGCATGTCAACAAGACAGAATATGGCTGAACATAATATAATTTGTATACTTGTACACAACATAATAACCTGTATTCGCAATAAAAATTACTAGCAAACCAGCAAACCAAATGTTCACCAAAACCTGATTTCTCGAAAACCGGAAGTGCTACGTTACTCAAATCCGGTTTGTAGTCTTATCAGACTATTCTTAACTTATAACTTAAATATTCTCTTTATCTATCTCTTACGGTTTGGCCGCTGAAACAGCACCACAGACAGACAGACGGACGGACTTGTCTAATAGATAAGAGATTTGAATTTGAATTGTAACTACAAATTCTCTTCTTCTTTATATTGGAAAATTTGCTCTTATTCTAATTTTCGTAGAAGTTACCTAAAGAAACTAATATCGAACAAGTAGGTATGTAAGTGTCAATACCATATTTTTCGCCGTATCGCTCTAGCACTTTACCGCCCATCGACTAAAGCAGGGCGTCAGGTCCACAAATTGGTCTGGCGTCTATAAAATCAAATTTAGCGTCATACATTAAGGTTCGATTTGCCATAAATCTGCCATTACATTAACTTGATGCATGGAGTGACGCCGCGACGCAAGATTATAGAGTGTTCTTAAGGGGGAGCGTTTTGGTTCCTATTTATTTTTGCTTAACAATCCTATCATTAGTATTTTTTTATATTTTGCTCGTATTTACAAAAAAGATACGTGGTTATTCGTCTCCTTCAGATCTCACATTTTATTTAATTTTCATAAAATTACTTTATGAATTTCAGGCAATAAGAATAAGAAATCATACAAGAATTTATTAGGTACTAGTGGCCCGCCCTCGCTTCGCTTCGGTGTGGAGCTGTAGTGTAAACTATAGTTTTTGTTCTCAGGCTTGTGCTATAAACAATGACTTTATTTATATAATTACACGTGTTATTGTGAGTCAACCATAAAAGATGGACATATGCTGTTGCGAGATATTTTTTAGACAATTTTATGTAGAATATTTTCGTCATACATTATTTCTATGTAACTTTAACCATTAAGGCTGCACACGCGACGGAAGCTTAAAAAATGGAGTAACTTCTCCCGTTTTCCCAACATTTCCCTTCACTACTCTGCTGCTATTGATTGTAGCGTGCTGAAAAGTATACTATAACCTGCCCAGGAGTATGAAGAATAATTGTACCAAGTTTGGTTAAAATCCGTCGAGAAGTTTTTGTTTCTATAAGGAACAGACAGACAGGCAGACAAAAATTTTACTGATTGCATTTTTGGCATCAGTATCGATCACTAATCACCCCCTGATAGTTATTTTGAAAATATATTTCATGTACAGAATTGACCTCTCTACAGATTTATTATAAGTATCTTCGAAGGGCCTGAAGACCTATTGGTTTCGATTGTATTAATATTTTTAACTACATACTACAAAACTATAAGAGTAACCCACTGTTCCCCAAAGTTGGACAATATCAGGAACATAATTAATATTGTGGGTCATAAGGTTGATTTCACTATTTCCTTTTTTCACCTTTCTCGTTTTTTCCAAGTATCAGATATGTAATATATAAAATTCTCGTGTCACGGTGTGCGTAATTGAACTACTCAGAGACGGCTCGACCGATTTTCGTAAAATTTTATATGCATATTCAGTAGGTCTGAGAATCGGACAACATCTATTTTTCATCCCCCTAAATGTTAAGGGTGATCCACCCTTAATTTTTAATTTTTATTTTTTATAATACATCATACAAAAATACATATAACCCTAAATTTTCATCCTTCTAACACCAATACTTATATATAAGACAATACTTATATATACTTTATAAAAGAAACAAGAGTCCATTTTATAAGTTAAAAGGTCGTATGTGCGAAATAACATTTTGTTATTTATAACCTTATTCCTTTGTAAAGTACTTGTAATTAGGTTCAACTTAAACTGTTTTAAAACCTTTTTCATTGGGAATTGAATCTAGCTGGTCTAGTTTAAACATACGCGGACAGTTTTTATCTTTGATTTTGTATGCAACTCGTTATAATAATAATAATAAATAATAATAAATAACAAATATTTCCAACACTCACACCAATTAGCCTAGCCCAAAAGTAAGCACTGTACGGCTTGTGTTATGGGAAACTAGGGGTAACGGATAGAATACATATACTGTACATATATAAATATGGAAAATACATATTATAACATCCATGACTGGAGTACAAATGCTCGTATTCATCACACAAACATCTGCCCCCACCGGGATTCGAACCCAGGACCTGTCGAGTCGGCGACACCATGAAACCCGGCGTACAAACCACTCGGCCACGGAGGTCATGTATAGAATTGTTGATCGAAGGATTACAAGTTTATTTGAAATTCTTATTCTAATACCAAATCACGACGTGGGTGGAAAAGCGAGTTTGTTCTTAGTGTCGCCGCACACGGGCCACCGACCACAACCACAAAACGCCGCCACCGGCATAGTTCTTGTAGTTTTCATACACGCTCTTGTGTGTTACATTTTCTTGTCGGCAAGAGGAATAAAGAGGATGTAACGCTTTTTGATAAAATAATTTGGAATATTATATACGTATAAAATGGTATATTTCATTACAGACTTAATTTATTTTTAGCTTTTCAGTTCTTTTTGTTAAGAAGTAATAAAAACTTGTTTTTAGTTTTTTTTTATATAGAAAGGAAGGCAAAAGCATAATCGATTTTCATTAAGTGTCGCCGCACACGGGCCACCGACTACAACCACAACCACAAAACGCCGCCACCGGCATATTATTTCTTGTAGTTTTCTTACATTTTATATGGACTCGCCACACACGGTACGCCGGTGGCCGCCACACGCTACAAATCCTCGTTGCTCGCTTCTTGTGGCCCGCACCGGCCACTTAATGCGCCGATACAAACGCCGACACACGTAACTCGCGTGATTCGGCACCCCTCTCTCCATTACCTTAGTCGGCCGCTGTCGCGCGCTTCAGCCACTTTAGCGCCTCAGCTTCTCGCGGAGGCGTTTGTGGCTGTGGCGTGTGGCCCGTGTGCGGCGACACTTATTCTATTTATTCTTTCTTTATTGCATGCCACGGATAGTACAAAAAACAACATTATTATAACCTGTACAAACATGTGACACCCTGCAAGGGCGTTGCAATTTTACTTAAATTATTATTATTAATTAAACAAACAATCAAATATATTATAAAAAAATTCAATTCAATTATTAAACATGCATCTTACCAAAATTAAAATTAAAAAATACATATATTTTACAATTTAAAAACTATAGATATTAATATACAATTTTCACACTCAGAATTTTTAATATAATATAGAGGTATGTCATGAAATTTAATATTTTTTTTTATTACTTCATTAAAATTATATATCAAATATGTTTATCTTGGAAAAATTCTAATTTATTATAATATGATTTATTAATAAGATATTCCTTTAGACATTTTTCAAAAATTGTATCGTTTTCCAAATTTTTAATATTGTTGGGTATGTGATTATAAATTTTAATTATCATGGAGTGACTTCACTTCACTTGATCACTTACATAATAGCAATGCTTCTCCTTAAACAAAAATATGATTATGAATCGTGTAAGTAGTGTGATGTCGCCTGATCACTGATTTATAGATTGCTGAGAATGTGCTCTCGCTGATTGTTTATTTCACAAAGAGCTCCTTTAGTAACGAGCTCTGAAAGAAACGAACTTGGTGCTTTATCCCATTTTTAGTTTCGCACGTTTTATCAAAGGAACTTTTTATGGGATTAACTACTTATGTTTTTAATTTCGATACAAAATTTACAAAATTAGTGCTAGCAAACCAGTGAACCAAATGTTCACCAAAACCTATAAAAAAAAAAAAATAACAATTGAGAACTTCGGAGATTTTGTGTGGTTTCGTTTGAAATTCGTGATTTCTCGAAAACCGGAAGTGCTACGTTACTCAAATCCGGTTTATAGTGTTATCAGACTATTCTTAACTTATAACTTAAACATTCTCTTTATCTATCTCTTACGGTTTGGCCGCTGAAACAGCACCACAGACGGACGGACGGACTTGTCTAATAGATAAGAGATGTTACTGCGTCTTAATACCCACGTCATATACAGGGTGTAAAAAAACCTATAACAAAGACTAAAACTACGCATTCTGTACACCCAAACAAGTAATATTACAAAATATTATACGTCGGAAACAGTTGTATTTTTAAGTTAAAAAAAAAACTGTTTTTATTCCAGTACCCAATGTATAGCGTGGCGCGCTACTGTGGCGCTACGCAAACAATCTGCCTGTGTGTATGTGTGTGCCTGTGTGTAAGTGCGTCGATAAAAAAGTTTCTAAATAACGTTATTGTAAAAAAGTTGAAAAAAAATGTGACTTTGACCTTCAATATCTCCATAACCATAAATATCCCAGGTATGATCCAGAAGAAAAAAAATATCGTCATGATGTGGAAAATACAATCAATCAATCAATTAATTATTTATTTGCAAATACAGGTGATACAAAGCTGTTAAATTATAATCATCATCATCATCAGCCTCTTAATGTCCCCACTGCTGGGGCACAGGCCTTCCCTATGGATGGAATAGGGCGATTGGGCCATGACCCACCACGCGGGCCCAGTGCGGATTGGCGGGTGCTAACGACTGCAGATGCAACCGGGACCAACGGCTTAACGTGCCTTCCGAAGCACGGAGGAGCTCAAGATAGTAATTTTTGGTCACCCATCCAATGATCGACCACTGCGAAAATTGCTTAAGTTCAACGATCGCAGCCGAACGCGCTAACCACCTGCGCCATCGAGCTCCTTTCTTCTCTTTCGTTTGATTTATCTTTCAGATAGATAGATAGATAAATTCTTTATTGCACACACACAAAAGAATACAAAAATAAGGAAACAATAACATAATGTGGGCAAAGGCGGCCTTATCGCTTTAAGCGATCTCTTCCAGACAACCTTTGCGGTAAAGGATAACTAAAAGAGAGGAAGTTGCAGTATGCCAGCAAGATAAAATAAAGAAATGTACATATTTTCTTAAACATGTAAAGATTATATACAAATAAATAACATATACCTACACAAATATACATACTATATATACCTACACAAATAAACTTATTATGCAATATTATATATTTATAGATACAGCAGACTAGGATTTAAGTAAAAGAAAATCATGTAGTATATTTTTATTTATTACTTTACTTTCAGTTATATCCTGTATATTGCTATCCTTGTTTTTCAAAATAAAAACTACAAAGATCTCCTTTAATATTTCCGTTTGCAATAATTCTTACGTCTCGCATGTTCCAACGAAAGCAAAATATTGTTTTGACTTAATTTATTCAAGAATACTACCCCAGTGTAGTGTCACCATCAAATAAGTTAGTGACATATATCCAAAATAATATAATGTACTTAATAAATAAAAAAAAGTTCCTTATTAAACATAATATAATATAATAATACGCCATATTATTACGAGAATGGCGCATTAAAGAAACAAAGTATCGATTTATAATTAAAAATAAGTCAATGTTTCTTCTCTTTACGTTATTACTACCCTTAAAATAGACAGATTACGGAATAAATACATTCCCAATTTAAATTAAAAAATGAAACAATGGTCTCAATGAATAAACGGGAATTTAAAATAATGAAATAAAGATTAAATTGAAAATTTTAAAAGTCACCGATAAAGTTTAAAATGAGTAACTTTATTTTTTATGTGAGGGCCCAGTAATAGTCAGATCCAAACATTATCAAGTCAGAACTCCGCTATTTAATTATTATAGTTAGGTATACCTAAGAAGCCGAAAAACTTTTGTTGTTTGTTAAGTTTTTTTTTTATTATTTTATTTATTACCATATTCAGAATAGCATTAAACTATGACATGCGATAGCATCTAAAACCACTAAGGTTTACTATACTACGCTATCGGACTCTCTCTAACTTGCTTGACGATGTCTGGGCCTCACTATAATGCCAGTACATTTATTTTTCCACTATTTAGATTATTAATGAGTATTTGTTTCTTAGGTTTTCACGCACATAACTCATTAAATAAAACTAGTTTTTACGGGTTAATGCACGAAACTTTATTTATATATTTAAGGCTACGAAACGTCAATAAATAAATAAAGTTTCGTGCATTAACCCGTAAAAACTAGTTTTATTTATTAATGAGTGTTTGTTAAAATTTTCAATGTAATCTAAGAGCTACGTAAACAGATACACAGACACGTCAAACTTATAACACCCCTATTTAAATAGTTACTTAACAGTTGCTGAGTTTTCCGAGCAGTTAGTAAATAGCTATTCTGAAACACTATTGTTTCCATACATAATGATAGATCCAATCATTGTGTGGCGTCACTGACACGTGATTGCAGGAAGAGCAAGACTATATAATTATCAGTGGTTTTTTTTTATGTTTACACAGCTATTTCATTTACACAACCATCACAAATATTTGTTGTTTTGTCAAATTTTTAATTCAATATTCATTTCTTCAGTGTAGGCTTTTGCAAGCACATGTGAAAGTCGAAATCATTAAATAAACATTTATAAATCATCTAAACTCCATTTAAAAAGTGACATGTAGGCATTTATACATACTATCTTGTAAATTTTTAATTATTTCAGTCAAAACCGAATTGATTTCTAAGGTAACATCATAAAAAAAAATATAGTTTTAAAGCACCTATGATAAAAAGTGCTATTTTTTCACCGATCCTGTATATTTCACAAATCATGGTTGCACGAAAAGTGAAGAATCATCGGAGCATTGTTCCGATACCAGTAAAATATTGACGCTCCCATCCCACCCCGTAGATACGCTGAAATATGCGTACACTGCCGATACGTTCACGTTTATTATTGCGAAATGGAAATGTAGGTACACTTCAGTCTCATATTGATATTATCTTCTTCTGGTTTCTATTCCTATAAAATAAGAACAAAGGCAGAAGAATATGAAGTCGGTTAATGAGGAGCTCAATGGTGCAAGTGGTTAGCGCGTTCGGCTGCAATCGTTGAACTTATGCAACTTTCGCAGTGGTCGGGTTGGATGGGTGACTAAAAATTACTATCTCGAGCTCCTCCGTTGGTCCCGGCTGCATCTGCAGTCGTTAGCATCCGCCAATCCGCACTGGGCCCGCGTGGTGGGTCATAGCCCAATCTCCCTATTCCATTCATATGGAAGGCCTGTACCCCAGCAGTGGGGACGTTAATAGGCTGATGATAATAGTGATGAATGAGAACAAAACCGTGTTTTTTTATACGAGTCGAAACAAATTACCCTAACCCACCTGATGGTAAATGTAGTCCAGTCACGAAGATAGATGATGCAGCAGAAAGGGTACTGCTCCAGCCATCCTCACCTTTCTGGCCTGAACCCAATCTCCTACCCCTACCCTGCACATCAGCAGAAGCACAACACCACCAAAAGGTATATATGTTTTCAACACATTTGCTTTAAAAAAAAATACGGAAGTTGTATACATTGTTCAAAAGTTCCAAATTACGGGCCATATGACTGAGAGACAGAGAGCGTGCGGTAAAACACTTTACCGCACGCTCCTATAGATGGCGCGGTGGGAATCACTGCGCTTTTATTTTATTTAGATTGAACCTTAAATAAAACTAGTTTTTACGGGTTAATGCATGAAACTTTATTTATTTATTGACGTTTCGCAGCCTTTTCAGGTCTGCATCGTCAGAATAATGATTTTTTATTTAAAATTGTCGAGCTACCTTCGAAAGACTTTTATTGAGCGTTCGGTTATTTCATTGGAAGATTTTTAAAATTTTATTGTCTATGTATGAATTTATTATTTAATTTACTTAATAAAGTATTTTATTTAAAATTCTTGTTTGTAATTTTGAGTTTATTTATTTGACCCTAACTACCGTAAACTACCACCGGTTCCAAAATTGGGAGACCTTCCTGAGAAGAACCGGCGAAACAAACTCAAGAGAGGCTTTCTATCTCCTTCTTATGTTAAATTATGCCTTCAATTAAATTTAACCTTCTTGGATGTGCTATTAATCTATACCTTTGTTTTACTTTAGTAATAAAAGAAAGAGAGACGAAAGATATAGAACAAATTTTTATCACCCGCACGTGGAATCATTTGAAAATGCACGCCATTTTCTAATAAGAAAATGTAATTAGGTATAACTACTGATTTCTTACAAATGCGTTAATAAACGTTGTATGACATTCGTGCGGAATTGTTATTAACAAACTCGTATGGCGCAAGTGGTAAATGCGTTCGGCTGCGATCATTGAAGTTAAGCAACTTTCACAGTGGTCGGTCATTGGATGGGTGATAAAAAATTTACTATCTTGAGCTCCTCCGTGCTTAGGAAGGCACTATAAGCCCTTGGTCCCGGCTGCCTCTGGCCCTAACTATCTATTCCATCCATAGAGAAGGCCTGTGCCCCAGCAGTGGGGACATTAATAGGTTGATGATGATGATGATGATGATGATGATACTTTACCCCATTATCATCCCTATTAAATACTTAATACAACTCTGTTGAATGTAACCACCAACAACGGTCTTATTCTGTCGAAACTGTGCGAAAAAAAGCTTCACAATTTAAAATAAAATAATAAAGAAAATCTTATTTCCTGCATTTTTGTTTCAGTGAAATCAAAAAATCCAAAAGTTCACAAATATTACGTTTTTTTGTCATCAGTAAAATGTTTATCTATTTATTTTATTCGTCGCTCACAACAACAAATCATTCTTTTAGTATCTGCGGAGTAGGTACATAACGAATATATGTAACAGCTAGCTATCTGCGAAAAATCCCGCAAAAAGGGCATCCCATATTTTAAAACCGATAACGAACAAAAAACTGAAAGCCATTAATCCTGCCGTAGACAATACAGCCACTGAAAGCTTTTTTCAGGTCTCACCGGATGCGAGCCGCCGGAAGCTGAGGTTGCCATGGCGACCGGCTCAATTAATATTCGCAGATGAGCCTAGCCCCGTCTCGCTCGTCCGTCATATGCCGGAAAAGGTTGGAGGAGCTTTTAAAGCGAAAATTGAATGAACGATAGTCCGTGGTCGTCCCGCAGGAAACAATACTCGATCCCCTGAATTAATGTCCGCGCGACGGGAATGCAGGGGTATGCAACATACTGACAAACAATTTAAAAATTAATTCTAATCCTCTAGTACCTTTACTGAAAAAACAAAGTTGGGGCGCAGGATACAAAACTTCCGAGAGATTGAGGCTCACCTGCACCAAAGTTCTTAATTCAAATTCTCATTATAACTATATATAAAACTGTAAATATGTAGGTATATATAGATTAAACCGATGGTTGAGTGGTAGAGAATACCAGGTGTCATTTTGTGCGCTATTTGTAGTAAAACAATAGAGAGTAAATAAATAAATAAATTAAGGCCAAGGTTCTTAACTCAAATTTAAAAGCTAATCATGTTTAAGCCTTACTTTATCTATCTCCATTTGATTTTACACAACTAAAAATATGAATTAATGTGTTAAACACGATTAAGCCTTAGTTTGTACCTAAAATTCTCAAATATTTTATTAATAAAGGTACAAGTTTTGCTATCGCTATACAAGTCAACATTTAAGTTCTTGTCTCTAATATATGTTGATAAGAGTTTCTAATCGCACAGTTATTATGTAAAAAATATTTTTTGGAACGAATTACCTTATTGTACGGTACGAACATGGGGAATGGAGGCTAGGCGAAAAATAATGTCAAATATTTTTCCGTCCCTATTTTCTGTAACGACCGCCAGTTCTTTCGTAGCGTGTTTTGTGCAGTTGTGTAGTTATACGTCATGACGTCCTAATGTTTATTTTTAATTTCTTTCCGTTTTTCGCATTTATTAATTATTTCTAACAATACACACATACAGAACATAAATCTTTATATTTGATAATTATTTTCACACTTAATTTTCTTTCTTATTATTGTAATACAAATACTTATATATATTATGAATTTTTCATGTTATCCAAATATTTAAAGTTAAAAGCAATTTCCTTTCTTTATCTTTAATTCATTTAATATCCTATTTCTTTGCTTCTCTTATATATATGTAAGTATAACTTCTATATATACTTTTGCACCCTTCTACATTTCTCTATTATTATTCCTTTTCTACCATAGGTTGCCTGGAAGAGATTGCTGTTTAGTAATAAGGTCGCCTATTGTATACTCTTCTTCATTTTATAAGTTTGTATCTTGTGTCCTTTATTGTGTGCAATAAAGAATATTATCATTATTCTCTTTATTTATTGTATACCATATTAATTACATTTTTAAATCTAATATATAAAATTCTCGTGTCGCGGTGTTTGTGGTTAAACTCCTCCGAAACGGCTTTCCCGATTCTCATGAAATTTTGTGTGCATATTGGGTAGATTTGAGAATCGGACAACATCTATTTTTCATCCCCCTAAATGTTAAGGGTAATCCACTCTAAATTTTTTTTTCAATCATAGATAATTTTTTTTTTATTTTTTTATAATACATCATACAAAAATACATACATCCCTAAATTTTCAACTTTCTACCACCAACCCCTATTTTTTTATGGCGGTACGAAGTTCGCTGGATCAGCTAGTATTGATATAAAAATCTAAAAAATAGTACTATGCGAGCCGTGTCATATATATATATATATACATTATTATTGTTTTAAACTTTCATGGTCACTAACATTATAGATATTAACGGGATTGTTACCATGTACCTTGTTTTTTATGAGTCTCCGATATTTCGGCACTGTTGCAAGCGCCATGAGTTACTCCGTGATCATGGCGCTTGCAACAGTGCCGAAATATCGGAGACTCATAAAAAACAAGGTACATGGTAACAATCCCGTTAATATCTATAATATAATATATTATTATTATTTCTTAATTTTACATTTTCAAAAATTTTAGGTACATAATAAGTAAACATAGTGAAAATGAAACGTTGCGTACCCCTGCCGTTCGCAATATTTCAGCGGAACAATGGAGGTCCGCTTTCCTGTGCTCGTTCTGATCTCACCTGCGGATATCAGTTCAGTTGGCGACCCCTGCCCCTGCCGCTGCCACGGGTTACGCACCACTGGTAATTGATACGATTAACGCTGTATTAGGAAGTTTTGTCGTTACCGCGTTTAGTTGTTCTAATTTGTGTTGCGTTTCGTTGTTCAGATTCAAAAGTATAATGTTATTTTCAGATTTATCATTCGCCTTTTTTAAATTATGGCAACATACATCATTATATCTCAGAAATTGAAATAACAATAATATATTTATTACTACAAAGTATAAATATATTTATGGTACCAGAACTTCTGAGTATTTATTACCATTTTTTCACTAATGAACTAACAGAGGCTATCTATATATATAAAACTCAAAAGACTGACTGACATAGTGATCTTTCAACGCACAGCCCAAACTACTGGACGGATGGGGCTGAAATTTGGCATGCAGGTAGATGTAATGACGTAGGCATCCGCTAAGAAAGGGTCAATTCTACCCCCAAGAGGATAAAATAGGGAATGAAAGTTTGTATGAAACTTTGTCAATTTTAAACCGATCGGGCTGCGACTTTGCATGCAGGTATAAGAAGAATCATAGATGAATGTCATTCTGTATAATACAAGTCTGAGAACAAAAACTGTCGTCTACACTAACTTCAGCTCTACACCGAAGCGAAGCGAGGGCGGGCCGCTAGTTCAAAATAAAATAAAATAAAATCTTCTAGATCGTTTGTGAAAATGTTAAAAATGTATTAATGAAAAAACCAGGCAGGCTGTTTGACGTAACTGGCTGTGGAGCGACTCTTCAGTACTGATAAATCTTAAAGGTTTTTGTTCTGTAATGATATTTTGTTTAATGTGTTCAAATTAATAAATAAATTAATTAAAAAAATATTTGTTTCTTTTTTAAGTAGTGCTTAAACAAAACTTTGTAGTGATATTAGAATGCGGGATAACATAATGGTAGAAACACGCCTTATAGAAATATTTGAAGGTATTACGGTTTTTTTTGTAACTATATATTTGTATTCTAAATGATGTAATGAAGGTGACTTCAGAAGTATCTCTGAAGTCATTTTTCAACTTGACGACTCTGTATATAACTATACAGGGAGAGAAAAAACAGCCCAGGCTGAGTTTCTTGCCGGTTCTTCTCAGTACAAGGTCTCCCGCCGTAGTTTTGCGAACCGATGGCGTAGCTTCTTGACCTTCACAAGTGCTTGTAACAGCCTAGACTGAATAAATGATTTTTTATTTTGATTTTTGTTGTTCACAGTTAGTTAAGTTTTTAGTTTCATTTGAAATCTCATCACAGATGAAACAGGGATTCTTAATATTTTTTTATACTTTCCATAGAAATCAAGTAACTTGTAATATAAGAATATATGACCAAACAAGTAATACACAAATAATGCGCAATGGCCTATGTATAAGTAGACTCGTACAATTATTTAAAAAAAAAATACCAATAGAGTCTGTGCGGAAAGAGAATGGGCGTGGCGAAAAACGGGACTAACATTAAAAAAATTCTAAAGAAAATATAACTAGAAAAAATTCCACGCGGACCAGGCAGCAGACGGGACTTGAACCCGCACCCTTTGAAATTGGAACGCGTGGAATTTTTTCTAGTTATATTTTCTTTAGATTTAAACATCAAGCAGTTACATGCTTTAAAATAATAAAAATTATAACTATAATTGCTATTTCTTCTTTCAAATGTTTAATACTTGTAAAAGTATTCATTTGACATTGTGGGTTACCTATAATGCGAGGAGATGGCGCTGCCTTGCAGCTTAAGAATGGCTAGAAGAATTTCGACGCGGTCTGTGAGGGCCGCGGTAGCATAATTGGTCAGTGCATTCGCCCGGATTGCGAAGGGTGCGGGTTCAAGTCCCGTCTGCTGCCTGGTCCGCGTGGAATTTTTTCTAGTTATATTTTCTTTAGATTTAAACATCAAGCAGTTACATGCTTTAAAATAATAAAAATTATAATTAAAAAAAATATTTGGCAATCCAACCCAGCAATCTGTAAAACGTAAAAGTTTTGTATTGATACGGATTTGTTTGTTGTTGTGGTTTCTTGCGGTTTTTTGTATTTAATCATGTCTAAAAGGGGTAAAACCTTACAAATACGGTAGAAAAGCACTACAGCGCCCTCCGATCTAAATCCCATTCTCTTTCCGCACAGACTCTAACAAATTATTGCTTATTTTACCATAAATGAAACCCCATTTACACAAGAAATAAATGTGAGATATCACAGTTAGCTACGTTCGGTTAGTTCCGGTCTCAAAACCGAAAACTGATAATACTTGCAGTCCATGAATTTGAAATTAAAACACGATTAACTTCCGAAAGCTTCGCGCGGACTGCCAAGCTACATAAATTATCCTGTAATCTGATAAAAGTTCGTACGGAATTTCAACTACTTAATTATGTCTATTTGACGACTTATGGTTAAATCAAGTAAAAGAATAGCCTTACGTAAATTATTAGATTCTTTATTTTCACGCTTTTGAAATACATCTTCTTAGTGTGAATGTTCATTAGTATGATAGTTATTGGCCAAAGATAATATACAGTTAATAAAAAAAAATGGGTGCGTGTACTTATGTAGGCGCGTGAGAAGTTATCCTTCTTTGGCATCGTTTAAAATTAGTTTTTCATTGCATGCAAATAATTAATTACAATAAATTAATAAAAAGTCTGGAAAAGGACACAGTCAATAAAGTTCAGTTTTAATTTGAAAAAATAAATAAATAATCAAAATATTCAATTAAAATCGCTACTGAATATTATTTATTAGAACATATGTGATTTGCACTTGTATGAAACTCAAACACGTATTCCGAATATACAAACTAGAAACATGTGGATAAATATTATAAATATGAACACCTATAACTGTTACTTTATTACTAAAAAAAAATGGTTGCCTGTAAAGTCGGTTTTACGGGCGAAGATTTTACGTGACAACGTCTTTTTCTCGGTAGAATATTTATTGATATGAATATAATTAAATTGCACAATAGGAACAAGGAATTGAATGAAAATAAGAATTGCACAAATTTTAACTATAGAAATATATTTTGTTTACTAAAACATTGTACATGTAAACTTAAACTCATCGTAACGTTACCGAGCGTTACACTTTTTCATAAGTGACTCCCAGCCGCAACCTAATTTAAGACGTTGTCACGTCAATAAAGATGTGGTTTTTGGTTCTACTACACCAATGGTCAAGAGATGGCGCTGTAATCTCCTGAATCGCGCTTTGGTTTCGTTGTTCCAGATTAATAAATACTTTTGATAGGCCTTCACAATGCAGTCGTTAGCACCCACTAAATAGAGATTCTATTTCTATTTTGTTGGTACATTTTCTTAATGTGCGGTAATCATAAAAGTAACGCATGAAGATGGTCGCTAAAGCGACCAACTTCATGCTGTTAAAATTTTGTGTTACAGTGATGCGCGCGCATCTTAAAATTTCACTCTCATCATTTTTTCATAACGCGCCTAAAGAAGTATAACTTCAATAAAATAAATTTAAATAAGGTAAATAAATAAATATTTCCGACACTCACACCAATTAGCCTAGCCCCAAAGTAAGCACTATAAGGCTTGTGTTATGGGATGCTAGGGTAACGAATAGAATACATCTACTGAACATATATAAGTATATTTATATAAATACATATTAAACCTTTATGACTGGAGTACAAATGCTCGTATTCATCACACAAACATCTGCCCCTACCGGGATTCGAACCCGAGACCTCCCGAGTCGGCGACAGCCATGAAACCCGGCGTACAAACCACTCGGCCACGGAGGTCGTCAAATAAGATAAATTTTATTTGTGTTTTTTTTGTTGTTTAATGTTGAAATTCGATTTATATATTTATATTTAGTGTAAACTTCAGCCCATAAATTTTTTATCATGTTATGCCCACATATTTAGAGTTACAGTTTCGTTTTATATTATTGTAATTGATTTGTTTTCTTTTTAATATAATTGTAACTTGTTTTGTGAGCTAATAATAAATAAAATAATAAATATACAGTACTTCATCATCATCATCATCATCATCGACCCATTCTCGTCCACTGCTGGACATAGGTCTCCCCTAATGTACTTCACTGCTCCCGATTTTCTGCCACTCTCATCAAGCCCACTCCAGCCAGCCTACGAATGTCATCATCCCATCTTGTCTCAGGGCGTCCCACACTACGTTTACCGAGTCGCGGTCTCCACTCAAGAACTTTACGGCTCCTTCGGCCGTCAGTTCTGTTAAATAAAATAAAACATTTTCGAGAGGTATATTTTAAAAGGTAAGTATTTTGATTTCGGAAAATTTTCATTATAGTAGTAGCTATATAGGAGAATTTCATTATATTGAATAAACCGGTCAAGTGTATGTCGTGCCACGCACAGTGTAGGGTTCCGTAGTTGCCTGTAGTCATCATCATCAGCCTATTAATGTCCCCACTGCTGGGGCACAAGCCTTCCCTATGGATGAAATAGGGAGATTGGGCCATGACCCACCACGCGGACCCACTGCGGATTGGCGGGTGCTAACGACTGCAGGTACAGCCGGGACCAACGGCTTAACGTGCCTTCCGAAGCACGGAGGAGCTCAAGATAGTAATTTTTTGGTCACCCATCCAATGACCGACCACTGCGAAAGTTGCTTAACGTCAACGATCGCAGCCGAACGCGCTAACCACCTGCGCCATCGAGCTCCTCTCTAACCACCTGCGCCATCGAGCTCCTCTCTACACAATATGATTTGAGCAGGAGTCTTAATTTTCGATATCGAGAGCATTTTCCATCCTCGCTCAAGGTATGGTTGGATGTTCCTTATTGGGGCTTAATAGAGGTACATTTTGGTGAAAAAGGTGTAAAAACGAATGCAGTTGTGTATCAAAATACAGTCCTGACGAACCTCGTGGAACCTGTTTCTCATATCATGTTCAATAACAGGCACTGGGTATTCCAACAAGATTCGGCGCCAGCTCATATAGCGAAGAGCACACAAGACTGGCTGGCGGCGCGTGAAATCGACTTCATCCGGCACGAAGACTGGCCCTCCCCCAGTCCAGATTTGAGTCCGTTAGATTACAAGTTAAGGCAACACTTGGAGGAAAAGGCGTGCTCAAAGCCTCATCCCAATTTGGAGTCACTCAAGACATCCTTGTTTAAGGCAGCCGCCGATATTGACTGATACGATACGCCGATACTGGCCGCGCAGATTGAAGGTCTGTATTCAAAATCACGGAGGTCATTTTGAATAAACTTTATTGTCATAAGAATCTATGTTTTGTTAAGTTCATTTTGGTATATAAATGACTGACTGACATAGTGATCTATCAACGCACAGCCCAAACCACGGGACGGATCGGGCTGAAATTTGGCGTGCCGGTAGATGTTATGACGTAGGCATCCGCTAAGAAAGGATTTTGATCAATTCTACCCCCAAGGGGATAAAATAGGGAATGAAAGTTTGTATGAAACTTTGTCAATTTTAAGTCTCAGCCCGATAGACTTTGCTTGCAGGTATAAGAAGAATCATAGATGAATGTCATTGTGTATAAGACAACTCTGAGAACAAAAACTGTAGTCTACACTTCAGCTCTACACCGAAGCGAAGCGAGGGCGGGCCGCTAGTAATGAATAAACTTGTTTCAATTATTTTATATTAAACATGTGACAGAATTTAGGACCTGAATAGGTATTATGTTGTGAAAAAAATAAACGCATTATCTATCTATCTTTTTCAATAAAAATATTACCGGTTTTGTTTCAAAATTGAGAAGAGCGTTCGCGAATAGTTGCAACTCGTTCGGGGGCTATTATCTTATCGCGCGAGACGAATCAGTGGGCACGCGAGTTACGGCCGCAACTTCCGCGCCACGTTTCAAATTCGAAAACCTAAAAACTGCCTCTTAAGGGGAATCGTGTTACATATTTGTTATTATTTTTTGTTTTTTGTGGTTAGCGCGTTCGGCTGCGATCGTTGAAGCTAAGCAACTTTCGCAGTGGTCGGTCATAGGATGGGTGACCAAAAATCTTCTATCTCGAGGTTCCTCCGTGCTTCGGAAGGCACGTTAAGCCGTTCGTCCCTGCTACATCTGTAGTCGTTAGTACTTGCCAATCCGCACTAGGGCCGCGGTGGGTCATGGCCCAATCTGCCAATTCCATCCATTGGGAAGGCCTGTACCTCAGCTGGGGGACAATAATAGCTTGATGATGATGAATGTTAATATTATTGTTGCAAACGGCAACAGTTTTGTAAGGACATGCTAAATATAACAAGTGTCATTTAGGCTCTACTCATACTGGCGCAATGTCGAAGTAGTGTGTCTCTTTTTCGCCTGGGAATGCCTTAACAGTGAGAAAAAAAAAGATAAAGAAAATGTAACTAGAAAAAATTCCACGCGGACCAGGCAGCAGACGGGACTCGAACCCGCACTCTTCGCAATCCGGGCGAATGCACCTGACCAATTATGCTACCGTAAAAATGTTGTAACAGTATTCATTTGACATTGTGGGTTACCTACAATGCGAAGAAATGGCGCTGCCTTGCAGTTTAAGAATGGCTAGAGGAATTTCATCGCGGCCGTCAGAACCGCGGTAGCATAATTGGTCAGTGCATTCGCCCGGATTGCGAAGGGTGCGGGTTGTCCTTTATAAAACATATAACAAGAATAATAAAAAAAAATCTTTTTATCTAAAGAAAATATCCACGCGGACCAGGCAGCAGACGGGACTCGAACCTGCACCCTTCGCAATCCGGGCGAATGCACTGACCAATTATGCTACCGCGGCCCTCACGAACCACGTCGAAATTCTCCTAGCCATTCTTAAGCTGCAAGGCAGCGCCATTCTTCGCATTATAGGTAACCCACAATGTCAAATGAAAAAATGAAAATGACGCGGTTCGTGAGGGCCGCGGTAGCATAATTGGTCAGTGCATTCGCCCGGATTGCGAAGGGCCCGGGTTCGAGTCCCGTCTGCTGCCTGGTTCGCGTGGATTTTTTTCCAGTTATATTTTCTTTAGATTTAAACATTTGACGACCTCCGTGGCCGAGTGGTTTGTACGCCGGGTTTCATGGCTGTCGCCGACTCGAGAGGTCCCGGGTTCGAATCCCGGTGGGGGCAGATGTTTGTGTGATAAATACGAGCATTTGTACTCCAGTCATGGATGTTTAATATGTATTTATATAAATATACTTATATATGTACAGTATATGTATTCTATCCGTTACCCTAGCATCCCATAACACAAGCCTTATAGTGCTTACTTTGGGGCTAGGCTAATTGGTGTGAGTGTCAAAAAAAAAAAAAAAAAAAAAAAAAAAAAAAAAAAAAAAAAAAAAAAAAAAAAAACATCAAGCAGTCACATGCTTAAAAAAAATATGACTATAATTGCTATTTCTTCTTTCAAATGTTTAATACTTGTAAAAGTATTTACTTTACATTGTGGGTAACCTACAATGCGAAGAAATGGCGCTGCCATGCAGCTTAAGAATGGCTAGAGGAATTTCATCGCGGCCGTCAGGGCCGCGGTAGCATAATTGGTCAGTGCATTCGACCGGATTGCGAAGGGTGCGGGTTCGAGTCCCGTCTGCTGCCTGGTCCGCGTGGATTTTTTTCTAGTTATATTTTCTTTAGATTTAAATATCAAGCAGTTATATGCTTAAAAAAAATAAAACTATAAATAGAGATAATTTATTACAGGTGAAAAACATGAAACCTGGTATTGAGGAATCTCGCGTCGGTACGCGTAAAATAAGTGGTTATACTTTAATAGCGGGAAAATGGAAATATTAGTCCATATGTAATTAGCACTTGTAAGTAACTAAAACACGTTGTGTCTATATAGAAACTAGAAACATGTGGATAAATATTATAAATATGAAAACAGTGATCAGAGGCGACGAGCGTGCCAACATTGTTTTTGACAACGCGATCATCTTATGGAGCTCCGTGGATCGTTCAAATTACCTTTCAAACAGATGTCTAATAATGGTGGATTATTAACCACTAAGTGTTAAGTTAAGTTAATAATCCACCATTATTAGACACTAACATTCATAACGCGCCCGCGGCCAACTTCATGGTGTTACTATTGTGTTACAGTGATGCGCGCGCATCTTAAAATTTCACTCTCATCATTTTTTCATAACGCGCCCGCGGCTAACTTCATTATGTTACTTTTGTGTTACAGTGATGCGCGCGCATCTTAAAATTACACTCTCATATTTTTTACATAACGCGGCTAAAGAAGTATAACTTCAAAAAAAAGTCAAACTAAATAATGGCATGGGTATACGCCTATGGAGTAATTGTATTCATTTATAAAAAAAAAAATAGGGAATGAAAGTTTGTATGAAACTTTGTCAATTTTAAACCGATCGGGCTGAGACTTTGTATGCAGGTATAAGAAGAATCATAGATGAATGTCATTGTGTATAATACAAGCCTGAGAACAAAAACTGTAGTCTACACTTCAGCTCTACACCGAAGCGAAGCGAGGGCGGACCGCTAGTCTATATCGAACTAGATTAAAAACAGCATCTTTTTAAAATTGGTACTCATTAAAATAATTTTATATTAAAACAAAAAAACGGAGCCTTAACAAGTCTCACCTGCTAATGGCTTATGGAATGGCATTCGAAACGGGTAGGTACTTTTGATCGCCGCGACTTGAAAGTGTAGTGTGTGTCGACGCGTTAATGCCGAGATAGCCCCCTAATGTACATATCCCAATGCTTTTTTCTCAATCAAATGGCACGGAAAGTATACTTTATGACATGTTCTCTAGCTTTATGTATATTCGGGAACTTATCCAAGCATGAGGATTAGGATAAGGTAAACGAGGCTTCGTATTACAAATGAAACACTGACAAAGCCCATACTTCAGTTTAGGTAACCACAAAACCCCACGAATAGATAATAATAAAAAATCAAAAAATGGTTGCCTGTAAAGTCGGTTTTACGGGCGAAGATTTTACGTGACAACGTCTTTTTCTCGGTAGAATATTTATTGATATGAATATAATTAAATTGCACAATAGGAACAAGGAATTGAATGAAAATAAGAATTGCACAAATTTTAACTATAGAAATATATTTTGTTTACTAAAACATTTTACATGTAAACTTAAACTTAACACGAGAGACTCATCGTAACGTTACCGAGCGTTACACTTTTTCATAAGTGACTCCCAGCCGCAACCTAATTTAAGACGTTGTCACGTCAATAAATAACTTTACACTCCAGAGTATCTGGTAATACATAAAATAGGTTATATCAAATGCCCTCGCTTCACTTCGGTGTAGAGCTGTAGTGTAGACTATAGTTTTTGTGCTCAGGCTTGTATTATACACAATGACATTCTTCTAATACCTAATTACAGTAGGCACGCGCCGCCAGGCCCCCCGCCCGGTAGCGTCGGAACCGCTATGTCCCTGCATTTTAAATCTGTAATATCTACGAAAATATTCATTTAAATTACATGCGTTAAAAGGCCAAATTGGTCTATATTAAATGCACAATGTATTTAAGGTACGTAATTGGATAAAGATGAATGATATATTGCTGGAGCTCGATGGCGCAACTGGTTAGCGCGTTCGGCTGCGATCGTCGCAATTAAGCAACTTTCGCAGTGGTCGGTCATTGGATGGGTGACCAAAAAAATTTACTATCTCGAGCTACTCCGTGCTTCGGAAGGCACGGTAAGCCGTTGGTCCCGGCTGCATCTGCACTCGTTAGCACCCACCAATCCGCACTGGGCCCGCGTGGTGGCTCATGGCCCAAACTCCCTATTCCATCCATAGGGAAAGCCTGAGCCCCAGCAGTGGTGACATTAATAGGCTGATGATGAAACGAGGCTTCGTATTTCAAATGAAACACTGACAAAGCCCATACTTCATTCCAGGTACCCACAAAGCCCCACAAATAGATAATCTATACTTATAATAAATCTGTAGAGATGTCAATTCTGTATATGAATTATATTTTTTTTAAAATAACTATCAGGGGGTGATTAGTGATCGATACTGATGCCAAAAATGCAATTAGTAAAATTTTTGTCTGTCTGTCTGTCTGTGTGTATGTTCCTTATAGAAACAAAAACTACTCAACGGATTTTAACGAAACTTGGTACAATTATTCTTCATACTCCTGGGCAGGTTATAGTTTACTTTTCATCACGCTACAATCAATAGGAGCAGAGTAGTGAAGGGAAATGTTGGGAAAACGGGAGAAGTTACTCCATTTTTTAAGCTTCCGTCGCGGGTGCAGCCTTAATGGTTAAAGTTACATGGAAATCATGTATGACGGAAATATTTTACATAAAATTGTCTAAAAAATATCCCGCAACAGCATATGTCTATCTTTTATGGTTGACTCACAATAACACGTGTAATTATATAAATAAAGTCATTCTTTATAGCACAAGCCTGAGAACAAAAACTATAGTTTACACTACAGCTATACACCGAAGCGAAGCGAGGGCGGGCCACTAGTAAATAAATAAATAACTCTACACTCCAGAGTATCAAATATGATTATAACATTTCATCATTATACATGACATGAAAATGTTTCGAAACACTGCTTTCTTCAGCTTTTTTTTTAAATCTGGAATGAAAGAAAGAAAAAATAAATATTTGTAACAACATGTGTAAGAAAGATGTTCAGCGATAACTAGCTAAGTACATAACAGGTTGTGCCAATATCGGCATACAAATTAATTATTATTTATATTCATAAAAAAAAATGGATGCGTGTAACTTATGTACGCACGTGAGAAGTTATACTTCTTTAGCATCATTAAAAATATTTTTTAATTGCATGCAAATAATTAATAATTACAATAAAATAATAAAAGGCCTGGAAAAGGATAGTTAACACAGTCAATTAGGTTCAGTTTTAATTTGAAAAATTAAATAAATATTCAAAATATTCAATTAAAATCACTACTGAATTTAAGTTATATATAATAGTATTAGTCCATATGTAATTTGCACTTGTAAGTAACTAAAACACGTTGTGTCTATATAGAAACTAGAAACATGTGGATAAATATTATAAATATGAAAACAGTGATCAGAGGCGACGAGCGTGCCAACATTGTTTTTGACAACGCGATCATCTTATGGAGCTCCGTGGATCGTTCAAAGTACCTTTCGAACAGATGTCTAATAATCCACCATTATTAGACACTAACATTCATAACGCGCCCGCGGCCAACTTCATGGTGTTACTATTGTGTTACAGTGATGCGCGCGCATCTCGAAATTTCACTCGCATGATATTTATCAAAACGCGCCCGCGGCCAACTTCATGCTGTTACTTTTGGGTTACAGTGATGCGCGCGCATCTAAAAATTTCACTCTCATCATTTTTTCATAACGCGCCTAAAGAAGTATAACTTCAATTATTATTCTAAGATGCAAATTACAAAAAATTAAATGTCAATAAGGTCAATACAATAAAAAATGTCAATAAATTGGGCAAACACTTTAAATAATATGTCAATACTTTCAAAACAATCATAATCAAATATCAGTAAATTGAGCAAAAACTGTTAATACATGTCAATACTGTCAATTCAATAATTCAATGTCAATAAATTTGGGCAACTAAACAAAATGTCAATACTAGCATGCTACAAAATCAAAATGTCAATGGTTGATTCTGTCGTTTCGTGCAAATTGGAACTATTCCGCGTAATAAAAAAAATAAGCATATAGTAAATATATTTTATATGTAATAGAATTCACATTTTTAATGGATTTATAAACAGCAAAAGGCACTTTGTTTTCATATTTAGTAACTGAAATTAACAACTGGATGGTAATGAAAAAGATATTTGATTGGATGGTAATGCAAATAGAACTGATGGTAATTTTTCTAATGGATAGTAATGAAATACTTTCTAATAACTGTATATACTGTATACTAGTATGTAGGGGTCGTAATAATTTAGTTAATTAAGGAAAAAAAGAATCCGTAAAATCACTGTTTTCATTTCTATTCAGATTATTACAATTACAATTCAGTCTCCAAAAATCAACAATAATAGAAGAAACATTTTTACAGTTTTTATCTGATTATGTAAATGTTTCTTAGCCAAGTCGTTTCATATAGTCCAACATAATTAGCAAATAAAACAATACTAATAATAACACTCTTAGATCTCTTATTTGTGTACTTCAAAACAATAATATTTATCTTACAAATCTACTGAAAACTTTAAAATAATAACAAAAGAATAAAAATCTTCTAAAATGTTTAACGAAATATTGATGTACCTCACTCTCAGACTAAACAATTTAAAGTTAATCAAAATAATCCACCTTGATATTACCTCAGCCTTGGGTGCACTGGAAAACTATGAAAAACCACATACATAATTTGACGTATTTTAAGTGCATCGGCTCGCCCTTAAAAAATATTAAAATCATCACTGTCAGAATCATATCTGTTATATCCAATGTAACCTTTGTCCTTTTTATCTGAACTATTTGATTGAATAAATTTTTCGAATTCCTGTTGATGTTCATGATTTAATGTTGATCCTACGTTTTGTGGAGTTACATTTTCCTTTGGTTTCTTATAATTTTTTTTATTTTCCCAATGGAATCGTACCTCAGATAAAATTTTGACTTTAGGAGATCTGATCGATGTCGGATGTCTAGTTTTATTAACCAATGGCGTAAGTTGCAAATCTATTGGATCTCTAAGAAACTCTAAGCTTTTATAAATATCTGATTCATCTAGGTTATTTAAAATTGCAGACGTACTTAAGCTTATCATGGACTCATTGTCATTTTTATTTATAGAGTTATTTTGATCACACTGAATAACTGACGCATCTTCCTCCATTTGTCCATAGTTATCAAAATGAAGAAAGCCTAAATGATTATTATGTATACAAGGATTGCTGCTATTTTCACACTCGAAACAGCTAAGTTTTCTCAAAGCTATAGTTTTATTATAATCAGCGGACCAAATTACTTGGTGAACGTGCATTGTACCTTTAAAACCTGGAACATCAGGTGGATTTTTTTTTTCATTGATATCATTTTCTGTTATGATCTCAAAATGAACGTTTGGTATATTTTTGGTCACCAACGACCAAAAGTCTTCAAAATAACCAACATCTCCACCATATCTGACAAAACTATCAGCAGTTCTTTTTACAACTGCACCGATACCGTCTGGAGCTCCCTTCCCATGTCCAGATTCTTGATAGTTCCATGATACTTTTCTTATATTGGGGTTAAAATCTCTTAATTTTGTAATCACATAAAAAATATTCTTATTTCGATATTGGCTTGAAGGCGAATCGGACAAAAAATGTAATGTTTCATATGGTGCCAATGTTCTAGCCATCTTCAAAATAGGACATATATGAGCCCATATGGCTCCTGCACCATGTTGCAAGCAATCGCTAATAGTACAAAACGATTTGGTTTTAAGTGTACCAGTATCACAGTCTTTATAGTAAAGAACCCCAGTGTGCAAGGATACTTGTTCCCTGCTTCCTCCGAAATGAAAGGATTGTATCTCCTGATTATATTTCAAACAATAATTTTCGCTAAAATCAACGTGTATTATCATCTCTTTATCTTTTAAAGATTGCTTTAATTTTTTAATAGCTTCGTATTGCACTATAATGTTAAGATTGTGTTTGAGAAATGTAATTAAAACGGATTCTAATTTCTGAATAACATTTCGCGGACAATCTTCAAATTTTTTTTTTATTGTAACAATTTTTATTTTTTGCTCTTTATCTTTCACTGTATATGGCTTTTTCTCTACAATCCATTGATAAAAAATAATTTTTTCATCATTTTGAAATTCATGGTAATTTAAAACTTTACTCGCACAAAATTTACATGTGCGTTCCAAACATTTTCTTTTTGCTTCACAACAGAGGCTATTGATAACGTCTGTACCAGTACTTTCGGAAATAATCTTCGCATTTTTCAGAGACTTAATCAAATAATTAACATTTGAATGCAATTTGCACTGACAAGTATCTCGATCTACTTTAGGAAAAACTACCCAAAAGGGTCTATATTTACAAAACGTGGAATAGCTTATTATGTAATGTTCCCTTAAGAACTTAGCATGAAGGTTTTTTAAATTATCGGTTAAGTAACGCTTTTGTTTTTTCTCACCTGTCTTCTTTATAAATTCTCTTTTTCCAGCTGCAAATCTACTGTTTGTATCTTCTTCAAAAAACGATTGTATTTGGTTAATCATTATTTGTTTTGTACTTACTGTTACATTTTTCTTTCTTCGGGAAAATGGCAAGCTATGAAGCAATTTGTATTTTCGTAATCTTCTATCATCTTTTATTATTGTGTCTGCAAAAATCTTTTTCTCTTTTTTAGTTGTAGTTTGATAGCTATCTTGTAAATTTTTTGATATAGATTCGCTGAAGAGCAGTTTCTTTTTTATTTCCTCTTTCCTTTCTGATCGTATGTCAGTCAGTACTTCTTCTACTTTTTTTTCAATAGAGTCAAATACTTTAAGAGGTGCATTACTTCGTTTACGTAATGCATCCTTCTCTTTTTCTAGCTTATTAATTTTATCTTTCAATTTCTTAATTGTTTTAAAATACTTATAGCGCATACGCCTTATTATTTTTTTCGATTTAGTTACTTGTACAGATGTGCTTTGATTTGGTGCTGGTTCATCAAGTATCAAGGGGTCCTGATTAACAAAATCACCTGAGTAACTCGGGGGAGGTGAGTTTTCTACCAATATCTTCTCTAATCTAATATTTTCTGCCTTCTTTTGTAAATACTTCTGTGAATTTTTCCGCCAACGTCTTCTTTGCTCTCTTTGTGCCCTAGGGGTCATATCTTTAATGCTACAAATCTTTTTCTTCTCTTTTCTCGCTAAATATCTGCTTCTTTCTTTTTCTTTTTGTAGCAAATATAACTCGGGATCATTTTTAATTTGAGCATAATTTTCTCGTTTTCTTAGTCTATATTTTGCCAGCTTTTCTTCTCTTGATAATTTTTTACGAGTTTTAGCCATATTAATACTGAAATAAAATTATAATTAATATGTAATAAATTTATTTTTGATAACGTATTCATTAATATAGAATTCATTACACGATAATGTATTTACTGTTATCGTTATCTTTCTCCCAGTACCAGATCAACACAATTAGTGAGATATAATTTGCGAACCAGGGAGTGATATAGTTCAATAAATTAAGTTAAAAAACACAAAGGATCCGTTATCACCAAACATAAAATATGATGAAATGCCCTTCGATAAATCATTTTGAATTGTAATTCAGTCCGTGGTTTAAGTATCGTAAAGTTTATGTAATTCAGTACGAGGAGTTCGATGGCGCAAGTGGTTAGCGCGTTCGGCTGCGATCGTTGAAGTTAAGCAACTTTCGCAATGGTCCGTCATTGGATGGGTGACCATAAATTTACTATCTCGAGCTCCTCCGTGCTTCGGAAGGCACGTTACGCTGTTGATCCCTGCTGCATCTGCAGTCGTTAGCAACCACCAATCAGCGTGGTGGGTCGTGACCCAATCTTCCTATTCCATCCATAGGGAAGGCCTGTGCCCCAGAAGTGGGGACATTAATAGGCTGATGATGACGTTAAACCACGTAGAAAATAATAATATATTCATTTCCCTCCAAAACTCTTCATTACCATCAGTCTAAAAATTGGAAGGAATGGATGGTAATGATGTGGATATGAATGAATAAATAAAACATTTTCATTGACAGAATCTTAACCGAATAAGTAAGAAACTCGGAAATTGAGACGGATTAAAATGAGACCCAAAGCATATTAAGTGATTTTAATAATTTACTTACCAAAGTATCGTGTAAAATCAATGGAATGTGATGAAGCGATTTCTGTACAAAGCACTACTGACGACTCGAAGATCGTAAATAATTATGGCATAGACTAGCGCACGTCCACCTCGCTGCTTGCTCACAGTGTACTGACCAGTAAAAACACGTTGTAACCTAAACATCTTCGAAATCGAACGAATAACCTACTAAATTAAGAAGTTTCTGGGTACGGATGTGGATGAAATTTTTATAGTGACAATTAGAAATATTAGGTTTTCTGTTAATTTAAATTGATTGAATATTACATAAACATGTATAATAATAGTTTAAGAGTTTAACTATAATATTGTATCATAAGTTAAGCAATTAATTAGAATATAGACGTACAAACATTAAAGTTCCCGCCAAGGAATTCTGTTGGAAACGGATAGTAATGATTTTACACTAGGTTTTTATTTATTATCTATAAAAATATTAAACAATCATGCAATATTAATGGTACTCCCTTGAAAGCGATTATGCTTTTACTTATTATGCATATAAAAGTTAACATTAAACAATAAATTCACGAGTAAATAGCCTGGATATCCTTTTTGCACGAAACCACGGAACTACCCCAATACAATAACAAAATGTCAATAAATTGCGCAAAAACTATTAATACATGTCCTTTGACGACCTCCGTACTCGAGTGGTTTGTACGCCGGGTTTCATGGTGTCGCCGACTCGAGAGGTCCCGGGTTCGAATCCCGGTGGGGGCAGATGTTTGTGTGATGAATACGAGCATTTGTACTCCAGTCATGGATGTTTAATATATGTTTCAATATAAATATACTTATAAGTACAGGATATGTATTCTATCCGTTACCTTAGTATCCCATAACACAAGCCTTACAGTGCTTACTTTGGGGCTAGGCTAATTGGTGTGAGTGTCGGAAATATTTATTTATTTATGTCAATACTGAAGTATAGGATATTGTCATATCAGTATGTTAAAAGGTATTGATCTGTCACTCCCCTATTAATAAACGAAGACTACGCTTGGATTAGTTACTCCATGTTTTGTTTCTGTCTATTGAATGACAAATGTCATTTGAGTGACATGAACAAAACACAGCGTAACTAGTCTAGGCTTATTCCTTGTTTATTAATAACGGGGTTTAAGTTTACTACAATAGGCAATAACTCGAGTTTATTGAAGATACAAAGATAAAAATATAATAATAATAATATTAACCAAAATATTAAATTGTACACTGCTAGACTGATGTTAAGGGAAATACTCAGTATTGACTACAAGAATAAATGGATAACATATATAAATGATAATACTATAAAGGTAAACAAAAATAATACAAAATCTATTCAAAAACAAATTACGCACTACTTTAAAAGGGAAATTTTAAAAACAGGAAATGCTAATAATAATAAATCTAAAGGACATACAACGCAACATAAAATTTCATATTTTTTTAAACAAAAACTGAAAAATGATGAACATGCAAAAAATCTCTGTGAAAATACACATATTGACAATAATCCTGATTTTTTTCGCATCTAAGGATAATACTAATAGGCTAACGTTAATTCATTTAAATACACAAAGCATTAAATCTAAAAAAGATCAACTCGAAATATTATTGCATGAAAGAAATATAGAGATATGTAGTTTCAGTGAGACTTTCTTAAGTAATGGCGAAGTAAATATATTGCAAATCCATGGATACAAAATAGTAGCTCATTTTTGCCGTAAACGTAGAAACAGGGGAGGTGTAGCAATTTATGTTAAAAATACTATTGATTGTCGTGAAATTCAATGGATTTCAGAAATGTCAGTTGAAAATCACTGCGATCGTTGTAGTTAAGCAATTTTCGCAGTGGTCGGTCATTGGATGGGTGACCAAAAAATTCTATCTCGAATTCCTCCGTGCTTCGGAAGGCACGTTAAGCCGTTGGTCCCGGTTGCACCTGCAGTCGTTAGCACCCGCCAATCCGCACTGGGCCCGCGTGGTGGGTCATGGCCCAATCTCCCTATTCCATCCATAGGGAAGGCCTGTGCCCCAGCAGTGGGGACATTAAGAGGCTGATGATGATAGAACACCAAACAGTGATATAGGGATTTTTCTCAGCAATATGGAATATGTACTACACAAGATCAGGATAAGAGCTAGAAATAGTTACAAGAGTGTTTTTGTCATGGGTGATTTCAATGTTAATATACTCGACAAAAATTACAGAAGTGAATCGTTATTGAATATGTTTAAGTCATATAAGTTGCACGCTACAATATTTGTCCCTACTAGGATTACCGCACACTCTCAAACTTGCATTGACAATATAATTACTAATGTCAAACGATATTCTGTTAAAGTATTAGATGTTGGTTTATCGGATCATACATGTCAATTAATTTCAGTTTTCTCAAGTCGAAGTTTTAACGAAAAGTTTTGGTATACTATTATAAGAGATATAGGTGCGTATGAAGAAGTCTTCTTGAAATATTTAGCTCAAATGGATTTCACAGATGTATATACTCAAAATAATCCCAATGATGCTTATAAAATATTCTTTGATATTTTCAATCTAGTTTATGAACTTTGTATACCTAATAAGAAAATTAAAATAAAGTATAATGATACTCCTAACTGGAAGACAAAAGGTATATTAATTGCTAGTAAAAATAAAAGAAAGTTATATTTAAAACAAAGAAGTACTAACTGTTCCGTTATTAAAAATAGGTACAAAGGATACTGCAAAATTCTTAAATCTGTAACCAGACAATCCAAAATAAATACAAATCTAAATTATTTGAAACGTAGTGATAATAAAAATAAAAGTATGTGGCAAATTATAAAAAAAAATACATCAAAAATAAATGTTATCAAAGAATCATTAGAAAGTGTAAGGATAGGTGATATTGTAACCAATGAACCTCATGACATAGCGAAACGAATGAATTCCCATTTTTTAAGTTTACAAAATTCCATACTACGTCAAAATGCAGTAAAACACAATCTAGTGTCACATGCTAACATAAACAGCATCTTTATGGCTCCAGTTGATGTCCAAGAAATTAAGAAAACTATAAAATCATTAAAAAATAAAAAAAGCATGGGACATGATAACATACCCATGAAATTAATAAAATCAAGTGTAAATTTTATAGCTGAACCATTGGCCTTTATTATAAATTTGACTTTAGACACGGGAATCTTCCCAGAAGATCTGAAAAAAGCTCTAGTAAAACCTCTTTACAAACAAGGTGCTAAGGATAATATGAATAATTACCGCCCGATTGCTTTATTGTCCAATTTTTCCAAAATATTCGAAAAAGTCATTTACGAAAGAATAATATCGTTTTTAAATAAAAACAAAATTATAAATGTTAATCAATTTGGTTTCCAAAAAGGGAAAAATACATCATTAGCCATATTTAATATTTTGAAACAAATATGGAAAGGTATAGATGATAAGAAAACTTGTATTGGTATGTTTCTGGATATGTCAAAAGCATTTGACTGTGTCATACATAAAATATTATTAAAACAGCTCGAACATATTGGAATACGGGGAAATGCTTTGAAGTTAATGAAGTCATACCTATCAAATAGAACACAGGCAATATTATTGGATACATTTGACACTAAATCAAAAACTACTGTACGCATCTTATCGGATTTTGAAAAAGTTTTTTTAGGCGTCCCGCAAGGAAGCATTCTCGGGCCGCCCCTATTTTTAGTGTACATAAACGAGCTACCGTTGATCATTCAACACTTATGTGTTTTGTTTGCTGATGATGCGACAATATTTTTGACAAATGACAAATTAAATGATGCTGATTTTGTGAATGAAATTTATAAAACACTGGACGTAATAGTAGAGTGGCTAGCTTCTTTAAATTTAAAAGTAAACATTGGGAAAACAAAGCTGATAGAGTTTAGGAATTATAAGAAAATGCCTTTAAAGTTAAATATTGTTATCGATGATAAGCAAATAGAGAATGTGCAAGACAATAAATTTTTGGGTGTTACCATTGATACTCATTTGAACTGGAAATCGCATATTGAGGACATAAATAAGAAAATCTCTAGCAGCTGCTATGCTATATCTATTCTGTCAAATGTAGCTTCAGTGGAAGCAGCAAAGAGTGCATATTATGGGTATGTCTTCCCACTTTTGATGTATGGTATAATTTTTTGGGGTAACTCAGTAAATGTACAGTCCACATTTATATTACAAAAGAAATGCTTGCGTAACATGCTAAAACTTGACAAATTTGAATCACTGAGAAATGTATTTAAAGATTTTAAGTTCCTAACTCTGACATGCATCTATATTTTTGAAATTTCTGTATTTGTAAAAGAAAATAAAGACCATTTTTTATCAAAAAGCAAAGTGAAAAAGAACTTGCGATTGCAATATGCGTATAATATGTGTATTTATAAGTCTAATAGTTATATATGTAACAAAAGTACCATAACAACTGGAATCAAGGTCTTTAATCATTTACCTAATTCCATTAAAGCTTTAGAAAGTAAACGATTCAAGATACAGCTTAGGCACTGGTTATTATCGAAATGTTTTTATAGTTTGGACGAATATTTCAATGATCATTGACAATAAAATTGCAATTTATGTATAATTTTGACATAACTGGTTAATTTATGATTGTATGAATATAGTTGAGAGAGTAAATTTAATATTATTTTATGTAGCTGACATTTAATTACTAAATATTATTTTAATGTAATTATTTTTAATTAATTATTAATTGTACGCCCGAAATGGGCAAACTGTTAGCACTACCAAATTTTAAGAACCATTTGTACACAGTTCTGGACAATAAATGATTATCTTATCTTATCTTAATAAAATACTGTATACATAATATCTGAAAGCTAACAAAAAGATAAAAACAAAGTAAAAGGCTGCTTTATATAGCATTTCTGGCTTATAGAAGCATTGTAGAGCATTGTAGAAGTCTACAAACCATCTTTTTATTTTAAAACAAAAGGAAATTCCCTTTATAATTAGACATCTAGCAGTTAGAGTCTGTGCGGAAAGAGAATGGGATTTAGATTGGAGGGCGCTCTAGTGCTTTTCTACCGTATTTTTATGGTTTTACCCCTTTTAGACATGATTAAATACAAAAAAAACCGCATAAAATCACAACCACAAACAAATCCGTATGAATACAAAACATTGACGTTTTACAGATTGCTGGGTTTGATTGCCAAATAAAAATCTTAATGTTAGTTCCGTTTTGCGCCACGCCCATTCTCTTTCCACACAGACTCTAAATGCCTAAAGAGTAAAAATATAACCATATTTTATTTTATTTTATTTACGGGATTGCTACCACGTACCCTTAGATTAAAACAAAAAGGGTAGATACGGCACTAGCCTCACAAAAGTGATCCGCGTGAATTGTGGTCCACGACCCTAATCGCTTTAGTCACAACTTGACATGCAAACGACGTACATGTGAACGCCAAAAAGAAATATTGCTAATATTTTGTGTTTATATGATAAAACAATGCCTAAGTGTGTTTTTAAAAAGTGTTCAAATTGGTCAAAAACTAAAAATAACACTCACAGCATCACTTTTCATCGTAAGTACTATAAAATATATGTTTTCATAAAAATTGCTGTTTGTTTTGAAGCTTATTCGGTAGTGACGTCGAGTACTGGTCTCGTGATTGGTCGGTAGTGCAGTGACGCGGATCTCGCCGTCTCGTTCGCGCTGCCGTTGAAACTTAACGTGCTGTTTCGCTCGGGTCGGTAATGCAGTGACGCGGATCTCGCCGTCCCGTTCGTGCTGCCGTGGGATTAGTTTTTGTTTGATGCCAGTATGAGCATACCGTATCTACCATTTTTGTTTTAATCTAAGCACGTACCTCGGTTTTGGCAAGTCAACCTTAATTACTTTAATGTTAGCGACTATGAAATTTTCAAAACGATTACTACACCTAAAGGTTTTAAAGTGGTTTTCTTTACCTCCTAGTCCAAGTAGGTGAATAGAAATCTTTGCCCCTCAAATCTCACGATCGGTTTCAGGAATGTTTTGTGACCACTCGGCGTTTCCATCGAAGTGGCTCCTGGCACAATAAACGTCCGTTTAATATTTATGAGGTTGCAAAACGCATCAGCCTGCGGTTTGTTTAATAGCGTTGTTTTTGAACGACAATTTGGCGGAGCGAAACCCTTTAGGCAATGAAGGGGGACTAGGGTTGCCAAAAAAGAATTCCACGCCTTTTTTGCCTTAAGAACTATACATTTAAGCGTAAATACACAAGAAAAATACGCATTTAAGCGTGGCTTATGTGTATTTTTCTTATATTCATAGTTTTTAAGACAGACTTTCTACCTAATTAGCAACGACCGCGCCAGAAAGAATTAATTACAAAGAACCACAGTAATATATGATTCAAACTCAAAAATCATTTATTCAATATAGATTGTTACAAGCACCTGTGAAGGTCAAGAAGCTACGCCATCGGTTCGCACAACTACAGCTGGAGACCTTGTACTGAGAAGAACCGGCAAGAAACTCAGCAAGGTCTGTTTTTTCTCCCTGTATTATCATATATAGAGTCGATAAGTTGAAAAATGACTTCAGATATACTTCTTTAAGAAAATATTGTTACATTTCCAAATTGAGTAAGATTAAAAACTCCAAAGAGTATATGAGGTCAGGGTTGGAAATGAGTAAGAGGCACTGTTATGCAAATGGAAAAATCTTATGGAAAAGATGAAACGGAAATACGTCACGAGCATCACACGGCTATACATATATGTGTGTGAGTGTGTGTGTATGTATGTGTGTGGGGGGAGGGGGGTGCGTGCGCTGCACCATTCCCCTATGCCTTATGCACCGCCTCATCATCATAATCAACAGCCTATTAATGTCCCCACTGCTGGGGCACAGGCCTTCCCTATGGATGGAATAGGGACATTGGGCCATGACCCACCACGCGGGCCCAGTGCGGATTGGTGGGTGCTAACGACTGCAAATGCAGCCGGAACCAACGGCTTAACGTGCCTTCCGAAGCACGGAGGAGCTCGAGATAGTAAATTTTTGGTCACCCATCCAATGACCGAACGCGCTAGCCACCTGCGCCATCGAGCTCCTCCTAATGTAAGGTTATTTAAGAAAAAAAGTTTCAATTTAGATGTGTAGTCCGTGTACACTGATTTCTCCCAATCTTATTTTATACATTGTCGTCAATTGAATGGTGATTATCAAAACTTGAAAATATATATCGATGTCAACTTCGAGGTAGTAAATATACCATAAAATTTATGGTAACAATCACTCTGTTTTTCCCCTGTTTGATAGCCCTACTCGACAGGGCGTTAAACAGTAGCGTATCCGCGCAAACCGAGTTACGGCGTCATCTTCGGGAACAATCTTCGCTAACTGATTTACAATGGGGTCGCGATACACGGTGTTGCCCGAGCGCAGACAGAGACCAAGATATATTTTCAGCTCTTTTCTTTGGTGACTGGCTGGAGAGCCGCCACAGCCTTTTTATAATTATTTTTATTATCTTTTTTAACTACTCTTTTTATATCTAATGTCATTTACAATAAGTGACAACTTATTGTTGATTGCTGTCCTCTTATGTGTTCGCTCGTTTCTTGCTGTGTATATATTTTAATCTATCTATATATATAATACTCAAAGGTGACTGACTGACAAAGTGATCTATCAACGCACAGCCCAAACCACTGGACGAATCGGGCTGTAATTTGGCATGCAGGTAGATGTTATGAAAGGATTTTGATCAATTCTACCCCCAAGGGGATAAAATAGGGAATGAAAGTTTGTATGAAACTTTGTCAATTTTAAACCGATCGGGCTGAGACTTTGCCTGCAGGTATAAAAAGAATCATAGATGAATGTCATTGTGTATAATACAAGCCTGAGAACAAAAACTGTAGTCTACACTTCAGCTCTACACCGAAGCGAAGCGAGGGCGGGCCGCTAGGATAATATATAGTTTTTATTCAATACATCGTCTCATCGTACAGTCCGCGTCTTCACTAGTTATCAGTTATAAAATATTCATCATCATCAGCCTATTAGTGTCCCAACTTTTAGGGCACAAGCCTATATGGATGGAATAGGGATATTGGGCCATAACCCATCACGCGGATTGGAGGCGGGTGCTAACGACTGCAGATGCAGCCGGGACCAACGGCTTAACGTGCCTTCCGAAGCACGGAGGAACTTGAGATAGAAACTTTTGGTTACCCATCCAATGACCGGCCTCTACGAAAGTTGCTTAACTTCAACGATCGCAGCCGAACGCGCTAACCACCTGCACCATGCTCCCCTCATATTATATATTGTTTTTATGCAAACTTTTGATCATGACTGCTAGATTTTATTTACTTTAAGAATTAGGTATTTTGTAGCAATTATTTTTATGTTTATGTGATATAAATGTTTAAATGTTTTATCACTTTATTGCGTAATATTATAGAAATCAGGAAATCCGCATTTCCCTATTGTCTTTATCTAACTGAAACGATATCTGAACGCATTCTAGGACCCAATAACACAGAATTTATAACTCATAAGAATATTATTATATGTACTTATAACCGTTATTGACACACAAAAAAAAATTCAACAATTAAAATTATGTATTTATACAAGTTAATTTATATCAAGTTTATTTTCTTTCATTCATTCATTTAATATTTCCCCATACTCCGCCATTTCATGAAAATTAAATCTCGCTAAATCACTAATAACAAAATTTTAATGATTCTTAAAAAAATGAAAATATGTTCTTAATTTAAAATTCCGAACAATAATAATAATCATTCTCTCACTCATACCAATTAGCCTAGCCCCAAAGTAACCACTGTAAGGCTTATGTTTTGGGCTAGGGTAACTGATAGAATACATATATTATATAAGTATATTCATATAGAAATATATATAAACATAGAGCACTAACATACTAATCATAATCAAAATCATTTATTCAGTTTAGGCTGTTACAAGCACCCATGAATGTCTAGAAGCTACGCCATCGGTTCGTAAATCTACAGCGGGAGACCTTGTACTGAGAAGAACCGGCAAGAAACTCAGCAAGGGCTGTTTTTTTCTCCCAGTTTTATTATATACAGAGTCGTCAAATTGAAAAATGACTTCAGAGGTGATTCATGAAGTCACTTTTCATTACATAATTATTAAATATACATTAATTGTTTACCTGCATTTTGATTGCTGTGTCATACAGTACATATTCATCGTACTAATATATGCCCCCTAATTTGGGGCAAAAGTTATGTTAATGATAGGGCTCGAACCTAACAAAAAAATGGTTGCCTGTAAAGTCGGTTTTACGGGCGAAGATTTTACGTGACAACGTCTTTTTCTCGGTAGAATATTTATTGATATGAATATAATTAAATTGCACAATAGGAACAAGGAATTGAATGAAAATAAGAATTGCACAAATTTTAACTATAGAAATATATTTTGTTTACTAAAACATTGTACATGTAAACTTAAACTTAACACGAGAGACTCATCGTAACGTTACCGAGCGTTACACTTTTTCATAAGTGACTCCCAGCCGCAACCTAATTTAAGACGTTGTCACGTCAAAAGCAATGGTCGATACACTTTAAGTTTTCAAACAGTAATCTCATTCTTTATAGCTGACTTGCAACTTTCAACAGCTCAAATTCCATACCGCAGGTGGTTAGCGTTATGTTATAAAGGAATAGAAAAAAAAATTGTGTGTGACAGCCCCGACGCACGACCGGAGTTTACACTCTAAAAACGATTGTCTTTGAACAGACACAAAACAAAATCAAGTCCGAAGAAGTCGGTTACAAGTAGAGATACCTCAGGAATCGTCCCATGGTTTCAACTATCATAGGTTCCATGTCACACATTTTATCATCTAACGTCAGCGATATTCATCATATATTTTATTATGTATTTCTGGAAACACACAATTTCAAAAATATCACACACTAGTCATCATTTTGTAAATATGTATTATAATTCCATCTGTACTGAAAATCACTATTCCAGAGTGCTGGACACTTACCGGCATTTCTCTATATTCTGTTATTTATTTGTTTTCATTAATTTTGCTCCGATTTTGTCTATTTTTAGTTTATTTATTTTATTGACATTTGTGACAACTTAATGTTTTTTATCCGTTGCCATGGCTAAAAGTGAAAGGTGCGCAGATGAGGTTGCGCACAAAAACGTAACGAGGTCATTAATGTCATTCATCGATAGATTTTACTCCTCACATTTTTCTCATACCGGGCCCCTTATATATGCAAATCGATTTTTAAGGAGTAAACTCTAATTACACTTATCTAAGATTACACTTTCGACATGATGCACCGAGCCTAACCCGCTGACAGTTGTCGAGAACAAAACTCGGCACAACATTTGCATATTCCATTGAGTTGATGCCGCCGGCGAGCCCGCCCACATTGAGTTTGCTACCTACCGCGTAATTGTGAACCAAATATTGTTAAAATGACGCTAACTTTGTTACAGGACAAAGATAAATGTACTGACTTTTGTCTGTATCTACTTGTGCAAATAAACAAAAATGTATGCGTATTAAATGTATGAGGAGCTCGATGGCGCAAGTGGTTAGCGCGTTCGGCTGCGATCGTTGAAGTTAAGCAACTTTCGCAGTGGTCGGTCCCGGCTGCATCTGCAGTCGTTAGCATCCACCAATCCGCACTCTACCCGCGTGGTGGGTCATGGCCCAATCTTCCTATTCCATTCATAGAGAAGGCCTGTGCTCCGGCAGTGGGGACATTAATAGGCTGATGATAATGATGACGTATGCGTATTAGTATGTATTTCGTAGGATGATTTGATAAATCGAATTTTTGCAAAAAACCTAAGTACTTTTAGTAAACGCGTATAATTATACAAGGGCGATGACGACCTTAATTTAATTGAAACGCAATCAGAAATTTTGGTATAAGTAGGTTGTTGCATTGAAAACCTATGTATAAAGATGGAAGATGGGACGGAAATTAGAAAGGAGACTCAAAAGTACCTCGATCTAATTAATAAAAACCAAATAGGAATACTTTTCCTAAAAATCAGAAACACAAGCCCGGAAACAAAACCTTAATTCTCTGCACTGGTCAACAAGAAAATTCCAAAACTGTCCTGTCCTTGGTAAGACTTGCGATATCTTCACGCCAAAGTTGGAGTTGGTTATAAACTTAAGCACTGGTCAACAAGAAAATTCCAAAACTGTCCTGTCCTTGGTAAGACTTGCGATATCTTCACGCCAAAGTTGGAGTTGGTTATAAACTTAAGCACTGGTCAACAAGAAAATTCCAAAACAGTCCTGTCCTTGGTAAGACTTGCGATATCTTCACGCCAAAGTTGGAGTTGGTTATAAACTTAAGCACTGGTCAACAAGAAAATTCCAAAACAGTCCTGTCCTTGGTAAGACTTGCGATATCTTCACGCCAAAGTTGGAGTTGGTTATAAACTTATTCAGCACCAGACCGTGTGGAATACATAAATAAATGGTGATTATACTTACTTCATCATTTGTCATGTCGAAGCTCGGTACAGAAACGGCGCGCGCGGGCAACTAAAAACATATTTGTGCAGTGAGTGGCACACAGCTAAACGTCTTTTCCATCTCAGTGGACGCCACTGAATCATATTTCGTTATGTAATGAAATGCGATTCATTTCTCCAACACTGGGTGCGGAAGACGCGGCGTTCTAAAGCTCCGAATCATTGCATATCTTTGCACATATTTGCACAAGGAATTCAGAAAAAAATTGATCTGATTAATCAATTACTAAGATGGCACTGTAACGCCCGCAGCGTTACCATCCTTTTTGCTTATCTAATGCCAACGGCTGGCAGCTATGCTTCGTAAATGATAATTTGAATATAATTGACATTTATTATAAAAGAGAACAATCTTATATCCGCCGAACTACTTACGAAACGAATGTGATTTGAATATAAAATTATTGATAAAAAGTGAATATGAGAATGTATACAACAAGTAAAAGAAACCTGTGTTTGATTACGAGTGCTTGCCTCCGACGCTGCGCTGCCCAAGGATTCTCCATAGTAGAAGAATAACTACAGTACCTAAAGCTAGAGTTTATGGTGGTGAAAAGATTTGTGCGCTGATGAGATAACTGATGGAATGATTGTTTTATTCCTGGCATCAAACATTAGTGTATCATGGCATTTGTTTTTCTGCTCATTTGTTTTCGAATTCTTTGTAATATTGTGTGATTATAAGCTACTGTTGCCCGAGATATTTTTACTAATTTAAAACGTTTAAGAAGTTTTTAAAGAGCATCGATCGCCCAGGAGTGGGACCAAGAAAGCGGCGTTCGTAGTCACCCAATCCAATGATATTTTTAAAGAAAACTCATTACATGGAATATAAGTAAATCATTGCTTTTTTCCATTCACTGTTTTAACACATATTATTGCAATCTTTCGGGATATTTCATTTTCTCGCGTGCAACTACCACAATAAATGCTTCAAAACACAGCACGCAAACCTGCCAACCGCTGCGTTTCCCATACCCAGTGTGTGTTCTCCCCGCGACGCCATTAGCGGATGACACGGAACCGCATCAATCATGGGCCAGCCAATTCATTACAGCACTTCGCAGATTGCCACCAACTAACTGCCCGGATCACTGGATAATTCAACTAGTTTTTCCGTGATTTAATAAACATCCGCTTGCTACCTGGCTGACGGGAAATTTGATTTTAATTTTAATATTTTCAGCCAAGTATGGTTGATTCACAATCATAGGGAACATCCCTTCTATTCTATTTGCTTTGTCTCTTAACCAAGTTCTAACTCAAATAAATGGAAGTGTATTGAGTTTAAAAAAAAAAGAAGGCCGTCAGTCATAAACTGCGTTATTCCTGTACGAGGACTAAATAAACTAATGGTTTAAACCTATTTATTTATCTATTAGCTATCATGTACAAAAGTTAAAATATGTCACATATACCTAATGCTGTCTCTGTCTTCGTTTTAGCAAACAATAGTGACAGCATCAGTTTAAAACTAGGTTTGACTTTAGTTCACCTGGCGGGTGCGCGGCCATTCGGAGACGGGTTCCGCGACCACACACACCTCTCGGCACGCGCTAGGGGGACCGCGGTCCTCATAGTGCGTGTCGGGTGACGGTGCAGGAGTATTGTCTGGTTTTTAGTGGCCCTGTTCGCATCAGCGAGCTCCAGGGCTGGCTGAAGAGGACAGGGAGGAGTCCCACATACATTCTTCTTGCTCCCCCAGTGGTTGAAGGATGCGTAAAAAAAAACAAAGGTTTGACTTTCGTCAACATTTTGTCATAAGGCGGCATTGGTTTCGTACCATTGTACAAGATTTAAAACTTATCTGATCCAAAAGTTACCATCAAATAACGTTTCGTGTATGGATATTTTTGATAAACAGTAAAGATACGAACAACATCAACGTTGTAATAACTGCGAATAGATGTATAAGTCTGTAATAAATAACTTTATCATTAACTACGTTTACATTTAATAGACCCATAGCCAAAGTCAGCGACAGTAAACAAACATCTGAACAGTCATTATTGTGCATTACCTTTTATTAATTTAAATGCAAATAGTTCACATTTATAAATAAAAAGACAGGACACATATCGTCTAATCAAAAATATTATGGCATTCCCCTTATAAGTGATGAAAGTTTAAAACAATATATATATTGTTTTAAACAATAATAATATATATATTGTTTTAAACTTTAAGTTTAAGGGACTCCTCCCTGTCCTCTTCAGCCAGCCCTGGAGCTCGCTGATGTGAACAGGGCTACTAAAAACTAGACAATACTCCTGCACCGTCACCCGACACGCACTATGAGGACCGCGGTCCCCCTAGCGCGTGCCGAGAGGGCGAGTGTGGTCGCGGAACCCGTCTCCGAATGGCCGCGCACCCGCCAGGTGAACTAAAGTCAAACCTAGTTTAAAACTGATGCTGTCACTATATATATATATATATTTATAAATATTATAATTTTTATCGAGCATCAGGTTTTTGTACGTATGAAAGAAACTTTCAGGAAAGTTCATCTAAAACTATGAGCAAACAAGAAAATGGAAAGATTTTTTAAATAAAATTTTTAACTTTTTCTTGTAGTGACCCATACATGAAACTTAACTGTAGTTTAAACGGAGGTTAGCTTTCTAGGGTTAACTATTGGAACGAAACACTATAATGTAGCTATTGTAACTCCCCGATTGCTTTAAAAATCCTTATATTTACATCCTTACTTCCTTACATTTGATGATCTCGCGAATTATAACGATTGAACGACGACATACATTTTATGAGAAATTCGGAGACAAACAGAGAGGGTCCAGTCATATTGCAAGCGGTCGGAGGCGATCGGTCGGCATATGTGACAGCTCGCCTGTGACAACAGACAACTAATATTGTAAATGGACGGAGACATAGCACAACTGAGCAGATGAGAGTAATAGAGGTTATTTTTATTAAGCATTTAACTGCTAGCTCTTGAAATCTAAAGAAAATCTTATTAGAAAAAAAACCAAGCGGACCAAGCAACAGACGGGATTCGAACCTGCACCCTCCGCTATCCGGGCGGATGCACTGACCATTATGCTACCGCGGCTGCGGCCAGGGCCGCGGTGGCATAATGGTCAGTGCATACGTGGTCATTTATGGAATTTTTCTAGTAAAATGTTCTATAGATTTAAGTAGTTATTAATTTGCATCCGATGTCTTTTTACAGGGCTCTATTTTTTGAAAGAAAATAGGAAGTATCCGTAACTTTTAAATAATGCGTGTCAATACGGTACCAATCATTTATCTATGTAAGTATGGTTACGAAACGAGTTTTTTCGACTTTTACCCGATCAAATTTTTAACATTTTATTTTAACTTACAAGTCAAACAAAGTTTTGTCTTGTAATCCACACAACCTCGTTTATTTGTTTCACTTTCTATTATTTCCAGCTTATTGGGTTGTCTGGAAGAAATCGCTGATGAGCGATAAGACCGCCATTTGTGCAACTGTTATTAATTTATTTGCTTTGTTTTGTTTTTAATGTTATTGTTGTGCAATAAAGTATTTTTATCTCATCTTAAGTCCACACTGTTTGCTCAGGCGGTTTTCATTAAAATACATTACATACAGGGTGTAATATTGGCCTATGTCCAACAGTGGACGTCTTTCGGCTGAAATGATGATGATGATGATGACAGGGTGTAAAAAAATCCCTTTAACGAAGTCGAAGGCCACGTATTTTTCTCATTATGACGATCATTTTTCTTCTTCTGGAGCATACCTGGGAAATTTATGGTTATGGAGATATTGAAGGTCAGTCACAATTTTTTTTTCAAGTTTTTTTCATTAATATTTACAAAACGTTATTTAGAAACTTTTTTGTCGGCGCATTTACACACACGCGCACACGTACACACAGGCACATTCTTTGCGTAGCGCCACAGTAGCGCGCCGCGCTATACATAGCGTACTGATTTTTTTTTTGAATTTTTGTAACTTAAAAACACAAATGATTCCCACCTATAATATTTTGTAATAATACTTGTTTGGGTGTACAAAATGCGTAGTTTTTTTTTAGTTTTCGTCATAGGATTTTTTACACCCTGTATATGCTCGTTTCGCAACTTCCTGGCACAAGTTGTCCGCTGTCAGCTCCGCTCCGGTCCGATGTCCAATTTAATTGTATTAGCGAGGAAAACCCGACGTTTTTACATCATCCAACATTTTTCGGAACGGACGCACGATTAAATTTTTGGCAACGACTTACAATTCATATGGTTACCTAAGGATAGTTAGAAATAAATATAATGTTATCTTTTTGATCCCCAGTAAAGTGGTAGTAATCTTCTTCCTACAATCTGGGGTACTTTAAGAGAGGCGTGAAGAAGCATTTTTGCAGGCCGGCAAGGTTAGGAGCTCGATGGCACAGGTAGTTAGCGCGTTTGACTGCGACAATTGTAGTTAAGCAATTTTCGCAATGGTCGGTCATTGGATGGATGACCAAAAATTTCTATCTCGAGTTCCTCCGTGCTTCGGAAGGCACGTTAAGCCGTTGATCCCGGTTGCATCTGCAGTCGTTAGCAACCACCAATCCGCACTGGGCCCGCGTGGTGGGTCATGGCCCAATCTCCCTATTCCATCCATAGGGAAGGCCTGTGCCCCAGCAGTAGGGACATAAAGAGGCTGATGATGATGATGAAGGTGAGGATGGTTGGTGTGGCAGTTTATAACTGCTGTACCAGCTATCTTCGCGTTTGAACTTTATCACCACTTAACATCAGGTGGGGTAGAGTCATTTGCCTACCTGGCTATATAAAAAAAAATGGTTGCCTGTAAAGTCGGTTTTACGGGCGAAGATTTTACGTGACAACGTCTTTTTCTCGGTAGAATATTTATTGATATGAATATAATTAAATTGCACAATAGGAACAAGGAATTGAATGAAAATAAGAATTGCACAAATTTTAACTATAGAAATATATTTTGTTTACTAAAACATTGTACATGTAAACTTAAACTTAACACGAGAGACTCATCGTAACGTTACCGAGCGTTACACTTTTTCATAAGTGACTCCCAGCCGCAACCTAATTTAAGACGTTGTCACGTCAAAAAACAAATGCAAGTGGATTTCCCGCTCGGATTGGACTGAACTCTCTCCTTACAGAAAACAACAGTAAAATAACACTAACTTTTTGTGGTGTTGTGTTTCAGGGATCCAAGGGTAGTGTAACGTCCGTTACGTTACAGCCTCCTTGTTTGGATAACCTCTTTGTTCAAGCAATACCTACGGCAGGCAGTTATATTAAAAAAGTTAATGTCATGATTTTAATATTTGAAATAAGGAATCGTCTGTCTTTTGGTAGAAGGTTCCACATCACATATGGACTTCAGGCACCAAACCTCTCGTAGATAGATAAAGTTCACATATTATATTTGCCTGAAATCTAATAAAACCAATATAAAATCAAGTTTGTTTTAATAAATTACTACTCTCCCAGGGCCTACCCCATCAGGGTAGATCGCCGCAGTAGGGATGGGGTCGTAGAGGCAACGGTGCCAGTGATATTATTGGTATCACAAGTCTATTGGCTATGGCGGTCGTTTACTATCATGCGGCCTATACGCTTGTTTCATCATCATCATCCTATAAATGTCCCCCCTGCTGGGGCACAGACCTTTCCTATGGATGGAATAGGGAGATATGGATGGAATAGGGATACACTTGTTTACCACCCCCTTTTAACACAAAAATATCAGCGTTTTTAATATCCCCACTGCTGAGACATGGTCATTCTAATGGAGAGATCACATAGAGCAAACGGCCAAGTAATGCTTAAACTTTATTTTTTTGAGTGTGTATGCTGTTGGTCGTAGATGACCTTTACAGCGTCACCGGGTTTGAGGACGGCGAGATCCTAAGGGGACCTCAAGCCGAGAACTGGCGAGTGCCTCTAGAGGTATTCCAGGAGGATTGGCATGTCCCCACGGGGGGAGTCTCCTCTCCGCCTGAAGCCCCTAGATCACTCGAACCTGATGGGGTTGGCTCAACTAGAGGACATCTCTGAGACTCTGACCTTGGCTTCAGTTAACCGTTGTCTTGGAGGCTTACTATTATGCGTTTACCACACCTTTTAACACAAAAATTTCAGCGTTTTGGTTTCCACTGCTGGGACAAGGCCATTCTAGTGGAGAGATCAGATAGAGCAAACGTCCAAGTAATGCTTAAAGTTAAGATCCAGCCGGGACTTAAAGCCTTCCAAAGCACGGTAGAACGAGATAACAATATTTTCCGTCACTTATCCGATGTGAAGCCATTTGCTTAAGTTGTTTAATTTTCGTGTTTACTAGATAAATAAATTCTATATATTTCATTTATTTTCAAAAGATCACTACATTAAAATATTTTTTTAAACAAACAGACAATTTATATTACAAAAATTGAACAATATTTCACAGTGTTACACTAATCCCATATTCAGGCATTTAATCACCAAAGTGCCTTATTGTATTGTAGCCCTCTGCCGCGATACAATATAGCAGTAAATTTCAATCAAAATGAAGCTAACGGCCGGACGAGGAGACGTGCTTATTCTATTTATGAACAACTAACTCAAAACGACATCGTTTACGGATAAGAAAAAAAAACAGAAATAAAACACATTTATTTTAGCTAGGACACGAGATAGGAAATATGAGATTTGAAACAGATTATACAAACAGATTTGGAAAACACGACGTCATTATTCCGACGACGCATCCTGTAGAGGATGAGAAACGTCAATAAATAAATAAATCAGTGCATCTATACCGTTGAAACTTGTTTTATTTAATGTGTGCGTGAAAATCTAAGAAACAAATAGACTACAAGAAATAAAAAAGTAATATATCTTGGAAAAACAAAACAAATAATTTATCCTACACTTAAATTGACCAGCCTGTAGAACTGAAATTCAAAAGATAATACTGCTACGCTGCTTGACTTTTATTAACATTCTTCGTACGAGTAAAAAACACAGTGCAATAATAGATATTAAGTGTAGATAATTAAATACCAAATGGATGAACGTCGTCATCATAGATGCCCATTATAATATACTCATTGCCAAGACATACTTAAGCTTTTTTTAAACAGAAAAGTAAAAATAGATTTTTGTATGGGTTGGTGTATGCTAACGAATGCAGATGGTGTCGAACCAAAGACTTATCCATACTAAATAATATCTTCCGAAGCACGTTTAAAAATGATACCATTTCAGGACATCCTATGACTGGCAATTGCTATGTCAATCCGAGGCCTATTATATTATTTAGAAGTCCAAGTAAATGGTAGTAATTAGAAATAAATAAAATAACCGTATTTTTTATGGAAAAAGCTAGTCTGTTCTTACGTCCGATAGATGCGCTGCTTAGTTTTCATTTAAACTTGGATACGTTACGGAGCTGTCAAAAATTCGTGCTTAAGCCTCTGAGCGCACTATAAATGCGTAAATGTCATAAAGACGCACCAGAATAGGGCCGTGTGCGAGCGACGACGGGCGGATGAAATATGCGACCGGCGCCAACCAGTGAGTACACGACAGGACACTTTAAAATATTAGCCTCCACGCCGTTGTTGTGTTTAAATAAATTATCATAGTTATCACGACAATTACTATCCACAAATCAATCTACGATCAGAGTGAATATGTGACGTTTGGACGCAGCACAATGGTGTTGCTGGACACGAGAGGTTTTGACCCATGATGTTTTGTAAAATTTCACAGCGGCTATTAACATTCATCTACGTATTTGTAATTTGCACCTCATTTCAAAGCTTGAAATGACGATGGGTGGCCAAAAATTTATTAAATCTTGAGTTCCTTCGTGCTCCGAGAGGCACCTTAAGTCATTGGTTCCAGCTGCATCTGCAGTCGTTACCACCCATGATGTTTTGTAAAATTTCACAGCGGTTATTAACATTCATCTACGTCTTTATAATTTGCACCTCATTTCAAAACTTGAAATGACGATGGGTGGCCAAAAATTTATTAAATCTTGAGTTCCTTCGTGCTCCGAGAGGCACCTTAAGTCATTGGTTCCAGCTGCATCTGCAGTCGTTACCACAACCAATCCGCACAGGGCCCGCGTGGTGGGTCATAGCCAAATCTCCATTTTCCATCAATTGAGAAGGCCTGTGCCCCAGCAATGGGGACAGTAGTAGGCTGATGATGATGTCTTTATGAACAAAATGCCATATTTTCCAAGCTGTGATTCGTAAAGAAGCTACAGTTAAAGGAGAATAAGGTACACCGGTGATTATTACTTCAAGTTAATAAGTATATATAAGGAGAAGTAAGAATTACCAATATATGTAAAAAAAGAAATTAGTGAAATTAATATTAAAAACGTACTAAAAGGATATTATTGCTCACAGTTATTAAATCAAGAATAATATATTTAATATAGTAAAATTTAATGTTTTTCAACACCATAATAAAGTAACAGTATTTAGTAAAATCTGATGGGGAACCCGCCCGTGTGAACAAACTCATTGCTCTGTTTTGGGCGACCGCCGACAACTCTTAGAAAGAGGATAGATACAGATGCGAAAAAAAAAGATCTAAAAGATGACGAATCCCAGTGCTCGGTAAAACCTACACAGGCTTTTGTAGCACTGGCTAAATATATTGTTATTATTTATAGTAATGTGAAATTCAATAAATAAATAAAATAAAATAAGTAAGATTATTGAAAAAAAAAATCCACGCGGACCAGGCAGCAGGCGGGACTCGAACCCGCACCCTTCGCAATCCGGGCGAATGCACTGACCAATTATGCTACCGCAGCCCTCAGGGTGCGGGTTCGAGTCCCGCCTGCTGCCTGGACCGCGTGGATTTTTTTTTTCTAGTTATATTTTCTTTAGATTTAAACATCAAGCAGTTACATGCTTTAAAATAATAAAAATTATAAAGATTATTGAAGTTATGTTTTTATTTTTTTAAGCATTTAACTGTAAGATGTTTAAATCTGAAGAAAAGTTTTAGTAGAAAAAAACTAATAACTATAATTTCTATTTCTTCTTCTTTCAAATGTTTACGAAAAAGTATTCATTTGACATTGTGGGTGACCTACAATGCGAAAAGATGGCGCTGCCCTGCAGCTTAAGGCTAGGAAAATTTCGACGCGGCCATCAGGGCCGTGGTAGCATAATTGGTCAGTGCATTCGCCCGGATTGCGAACCGTCCGCTGCCTGGTCCGCGTGGATTTTTTTCTAGTAAAACTTTTCTTAAGATTATTGATGCTAAATGAGCTTTATAATTGTTTATAGTACTTTTTATGTTAAAACGGTGGCAAACTATGGCCCACTAATGGTAAGCGGCCACCATAAAAAAATAGATACCATTTCAGGACATCACACATGACATATAAAAATAGCAAAAATATTTCTCGCACCGTTGCTTACCCTGAACCCATCCTCCACTCCGTGGAGCCTTTATTCTCAATTGTTCGATTCATTAGTTCGATCGTCGAACTACTGAGATTTTATTGTTCTCATTTGTTCGACCGTCGTCGAACTTATTTTCTTTATTCATCCATTTTCATTACCAGAACCTCTTAGTTATGTATGGTTTCCTGGTACTTTTTTTTCTAAATAGTGATTTTTATAAATGTTTATGGATGCAATATTGACGACGGTCGAACAAATGAGAACAATAAAATCTCAGTAGTTCGACGATCGAACTAATGAGAAAAAAAAATCTCACTAGTTCGACGATCGAACTAATGAATCGAACAAATGAGAATAAAGGCTTAAATTCACTATTCCCTTTCATTCAATCACGTGAAGTAGAATGTATATACGAAATATGCACATACGAAAGTACTTATGGATAGGGTGCGCATATTGCTAATGTGGCTGAGATGTATGAATGAGCCGACATATTTTTATGGAAATTCCGGACAACTTAGAACAATATTTTTTGTTCTATGGCTGATTTTATAATTACAAAACAAATACCTGTAAAAACAACACTGACTCCGAAAAAAAAAACAAGTGCTTATGACCTCACGACTGAAGTAAAACTTCTTTAGCTCCATCTGTATGTATTTATATATATATATATATATTGTGTACACATACACACACGTATATATGTATATACAATATGTGTGTGTGTGTATGTGTACAATATACAGAGTGTAAAAAACCTATGACAAAGACTTTAACTACGCATTCTGTACACCCAAACAAGTCATATTGCAAAATATTATAGGAGGGAAAAAATTGTATTTTTAAGTTAAAAAAATCATTTTTTTTTCCAGTACGGAATGTATAGCGCGGCTCTTTAGTGTGTCGCTACGCAAAAAATGGGCCTGTGTGTATGAGTGCGCGTGTGTGTAAGTGCGTCGATAAAAAAGTTTCTAAATAACGTTTTGAAAATATTAATGTATATATCTTGAAAAAAATATTTTAGCTTTGACCTTCAATATCTCCATAACCATAAATTTCCCAGGTATGGTCCACAAGAAAAAATTTATCGTCATAATGTGGAAAATACGTGGCCTTCGACTTCGTTACAGGTTTTTTACACCCTGTATACATGTGTGTAGATATACATATTTTATTTATTACCTAAAAGAGAAAGAGAGAAAGAAAATGTGCGCGTGCTCCGCTTACTCTTGCTTATATCCCTCACTCAACTCCCGTTCGCCTCGCCCTAACACACTTTTCGTAACGCGTAACGCATTCGCCAGCTTACCCCCCAAGTCAAGCGTACGTAAAGAAATTTCACTTCTAAATGTTTAAAAGCTGGCAGTCCACCTGATGGTCAGTGGTCACTGCTGCCCATGGACACTAGCAGCACCAAGGGTACCACTCATGGTTTACCAGCTCTGAAGGAAAAGGTTAACCCGCTTTTTGAAGATGGGTACATCAAAGCTAAAAGTAAAAGGAGAAAACCACTAAGAGACTTAGTAGTTCCATATGTTACTGCTACTCAAGAAAAAGGAATACTCCTGACGCATGGCGCTAGAAGTCCAAGTGTTCAGATGGTGGTAGTATTTTTTAACAAAATTAATTAGCCTGACTAGGATTTCAACCCAGGAGCTTTGAAGAAGAGACAGGAATAGAACCGTGCGCTACCATCGCACTCACCCGTAATATAATATCGTCAAGGTATCGAAAAGATAAAACGATATAATATTTTTCGAAAACGTTGATCTAATAACTAACAATATTAGTATTTTGCGACCACACAATTGCGAAAGATACTTAACTACGCAAAAAAAGAGCACAAATGTCGTGTTTGCGCTACTCAGCTCTTTTATGCAAAATATAGAATTTATATAACAACATTCCAACAATCCCTTTTCCATATAGACTTTTTCGTGACCATCTGAGAATTAAATCACTCACACTTTATCTGGCAAGTTCCTCCTCCCATGTCGCGGGTAGCACATTGTCGCCTATTCGTTCGCGTTTTATAGCGAAACTGTTAAAGTTATTGCACAGCTCTGTTTGGAACTATCTCAGATGTATGTGTCGTCAATAACAGAAGTCTCCCACATATTTGTTATTGTTTGTTTGAATAACACATTAGCACTTCGCATGGAGATTGTGTTTTTTTTATTTATTCGTAGTACGTATCACATGAAAATAGAAATCCCTACCAAATTCAGAAGAGGTTTGTTGTTGATCTAGACTCCGCTTGTATGTATGTTTATTATCATCAGTTGGCAATTATAGTTGGAAATGCTTTAATTATAGTTCGTTCTTTCTTTTGAGGTCTCTACCTATGGAAACGAACGAACTTATAGGGTCACTTTAATGCACAACCATCAGTCTGTCCATCTGTCAAGGCCGTTTTTTCTCAGAATCGCGAGAACGTATATTAATACCAAACAAATTGTTGCTATTACATAATCCCTTGCCAAGTCATTGACTCAAAATACCGACTCAATCACACTATTATTATAAAGGCTAAAGTTTGTGAGTGTGTATGTTTGTTTATTTATCTTCTTCACGTCTAAACGGCTGGAGCGATTTTAATAAAATTTGGTATGGAGTTAGCTGACACCCTGGATTAACGCATAGGCTACGTTTTACTGCGGGAAAATATCCCTAATAAACCGCTGGTAACACCGCGGGGCACAGCTAGTTAAAGAATAATGCTCAAGCTCCTCAAGATTTCCATGGCTTCGCGAGGTAAGTCAGATTGGGTTCATACCGACAATGTGGTGGTTTGAGGATCAACTTCTCAGCCTATATGACTCACTCACACATCTCAACAATACACACTACATACGTATTAATTCTACTGGTCTACCAGGCGTAAAATTTGTTACGCCTTATAGTCCAGTAAAATTTGTACTTCAGAGAATGCGTCAAATCCGGTGGTTCTAAATTTTTTGGCAGACTTGTGTAAGATGTTGGCCCAATGAATAATCAATGTTCGTTACTTAGAGCGCAATTATGTCAAAAATCTAAAAATCCACTGAGGTAGCAGCAGAGTGAGACATAGTTGCTCTAGAATAGAGATGAAAGACTATTTTAAAAATTATTGAGTCTACAGAACAATAACTTTGCTACAATATGAGGCTACAATACAATTCTAGTCTCATATTGTACCAAGTATACTTCAAAAACGGCCTGAGAAAGTACAGTCAATAACTTGCCCTATAGGATTGTAATCGCCAAAATCTGAAAGGAGGCCGAAGTTTTCCCGATTTATAAATTTATGACATAGGTAACGTTTGGCGCTCGAGATCTTGGACTTGGACAAACTTGCATTATTCATTGGACGAACATGATAAATAAGTATGCAAATAATCAAAACTAACGGATTTCAAGCAAACTACGCTGTACTTTCAGACGATATTTTTTCTGGACTATTGCATAACAGAAAGAGGTTATAAAAAATAAAAGGAATAGTTTAAAGGCAGTCAGCCGAAGTGCTTTTCCATTTATGACGTAAATACGAAAGATAATATTTAATTAATAGTTTTTCTCGTAAAACAGAATCCTTTTTTTCAAATAATACTACTCAATATGCCCGGCCAGCGGCTCCCATCACCCAATATGGATATTTCATATTTTATCCTGGACCTTTTCATATTTTTTATCACCCACACGAAATAGTTACAGGATATAAAGTAATGGATGCGCCCGCTGATTTTGTTTCAGATATATGTACGAGTGTATTTTTTTTTCTGTTCAATATTTATATATCTACTAGCGGACCCGACAGACGTTGTCCTGTCTACACGTCTTTGTGAATCTAAACCATTCTCAGATCCCATTGAACACACACAAAAAATTTCATCAAAATCGGTCCAGTCGTTTAAGAGAAGTTCAGTGACATACACACTCACAGAAGAATTATATATATAAAGATTATCTTACAGAAAACTGGATCATTATATAGATAATATTATAAGACTTTTTAAATGAATCAGGGTATGAAACATCCAATTATATTATGTTATATAATTAACTGGTGGCCCGCTCTCGCTTCGCTTCGGGGTAGAATTGATCAAAATCCTTTCTTAACGGATGCCTACGTCATAACATCTACATGCATGCCAAATTTCAGCCCGATCAATCCAGTGGTTTGGGCTGTGCGTTGATAGATCACTATGACAATCAGTCACCTTTGAGTTTTATATATATAGATTTATCCCATTGCCACTTCTAGTGAAGCGCAATCGGGTGGGTGCCACGTTCCGTGTTGGCCCCGGGCGCAGAGGTAATAGGTAGGCGTGTCCGGGCGTAAAGCTATACTCGGACGTCTCATTTGATGCGCCTCCAATATTACAACAGCATATTTCTGTTCCTTACCGATACCTATTCCATCTTTTGCAGACGGCAATATTAAAGGCAATATTATCTTTCATTTTAGCTTTAGTATTTGGGTACTGAAAATCTTATAGGACTGTTCTAGTATTGTGTTTTTATAAATCAATGTGTCGGTGTTTTTTTTGTATTTCTTAGTTTTTTTTTTATATAGAGGTAGGCAAATGACTCTACCCCACCTGATGTTAAGTGGTAATAAAGTCCAAACGCGAAGACTGCTGGTACAGCAGTTATAAACTGCCACACCAAACATCCTCACCTTACCGGCCTGCAAAAATGCTTCTTCACGCCTCTCTTAAAGAACCCAGATTATAGGAAGGAGGGAACACTTGCGCGAACATTTTATATTCTAATATAGCTTTTGACTCCAGTTACTAAGGAAGCAGTAAACGGTGCTTGTATATGCCTTTTTTATATATTAGAATTATATAATGAAGGTTACAAGAAGAAGATAAACTTGTACAAGACAGAGAATCTTCTGTTTTCAAAAATTTTTTTTTTGCAAAATACCTATGACTCATTGTAAGCGGTTTTGTTGTTTATGTTAAAATGCAACTTTCAACTTTCGATTCCATTAAAAATGTTAAACATAACTTTGGGTGCTAAAATGAACTAATGCAATAAGGCTATAAATTTAACAATATTTTCCAGTTTCTAATATTTTTTTTTCTAATTACATAATTATTCTATATATAAATAAATACTAGAACAATAAAACTAAAACTACCTACTACCTTACCTTAAAAAAAATGGGTGCGTGTACTTATGTAGGCGCGTGAGAAGTTATCCTTCTTTGGCATCGTTTAAAATTAGTTTTTAATTGCATGCAAATAATTAATTACAATAAATTAATAAAAAGTCTGGAAAAGGACACAGTCAATAAAGTTTAGTTTCAATTTGAAAAAATAAATCAATAATCAAAATATTCAATTAAAATCGCTACTGAATATAATTTATTAGAACATATGTGATTTGCACTTGTATGAAACTCAAACACGTATTCCGAATATACAAACTAGAAACATGTGGATAAATATTATAAATATGAATACCTATAACTGTTACTTATTACAAAAAATAAAGATGTGGTTTTTGGTTCTACTACACCAATGGTCAAGAGATGGCGCTGTAGTCTCCTGAATCGCGCTTTGGTTCCGTTGTTCCAGATTAATAAATACTTTTGATAGGCCTTCACAATGCAGTCGTTAGTACCCACTAAATAGAGATTCTATTTCTATTTTGTTGGTAGATTTTCTTAATGTGTGGTAAACACAAAAGTAACAGCATGAAGTTGGTCGCTAAAGCGATCAACTTCATGCTGTTAATATTTTGTGTTACAGTGATGCGCGCGGATCTTAAAATTTCACTCTCATCATGTTTTCATAACGCGCCTAAAGAAGTATAACTTCAAAAATAAAATGAATAACTGAAATATATTATTTAAATGAGTCACTTTCGGCAAGGATCCAAAGATACTGGCAGCGTTACCCCTTTGAATGGCTAGACTAATTCTTTGTCCGAGGTAGCTGCTAGCTCTTCGGTCTCCTGTGATGTCGACTAACTTTTTTGCTATTTCCTTAAATTAAATATATATATATATATATATATATATATATATATATATATATATATATATATATATATGTTATGTTAATATATGTTAAAATTAAAAGGTTCCGTTCTTAAGATTTAAACCAACAAGTGTCACGAAATCTTATACTTTAGTAAGTCACCACTAGGACATTCGTCGAATTTCTACAAATGACTTTGAGTTTTATTTTAGTGGTCATAGGGGAATACATGGCCAGGTGGGAAGTTGAACCATCTTTCAAAATTGTATTTATGGACATGGTGAAGTTTTGTATGAGCGACTGCCCTATCATTATATATATATTAATATCTAATATCTAATGGTAAATGGCTGAATATTTATAATTTCTATGAAAAAAGGCTCAGGAACTTTTGATAAAGTCACAATCTTGAAAATTATGAGAACTCCTACTATGTCATTACCTTACAACAGTTGATAAAAGGCGTTGCCAATTATTTACAAAGTCATGAATTTCGCATTTTCTTAGAACCTTTCTTCTCATTTCTCTGATTAACTCTTCACAAAAAAATTTTAAAGCAAAAATAAATACAAATAATTTGTTATCGTCGGCCTGACAGGAAATCTGTGAAGTTTTATTTTGTCCATTTGCAAAAATTAAAGGATTATTATCATACAGCCTTGTTTCAAGCCTGATCAAATTAATAAAATCTATTATTTTAGGCCTTCCGGCCTTTCCTAATAAAAAATAGGGTCAAATATGTCATAGTTTGAAGGAGTTTAGAAATAATATTTTTTATTTCGATATACTTTCACAAATATTTGTTGTGTATATTTATTGTTCATTTATTTTGTCAAATGGAACATTTTGCTTTTGAAACAGACATGAAGTCAATATTAATACTTTATAAATATTTGATTATTTCACGAAAGTTGTATGAGAATAATAAACACGTAATATTTAATAAAAAAATATTGTAAAGTTACGGGCTAGTGCGAAATATTTATACACGTTCAGGGCAGTTTCTTAGTCATGTCCTTTAGCGAAAATAAAACGTCAATTCGTTCCTTGTTCACATGCGAGACGCCAATCGCAACAATAAAGTCTCGCATGTGACGAAATGACGTTTTTTGCACTAAATTTAAATACAATTTTGAAAGAAGAGAAGGTTCTATAACCCATCTGGGCAAGTCTCCCGGATTTCTCCTAAGATTAACAATCTATTGAGAAAATTTCACAGTTTGTGGCAACTTGATGAGTCCATCTCGTCCTTGACTGGTTTTTCTGAATATCCTGTATAAAATGAATGTAATATACCACTTTTACCACAGGCATAGCTAAAAAACGATCAGCTACATATTGTTAAAAGCACAACCTAGAAATATGTAGCCAAGAAACCTACTTTATCGCTTGCCCATATTTCCATGAGAGTTCAATCCAATTTAGAAACAATCTTACCCTCCTCAGAATATTGAGTTTCTGTAAAAGCAAATTGGCAACTTTTGAGATAAATCTGTAGCCTTTGCGACTTCATTTGTTTCGTTACTCACCTAATAATAAAAGGTGTCGGTGAAATGACCCATGAAATATTGAATCCCAGATTTCAGTTTAGAGCAAAAATCCTTTACTGCTTAAAAGAAAATTGCACTGATCATAAGAAATTTATGATAGTCATAGTGGCTGGTAAGGCTAAGATAGCGCTAGATGGTTAGCACGTTCGGCCTGCGATCGTGGAAGTTAAGTAACTTTCACAGTGGTCGATCATTGGATGGGTGACCAAAAATTCACTATGTCGAGCTACTTCGTGCTTCGGAAGGCATGTTAAGCCGTTGGTCCCGCCTGCATCTGCAGTCGTTGTTAGCTCGCCCAATCCGCACTGGGCGCGCGTGGTGGGTCATGGCCCAATCTCCTTATTTCATCCATAGGGAAGCTCTGTGCCTCAGCAGTACGGACATTAATAGGCTAATAATGATAACGATGATGATGATGTAGTACAATGACGATATCTTTATTCAAGTTATTAGCAATCTATTTATATAAAACTCAAAGGTGACTGACTAACATAGTGATCTATCAACGCACAGCCCAAACCACTAGACGGATCGGGCTGAAATTTGGCAAGCAGGTAGATGTTATGACGTAGGCATCCGCTAAGAAAGAATTTTGATCAATTCTACCCCCAAGGGGATAAAATAGGGAATGAAAGTTTTCATAAAACTTTGTCAATTTTAAACCGATCGGGCTGAGACTTTGCATGCAGGTATAAGAAGAATCATAGATGAATGTCATTGTGTTTAATACAAGCCTGAGAACAAAAACTGTAGTCTACACTTCAGCTCTACACCGAATAAATGCGAAGAATTTCTGTCTGTTAGCTTGTCAATTTGTTTTTCATGATTATATAGCTAAACTGCTGAAAGAATTTTGATTATTTATGGTACAGAGGTAAAGGGAGATCTCGAAAAAGGACTTGGACTGCTTCTTATTGAGAAATTATTACATCTATGCTGAATCACTGTCATATGCACATAAATATGTTTTGCAATAAACATACAAATCCACGTCGAGTAAAAAGTTCTTAAAACTATCACGAAAGTCCGGTTTCCTGCCCCCATTCGCTGGCAGTAGCAGCACAGTGTAATAACAATGTGAGTTAGAACTGAAACTAACTGGCTGCTTCAGGGACCGCACCCAAGCTTGAGTATTATCTGTGTAATATGCATAACAATATTACACACGAGTAGGAAGGCCACCCTAAATGTTTTTCGCGGAAAAAACAAAGACTCATTGTTGTCAAACTTATAATCGGCTATGTGTACTTTTAAGGAAATTTTGACATTTCCATCATTATGACTAGAGATGGGCGGGCGTTTTTAGATATTTGTGATATCGATGCGCATCGATATCAGATAAATGGCATCCGATGCCGGCATCGATGCCAAGTGAATATCAGTATCATAGTATCACAGGATGCGATGCGATACTGATTTCGGCATTGTAACTGAAAATATTGAATGTTGGCAAAATTATTACCTGAAAAGTTGCACTACGAGCGTTGGTTTTGAACGCAGACCAAATTTGAACTACAATTTATCCATAGCATTTTGACATATTTGTTCACCGCTAGCGACATCTCCACCAGCACAGATAAGTTTGTGGCACTGTAGTTATAGTAACGTTGACATAAACTAGATGGCATCGGCATCCGATAACGGTAACAAGTGGCATTGGATGCGCGCATCCAAACCTGGCATCGTTATTGCGCATCGTTATTCTTAAAAACGATCACCCCTAATTATGACTAGTGTAGAGGAGCTGAGTTTTTGGCGGGATTTCATCGAGTGTCGTTGGCGTCTTATTTTAATTATTCTTAAAATTCGTTCATAGTGGATATTGTGAAATAAAATTGTGTGTTTTGTGTTACAACTGTCTGCGTAACTGAAGAATTAGTAGAATCGTCAAAAAGTACGCTATTCCGGTCAAGTGGACGTGAGAATTTTATTGTAGTATGGCCTACCTCACAGAAGCTTATCGAAAAAGCCTGCTCGATACATTTCGTGCCAAACACTTCAAGAAACATTAGAATGAGTCACACCGACATTCTAATGTAAAGAGGAAAACAGAATAATTTAAGACTAGGCTGTATGGGCATTGTTCCCCCTGCCTTCCCTGAAAAGGGAGAACTTAACCAAAAAAAAAATGTAGAGGAGTTCGATGGCGCAGGTGGTGGCGCACATTCGGCTGCGATCGTTGTAGTTAAGCAACTTTCGTAGTGGTCGATCATTGGATGGGTGAGCAAAAATCTTCTGCTGGTCCCGGCTGCATTTGCAGTCGTTAGCACCCGCCAATCCGCACTTTGCCCGCTTGGTGGGTCATGGCCCAATCTCCTTATTCCATCCATAGGAAAGACCTGTGCCCCAGCAGTGGGGACATTAATAGGATGATGATGATGATGACAAGTGTACTCTACCAACCGATACCAACCGATTTTCGAATATAAAGACTGCTATAATGGTGAACAGAGGTTGCTTAAAAAATTATGCTATGTGCATCAGCCAGATTTTTGTCAAATATTAACAGATATGTTAAGGTTTTATTTTTTCGAGATAGCAGTGTTTTTACACATGTTAGTTATGTTTGACAAAGATGAAATTTTATTTGTTGATTGCGCTGATTTATCGCTTTAATTAATATTAACAACTAGCTTGACTTCGTCCGCGTTTCTCCTTAATATTATAAGGCCTTAAATTTTTGTGGTATTAAAAATATCATACTTGAGTGTTATAAACTTATTCCGGAATAAATGTAGAACCATGTGACTTGATTCAATCATCATCACATCAAATAGTGCAGAAACGCTATCCGGTAAAGGACTGAGCAATGGGTTGTTGCTGTCGCTTCGAAATTAATTTGACATTCTTAAACACTCGGTATAATCTTTTTAAAATAAATTATATTTTTATTTTAAGCATTTAACTGCTGGCTGAAAAAGAACCAGTGGTTTTTTGTAGTATTTTTTTAAATGGAATAACCATTTAAAAAAAATACTACAAAAATCCATACTGGTTTTAAGAATTTTTTTTATATAATTTGTTTATCCGAATGTTTGAATGTCCGAAATCACAACGGCATACTGTTAATATGGCAATATTTTAGGTATCAGGCCAAATTTTATATTGTTTTTTTTGTTATTTTTATTATATGGATTGCCTGGAAGAGATTGCTATTTAGAAATAATGCCGCCAAATGTGTACATGTGTCAAGTTAAGAAAAATCGGTGTTGGTGATCTTTGAGTTAGATTAAGTTAGTGACATAAAGCTATCTGATAATGGTATGATTACCTGGTTCAATGTAATAAGAGTAGCTTAACTTAAAACTAAATTTTAATTGACTACAGTGTCTCCTTTTCAATCATGTAGAAAATGAAATAGATACGCAGTTTTCAAGTTTCATTTTGGGCTTAGTGAATCAGGTCTCATGTTTTTGTCCCATCTTACAGTTGTTATATGGTGTCCCTACTTAGAAGCCACACTCGCGCTTCCTTCGAACAGACAAACAAACAGTTGTTCTAGTCAGGAAGAGGGACCCGCGTTCACTCTCTTATGTTCAAACGACTGAATTCACTGGGAGGTTATATAAGACAAGGATTTTGGACATGGCAGTTTAGTTTAAATTTTCCTAACCATTTACTCACACACTAAATTTTAAGTAAAAGTCAATCACCACAAGTAATGGAATAAACAATGTTTTACTACCTTATACATAGAGAATACCTAAACCCTACAAAATATACAAAAAGATACACACATATACACAAACACACATACACACACACAATCACAAACATACACACATTCACACAACGACGCTTTTATAGATGTTAGTGTTGGTATTTTTAGTATTTATTGTTACAAGTTATCATGTTCGAGGTGGGACGCTAATAACTACGACACAGTCTCTGACTAATGTAGTTATTGACGTTTTACATTGTATCTGTACAAACTATGTAATTGCAAATAAAGATTATTATTATTATTAATATTTGTACTCCAGTCATGGATGTTTAAAATATGTATTTCTATATAAATAAATATACTTATATATGTAAAGTATGTGTATTCTATCCGTTACCCTAGTATCCCATAACACAAGCCTTTATAGTGCTTACTTTGGGGCTAGGCTTAGTGGTGTGAGTGTTGGAAATATTAATTTATTTATTTATTATTTGTATGTGTATTAAATTGACGAAGGGGGTTGTATGCCGCTTTTTAAGCTGTTACTTTTTCACAGGAAATATTCTCGTTGACTGTTGAAATTTGCACAGAGCCCACAAAGCAAATAAACATAGCATAGTACATAGCCGGTAAACTCAGGTAAACTAAATAATTTTAAATCGTAGGCTACGATGGGAAGAAACCTTTTAGAGTCTGTGCGGAAAGAGAATAGGATTTAGATTGGAGGGCGCTGTAGTGCTTTTCTAACGTATTTGTAAGGTTTTACTCCCTTTTAGACATGATTAAATACAAAAATCCGCAAGAAATCACAACAACAAACAAATCCGTATCAATACAAAACTTTGACGTGTTACAAATTGCTGGGTTTGATTGCCAAATAAAAATCTTAATGTTAATTCCGTTTTTCGTCACGCCCATTCTCTTTCCGCACAGACTCTATATAAGCGTGGCCGTTTCGAACTTATCCTATTTTCTGTACCGGGACCATCCTTTTTCAAAGTTAGCAATTGCCACATCCTGCTTCCTGCCTAACACACATCCTTACCACTTCCGCGTAGGTACTCACATACATACACTCGCCGTACACTCGGGAGTTATGCAGATTCGCGCGTATTTATTGGCAAACTTCAGCAGATAGGAGGCGACACGGTGAATCTGATTCCGCCAGAAGATATCGCAGCGATTTATTGGCGATATAAACCTGCGATATAAATGGAAAGGAGACGAGAGCGCTGCGCTTTATTTACCCCCATCGCAATATTATTGGTCGGTATCTACGTGGAATGATGTTTTTTTTTACAATCTTCTTTATTTAGAGGCTTTTCATCATCATCATCATCATCAGCCTATTAATGTCCCCACTGCTGGGGCACAGACCTTCCCTATGGATGGAATAAGGAGATTGGGCCATGACCCACCACGCGGGCTCAGTGCGGATTGGTGGGTGCTAACGAATGCAAATGCAGCCGGGACCAACGGCTTAACGTGCCTTCCGAAGCACGGAGGAGCTCGAGATAGTAAATTTTTGGTCACCCATCCAATGACCGACCACTGCGAAAGTCGCTTAACTTCAACGATCGCAGCCGAACGCGCTAGCCACCTGCGCCATCGAGCTCCTCAATTTCTCAAAGAGGCTTTTACTTTATAAAGATATGCCAGCTCCATCATTATCCTAACATCGTTAATTACAAAATTAATATAAAACTACGACGATTCAGTTGCAAATGAAAAAAATATAACCAAATAAAAAAAAACGCAACAAAAAATTTGTTTTACAAAATCCGAAAAAAACAGGCATACTCTATACACGTAACCCAACAATCTCACGAAGTTTCATTAAGACATTCAATTTCACCCTATAAGAGGCTTTTGAATATTTCCGACTGCAAATCTGCCAATATTGTTGCGAATATCCCTAAACCAAACACGTTTATATTATGTTTTTGCAATAATGACATTGATATTTTTTACATAATTACATATTACATAGATTAATTGACATTAATAATGACATGAATATATTTACAAAGAAATATTTAAAATTACGAAAGCTTAAAAGTACTTAATGTCTAAAAACACAAAAACCAGAAATAACTAAGTACTTACACAATATCCAATTTACGAAATAAAAACTATATCACCTGCAGCGCCGCTGTCAGGAATGGTGCCCAATAGGCTGGCAACATTTCCACGTTGGATAGCGAGGCTGATCCGTTGACCAAGGTAGCTGCCAGCCTTATGATCACCGGTCACCTCGGTGAGTCTCTTAGACAATTCCTTGAATAAGGAACGAGCGCTTGGACCCCATGGTCCCATAGTCTCATCACCAAACGGCACAAGTATATAGTTCTTATTGAAAGCTGAATATTTGAGCCGCTTGGAGCACTCGGCAGAGGCCACCGCCGCGCCTGCAGGCAGGGAGATAATCATAATCAAAATCATTTATTCAGTTTAGGCTGTTACAAGTACATATGAATGCCTAGAAGCTACGCCATCGGTTCTACGGCGGGAGACCTTGTATTCAGAAGAACCAGCAAGAAACTCAGCAGGGCCTGTTTTTTCTCCCTGTTTTATCATTTACAGAGTCGTCAAGTTGAAAAAGGACTTCATAGATGATTCATAAAGTCACCTTTCATTACATAATGTGAAATTATACTTTAATTGTTCACCTGCATTTTAATTGCTGTGTCACACAGTATAAATACAAATAGAGTTATTTATAATACGTGTAATTAAACATTTACATCTTAAATATCAAAGTAGTTAGGGCAGACTCATCACCGCTGGCAGCACCCGTTCACGAGCATGACGCATGAACCATCCATCACTTTGCTCAACCATATTTTAGGGAAAGTAAAGACCCGCCTCACACGACACCACCGAAGAGACTATTAAAAGAGCATGACTACCCATAACCACCTATATCAACCACAACATATTTACGTCATTACGAAAAATCATGACCACATGTTCTTAAACTACTACTCGTATGGCACGGAGCAAGCATATCCACGCAAACTGAGTCCCATACAAGAGGACGACCCTGCTTCCAAGGAATGAGCGTCATTCCGTCAGGTCTCTTGTATGGGACTCAGTTTGCGTGGATATGCTTGCTCCGTGCCATACCAGTAGTAGTTTAAGAACGTGTGGTCATGATTTTTCGTAAAATGCCGCGGAAATCGTCTCTGAAAATGCCGCTAGGCTCTAGGACCGCTGGCACATTGACAGCGACAAGAGCTCTGCGGATGACGTCATTGATGCAGTACCCTTAGTACGAGTTTTACAATTACGAAAACTATGATAGTTTTCGTGAGCTTGCACTCTTACTAAGGGTACTGATTTTATTGTTTTCGTTTCAATACAAATAAACAGTGTTTAAATTCTATCATTAAATCATTTGTGTCTTCTAAAATTTTAAGTACATTTGGTTACTTTTCACCAAAATGGACAGAGAAACATAATTTACAATTATGAAAACTATGATAGTTTTCGTGAGCTCAAACTCGTACAGGCATGGCGGGAGACTCGACCAGCGCTCATTTGGCATGAGAGACCATGGCGTCCCAGCTCACCGACGCGAGTTCCGCAACGACAACGATAGGGATGCAAGACCAATGTCTTGAAGCCGAGTCTAAGTGAAATGGCAAATGACAGTGTTCCTGTCAAGCAAAGTCCCGATATAATGCAAATGCTTCCAAGGAATACCAAGGAAGGTATCTACGTGTATTTTTATGTTGCCATATTTATAGTGGATATATTTTGGAAGAGTTCAACTTGGCGCCGCATCCTGTTTGATGTCAATAGTTTATGTATCGGTGTAGAAATCAATGCTGTGACCAGCGCCTCCAATCTTGTGGTTGAGGGTACTATCTCCGTAATTTATCTTGAATTACAGCAATCATAATAATGGGTTTGATATTTTCTTCCACACTTTATAACATATGAAACTACCATTGGACGAAAACACACAAAACCATTAAATGAAAACAAACAAAAGCAAAGTTTTATATAATTCAAGAAGGTATCACTTTTAAAGATAATTGTCGAGTATACGAATTTTATAAATTTAAGGTATGAGCGTTTTCGTTATTGCCTTGTCCTTTTTCTGTACTCATTTAGAACAATTCAAAAGTATTCTCTAATGACTTTTTGAATTAAAAAGACGTATGTAATGATAATGTTACCCCTTAAACATATGAATACAAATAGTTCTTTTGTAATATGGTCATGTTGCGAAATTCTGTAATTAGCTTAAGATATATTTAATGAAGTTTTATTTTGATTGTGTCACGAAAATAAGCGGTTCAGTTTCTCAACAAACACTATCCTATATCACTATATATTACTATACTTTATTTTACTGCTAGATGTTTAAATCCGCCCAGATAAGATGCTGGTTCGCATGCCATCTGAAACCTGGCCTGAGTGAATATTTTTGTAGTAATATTTTCTTTAGATTAATAATGTACATACCAATGGCCCATTTTTTCCCTTTATCGTACATACCGTTTAGTATTTCCTCCCAGAAGCTTATATTCGAAGTAGGTAGCTCCCAACACCCGTTATCTTGAGTTACGCGGCTGCTCTGAATTCAGAAGGTGTTGCCAGTCATTACTCGCGACAATATAGATGTTTAAGTGAGCATTTCATATTTTATTAGAGCAAGATTCGCGCGCGCGTGCTTTAGGGTTGCCAGTTGACGCAACACCTTATAAGACAATATCTTTTAATGGAAATTGTAAAAGTAATTAAACCAATGTGTTGCTCTGAAAACAAAGATTTTATTTAACTATGTATGTAGGTTAAAACATTTATTATTCACTACACTTTTTACTATCTACTATAAATCATACTAACTTACCTGAAAACAAAGAAACGACATTTAAAGTCTTTTACTTAATACAACAATTCCTTCCTTTACAATAATATTTTAAAAAATTCAAATAAAAATATCACGGCTCGTTCTGTCAAAGCGACACCATCTATCAAGTGACAGTTTTATTATCATGGTTGCCCGAGAGCTACACAGACTACTTAAGAAATAACAAATCAAAGAACTGACTGTAAAGAGGTTCTTTACAACCTTATAAAAATACCTATGCCATGACTGGGTAAATATTTTGTTTGCTAGATATCCAAAAAGTTATCGACCCACCACTAAATCTTTTAGTCTCTTGACCAGAAATGCTATGAATTATATATTTTTTTTGTTTTTTCAACACACACTCCAAATATATAAAAATATTTTTTTGAACGATTATAAAGAGCGTTTTAATTCTTTTTACTTTTTATTTTAATTATACATTACGTTTCGGACCCTTTGCGGGATCCGTGGTTGCAAGATGAAGCAAAAATGGTTCTGCTTTTCTTAAGAATAATGTTTCTTTAAAAATAAAGCGCTTAGAAATCGTTTAAAAAGTTTTGAAACCCTTATGATGGAGTTGACCAAATGAAATATTGCAATTGTTGAGCCCAGTTCATACCGGAGTTCACACATTGATATACCGAAAATTTTATTTATTGACAAAATATTGGTAAAACTTACATAATAGAATATCACCAAAATTCAAGTTCATAAGAAATGGGAAGTAAAAACTGGTGACTTTGGTGATATCTCAATCAATCAATTACTTTCAATATTATTTTCTCAATAATTATAATAATTCAATGTGGCAATACCATAGTGTGACAGATTATACTCTAAACTAGATGTAGCCAGCTTAGGTATTCTGTAAGACGCAATCTCCCTTACGATCTCATTTATTCGGATTTCTGACAAATGTCAAATATCTACTGCTGGCTGCTTCTACAGGCGTAGCGACATTTTGCCGTACAATTTCAAACTAAGGTCTAAAATGGCGGCTACCGAAATCGGAAGTGAGATTTTATGTTACAGAATTGCCCTACAGTATGGCTCACATGCATCCTTTAACATAAAAAAATGAGAGAAGAATTAAAAGTATTAATAATGTTTATTCATCAAACCTTACAAGTACTACAACAATAATATATCTTAAAATAAACTAGGAATTGTTTTATACTTTATAATCTTATAAGTATATATACACTTTTATGCTAGGGAAAACCTGTATTATGAAAGGCAGTGGTTCGATTCGAGACACCGGATGATTACAAACATTATTGATTAGTGTGTGTGCGTATGTATTTATGTGTGTCTGTTTATTTTTGTGTTACTGTGAGACATTGAATTGCTTGGATAATACGAAGAGGCAGCCCTGTCTTGCTCGCGAACGTTATCTTGATCACGTAACGCGAACCGCGCTCGCGTCTTGCATATTCCCCGCCTGTAAACCTTATCGTTTTATATAAATTAATTGCTCGGAACAGAGATCTCGCTCGGCTGCTCGCTCGAATCATTGTGTACCGACCGCTATCTCGGCTTAATGAAACTTTGAGAGCTTAAGTTTTAATGTAGCTTTAAGTTGTGATTGTAGGTTGGTAGGTACACGTTTAAATATTTTCGGAAATGAGTTGTATTCAAAAGAACCCTGTCCTCCTCGGGGTGTAATTTGGAGAGATTTATCAAGCCTCAGGATCATTTGAATCCATTAGAAATGTTAATAATAATCCATTAGAAAGGTTGTATACTCTTTTATACAACTAATTCTAAGCTATTACAGAATAGATAGTAGGTACAATCGTTTCAATTCAAAGTAGTTTATTACATTTAAACGTTTACGAGAGCATAATGTAAAAATCAGATACAAAAAATTAAATACAAGTATGACAAAGATCATTGGAAAGAAGTATGCTTAATATAAAAATACAGGACAGAATAAGAAATAATGATATTAGAAAAACAACAAATGTTATTGATGCTTTGGATCACTGTAAAAAACTTAAATGGAGATAGGCTGGACACATTGCACGTATGAATAATAATAAATGGACTTATAAAGTGACTACTTGGTAGGGACTTCGACGCAAAAGTAATAGAGGTAGACCAAAACAAAGATAGATAGATGAAATTAACGACGTGGCTGGTAGAGACTGGATCACCAAGGTCAAAGATAGAAAAAGTTGGAGTAAAATGGAGGAGGCCTTTACTGAGGGGGCTGAGGGGGTCCTTAATAAATAGAAAAATGTGTATTGTAATTTTTTTTATATTGTTATTGATTAACCTAATATTATTGGAATTGTACTGAATAATGGACATCTTCTATCTTCTATCTTTATATATATAATTCTTCTGTGAGTGTGTATGTCACTGAACTTCTCTTAAACGACTGGACCGATTTTGATAAAAATTTTTGTGTGTGTTCAAGGGGATCTGAGAATGGTTTAGATTCACAATTTTGTCCGCTGGACAACCCCTATTTTTTTAGGGTGGTACGAAGTTCGCTGGGTCAGCTAGTATATATATAAAACTCAAAGGTGACTGTCTGACAAAGTGATCTATCAACGCACAGCCCAAACCACTGGACAGATCGAGCTGAAATTTGGCAAGCAGGTAGATGTTATGACTTAGGCATCCGCTAAGAAAGGATTTTGATCAATTCTACCCCCAAGGAGATAAAATAGGGAATGAAAGTTTGTATGAAACTTTGCCAATTTTAAACCGATCGGGCTGAGACTTGCAGGTATTAGAAGAATCATAGATGAATGTCATTGTGTATAATACAAGCCTGAGAACAAAAACTGTAGTCTACACTTCAGCTCTACACCGAAGCGAAGCGAAGTTAAAGTCAAAAAATAATAAAAATAACCCATCTGTTCACAAATATACGGCAGGATATAATGAAAGTGCAACTCCTTCCAAATTGGTCATGACCGTACGATGACACGATGCGATCCTATCGTGCGATGAAAATAATCGTACGATGATTGAACAGGGGTGTCCTAATAAATCGCGCGATGCCCCCCGTTCGATGCTGTCGGCGCCGCCTACAACTCACCAGCGTTATAGAAACAATTTAACAATGGCCTTTTGAGACGACCTCCGTGGCCGAGTGGTTTGTACGCCGGGTTTCATGGTGTAGCCGACTCGAGAGGTCCCGGTTTCGAATCCCGGTGGGGGCATGTTTGTGTGATGAATACGTGCATTTGTACTCCAGTCATAGATGTTTAATATGTATTTCTAAATAAATATACTTATATATGTACAGTATATGTATTCTATCCGTTACCCTAGTACCCTATAACACAAGCATTATAGTGCTTACTTTGGGGCTAGGCTAATTGGTGTGTGTGTTGGAAATATTTATTATTATTATTATTATACTACTTCATAGAGATGCACAGTTTATGCTGTGGGGCAATATTCTTCTTCACCTTCTTCGTTTTCTCGTCCTGTGCCCCACGGGTTTCTGTACTTTTGCAATGACGCACGAGCAATTATGAAATGAAAAATTCTTTATTGGCATCATAAACATGGAATATGACAAAGTAAAACAAAAGTTAATCTATAGACGGCCAACCAGGACCCTGCCTCAGCATAAGAGACATAGTGAGAAAAGAAAAAAAATCTCTCACTATGTCGTCGCTGTTCTGGCAGGGCCTGCACAAGATAGCTTTAATGCATGATTTTCAAAAATCAAGTAAACACTAAAAACAGAACAATTAAAAATCCACTGGACCGATTTTGATGAAATTTTTTGTGTGTGTTCAAGGGGATCTGAGAATGGTTTAGATTCACAAAGACGTGTAGACAGGACAACGTCTGTCGGTGCCCGCTAGTATAATATATATTAATATAAAGGATAATTAGTTGTTTAATGTAATTTATACATAAATTTGTTTTAGTATATAATGTAAGTTAAAATATCATGTAAAAAGATGGGTGCGTGTACTTATGTAGGCGCTTGAGAAGTTATCTTTCTTTGGCATCGTTTAAAATTAGTTTTTAATTGCATGCAAATAATTAATTACAATAAATTAATAAAAAGTCTGGAAAAGGACACAGTCAATAAAGTTCAGTTTTAATTTGAAAAAATAAATAAATAATCAAAATATTCAATTAAAATCGCTACTGAATATAATTTATTAGAACATATGTGATTTGCACTTGTATGAAACTCAAACACGTATTCCGAATATACAAACTAGAAACATGTGGGTAAATATTATAAATATGAATACCTATAACTGTTACTTTATTACAAAAAATAAAGATGTGGTTTTTGGTTCTACTACACCAATGGTCAAGAGATGGCGCTGTAGTCTCGTGAATCGCGCTTTGGTTCCGTTGTTCCAGATTAATAAATACTTTTGATAGGCCTTCACAATGCAGTCGTTAGCACCCACTAAATAGAGATTCTATTTCTATTTTGTTGATAGATTTTCTTAATGTGCGGTAAACACAAAAGTAACAGCATGAAGTTGGTCGCTTTAGTTGCTGCTGTTTAGATGCTGTTAATTTTTTGTGTTACAGTGATGCGCGTGCATCTTAAAATTTCACTCATCATTTTTTCATAACGCGCCTAAAGAAGTATAACTTCAATAAACCATGTACCGGAAGTTAACTATTTAATTTACACTGACTTAAAGGCTTATCCCTGACTTTTCAATTTTGACATAGAATGTATAGAACTTATGTCAAACTTACGTTGTCTGCGCCCGAGTGCATGTTCTGAACGCAGCCTTGTACGGCACTACGACACTCAAAAGCGATTGGTGTATTTTATTACATTATCGCACGATTAAATCTTTCGTATGATCGTTATCAGAATATCATGTGCTCTGGCGACGGCTTTTGAGCTGTAATTAGGACACCTCTGAAGAAATCTGTATGATTGGAAATTCCCGCACGACAAAAACTAACTGACAACGATGCCTTATGGATTTAATTAGAATACCTACAGTTAAAGTAGCGGCTGAAATCAAACCGGTCATTACGGAACATTTGATTAAGTCCAAAACTTTGTTTTTTAAATTTATAACTTGCTTTTGTTTTACGCACAGGGGACGGTATGAATATTGCCTTAAATTAATTTATTGCACCTACTATGACGTTGAAAATCAACGTTTTAATCAAACTGAGCTTACTCAAAACTTTGATGTAGTCTCAAACATTATTCGTTAAATTAAATGTGACACACAGGAGACATAGACTCACCCTCTGTAATAACAAATAAGAACGAATTAAGAACCAACTTTAATGTCTCTCAAAAATAGCGCTAGAACAGTAGACATCTAAAAACAATAGCTGTTATAAAAAATACAATAATAATTTGTAGGGGCATCGCCGTCATGATTACACTCGAAACAGTCCCCCAGGGACATCGTGACTCGCCAATGATTATTTTGTGTGTGCATTACTGGAAATGGGAAAATTCTGCAACAGTAAATCGTGAATTGAAACAAATATGAACGCATAAAAAACAATAAATAAGATTTGACATTTGAGGAGCTCGATGGGGCAAGTCGTTAGCGCGTTCGGCTGCGGTTGTCGATGTTAAGCATCTTTCGCAGTGGTCGGTCATTGGATGGGTGACCAAAAATTTACTATCTCGAGCTCCTCCGTGCTTCGGAAGGCACGTTAAACCGTTGGTCCCGGCTGCATCTGCAGTCGTTAGCACCCACCAATCCGCACTGGGCCCTCGTGGTGGGTCATGGCATGGCCCAATCTCCCTATTCCATCCATAGGGAAGGCCTGTGCCCCAGCAGTGGGGACATTAATAGGCTGATAATGTTGATGATGATGTTGAAGATTTTAATTAGAATCAATTTTTGAAATTCAGTACTTGAGCTTCTTTGTCTATTAAACAGTAGTATAAGATATCAATGTAATTCCGTAGAATAGGTAAATTACCCATTGTGTGTATACCCGAGGAGTTATTCTCCCTTATCCCTCCATCACCTTTTCTTCAGAGGACCACGCGCGCTGGCCTACGTTGCCACCGACTGTGGCCACTATTTCTACACGAACAAAGAAATTTGGTGACTCATTTCTTTGTCGTACTATTCGTAAGTGGAATTCTTTGCCCGCGCACGTGTTCCCTCCTTCCTATAATCTGAAGTCCTTTAAGAGAGGCGTGAAGAAGCATTATTGCAGGCCGACAAGGTGAGGATGGTTGGTGTGGCAGTTTATAACTGCTGTACCAGCTATCTTCGCGTTTGGACTTTATCACCACTTAACAGCAGGTGGGGTAGAGTCATTTGCCTACCTCTATATAAAAAAAAACTAAGAAATACAAAAAAAAACACCGACACATTGATTTATAAAAACACAATACTAGAACAGTCCTATAAGATTTTCAGTACCCAAATACTAAAGCTAAAATGAAAGATAATATTGCCTTTAATATTGCCGTCTGCAAAAGATGGAATAGGTAGGTAGAGTTGGACTTTTGGACTTTATGGCTATGGGGGTAGAGTCATTTACCTACCTGGCTATATAAAAAAAAACCTACCTTATTCCTGCGCTGACCATCTAACTGTATAGGAAATTAAAGCCGTTACTTATTATGTATTCTTAAATGAAGAGTAACATTTACCTCTTATATTTTTATTTTAAGTATTTAACTGCTAGATGTTCGATACTAAATATTTTACTAGGAAAAAAATCCACGTGGTTCAGGCATCACACGAGACTTGAACCTGCACCCGCCGCTATCCGAGCAGTTGCAATGACCAATAATGCTACCGCGACCTTAATTTCTTCTAGTATTTCTTAGGCTGCAAGGCAGCGCCATCTCTTCGCCTAGTAGGTAACCCACAATGTCAAACGAAATACCTTTACAAGTATTAAACATTTGAAAGAAGAAAAAGCAACCGTAGTTTATTATTTTACTAAAATTATATACAAAATATGGAGTTTTATATACACTTAGTTACTCTGAAATAAACTTATTATTATTATATTGTATTTTAAGCATTTAACTGCTAAATGTTTGAAATTAAAGAACATTTTACTAGATTTTTGTATGATAAATATAATTTTAAAACACGTAAAAAGCAAAAAATTAAGTAATATTAATAATATTCTTAGGTGAAAGTAAACTTGTTAAAAACACAGAATGACCCAAAGGCGAGGCACACCGATTTCCCCTCTTAAGATGCCCATAAACATGTTTTTCTCGCTATAAAAATGATAAATCACCCATTTTTTTATTTGGTCAATCAGTAGATACTGTGTTTTTTCCACTGACGGATAAAATCTATGAGCATCTAGTTCGGTAGTAACGGGGGAAAATCGGATAGATAATATTAGTTTCATAGTGTCTGTGATTGATGGGTTTTTGAACAAAAATAAGTAAATTGTAAGGACACGAGCATATTAAAAATATCATAACTACTAATGCTTATTCAAAACTCAATTATTTATTTAATTCATTAGGTTTTCCATTGATTGTTACATTACAATGAATGAAATGAAATATTACAGCGTCAGTACTATAGCTAAATGCACAAATTATTTTACATTGTAAACACCACATGCAAAGTAAATAATTATCAATAACATAAATAATTAAGTAACAATACTAACATTTATATTTTTTATTTTTTAAGCATGTAATGCATGATGTTTAAATCTAAAGAAAATATAACTACAAAAAAATCCACGCGGACCAGGCAGCAGACGGGACTCGAACCCACACCCTCGCTATCCGGGCGAATGCACTGATCGATTATGCTACCGCGGCCCTGACGGCCGCGTCGAAATTCTTCTAGCCATTCTTAAGCTGCAAGGAAGCGCCATCTCTTCGAATTGTAGGTAACCTACAATATCAAATGAATACTTTTACAAGTATTAAACATTTGAAAGAAGAAATATAAATTATAGTTATAATTTTTATTTTTTAAGCATGTATTGCATGATGTTTAAATCTAAAGAAAATATAAATAGAATATAAAACTAGAAAAAAAAAACTCACATTTACCAAATTCTGCCAATCTCTCAAGTTACATAATATCAAATTACTACAACGTGGTCAATTGCAAGTGCTGACGAAATGTATTGAAACTCACAGCATAAATATCAATGGACTTATTTATAAACTCACTTAAATGAAAATTATACTAGAAAATAATCCACGCGGGCCAGGCAGCAGATGAGACCCGGACAGGACTGGATTGCTCCGCGTGGATTTTTTTTCAAGGATAATTTTCTTTTGATTTAAACATAGTCATTTGCTTAGAAAATAAATGTACGAATAAATAAATGTATGAATGTGCTTAGATACTTAAGGAGGTAAACCAGTACCTATGCATCTTAAACAATAGAGTAATCTTTAAAAAATACTCCTTTTAGTTTCAATAGCAAAATAAAAATAAAACTTTTTTCCAATCATTTCTTTCCGAACATCTTAGGGCGGGGCCACAACACTTCTGTGCGGCATCGCAATGTAGAAATCTGCGATGTTGTACACCGCACCGCGGAATTATCTGATGCACATGCACGAATTTTGATAGCTCCGGTATCGTATCGCATCGTCGTAGTAGGATTGCCAGGTCTGCCGATTTTACAGTAGATCTTCGGTGTTGCTGAAAGTACGCCTCTGCATCTACTGTTTTTTCTTGTAACTCGTTCCATACATCTACTGATTTTTTTCTATAACGCCTCCCGATTTTTTTAAATCGGACCTGGCAAAACTGCGTCATAGTTTCTATGAAAACTTAGCAGAGCCTCTAACGGACGTAAGAATGAATTTTTGTTTGAAAAAATTTGACGATAAGATGACGGAGCTGTAGAAATTCGTGCTTGGACCTCTGATGCGCTGCCGGCCGCTGTCATTACTTTTTTGCGTTGCGTCATCGCATCATTCTCATGTACGACGTCATTTTTGAGGTCGCAACGCAATCCTGTGGTCTCGTACTTAGATTTAAATAAAAAAAACAACTATGGGAAGTGCACAACAACTATCCTCGCCCCCCACGACAACGGCTAAATAGAACCAAGGTCCGAGTCTCAGAGACGCCCTCTAGTTCAGCCGACCCTCTCAGGTTCGAGTAGTCTAGAGGCTCCAGACGGAGAGGAGGCTCCTCCCGTGGGGAGATGCCATCCGCCTGGAATACCTCTAGAAGCACTCGCCAGCTTAAGGTCTCCTTAGGACGCTGTAAAGGTAATCTCCGACCAACACTAAAACTTTTTATATTGAATTGAAATCATTTGAATTTGACATTAAGATTTTTGACATGATATTCAAATAACCTGCTGAATTTGTATGCCCATATCGGCACGACATGTTATGCACCACTAAAATCACAACACCTTACTTACACATGTTGTCTCAAATAAATATTTTCTTTCTTTCTTTCAAATAAACACTATACATACTCAAAAAAAGAACCAATACGTAGAGAAACTGTACGGATAAACATAATACCCATAGTGCGACTATCTTTTTTTATTTGAATTTGTGACGTCACCCTTATTTGCCCTCAGTTATTTTCTTCAAGTCGCCTACCACGTTGGCAGTGTCCTTCGTTACGCCTTATTAGTTATGCGAGCAAAACAATCAATGAATTATCCTGCGGTGACGCAAATATACTCTAAATCATGCCCTGACATAACAAATGTTCACTTTTGCTTGAAAGTGTGGAACGGAACTTTTCTTTGAAGTAGGTATATGCTATTTTTTTCGACCATATATTTTTGAAGTCAAAACTTCTTTAGCGGCGTTATACACTTTTTTTGTAGGGGTAAAAATGTAAAACTCGCGTCAGGTTAAACACATTATCATCATGACACAATAATATTGGAAAGGTTGTTGACTTTATTGAAAGTCAACCGGCCGGCTTTACGGAAGCTTAAAAAATGGAGTAACTTCTCCCGTTTTCCCAACATTTCCCTTCACTACTCTGCTGCTATTGATTGTAGCGTGATGAAAAGTAAACTATAACCTGCCCAGGAGTATGAAGAATAATTGTACCAAGTTTCGTTAAAATCCGTTGAGTAGTTTTTGTTTCTATAAGGAACATACACACAGACAGACAGACAGACAAATATTTTACTGATTGCATTTTTGGCATCAGTATTGATCACTAATCACCCCCTGATAGTTATTAAAAATATATTTCATGTACAGAATTGACATCTCTACAGATTTATTATAAGTATAGATTATATAATAAAGTTTGCAAGGTTGAAGTGGCAGTGGGCTGGCCATATTTACCGAAGAACCGATAACCGTTGGGGTAGACGAGTTCTGAGGGCCATTCGCCTAACGGAAATGCTTTGGAAAACGCTAACGCTTTCGATTTTATTTTGTTATTTCTAACAGCCAAAGGTTTTCAAATACCTCACCCTCTTTTTTTTAATATTGTTATTACCAGTGCAAAAGAAAAAAAAAGACGCGAGGCATTTGAAAACCTCAGGCGGCTAGAAATAACATAATGAAATCGTAAGCGTTAGCGTTTTCCAAAGCATTTCCGTTAGGCGAATGGCCCCCTGGAGTGGAGACCGCGTCTAGGCAAACGTAGTGTAGGACGTCTTCAGGCACGATGGAGTGACGATTTGCGTAAGGTGGCTGGCAGGAGCTGGATGCGAGTAGCCCAAGATCGATCTGAGTGGCGTGCAATTGGAGAGGCCTATGTCCAGCAGTGGACTATGATAGGCTGTTGATGATGATGATGAAAGTTTTCATTTATTGAATGATGAAAAAATCACATCTTTAGGCCAGTTTGCGCCCAAACATTAAAGAGAGTGATTTTCTTTTTTTTAATTTAATTCAAAGAAATTTTCATGGTTCTTTTTACTCATGATCGGGTTAGATGCAAATACGACTGGAAAATATCGATGTTTAAATCTATACATTGACATCAAGTTTCAAAATTAATGTAAATAATATTATATCGAAAATTAAAGCCCTTAATATGATGCATGAGCCCTTGTTTTATAAAGAATCATATAACCGTTAAAGACAATTGATACATAATATATAAAACTCAAAGGTGACTGACTGACATAGTGATCTATCAACGCACAGCCCAAACCACTGGACAGATTGGGCTGAAATGTTGCATGCAGGTAGATGTTATGACGTAGGCATCCGCATAAAATACCGAAGCGAAGCGAGGGTGGGCCACTAGTCATATATATAACCTTATATAAAATATTAGGTTAGTAGGTAATTACCTAGATACAAAGAATTATTTTGAAAAAAGATAAATATCATTAAATTATATTGAATTCCGGAAAACTGCGTGATCTGTGTGATCTGCTCAAGAGAAATGTGTTGAATGTTATGTGTCGATTACCAACAAACTATTGTCAGATTGAAGAGAAATAAAATTGAGAAAAGGTGTACCAATATGCGTACAATAAATTTAACCCTAAAAAAAACAAGAAAGCAAATCACAAGAAATAGGAGACCATTTCTTTTGAAAAAAAATCTTCTGTAGTTAAAAAGAAGATACCAATAAAAGTACAACCAGTTTATTTCTCAAGAAATCGTTAGTGCCAAACAGCTTTCATGAGCGTCAACAGCCATAACCGCCGCCGACGAAACACAAACAAAGCTAGTTAAATAAAACAATACAATAAGTCAGGCGAACGCGAAAATTAACCGAAACGCGGAATTGTTATGTATAAATATATTTGTTTGTATTTTTTTTATTGCCGCTAGCGGTTTATGGTGTAAGAGAGGACTCTGAAACTACGCTGTTGTTTTATAATTTTGGAACGTATTGAGAACAATACCCTTAGCACGAACCATTATCGAATTCGAATAGTTTGCAAACCGAAATGTCAATGTCAAATTTTGTATGGAAACTTGAACAGCAGCGGCACTTTGGACGTAACGGGAAGTAAAAATCAGTACACATTTGACAATGACATTTTGGACTCGCAAACGATACGAATTCGATATTGGTTCGTGCTAAGGGAACTGTAACCTTATGTCATTGTGAACTGTGTACTGATTCTTAGTTCAAGTTACGTCCGTTGTAGCGCTGATAATGAGGGCTACCGTTTTCTGTCTCACCAGATGGCGCCACTGTTGAGTGAGGTCCTAAATTGTAACTTTTAAAGTTTATTAATACGCACATTAAATCAAAGGTTACATTTAGATCGTATTTTAACACAAGAGAACCATATCCTAAACATAATAGGCCATGCCACAGTGACGCGCAGTTCCATTTCATTCGGAAAAAATGGGAACATAATCATTTTTCTAAGCTCAAATTTTTAATAACTGACATTCATTGCCACATAACTCATATTTGCCATAAACTAGCCGAATTGTTACCAATTATTCACAACATTATTTTAATAAGATATAAACCCGCTTAGTCAACCAACAAGCAATAACATTTGACATTTCGGAGACCTCACGCTACACTAGCGCCTCTAGCGGCGGATTCATACGCGATAGCCCTCATTAAGTTTCCCTACAAAATTTGATAATGACATTTCAAATTCGAATAGGTCAAAATGTCACTGCAGTGTTATGTGGAGTTTTACGTTCTCTAAATTTTTTTTTATGTTATAGGGGGCATACGAGCATACGGCTCACCTGATGGTAACTGATCACCGTCGCCCATGGACACTTGCAACACTAGGAGTATCACAAATGCGATGCCGGCCTTTAAGGAAGGAGTACGCTCTTTTTACCCGACTGCGCAATGCAAGAGCGCAAAGCGCGACGCGCAGACAGGGTATAGTGTTTAACAGTCTATATATTTTATTTATTATTGCTCACGATCTCTTAGTGGCTTATTTATCAAAAGTAATAAATGGCAGTTGAATTAAATATTCTAAATTTTCTACTACTGAATAATCTACAATTGCTACCGTAGCTTACAGTAGCCTACCGGTAGTCAACCTCACGATTTGTAGATTTACAACTCTAGCCATCCCAAAAAAGAATGGTAATTTTCCTCTTTCAAGATGACATATATGATGATGAAGTCTACTAAATTGGCGATGTTCTTATTTTTGTGACAAAATATCTAAAAGTCAATTTCAAGAATCTATGTTTTCTATAAAATTGTTTAGCTGATAAATTTAAATTGCAAAAGCATCATTTGTACAGCCTCGAACGTTAAAATTTAGGGCAGTCTTTTTGCAAAATTAAATGGTGCATTTAATTTCCTATTCAAATTTCACAGTTAGGAATTAGAAATAGATTTTAACCCCTTGTTTACACCAAGGTATAATACATGTATAATTTATACAATGTCTTAATTTTTGTTCACATTTATATACATGTATAAAACATGTGGTATACAATAATTGCATCAAATTTGTTGGATAAACAAAATATATGAAGTAAATAAGTGATTTATACTTGTAAGATACTAGTTGTCTATGAAGTGTACACGAAAGAATGTTTATACAATCACAACAAGTATTCTACAAGCTTTGTTTAAAACTTGTATATGACTTGTTTCTTGGTAGGATCGAGTGGTTAGAACTGTAGAATTCAAACCATTTCTCGTTTAAAAAGGCCTAACTTGCTTAGTTTCCACGCCAAATTTCATCCAATCTCGTTGGAGCATTTAAAATGGCGCCAAAAAACTTATTCGCGTGTCATTTTTCCACAAGCTGAATTGTAAACTGAAAATGTGGCAAGCACAGTGCATAGTGTAGTACGGAACGTAACGTGAATATACAGAAACGACATAATGGCAGTCGTCGCCAAGTTTTGATGATTATTGCTTTATTAACCAATATTGAGTGAGCACTGCGAGCCGGGTTGCACAAGCACGCGTAACGATTCGTTAACCGGAAGCTTTAAACAGTAACTGATTTTTAGCGCGCCTATCAAATATCTCCACCTTTTCTGATGTTAATATGGATGATGAGTCTATCAGGTAGTTTATCAAAACTATTGGGCCGTTTTTAATCTTTATTCACATAATCAAAACATTACAAAGATAGGTAAATTATATTGATTTAAAATGTCGCATGACGTCTTGGTACAATTTTTACTTGACGTCACGAGCCTCTATTTCTACACTTAGACGCGCTTTATCTTTGTAATTTTTGGTTGATTAACCGAAGAAAAAATACGTCTTAGTTATTTTTTAATAATCTAATTGACGGACTTAATAAAATTTCGTTGACTACATCCCGTCATCTCCCCTATTATAAGAGGACCTTAAAGATATCATACAACATACAGCGAAGATGCAGATGACATGAGCATCAGAAGATTGTACTAGCTATACTCACACTGACATATTTATGGGATAGGCCCATGAAGTTGTAGCGACCTTGCTTCCCTACCTGTCAATAAAAAATTACAGTAAATTGCCAGAAAACCTAAACGACAAAAAGTAACAATTGGTTCATAAATCATCGAAAAAATTAATGCAAAGATTTACTTAAATCTAAAGAAAATTCTACAAGAAAAAAATCCACGCGGACTAGGCAGCAGACGGCTCTCTAACCCGTTTTCTAATTTTTTCTAGTATTTCTTAAGCTGCAAGGCAAAAGGCAAAAGAATACAAAAAAAAAACTTTCATATTGATGAATATTTGAATGCCAAAATAATTCAATAACTGAAAAACTTTAACTGAAAAAAGCCAATTTTTTTCAGTAAGGTGGAATATACTTTTTCAAAGAAATGCTCCAAATTAAGCGATATTAAAAATTGTTCCAAGAACCTGAACTGTAACGATCTTTGTTTTAAAGTATTTTTAACTCTATCGCCATTAAGGCGAATCGGAATGCAAACAAAAGTAGAATATTTAAAACTTAATCTAGTAAAACCTATCCAACAAGTCACGTATCATAGATGGAGACCTTCTTCATGTATTTTTAACTTTCCCTATTTTTATTAATCGATTTAAAAGCAACCACAGTAATACGCATTCTGTGAAAAATTCAGATGTGTATCTACACCCGTTCAAGAGATTAGCCAAATGATGTCTTGTGTCAAGGTATAATAGAGTCTGAAGACATCCTTTGAGCTCGGAATTCCTAAAATGTTTATATGAATGGGAACAATGAACAGTTGTTGTTCCATGTTTTTCATATTTACAACAACAACGTACCGTTTACAGTTTAACCTCCGTTTAGTTTAGTACAGTGTAACCCTCCATAGAGGTCTCCCTCGGGATCGGCAGTTAGCCGCGGCGACGCCTCTTGATTGGGATAGTCGTAAACCAATCTACACCGTCTCTATTATTACAGTAGTGAAGGGAAAATATCGATATTTTAAGTGTCGATTCGAATAATATTGTGTATATTTTTTTTTCCTCCCAGATGACGGAACGGATGTGAAATCCTCATGGATACTCTACAGCCAGCTGCAAGGTTATGCCAGACTGTTACTGACTAAAACACACCCGTAGTTTATGCTGATGGCCAGAAGGGCCTTACAAGCTTCATCTAAAGCGATCATTCCCTGAGATACCCGCATTATCCTCCATGCGGCGCTGCGTTAGTTTAAGCTATTGCATAGTTTAAAATAACGCATAATGCGCTAGAAAACGGATGCACTCAGATGAGCACGTGAAACGGGTGGGGATTTCAATTTTAGAAATCAATATTTCAACAGCCCTTCTTACCACCCTTTTAACAAAAAATATCTAAAGAAAATATTACTAGAAAAATTTCCAAACGGACCAGGCAGCAAACTATAACTATTATTGCTAGTATTATATTAGATTATAACTATAATTGCTATTTTTTTTGCGAATGTTTAATGCTTGTAAATGTATTCATTTGACATTGTGGGTTATCTACAATGCGAAAAGATAGCACTGCCGTGCAGCCTAAGAAAGCTAGAAGAAATTCGATACGGCCATCAGGGTCGCGGTAGCATAATGGTCAGTGCATTCGCCCGGATAGCTAAGTCTGCTGCCTGATCCGCGTGGAATTCTTCCTAGTAATATTTTCTTTAGATTTAAACATCGAGCTGTTGCATTCCTAAAAAAAATAAATCGACTTATAATTTCTATCGAATTTGTAACATCACTAGAAGTATGAAACCGAGCTGATCACTTCTCATAGTTTTTATGCCAGAAGAGCATCTATCCGTCTTTAGGTATATAGATATTGTTTAATTCAGTAAGCGGAATTATTATGCACAGTTGCTTTGTTTTATTAATAAAACTAGTGGCCCGCCCGCGCTTCGCTTCGGTGCAGAGCTGTAGTGTAGACTATAGTTTTTGTTCTCAGGCTTGTATTATACACAATGACATTCTCCTAATACCTAATTACAATAGGCACGCGCCGCCAAGCCCCCCGCCCGGTAGCGTCGGAACCGCTATGTCCCTGCATTTTAAATATGTAAGATCTTCGAAAATATTCATTTAAATTACATGCGTTAAATAGCCAAATTGGTCTATATTAAATGCACAATGTATTTAAGGTACTTAATTGGATAAGGAAGAATGTTATATTGCTTAAAATCGCTATTATTTCTCGTAAAAAGTATAGGATATAAAATGGTTATTGTGGGTTATCCCTAAGAGATAGACATATACCATAGCGGACTTTTTTGTAGACATTTTTAAGGTATACAATACTGTAGTACATTATTTTGATCGATCTCGTAGGGTTCAGCCAGCGTTTGCAATGTAATCGCAAAAAATGTGTTTATTTACGACTGTGTTTATTAAAAACCTCTAAAATTATCTATATTACTATATTATGCATGTATTATACATATAAACCTTCCTCTTGAATCACTATGTTAAAAAAACCGCATCAAAATCCGTTTCGTAGTTTTAAAGATCTAAGTATACAAGGGACATAGGGACAGACAGCGGGAAGCGACTTTGCTTTATACTATGTAGTGATACAGAACATCGTCATTTATGATGTTCGGCGAGGAAGCGACTAACTGACGTTTATTTTCTCACTCAAGAAACGATGCATATCAGCGTTGCCAGATTAATTTTTTGCCAAGTCTGGATTTAGGAACTTTTTGAGTGAAAAAAGCGAGTTTTTTTCGTCGAAAACGGGACATAGTATAAAAAGTTTATAATCAAAAATGTTTGTATATTTATCTTTTTATTCAAATTCAAATTAGGTTTACGTGACAATAGACAGGTACCTGGTAAAAATATTGATAGAAAATGTTTTTTAATAAAAATCAACAGCCTATTAACGTTCTCACTGCTTGGGCACAGGCCTTCCCTATAGATGGAATTGGGCCATGACCCACCACGCGGGCCCAATGCGGATTGGCGGCTGCTAACGACTGCAGATGCAGCCGGGACCAACGGCTTAACGTGCCTTCCGAAGCACGGAGGAACTCGAGATAGAAGATTTTTGGTCATCCATCCAATGACCGACCACTGCGAAAATTGTTTAAATTCAACGATCGCAGCCGAACGAGCTCCTTATTTCATCAGCTTTAATAAAAATATGATATTTGAAATCAGTTTTACCCTATCGTTAAATAGTTGAGGCTTTGTTTGAGAGTTCTACATTACGCGCCGGGCAGGCGGTCAGTCCACACTTGTCTGTGCCACCCGCCCGCGCTTTTCTTCTATTCCTGGAAAGCGGGATTGAGCCTGCCCCACGCGGGACATTTAATTTTAATTTAAAAATCGGGACGTCGGGCAACGCTAATGCATATTATTATTAGTAGATTGCTGACTGTTCACACTGCCGGTGAGGGGTATTTTTTAGTGTCGCCGCACATGGGCCACACGCCACAGCCACAAACGCCGCCATAAGAAGCTAGAAGCGGCTACTAAAGTGGCTGAAGCGCGCGACAACGGCCGACTAAAGTAAGGGAGAGAGGGGTGGGGAATCGCGCGAGTGACGTGTGGCGGCTATTTTGTATCGGCGCATTAAGTGGCCGGTGCGAGCCACAAGAAGCGAGCAACGACGATTTGTAACGTGTGGATTTGTAACGTGTGGCGGCCACCGGCGTACTGTGTGTGGCGAGTCCATATAAAATGTATGAAAACTACAAGAAATATGCCGGTGTCGGCGTTTTGTGGTTGTGGTCGGTGGCCCGTGTGCGGCGACACTTAAAAGAATAATGTTAATAATTTATTAATAGTTATGGATCTTCCGTTTTATCGATTTCTTCATTGCTGAAGCTCGTGTCTAACTTGAAATGTTGATCACCTGATGTACTATGCCTCACCACGCATTCCTGTCGTTCCTTCCATTTATTATAATTTTTCTAAGATATAGATCCTTGTTGCATAGGCAACAACATGGTGCAATAAAGAACTTTGAACTCGCTCCACTAGTTTGTCGCTATCAAAGGTAATACTCGCTCAGCGATGCTCGCTTGTCTCAAAACGTGCGAGCCTGCATTTTTGCTCAGGTCTGTCTCTGCGAGCGAGTGGTACGAGTAATCGCTATCTTGCAGTATTTTTATTTCAGTTTCAGTTCGGTAATATCCCATTAATTATATGGAATACTGTAATTTTACTCATTTTGTTGTTTACAATACTACACGTAGGAAGTGTTGAAATGTAATCGTTAAAATAAAATATTGTCATTTTTTGTCATCTAGTAATTAATGTATATAAAAAAGATGAGCTCGATGGCACAGGTGGTTAGCACATTCGGCCTGCGATGGTGAAAGTTAAGCAACTTTCACAATGGTCGGTCATTGGATGGGTGTCGTTTTCACCCACCAATCCGCACTAGGCCTGCTAGGCCGATTAAGATTTACAACTATTTAAAAAAAAATTAAAGTGTCTGCTCACGCCATCTATCTATAAACCTAGCTATTAAAAGTAAACAACCTAGGTCAAAGTTCATAAAAATGCAAAGCAAAATATTCATTTTGCAAAACCGTGAGCTTACTTAACTCCTACTAACGCCATCTAGAAACGCTTTTCAACAACAAAAATCAACATTGCACAGTTTTAACGCCATCTGTGGAGGTTTATCTGTAAGCGTATATCTTTCGAATGCTTTCCAGACCCTGCTTGCATGATGCTTTCACATTACTCTGCGTTGTTTTATAATGGAACTAGATGGCGAATAAATCATTTTTTCTTTACTGCCAAAAAAGAGTAACCAATTTTTTTGTTTATAATAATTTGGTTTAATTATAATAACGGCCTTCTTTTCTTATGTTTTACGATACTAAGTAGACATGTTATTGTAACAATAAGTTAGGATTTTTAACTTGCTATTGCTCAAATAAGATACAAAAGTCGTTGATAAGTAAATATTTAAGTATTCTTTTATTGAAAAATTAATACTACCTTCGTGAACATATAGTCGTAAAATACTTAAATAAGTTAATGTTTATGACAAACACTGTTGTTCTTTTTAATTAACTTTAAATTAAACATTTTCAATTCTTATGATTTAATTTATTAACTAGTTTCTTATCAGAGCTAAACCATGATGAGTAGCTACTTATCTATTTGAACATCTAAAAGTATGCATCGGAAATAATTTCTGTGATCATCACACAAACAATGATTGGAACCCAGGACCTAGAGAGTATGGTGAAAAGAAATCATCATTGCAACCAACCAGTAGTAATGTGTTGGGAAAAAGCTCAGGGAAAAAGTTTCATATTGCGATCATGGAGTAAATTCCATGGTTGCGATGGATAAAAGGTTGGACAACTAGCTTATACAGGGTGTTACAGAATTCCGAAATAAAATTTGTAGGTATGTATTCCGAAATAAAAATTTGTAGGTATCTGAGCGGGGCATAGGGGCGCTTGGGGGAGAGAGGGGGGTCTGTTTAGGTAGTAGTAATCGTACGCATTTATAGGGTTGTCATAGGCAGGTGTAAAACGATATTTTTATTAATTTAATTAGAAAATAAAAGTGGTCTGAAAGGCGTCAAACTTTCGTAGGTAATTCTAGACGAGGAACACAACCAAACCCTAAAGTTTTATTTCGGACTTTTGTCACATCCTGTATATATACGGCCTACCCGATGGTAATCGGCTATCGTAGCCTATAGAAGCTTGCGATATATAAAAAAAACGAGTGTGCTTATGACCACACTTAAGACTGAAGTGAAAAATCTTTAGTCCCATCTGTATGTATATATACTTATACGTGTGTACAATATATACATGTATATGTCGTGGCCATGTCGTAGATTTGCTCACTTCATGAAATGCTCGAGAATATCATGAAATAGTCACATTTCATGATGTGGCCAACTTAATTTGACCAGATCATTAAATCGTCAACATTTAACGATTTGGTCATCCACATTTGGCCGGATCGTATAATTAGGGTGTCCATAAAATATTTATTAAAAATCCAGAACATGTAAGAACTTGTTTATCGTTATTTAAGTCCGAATGACACAAACAAATTAAATCAAATTTTTGTAACAAAATAAACAAATTAAAGATTTTTTTTCCTAAATTAAACATCAAACATGTCAACATTTATATTTAGAAAACTATCAAATATTTAGAAATAATAAGGTACTTTGGTACATATAACAATAGTAGGCTTAACTGTTCTTCCAGGGCTCAAACGGTAATACTTCACACTAGGTTAGGTTAGTGTTGCGACCATGACGCGCGAGCCGAGCGAGCATAGCGAGCGTGACGCGGCAGCGGCCGGCGAAGCGCCAGAAAAAAATCTATATTAAAAGAGACCTTTTCTACAAAAGAAATTCAAGTATCACCTCTTGTATCATATATCATATCGTGAAACGATTTCTCATCATTGATCTGTCCAAACCATATCATGATGTGGCCAATAGATAGTGAAACATTTCATGAAATGCGACCACTTCATGAAATTCTCGAGCATTTCATGAAGTGATCAAATCTACTATATGGCCACGACATATATATATAGTTCATTTACTTGCTATAAGAGAAAGAGAGAAAGAAAATGTGCGCGCGCATTGCTTTCTCTTGCTTATATCCCCCACTCAACTCCCGTTCGCCTCGCCCGAACACACTTTTCGTAACGCGTAACGCTTAGTAGCTTAACTTCCAAGTCAAGCGTGCATAAAGAAGTTTTACTACAAAAATCACTCGCACTATTGCCTGACCTGACCCAGACCCCTACCCCGTGGAGCCTGGAACCCTACGTACCGACAGAAGCACAACACCACCAAAATTTAGTGTTATTTTACTGTGCTCTTCTGTTCGGTGAAGGTTACTTCCCCAGACGGGCGCTCCAATTCGAGAGGGAAAATTGCTTATCCTTCCCTCTCTATCTCAAGGCCGCTTAACCTTTTGAAGAGTCGGGCCAAAAGGAAGACGGGCCACTTTCATTTCCTATTTCAGTTACTCTCTGGACAAGCGCAATAAAAACTCAATTATCTATATATATAAAAATGAAACCCGTTTTCCGTTGTCACGACATAACATGAAAACGGCTTGACCGATTTGGCTGATTTTTTTTTGTAGTTTTCTAATACTCTGTACAAGGTTCTTACGGAAAAAAATTATTTTATTTTATTTTATTTTTTAATTTTTAATTTTTTATAAATTTTTTATTTAATTATAATTAGTAAAGTCCTCAGGTATGGCGAGACCAGGGAAATAAGGATTCATTTTTATATGGAGGATATTATAGATTCCAGTTCAAATTGAATAGGTACTCATACATAAGATAGGTCAGCTATACAAAATAAAGTAGTGCATCAAACCTACGCTAAGGCGGTACGAAGTTCGCCGGGTCAGCTAGTTATGAATATAAAATTGAATTATTTTTTATTAGGAACAAAGAGAAACAAAAATTGAATTAAGTTACTACCTATGTCTCTGTTTCTTCTCAAATCTAAATCAACTTTTCAAATTATTTATGCAGTTTTGATATTTACATTATTATGAATTTTAAATTATGCTAACCGTTCACTAGCTACCAGGAGGCTTTTTTCTGAGAAGAACGGGCAAGAAATTTAGCAAGTTGTTTCCTACTATAAGGAAAACTAATAAAACGCGGTTTTCTCTTCATTGACGTTTAATTACGTATACAATTGTAAGTGACAATAAAATTCAAAAAAATATCCAAAAGCATTAAAAATAAATGGTATAAAAACTGCCAGTTTCGGCAACACCTACCTTTACAAAAAAAATGTTGTTTTGAAGATTTTACAGTGTGCAATTGCCAAGAAAGCAAAGAGAAATGCTATTGTCAATATTATACAAAGACATTTACAAACTGTTACATCTTCCTAATTAATAAAACTAATTTATATTTACTTTAACTTTTTGATACAATCAATGTGACTTCTGCCACTGTTTGTCTTATAATAATTTAATTATATTTGGCGACAACTCCGCGGTTGGCAGTAACAACAAGTCACAAATATGTTACTCCGGCTGTGCGTGGCTGGATTTTTGAATTTGGTGTGTATTTTCAACCATACTTGTGCGGGCCACTCAAAACCCTGTAGGTTTTGATTCCCGTGCGAGTTTCGAAAATTTGCGGCATAAACGGCTGTATCTTTTGATTGCTTTGGCTTAGAAGTTTGATTTTTTCACAACTCCAAGGGACAGTAAACATGAGTATTAGATATGAATTTCAGTTTGATACCTCCACGCGTTCCTGAGAAAAACAGTCTTGACAGACGGACGGACAACAAAGTGATCCTATAAGGGTTCCGTTTTTTCCTTTTGAGATAAGGAACCCTAAAAACATTAAAATTGCAAGGAACGTGTTTTTTACCCGACTGTGCAATGCAAGAGCGCGAAGCGCGACGCGCAGACAGGGTATAGTGTTTAACAGTCTATATATGTATGTATGTTCCTTTGTGGCACACTAGAGACCAAACGCGTCGACCGATTTTGATGATTCATACACCAATAGATTCGTATTAATGGTGGTAGTGCTACTAAAGATATGATAGTAATCGAAATTCAATATGGGAACAGCTAGGTGCCATATTGTGACGAAATAAAAATAAAAAAATGGATGCGTGTAACTTATGTACGCGCGTGAGAAGTTATACTTCTTTAGCATCATTAAAATATTTTTTAATTGCATGCAAATAATTAATAATTACAATAAAATAATAAGAGGACTGGAAAAGGATAGTTAACACAGTCAATTAAGTTCAGTTTTAATTTGAAAAATTAAATAATTATTCAAAATATTCAATTAAAATCACTACTGAATTTAAGTTATTAGTCCATATGTAATTAGCACTTGTAAGTAACTAAAACACGTTGTGTTCTTGACCTTCACAAGTGCTTGTAACAGCCTAGACTGAATAAATGTCATTTCATTTCATTTCGTTTCATTTCGTTTCATTTCGTTTCATTTCGTTTCATTTCGTTTCGTTTCGTTTCGAAATATGTCGAATGGGGTATCATTGTCTAGATAATCGAAAATCATATTTAGGTTTCTTGCACCATTTTTTATTTCATATGACTGTTTAGGATCTACAACGACTTTTTGCGGCGTTTTACTCCATCTAGTAGCTGATCTCCTGCACGAAGCTCTCAGTATGCTATTCCGACTCACGCCCACCCGATTTGTTTTTCTAAATTATTTCACCATAACCGACTGAATTAAATAATATCTGTTCCATCAAAACGCCAATATATCACATGCAATGTTACCATATCCAAAAAAGATCTCCCATAAATAAAGCTCTGCTCGTAATCCCGGGAACACCATCAGCAATTAATTGGGTAACCATATAACAATGTTTGTTCGCTGTTATGTCGGCAATAATGGACGCTGAGTTTATGGTGTGATCCCGAATAGCACCGGTATGGTTTAATTACGTTTTCTTCCGTGTAAACAGCATGCTTTTTGATCGTTAAAGATTTCTGTTGTGCGGTTAAAATTTCTTAATCAATTAATAGATTCGTATGTGATCATCGCGATCTAATTTAAACGTCATTCTTAACGAGAGAAAACCAGCAAAGTTCGAATAGGCCTTTTTGGCGGAATCGGGAAACGTCACTTTAGCAGTTTTGTTTTTCTTGTTAAAAATTGTGTTGTGGCGGATGTTGGTGTCTAATAATGGTGGATTATTAACCACTTAGAGTTCGGGAACACGCACAAGTGTTGGCAAGTGAAACAAAATAGCGGAAAGTGTCTTTCGACGTTCCCTCAAGAAGTCCACGGGGAGGTTCCAGTAAATCTCCACACTTTTACTGAAACATGGGGAAAGGGGGATTGACTTGACTACCACTTACTTTGACTTGACTTATTACTTTGACCGCGAGTGCTATAGTATTTGTATACATTTTTACACTTGACATTGGCTTAATGCACAAGCCGTGCGAAGCCATTTAGAAAAAAAAAGTTCGAGTATCATTCACACAAAATTGAAAGTACTTTGCAATAAATTCATTCCTTTTCCACTTACAGGGTGATTCGCTTGGAAAAGCTTACTTTACTTCTGATCATGCTTAAGTAATTTCAAATAGGATCTTTTAATTACAAGAGAACTGCATTACTATGACTAAGTATACTTAGCTTGCTTTAAGTCTTACTGAGAGGACCTACTGATCCTGCTGCAGCGAATCCTTATCTAATACTACTGCATAGTGCGCTCTGAGAGGATGCACACTGCTGTGCACTCGTATTGGATTTAATTTACCATATTTGTGGGCAAAGGACATGGCTAACAAACTGTCTTCTTAATTTTTACAAATAGACAAAATAAAATTTAATACATTTCCTGTCAGGCCGACAATAACAAAATATTTGTATTTAATTTTGCTTTAACAAACTTTTACGGAAGAGTAATTCAGAGAAATGGGAAGAAAGATTCTAAGAAAATGCGAAATTGATGACTCTGTAAATAATTAGCAACATGTTTTATCAACTGTAGTAAGGTAATGATATAGTAGGAGTTCTCATAATTTTCAAGACTTTATCAAAAGTTCCTAAACCTTTTTTCATAGAAATTATAAATATTCAGCCATTTACCATTAAATATTACTAAGTACAGTATTTATACATTGCCAGGGCAGTTGTTCATACAAAACTTTACCATGTCCTTTAAAACATCTATTAAATTTCATCTGCCTCTTCAAACTCTTAAAATCTTCCACCCAGTAACTGCCTCATCAGCTTCATATCAGTGACATACACGACTTGAGCTTTTATCAAACACAAACAGCTTATAAAAGTAGTTTAAGCGATTGCCATATACGAGTAAGAAGGGGTAATAAAACACTAGAATCTGTTTATCGCATGACGCAAAACCGAATAGGTTGACTCGAGTGTTACAATACCTAAATATGCAACCGCATATACACTACTTTTCTTTTTTTTCCTCAATGGCTTCGCACAGCTTGTGCATTTAGCCAATGTCAAGTGTTAAAAATGTTTACAAATTTTATAGCACTCGTGGTCAAAGTCAAAGTAAGTGGCAGTCAAATCAATCAAGGGGGATTGACTTGACTGCCACTGCCACTCCCTGTGTTTCAGTAAATGTCTTGTGGGATTTACTGAAACCTCCCCGTGGACTTCCTGAGGGAACGTCGAAAGACACTTTCCACTATTTTGTTTCACTTGTCAACACTTGTGCATGTTCCCAAACACTTTGTGGTTAATAATCCACCATTATTAGACACTAACATCTGCCACAATACAATTTTTAACAAGAAAAACAAAGCTACTAAAGTGACGCTTCCCGATGCGGCCAAAAAGTCCATACACTACTTTATATTCACTCATAGGAACGATTAAAATTAAACAAAGCAATAAAAAAGTGTTTTGTAAAACTTTTCTGAAATCATAAAAACAACAAGATCGGCAAAAAATTGTATGGGAAGCGCGAGAAATTAATTTCAAATTTCGAATGCGTGCGTCTCTTTTTTACATTCGGCCTAATATCGAAAACTAATTTCACAAATTAAAAAATAAAAGTGAACTAGTATATTGATTAAAAAAATATTTAACGATACAGCTAGCAGTACTACAATAAGTTTTATTTTTAAATTTATGTAAGTACGTGAAAAAAACATCTTTCGAACCATCGATATTTTGACTTGAGTGTAGACAAAAGATTTTTATCATAGTAAGATCATAGTACTTATTATAGTATTGCAATTATTCCGAACGTTACTCTAATCCACCTACCACAGTAAAATAACACAACCTTTTGGTGGTGTTGTGTTTCTGTCGGTCAGTAAGGACTATGAGTAGTAAATATAGACACGTAATTCTATGGCGTTTTTAATTTCCTCGCCTGGCAAAGGCAACACGGCTTTGAGGACACGCAACTTCATTCCGAAAAAAAAATTGCTTGATTTGTTCTTTCCTTTTTTCCTCTTCTCCATTTTACTAGAAAAAAATCCACGCTGACCAGGCAGCAGACGGGACTCGAACCGCATCCTTCGCTATCCGGGCGAATGCACTGACCATTATGCTACCGCTGCCTTGACGGCCACGTTGAATTTTCTCGAGTGTTTCTTCAGCTGCAAGGCAGCGCCATCTCTTCGCAGTGTAGGCAACGCACAATGTCAAATGAATACCTTTCATCATCAATCATCATCAACATCCCATCTTAGTCCACTGTTGGACATAGGCCTCTCCTAATGCACGCCACTCAGATCGACCATGGGCTACTCGCATCCAGCTCCTGCCAGCCACCTTGCGCAAATCCTCACTCCAACGTGCCTGAGGACGTCCTACACTACGTTAGCCTAGACGCGGTCTCCACTCCAGAACTCGTCTACCCCAACGGTTATCGGTTTTTCGGCAAATATGGCCAGCCCACTGCCACTTCAGCTTGCTAATCCGATGGGCTATGTCGATAACTCTGGTTCTCTGTCGGATTACCTCATTTCTGAAGCGATCCTTCAGAGAAACGCCGAGCATAGCCCTTTCCATAGCGCGCTGAACGACTTTGAACCTGTGGACCAGCCGTACCGACAGTGTCCACGTCTCGGCTCCGTATGTCATCACAGGTAGGACGCACTGATTAAACACTTTCGTCTTTAGGCACTGTGGGATCGACGATGTCAGGACTTGACGTAGCTTCCCAAATGTTGCTCAACCTAGCTGAATTCTTCTATTCACCTCGTCCTCAAAGTTGTTTCTACCTAACTGCAATGTCTGCCCGGGGGACATATATTTTTGAACAACTTCGTGAACGGCACCGTGTATTGCAATCGGTTCCGGTAGAACATGTTCATTGAACATGACCTTGGTTTTATCCAAGTTCATTCGTAGGCCGATGCGTATAGAAGAGTCAGCCAGGTCATTCAGTCGTTCGTTCCTTCATTAGCCCTAAAGTCTTTTACGAAAGCTTTGACTTCCTGCCCTTACGCTGCGTTGGACATAATCTCCTACCCGCTTCCCTGAGGATCCGAACCATATTTTCGAGGTTATGGTTTACGTCTGATGTGGTTTCCGCGGCAGCAAATCGGTTCTCCAGTTTTGACTGGAACGCTTCAGATCCTGTTATAGATTGGAGCAGAGAAGGTCGGAGCCTGGACTTCATCAAACGGACGCGCTCGGCCTTAAAGTTGATATTCAGAGAGCCCCGGACGAGTCGGTGATCACTACCGGTATTAAATCTGTTGATCACGGAGACGTCTCTGAATATGTACCTCTTGTCCGTCATGATGAAATCGATCACATTTTTAGTCATAGTGTCGGGGCTTTGCCACGTCCACATCCTTTGGGGCTGTTTCTTGAAGAAACAATTCATCAAGTAGAGCCCCTCCCGGAAGTTGACGAGCATTTGCCCCCTATGATTTCTGCTTCCAAATTCATGGGATCCTACTACCGATTTGCTGAAATTCAGTACTCCCACTTTAGCGTTGAAATCCCCCATAACATAACAACGTTGTAGTGGGTTTTAGTAGCGAAGGGGAGAGCCCTAGATATATCATCGAACATATCCTCCACTTCGTCGTCCGAGTGTGTCGAGGTCGGTGCCTACACTTGCATCAAGGTGGTGGCTATACCTCTCGGTGAGCTTTATAATTCGACACGCTTGATATTTCCACAACGTTATCGGCAAGGAACTCATTTACCAAAAACCTGTTGTTCTTCCCCGCGGAAGTATATTAGGTGGCCCAATTCGAGGGTTGTGCTGTCCTCCCCCTCTCTTCATACTTAACCCTAAAATGTGCCACCTAATCTTTCCAAGTTCCACCTCGAATTGCGCCAGATGCGAGTTAAGCCGTAGCGTACGTCCGTTGTACGTCGCCAGGGTCAGTCTAGTGTGGTGTCCTCCCGTAGCCCGGCGATTCTTGGCACCCCACGCCCCGCCGTTACCGTGGTCGCCACCGTGACCAGTAATAGCGGGACCGCCGGGAACTGGGGGCCGTGGCTTGTGTTTTTTATGCATTTGAGGTATTGCCCATAATCGCCACGCTGGGCAGGCGGGTTGGCGATCGCAGAACGTAGGTTAATTCACTGATGACGCTGTTGCCCGTCACCAGTGAAATTTCCCTCCCCTACGTCGTTGGATGGTTATACCGCCATCGGTCGGTTTGCCAGAGCCTCGTCTGTTGGTCGACAGGGTGCTTCACGTGAAGGTGAGGTTGGCTTGGGTTCTTGCAGGTGTATTTAGAACCCCTTACACCCACTTTTACAAGTATTAAAATTTTTGAAAGAATAAACAGCAATTACAGTGGATCCCCGGTAGTCCGACAAACATTTTGCAGGGCAGTGTCGAACTATAGAATTTGTCGGATTATAGAGTACTGCCTAATCCTTGTAATCCGACAAATTACAGATCCAATGATAAGATTACAAATCATACTTCGTTATGTATGTCAAATTTAGTAAATTAAACAACACAATAGGAAGATTACGTTTTATTATAAAAGTAACGTCATTAATGCTATAGAATTTACAAAAAAATATAAAAAAAAACAATTCCCTACGCGTCGAGCACAGTAGTGATAATGCCTATAAGTTGTAACTTGTTCAATCGTGAATTAGCGAATACTTGTATGTAATAGACGATGTCGGATTATAGGGGGTGCCGCATTAGCCAGGGGCCGGATTACCGGGGCTCCACTCTATAGTTATATTTTTTATTTTTGAAGCTTAGAACATGTTTAAATCAAAAGAAAATTTTCTTTCTTTTTCAATTGCATACTTAAATTACACAGTTATTAAAACGTGTCTATATCATACTAAGGCCAGTAACGGTGCAATTATTCCTCGCGTAACACTTATCTGAGAGGCGACGACGTTAGGTGCGGTACAAAAACAGAGCACCATAAGCGAGTGTGCCACTATGACCCACTTCACTTGACGCAAATAGACTCCTGCGCTGGACCGCCGCGGCTTCGGAGTGGGAACACCTGGCGGGCAAGGATCGCCCAACATTATCTAAATTAACAACTTTGGAAACTGGATAAAGATTAATAAGTCAAGCGATTTAAAAACGTTTATTTAGATGGAAAACAGTAACCACACAATCTTCTTGTCTTATTCACTATCACTTGCACCTCTATAACAGTGGTCCGATATTTGGTTTTGACTCCTTGCCAATAAGATTAAAATGATAATCAACATTATACAACTAAAATGATTAATTTTGACTAGCTTCTTATTTTCTAAATGTCTCACTTTTGACTTATTGTACGAGTGTTTTACTAAAAAATCGAAAAGTTTTTTTGTTTCCTCCCAGGCGGGGGAGTGGGTGAGAAATCTTCATGGATACCCTACAGCCGGCTGCAAGATTATGTCAGACTCGTACTGACTAAAAAACACCCGTAGAGGCTGCCTATAGCCGGGAAGGCCTCTAAGAGTGTCTCAGATCGGGTCTTCACAACTCTAGTTCAACGGATGCGTTATCTGCCTCATGCTAAACAATTTTGCATTTTGCTAGCTGTATAGCGTAGGCACTTCGTACACAACGCTACGCAAATCTTCGATACCTAACGACTTTGGTGTTTAAACAACTACCGCGATACAAAACAAAATGTCGGCAACGCATGTATGTGTACGAACCTCTATAAATAAATAAAAATAAATAAATATTTCCAACACACACCGATTAGCCTAGTCCCAAAGTCAGCACTGTAGGCTTATGTTATGGGATGCTAGGGTAACGGATAGAATACATATACTGATACATATATATAAATATATTTATATAGAAATACATATTGCACGTCCATGATTGGAGTACAAATGCTCGTATTCATCACACAAACATCTGCCCCCACCGGGATTCGAACCTCTCGAGGTTCAGGACCGGAATCTCTCGAGTAGGCGACACCTTGAGACCCGGCGTACAAACCACTCGACCACGGAGGTCTATGAATTTGCATTGCGGTTAGTCGCTTAGAGATCAATTCATCAGTACCCTTAGCTTCAACTATTTTCGAACTCGAATAGTTGAATTAGAAATATCTTCGGAACCTTGCCTAAAGGTACTCTTCTCAATAATATATTTTAGGTATTATATTATATTTTTAGGTTAACTGTTTTACTTTGTAAATTTGAGTGTCTGTTTCATATTTTAAACTAATGTTGAATTAGATATAGTTAAGCGTCAAATGTGTACTGTTTTATTATTTCTCCTTGTGTCCGTTGTGGCGCTGCTTTTCAAGTTGCCGTACGACAGTGACATTTCGTATTTGCAAACGTTACGAATTCGATATTGCTAAGTAGGTAGGTATTCCTTATGAAATGATATGAAAAGTCATTTATTCAGTCTAGGCTGTTACAAGCACTTGTGAAGGTCAAGAAGCTACGCCATCGGTTCGCAAAACTACGGCGGGAGACCTTGTACTGAAAAGAACCGGCAAGAAACTCAGCAAGGGCTGCTTTTTTCTCCCTGTATTGATATACACAGAGTCGTCAAGTTGAAAAATGACTACAGAGATACTTCTGAAGTCACCTTCCATTACATTATTTAGGATACAGATATATAGTTACAATAAATTTTATATTTAGTATATAGGAAGCGGCATTAGATAGGTACCATATTACTGTTACAAAAACTGACTCATACCCATCCAATAACAAATTACAAGAAACACTATTTGTCCAAGAGCCCACTGCGAAATATCTACCCGAATCGGACTTACGGACAAATCGTGTACGATTCGATGGGGAATGTGGTCGTGATAGGGTTGCCGGACATGATAAACCCTGTATCTTGACCGAAGGGTCGAAAAAAGGGCCACTTCCGGTCAATTTTTCGGGAGCCTGCTACCCGGATAAAACTTACAATCAAAATTAGTGCCAATCGATAGGGGATGTTGAGCACTTTAAGGAAAAATCGGGTTGCCACCCCCCACCCTGTCAGGGGTTGCGGCAGCCACCCTTAAGTGTGACCCATTTTCCTATTGCTCTACCCGGATCGAACTTACGATTTTTTTTTTTCCAAATCGAAGCTTGAACTTTCCCCAACACGAAAAAATAGGGTTGCCACTTCTGACCTTGACCAGAACAGCCGTCAGCCAGCCCCGAGTTACCCAATTTCGAGGTTCCAATTTCGATCGCAATTTAACTACCCGCATCGAACTTACGATTTCTTTTTTTTTTAAATCGAAGCTTGAATTTCCCCGAACACAAAAAAACGAGGTTGCCAACTTTGGCCTTGACTGAAAATTTTTCTGCCAGTGAATTATGGCGTCAATATTAATTTATTTTATTTTGGAGCAGATCGAAACGAATCATGAAAAAACATTAGAAAATCAGATTTTTTTTTTTTTTTATTTCATTTTATAATTCGAAAAGAAATCGCTGTTATATTTCCCATCGGATATTTCCAGTAGCAAATTTTTATATTTGATGTTCAAATCTTGGAGGTAGAAGAGTTTTTCTTTCTTAACAATTTCTTCCTGGATGAAAATGGAAAAGACTTCAAAAGCGGTATTGTGAATTTGTCTTGTTCCATGCCAAATCCCTGCATCTTGATCGTCCTGAACCGATTTTTCACACGATTTGTAAAAATTCAGTTTGCAAATTTTGTGATAATTCAAAACATTGCGACCTAATAATTTATTCAGCAATCGCGTGTCTTCCAACTTTTCTGCAGATTCCTTCAATCGATTTAACGTTTCAGGGCAGTTCGATGTGATTGTTTGAAATCTCTTTCCGCCTGCTCTTTTCACCGCGATCCCTTCTACCTGGGAATTTTGAAAAGACCCCATAATACATGAGGACGTAGCAGCTGCTGTCGTTACACTGTTGCCACGATCTCAACGCTTCGATCTGCTCCAAAATAAAATAAATTAATATTGACGCCATAATTCACTGGCAGAAAAATTTTCAGTCAAGGCCAAAGTTGGCAACCTCGTTTTTTTGTGTTCAGGGAAATTCAAGCTTCGATTTAAAAAAAAAAGAAATCGTAAGTTCGATGCTGGTAGTTAAATTGCGATCGAAATTGGAACCTCGAAATTGGGTAACTCGGGGCTGGCTGACGGCTGTTCTGGTCAAGGTCAGAAGTGGCAACCCTATTTTTTCGTGTTGGGGAAAGTTCAAGCTTCGATTTGGAAAAAAAAAAATCGTAAGTTCGATCCGGGTAGAGCAATAGGAAAATGGGTCACACTTAAGGGTGGCTGCCGCAACCCCTGACAGGGTGGGGGGTGGCAACCCGATTTTTCCTTAAAGTGCTCAACATCCCCTATCGATTGGCACTAATTTTGATTGTAAGTTTTATCCGGGTAGCAGGCTCCCGAAAAATTGACCGGAAGTGGCCCTTTTTTCGACCCTTCGGTCAAGATACAGGGTTTATCATGTCCGGCAACCCTATCACGACCACATTCCCCATCGAATCGTACACGATTTGTCCGTAAGTCCGATTCGGGTAGATATTTCGCAGTGGGCTCTCCGACTATATGTCCATGCATTACGATCATTTAGATAATCATTTACTTTATAATAGCCCTTATTCATAAGAGTATTCTTTATCTGAGATTTAAATTTGGTTAGTGGAAGCTCAATCAGATCTTGGGGAACTTTGTTAAACAATGCAATACTACATCCCAGAAATGAACCTCTTGATTTTTGGAGTCTGAAACATGGAACGGCAAGCTTGTTCTTAAAGCTCGTGTTAAAGTTATGGGTTTGCCTTTTTTTTTGCAAATGCGTAATAGTTTTTTCTTACTGCTCTTAGGTATCGAAAATTTGCGTAGCCTACGAAGAGGCTGTGTGGGGAGAGTCGGAAGAGCATCCTCGTCTACAATAGTAACTAGGGGAAACTACCCGATCATTGGCACTCTCCCTATTATTGGCACTTTTGAGTTTAGTTCGAAAAAACCAGGAAAAAATATATTGTAGGAATAATGCTGCCAATTTTAAAATTTCGAAACCATACTAGGTTTAAAGAAAGGTTTACTAGAAAAAAATTCACGAAGACCAGGCAGCGGACGGGACTCGAACCCGCATCCTTCGCTATCCGGGCGAATGCACTGACCATTATGCTACCACGGCCCTATTAGCCGCGTTGAAATTTTCCTAGCCTTAAGCTGCAAGGCAGCGCCATCTCTTCGCATTGTAGGTAACCCACAATGTCAAATGAATACTTTTTCAAGTATTAAACATTTGAAAGAAGAAATAGCAATTATAGTTATGATTTTATTTATTTTTTAAGCATTTAACTGCTAGATGTTTAAATCTAAAGAAAAACCTCTAGTAAACCTTTCTTTAGATTTAAACATCTAGCAGTTAAATGCTTAAAAAATAAATAAAATCATACTAGGTTTTTTATTTTTATATGTAACGACCTTGAATAATCTATTGTCTCCTTGTTTTTTTCGAATTAAACTCAAAAGTGCCAATAATAGGACGAGTGCCAATGATTGGGTGGTTTCCCCTAGTTGCTTTCTTTTTCTTATTTTTTTGCATTTGCAGAAGCGTACATTGCCTTAATACGTCCGCGGGGCCCGCACACAGGCGCGGGCTCGTTAGGTGCGCGCGGGGCGCGGGCGCGCGGACCACCGCGGCGGCGGCGCTGCTCTGTAATCTGAGTGGGCAAGGGGGGCCTTTGTTGCTGTACCAGAGATGACATTTGGCGACAAAACAATTGACGGATTTATTCTCAGTTCAAATTAATGTCCTTTATTGCACCATGTTTTACATAGATCTTAGATAGAAAGGACACCCGGCATTTTGTGCCAAAGTTGTATACTTTTTTATTTTTTTATCTGTGTTTCATAATTGGGTAACGTAGTCTGGCAATATTTGTCATCAGCAGCTAGCTTTCAATGTCAAATACGTAGGTTTGTCATCAAAAGGGTTTCTATATCAAAAAATATTAATTATTAAATAACTTCTTTCCACGATTCACTAAAAATAAGGCAAAAGTAGTTTTATGTAGCAAATAATTTTGGCTTTATTTTAAGACCAAATTCAACTGTATACAAGTTTAGCATTTTTTCTATGAAAAGTGCCGGGTCTCCTTTATAATTATTAGATACATACATGATCCTACGGCATTACAAATACTAAATAAACATTAATATTTTCTCAACATCATGTACGTATTCTTTATTAACATTATTTATTGGTTGTCACTATTTAAAATTATCATTATTCAATTCAACATTTTGTAATTGGAATAAGTAATTACTACATTTTTGTTGTGTAAAATGACAGTAGTATTATTATCTGTGGGGATAGTTAATTATTAAAAATAATAAAAGTTTTCAGTTGGTGTCAAATCGTCGCCTTTCTCTATCAAGGTAAATGATTTGTTGATTATAGATTACTTTGTTTCTTTTTCTAATTAGAATATTTTGATTTCTTAGTCTGCCTTATTAGAATATTTGTGACACAAAATCAAACATTAAACAATATGCCCGAGCACGTGAAGCTTGTTGTTGGCTATTTATTAGTGGTAACATTTATTATGATATACATAATATATGCAGTCCGATGACACATACTCGCAGATAAGATAATACTTTAAAAAAAACCTTTGCGATAATCGATTGTCAATATCACAAAACTTTAGTTTGCGTAGTGGGAGCTTTTTCGCTAATATATTAATGATCCGTTTAAAATCTCTGCTTAGTTACTATTTAAAAATGGTGTGTTGAAAGAATTATTCTAAACTTTTAAGTTCTTAAATATTAATTATCTTTTTTTATTTTTTTGTAAAGATAAAAAACCCTTTTGTTAAGCTGTGACCGTCTGAAACTTTAACCCAATTATTAATAAATGAGGTTAGACTAGTTTTGTTCATATCACTCAAGTGCCATTTGTAATTCAATGGACAGAGACATTACAACTAATCCAAGCTTATTCTTCGTTAATTAATAATGGGGCTACAGTTTCGTTTCAATAATAAATTTTATTAAAATTACTACTTAAACTAGTAAGACATTTTTTTGAATTTGACCCATTTATTAATAATAATTCTCGAAATAAAACCCCATTTGCAAATTATCATTTAAACACATTGCACCACTAAAATAATTAAATTATAATTTTAATCCAAAGCCCGATTAAAATACACCTCTTTGAAAACAAAGGGAAGTGTGCCAAGTACCGTTCGCGTTCCCAGACAGCAATAAATGCCCTTACGCAGTTTTTTTACTCGCTCCCCAAGCGATGTGCCTCCAAAATTGAGTTGTACGGGTCTCGCGGTTTTTTTTCCCGCCTTTTTGCACTCAGCGGCGGTCCCGGTGATCGGTCGTGTGTTTGTTTATTAATGCGAGACCCTACGTAAGTACATACCTGGTTGATATTACTATATGTTATAATTAAAATTCCACGCACTAAAAGTGCATAATTGGAATGTTTTTGGTTGATTTTGTTTATATAGTGTGAGCATGTGAGTTTGTTTGGATCGATTTAAGTTTAATATCTGTTGGTACTTAGTAGATCTATATATTTTCTAATTAACACTTACATGTTTAAATAAAAAAATTACTAGACAAAATTCTCTAATTTGCAGCCTAAGAAAATACTAGAATAAATTCAACACGATCATTAAGGTCGGGGTAGCATAATTAGTTAGTGCATCCGCCTTGATAGCGGAGTGTGCGGGTTTGAGTCCCGTCTGCTGCCTGGACTTAGTGGAATTTTTCTACTAAAAGTTTAATACTTGTAAAGGTATTCATTTGACATTGTGGGTTACCTACAGTGCGAAGAGATTGCGCTGCCTAGCAGCTTAAGAAAGGCTAGAAAGAATTGGACACGGCTATCAGGGCCGCGGTAGCATAATGGTCAGTGCATTCGCCCGGATAGGGAAGGGTGCGGTTCAAGTCCCGTCAAGCAGCAGACATCATGTTGATTTTTTCTAATAATATTTTATTTAGATTTAAGCACCGAGCAGTTACATGCTTAAAATAAAAATTATAACTGTAAGACTTGTTTTATGAGATACTAAGGTAACGGATAAATTATACATTTTTTTTATAGATAGGTCCGACAAATGACTCCACCCCACCTGATGTTAAGTGAAAGTGAAGTCCAGACGCGAAGATAGCTGATACAGCAGTTCTACCTGCCACACCAGCCATCCTCACCCTGCCGGCCTGCATGTTGCTTCTTCACGCCTCTTTTAAAGGATCCCAGGTTGTAAGAAGGAGGGAACACGTGAGCAGGCAGAGCATTCCATTTACGGATAGTGCGACAAAGAAATGAGTCACCAAATTTCTTTGTACGCGTTGGAATTGTGGCCACAGTTAGACGTATATAGTATATTTAATTAGAAATACATATAAATCACACAAACATTTGCCCCAACGGGATTCGAACTCAGTACCTCTGAGTAGGCGACACCTTGAGAACCGGAGTGCATAACACTCGAGCCACGAAGGTCGTTTATTAAAAATAATGTTAAGATAAAATAATCTACAATATTCATTTAATGTCTACTATATTTTATTTTGATAGAGAAATATTTATAAAGATTAACAATCATATTGAAGAGATAAAGCCTTTCTCTTAGAAAAAAATATATTCGGTAATAAAATCTTAAACAAAAGTAGTGCATCTATGGTTTGATTGAGTGAAAGAATTTGTGAAAAAATACTTTAAAATTCATGAAAATGCTAATTTTCTTCTCTTTACTTGTTAAATTTTTTTTAAAATCCATTTAGGACACACATCGTTACTTTGTATGTTTGTTAGTCGGTCACGCAAAAACTACTGAACAGATTTGGTTTATGTTTGGTACGCATATAGGATATGACCCGGATGATTGAGGACATGATACTTTTTATCCCGGAACAATGTTAGATTCCTGTGGGATTTTCAAAAATCTAACGCGGACGTAGCCGCGGGCGACCGCTAGTTAAAAACTATTTAGCGAAACATACATCTTAATTTATTAAATACATGAGGAGCTGGATGGCGCAGGTGGTTATCGCGTTCGGCTGCGATGGTTGAAGTTAAGCAACTTTCGCAGTGGTCGGTCATTGGATGGGTGACCAAAAACATCTATCTCCGTTCCTCCGTGCTTCGGAAGGCACGTTAAGCCGTTGGTCCCGGCTGCATCTGCAGTCGTTAGTACCCGCCACTTCGCACTGGGCCCGTGTGGTGGGTCATGGCCCAATCTCCCTGTTCCATCCATAGGGAAGGCCTGTGCCCCAGCAGTGGGGACATCAATAGGCTGATGATGATGATGACGACATCTTAATTTTGATTAAAAAAAAACAAATCACAGTAAACAGTATAAAATTATGATTTTTTTTTTTTAAGCATTTAAGTGCTAGATGTTTAAATCTAAAGAAAAGTTTACTAGAAAAAAATCCACGCGGACCAGGCAGCGGACGGGACTCGAACCCGCATCCTTCGCTATCCGGGCGAATGCACTGACCATTATGCTACCACGGCCCTATTAGCCGCTTCGAAATTTTCCTAGCCTTAAGCTGCAAGGCAGCGCCATCTCTTCGCATTGTAGGTAACCCACAATGTCAAATGAATACTTTTTCAAGTATTAAACATTTGAAAGAAGAAATAGCAATTATAGTTATGATTTTATTTATTTTTTAAGCATTTAACTGCTAGATGTTTAAATCTAAAGAATAGTTTACTAGAAAAAAAAAGTATAAAATTACTTTCACCGTGTCGATAACTGACCATCACAAAACGAGTAATATACAAAACAATAAAAAACAAACAAACCTGCAAAAAGTAAACCTCCAATTTGAAATACCACACACCGTCCTGCAGGTGGGAGGAACCAAGTGCTCGGTAGCGCCGCGCCATGCCACGGCGATGTCATCTTAATGAAAATACCGAGAAAGATAAAAATTTAGCTCTGTTATCGCACGCAGAGCCACACAGGTGGCACAAACCTGGGCCCCTCTCGTCCCCCTTAACCCCGCCCTGGCAATAAATCATTTGAGTAGTTAATTATTTTGATTAAAAGCAAGCTCGGGTGAAATTGACCGACGAATTTCTGGGTTACATACCGGGAGTTAAGACGTTTAAGGCCAAGTTTTGAGGTTGGCGATTTGATATTTACGTTTAGTATTAACTAGCGGCCCGCCCTCGCTTCGCTTCGGTGTAGAGATGAAGTGTAGACTACAGTTTTTGTTCTCAGGCTTGTATTATACACAATGACATTTATCTATGATTCTTCTTATACCTGCATGCAAAGTCTCAGCCCGATCAGTTTAAAATTGACAAAGTTTCATACAAACTTTCATTCCCTATTTTAGCCCCTTGGGGGTGGAATTGATCAAAATCCTTTCTTAGCGGATGCCTACGTCATAACATCTACCTGCATGCCAAATTTCAGCCCGATCCATCCAGTGGTTTGAGCTATGCGTTGATAGATCACTATGTCAGTCAGTCACCTTTGAGTTTTATATATATAGATATTTGTTTTGTTTTATTTATTTATGCTTTATTGCAGAAAAAAATAGCAAATTGCAGACATTTTTTATAAATATCTAGGTCGAACAGATAACTCCACCTCACCTAATGTTAAGTGACGGTGGAGTCCAGACGCGAAAATAGCTGGTACAGCAGTTTTACCTGCCACACCAGCCATTTTCACCTTGCCGGCTGCATTATTGCTTCATTAAGCCTCTTATAAAGGATCCCGGGCTATGGGAGGAAGGGCACACGTGAGCTGGCTAAGCATTCCATTTGCGGATAGTGCGAGAAAGAAATAAGTCCCCAAATTTCTTTATACGCCTAGGAATAGTGGCCTCATTTATTCAGTGACAACGTAGGCATGCGCGCGTAGTCCACTGAAGGCAAGGGGAAGGTGGCGTAAGGGAATATAACTCTTCAGAACACTCGGGCATTATGACTACCTTTTTCTTCGTCAAGTGCATTATGAAAAAATAATGGACACGTTTTTTTTTTCAACATAAGAAAAATACAGAGATATGTTTATTGAATTGAAATGTCGCATGACGTCACGTCTTGGTGCAATTTTTACTTAGAAGTGACGTCACGACCCCCGCACCCGATATTTGAAAAAGTAGGTATAGGTATCTGTAATTTTTGGTTGATTGGTAAAAGAAAAAACGTCCATTCCTTTTTTTCTAATCTAGCTGACAGACTATTCCTTAACTTTACCCCGTCATCACCTCTTTTAAATTTGATGATCTGTACACCAAAATCAGTCTTTCATCCGCTGTCTTCGTATTTATATTTACTTGTGGTAGTCCAGTCGCACCATTTTTTTAACATTCTTGCAATGATCTTCAAAGCTTCGTGACTACCGACAATCGGCATAGAGTCAAGAAACATCCGACCTCACATCCAACAGTCATATAAAAATCAGACGTGTTCTTTTCAAATTCACTGACACCGCCAAAGACACCTACTGTATGACCAAATCTTTTTTTCCACCAACATTCACAAAGCAGTTTCTAGTGAGGAGGTATTATGTATTATCTTGATCCGCTTCTGCATAGCGGTGGTCACGTAGCGATTGTATAGTTTTTTTCGTGAACTATTACGTGTTATTGATTGAGGAATCGGCCATATTTAACAGTTATTAGTTAGTCTTCGGGTGGTGCAAGTTATTGAACAAAAGCGGTTATTTTTTGATGAGACGATATTCAAATGTGTGGTTTATAGAGTTTACCGCCCAAACATGGAAATAAAAATCTATAAATCGTGACGTTTAATAGTTATCTGTTAAAGTACATATTTATAAAAAGATCTTAGCCTATATAGCGAATATTCAATATTAAATAAAACTAGTTTTTACGGGTTAATGCACGAAACTTTTTTTTATTTATGATGTTTCGTAGCCTTTACAGGCTACGTCGTCAGAATCAAACTTTTATTTAATTTGTCGAGCTACCTTCGAAAGACTTTCATTGAGCGTTCGGTTATTTCATTGTTCGATTTTTAAAGTTTTATTGTCTAATGTATGAATTTATTATTTAATTTACTTAATAAAGTATTTTATTTAAAATTCTTTTCTGTAATATTGAGTTTATTTATTTGACCCTAACTACCGTAACCACCGGTTCCAAAATTTGGAGACCTTTCTGAGAAGAACCGGCGAAACAAACTCAAGAGAGGCTTTCTATCTCCTTCTTATGTTAAATTATGCATAATTAACTCAAGCTTAATTAGTTACTGTAGGAACACCTTACTATTAATTGGTATTACCTGTTTTTGCTAAGGCTCAGTGTTGCATTTCGTGTCAACCACAACGAAGAGTTTATTAAACACTATCTCTTTGGTCATATTTTTCCGACATTGACATGTGATAAGTTAATAACAAGATAATTAAAAAGGAACCCACAATTGATTATAGGTAATGCTGAAATAATAAAAACATAACCATAATTCTAATGACAAATTAGGAGATCCCGTAAAAGGCAAGAAGTTCCATTCCATATAAGAAAGCAGATAATCTGTTTGCAAATGTAACTGCATTCCGTGCGACTTATAATCAACTCATAACTTTGTTAGAAATAATTATGGTGTGACGGTGTGATGGTTTAATAAATAATTATTGTCAATAATTTATATTATTGGCACTAATTATTTATTAGAACTAAAATAATTCATCAAATAACAACTCTTTACTCTATATCACGACACTACTATTCAAGATACTTGAGCAACAAACGTTTATATGTGACCAAAAAAGGTTTCTTTTTTTAAATTATGCAATAACCGAGGCAGCGCACACCGGGAGAGGTGCAGCTAAGATACTGAGAAGTTAACAATTTGAGTTAAATCCTAATTCCTATATCATAAAATATTTTACGATCGGTAAAAAACCTACAGATCGGTTAGAATATAACCAAAAAATCAGGTTTAAGTAAAAAATACAATCGTATTTTGTATTTGTAAGCACAGTCGATTTAGTAATTAAGGAGGACCATAAATTCAAGATTAAAAAACACTAGTCGAAGTTACATTCTTAATTCGTAAATAATTCCAAGGTTTTCAAGCATTCAAGCAAAGTCCCAAATCATTCAAAACCCCAAGCGAGACATTTTAATTGAATCAAACAAATGAAGATACACGCCAATCAACGGCCCATCAATCGCTACAAACCAACCAATTAAACTGAAATAATACAATGTAAAACAATTTATTACGTAATAAATTTATTTATAAATGCATCAAAAGCGCCATATACGTGGATAAAATGCAATAACAAATATAATACGCGGTGTCCCAGTGAGACTGCGTCGGCGCGTCCCAGGCTATTCGATGCAAATTCTCGCGTCGGTGGTGCAGGGCTGCGCGCTAAGTTAAAAGCACAAGCGGTTTTTTTTCTAAATTGCATCGCACGGTTTGTGCTTTTAGCCAATGTCAAGTGTTAAAATGTTTACAAATACTATAGCACTCGTGGTTAAAGTAATAAATCAAGTCAGAGTAAGTGGCAGTTAAGTCATTTTCCTTTCCCTATGTTGCAGTAAAAATGTGGGGCTTTACTGGAACCTCGCCCTGGACTTCTTGAGGGAACGTCGAAAGACACTTTCCTTGGCCACACTTGTGCATGTTCCCGAACACTTAGTGGTTAATAATCCACCATTTTTAGACACTAACATCCGCCACAACACAATTTTTAACAAAAAAAACAAAACTGCTAAAGTGACGCTTCCCGATCCCGCCAAAAAGTCCACAAGCGGATTGTGAAGCGAATAACACAACTTTTTATGTGATGCTGATTTCCCTGGTCAAATATGCTAATTGACAGTATGGTTAATAAAGTACCATTGGCATGTGTATTAATAATGAATGTTGGGGGCGATTTCACTATTTGACAAGAAAAAGTAATTGATTGATATTACTAAAAATCATGAAATGGAAAAGTATTTTTTATCTATTGTCCGTGACCGGAAATGCTAAGGATTGATGGAGCCTAAAAAGACGTCGCCTGCTTATATACACGCTGTCGAAATTCAAATAACCTGTACTATTTGACGTTTTAATAATAGATGTGTGACGTCACATGTTTTAAGATGTGATATTTGCTAGAGAATCTTTTCCACGGCATATGTGAAAACATAATTTTTATTTTCATGTTTTAATCAACTGCCTTATTAATAGCCATTTTTATTTAGCCACTGTCACCACATAGTATAAAACAAAGTCGTTTTCCGCTGTCTGTCCCTATGTATGCTTAGGTTTTTTAAACTACGCAATGACTTTTGATGCGGTTTTTAGATAGATAAAGTGATTTAAGAGGAGAGTTTATATGTATAATACATGCATATTATAGTAGAGAAACACTGCAAATTTTAAGGGTGTCTAGTATGATGTCGTAAATAAACTCATTTTTTGCGCTTACATCGCTGGCTGAACCCTTAAAAAGATCTGGGAGTGGAGCTCAAAGGGCGCAAGTGGTTACTGCATACGGTCTGCTATCGCAAAGGTTAAGCAGCTTTAGCAATGGTCTGTCATTGGATGGGTGACCAAAAACTTATTATCTCGAGCTCCTCCGCGCTTCGGAAGGCACGTCAACCTATTGGCACGCACTGGGCCTGCGTAGTGGGGACATTAATAGGTCGATGATGATGAAGGATGATTCTCTTCCATTCACATAGCTCTTCACATTGTAGATCACCCACAATGTCAAATGAATACCTTTACAGTTATTAAACATTAGAAAGAAGAAATTACAATTTTAGTTACAATTTTTATTTTCTATGCATGCATGCATGAAAAAAGAGTTTAATGAAAATAATGGCATCATTGCAAGCGAAACTTTTAAATTAATGTCCTTCCTCGGCTGGGAATTGAACCCGGGAGCGCCTTTGCTATTTGCGATGCGATGCTTGAGGATAAGATCTGAATTTTTCAATAACAATCAAACATTTAATGCCACATGCTAAAGATGCACGAAAAGCTTTGTGGTGATGTAACAAAAGTTTTACTTCATATATTCGGGTTTTCGCACTGTCCGCTTATGAATTGCGCCGAACGCGGTGGTATGCGAAGAATGCAATATTCACTTGTACGGTGTAAGGGCCGCCTGTAAATAGCCACGGACCAATGAAGGATCATGGGACCAGAGCGGAGTGCCGATTGTTTTAGCCGTATACCGTATGCGTGCGCGCACAAATTTTACAAACACACACGCAATCACACTCTCAAACACACTCGCAGTCATGGGGTTGAGTTGAGAGCTTTTGTTTGGCAAATATTTTGAATATAATCCCCATCTCTTTTTGTTCCCCATAGAGAAATTATAGAAGAATGGTAATGATATTCTGATTTGACGACCTCTGTGGCCGAGTAGTTTGTACGCCGGGTTTCATGGTGTCGCCGACTCGAGAGGTCCCGGGTTCGAATCCTGGTGGGGGCAGATATTTGTGTGATGAACACGACCATTTGTACTCCAGTCATGAATGTTTAATATGTATCTCTATATAAATATACTTATATATGTACAATATATGTATTCTATCCGTTACCGTAGCATCCCATAACATAAGCCTTATAGTGCTTACTTTGGGGCTAGGCTAATTGGTGTGAGTGTTGTAAAAAAAAAAAGTTTTTTTAGATTTGGTTGCAATGCAAGGTTTTATTCGACAATAACTTCATCTATGTCACTATTGTTGTTTTCTTCAAACAACACGTAGTAACTATAGTAATCTATGCTATTACTCTTAAACTAACAAATCTACCTTAATTGTTATAGTGAAAGTGACTGAAGCGAGTTTAACATTATTTACCCAAAAAAAAGTGTACAACGCAGCTAAAGAAGTTTGCACTTCAAAAAACACCAGTATTATTGAAATTTTATACCTACACCACTGAATAGATTAAGCTGAATTTTCGCATAGAGATAGATTAGACCATTTTTTACGCAGGAAAAACCTCCATTTACAGATGTTGGCGCCCTTAAGGGGTACACCAACGAACGGACCTCACGCCTAGCCTCTCGCAAGTCTTACGGGTGCGAAACGGAGAAGCCGTTAAGCAGTCCGCGCGGCTTACGAGCGCTTACGGCATACTATCCGCTAAAAACCCTGCGAATACCTACTACGCAGTTAAGTGCGGGACCGCGAGATCCCCGTTGAGGGATTTCACCGCGTCAAATAGATTGGCCCCTGGAAATTTATCTATATAATATAAAACTCAAAGGTGACTGACTGACATAGAGATCTATCAACGCACAGCCCAAACCACTGGACGTATCGGGCTAAAATTTGGCATGCAGGTAGATGTTATGACGTAGGCATCCGCTAAGAAAGGATTTTGATCAATTCTACCCCCAAGGGGATAAAATAGGGAATGAAAGTTTGTATGAACTGAATTTTAAACTGATCGGGCTGAGACTTTGCATGCAGGTATAAGAAGAATCATAGATGAATGTCATTGTGTATAATACAAGCCTGAGAACAAAAACTGTAGTCTACACTTCAGCTCTACACCGAAGCGAAGCGAGGGCGGGCCGCTAGTAAGCTATATTTTGTAGTGATACTATAACTTAAAAACTGACCAAGTGCGTGTTATGCCACACGCAGTGTAGGGTTCCGTGTTGCCTGTAGTGACCACAATATATTTGAGCAAGAGTCTTTGTATTCCATATCGGAAATTAGAAAAACCAATTAATATCAATCTATGTATCTCAACCAAAATACCTAAATCAAAGTCAAACTGCATCTCAAACTCAAAATCATTTCGATATTAATGTTTTTTAAATACGAATAATAACCGCCGATTTTTTTTTATTTCCACCCACACGGGGGAGCGGTTATGAAATCCTCATGGATACCCTACAGTCGGCTGCAAGGTTATGTCAGACTCTATGACTAAAACACACCCGCAGTTCATGCTTATGGCCAGAAAGGCCTTACAAGCTGCATCTGCAGATCGTCCCCTGAGAAGGGGATGTTGCGATATTACCGCGATGATGCGATATACTTTTTATTAGACACTAGTGGCCTGCCCTCGCTTCGCTTCGGTGTAGAGCTGTAGTAAACGTAAACTATAGTTTTTGTTCTCAGGCTTGTGCTATTAAGAATGACTTTATTTATATAATTACACGTGTTATTGTGAGTCAACCATAAAAGATAGACATATGCTGTTGCGGGATAGTTTTTAGACAATTTTATGTAGAATATTTCCGTCATACATGATTTCTATGTAACTTTAACCATTAAGGCTGCACCCGCGACGGAAGCTTAAAAAATGGAGTAACTTCTCCCGTTTTCCCATCATTTCCCTTCACTACTCTGCTGCTATTGATTGTAGCGTGATGAAAAGTATACTATAACCTGCCCAGGAGTATGAAGAATAATTGTACCAAGTTTCGTCAAAATCTGTTGAGTAGTTTTTGTTTCTATAAGGAACATACACACAGACAGACAGACAGACAGACAAAAATTTTACTGATTGCATTTTTGGCATCAGTATCGATCACTAATCACCCCCTGATAGTTATTTTAAAAATATATTTCATGTACAGAATTGACATCTCTACAGATTTATTATAAGTATAGATAACGTCAGCGCGACTCGGTTTGCACGAGCCGTTGATATTGGTACTCGCGGTAGCATTGTAGAACTAATGATATTATATTTTTCAATATTTTTTTTAGATTTGGTTGCAATGCAAGGTTTTACTCGTCAATAACTTCATCTATGTCACTATTGTTGTTTTCTTCAAACAACACGTAGTAACTATAGTAATCTGTGCTATTACTCTTAAACTAACAAATCTACCTTAATTGTTATAGTTTATCTAAAAGTTCACAAAAAGCACTATTATTATGAATTATTCTAGGTTCTTTATGATCATAGTTTAGCTTTTGGGGGGGGGGGGACGGGACCCTTCTACCTCCAGGTAGGAAAGTGATTTTAAAAGACCTATGCAACGATATCCCACACGATGGGGTAGATGATGAAAAAAAATCATCCCCAGCTTACGTCTTGGTACAATGTTTACTTAGAAGCGAGGTTAAGAACCGCCACTCCCAAACTTTGTATTTTTTATGTTTGATTGATAAAAGTTTTTTTTTTTTTGTATAAAATTATTATAATAAATTTTGAGTATTCTTCAACTGCCTATAGCTAGTGGATGATAGAAATGAAATGGTGAATTGTAAACAGTTTGGCCCTGTAACCCCGGTCGCCCACCGAACGCATATGACCGCGCGGCCGGCTTCGCTCACAATGGCGATGGGTGGTCGCTTCGACCCGCCGTTCGGGCAATGCCCAATTTGACGATTGTTTTGTTTACTTCTTGTTTTCATGTCACCGTGGGAATATGGGAAAATATTACTTGCGCGCTCGTCGATTGTTTTAAGTTTAACTGCAGCGGTGTGGTCTTATTTGAGGTTATTTTAAGATCTAACTGGACGTGAGCGAACGGAAGAAATGTGATGGCTTTATTTCTGTGTTGGCTAGCTGTACTGTACAATGCTTCAAAAATAAATACAAAATTGCTTTAATTAAACGACAGCTTGCTGTAGAAAATATAAACCGTAGCTATTGGAAATTTATACCCCTTAAAGAATATTTCTGATTATCAAATTGGGTACTTTCACAGTATATGGATTTGGCATACGCATAAACACATCCACGGGTAAACACCCGCTCACATGTGCACATAGACACAAACACAGTACACCACACACGCACGTACACATGCATCACACACACACACACACACGCACACACACATACACAATACGATCGTAGGATTACCACCTACTTCTGTTGGATTTCTTTTGCATTTCTCGCTTTCATCTAAGGAGAAGTGGGTGTTGCTGAAAACCAGCGCTGCCCGAGACATTCTGTAACGAAGCAGTTTATGCTGAGCCACATCCATTTGCTTTTCACGCTGTCATATCTCATTGTACTATGTATTGAACTGTGTATGTATTACTGTGAGAGCAATAAAAATATATCTTATCTAACAGACAAGTCCGTCCGTCTGTCCGTGGTGATGTTTCAGCGGCCAAACCGTAAGAGATAGATATAGAGAATGTTCAAGTTATAAGTTAAAAATAGTCTGACAAGACTACAAACCGGATGTGAGTCACGTAGTACTTCCGGTTTTCGAGAAATCACGTGATTTCTATTGCAAACGAAACCACACAAAATCTCCGAAGTTCTCAATTAATTAAATACATTTTTTTTTTTGGTGAACATTTGGTTCACTGGTTTGCTAGTTTCTATTCTATTCTAGCTGCTTAGCTTGAGCACGTAGACGTAAGTACAATGCGATTAAAAGTTACTTGGGACAAAGATTGGGGATATGAAGATTTTGATTGCGGAAATATAATACGGAACTCACACTTGGGAGGGGTCCTTACTTTCGTGACGTCACATTTTAAAATCTTATACCTACCTACTTCTGAACTATTATTATTAAAAAAAAACTTAAAATATTTAGATCTCTATCTGTATGATTTTTAATTGCTTTTGTTTGTCAATTTTCGGTACTTATTTCGGAACTGCTGTTTTATTTTAATAATTTTCTGATGCAAAATAGCGAAATATGTGATATTTGTTTCTTAATAAAACTAGTTTTTCACGGGTTTATGCACGAAACTTTATTTATTTATTGACGTTTCGCAGCCTTTACAGGCTGCTTCGTCGGAATAAATTTTTTATTTAATTTTGTCGAGCTACCTGCGAAAGACTTTTATTGAGCGTTCGGTTATTTCATTGTTGCAATTTTAAAATTTTATTGTCTATGTATGAATTTATTACTTAATTTAGTTAAAAAAGTACTTTATTTAAAATTCTTTTTTGTTATTTTGAGTTTATTTATTTGACCCTAACTACCGTAAACTACCACCGGTTCCAAAATTGGGAGATCTTTCTGAGAAGAACCAGCGAAACAAACTCAAGAGAGGCTTTCTATCTCCTTCTTATGTTAAATTATGCAAACAAAAAGAACTAATAGTATCTGTTGGTCTTGCAGTGTGTGCTCGGGGTTGGAATTTTATCTCCTCTATAATGGACTCCCAAGCTGGTGGTATATACCAACCATCTTCCCTATTGAAATTTGGATATTTTTTAATCTCAATAGCCTTGCGTATCATTCTAGGAATGAATCGTTGCTCAGTTGCAAGGATCTGTGGTGTATCAAATCTAATGTAATGGTTTGGTCCCCCTAATGCATGTTCACACATTGCAGACTTATTTTCGCGCCTATGAAATATGTGAATCACACTAGGGAGTTGACCAACTGTGACAAGAACGGGGAAGGGGTAAGTTAGAGGTAAGTAAGTAAGAGGGGTAAGTATCGAAGTTAGTGTGACTTACTTTATGGATGACCCCGTATGGCTGATGGGGGCTTGGCAAAAATTGAGCGCCACAACCTAGCGAGGGAGCTAGCTAGGTAGCTAGATGGGCACCAATGACGGATTCGCTGGATTTCCTTAGCCATATTGGTTGAAAATTGTTTGTTTGACCTTTTTTTAATTCAATAAATGTTTATTTATCTATTATGAGGACGTCACTAGCGCGGGTAGTTAGCGCGTTCGGCTGCGATCGTTGAAGTTAAGCAAGTTTCGCCGTGGTCGGTCATTGGATGGGTGAGTAAGAATCTTCTATCTCGAGTTCCTCCGTGCTTCGGAAGGCACGTTAAGCCGTTGGTCTTTTGTCGTTAGCACCCGCCATTCCGCACTGGGCCTGCGTGGTGGACCATGGCCCAATCCCCCTATTCCATCCATAGGGAAGGCCTGTGCCCCAATAGTGGGCACATTAATAGGCTGTTGATGATGATGATATTTGTGATGAACTGATGATGAACTTGACATCGGTACATGTTTTCACGTTTTGATGTCATCTTTCAATTGACGAAACTGTATGAAATAAAACAGGGAGAAAAAATAGCCCTTGCTAAATTTCTTGCCGGTTCTCCTCAGTACAAGGTCTCCCGCCGTAGATTTACGAACCTATAGCAGTTGACGCTCAAGAACTGGTCACAGCCTAGACTGAAAAAATGATTAGGAGTTTGAATTTGAGTTTGAACACGGTGGATACTGTCCGGACGAAATTGACAACAAATGCCATAATTGAGTTGCAATATATCAAACGTCTCAGTTGGGATTAGGGTTACCAGATGATAAAATCAAAAGTCCGGTGAAAAAGCTTGATTTCCATTGAAAAATCCTGAGATTTTTTACCGTCTGAGAATTTTCTCTCAAACGTACTTAACAATTTAAATTAAGGTACAAAAACCTTTTTAAAAACAAGCTTTTATTCAAATGCGCTAAAAAGAAAAAAAGAAAATTTAGTTAAAGTTTGTTTCTAAATAGATTTTCAAATTTTAGAAGTCCGCCATATTGGATTGAGAGTGACGTCACATTTTTTTCGAGTTACTCTCAGCAAGCCCTTTACTTTGATACCCATATTGTAGGAATGCATTAAAAATGATTGGTCCACCATTTTGGGTATGCCGCCATATTGGATTTAGAAAGACGTCACACTGTTAAGCATGCATTGTCATCCGAACTAAACGAGCATACCAAATTTCAGCTTAATCGGTTGAGGGCAAGTGCTTTAAAATTGAGTTGTAAGATTTGACCGTAACAAACATACATAGCAAGTTAAATAAAAGCTTGTAAAAAGTCGTAATATTATCGTATAAATACTCTGATTATACTTTTAAATCAATATAATTTGAAGAGCTTAACATGCGGGGCATTATATGAATCCATAATTAAAAAAAAAACCTTACTTAAAAATGTATCTTCACTTATTAAGTATAATAAAACTGATTAAGTTAAAATTAACTTGGATAATAAAGTACTGATTTTAATTGTGCAATTATTACCAAAAGAAGATTATTTTTAGTTTGTTTAACTTTTCATTAAAGAGATCTTTAAAACTTGAGCTGTATTTTATTGGAAACTAGCTGACCCAGCGAACTTCGTACCGCCCTAAAAAAATAGGGGTTGTCCAGCGGACAAAATTGTGAATCTAAACCATTCTCAGATCCCCTTGAACACACACAAAAAATTTCATCAAAATCGGTCCAGTCGTTTAAGAGAAGTTCAGTGACATACACACTCACAGAAGAATTATATATATAAAGATTAAAAAATCCTGAGATTTCATGAGATTCGCTGACTCCGTAATTTCCTTTCTATTGCGACCAAAATTGCCCTAGCACAGTCTCTGCTACTTCTTTTTCTTAATTACGCTGACGCCTGCTATCCTGATCTTACGGGATACCAGCTTAATTAGCTTGAGCGGCTTCGCCCGGAATACTCACATCCTCACACTTCTCTACAATATATTGTTCAATCCTTTGTCACCTAGCTATCTCAGTTAATGCTTTATTTACCTTCATAATTTGAATGCGTTATCTTTAGGTAATCAGAAAATTAAACTCTTGAAATTCCTATTCATGACATTTGCTCTTCAGCGAAGTTAGTTATTGGCCATTAACCATAAACCATTGTAACAGGCTTAAAAATGAGAGGAGCTTCTCAATTAAGCTGAAATATTCAAAAATGAATAAATCGACCTTCTATGGCCGTTCTTATACCGTCCAAGATGTACGTCTATGGAATTCTCTTCGAGTATTTGAAAGACGAACACAATCTGTTAATGTCTTTAAAAATCTTGTTGTAAATCACTATTTGTCGATGTAGCTGCATTTTGTTCACTCTTGACTGGACTAAACTTATACGTGTAGTCTATGTATACCTATATATAATACTAGCGGGCCGCTCTCGCTTCGCTTCGGTGTAGAGCTTAAGTGTAGACTACAGTTTTTGTTCTCAGGCTTGTATTAAACACAATGACATTGATCTATGATCCTTCTTATACCTGCATGCAAAGTCTCAGTCCGATCGGTTTAAAATTGACAAAGTTTCATACAAACTTTCATTCCCTATTTTATCCCCTTGGGGGTAGAATTGATCAAAATCCTTTCTTAGCGGATGCCTACGTCATAACATCTACCTGCATGCCAAATTTCAGCCCGATCCGTCCAGTGGTTTAGGCTGTGCGTTGATAGATCACTATGTCAGTCAGTCACCTTTGAGATTTATATATATAGATGTATATATATAACGATAATATGCACAACATCAAACGCCTCAATCTCTCAATAATGTTCAATAAATTAGATCAAATTAATTACTACGACATCAGAAATATGTTTTTGTTGTCACATAATGTATTATCATTTTGATTTTCCATCTCATTAATTATCGAAAAAAACATCTAACCTCCGTGCGTTTTCCCAAAAAATTTTGCAGGTTTACCTCGTATTTTGATATTGAATTAAATAGAATTACTATCAAAAATTTTCATAAAACTAATCTACCATCATTGAATTACTGAAATATGTTTATATTTTTATAATTATTTCATTAATAATTATTTTATAAGACTCAAAACATCACCCGTAAAATGCAATATATACTAGTGCAAATCTACCTACGCGCCGATCAGTACGGCAGCGGCGCAATTTTGTAAAAGGGCTCATAAGAATTTCAAATGTCTTTACGCGTTAGTATCGCACCCTGTCTCTGCGAAAACAACTTTCAATTAGCCAATTTTTTTTGTCTTCCATACCTGGGTTTTGGGGGATTTCTAGATAGTGGTTGCGCCAGTATGGCATTTTGAATTGACCGCGTAAAATTCGTATAATCGCCCATCGTCTTATTTTAAACTAGTGGCCCGCCCTCGCTTCGCTTCGGTGTAGAGCTGTAGTGTAAACTATAGTTTTTGTTCTCAGGCTTGTGCTATAAAGAATGACTTTATTTATTTAATTACATGTGTTATTGTGAGTCAACCATAAAAGATAGACATATGCTGTTGCGGGATATTTTTGAGACAATTTTATGTAGAATATTTCCATCATACATGATTTCTATGTCACTTTAACCATTAAGGCTGCACCCGCGACGGAAGCTTAAAAAATGGAGTAACTTCTCCCGTTTTCCCAACATTTCCCTTCACTACTCTGCTGCTATTGATTGTAGCGTGATGAAAAGTATACTATAACCTGCCCAGGAGTATGAAGAATAATTGTACCAAGTTTCATTAAAATCCGTTGAGTAGTTTTTGTTTCTATAAGGAACATACACACAGACAGACAGACAGACAGACAAAATTTTTACTGATTGCATTTTTAGCATCAGTATCGATCACTAATCACCCCCTGATAGTTATTTTAAAAATATATTTCATGTACAGAATTGACATCTCCACAGATTTATTATAAGTATAGATTAATAGTTAAATTGGCACTTTACTCATTTCCTTTTCCCATCTCCCTCCTACACATACATATCTCGCATGCAAGAGTGAGTCGACGAATGTCCACTGGGGACATCTAGCGGGCGTTGAAGTTAACATCCTTCTTAGAAAATCCGCACCTTTTTTTAATGGCTGCCGTAAATCGCGCTCTTCGTAATTAATTCGTTTCATAAACATTATCCATAGTTCGAGTGATTCTCATTGTGAAAATAGAAGTGCAAGACTACCCATTTAGTGTTACCCATAAGAATATCAACCGGCCACGAACCCAAGTTCGGTTTTGGATAGCCGGCTCGACGCGTCCACCTCAGGAGCTTCTGGACTGGCCGTTGAAGCAAGGTAATGTGCAACCTTCCATATTGGTTTCGAACTATTTCCTTTTGTTTTAATCCACTCAGTTCGAAATCTCCTTTCATTTTAAAAAACAAATATTTAAAAAACAGATATTCAAAATTCAAAAAAATTCAATATCGTTTATTCAGTCTAGGCTGTTACAAGCACTTGTAAATGTCGAAAAGCTACGCCATCGGTTCGCAAATCTACGGCGGGAGACCTTGTACTGAGAAGAACCGGCAAGAAACTCAGCAAGGGCTGTTTTTTTCTCCCTGTATTGTATACAGAGTCGTCAAATTGAAAAATGACTTCAACATGAGGTAACTTATAAAGTCACTTTCCATTACAAATGCTAATATAATAAAAATTATGACTATATAAAAAACTGGTTTAACAAAGTTTAGGAATGCCGTGTCCTGCTGTTTAGGCAAAAAAAAAATGAACGATTAAAGTTTAGTACAACGGTTAATAGTATCCAATGAAGCAAGAGCAGACTCATCTCCGCTGGCAGCACCCGTTCACGAGCATGACGCATGAACCAGCCATCGCTTCGCTCAACCATTTTTTAGGGAACGCAACGACCCGCCTCACACGACACCAGATAGATTAGTGCGGTTTGTTAGATAGTTGTCTGGCAACACTGCCACCAGCATGTCTATTTGCGTAGAGTTGCACAAAAATCCGTGTAAGTTTTAACGGGCCGTCTAACAGCTCGTAACGTCGACTACGATCGAGACGCGCCGCTTTGTCGCCGGTCTTTAGGGCTGGCAGATCTAAATATTTTATTGCAAATATTTCTTTAGACAACTCTTAAGAGATGGCTATTCTATTTTTTGAAGTTATACTTCTTTAGGCGCGTTATGAAAAAATGATGAGAGTGAAATTTTAAGATGCGCGCGCATCACTGTAACACAAAATTTTAACATAATGAAGTTGGTCGCTTTAGCGACCAACTTCATGCGTTACTTTTGTGTTTACCGCACATTAGGAAAATCTACCAACAAAATAAAAATAGAATCTCTATTTAGTGGGTGTTAACGACTGCATTGTGAAGGCCTATCAAAAGTATTTATTAATCTGGAACAACGGAACCAAAGCGCGATTCAGGAGACTACAGCGCCATCTCTTGACCATTGGTGTAGTAGAACCAAAAACCACATCTTTATTAATTATTGTAATAAAGTAACAGTTATAGGTATTCATATTTATAATATCAAAAGTATTTATTAATCTGGAACAACGGAACCAAAGCGCGATTCAGGAGACTACAGCGCCATCTCTTGACCATTGGTGTAGTAGAACCAAAAACCACATCTTTATTTTTTGTAATAAAGTAACAGTTATAGGTATTCATATTTATAATATTTATCCACATGTTTCTAGTTTGTATATTCGGAATACGTGTTTGAGTTTCATACAAATGCAAATCACTTATGTTCTAATAAATTATATTCAGTAGCGATTTTAATTGAATATTTTGATTATTTCTTTATTTTTTCAAATTAAAACTGAACTTTATTGACTGTGTCCTTTTCCAGACTTTTTATTAATTTATTGTAATTAATTATTTGCATGCAATTAAAAACTAATTTTAAACGATGCCAAAGAAGGATAACTTCTCACGCGCCTACATAAGTACACGCACCCATTTTTTTTGTTATGTTAGAGCATCATGATCGTCATCGTCAGCTTATTAATGTCCCCACTGCTGGGGCTCAGGCCTTTCCTATGGATGGAATAGGGAGATTGGGCCATGACCCACCACGCGGGCCCAGTGCGGATTGGCGGGTGCTACCGACTGCAGATGCAGCCGGGACCAACGGCTTAATGTGCCTTCCGAAGGACGGAGGAGCTCAAGATAGTAATTTTTTTGGTCACCCATCCAAATGACCGACCACTGCGAAAGTTGCTTAACTTCAACGATCGCAGCCGAACGCGCTAACCACCTGCGCCATCGAGCTCCTCAGTTCGAGCATCATTTAAAGGTAATGCGTTTTTAAATTTATTTCAATGAAAACATTTTGTGGTTATGACACCATCATACCATTCGAAATGTGGAACGGAAATACGTCACGGGCGTCACGAAATAATTGCTAATGTGTGTGTGTGTGTGGGATGCGTGCGCAGCTCTTCCCGACGAGCTTGAAAGGACATTGTTCAGCGTCCATACATAGTTGGCCTAAGAACCAACAATCATGAAATATTATTTTCTAGGTTCGAAATCGTAAGTAAATGACTGTAAAAACAAAGATTATTGACGGACACTTCCGAGAACTTAAATTATAAGGAAAACTAAATGTTTTCTGAGGTTATGTTTATTATTCAATGAAACATAGGTCAACCTATGAACTTAGTATGCAGTGAATTATTATTATAACTAATTCATTTTATTCGGTGCGATTTTAAAGAATAACTATTAGGAAAACCTTGGATAGGTATGAATCATGAATAAAATAAAAACTGTAGTTTTGCTTCTTATTTATTGACTATTTTTCACATAATTGTATCATATTGTATATGGTTTTTATTTGTATATCACATGTATATTGTGTAAATATACAGCGTGAATGTGTATCTGGTGTTCTTGAATAATTTGGCAGTATGATCCTCTAGGGATGTTGTGGCACAGGTTCACTAGCACTTGGTAATAAGTTCTCTGCTCTTTGGTAACATCGATGGCATATTAGATAGCCGAAATAGTTAAATTAAAGGAAAAACAATCGCAAATAAACACACACAACAGGTAATCCGAAACGAGAATTCACTTTGGCACTTTCCTGTATATTAAACTACTCTTTGGAATGCACGAATGCCACAGATTACTACGAATGCAAACTGCCTGCTTGCACCACAACCACAGATTATCAAGTTTTATGCCGGCCCTTCACTTGACAACAGGTTGTCCTTGTCATGCTTAATAAGGAATGAAAAGGACAGACTGATGTTATGTTTTAAAATAGCAAATACGAATAGCCAAGTGAAGTGCCGGCATTAGGAAGAAAGAGTGGTTTGCAGCGCTGTCATAGATTATACACATAAAATGGTATTTATTCTCAGATTATTTTTTAACTTTTTATTTACCTTACTTAACTGGAAGTGTCCGTCACAATCTAAATACTGATAATTATCCCAAAAAATATATTAAGAATTATCATAAATGCCAAATTGGTGTTGGTTCTTAGGCCAATTTTAACATTGTCCTTTGGAGGGTAACTCTGCGAAGGCTGAAACGCTACGAACGTCACCAGCGTCACACGTGGCAATATATGTATCTTTTAGAATGCTGGCCACAAAAAAGTTTATTGAATTCGAATTTCGAATTGTTCATGAAAATAAAAATGTATACTTTTTAGAATTTTACTCATAATTAAATATGGAGTGGACGCTTAAAGAAGACCGTGTTGCAGTTATTGCGTTGCATCGTTGCAGTTACGCGCCAATTCAAATTTCTGACATACTGAAAAATTGGAATATAACCAAAAGATTCGTTTATAGTACCATCAAACGATACAATGAAGACTCTAGTGTAGATGACAGATCAGGAATGGTCGCCCTCGGTCTGTTAGGACTCCAGCAGTGATAAAAGCTGTGAAGGCGCAAATTCAAAGAAATCCCAAACGTAAGCAGAAACTGTTGGCCCTTCAGATGGGGTTAAGCAGAACCACGGTGAAAATGGTGTTAAATGAAGACTTAGGGCTTCAGGCAAGACATCCTTGATTAGGGCAGCCGCCGATATTGACATGGACCTCGTTCGTGCTGCGATAGACGACTGGCCGCGCAGCTTGAAGGCCTGTATTCAAAATCACGAAGGTCATTTTGAATAAACTTTATTATCATAAGAATCTATGTTTAGTTGTATATAAATGGTTACATAATGAATAAACTTGTTTCAATTATTTGATATTATATATGTGACAGAATTTATGACCTGAATAGGTATATGAATGATGCGTGCGCTGCTCCACTTCCCTATGCCTTATGCACCGCCTAATGTAAGGTTATTTAAGAAGTTTCATTTCTAATGTGTGGTCAGTGCACATAATTTTTTTATTTTAAAAATAGTACATAGTTACTTGCAGTTGTTTAGTTTCATGTATCTTTGTCATTAATTAGCAATTGCGTATTATTTAACACTCATTGTTTAAAATATTTAATATTATAATCTTTATATTGTTTTAAACTTTCATGCTCACTAACATTATAGTAATATACGTTATTTACGGGATTGTTACCATATACCTTGTTTTTAGCGAGTCTCCGATATTTCGGCACGGCATAGACCGATAAGATAGATATTATCTATTTAATAAAAGACTTCGTCGGAGGGTAGACCGATATGTCTGCCAATAACAGCCTACCCGCAATTACTTCAGTTACTCCGTGATCATGGCGCTTGTAACAGCGCCGAAATATCGGAAACTCGCTAAAAACAAGGTACATGGTAACACTCCCGTAAATAACTTATATTACTATAATTATAATCTTTAGTATTGTATACAGAGTCGTCGAATTGAAAATGACTTCAATGTGAGATAACTCTTGTAATCACTTCCCATTACATATAAAAAAAGGTTGTCTGTAAAGTTTTGACATACTGAAAATTTTTAATATAAGTAAAAGATTCGTTTATCGTACCATCAAACGATACAATGACTCTATCTCTGACTCTAGTGTAGATGACAGGTCAAGAAGTGGTCGCCCTCGGTCTGTTAGGACTCCAGCAGTGATAAAAGCTGTGAAGGCGCGAATTAAAAGAAATCCCAAACATAAGCAGAAACTGTTGGCCCTTCAGATGAGGTTAAGCAGAAACACGGTGAAAAGGGTGTTAAATGAAGACTTAGGGCTTCGGGCATATCGAAGAAAAACTGGACATCGTTTGAATGCTTTTCTAATGGACCTGAGACTGAAGAGATGCCGCGCTTTGTTGAAGCGGTACGCGGGAAAAAATATCGGGAAATTCTTTTTTCGGATGAAAAAATTTTACCGTAGAAGAGGGCCACAACAAACAAAATGATAAGGTGTACGCACACAGTAGTGAAAAAGCGAGCAACCATATTCCGCGCGTCCAACGAGGTCATTTTCCATCCTCGCTCATGGTATGGTTGGGAGTTTCTTATCGGGGCTTAACAGAGGTACATTTTTGTGAGAAAGGTGTAAAAACGAATGCAGTTGTGTATCAAAATACAGTCCTGACGAACCTTGTGGAACCTGTTTCTCATACCATGTTCAATAACAAGCACTGGGTATTCCAACAAGATTCGGCGCCAGCTCATAGAGCGAAGAGCACACAAGACTGGCTGGCGGCGCGTCATCTTCATCCGGCACGAAGACTGGCCCTCCCCCAGTCCAGATTTTAGATCCGTTAGATTACAAGATATGGCAACACTTGGAGGAAAAGGCGTGCTCAAAGCCTCATCCCAATTTGGAGTCACTCAAGACATCCTTGATTAAGGCAGCCGCCGATATTGACATGGACCTCGTTAGTATAGACGACTGGCCGCGCAGATTGAAGGCCTGTATTCAAAATCACGGAGGTCATTTCGAATAACTTTATTGTCATGAGAATCTATGTTTTGTTAAGTTCATTTTGGTATATAAATGGTTACATAATGAATAAACTTGTTTCAATTATTTTATATTAAACATGTGACAGAATTTATGACCTGACTAAGTATATGTGAATGATATAAAAATTATGAATATACAATTAAAAAAAAACTGTTAACAGAATTTCTTTGAACAAGAATCGAACCCTGTAAGTAGTCGTGTTTGCACGGTTCCACATTGAAAGCCCTATTAAGTTTTAATGTAGCCATGAAGGAACCGTAAACGAAATCGTCTACGGGGCGGCTTGTTGAAGAAAAATAGACCTTAAAGGATGTGACTAATGTTTTCTATGGAGGACCTCGATGGCGCGCGGGTGGTTTGCGCGTTCGGCTGCGATCGTTGAAGTTAAGCAACTTTCGCAGTGGTCGGTCATTGGATGGGTGACCAAAAATTTACTATCTCGAGCTCCTTCGTGCTTCGGAAGGCACCATGAGCCATTGGTCCCGGCTGCATCTGCAATCGTTAGCACTCACCAAATCGCACTCGTGGTGGGTCATGGCCAAAAACTCCCTATTTCATCCATAGAATAGGCCTGTACCCCAGCAGTGGGGACATTAATACGCTGATGATGACGATGAATGTTTTCTATAAACTTGTTATGTGTCTCTAAACTACATAATATAAACTTGTTGATAAATAAGTATTTCGTTTAATTTTTTTTTTTATTCATTCAACCTTTGCTTTTCTCGCGACATAGTCGCGTTAACATTGTAATTAAGTGCAGAGTGAAAAACTACATAGAACAAATTCTTAAAATTTGTGTACTATCAATTGAAATTAATCATACTTGGGGGGGGGGGTCTCCGTTTTTGTGACGGAATATTTCAAGAGGGGTCACAGAAAGTGTGACACAGCGTGACAATAGGGGGGGAGGGGGTCGGAAAAAGCTGATTTTAGCGTGACGTATTTTATGAACGGCCCCTTAAGTAAATAATGAAAAAAAAAACCGGCCAAGTGCGAGTCGGACTCGCGTACCGAGGGTTCCGTACAAAAATATTCAAAAATATTTTTTATTTTATGATGTAACTAAAAATTTACGGTTTTCGCAATTTTTCCTTTATCTGTACTATAAGACGTTACTTCGTACCAAATTTCAAGATTCTAAGTTCACGGGAAGTACCCTGTAGGTTTTGATTCCCGTGCGAGTTTCGAAAATTTGCGGCATAAATGGCTGTATCTTTTGATTGCTTTGGCTTAGAAGTTTGATTTTTTCATAGCTCCAAGGGACAGTAGACCTGAGTATAAGGTATGAATTTCAGTTTGATACCTCCACGCGTTCCTGAGAAAAACGGTCTTGACAGACGGACGGACGGACAGACGGACAACAAAGTGATCCTATAAGGGTTCCGTTTTTTCCTTTTGAGGTACGGATCCCTAAAAATAACCTGGAATAACATCTGTTATCTGTGCTATTAGAGAAGAATCAACGTGGTGGTGTTAAGTGCTTACTATTTCAGCAGGTAGGCAACAGTAAGCAGTAGGTATCTACCTACCTTGATTGATTTTAAAGAAATACGATTTACCAAGGTACCATATTTGTTTTTGTTTCCCTTTGTGATTTGGTTTTGTTGTGCATTAAATGAATAAGGTAGGTATTTTGGTAGTTTCTTCGAATATATAAAATTGACTCACTGATAAAAATTATGGAAAAATACATAACATTGTGTACAGTAGCGTACTTAAATAGTACTGCTATGTGTTTAAAATAATTAAACCCTTTATTCTAATAATACTAATGCTTTTACATTTTGAAGTTTTATTACGTACTATCCATAGTAGTATTAGGTATTATTATGAGAGTGTTTGTTTTGTTTATCCTTCCTCGAAGCCTAAACCACTTTGAAATTTGGTAAGTATATATAGTGCAGCCATTGAAGCATTATTGCTCCGAATTTTTTTACTGTGAACCGAATTGCATACAATTTTGGAATTAGGTTCATCTTACCCTTAACTTCAAAAGTGAAAATGATGGTTGCCACCCCTTCTCGGGGGTGATTTTTTTTTTCAAAATAAGTATTGTAATAAATTTTAAGCAAAAAATCATCTATAAAGTTTTTCAAAAAATCCTATACTTTTCAAGTTATTGGCAATTGAAAATTCGAAATTTTTTCCCGTTTTTCATCGGTTTTTTGCAAATATCTCCAAAAATGGACTAAGGCAAGGGAAGGGGGTGGGGAATCGCGCGAGTGACGTGTGGCGGCGTTTTGTATCGGCGCATTAAGTGGCCGGTGCGGGCCACAAGAAGCGAGCAACGACGTTTTGTAGCGTGTGGCGGCCACCGGCGTACTGCGTGTGGCAAGTCCATATAAAATGTATGAAAACTATAAGCGTGCTCCAATAGGGAGCCGCTCGTCAAAGAAGCGCATATATGCTAGTTATCACTAGGCAGCGCTGCATCGTCCCCTTCTCAGGGGACGATCGCATCCGATGAAGCCTTAAAGGCCTTCCCGGCCAGAGGCAGTCCCAACGGGTGTTTTTTAGTCAGTAGAAGTCTGACATAACCCTGCAGCCGGCTGCAGGGTATCCATGAGGATTTCTCACCCGCTCCCCCGCCTGGGAGGAAACAAAAAAAAAAAATAAGAAATATGCCGGTGGCGGCGTTTTGTGGTTGTGGTCAGTTGCGTGTGCGTTGACACTTATTGACACCTATTTGCGTAACATGGCTTTTAGTGTTGAACATAGCACACGTTCACAGGTGATTCAGTTCAGAATTATCCGATGCCGCGGTCACGGGCTGACTCAACATCGGTACTTCTGAAAACCGTGCCAATAGCTATTAAATAACGTATTTTATCACATGTGTTTTAGTGCTAATGGAACAAATACTACTAATATTTATTTGAAAGAAAAAACGAGAATATTTATAGTCATAATTTTTATTTTCTAAGCATGTAACTGCTCTATGTTTAAATCTAAATAAAATAATAATAGATTATATACCACGCGTGTTATATTCGCGTGGTATATTCGTGCTATATTCTTCGCTATACGGGCGAATGTCCGAAGTATTTAAGGAGGCGCTGCATGCAGATTGAGGAGAGAGTACATCAGGTACTCAGCTTCTTCAGGGTGGACGCATTAGTTCTGCGTGCAGGCCAAGGTATGCAAAGCATAAATTATTTAGTATTAAAGTACTCAATAATAATAATATTTCCAACACTCACACCAATTAGCCTAGCCCCAAAGTAAGCAATATAAGGCTTGTGTTATGGGATACTAGGGTAACGGATAGAATACATATACTGTACATATCTTTATATATATAATTCTTCTGTGAGTGTGTATGTCACTGAACTTCTCTTAAACGACTGGACCGATTTTGATGAAATTTTTTGTGTGTGTTCAAGGGGATCTGAGAATGGTTTAGATTCACAATTTTGTCCGCTGGACAACCCCTATTTTTTTAGGGCGGTACGAAGTTCGCTGGGTCAGCTAGTATAAGTATATTTATATAGAATTACATATTAAACATTCATGACTTAACATAATAAACGAATAACTTAACACATCAATGACGTTGCTGATATTTTGGGAATATTCTTGGAAGCTACTTAAAAATCCTCATCATTTACATACTATTAGTTAGAGAGGCAAGCAGAAAAACATAGAATATGCCGATGATAACTCTGACGCGTGGAAAACAAGCAAAGGTCTTTAAATCAGAACTTGAAGCTGTGGGATTGAAGATGAAGGACTTTTGTCTGCGAAGGGCAAATGAAGTGAGTCGTGAAGGAAATGTTCGTTGACTACTTGATAAAAACCTTTCTGAGTTTGATTCGCCAGTTCTTCTTGGACTAGTCCCTGAATTTAGAACAGATGGTAGTTTACGATATAAAAGTATTGATAGAATAAGCGAAGTCACATTTGCAGCAATCAAACAGTACAGAAAGTTATGTTTGAAGGGCCTAAGTTGTTGTTGAAAACAGTACCAGTACTTACAGTTGTTGACTTTGATTGTTGCAAAATGTAAAACTAGAAGGCGGTTGAATGTTTCTAAGAAACCATCTACGCAGATGAATTCACGGGCAACCACAAGTAGAAACTAAATCCTTTTAGTCTCTTATCTGAAGTACACTCCAGGCCAGGTGAGGATGGCTGGTGTAGCAGGTGAAACTGAGGCACCAGCTATGTTCACATCTGGACTTTATCGTCACTCAACATCAGTACCCTTAGCACAAACCAATATCGCATCAAATGTCAAGAAGTGTATGGAAGATTTTAAATTCTCGCTGCGTCCGTTGTGGCTCTGTTCAAATTTCCATAAAAAAAAATTTAACCTTTGCCGCGTATCGAGATTAAATTCATCATGATCATCATCATCAACAGCCTATCTTAGTCCACTGCTGGACATAGGCCTCTCCAAATGCACGCCACTCAGATCGATCTTGGGCTACTCGCGTCCAGCTCCTGCCAGCCACCTTGCGCAAATCATCACTCCATCGTGCCTGAGGACGTCCTACACTACGTTTGCCTAGACGCGGTCTCCACAGATTAATTTTAACTATTCGAATTCGATACTGGTTCGTGCTAATGATTCATAGATGGGAATGGAGTAATTAGTCGGAATTATTTATATAAATAAGGCCAAATCCATACTTTACGACACGCAATTCTGGTCGTGGAAAAGATCCACAGCGCTGCATGGATGACCTCTCCAAGGCCAGTTTAGTTCCACCCTCGTCGGTGTTCCACCCCTTATCTCGCAATCGGCGCTCTTGCACTTTCCGCTCCGTCGCGTCGCTGCACCGGACATCCGCGCGTGCGAATCGCTTGCGCAAAGAGCGTCGCAACCGCAAACCTAGAAAATGGTAGCGATCATCATCATGACAGCCTATTAATGTCCCCACTGCTGGGGAAACTGCCTTCCCTTTGGATGCAATAGGGAGATTGGGCCATGACCCCCCACGCAGGCCCAGTGCGGATTAGTGAGATTTTTATGTTATAGTTATATATAGGCATACGAGCAGACGGATCACCTGATGGTAAGTGATCACCGTCGCCCATGTACACTTGCAACACCAGGAGTATCACAAATGCAATGCCGGCCTATAAGGAAGGAGTACGCTCTTTTTTTTTAAGGTTTTTGGGTCGTATTGGTCCGGAAACACTGCTGGCGACAATATATTCCACAGTTTTGTCGTACGTGGAAAAAAATTCGACAAAAACGCACGGTTGTGGATAGCCACGCATCAAGATGATGGGGATGAAATTTTTGTCGCGATGTACGATGGCGAAATGCAGCAGCTGGAATTAATCCGAACAATTCCTCAGAACACTCCCCGTCATAAATGCGATAGAAGATGCAGAGCGAAGCAACATCCCTACGCAAAGCCAAAGGATCAAGCTGATCGACGATTCGAGCCGCTCGGCGCTGGATGCGATCTAAAGGGTGAAGCTGGTACTGGGGTGCCCCCGCCCAAAGATGAGAGCAGTACTCCATGTGAAGCCGAACCTGTGCCTGAGTGCTAACGACTGCTGATGCAGCCGTTACCAACAGCTTAATGTGCCTTGCGAAGCACGGAGGAGCTTGTAATACAAAATTTTTGGTCACCCATCCAATGACCGCGACAAAAAAAGTTGTTTATTTTCAACGATCGCAGACGATTGCACTAACCACTTGCGCCATCGAGCTTCTCTAAATTGCAGCAACACCAGTACGAAATTGACAATAGTATAGAAAGAGACGAAGCGATTGAGCGGCCTGAAGTTTAAGCGAGTATGTCTGAGTGACTATTAGAACAGTTGAGCTGTTACAAATGCCGACTAGATTACGATGCTCGCAAACTCAACAGTCTCACACCCGCCGCAAAAGATATATCATAACAAAATCTAAAAAACTGGATTTTGCTGAGCTATTTTTATGGCTTATAGAATGACAAGGAATCCTTCTTATACGAAATCATCTCGCACTTGGGCAGTTTATACACCGAGCAAGGCTCACACACTTACAAACTAGCTATTTTCGCAAGTGTACTTCACTCCATACAAGTTCAATCAATATTAGGCCTGGGTTTGAAAACCAAGACTATGAAATCGTCGAGGCAAAAATTATTGCGTGATTGTTGCAGTATTTTTTTTTATCATTGGATCAAAACTAAGCCTAAAACTGAGGAGTGAGTTTCAGCGGTTACTTTCACATGGCGGATCAAGATGCCCGTTACGGTCGGCGCATTCGCTCCGCGCCTTATCGCCGCTGTGTAATTAGTGCGTCTGGGGCTATATTCATGAATCGTTAGACATGCCTTTATTAGTACTGTAACGTGTGCCAGTGTTACTCCTTTATTTTTGAACGAAAATAGGTCAAGTCGTCCTTGAAAATGATGAGAGCTCACGTCGCACTTTGATCTTCACTTATTATCTTATTCTTCCACTTTCACTGGCATTTGAAGTACTTGCTGAAAAACAGACAACCGCAACTAGTTTGTCACACCACACGTGACACCTGATAGTAAATTACCTAATGTGATATGTCTAGTCTTTTTACAACATGTCAAATGGAATTTGAAAAATAAATAATTTTCAATTGTACAAATAGTGGCAATTTTATTATTATTAGTAAAAATGGAGTTGTTTTAATGTGTTTCTCCAATGAGTAAGGTTACAAAGCTCCATTAGTAGAACAATATCTTTGCGGTATTAGCCATCTTCTAGTATGAATTTGTTTTTTTCACCTTACACAGACTTTCTAGACTGTCCGATATTGAATTATGTATTCAATATCGGACAGTCTAGAAAGTCTGTGTAAGGTGAAAACAAATTCATTAGTAGAACAATATCTTTGCGGTATTAGCCATCTTCTAGTATGAATTTATTTTCACCTTACACAGACTTTCTAGACTGTCCGATATTGAATACATAATTATAATAAACGAGCAGGGAAACAGCGAATTTTAGTTAAATAACCTCAACCCTAGAGAAGCTAAATAACAATTTATTGTTTCCTGTGGTGACTAAAGTTTCTAGAACACCAGATGGGACAGTGTGAGTAATGCCAGTACTACACTCTGTGTAGCGCAAGTAAAGCCAGAAACATATTAACGTGTCGTGGCGTGACGTGGCGCATCGGTTTCATACATTTATAATGGGTTAGAGAGAGAAAGAGAGGTTAAAGCGTCGACACGACACGATACGTAAATATGTCTCTAACCATAGTAAATGTATGAAACCGATGTGCTTCTGGCGCGCCACGACACGACACGACATGTTAATATGTTTCTGGCTTAACTCTGTAATAAGGTTGCTTTTTCCTATCAGGCAGGCCATCCTAATTACACACCAATAAAAACTGTTTAGAGATGCCTCAAGCTATGGTTATAATTCTACCGGTTCCAGCATTAACGTCTAGAGGGCGTGCGCCGCGATGCGTGGCGGCTGAGGTCGCGGTCGCGCGGACACGTCTCGCCGCCCGGCTGGTGTCCGACCGCGTGGACGGACGGCGGCTAATACTCTGACCGTAGTCAGAATCACAATTCACAAATAAACCTTCCTTATATATCCAAATTCAAAAAGGAAAATCATCATTAGTGTAATACCGGCCATACACACTACGAGAAATCGTTACGATTAGACTGTACAGTCCGAACGGTACCGATAAATCGTAGCGTGTATGTTATAAAACTGCACAGTTTCCTATACTAAACGAAATCGTATAAACTGTTCCGTTCGAACTGTACAGTCTGATCGTAAAGATTTCTCGTAGTGTGTTTGGCCGGTATAAGGATGACCTCACTGCTGGGGCACTAGCCTTCCCATGGAAGGCCGCTCCTACGACAACGGCTAGAGCCGAGGTCCGAGTCTCAGAGACGCCCTCTAGTTGAGCCGACCCCCTCTGGTTCGAGTGGTCTAGAGGCTCCAGACGGAGAGGAGACTCCCCCTGTGGGGAGATGCCATCCGTCTGGAATACTTCTAGAGGCATTCGCATATTCTCGGCTTGAGGTCCCCTTGGGGTCCCCGGTGACGCTGTAAAGGTCATCTGCGACCAACAGCATACACACTCAAAACAAAAACCCATGGAGGGAATAGGAACAGCGGGCCATTCGCGGGCCCAGTACAAACTGGTGTGTGCTAATGGTTGCACATACAGCCGAGTCCAATCGAGAAGCTCGTAGTAATAAATTCTTAATTGGTCAAATATCCTATGACCGTCCGTTGCCAAAAAAATGGTGTGATTTTAATGGAACCACGATGCAAGTCAACTTTAACAATGTTTTATATCGCCTATTTTTTTTTAAACGTAAGCATTAAACTCGAAATTTTTACAAAAAAATATTCAAAGTTGATGTTTGTTCTTTATTTATATAAAGTGGGAAATAAATGGAAAAATGCTTTCTTCTGACTGTTACAACCTCTATGACCCGGCGGGGGCAGATATTTGTGCGATGAAAACGAGCATTTGTACTCCAGTCATTGATGTTCAATATGTATTTCTATATAAATATACTTATATATGTATCAGTATATGTATTCTATCCGTTACCCTAGCATGCCACAACACAAGCCTTACAGTGCTTACTTTGGCTAATTGGTGTGAGTGTTGCAAATATTTAATTACATGTTCTGACGAGAATCGAACCCGGGCCGTCAGCGTGGCAAGTGAGCTTAGCCACCGTTGCTTGTTAATAGACAATTTTAATAACAGTTAAAAAATGTAATGCAGCATGCTGAATCTCTTATCTATTAGACAAGTCCGTCCGTCTGTGGTGCTGTTTCAGCGGCCAAACCGTAAGAGATAGATAAAGAGAATATTTAAGTTATAAGTTAAGAATAGTCTAATAAGATTATAAACCGGATTTGAGTAACATAGCGCTTCCGATTTTCGAGAAATCACGAATTTCAAATGAAACCACACAAAATCTCCGAAGTTCTCAATTAATTAAATACATTTTTTTTTTAAATCAGGTTTTGGTGAACATTTGGTTCACTGGTTTGCTAGTATACTGATAATTGTGGCGATGGAATAAAAGTATTACTTTCGCAGATCAAATGCAATTGTACTAGGCAATTGACCTAAAACATGATAGAGCCTTATTATTTTTGCAAGTAAAAATGATTAAACTTATTCAAGCTAATAGGGGTGATGACGGGGTACAGTAAACGAAATTCTATTTAGTCCGTCAGTTAGATGATCAAAAAATAATGGACACATATTTTTCTTTGGGCAATCAACCAAAAAATGACAAAGTTATAGCGCGTCAAAGTTTGGGAGTAGGGGACTCGTGACGTCACTTTTAAGTGAAAATTGTACCAAAACGTGACGTCATGCGACTTTTCAAATCAATATATCTCTGCAATGTTTATATTATGTGAAAAAAGAAAAAACACGTGTCCAATACTTTTTGATAATCTACCTGATAGACGAAGAAAAAAAATTAGTCGTCTAATTGGTCACTTAACCACACAGACACATTTGTACTTCAAAAGTATTATGTAAACAATCTAATTAAGTTTTTTTTGCGGAAGCAAACGATGCAGAGCGCATACTTATAGGTCATACTGCGGACACTTTTTATTATCAGACAATAATTGTTGCTAATTATGTTCTAAGACGTAGAGCTCGATCTGCGATCGTGGGAGTTATGCAACTTTGACATTGGCAGGTCATTGGATGGGTGAATTAATGAAAATCGAATATGCTTTTGCCTTCCTTTCTATATAAAAAAGACTAAAAACAAGTTTTTATTACTTCATAACATAAAGAACTAAAAATAAATTTAGTCTATTATGAAATATACCATTTTATACGTACATAATATTCCAATTATTTAATCAAAGCTCGTTACATCCTTTTTATTTCTCTTGCCGACAAAATGTAACACGCAAGAGCATCAATATACTATTTCATATAGATTTTAATAAAAAATTAATACCATATAAAATGTTATAATATGGTAAATGGTATATAAAATTTACCATTTTTTACCATATTAAATGGTATATAAATTATACCATTTTATATACTTTTAAATAAATATTAATAACCATATCAAGTCAAGTCAGGTTGGCTGCAGGGGAGAAATATTATGTTTCTTTTTCTGTTTTTAGTATTTGTTGTTGTTATAGCGGCAACAGAAATACATTATCTGTGAAAATTTCAACTGTGTAGCTATCACAGCTCATCAGATATAGTCTAGTGACAGACTTAGTAATAGGGTCCCGTCTTTACTCTTTGGTTACGAAACCCTAAAAACAACATAGAAATTGGTCAAATGATCGTCATTGGCATTTTTAAATTGGATGCTTCGATGATTCGTTTGTGATTTTTTTTTTATAGATAGGTCCGACAAATGTCTCCACCCCACCTGATGTTAAGTGAAGGTGAAGTCCAGACGCGAAGATAGCTGATACAGCAGTTCTACCTGCCACACCAGCCATCCCCACCCTGCCGGCTTGCATGTTGCTTCTTCACGCCTCTTTTGAAGGATCCTAGGTAAACCAGATTGCCCCGACTACTGCAAATGTTAATTAAAATATTTCTTTGTTGCACCCGAATGGATTCGCAATACCTAAACACAGACCTATATATTTTTTTTCTATTTTTTTTAATTCAACGGCTGCGGCAGTCGCAGTTTGACTTTTTTCCTACGTAGGTGGTGCTGTCAGCGCGAATGTATCGTTTTTTTAAAGCTTTGAAACAATGTAGATTTATTGATGACCTAACTTTAGTCTGCAAAGCCGCCTGTGTTAATTAGGCTAGATTGATCGTATCTGGGTTAGCCGACCACAGAAAGATTTAAATAAAAATGAGTATAAATCTTTTACAAGAGGTAAGGATTTCTACTAAAATAATATAATTGTTGTTTCTTATAGGTACCTTTAAAGATAGGTATGATAAGAAAGAATATACTAAAAACAATAATATAATCTTGTTGTATAAAACTAGTTTTAACGGGTTAATGCACGAAGTTTATTTATTTATTGACGTTTCGCAGCCTTTTCAGGTCTGCATCGTCAGAATAATGATTTTTTAGTTCGTGCATTAACCCGTTAAAACTAGTTTTATTTAATGAGTGATGTGCATGAAAACCTAAGAAACAAATAATCTTGTTGTGTTAAAATTGATAATCTAGGTAGGTATATATATATTCTTTTTAAGCATTTAACTGCTAGATGTATAAATCTAAAGAAAATTTTACTAGAAAAAAATCCACGTCGACCAGGCAGCAGACAGGACTGGAGGCTATTTACTCGGGGCTATTTCTTCTTTCAAATGTTTAATACTTGTAAAGGTATTCATTTTACCTTCAATGCGACGAGACGGCGCCTTGCAGCCTAAAAAATTGCAAGAGAAAATTCGACACGGTCATCAGGGCCGCGGTAGCATAATGGTCACTACATTCGCCGGCATAGCGAAGGGGTCGAGTCCCGTCTGCTCCCTGGTCCGCGTGGATTTTTTTCTAATAAAATTTTCTTTGTATTTTAATATTATCTAGAGTTAAAAAAAATCTCAAATAATGAAAAGGCTAAAGGAAGATTGAAGATGAAAACTGTGGGTTTTATTACCATTTTATTATCTTTCTGTTATCAGTAAGTCAAGAGAATAATTTTGGTGTGTATGATGTTGATTTTGTTGTAAACCTTTATTTATTACTTGAGTTATATTCATATGGTATGGAGTACCCGCGACCACCCAATCAGGTCTTAATTACTTGACCTTTTCTCTTCCACGAAGCTGTCAGCCGTTACCACAAATCCAAATTTCTCTTGGTAAATGCTGAAAAAAGTTAAATCAACAGATATTTATAATTTTTGAAGGCACTGGGCTATTTTCCAAGTTCCATTTTCTCAATTGTTTTTGTTTGCACCTGTACAAATTTTGATTGGTGAAGTTTCACCGACATTACGTTATATAATTGCACATTTCCATTAAACAAAATAAGTATATTATTAAGTATAGTATATTATTTGTATGATTTTAAGCCTTACGTCGTAAACAAAGTAGACATAACACAAGAAAATTACAACATCAAGTCGCAAAGCCAATAAGTAAAAACAATGAATTAGCGATTGTGTTTGCCAGTTTATGATATCTTAACATGTAACAAAAAAACGCTGAAATTTCTAAAATTGGATCAGACATCAAATTTGGATTCAGGATTTTTTTAACTAACCTTCCCCTCCCTCCCGTCGTGGGTTCCAGGGTGGACCACAATCCCAAATCTGGGGTCAGATTTTGATTCAGATTTAGCGACCACAATTATTTATTTTTTTATATGGCCAGGTAGGCAAATGACTACCTCACGTGATGTTGAGAGCCCTTTTACAAAATTGCACCGCTGCCGTACTAATCATGGCGTAGGTAGATTTGCACTAGTATATATTGCGTTTTACGGGTGATGTTTAGAGTCTTATAAAATAATTATTAATGAACTAATTATAAAAATATATACATATTTCAGTAGTTCAATGATGGTAGATTAGTTTTATGAAAATCTCTGATGGTAATTCTATTTAATTCAATATCAAAATACGAGGTAAACCTGCATTATTTTTTAGCAAACTCACGGAGGTTAGATGTTTTTTATGATAATTAATGAGATAGAAAATCAAAATTATAATACATTATGTTACAACAAAAACATATTTCCGATATCGTAGTAATTATTTTGATCTAATTTATTGAACAGTATTGAGAGATTCAGGCGTTTGAAGTTGTGCATAATATCGTTTTTTCTGTTAACTAGCTGCAGTAGAACGATCAGTACAAAAAAAGGAAAATAGTAATTTGCAAATATTCTACATTAACTTTCAATAGGAAGAATAATTCTACTGTTAATTTCTATTGGAAATAGTCAAAATCTTTTCTAAGGGGATAAATAAGGCGCTCAAAAATTACGATTTTTTGCAAAAAATGTGAAAGGGCTCTTAAGTGGTGATAGAGTCCAAACGTGAAAATAGATAATTACTACATGACCAAGTTGTTAGGCTTGGATCAGAAGAGAAAATAAAAACAACTTGAAACGTGTGTGAAGACATACAGACAGACACGAACCACGATATAGATTTCAAACGTGTATGATAGTGAACTATCAAACACAAGTTGTTTTTTTTAAGACAGTTATCTATGTCAGACTTTTTGAGAAACACTTTAGTTTTTAATCCTGACGTATGAAATAAGAAAACAAAGGTAATTTAATGTATTTAGCCACTTACTACTCTATTGAACTTAATTGTCATTGAGTAACAAAACAACGTACAAACATTCACATTAACAGTATTATGAGGATCAAAGATGGCTCTAAAATTAAAAAAAAAATCAAACATGAGCGATGCCCGCGAAACTTATCTGGAATCAAAGCAATCAATGTTGAATGTCGTTCCGCGCCGATATCGGTGAAATGCCGATTAAAATCACTCTAAAATAACGATCGCCTCCCTTGGGATAAAGTATGTATCCATAACAAGCTATCTTACGATATAATTTTGCAGATTTATAAAAAAAACGAGTAATTACCGTCTGATCCACTATACTACATACGATCCCCATTCCGCTTTGTTTTACGATTAAATAAGCATACGATCAAAAGATATACATATATATATTTAACTGTGGAATATATTGTCGCCAGCAGTGTTTCCGGACCAATACGACCCAAAAACCTTTAAAAAAAGATCGTACTCCTTCCTTAAAGGCCGGCATCGCATTTGTGATACTCCTGGTGTTGCAAGTGTCCATGGGCGACGGTGATCACTTACCATCTGGTGAGCCGTCTGCTCGTATGCCCCCTATAACATAAAAAAAACATAAAACCTTTCTTTTCTTAAGCTTTTATACGGTTATATAGTATTAAAGCTACATAACATTAATTTGCTAAGTATTTAAGCACCTATTTGGACAACAGTAACATTTGAATATAAGATTTATGGTAACGAAACATAAAAAAAAAATACGTACAAATACTAAGGTAATATCTTCCATTACTTTAAAGCTACTCTCTGGCTGTGTGCACATACCCAAAGCGGGCACACCCGCAGGCAACAGCGGGCCACCCGCCGAATTTATGAAAATAACGTCTTAACGTATTATTGTATATCCCGGTGTGGTGCGGCACTCGCCAGCCCCGCCGTACAGGTGTGCGCTGGTCATTTGCGAACAATCCAAGGTGTGGAGTTTCTTGCTCTGATATATTTAAAAAAATATTTTAAGTCACAGACTCTTATTCTTCTTTTTTCTTCCATAGAGTGTTGTAGTATTTTTGTTAGTGAAAAAATCATTGGGAATTGGGTTAGGTTAGGTTTATGCGGCTATGGCTGGCTATGGCAGTCACTAACCGCTATCTAATATATAAAATTCTCGTGTCGCGGTGTTGGGGTTAAACTCCTCCGAAACGGCTTTCCCGATTCTCATGAAATTTTGTGTGCATATTGGATAGGTCTGAGAATCGGACAACATCTATTTTTCATCGCCCTAAATGTTAAGGGTAATCCACCCCAATTTTTTTTTTTCAATTTTAGATTTTTTTTTTTATGGTACATCATACAAAAATACATACAACCCTAAATTTTCGTCTTTCTACCACCAACCCCTATTTTTTTATGGCGGTACGAAGTTCGCTGGGTCAGCTAGTTTTTATATAAATACATAAAATAAGATATTGAGTGCAGTTTATAACAGTAAAAGACACCTTGAAGAGACATGAAGACAAAAAAAATGTTCCATTAATGAGAAAGGTGAACAAACGTATCAGTCTAGAATTACCTAATTGTGTGAACGAAAATATTACAAAAAAAGTTGAACTTATCAGAAAACCAATCGAACACAGTAAATTATTTCACCAGAATTGTAAAACATACAGTAAAAGGTTATGAATTAACAACAATATTTATTTTAGTAGTACTTACAACAGTACTACAAAAAATATCAGTTATTAAATAAAAAATAAATTTATTGAAACATCCGTGTCACGTCTCCACGCATCTCTCTGTCTGTCTAATGAAACCGCGTTTGGCCGACGACACGCGACCGATTCGCAGATGCGTCTGGGCATCGCAGAAACACATTGAAATATAGCTACTTTTAAAAGATTGACACTACTGCTTTATTCGTGTTCTGATTTTGCTACGGTTATAATATTTTTTTTTGTTCAATACTATTCTTCAAAACAATAACACTGATCAACATGATGGTTATAAAAAATAATTAACTAGTGCTTCAGCACTTGTGTTAAGAAAACAAACAAAATCAACGAAGTTTTTTTTATAGCTAGGTAGGCAAATGCCTTCCCGGGAGAGGGGAGAGGGACGGGAAGAATTACGCTTCCCCTCCCAGTAAAGGTGGCCCCCTCTTGTAGTTTTGTCCTCCAAGGGGGGCGGCGGAGGGCTGCTTGGACGGACAAGCTCAAGAAGCCCTCCGCAACGGACGGGGGGCGGTACGGTGGGCACTAGGCCGCGTACTCAGCCCCCACGCGCGGGCCTGCGAGGCACGTCTGCGGGGTCCCCGCAATACTTCGGGAGACCCCTGCCGTGGAGCCCCGGCGAGGCCGAGAAGCTGCTGGGTGCGGGGATGCGGAGTAATCCCTCACCAAGTGGATCCCGCGGCTCCGCATCAAGCAGTGTTGAAGGTATTTGCAGGACTTTTTTAGCGGATATTATACCGTAAAGCGCTCGTAAGAGTTGCGGGGTCCTTTTTGGTCAGCCACTGGGGGGTCCGTAAGTCTTGCGGGAGCCAGGTGTGAGGTCCGTTCGGCGGTGTACTTCTTAAAGGCGCCGTCGTCTGTAAAAAGATTTTTACCTGCGTTATAAAAAAAAGGTAGGCAAATGCCTATACCCCACCTGATGTTAAGTGGCTGTAAAGTTAGTCCAGACGCGAAGATAGCTGGTGCCGCAGTTATGAACATACCAACAATCCTCTCCTTGTCGGCCTGCAGTAATGCTTCTTCACACCTCTTTTGAAGGATCCAGATTGTAGGAAGGAGGGAAGTGTGCGGGCAAAGAAATCCACTTGTGAATAGTACGACACAGAAATGAGTCACTAAATTTCTTTGTTCGTATAGAAATCGTTGTCATAGTAAGCCGGTGGCAATGTAGACCAGCACGTGGGGCCCTCTGAGGGAGTTGGACCTTGTGACGGCAGCACTATAACTCCACCCCTAGTACTAGTACCATTTTTTTAATTATTATTTCTTAAAATCTACAGACTCTTGGTCCTTACCTTTTTTGTGTTATATTCAATTATTTTATGTGTTTTATACAATGTGTCTTTCCACGTTCAACTACTCGAAAACAAGAAACCTAGACTATTTCTTAAAAAATGAAAAAAAATAAACTCTATACTACGTATACTCCAAATTTTTTATAACTACCATCGCTTTCTTCTAATCATCATCATCAGCCTATTAATGTCCTCACTGCTAGGTCACAGGCCTATCTTATGGATGGAATATGGAGATTAAGCCATGACCCACCACGCGGGCCCAGTGCGGATTGGTGGGTGCTAACGACTGCAGATGCAGCCGAAACCAACGGCTTAACGTGCCTTCCGAAGCACGGAGGAGCTTGAGATAGTAAATTTTTGGTCACCCATCCTATGACCGACCACTGCGAAAGTTGCTTAACTTTTAACGATCGCAGCCGAACGCGCTAACCACCCGCGCCATCTAGCTCCAGCTTACTTCTGACACTTACAATTAAATAGGTATAATCTAATGGTCCCGACTCCGGCACGACTGCCAATTCCATTTCGGAGACGATTTATCCCTAATATATTCCCTAGGGAATGGAAAGTAGAGACCGCCGCCAAAAACAAGCATCCGGTCCAAAAGCCAGAATAAGAGACCGTAGTTACATTTTAAAAAAGGTTTCACCATCACCAAGCTGTTTTCGTTCCGTGGCTTTTAAAATTATAAAATTTATAATAGTCAGCCTTTTTGAGCCGGTAGGTACCACCAGCTATAACCTCGAGCTGACGGCCATCAGCGAATATAATGATTTTGCATAATCCAGTAAAAAAAAAATTTATTAGGCGATTCTCACACCGCCCCGCACTACGCTGCGGGGCGCGGGAGTGCGTGTACTTGCGTTGCTTGCAACTGGAAACGCATTCACGCGCTGTGTTGCAGATGCCTACATGTATACACATAATTTTGTATGGAAAAATCTGCATAATGATGCATAATGTATAATGACTTACTGTGGCCACTATTCCTACACGAACAAAGAAATTTGGCGACTCATTTCTTTGTCGTACTAGTCTTAGTCTTAGTCTTAGTAGTACGGCGGGCTGTTTCCGCAACTCGACACCTAGTGCCTATTTTGCGTGGGGGATTGGCATCAGTCCTGTCATCCCAGCTCCTCCAGAAAGCTCAGCAGTCCCCGAATGTTGCTGCAGGCCTCTACTATTGTCTTCGGGCTTCCCATTAGAGAAGTCCTTTTTCTTGCAACGCCCCTGCACTCCAGTAGGACATGGGCGCTCGTCTCATCCGCCTCCAGGCAGGCTCTGCACAGAGGGCTGTCAGAAATACCTATATTACAAAGGTGTTTGTTAAAGTAGCCGTGACCCGTGAGTATACCCACGATTTGTTTCAGGGCTTGTCTAGGTAGTCTGATTAACTTACGTGTTAGTTGCAGGTTTACCTTAGGAACGGCTTCCCTGGCTTGCCTGCAGTCCGTGAGTTTTGACCAGTAATCGTCGTGTTGTTATTGAGAGCGCTCCCTTATCCAGGTTCGCATTCGTAAGTGGAATTCTATACCCGCGCACGTGTTCCCTCCTTCCTATAACCTGGGGTCCTTTAAGAGAGGCGTGAAGAAGCGTTTTTGCGGGTCGGCAAGGTGAGGATGGTTAGTGTAGCAGTTTATAATTGCTGTACCAGCTATCTTCACGTTTGGACTTTATCACCACTTAACATCAGGTGGGGTAGAGTCTTTGCCTACCTAGTTATATATATATAAAAAAAAAGGTCTGTACTCCCGCAGCAACAAGCGTGGCTCCGTCGCTATGCACCCCGCAGTATAGTGCAGGGCAGTGTGAGAATCGCCTAACTGGTAGCTAATAAGTTTATCGCCCGCCGAATAACTCTGTGTCTCTTAGACCAAAGAAAACCCAATTTTGTGACGATTTAAATAACCTGTGTATGTCTAGGTTTGTAGTGTCCAGGTAGGTTTAATATTGTAATTTTAATAGATTTGTATTATCTGTGTTCACCTACCTTCTAATGCGAGCATAAAAATTCAAATGTTAGGTATATTTTAGTCCTTATTTTCATTTTTTGGTAAAATTTAGTATTGGTTTTTTTATAATATTGATAAAAATGCGGAACTCAGAAATACTTTTTCGTTTTGAAATTACCTTCGATGGATTGTGAATTGTGGATATTTTTGTCTCATTTTAATTTTCCTCTCTAGTAATAATACAGTTTGTTTAATTTATACATTGATAGGAACACTGTTTCATATTATACGGGAATGGGCGTTAATTCTGCAACACAGTTTTTGTAAAACTATAGCAGATTTAACGATTCATAATTTTATGTACATTGCACTTGTTCCATATAAAGTTATTATTATGTCTTTCCGCAAGAATTGAGTTACTTACAGACGAATGGACAGACAGCGGAGGCTAAGAGTAATAGGGGTAGAGTTGACCTTAAAAAATAAGCGTTATCATTGAAAACAATGTTTTAAAAACGTCAGCCACATCAAGGGCGCTTTAACATCTGCTTAAAATTTCTTTTATAAATTGTATGCTCCTAAAATAAAATACTATAAGATCGTAACTAGGCAGTTAAACGGATCACGCTCTGATCTATCCGGGTTCAAATGAAATGGAAATATTTCACAACTTGAAACGTCACTACGTCATGTGGTTATAAGGTGAGAGCAGACGCCCTACCATGGTAATTCGAAATACACACTCTTAATTTTATACAATAATTGATATTTGAAGTATTGAATCTCCAAACTATGAAAAACTTATAACATTTTATTTACAGGAGATTTTTCGTTAGTCATGCTGTCCAAGTTCTCATGTCCAAATGATAACGATATAATGAAAAAAAATTACCATAAGTGATCGCAATAGGTTTTAAATTATATCTTTATGTTTGGTTGTGCCCAAATAGATTTTTCATTAATTTATTTTTCATTAATTTATTTTCATTAATTTATTTTTCATTAATTTATTTAATTGTTGTTTTTCAATTATTGACAATTTAAAATTTTATTTTTATTCATAATTGTTTTGTATTAAAATTAATGTAATTATCAAAATTTTATAAGATTTAATTGCTAGTTAAGTGTAAATCGCATGTCGTAATCGCCTATAATTAAAGTTCCACTTATAAATTGTCGTACTATAAATGTGAAAATAAGAAATGTCTAAGTGTAACTTTGTTGCCGATCAAATACATAAATAAATAAAATTGAATAAGTGAAATGCCATTACTAACTTTAAAAAGAAACATGTAGATACAAAGCAAAAGCAGATCAAATATATACATAGTATGTATATATTGAGTTTTGTAACAAAAGCGCATAAATAAAACCTTTTTATCACTATTTGTCATTACAAAAATAACTTGGGTAAAACGTAAATTTATTTAAACGTATTTAAAATGAAAAACATGAGCATCATATGTTTTTAGTCATTATTCTTTCAAGGCTTAGCACACAAAAATCTCTTGAGCTACCTTTCTCGATCGAAACTCGTGATGAATTTATATTGAATTTAAATTGGCAAAAATTAATCTATATATATTATAATTTGTATTCCTTTTGTAATAAAAAGAAAGTAACATGACTAGGTAATGCCAAAGTATACATGTTCATTCAGTCTTAACTCAAATACTTCATTCGTTCGTTCAATCCCCACTCATTCGATCATTCACGGATTAAGTTCACTTATAAACAAGCTTTACTTTGTATTCTGCTCCCGCCCCCCCGACACAGAGAGGTTCGATTCCTCTCAGTCCCCTCCCGTTTCAAGTGCACATCTGAATGCACTTGTCCTCTAAGCGCATTTTGCGTTATTTTAAACTATGCACTAGTTTAAACTAACGCAGCGCCGCATCATCCCCCTCTCGGGGGTTGATCGCTTCAGATGAAGCTTGTAAGGCCCTTCTGGCCATAAGCATGAGTAAAGGGTGTTTTTTAGTCAGTAAGAGTCTGACATAACCTTACAGCCGGCTGTAGGGTATCCATGAGGATTTCTCACCCTCTCCCCCGCCTGGGAGGAAACAAAAAAAAATGTATTCTGCTGTGCTAGGAGTCAGTCGTATCAGCTTCCTAGTAAAAATATATTTCACAGAATATAAGTATCATTCGTCACAGTGATTCCGTATTTTATTCAGCTCCTCTGACCTATAAAATCTACAACTCGAACGTATGTGGCCATTTCTTTCTCAGCAACGGCATAAGAACCGATGGTAGCGGCGACTCCCGTAATATGCGAGTTATATTTACTTGCAGGCGTGAAAGAGATAAACCACGCTCAATACAGAATGCTTTCGGCGTATGTAGGTGGTGGCTCGCACCTACTTCGTTATGGAGTCCTTTGACTTTATTGTATGCCCTTGAGTATTATTAATGAATACTTTCGGTTACTTTGTTAATGTTTGAGAATATTTTTACTGTAATAGAACGACTCATAGTTATGTTTATGTTGCAAGAAGTAATAGACAGTTTCTATTTGAAATAAGACGTGTCTGGTTTCGATTAACGATATAACTACTGTTTAGAATGAACTATCATAACTGAGACAGGGAACTGAGTAGTACTGATATGGGTGTTTTCTTATAATTAACAGCTGAATAGCCAATGGTTGATAGAGTACATTATTTTTACCGTCGTAAATGATACAGCACAATAGTACCTAAAAATTCAAAAAGCTAATAAAAAAAATAGGGACAAATAGAAAGCACGGATACAATAACTTTAAAACCGTTATATATATATATATTTATGTTGTCTTTTTTATAAGCATATAACTGCTAGATTTTTAAATTTAAATAAAATTTTGCTAGAAAAACTTCCACGCGGACCAGGCAGCAGATGGGACTCGTACTCTCACCCTTCGCTATCCGAGCAAATGCACTGACCATTATGCTACCGCGGCCCTGGTGGCCGTGTCGAATTCCCTCTAGCCTTTCTTAAGCTGCAAGGCAGCGCCATCTCTTCGCATTGTAGGTAACCACAATGTCAAATTAAACACTTTTCAATAACCTGATGAGAAAACATAAAACAAATTTTAATTTAAATACATACATACCTACATTAAGTCATACTGTATGTGAACAAGTAAATGATTACAATGTAACAGATCCCATCGGCAGGTGAGACGTTTGACAGTAATTGTAAAAAATGTACAACCGTATTTTATCGGCGCTATTACTTTTACGAGTATTGAATAAATAATTTCATTTCACCTTAAGCCAAGCTCACCTTAAAAAAACACAGATCATTCCAGAGATATTTTGTTAGTTTTTAGCAAACGTTTTAAAAAAGGTCGCGTAACCGATAACTAATAGTTTTAAGTGTAGAATCGTATTTCAATGAAGCATTAATAGTGAAGACTTTACTTTACTTGCGTGTGACGTCATTTTAGGCTCCGCCAATCCCAAGCGTTTTGGGTCCGTGACAATAGATAAGAAAACTATTATCTTTTTCGTTAGTTTATGTAAAAATAGTAAAAACCCCTGCCAATATTCATTCTAAACAGCGATGCTAACAATTAGCACTTTATTTTCAACCCTGTCAAATACCCTATTATATGATTGAAGTTTAAACGGGACGGTTGAGTTTAATCCAGCGTATCACAACTCCAGCCATCCTCGCATCACTGACCAAGCAATAAATAAATATTTACTTAGCAACATTATGCGGGCGAAATTATGATTATGACAACTCAAACAATTACGCTTTAACTAAATATGAGCAAGGGTGGCCTGGCGCGGCCCGAGCGAATGTTGCTCTGTCGAACTTTTTGGCCGTTTTTCGTGTCACAATTTTAAACTAAAACTTTTATTACAACACAATTTGTTTCGTTCATCGCCAACGATATTAAATACCCTAGATACGAGCGCTCAAATGTGTCCCAATCAAGAAGTGCTTGAACTCCACTCAAGCACTTCTTGGTTCACAGTCACGCGCGGACCGTTACAAAGTCAAGATGCCACAGAGCTCCGCGAAAAAATTCGAAAATAATACTTAGAGTACGAAAAGTGACGTTGTTTCGGCAGGTATCTAGTCATTGTTAATTAATTTAACGCATTTGAAATAAATTTTGATCTAATACTGACTATAAACTGATTTAATATAAAATATTTGTGACATTTAAATGCATGGTCGGTCATAAGTCGCCATATAGCCTTCTCTTATCCTCGCGGTCCGTGCCTGCTATATTGCTAACAGCGCGTTCAGAATTGCGCGTAGAGTCAAAGAACTAAGGTCTAAATTCTTCGCATATAGCAATAAGTCGTAAAATTTTACGAGCTTGCATTTCGAACTGTCAGAAGTCCTTGACGGATGCGTTTTATTTAAGACCTTATACAGTATGTATTAAAGGTTACTTTCAATATTTAAATAATGCCTTATATTGATTTTGACTACGCAATCATCTTACGGAGCTCCGTGGATCGTTCAATGTACCTTTTGGACAGGTTTCGGGGACGATTTTGTTCGTGTTGGTGTATATAAGGTATTTAATATCGTTGTTCATCGCACGCAGCATGTCACATTATTTTTTTAATTGTTATTACAGACTTAAGACCTTATCAACAAGCATCAGTGATTCAGTGAGGATTTTTTTTTTTTAATTATTATAAACCTAAAAAAACTAAAGTTAAAGCGGACGAAGTCGATTGATCGAACAATGTACAATTTGTTGCAAAGTAGAGCAACATTCCTGTAAGTGAATAATTTCGTTATGTTTCTTTACTGCTGACGTTTTTCTACCCTTTGCTCCTTCGTCATTTATGTTATACGTACCAACTAATTAATAGAGAACACTATAATTAATTTTACGTTTAAAAATTTCAGAAAAAAACCTCTATTATTTATTTTATTTTAGTGATTATTGACTTTGCCTTTGTTGAATAGGTTATGTATCTCAAATTCGGGCGCTCATCAGCATGGGTATTCTTTAAGATTCAATCTCACTTACGATCTCATTTATTCGGATTTCTAACAAATGTCAAAGATCTTATACTGGTTGCTTCTGCAGACATACCCACATTTTGCCATGTAATGGCGTAATGCATATTAAACTCATGTCTAAAATGGCAGCTACCGAAATCGGAACTGAGATATCTATTAACAGAATCGTCCTGCAGAAGAATTAACCTCCACCTTATATGGGACCGCAGCCCTGTTTTGTGTGAGCCTGGAAACTCTGGCCGATATGTGAGGATCGCTTTAGCAACACCTTGCTCTATAAGCACCAGCAGTTCTATTCTGTAAAAGCAATCACGCTTATCACCGCGGAATTCCTCGGTGTGATTTAATTAATTTGAAATTCATATTATAATATCAAATTTCAACGCGGAATCCGCGGTGGAAGGTGAGTTCGTTTTTGCAAAATAGCACTGCAGATCTCTTGGGCTACTGGAATTTTAAAATAAACATTAACCCCCTTATTAATAAACGAGGAATAAGCTTAGACTAGGGACGCCGTTTTTTGTTCATGTTGTGAGGAAATAATCACTTGCCCCTGTAAGAGATGACGCTCATAACGTATGGAAGCCTACATCGCGCAAGTGAAATTCGGAAGCTTACACTCAATATATATAATGCTAGACCAAGATCCCCTCAGGTTCGAGTGGTCTAAAGGCTCCAGACGGAGAGGAGACTCCCCCTGTGGGGAGATGCCATCCGCCTGAAATACCTCCAGAAGGCACTCGCTAATTCTCGGCTTGATGACCCCTTAGGATCCCGCCGTCCCCAAATTCTCGTGGTAGTCAGTGTGTGTAACAAAATTGCTCCGAAACGGTTTGACCGATTCTTATAAAATGTTGTGTGTATATTCAGTAGGTCTGAGAATAAGACGTTAACTTTTTTTAATACCCCTCAGTGATAAGGGTGTTCCAACCGTTTTTTTTTTGCCAAATTATTTTTTTAAGTTTCGGCATTAATAATACTGCATGTATTATTAATGCCGAAACTTAAAATTTTCACCCTTCTACAACCAAGGTCTATTTATCTATGGCTAGTAATTATTAATGTGACCTGTGCCAAATAATAATCACCATGCAATTGCCCACCTAAAATATTCTTCTAACGCAAAGTTGAGTCACATTTTTTCCCACAGAAAAAAGATTTCAAAGTCTACATTACCTGCTGTTGTTTATAAAGGTGTTAACATTACACTCTTTGTCGTTGTTTTTCAGCAGAAAATGTTCCCACACCCCAGTAATTGACGCACGTGTCTGGAACAATGGCTGTTATTTTTTTTTTCTTTTCTTTCACAGTACACAATGACAAAGGTCCTTTACCTTACTGTCTTTACTCTTGCAATAAAGCCTAAACAGGTGTTGGCATAAGTTAATTTGCAGTTATTGAAAGATCTTTTGTCTAATTTCCTTGACTTCACTTTTTATTTATTTTCTGTAGGTTTGGGGAAGTTTTTTAATCAGATACGTAATAGAATGTTTAATTGCACAAAAAATGGCTCCCTACATTCCACTTATGGAGAGAATGTAAGTTTATAGAAAGTCATAGACACGTAGAATTTCTACAACAACAAAAAAAACTCAAAAAGTTTCATCAGTCGTTATTTTATATTATCGTTATGGAATGTATAATTTATTTAAAAAAAAACCTTTAGTCACTTATTATAAACAAAAAAATAAGTATTACAAATATTAAAAATCGGTTTAAAATTCAAAAAGTTCATATTGCTAAGAGACTCTTTTGATGCGTATATTTTCATAACTTAATAGCGACTGAAAACAAACCTCCTCCCAGTGATTGTTTTTGTGAAATTTATTAAAGTGGTTGTGATGGACAAACTTTTACTTAGTGTAACTAATGCTCTTCAACTTCATTATCATCTTACTTATTCATTCTTTTATGTATATACATATATACTATTTACTTAGGTTTTTTTTGTTATTTTAAGTTTTTTTTTATGATAACAATTTTGCCATTACTATTATAACTATAAAATTATGCCGTTAGCTTGCTGTGTAAATAGTTAGTTTTTTTAATTGGTACATATAAATATTTTCCTTATTTTGCACTGAAAAGTATGCACAAAAACTGCTCTAGAAACTTTGTTGTAAGTAAATAAATAAATTAACTCGTGATTTATTAACTTCCGAACTAGATAAATATTCGTGATATCTTATTTTCTAATATCTTATTTGAAACAAAATGTCAATAAAACCGTTCCATGAATGAAACTCCTTTGACAAACATCCTCCAGTAGTCCATTCCTCAACGTACACAACTCATTGACGGCGCGAGTGAGTTGTTACCCGTACAAATTACGTTAGCAACACAACAACACACAGCTTATGGCAGTTCCGAGCGTGATGCATCACGCAAAATAGTGCAGGGGCTAGGCGGCGTCATCATAATAACATTCGTTGACAAACCAATGTCTGCTTTTAATTGACTGCGACTGATTAAAACTAATATACTAACCGATTTTCGAATACAAAGGCTACTACGTGAATTTTCAAGCGTTATAACATTGAACCGAAGTTGCTTTAAAAAATATGCTATATGCTTTAGCCAGAATATCTATATATATAAAACTCAAAGGAGACTGACTGACATAGTGATCTATCAACGCACAGCCCAAACCACTGGACGGATCGGGCTGAAATTTGGCATGCAGGTAGATGTTATGACGTAGGCATCCGCTAAGAAAGGATTTTGATCAATTCTACCCCCAAGGGGATAAAATAGGGCATGAAAGTTTGTATGAAACTTTGTCAATTTTAAACCGATCGGGCTGAGACTTTGCATGCAGGTATAAGAAGAATCATAGATGAATGTCATTGTGTATAATACAAGCCTGAGAACAAAAACTGTAGTCTACACTTAAGCTGTACACCGAAGCGAAGCGAGGGGTAAAAGTGTTCAAGTTTTATTTTTTGCACTTAGCAGTTGGTTTGACGACGACCATTCGTCAGATTTTTAACATCCCTATCATTGGGGCATAGATCTTACCTTTGGGCAGGATAAGAAGAAAGAGCCATAACTGATCACGCAGGCTCAGTGCGGATTATTGGATGCTAATGATGCCTATACAACTACTCACTTTACGTGCCTTTCTGAAACATGCTGAAGCTAATGATAATAATATTTTCTGAAACAATTTGTGTAATAAAATGTATCTTATGTCTCTTTCCAGATGTAAAGATGTCTGTTTGTGTGTTCATTTTTATCCAAATCCGTTCAGCTGTTTTTGCGCGATTGAGTAAATAAATACAAACATTTAAACTTTCACATTTATAATATTAGTTGGATATAAGCTTGAGTTAATTTCAAAAAATCTAGGTTGCAAAAACACTAACTAAAACATACCCGTGGTTACGCCTTAGGGCCTAGGTTCCGAACCTGGAGGTAATTACCCCTCCGGGGGTAAATCAGCCATACTTCGGGGGTAATAAAGAACCTAATTATTTGATCAAATGTAAATAATAAGATAATACTATATAATAATACTAGGTACTAAATAGAGCATGCGCTCCTTCTTGCTAGCGAGCCCGCGGGGTGCTGAGTGTGGGAAGCGGGGCGAGATTTTCTCCTGTTGATGACATTATTAGAGGCGAAGATGTAGCGGCCAAATCGGAATTTCTTGGACTAATGATAACATTTTAAAGTCGGGGTAAAATCTGTTTTCCTAGTAGGTTACAGGGGTAGCAGTATTGGAAAGGTTAGAAAACTCTGCCTTAGGGCATAAGAACTTAAATAGCTTCGCTGACACAAAAACCTCATAAGCTTCACTCTATCCCCTCGCCTAAGCCCCGACCACCGTGAACTTTTTGTTTGTCCACAAAAAAAAAACCGCGCCGGTCATTCATAACTACATGAATGGGGTTTACCTGGTGGGTAAGTTTCGAAAAATCCGTCTACCTTATAACTATTACCGGATGCAAACTGAATCGGCACACCGTTATGGGTTTGTGAGAAACTTGTTTTTTTTATCTTCTTCTGTCATTATATTATTTATCCCTCCGCCCCAGTCATTCATGACATTTTTTTTTTCAAACCAGGATATTTAGGAACTACGGTCGACTGAGCCTTCCTTGAGAAACTTTTTTGTGTGAGTGGCGGCATAATTGACACGTCAAAGACTAGCTAATGTGAATAAATAATCTTTTGACACACGATTGAATGGGTGATGTTTAAATAAGAAATAAATATTGAGATTGAGATATGTGATACACTTCGCTCTAATTATAATTTAGTAGTTACAGTATTTGTGTTATTTGTAACAAGAAATAATTACTGATAACCATAATTTTGTTAACCGACAATACTTATTTTTTGAGGAGGAGCTCGATGGCGCATGTGGTTAGCGCTTTCGACTGCGATCGTTAAACTTAAGCAACTTTCGCGGTGGTCGGTCCAATGGATGGGTGACCAAAAATTACTATCGCGAGCTCCTCGGTGCATCTGCAGTCGTTAGCACCCACCAATCCGCAGTGGGCCCGCGTGGTGAGTCATGGTCCAATCTCCCTATTCCATCCATAGGGAAGGCGTGTGCCCCAGCAGTGGAGACATTAATAGGCTGATGATGACATATTTTTTTGATTTTACATATATTTTTTTCTTTTTTTTTGATTGAATTAAAACTTCAAATGGGTACTTAGATAAAACCTACATTGAACTCAAAAAAGGCTACATCTAATCCAGCCTTAATCTCTTATCTATTAGACAAGTCCGTCCGTCCGTCTGTGGTGCTGTTTCAGCGGCCAAACCGTAAGAGATAGATAAAGAGAATATTTAAGTTATAAGTTATGAATAGTCTGATAAGACTACAAACCGGATTTGAGTAACGTAGCACTTCCGGTTTTCGAGAAATCACGTGATTTCTATTTCAAACGAAACCACACAAAATCTCCGAAGTTCTCAATTAATTAAATACATTTTTTTTAAATCAGGTTTTGGTGAACATTTGGTTCACTGGTTTGCTAGTTATACAATTAATCGTTTATTTTTCTCATCACAAACTCATGGCGTAATTACACTTGATCGTTAGCCCGTATCCGAGTGTACGAAAGACGTCACTCTTATTCAAGCGTCGGGTAACCAAAAAAATAAATTCCCAGTTACGGGTGTTTTTTTTTTGTTTATAGATAGGTCCGACAAATGACTCCACCCCACCTGATGTTAAGCGAAGGTGAAGTCCAGACGCGAAGATAGCTGATACAGCAGTTCTACCTGCCACACCAGCCATCCTCACCCTGCCTGCATGTTGCTTCTTCACGTCTCTTTTAAAGGATCCCAGGTTGTAAGAGGGAGGGAACACGTGAGCGGGCAGAGCATTCCATTTACGGATAGTGCGACAAAGAAATGAGTCACCAAATTTCTTTGTAGTACCACTGGGTGTACTCAACTCCGTTCATTAACACTTAGTCGTTTGCCGAAGTCCATGGGCAATCTTATTCGGGCTAACGACCAAATGTATTTGCGCCATAACGACACAAAATCTTTCGTTTAAAAGATATGTTTGTCGCGATTTCCAGTATTCCATGCTTCACAAGTATAAAAATAATATGCAAATGAACTTTTAAATCGTGCGACAAAAATCGCGACCGCTCTGGGGTCAAGCTACAATCACCCACGCGCTACACCGTAGATGCTACGAACTGAAACTTGTTTGATGAAAACTTCACTAAATCACAAAACGTTATGAGAACTTTCCAATACTAATATCTATAGAGCTCTCGCTGCATTAATAATAAAAAATATTATTTTGAAGTTACTTTTCAAAATCTTTTGTAATTACAAACATTATTATTATCTAATAACTGTACTAAGTAGTTATTAAAATCAAGCAAAAACCACTACTTACGAACAAAATAATAGTCTGTACTTTTCGTTGTTCTATATATTTTATTAGAAAAAATACTTATGCAACATTCATTATTTTATGTTATTTGTATTATAAAACAAACAACATTATAACTACCATAAGAATTTAAGAAAACACAGAAGTGAGTTGCGCGTCATTATCACACTCATAAAGGGGGTAGTAAGCGGCGCGCCACCCCGCTCAGGGCAACCCCATCGCAACTAATTAGTAACAAGCGCAAATTAATCATCGGACGAGATAAATCAGAAACGCGTGCCTCGGCGGACTATTTCGGTGTAGGCGTCGGTCGCGGGGCTCACCGCTCAGTCGAGCGGCAGCCGCCGACCTGCGAGTATCGCGTCTCGGAACGGAACGGGTGCGAATCGCTCCGGCGATGGCGCGATGAGGACGTGCGGGCGCGCGGCGTTGTGCTGGGCCCTGCTGTCCTTAGCCGGGTGCGTTCTGGCCGCGCCCGCGCCGCCGCCGCGCCGCTACTGCGAGCGGGCGGACGTGGCGTGGCGGGCCTACCGCGCCCCAGCCGCCTTCGAGGCGCGCGTGCAGTCCCTGGCGCACGACGCCGCCACCGTCCAGGTGCGCCGCGTCTACCGCCGCCAGGGCCACTGGCCCCGCGAAGACGCCGTCATCCGCCTCAAGCTACCGCAAAACCCACTGGAGTGCGCCGGACGCTTCGAAGTGCCTTTGAAAAACCGACGTGATTATATAGTGTTCGCCGAGCGGCGCGGACACGCCGCCGTCGCCCTCGGCCCGCCGCTCAGGAAGGACAAGAACCTGGTCCGCCGGGTGCGCGCCGTCTACAAGCCGGGATATAGTGAGTGCTAGTGATAAGACAAGCGTGATTCCGTACGACGCGAAACGTCGAATGCACGAGAGTACCTCTCCGTCTATTTTGGACGGTTCAAAGAAAAACGCGCAGACGTTAATAACGTGTATAAATTTTCACATACACGATGTACGCGAATAGAATTTAAGATGCCGATAAATTTTACTGTTAGCGAATATGCGATGGCAGGTGTATTGTGGAACGGGTAGCCATTATTAGTCCATTTTAGGCTCTGGAGCGAATACCCGAGCTGGAGGAGCGAAACGGTGCACGCGCTCGCTCGCTCATTTATGCACCCTTCGTAAACGGTCAGGTGGTCGAGGAAATGGTAATAGGAGCCTTTGTTAAAACTATTACTGGAAGCGATCCTACCGAGGGCAGTTATGATCGCATATCGTCTTAGTCGGAACCATGCGACGGCTCTTCTATAGATCGTTTTACTCGTATCCGTTTATCAATAACCAATCTCAACATGTTCACTCGTTTCCTGAAATGTTATGCAACACGATCTTTGCATGATCACAATCTATCAAACTTTTACAATATTATTAAAACTTGTCCTCATTCTGCTATATTTATCATTATCTGCTCAATAGTAATTTGTTTTGGCTTCCACGTTGTCGCACCTGACTCATTCCTTTATTATATAGTTCAAAAGACCGCCATCAAATCCATCTTACTAGAACAATCACAGAAAAAAGTGGCCCATAAATCCTGCGTCGGATACGTGCATGTGCCAAAAAAGAATGATTCAGAAACCATCAAATTTGACGCGCGTTAGGGATGCCACTAGACATTAGAGTGTCAACGGAGAAGTTCTCAATAAAGTGTGCGTAATAAAATAGACCAAAACTGAAAGGATGCAAAATAAAAATAACATTATGCAATATAAAAGTTAAATTTACATGCTGCAAACTTAGGTACATTTTTTATAAAATCTATGTACATCTGTTAACTAGTGCCAGCTTTTTTACAAATTTAAATTATTAATATGCCAAAACATACCAAATTCTGCGAAACTACTTAAAGGAAGAATTTAGTAGTAATTGTTTAATTCAAAAAGTATTTTTAATAACATTATTCTTGAAACAAGAATTGATTTCATATAATACAGTCTTCGGATCCCTTGATTTAAGATCACACAAAGGTTACATATAATGGCATAAGTCAATCCAATCATTCAAAAGAGAAATGAAAAACATAAAATCTTGGTGTATTTTAGTATCCACTTTATACATCATGAACATTAAAGTTTTGATAGTAAACACCTTTTACCATATACTACGCACGATTTATTCAACTTCTCTATTTAATTTATCTAATGATCTTATTAAAATTTTATTATTTTTAAAGTTTTGGTCCTTAAGGCCACAAGAAGAAATTCTAAACACATTGGGTAAATTAAACTTTAATCAAGAATTAGGAAAGAATTAGTACATGAAATCAAAGTGAAAAATGCATTTTAACATTAAAAGGAACATATAATAGCTATGTTCCTGTTAGTGTTAAAATGCATTTTTCAGATTATCACTAATTAATATGCTCTGTGAATCAATAATATCCTGCCATAATAAAATTTTTGTAGGCATGCAAATGTTCAATTCGTATTTTGGTGATTTTAGCTGAGTCTGGTTACGTGACGATTCTGCTAATGTAAAAGTTAATAATACCTATTAATCAATCAGATGACAATGAGAATAAATTGACAACCATAGATGAGCCTGATCGAGCCCCGACAGGTCGGAACTGGAGCGTGCGATGACGTCATCCATTGACAGAGCCAAATGAACTTCAGCTAACTCAGATGACCCTAATCACAGAACTCTTAAGTGAACTACCGAAATCATTGGACGACCATCCGATCAAGCGTTAAACTTTTGAGCAACTAATTATTAACTTCATTAACTACCCGAAAATGTTTAACAATTGTAAAAAGATGTTTAATTTGAAATGTTATGCATTGGAATTATGTTTCTACAAAATTTCTCAATCGATTCTAAGCCCATCAATTTAAAAACACCGCAGACTATTCCATTATATTATTTCGTTTCGTTTTCGTTTAAAGTTTGTCTATAAAATTAATAAAAATTTCGTATGAATTTGGAAGAAGACGCTTATATTGAAACTTTCTCATTCCACAAAATACCGACGTATTAAAAGCGTGTCCTAAATCAATACGTAATTTTTGCTTTTAATACTACTGAAGGCTCTTTTACCAATAAACATCTCTAATGTCTTCCAATTACTATTTATTTATTATTATATTTGCCCATTTAAAAGTCAAGAGTTCGTTTAATGGCGCTTGCAAGCAACGCCTTGCTTTTATGTTCAAGCAAGTTCAAAATCTTCTATTTCAGTTTGAAATAGTCAACGAAAACGTACTTGGTTTAAATTTTATATTACGTTATTGATATTTTAATCAGCGCTGCCATTGATACGGCAATTACCGTAATATATGGCAATATGAGCTCATAATTTCAAATTATACGGCATACGGAAGGTTTGTCATTGCCGTATAATAATAATAACTACCTATAAATTTTAATAAATAAAATTAGGTAATATGGCAAAATCATGATTTTTATTTAAAAATATGGCAATCTGATGTATCGAATACGGCAAATCTTTTAAAATTTTGATGTTCATGTAGAAACAATGGGAATCTTTAAATACTAAAATGCAATTAATTTAAATCAACATAATTTTTTGCTCTAAGATTCATCTACTCTTAGGACCTTGATTAAGTATTTAGCCAAATAATAATAGAATCAAAAATTCTTGTCTTGTTTTACTACAAAAATTGTAAATTTTCTTCTCGTTAAAGAAAATATGTGTGTAAAGAATGCGCCACGTTCTAGAGACGAAAGATAAATGCCAAGTATTATAAACCATCAAAACTTTTATGAAGACTGAAAGTTTGTTGAGTATTTTATGTTGATTAGTTGCGTATCCGTCGCTATGGTCTTAGTATTTCTCTTGTTAATTGCACAATTAACTCCATATTGGCCTCATCTTCGAGTGCGGCTTTTACCTACACGTGTTTACACTACGCTTCACTGTTAGCAAAATGTTTACCTTTCTGGATATCATCCATCGTTTTTTTTTCCTTTGTTAACGTTCGTTTTGCTTTGATTACAGCATTGTAAATCTGTCTCACCGATTCGGTAGCATACAGCATATGAAATCTGACTTGTGCTATTGAAATTTCCATCGTAATTCTTTGGATTAGAACAGCCGTAAGATTTGCATTGAGCTTTTCGTTCTGTTCTCTAATGCGTAATTATCGCCGCTTTCTCTCGTTTTATGTGATGGTTTGTTTGAAGATATCACTTACTTATAACTATCGATAAATAGATCGTACGCCGTCTAGAAACATCTCTGAATTATTTCAGCATCATGAATATCATGGTTTAACCATTTTTTCTTATTTTACAGTCTTGAAGCATAACACTCCATCTTTAACATTTAGTATTCAAATCCCGACTCTAAAAAGGTCAAAAATTTATTGTTTCACACTTTCATGGTCACTAACATTATAGTAATATAAGTTATTTACGGGATTGTTACCATGTACCTTGTTTTTAGCGAGTTTCCGATATTTCGGCACTGTTGTAAGCGCCATGATCACGGAGTAACTGAAGTAATTGCGGGTAGGCTGTTATTGGCAGACATATCGGTCTACCCTCCGACGAAGTCTTTTATTGCGTTCGATACCCGTACCACTGTTCACATTCTCACTATTCACTTGAAACTGTTCTCGACACACAACACTTACAGTATCGGATCGCAACACGACACTTTTTAGATTATTTCCGGTTTTACACATACGAACCACAGGATTCTCGAACTCGATAAAAACAAGGTACATGGTAACAATCCCGTCAATAACTTATATTACTATAAGGTCAAAAATTATTTCGAAATGTTACCGAGTCGTCTTTAATAAACCTTCGTGCTACTAAAGCATTAACAATTATTTACTCTGTGTTATTAATGAATCCGCGACCTTTTAATATTCAAAAAGCCACCTAAGCAGCCGTTACGGTATGATTCCATTACTCCATCCACGCTCCGGCGGCTCCTTGCCTTGTCCTATTAATATATTAACATACGTAGTATTATAAAATTTACGATCGGAGTTGTTAAGATATAAAGATAACCGGGATATAGCTACCTGTGACTAATCTTACACAATATTATATTGTTCATAGTGTGCATGGTGTGATGCGTTCTGTACTGTAGTTCCTAATGGTCTTCTTAAATTTTTGTAGTACGTCAAAAAATAGCGGTTCCCGTGTAAATAATGGGAAAATATAAAACTCTCGGATGTTATGTTTGTGTCGCAATGCTGAGGTCTAAATAGCCATTAGCTGTGTATTATATACTGTGATAATATTATACGTAAAAATATTACTGATTCGAATAGTTCAATAACAGAGGTTTTCATTAATTAGGTACTGAAAAAGTCGTGCATGTCTTTTTTAAATCCATTTTCAATTTATTACATATATATATATAACTTTCTGTTACTGTACTTAGAGATAATTTATGATAACACCAAAAAAAAAAATATCCAAATGTATATATATATATATATCCAAATTCCATTGACTCCAAAATTAAGGCTATTACCATTCTGTTAACTTCAAACATATTGATTTGATACTTCAAACTAAAAGTGGCTAAAGTTCTTATATATCTTCAAAGTCACAACAAAAAATGTGAAATATATCATGATACTACTTAAATTAGTTAATATTTTTTTCATTAAAGCTTGTGTATTCAAAATTCTTGCGTGCGAAACCCGATTAAAGGACAAAACTTTGAATGATTATGAAAACTGAATTATTGATCCGTTAAAATAAGTGTGTACTCCTCAAATTCAGCACCTTTCCATTAAAATAAGTACTACGCTCGGAAATAAGAAGTTATTGCTAATAACATTTGGGTCAAAACCGAGCCAGAGCCAACAGAAACGTTTTGCTAATAACATTTGGGTCAAAAGAAGAAGCCAGGTGGGTGGTAATTTGTTTTGAGTAGTTAACATTTGAGATAGGATCCACGTGGCAGTGGATGGCGCGACAATGGCACGGGTATATTGGCCCAGCGGCCTTGCGATTAACGCGTACATCCGCACCCGCCCTGTCTCGATTCGATTCCGCCCGTAGGGCTGTCAACCCTGAACATATTATCGAAAAAGTGACTGTCGATAGTTTCATCAAACGCAAAAATATTTACTTAGACCAAGTGTTTGGAGCACAATTCAGGTAATAGGGGTGATGACGGGGTACAGTAAACGAAATTCTATTTAGTCCGTCAGTTAGATGATCAAAAAATAATGGACACGTATTTTTTCTTTGGGCAATCAACCAAAAAGTGACAAAATTATAGCGCGTCAAAGTTTGGGAGTAGGGGCTCGTGACGTCACTTTTTAGTGAATATTCTCTTAAAAGTGTACTTAAACGTGACGTCATGCGACTTTTCAAATCAATATATCTCTGCAATGTTTATATTATGTGAAAAAAGAAAAAATGCGTGTCCAACACTTTTTGATAATCTACCTGATAAACGAAGAAAAAAAAATAGTCATCATCCCTATTCTTACAAAATGAGATCAAAACTTTTTTAGCTTACAAATGATCAAATTATAGAAACATTGTATTCGCACTATATTTAACACCTAAGAAAATATCGCCATATTAATAAATACTTAAAGGTAAAACTTTCGTGTCCATATAAGAAATATACACAATATAAGAACATTTTACTGATGGAGGAGTATGATTCTGCATATTAAATGATAGAGAAAGAGTGCATAAAGCTAATACTTTCGTAATTGAAATATAAACATTACCTAGAAATATTACAATGCGCTTCATATATACACGTTAATAACTCTATGATTAAATACATTAATTGTACAATTATTCTCTTTTACAGAAGAAAAGAAGGAAGGAATAATTCGGACCATTTCCTTTTGGTCTGCTAATCTAAATAATGTTAACAATAAAGTGATGTGAACATAAGTAATTAAACTAAAACAAGTACAATTTCCGAATGGCCGTGCAAAAAGCTTTTTCATATTAACTTAATTTTGTTACAATAACAACGAATTATTATTCTCTGTTTTAAATATTAATATCGGCAGCCCTGCGCCCAATATTACATTAATTGTTCCTATCTGTGAATGTGTCGGAAGCCGCATCGGCGCGGCATCGGCGGTGGCAGATGGCAGGATCACCGTCTAATTTCGTTAAATTGATCATGCAATGATCGTTACATTCGCAACGCATGTTGACAATTAAGAATCATAATGGCCCGATGATATGAATCGTTATTGTTGAGTCCGGCTTAGATCTCTCTAATAAAATATGATTTGTCATTTTAGTGTTTTTCTCTTAGTCTTTATCATTTATTAACTGTCTGGAATTTGACAAACTCATTCGTAGTTTTACTGCGGCTTATAGTTTCGGGTTCCAGACAAGATATTTAAAAGAAAAATGTAGGTACAGGATGGTATCAGCAACAATTCAACTGATTTTTTGGAACCGGAATCTAAAATTGAGGACGCCGTATTGGCCAACTTCACCACTTATCTATTGCTAGGCCAACATTACAATCTTTATATATATAATTCTTCTGTGAGTGTGTATGTCACTGAAATTCTCTTAAACGACTGGACCGATTTTGATTAAATTTTTTGTGTGTGTTCAAGGGGATCTGAGAATGGTTTAGATTCACAAAGACGTGTAGACAGGACAACGTCTGTCGGGTCCGCTAGTATTTTATATATTTATAATATTTTATAATTTCCGCAATTGGACAATATTTTATAGAATTTAAAATATTGTCCAATTGCGAGTCGCTCTTGTACACGAAGGGTTCCGAACCAATGTGCACTATCAGATATAACTCTAGTATAACGAAAACTTAAAAAAAAAACAAGTATCTTTTATGGAGCCACACATTAATTATTAGTCTGATGTAATAATAATGCTTGTTGTTATATCGTTATAATGGCAATTATAGAAATAGATGTTCTATGATTTGACTCAACTATCTTCTTAGTACAGCACTCCTACTGACAGATGAAGTTGTAGAGTTCCATTGGGTGATCATTTTCTACACAGTAAGCCAGTACATCGGAGAGCGGGTCTGAATCTCCGACGCCTCATGTGTCTCTAAATACTTTGTCTTTATGATTTTATTTATTTTTTAAGCATTTAACTGCTAGATGTTTAAATCTAAAGAAAAGTTTACTAGAAAAAAATCCACGCGGACCAGGCAGCGGACGGGACTCGAACCCGCATCCTTCGCTATCCGGGCGAATGCACTGACCATTATGCTACCACGGCCCTATTACCGGCCACGGTCTTTAGATTTAAACATCTAGCAGTTAAATGCTTAAAATATAAATAAAATCATAACTATAATTGCTATTTCTTCTTTCAACTGTTTAATACTTGAAAAAGTATTCATTTGACATTGTGGGTTACCTACAATGCGAAGAGATGGCGCTGCCTTGCAGCTTAAGGCTAGGAAAATTTCGACGCGGCTAATAGGGCCGTGGTAGCATAATGGTCAGTGCATTCGCCCGGATAGCGAAGGATGCGGGTTCGAGTCCCGTCCGCTGCGTACCAGCTTTGTCTTTCTTTCTGTATTGTACAAAGTACCAGCTTTGTCTTTCTTTCTGTATTGTGAGTACTTTTCACCCTTTGTGTAAGGAACTGTTAACAGTATTCTTTAATCGCTAATGTTTTCAAAAAACAAGAATCACCAGAAGTGTATGAGTGACCGAACTATAGATTTTACCGCCGTCTCGCCCGCGCAATATATCTGTTGTGAAGAATTTTATATGTCACATTATGTCGTCTAGGTATTTTTGTGGTTCCCAATTAGACTGCCCGTCGTCGTCGGAGGCGGTTCGCCACAACTCTGACGTATCGAGACTTGCTTTCTGTAGGATTTCGTTAGTTATTACACTTCTATCAGAATCAGAATCAGAATCAGAAGTTTATTTGTGAAACGTAGGTTAGTATACATGGTATATAAAATTTTTGTTAGTATCACTACATTTCCACCTTAATTAAGGTATACAAATAGATATGGTCAAAGTAGATTATAAATTAATTATAAATTTGATAAGCCATAAAGTTGTCATACTAATAGTCAAAAAAATAGAAAAATAAGCAAAATGTCCAAAATAGCAATAAATACACATTTCTGAATTGGCAATTTTAATATGTCTAAATTTTATAATAGAGAACTGCTTTTATAAAAGACATGTCCGATTTAATTACAAGATTTGTCATTTAAAAATTCCTCAACTGTATAGTAGGCTTTTTCAACTAATCTAATTTCAACATTAAGTGTTAGGTTTCTTCTTTCCATGGGTTCGGGGTTATTTTCTTTAACCAGGTATTTTTTGGGATGATTTGTGATTCCTTGATGAAATCTTTCCAAAGTGGGTAAATTTTTACTCAATTATAAAGAAACGCCAGCGGCAGAACCAGTGTGTTAGTACTACAATACGACTGTAAACGAATATAACTTGTTTTTTGGTATTGAAAAAGAAACTATTATTTACAAAACTTTATCGGTACTACCGCCTTATATTGGGAATGAAGATCAACCAAAAATTTTAAATGTCATGTCCATTTTTCATTCATGTTTTCATTCATTGACGACCTCCGTGGCCGAGTGGTTTGTACGCCGGGTTTCATGGCTGTCGCCGACTCGAGAGGTCCCGGGTTCGAATCCCGGTGGGGGCAGATGTTTGTGTGATGAATACGAGCATTTGTACTCCAGTCATGGATGTTTAATATGTATTTATATAAATATACTTATATAATATGTACAGTATATGTATTCTATCCGTTACCCTAGCATCCCATAACACAAGCCTTATAGTGCTTACTTTGGGGCCAGGCTAATTGGTGTGAGTGTCGGAAATATTTATTTATTATTATTTATTTATTTATTTATGTGAATTTTTATGTGCTCCAAATGTTATTTTTTTCTATTTTATGTCAACTTGATTACTAAAGTTACAATTTGAATTTGATAATCCAAATGTCAGACGTTCAAATATCGTCAATATATCTCCCATCGCTTCGATCCCAGAACTGAAACCATCAACATGGCTCCTCTGAACAGTAATTCAAGCAAATCGTTATGTGCAAATATTGTGATGTGACAATCTGACAGTTTCCCAACACCAATAAGGAGTCATTACGCGACGACTTCGGACTGCGGTAGGCCATTAACAGTAATCAGGAAGGATTATGGGCCACCCGCACGTCGCAATATCGGATACAAAAGCTTTATCTGAATTTCATCGAGGAGCTCGATGGCGCAAGTGGTTAGCGCGTTCGACTGCAATCGTTGAAGTTAAGCAACTTTCGCGGTGGTCGGTCATTGGATGGGTGACCAAAAATTTACTATCTCGAGCTCCTTCGTGCTTCGGAAGGCACGTTAAGTCGTTGATTCGGGCTGAATCTGCAGTCGTTAGCACCCACCAATCCGCACTGGGCCCGCGTGGTGGTCATGGCTAAAACTCCCTATTCCATCCATAGGGAAGGCCTGTGCCCCAGCATTGGGGACATTAATAGGGTGATGATGATAATGATGATCAGAATTTCCGCGTGGTTGGAAATCTGTGGATCCTTTTAGGAGTAGAAGATGACTGGGGTCGTGTTCTGATCTCAAATAATTGTAAAAAATAATTATTGCTAATGTAGGTATTTCTGAAAGAACGAAAGAAAAGCTTTTTGTGTAGACAGAAAGAGTTTTCATTAGGGAAAATATACTTGAATCTCTGTTATTATTTTTTCGCCAGTTAATTTTTTTTTAATTTGTAGCCAGGTAGGCAAATATCTCTACACCACCTGATGTTAAGTGGTGATAGAGTCCATATGTGATAGAGTTAAATTGGATTCTAATTGCATCCTATAGGTATATTAATTGAAAAACCGGTCAAGTTCGAGTCGGACTTACCCGCCGATGGTTCCGTACAAATAAAGGATGTAAAAATAAGAAATGTAAATAAATAATAAGTTTATAGTAAATTAATCTACAAAAATTATCTTATAAAGTACTGATCGCATTTTTCAGGATTTTTTTGAAAACAGCGGAAAATATTTAATTTAAATTCAAAACTTCAAATGAAAAGAATTTGAACTGTAACTATTACGAGTACGTTTTTGTCCCAATTCGAATATTCCTAAAGAAGCTCCTGCTAAATATATAAAGCAAAAAGGATTTCAATAAGACATAAATTAAGGGAAACGTTTACACAAATTAAATATTAAAATAGATAATAATTCTTAAGAATACTTAGCGCTCGCCCAAAATGGTATCTTCGCCGGTGAATCCAGTTCGTATTGACCTAGATCACGATGCATCAACTAGTTGGAACACTGATTACAAAATGTCATTCAAATGAAAACGCAAAGAACATTGCTAGTACTGCGATTGTTGAAATTAAGCAACTTTCGCAGTGGTCGGTCATTGGATGGGTGACCAAAAATCTTCTATCACGAGTTCCTACGTACTTCGGAAGGCACGTTAAGCCGTTGGTCCCGGCTGCATCTGCAGTCGTATTCTGCATCTGCAGTCGTATAGTCGTATAAAATTATAATTTAATTATTTTAGTGGTGCAATGTGTTTAAATGATAATTTGCAAATGGGGTTTTATGGCGAGAATTATTATTAATAAATGAATCAAATTAAAAAAAATGTCTTACTAGTTTAAGTAGTAATTTTAATAAAATTTAGTACTGAAACGAAACTGTAGCCACATTATTAATTAATGAAGCATAAGCGAGGAGCTCGGTGGCGCAAGTGGTTAGCGCGTTCGGCTGCGATCGCTGAAGCTAAGCAACTTTCGCAGTGGTCGGTCATTAGATGGATGACCAAACATTTACTCGAGCTCCTCCGTGCTTCGGAAGGCACGTTAAGCCGTTGGTCCCGGCTGCATCTGCAGTCGTTAGCACCCGCCAATCCGCACTGAGCTCGCATGGTGGGTCATGGCCCAATCTCCCTATTCCATCCATAGGGAACACCTGTGCCCCAACAGTGGGGACATTAATAGGCTGTGATGATGACTAGCGTAATAGAAATTTATGTTATTTACCTTGTACGTAAGTTACATGGTAGCAATCCCATAAGTAACATAAATTTATTTAACATTAATGACCATGAAAGTTTTAAACAGTTCTAGCGTATTTGTTAATACTAATTAATATATTTGATTATTATTGTTATTATTATTTTTATAGATAGACCCGACAAATGACTCCAACCCACCTGATGTTAAGTGACGGTGAAGACCACATTAAAATCAATCAAATTCGAGAGCTAAAATAGTAAAATAAAATCTCACTTCCGATTTCGGTAGCTGCCATTTTAGGCATTAGTTTCATATTAATTACAAAATGTCGCTATGCCCGTTGAAACAGCCAGTATTAAATATTTGACATTTGTCAGAAATCCGAATAAATAAGATCGTAAGTGAGATTGCATCTTACAGAATACCTATGCTGGAAACTTAAATATTTTTCTCATTGGCAACCATAACTATCTACCTTTTTAAAACAATAAGTAGGTTAGTTACATGCTCAACCCCAATGAGGGCTACCGTTTTCTGCCTCACCAGATGGTGCCACTGTTGAGTGAGTTCCTAAATTGTAACTTTTAAAGTTTATTAATACGCACATGAAATCAAAGGTTACATTTAGATCGTATTTTAACACAAAAGAACCATATCCTAAACATAATAGGCCATGCCACAGTGACGCGCAGTTCCGTTTTATTCGGAAAAAATGGGAACATAATCATTTTTCTAAGCTCAAATTTTTAATAACTGACATTCATTGCCACATAACTCATATTTGCCATAATTAAGCCGAATTGTTACCAATTATTCACAACATTATTTTAATTAGAAATAAACCCGCGTAGTCAAGAAACAAGCAATAACATTTGACATTTCGGAGACCTCACGCTACACTAGCGCCTCTAGCGGCGGATTCATACGTGATAGCCCTCCTTCCATTGCATGCTCAGAATTAATAAAAATATTCATCAAAGATCAACATTTTATCCTTATTTTTAGTTTGACCTTAAGTGAGCTTTCTCTTCGCAAAGTGGCGCACTCTATTTTTCCCTCGTAAAGTTAATGAACGCAAATGATAACCCGCGGTTGCGTAAGCGCAACAGTTGACCGCGCTTCGGGCGAATTTCGCCAAAATGTACCATGTGCAAATGTCGAGGGCGCCCCGTTTACAGCGCTTAAGCTTACAGCGATTCACCTGTATCATATTTTTTATTACTAGCAAACCAGTGAACCAAATGTTCACCAAAACCTGATTTAAAAAAAATGTATTTAATTAATTGAGACTAACTAATTGAGAAAACTTCGGAGATTTTGTGTGGTTTGGTTTGAAATTCGTGATTTCTCGAAAACCAGAAGTGCTACGTTACTCAAATCCGGTTTGTAGTCTTATCAGATTATTCTTAACTTATAACTTAAATATTCTCTTTATCTATCTCTTACGGTTTGGCCGCTGAAACAGCACCACAGACAGACGGACGGACGGACTTGTCTAATAGATAAGAGATAAAATGCGATCCCCACCAACTATGCACGGATAAAATTTAGTTAATGCTATGAAATATAACCTCTTTTTGTTCAAACATAAAGATCGATAAGCAAACCGTAATTTTAAGTATGAAAGAGCGGAGTTACCTGTCACAGGCATTATTTGCTTAAAAGGTGGCTTCAATCATGAGTATATAATGTAACTAAACCAATGTTAAAGAAAATAATATTTATTATTATTATTATGGTACTATGGATAACGCAGCATATGGACAATTAAAACCCGTTGTATTATCCTTCCAATTTGAATAAAGGATTTTTGAATTTTAAATTCTAATAGCCTTTATAGATGTTCGAGAAATTTGATTAAACAAGCTAATTCAATCAGTTTGATAAATTGACATGAAGTAATATGAATTTCCGAATTTCTATTTTCAAAAAGCCCGTTTGATCAAATCGAACGTCTATGGCGGCCACAATAGTAAAAGAAGTTTTGAAATCGTACTAGTACGTTTTCATTTTATTTGTAACAGAAATACAAAAATGAAAATCTTTCCTCTTATTAAGAACATAATTGTAGATGAAAAAAAAGTGTCCATATTTTGGACATAAAGAAAGCACTGCCGGAAAAAGGAGCGATTACGTCTATATTCGGATAATGAATATGCGTGATAATTCACGTTCAATCAATAAATAATCTTAAACTAAGAAATTAATACGAACACCCGCTACCGCTTATAACTTGCCCAAGATCAAAGAGCCGCAAACGTATGACATTTAGAATTAATTGCGGGGCGCAAAACGAGTGAAAATGTCGGATGATTAATATTAAAGAAAGCGCCGGTTTCTGAGGCCAGGGAAAAATAAGAGCAATGAGACTTCCAAGCCTACCAACGGGCTATTATAAAGTGGGCTCAATAATTGATCTAATTCCATTATCTATACTAGGGCAAAATAGATTTACCTCGCGAATTGGAGCGCCTATCCGGCTAAGTCACCACCTTACGCATTGAAATAAATACTTTTTCGTTTGTGTTTATTTTTTATTGAGTACAGTTTTAGATTCGAGCTTAATGTGAGTAGCCCAAGATCGATCTGAGTGGCGTGCAATTGGAGAGGCCTATGTCCAGCAGTGGACTATAGGCTGTTGATGTTGATGATGAACAGTTCTAGAGCTCCATAGGATATAACTGGAGCGGAGTCACGCCAATATGCAAATGTTTACTTAATATGGCAGGTCCGAAGGTATTACCTCCTGCCTCTAAGAGAGGCATAGCGGATTTCTCCGTTGAATCTGATCGTCCGCCTGGGGAAGCAACCTCCACCTTCATAAAATCACAGCTTTTTTTTCTCTCTCTTTATTTGTAGCTACAAACAGTCATACATTTTAATATAATTGCTACAGAGCAAACCACAGGGTTACAGTGAAATTATAAGAGGCGACCTACAGTGCCAGCAATTTAACTTATTAGTTACAGAAAAACATTATAGAACAAGTATTGTACTTAAAAAAAATACATAAGAAGACAAAACATATAAACATGCAAAAATATTTCAATTTAAATGTTGTCTTTTAATTTTAGTTTAAGAAATTTCTTTATATTACTATGTGAGATGTTAAATAAATCAATGTTATTGAAGTTATAATTATAATTGTTGGTGAAACGATAAATAAAGGAATTTCGCGTGTATAATTTAGTGAGTGGTGGAGGAACAATTAGTAATCGCTTGCGAGAGTAACCGCATACGCACACGGTTCACGAAAGATATCCTACTTAAAAGCACAGAAGAATCTATTTGATCGTTGAGTATTTTATACAAAAACTAGCTGACCCAGCGATCTTCGTACCGCCATAAAAATAGGAGCAGGTGGTAGAAGAAAAAAATTAGGGATGTATGTATTTTTTAATACCACATTATAAAAAAATAAATACTGTCCAAAAAAATTCTTAGGGGTGTGTAACGTAGTGTTCTACCAATTTCCTGGGAAAACATTCCTCCTAACCCATATGAGAACATTACGTTACAATACCCAATAGTTTGAATTTTGGCGCGAAGGCGCAATGTAGGTTTCAGAACACTACGTTACAGGTGGACAACCATTATCACTTAAGGATATGAAAAATAAATAGTAGCCGATTCTCAGACCCACGGAATATGCATATAAAATTTCATAAAAATCGGTCAGGCCGTTTCGGAGGAGTATGGTAACTAACATTGTGACACGAGAATTTTATATATAAGATATGTGTATAATATTGCCTTTTGGTGGTGTTGTGTAATTTGTGTCGGTGAGTCAGGTTCAAGGGCTCCACGGGGTAGAGGATTGGTGGGTCAGGGTAGGCATCGGAACGCGCTTATACGCAAGCATGTATAAGCGCTTACCATCAGGCACACATACGTGTACACATGCTAGTTTGGCACCCTTTTAACAAAAATAAAAATAACGAACAGCAAAACATTGTATGATCTAGCGTTGCGAAAATTGGTCATCGCATATTACAAGTAGTACATTTAGCCTCGTTACAAGTTAGCGGACCAGCATTAGGTGCCGTCCATTGTACATTCCACGCACGTAGGTGTTAAGAGACCATGGCGCCGCACCATAACAGGGCATGCAGTTTTTCCTAGCGACGAACGAAAATTAATGTTGGCTTTATTCCATCTATGTTAACGGCTAATGTTTATCCTGCTTAATTTCGATTGTGACAATAGAAGACATTTTATATGGGATAAATATATATATTTTTTGCTTATGTAGAAAGTATTAAAAATTTCCATGATAATCATACACTTATAAATAATCGAATATTTAAATAAAAAAGAGCAGATCCTTTCTGTTTCTGTTACAAGATCCTTTGTTAAGTTTTACGACCGTCATACACTGTCCAATCTGCATAATCCAATCGGCTTGATCAAGCCAAAAGAATTGATTTTTGATTGTTCCGTCAAGTATAACTGTCATGCCAATCCACGCCCACCCACGGTCAATTCTACTTGATCCTATCGGCAGTTTCATGCCGATTGGACGATGGAGTTGATCGTGTATTGCCACCATAATTTACTAAGAAAATCAACAACTAGGCTTAACTCATAGCAAATGACAGGATCTTTTCTGTACATAATGCTAGGAAAGATTAAAATTAATGAAATATATTTTATTATTAAGTCGTTTTGATTAGTTTTGTTATGCAATAACATATTGACTATAACGAAAAAGCTTTTATTACACGACGACCTGCATATACGCAAGTTTGCATATTGAAAACCATATTTACAGTTCTTTCCATCTCATATGTATTGCAGTAGACAACAAGACCCATAACGTTCTTTAACGTAGATTCTAATAATTAAATAAAAAAGATTAGCTCCTTTCTGTTACAAGAGCTAATGCCTCTGCTAAGTATTACGATCGCCATACACGGTCCAATCGGCATAATTCAATCGGCTTGATCAAGTTAAAAGAATTGATTTTTGATTTTTCCGTCAAGCACAACTGTCATGCTAATTCACCTTTATTTCCCTATTATGTTCTGCAATTAATATTGAATGAAACCAAACTTAATATTTAAGATACATTTAACAGTGAGTAACCTATTCCAACGTATTCAATGTTATAATATCCGAAGCTCGTTTCGCTAACTTGCCCTAAAGCGTCCTCCTAACTTTATAATTATAACACCGTTACGTAACGCTGAAGTGGTTCGAACTGAAATAATATTTTAGGAGTTCAGAGACCGAACGCCCCGCGGCGCCGGCGGCGGAACACCCGACCTTGTATTACACCTGTTAAAGATTATTTTGCGGTATACCGCGCGTGTTTGTGTCCTTTCGCTTTTGGGGGAGCGTCATGTGTCGCATATCACTCAGCGAGCCGCTTCCTTTTACAATAATAAATAAAATAAAATAAAAACTCACAACATCACCAGCTTTATTCTATGCTGAAATCAAAAATATATGACATTGTTCTCATTGGTGCGGGGCGCGGTTGCGAGGGAGTATTGAATTTCTTTTAGGAAATACCACTAGTTTAGAGAAAACCCTAAGCTCTCAACTCAGGGCAAGAAAAAAGTACTTTTTTCTTGGTCTGAGCCTCTAAAATATAGATGTATATTTTTCGATGGCGAAAATGTTCTTTTGATGAAAGCTGAATTTATACCAACTTCATTTGTGAACGGTGAAAAAAAGTTTGAAAACAAAAGTATGTAAAAAGTAATTAGATAAGTCAATTGGTATTTTACAGACCAAGAATCGAAATAGTAATAAAATTTAATTTCCAGCTTTAAACCAATCAAATATCCTCAGAAATAATCATTATGGTGGGCTCAGCAATATACAGGCGAAGCAGGCGATTTAAAAAGGCCAAATGTTGCTTGTGACAATATAACAGCAAATGTGTGATACATTTACAGTAGTTGACTTTTACCTCGACATCCGCATTCAATACAGATTAATGATAAGAGAATCGAAGATAAGTTAATCAGTCAGTGGACGGAGAACTGGGGACTACTCATTAGGGATCAGTCGTCATTTACGCCTGCTCGGTGGGGCCACAGAGTAGGCAACTGCAGATGACTAGGTGCTTAAACGAGGTAAATAGCAGCTTCAAAAAATCGTTAACTGTTTATGTACTTGGTAAACTGTGGTACTATTTATTTATAATTTATAATTTCTTGACATTTTCTTACTGCAATTACACATACATTTATAAACTGTTGAATTATAAAATACTGCTACAGATTGATCAAATTCATTTAATCATACCGATTGCTAAAGTATATTTTTAATTTCGAGAAAGGAAGAATTTATTTATTCATTGTTTATTAGCAAAACTAACATTGTGTTAATTATACATGGATATACATATTTTATATTAGTTGTTTACTTGTAAACAGAAAAATTATAAGTGTTGACGTCATTCATAATCATGTCTAACAAATACAATTTTAAGGATTGAATTTTAACTTATAATATTACATAATAAATAAAATAAAATAAAATAAGATTGCAATTATTACATTTAACCAAACAATGCTCAATTAATAAATTATAATTTAACATCTTAATAATAATACTAATAACACTACACAAAAACAGTCTTTGTCACAGATTATACAACTTCCGTTTAAATGTTGACAAAGAATGAAAAACATTTATTTAATCATTAATTAGATAAATAGACTTTACTAAATAAATTTAGGTGATAAAACTACGATTATAATGTGAACAAACTTATTAATTTCTGAAAGAAGCACGATTTCAGTTTACTACGAACTTTAAGTTAGGTAAAAAAAAACACTATTTTAAGTTAGAAAAAAAAAACAAATCTCTCCATTGTCAGTTATGAACTTACTTCAACGGAAGAGACATACTCAGTCTGTGCACCGGTCGGGTCGTAACGGGCCCGCGGCCACGCTAAGTATGTATGGCAAGTGGCCAGTAAAAACTCACCATTGCCATATTAGATGATAACGATTATTAGCGGGCCCAATGCGGACGTGCGGCTAGTGGTATGGTGTATTTGTCAACTGGACGATTCATTTTGACATACTGCATTTCGGGGAATCGCGTGTGGGCTGTGGTGCGACCTCGCAATTGGATTGCATTTTAGTCACACACATAACAATGTACTCTGTCACGGTAATAATATCATACAGTATTCTATCTTCATACAAACGGTCGGAAAGCGAGTCATACCTACGCCACTCGAGTTCGATGGGCTCTCGGCGGGCACCCAGTCGCGAATGCGCCGCCGCGACGCAACGACGACCGAACGGTGTGAATTGTTTTTATGCAGTTTGTAGTGTTTGTTTTTAAACAGAGCGTGACACTGACACACGTAGGACAGCTGTTTTGTCTATGATAGCGAACCGCTTACGTCAGCGTAGCTGTCAAACTTCGTTGATTGGGTTGGTAGCCTTGAGGGAAGAGTCGATTTTCCTATTCGACTAAAATATTCGCCTTGAGACTTATAAAAAAAAAAAAAAAAAAAAAAAAAGTAATCAGGCGGGGAATCTCTGTGGGGCGCGTGGATGAATGGATGGAGTTTGACAGTTGTTGAATTTTGAATAGTCTTTCCCAGATCGATTTGAGTCCTCCTTATCGGGTGCTGTTTTTTAATCGATTTTGAATTTTACTCGAAATTGAATTTCCTCGCTGATTTGGGTAGGTATTCCCTTTTCCTCAGCTTACGGCGAGCGTAGGTATATAGTTTTGAGTTTATTCTTCGGTTCGTCTCGAATGCGGCGGCTGTCTGTTTGACTGTGGCCTTTGCCTTCAGTTGAAGTGGGAAACAAATCATAGACACATGTTTGGGAGTAGCCGATCCGTCTATCATCTATGAGCAATTGTCAAAACAACTTTTAAAATTTCACAATCTGTTTGTGGTACAGTTAACTTTTCATCTTTTCTTCTGCCCAAAGTATAATAAACGGCATATTATTGTCGTCGAAGTCGTGAGATAGATCCGAAGAGTTTATATCCCGAAGGATATTGGCGGAAAAAGCGCGGAGTCGCTAACCGAACTGAGTTTCGTAGGTATATTGGAGTGGCTCTTTTTCCTACATAATTTACAAGTTTGGGCTGTGAAAATAACCTTTCTGTTGATATTCTGTATCGTAGGTGGACGAACACGAACCTTCACAAGGCGATTGCAATAATAAGGCGGTAACTTGTGATAGGAAACAAAATACTTACGGATAGTTTCATAATTCGAACGGTAAGCTATCATCTGATCTCATATTTATTCTCCTAGCACTAATTGAACTGCATTATGCACAATATAGTGATTCTTGTCATCAAATATACCTAATCATTCTTGTCAAGTTAGTGAACGTGGAATTGATTTTCTTCAAACCGGGTGGGACGGGCCCCCAGTCCTGTATTGATTCAAATTTTAAAGTGTAAACATTGACCGTGAATATCCCTCACTCCCTCACCCACCACAGATGTGGTAATCTATGTATTTTCCCCATATCTGATCATTTTTTTTCAATGTGAACTTCAGGCTTGTACGTTCCCCTCAAGAAATACTGGAGGACTAACAAGGAGACTTTTGTTCTGTGCACGGACCAGAAGGGGCGCGGGAGTTTATTTGCCAGCCGCTCTCCGGTTTTATGTAGCCCGGCCGTAACAGCGGACAGATTATACACAGCTTAACCTATCATAATCAAGGTATTTCTCTACTAACCCCGGGTGAACGTGAAAAGGAAACAACAGGCGAGGTTGGACCCCGACTTACCCATTTCCATATATTTACATATATCTATATAGCTGGTTATCTCACTGAGAACTAGAATTAACTAAGTTTGTCACCAATATCGATCAAACGAGCCGTAGAACCTCTGAAATCCACTAAATAGCTTATTCAGTATAGTCTATGTGGTATTTGTGGATAAAAAAAATATTAGTAAGTATTATATTGTAAGTACATGGTAAAGTGTTATGAATGTCTGATATTCTTATAATTATAACCTTTCCTGACAACTTGTTGGTTTATATACACATTAACTTTGAACTACTGTATTCAGCTTAGATATTTATAATTAGTGAAACATAGTTATTATATAAATAATAAACATAGTTGGACTTGTTGATTTATATAAGCAATAACTTAAAACTACTGAATTCCTATGCTTTGGTATCTAAAGTGGATAAAATATACTTATAACATTATCTTAATTTTTTGGTTTTCTTTTATTGTTCCCCCGGTGCTCTGAGGGAGCGAAGAGAGGGCAGTAGAGGGGAATTAAACATCACAAGTTAGCCGTGCTTAAACGTGCGTTTTGTATTGTAAATATTTGATTTAATTAAGTAGATACCTACATAATTTAGTATGGAAAAGAACAAACGACGATCAAAATCGTACAACAGCACAATTGCTGTTTTTGGTTGTTTGAACTCTTCAATAACACACCCAGAGATATCATTTTTTAAATTACCTGAAATATTGGAAAGGTGTCTTACCTTTAAAGAATATTTTTGTATACCTATCTACTAGTACGTAATTTGTTTCTAATATTTAGGTATTTCTGTTTTTCCATCAGGCAAAATATCTGGAATAATATATAAATAAGTGGTTAGGATGAAAAAAGAGACAAACGAGTAATCTACCTACACTCGCGTTAAAAACAAAACTACATAAAATACTGTAGGCGGGCGGCCCTACCGCGTGCTAGCGCAGCGCTCGGCCGTAGGCATTTATTTTCAAGGATAGGGCGGAGTCGCAATACTGTATAGATAATATTACCGTGACTCTGTGGTCACACACGTCTGCCCTCCTCTGCCTCGAGTGGCCTAAGAGTCTAGGGTGGACAGAAGACTCCCCTCCAGGGGAGATAGCATAATTTTGTCTCAGTAGAACCACTTTCAAAAAAACAGTCTTTGTTCAGACACTGATACACGCGCCCGCACACAAGCACGCGTCAAATATTGTATGAATTAAAGAATTTGTATTTTGTATCCACTTGGGATACCACTATAGGCTGTCGCCATTTCAAGACTTTAAGTCCCCTAAGGATGTCGCCCTGCCCCGAACTCGGTGACACTGTAAATTCATCTGCAATCAACAACATTCATACTCCAAAAACAAAACACATCTGTTGTTGTTGCTTAATGTTGACGTTCTATTGAATTCCAAAAATTCTGAACAAATCAATGTGGATATCTAGATTGAATAGATTGACAAGTATTTGTAAAGAAACTATTTGGAAAAAGGTATTCTTTGTCGGCTCGTACTGTCTCACTGATCTGAGCATGGCCGCTTTGTTCTTGGGCAAACAAGCATACGACTTGTCCGATGAAGCTTTATCGTAGCTTAAAGATCTGACAATATTTCCTTCCCCATGTAGTTCTCGAAGGTCTAGAAATCTTATTTACTGCAGGGACAGATAATTTTAGAATGGGGATTAATGTTTAATAGTCTTCTGTAAGATGGGGATTGCTTCCCCAGACAACAACTCCAAATTGAGCAAAACTGCGTGTTCTGAGGAGCTATTCTCGCTTATTCCTCCAACACCTTTTCTTCAGAGGGCCACGCGCCACCTCCGTTGGCACCGACTTACTGTGGCCACTATTCCTACACGAACAAAGAAATTTAGCGACTCATTTCTTTGTCGTACTATTCGTAAGTGGAATTCTTTACCCGCGCACGTGTCCCTCCTTCCTATAATCTGGGGTCCTTTAAGAGAGGCGTGAAGAAGCATTTTTGCGGGCCGGCAAGGTGAGGATGGTTGGTGTAGCAGTTTATAACTGCTGTACCAGCTATCTTCGCGTTTGGACTTTATCACTACTTAACATCAGGTGGAGTAGAGTCATTTGCCTACCTAGTTAAATATAAAAAAAAATTCACCTGTGTCCTACTTCACGTCTTTGTCGGTATACAGCTCGAAGCGCCATGAACAAACAGGTGTTTTTAAGGTAGGCCTTAAGGGCAACTGCCTCCGGTCTAGCTCTTGCTAGTTCTGTTAGTTCATGTGTCTTCTTCTAGTTCCTGTTCAATCAATATAAGTTGAAAAGCACATTGTTAATGGTCTAACACATTAAATGTAAACTTCTTTTTACAAAAAGATATATACAGATTATGTAGTAACACTGAAAGAATGAACGAATTTTAACTCATTAATTTACACATTATGGCTGAAGTTTAAAAAAAAATAAAGCTTACTTATTTTTTAATACATTTTAAGATTTGCTATCACATTTTGCTATTGTTTGGAATTCAAACTAACTTGGAATACAGTCAATGGGGGTGATGACGGCGTTAATAAAGCTAACGAAATTCTATCAAAAGATAAGACTTGATTAGAAGGTTAAATTATATAAAAAAGCACTTTCTTTTGTCAATAAACCAAAAACAGCAAAGATGTCAAGCGCTTAAAAGTTTGGGAGTGCGGGTTCGTGATTTAACTTTTAAGCTAAAATTGTACCACGACGTGACGTCATGTGACATTTCAAATCAATAAATATCTCTACGATGTTATACATATGTGAATAAAATAAAAATACGTGCCAATACTTTTTTGATAATCTACTTGATATACAAAGAAGGAAAAGCTAGACTGATAATAGGGATCATCCCTATTATCAGTTCAGAGAAGTCTTTTTAAATATATACACATATATTATGTACCCACATATCACCTTGCAAAGTATAGTGTTCACGTTCAATAGAACTCAATATAAGGGTTGTGGCGGCGACATCTACACGCCCCACATATAACTAATATAGAGGAAACAATCTTACGCCTCCTCAAGAGATGGCCGGCGCTGCGTTCACAACGTATGGAAGCCTACAACGCGCAAGAGAAATTCGGAGCCTAACAGTCCATATATACGATGCCCGACCAATATCAGTCGGGCCGCGGCCCCCGAGCTAACATCACCCAGCTCGGAGGAAGATGTTCACCTTTGACCTTCCTACAGGGTGATTGAATGTGACTTTGGAATGTAGTGAGCTGCGGACGAAAATAATATCAGCAAACTTATTGAGATCGTTTTAGATTGAGACGTCCGTGTTAAATAATGTAATTGTTCGTTAATAGAATTTAATTGGTTAATTGGTATTAAATGTCTGAACGCCAAAGATATTTGCTGCCTACATTCATGAAAAAACATAGGCGGTAATTAAGATTTTTCTTTTAATAGGACAGAGAGATTTGCCCCTTTTTTATGTCAAAAGGGTGGAAAACCTGGCATGCCTGTTAGTAAGTGGCGATACAAAAAATACCACTCGCGTCGTTGCCTACCCTGAACCAATTCTCTATCCCGTAAAGCTCTGGAACCTTACTCACCGACAAAATACAGCACCACCAAAAGTTCGTGTTATTTCACTGTGGTCTTCTGCAAGGTGGAGGATACTTCCCTATTCGGGCGCCCCAATTGAGCGGCAAATGAGCTACGCCCTACCTCTCTTAAACTTATCATATGTGGATAATGATTCTGACGTGATTCTCTATACTTAAAACTAAATTTAACAACAATTTCTTCTTTTCATTCCCTATAGAGAATGACAAGGATACGCTGTTGTCAAATTCAAGTTTAGATTTAGAAAATCGTGTCAAAATTGTGAAAATTGTGAAATACACCAATGTATAGATGACTGTGACTCAGAGCAACAGACATTTATTTTTGCAATGCGATGGCAGTTTATTTATCTCATAAATTTAAAATTACGAGTTTAATCGCTCATGGTTCTAACAAGACTGAATATTACATTAAAATTATTCTTAAGTAACTGCTAATTTGACAACATTACCATTGACGGATGAACTGCATCGGATCAATGCAGTTTTGGACTTAAATTCGCTGGATTGCTTAACTCAAAATTCGCTTTTATTATTTATTGTTTGATATAAAATAACAAGTAAATGTTAGTCTGCGTGTAAAAATTGGTTTTCCACACAAACTTTAAGCCTCTGTTTTACCCCTTTACGGGGTGAGTTTGGAAAATTATCTTTTTAGCTTAGTATGCTAAATTTCAGCTCAATCTATTCAGTATTTTGAGCTGTGCGATGATAGATCTGTCAATCGGTAAGAGTTGCCATTAATATTATTATACAGAAGATATCAAATCATATACTTACAAATGCATCTTTTGTCCGCATGTGTTTTATGATTCATACGAATTACTATAAAAGTCGAAGTATTTTACATCAAGAACTGTCCTGTTCACACGCTTCAATATGGTTGGGATCTACATATTTAGTGCTTATTAGACTAAGATAAAGCCTATGCTAATTACAAAACAATTACAATGAAGGAAATACGAAACATTTAATACAAAGGAAATACGGAATACAATTATTAATTTGGTTGAAAATTTCTGAAATATAACTTTTCAATAAAATTTCAGCATGCAGTAGGGCCCGATCCAAGGGGGAGGGGGCAGGCATTTGCCCAGAGTGGCAAAAATTAGGGGCGGCAAAATTGACTTAGGATCAGCCGTATAGTACGTCACTAAAGGGCGGCAAAATATGTATGCCCGGAGCGGCAAAATTTCAAGATTATTTAGAAATTCCACGGGGTAGGGGAAATAAAGTTGCGTATCCATCGATGCTTTTTAGGACTTTCAAAACAAGCATTAGTTGCATCATAATAGAGCAGTAGGTAGTGGATCAGTAAATTGCTAGGTGATTATAACTTCCATCTTTCAATAACCTATTGCGGATAGTGGTGATTCAACGAATAGTAATTTTACGAATACAAATACGAATATTAAACCTACTATCCGGCGAATACGAATACGAACAACTCGGCAGAGTAATATAACACACATTTATTAAACACTTTTCTATTTGTTTTATTATAGTTGCAAAATTTTATTTATAATGAAATTGACTGGATGCAACTGTTTACTCTGATGTTTCAATTATGATTCTAAAATGTATGAAACGTATGTCTAATTTGACATTTGTTGCATATGGAGCGTAGGTTTGGAACGCAGCCTGGTATCCATCAAACCAAGGAGATGATTACAAGAGTTTTTTATAGTATTTTTATCCGTAAATATTTATTCGGCGAATACGAATATTTTTATTTGTATTCGTTGCATCAGTAGCGAATAGGCCTACTGGTCGCTTCCCCACAAGAGCGTCGCGTTTGTGCTGCGCGCTAGGGATGTCGAAAGTTGAAAAAAATATCGATATATCGATACATCGATATTTTAAAAAATATCAATATCGGCTTCGATATATCGCGAAAAAAACATCGATATATCGATATATCGGACGAATTTTCCCAAAAATATATTTAGGTCAGCAATAATAACAATACAAATTATAATTAAAGAAAGAATTATCAAAGTACCAAATTGCCGCTACTCTACATGAGAGTACAATATCTCACAAAAGATGATACGCGGAATAATAATGGAACGAAAATTATCTCCCTAAAAATAGATCCCGTTTTCGAATGATGAAAATTATTGCAGGGCCTCCTTACGTGGCATCTTTCGTAAACAACACTAGACAGTCACACACTTCCACAGAATATACTGGAATTCAGCACAACCAATTCACCAGCGAAACAGATTTACAAATCATAGAAAATACTAAATACAGCACAAATCAAATATATGTTGAATTTCATTAATCTGAGCTTCAGTTACGATTTTTCCAGATACGAATTTAGTTAGATCGTGATATGCCGCTAATAATTAAAAAAAAATATCGTTTTTGATACGAATTTCGATATTGGTTATTTTGTATCTATGTATCGATATATCGAATCAAAATATATCGGCTAAAAATATCAATATATCGAAAAAAAATATCGATATATCGATATATTTTCAGCAAGCCTACTGCGCGCGCGCGTCACACACTCCACTCACCACCAAATAAGTAACGGCCTCGATGACGCTTTGATCTGATGCTCAAGTCATGAGATTACCCACTTGTACTGATTTATTAAACTGAAACTTTTATTATACTGTCACAATATTCTCGTTCATCTTTAGCATGTCGCATTACATTTTAATTATTAAAAAGAGAAATATTCACGCGGACCAGGCAGCGGACGGGACTCGAACCTGCATCCTTCGCTATCCGGGCGAATGCACTGACCATTATGCTACCACGTCCCTATTAGCCACGTCGAAATTTTCCTAGCCTTAAGCTGCAAGGCAGCGCCATCTCTTCGCATTATAACTACAGCAACTTAATAGTTGCTAATTAGTTACACTATTCTCGACTAAGTTGCTCAATACCTGAAAAAGATACAAGCGATCTGTTAGATTAAGTCTTAATCTAGCAGACCACAATACTGAATCTTCGGTTCTCGTAAAGATATCGAATTTTTTACTCAAACTGTATTGTTTTTGCTACCGCAGCTTCAAAACTCTACCAAACCACAAAAGCGATTATGATATTGTAACAATTAAAAACTTGATAGATTTTCCAATATTGAAATTATATGTTAATTATCAAATATGTCATGTGAATAGATATATTCAAATTATGTTTATTGCGGAAACTGTTACAAAATCTAAGAACTTGCTTATGAATATGAAAGGTCTGATTCGTATTCAACCTATACCAGAATTTATATCGCGGCACATTAGATTGAATGAGTTCCTATAAGAATCTCTCAGATTTGCTATTAGCCACTTTCAGAGAACTTACTATACAAAAAGACTTTATTACGAATTCGCTTAACCTTTTGAATTGCACCACAGAATGCGTTCCTATTAATCTAACTCTTATAAAGTTATAAGTTGACATTAACACATCGATCGCAATCCTATATATACAAATCGTACAAAACTATTTACATTTGAGTACCCGTTGTATATTGTTACGAGTTTAGCGATATAAGCTATAAAAGTAATGCGGTATAAAGCGATGAATAAATGTAACCTTTATTTTATAATCATTTTTGAACTCACGTCATTGTATGAAATGAAACAGGGAAAAATTCAGCTCTTGCGGAATTTCCGAATTAAACGATAAATAGTTGAAAGTTTTGAAGTCAATGATCTACGCATAAACAACATCAGAAAATACGTACACCCATGATTCTCAGTAAAGACTGGACAGCTCGTCTAGTCTCAAAGGCCAAGTTCATAGTACTACGCGGCAGACTAAACATTTCCCTTTCGTCTGGGGGAACTGCTGTATGACTGGAAAATGATCAGCACATCAGTAGAGGTTTGTTTACATATCTTGACATTTGTAATGTGAAATAACAAGCAAACGAAAAATTATGATGGTATAATGGGGTTCCCTCTATCTGGCACAATCTTGTTGCTCCGAAATTCATTTGCTATAACACACTTGGTAAAATCTTCTTTTAACGAACACTTGGAAGGTATTTTTTTTATATTGTCATCATTTGGCCTAATATTGATATATCCAAAATAAATTTGAAATGCCCTTACGACAGGTCTCATGTTTGCGAGCTAATATTTATTATATTATTTCTCAACTAAATCATTAACTTATGAAGTTTGCATTTGAAACATGTCCATTTGTTTACGTTAAGATTAATATGTATAAATACAGAACTTTTATTTATGGTGATAAATGGTTTTCTCGGCTCTGTATGTGAATTAATAGAGCTTGTATATCAGACCCTATATAGGTGCATACAAGAAGAATACACAGTAAAATATTGTAGCAATATTCGTACACCGTAAAATACTTTACTAACAAAAATAAACACCGACTTCATACGAGCCTGAGTAAAATTAAGTCGCTGCTAAAGTAACAAGGTTGTTTTACTTTAATAGTACTTACATTAATTATTAAAATTAAATCATCAAGTCCGTCTACAAATCTCAGAGTTTTGAGGTAAGAAATATAAAAAAAAACTGTTAATTTAAAGTATCAAGTCTATTTATATTTCGTCCGTAACAAATTGGTGGTTTACAACAATAGAACTTTTAAATTTACCGCTCTTTTGGAGAAATGCAAAATGTAGTAGATGCCGTTCGCTGATATGCGTAATAAAATAATATAATGACATAATTTTTTCTGCAATAAAAGGTAAACCCGGTATATTGTAATACTGGACCACAGAACAGAGATTTCTGTGTTCTGTGTACTGGACTACAATTAATATTCCTGATTTATAATTATGGCCATAATTTGATTAACTCATGTAGCACCACGGATTTACTAGCGGCTTTTCCGCTTGAACTGAGCACCCATGTGGACAATTACCTTCACTCTTAAAGAATACAGCAGTGAAATAATAATACCTTTTAGTTGTGTTGTGTTTGGGTGGTGTTTCATATACAGGAACTTGAGTTGCTCTGTAGTAAGGACAGAGGTTCTATGTAACGAAATACTTGAATGAATGAATACTCTTTATTGCACTATTACACAAAAATCAATAAACATAAAACAGGAACGCAAACACAAAAGGCGGCCTTATTGATATAGCAATCTCTACCAGGCAACCTTTGGCTAAATGAAATGATACCCTAAGAATAGTATAAACAGCGGGCTGTGCGTTGTAAAAATAAATAAATAAACGTAAATATAGGAAAATAGTACTTTGGGCAAAGAATACTTTAATCAAATCAAGCAATAAGGATCAGAACTGTCAACTATTTGAATTCAATAGAGATAGAATAAACTTTCTTCTAAGACGCTAAAGCTCGGGCGCACCATTAACAATTCGTTCGTCTTATAATGCAATTGAAATTAAACGATAAATATTGTTATTAGTCTTAAATTTGTAAATAAACACTATATTTTGAAGAGTTTGGCGTCCGCTCAAGCTTACTTCAGATCAACCGGATTGTTTATCGGTTTGTTTTGAATTTTGACTTCTGTAACTAAACATTTTGACAAATGCTGTGCTCATAAAATAGGCTTATATTGTAGGTATCATTCGTTAAAAAAATATACAATTATCGTATTTATTGGTAATAAGTTGTTTCGAAAAAAATATTGATATTGGACAAATACTTTGTTCAACATTAGCAAACATGTCTTCTACTCAAAGGTCCTGAGTTACTGCCCAAGTTATGGTTTCTTCCATTAATTTCAAAGTTGTAAAGATTTAGTTATTTTTAATTTAATTTCTGCTTTTTTAAAAGTGATAGCTTCTTTAGGCGCGTATGGCATTTATTGAATGAGTTTTTTTTTTGTTTTGTTTTTTGTTTTGGTACATCCACTGAATCGCGCTATAAAGATTGTTTTGTGCATACATATAAAGTATTAAAATTTGTATCTTAAAATAAATTGGGAGCAGAGTATATGATTATACCAATCCCCTGTTAATCCCTAGAAATTACTTGTTAGTAGGTTGTACGTACAGGGATTTACTTAAAGCAAAAAAGTAATTTTTGCAATTATAAACAGTTATAATTCATCAGAAAATTATGTTGCAGGTAACAAAATAGTTCGGTTACAAATAACAGTATAGTGAAGCTATACCGAAGCAATAATTTTGTAACCGATTACTGAACAAGTGTAAGAACTAACAAAACAGTTTTGTAAATGTTACATAACTGTTTTGTTATAAGACCAAAACTATTTTAGCAAAACCTGGTTTGTCTACTAGTAGCTATAGTGATGTAGTCACTATTTTTGTTTAATAGGTAACAAAAACTTTTTTCGGTGTTACTTGAATAAAACTTGGTTCTGATCGCGGGATTGCTCACGGGTGTGAACGCTGATTGGTGCGATTGTTTGATGTCGCGTCGTTTGATTGGCTATTATCTATTAGATGGGAGTTTAGTGGGCGAGCCGGCGACATCGGTTCCCGTACAAACAGTCTATGATCACCCTTCTAACCTCTTTCTGTGTTCTGAGTGCAGATTGAAGGATCGTTAATTGAACTCAACTGGAAAAAAGTTTTCAGAACATACACCTTTCTACAACATAGAGACAGCCATTCGTAATATTAATATCTTCATAATAAAAATATACGACCGCTATTATATAGTAAAAGCATTTAGTTTCTGCTGGCGGTCTTACAAAAGTAGGACAAAATCTATTTTTTATTTTTATTAGTTGTATACTCGTTGTTTGCGAATCGCTAACGATCTAAATGTTACATCTAATTTTACACGACATAAGATCACTGATTCTAGTTGTCGTTGGGAAAGTGAATTTGGAATTTGAAATACGTGTATCTTAGTACTGCGGAGTTCTACCTTGTGTGGATAGAACCTGGGGGCGTAGTAATTTATTGAAACAACTTGAATATTATCTCTTAGACAAGTCCGTCTGTCTGTGGTGCTGTTTCAGCGGCCAAACCGTAAGAGATAGATAAAGAGAATATTTAAGTTATAAGTTAAGAATAGTCTGATAAGACTACAAACCGGATTTGAGTAACGTAGCACTTCCGGTTTTCGAGAAATCAGGTTTTGGTGAACATTTGGTTCACTGGTTTGCTAGTTATTTTATATTAGATTTCAGGCGAATACAATATTTAATCTAACTACGAGAGGTTTTGTGCCTAGAGTCCATCTGCTGTGGAACCTTCTATCAAATGACAGACGATTCCTTATTTCAAATATAAAATCATGACATTGACTTTTTAATAAAACTGCCAGTCGTAGGCATTGCATGAACAAAGAGTTTACCTAAACAAGGAGGCTGTAACGTAACGGAAGTTACAGTACCTACAATACAGACTATAAATCCTTTGCGGAGTTGGCAAAACGACATAAGTAGGTGGATTAACATGAAACAGTTTGCAAATCTACTACTAGTACTATTGCTTCGAAATTCTAACTACCACAGACAACATAAGGATGTAAGGTACCACACGAAAACCTACAAAACAATACAACAACCTTTTCTCTCAACTCATAAACTATAATCTTCTTTATAGCTATTAACGGGATTGTTACCATGTACCTTGTTTTTTATGAGTCTCCGATATTTCGGCACTAATTTCGGCATTCACCCGGATTGCGAAGGGTGCGGGTTCGAGTCCCGTCCGCTGCCTGGTCCGCGTGGATTTTTTCTTCTAGTAAAACTTTTCTTTAAATGACAAATATCTAATACTGGCTGCTTCTACAGACATAGCGACATTTTTCCGTCTAATAGCGTAATGCATATCAAAGTAATGCCTAAAATGGCATCTACCGAAATCGTCAGATTTTATTTCACAGAATGGCTTACAGATTGATTCATCGAAAAGAGAATATACTTTCGGGTGTTTCAAATAATGACCGTGACATGAAACGTGGAAATCTAGACCGTACGTTTCCTCAGGGAGCCGGTTATATATATCTTTACAAGTTTTTCAATTGGGCCGCGCGCGAATGTAAACACTCTGTGGGTCAACGTATTATAGCGATGTTTAGTCCGTCATAGAGGAGCTCGATGGCGCAGGTGGTTAGCGCGTTCGGCTGCGATCGTTGAAGTTAAGCAACTTTCACCAGTGGTCGGTCATTGGATGGGTGACCAAAAATGTTCTATCACGATTTTCTCCGTGCTTCGGAAGGTGCGTTAAGCCGTTGGTCCCGGCTGCATCTGCAGTCGTTGGCACCCGCTAATCCGCACTGGGCCCGCGTGGTGGGTCATGGCCCAACCTCCCTATTCCATCCATAGGGAAGGCCTGTGCTCCAGCAGTGGGGACGTTAATAACAAAATAAATTAAGATTTTTGGTAATGTAAATTTTTGGTCACCCATCCAATGACCGACCACTGCGAAAGTTGCTCAACTTCAACGACCGCAGCCGAACGCGCTAACCACCTGCGCCATCGAGCTCCTCGAATCAATGTAATTCATGTCAACGTAGAAATGTTTGAACCCCCAAGTTTGATGTGGACTGATTCGTAAGGTTTCTTACCGCTGTTTAACAAAGCGTTTTTCCTTCAACACGCAGTTAATGATTATCGCGTAAAAGAAATTTTCACATGTTAACTTTCATGTGAACGAAGCGCAGTGTTGCCAGGTCCGATTTTTAAAAATCGGGAGGTGTTATAGAAAAAAAAACAGTAGATGTATGGAAAGAGCTACAAGAAAAACAGTAGAGGCAGAGGCGTACTTTTTCGATTTGCACCCCCCGCGCCCCTCCCTAGAATTGGTAAATCAAATCAAGATAAAGACCAGTAACGAATGTGTTTCTGTAGCTTCTACCGCCCCTTAAAGCTAGTTTTTTTTAGACAAAAACTTTTATTTTAAAATTAATAAGTTTACCTACATTATTAATGGCCGAAAATGCAACTCAATATGCAATTTAAAAAAGAAAATCGTATTCTAAGAAAAACAGAAGATACGTGTAGAAAAACAGTAGAACAGGAGAAAATTCACAAAAACAGGAGATCTCCTGTAAAATCTGGAGACCTGGCAACACTGACGAAGCGGGTGTTTGTTTATTTCGTTAATAGGAACGCGCCGGCGCCGCGCTTCTCAGAATCAGTATAGGTAGGTATAGCTTGTATAGGTATAATTCTTGACGCAGCTCTCTGCTACAATAGAAAACCATCTACTTCTGTTTCCGTCTAGAAACCAAACATCTTTTTCATTAACACTTTTATTTGTTTTAATAAAACTTTGGCCTGCGCAGACGAGGGCTTTTTGTCCGCGGACTTTTATATTGCAAAAATAGATGCATCGAGTAAAGCACAAGGGGAATTAAAAGTCCCCGGACTGAACAGGAGAAAAGTACCCCGGGGTCCCCGATAAAATAGAACTCATGTGACTAGACGCAGCAAAACATACATTTACTTCTTCTCTTTCTCATAAACTTCATCATCATTTTGCTAGCAAAGCATTTTTAACCGCAACTAATTATTTAGGTCAATATTTTACTGTTTAAATATATTTCATAATCACACCCAATTTCGTTCGCGTTTGTCTCGAGCAGTGTGCACACAGTTTCAAGTTTTATAATAAATATTTTTCGTCAAGTTTATCAAGTGTTTTCCTGTCTTCAATATCAAGAAATAGCAATTCAATGAAATGAGTTGACAAGGGCTCGTACACTTCATGTTAATTACAATGCAACGTAAAATGAGAATATTTATTTCTATAGCGTGCGCTCCACTACATTTTCGGGCAACTAATGTTTGCACATTACGTGCGTTGAGTCAGGGCTGGATTTAGGATTGTGGAGGCCCCGGGCCACTTAGGTTTTGTATTCTTGTTAACCCATCGAAATGTTGTTATTTCTTAAGCTGTTGTGGAGGCCCCTGGGCCACAGCCCCACCTGCCCTGCCTTAAATTCGGCCCTGCGGGCAAGTACCACCCCACTCAGCCATTAAGCGATTGAGGTACTCCCTCAAGATGGGTAGTGAATTGGAAGTGCTTATCAGGGCCATTTGAGATTTTGATATTTCACTGATTGCCTGATTGGAGTGAACAAATATAGATCAATGATTTCTGTTATTTAAGATTAATATAATCGTGTATGTTAGATGTTCAAAGTACTGTAGGCTGTAGGTAAAGGTAAAAGAGCAAAAAAAAATATCAAAGGAAAAGAGTTTACTAGTGTTTACTAGATGGAAATTGAAAGATTTTTTTTCCCAAGTCTCTATTGTGGGGGCCCCCCCTAAATCCCTCCTCCCCTAAATCCGGCAGTGCGTTGAGTCGTGACATGTCCTCGGCGGAAATACTTTTTCATGATTCGGAGAACGTCCTGCGTGGTCAAAGGTTCCTCATCTGCCCAGGCCATAAGGTATCTATCACAGTACTCCTTCAAGAAAACATTTTTAACGGTATATCCGTATCGCGATTTAGAAAATTACCTTTCCTAAAATGAAAATTTAAAGTCTAGCTTTTTAAATACGGTTCCATTAAAATCGAGTCGCTCTTAAACTCAAACTCATTTATTCAGTCTATTATTATAAGCTCTAGTGATAGTCAGACGCTAAGCCATCGCATACGCAATAGCTTAGTAAGTTATTTATCTTATGAATTTAATCTACTATATCAAAATAAGTCGGGTTTTCCTTCCTGACGCTATAACTCCAGAACGCACGAACCGATTTCCACGGTTTTGCATTCGTTGGACAGGTCTCGGGGTCCGTGAGGTTTATAGCAAAGAAAATTAATCACCAAACGAAATGTTACATGAAACGAAGCCATCTGGTGGCGAAACGGAGTTCGCGGGGTTTGCTAGTCTACTATATAAAAATAAGTCGGGTTTTCCTTCCTGACGCTATAACTCCAGAACGCACGAACCGATTTCCACGGTTTTGCATTCGTTGGACAGGTCTCGGGGTCCGTGAGGTTTATAGCAAAGAAAATTAATCACCAAACGAAATGTTACATGAAACGAAGCCATCTGGTGGCGAAACGGAGTTCGCGGGGTTTGCTAGTCTACTATATAAAAATAAGTCGGGTTTTCCTTCCTGACGCTATAACTCCAGAACGCACGAACCGATTTCCACGGTTTTGCATTCGTTGGAAAGGTCTCGGGCTCCGTGAGGTTTATAGCAAAGAAAATTAATCACCAAACGAAATGTTACATGAAACGAAGCCATCTGGTGGCGAAACGGAGTTCGCGGGGTTTGCTAGTTTATCATAAAACTACAGAACTAACATTAATGAAATCATTTACCTACATGTGGTGAAGTTAACAATCAATAACTTGACTGTTAACTTGAAAATGAGTGTACTGTGGTAAGATCATCTGTCTGGAATTAACATAAATAAACAATTAAATTATAATTTGAGCCTGTAATAGGATTATCATTATACAACGCTCGGATACAAATATGTCACTAGAAGATTTTAGTTTAAAACTAGTTAAAAGCAAGTAATTTTGTCAGCTGTAGACTGCAAGAAGCGCCAAAAGTTATATAAAGGCATTTGCTATTGCACAGTCATATTGTTGATAACATCAAACAAATAAGTTTTAAGTTTGATGAGTTTCACTCTATGAATAGTAGGATACATAGTTTTCCCTTTCTTCTTTTGTTTTCCTTCTTGCAAATTGTACGTTGAAAGTAATACAAGCAAAATTTATCTATTTAGTTTGTATTTTATTTATTTCATTCTTCCAGGCTCCAAATGAACTCAGCGCATATAATTCACCTAAGATAACAATGTACAAATATAAAATTGCAAATATTTATAAATCATGATTAAAAATAAGCTACGATTCAGACCAATAACATTAGCAATTAAATACTTACTTGTCTCTATGTGAAATAACTGCAGTCAGTCAATTTGTAGTAATAAATAACACAGTAATATTCTCAACAGCCTTTTATCTATGACAAATAGAGACAGACAGCCTATGAACGTCGAATAAACTGATCAATACGCTCCCAAGAGGAATATAGGAGGAATGACAGTATTTTTGTGTATATACAACCTCAGTAAATGCATTTAGCGTTTCGAAGAAGTAAGAAACAAACACACTTACACACTCACAAACTTTCGCCTTTATAATATTAGTGTGATAAATAGGCTTTGATCATAGTTCATGAGCGACGACCTCCGTGGCCGAGTGGTATGTACGTCGGGTTTCATGGTGTCGCCGACTCGAGAGGTCCCGAATTCGAATCCCGGTGGGGGCAGATGTTTGTGTGATGAATACGAGCATTTGTACTGCAGTCATGGATGTTTAATATGTTTTGCTATATAATATACTTATATATGTATTCTATCCGTTACCCTAGTATCCCATTACACAAGCCTTACAGTGCTTACTTTGGGGCTAGGCTAATTGGTGTGAGTGTTGGAAATATTTATTTACTAATATTAATATTTATGAAATTCAAGTTAAAAAATATTGTTGTCTACTAATCTTTTATATTTCCGCTTTAATGATACTTTTATTGACAACATTTATGTTCTGCGGAGCCGCCGTGTGTTGTAAGTGATCACATATCACCATAATAAGGCTGTTGGGGTAATTTCCGATGATGAAGTACCTACAACCGTTTTGTCGTTATCTGGGTGAAGGTGACACAAAGGGCAGAGAACCTTCCAGTCCATTATTCATGTCAATAAATACATATAATAATGTATTGCCTATAATTTTTTGATCGTATATTTCGATTCGTTCGATAGCTCTGTATGGCTAAAAGGCTAAGCGACTTTCGCAAAGGTCAGTCATCGGATGGGTGACCAAACTTTTGTTCTAGTGACAAACAAGCGTATGGGCCGCCTGATGGTAAGCGGCCACCATAGCCTAAAGACGCTTGCGATTTAAAAAATATCACTCGCGCTTTATAGCGTGTTTCCAGCCATAGAAAAGATTTGTTTTCCTGTAGTGAGCTCTTTCGAGTATTTTATCTTGCCGCAGCCTCACATTAGCAGGCCATTTGGTCCAATATGGTCATAAATTCATTTATATTTGCATCGCACTTGGACTGATTTTGGATGTAACGTAGCTACCTAGCATTCAGTAGCCATCGAGTCAGTGTTTGTGTTTCAAGATGAAAAATTGGCGCGCAAAGAATTGAAAAGGATGTGGTATTTAAAAACTTGGATTTAATAAAAAGACTGGAGTCAAGGCCAAGACCAATATGAATCCTATTATTAGACATAGAACACAAAAAGATCACCATTCTAACTTAGGTGATCATAAACCGTTTGTACGGGAACCGATGTCGCCGGCTCGCAGGCTCGCTCCCACTACACTTGCACCTAATAGATAATAACTAATGAAACGACGGATCGGACGACGAAATCTAGGAGCTCGATGGCGCAAGTGGTTAGCGCGTTCGGCTGCAATCGTTTTAACGATCAGTTTAGCAACATTCGCAGTGGTCGGTCATTGGATGGGTGACCAAAAATTTACTATCTCGAGCTCCCCTGTGCCTTGGAAGGCACGTTAAGCCGTTGGTACCGGCTGCATCTTCAGTCGTTAGCACCCACCAATCCGCACTGGGCCCGCGAGGTGGGTCATGGCCAATCTCCCTATTCCATCCATAAGGTAGGCCTGTGCCCCAGCAATGGGGACATTAATAGGCTGATGATGAATCAAACGACGCGACAACAAACAATCGGACCAATCAGAGCTCACGCCTGAGAGCAACAACGCAATCAGAACTAAGTTTTGGTGGTTTTCTGTGGCGCGCCTGCCCCGCCCACAAGGCCCTTCTAACCTCCTACTGTGGTCTGCGGTATTAGAAATATAAGTTGCAGCACGAAACTCTAGAGCTGACCGTTATTGCGCAGAAGTAAAAATTAAGATGTGTTGGGGGGAAACGAGGTGCGCGGGGGGCGTGCGTTGCGCCGATTGGCTCTCCAGTCGTACCCATGCGCAGCTATCCCCTCCACGTTTTGTTCAGCACTAGAGTTACGTGCCGCGACCTGTATCATCTTAATGTTTCCGATTCCTTCGGTCTAGACTCGTCTTGTACCTCCGACTCCTCCCACACAGGCCAATCACCAACACTACACAGCTAGCAAACTTGCACACTAGCTTAGCGTTAGGGAGTCACTGCATCCATAGGATAAGAGTGCGAAGACCCGGTCTACACATGACACGCTCTACCAGGTACCTGGGCGTTTTTCCCCGCCTCCCACTTCAACGGCTAACTAGAGCCGAGGTCGGAGTCTCAGAGACGTCTCTAGTTGAGCCGATCCCTTCAGATTCGAGTGGTCTAGAGGCTCCAGACGTAGGAGACTCCCGCTGTGGGGAAATGCCATCCGCCTGGAATACCTCTTGAGGCACTCGCCAATTCTCGGCTTGAGGTCCCCTTAGGATCTCGCCGTCCCCAAACCCGGTGACGCTGTAAAGGTCATCTGCGACCAACAGCATACACAAAAATAGAACACATTCTACAAATAATTGAAAAGGTCTTAAGTAGTTGATACAACAAATCCTTTAAGAGATAAAGAACAATACATTTTTTCTCGTTCTGAATCGATACAAATCGAGCGCATATTTTTGTTCTGTTCGCGAAATCTTTGGATGACGAGGTCAATGCTAAAGCGTTATGATAACAAACTGCCGGTGACGACGGTATCATCTGTTCTACATCCGGGATTAAAGAACCGGGAGGATCCTGGGTCATCCCCTCAGATTCGAGTGGTCTACAGGCTCCAGACGGAGGAAGCTCCCGCCGTGGGGCGATGCCATCCGCCTGGAATACCTCTAGAGGCACTCGCCAATTCTCGGCTTGAGGTCCCCTCTAGGATCTCGCTGTCCCTAAACCCGTAGACGCTGTAAGGTCATCTGCGACCAGCATAATCTTAAAGTTTGGATTTGGACTGCGGCCGCGGAACCTTCAGTGATCGTTCGTCTTTCATCGCGCGCATTGACAACCGAACAACAATAGCCGTCTTACTCAGCGAGTGACTGTTACGTGTATTATTAGAAATAGTACTCGGGCCACGTAAGAGTATTTATATCTGTGTTCCGGCTGCGATCGCGCTCTTTACAACAGAGTGGTCCTTGCATCGATACTCGGGCACATGCTCTAAGTCAGGCACGAATGACTTTGAAACTAATGCTGGCACTTCACATGGCTATTCGTATTTGCTATTTGTCACCTTGACAGCAGGTTGTTCTTATCATGCTCTATTTATTTATTTCTAATTACCACGGCATAATACCATTTGCAGCAATTAGTAAAAAAAAGCAACAAAGAATTACGAATGGCTTTGAAAGAAGCTGGCACTTCACATGGTTATTCGTATTTGCTATTTGTCACCTTGACAGCAGGTTGTTCTTATCATGCTCTATTTATTTATTTCTAATTACCACGGCATAATACCATTTGCAGCAATTAGTAAAAAAAACAAAAAAAAATCTCGCAAAACAATAGACAGTCATATACATTATGTTATTATTTTTCTATCGTACCATGGACTTATTACCAATGTACTCTAAGGCTATCGGCTATATTCTCGCCCAAGAAACGTAAAATAGATATACGAGTACTTTCCGGGTAAACAAAAGTGATGCATATATTAATAGTTGATCGCTAACTGTTCACACTGCCGGCGAGAACTCGCTCTACCATGCATCTGTTTTGTTTACACGGAATGTATAATTATCTATTGTGCGTTTCTTGAGCGAGAAATAAAATAGCCGATTGTTAGTCTCTTCCTTGCCGGCAGTGTGACAACTGTCTATAGAAAGTGTTGTAATTATATAGCATATATTTTTATATTTATATTGTCCAGCGTAAGCCCAATTAATGTAAAAAAAATAAGCTTGTAAAAGATAAAACCAAAAAAAAATAAGAAAAAAATCACGCAGTCCTGGCAGCAGACGGGACAGTAGTTCCTGAGATTACCCGCGGGAGGGAAGAACTAGCCTCGCCTTATAAATGGCTTCCCATCTAGTTAGGGCATACTATCCAGGCCAATCTGCCTGATGATGCCCCCAGAAAGAAACGAACGGATTCCTCAACAATTCGAGTCCAGAACGTTCCACGGTTCGTGCCAATGCACACAAATGCACTAACTCCCGCAAAGAGGAGGGTCTGAGAGGGCGTTTTCACAGTTAGGGTCTGGGGCAAAGGCTTGCCTTCCCCAATCGTGTGAAGATGGAACCGCAGAGTGAGTATGCCCCGTGGAGTCCCACATACCCCCACGGCAGGACACGGTCGTGGGAAGTGTGTAAATTCTCAAACTCAAACTCATTTATTCAGTCTAGGCTGTTACAAGCTCTTGTGAAAGCGAAACGCTACGCCATCGGTTCGTAAATCTACGGCGGGAGACCTTGTACTGAGAAGAACAGGCAAGAAACTCAGCAAGGGCTATTTTTTCTCCCTGTTTTGTTTCATACAGAGTCGTCAATTGAAAGATGACATCAAAAATTGAAAACATGTGTGTTGATGTCAACTTTCATCACATTAATATTATTAATTAATAAAAGTTAAGTATAGCTAGGTACTATTTTTAAATTAAGAGGTGGCGATTAAACAATTTTCAACCAAATTAAACAACTTAGTCTATTATATTAAGCCCAAGGTGCCCAAAATGCATTTTCACCCCCCAAACAAAAAAACAAAGTAGTTACTGAGATTAGCGCATTCAACTTAACCAAACAAACAAACTGCTCAGTTTTATGAAGTATAGATATAAAGATTAACATTGAAGCAAATTCTCCAAGTATCCGAGTACTTGATAAGCTCCATTGGATGCCATTCAAACATGCCACATAATTCCTCATTAGGGTTTTGTCTATGCGATCAGTCTAGACGGCGTCCTTCTCAGTTACCCACCCCGTTCCGTAAACACCAGCCTGATCAATATGGATGACGTCACTTTATCGTACATCTCTGCAAATGGCGGACGATGACAAGAAATGTGCCACAGATAATAAATTATTTTATATTATTGATTTGATGTACAAACAGGTGACAAACGTTCAATACACAAAATTATATTAATAATACCCACATTCTCACACTTCTCTACAATATATTGTTCAATCCTTAATCCCTGCGCTATCTCAAGGAATGCTTTAATTGCCTTCATAATTCGAATGCGTTATCTCTTAGGTCATCAGAAAATTTAACCCTAAAAATTCCTACCCATGACACGGCCATCTATGGTCGTTCTTTTACCGTCCAAGCTATACGTCTATGGAATTCTCTTCCAGTATCCATAAGACGAGCACAATCTATTAATGTCTTTAAAAATCTTGTTGTTAATCACTATTTGTCGATGTAGCTGCATTTTTATCTCTGCTGACCGGACTAAACCTATAAATGTGTAGACTATGTATATATATGTAATATGTATATATAATATGTATATGTGTATTTATGTATATTTAATTCATAAATTCGTTTAAACCCCTTGTTTCTTTTACTGACACCGCTGACACCAGCTTTCTTTCAATCCTCTCCATCCAAAGGTTGTCTGGAAGAAATCGCTTTTAGCGATAAGACCATTGAAGCACTCTTTTTTACAATTGTAATGTCCCTTATTTCTGTGCTTGTTGTGGTGTTTTCAATAAAATATTGTGTATTGTATTGTATATTCATTATCACACAAAAAACCTGGATGTTAGAGTCTGTCCGGACAGAGAATGGGATTTAAATTTGAGGGTGCAGTAGTGCTTTTCTACCGTATTTGTAAGGTTTTACCCCTTTTAGACATGATTATGATATAAAAAATAACAAGAAATCACAACAATAAACAAATCCGTATCAATACAAAACTTTGACGTTAGACAGATGGCTGGGTTGGATTGCCATATTGAAAATCTTAATGTTTGTTCCGTTTTTCGCCACGCCCATTCTCTTTCCTCACAGACTCTACCTTTAGTATGTACGTACATACTGAGTGACTGAATAACAAGAAGATTAATATAGTGCTTGACATGCAAAGCAACAGCCAAATCATAATGCCTATAACAATTTTAAAAAGTTGAAATTAGAAACAGATTAATTAATTACAAAAGTGACAAATTAGCAATTAGATTGTTCTTAAATACTAAAGATCTACGATCAAATACATCTATTTCTGCTCCAGTCATCAGTATCCCCACGAGTTCATTATATTGGCGACACATACGTGTTAGAGTCTGTGCGGAAGGAGAATGGGCGTGGCGAAAAACGGAACTAACATTAAGATTTTTATTTGGCAATCAAACCCAGCAATCTGTAAAACGTCAAAGTTTTGTATTGATACGGATTTGTTTGTTGTGATTTTTGAAGTCAAAATTTTCATAGGTGCATTGACATTCTCATAAAATTCAAACGTGTGATTTTATGTAGACGAAATTGCCGGCAGAAGCTACTAAATGAATTCACTTCATAAACTTTTTCATTTTCGAAACGCCTGTGTCAAAACATACAAATCACCCGTACGTATTCCAATACACGCTGTTTACATAAGAGATTTTAACAGAGCACTTTTAACTCGATCAAACGGAGTTACGGTTGCGTGCGTGTACGCACATTTCATCCGTTGACGTCTGAAGAATACCCACGTGGTAACGCTTATCACCACCAAGATCGGATTTGGCGCCAGGGGGGGGGGTCATATATTCGTGGTCAAGTCACAGTGGGTACAGATTGTGAAGTGGGTACAGCTGGACCCAGCCCAGGGGGGGATCATGACCCCCCAACCCTGGATCCGCCCTTGATCACCAGCGAAGCACGATAATAATTTATATTGAAAACGCGATTTGGATACTTAGAAATCAAATTCGAATAATAATAAAATTATAAGCATATTATACTAATTTAAAGAGAATCTAATCGAAAAGTGACTCTATTTTTGGGGCAAATTCAATTTAAAATGAAAATTAAAGCTTTGTTTTAATAAATACCTATATTATTTAGTCTTAAATGAATTGAAATTTTGTGTGATTTTAATATGTAACACATATCGGAAGGATTTCTTATTACAATAATGTCAAATGATTTGACATTATTACAATCAAATGCAAATACTTTCACTCACAACGTACAAGTTACTAATTTTAAAGCGATTTTCTGACACAGGTCTACATTTATGTGTGTTCTCTAAGTATAATCGTGAATCAGACAGACGCTATCCTGAATCTTATTCGCGGATTCACTGTGTCGAAATCTTTATATATCGTAAATTTGAAGTAAAACTTTGAACTGACTATTGGCGATCTACATTTTGTTTTCGAAGAAACATCATGTAGATATTGAAACAGTTGTGGTACTAAATACTTTATGATAGTAGTTAAATTGCTTACTTGTACTCGATAGATGCACTATTGAAGAAAATGTTCTTCGGCTACCAAAGTTATCCAATGGAATAGCTTTGGTAGCCAAATCTGCGGTGAATTTGGAACTTGGCATTTAGGTAAACCTAAAAGCATCCATCGCAATACTTTAACCGACCAGCATTAGTTTAAAAGTAGTGTACGTAAGATTTGTTTCATTAATTTGGAAGTTGTAGCCAAGAAGCTTTTCGCCAGGCTGATAACAATTAATATAAATAAATAAAATGCTTTCATTTCAGGACATGGTCTCATCTATGTTAGTAACAGTTTTCTTAACCTATGTTAGTATTTCATTACAATTTTAATCATCATTCAATTATATAAATAGTTAAAATAAATAATTAAAATGTATAAATAATAGCCTTAACTCTAGGTTTAAATGTTTAGCATCAATATTTAAGGGATTCAAAACACGCACATTTTATACAGAGATTTCCATACCATCTTTATCGCGAAGTTTCAATATTTTTTAATAGTTAAACTAGTGGGTAGCTGCGTCTTCATCTGCGTGGAACTATTTGTTTCCCGTATAAACTTTGTACACCTGCTTTGCCCCTTTCGGGGGTGAGTTTACGAAAATCCCTTTTTAGCGTACCGCCTACATTATAATATCTTTATTCGTAATTTATGTTATTTCCGGAATTGTTACCATTACGTACATTGTTTCTGGCGAGTTTCCGATATTTCGACTGTTGCAAGCGCCATGATCACAGAGTAACTAAAGTGACTGCGGGTTGGCTGTTATTGGCAGACATGTCGGTCTACTCTCTAATGAAGTCTTCTATTGCGTTCGATACCCGTACCACTGTTCACATTCTCACTATTCACTCGAAACTGTTCCCGACACACAACACTCACAATATCACTCACGGATCACTAAAACCAAGGTACATGGTAACAATCCCGTAAATAACATAAATTACTGTATTGTTAGTGACCATGAAAGTTTAAAAATATATATATATGTTTGTTATGTTTTTTTAAGCATTTTATCTGCTTGATGTTTAAATCTAAAGAAAATGTAACTAGAAAAAATTCCACGCGGACCAGGCAGCAGACGGGACTCGAACCCGCACCCTTCGCAATCCGGGCGAATGCACTGACTGAGGGCCGCGGTAGCATAATTGGTATCTATGTTTGTGTGCCAAATTTCAGTGCAATCCGTGAGTCAACAACGGTTGCATTTTGTATATCAGAAATCAGAAATCAATATATCTTTATTCAAATTGGATGTATAGTACAACACTTTTGAATCGTCCAAACATTTTTTTCCCTACCACTCGTTATTGGACATATTATTTAGCTGCGGAGAAAAACGAGCGAAAGAAACTCCACAACATTAAAAGCATAATGTAACAACATTTACAAATCATTATGTTGTTACAATGTCAATACAATCATGATTTATTTAATATAGAAAACCTGTTGGAATGATTGGTTTTGTTTCTTGTATTAAGTGTGTGAACACTCAGTGATCACTAAAGTCATCACTTAATATAAACGAGAGACCATTCTGTCTAATAAGCTTCTGCCATCACAGAGAGTTGGTAGTCAGTAGGTTCCATCTACCTAACCTAAATGAGTGTCATAAAAAAATATCTGTTCCCATCGCCAGCCACCGTGTCGTATGCAAAAACAGTTAAATAAACTGTAATTTGCATAATAATCTCGACGTTTTGGTACGAATCGTGTGAAACGGCAAAACGGCGGTACACTACAGCTAAGAATAATGTAAGACTTGGGAACGGTGTTGGTATTGAATTGATTTTAGCTACGTCCTTGTTGCGTAAGGGAATTGATACTGAAACGGAGTGCTAGTTGGATGGAAAATGAAGGTTAGGATACTTCTAATGTTTTAAGCATTTAACTTTCTGATTGTTTGTTTTCCTGGACCAATATAATCTGGACTACTTCAAAACCAGAGTGAATAGGCATCTTCTAGGCAGGCGTGTACCACTTTAGGCTTTATCATCGCTTTCCATCAGGTGAGATTGTGGTCAAACGCCTTGCCTTTTAAGCATTAAAAAGAAGAAAAAAAAACAGCTGAATCTTCAAATCTAAAATATTACTAGAAAGGAACTTTTGCCTGGTCCGCTTGGAATTTTTCTAGTAATATTTTCTGAAGGTTAGGATTTTGGAAGCACTGGGTTCATTTCTACACCATCTTAAATTTAGCATACAAAATAAAGCCGTTAAATACTCTAATAAAATGTGATAACATATGCATTGCTACGAATTCCACATGTTGATATATTTCTAAAAGTATCTCATTTGACATTGCAGTTACCTACAACCTACACTGTAAAGAGATCACCTACTTTGCAATGTAACTAGTAGAGAATGTCTACGGCATTAAGTCCGCCTTCGTACATTTGTGCATTAAGAATTAAATAAATAAATGAGAAATTCAACACGCCCGCTATGGTCCCGGTCACAGAACACAGAAAGACCTTAGAAGGGCCTTGGCGGGGCAGGTGCGTCACAGTTATGAGTGAGCAAATGCTCATAACTTGACCAAAACTTAGTTCTGATTGCGTCGTTGCTCTCGAGTGTGAGCGAGAGTTCGCTATATTTTCATTAGATTTAAACATCAAGCAGTTACATGCTTAAAAAATGAAAATTATAACTATAATTGCTATTTCTTCTTTCAAATGTTTAATACCTACTTGTAAAAGTATTCATTATTATCATAGGGCCGCGGTAGCATAATTGGTCAGTGCATTCGCCCGGATAGCGAAGGGTGCGGGTTCGAGTCCCGTCTGCTGCCTGGTCCGCGTGGATTTTTTTCTAGTTATATTTTCTTGGTGATTATATATTTATTAATTTGAACATACTTAACCAAAGGAGTGGAGGAAAGGGTTCAAACGTTTCTTTAAAGTTGGCATTTGTTCATTTCGCGTTTCGTAGTTCGATAAAAAGTGCTGCGCCACGCTCCGCCGCATCGACTATCGATTTCGTTTGCGCTCGACAGTGCTCATCGTAATTTGCGTCGGTAGGCCACCACTATGACCTATGCGTTAGTTAATAACAAAAGATCACAGATGGAGTGAGTGCTCATATAGAGTTCATTTTATTTGTTAGATCTGCAATTAAATGATCAACTTAAGGTAAGTTAGGTTAGGTAGTTGAGGTACCATGAAGTAATCATGTTCGAATATCAGTAACTAATCAGCTTTAAAAATATATGATAGCATTCTGGTTTTACATGACAATAACAAAAAGAAATATTATTACAACATTTTAAAAAAAAATGGGTGCGTGTACTTATGTAGGCGCGTGAGAAGTTATCCTTCTTTGGCATCGTTTAAAATTAGTTTTTAATTGCATGCAAATAATTAATTACAATAAATTAATAAAAAGTCTGGAAAAGGACACAGTCAATAAAGTTCAGTTTTAATTTGAAAAAATAAATAAATAATCAAAATATTCAATTAAAATCGCTACTGAATATAATTTATTAGAACATATATGATTTGCACTTGTATGAAACTCAAACACGTATTCCGAATATATAATAAATATTATAAATATGAATACCTATAACTGTTACTTTATTACAAAAAATAAAGATGTGGTTTTTGGTTCTACTACACCAATGGTCAAGAGATGGCGCTGTAGTCTCCTGAATCGCGCTTTGGTTCCGTTGTTCCAGATTAATAAATACTTTTTGTTACTTTATTACAAAAAATAAAGATGTGGTTTCTGGTTCTACTACACCAATGGTCAAGAGATGGCGCTGTAGTCTCCTGAATCGCGCTTTGGTTCCCTTGTTCCAGATTAATAAATACTTTTGATAGGCCTTCACAATGCAGTCGTTAGCACCCACAAAATAGAGATTCTATTTCTATTTTGTTGGTAGATTTTCTTAATGTGCGGTAAACACAAAAGTAACAGCATGAAGTTGGTCGCTTTAGCGACCGCTAAAGCGACCAACTTCATGCTGTTAATTTTTTGTGTTACAGTGATGCGCGCGCATCTTAAAATTTCACTCTCATCGTTTTTTCATAACGCGCCTAAAGAAGTATAACTTCAAAAAAACGACCTGCGTTGGTTTGCTGAGGTTTATCTCAATTACAAATATAACTACGTCATATTTGTTTACTTTTCTACACACGACACGCTATAACAGGTACAGGTACGTACCTGGGCGTTTTTCCCCGTTTCTCACGACAACGGCTATAGAGCCTAGGTTCCTACCCCCTCATGTTCGAGTGGTCTAGATGCTCCAGACGGAGAGGAGACTCCCCCCGTTGGGAGATGCCATCCGCCTGGAATACCTCTAGAGGCACTCGCCAATTCTCGGCTTGAGGTCCCCTTAGGATCTCGCCGTCCCCAAACTCGGTGACGCTGTAAAGGTCATCTGCGACCAACAAAAAAAATATGTATACTTTTATTTTTTTCCGTAATATTATATTTATTGTCTTGAACAAAAACGCACTAGGCCACCAAATATTCTAACCTTAAATTTCTTTACCTTATCGTTTATTAGAATATTCCAACATTTAGCGTAACAGTTAAACGTATTAGTCGAAATAAGTCTTATAAGACTTTTGACTGAATCTTGTAAGTAATTTGCATCAAATGTTTAACTAGAATATAAAAAATATTTTCTCCTGATAGTAACAGTACTGATTTGGCGCCACTTATTACAATAGTTAATTATTTTCTTTAGTTTAATAAGTGGTGTTTAAATTTAATGGATTGTTTATATGTTCTAATTTATATGCTGCGTAAAAAATTTATATTTTAATCAGAAGTCGCTATTTATTTTTTAAGAGTCCTTTTTAAAAATGAGAACTCATTACTATTAACTAGCAAACCAGTGAACCAAATGTTCACCAAAACCTGATTTAGAAAAAAAAATGTATTTAATTAATTGAGAACTTCGGAGATTTTGTGTGGGGGGGTCGTTTGAAATTCGTGATTTCTCGAAAACCGGAAGTTACTCAAATTCGGTTTGTAGTCTTATCAGACTATTCTTAACTTATAACTTAAATATTCACTTTATCTATCTCTTACGGTTTGGCCGCTGAAACAGCACCACAGACAGACAGACGGACGGACTTGTCTAATAGATAAGAGATACTTTGTGTGTAAAAGAACTTATCTGCAATGCGAAGGGATGGCGCTACTTTGCAGCGTAAAAAGGCTAGAAAGAATTCGACAGGGCCATCATGGCCGCGGTAGCATAATACTCAATACATTCGCCCCGATAGCAAAGGGTGCGGATTAGAGTCCCGTCTGCTGCCTGGTCTGCATGTATTTTTTTCTACTAATTTTTTCTTTAGATTTAAACATCGAGTAGTTACGTGCTTAAAAAAATAAAAATTAGAAAAAGTTATATCTTTAAATCTAAAGAAAAGTTTACTAGAAAAAAATCTACGCGGACCAGGCAGCGGACGGGACTCGAACCCGCATCCTTCGCTATCCGGGCGAATGCACTGACCATTATGCTACCGCGGCCATGATGGCCCTGTCGAATTCTTTCTAGCCTTTTTACGCTGCAAAGTAGCGCCATCCCTTCGCATTGCAGATAAGTTCTTTTACACACAAAGTATCTCTTATCTATTAGACAAGTCCGTCCGTCTGTCTGTCTGACTCGAACCCGCATCCTTCGCTATCCGGGCGAATGCACTGACCATTATGCTACCACGGCCCTATTAGCCGCGTCGAAATTTTCCTAGCCGTAAGCTGCAAGGCAGCGCCATCTCTTCGCATTATAGCATTCTATTTTTTTCTAGTAAACTTTCTTTAGATTTAAACATCTAGCAGTTAAATGCTTAAAAAAAATCATAAGTTATATCTTTTTTTCATAAAAAAAACTACATTTTTCTTATAAAAAAGCGGAAGGATAGTAGAAGAGTGTAAGTTAATCAGTAGCAAGGACTTAGTTATCGAACTTATATTTTTAACGTGAAACATATGTAAATACTTGTATGTTTCATAGTCAATCAACACAAATTTGACATACTGAGTATTTATTACTTAAAATGAGAGAAAATCCGAAGTTCCTGTTTCTTATTTCGGTTCTTAAATTGGCTGATCGTAAAAAGGACGTATGTTGTTATTGGTCCACTTACATATTTTAGGGATTTCTTAAATTTCAATCCCCAGGAAGACCAAGATAGAATCCCTGCCTTTTGAACATCCAGAGTATCTTAGACTTAGCATCGTAAACATTATTATATATGTTATGTTGATTATGTTAATCATATAGAATAATAATATTTGGAGCTAATATTAAAAAATATCAATATATATGCTTTAATTTTTGTTTTGTTAAATAAAACTAGTTTTTAACGGGTTAATGCACGAAACTTTATTTATTTATTGGCGTTTCGCAGCCTATTCAGGCTGATTATTTATTTAAATAAAAAATCATTCTGACGAAGCAGCCTGAAAAGGTTGCGAAACGTCAATAAATAAATAAAGTTCCGTGCATTAACCCGTTAAAAACTAGTTTTATATAATGAGCGATGTGCGTGAAAACCTAAGAAACAAATATTTTGTTTTATTATTTTTTAATAAAATTATTAAGAATATGTCGCTAATGTACAAAACAATTCAACCAAAAAAAAACTCAATTTTGTCTTAAAATTATCCCACAAGTAACACATAAAACTATGATAGAGTTATTCCGAATTGAGATGCTACCGAACAGATTAAACATACTCGAGGCAACCTCTCGGTCGTTAGTAACTAGCGCCACGATAATTAGTGACGGCCGGCTGCGTCGGCGCTTCCGGCCGCGGAAAAAACGCCGCAGTCACAACAAACCCGAGACGCGCGAGCAGACAAGAGTGGCGTAACATGACACCTAGTAGGGATGCCCCGCGCACTTGTCGATTTGATCAATTATTTTTATTTTTTTTCTTTTGAGTGTGTATGCTGTTGGTCGCAGGTGACCTTTACAGCGTCACCGGGTTTGGGGACGGCGAGATCCTAAGGGGACCTCAAGCCGAGAATTGGCGAGCGCCTCTGAAGGTATTCCAGTCGGATGGCGTCTCCCCACGGGGGGAGTCTCCTCTCCGTCTGGAGCCTCCAGACCACTCGAACCTGAGGGGGTCGGCTCAACTAGAGGGCGTCTCTGAGACTCGGACCTCGGCTCTAGTTAGCCGTTGTCGTGGAGGGCGGCGAAAACGCCCAGGTACGTACCTGTACCTGGTATAGCGTGTAGTGTGTAGACCGTGTCTTCGCACTCTTATCCTACGGGTGCGGTGTCTGCCTAATGCTAACCTAGTGTGCAGGTTTGCTAGCTGTGTAGTGTTGGTGTTTGTGGCCTGTGTGGGAGGAATCGGAGGTGCGTTGGCGCGTGTGATTTCGTCGTCGAGGTAGTCTAAGACGTGCCTAGGCCGCGATTTGATCAAGAATGCCCTTCTGGTTTTTAAGTCAAACTCCTTTACGCACCCTTGACTTAGTTAAGCTGGCGAATGCGTTACGCTTTACGAAAAGTGTGTTCGGGCGAGGCGAACGGGAGTTGAATGGGGCATATAAGCATGAAAAAGCAGTGCGCGCGCACATTTTCTTTCTCTCATTCTCTTATAGCTAGTAAATGAAATATGTATATGTACAAATATGTATATATTGTACACACACACACACACATATATATAGATAAGAAGTTTCACTTCAGTCGTGTGGTCATAAGCACACTCGTTTTTTTTATTGATAAACAAGGCCGAGCTTTCATCGCCTTGTTAAAATTATAAATAACTTAATATGCCTCTTTTGAATAAATTAGGATGACAGGACTTTCTAAATGAAAAGGCGAAAACCATTTAATCTTATTGTATTACTTCGACATTAACAATATAATAAAATGAATTTAGTGAATTGACATTTTAAAAGTTTACAAAGAGGGATGTACAGGTTTATCTCAACGTATAATATAAGTATAACTTTATCTTAACTACCTACATGATGTTATTAAATTCTTTCCTCAATTCGATGCTTCAGCATAATAATTTTTGGAATCGTTGGCAGAATGAGAAATTGCATAAAATGACCTAAAAACTTATAATCCATAGAACTGTCGATACGTTCGCTCCATCTCTATTTCTGGTTGAAGATAATATCCAGATTTGTTTGCTAAATATAGGTTAATCATTAATGCTTGTTTATCTTCTCCAGCCCACTTTTTATGGAGGGCCCCCGAACTCTGCATGGCAACTAATATTAATGATAATAACTGTGCCTTTATTTGTGGATGCGAAGAGTGCTAATGGTGTTACAAAAGAAATTTTGGATGCTATTATTTAATAGTTTTCCCGTGTGGAAGTCCCTGTTTTATTTCACTTGTATTTTTAAGGATTAATTGGTATTGCAAATGTGCAATGAAGTCATATACCTATTGAAGTAGGGACCGAAAACGTTATCAATTAACAAAATTATTTAACGATATTTAACGTTATAATGAAAACGTTACTAGAGTAACATTATTTTTTAATCATTTAAAATAACGTTACTCGAGTAACAGAACAGAATTTGAAGGGCAGTAATAACGTTATAATAACGATATTTGCGCGACGTTGCCAACTTTACTCGACAAGTGACTTCAATAATTGAAGTCACTCCTCGTGCAGTCTTATTGACGTATTTTCCCCGAACAAACTTTATCAATTATATTATGTCTTTTATAAATTTACTTTTTCCGACAATATTACATGATTTTCTCCGATGTCCACTTTGCCAGCTTGTTCAGCGGTTTAGGTGTGAAAGTAGACCGTGTTTACAAGCATACGGACTTTACGGATTTTTAATAATAAATATGAAACAACCAAGCATTCTATAATTACCGGAACAAAAAAACTCAAGGTGGACTTGAAAAGACTTTATCCCAAAATACACAACAAAAGTGTTAACAAAATACACATATTTATTTATTCATTGGTGTATCTAAGTAACGACATTAGAAAAAAGTTCCCATCACGTGGTTTTTCTGAGAAGTCGAGCGCTTTGCCGTGCCACCGATGTTTATTGTTGCAAACGTAAACAGACGCGTTGGTAGTAACACTATTATCGGCCATCGGGCAACACTAATTACTATGTGTGTCACGGCTGACCATTGCCAACCTAAAAATGTTCTCATTACCAGAGATGTGACTTATCTATGATACAGATACAAGATACAAAATACGATACGTATTCATCTTGTTGTTCTTCTTGTATTTTAAATACTTTTTGAATTTTATCTTGTATTTAAATACCTTTTTCCAGTATCTTAGTATTTTGAAGATATTTTTTTCTAAGATACTTTTCTTTCTTTAAATTCCTCAGTATTATTTCGAAACGCTTTACTTTTCTATCAACTTTGTTCACCGCGAAAAGTAAATCTAAGTTCAAGTTTCCGTCTCGTTAACCTAAATATTATTTAATGGGAGAGCAAAAGAGTGTACGTTACAGCGACATGACAGCTGCTGTTGTCTACTGTCATCACGTTGCCATTGCATACAACTACGGATTCCGGATTTAGTGTTTTCCATACAGTGTCTTGGTTTTTTGATAAATCGATTCGGATGATTGAACGATCTACCAAGAAAAAAATCGAGGTCTAAGGTCAACGATATTTAAAAGAATCAGATACAACAACACGAACAAAATTGTGGCTGAAACCTGTCCTAAAAGTACATTATACGATCCACGGAGCTCCATGGGATGATCGCGTAACGTAAACAATATATAATGAAACATTGCAAGTTGGTCATGTGGACTATATTTAAGAAAAAGTCAAGGTATTAGAAAATTTAATTATATTTAAGTATTATTCACCCTCTGTAACTTTAAAAGTATAACGACTTCTACCTCACCTTTGATTCGTACAAAACCACTTAAGTGCATATTGCTATGATTATTTTTATCGACTGTCGACATGTAACGATCATCACTATCATAAATAACATTGTAAACGCTAATGTTTCATCGATTTTAATCCTCATTGTAATATTATTACCGTTTGAATTCGAATAGAAGCTCCTCCAGTTCCTATGATTAACGAAAATAAAGCACTTGAGATTCAATACACTGCTATCGCTTGCTAAGTGTAACGCTTGAGCTTTAAATCGTTGAGATGTGATAATCTTCACTGTTATTAAGGCCATGAATACGTTTGAATTATTACGATTCGTTTGATAACACTTTTTGAATATGGCATAAAATGTGATTTATTGAATTTTATATTGTTTTAAACTTTCATGGTCACTAATAGTATAGTAATATATGTTATTCACGGGATTGTTACCATGTACCTTGTTTTTAGCGAGTTTCCGATATTTCGGCACTGTTGCAAGCGCCATGATCACGGAGTAACTGAGTTAGTCATTTGCAACAGTGCCGAAATATCGAAAACTCGCTAAAAACAAGGTACATGGTAACAATCCCGTGAATAACATATATATAGTATTTATTGAATTTTCTTTTGATTATTTTTACTTTTTAAGCATTTAACTGCTCGAAACTAAAATCTAAGAAAATATTGCTGGAAAAATTCCACGCGGATATCTGGATAGCAGGCCATCAGGGCCGCGGTAGCATAATATTCAGTGCGTTTGCCCGGATACTGACCATTATGCCACCGCGGCCCTGATCCGCGTGGAATTATTCTAGCAATATTGTCTTTAAATTTTCTTTTTTCAATCATCCAAAAAATGGCAATGATAAAGTACGCCAAAATTTAGGAGTGAGGATTCGCGACTTCTAAGTTAAAGTTGTACCTAGACTCATGTTGCATGACGTCATCGTCGTGCGACATATGAAATCATTATGTCCCTGTAATGATATGATTGTATTAATAAAGATAAAATACGTGATGAGTCCCGTCTGCTGCCTGGTTCGCGTGGTACTTTCTCTAGTATTTTTTTTTTAAATTTGAACATCTAGCAGTTAAATGTAACTATAATTGCTATTTCTTCTTTCAAATGTTTAGTACTCTAAGTTAAAGTTGTACCTAGACTAATGTTGCATGGCGTTATCGTCATTCGACATATGAAATCATTATATCTCTGTAATGATATGATTGTGTTAATAAAGATAAAATACGTGATGAGTCCCGTCTGCTGCCTGGTTCGTGGAACTTTTTCTAGTAAAATTTTCTTTAGATTTGAACATCTAGCAGTTAAATGTCACTGCAATTGCTATTTCTTCTTTCAAATGTTTAATACTTGTAAATTTATTAATTTGACATTGTGGGTTACCTATAATGCGAAGAGATGACGCTGCCTTGCAGTCGAAGAAATACTAGAAAGAATTCGATACGGCCATCAGGGTCACGGTAGCATGTCAGTTGTCAGTGCATCCGCCCAGATAGCGGAGAGGGCAGGTTCGATACCCGTCTGCTGCCTTGTCCGCGTGGAGTTTTTTCTAGTAAAATTTAGTTTAGATTAAAAAATACTTGCCCTATATTTTTCGATAATCTACCTGATAGAAGATGAAAAATAAACTAAGTCATCATCTCTATACTGTATCATCATCATCAGCCTATTAATGTCCCCACTGCTGGGGCACAGGCCTTCCCTATGGATGGAATAGGGAGATTGGGCCATGACCCACCACGCGGGCCCAGTGCGGATTGGTGGATGCTAACGACTGCAGATGCAGCCGGGACCAACGGCTTAACGTGCCTTCCGAAGCACGGAGGAACTCGAGATAGAAGTTATTGGTCACCCATCCAATGACCGACCACTGCGAAAGTTGCTTAAGTTCAACGATCGCAGCCGAATGCGCTAACCACTTGTGCCATCGAGCTCCTCTATACTGTATAGGTTTCTTCAAAAGGGGCATTAAGAATTTTACAGGGCTAGCAATGCACGTGTGATTCTAGAGCAGGTGTGACAGGCGTTAATAGGCCACGGCGACTGTTTACATTCAGACGGATCGACTGCTCATTGGCTACATTTACCGGTAAAAAAAACTTTGAGTCAGCTACACAAAAAATAAACCAATCACAGGAATCCCAGGATCCTCCCGGTTCTTTAATCCCGGATGTAGAACAGATGATACCGTCGTCACCGGCAGTTTGTTATCATAACGCTCTAGCATTGACCTCGTCATCCAAAGATTTCACGAACAGAACAAAAATATGCGCTCGATTAGTATCAATTCGGAACGAGAAAAGTTTTATTCTTTATCTTTTAAAGGATTTGTTGTATCAACTACTTAATAGACCGGGCGCTAGAGGTAAGTGAGTATACATAATGTGAGTACCGAATTTTGCCAACAGATTTAAGTGAAGAATAGGTCAAAGAATAATAATGTGAATCTTGCCGGTCGATTTTTTGGTCCATATTTATTTTACCCCCTTTTCTCATTTTAATGATTATTTTTGTAATAATTTATAGTTTTTTCTAATGATAAAAGTCAGGATGGATTCTTAAATAATAAAAAAAAATCAAAGTAATATTTTTTTATTAATAAAAAAAAATAAAGTTGCCTACTCATGAAAAACCAGCGAATCTAAGCATAAATGTATTTAAAGTAGGTACAAAATTATTCATTTTTATTTTTACATTTGTTATTGATGCAGTTACATAATTAAATACAGAACAATTTTGATTTTTGGCAATTACAAGACATTGTGCGACAATCCGCAGTACATTTACATGGTGAAATTAATGACTCTGATAAAGACGGCTTCGTCATTTGTCGTGGACGTAAGTCACCGTTGAGCTTTTCGTAACCAAATGAACAATAATCAATGGGTGGTAATTGTGTTTAATGAGCATTTTTCCATATAAATGTTTGTACAGTAGCCAAGTGTGCCAAGCCAGTAGCCGCTGGTGCTGTGGCCACGGAAGCGGACCTGGCAGCTCCGGATACCGGAGGCAGGGACTCCCCTGACTTCATGTCTACAAACCAGGAGCCCCTGGTCTTTGAAGACGAACCGTCAACGCCGACGCTCACTTCCACCAGCCGCCTCCTGGAAACGATATCCGGGTACGTTAACAAGATCCTGGACAATGTCGACTGCAAGCGCAGTAAGAACAAATCTGTCACCAAGGCCAACCGAGAGAACACCTTGAACTACTGTAACAGCATACTCGGGCTCATCAAGGACGCCAAAGGTTACAACACAACCCAGCCCGGCGGTAGCACCCGCACTTCTTCCATCGGTCGAGCCTACCATCGCCGCCGACCTACAGCTGATCAGGAAAGAGCTAAGGGAAATCAAAGCGCAGATTAAGACCAGCACCCCTAGCCGGACTCCGAACACGATGCCCCTCACTATCGCGCAAATGGCGGCTGGACCACCGAGGGCTGCCCCGTCGACCGATCTCCCTGTCATGTCGAGTAACCACCCAGCGAGCGACAGAACCGCCGCTCCGAAACCAGCCCTGATCATGTCGTGCAAAGGAGAGGGAAACCCAAGGGAAAAGGCGGTGAGGGCCCTGAAGAAGTTGGTGTAGTACAAGGATGCCAAATATACAGCGGCTAAGATTGCCAAACTATCCAACGATAAGACCCGTGTGGAATTTGACGGTGTGGATCACTTCAACGACGCCCTAAGGAGAATCAACGGCGCACCGGAGGCCATGGGAGTCTCTGCGGAACCAAAAAGAAAGATAAGCCCGATGTTCATGGTGAAAGGTATCTCCAAAGATGTGCGCAGCGAAGAGCTCTTGGGAAACATCATCGAGCAAAATGAGCACCTGCAAGAGCTCTCCGCGGACACTGACATAAAACTGCGGTTCATTAGGAACAATACAACAAACAGGAAGCCAAGTAGTCAATACACTTGTAACAGGCACTAAGAATTTACGAAAATATAAATTTTTATATGTATATATAAAAATACGACTTAACAAAGCAACGTCTTTACGTGAATAGATGTAGAAACACACTAAACGCGTACGCGCGCTATGCTTAATGTATGGGCGAAGAGGGGATGTGAAGAGAGCGGGAAGGGACCATTACATCTGGCGACAAGATTTAGTCTCAGGTATAAGAATCCGGTCATAGTTGCTGTCACTCGGATTTTGCATACTCAACTACCTCTAGCGCCTGGACTATAAGACCTTTCCAATTATTTGTAGAATGTGTTTTTTTTGTGTATGCTGTTTGTCGCAGATGACCTTTACAGTGTCACCGGATTTAGGAACGGCGAGATCCTAAGGGGACCTCAAGCCGTGAATTGACGAATGCCTCTAGAGGTATTCCAGGTGGATGGCATTTACCCACAGGGGGTCTTTTCTCCACCTGGAGCCTCTAGACCACTCGAACCTGAGGGGGTTGGCTCAACTAGAGGGCGTCTCTGAGACTCGGACCTCGGCTCTAGTTAGACGTTGTCGTGGGGGGCGGGGAAAAATGCCCAGATACGTACCTGTACCTGGTATAGCGTGTCATATGTAGACCGGGTCTTCGTACTCTACTTCTACGGGTGCGGTGTCTGCCTAATGCCAAGCTAGTGTGCAATCAAGCTGGCTGTGTAATGTTGGTGTTTGTGGACTGTGTGCGAGGAGTTGGAGGCGCGTTGGCGTGGCTGATTTCATCGTTGGGGTACTATAAGACATGCCTAGGCCAACGGAATCGGAGAATGTGGTCCCAAGTCTTGTGACTCTATCATATATCATTGGGGTAATTTGGTCGCATTGAAATCGTAATATACAATGGCATATCCACCAATACTTTACCATTGAAATCCCAAACAGTGTAGACAGCTAGACTGTTACATGTACAAAGGTTATGAAGAAATATCATGTAAAAATGCAAAAAAACATTTTAATTTAAAGCTAAAGACTGATCGATTTTCTTAAGAAGTAGCTCATATTCACATCCCAAAGGGCGTTAAAAGGGAAAATGTCTATATTAAGATTATATTACACCGCTCACGCGTATAATAGTTATAAATCGTTATAATTCATTCAGTAGGCAATAAAAAGTCTATATAAATCCGACCAAAGATAAATCAAGAGTCGGATGTGAATTTAATACCTATAAAACACCTTATGAAAACATCTGACTTAGAAAGTGATTGATTGAGTGATAAAATAGTAATGACCTATCAATGAGCCCCTGAAGCATAATTGTAGGTAGTTAAAAATGCATATTTAATAAGAATTTTATTAATATCGTAATCGGGAACATAAAAAAGGTTATGGATACATAATAAACGCATTCATGTTAACACGTGAGTTGTAATAGACCTCTCCGGAATTTAGATTTTTAAGGTTTTTTGTAGTGTCTATCTGATGTCTAGAGCAGCTTTAATATTTTGCTGTACTACCTAATAAATGAAACATACATTTTTATTTTCCTTGAGCCATTATGATTATATGATCGAAATAATAGTATTTAGGTACATATAAATATTAACGTCTTAACATAAAAAAAAATATGACAATAAAAGCTACGGCTAACTCGTGCGAGATGTTGCAAACTATGTTGGGCAAGATATAACACACTTCTTTATAATTATATTCAATACAATAGGCTTGTGTCAACTAACAATAAATCGAATGGGTTACAGTTTCTAAATATGAATTATGATATACAGATAACAAAAAATAAAGCTATTTATCATAATAATTAAAGATTATTATTATTTTTAGAAAATAAATTCGAATAAAATAGGCATTAGATCACGTGACGGCAAACACCAATCAGAAAGACTGACGTCACCACGTGCAAAACATTACTTGTGGTTGCCGTTTCCATACATTTCATTGATATCTCATTCATGTTATTGTTACTTTGATACAATTTATCAGTTTGTTTTCAGATAAGTATTGAAAGGAAGCCTAATAAATCCATGGAATTGGGATTTACCGAAGCAAATAATAATATTTTAACCAAAATAAAAAATTAATCGCATAACTACTCGACATAAATAAGCATATCATTTGGCAACTAGAACAAGAATAAGATGTGTTTATTATTATGAATAAATATACTGAACTCTCAAATAGACTCTAAATCATACCATAAAATTAAATCAACTTACCTAACCATAACCTATTGTCATTGTTTTATCAATATAATGCAATATAATTTATCCGGCTTGTATAACATTTTGATTTCATTGATTATGTTATGCAAAATACTTACATCAAAATGTTCATCACAAAATTATTCTTGTATTTGTTGATAAACAATGAATAGGTACCATCCCTTCTTGCAAGTTTTAACCATTTTTTCCGCATTTGTGGCATATAAATAATTTGTCTGGCGTTTTATGCTTCTCCTTTTATACTAGGACACTATACAGTACTTGTAATACGATGGATTCATTTTTAACTAAATAATTTTAATAGTCGGCGTACAGCGTATTGTTTGCTTTGCACGGCGTGACGTCATTCTAGACGCCATGACAGTCTAGAGCGTTTTCGAGGGAAATTTGAATAATTTTTTTAAAATACAAAATACACATTGCTATTGTACTTTTTTATATAAAATAATATTTTTTTGGGGTTAAATAAACATCAAGGTATATTATTAACCACTTTTTAAAATATAGGCAACTAGCCTATTGGGTGCGCACTTATCATCGTCATAGAACCAAATATATATTATAAATTCAGCACATTACAATAAAAACGGCCTCTGTTAACCTCTCCTAAAGCCACAATGACAAATTTGAACATAAAAGTCAGGTCGCAACCAAAATAACCCCAAATTTTCAGGAACACTTAAAAGTCATCTTCACTGTGTTATTGGACGTGTTAAAATTACGCAAGCTGGGGTAAGAAAACACGTATATCGCGTCGCATACTACCCATTAAAACGAATGACGCTGTTTGATCAGTCTCGTAGAGGCGACTTTATGGTAGGCATTAAACGCGTCGCCGCCGGCGGTCGCTGAACTTTGCCCACCGAAATAATACAAATGCGATTTTTCATACCTCGAATCATTGATATATTTTTAAGGGCTTCTTTAAGAATCTTCTATTAAGATTTGAGATAAAATTTTGTGATAAAGAGGAAGGGTGCGCCGGCGGCATTGCCGATGCCGGTTTTGACAGTGCGGTGTAGTGGTGTTCAATATATTTATCAACCGTTAAATTGAACTCATAAAATTTGATTCATAAATTTTTTTTTATCAGTTTAATTGATAAAAAAATTAACACATATTTGATAAATATTTTTAAATATATCGTATTAAAACCTTTATTTAATTTATATTGACTTTAATCACATACCGAATTAATAAAAATATTGACAATGAATCGACTTGTGAAAAATACTCATATAATACTAAAGAAAAGTTTACTAGAAAAAAATCCACGCGGACCAGGCAGCGGACGGGACTCGAACCCGCATCCTTCGCTATCCGGGCGAATGCACTGACCATTATGCTACCACGGCCCTATTAGCCGCGTCGAAATTTTCCTAGCCTTAAGCTGCAAGGCAGCGCCATCTCTTCGCATTGTAGGTAACCCACAATGTCAAATGAATACTTTTTCAAGTATTAAACATTTGAAAGAAGAAATAGCAATTATAGTTATGATTTTATTTATTTTTTAAGCATTTAACTGCTAAATGTTTAAATCTAAAGAAAAAAAAAAGAAAAAGGTTCGAGTCCCGTCCGCTGCCTGGTCCGCGTGGATTTTTTTCTAGTAAACTTTTCTTTAGATTTAAACATCTAGCAGTTAAATGCTTAATAAATAAAATACTCATATAATATTTGAATAAAAATATTAACTGATATTTTCAAGCAATAAAAAAATTCTCTGACATTTTTATTCAACTATTTACTTTTAACTAATAAATTATTTCAACCATTAACACCGCCTCTAGTGCGGTGCCGCAATCTCGGTTATGTGTTACGGCCCTTAAAGATTGTTCAGTCACAGACTACCGGGGCAACATTCTTCTTCTATCATTTCAAGCTCGCAAAGAAATACATAACACTTTTCGTAGCTCACTCACAGACTCAAAATGCATTTAAAAACCACCAAAGCGTATAAAAAGTCTAAAAAAACTACTAGAAAATACATATAACAAATGTTTAGAATCATCATCATCAGCCTATTAATGTCCCCACTGCTGGGGCACAGGTCTTCCATATGGATGGAATAGGGAGATTGGGCCAATACCCACCACGCGGGCCCAGTGCGGATTAGCGGGTGCTAACAACTGCAGATGCAGCCGGGACCAACGGCTTAACGTGCCTTCCGAAGCACGAAGGAGCTCGAGATAGTAATTTTTGGTCACCCATCCAATGACCGACCACTGCGAAAGTTGCTCAAGTTCAACGATCGCAGCCGAACGCGCTAACCACTTGCGCCATCGAGGTTAACTCACTGATTGTTTATTCGCTTCACAAGTATAGTTCAACATTAATCTGACTCCGAATATACTTATCTATTTCCTTATATGTTATGCGTGCTAATTGAATGAATTAAGAATGAACATGACGGGATCAGTGTTTATGTGCGACTTGCTCGCATCACTGTGGACCGCGCGTCGACGCTTATATCAAATCAGCATTCTTAGAATCCAATCCAAAGCACGGAGGCACTCGAAATAGAAGATTTTTTGTCCCCCATCCAATGACCGACCACTGCGAAAGTTGCTTAACAACGAACACAGCTGACCACCCGCGCCATCGAGATCCTCAATTTTTAAAATGTAGCTAAACATTATAAGCTTAGTAAGTCCGAATGTTATTACTTTGTAACGTCTATATACGTGGTTATACTGCGTCATCCCCTTCTCAGGAGATGATCTCTTCAAATGAAGCTTGTAAGGCCCTTCTGGCCATAAGGATGAACTACGGGTGTGTTTTAGTCAGTAAGTCAAAGTAAGTGACAGTCAAGTCAATCCCCCTTTCCCTATGTTTCAGTAAATGTGTTTTTTTTATGGATAAATCCGACAAATGACTCCACCCCACCTGATGTTAAGTGAAGGTGAAGTCCAGACGCGAAGATAGCAGATACAGCAGTTCTAACTGCCACACCAGCCATCCTCACCCTGCCGGCCTGCAAGTTGCTTCTTCACGCCTCTTTTAAAGGATCCTAGGTTGTAAGAGGGAGGGAACACGTGAGCGGGCAGAGAATTCCATTTACGGATAGTACGACAAAGAAATGAGTCACCAAATTTCTTTGTACGCGTTGGAATTGTAGCCACAGTTAGACGGTGACAACGTAAGCCAGCGCGCGTGGTCCTCTGAAGGAAAGGGGAAGGTGGAATAAGAGAGAATAACTCCTCAGAACACTCGCCGTGGTACAGACGATAGAACGCGCTTAGTGTGAGGATTTACTGGACCCTCCCCGTGAACTTCTTGAGGGAACGTCGAAAGACACTTTCCGCTATTTTGTTTCACTTGCCAGCATAGCATAGACGCGGCAATTAAACCCACCTAAGGCTAAGTGTGATTGTTTCCCAGTATTCAGCGGATAAGGTTATATCCCAAGATGGTAACAGAGGTAGGGCATAGCGGAATTGCCGCTCAAATTGGAGCAACCGTCTAAGTAAGTAACCTCCACCTGACAGTAAAATAACACTAGCTTTTTTTGGTGTTGTGTTTCTATCTGTGAGTAGAGTTCCAGGGCTCGTAGGGGATTGGGTTGGGAGTAGGGTTGTCACCTTTTTTTTGTCCAAATAAAGTACATTGGATATTAAAAGTAGAAAAAAAAGTACATTGTGTCCAAAATAAAGTACTTTTTATTCCACTTTATTTGTAAGCTTAAATATCTATTACATTAGTACGTTGCTTCTACCACTAAAAATCTGTATTTCTTTTCCTCAACGAGAAAGCTCATGGTACAAATTTATACATACAGCCACTACAATGTTGCAAGAATGAGCTAAGAGCGACATATTATTTATACATACTGTCTGTGCGGTTTAGGCAAAAATGTTTCCTATCAATCTCTTTTTGTATATTTTATTCAAAATTAATCCCCGAGTAATCAAACCACATTAAATAAAGTATTTGCGCGTACTTTATTGTTGGCATAAAGTATAGAGTACAATTACCCAAAATAACGTACAATACTTTATAATAAAGAACGGGTGACATCCCTCGTTCGGAGTAAGCAATGGTACGAGTGATCTAAAATAATCATTTTCATTAAAATAAAAATAAAATTAAGAAACAGAGATTTCCATATCCTTTCTTTCTTTGTAACATTTAGTTCATTTATCATCATTATTTAAAACCATTCAAACGTTCTTAAATCTTCAGCTTGTGTTTCTTTATAAATCGAAAAATTTTCGAAGTGAAACTTCTTTACGCACGCTTCACTTGGGGGGTATGCTGGCGAATGCGTTACGCGTTACGAAAAGTGTGTTCAGGCGAGGCGAACGGGAATTGAGTGGGGGATATAAGCAAGAGAAAGCAGTGCGCGCGCACATTTTCTTTCTCTCTTTCTCTTATAGCAAGTAAATGAAATATGTTTATGTACATACATGTTAATATTGTACACATTTATATGTACTAGCTGACCCAGCAAACTTTATACCGCCATAAAAATAGGGGCAGGTGGTAGAAGAGAAAATTTAGGTATTTTTTAATAAATATTGTGTAATAAAAAAAAATTGTCCAAAAAAAATTTTAGGGGTGTGTAACGTAGTGTTTTATCAATTTCCTGGGATAACATTCCTCCCTACCCATATGAGAACACTACGTTACAATACCCAGTAGTTAGAATTTTGGCGCGAAGGCGCATTGTAGGTTTCAGAACACTACGTTATAGGTGGACCATCATTATCACTTAAGGATATGAAAAATAGATAGTAGCCGATTTTCAGACCCACGGAATATGCATATAAAAGGAGATTGCTCAGCATCCATACATATTTGGCCTACAGATCACTAATCATGAAAAATTGTTTCCTAGATTCGAAATTATATATAAATTACTGTAGAAACGAATATTATAGACGGCCACCCCTAAGAACTTCTATAAACCATATACACTGAACATATTAAAATAATAAAAAACAAATAAGTTATATAGTAAACTAGGGAAATCAAGCCAAGTACCGAAATTATGGATTAGATTCAGGTATATAGAGCATGTAGATTAACAGATAGTTGCCTGTTTTTAAAGTTAATGCATAAGAGTAACTTTTAAAATCAGGTGTCATTTCCGGTTATAATAAGGTACTCTGTGACAGAAACTGTGTGATGATTGTGAATGAGCCACAGATTAGAGAGAATTTTTAAACTCTCGTTAACCAAAGAAAGCTAAGAGATTTAGGTTCTATAGCCATATATTCAGTAGCTTCATTATTTTTGTTATGTTTTTAAGATAACCATATTTAAGATTTTTAGTGTATCACACCTTATAATTTTATTTATTTATTAATTTATAGTCAGGGAACGTAGGCCCATAGATAGATACCTTAAAGTCTAACATATATACAGATTATAATATATAGACTTTATGATGTCGCCTACCATCTATAATAATTGTCTGAGCACATTTGCATCTAGTGAAAATGATAATATAGTTGTGGATATTAATGCCACAGTGTAATAAAAAAAATGATTTATTTTATCGATCTTTACAAAATAGATTTGTTTTTATGTTATATAAACAACTTCGATCGGACTTTGGCTGAATGTTACTACACCCATAGCCATTAAAAATGATTCGTATGTTTTCCAAACCGGTAAAATTAAAAGTCCTTTTTAAAGTTAATATTTTATACAAAGATGTCCGTTGAAATCTAATGACTGTAAATTAAATTATAAATTACGCCAAGAATTACCGTGTATGTCAATATTTTTTGTGCATTTAGGCCAATTTGAGCAATCTCCTTTAATAAGAATCGGTCGGGCCGTTTCGGAGGAGTATGGTAACTAACATTGTGACACGAGAATTTTATATATAAGACTAGCTGTCCCAGCGAACTTCATACCACCATAAAAAAATAGGGGTTGGTGGTAGAAGGGTGAAAATTTTGGGTTGTATGTAATTTTGTAAAAAAATAAAAAAAAATATCTCTAAAATTGAAAAAGAAAAAATAGGGGTGGATTACCCTTAACATGTAGGGGGATGACAAATAGATGTTGTCCGATTCTCAGACCTACCCAATATGCACACAAAATTTCATGAGAATCGGGAAAGCCGTTTCGGAGGAGTTTAACCACAAACACCGCGACACGAGAATTTTATATATTAGATATACATGCAGATGGAACTAAAGAAGTTTCACATCAGTCGTGTGGTCATAAGCACACTCGTATTTTGTTTATACCTACTAGTATCTTAATTTCACTCTGTCCATGTGTCAGACAGGAGTTAAGCATTGTGTTAATTTTTTGCGGATGTCACTCAATGTCGCAAACAAACGCATATCAGCGTAATATAACCTGTCAACGGTATGCAAGCATCGTCTGGGGAGAACCGGAAACAGCGATAAGTGACATAAACAACATCTTAAATGGATCACAGTATCACATGTCTTATTGTAACGACGTAGAGCAGAGAAATTACAGAAGCGTCGTTACATTTGAGTGACAAGATTCTACTAAAATTTTATAAATAAAACAAAAACTGCTGGACGGATTTAGACAAATTTTGGTACGCATATAGTTTATGAGCTGGATTAAGACATAGTATATTTTTGACGTGACAACGTCTTAAATTAGGTTGCGGCTGGGAGTCACTTATGAAAAAGTGTAACGCTCGGTAACGTTACGATGAGTTTAAGTTTACATGTACAGTGTTTTAGTAAACAAAATATATTTCTATAGTTAAAATTTGTGCAATTCTTATTTTCATTCAATTCCTTGTTCCTATTGTGCAATTTAATTATATTCATATCAATAAATATTCTACCGAGAAAAAGACGTTGTCACGTAAAATCTTCGCCCGTAAAACCGACTTTACAGGCAACCATTTTTTTTTTATAACCTGGAGACGTTACTGTCCCTGCGGGATTCTCAAAAAATTAAAGTTAACGTGAACATAGTCGCGGACGGACGCTAGTTTATTTATCGCAATTCCTAATTTTATGCCTAATTGACTCGATTAAGCAAAACGTTACCTGACTTGATGCAGTATTAATTCTGAAATGTCCTCCCCCCGTCTAAAAGCTAAACTATTGATTTGAAAAACCTAGAAAAAATCATGATGATAGTGCTTTTCATGAACTTGCAAGGAAAAGTATAACGGTTAAGATAGATTTATTAGTCGCAAAGTACTTACAATAAAAATTTCGCGGCAGTTGACATGTTTGCTTGCAAAAGTAAAGTATCTTTTAAAAAACAAGTTTTAGGGCTGTTGGTTGATTGGTAATATATAAACTGTATTGTAAAACCTGTATTATATTAAGAAAATGCTGTGGATTTTGGTCTAGAATTAAATAAATAAAAATAAATAAATAAAATAAATTAGTTTAAGAGTAATAGTCGTCCAACTTTGGTCAAAGAAATTATCTATTGGAAATCCCAAACTCTGCGCGTGGCACGACACGCACTTGGCCGGTTTTATTTATTTACTAGTGGCCCGCCCTCGCTTCGCTTCGGTGTAGAGCTGTAGTGTAAATTATAGTTTTTGTTCTCAGGCTTGTGCTATAAAGAATGACTTTATTTATATAATTACACGTGTTATTGTGAGTCAACCATAAAAGATAGACATATGCTGTTGCGGGATATTTTTTAGACAATTTTATGTAGAATATTTCCGTCATACATGATTTCTATGTAACTTTAACCATTAAACTGCACCCGCGACGGAAGCGTATAAAATGGAGTAACTTCTCCTGTTTTCTCAACATTTCCCTTCACTACTCTGCTGCTATTGATTGTAGCGTGATGAAAAGTATACTATAACCTGCCTAGGAGTATGAGGAATAATTGTACCAAGTTTCGTTAAAATCCGTTGAGTAGTTTTTGTTTCTACAAGGAACATACACACAGACAGACAGACAGACAGACAGACAAAAATTTTACTGATTGCATTTTTGGCATCAGTATCGATCACTAATCACCCCCTGATAGTTATTTTAAAAATATATTTTATGTACAGAATTGACATCTCTACAGATTTATTATAAGTATAGATAGTGATGGAACTGACATAATTTAATCTATGACACCTCAAGTTTCTACATAACTTGCGGCGACGCACCTATGCTCACCCACGTAACTCGTCTGCCTTAAGATTGGCATTACTTGAGTTATTACTTAAGCTGAAGCTGAAAAAATATTTGGAATATTTTAGAAAAAAAATACATTCAATTGTATTAACCGTTATTTAACAATGCTAAATGTCGCACTTCAAAACGTCAATTAACTCAGTAAGTTTATTTAAGTTATGTTTAAGTCAATCATAATAAATGCAATGCAAAAAAGACATGAATGAAAAAATCTTTTCAATGTGTTTATTCAATTGTTTTGTATTTTCAGTTTTATCTAAACAATTAAAAATTGCAAAGCTGTTCCATTTTCAACAGACTTTAAAAATAAATACGACTATATTTTTTTTATTTTTTTTTATGTTTGTTACATCAGAACTTTTGACTGAGTTTACAGATTTTTATGACTATTTTGACGTGACAACGTCTTAAATTAGGTTGCGGCTGGGAGTCACTTATGAAAAAGTGTAACGCTCGGTAACGTTACGATGAGTCTCTCGTGTTAAGTTTAAGTTTACATGTACAATGTTTTAGTAAACAAAATATATTTCTATAGTTAAAATTTGTGCAATTCTTATTTTCATTCAATTCCTTGTTCCTATTGTGCAATTTAATTATATTCATATCAATAAATATTCTACCGAGAAAAAGACGTTGTCACGTAAAATCTTCGCCCGTAAAACCGACTTTACAGGCAACCATTTTTTTTATATTCGAAAGCTGATATTTTCCTTGTAGTCCCTTGTTCCTTGTAGATAGCGTTTTCCAAAGCAATCTGGTTAGGCGATTGGCCCACAGTACTGGCAATTGCATCTATTAAAAACCATGTAACTCTTTTTTTTAAGTATGTTCTCGACAAATGGACGAACAATTCAATATCACGCCAACAAATTTTGATGTCTCTTTTTTGTTTGGAAGAATTTGATAGCGAGATCCCATATTAATTTGGTGCAGATCTGATAAATACTTTCGGAGATAAAAAACGGAACTCCTCAAATACGAACAGTACACATATCGGTTATTTTACGTAATAAGAAAGAGAGATCGCAGGTCGGTCAGACCTCTATATTTAGTAAGTTGATGTTGCTTAAAAGGTAAAGAATAAAAAAAAATATAACAATAAATAAAACCGACTTCATGAAACAAAACCACTAAAATATAAAGAATAATGCATATTCTTTACTTATCTACATTTTTTTTCTAAATGGCTCCTCACGGCTAGTGCATTTAGCCAATGTCAAGTGTTAAAATGTTTACAAATACTATAGCACTCGTGGTCAAAGTAATAAATCAAGTCAAAGTAAGTGGCAGTCAAGTCAATCCCCCTTTCCCTATGTTTCAGTAAAAGTGTGGGGATTTACTGGAACCTCCCCGTGAACTTCTTGAGGGAACGTCGAAAGACACTTTCCGCTATTTTGTTTCACTTGCCAACACTTGTGCATGTTCCCGAACACTTAGTGGTTAATAATCCACCATTATTAGACACTAACATCCGCCACAACACAATTTTTAACAAGAAAAACAAAACTGCTAAAGTGACGCTTTCCGATCCCGCCAAAAAGTCCACTTATCTACATTGAAAGTCAAATCATCATTGGGCATCGTTTGAATTTTTTTAAACATTTTTTTTCTATAACTGAAGGATTAGGACCTCTATGACAGACAGTATCACAAAAAACAGTTTTCACTTGAATCCAACCAGACCAACCTCTTTTCGCCCTCAGGTTCGTGTAGTCCAGAACCTCCAGACGGAGAGGTGACTCCCCCCGTGGGGAGATGCCATCCGCCTGGAATACCTCTAGAGGCACTCGCCAATTCTCGGCTTGAAGTCCCCTTATGATCTCGCCGTCCCCAAACCCGGTGACGCTGTAAAGGTCATCTGCGACCAACAGCATACTCTTTTCGTGAGTTTGACTGGCTTGTAGCTTATATTAGGAGGGTATTCAGAAAGTTGCGCGTTTTTCTCGTCTTGTCTTGCACAATATATCGTGCGTGAAATTCCACCGCTATTCCGAAGGAACCGACGAAAATATACAATAAAAGTAGAGAATCTTTGGCACCGTCCGCCCACTGGCAGACCTTGACCTACCTGTCAACTAATTACTATTGGCAGACGCTACAACATCGGTCAGTCTCACAAACAACTCGAGCAAGTTCGTTAGATAACAAAATACGAAACAAAACGTTTGACTTACATACATACGTTACGACTGCAATTATTGAGCGAGAAAAGATATGAACGCGTACTATTGAAAGAAAAGTTTTGAGAATGTCTATCGAGGTTTTATCTTTCTATGGGTTTTATATATTTTACAACGTGAATCTCTTATCTATTAGACAAGTCCGTCCGTCCGTGGTGCTATTTCAGCGGCCAAACCGTAAGAGATAGATAAAGAGAATGTTTAAGTTATAAGTTAAGAATAGTCTGATAAGACTACAAACCGGATTTGAGTAACGTAGCACTTCCGGTTTTCGAGAAATCACGTGATTTCTATTTCAAACGAAACCACACAAAATCTCCAAAGTTCTTTTTTTTTTTTGGTGAACATTCGGTTCACTGGTTTGCTAGTAGGTTTTATATATTTTACAATCTGAAACTGCAATGCATTTTTTTTCACCTGCTGCTTAAGGGTTCAATTCAATTCAATTCTTTATTGTCTCTATGGTTTAAAAAGTCTTAAAATATAATACATTACAATACAATACAACAATTAACTTTAAAATTAACAAAAATGAAATAATATTATTAACATGTCAACGTGGCTTGAATGCAATTGGGTACTAATTGAAATCAATATCATTCAATTTATTATTAGGCGCTCATTAAAATGCAATGGCAATGAAGTATTTTGTATAATAATGTCATATTGTTACTTTAAAAACTCTTCCAAACTATAAAATGTTTTACCTATTAAATAATCTTTTAAAGCTCTTAGAAATGATTTATCATCAACCTCCGACTTCAAGTGTTGTGGAATTTTATTATATACTAGCTGACTCGGCGAACTTCGTACCGCCCAAAAGTAATAATTTGCAATAAATTAAAATTGCGACTATAATTTGAGATTTAAACTATCCTATCTCTCAAGTTGGATCGAACTGCACATGGTGTGCGAATTTTATTATAATCGGTTCAGTGGTTTAGGAGTCCATTGAGGACAAACATTGTGACACGAGATTTATATATATTAAGATTTTAATGCACATGACAAATGTACTACTGCTAAACATTTCTAATCTACTGGCTGGTAAGTGGAGATTGTTCGTTAGTCTTAAAATAGCTTGGGTTTTGTTTCACAAATTTACAGAGTTCGAAAATATATAAACTAGTTAAAGTTACAATTTTAAGCTCTTTAAAATGTGGTTTCTGTAGCTGTCTGATTAACAAACGTTCTGTTTTAAAAGCGAGAAGAATAAACATACAAAATAAGCTTAACTTCCTTGTAAAAGCTGTTTAACCATGCCTTTTGCATTGTTCTAAGGTAATGTCCTAGTCTTGTGCTTACATATTTTTCGTGAGATTTGTGAAGTTAGTTTTTCATATTGATAAGGTACGATTATTTTAAATTTCTCAAAAATCTAACACACTAAAACATAGGGATTCCAAATCCTTAATATGAAAAGAGACAAAATGATATGTTTGATATAATTAATGATAATTTTGTCGTATTTGTAGTACCTATTTTATGTATAAATTTAAACAAACGAAAAATTAAACTTATTTTCACAACGTTTATATAACAGCATAGACAATCTATACAAACAGTACACAGAAATACAAGTTGTTTATTATTTCGTACGCATTGAGAGAGGGCGTGGGAACCCGTAGCACAGAGTTAAAACAATGGCTCCAGTAAAAACCGCTTTGCGCTGATTATCTGCTAATTAGCACTAGTTACCTCCTAGTAAAAGTATAAACAGTAGATCGAATTCATGTACACTCGCGGAAAGACCCGCTCTGTCACCCATAATGCCATAATCGCTTGCGGTAGCGGCGTAGTAAAAATTCATTCATAGACATGTAATTATCGCTGTCTTACTTTTTCGTATAACGCTGTCTCGATCACGATGCGGATGGCAAATTGCAACTAAAACAAATGCAATTCAATTCATTATTCAATCAATGAAATGCTCTCTGTCTTACTTTTGTGCGGCGGTCCGGATTGGCGCGTCCGACGCGAAGGCGGGGCGTAGTAAAAACTACTGTAGAAAACCATTCAAAGCATTTTGTTCGCCAAGTGACAGAGCGCCAAATTCCGCGATAGTACCTACTTATTCTTGAATGGAGTATTCATCAAAAAGGTTCCTATGTAAACACACTAAGTATATTGTTTTAAACTTTCATAATCACTAATGATTCAGATACAGGACCACACTGACACTCGACATAAATATCGATTGTATCCAAACGGTAAGCAATTTTTTGTGTCGACATTAGTGAAAACATCTAGTGGCCTGTCTCCACAGCTGCGACAAGGACACAGAGCGACATGATTACTTAGCGACATCGCCACTACATCTGCAACTAGGTGTCGCGGCAGTGGACACACAGAGATAGACGATGTATACACTGATAGACTAGTGTCAGGTGTCGTTACCATGTGTTTTTTGTGAGTCTCCGCTGTTGCATGCGCTATGATCACGGAGAAACTTACGTAACAATCCCGTTAATAACTACAAAAATTAGTATATTTTATTCTCAAATTATAAAACAGTACCTTTGTTACGAAGAGCTCGATATCGCAAGTGGTTAGCGCGTTCGGCTGCGATCGTTGAACTTAAGCAACTTTCGCAGTTGTCGGTCATTGGATGGGTGACCAAAAATTACTATCTCAAGCTCCTCCGTGCTTCGGAAGGCACGTTTAACCGTTGGTCGCGGCTGCATCTGCAGTCGTTAGCACCCACCAATCCGCACGGGGCCCGCGTGGTGGGTCATGGCCGAATCTCCCTATTCCATCCATAGGGAACGCCTGTGCCCCAGCAGTGGGGATATTAATAGGCTGATGATGATGATGATGACCTTTGTTAGCTTCGAAGATAAATTTACTTTTCCATGTATGAAAACTTAATGATTAAATAAAATAAAAATGACACAGAGAAATAAATGTGGCATAAAATAATCTAATACATACCTGACATACTGTTGCGTATGCTCGTATTCATCACACAAACATCTGCCCCCACCGGGATTCGAACCCGGGACCCCTCAAGTCGGCGACACCATGAAACCCGGCGTACAAACCACTCGGCCACGGAGGTCGGGATGGGGCTCGAAATTATAATGCCCGTTCACGCTTCACAGTTCTTTATTCACCACCAGAGTTCACACAGTAAACACCAAAACTAATATAATTACTAGCAAACCAGTGAAAAAAATGTTCACCAAAAAAAAAAATGTATTTAATTAATTGAGAACTTCGGAGATTTTGTGTGGTTTCGTTTGAAATAGAAATCATGTGATTTCTCGAAAACCGGAAGTGCTACGTTACTCACATCCGGTTTGTAGTCTTATCAGACTATTCTCAACTTATAACTTAAACATTCTCTTTATCTATCTCTTACGGTTTGGCCGCTGAAACAGAACCACGGACGGACGGACGGACGGACGGACTTGTCTAATAGATAAGAGATGCCTCGACATCACTTTATTAATGTACAGTTTTGATGTAGCTTTATCAATGAGGGCTATCGCGTATGAATCCGCCGCTAGAGGCGCTAGTGTAGCGTGAGGTCTCCGAAATGTCAAATGTTATTGCTTGTTGGTTGACTACGCGGGTTTATTTCTAATTAAAATAATGTTGTGAATAATTGGTAACAATTCGGCTTAATTATGGCAAATATGAGTTATGTGGCAATGAATGTCAGTTATTAAAAATTTGAGCTTAGAAAAATGATTATGTTCCCATTTTTTCCGAATAAAACGGAACTGGGCGTCACTGTGGCATGGCCTATTATGTTTAGGATATGGTTCTTTTGTGTTAAAATACGATCTAAATGTAACCTTTGACTTCATGTGCGTATTAATAAACTTTAAAAGTTACAATTTAGGACCTCACTCAACAGTGGCGCCATCTGGTGAGACAGAAAACGGTAGCCCTCATTGTTTGCTTTTTAGGTCTGTTGCAAGGTTTCACACTTACGCCGCGATGTGGCATTAATAAGCGCATTCTACCGACTATACCACGGCGAGTGTTCTGAGGAGTTATTCTCCCCCTTATCCCTCCATCACCTTTTCTTCAGAGAACCACGCGCGCTGGCCTACGTTGCCACCGACTTTATGTGGCCACTATTCCTACACGAACAAAGAAATTAGGTGACTAATTATTTTGTCATACTATTCGTAAGTGGAATTCTTTGCCCGCGCACGTGTTCCCTCCCTCCTACAATCTGGGGTCCTTTAAGAGAGACGTGAAGAAGCATTTTTGCAGGCCGGCAAAGTGAGGATGGTTGGTGTGGCAGTTTATAACTGCTGTCTCACCACTTAACATCAAGTGAGGTAGAGTAATTTGCCTACCTGGCTATAAATAAAAAAAAATAATTAAAAGTGTTTAACATGTTTAATATACGATCATTCGGATCGGATGTTTGTCAACTGTCATGATTTTCTTAGAACACGACGTTGTATACGAACTAAGATTATCGTTATTTATATTCGAATGACTCCCCTTATTCTACCAAAAGATGCATGTTGGGGGTTAGGATTCAATAAGAAATCATTATGTCCGTCCGTCCGTCCACTGCTTAGATCAGAGATTTTAAATACTAGAAAGTTTTAATTTGGCATGGAAATATACTTCTGGACACGTCGATCGGCCCTCTTATTAAGTGGAAAGTGTGAAAATCTTTAGATACTGCCACTACCACTCTACTGTGGCATTAAGATCTGCCGCACGCAGCGCCGCGCTGTGTTTGTATTAACACTATTTCATGTTAATTTTAATCTTAATGCAACTAACTGTAATCTCTAATTAGTGAAGTTCGCGACCACTGCGGTGAAACGCTGTGTGATTCTATATTTCCAGAACGGCAGAGAATAACAGTTGTACAGATGTACTTGAAAAATATACAGGGTGTGTTGTGCAAGATGTACTTGAAAAATATACAGGTTGTGTTGTGCAAGATGTACTTGAAAAATATACAGGGTGTGTTATGCAAGATGTACTTATAGTTATGATGTAGCAAATTGAGTGTCCTCCATCTGAGAAGAACCCAAATTACATTATTTGTGTACGAATAGAAAGGGATTTTATTTTCCATAAAAAATAGTGGAGGCAGAGAAACATTACTTAATAAAAGAGGAATAAAAGAAGGAAGGACATTAGCAAAAGAAAAAATACTCAGGCCAAACGTCACTTCCGGACTAGGCTGCAGAGAATAAAACGCTTTGATTTTAAAAGAAAATTAGAGTAAAAAATGTATTCGTGTAAAGATAGATCGTTTTTTTGTTTGAGCGCCAGCGGGTTTGCTGACGGCGGGATCCTAACGGGACCTCAAGCCGATTATTGGCGAGTGACTCTGGAGGTTATCCAGTCGGGTAGCATCTCCCCACGGGAGGAGTCTCCTCTTCATCTGGAGCCTCTAGACCACTCAAACCTGAGGGGGTCGGCTCAACTAGAGGGCGTCTCTGAGACTCGGACCTCGGCTCTAGTTAGCCGATGTCGTGGGGGGGCGGGGAAAAACGTCCAGGTACGTACCTGTACCTGGTATAACGTGTCGTGTGTAGACCGGGTCTTCGCACTCTTATCCTACGGGTGCGGTGTCTGCCTAATGCTAAGCAAGTGTGCAAGTTTGCTAGCTGTTTATTGACGATGTTTGTGGCCTGTGTGGGAGGAGTCGGAGGCGAAGAAAGATCGTGCCACGTGGCTTAGCTTTGTCTGCCTACAACGCACGCTCGGAAGATATTGTTTATAAAATAAATAAAAGGTAGGTATGAGTTATTGCGTAATACTGCACCTGCTCCTACCGCCGGGCAAGGTGCGCAGACAACGGGATAATTGAATACGCTACGCCGGAGATCTATGCAATGTGCGTGCACTAAATTGAACTCTTTATTTGCACTATTATTTTAAATGAACAGTTTGCGAACATAATAATTTATTTTTTCGTTTCGTTTCCTTATTTTTACCCGACTGCGCAATGCAAGAGCGCGAAGTGCGACGCGCAGACAGGGTATAGTATTTAACAGTCTATTTATGTATGTTTGTTCCTTTGTGGCACACTAGAGACCAAACGCGTGGACCGATTTTAATGATTCATACATCAATCGATTCTTAATCATGGGAGTGCTACTAAAGATATGATAGTAATCAAAATTCAATATGGGGACAATTAGGCGCCATATTGTGACGAAGTAAAAAAAATAATTTGACGAAATATGTCGAGTGGGGTATCATTGGTGTCGATTCTGGCACGATTCTCTAAATCTAAACTTAAATTTGACGACAGTGTATCCTTATCATTCTCTATACAGAATGAAAAGGAGAGACTGATGTTAAATTTAGTTTTTTAAGTTTAGAGAATCACGCCGGAGTCGTCACCATTGTCTAGATAATCGAAAATCATGTTTAGGCTCCCTGCACCATTTTTCATTTTTTTTAGGCTGCTTAAGATCTACAACGATTTAAAGTTGTATATTAACCACTTGCGCTTCTAATTTCAATCTTACGTTTTTATATATTCGTTTTTGTTTTAATGAATATAACTACTATTGGTCAATAAATATAAATAAATATAAATATTTCCGACACTCACACCAATTAGCCTAGCCCCAAAGTAAGCACTATAAGGCTTGTGTTATGGGATGCTAGGGTAACGGATAGAATACATATACTGTAGATATATAAGTATATTTATATAAATACATATTAAACATCCATGACTGGAGTACAAATGCTCGTATTCATCACACAAACATCAGCCCCCACCGCGATTCGAACCCGGGACCTCTCGAGTCGGCGACAGCCATGAAACCCGGCGTACAAACCACTCGGCCACGGAGGTCGTCAAAATATTTGTAATGATTGTAAGGTATTTCTTCAGTCACGACACGAGCGACAAGCCAGCGTGAGTGGACCTTCTGGTATCGCAAGGCATTAACCGTAATTCACAAAGAGGCTTATCATAATTATTTTTTGAAATAAATCAACTCTTTTATATAGGCGAAAAAGTTAGTTGAGCCGTGTTTTGTTTGGCGTACTATTCGTAAGTGGAATTCCTTGCCCGCCTTCCTACAATCTGGGTCCTCTAAGAGAGGCGTGAAGAAGCATTTTGCAGGCCGGCAAGGTGAGGATGGTTAGTGTGGCAGTTTTATAACTGCTGTACCAGATATCTTCGCGTTTGGACTTTATCACCACTTAACATCAGGTGGGGTAGAGTCATTTGCCTACCTGGTTATATAAAAAAAAACACTTTTTTGGACACACACACACTAACGAATAAAACCAAGAAATAACAACAACAACAAAGAACATAGGTAGGTAATTATACATTTATCGGTCGGTATAAATTTCTAATCTAAGTCTAATGCACTAAACTATAATGCCTGCCGATAGAATAGCTTACATCTCAATTTAAAGTCGCAATATTATTGCAAATTATAACTTTTGGGCGGTACGAAGTCCGCGGAGTCAGTAGGCTTGTTAAAAATATATCGATGTATCGATATATCGATATTTTTTGCCGATATATTTTGATTCGATATATCGATACATCGATACAAAATAACCAATATCGAAATTCGTATCAAAAACGATATTTTTTCAATTATTAGCGGCATATCACGCTCGAACTAAATTCGTATCTGGAAAAATCGTAACTGGATCTCAGATTAATGATATTCAACATATTTATGATCTGTGCTGTATTTAGTATTGTCTATAATTTGTAAATCTGTTTCGCTAGTAAATTGGTTGTGCTGATTTCCATTATATTCTGTGAAGTGTGTCTAGTCTTGTTTACGAAAGAGACCCTGCAATCATTTACCTGAGAGGCCATGCAATCATTTTCATCATTCTAAAATAGGGTCTATTTTTAGGGAGATAATATTCGTTCCATCATTATTCCGGGTGTCATATTTCGTGAGATACTGTACGATATTTTTGGGGAAATTGGTCCGATGCATTGATGTTTTTTTCGAAGCCGATATTGATATTTTTTAAAAGATCGATGTATCGATATATCGATATTTTTTTCAACTTTCGACATCCCTAGGAGTCAGCTAGTACATTATATATTTGCACGTGCAGCTGGAGTGGCAACGCATCTGCCTTCCACGCGCCACGCGCCAAACATAACTGACTTTTAACTTTTTTTTTCATACGATTCGTGGCCTTGGGCGCAAGGTGGAAGTATTCTTACAGACCACATTTCACTCATCATTAAATAAATGGTTTGAAATGTAAATATACCTTCAAACGTTGCCTTACACAGAAACAAAGGTTAGATAAAGTAATCTTTTTGAAGTGAAAACTTCTTTAGCGGCGTTGTACACTTTTTTTTTGTTATGGGTTAAAAATGTTAAGCTCGCGTCAGGACACGTGACCTGATCGCGTCAGGACACGTGACCTGATCGAAAATTCGTAAGACAAAAACTTCTTTAGCGGCGTTGTATACTCGTTTGTAATCATCAATGGATGGTGACAGCTGATGGCTCGACCGTGGAGATAAACTTTTTAATGTAATATAAATTGTCATGTTTGTGTACGATAGCGCAATAAATAAATATTGTATTCTACCACATAAATGATAGTACATTTATACTGATAATTAAAGCAATTCGTGCAAAATTATTCCCTAACCATTCCAAAATATCAAAAATGCACTTTGTTAATATTCAAGTTTTCACTTCTGCGCGCACTCTCGGAGTGCAACCCGTCGTTTTTTTTTATATTTGGGAAATTTCTGCGTACATAAAAAAAGAAAAAAACGGAACCCCTATGGGATCACTTTGTTCGTCCACCTTGGTCCGTTTATTCGTCTGTCCGTCTGTCTGTCAATATCCTTTATCTCGAGAAAGCGTTGTGGCATCGAGTTGTAATTTAAACTATCTACTTAAGTCTACCGTCCCTCAAAGCTTTAAGTAATAAAATCACACTTCTAAGTTAACGTAAAAAATATACTTATCGCCGTTTAAGTTGCAAAAACGCATATTTCGGCACTCTTAATGGGAATCAAAATTCCCCTGACCTAGAAACTATGAAATTTAGCAAGTAATATCCTCTTAAGAAGAGGAAGAACTCGACGACGCAGTTGGTTAGAGAGTTCGGCTGCGATCGCTGAAGTTAAGCAACTTTCGCATTGGATGGGTGACCAGAAATCTTCTATCGCGAGAGACTTTTCGACATTCACAAGTGCTTGTAACAGTCTAAACTGAATAAACGATATTGAATTGGATTGGAGAACCCTAGACTCTATCGCTAACGTATTTGTAGGAGATATTTTGAATTGTAGAACCCACTCAGACGATACATGTCTACTATATAATCATCATCATCAGCCTATTAATGTCTGCCTGCTGGGACAGGCCTTCCCTATGGCTGGAATAGGGACATTGGGCCATGACTCATCACGCCGGCCCAGTGCGGTTTGGCGGGTACTAACGACTGCAGATGCAGCCGGGACTAACTCCTTAACGTGCCTTCCGAAGCTCGAGTCCCTCACTCGAGATAGAAGATTTTTGGCCACCTATCCAATGACCGACCACTGCGAAAGTTGCTTAACTTCAACGATCGCAGCCGAACGAGCTAACCATCCGCGCCATCGAGCTTCTCTCGTACGAACGTAACTTACAGTAAAAGAAATCATTTATCATTATATTCATAGGTAAAGTACAAATTGTAGAACTCTTTTTAAACACAATTTGCGCATAGAGCAGAATAATTTTTTGCATATAAAATTTATATGGAGAGATAATAAAGAAATTTAATATTTTATATATAACTAGCTGACCCAGCGAACTTCGTACCGCCATAAAAAAAAATAATTAAAAAAACATTGTCCAGCGGACAAAATTGTGAATCTTACCATTCTCAGATCCCCTTGAACACACACAAAAAATTTCATCAAAATCGGTCCAGTCGTTTAAGAGAAGTTCAGTGACATACACACTCACAGAAGAATTATATATATAAAGATAATTAACTAGAATAAATTAAATTAATAAAACAAACAAATCACACATGGCTATAGAGCAACGCAACCGACGATTATTCTGACATTGTAAGTGGACAGTGTAACTTGTGTCATTGCTTTTTCCTTTAAGAGCTTTTTTCATATTGTAATTGTCATTACCTTTTTTAATAAATTTACGTTCTTTTCGGGTCATACTTTTTCTTAAAAAGCCATGCTTTCCCAAGTTATAGGTGAAGAGAACCGGGGCACGTAACGAGTATGCGATGTCAATAAACTCGGCTGGGCGGGCGGGCGCTAGAAATAGAGTGGCGAGACGGCGCGGCGGGTACGGTGCGCAGAAAAGGGCGAGTTTGTTCCGCGTCTGGGCGGTTGTGGTACTTACCTGTGATTTTCTATTTTATGAAAACGATAAGGTTTACAAAAGTGTATTGAGTTTTAATTCTAAAATAACATTGTAACTTGTTGAGGAAGCGCCATTTGTTTCGCATCTGGGCAGTAGTGGTAGTTACAATTAGTTATAATTTTAATTCCAAAATAACGTTGTGACTTATTATGAAATTATCATTATAATTATTTGTTGGTGACAAATACGGCGCAAAATAGAGTTTTAATTCCTAGACCATAAAAGGTGATTCGAATTAGGTATGTGGCTACTATTTGTAAAGTTACACTCACCAAAGAGATCAATCACGAACATATTATGAACTGCTGGCTGTATAAAAACTAACCGCGCGCTTGTCAAATAAAATAAAAGTTTGTTCTGCCTTCGGAGGTTTTGGCGGGATTTCATGGAGTGCGGTTGGAGTCATATTTGAATTATTCTTTACTTCGTTCATAGTGGATATCGTAAATTGGTGTGATTAGGTGTTCCAATACGCTATTCCGCTCAAGTGGACGTGAGAACTTTATTGTAGTGTTGACAATCTGACAGAAGCTTATCAAGAAAGCTGACTCGATACATTTTGTGACGCATTCTTTAATGTTTCTTGAAAAACATTAGAATGCGTCACATCTACACTTTAATGTAAAAAATTAAGATTAATAGAAAAACATAACGATGGCTGCATGGCTTCGCCTTTGCCTATCCCAATAGGGAAGAATGGAACTAAAAAAAACATTCTGGCTTCATTTTACTCAAATTCTGGTTCTATTTAGTATAAAAAAATGTGTGTCTTCCTCAAGTAATGAGAATGAAAGCATTATATTATCTCCCGAGAATACTGTCTTTCTGTATTCCTGAGGGTTGACTGGAGGAGAATGCTTTTAGCGTTAAGTCCGCCTTTTGTCCATTTTGTAATTGTGGCAGTAAAGTTTAAATAAATAAATAGATAAGAGATTTATTTTGCAGACTATACCTTCTCACCAAAGTTGTTTCTTTTCCTGAAGCGCGTTTGAATTGAGACATTACGGACGTTATTTGAACTGCTTGTGTGTTATGTTACCAATACTAAGAGAGGTACGGTATAGCGGATTTTCCGCTCGAATTGCAGCGTCCTACATTTGGAGTAACCCCCACCTGATGGTCCGTACTCACATACTGTCGATTGAGCAAACAAGACGAGAAAAATCTAAGGCAAGTGCTTTCGTCCACACATCTAAGTACTTACTCGATGCCTTGGATAGGTTGCAGCGGCGCGCTGCCTGCATCATTAGCGATGAAAAGGTTACTAACAAACTCGAGTCTACAATTACACAGCGGTATGGCATTATTAAGCGCATACTACCGACTATACCACGGCGAGTGTTCTGAGGAGTTATTCTCCCTTATCCCTCCATCGCCTTTTCTTCAGAGGGCTACGCGCGCTGGCCTACGTTGCCACCGACTTACTGTGGCCACTATTCCTACACGAACAAAGAAATTTAGTGACTCATTTCTTGGTAGTACTATTCGTAAGTGGAATTCTTTGCCCGCGCACGTGTTCCCTCTTTCCTACAATCTGGGATCCTTTAAGAGAGGCGTGATGAAGAATTTTTGCAGGTCGGCAAGGTGAGGATGGTCGGTGTGGCAGTTTATAACTGCTGTACCAGCTATCTTCACTTAACAAAGAAAATGAACGCTTGTACGTCGCCTACTTGACCCCATCGCCTACCTTGGAGAAGCTAGACTCTATCGCTAACGTATTTATAGGAGACTAGCTGACTCGGCGAACTTCGTACCGCCCAAAAGTAATAATTTGCAATAAATTCAAATTGCGACTATAATTTGAGATTTAAACTATCCTATCTCTCAAGTTGGATCAAACTGCACATGGTGTGCGAATTTTATTATAATCGGATCAGTGGTTTAGGAGTCCATTGAGGACAAACATTGTGACACGAGATTTATATATATTAAGATTTTTGAATTCTAGAACCCACTCAGACGATACCGGTCTCCTATATTATATGTCTTATTGACTGCTAGATTTTACTTAATTTTTTTCTTAATTTTATTGACGACGACTTCCGTGACCCAGTGGTTTGTACGCCGGGTTTCATGGCGTCGCCGACTGGCGGCGTCGGTAATCCTAGTGGGGGCAAATGTTTGTATGATGAACACGAGCATTTGTACTCCAGTCATGGATGTTTAATATGTTTTTGTATATAAATATACTTATACTAGCTGACCCAGCGAACTTCGTACCGCCCTAAAAAAATAGGGGTTTTCCAGCGGACAAAATTGTGAATCTAAACCATTCTCAGATCCCCTTGAACACACACAAAAAATTTCATCAAAATCGGTCCAGTCGTTTAAGAGAAGTTCAGTGACATACACACTCACAGAAGAATTATATATATAAAGATATGTAAAGTATATGTATTCTATCCGTTACCCTAGTATCCCATAACACAAGCCTTATAGTGCTTACTTTGGAGCTAGGCTAATTGGTGTGAGTGTTGGAATTTTTTTATTTATTTATTATTTTTATTACATGGATGAGAAAAATAACTTTAAAATATTTTCTAACGGCAACGTGAAATACCTTTCGTGAGAAGAAAAAAGTCGTCTCGTTCTAAATATAGAAAGACCGTCTGGTATGAAGCCGCTGCACCGGAATAACCCAGAATAGTTATGAATGAAATATTTGCACAAGTTCCACCAATATTGATAACACATCTTCCGAGAGAGGTAGGGCATAATCGAGAGGAGCGCGTTCGGCTGCAAACATTGAAGTTAAACAACTTTCGCAGTGGTCGGTCATTGGATGGGTGACCAAAAATCTTCTATCTCGAGTTCCTCCGTGCTTCGGAAGGCACGTTAAGCCGTTGGTCCCGGCTGCATTTGCAGTCGATAGCACTCGCCAATCCGCACTGTGCCCGCGTGGTGGGTCATGGCCCAATCTGCCTATTCATTGCATTACATTAGCGGGGGCATTAATAGTCTGATGATAATGAGGGCATAGCGGATTTCCCGCTAGAATTGGAGCGCCCGTCTGGGGAAGTAACCTCCGCTATACAGAAGACCCGGGGGCCAATCGCCTAACTGGATTGCTTAGGAAAACGCTATCGCTTACGATTTCATTTTGTTATTTCTAACCGCCGAAATACCTCACGCTCATTTTCTTTAACATTGTTATTACCAATGCAAAAGAAAAAAAAAGAGCGCGAGGCATTTGAAAACCTCAGGGGGCTAGAAATAACAAAATGAAATCGTAAGCGATAGCGTTTTCCAAAGCAATCCAGTTAGGCGATTAGCCCCCAGAGTGTCTTACTCTGGTCTTTTGTATTCTTTTGGTGGTGTTGTGTTTCTGTCAGTGAGTAATGTTTCAGATCTCCACGGGGTAGGGGATTGGGTCAGGGTAGCAGGGTAGCAGGGTAGAAGGGTAGGCACGGTGCCAGTGATGTTTCCGATATAACAAGCTTCTATAGGCTATGATGGTTGCTTACCGTCAGACTGGCCAAACGCCTGTTTCATCATCAGCCTATTAATATTCCCACTGCTGGGGCACAGGCCTTCCCTATGGATGGAAGATTGGGCCATGACCCACTACGCGGGCCCAGTGCGGATTGGTGGGTGCTAACGAATGCAGATGCAGCCGGGACCAACGGCTTAACGTGCCTTCAGAAGCACGGAGGAGCTCGAGATAGTAATTTTTGGTTACCCATCCAATGACCGACCACTGCGAAAGTTGCTTAAGTTCAACGATCGCAGCCGAACGCGCTAACCACTTGCGCCATCGAGCTCCTCCTGTTTGTCACCCTTTTAAAAAAAATAGATTATAATCATCTAGCAGTTACATGCTTCAGAAACAAAACGTCGTGTATTTTTCAAATTGTTGCTCATAAACAAATATTTTGAATATATTGTTTTAAACTTTCATGGTCAGTAACATTATAGTAATATAAGTTATTTACGGGATTGTTACTATGTACCTTAGGTATATACAGGTATAGGTACATGGTAACAATCCCGTAAATAACTTGTATTACTAAAATATTTTGAAGTGAAACTTCTTTACGTAGGCTTGACTTGGGGAGTAAGTGTCGGCGCACACGGGCCACCGACCACAACCACAAAACGCCGCCACCGGCATATTTCTTGTAGTTTTCATACATTTTATATGGACTCGTCACATACGGTACGCCGTTACCCGCCACACGCTACAAATCGTCTGTGCTCGCTTCTTGTGGCCCGCACCGGCCACTTAATGCGCCGATACAAAACGCCGCCACACGTCACTCGCGCGATTCCCCACCCCTCTCTCTCTCTTACCTTAGTCGGCCGCTGTCGCGCGCTTCAGCCACTGTAGTAGCCGCTTCTAGCTTCACGTGGCGGCGTTTGTGGCTGTGGCGTGTGGCCCGTGTGCGGCGTCACTAAGCTGGCGAACGCGTTACGAAAAGTGTGATCGGGCGAGGTGAACGGGAGTTGAGTGGGGGATATAATCCTGGGAGAGCAGTGCGCGCGCACTTTTTTTTCTCTTTTTCTCTTATAGCTAGTAACGAAGAAGTTGTGGACGGACGGACGGACGTCATGATTTCTTATTGAATCATAACCCCCAATATAATGCTGTGCAAAACAAACTCACAACCATGACTAGTACATCTTTTGTAAAATAAGAGGAGTCATTCGAACATAAATAACGATAACCTTAGTTCGTATACAACGTCGTGTTCCAAGACAATCATGACAGTTGACAAACATCCGATCCGAATGATCGTATATTAAACATGGTCCTAATCACGACACTTTGAATGTAATCTAAACACCTGATCATCAGGCTTCTTTAACACATACCACAACCACAATAACACCACAACAACAACACCACAGCTACACCATAATACGTGGGCGGGCGCTAACATTTATATTAAAATTAATAGTTGAAATCACACAGACCACATTTTGCACACACGGCGGGTACACCTCAACCACATCGCAACTACCATCGACACTATGAACTAGCGTCTGACATCTGACCACTTCGCAAACACTTATTTCTACAAACGTTGTGTGTAGGTACACTACGCAACCACATCGTCCCCACTGACAATGCAACCACATCCACATTTTGTAGGCACCGCAAAAAACCGCAGCGACACTAATTACACGTAACCACTCGAATCCGACTCCTCCAACACAGGCCTCCAATACCAACCCTACACAGCAAGCATACTTGCACACTAGCTTAGCATTAGGCAGACACCGCACCCGTAGGATCAGAGTGCGAAGACCCGGTCTACACACGATACGCTATACCAGGAACATGTTTGTACCTGGGCGTTTTTCCCCGCCCCCCACGACAACGGCTAACTAGAGCCGAAATCCGAGTCTCACAGACGCCCTCTAGTTGAGCCAACCCCCTTAGGTTCGAGCGGTCTAGAGGCTCCAGACGGAGAGGAGACTCCCCCCGTGGGGAAATGCCATCAACCTGGAATACCTCTAGAGGAACTCGCCGATTCTTGGCTAGAGATCCCCTTAGGATCTCGACGTCCCCAAACGCGGTGACGATGTAAAGGTCATCTGCGAACACACTCAAAAAAAAAAAGGTAACCACAGCTTCACCACTTTTTATCGCGTGGTGTGGTTGTGTTAGGTGTGAAACAACACTACGGTGTACTTGAACGTTATTAAAGTTTTTCTGTCCAATGAGCATAATCTATACTTTTATTATAATGCTGAAAAGCTTGTTTGTTTAATAGAACGCGCTAATTACTAAGTATTCTTTAATCATTGTGTCAGTTTTAAGCAAACCCATGTGTAGGTGTCTGTAGTGTAATTTCTAATGCATTATTACGTATACGAGTAACTTGTAACTAACTCGTACATAACATTGTCTTTTTTACCCTATAACCCCTCTCACTCGCCTCTGCGCAAAATGTTTTTATAATATGTATGTAGGTACAAAGTTTTCTTTCATATATTATAATCATAATCATAATCTTTATTGCTTCATGTTGGTACACGGGTTCTTAAAATTAAAATAAGAATTCACAACATGAACCCTGCAAGGACATTGCAAAAAATATCTGAATTTCTAACAAACATAATCACAAACATCGTTACTTTTGTGAATCATTTTACCTACAGTATATGTATATATATATATACATATACTGAAGATACTGTAGGTAAAATGATACGTGCCTTTAGCAGCACGATTCATTTATATAATACAAGTGATAATTATGTTTTTATATTCATTCATAATTTGTTCTGATTAAATATACATTTATAATCTAAAGAAAAGTTTACTAGAAAAAAATCCACGCGGACCAGGCAGCAACGGGACCCGAACCCGCATCTTTCGCTATCCGGGCGAATGCACTGACCATTATGCTACCACGGCCCTATTAGCCGCGTCGAAATTTTCCTAGCTTTAAGCTGCAAGGCAGCGCCATCTCTTCGTATTGTAGGTAACCCACAATGTCAAATGAATACTTTTTCAAGTATTAAACATTTGAAAGAAGAAATAGGAATTAAAGTTATGTTTTTATTTATTTTAAATCTAAAGAAAAGTCTGGTCCGCGTGGATTTTTTTCTAGTAAACTTTTCTTTAGATTTAAACATCTAGCAGTTAAATGCTTAAAAAATAAATAAAATCATACATTTATAATATAACATTAAAAAGTATTTACATTTAATTATTTGCTTATCATAAATATTGATCACTTTCGTCCATACTTTTTACCGGCAAACGGAACATTAATATCATACACCTTATCCACAGCTGAATCGAAAACATTACGTTTGAACAGTTGAAACGTTAAAGCTATCCTTGTTCGGACCCCTGATCAGTTGAATCGCATCAGTTTTAGCTGATGATTAGTAACGCAACGCAACAACATTAGAACGCATGCAAGTGAGTCAGCCCGTTCTGTGAACATTTAGTCACCGAGCTCCTTTGCGGATCAAATACTTATAATTTACTAGCAAACCAGTGAACCAAATGTTCACCAAAACCTGATTTAAAAAAAAAGTATTTAATTAATTGAGAACTTCGGAGATTTTGTGTGGTTTTTTTCGTTTGAAATTCGTGATTTCTCGAAAACCGGAAGTGCTACGTTACTCAAATCCGGTTTGTAGTTATCAGACTATTCTTAACTTATAACTTAAGGATTCTCTTTATCTATCTCTTACGGTTTGGCCGCTGAAACAGCACCACAGACAGACGGACGGACGAACTTGTCTAATAGATAAGAGATTATGTTTTCACTGTTATAGATGACTGACACCTGGATTTTTTAATCTAAAGTTTTTGTAGTCTAAACTAGAGTATCGTCTGGATATAGCGAACGGATATATATGAGGAGCTCGATGGTGCAAGTGGTTAGCGGGTTCGGCTGCGATCGTTGAAGTTAAGCAACTTTCGCAGTGGTCGGTCATTGGATGGGTGACCAAAAATTTACTATCTCGAGCTCCTCCGTGCTTCGGAAGGCACGTTAAAATTTGCAAGTACGCGTATTTTATATCCTAGATTGAGACAGAATAATTTTCATCTCGGAAAAAAATTAGATTCTTGAGATATTCTTAAGAACGGAGGTTAACGCGGACTTAGTCACGGGCGGCCGCTAGTGCATAATAATTAAAGAGAGGTAAATTTTGTTTGTAGGAAATAATCTCTGAAACTAATACCTCATTTACTACGAAAATTATCCATCAATAAAAAGTTGCATTATTACTGAGTGACATAAGCTATTTACATAATTCGACAGTGGAAAAAGCAACATCGTTTTAACGCCACTTAAGTAACTTTACAGTAACGAGGATCAAAGTTTTTTTTTTACATATAAAAGCAAAGTCAATGAGAAATTACGTCACAAAACTAAAATCACATTCATAAATAATATTTTTTTATATTATATATACACCTATTAAAAAGTTACATGGTGCTTTCCGAATTAGATGTCGCTTAAGCGAAAATTACTCGGCCCGCCATACATACAATGGATGGATGTAATTCTTTGCCCGCGCACGTGTTCCCTCCTTCCTACAATCTGGGGTCCTTTAAGAGAGGCGTGAAGAAGCATTTTTGCAGGCCGGCAGGGTGAGGATGGTTGGTGTAGCAGTTTATAACTGCTGTACCAGCTATCTTCGCGTTTGGACTTTATCACAACTTGACATCAGGTGGGGTAAAGATATTATTTTCATATAAATAACAATTGAGGATTTGAGAATGCTTCAAAATATACTATGAACATTTTAGTTGTTCAATATTTTTCTGCCAACTATGAATCAGCGGGGAAGAGAAGGTGAATTGTCAACATTTATGAGAACTGCATAATATCTCGTAATACAGTCATTCCCCTCCGTAACAACTCTGAAAATACCGTGTTTGTGACTAATCCCTGGGATTGATATAATATTTTTAATAATTTTACGTAACACCGAACGTTTCGGCGACCGGTGCCAGCGAGCGCCAGGGGAACAGACTGTGCGTCTGTGTGCTATGCCAGTTGATGTTAAATGTAGGTAATCATGACTGCGCTAACAGATTTACGGATGTGATGTTCACTTCTGTTTTCTTTTTATGTAAAACTAGCGGCCCGCCCTCGCTTCGTTTCGGTGTAGAGCTGAAGTGTAGACTACAGCTTTTGTTCTCAGGCTTGTATTATACACAATGACATTCATCTATGATTCTTCTTATACCTGCATGCAAAGTATCAGCCCGACCGGTTTAAAAATGACAAAGTTTCATACAAACTTTCATTCCCTATTTTATCCCCTTGGGGGTAGAATTGATCAAAATCCTTTCTTAGCGGATGCCTACGTCATAACATCTATACGTTTGGGCTGTGCGTTGATAGATCACTATGTCAGTCAGTCACCTTTGAGTTTTATATATATAGAAGGTGGCAAATCCTCTGGTAATCGGCCACAATAATGTAGAATTAGTTTTCCAAATTTCTTACCACGTACGACAAAACTTTGGTATATATTGTCACCAGCAGCATTTCCTTACATATATATTTTAAAAAAACCTTTAAAAAACAGAGCGTACTTTTTCCATGTGGAGCTCGATGGTGCAAGTGGTTAGCGCGTTCGGCTGCGATCGTTGAAGTTAAGCAACTTTCGCAGTGGTCGGTCATTGGATGGGTGACCAAAAATTTACTATCTCAAGCTCCTCCGTGCTTCGGAAGGCACGTTAAGCCGTTGGTCCCGGCTGCATCTGCAGTCGTTAGCACCCACCAATCCGCACTGGACCCGCGTGGTGGGTCATGGCCCAATCTCCCTATTCCATCCATAGGGAAGGCCTATGCCCCAGCAGTGGGGACATTAAAAGGCTGATGATGATGATGATGACTCTTTCCTTGAAGGCCGGCATCGCTTTTGTAATATAAGTCGCGGCACGAAACTCTAGCGCAGACCGTTATTGCGCATAAAAATTAAGATGTCTTAGGGGGAAACGAGGTGCGCGGGTGGGCGTGCGTTGCGCCGATTGGCTCTCCAGTCGTACCCATGCGCAGCTATCCCCTCCCCGTTTTGTTCAGCGCTAGAGTTACGTGCCGCGACCTGTACTCCTGGTGTTGCAGGTGTCTATGGGCGACGGTGATCACTTACCATCAGGTGAGCCGTCAGTCCCCATTTAAAAAAAAACTTCTAAAAACTAATTTAAATAATCAACTTCCAGTACTTAAAAAGTACCTACTAATGCAACAAATCTCTAATATGCATTTTGTAATTCCTATCTCTGGAGTTTGTTTATTAAAACTGAACGTTAAACGATGTGCGATAATGTCCGTAATTGGAGGTCCCCTTCACAAGCCACGTCAAGGCAGAATTGCCTTGCCTTTTTATAGCCTAACCCTCAGATTACAGAACCTAAACCTAAACTTATTCTAAAAAGAGCAGAATTAATACGAGAAGCCAAACACATGTGTCTACATGTTTAATTCTGTGTAGAATTTCTTCGGAATCGAATAATTCGGCGCTTTTTAAAATTCCAACGTTGCGATGTAACTTACATTATAAGCTCTTATAAAATTTAATTCGCAAATTTCTTCTCCTATCAGCTTAACGTTAAGAATGGTTTAAATTATTCGTTTAAAATAGTCCAATGGTTGGGAAACAGTTTTTGATACAGATTAACAATTTGAATCGAATCTCTTATCTATTAGACAAGTCCGTCCGTCTGTCTGTGGTGCTGTTTCAGCGGCCAAACCGTAAGAGATAGATAAAGAGAATATTTAAGTTATAAGTTAAGAATAGTCTGACAAGACTACAAACCGGATTTGAGTAACGTAGCACTTCCGGTTTTCGATAAATCACGAATTTCAAACGAAACCACACAAAATCTCCGAAGTTCTCAATTAATTAAATACATTTTTTTTTAAATCAGGTTTTGGTGAACATTTGGTTCACTGGTTTGCTAGTAGAATATAATTTTGTTTCGCACCCAATCATACTCGTAAGTAGTTATGCACTAAAGTATCCAATACTCACCAACATTTTAATATCGGACCCGTTGAACCCAAACAGATCATCAATCTTGGATATGGCGCCGTTCCTCATTGATCCTAACACCCCAACCGATAAAAAAGTAAAAAAAAAACTTTAACTGACGCTACTATAAAGAATGGCCAAAATCCAGCCGAAATTCGCGAGGACACTCAAGCGAGTTTGAGCTTTATTGTTGAAGCGAGAAGGGGGAACGAGGGCGAATATCGTATGTTGGGTCAGGTAATTGGATTCAGGCAGGCGGGAACTGGCAAAGAGTTGCGGACGTCAAAAACATCGGCGGCGGCGCCACAGCCTCCGTGTGCAGAAAATGAAAACATCATCCGCGGTCGCTCTACTAAAATCTCAACTGGACGAGTTATCGTTTTATAACCCTCTTCCATAAATAAAATACCAAATTCAATAAGTCCGATAGAATAGAATAGAATAATCTTTATTTACATTAAATAGGATTGACAAAAGGTGTTTGCATATAAAGCATATGTTAAAAGCTAAGAATGTTAAACCTATTTAGCCATATTAATAGCATGCAAAAAAATCTAATATATTAAAACATAACAGTCATATCAAATTTACCTATCATTCATTTAATAACAAGTATTTTATCATTATAATTTAAATTCATATTTGTGTCAATATTAATTACAAATCCCAATGTCAGTTCAAAATAAAAATATTTTATGTCAATTTAGTGTGATACACCTATAATAACATTTTTTTTCAGTATGATAATTTAAGAGTATTATTCAATTCAATGTCAATACTAATTACGATTCCTCATGTCAATTCAATAAATACATTTCAATAAAATTATTAACTTTAACAAACAACAACTTTGGTCTGTCGGGATTCCACATATTACCCTAATGCACTTCTTTTGTGCAATAAAGGCTCTATTCTCATCCGTACTATTGCCCCAGAGTATTTTTATTCATTTTGCCTTGCAGCTTAAGAAAGGCTAGAGAAAATTCGACACGGCCATCAGGGCCGCGGTAACATAACGGTCAGTGCATTCGCCCGAATAGCGAAGGGTGCAGGTTCGAGTCCCGTCTGCTGCCTGGTCCGCGTGGATTTTTTTGTAGTAAAAAAAATCTCTAGATTTAATTCTAAGGAGTCAACTTTAATAATTAACAATCGATCTAGAAATAGATTTTGCAAAAAGGATGGGTGACCAAAAATATACCAATTTTCTCGAGCTCCTTGCTTCGGAAGGCATATTCAGTCCCCCTGTGATGAGCATGAGCACACGTATCTAGCTCCATTTTATCACGCTCAATTGTCAAATTACCATAGCTTTTGACAGTTAGACGCGATAAACAACGTGATATAACGTAAACTGTTTTTTTTTTAAATTCATGTTTTACGGCCGTAGTTCTCACCATTTCGGCCTTCCATTAGTATCTCATAACGTAAACTGTCCTTTCGTAGGGATGATCGATATTACGGCTCGTCGCCTTCATTGATGAGGTTTATTATTTTGTACAAAGGAGGTCTAATTACCTACGCATGTTTTTTTATTTATTTGTCAATGTCTTTTTCTCTCTTCTGTTAGCCGTTGTCAAGGCTGCTTTAATATATTTTTTTCTTACTTACAAAATAGCATTACAAATTTTATTAATTTAAAAAAATAGGGGTTGATTGTAAAGGTTTGAAAATTCAGGGTTATATGTATTTACTAATGCTGTATCATAAAAAAAAAATATGTAAAATTAAAAAAAAAATCAGGGGTGGATTACCCTTAACATTTAGGGGGATGAAAAATAGATGTTGTCCGATTCTCAGACCTACCCAATATGCACGCAAAATTTCACGAAAATCGGTCGAGCCGTTTCGGAGGAGTTTAACCACAAACACCGCGACACGAGAATTTTATATATTAGATCTAAAGAATAGTTTTATTTGGCACCATTGTGTCGAGACAAGACAATCTAATTAAATCTTAAACTTATAAAATCAAAATTAAAAAAAAGACAACATATGAGAATAATGGACTAAAGAGGTGATTGAATGACAATTCTAATGCATACTAGCACAGTTTAAATTACTGCAAGCGACCGGTATAAGTAACGTCGTGAAACTTTTTAAATTCTGAAAGTGTCCATTAATGTGTTAAACTTCAAAAAACATCGTAAAATTAAAATAATACTTATTCTAAGACATATATGCAAGCCTATACAAGCACACACAACATTCAATTGAGAAAAGTACAATGTAATTAATAATCAATAATGATAATAGGAATTAATAATCAATGAATAATCAATAAAAAATAGTGCAATTAATAATCAATGTTTGGTTTAAAATTAATAATGTAATGTCTAATTGATACAAAAAATAATAATAATAACTATTATAATGCGGAATTAATGAGAATCGATTTTTAATCTAGTATAACGCTTTCTTTATTGAAGCTCTCAAAGAGTACATGATAATCTGCAATATAAAGATAACAGTATCCATTTCAGCGCATTCCGATACCGTATTCGTCCGAAATTGATACGATATTCCATATAAACTTTTTAACTTTATTTAGCGGTGGAGACAATAGCGGTTTGAAACAGTTGCATCGGCAGTCGTCGATTAGCAAAAACGAACAACAAATACTCGGACACCCGTCCTCGCCTTTTGCAACGCACCCCGTAGGGTTGGCACTGATAAAATAATGGGTTTATGGAAAAGTTTCACTAGAAAAAATCCTCGCGGACCAGGCAGCGGACGGGACTCGAACCCGAACCCTTCGCAATCAGGGCGAAAGCACTGACCAATTATGCTAGCACGGCCCTGATGGCCGCGTCGAAATTTTCCTAGCCTTAAGCTGGAAGGCAGCGCCATCTCTTCGCCACGGTTCGAGTCCCGTCCGCTGCCTGGTCCGCGTGGATTTTTTCTAGTGAAACTTTTTTTTAGATTTAAACATCTAGCAGTTAAATGCTTAAAATAATAGAAACATAATTGGTATATGTTAAAAGGATATCTATATATGTATTCTTTCCGTTACCCTAGTATCCCATAACACAAGCTTACAGTACTTCCTTTGGGGATAGGCTAATTGGTGTGTTTTGGAAATATTTATTTATTGACTAGCGGCCCGCCCTCGCTTCGCTTCGGTGTAGAGCTGAAGTGTAGACTACAGTTTTTGTTCTCAGGCTTGTATTACACACAATGACATTCATCTATGATTCTTCTTATACCTGCATGCAGTCTCAGCCCGATCGGTTTAAAATTGACAAAGTTTCATACAAACTTTCATTCCGTATTTTATCCCCTTGGGGGTAGAATTGATCAAAATCCTTTCTTAGCGGATGCCTACGTTATAACATCTACCTGCATGCCAAGTTTCAGCCCGATCCGTCCAGTGGTTTGGGCTGTGCGTTGATAGATCACTATGTCAGTCAGTCAGTCACCTTTGAGTTTTATATACATATATATAGATATGGCCCGCCTGAATATATTGCGACATGCGATACCAAAAACGTTGCCTACCCTGACCCAATCCCCTATCTCGTGGAGCCCTGGGATCTTTCTCACCAACTGAAACACAAACACCATCAAAAAGTTAATAATAATAATAATAATAAATATTCTTTATTGCACACAACAAAGGACACAAGACATAAACAAATAAAACAGAAGAAAGAGTACAATAGGTGGCCTTATTGCTAAACAGCAATCTCTTCCAGGCAACCTATGGTGGAAGAGGAATAATAATATAGATAAATATAGAAGGGTGCAAAAGAAAAAAAAAAGAAAATACAGGAGATAATCCTTACATAAATATCCAAGAGAAGCAAAGAAATGGGATGCTAAATGGATTTAAGAAACGGAAAGGAAATAGCTTTTAACTTGATCGCTAAAGGAATTAAGTGAACGAGCCTTTCTGATTCCTTCAGGGAGAGAATTCCACAGCCGAGCGGCGTGCACAGAAAAGGAATAAGAAAAGAAGTCAGAAGAGTGACAGGGAATTTCAAGAAGAAGGTTAGAAGAGGATCGCAACGAGAGCTGAGAAGAAGAGGATAGAAAAGAGAAACACTGCTTAAGATAAGGCGGAGAAGATGGCAGGAAATGTATAGAATAGAGGACCGTGACAGTGTGTAAATCCCTGCGCCGGCGAATAGGGCGAATAGCCAATTGAGTTTACTACGAAAGTTGTGTTATTTTACTGTGATCCTCTGTAAGGTAAAGGTACTTCCCTAGATGGATGCTCCAATTCGAGAGGAAAATCCGCTATGCCGTACCTCTCTTAGTACCACTGGAATAATTTAAAGTTATAATTTTTATTTTTTAAGCATGTAACTGCTGGATGTTTAAATCTTAAGAAAATATAACTAGAAAAACTGTGGGTTACCTACAATGCGAAGAGATGGCACTGCCTTGTAGAAGGAATTCGACACACATTTTCGAAGGCCATCAGGGCCGCGGTAGTATAATGGTCAGTGCATTCGCCCGGATAGCGAAGGGTGCGGGTTCGAGTCCCGTCTGCTAGCCTGGTCAGCGTAAAATTTTTTCTAGTTATATTTTAATATAAAGTTGTTTACTAACTTTCTTTATTAGTATCTGCTATTCAGAAACTTTCTTATGAATGTACTAAATGTGAATTACTTGTTTTGTATGACTTTACTTACTTTTTGTTAAAACTCTGAAAAATATGCTCTTTTAGTGATCCTAATAAAACAAGCACACTTTTTAAGTTAAATTATATTTTGATTTGGTCCAAACCTTACTAGAATTTTATTTCAATATTTTCAAAGCTATAACTTACATTACTAACAATTTAGCAAGTACATATTAAAAAACACTCACAACGTAGTCTTCCCAAATAAAACTTTCGCTTTTACGCTTTTCTAAGCGAACAACACGTTTCATATTAAACATAATGTTGCTTAAATTAATCCATTTTAAGCATGAGCACCGCAATATGATATAAAACGCGTTTTTATCACACTCAACTGTCAAATGACTATGAAGTTTGACAGTTAACGCGATAAAAAAACGTGATATAATGTAAATTGTGGTGTTCATGCTACGGGGGCAAGAATGTTAAATTAAGATACAACCTGCGCGTGGCACAACCCTATGACATGCGCGTACGCAACCCGTTCGCGGCGCCATAGCGGCTGAACAAAGAACCCGAGGTATTTATGTAAATGGTGAAATTCCGAAAATGCCGCCGAATAACGCAAAAAACAACACCCAAAAAACGTGGGAGAGAAAAGTGAATTTTTCGCGTTGACACGTATTTGCGTGACACCATTCGGTGCTGTAGTTAATTTATTTATTTGAATATTATTTTCTTAATGACCCACTTCAAGGCACCCTATATTCTGGCCACGATATATTTTTGCGGGATTTTATTACGGTCTTCTAAGAAGCGTTGAGTGAAAAGGTTGAGGTGTACGTGTCTTTAAATCGTTTTGTTTTACCGGGTATAGTTACGGGAAATTCGGTTAGTTCATTTCCATAACCATACTCAGTTTTGATAAAACTCTGTCCATTTACTTTAAATTTAAAGTCAAACTTTCTATATTCAAATTGAACACAAAATATAACTCTTTTGAATCGCCCAAAAATTTACCTTACAACCCTTTGACGTAATTTTATGAACATGATATGAATATTATTATTAACATGTATAGAGAGATAATTAGAAAACAGAGTCTGTGAGACTTTTTGGCGGGATTGGGAGAAAGCGTCACTTTAGCAGTTTTGTTTTTCTTGTTAAAAATTGTGTTGTGACGGATGTTAGTGTCTAATAGTGGTGGATTATTAACCACTAAGTGTTCGGGAACGTGCACAAGTGTTGGCAAGTGAAACAAAATAGCGGAAAGTGTCTTTCTACGTTCCCTCAAGACGTCCACGGGGAGGTTCCAGTAAATCCCCACACATATACTTAAACACAGGGAAAGGGGGATCGATTTGACTGCCACTTACTTTGTCTTGATATAATACTTTGACCACTAGTGCTACAGAATTTGTCAACATTTTTAACACTTGAAATTGGCTAAATGCACAAGCCGTGCGAAGCCATTGAGGAAAAAAAAAATAGAAAACAAATGACTACAATACATTGGTGCCAATTCTGGCGTGATTCTCTAAACTTAAAACTAAGATTAACATCAGTCTCCCCTTTTTATTCTGTATAGCGAATGACAAGGATATACTGCTGTCAAATTTAACTTTAGGTTTAGAGAATCATGCTAGAATCGACACCACTATCCTGCTAATATTATAAATATGAAAGTTTGTCACTCAATCACGCAAAAACTACTGCGATTTGGATGAAATTTGGTACGCATTTTCATTATAGTCATCACATCGTTTGTGACTTATATTGAGACAAAGGATATTTTTTATCCCGATAAAACGTTAAGTTTCTTTGGGATTATCAAAAAACGTGAACAAAACTTATCATAAATACCTATTTTGTTTGTTTTTGTCAAAGTGGTACGTGGTCGACAAAGTTTTATTGCTTAAAAGAAAACTATTACCTTAACAATAACACAATTTTCTTATTTCTCTTGATGATTATTATTTAAACAGTTTAAACGGGTATGAATGATGTTTATGTTCTATTAAACGTACTTTATACCCGTCTAGAATTGTTTTATTTGATATAACTTGAATGTTTTATTTAAGTACTGTGAAATTAATAACGATTGAATTCGCCAAACAATCATTGTCATATTTGACGAGCTGGTGAACAAAACGGTACAGTTACATAAAATTAAATTTTACAGGAGCCATACAAAACTGAATGACATACCTACAGCGAGCTTTTGGCGTAGTTTTTAAATAAGTAGTTTTAACATTGTTTTACACGGTTTTCATTGAAACTGAGTTGAGATTCAAATTCAGTGGGCCTAAAACTCCCGGACTGTAAAAAAATATATTTTGACCAAATGCGTAATTGTATCGTTTTGTTCTCCAGATCCTCATTTGTATATGTTTAAAAAACATCTAAAACATTGAAAGCTTATTAATTATGTTTTTATTTATTTTTAAGCATTTAACTGCTAGATGTATAAATCTAAAGAAAAGTTTTACTAGAAAAAAATCCACGCTGACCAGGCAGCGGACGGGACTTGAACCCGCACCCTTCACAATCCGGGCGAATGCACTGACCAATTATGCTACCACGGCCCTGATGGCCGCGTCGAAATTTTCCTAGCCTTAAGCTGCAAGGCAGCGCCATCTCTTCGCATTGTAGGTAGTCGTAAAGACTAAGTATAAAAACCCTTTGTGTTCCTTAAATCTCAGAATAAAGTAGCTTATTCTCTTTATATTCAACTGAATTCTACAATTCTCTGGGGTCATTTAGAAGTGTCAAGGCTGCCTTACTCCAACACTACAGTCTTGTATTTAGGTTAGCACGTATTTTGAATGGAGTTTATTTTTATATCGTGTAACAGTTCGGCTTCCCACTTTCCGCTGTTTCACAATTCCACTTTATTATGTCGTTTATAATACCTACTCGTGTTAAAGCTCGGTCTGCAGAGTTTCCTCCCGGCTTTACGTTTTCCCTCAGATGTTTAGAATAATAGTCTGTCTCTATAAGAATTTTTAGAAATAACAAACTGTGAATTAAAACTTTAATAACATTCTTTGTGTGAAGAATGCAAGCTTTATTCATCATGAAAGTTTTTTATGCTTTGTATTTTTATATTGAAAAAGGCAAATTTTAGAAAACAAGAATACTCGTAACTCCAAATAAATCAATTCCAATCAGAAATCAATATATCTTTATTCAAATTGGATGTATAGTACAACACTTTTGCATCGTCCAAATATTTTTTTTCCCTACCACTCGTTATTGGACATATTTCTTAGCTGCGAAGAAAAACGAACGAAAAAAACTCCACAACATCAAAAGCATAATGTAACAACATTTACAAATCATTATGTTGTTACAACGTCAATACAATTATGATTTATTTAATATAGAAAACCTGTTGGAATGATTGGAACAGTTCAAACCTAAGCATTTTTGTCTGTAATATAATCAGACACTTTGTAATAAGCTTTTTTAATAAGTGCTTTTTTATACTATCTTTGAATTTATTATATGAGCAATAATAATAATATCTTTAAGAAGTCTGTAAACATTGTATTTAGTGCGAGACACGCATGCCCACACACGAGCTGGGTACGTAGCGCTAAAAAATAAAACCGAGGCAGATATCGATACAAATCTTACTCATCAAAATGCGATCAAGAGCAATCAGCAAAAGGGTCCAATTAAACAGTTTGGAGGAGCGTCTGAACAGATCGTTTTTGCGATTGTAGCCCATAATCGGTTTTAATCGGAGAGTAATTAAGCCGATTGTTGTTTAAGGCCGTGAGAGATGCCGGCGCGGACGCACCGACTGTGGGGGCTTTTTTCGAACAATCACCGAGCTTAGTCCCGAATCACCGCTCTCGCCAAATTGGGAACACATATTTGCGAATAATATGTTAATTTTCCTGTGTTCAATTCGGTTTTACTAAGACTCGATAAGGCGTAGTCCAAAATCAGTTGCAAATTACCCCGGCCGACATCTTAAGAGACCCACAGAGATGAGGACGTGGATTGATTAGAAAATGTAAATGCAAAAAGATCGGTGCATTATTCAAAGAGACCAATCGTGCATTTCTATCGGCAGTATCGAGGCGACCTTTTAATTCTACCAAAACGACGCACAAAAACTTAGGTTTATAGAACACGTACCATTGCTTTCCACATTCCGCTGATACTTAATTGAATTTAGAACATCTTAGAAAAACAGTTATGGTTTGACATATGATACATATTTGAAAGATATATACAGATTACAAATAAGAATCTTAGAAACTATTGTTCCAAAATATATTAAAAATAAATATAAAGAAAATTATGGTGAGTTGTTTAACCATTGTAAAGTATTGAGTGTATGTATATGATAAAGTAAAATTTTGTGTTTTAACAGAATATAACAGTGCACATAATCTACAGACTCACCATCGTCCAGAATACTTGCGTAACCTTAATTATAAAAAATATCTCCTACCGAAAACCAACAATGTATATGGTTCGAGAACACTAAAATATGTTATTCCTAAATTTCTAAATGAAATGCCCCCCAGTATTCAAGAATTGTATATGAAAGGTAATTGTAAACATAAACTTAAAATATATTTGTTAGAGCGAATCGCTGTAGACCGATAAACCCATGTTTAACGATTTTTAGATACAGTCATTGTATATCAAAATGTAATTGATTTGATTGAATAAATAAATAAATAAGTAAAATAAACATGCAGCATGCATAATGGTATACTTATTGCCATTCCAGTTTCTCTAATTACAGTAATATCTGTCAAGCTCACCTTTTAACCTACTTGCTGGCCGACTCTGGATGCCATTGCATTGTCACCATGCCTCATTTGTATTCCAGTCAATTCTTCATCACAGGTCGCTGTGGTCGCAAGTGTTCTCACTACCCGTCCTTTGTCCTCGTCCACATGAGATATATCATCATCTCTTTCTTTATAATATACCCAATCCATTCCGATATCAAAAAATAAACAAATGCTAGCTTTGTGATCAAAGTTGTTGTTTGAACTGGTAACATCGGTGACAATCGCAAGTGTTTGCCTTCGAAATGTTTCGGTGCGTTTGATTTTGAAGAAACCCACTTACGCCGGCTTCGGTGTAAGGCTCCGCTGTTGGTACAATTGTTGCGGGCTCAACATTCCTTAATGCTCTTTCAACGACTTTATTAATAGTTTGGAAATCGGTATTGCTTGTTATTTATATATTTACTTCTATGTCGTCATGATTTATTTGTATTGTATCTTTTTCACTTTATTATTGCTTTTCTCTTTATTTATTCAATGTATGTTGTTCTGTAAATGTTTTAGACCAATAAACGTTTTTTCTTCTTTTTTATGATTGTTTTTTTTATTTATTCTATTTGAAATACATAACTAAGTCAATACAAAATACAAATAATTTCAGTATATTATAATTTTCCAGTAATTTTAATATTGTCATTTTGTTAACAGTAACACCAAAACTCTGTGCTTTCTCAATCTTGAAACTTACCCGCATAGCAACAGCATCTGAATTGAAATAAGTTCCAATAACTGCTGAAATTGGTTTCATCCTGCGATCGGCTACAATGGCCTCTGAAGGGCAAGTCATTGAACCTTTAAATATTTCCTAAGTTAGGGTAACGCACCGCGCACGCGATCTATAGACGAGATCACAGGAATCTGACCGAATTATAGTGAAATTTGCTACCACGCATGATAAATATGCAGGCCTGCCTGGGGCAAAAGTGCTAAGGATGTGGAATTTAAGCGACCATTTAATGGTCCCATATTATAATTGGGGTGCGACTGGATACTGTTGTTTCTTTTTTTATGAAAGTCTTAGGTTCTATGCTACCTGAAGGTGAGAGAAAGTGAGGTCCAGATGCGAAGAGAGATGATGCTATCATTTGTATTTCCTGTTTAGTATTACTATTCTTGTAAGGTTGTCGTTGCTGTGGAAGCAAACATAGGATTTTCTCAACTTATGAGTATAGCGCTTAAAAATATGTATAAGTATACATACACAACATGTTAAATACATTATTTTAGTTTTCATATCATATGTTTAGCTTTGTTTTGTACCTACAAGATTTAAATAGGCTTTAATAATTTATAGCATTTTTGCAGGCCGACAAGGTAAGGATGGCTCTACCAGCTATCTTCGCGTTTGGACTTTATCACTGCCTACCTGGCTGTAAAAAAAACCAGGAAAAGTGGTAACTAGTTAAAGTACCAAAATAAATTTTTTAAGCTATTTACAGTACAGTATTTTTTTAAAGCCACTTAAAGATTACATATATACTAGCTGACCCAGCGAACTTCGTATCGCCATAAAAATATGCGTGGTAGAGGGGTGAAAATTAAGGGTTGTTTGTGTTTTTAATATTACGATACATATTTTACGTAGTTTTTTTTCTTCAGACGATTTAATAATTATTTTGAACACAAAATCGGTTATTGTGATTAAACCATGATAGCTAGATATATGTTCTCGCGGACTTTTTTGTAGGTTTTAATGGGATCTACAAACCCGTAGTACATCATTTTGTTCTATTATCAATAGTTTTTGCAGCGCACGCAAAAATAGGTTTTCGATTTTACACCTTAAGTTACATAATAGTAATTTTATTACGGATCCCTAATTTTGAAAAATAATAATATAGCCTATATATAGCCTTCCTCGATAAATAGACTACCCAACAATGAAATGAATGAATGATGAAACAATGAATGATTTGTCCGATTTGAAAATCGGACCAGTAGTTCCAGAGATTAGCGCGTTCAAACAAACAAACAAACTCTGCAGCTTTATAATATTAGTATAGATAATTAAATATAAATAGATTTATGTCAACTATGTATTAAAATTTCTCTCTTATGCATCGGTTAGTCCGTGCAGTGGCACAAATTATCTGATGGATAGACAACCAGCTGTGCTTTTGGCAGGGGCACACAGAATCTACAACATTGTACGTTAGAAAATATACCAAATATATCGTGTGCATTTAATGGCACCTTATTTCCATGCAAATGTCTCCGAGCTCGGGTGCAGTAACGCAACGCGAAACAAAATCGAGTTGAGAGTGAGTTTGAGAATAAAAAGGAAAAACAAACGTGCAGGTACTCTTTCTTACTTCGGATGCGATATCGTGGTTCACTCCTTGTGCGGATGAACAAAAGATTGTATTGATTTGCCGACTATTAGCCGCACGGCGAATGAATGTGCGATCTTTTCGTGTCTTACATTAACCGAGAATCGAGTATTTACTAACAAGCTCCAAAAAACTACAATTAATGAGTGAAATTTTCTTTAGATATCATAAATCTAGCAATTATAGTTTTTTTTTTAATCATGTAACTGTCATGTTTAAATCTAAAGAGAATATAACTAGAAAAAAATCCACGCGGACCTGGCAGCAGACGGGGCTCGAACCTGAAAAAAAAAATGGGTGCGTGTACTTATGTAGGCGCGTGAGAAGTTATCCTTCTTTGGCATCGTTTAAAATTAGTTTTTAATTGCATGCAAATAATTAATTACAATAAATTAATAAAAAGTCTGGAAAAGGACACAGTCAATAAAGTTCAGTTTTAATTTGAAAAAATAAATAAATAATCAAAATATTCAATTAAAATCGCTACTGAATATAATTTATTAGAACATATGTGATTTGCACTTGTATGAAACTCAAACACGTATTCCGAATATACAAACTAGAAACATGTGGATAAATATTATAAATATGAATACCTATAACTGTTACTTTATTACAAAAAATAAAGATGTGGTTTTTGGTTCTACTACACCAATGGTCAAGAGATGGCGCTGTAGTCTCCTGAATCGCGCTTTGGTTCCATTGTTCCAGATTAATAAATACTTTTGATAGGCCTTCACAATGCAGTTGTTAGCACCCACTAAATAGAGATTCTATTTCTATTTTGTTGGTAGATTTTCTTAATGTGCGGTAAACACAAAAGTAACGCATGAAGTTGGTCGCTAAAGCGACCAACTTCATGCTGTTAAAATTTTGTGTTACAGTGATGCGCGCGCATCTTAAAATTTCACTCTCATCATTTTTTCATAACGCGCCTAAAGAAGTATAACTTCAAAATATAAAGATGTGGTTTTTGGTTCTACTACACCAATGGTCAAGAGATGGCGCTGTAGTCTCCTGAATCGCGCTTTGGTTCCGTTGTTCCAGATTAATAAATACTTTTGATAGGCCTTCACAATGCAGTCGTTAGCACCCACTAAATAGAGATTCTATTTCTATTTTGTTGGTAGATTTTCTTAATGTGCGGTAAACACAAAAGTAACAGCATGAAGTACATGCTGTTAATTTTTGTGTTACAGTGATGCGCGCGCATCTTAAAATTCCACTCTCATCATTTTTTCATAACGCGCCTAAAGAAGTATAACTTCAAAAATATAAATATAATTGCTATTTCTTCTTTCAAATTTTTAATACTTGTAAAAGTATTCATTTGACATTGTCGGTTACCTATAATGCGAAGAGATGGCGCTGCCTTGCAGCTTAAGAATGGCTAGAGGAATTTCGACGCGTTCCGTGAGGTCCGCGGTAGCATAATTGGTCAGTGCATTCGCCCGGATTGCGAAGGGTGCGGGTTCGAGTCCCGTCTGCTGCCAGGTCTGCGTGGAATTTTTTCTAGTTATATTTTCTTTAGATAAATCTAGCAGTTTAATGGTTAAAATAAAATTAATTTTCCATAAAACTAGAAGTCTTGAAAAATATGTATTATATTTGGAAAAATTTGTATTACTCGGTGTAGATAGAAGAGATGATGAATAAAGAAAGAATAATAATCGTCAAATTGAAATTAATAATAAGGAATCTAAACATCAAAACATACTCACCGCAATTGGTCGCGCGGCGAATCGTCTGCGTACGCGCACAAGTCGTCATTTAAAAACAATTCTACGGGGTTGCCTCGCGAGTAACTGTTTATGGAGTTGCCGCTCCAAACCTGGCGTCTACGGAAAAAACAGCTAGTCCAGGAGCCGGCATACAGAAACCGTGGCTGTTCGAATACTTATCTATATACTATATTGCTTACTTAAAGGCGAATCTAAATTAATATGGTAATAAAATTAAAATTAAGTTGACTTATTAAAAGATCTTTTGAATCGTCCTTACTACCAGTTGTTTGGGACATCATTTAGCTAACAAGAAGAAAAAGCGAAAGAAACTTCACAGCTTTTTATGATTTTTTTCTATGACACCGATCAAGAACATATTAACATAAGAACATATATTTAATAGAAATAATTCCACGAGTCCCGTCTGCTGCCGCGGTACGCGTGTTTTTTTCTAGTAAAATTTTCTTTAGATTTAAACATCTAGCAGTTAAATAATAATAATAATCATTTAATTCAGATAAACATGTTTATAACTATTATTACAAGTTAGTAAAAATGTCGGGCTTATCCTATGCTTAAACAATAAAAATATGTTTTTTTTAATACTGGACTTTGTTTTGGTTTTCATGTAACAATGAAATTAATAATCCATATAATATTGTTGTCTGGTTAAAAGATAGTATGCCGCAAGTTAATGAAAATGATTGGTTAAAACGTAGGCTTAGCAAAAAAAGGGAAAACAAATTCTAAAGAAGTCGTATCGAGAGCAAGCGCCTAGATAATAAATTCATATCCTATTTGAATATCGTAGTCAAACATAAGGTTAAAATTTGTATGGTGGGTGATAGTCAGACTCCGACCGACTCCAAATTTTCATGACTTTATATGTAGTGCGCTTAATTGTAAATCGTTTGACAAAAAACTAGAATTTATTTTATCCTTTTTTAGATAATAATTCAAATTTATAATTACATAGTTATTGATTGATGATTGGTTATTTTGTTATGTTATGTTTGTTGCCTAAACATCAAATATATTCTATTTAATAGGTAACTAAAGCAGTGATACTGATTTCGTTAATTTCTCATTATGTTAGTAGGTATTATGTGGGTATTGAATTTCAAGAAAAATAATCCATAATTAGTATAGTCATTTCACTATGATTTCACGAATATCGGACTTGACTGGACTAATTGACATTTTACAGTGATTGAGTTATCGTTAGTAAACTGCTACAGACTAAAAATATGACGTTACTTATGACGTGGTGACCAGCATTTTTACGATATTGTTCAATTTTCAAAGACTATTTAAAATTAATCGGAGATGAATATCTGTTCATGTTATAAATAATACAAGCTTTAAAATGATATATGTTTCATCGCTGCCGGAAACCGACTACCACTTTTTAACTGTATCCTTTAAAAAAACCCCATCCCTTTGGACAATATATCGAATATGGTATTTTGAAGAATTATTTTTTTATTTTCAAACAAAGCAAATAGTATTGCTTCTTCAATTCCAGCTCTAGGTCTATAAGGCTCGTATCAAAAGGAAACCCGAACACGATAAAAAACGAGCCCACTACTTGACGTAGCGTAGTAGAATGTCCTCCCCCCCCCCCCCCCCCCTTCGCGCGCCCGCGCATGCGTACTACGCGCCTTTTTTCGCGATGCGCCGCGCGCGTAAACAAACCCAACGCAACTGTGTTTCGAGTATGAGTTTTACATCCTTTTTTACGGCTTCGTGTGATGAGGAAAATCGCATGTTTTTCAAAGAAGCATAATAAGTGTTGACATTTTCCAAGAGCTTGTTTTGTCAATTCACAATGTATTCTGAATATGCATTCGAATTGCGAACGCGCGCGTGAAGTTTAATATATTGCACTCATGTGGTTACATCGATGGTTACAAAATCCTTATAGTACCTAACATGAACCCTGTCAGGGTATCGCAATATACAGTACAGTTAGAGATAAAAATCACAAAAGAAATCAATAAACAATTATGTATTTATGGAACCTAATTTGTATTAAACCACTTATATCTCAAATTATGCATAAATGTCATCTGATTCCATTAGTTTAACAATATAACTTAATTGATCTTATTAACAGTAGAAATATAATAGAAATGGAAATTCATTTATAAAATTAAATTAAATTTGTCAGTAATTAAAATTAATAAATAAATATGTCAGTAGTGCATTACGTAAGGTAACTGGTTGTGTACCGCTGGTAATATTAAAATTTTCAAATAATTCACGCATTTTTGATTGGGAATTTTCCCAGAATGCTAAGAAGGATATAAATTTTCCGAAGGGTATATTCGCAACAGTGTTCCCAGTAAATTATCAGATATACACTTCCCCACAGGGTAATAATGGAATATAGTCCAGGGCGGTGAGGTGAGATATTTTACCTTACTATTTAGTTAAATAGTGAGCTCCTTCGCGGAAGTTACGTAAACAACTTTAGAAAGGCCTTTCTTCTGATTCTAATTAAATTTTAATGGATTTGAAAAAAATTTATTAAGGGATAGTATAAATAAGTAACATGGCAAATATTAAACTAAAACTACACTAAAAATATACAAATATTAAAAATATTAAAAAAATAGCTGCCCTAGGTCGTCTCCGTCGGCAAAGGTGCCCAGGACGCTGGCGGCATTTCCCCGCTGAATGGCGAGGCTTATGCGCTGAAAGATAAAATAATAATAATAAGTAAGTAATGGATTTATATTAATTGGTTTTACGGCAAGCTTAAGTGTTGACAATCGAAGGATGTTGTGTGTATATATGGGGCATATCTTATCATTTTTTTTTTATTTATTTATTTGACATACCATTGACAATTTGTAGTACTGAACCGTGTGAATTGCCATTGCAGGCATGTACAACATTGACTATATGTAGGTAGGTACTTATAGTTTTCATCATCATCATCAGCCTATTTATGTCCCCACTGCTGGGGCACAGGCCTTCCCTACGGATGGAATAGGCAGATTGGGCCATGACCCACCACGCGGGCCCAGTGCGGATTGGTGGGTGCTAACGACTGCAGATGCAGCCGGGACCAACGGCTTAACGTGCCTTCCGAAGCACGGAGGAGCTCGAGATAGTAAGTTTTTGGTCACCCATCCAATGACTGACCACTGCGAAAGTTGCTTAACTTCAACGATCGCAGCCGAACGCTTATACTTTTAACAGTAACAAATTACTGTTCGGTTTGAACGTTACCATACAAATGATTTTTGAGTGGAGCATGAAAGATGTCAACGTCATGGCATATCTCGTTGTATGCATCTTTAATTCTGTTAAACGGTGAAGCTAATTTTGTTTTAAAGGGACAGTTAACGAATGATTTGATGGGTTGGCGGGGGATTTGAGAATAATACCAATAATATTTTACTACTTGGGATGGCCTGTACCCCAAACAGAAGATTAATATTTTCTAGAAAAAATCCACGCGGGCCAGTCAGCGGACGGGACTCGAACCCGCACCCTTCGCAATCCGGGCGAATGCACTGACCATTATGCTACCACGGCCCTATTGGCCGCGTCGAAATTTTCCTAGCCTTAAGCTGCAAGGCAGCGCCATCTCTTCGCATTGTAGAACGGTAACCCACAATGTCAAATGAATACTTTTTCAAGTATTAAACATTTGAAAGAAGAAATAGCAATTATAGTTAGGTTTTTATTTATTTTTCAGCATTTAACTGCTAGATGTTTAAATCTAAAGAAAAGTTTTCTAGAAAAAACATCCACGCGGACCAGGCAGCGGACAGGACTCGAACGTAACGTAACGTAGTAAACTTTTCTTTAGATTTAAACATCTAGCAGTTAAATGCTTAAAAATAAATAAAAACAAAAGATTAATAGTCAAATAATCAATAACTAGTAAATTATATATCTCAGGGAAAAAATCAGAAGAACTTTTATTTTTCCGAGCCAAAATGAGCGCGTTGAACTTTATATTAATGTCGATTTCCCAAAAACAATCTTGGAACCGAATCACGGGCGCATATAAATATTTACAGGAGCATTCTTTGCCAACCTTGCACAGGTATTTTTGTTCTCTTTATTTTTAAAACCAATTATTTTTATTTCACTCTGAATCTTTTTTATCTTAGAATGATTAGAATGCAAATTTATTTGATTCAATTTGGCAGTCCTTTATCATCTCATAAAAATTGGCCAGCATCACACATATTGCTAGAGACCAGATCTATTTTAAACACTTACGTAGGTAAGTAAATTATTACCCATAGAAAGTAAAGTAAAAATATTAATTATGATTGAAGAATTTGGCAAAACAGAATATCGTAAGGAAAAACGCCATACATACCCAACTCGCTTAGCAAAGAAAAATAAACAACTGTTAATACCAAAAATAAATAACTATTATGGAAGACGTGAAAGACGGTGGATGGTACCCACCTTAATTAATGAATTACCGGAAGATGTTACTAAAGATGCGGCCTCTAGGAATAGTCTTAAGCATAGACTAAAGAAACATTACCTATCACTATGTCCATGACCTGATTAATGTATGTCAAATGTTTAATTTATAGATTATATTAATTGTTACTCATTCGCGCAAAAGCTACTGAATGGATTTTAATTAGATTTAGGAAGCATATAAGTTTGGTACTGATAGAAAAGAATAAATTGTAAATAGGGAGAACAATAAATATAAGTGTCACGGGAACTGCTGCCGACAAACTGCATTGTAGTTTGGCAGAATTATAGATATTAAGTGTTTTTCTTTGTGGAAAATAAATTAAAAAAAAAAAAAAAAAAAAAAGGTACTTACAATTACTTATGTCATTATTGTAATAGTGGACTCTAACCATCATGCCGCTTGATCTAGTGGCTTGTGCAAACAGGCTCGATCAAGCCAACATCCCTCCGTCAAGTGGCATGTCCCTCTAAAAAATCTCCACACACACGGTCAATTTGGCTTGCCTATTTGATCAATAGATGAAATAGGCTTGATCAAGTACCCTCTCTTACAAAAAATAGAACGACTGCTTTAAAAAGGACAGTATCAAATAAAATGATGTAATTCTGTGGTGTTACATTCCTATAATTAGGAAGGTGACAGTGGCTCACTTGACATGGAAATAAACAGACTTGTTGGTCTGGATATCTGGACAGAAGAATTATATATATATAGAGATAAAGATATAAAGATATATATAATTCTTCTGTGAGTGTGTATGTCACTGAACTTCTCTTAAACGACTGGACCGATTTTGATGAAATTTTTTGCGTGTGTTCAAGGGGATCTGAGAATGGTTTAGACTCACAATTTTGTCCGCTGGACAACCCCTATTTTTTTAAGGCGGTACGAAGTTCGCTGGGTCAGCTAGTATATATATATATATATATTTAAGCATTAAAGTGCTAGATGTTTAAATCTAAAGAAAAGTTTTACTAGAAAAAAATCCACGCGGCCCAGGCAGCGGACGGGACCCAAACACGCACCCTTCGCAATCCGGGCGAATGCACTGACCAATTATGCTACCACGGCCCTGATGGCCGCGTCGAAATTTTCCTAGCCTTAAGCTGCAAGGCAGCGCCATCTCTTCGCATTGTAGGCAACCCATAATGTCAAATGAATACTTTTTTAAGCATTAAACATTTGAAAGAAGAAATAGCAATTATAATTATGTTTTTATTTTTTTTAAAGCATTCAACTAGATGTTTAAATCTAAAGAATCCCTTATTAATAATCGAAGAATAAGCTTGGATTAGTTATTCCATGTATCGTCTTTCTTCATTGAATTACAATGGCAATTGAGTGACATGAATTAAACACGGCGTAACTAATCTAAGCTTATTTCTCGTATATTAGTAACTAGCGGCCCGCCCTCGCTTCGCTTTGATGTAGAGCTGAAGTATAGACTACAGTTTTTGTTCTCAGGCTTGTATTATACACAATGACATTCATCTATGATTCTTCTTATATAGGTACCTGCATGCAAAGTCTCAGCCCGATCGGTTTAAAATTGACAAAGTTTCATACAAACTTTCATTCCCTATTTTATCCCCTTGGGGGTAGAATTGATCAAAAGCCTTTCTTAGCGGATGCCTACGTCATAACATCTACCTGCATGCCAAATTTCAGCCCGATCCGTCCAGTGGTTTGGGCTGTGCGTTGATAGATCACTATGTCAGTCAGTCAGTCACCTTTGAGTTTTATATATATATAGATAGATGGGGAATAGGTCCTATAGGTCCTAGTGTAAAAATTGTTAAGACCTCCGTCGTCTAAACAAACAAAAGGTATCGTATCGTATTAGATTCTCCCACCTGAAGTGGTCCATCACTTTCAGGGAAAACATCTATTTGTAAACACATGGGATTAAAGAAGCTTAAGAATAATCAGGAGGAGCTCGATGGCGCAAGTGGTTAGCGCGTTCGGCTGCGACCGTTGAAGTTAAGCAACTTTCGCAGTGGTCGGTCATTGGATGGGTGACCAAAAATTTACTATCTCGAGCTCCTCCGTGCTTCGGAAGGCACGTTAAGCCGTTGGTCCCGGCTGCATCTGCAGTCGTTAGCACCCACCAATCCGCACTGGGCCCGCGCGGTGGGTCATGGCCCAATCTCCCTTTTCTATCCATAGGGAAGGCCTGTGCCCCAGCAGTGGGGACATATTAATGTCCTGATGATGATGAAAATGATGAATAATCAAATTTTATTTCTTTGGATTTCGTATATAAATTTGTGGAAATCCACTTAGCACGTAGTGTAACTAACTAAATACATAGTTGTCGCAAAAAAAAACAGTTACGACTGTAAGGAGCTTTCCAAGAAACGGTTGAATCATCTTGATTTATATCGTATTGTTATGTGTCGGTCTTTAAGCGCGCATGAAACTTTTTTGAAACGGACTTGGCAGCCACTTGGACGCAAAGTGCTCCATCAGTGAAGAATATCTGTGATACATACATCCCTTGCGAGGTCGAAAGGACATCGAAGGTTATTCCTATCCACACTTCTACATATATGACCTTGTTTAAATCTAAAGAAAAGTTTACTAGAAAAAAAATCCACGCGGACCGGACGCGGAAAAATCCATGCGGGTTCGAGTCCCGTCCGCTGCCTGGTCCGCGTGGATTTTTTTCTAGTAAACTTTTCTTTAGATTTAAACATCTAGCAGTTAAATGCTTAAAAATAAATAAAATCATAACTATAATTGCCATTTCTTCTTTCAAAATGTTTAATACTTGAAAAAGTGTTCATTTTGACATTGTGGGTTACCTACAATGCGAAGAGATGGCGCTGCCTTGCAGCTTAACGCTAGGAAAATTTCGACGCGGCTAATAGGGCCGTGGTAGCATAATGGTCAGTGCATTCGCCCGGATTGCGAAGGATGCGGGTTCGAGTCCCGTCCGCTGCCTGGTCCGCGTGGATTTTTTTCTAGTAAACTTTTCTTTAGATTTAAACATCTAGCAGTTAAATGCTTAAAAATAAATAAAATCATATATGACCTTGGTTGGGGCCAACTGTTGTCCCGAAACAAGTCTCGGGTTATCAGCCTATATTGTCGGAAGCATTATCCGAAGTTACATTGTCTTTAAAGGACGCGTCGGAGATCTGGAAATCTTCATCGCTACGGAAATACAAAACTTAAAAATATTGTCATTTAGTTGGTCATCTTCTATATGGTGAATCTTGTTTCTCAAGACGCGCACTGTAAGTCGAGCGGAGTATTCCATGCGCCCTACTTTTCTTGTCATACGATTAATTGACAGTGTTACCAACCCTTACCAAAAATTTCCCCTAAGTATTTTATAATTTCCCCTAAAATCCCCTAAATATAGAATTTCATATGTACCTACTTATTACCTAAATTCTTTCGTTTCTCATAAATTAAAACGTTTCTTATTTAGTTACAGTAAATTATTTTATTGAATGAATGACAAAAATAAATGGCGAGCCTTGAGTATGACGTGAACGAATGAAAGAACGGACATGATTGTTATGTTGTTGTTGTATATTAACTATTGGTGATAGGCAAAGAACTAAATCCATACAGCATTAGGAAAAAAACCGCCACACAGTCAGTTCAGTCGTTTCATATCGTGGTGCGTTCAATTTTACGCATAAAACTGAAAGAAAACACACGCTTAGATTTTCGATTTCATTGCAAGTTTTGTTAAAATCCCCTATAAGAACCCCCGATAAATTCCAGCCCCTAAAAAAGTCCGTTTTAACACTAGCCCCTAAATCTGGGTGCAAAACCCCTAAGTTGGGAACCGTGTTAGTTGAAAGAGTTCATTTTTTTTTTAGTAAGCACTATAAGGCTTGTGTTATGGGATGCTAGGGTAACGGATAGAATACATATACTGTACATATATAAGTATATTTATATAAATACATATTAAACATCCATGACTGAAGTACAAATGCTCGTATTCATCACACAAACATCTGCCCCCACCGGGATTCGAACCCGGGACCTCTCGAGTCAGCGACAGCCATGAAACCCGGCGTACAAACCACTCGGCCACGGAGGTCGTCTAACTTTGGTCTTCCTTTGTGTTTTTGGAATATAAAAGTTCTGTGCATGTCCTAGGCCTTTACATTCCTTCTTTATTAAAAAGGGTTTATTCGCAACAATGTTCCCAGTCAATTATCAGATTGTTTTACACACTTCTACACAGGGTGGTGGGATACGGTCTAGGTCGGTGAGGTGGTGGTGATAGTCATTCACCATCGTAGGTATTTCTACCATATTTTCCTTTATTATTTACTTAATCAGTGAGCTCCTTCGCAGAAGTTAAACCACTTTCGAAATGCCTTCTGAATCTGATTTATTTTGAATTGGTTAAATCTTGAAATGGTAAGAAATGAAATTTGTTTATTCACACAAAACAGAGTAGGTACTTTTTGGTGGTAATTCTGATTTAGTTCGTCCATTTTGCCAACGACAGGACATGTAAATGTACACTTAATTAAATTGTACAATTTATATGTAGTTATGTCATTTTATTTATTCTATTCTAAGTCAATTTTCGTTTCTAAATAACAATAATTTTCTAAACTTATTTTAGGCTTTCGTTTAAGCCTTTTTTTACTTTGCTTTTGTGTTTTTCGAATATAAAAGTTCTGTGCCCATGTCCCAGCCCTAAACATTCTTTCTTCATTAAAATAGCACCTACTATGCTTACTTCTTGTGTGTTCCCTCCGAGGTAATCTCGTAAAAGCTTAGGCACATCTTTATCGAGCGTAAGGCAGTCTTTTATGGTCCGTTAACCGACAAATATAATAAACTAATCCCGCAAAACAATATTACCGGTAACTCGCCCGTTAAGACGTTAACTGAAGACTATTAGACTTTTTATATATTTAATTACTTGAAATCCCATGCTGGAGTGGGAGCATAAGCAAACAGGTAATGTGCGAAGATTCTTGTGCAATAATTCGTGTCTGTCAACTATCAATAGACAATAATTGAGTTATGAAGTTGACAATAATAAGATAGCAAAGTAAGAAAATGTTGATGCAACCAATAAACCTATGTTTAAGAAGTAAATCTCTTATCTAATAGACAAGTCCGTCCGTCCGTGGTGCTGTTTCAGCGGCCAAACCGTAAGAGATAGATAAAGAGAATGTTTAAGTTATAAGTTAAGAATAGTCTGATAAGACTACAAACCGGATTTGAGTAACGTAGCACTTCCGGTTTTCGAGAAATCACGTGATTTCTATTTCAAACGAAACCACACAAAATCTCCGAAGTTCTCAATTAATTGAATACATTTTTTTTTTTTGGTGAACATTTGGTTCACTGGTTTGCTAGTTAAGTATAATAACTTTTTTCCATCTCCAGAAAGTAGTACAAGAACTGGCAGACGCAGTGACGGACGAACAAACAAAAACCATTGTAACACACACAGCTGCACTTATGATACGGTTTAAAAATACGCAGTGAGTTTATTTTGAATGCGTCGGCTGTCTGTCTCGCGTTTAATTACCGTGGGATATTTATAACACCCCCCCTGTTGTAAGCGCCCTCAGTTTTGATTGCGCCGTTAACAAATTAGTTTATATTTTATAGCTTTTGTTCGTGGCCGCAGCGTGTGTGTGTACGTGCGGCGTGTGTTAAATCTGAAATCAGTTGGTGCTGAGTGCGAGTTTTAAACCTTCATATTTTTCTAAAAGCCTATTTACTCGACTTCCACATAATGTGAAACGTGACAAATCCAATGTAATAATATCGGATGTAGGCACCTAGATACTTTCATCCCCTTCTATGAAAATAACGTCCAAATTCAAATGGGAAAATTTGCTGTATTTTTTTTCTTTTCCCTTCGGAGCTACTTTAGAATGCAACTTCATTGAACTTATCACCTTTTTTTTCTTTCTCAAAAGTGCATTTGCAACCATGTTTACGTTTTCTTACCAAATCCTCAATTTCCTGTTACCCCACTTCGGTAACTTACGAATGTTCGCAGAGAGCAGAGAAAAGAGTGCGCGTTGACAAATTCGTTCTCAAATTAAAATGTACAACTTTTCCCTTGGATGCCTCACCACACTCGCTTCATCTCGCCCGGATTTCCACACGTCACATCGCGGCACGACGGCGGGCGAGTAAACGTCATCGAGGCACTTTTTCAATTGCACTCCCCAAACCAGAAACGTGAGTAAGTGAGTGAGTTGGCCGTCAGCCAGGAGTGGCCGCTCACCTGCGCTGCGGCGCTCCAATTCGGCTTCCGTCGCTGATGGCTTGCCCAGAGTCTATTTTTAATGGGGTGACGAACCGATTGATCAGTTCAACCGTGCCGTACACTCGACAGAGATGGGTTATCACGACCAATGATTTCGCACCTTTATATTGAGTAGTAACTCTAACCTACTGAAGAGGACCCATGAAAAGGAAACGTTTGAAAAAGCTGTCTGTTGAAAAATTCGTGAAGGCCTCGCGCACTATTGGTACTGTGCCATCATAATAGGGTTGAAATATTAATATTATATGGTCGAATAATAAACACGGAAAAACAAAGATGTGGGTAAATAAAAAAAAATAAGTCGCTCGTAGTTTTCATTATTTACTTACTTTTATTATGCACCTATGAAAAATCGAAAATATGTACCACGAAATTCTAACTTATTCACAGTTTTCAGTCTTTTATTACTTCAAAGCTATAAAACACAAAACACTCCAATAAAAACTTATAAAATTTGCTTTAATGGCGACAAAAAACATGAAAAAAAAATTCTTGGGCCAAAAGTAAAATTAAATAATAATTTATCAAAAACAGAACGAAACCAAAGTATCCAGAGCTCCATTATTGATTCTGCCTCAAAAACTTTGAACATGTTTTGGGGATAAAACATATTACCTAGAGCCTGGGTTCCGAACCTGGGGGTAATTACCCCTCCGGGGGTAAATCAGCCATACTTCGGGGGTAACAAAGAACCTAATTATTTGGTCAAATCTAAATAATAAGAAAATAATATATAATAATACTACTAAATAGATCATGCGCTCCTTCTCGCTAGCGAGCCCGCGGGGTGCCGAGTGTGGGAAGCGGGGCGAGATTTACTCCTGATGATGACATTATTAGAGACGAAGATGTAGTGGCCAAATTGGAATTTCTTGGACTGATGATAACATTTTAAAGTCGGGGTAAAATCTGTTTTCCTAATAGGTTACAGGGGTAGCAGTATTGGAAAGGTGAGGAAACACTGACCTAGAGCTTAAAAAAGTCAGCCACATGATTGAATAACAAACATCAATTAATAATAATAATAATAATCAATCATCTAATCGCAAATACTTTCCAATTTGTAATATTAGTAGAGTATAAAGAAAGATTGCACTTGAAAAGAGGTGATTCTTATGCATTACCTATGTTAAATAAAAATTATTCGAAGATATTTAGTGTCCGTAACACAGCGGATTCTGCATTCGCCGGAATATTAAGTTGCTGCGTTGAAGTTTTTCTAGTCAATAGTAAAGTAATTGACTATTTTGATAGGGCAAAAGGTGTTCACATTAACTCTACACAATAAGCCGATCAACTCAATCAATTAATTCTAAGCTTCTTGCTTAATTAAGCAGGAAGCTTAGACTAACCTAACCTAACGCCGCCAGGTTTTTTTGAGACGTCGACGTTTCTGCTTCAGATAATAGAATTCTAATCATTTACGAAACTTTTAAATAAAAAGTATTATTCCCAGATACATATCCTATCCTCAAAAAAAAGTTTTGGTCTTTGACCTTTATTGCCACATCCGTGATTATCTCCTCCATATTATGCTCCCCCTTTCTTTTGTGTTCGTTTGGATCCAAGATTATCACTAATATTATTTAATGAGACCTGGGATTAAGTCTCTATCATGTTAAAAGCTTTTCAATTACTTGCCATGGCCCTATCTACAAAACCATAACGAAATTTAGAATTCCTGAAATAGCTAGGCACAAAACGAATGGTTAATTTTTGGGGATGCCTTAGTCAAGCCTAAATCATTAGAATAGACAGTGGCTTAATTATAGGTATACAGTCAGGACCCCACCACGGAAAGGGTGACTAATCCAGTTCCACGTGACATTCCCTTAATAATAATTTCGAATAAAAAAATAAGTGTAGATATTCATAAATCTAATATTACCGCATATGGTTGGTCGCACTGACAACCCCTTTTAAGGATATAACAATACTCAACTCCTTTAAGTGAGCAACAGAATTGTATTAATAATAAATGCTCACTTTATGTAAATAGATTTTAAGTCAAATAAACGAGACAATTGTTAACGGGTGCCGCAGAAACAGTTTAAAGCAGTAAAAGTACTGTTTGTGGAGCATATTATCATACAATGCCATGCATTGTCATATCTCATTTGACCCCTGTAGCAAAGTGAATAGGACATCATCTAGACTATTGCCATCATCGAGGAACGGACTTCGATTCCTGGTTGTCCTTTATAATATTAAATATCAAAACTTTCGTTGATTTAATTTTTTTGGTTGGTTAAGATCTGGTTTTCATGTTAAAGAAACCGAACTTGCGTATAGTATGAACAAGAAATGAGTCAACAAATTTCATCATTCGTGTAGGAATAGTATTCCATAACACAAGCCTTACAGTGCTTAATCTGGGGCTAGGCTAATTGGTGTGTGTTGCGACTAATTATTTATTTTTTTATTATTTCATAGTGGCCACTGTAAGTCAGTGACGTTGTAGGCTAGCGCGCGTGATCCTCTGAAGAAAAGGGAATGAAGGGATCAGTGAGATTAACTCCTCAGAACACAGCTTTGCGTGTCCAAAATATCCCATATGCACGTTACTATCGTCTGCATAGCAATAGATATTTCCAAGAGAAATCAAATCATTCATATGCACTAGAAAGAGTGTGGGGAATAGTACGGAGCCCTGAGACATTCACTGACATGAACTGTGAACTACATTCGTCCGTAAGCACGCGAATATTACGCTCATGTAGGAAGTCAGTCACTCGGGCACAGAACTGAGCAGGCAGACCGTATGCATACAATACTCCTGCGAATGAGTCGTAAGCAAAAGGTCCAGTAAAGACTCTAACTTGATTCACTACATCTGGGATCCTAGTGATAGTGAGTAATGAAATGACTTTTCCCACGTCAAAAGAAATGCCGACGTCCTTGCCAATTATTCCGCCTACATGTCTAGTCGGCGTGACGTCACAGGATACAAGCTCAAGGAAGCTGTCGAAGATTCATCAGTATTTGGCTAGATATGCAAATGAAGGCCAATTTACCAAACGCCTGTCTGAGGATTTTGCCTCACATTACAGAGAAACTTTGTATGGTATTGTGTTGCTGGCGGTGAATGAGGTTGCCTTAACTCCTCATAGTCAACAAATTTCTTTCTTTCTTTTTGCCTTTAAAAGCAATTTCGGAACTCGAATTGATGGAAACAAGGAACAGATAATGGGAAAATTTGCTTCATCTTATTCAGTATAAGGTAAAGTAATATATTTATGATATTTAGGGGGCTAACCAATTGTAGAGGCAAAAAATTTCCTAAGCTTGTTGAAAGTGCCACTGTGAGAAAGGGCGCGCTCATTGTGATTAAGTGCCTTTTTAATACATCTTTGTCAAATTTAAATAGTTTAAAGGCGAATTATAACAATTATTGCAGAAAATAAGAAAGGTTGTGTTTTTTGCTACAACATAAAGCAAAAACTTATTATTATTCATTAATCAATTTAAAAACAACATCAAGCTATTACCTACTTAACATCTTGCTGAGAACTAGATGATAGTTGACAAGACAACTTTGTAAAACAAAAGACGCTAGACTCAATGAACATTACTCACCTACTTATGAAACAATGACATGGATCGGTATTGGCACGTTATTAGATATCATTGTTAGTTCACATTTTCTGATAAAAATAGAAGTTAAAAAGATTCTTTAGAATAATGACAACGTAGGCGTAACAAATGGCTCTAACGTCATATCAAAGGCTCGGTATAAATCCTTCTTAGTATTATATCAAAGTTCAATAGCTAGACATGTGTAGGTTGAACATCAATCATGGTGGGGAAGAACTAAGCCAAAAAAATGCTACTTATTACGAAAAATTACTTAGTCATTCAGAGCAGAAGTGCAAAGGTTAAAACTTGCTAATAATGGTAAATTCATCAAAATATGAACAATGCGTCAATTCTGCCAAACCATAGCTGGCATATATTGCATTTACAATTTCTTTTTCTTCTTCTGTTTCTCGCAGAAAATTTGGCGTTTTCAACGGTAAAAATCTTTACGTGCCAAAATAAAATCATATAAATATGCGAATGTTCTACAAAATGAATGATAGATGTCGACACAACCGTTTATTTACCGAGTAAATAGAAGATGACAAACTTTTCTATCACAAGAATAGGTAGATAACTACTAGGTAAGTGATTTTACTACAAACTTTGAAAAGCTGAATAGAAGCCAATTTTTTTTCCTGACGGCCATGGATGTCCAAACGAGTGATTCCCGTTTAGATAATAGTGTACAGTTTATTTCTGATCTTACAAAATGTTACTCGTCAGACGAAATAATAAGGCCAATGGCCTAATGACAGGGACTTATTTTTAGTTGGGGACTTTTGACGGAGACTCATTTGTTTTAGGCGAGATGTTACTGAAAATCGTCAATGCGTTTTGTCAAATATGTGTCCATATATTTGTTATGTTATAAGTAAATAACTACGAATAAATCATCGAGAATTTATTTAGTAATCATTAACTTTTTCACTTGCTGCATAACTACGGTCTTCAAACTGCTTTTGAATAACGAGATGTTTTTTCATAATTTGTTCAGGTCTATTTAAACTCTCTTTGAATCACGGGAAGTTGAAAAGCCTGGTAATATCGTAAACAATTTCTCTATCCCGGTATTTTAATATTCTCCACACTTAAAAAAAACAATACAATGAAATCAAAATAGAAAACATCATGTGTCATATCTTTTTTATAAGAGACATTGTCATATATCATGTTGCTATAGGAATTCAGAAAGCATTCGCATCAGTCTGAATATCTTCATAAAAATAAGCGGTGTCTAAAATAAGAAAAAAGGGAAAATATGTTGCGCAAGAGAGATTGATTGTTTCTTACATTCTTCGAGCAAAATTGTGTGTGTAACGTGATAGCCAAATGTCAAGATTCATATATTTTATAAGTTATCGTAAAGACCATTGGTGATTGCAAATATATTTAAAAAACATATTTCACCCAGGAATGGATGCGACTTTCTTCATGTTTAGAAAATCACTCTACTCGAGTTGATGTTAAATAGTAAGAGTTCAGATGCAAAGTTAACTGGTGGAAGCCTTTTGTTCTTTACGGCTCTTTAAGAGGACTTCGGATGTAGAAAGGAGAAGACACGAGCGCGGTCACAGGAGATCACACTACTAGCGGGTAGTTGGACTAAGAAATAACTTGAATGAATGTACTTCACACCGGCCCACCGACTGCAACTTTATAAGGCACAGGTTAGGTCTCACATGGAGTACTGCTCTCATCTTTGGGCGGGGGCACCCCAGTACCAGCTTCTCCCTTTAGATCGCATCCAGCGCCGAGCGGCTCGAATCGTCGACGACCAGGACCTTTCCGATCAGCTTGATCCTTTGGCTTTGCGTAGGGATGTAGCTTCACTCTGCATCTTCTATCGCATTTATCACGGAGAGTGTTCTGAGGAATTGTTCGGATTAATTCCAGCTGCTGCATTTCGCCATCGTACATCGCGACAAAAATTTCATCCCCATCATCTTGATGCGTGGCTATCCACAACCGTGCGTTTTTGTCGCAAGTGTCCATGGGCGACGGTGATCACTTGCCATCAGGTGAGCTGTCTGCTCGTATGCCCCATATAACATAAAAAAAAAACTTACCAAAATTTCTATACTTAGACGAGTTAATTAAAGCTTTAATTACAACGGTACTCTACGCATTTCGAAAAATATTTTTAATACTTTTGATTAATAATTATTTGACTAAAAAAAATCTTGAAACTTGATCTAATGGCATTGGATACGTAACAGGATGTCGTGTCTGTGTTAGCGATTTCCACATAACATAAACTTTTTACCATATTATGAAGTGCTAGTATGAAAAACACTCTCATTGCATTTAGTATTTCTTTGATCCAAAATAGCAATCCTAAAGGTAGCTTACGTACAATATTATTCTTGAAAATTATCTGCCACCGGGCGTTACCAATCTGAACTAATTGTTTTATTATATTTTTATTAAAATTAACTGCTCTGTTTATAAATTTATAGAATTCTTTTTCTACTCTAAATTTTCTTTACTCTGAATAAGTTGCTGATAAACTTGTTTCCACTCAACTGCGAGTGAGCGAGGTGTTATAATAATAGAAAATAAGTGTCTGAAGCGACTTCTCATATCTGCTCTTGTTTTGCATTCTTTTTTGAAGTGAAAACTTCTTTAGCGGCGTTGCACACTTTTTTTTGTATGGGTAAAAAATGTTAAACTCGCGTCAGGTTAAACACGTGGGCTGATCATCATGACACACAATAAAATTGGAAAGGTTGTTTACTTTCAATATATTAGACGAAACATAGTAATATTTATTTTATCGTATTATAATAATGAGCTTTATTGCGAAGAAAATGCATTTTTTTTACAATAGATGTCGCTAGGTGCGCTCAAATGTGATTCATGTAAGTTGATTTCTTTACAATAGATGTCGCTAAGTGCGCTTAAACGTGATTCATGTAAGTTGATTTTCTGGGAGATAAACTGTTTTAATGTTATTTAAATTGTCATGTTTGTGTACGATAGCGCAATAAATAAATATTGTATTCTACCACATACATGATAGTACTTTTATACTGATAATTAAAGCAATTCGTGCAAAATTATTCCCTAACCATTCCAAAATATCAAAAATGCACAACGTTAATATTCAAGTTTTCACTTCTGCTGGCACTCCCGGGGTGCAACCCGTCTTTTTTTTTTATATAGATAGGTCCGACAAATGACTCCACCCCACCTGATGTTAAGTGAAGGAAATCCAGACGCGAAGTTTTACTAGTTGTCTAATATAATGGCCTTGTTTCCACCCAGGCAGTCAAGCGCGAGAGTGAGCGAAAAATTATAGAAATAGAAAATAAGTTTCGGAAACAACTACTTATATTTCTTGTTTTCCATTCTTTTACTTAGTTTTCTAATGTACTTGTTTCTATCGTAGTTAAGTGGTTAGCGCGTTCGGCTGCGATCGTTGAACTTAAGCAACTGTCGCAATGGTCGGTCATTAGATGGGTGACCAAAAATTATTATCTCGAGCTCCTTCGTGCTTCGGAAGGGACTTTAAGCCGTTGGTCCTGGCTGCAACTGCAGTCATTAGCACCCACCAATCCGCGCTGGGCCCGCGTGGTGAGTCATGGCCCAATCTTCGTATTCCATCCATAGGGAAGGCCTGTGCCCCAGCAGTGGGGACATTAATAGGCTGATGATGAATGAGATGTTATGGTAGCCATACACACTACGAGAAATCGTTACGATTAGACTGTACCGTCCGAACGGTACCGATAAATCGTAGCGTGTATGTTACAAAACTGCACAGTTTCCTATACGTACGCCACGTACGATAAACTGTGCCGTTCGAACTGTACAGTCTGGTCGTAACGATTTCTCGTAGTGTGTATGGCTACCATTACAGAAATAGAAACTAAGTTTCGGAAGCAACTACTCACATCAGATATTGCTCTCAATTCTTTTACTATTTGTCTGATGAACTTGTTTCCACCCAGGTAGTCAAGCGCGAGTGAGCGCCATGTCTTCAGTGCGGACGACGCGAGGGTCCCGCGTGCGGCTGGAGTGTAAGGCCAGCGCGCGGCCTCCACCACGGATCACGTGGTACAAGGACGGGAAGCCAGTCACAGAGATCGCGTTGAGGCGATTCCGGGTGCAGAAATTCAGGTGAGGATTCAGTTAGGATTACCAACTTTTTGTCGTGTTTTCGTCTACCCCCTCCACGCGATCGTAATGGTAGCTACACACATAATCGGTTCAGGAGTATTTATTTCACCTTTTTGCCACAGACCCACCAGAGAGACGGCAAAACGCCACAGATATACCGTAGAGGTCCCGCAAACTCGTACTAAACGGTTTGCTTCCACCTATATCGTCAGAATAGCTAGGTTGTGGAACTCTTTGCCGGAATCTCTGTTTCCAGTCACCTATAATCTGGGGCTCTTCAAGTTGCGAGTGAATCGGTTTCTTCTAGGCAAGCGCGTCCCACCTTAGGCTGCTACGTCGCTCTTCATCAGGCGAGTGGCCATGAAGCGTAAACCTATTTAATGTAAAAAAAAATATTGGGGTTTTGGCGGGATTTCATCGAGTGCGGTTGGCGTCTTATTTTAATTATTCTTAAATTCGTTCATAGTGGATATTGTGTAATAAAATTGGTGTGGTTTTGTGTAACAACTGTCTGCGTAACTGAAGAATTAGTGGAATCATTAAAATATACGCTATTCCGGTCAAGTGGACGTGAGAATTTTATTGTAGTGTTGACTACCTCTCTGTGAGGTAGTCAACACTACAATAAAATTCTTATCGAAAAAGCCAACTCGATACATTTCGTGCCAAACACTCCAAGAAACATTAGAATGCGTCACACCGATATTCTAATGTAAAAACAAAAAGAAGATTAATTTAATTAAAGACCAGGCTGTATGGGCATTGTTCCCTTTGCCTTCCCTAAAACGGGAGAACTTCAACAAAAAAAAAATGTCGTTCAACAAAGCCGACCTGTAGTAGATACTGCCGAAAATTCATCTACATATTTTCGATTTTACCGCCCGGCTGTGCCGGTTAGTGCCGGCCCGATTATGTGTGTAGCTACCCTTGCGACCGCATGGCGGAGGTAGACGATATTATCGCGCGGTGAGAGGCGGCCACTTGTCCGTTGAAGTTTTACTTCTGCTGTGTGTCACAGCGCACATTTCGATTTTTTTCTAGCAAATATAGTATTATAGCTATTAACAGGATTGTTACCATGTACCTTGTTTTTTATGAGTGTCCGATATTTCGGCACTGTTGCAAGCGCCATAATCACGGAGTAACTGAAGTAATTGCGGGTAGATGTTATTGGCAGACATATCGGTAATAGCTATAATGTTAGTGACCATGAAAGTTTAAAACAATATATCAAATATAGTATTTTTATAACTTTAACATCCTAAAATATTTAAGTCGACAAAAAAGTGTGACTTCCTCTTCTTCATTACAAGCCTTTCCAAAAGTTGTTTAACTTCAACGATCGCAGACAGAAGTAATACATACTAATTAAATTGAGCATATAGGACATTATGGCAACTGTATCATTATTGATACATTTGCTTGAAGGCAAATAAATAGTTGAATGAAAATCTAATAACATTAGAGATCAACGCAAAGAACGAGTAGACATAGGAAAATATAGTTAACAGTCATATTTTTTATTTCTCAAACATATAACTGCTAGGTGTTTAAATCTAAAGAAAATTTTTACGAGAAAAAATTACACGCGGACCAGGCAGCAGACGGGACTCGAAACCGCACCCTCAGCTATCCAGGCGGATGCACTGATCATTATGCTACTGCGGCCCTGATGGCCATGTCGAATTCTTTCTAGTATTTCTTAGGCTGCAAGGCAGCGCCATCTCTTTGCATTGTAGGTAACCCACAACGTCAAATGAATACCTTTACAAGTAGTAAACATTTGAAAGGAGAAACTCCTAAAATACTACAATTCATGTGTTTAATGAGCAGTATTAGTAGTTTCTAACTAATTTAATATTGGTATTTTTGTAACTAATATGACGGGATAAAATTGCTAATTCGCAATATTCCTAAGAGGATAAACACAGGCTATATGTATGACCTATTTAGCATTCGCTTGTTGATCTTGATCCTAAACTACTTAACATGGCATGTTTGTATCAACTGTAGAACAATCTGCGATTTAGCCAAACAAATGGTGCTTGCATTCAAACTGCGTCCGCGTTTAATGATCATTGCACACTCGGTTACTGCAAACAGATTGAGCTAATCGCAACTGCAAGCTGCTGTCATTGACCGACCTGAAGCACTACAGTCAGTGTCATAGCTATTAAATAACAGTCCTTATTACCAACACAAAAAGGTGTCTCATGATGCATTTAACGGTGCGGGGACACGCTGTTAAGAGTAATTATGACGAAGTGACGCGGACAACAATTTCACGGGTCGTTTAAGTTTAACATCGGAACGGGATCATTGCTTGTTGCTTACATGATAACTAACTGGATGACTCTTATTCGCCATACTCTCGCAGTATCCTGAATTTATTTATTTATAGGTACATCAACAGCATAGCATACAAGACATTTACAATATATAGAGGGTGATTTTACTGTTTATATACGTTTGCCAATAGGGATGATGACTATTTTTTTTCTTCGTTTATCAGGTAGATTATCAAAAAGTATTGGACACGTATTTTTTATTTTTTCACAGAATATTATAAACATATATTGATTTGAAAATTCACATGACGTCACGTTTTTCAATTAAACAAGTACAATTTCACTCGAAAGTGACGTCACGTTTTTTGGTTGATTGCCCTAAGAAAAAATACGTGTCCATTATTTTTTGATCATCTAACTGACGGACTAAATAGAATTTCGTTTACTGTACCCCGTCATCACCCCTAACATTTTTACCATATCTTTAACATTAATCAAAAAAAAAAGAAAACAAAAACATTATTTATAACAATAACTGCTATTATGACTTTTTGGCAGGATCGGGAAGCGTTACTTTAGCAGTTTCGTTTTTCTTGTTAAAAATTGTGTTGTGACGGATGTTAGTGTCTAATAATGGTGGATTATTAACCACTAAGTGTTCGGGAACGTGCACAAGTGTTGGCAAGTGAAACAAAATAGCGGAAAGTGTCTTTCGACGTTCCCTCAAGAAGTCCACGGACGGGGAGGTTCCAGTAAATCCCCACACATTTACTGAAACATAGGGAAAGGGGGATTGACTTGACTGCCACTTACTTTGACTTGATTTATTACTTTGACCACGAGTGCTATAGAATTTGTCAACATTTTGTAACACTTGACGTTGGCTAAATGCAAGGAAAAAAAACTGCTATTATTGATTTATTAATGTTTATAATTGTCAAGAACACAAAAGAAAATAGTCATACTACGCCAAATGCCAAATGCATACTGGGAGACTGAAAAAGAATCAATAATTTGTTTTTGAAAATTCGCGAAGAATGTACGCGTTATCGTATTCTAGCTATGGGGTAATGAATCCCCAAGTTTGATTTGTGACTCGGTGTATTAAATATTTCGCCTACTTTATAGCGTGGGTATCTACAGGGTACTACTTTATTTTTGAAGTTATACTTCTTTAGGCGCGTTATGAAAAAATGATGAGAGTGAAATTTTAAAATGCGCGCGCATCACTGTAACACAAAATTTTAACAGCATGAAGTTGGTCCAACCAACTTCATGCGTTACTTTTGTGTTTACCGCACATTAAGAAAATCTACCAACTAAATAGAAATAGAATCTCTATTTAGTGGATGCTAACGACTGCATTGTGAAGGCCTATCAAAAGTATTTATTAATCTGGAACAACGGAACCAAAGCGCGATTCAGGAGACTACAGCGCCATCTCTTGACCATTGGTGTAGTAGAACCAAAAACCACATCTTTATTTTTTGTAATAAAGTAACAGCTATAACTGTTACTATTAGTATTCATGTTTATAATATTTATCCACATGTTTCTAGTTTGTATATTCGGAATACGTGTTTGAGTTTCATATAAGTGCAAATCACATATGTTCTAATAAATTATATTCAGTAGCGATTTTAATTGAATATTTTGATTATTTATTTATTTTTTCAAATTAAAACTGAACTTTATTGACTGTGTCCTTTTCCAGACTTTTTATTAATTTATTGTAATTAATTATTTGCATGCAATTAAAAACTAATTTTAAACGATGCCAAAGAAGGATAACTTCTCCCGCGCCTACATAAGTACACGCACCCATTTTTTTTTATAAAGGTACATTAAACAGCCAAAGGCCAGCAAAAATGTACACAGCTGGAATAACATAAGTAAAGCTTAGTTACTAAAAAGAAAACATAAAAACAAAGAAAAAAAACACTGATGAAATAGTCTTCATCCTAAGTGATGAAACAAAGTGGGCGAAAGGGATGAAAACTTGATTTTACCAGAGAAAAGTCACTAACTGTACCCTTTGTACGAGTTTTACAATTACGAAAACTATGATAGTTTTCGTGAGCTCGCACTCGTTGATTATTTTGTTTTCGTTTCAATACAAATAAACAGTGTTTAAATTCTATCATTAAATCATTTGTGTGTTCTTAAATTTTAAGTATATTTGGACACATTTCACGAAAATGGACATAGAAACATAATTTACAATTACGAAAACTGTGATAGTTTTCAGATCTCAAACTCGTACTAAGGGTACTGGGTACAAGTCTTATAAACATTCATGTATCTGCAATCAACCAAAATGAAATAAAAGTATGCATAAAATAAACAATAAATATATACCTATATATGTTTATATATTTAAAAATTAAACTGAATTTGAAATACTGGATGTTCATTGGTATGTTAAGTCAGCATGGATCTCATTGTGTCGAAATTCTCTTTTCCCTGAACGCATTTATACGAAGTGCCTTTATCAATTACTCCCCGTTTTTTATTTATTTATTCAATATTTTCAATGGAGTTTTGCAGAATATTGTGTGAACTAAAAATGTTCTCGTGGAAAAAGTAACAACAGATTAAGTGCTAATTTTGGTAAACCGAATTAATGAGCTTCAAAGATTTCAAAGTTAAAATTTGTCGATGTGCGTTTTTTATACTATGAGTATAATATTCAAACTGAAAATATTTCGATGCATAGTAATCTTTTTTTTTTGATATACTTTTTTACGCCTAATTCATCTAAGTATTAAAGTTAAGTTCAGAATAATTTCATTTTTCAATAACGTACTACGCGACAGATTTGTCGTTTGATAGGTACTTTAATCCGATTTGGTTCGGGTGAAAGAAATTGCACAATAAGATTAATTCGATATAATTTTAAAAAGTATTGTTTAACATCAGACTGAAAAATACAATCTGAAAATTAAAATCCTAATATTTATCTTATATTAAATTATTACTTTAATAATCTTCATTTTCCATTTAGAAATCAATAGATCTATCAAGCCCGTAAAATCATCTTGTACATCAGTGGGCCAATCGCCTAACCAGATTGCTTTGGAAAACGCTATCGCTTACGATTTCATTTTGTTATTTCTAACCGCCGAAGGTTTTCAAATACCTCACGCTCATTTTCTTTAACATTGTTATTACCAATGCAAAAGAAAAAAAAAGAGCGCGAGGCATTTGAAAACCTCAGGCGGCTAGAAATAACTAAATGAAATCGTAAGCGATAGCGTTTTCCAAAGCAATCCAGTTAGGCGATTGGCCCCCAGGAGATCCATTTTATTTTTCTTATCTCTTAACTGGCAGCAGACGGTATGAGGTGAAGGAAGGTTTTCAAATCATCCAGCTTAGGTTGAGAAATAAGTTTTCCTTCTAGCCAAAGTTGCTCATAATGACGACCTCCGTGGCCGAGTGGTTTGTACGCCGGGTTTCATGGTGTCACCGACTCGAGAGGTCACGGGTTCGAATCCCGGTGGGGGCAGATGTTTGTGTGATGAACAGGAGCATTTGTACTCCAGTCCTGGATGTTTAATATGTATTTCTATAGAAATATACTTATTTAAATACAGTATATGTATTCTATCCGTTACCCTAGTATCCCATAACACAAGCCTTATAGTGCTTACTTTGGGGCTAGGCTAATTGGTGTGTGTTGTAAAAAATAATAGATTTTTTTGAACTGGTCACTTTTTTCGCACATATAATAGAGCCTCCAAGTCTTCCATTCTTGCTTTCAACAGAGTGGATGCCCAGCGTGTTGCACATACTAGCCACGTTAACGTATCCTACGGGCTCCCGTAGTTATTGGCGTTTGGCTGAAGCCGTGCCAACCACTGAGACAAAACAATTTCTACCCTCGCTGCCATCTCTGCAATGTCCAAATGGATCACTAGCTCAAAAGCCGCAGCAAGAAGGCGATTTAATGGCAAAGTTTTTTGCAGCGATCTCCTCAATACATGATTGTAATGCACAGCTACACCTTCATTACCTCATTGTGACACTACGATGCCTGATGGGAATATTCATTGCTCCCAAAAAAATTTTTTAGCTATTCTGCTATAACGAATTAAACGTAACACGAGTGGTGATAAGTATTTAAGAATAAAACGCCATTTGAGTTAGTCGATTTGATAATGCGTTTGAAAGACCACTGAAACCAGAAAAATAAAATGGATTTATCTATAACTTGCTTGCGTTTAATTCGTTTATTCAATTTGGAACATTGTTTGTGTATTTTGCAACATTAACTTTGGCGTACAATTTTTTAGTACGAAACGAAATTATGCACAAGTTCTAGCAAATTTTGACTTGTCGCCTGATTCAAACCCTTATTTTACAGTAATAAGACTATTTTTTTTATTTCAGAACAGTTCTGTTGAACAGCTTCATTTTGAGAGAAGTTTGAATTAAGTTGATATTTCTGAGAGATAAACTTTTTTAATGTAATATAAATTGTCATGTTTGTGTACGAAAGCGCAATAAATAAATATTGTATTCTACCACATAAATGATAGTACTTTTATACTGATAATTAAAGCAATAGGGATGATGACTAATTTTTTTTTCTTCGTTTATGAGGTAGATTATCAAAAAGTATTGGACACGTATTTTTTCTTTTTTCACATAATATAAACATTGCAGAGATATATTGATTTGAAATGTCGCATGACGTCACGTTTGAGTACACTTATAAGTGAAAATTCACTCAAAAGTGACGTCACGAGCCCCTTCTCCCAAACTTTGACGCGCTATAACTTTGTCATTTTTTGGTTGATTGCCCAAAGAAAAAATACGTGTCCATTATTTTTTGATCATCTAACTGACGGGCTAAATAGAATTTCGTTTACTGTACCCCGTCATCATCCCTATTCGTGCAAAATTATTCCCTAACCATTCCAAAATATCAAAAATGCACAACGTTAATATTCAAGTTTTCACTTCTGCCGGCACTCCCGGAGTGCAACCCGTCGTTTTTTTTTTATTAAATATGCTGCGCGTATGTTAGCGGTTTTGGCCGCCGAAAATGTCTTAAGTCTCTATATCTCTAGCATTTTCGCTGCCTATGCCTGACTCCTAGCCGAACCTAGTGCGTGAAGGTTAGCAGTTTTAACAGTAGGTTTCTTGGTTTCCAGGAGGCGCTCGGTACTAGTGATAAGGCACGCCAAGTTGGAGGACTCTGCGACGTACGAGTGCAGGGCGCAGGGCGCGGTTGGACCCCCTGCCATCGCCACGGCCAACGTTACCGTGATGCTGCCCAGCACACAGGCGCCAGATACATGTCAGTATCTCTTATCATCATATCATTTCAGGATCAGGATCCAAGGGCGGATCCAGGGGGGGGGGGTCATGGGGGTCATGACCCCCCCCCCCCCCCTGGGCTGGGTACAGATGAACCAAACCCAGGGGGATTTTATTTAAGTACTTTCAATATTTATACCACGACTATATGACCCCCCCCTGGCGCCAAAGCTGGCTATATGACCCCCCCCTGGCGCCAAAGCTGGATCCGCCCTTGCAAGGATCTCCACATCGATCGGTCCTTCGCCATGCATCCATCCGCTTACTGCGACCTTCACCAAATCGTCGATCTACCGAGGTCCGAGGCGTGGCCGCCATTCGAGAACCTTTTCACCTGCACTTCAGCTAAGCAATCCTTCGAGCGATGTCGGTTCCTTTAGTTCTCCTGCGGATTTCCTCATTTCTGATTCGTCATCATCATTAGCTATTAATGTCCCCACTGGTCACAGGCCTGCGCCACAGCGGTGGCATAAGTGGGTCATATCCCTTTTTGGCGCCGTGATGCTGCCCAGCACACAGGCACCAGATACATGTCAGTATCTCTTATCATCATATCAGCCGTACGATGCCCACTGCTTAGCATAAGACTCCCCAAGATCTCCACATCGATCGGTCCTTCGCCATGCATCCATCCGCTTACTGCGATCTTCACCAGATCATCGGTCTACCGAGGTCCGAGGCATGGCCGCGAGCAGAGAACCTTTTCGCGAGCACTTCAGTTGAGCAATCCTTCGAGCGATGTCGATTCCTTCAGTTCTCCTGCGGATTTCCTCATTTCTGATTCGTCATCATCATTAGCTATTAATGTCCCCTCTGGTCACAGGCCTGTGCCACAGCGGTGGTATTAGTGAGTCATATCCCTATCCAATGTAACCGTGCTACTGCCTATGATACAAATGCGCCGGATACAAGTCAGTATCTCATTTCATCATCATTAGCTATTAACACACCACTGCTGTGGCACAGGCCTTCAGGATAGGGCTATGACCCACCAAGGTCACCGAGAATGCCACCGTGCTGCCGCATACCACACAGGCGCCAGACACCAGTTAGTATAGTTCCCTTATCATTATAATTAATGTGCCCACTACTGTAACACAGGCCTTCCTTATGGATAGATAGGACGATGACCCACAAATACCATCGCAAATGTCACCGTGCTGTTGCACTCCACGCAGGCGCCAGACACCAGTTAGTAAACCTAATTCATCATTATCCTATTTATGCCTCCACTGCTGTGCCACAGTCCTTATTTATACATGCATGAACGGGCTATTTAAATTACCCCCGCTGCTCACCACGCAGGTGCCAGACACCAGTCGTACTGACTGGTTCGTTCTATCATCATCAACATCAGTCAATCAATGTCTCTACTACTGTGGTACAGGCCTCCCCTATGGTTGGATGGGACCATAGCCCATCAATCCGCTCCAACGGCTTAACGAAGCTCGTGGATGTACACGCATCATTGGTGATGTAGATGTAACCATCAACCTTGAGGCTCTACAATTACGCTGCGATGTGGCATCATTAAGCGCATTTTACCGACTACACCACGGCGAGTGTTCTAAGTAGTTCTTCTCCCTTCTTCCCCTTTCCTTCGGAGGGCCACGTGCGCTTGCCAACGTTATTACCGACTTACTGTGGCCACTATCCCTACACGAGCACAGAAATTTGATAACTAATTTTTTTGTCCTATTATTCGAAGTGGAATAGGGTATTTGACAAGTTTTTTAAAACGATCTCATGTTATTTACTAATGTTTATGGAGTGCATAAAAAGGAAATTCGTCATTATGTTGTGTATTTCGGTAAAAAAGCTAAATCAAAAACTCTATTTTCAAGTTGCCGCGAAAAACGTATCTCTGGACAATATGGCGTCTCACTGGTGTGTGACGTCACACGACTGTCAACATCAAACCATACAATCTAATGTCACTTTAACCGGAAGTTTACTTGCGTGTGATGTCATTTTAGGCTCCACCAATCCCAAGCGTTTTGGGTCACGAGACAAAGACTAGAAAACTATTATCTTTATCGTGGGTTTTTAGTAAAATTATGAATATTTTTTCCGTAAAAATAGTAAAAACTCCGTCCAATACTCATTCTAAATACAGATTCTAACAATTGGCACTTATTTTTAATACTGTCAAACACCCTATACTTTGCCTGCGCTCGTGTTCATTCCTACAATCAAAGGTCCTTAAAAAGAGGCGTGAAGATTCTACCTTACTTATAATTTTCCGATCCTACCTTACAAAAAATAACAGAATGGTGATTTGATGTTATAATTTTTCACTGTTACAGCGTCATTTGGTGCTCCGTGTCCAATGCCAGATCCCTCTTCGTACTGTCTCAACGGAGGCACCTGTTTGTACTTCGAGCCAGTCAGAGAACAGGCTTGCAAGTGAGTACAAAATACAATGTGCATCGTTCTTTATATTCCTGTGATTGAAATGGGAAATTATTCATGGTTTATGAAATCTTTCAGATTACACTCGCACAAAAACTATTTTGTTTGATAGTTTACAGAAGTTCTTAATCATTGACAAAGTATACTAACTGCAATGTCGATTCTGTGACATGCAATTTCATTCTTCAGCAGTCATTGCGAAAATTCACTTTTTCACAGAATGAATTTGACTTATATCTGAAATAATAGATATAATATACCCGAAACGATAAATTTTGTTCAATCTATAATAATATCGCATTACTCTTACAGATGTCCAGAAGGCTTCAATGGGCAGCGGTGCGAAAACAAGGACGTTTCCAACAGGAGCAGTATGTATCAACACCCATATACGTGCAAACTGGGCCTATCCACGTCCTACTATTGTTAGCCAAAGCACCGCTGCGTCTGCGCAGAACCCACCTTGTTTCCAATATTGAGTTAAAAGTTTAGCGCGCATTCCTTGTGCTTGTGGAAAATCCCCCGAGTGTTTTCACATTGGCGAAAATTGCAGTTACTTTTTTGCCGGCAACTTTTTAGTTAATAATTTATTATTAGCTAAATTGTTACCGACAATAACACATTGTCCAACTTTCATAATGGTGAAAAAAAATTATATAGGTACCTATCACTTACCGTCTTTATCGGGCTTTTTAGTGAAATTAGAACGAAAGATCGCATTTTGTTGTTATTTTAGCACTCCTTCTAAATGAGAAAGAATATATTCCAGAAACAATAGAAGCCAATGCGAGCGCACCCATAAAGCAATCAACACAGGGCCGTAGCTAGGGGGGTATTATGGGGCAATGGCCTACCAAATAATACCACTGCCCTACCTTAAACCGAGTCGGCAGTCTGTGAAGGGCGGTACGCCCGCTCTTATTTATGCTCTACCTATAATTACCGCTACCCTATCTTAAATACAACTCTGGCTACGGCCCTTTTGCAACAGCTAAGCATTTGTTTGTATATAGAATAGTCGGGCCCTTTTCCACATCACAAGGAGCTATGTTATTAGCAAAGATGAACTGTATTGTACTTACAGCCAGTTTTTGCTCTGCCTGAATAAGTAGCGTAAACATGCCTATTTGTTTTTTTATAAAGGGGGGTCAGCTGTTGACCTTCTGCTGTTGTAAATAATTCCGAATCTCTCTCTCATCTCGTTGGATGATGAGGTAATGGCGATGATTCCATTTTATTTTTTAATTTATAGTAGTTACTTTTTAATAGGTGCTAATTTCTGTCCCTTCCATTTTATAGGGAAATAGCTGACCCAGTGAGATTAATTAAAATTTAGGAATTAATTTCTATGTTCCATGTTTTTTTACGATTATTTTCATGATATTGAAAAGAACTGAACGCATTCGAATCGAGCTTGCTCTTTGATTAAGCGAAAGCAAATATAATACGTGTCAATAAGTATTTCCTTTTGATTGATGCTTTTAAAAACGAGAAAATTTTTAAGTATTTAATATTTTACTAGCTTTCATTCTTTTTTTAATATTTAATATAAAACCTACTTACAGAAATGCCTTTTTATGAATTTACGTTAATATTACTATTATGTATAATTTTCGCCTAATAATGAAGTTGTAAATATTTTAAACATATTATTGTAATATTGCGAGCTATTTTATTGTTATTTTTTTAAATTAAGAATTGACAATTTCGTAGCTGGTACGTCCTAATGATGAGACTTGCAAGTTATGTACATATCTATTAGGATAAGTCGTTTTTTAAATGTACTTTTAAATTTATAATACATGGAATAGGTTGGTTGCTATACTCATTTTAACTCGATTGCACATTATAGTAGAGATCTTTTTTTCTTTAATAATTTCGTGCGAGTATGGCCAGTGACAATAAAATAATCTTTTGACATTTCATATACCACCTAGTCATAATTCAGTTTTAATAGCTAGATAGGTCTAGGTGATTTATTATGTATAATTTTTGAGTATTATTCGGAAGAATGGTTGTGGATAATAGATAATTGATAATAGAACATGTATTGGTTTAATATTTTGCAAAATTCTTATTTTTTCCTTTAGTCAAATTATTATCACATTTAATTAGTAATTTATCAGCTGCTTGGGACCGAATACTCACAGAAGTAAATGCGCAGTTTAGTTAGTTTTTTTATTATTATTTTGTAAAAAGTTTTTTCTACTTTTTAATTTTTAAGTTCATTATTTATGTGTAATTTAAACAGAATGATTATTTATTTTAACACTTTATAAGGACTAAGGGGCATTAAAGTCTAACGAAATGACGTCATTTAGCACATTTATACATAGGTAATAAAGCTTTATATATCCAACTCGATTACTAATTTCTTGAGTAAACAAACAATGTTATTTCAGATTTAGTATTTTTTTAGTTTCAATGACGTCATTCCGTACAAATAATAATTCGAGTATGTATTCTCACAACAAATATTAAGACGCGATAAGTCAATGTAATGAAATATACCAAAATCCAAATAAAAGAATGAGTGTTGGAATTAACCAGAGAGACGATAATTTGTTTTTTTTTCATATTATTTAATTTATTCATTTATTCATGTTATATTCCTAAATCCTGAAAGAAAGGGCTCGAAATGTTGGCATCAAAAATGGTACGTATTTTCTAAATTTTATTTTATGTCGTGCACCGATTAATTTAACACTCCGCACTCATTTAACGAAATGTAAACAATGTAACTTTACATTTAAACTTTTATATGTGGGTACCAACGTAATTATGTTATATTATTTTGTTAAATAGGAATATTCAATGAAAACATTTATTTTAATATTATGTTATATCAATGTCAAAGTTACATTTTGTGCATCTCGTCTAATACAGTATTTAGTGACTAATGCTTAAAAATGATGAAATCGTTACTAATAAAATGGTATATTACATGCATGGTAATTAATGGGCACTCATTAAACTTAATCATTTGTTGTGAGATAATAAAAGAAATAATATTTTTTGCATGCGTATTGTATTTTTACTAAATAAATATGTTTAAACGCGTTAAAATAATATTTTTTTTTCTATTAACAGGTAAAGGCGATCCACTATGGTAATCAAGATAAAAAAAGCATTCCCATGAAAAAAAAAATTATACCAAGTTGTTTGCGATGAACATTATTAGTTGCTTAATTAATTGCCTTATTGATATCGAAGTCCCACCAATTGTTTAACAATACAATGATGTCGATTCTGGCATGATTCTCTAAAGCTAAACTTAAATTTGACAACAGTGCGTCCTTGCCATTCTCTATACAGAATGAAAAGGAGAGACTGATGTTAAATTTAGTTTTAAGTTTAGAGAATCACTCTAGAATCGACACCAATGATGTCGATGCTGGAGTGATTCTCTAAACTTAAAACTAAATTTAACATCAGTCTCTCCTTTTCATTCTGTATAGAGAATGACAAGGATACCCTGCTGTCAAATTTAAGTTTAGATTTAGAGAATCGTGCCAGAATCGATACCAATGGTGCCAATTCTGGTGTGATTCTCTAAACTTAAACTAAATTTAACATCCATCCCTCTTTTTCATTCTGTATAGAGAATAACAAGAATAGACTGTTGTCAAATTTAAGTTTAGATATAGAGAATCGTGCCAGAATCGACACTAACCTACCTATTTAAATTTTTAAATGTTTCAGAATTAATCAAAATTGCGAATACCCATGTGTTTAGATGTAAAAAGCATTGTTATTTAGGTAATACTTAGAGGTAGCGTACCAAACTATTGTAACATATTTTTTTATTATTTAATTGTAAGTTTATTTATGTACTCTGGTGCTTAATCGTGACATATAGTGCGAATGTACTTATTGTGAGAAATAATGTTTACTCTTGCAATGTCTGTAACATTAAAAGGTAATTAAGCAAACTTATATCTGCTGTCAAACTTACTTTAAGTTACGCGTTCATAGAACTCCAGAATCAATGACACTAATATAATTTAATAAAAAAATCGATTGAAATATATAAAAAGTGTATGTATAGAGCCTGTGAGAGAAAATGACTTGAACTTTCTGCTACATTCAGTAGCTGGCAGCAACCCCACTGGCATGCCTGGGCCTATGCATACTCAGGGCTGGATTAAGGGCAGCCATGGGGGCGCCCATGGGCCTCTACAAACGGGTCACCAACCACGGGGTGCTAATACATCGTGGGGAAGCTATCATATCGTGGGGATCATAAGTGATACAGAGTGACAGATTTTCAAATATGCATGCCTGCGCTGGCAACAATCTCACTGGCATGCCGGCGCTAGCACTATTATTATTGCCAGTTCAGTTGTGAATGCCAAGAAAAGTAAGCACGGTGATGGTAAAATGAGTTTGGTGACTCATTTCTTTGTCGCAATATCCGTAAATGGAATGCTCTGCCCGCTCCACGTTTTCCCTACCTTTTACAACCTGGGAGTCTTTAAAAGAGGCGTGAAGAAGCAACATGCAGGCCGGCAGGGTGAGGATGGCTGGTGTGGCAGGTAGAACTGCTGTATCAGCTATCTTCGCGTCTGGACTTCACCGCACTTAACATCAGGAGGGGTGGAGTCATTTGTCGAAAATCTCAAAAAAAAAGTACCTAACTGGCCTAGCATTGTTAGGCTATGCTACTACGCAAACAGTAATACTGTAAGTCTGCCATTAAAATTACTGATATGGCATCATGGATGGTGATTTTAAATGTGAAGCTAACTCTTCCTATCGTATTAATACAAAATGCTCATGCCTGGCTAGCGTCTGTAGGTGGTTGATAAAGTTTTTCCCTCTGTCTACAAACAGATTACACAGACGAATACATACGGTTGCCCCTTAGAAAAATCCGTGTCCTCAGGGCCGTATTAACATTAGGGCCAAGAGAGACACGCGACTTCGTACGCGTGGAGTTAGTTAGAAATAAAGGTTCACTGCTCGTTCCCCGTAGGTGAAAGCGTGATAATATGTAGAATCAGAATCAGAAATTTTATTGAATTTCATGTGGTAAATAGCCTATATGTTGACCCGACTTCTAAATAATATTCGTGCCAAATTTGAAGTAAATCCATGCAGTACTTTATCCCGGACATACATACAGACAAACGTACAAAAAATCTAAAAATTGTTTTTTGGCTTCGGTATCGATTGTAGATCACACCCCAAGTATTCTTTAAAAAAACTATTCAATGTACAGTTTTGACTTTCCTACAATTTTATTAAAAGTATAGATCACAACTTTATAATCGGTATGTAGTACCTACCTAACAAACACGCGGTTGACTTTCAATAATATTGAGAATAGTTTATAAAAAACTACGTTCCTGATAATCTATTAAAGTAGGTACAATTAGGGCCGAATTTAAGGCAGAACTATGGCCCAGGGGTCTTGTAGCACCCAGTTTTTTTTTCGAAATATCACCAAACCAGGGCCGTGGTGCAAATTCGGACCTTTAAGGTTCTCCACTCCTTTGTTGCAATAGGGCCCACACCTCTAAATACAGCCCTAGATACAATACATCATGAGGTTATGATGAATTAAGCAGCGTTAGCCATTTCAAAAGTACTCAGAAATTATCTATAAATGTTAAGTTGTATTAACGTATTTTGTACAGTATTATCTGCTGAATAGTTCTATTTATTTTCTTTGTCTAATAATATCTTATGTGTAAGCGCTTTGTTAAAAATATTAAATGAATGATAAAATTGATGACTTCATTATTTTTTAAATTCGTTGAACAGTGAACTTCCTTTGAACCGAATAATATACAACTACTAACACTACAAATCAAGATACAATGGTGTCAAAAATTTTCAATTGATAGTGAAACTAACGTCAAGGAAGACAAATCAGCTCTATTTGAGTTTTTATTAAATAATATGACCTACGGTTGTCTGTCTGTAGGATTATAAATAAAGGGAGAGAATAAAGGACAGTTAATGATTAATTGAGCATGGACTTCTATATAAACTGGGAAAATATCTTGCGCACAGGAGGATCTGGATGGCGCAGTTCAATTGCAGTAAAGCCACTTTCGCAATGGTCGGTGGTTGGATAGGTGACCAAAAACGTTTTATCTTGAGCGCCTCAGTTAGGGAAGCGCGTTAAGCCTTATAGTAGGGGAGCCCCGGATGCTAAAGTTGCAGTTACTAGAGCGTCATGGGGACCTAAAGTTGCAGTTACTAGAGCGTCATGGGGACCTAAAGTTGCAGTTACTAGAGCGTCATGGGAACCTAAAGTTGCAGTTACTAGAGCGTCATGGGGACCTAAAGTTGCAGTTACTAGAGCGTCATTGGATAGTGAAGATTAGGTTCTAAAACGAAAAAATGTTTATGTGATGTTCCATTTCTGTGGGGGATAGAGCTTGTAAAAAATTTCAAAAATGTAAAATAAAACAGTCACCTGGAATTACTCGAGCGCGTCAGATATTAATAGAGTATACTCGCTTTGTGTTTTTGATGAATATAAATCTGACGATTAGATTGGGGAGTGGCTGAGAAAATCGGTAAAAAAATAAATTAGTTATTCGAGCGTGTCAGACGTTGAAAGGGAATGTTTAGTGAACTCAAAACAGTGTTCGATTTAAATTACTGACTATTTGGACGTCACCTACACTCATGACTGATTTTTGAAAATGTTAAAAAAAATTGTTAACTTAAAATACTCCTGCGAGTCAAATTTTTCTACTGTGGTTTCAACTCGATATCAGAGTCACTCTAAATGATAATCTGACCATTATGTAAAGGGATATACGTTATCTGACAATTTAAAACATTTTTGATGTAACAGATTTGGAATAAAACAAAAATTTTTTTGTTCCTTGTGTTTATTACTGGATGTAATAAAAAAAATATGCATACACACATATATAGAAGAGTCAATCGTTTAAATAAAAGAAGATAAAAAATATTATTAAAGAAAAAAAATCTTCATCATCACTGGATTACTCTTCGAGATTGGTTTCCACTTCTTCAACTTCCTCGTCATCTCGTATTTCTGTAAGCAAGAATGGTTATGATACTTCGCAATGTTTTCATTCATTTCATGATATTTAAGAAATAGGAAACGTACCTGAATTCCACGTATCTTCGAAAATGTCAGGTGTTATTACCAATTCTCGTATGCTTTAGGAAGTTGGTTTCCAACAAACCAAGTAGTCACACATATTTTTAATGTTTCTGGTGTAAACTTTTTGAGTTATGCATAGCTTTTTCACAAAATACACATTTAAATTTATTTCATAAAATTCACGAAAATGCTTGAAAACACAACAAATAAACCAAAGCGTCGTCCACCTTCGAAAACGAGCACGTTATTTTGATCAGCTGAGATGGCATCATAGCGTCAGGCGTCAGACGCTAGCGTGGGAACTGTGCGAGAGAGTGAGAGATTGGGAAAGAGTGAGAAGGAATGAGAGGCACGGAGTGGGGAATATACTGCTCTCAGCATCTGTACGCTCCTGCTTATCGATTGTTTTAACTACCTCGCCCCATGAAAACCGTCAGATCAAGTTTTTCTAATTCTGATAGAATTCCCTACAAATTAAAAATAAAATAATCACGCTCCAGTATTTCGAGGTGACATTTTTTTTTACAACTTTGTGACTCCCCCATTTCCTTATGTCACGCTCAAATTGTCAGATTATTGGAATAACACTTTTCTGGATGTACTTAACTTACCTATTCTTAATCTGACGCGCTCGAGTTTTTCTGAGGATTGATTTTTTGTACTAATCTGACGGACTGTCCTAAACGCACCCCCCTATATTAAGGGTTCATATTTGGTAGGGGTACTTATCAGGGTGCAAGCTTTCTCCCTATATGATTTTCTGACGCGTTCGAGCAACTCGCAAAGTCCCCACTTGGGTTCCGGCCGCAGTCGATAGAACCCAATCATCAGCAGCGGCCCAGCGCGTGGCCGCGTAGGTGTATCACGGCCTAATCTCCCTAATCTATCCATAAGGTAGGCCTGAGCCCAAGCAGTAGCGACATTAATAGGCCGATGACGGTACAGTCAATTTCGTAAATCAATTCTCGATCATGGAAATTCTCCTTAAAGAAGTAAATGTAAGTAGTTATTTTAAAAATAAAAGATTTTAAAAAGAACAGATTTGGAATAAAACAAAATTTTTTTTGTTCCTTGTGTTTATTACTGGATGTAATAAAAAAAATATACATACACACATATATAGAAGAGTCAATCGTTTATATAAAAGAAGATAAAAAATATTATTAAAGAAAAAAAATCTTCATCATCACTGGATTACTCTTCGAGATTGGTTTCCACTTCTTCAACTTCCTCGTCATCTCGTATTTCTGTAAGCAAGAATGGTTATGATACTTCGCAATGTTTTCATTCATTTCATGATATTTAAGAAATAGGAAACGTACCTGAATTCCACGTATCTTCGAAAATGTCAGGTGTTATTACCAATTCTCGTATGCTTTAGGAAGTTGGTTTCCAACAAACCAAGTAGTCACACATATTTTTAATGTTTCTGGTGTAAACTTTTTGAGTTATGCATAGCTTTTTCACAAAATACACATTTAAATTTATTTCATAAAATTCACGAAAATACTTGAAAACACAACAAATAAACCAAAGCGTCGTCCACCTTCGAAAACGAGCACGTTATTTTGATCAGCTGAGATGGCATCATAGCGTCAGGCGTCAGACGCTAGCGTGGGAACTGTGCGAGAGAGTGAGAGATTGGGAAAGAGTGAGAAGGAATGAGAGGCACGGAGTGGGGAATATACTGCTCTCAGCATCTGTACGCTCATGCTTTATCGATTGTTTTAACTACTTCGCCCCATGAAAACCGTCAGATCAAGTTTTTCTAATTCTGATAGAATTCCCTTCAAAATAAAAATAAAATAATCGCGCTCCAGTACTTCGAGGTGACATTTTTTTTACAACTTTGTGACTCCCCCATTTCCTTATGTCACGCTCAAATTGTCAGATTATTGGAATAACACTTTTCTGGATGTACTTATCTTACCTATTCTTAATCTGACGCGCTCGAGTTTTTCTGAGGATCGATTTTTTTTACTAATCTGACGGACTGTCCTTAACGCACCCTCCTATATTAAGGGTTCATATTTGGTAGGGGTACTTATCAGGGTGCAAGGTTTCTCCCCATATGATTTTCTGACGCGTTCGAGCAACTCGCAAAATCCCCACTTGGGCTCCCCTACTATTGGGTCCCGGCTGAATCCGCAGTCGACAGAACCCACCCATCAGCAGCGGCCCAGCGCGTATCGTGGTATCACGGCCTAATCTCCCTAATCTATCCATAGGGTAGGCCTGAGCCCAAGCAGTAGCGACATTAATAGGCCGATAACGATCCTGCGCAGACTTAATTATCTATGACCTCTTACTGGTACAGTCAATTTCGTAAATCAATTCTCGATCATGGAAATTTTCCATAAAGAAGTAAATGTAAGTAGTTATTTTAAAAATAAAAGAAAAGAATGAAGCAATCAATTTTACTTAATATTTTAACAGCACTCATTATCATCACTTGCTACATAAATCTACAACTTTATAAAAGTGTTAGATTTTCCAAAAAATATCAATTTAAACTTACGAAAGCACTGGTGTCGATTCGGACATGATGCTCTAAACCTAAAGTTAAATTTGACAACAGTGCATCCTTGTCATTCTCTATACAGAATGAAAAGGAGAGACTGATGTTAAATTTAGTTTTAAGTTTAGAGAATCATGCCAGAATCGACACCAATAGCTACCTATAAATGTATTTACAAAAATACTGCCTTAAACGCATTGCATATTTACTAATAACCCTTTGTTGTAGTAATTAATGCTAACGTTTTACTTGTAGATGAATTTCTTAGAGACTAGCTGTGCCCCGTGGTGTTACCCGCAGTGTATTTGGGAAAATCAACTGTTTTTCCCATGGTAATAAGATATTTTCCCGCAGTAAAACGTAGCCTATGTGTTAATCCAGGGTGACAGCTAACTCCATACCAAATTTTATTAAAATCGCTCCAGTCGTTAAGACCTGAAGAAGTAACAAACATAGACAATCACAAACTTTCGCCTTTTTTAGTGTGATTTAAATTACATAAAATGTAAATCTGCAATAAATTCAGCATTTGCTTATACAATTGAAATCTGTTTGAAAATTTAAATTTATTGTATTCGATTCCTTTAATAAAAATATTTAAAAATTACCTTGGATACCCCACACATACACACAATAACATTTCGCAAAAAAGAAATCTTAATAGACAATTTTCATTTCATTTGTCCTTCTTCTTTACTTTTATATTGCGACTGCAACAAATTCTGCCAATATCACGTAGTAGGCCAACACTGTGGTCCCTTGTTTAAATTTTATCAACAATACATTTCTACTTTTAATAATAAACTTACTGCATAACATGTCATCAAGACTAATACATTACATACCCAATTATTTATGCAATTAGGGAATTTCTGTTTTTTTTTATAAATTAATTATAAAATATTAGCAACAATATAAAATTGTTACAATGCCTTCATTGTTTCTGATTTAGACAACTCATATGGTATAATTAACTGCTTACACTAGAATCAATATAATGCATGTGATGTCCAATGTTTATTTATGCAAATGCAGTAATAGTCTATATTTAACACAGATGTGCGTGCCCTCTGAGGGGCCACTGTGAAAAACCTGGTTTAGTATAATTAACAATTTAGCAGGACCTTTTAAACAAATTGTAGCCAGAAGGATAAATTTGTAGCTGTTGTAAGTTGAACGTTAAAACTCACCGAATGTGGGCTCTCAGATGAAACACGTCTATTTTCATATTACTGTATCTGGCCAATATAAATAATTTTGATGAATGGTACGATTAAGAAGATAATTTGTAGGACTATGTGCAAAAATTTGAACTCTGTTGAGTGACTACAAATAAAGAAAATCCAATCAGTTGGTGCACCTTTAGTTTTTTCATGTACAAAATTTACTCTGCTACTACAAATTTGTAGTTAAAGCTAAGTTTCTTTGGCAAGCTTTAAATTTTAGCAGCAGTAGTCAAAACGCTACGCTTTCTACTGTGGCCCCTCGGAAGACACGCACATCCTTGTGGGTTTTTTAAAACTACCTAGTAACGTAAAATTCTTAAACATAACTACACATTCCTTACTTGAAATGTAGTGCAAAACTGTGTTCAATTCATCTAAGTAGTGCCTATCTATTAGTGCTTCTTTGGAAAGTTACCATAATATGTTAACAATATTATCACAAGTGTTATTTCAAAAACTATAGTTTCTTTATATTTACTTTTGGTGGTATTGTGTTTCTGTCGGTGAGTAAGGTTCCAGGGCTTCACGGGGTAGAGATTTAGGTCAGGGTAGGCAATAGCTCGAGTGATATTTTTGAGCGTCTATAAACTATGGTAGCCTCTAACCATCTGGATGGTCATACGTTTGTTTGTACCCCTTTTAAAATAAAAAGAAATATAAAAATCAACCTAAATAGACAAAACCTGTAAAAATTACCTTTATCTATCAGAATCAGATTCTTGTATGATTGAAATTAAAAGATAACCAAATTAGAAAATGTAAAATACAAACAATTATTAATATACAATACATTTAAGAAAATAGATGAACTTTTACAACTCAAGAACTATTTGTGAATTGGTTTGTAAAATGGCTAAAATTTTATTACTCCTCAAACACAAGCTACTGGTACTGTTTTGTGAAATAATGCCTATACTAAGAACACAGCTGAGCCCATTCACGCATTAAAACTTAAAGACTACATCTTTGTACAGGTATAAATAGGGAAGTTGCAACGAGCAACATGGTTTCCTAGTGTTAATCTGAAAGTTTATAGCTCACAACCGTTTCCATTTTATGAAGGCTAGTTGTGAAAGATTTCAGTTGGACATTCTGAGCGTTAGCAATGGCTACAGGTTCAGCCTCAGCCCACTTTTCGGGTATATCACAGTCAGTTTTAGCATGGATTAAAACATCAAAAGAACATCGACAATCCAAAAATGGTAAGTATGAAATAGTTGCAGCAACCTGCAACATTACATCCCTGATTTCTTGCTGAATTTTTTTTAAATCTTTTGAGCCAACCGTTTCATTCTTCTCTTTTGAAAGTGTAATGTCACCGTCCTCATATTGCACATTGAAATCCCAGCATTCTAATACTTCTTTGTTGGCAACATTCAAGATGATAAGTGACAGTTTACTGACTTTCTTATTCACAATCCATTCTGAAAATAAAATACTAGAATTAAACTTTTGTTTTGAACTGCATGTTTCATAATTAATCACTGCACATAAAAATTAGTCAATTTAATACAACCATACACACTGCATATATTTAGTATTGCAACTAAAAGTAGTATATGCAGTATAAAGATACCAAAATACGTAAAATGGTTCTAAACAGCTTTTTATTTACCTTCACTTTGAGTCAGAAGATTTGTCAGAAAACTTTTGATTTGTGGATCTTCAGATAAAAGAAGTGTAATTCCATATTGCTGTTCGGCTTTGAAAGTTTCTGGTGGGTAAAGCCCTCTTTGAAACAACACTGAATTTATTGCGAACTCTGAAATTTAAAGGATTTCCGCTGTTATTTACAATAGAGAAACAACAATGGCAAAGTAGGTCACTGCTAAATACTTACTCAAATATTCGCAAATAATTTGAGCAGAGCCACGAAGAGTAATACAATTCTTAGTTTGCTGTTGAGACATAATGTATATTTGATGTTTATTTATATGTTTTGATATTTAAATAAATTAATGTGTTACAAGAACTTGATCTCCGTCGCCCTTTATCACAAATTCCGCTAACGGTTGATTTTAAAATTGGGCTACGTTCAAAAACTCCGCTCAGACTCCGAACTTTTCATGCGGGCAAGTGCCTAGGGACACGAAAAAAGTATCGATACTTTGTGGTATCGAGTACTTTTCCTTTCGATACCGATACTTTTGTACTCGATACTTTGTATTCGATACTTTTACTAAATGAGTACTTTTTGGCAAGTATCGATACCTTTAAAAATTTGGATAAGCGCCTCATATTGATGGCAACGCCATCTTGTTAAATCATAGCAAACCTTCTAAAACGTTCGATAGGGTATTTGGCAAGTTTTAGGCAACGATCTCACGTTATTGACTAATGTTTATGGAGTCCGTAAAAAGTGGATATTCATCATTCTGTCGTGTATTTCAGTAAAAATAACCAAATCAAAAACTCCATTTACAAGTTGCCGCGAAAACGTTTCTCTGGACAATATGACGTCTTGTGTGTGACGTCACACGACTGTTATTAAAACGTCAAACGATACAATGTAATGTCACTTTGACCGGATATTTACTTGCGTGTGACGTCATTTTAGGCTATGCCAATCCCAAGCGTTTTGGGTTACGTGACAATAGATAAGAAAACTAATATCTTTTTCGTTATTTTAGCGCTTTATTTTTAATACTGTCAAATGTACTATCTAAAAAAAACTGTCAAATGCCCTATTGCGTTGTTATAACGTCAGAAACTGACATATTCAAATTCTTTCCAATCTGTGACTGTGTTTATTTTGCGCTTTGTTTTGTTTCATAGTTATTTATTTAGCGACCATATTTATTTATTTATTATTTATTTATTTAGGAACTGTGATTGATTTGCCGTTTATTGTGCTTTTCGCTTGACTGTATTTGATTTATTCAAGTGTAACACTATTATTCTGTCTATGCTGTGTATACCTATTTGAAACCACCTGAAAAAAAGGCGGACGTAACCTCTTCTATAATTATAATCTTGAGCGAAGCATGCCAATGGCAGCGTTAACTACGTGTCAGATTCAAGTTAACATAAGTGGGTATAATGTTTTTTAATGATTAAAATTCAAGAAAAGTAAGTTTAATTTGAAACAAATCTGAAAAGTTTCATACTATTAAATTGTTTAAGATTTCGATCTTTTTAATTAACATTTTAATTATGAATGTATTAATGAACACTTTTTTAGTGTCAGAAATCACAGCTATTTTTTTATGTAATATAGCAATTTGTGAATTTACATGTCCTTTTTTTGTTTTCGATTATACGTACTATAGTAAAATTCCATTGTTTTTCTTTCAATTTTAACACCGGCGGGGCGGGAGGGGGGGGGTTGCTCATCAGGCCACAGGCTCCGATAAGGCCCTGTGAAATGTACTCGATACTTTGAAGTATCGATACTTTTGTTTCGATACTTTTACGAGTACGATACTTTTTTACCGATACTACTCATGAGTACAGTATCGATACTTTCTATTCGATATCGTGTCCCTACAAGTGCCAAGTGCCCGCACACTATACAGTTAGAGATGGAAAAAACGGCTTATTTCTTAAAAGCGCTTAAACGTTGTACTTTTTAAAATAAGCGCGCTTGAAAAAAAGCTTTTTCATTTAAACGCTTATTGGCTTAAACGTTTAAAAGTATGCGTAAAAAGCGCGACGTTGTGTTGTGTTTTCGTTTAGGTATATCGTTTAAAAAAGCGTGAAAAGTTTATTGTCGTTTTTAATGTGTTTAAGTGTTTTATTGCGTTTTTTCTTCTTATTAATGAAATTTTTATTAAAAAGTTTTTTAAACCTAATGAATTGATTGGCATTAAAAACGAAAGATTTTCAATTGAATTTAGATTTTATAATAAACATTTTTATAATAGTCAATGAACTTTCCTTCGTACTTTACAAGCTTAGGACTGTGTGGAGTTAATATACTCGTGATCCAGGCGTACTTAAAAGTTCATTGATTTTATATACATACTTTTAACTATTTTATATGCACATTAAACCAAAACACGAAACGCATTAACACAAGCAAGCATGCAAACACACCGTACAACACCCACGCGCTCTTACCCCGTCACGGTGACAAGCGTACTGCTTTTCGACTTCGTTTAATTAAATGCTTTTAACGAAAAAATCCGAGCAAATTTTAAAAATGTGCATTTTTTTACGTCGCATTATAATAATTCGCATGCTGTACTAACCGGCTCACGAAAGATGGCACGCCGACGCGGCGGCGGCGCTGTAGCCGCGCGTTCTATGTCTGTGATATTGTGAAATATTTAGTTCCAAGGAATTCCGCGTACCCATTTTTCGATACTGTAGTGGACTAGAAGGATCGAAGTATGTAGTTTCCTGGCAAAGACATAGATGGCGGGATTTGCACTTTTTAAGTAAAAAATATACTTGCACTTTTTTAAGTGAAAAGCTTACTCACACTTTTTAAGTAAAAAGCTTATAACGCTTATACTTAAAAGCGTGCTTACAAGCTTAATATTTTAAGCGCGCTTGTTTAAGCGCTTTTCGTTTAAACGCCCACCGCTATATACAGTGCACATGGCTATTTGTAACTTTGTTGCGATAGTGTCTCCTTTTCATTCTCTTTATAGTATGATAAGGATAACTTACTACCAAAATATAGCTAATGCGAATAACCATGTGAAGTTCCAGCGGCAAAAAATATATGAACTACGATGAAACTATTGTATGTCATTTGATGCAAGTGGAGCGTAGGTTTTGAACGTAGACTTGCATTTTTCATAGCTTTTCTCTTCAAGAAAGGCAAAGGATATTGAGCCCATACAGCTATGTCATAAGTTTCAATTTTTCTATTTTAGAGAGCAAGGTAATTAACAAGAAATTGATCACGTTGGCTTTTCATGTAGAACTTCTTAAAAAAAAAAAAACTTTACATTGTATAAAACCATCTCGCACCAGCTGTGTGTAGGTCCTTAAATGAATAGTTGGTTTTCTTGTGTGGTTGACTATTATACCCCGCCGCCCGGAGGGAATGCTTAAACAGCAACAATATGCATTCGGTCCGTCCTCCTACTTCCACTAATAAGCTGGATAGTGTATTGGAAAGAGATGGATAATTCAGTTTTTCATTCTTTTTTCGGACTACAAAGCGAACTGCCCTCTCACGGTAGGCCACAGACCACCTTACCGTCTGCCGCTGCACGATTGTGATTGTTGTCGCTGTTTGCATGTAAACTTTTAAGCATGTCAAATGTAAGGCATATTAAAATATTGAATTTAGGACGTTTTAGAAAATGAAATGAACTATTGCGCATTCGTTACTAAATAAAACATCACTTTGTATTAAAAATAATCACATATTACGTAAAATAACAAAGAAAAACGGGCACAGCGAATTTTCCGCTCGAATTGGAGTAAGTAACCTCCACCTTACATAAGACCACAGTGAAATAACAGCACCTTTTGGTAGTGATGGGTTTCTGCTGGTGAATAGGGTTCCAGGGCATCACGAGGTAGGGGATTAGGTTCAGGCCGGCTAGGTGGGGATTGCAAGAGCGGCACACGCTCTGCCGCATCATCTATCATCGCAACTGGTCTTCACATACACACACTTAACATTAGGTGGGATGGGGTAATTTGTTGCACCTCGTTTAAAAGAAATATGTATGGATGTATGTCGTTAGGTGGCGTTGTTATATTTTGTGGTAGAGGTAAATGTATTTCTAGATGGCGTCGCAATATATTTTAATTGATAGTCTATTAATTTATAAAGTCATGTAATGTAACCGTTTGTTGATTCTTGCCTTTTAAATTTTCTTTCCTTTTTTCATCCTATTTTCACTCATATGTGGCTAATGCATAAACCGTGATGGGGAAAAAAAAACAAAAAGAGTTTTTGGCGGGATTTCATCGAGTGCGGATGGCATCATCATTCTCATTATTCTTAAATTCGTTCAAAGTGAATATTGTGAAATAAAATTGGTGTGATTTTGTGTTACAACCGTCTGCGCAACTGAAGAATTAAAACTAAAACTGAATTAAATTTAAAACATAGGCTACTGCGCTCAAGTGGACGTGAGAACTTTATTGTAGTGTTGACTACCTCACAGAAGCTTATCGAAAAAGCCAATTAGATATATTTCGTACCAAACACTCCAAGACACATTAAAATGCGTCACACCGACATTCTAATGTAGAAAAAAAGAAGATAAATAACTAAACACTAGACTGCATGGGCATTGTTCCTTTTGCCCTTCCTAAAAAGGGAGAATCTTAAAAAAAGTAAACCAAACAAAAGTAGTGATGTTACGGTCTTGAATTTTGACAAACCGGATTTGATCGGTTAGTAATATATGCAAATCGGTTTCCGAACCGAACCACCAAATTTTCAGTAAACCGCGGTTTGAACCGGTTTGAACCGGTTTGAACCGTTTGACGAGTTGACGAATGAAACTTACGAAACAACAGGTGCTATTTTTTTTAAGCTAGGCAATTACGTCGCATATTACATAATAATGAACACAAAATTATGCCGTCAAGTCAGTCAAATCTACCAGAGTCCGTTTCATTTCGTTTCGGTCGGTAAGTCGGTTATGGCTGTTGTATTTAAATTGACGATGCGCGCTAACCGTATCCGCTGCTGTAAGTCGGTTCGTATTGGTCGGTCAAGTTTTATTAGGGTCGGTAAAGCACGTCAGGAGCCGCACGCGATTTGTGGATGGCGGCATAAACAAGAATTGACAGGCGCGCATGCGCGCAGCGCGATACGAACGAATGCCACGGTAGAACCGGTTTACGAAGACGTTAACCGATTCAACTCGGTCCATGCTCAAACCGGTTTGAACCGGTTTGAAAAGTCGAGTCGTTACATCTCTAAACAAAAGTGAAAAATCAATCATTGCATGTGTAAACTTTAAAAATATTCTGATTAGTTAAAAATTTGACGCTCCCGAACGAAACTTCCAAGCTTTTATTAAAATGTGAGCAATAGAATAGCATAAGAATGGGCCGGACTCAAAGAAAACGAAAACGAATCAAGCAGCGCAACTTTTATATCTGCGATGGTGAATCAAGATTGCTTCAGTTAAACTCTTGGCTAAATAGAGAAGGCATAAAACGAAACCAAAAACTTGTTTTGGCTGTTTTCGATGATACTGGTCGTGGAGTACTAACGAAGAAGAAGATATCAGCGGGCGAGGAATTAATCAACTTGCCTCTAAATTCTACTATTAATGTGATCACTGTTCTCTCAGACATTCTCTTTTGTAACATTTTTTTAATTAATAAGAGGCAGTGCTTTTTAGAATACAAAGAAACAGTGTCTTTTCAATCCCTTTTAGCTTTTTACTTAACATATTTGAAGTTACTTGGAAATGGGACTAAATGGTTTCTTTACCTGAAGAGTTTACCGGAATTATATACTGTGCCATACTTTTTATCTAATGACATACAATGTGATCTTGATGCAGATATATTTACCGTTATTTCTAAACAGAAAGATATCATACAAAAATCCTTCTATATTTTTGAAAATATTTTAATCTCTTGTTTGTGTGACAGTAATTTTATAGAACATTTTAAAAAAAACTTTGACTTAAAATTGTATGAATGGGCTTACTTCACTGTCAATACTAGGTGTGTATATATGGACTTGACGAATGTATTAAATTTAAAGAATGTTGGAAACACTATGTTAAATATGGTAAACGATAATACAAAAATATCACTTTGCCCTTACTTAGATATGATAAATCATAGTCCAAATGCTAAAAATGAGACTAAGTTGATGATCCCTAAAAACTTTCTCAACGTCGACATTATGAATTTGAATCAAGATGTATTTTGTGATGTGTGGTTTTCTATTTATACAAAAAATAATTTTGAGCCATATACACAAGTGTTTATATGCTATGGTGATAGTCATAACTTGAAGTTGATAACAGAATATGGTTTTTTCTTACCTGATAATGAATTGGACTATGTGTCATTTGATTTTGAAAGTGTTGTGGAATTTTTAAGCATGAAATCCCTGAAATTATCACAAGAGCAAAGCTCTTTTATTAGTAATCATGGATTAAACAAAGACTTGTACATCGACTTTAGAGGTCTAAGTTTCAATTTCTATGGGTTATTGATGGTTGTAAAATATTATTATGATAATACAATGAATGTTAGTAGATTAATTTATTCAGCAGCTGTAGGAACTAATAACAAAGAGTTAAATGACATGCTGAGGCCAATGGTTAGTAACAGATTAGATAGTATTAAGAAATCCATAAGTAAACTTTTAAGTTATAAACGTAAATGTATTATTTTAGATAATTGTATAGGACTCATGAGTCAGCATATTAATATTTTAGAAAAGTTTATAAAATATTAGATGTGAGAGTAACAAATAACTAATTTTTCCAGATTATGTAAAATATTCCCTAGTCAGTGTATTTTTTGAAATAAAAACAAAGCAATGAATATATTAGTTGTTATAATCCCAAAATCCCTGCTTATACCTACATCATATACCCCTTTAATCCCATAGTTCTGTAGAACTGTGAAGTTCTGTTAACCGAATGTGCTTTTGCATATTACATTACTTGAAGGAGACCTATATGGATAAGGAGTAGGTACCTATGATGTAAAATAAAGACATCTTTTTGAAAATATATATTACCATCCTCAAGTGTAATGTTCTATGCGATTCAAAGAATAGGAAAGCCAAAGACCTCTATCTGTCAAATGCCGCTTAAAAAGTATGGTTTGCAAAAAATCTTAGAAAACTTTTTTTAGCACTGAGCTAATCTTAGAATAAATACCAAAATTTGTAAACAATAGAAGGAAATAAATCATATGAAACGTAAGAAAAATGGGTACAGGCAAAGGGAAATATAAGAACTTTAGTTTTATTATAAATACAGGTAATAAAAAGACTTTTTATTTTAAATAAAGTTGTCGTTTTAAAACCTACAATAATCAATATTTATTTTATATCCGAAAGCATCAGTGATGATGATGACTACTCCGACGGTAGTGCAGAGATTAGCAGAAGTAAAGAGCTAGATTCTGATTAATGTTTTTTCCCACACAGTCTTAATAAACAAATAATATTAAAAATCTGAATTTTTTTCTTACTAAATCTTGGTAAATAAATTTTATTAAAGGAAAAACTTGTTTGCTTCCTCTACATACTTAAGGGTACTACCACAGTGCATGAGTGCACGCAGGTTGACTCAGAAAACAAGCGCGAGAAATAAACAGTGTAGTTTAAGCAGGGTGGCCATAGTGGCAGCAGGCAACCTGCTTAAACTACACTGTTTATTTCTCGCGCTTGTTTTCCGAGTCTGAATCTGCGTGCACTGTGGCCGTACCCTAACTGGTCTGAATTGACAGCTATGACGTCACAATATGGCGCCCAGTCGGTCCTATTCATAGAGAAAAGTAATGTTCTATTCTTAGTTGAATCGCATTGTACATTGTGTGTATGAAATGTTTATATTCTTCTTAGGAATGCTGAAAGCAACCACTGAGACTCAGCATATCGCGGTTACCAATTGGTTTCTTTTCGTCGTTGCAGCTAACGCAAACTATATATTCGTACCCTGCGACACTATCTTCTGGGTATCTGTAGTTGTAATCAGACACTATGTAAGGTTTGTACTTATTTAGATCTGACTCTTTTAAATCAGGATCATCATCGCGAGATGAGAACAGCGACTTAATCTCATCATCAGGCTCATCAGGAGGCTTTTCCCTGTTCTTTTTTTTCCTTTTGGACATTTTAGACAAAAGTAAATTAAACAACAATATACTAAGAACAATTATTAAAAACAATAAAACTATATACAAATGTACAGAAAATGCATTCAGAGGCAAAAAAATTATGAGAAATAGCAAAAAATTAAAATAATAAAAAAAAATACCGCCCTTCCAGTTTGGAGTTCCCGCGCTCCAACCTTGTTTAAAGATTATTTGCCACAGAGTAGCGATGCGCGACTTCGAATAATACTTATACTAATCATTCGACTCCACGAATCATTCGACTAAGACACTGCGCTTTATATTATTCAACTGGAGTCGAAGGTATTGGGCGGCGCGTTTCGCACGCAGCTTCATTTGACATTAGTATTACTAATTAGTAGTTGTTTTTAGAATATTGACATTAGTATACTACTTTTTTGCCTTTCGAATAACCAAATTAGTAGTTACGAATTAGTCGAAAGGGAATATCTTTCGTAGTCGCACATCGCTACCACAGAGTACATTGATTGTTTTAAATACTATACTTGTACCATTTGGTATATTTACCTTTCTCTATGACTCGTACTTGCTCAGTGTCTGTGACTATGGCGGCTGCTCTGTTGTCAAATAATTTTTTTACAAAATTATTAAAAAATCGTGCAAAACATTTATCATTAGCCACTAATTATCGAAATATAATTTATAGTAAACCAAATTTAATTTGTAAGCAATGCGCGGTTACAAGCTACTTCAGGGTTAGTAAATAAGTTTAAGTTGTTTGCATTTAATTATGATTTTTTAAATATAATATTTGTTATAAAGTTTAAAATAGGTGTTTTTAATTATTTTCAATTCGTAGCATTACTCCTCGAACCAACAAAACAGTTCTGTAAGCGGAGATACGGCTAAAAATGTTCTTGCTGCAGTGTTGGCAAACAAACCTAAGACTGGAAAAATACCAGTTGGTAAGTGATTTTTGTTAAAAACCAATTAGCAATATATATTAAATAATTAAATATATGTCATATTTCTTCCATTTTTACTAGATGATATCTGAGTTTAATTCATATTACATAATAAAAATAATGAACTTGACCTTGCTCAATATATACAATAGTATTTTTATCTGTTTAAGACTGGTAACAATTTTGTAACTTTTATATTGATGGTAATTCTCATCAAATTTCGTAATGATTTTTAGTGTTTATTCATATCAATGCTGGTATTTCTTGGGAACTAGTGATCTTAATGTAACATTTAAAATGTTTCACTAATTATTATACTAATGAATCAATTAATAATTAGTCCTGTATATATACCATTCTTATACTTTTCCTTCTAAAACTTTGGTAATCTGTGTTGCAAATTACCTATGTCCAAATCTAAATTTTAAATGTTGTTATATTTCTGCAATGGGGTTTTTTATGATAAGGTTTAAGAATGAGCAGTTTGTGTGCGAAGGCTTCTATTGCACAAATTCTTCAAGAATTTGTACAAGTGACAAAAAGAGTAAAAATAGTTCAACCTGAAAATTAATGGTTGCATTTGTGTCATAGCTTTGAGATATGTAGGATACAGATACTCATTTTGTATTACAAACCATTTAATTTGTAGAGGACACAGCCATTCATAACAAATGAAGACTTAAATTAGTCATGCCTGGTAGTGTTAGATTCAGACTGAAATGAAATAATTTTAGTCTATGTACCCACTTCGCACCTGACTAGTGTTGTTGTACTATTTCACATATTTCAGAAACTGCATAGAGGCAATAGTATTACTTCTAAAATGATGGTTCATATTTTATAGTGATACTAGAAATTTCATATTAATTCTCATCTTTTAGATGTACTGGTATTATGCCCTGATAAGTAGAGATGCACCGAAATTTGTTTCTCATTTGGTATTACTTAAATTAAGCAGCTTTTATGAAACTTTGTTTTCAGCCGAATTTGGGTTAGAATACCTTAATGTTGTCTGAAATTTTGTAGCATAAATTAATTTAAATAAGAAATAGAAAAGCGAGCTAAAATGTGAAATTGTAATATTTTAAGCATGTTTCTGTTAAATGTTTAAATCTAAAGAAAATTTTACTTGAAAAATTCCACTGTCCGGGCAGATGCATTGACCAATTATGCTTCCCTGGCCTTAATGGTGTAGAATTTCTTCTAGTATATTTTATGCTGCAAGAAATATATTTTAAAATGATATCTTGATCAAACAATGATTTGTAAGCAAATACGTATAATGTCGACATTCCCTAGACAAGGAAAACGTTTATAAAAATATGCTTTAAAAAATTATCAATTGTAACAAACAGCCAGGTAACAAGATTCTTTCTAATTTGCAACTTATTTTATATAATGAAACTTTGTCATTTAGTTTTTTTTATTGCAGCAAAACAATATCTGTATTTTTTTATATTTTGTTCATTGAGCATAAGTTTGCGAAAATTACCAGGGCAGACTTTATTGCACATATTTAAACCTAACATTCGGTTGAATTGGTCATTTGGCAAGTCCCATATTTGGTGCAACACTACTGATAAGTCTGTCTAGATTAGGGTTAATAGGTATTATAAAAATTTGTTGCCTGGACACAAACTAGCCTTTTTATCTTAAGGTTTTTTTTCATATTTTTTAATAAGATGAAATATAGGTAATAAACGACCCATCCAATATATAAAATTCTCATGTCACAGTGTGTGTAATTGAACTACTCCGAAACGGCTCGACCTATTTTCGTGAACTTTTATATGCATATTTAGTAGGTCTGAGAATCGGAAAATATCTATTTTTCATCCCTCTAAATGTTAAGGGAGTTCCACCCTTAAATTTTTTTTTCGACAAAATTTTATGACAGTATGAAGCTCGCTGGGACAGCTAGTATTATATATATGTCCCATATTCCGTGCAACACTACTGATAAGTCAGTCTAGATTAGGGTTAATATTATACATTTTTTTTTTGCTTAACAAAGCTAAATTATCATTTTATAATTGCTTTGTATGTTTTTTTTACTCATATAAAATGTATGTAGGTAGCCTCATTACCACTAAACCATTTATCACATTCAAAAATATCTGTTTTTCATACATATAATCTTCGAAAAAGTATTGCACCTTTTTTACTTTAATTTATGCAATTTTTCTGTATGCTAATTGCCATTGTGTTTTGTTACTAATACTTGGTTGATAGCAGTTCCCGCACGCATCCTTGTATTTAGTCCGCTTTCTTCCATCCTATTTTCGTTACCTTATCCTATTGTCCTCATGATATCTCTCCTCCTCCTAGGTATCCAAAAACGGGACTGCTTTCACCCAGGTGCCTCTGTTTTGTCTCGTGAAGATATAAACCTGGGGGATGTGAAGCCAGTGTCGGGAGCTGATATGATTAGGGGCATGCTGGCGTATATATGGCCAAAGGTTAGTACGCATTCAATTCAAAAGGGTTATGATAAAAGAATCTTGTGTATTATGCAATGTAGCTGTAGTTACTATGATGTTATGATGATTAAAGGCACGTAACTCTAGCGCTGAACAAAACGCGGAGGGGATAGCTGCGCATGGGTATAGGGTTACCATATCTCAGGATTTGTCCTGAGATTTCAGGATTTTTGGACTCTTCTCAGGATTGCGGCTGGATTTTGCAAATCTCATAAAATCTCAGGATTTTTTGAATTTCCAATAAAATACAGTTTACGTTTTAAAGATCTCTTTAATAAAAAGTCATACAAACTAAAAATAATCTTCTATTGGTAATAATTGCACAATTAAAATCAGTACTTTATTATCCAAGACGGTACTTAATCAGTTTATCATACTTAATATCTGAAGATACATTTTTAAGTAAGGTTTTTTCTTTAATTATGGATTCATATAATGCGCCACATGTTAAGCTCTTCAAATTATATTGATTTAAAAGTATATGCACAGCATAAACGATAAAGTTACGACTTTTAAAATTGTTAAGTATGTTTGAGAAAAAAATCTCAAACTGTAAAAAATCTCAGGATTTTTCAATGGAAATCAAACCTTTTCTCCGGACTTTTGATTTTATCATCTGGTAACCCTACATGGGTACGACTGGAGAGCCAATCGGCGCAACGCACGCCCACCCGCGCACCTCGTTACCCCCCAAGACATCTTAATTTTTACTTCTGCGTAATAACGGTCAGCGCTAGAGTTTCGTGTCACGACTTATAATGGCGCCATTTGCAGTTGGTCGTTAGCCCGAATACGAGTTCCAATGGAATTCGGGTAAAGGACTAAGTGTAAATTAACGGAGTCTTTCTTGCATCCCGCGGCGTAAGTGAGCTAGGACAGTTCTTTTTGATGGGTGGATTCGAGTCGTGTAAGTGGGTGAATACCTTTATATCACCGAATAAGCATTACATTGTTTATTAAAATATTAAATGCACATATTATTACATATTTTTTGAATTCTATCAATGTAATGTACCACCTGGAATAACGTAATGGGCATCGTATATTTTGTATTATTCTTTATTGACTGATAATAAGGTTATTGCCATGTTTATAATAAAACTTACAATATACAAATACTGTTGTTAACAGCTTAAGTTAATATGTATTTCTTCTATACACAGGATAATGAGATGATCAGGAAACGCGTGCTGCTATCTCTCTCCCTCTTGTTTGGCGCGAAAGTCATAAACGTTAGCGTCCCCTTCCTGTTCAAATACGCCGTGGATGAGGTGAATCAAGCGACGATGACACCAGCAGGAGATGCTTTGTTGGGCATGGCAACAGTTCCACAAGCATTAGGCACGGCTGCATTTAGTTTATTAATCGGATGTGAGTACTAATTTATACAGGATGTTAATGATTAATAAAAATATCGATCATTTTAAGACACGTCACTAGTTCGAGAATGATTAAAAATAACTGTTTTTATAAAAAGTTAAAACTTCATGCAAATATAAGAAAATTAGAGAAGAATCCTTATATGATGTACTTCAATGCCCTTCAAGCTTTATTTGTATTTTTGTAACACCCTGTATACCTACATAAAATGTAAGAAGCTTGATGGCGCGGTCGGTTATAGCGCGTTCGGCTGTTATCGTTAAAGTAAAGCAACTTTCGCAGTGGTCGGTCATTGGATGGGTGACCAAAAATCTTCTATCTCGAGTTCCTCCCCTCCCCCCACCCCCCCCCCCGGGGCAGGGTATTGCTTCATTGGTAATTTTTTTCACAACTTGCTAGTGCTGCTCTGTTCCAAACCTTCGCTCCGAGTACAACTTTTCACTCTGACGTTTCAATTTCGACATAAAATGTACGAAACTTGTGTCAAATTTGACATTAGTTGCACCTGGGTCGTAGTTAACTTAGCTCTGTGTATGGCAGCCACATGAGTGAACGGCGTGTGTAGAGAAACGTGTTGCAGAAACAAAGTTTTGTGTGTGTGTTTTTGTTGAATGTTTTCAAAAAACTTTTACTGGAGTCACTGCTTAAGCAGCGCTCAGCCTAAAAACAAACTAGCTTTTTCCATACAAAATTTGACGTTGACGATACGATTACGGAGCTATAAAAATTCATACTTGGGCCTCTGTTTAGAAACAGATCGGCCAGCATTATTTTTAACGGTGGGTCATTTCCCTTTAACTATTTGTTTGAGAAATCGACACCGTCCCTATTCGAGCCGTTCTGTATTCGTTATGTAATTCATTTCTTTGAGATTACATTCCAATACCTATTTTATAAAAAAAGGCAATTTTCTTAGGTAAACAAAAATATGTACCAACCAATACAGGCAGTACTCGTACTTACGGCATACGCGACGTAAATCGAAACGACTTAAGTCGAGACATCCCCACGGACGCCGGCCCCACGGATATTGACCTCGCGACAAGTGAATTCTCCTATGCCGGAAATCGAAACAACTGACGTGTGCTTGAGGAATAGTGTCAAAACATTGTTTTACGTAACTTGTGACGACGTAAATCAAAACGACGTATGTCGAGGACTGCCTGTATCTGAAATTATTTCACCATTAGTAGAATGCTACTTTATCAATCCTTGAGTCACCTAGGCAATATTTTATCGCGTTTAAATAAAGTTTATATGCAAGGCGGGGTTATATTTTCGGACAGGATAACGTCTCCCGGTCTACTAGTCATCATCATCAGCCTATTAATGTATCCACTGCTGGGGCACAGGTCTTTCCTATGGATGGAATAGGGAGATTAGGCCATGATCACCATGCTTTGGCGGGTGCTAACGATTACAGATGCAGCCGGGACCAACGGCTTAACGTGCCTTCCGAAGCACGGAGGAACTCGAGATAGAAGATTTTTGGTCACCCATCCAATGACCGACCACTGCGAAAGTTGTTTACTAGTGTATTATAAAATATCTCTTTTTGGATGTAGATGGCATAGCGCGAGCCACAGCAGCCGGTTTCAATGAGCTACGCAATGCAGTATTCGCCACTGTGGCTCAGCACTCCATAAGGAGATTGGCTTGCAACGTATTCACGCATTTACATAAACTCGACTTGAGCTTCCATTTGGCGCGGCAGACGGGAGCATTGTCTAAGGTAAAATGGACCTTATTACATGTGTTTTTAAATGTGGTGTGCAACGATATTAATACCCTAGATACACCACGTGCAAGCACTTCTTGGTTCGCAGTCACGCGCGGACCGTTGAAAGGTCAAGTTGTCGCAGAGTTCCCCGAAAAATGCGAAATAAATACTTATAATATGTAAAGTGTCGTTTCTACGACAGATATCTAATCAATGTTTGTTAATTTAACGCATTTGAAGCAAGTTCTAATACTTACTATAAACTAAATTAATAGAAAATATTTGTGATATTTGAATGCGTGTTCGGTTATATAGCCTTCTCTTTTCCACGCGGTCCGAACTTGCTATATTGCTAACAGCGCATTCAAAATTGCGCGTAGAATCAAGGAAATAAGGTCTAATATATTCATCCGCATATAGCAATAAGTCGTTAAAGTTTACGTGCTTGCATTTCGAACTGTCATAACTCTTTGACGCATGCGTTTTAAATAAGACCTTTTATAGTGCGATTCAAATAAGAATACGAAAGCCAATGACCTCCATCTGACAAATGTCGCTTGAAAAGTACGGTTTGCAAAAAAAATTTGGAACCCATTTTTAGCACTCAGCTAATTCTAGCATAAAAACTAAATATTTGTAAACAAACAATAACAAATACTGACAATTAATATTGTTTGATATTTTTTTTTTCATTTCTTGAACTTTGGCTATGACTGGCAAAGAGGTTATTATAACCACTGGTTTATAACCTAAATTGTCAACCAAATGTCACTTTAAGTTGCGTTCATAAACTCGATTTAAAACTTTCGTTTACATAAAGAATGCATGTTCTTATGTGACCTAGTAATAGTGCATTATGATTCATAACTACTCCGGCGGTAATACAGAGATGAGCGGCATTAAAGAGCTAGATTCTGATTAATGTTTTTTCTTACACAGTCTAAATAAATCATATTCAACCATATAATTTTTTTCTCAATCTTAGTAAATAAAATTTATTAAAAATCTGGTGTTTTTTCTCACTTAATCTTTGTAAATAAGTTGTATTAAATAAAACTTTTTTTGCTCACTCTACCTATTTGGTTTGAATTGATAGCTATGGCGTCACAATCCTATTCTTAGTTGAATCGCATTATACGGTGCTTTTAAGGTGACTTTCTAAGTTTAAATAATGGCATATATTGTTTTTGACTGCGGTATCATCTTACAGAGATCTGTGATTCGTCCAATGTACCTATTGGACAGGTTTCGGTCACGATTTTGTTCGTGGTATTTAATATCGTTAATTTTATTACCAAAGCCACCCGAAGCTACGTCAAATAGGGGCCAAATGCTTAATGGGATTGCTATAGCTATCGCCATCGCTTACGATTTCATTTTGTTATTTCTGACCACCGTTATTACAAATGCAAAAGAAAAAAACGAGCGCGAGTCATTTGAAAACCTTCGGCGGTCAGAAATATCAAAATGAAATCTTAAGCTATAACGAGAGCCTAAGCAATCCCGTTAGGCGAATAGCCCATAGGTGTGGGATAAGTGAGTGACAGTGTTTATTTGTTTTTTAGACCATAGACAGGGGATCGCGCGCCATAAACTTCGTCCTGTCAGCGATGGTGTTCAACATAGTGCCAACAGCGTTCGAACTAGTCTTGGTTTCGACAATTCTGGGCTTAAAAGGAGGAATGGCGTTTGCGGGTAACCTGTTGATTCTGGAATTTAAACATACTTACAATATTTGCTTGATTGAACAGATTATCATATTGAGGTCTAATTAAATATTCATTAGACATTAATATGATAAAGTTTAGAAGTATTCTAATCGTATACCCTACAATTGCATTATCGACTGTGAAGAACAGTAAAATACACAGGTACTATTGGGTAGGGCTTTTTGTCAGAAAAAAACGTAAAATATTTACACGTTGTAGCGAAGTGTATAAGCCGCGGCAAGAGAGCGTGCCCGACTGAATGCAAGTCTGGTAATTACCTGACTGTCGTATTGCCAAATTAGAAGCGTGTACGACGTATATGTAATTTTAAAACATGGTAGATGGGTTAGTTAGGTTTGCCAACCCTACTACAGTCGTCACAAAATAAGAAGCCCGTTTTGACATTTGTCATCGTGGCGTAACTAGTGATGTACCATACGACTCGGTGCACGATACTTACGATAAATCGATTCAAGCTTTTAGAGTATTTGATTAATTTGACTATATATCACAAAGTGCATTGGATTTAAGTTATAATTGGAACATATAACTTAAACTTTAATGTTATAGGCAAATTAAATGATACAATGGAAAGAAATGTCAATTTGTCTTTAATTTAAAAAAATTAGCTCAATCACAACAAAATCAAGAAAAGTGAAATCAATCATTTTCTTCTGATGGCGAGCCAGATGAGCTATCGTCGCCTGTTTAAATAATTATTTAATTTGTTGCTGTTGATTGTACGTCCTCTTTTCGATATGTTGAAACAGAGTTTGTACAATATAATAACAAACACCAAAATCGAGTCCAAATCGCTATGTCTAATCAATGTCCGGAATACAAGAGCCAAGGTCAACGTGATAGTAAACAAAACAGCTCAAAAGCAAAAAAAATATCAAACATAAACGAGAGCACAGTCAATTTCACAAGATGTCGAACGAAAGACTGCGCAGTACGCGGTACGCGCATGGATCACGTGCCGCTTGGTCATAGACAAACCATTCTATGTGTAGATAGAGAAAAGGAAACAAATTATGTACGGCTTTGATAATTCTTTTAAAGACTGACTTTTAAGGACTGTTGTCAAATTAAGTTTTAAGTTTAGCTAATCACTCAAGAATCGTCACCAATATTTTATAATTTTCGATTAAAATCGAATGAAGGTGGCGAGTTTAAAAAAAATAACTGATTGCATCACTATTATTAAAAGAAAAAAATCTGTGAATGTAACTGTTTTTGAAGACTTTTCGTAATGATCACAAATTTCATGCTTCTATAAATTAAGTGGGAAAAGAAGAGTCGCAATATATTCTTTCGTATTATTTAACACACCACGAAAAGTATGTATTTTTTAAAAATACTTTAAGTAGAAATAATTCCACGCGGACCAGGCAGCAGACGGGTCTCGAACCCGCACCCTTCGCAATCCGGGCGAATGCACTGACCAATTATGCTACCGCGGCTCTCACGGACCGCGTCGAAATTCTTCTAGCCATTCTTAAGCTGCAAGGCAGCGCCATCTCTTCACATTATAGGTAACCAACAATGTCAACGATTAAAACATCAAGCAGTTACATGCTTTAAAAATAATAAAAATTATACTTTAAGTATTTATTTATTATTATTTTGTTTTTTCCAGTTGCGTTCCAAGATGGTTCCAAGTTACATTATATGGTCTTTCTCAAATGTCACAAAGGACTTCTTATATTGTGACGACTTTATATAATATTGTATCCTACTATATTAGGGGATCAAATACTATATTTTAAAACAAAAATGTAGTAGGCGAAACTACTATATTTTGTTTAAGAGAGACTTTTGCCAGTAAAAGCTTTATTAAAATAAAAACTGGTATTAGCAAAAGCAGCAAAAATATACTCATTTCAAAAATAAAGTAAATATTTTAACCATATACTATTTTTTTTTGTCGTCTACTATATTTTTAGAGGTAACAGCTTCGAAAATACTATATTTGATAGAAAAAAAACGAACGAGCCATACAGTAGTCGCGTATGATGTGTAACATTTGAAACCTCACCTTATATTAGTAAAAAAAGAAATAAAACCTACGACAAAAGGAATAAGCCATATGAACATCATGTTCTAAAATCAAATCAAATAGCGCGCGCTTCTCAAACCTCCTGTTACACAATTCCGTCCCACTTCACGTAATCACTCCCACAAATTGCACGAAAGCGAGAGGAAAGATGTTACACATCAAAAATTGGTAATCCTTCACCTAGTATATATTAATTCGTTCGTACAGGTCTAGCGTTTAGTTGCGTAGGCGTATACGCGGCTTTCACACTAGCAGTAACACAGTGGCGGACCAAATTCAGGGTCCACATGAACAAAGCAGAGAACGAAGCCGGCAACAAGGCCATAGACTCACTCATCAACTACGAGACCGTCAAGGTATATAAATTACACCATGAATAACTTTTTGAGCATAAACCACGTACGTGCCAAACCATGCGCCTGAGCAGTAGAAAATTTACACACAAAATTGGTCTGCGCAAGATTTTTGTCTCTGATTTAACTCTTGAAAAAAAAACGACGGTTTGCACTCCGGGAGTGCCGGCAGAAGTGAAAACTTGAATATTAACGTTGTGCATTTTGGAATGGTTAAGGAATAATTTTGCACGAATTGCTTTAATTATCAGTATAAAAGTACTGTCATGTATGTGGTAGAATACAATATTTATTTATTGCGCTGTCGAAAACAAACATGACAATTTATATTACATTAAAAAAGTGTATCTCTCAGAAAAATCAACTTACATGAATCACGTTTAAGCGCACTTAGCTACATCTATTGTAAAAAAATGCATTTTCTTCGCAATAAAGCTGCCAAGTGGACGTCCTAGAAACATATTATTATAATACGATAAAATAAAATATTACTATGTTTCCTCCAATATATTGAAAATCAAAAACCTTTCCAATTTTATTGTGTGTCATGATGCGATCAGCCCACGTGTTTAACCTGACGCGAGTTGAACATTTTTTAACCATACAAAAAAAGTGTACAACGCCGCTAAAGAAGTTTTCACTTCAAAAAGTGAATCTTGTGTTTTATTTCTGTATTATTATTAAGAGAGCCGACAAATGTTGTCCTGTCCGATACAATGTAAAGAAATCTTCTTGAATCTAACTGCAGTGCCACCTGCAGATTCCAGTTGTGAATTTAAACGATAAGCACATTCAATATTTTTTTAATACATTAAACATTAACATTACATCACAAAAACCTCGAAAGATTGATCTGTGTTGCAGAATCGCTTCACAGCCAGTTACATCAAACATTCGAATGCGCACATAAAATTACATTGAAACAAGATTGGAGATTTGCTCTGCGCTGTCTATTGACTAATCATTGTACGATCGAACCAATTGATTCCTAACCCTACCCTGATAATTCGCCTATAAATGCTAGAAATGACAAAACAGACAAAACGAAATAAGTTTTAAAATCGGAAATGTAACAGAAACTCTTTCTATTTCTTTACATTTTAAAAAAACGTTGGTGAAATAATAAGGAAATCCTTAGTCCATGAGCAAACTTCAAATAATTCAATGTCAAAATTATACATTACAAGAAGGCGGCAAAATCTGTCACGTCACGTCAAATATGATTGTTCAGAAAATAGCAAGTTTGTTTCTAGGGATACGTATATTTTAGCAAAAAAACTACCTTATTGTTTTGAAACGGTTGTAACATTAAAAGCTTATGGTGGGTCAGGAATCTATTTGGCTGATTGTATATATAATTTTGCATATCTTTTTAATTGTTTATTATACCTACTTTTATGATTTTCAATGTATTTGTGTCCTTATTTAAATACGAATGACGTCAATAAGCGTCTGGAAGTGCTTGTTTCATAAACTCATTTTGATTTTGAGTGTCTGGAAAGGCGTATGTTAACTATTCCAAATTAAGATTTTTGAATAAATGTTAACATTCAATCTCCTCCCGGTAGTACTTCAACAACGAGAAATACGAGCTAGAAAAGTACGACGCTAGTCTGAAGAAATACGAGTACGCTTCTTTAAAAACTGCCTCAAGTCTGGCGTTGCTCAACTTCGGCCAACACGCTATATTCAGCGCTGGACTCAGCATGATAATGATACTGGCCGCCCAAGAGATCGCTAAAGGTAACTAACTCCCTTTATTTTATTTTTTATTTATTTTTATTTTATTTTATTAGGGATAACAAACAGTTGTACAATATATGTTAAGTGAAAGGCTTACAATTATGTTATACTTATTGTACAACCAACAACATTATCCACAGATTAATACTAAGATTGTTTTGTTTTATATATATTTCTATTATTCTTTTTTAATACCAAATGAAAAATATGTTGTACACTACACAAATAAGTATCCAGTAGAAACAAAAAGCTTGTCGAGGCGTACCAAGGTAATACACATATTATGATAAAAGATCATACACTTTGGTCTTGAAAGAAGTGTCTGAGAGCAGGAAAATGTCAATATCACGTGAGCTCAAACTATCATTAAAGATGTTCATTATTCTGTTCAACGGGGCACGCAGACCAGCGTTAGTATTGACATAACCGGGGCAGAATAGTTTATGTGGGTAAGCGTCACGGATACGGTGTGAACTGCTAGGTATTCTAAATGTAACATTGTCAGTCAAATCATTACAGTCGTAATTATTATGTAATATATTATACAAGCAGGATATATCAAAAAGCGTCCTCCGCAACTCCAGTTTTGGTATCGAAAACTTCTGCAAAAGATGGTCATATGATTGTTTAGATCGCGAGCATTTATAATTAATACGCTTGAGATATTTGCGTTGCACTGATTCTAAGTTGTTTTTATACTTGTTATAAAATGGGTTCCAAACGACTGTAGCGTATTCAAGCTGTGACCTAACCATGGCTTTAAAAAGGTAAAATGTAGGTATCCGGTTTCTTAAACTGTTGACAAGTACGCATTATGAAGCCATACATTTGATATGCTTTGGATATGACGTGATTTATGTGGTTATGCAAATGTAACTCAGAGTCCAAGAGTATACCTAGATCACGAATGGTATTACTTTCTCCAATTTTTTGTCATTTAGTGAATAGTTAAAATTGATAACGTTTTTCTTCTTTGTTGTAGTTATAAATTTACATTTTGAAACACTCAAATACAGCTTATTTTGGACACAGTGTACGGGTTTAGCCGCACATTAAACTCATATTAAGTAGGTTAACGCGTCAGCAATATGACCCGCTGCGCGACTTATTACTTTATAATTTATTAATTTCATTGTTTCGCAATAATAACATATTGAATCTATAATTAGTGTCTATCCGGTAGCCTTACCAACCGCGCGTACTCACTCTTACCTTTTCACCATACGTAAACCATTCTTTCACCATACTTTAACTTTAGTTTTCCTGTTTATGGACTTTGTTATAGTAGTGTAAATTATCTCAATAAACTCTCAGTAATTGTTTCCAGTGACTTTCTATTTACCAATCTCTTCTCTAAAGGTGTATAATCCGTACATCTATATGGTCCTTCGATTCGTAGAAGGAACCTTTCGCGAGTGAATAATTAATTGTGGTCTGAGTTGACAGTGTAGTTTGCACGGAGTTGCAATTATTGTTCGACGAGTGGTTCCTAAGTTATACCAGTGCTAAGTTCTGGCCGTACCAAGGCTGGGATACCAGGATTACAACCATTGCTGAATCTGGTCAAGGTTCAGGTTATCGAGACATCTTCTATAACCAAGTAAGATCTTTCCTTTTTTTTTAACCACTCACCATTACCATGGAGGCTTTACTGGAAACGCAAAGCCAAATTATGGCGGGTATGGATCAACTTCTGTCAAACTTCAAGAAGGACGGCCGTGACCGCAAGACACCAGATTATATAAGGAGGAAGCTGGAGATGTTGGAAAATTACTGGAGAGAATTTCAATCCAACCACGATTTATTGTGTGAATTTGAAAACCAAAACAACGCTTATTTTACAGGTAAGGAATATGAAAGAACCAACGATTTTTATATACAAACTAGGCAACTCATACAAAGTTACATGCCGGAAGACAGTAGACCATCAACATCAGTTTTGAAACCAGCAACACCATTCAAAGCGCCTTCGCACCCACGAAAACCAGAAGAAAAGAACATCAAACTCGATGAGCTGTTCCGTAAGCAGGCTAGCAACTTTAAAGCCTTTTCACGTACAGTCGCCATCATAAACATTGATGCTCTAGAAAATAAGTGGGAGTCCGACGATGCCCTCAGAAATTTGCAGTCAAGGTGGGGAGTTATCGATACAATGCACTGGGAGATAGATAGTGAACAGAGAGACGACAGCTCTACTTACGATGCATACGAGACAGAGTTTTCAAGGTACGAAAATATATTTCTCGCTATTAAAAAGGATATCAATACCAAGATGTGGTCCGTTTCACACAGGGAGAAATCTACTCCTCAAATGGAAATTCCATTCTTCACTGGTAATTACCAGCAGTGGACATCATTTAAAGATTTATTTCAAGAATCTAATCACCATAATCCGTCCCTATCCAACGCACAGAAACTCCAATTTTTAAAGAGTAAGCTGAAGGGCGAGGCGGAAAAGCTAATACAGCATTTAAATGTTTCCTCTGAAAATTACCAAATTTCATGGGACATTCTCAACCACCGTTTTAATAATAAAAAGTTGATATTCACTTCTCATCTCAACACGCTGTTGAATTTACCAGTTTTACAAGTCCAAAATGCTGTGCTTATAAAAAAGTTACATGACACAACCAATGAATGTCTACACGCTATTCAAAAAATGGGCGTTGATACCTCAACGTGGGATCCTATCATCGTTCATTTATTGGCCCAAAAGCTTGATATCGACTCACATAACGAGTATGTGGGCTCCTTAGAAAGTCCGAGAGAGCTGCCAACACTAAAGGATTTTTCGAAGTTTTTGGAATCAAAGTTTACGTCTTTAGAAGCTTTTCGCCGCAAACAGGAGTCAACCAAGCATTCACAACATGAAGATTTTCGTTACAAGAGACCATATCATCAATCATCTACCAGTCACCAACAAAATAAACCATTTACCAAACCATATACTTCATACAAGACTTTGCACGTGGAGTCTAAAAGATGTCCTCATTGCAACGAAAAACATGCAATTTACATGTGCAAACTCTTTCGCGAATCTAGGCCGGACGTAAAGCGAAAAACAATTGCGAAATTCAGTCTTTGCGAAAATTGTTTATTCGATCACCACGGCAAAGAATGCTTATCCAACAAAACGTGTCGCTTCTGCAACGGCAAGCATAATTCCTCGATTCACGACTTGTTTACGTCATCGATAGAAAGTTCAACAGTCGCGAACACCAAACCAATGAGTGACAGGAAAACATGTCACGTTTCCAACGGGAACATAGCGGAAACCCTTTTAGCTACAGCCAATGTCAAGGTGCAAGCTGCAGATGGGAGCTACATTATTCTACGGGCGCTCATAGACCAGGGCTCTCAAACATCTTTAATATCCGAAAACGCAGCCCAAATGCTACGATTATCCAGAAGACGTCATAAGGGAGTTATCTTTGGCATTGGCGCAAAAGAAAATAACTGCAAAGGGCTTATTCGCATACATATACATTCATTATTAAATGACTTTTCCATAAGTACAGATGCGTTTATTATGAACAGTTTGATAAATAAATTACCAAACCATTTCTTTGAAAGGCCGACCTGGAAATATTTAGAAAATATTGATTTAGCAGATCCTGAATTTTATGTTAGTAGGCAAATTGATATTCTACTGGGTGCGGATATTTATTCATCGATTATAATGAGCGGTATTATAAAATTAGGACCACACCACCCTGTTGCGCAAGAAACACAATTTGGATGGATCTTATGCGGTAATGTTGAAAACAAAACGTTCAATTGTAATGTAGTTCTCAACCAAACAGACGCATTACAAAGATTCTGGGAAATCGAAGACATATCGCAGACATCACCATTTTCTGAAGCCGATGACCATTGCATTAAGTATTACCAGTCTACAACCATAAGGGATGAAAACGGAAGATATCATGTGAAAATTCCTTTCAATCCAGACCAAGAAAACCAGTTAGGAACATCCAAACCCATGGCTATTGCTCAATTTCGACAACTAGAAAGAAAATTTTCTAAAAATAACTTATTTGCAAATGATTATAAAATATTTATGAACGAATATCGCTTATTAGATCATATGACACTGGCCGCCCGCGACAACGGTAACAAGATACTCGATTGCTATTTGCCGCACCATGGCGTAATGCGTTCTGAGTCATCTACCACTAAACTTAGAGTCGTTTTTAATGCGTCGGCTAAAACATCGACGGGTCGCAGTCTGAATGACGTCATGGAGGTAGGTCCCAATCTACAACAAGACTTACAATCTTTGATTTTGAAGTGGCGTCAATACCGCTATGCTTTCACAGCCGATATAGAAAAGATGTTCCGCCAAATTAGAGTCCAGGAAAGCGATCAAAAATACCAGAAAATTATTTGGCGGGACGCACCAGACCAACCACTCCAAGAGTACCAGCTCACCACTGTTACGTACGGAATCAAATCTGCCCCCTTTTTAGCGATGATGACTTTAAGACAACTTGCTATTGATGAAAGTTCTAAGTACACCATCACCAATGCTACCAAGGTCCTAGAAGAATCATTCTACATGGATGACGTCTTACATGGATGCCATAAAGTATCCGATGGCGTTTTATTAAAAGCGGATTTAATTAAATTACTTAGATCTGGAGGCTTCAATTTACATAAATGGAAGTCTAATACCAACGAATTACTGTCTGATCAAAACCAAATCAACCAAAGCGACTTTGACTTCAAACAAGCGGAATCTACCAAAACATTAGGTCTCCGTTGGCAACCAACCAATGATTTATTTATTTTCGATTATGAAATAGACTTGAGAAATTCTCACCACACCAAAAGGAGCCTTCTATCGGACATATCTAAGTTATTTGACCCGCTAGGCTGGATTTCACCAATTACCACCAAGTTAAAAATATTATTCCAAAATGTTTGGAAAACACAGCTTGAGTGGGATGAAAAATTACCAGAAGAGATATACTGCGAATGGATAAAAATAAGAACAGATCTACAGAATATTAGCCAGCTGCAAGTACCAAGATGGTTGGGTATTCAAGATCAAGATACCATCGAATTACACGGTTTCTGCGATGCCTCCATCAAAGCTTTTGCCGCCGTCATATACTGCAAAATAACCAGAGGCGACGCAGCATCAGTTGCGTTGGTTGTAGGAAAAACCAGACTAGTGCCAGCCAGTAAAACCATTACCTTGCCGAAACTAGAACTTTGTGGGGCACATCTACTTTCAAAACTAATGCAGAAGGTCCGTGTTTGTTTTGAAAATTATGAAACCAAAATGTACGGTTGGATTGACTCAATATTCGTTCTAGGGTGGCTCAACGGAGAACCTACGCGTTGGAAACCGTTCGTAGCCAACCGTGTCAGACAAACAACGGAGATCATACCAGTAGAAAATTGGCAATACGTCAAATCCGAAGAAAACCCGGCTGACTGTGCAAGTCGAGGTTTGAATGTCTCTCAATTAAAACAGCATCAGTTGTGGTGGCAAGGACCTCACTGGCTATCTTCATATTCAGATAGATTACACAATAAAAAACCAAAATACACCACTGATTGTGAATTGAAGAAATGCAATAAAAATAATATTCATTTAGTGACTCATATACCCAGAGAAAATATTGTACTAGATCTAATTTCAAAACATAGTACGATAACAAGGTCAGTCCGTATTCTTGCTTGGATAATGCGAATGCGAAATACATTTAAATTACCATATTTAACCACGACAGAATTAAATAAAGCTAAAGAATTCATAATAAGAATAGTACAACAACAAGAATTTGCAAAAGAAATTATGAGTTTAAAAACCAATAACAATCTAGAAAAACACAGCAAAATTTATAGTTTAAACCCATTTTTAGATGAAGTGGGCTTACTTCGCGTCGGCGGCAGACTGAAAAATGCTTACATAGAAGAAAATATGAAGCATCCCATAATTATTCCACCAAACCATATTTTAACCAAACTTTTAGTCGATCATGCTCACCAACAAACACTCCATGGTGGTGCAAGACTTACCTTGGCATTTCTCAGAAGGAACTACTGGATAATCAGCGGAAATCGTATCACCAAAAAATATATCCGCTCATGCGTCAACTGTAGAAGAAACGGACCAAGTTTACAACAACAGTTGATGGGAGACCTTCCAGAAGCTCGAAGTAACCCGTCACGTCCATTTTACCACACGGGCGTTGACTTTACTGGTAGTATCATTATTAAGGCGAATAAGGGCAGGGGCATGAAAACCATGAAAGGTTACGTGGCAGTGTTTGTGTGCATGGCAACCAAAGCCGTGCACTTGGAGTTGGTCTCGGACCTTAGCACTTCGTCATTCCTCGCTGCATTACGTAGAATGGCAGCCCGAAGAGGAACGCCTCACCATATATATTCCGATAACGGAACTAACTTTGTCGGTGCAAGCAGGGTACTGAACAAAGAGTTCGAGGAGCTGAAGCATGTCTTTAATGAAGAGTTTCTGTCAGAAGCTTCGGAGATGGGTATCCACTGGCATTTCAATGCACCAGCGTGGCCTACGGCAGGGGGACTGTGGGAGGCCGCAGTCAAAAGTCTCAAGTATCACCTCAAGCGAGTAGTAGGAGAGCAAAGGCCCACTTTTGAGGAGTTTACCACGATCTTAACTCAAATAGAAGCGTGCCTCAACTCACGGCCGTTGTGTCCCCTAACAGAAGATCCAGAGGACTTAAACTTCCTTACACCATCTCACTTCTTAGCTAGTGGACCCACTCTTACCATTTTAGAAACCGAAACGGACTTAAGAACCAGGTGGCATTTGACGCAAAAAATCTTTCAAGATATTTGGAAGCGATGGCAAGCGGAATATCTTACACAATTATCGGCGAGATCTAAATGGCGACAACCAAAGGAAAACATTAAAATCGACGATGTCGTCATTATACACGACACCAACCTACCTGCTGGGAAGTGGGCGCTGGGACGAGTGGTCGAGCTTCACCCTGGCAAAGAGAATTACGTCGGAGTCGTCACCATAAAAACCAAAAATGGATTCATGAAAAGGCCTGCCACAAAATTATCAATCTTACCAGTATCAAATCACCAAGAAGAAATAAAACCAGCTCCTCAAATACCTGAAAACCAAACTCACCAAAAAACCAGAAAAAACCAACCGAGAAAGTCATTTACTACTTGTTTATCACTGCTACTAATGTTATTTACTTGTTTATTTACACCAGCTAGCTGTTCGTATAATATATATCCTTTAAACAAAAATAACAATATGTACTTTCTCGATAAAACATCTACTATGTATTTGATTAGAGATGAATGGAAACTCGTCGTGTATTACGATTTAAACCCTTATTGGCAAGGTACCACTCTGCTAAATAAGTACGTCTCTCACCTTGAAACCATATGTTCCAAACTTAAACAGACACAATGTGACGTACTCTTATTACAATTAGGTCAGGGATACCAAGAATATAATTACTACAACCGCATATTGCTCGGTCAGCAAACTGCGCGCCCGATAACTCGCCGGCGCCGCCGCGGATTTATCAATGGAGTCGGTAACGTTGCCCACACTTTATTTGGAATTCTGGATGAAAGTTTTGCCGATCAATATACCAAAGATATAAACCTGATACGAATTAACGAAAAACATCTTGAAAATTTGTGGCGGAACCAAACTTCGGTAGTAGAAGCAGAGTATAATTTGCTAAAAAGAACCGAATCGACAATGGAACAGCAACATAAAAAGTTTAATCAACACTTGATAAATCTCGAAAAGGCAGCAAAACAGTTAAATACGGAAATATACCACGCTATCGATATGAATGACTTTACCATATCAGCATTAATTGCAAACAACATTCTCTCTAACTTACGAAATATTCAGGAAACGTTATTAGACACCATTACCAATATCTATTATGGAAACTTCAACATACACTTGTTGAAACCAGAACAGTTAATTCAAGAACTTCATTTAATAACGGGACACATTTCCAAGGATTTATCGCTACCAGTCGATAACATCCAAAATGAATTACCAAAGATATATCATCTGATGAAAGTAAAAGCAAGAACTACAAATGAATATTTGTTATTTGAGATTAAAATCCCACTTGTAAGTAGAGATATGTATGATGTTTATAAAATTATACCAATTCCGAAAGGGAATAACGAAACCATGGCCACCCTAATGCCTGTTGCCTCTCACGTTGCTATTAATTTACGCAAAGATTTATATTTACCAATGCCGGACAATGTTCTCCAGAGCTGCACCCTCTATGATGTGGAAGTTCAACTCTGCCCAGTGCATACCCCACTATATCAGTTTAAAACTGATGAAAGTTTATGTGTCAAGGATCCGATCACCGGCAACTGCAAAACAAGTATTGTTCCGTGTGCTCAGTCATGGTCTCAACTTCAAAGGACGAATACTTACCTTTTCTCCTGTGGTCATGAATGTCCTATAAGAATAATGTGTGATCAACTCATATCGGTGGAGCGACTCACCGGGGCCGGTGTGATAACGCTCGGAAACGGCTGCGTCATCAAGGGCGAATCTGTCACCATAATGGCGCATAAGCAACTCTCCAATAATATAAACATAAAACCAGACATCTTGACGCCAGACATACCGCCTATAAATAATATAATAAATGTCACTAGCCCTGATTCTCCCATGGTAATGACTCCTAGTGGTTTACAAAAGGATCTAAAGCTACTCGGAGACCAGATTAGAGAAATAAAATCTCAGCCTGGCGTAGCAGATGTCGTCTCTTACCACGACGTTCACCAGTACGTCGCCATCTACGTGTTGCTGGGAGCAGCCATCGTTGTCAGCCTCGCATGGGCGAGCCACCGGGTGCGCGCGCGCCGAGCCGCGCGCCGCGCCTCCTCCACGCGTAGCGACATAGACGCTACATATAGTGCTAGTGCCGGTGTGCAGTGTGTTAGTGTTAAAGAGTGCGTATCTGATTCAACCAATTACAGTGAAATAAAATCTGAAGGGCCTAGTGCGTGTGATACAAAAATCGAAAGGCCCAGTGGTAGTGAAAATACAAAAAAGTGCCAAGTTCGGTTTAATACTACACCAGTGCCAAATTTCCGCACCCATTTTAGACAATCTAATTAATTTATAATATCTTGTTAAGCACTTCACCACATTATTATTTACTTTGCACTTTACTAATAATAGCTATAACTTTCCTTTAATTTCTATTGCATACCACTGCAATTTTCTCTCCCCCGGGAGCATGTACGGGTTTAGCCGCACATTAAACTCATATTAAGTAGGTTAACGCGTCAGCAATATGACCCGCTGCGCGACTTATTACTTTATAATTTATTAATTTCATTGTTTCGCAATAATAACATATTGAATCTATAATTAGTGTCTATCCGGTAGCCTTACCAACCGCGCGTACTCACTCTTACCTTTTCACCATACGTAAACCATTCTTTCACCATACTTTAACTTTAGTTTTCCTGTTTATAGACTTTGTTATAGTAGTGTAAATTATCTCAATAAACTCTCAGTAATTGTTTCCAGTGACTTTCTATTTACCAATCTCTTCTCTAAAGGTGTATAATCCGTACACACAGTAATCACTGAATCGATCAAGGTCCATCTGGAGAAGAAGACAGTCATTGAGAGTTCTGATCTGCTTGAAGATTTTTAGGTCATCAGCATAAAGTAGGAAGTTACTGTGTAAAAAACATTTATCAATATCGTTAACAAACAAAACAAACAGCAAAGGTCCTAAAATGGAGCCCTGTGCTACGCCAGACGTAGCAATTATGGTACCAGACGTATGACCGTTGATTACTACTCTCTGTGTCCTGTTAAAAATATAAGAGCAAAACCACCTCAGAAGGTTGCCTCGTATTCCGTTGAACGCTAGCTTCTGCAGGAGCAATCGGTGATCAACTTTGTCAAAGGCCTTGCAATAGTCTGTATACACAGTGTCCACTTGCACACGCTGATCCATGCTAGTAAATAAGTAATTAGTGTATACCAAGAGGTTGGTGACAGTCGAACGCTGCTTAACAAATCCATGCTGCTGTGGTATTATGATATTATGCAGGTCAGCGTAAATAGCATCATGTACCAGTTTCTCGAGAACCTTGGACAAGACAGGAAGCAATGAAATTGGGCGATAATTCGATACGTCATCTTTTGCTCCAGCTTTGTGCACAGGCGCAATATTGGCAGCCTTCCATATGTTAGGGACAAAACCCTCCGAGAGACATTTATTATAAACAATAGTTAGTGGAACACTAATGTTGTCCGCCGTAAACTTAAGAAACAGCGGAGAAATGTTGTCTGGGCCTGAGCCCTTGGTAATGTCCAAGGATTTCAACTTTGCAACTACCTGGGACTTAGAAAAGTTCAGATCCGAGATTATGAAATTACCCTTTATGTTATGAGTGTGCTGAGCATTAATATCAAAACCGGAAGCAGTACTCTTCTCGTAGACAGAACCAAAATAATCAATGAATAAATCACAAACTGTGGTAGGATCGTCAGACTCCATGTGGTTGTATTTCATTATGCGAGGGAAACCCCAATTATTATGTCTATGAACAAATGCCCAGAAGTGCTTCAAGTCTTCGCGTATGTTATTTTCCACCGAAAGAATGTAGTTATTAAAACACTCCTCGCAAAGTTTTTTGAAACGTTTGCGAAAAATGGGGAATTGTTCGTAGTCTACCAAATTCCCGAACTTCTTCCACTTAACCCAGGCTTTGTTTTTATCCCTAAATATATGAATTAGACATGACATTGTTTTTTGGGATTTCGTTTATCGTTTTGTCGATGCGCCATAATATTGGGTAAAAAACTGTCCAAACGACAACAGCTACACACTTAAAATGGATCGAGTGTCGTATTTTAGATATGTGGTCGTTTAAACTTACATAATATTGCAACTAGATCATTTTACTTTCTATCATATGTTAATTGATTATGTTTCAATTGCTACAACAAAATATATAAAATGGGCGGGGCGAAAATAATGCTATTGTTACGTGTCGGGATGGGGTTCGAAATTATATGCCAGTTCACGCTTGACATTTCTTTATTCACCACACAGTTCACACAATTAACACACAATGTTAATTACAAAACACTCACTAAACACTGTATTTCACTATACAAGTCTCTAAACAATCGCACTTGAACATTTTTGTTGCACTTTGATCGCCTTTGGATTCGCTCCGAAATCGCTGTTGAAACTCAACTGTCTCTGCGCGGCGCCAATCGCTCTTATATACGCCGATCGACGCATTCTAGAAAGTACTTGTTAAATTGAGAATTAGCTAGCACCCGTGAGTACGAAGTACCTACTTAAACCTACGCAGGTAACACGCGTAACTTGTAAACAAGTGCAGATGTCGTTGCACTTTCTCCCTCATTCGCACTGCATAAGGCTCATTTTAGAATGAGCCGCATTACTCGATCTCTATCGCGACCCGCGGAGATCTGGCAAATTCGATCTTTGGCACTTTCGCGGTTACGTTTCGAGAGCGATTGTGACACTATGAACACGCCGATCATGTAAAAATGTTTCGTCCGAATCGTGTGGAATAACTTTGGAACATGTGCACAGGCAATATGTCCGTCGGCGACCTGGTGATGGTGAACGGGCTGCTGTTCCAGCTGTCCGTGCCGCTGGGGTTCCTGGGCTCCGTGTACCGCGAGGTGCGGCAGGCGCTCGTAGACATGCACACCATGTTCACGCTCATGGCCGCGCAGCCCCGGGTCCCGGTGAGTGGGGGGGCCGGGGGGGTTCCTGGGCTCCGTGTACCGCGAGGTGCGGCAGGCGCTCGTAGACATGCACACCATGTTCACGCTCATGGCCGCGCAGCCCCGGGTCCCGGTGAGTGGGGGGGCCGGGGGGGTTCCTGGGCTCCGTGTACCGCGAGGTGCGGCAGGCGCTCGTAGACATGCACACCATGTTCACGCTCATGGCCGCGCAGCCCCGGGTCCCGGAGAGTGGGGGGGCCGGGGGGGTTCCTGGGCTCCGTGTACCGCGAGGTGCGGCAGGCGCTCGTAGACATGCACACCATGTTCACGCTCATGGCCGCGCAGCCCCGGGTCCCGGTGAGTGGGGGGGCCGGGGGGGTTCCTGGGCTCCGTGTACCGCGAGGTGCGGCAGGCGCTCGTAGACATGCACACCATGTTCACGCTCATGGCCGCGCAGCCCCGGGTCCCGGTGAGTGGGGGGGCCGGGGGGGTTCCTGGGCTCCGTGTACCGCGAGGTGCGGCAGGCGCTCGTAGACATGCACACCATGTTCACGCTCATGGCCGCGCAGCCCCGGGTCCCGGTGAGTGGGGGGGCCGGGGGGGTTCCTGGGCTCCGTGTACCGCGAGGTGCGGCAGGCGCTCGTAGACATGCACACCATGTTCACGCTCATGGCCGCGCAGCCCCGGGTCCCGGAGAGTGGGGGGGCCGGGGGGGTTCCTGGGCTCCGTGTACCGCGAGGTGCGGCAGGCGCTCGTAGACATGCACACCATGTTCACGCTCATGGCCGCGCAGCCCCGGGTCCCGGTGAGTGGGGGGGCCGGGGGGGTTCCTGGGCTCCGTGTACCGCGAGGTGCGGCAGGCGCTCGTAGACATGCACACCATGTTCACGCTCATGGCCGCGCAGCCCCGGGTCCCGGTGAGTGGGGGGGGGGGGGGGGCCGGGGGGGTTCCTGGGCTCCGTGTACCGCGAGGTGCGGCAGGCGCTCGTAGACATGCACACCATGTTCACGCTCATGGCCGCGCAGCCCCGGGTCCCGGTGAGTGGGGGGGCCGGGGGGGTTCCTGGGCTCCGTGTACCGCGAGGTGCGGCAGGCGCTCGTAGACATGCACACCATGTTCACGCTCATGGCCGCGCAGCCCCGGGTCCCGGTGAGTGGGGGGGGGGGGGGCCGGGGGGGTTCCTGGGCTCCGTGTACCGCGAGGTGCGGCAGGCGCTCGTAGACATGCACACCATGTTCACGCTCATGGCCGCGCAGCCCCGGGTCCCGGTGAGTGGGGGGGGGGGGGGCCGGGGGGGTTCCTGGGCTCCGTGTACCGCGAGGTGCGGCAGGCGCTCGTAGACATGCACACCATGTTCACGCTCATGGCCGCGCAGCCCCGGGTCCCGGTGAGTGGGGGGGGCCGGGGGGGTTCCTGGGCTCCGTGTACCGCGAGGTGCGGCAGGCGCTCGTAGACATGCACACCATGTTCACGCTCATGGCCGCGCAGCCCCGGGTCCCGGTGAGTGGGGGGGGCCGCTGGGGTTCCTGGGCTCCGTGTACCGCGAGGTGCGGCAGGCGCTCGTAGACATGCACACCATGTTCACGCTCATGGCCGCGCAGCCCCGGGTCCCGGTGAGTGGGGGGGGCCGGGGGGGTTCCTGGGCTCCGTGTACCGCGAGGTGCGGCAGGCGCTCGTAGACATGCACACCATGTTCACGCTCATGGCCGCGCAGCCCCGGGTCCCGGTGAGTGGGGGGGCCGGGGGGGTTCCTGGGCTCCGTGTACCGCGAGGTGCGGCAGGCGCTCGTAGACATGCACACCATGTTCACGCTCATGGCCGCGCAGCCCCGGGTCCCGGTGAGTGGGGGGGCCGCTGGGGTTCCTGGGCTCCGTGTACCGCGAGGTGCGGCAGGCGCTCGTAGACATGCACACCATGTTCACGCTCATGGCCGCGCAGCCCCGGGTCCCGGTGAGTGGGGGGGGGGGGGCCGGGGGGGTTCCTGGGCTCCGTGTACCGCGAGGTGCGGCAGGCGCTCGTAGACATGCACACCATGTTCACGCTCATGGCCGCGCAGCCCCGGGTCCCGGTGAGTGGGGGGGCCGGGGGGGTTCCTGGGCTCCGTGTACCGCGAGGTGCGGCAGGCGCTCGTAGACATGCACACCATGTTCACGCTCATGGCCGCGCAGCCCCGGGTCCCGGTGAGTGGGGGGGCCGCTGGGGTTCCTGGGCTCCGTGTACCGCGAGGTGCGGCAGGCGCTCGTAGACATGCACACCATGTTCACGCTCATGGCCGCGCAGCCCCGGGTCCCGGTGAGTGGGGGGGCCGGGGGGGTTCCTGGGCTCCGTGTACCGCGAGGTGCGGCAGGCGCTCGTAGACATGCACACCATGTTCACGCTCATGGCCGCGCAGCCCCGGGTCCCGGTGAGTGGGGGGGCCGCTGGGGTTCCTGGGCTCCGTGTACCGCGAGGTGCGGCAGGCGCTCGTAGACATGCACACCATGTTCACGCTCATGGCCGCGCAGCCCCGGGTCCCGGTGAGTGGGGGGGCCGGGGGGGTTCCTGGGCTCTATATGTTTATCGGGATTGTTGTTTATTATGAGTCTCCGATATTTCAGCAATGTTGCAAGCGCCATGATCATGGAGTATTTGAAGTAATTGCGGGTAGATGTTATTGGCAGACATAGCGGTCTACCCCCTGTTGTCGTCTTTTACTGCCCTCGATACCTCTACCACTGGTCGCATTCTCACTATTCACTCGCACCTGTTGCAACAGTGCCGAAATATCGTACTCATAATAAACAAGGTACATGGTATTAATCCCGTTAATAGCTATAATGTTAGTGACAATGAAAGTTAAAAACAATATATCCGTGTACAGCGTTTTCAATTAAGTATTTCATAACAAAATAGTTCTTAGTAGCTGTAGGTATAATACATGCAGATAGCTTTATATATAAGTAGTTTTGGGTGCACAAATGTAGAGGCGCTACTATCAATCGGTTGGCGTAAATATGCCGCGAGAGGTCACTCTTTTTCCGTAGTTACAGTTCTCTTTGGAATATAGAGAAGAAATATTCAAGCGCGTCAGACATTGCGAAGGGATGTTACCCGAACCCTCCGTAGAGCTTTATCACGCCGGGTTTCAAGGTCTCGCCTGCTAGATAGGTCCCGGGTTCGAATCCCAGTGGGGGTAGATGTTTGTGTGATACTGTATTTGAGTACTCTAACCATAGATGTTTAATATGTATTTCTTTATATGTACATGTATATGTATCAGTATATGTATTATATCCGTTACCCTAGCATCTCATAACACAAGCCTACAGTGCTTACTTTGGGACTTCTCAAGACCACGCTCCAATTTGAGCGGAAACTCCGCTCTTAAACTGTTATAAAAGTATTCTTTTGGAGCCATACTTTGACCTTCCCATTCAACTCTATATTGATAAGTCACGCTATTCAATCTTCTTATCTTATATTAATAACTAAATATTAGGTAACCTAAAACAGTATTTATTAATACTTGCAGGAGATAGACAAAGCGCCTCCCCTAATGGTGGACACGAAGAATTCAACCATAGAGTTCAGGAACGTGAACTTTAAGTACATCAATGGAAAGCCGATTTTCAATAATTTGAATCTGACTATACCCGCGGGAAAGAAGATCGGCATTGTAGGCGGTTCTGGCAGTGGGTGAGTACACAAAATATGAAATACAGAAAAAATAGGATGTTTAAACAACGATATTAAATACCCTAGATACACCACGTGCGCCCAAAATGTGTCCTAATCAAGAAGTGCTTGAACGCGATAAGCACTTCTTGGTTCACAGTCATGCGCGGGCCGTTGAAAAGTCAAGATGCCGCAGAGCTCCGTGAAAAAATGCGAAATAAATACTTATAGTAGGTAAAGTGTCCTGTTTTCGACATATATCTAATCAATGTTTGTTAATTTAACGCATTTGAAGCAAATTTTGATCTAATACTTACTATAAATTGATTTAATAGAAAATATTTGTGATATTCAAATACATGGTCGGTAATATAGGTGTATCTTTTCTTCGCGGTCCGTACCTTTATTTATTGCTAACAGCGCATTCAGAATTGCGCGTAGAGACAAAGAAATAAGGTCTTTATTCTTCCGCATGTAGTAATAAGTCGTAAAATTTTACGAGCTTGCATTTTGAACTGTTGTTACGCTTTGACGCATGCGTTTTAATTAAGACCTTATACAGTATGCATTAAAGGTGACTTTAAATTTTTAAATAATGCCTTGTATTGTTTTTGACTACGCCATCATCTTACGGAGCTCCGTAGATCGTCCAATGTACCTTTTGGCCAGGTTTCGGCCACGATTTTGTTCGTGATGTTGTATCTAGGGTATTTAATATCGTTGTGTTAAAATTATTGAGATTGTTTAGGCAAAAACCACAACTCTAGAATTTATTGAGATACTTTTAAAGAGATCTGATGTGCACTTTCGTAGTAAAGAGATCTGATGAGCACTTTCGTAGTTATCAATGGAACTCCTCAATTACAAACATCATTAAATACGTGTTTGGTTAGTATATGAGATATAAAAGAGATAATGCAAACCAGGCATCCCTATTTAGTTTAACACTGGTTTACAAAAAGTGGAAAATTTTAAAAAGTTCTCGCTGGGTATCGAACCCTGGCCACCCGCGTGACAGGTGAGCTTTTGACCACTAAACCAACGAAGCCTGGTGACAAGGTCTGTTCTTTTCAAGACGACCTCCGTGGCATAGTGGTTTGTACGCCGGGTTTCAAGGTGTCGCCTACTCGAGTGGTCCCGGGTTCGAATCCCGGTGGGGGCAGATGTTTGTATGATGAATACGAGCATTTGTACCCCAGTCATGGATGTGTAATATGTATTTCTATATACATAATATATTTATATATGTATCAGTATATGTATTCTATCTGTTACCCTGTTATCCCATAACGCAAGCCTACAGTGTTTACTTTGGGACTAGACTAATTGGTGTGAGTGTTGCGTTGGAAATATTTATTTATTTTTTAATTAGAATTAAAAATGTAACGCGACATGGTAAGGATGAATGAAGAAAATTGTGCCAATATAAATGCTAAAAATAAAATAAATAAAATACTAAAATGTATGTTTATAGCAAATCGACGTTGGCGAGTCTGAGTTCCGTTTGTATCGATATAAATGCTTAAAATAAAATACTAAAATGTATGTTTACAGCAGATCGACGTTGGCGCGTCTGTTGTTTCGTTTGTGTCGATATAAATGCTTAAAATAAAATAAATAAAATGCTAAAATGTATGTTTATAGGAAATCAACGTTGGTGCGTCTGTTGTTCCGTTTCTTTGAGCCGCAGTCCGGTGAGATTCTGGTCGGCGGACAGAATATTAAGGAAGTAGACATGGCCAGCCTGAGGAGAGCTATCGCTATCGTTCCACAGGTAAAAATAAAAATAAACAAATTAATGTTAAAGCTTAAAATGTTTGACAACCTCCGTGGCCGAGTGGTTTGTAAGGTTCGAAACCCTGTGCGGTGTAGATATTTGTGTGATGAATACGAGCATTTGTACTCCAGTCATGGATGTTTAATATGTATTTCTAAATTAATATACTTATATATGTACAGTAGTTACTCTAGTGTCCCATAACATAAGCCTTACAGTGCTTACTATGGGGCTACGCAAATTGGTGTTAAAAAAATACATAGAAATCAATTAAATTTATTAAGAACCATTACCATCACTTATTTGTAATCGGCTATTCGACAGTATGAAACATAATGTACCAATTGTTGGCGTCCTTATTTAATATGAATATTAGCAGCCGTTTTACTATTCCCAAAGAGAAAATAATAATGATTATTATGTTTATGTACATTTCCTCTCATTTATGAGGTAGATGCCATAGTATGCGGATCCAACATCAAGCAGACTATGTGTTTTTTTCTGTTTAATTTTGTAGTCGTCCATGTACATCGAATGCGTAAGACTAATTGCTGGCTAACTGTGCACAAGCACAAAGTCACCATTGCTATTGTTCAACATACCTGAAAGCTGATTTAGGGTTAAACAAAACCGTAGCGGGCTTACAACATCTCCTTGGAATATACCTCTGCGGATAATAATTGGTTATGTTTCGCTATAATTTCGTAGTTTAAGCACAGTTTCCCAGTGTTGCATAGTGCTTGATAGAAAGTTAATGATCGTTTGTTTTATCTTATAGTGTTCTAGTACCTTTTTTTACCATTAGTGTGGGACGGAGTCGAATGCTTTTTGATAATCAATGTACAAACACGGTCACGGGCGCCTGAACAGCTCTAAGGCGATTTTGCCATGCACTCGTTTTGTACGATTCGTTAGTGGGCGGGCTCTCGACTTTTTATGAATGAACAGCAATAGCTCGGTTGTGTTGTGATGAATGTATGCTCATGATATTACATTTTGTTTGGAATTCGTAAATGATTTAATGAATCCTCTTTTCAATTACCTACATAATTAAATCCGGAAACAGTTGTAATCGTTCGTGCTATTCACGAAGTAAGAGTTCTGTAGATTATTTAACGACTTATTTATTAATAAGAATCATAACTCCTGAATAATTCAGTGGTATTTTAAATGTCATTAACGGCTGCACTCAAACACGTCAATTAAAGGTGCTTCATTAAGTCGCGTGTTGTCTTATTTTGTTTTGCCAAGAAATTTTGTTTCTACAAAGAAAGTGACAGCATCAACTTTAATTTAAATTAAAAGTTAATTGGCGTCTCTGTGTACGGCAGCCATTCAGCGCGACCTAAGGGTCTCACTTTTGCCCATTGCTTAGAAAGGGGTTTGTGATTAATCCTCTATGACCTACGTCTTTTAAAGGTAAAATAGACGCTGATAAAAGTAAATACTTAATATATAAAAACTATCATTAACGATATTATATTTATTTTAAAAGAGATAGGGCATAGCGGATTTCTCGGTGGAATTGGAGCGCCCGTCTGGAAAAGTAACATTTTCCTTACAGAAGACCACAGTAAAATAACACTTCCTACCTTTTGGTGTTGTGTTTCTGTTGGTGAGGAGCTCGATGGCGCAAGTTGTTAGCGCGTTCGACTGCGGTTGTTGAAGTTAAGCAACTTTCGCAGTGGTCGGTCTTTGGATGGGTGACCAAAAATTTACAATCTCGAGCTCCTCCGTGCTTAAGAAGGCACGTTAAGCCGTTGGTCCCGGCTGCATCTGCAGTCGTTAGCACCCACCAATCCGCACTGGGCCAGCGTGGTGGGTCATGGCCCAATTTCCCTATTCCATTCATAGGGAAGGCCTGTGCCTCAGCAGTGGAGACATTAATAGGCTGATGATGATTCTGTTGGTGAATAAGTTTTTAGGACTCCACGGGGACGGGGATTGGGTTCAGGCCAGCAAGGCGAGAATAGCTGGAGCGGCACACTTTTCTATCGCATCAGTTATCTTCACACTTCACTAGTGAGCGGGGTCACATTTTAATATCTGGCTTGGGAGGGGAAATTTTCTGCGCCTTGTATTAAAAAAATAACAAAATATATCTCACTGACCATTAGATGCTAACGCATATATCTTTAGATGAGTATATAGAACCGAAACCACTTGAGTATTTATTCACTGACAAATCTCGAAAACTACTAAAATATGAAGGTGAAATTTTACACAAAAGTTATTAATGATTAGGAGTCGTTGCCTAAAGGAAGCCTTTAGGAAACTTCCTTAAAATGGGAATAAATGTGTATAAATTAAAATTATTTTTTTTAAAGTTGGTAATTAATTAGGCTACCCAGAAAATTAGAAAATGGTAGTATTTTCTAATTTATACTCTGAGTGGTTACAATGTAGGATCAAAGTTTTGTTCTGCGCATGCGAAGCTGCTGACGGAAAACTAGTACTTATTTTTACAAGAGCGTAATAAAAATAACAGAAATAATTATTAAGCTCATTCTATTTGAGAGTAAAAAGGTTATAGGTTTACTTTAAACATATGACTATACCAGATTCATGAATTCAATATTAAAATCGAAACCAAATGTAAAATTACGCGTATGATTATTGTTGTTGTTTTATTATTTCTTTATTTGGTGTCCCGATATCGCATCTGTGATGCGCGCACAGAAATCCCGAGATGATGCCAAACCGCTGGCTGTAGAGCAACGTCGCGCATAATATTTACTCTCGCACGCATCATTCATAACTACACCCAGTGCAGTGCTATGCTAATTGGCTAAAGTAAAATACTACGACCAATCAGGATGGGCCCGTAAAATCACCCGTCTAGCGCTTGCACGGGAAAGATTTTTTGAAGTGTTCACGCGGCCGTGACCCCCACTGTACATTTCGCCCGCTCATCATTTTACTATTTGATCTTATTATTTTCATTAATCGTCAATTACTTACAAGTTAGTTCGCAATTAGCTATCAAGTAAGCCGTGCGCGTACTCATAACAATCATTTTCATATCAAATAGTATTGTTTTAAGTTCTTGTTTAGTTACCCAAAATATACTTTATTATCAAGTTTATCATTTTATCAGTATCTTACTTTCGGTAAATCCCGAACAATTAATTTTGTTTATGTCCATTTTATCCGCACTGGGCCCGCGTAGTGGGTCGTGCATGGCCCAATGTCCCTATTCCATCCATAGGGAAGGCCTGTGCCCCAGCAGTAGGGACATTAATAGACTGATGATGATTTAATATTATGTAAACAGGATTGCGTACTGTTCCACGACACGATATATCACAATCTGCATTACGGCGACCTGTCCAAATCCCCCGAACATGTTTACAACGCGAGCAAGATGGCCGAATTGGACGAGTCAGTCAGGACTTGGCCAAAGGTATGTTTTTATATTTGTTATTGATAGTTATAATTTTTATTATTTAAGTATGTTACTGCCATCGTCATTTATCATTGTGGGTTATCTACAATGCGGAGAAATGGCGCTGCCTTGCAGCGTACGAAATTCTAGAAAGAATTCGTCACGGCCATCAGGGCCGCGGTAGCATAATGGTCAGTGCATTCGCCAGGATAGCGAAAGGTGCGGGTTTGAGTCCCGTCTGCTGCTTAGTCCGCGTGGAATTTTTTCTAGTTATATTTTCTTTAGATTTGTTATTGATGTATATTTAAAACCTAAATTGGTCCTTTTAAATTCGCACTTCACTTGCCTATTATTTTATATTCGAAAATTTGATAGAAGTATATGTCTATTATGATGCTCATTAAGTAAATTCGATGTGAAGTGTCAGAATTCGATCATAGAATTCGAGAGATACATTTTAACGATATTTAGTTGCTTGTATTAAAGAGTTATACTCTTTAATTATAGAGTATAATTCTATATTTTGAGTCTACAATCAATGTATGTGAATGTCAATGCGTGGTGGTGTCTGTAATGTTATTTATGACGACCTCCGTGGCCGAGTGGTTTGTACGCAGAGTTTCATGGTGTCGCCGACTCGAGAGGTCCCGGTTCAAATCCCGGTGGAGGCAGATGTTTGTGTGATGAATACGACCATTTGTACTCCAGTAATGAATGTTTAATATGTATTTCTAAAAATTCATCGTCTCTGTTGCAGCAGTTGTGAGCGATATATTTTGGCGGACAAAATTCCTTCGTCTGCGCAGGGTATATTAAATACCCTATAATATGTATACCCTAATATGTATCTATACACCAACAGGAACAAAATTGTCCCCGAAACCTAGCCAAAAGGTACTGTACGGGCAAACCCGTACAATTCTATATGTTTAAGTATTATGCTAACGTCGGCGCTGCGCGCGACTCGTTACGCCTTTTATTAAGTGAATTGAACAGTAGCAATAAATTACTCATACAAACAACATCGTTTATCATTTAACATAACAACATTTTCGGGACAGTTTTTCGGAACTTATCATAACGTATCAAGCAACTAAAGGTGTCCCAGACATCTTTATGGTCCTTCGAACCTTCGGAAAGGTGGGATCAGGTGCGCGAGGACTGTGAACAGTGTTCGTGTAAGTGATTCCAACACAGCGGACTTTGGAGTCAGTGTATATCAAAAGGATCACAACAGAAGCAGAAGCATCAGCAGAGGCAGCTGGGAGACACAACCTCCACGAAATATAGCAGAGTTATCAAGTAAGATCTTTCCATATTATCGTTTACGTAACAATCGTGCAGTAAAAATGGAAGACTTATTGGCAACACAGAGCCAGATTTTCGGAGAGATGGAATCGCTTCTCAGCAATTTTAAAAAGGATGGTTCACATCGCAAGACGACTGAATATATCAATAAAAAAGTTAATTTGTTAGATGAATATTGGAAAGAATTCCAGAGTATTCATTTGAAATTGAGTAACATAGGTGACGAATCTCATGATTATTTTACGGGTAATCATTATCAAAGAACATATGATTTCTTTACATCAACTCGTGATTTTATTTTGAAACACCCGAGAGCCTTATTAAAACCGGCTACACCGTTGGGCACCCCGACGCAGTCGCCGTCGGTTTCCATGGAGCAACTTAACTATCCTGTGACAACAGAGTCTCGTGATATCTCGTATAATATTCCGAAATCTATATCGCATGGTACTAACAGCAAACTTGATGAAATGTTAAAGAAGCAAAATAGCAATTTTAAAGCTTTCTCTCGTACTACTTCCAATTTGAACGTTGAATTATTATCAGAAAAATGGGAGTTTCAAGATGCATTGAAAACCTTAGAGTCACGGTGGTCAGTTATTGATGCACTACACTGGGAATTAGATAGTGAACTCGATGGAAAAAATAAAATGTATGATCAAACATTTTTCTTCCATGAATCAACTTATAATAATATAAAAAAGCAAATCAACTCTAAATTATGGTCTGAAAAACACAGGGAGCAGTCAACTCCGCTCATCGACATCCCTGTTTTTAGTGGAAATTACCACCAATGGGTATCTTTTAAAGATCTTTTTGTAGAAATAATTCATAGCAATCGCTCACTTTCTAACGCCCAGAAGATGCAGTTTTTGAAAACTAAATTAAGAGGAGAGGCCGAACGCTTAATCCAGCACTTGCATATCAGTTCGGATAATTATAATGTATGCTGGGATATACTTAACCAGCGTTTTAACAATCAGAAACTAATTTTCAATTCGCATGTCAGTATTCTAATGAATTTGCCTACAATGTCTCAGCCGACAGTTAACCTTATAAAACGCATCCATGACACAACTATGGAATGCTTGAATGCTATCAAAAATATGGGTATAGATATCAGCACTTGGGACCCATTATTAGTATACTTATTGAGTCAAAAATTAGATTCAGACACACACAATGAATATACAGCTTCTCTTAAACAACCACGAGAGTTGCCTGTTTTAGCTCATCTTTTATCATTTTTGGAGAGCAAATTTACTACCCTGGAATCATCAAAAAGAAAAGATAACATTCAACAGAACAAAAGTTATCCTAACAATAATTATCAAAAATCAAATTATAAGCAAGCATACTCGGGGAATAAAACTATTTCTCAATCTTCTATTAATAAACCTACATTTCGCTCAAGCAAAAACTGTCCTGTATGCAAAAACAACGAACATCGCATATTTTTCTGTAAGAAATTTCAAGAAATGACACCCGTAGGTAAGCGGCAAACAATTGAAAGATTGAATTACTGCAAAAATTGTTTATTTGACCACAACGGAAATATATGTATTGCTAACAAACGATGCCGCCAATGTAACGAAGATCATAATACGATACTTCACGAAGCGTATTGTGTAAAGCAAAATCGCGACTCAGCAGTAGGTACTTCGCGCGGCGACGCGACCTCGAAACCGAGCCGAAGCCACCACGACAGCAACACACACGTGGCCCAGGCTGATGAAATGCCAGAAACGTTATTATCGACAGCAATTATCAAAGTGCAAAAGAAGGATGGCACTTATCAAACATTGCGCGCTCTTATCGATCAGGGATCGCAAGTGTCATTAATCTCTGAGAACGCGGAGCAATTATTAGGGTTACCACGTAATAGATGCAAGGGTTTAATAACAGGCATAGGTGCCAAGGATAGCAGCTGCAAGGGGATGGTTAACATAAACTGTTGTTCGATGGATGAAAGTTATTCATTTAACACTTATGTTTATATCATGAAAAGTCTAACAAAAAATCTTCCTAGTTACACATTCCGACAACCCGATTGGTCATATTTAAATAACATTGAATTAGCAGATCCACAGTTTTATATTAGCCGAGAAATTGATATTTTATTAGGAGCCGACATTTATTCCCAAATTATTCTAGAAGGGATATGTAGATTAAACAAAAATCTGCCAATTGCGCAACAAACGCGCCTTGGTTGGATATTATGCGGAAATATGAAAAGTTATCATTGTAACGTAGTTCAAATCGATACTGATGAGTTCAAACAATTTTGGGAGATAGAAGATATACCTGAATCTGGTAACTACTCTCAAGAAGACAAACAATGTTTAGAATATTTCGAAAAAACAACTAGCCGACAGCCGAGCGGAAAATACATAGTTCGGCTGCCTTTATTATCAGACGCAAAGGAACGATTAGGGGAGTCAAAATCAAGAGCAATTGCACAATTCAAAAACTTAGAAAAACGATTTAAATATCGGGATGACATTGAAAAACAATACAAATTATTTATAAATGATTATAGAGAATTAGGTCATATGCGTTCGTCATCAAGCAATACGACACCGAGCGTTTATCTTCCTCATCACTGCGTATTGCGCGCGGAATCATCAACTACAGCGCTTCGCGTTGTTTTTAATGCCTCCTCGCCAACAACAAGCGGAAAAAGTTTAAATGATGTTATGTACCGAGGTCCAAATCTTCAGCAAGATCTTTTATCACTTATTATCAGATGGCGTCAATATCAATACGCCTACACTGCGGATATAGAAAATATGTTTCGCCATATTGTGTTGCACGAGGAAGATCAAACATACCAAAAAATCATTTGGAGAGATACGCCTGCAGATAGGTTACAGGAATATCAGCTATCTACTGTAACTTATGGCACGAAAGCTGCTCCCTTTCTTGCCATGATGGTACTCAAAAAGTTAGCAGAAGACGAAGGTCATAAATACAGATTGAGCCAAGCAGCTCAGGTCTTACAAAACCAGTTTTACATGGATGACCTGATTTCAGGAAGCCATGATATATCGTCAGCAAAACAGTTGCAAACAGATTTAATTAGTTTACTAAAGTCGGGAGGCTTTAACCTTAGAAAATGGTCAGCAAATACGCCAGTACTTCTAGAAGGTGTCAGTGCCGCATTAAACAATGGTCAATCTTATGACTTTAAAAATGAAGGTTCAACAAAAACATTAGGCCTGCGTTGGCATCCTCAATCTGACAACTTTACCTTTGATTGCAAATTGAGCACAATGACATCAAAATTAACAAAACGTAATTTATTGTCAGATATATCCAAACTGTTCGACCCTTTAGGATGGCTCGCGCCCGTTGTAACTAAACTCAAGCTCCTATTTCAAAAGGTTTGGGTACAAAACATAACTTGGGATAGCGAACTTCCGGATAAGATAAGGGAAGAATGGATAAAAATCAGAGAAGATATTAAAAATATTACACAAATTCGGATTCCAAGATGGCTTCAAATCAACATGGTTGACGTCATCCAATTACATGGGTTTTGTGACGCATCCACCCAGGCATACGCTTGTGTGATATATTGTGTAATCAGCAAAAACCAGCATAAACACAATACTAAAAATAAGTCAGTGGTATTAGTTGCAGCAAAATCCAGACTAGTACCAAAAGGCAAGAATATTTCACTACCTAGATTAGAGTTATGTGGTGCGGTTTTACTTTCAAAATTAATGATCATTGTAAAAACCTGTCTCCAAGGATTCAACATAGAATCATTCGGGTGGACCGATTCAACAGCAGTGTTGGGTTGGTTGCAAGGGGATCCCGGTCGGTGGAAGACGTTTGTGGCCAACCGTGTACAGCAAGTAACCAAGGTCATACCTCCGGAACAATGGAGTTATGTCAAATCTATTGAAAACCCGGCAGATTGCGCCAGCCGTGGTGTATCAGTAACACATCTGCAGGGACTTTCATTGTGGTGGCAAGGACCGACGTGGATTCAATCATTCAAAAGGGAAGAATGTAACAATCATTCTATTTATTCAACAAATGAAGATGTCAAAAGATCGCTTCAAGTTTCTACTATTACACAAAATGAAGCAAATAATCAGCACATAATAAATCAAATATTAAATAACTACAGTTCGTTTAGTAAAATAACAAAAATCTTTGCTTGGTCTTATCGTTTTCTATCAAATATAAGCAAGCAAAATATTACACGAGAAAGCTACTTAAGCATAGAGGAATTAAGAAAAGCAAAATTAAGCATCATCAAGCACACACAACAAACAGAGTTTGCAGAAGATATAAATTATTTACAAAAGCAAAGCAAGCTACATGCAAAGAGCAAACTATTATCTCTAAATCCATTTTTGGATGATAAAGGAATTTTACGCGTAGGGGGAAGATTAAAACATGCTAAGATCAACGATGACATGAAGTTTCCTATTCTGTTACCACAAAACAGTAGACTTACCGAATTAATTATAAAAGAAGCACATGAAAATACTTACCATGGTGGGGCTCGATTGACCTTGAGCTTCATAAGGAAGAAATACTGGGTAATCAGCGGCAATCGGACCGTTAAAAAGCAGTTGCGCCAGTGTGTTACCTGTAAAAAATATAACTATAACAAACATAACCAAATTATGGGTGACTTACCCAGTGCTCGAGTAAACCCCTCAAGGCCGTTTGCCCACACTGGGGTAGACTTTACAGGACATATCTTCATCAAAACAAACAAAGGGCGTGGTACGAAAACCACGAAAGGATACGTGGCTGTCTTTGTGTGCATGGCAACAAAGGCAGTTCACATTGAGCTGGTGTCAGATCTAAGCGCATCTGCGTTCATTGCGGCCTTACGAAGAATGTCTGCAAGAAGGGGCACTCCGCAGCACCTATACAGCGACAATGGGCGAAACTTCGTGGGAGCAAATAAAACATTACAGCTGGAGTATCGAGAACTACAAAACATTTTCAACAGTGAATTTATGTCAGTTATATCAGAAATGGAGATATTTTGGCACTTTAATGCCCCCTCATGGCCCTCAGCGGGAGGTCTGTGGGAGGCGGCCGTGAAGAGCCTGAAACACCACCTGAAAAGAGTTATAGGCGAGCAAAAACTGACTTATGAGGAGATGTCAACAGTACTTAGTCAGATTGAGGCATGCTTGAACTCGAGGCCCCTCTGTCCTATATCTGAAGATCCAGAAGATCTAGATTTTTTAACACCTGCACATTTTCTAGCTTCCGGTCCGGTTTTGACATTAGTGGAGACTGAAAGAGATTTGAGAACTAGGTGGCAGCTAACACAGCGTATTTTGCAAGATATATGGAAAAGATGGCGCTCGGAGTATTTATCACGTTTATCATCACGAGGGAAATGGTTACAGCCCCAAAATAACATAAAAATTAATGACATCGTTTTGATAAATGAAGAAAACCTTCCCCCTGGTCGATGGCTGATGGGAAGGGTTACAGATGTCTATCCTGGAAGTGATGGCTATGTGAGAGTAGTACAGCTGAAAACTAAAAATGGCATTCTAAAACGTCCGATAACTAAACTATCAAGATTACCGATAGATGTTGAAAGCAGCAGCAAAAAACCTGTATCATCAAATCAAGAAAATGAGCAAACGCGCAGGGAATTAATCAAATCCTCGCCACAAACATTAAATGAAAAATCGCGTCGGACAAGACACAAAACACAGCGATTTAATTTTGTTACTATGACAGTTTCTATTTTATTATTTTTTATAACATTATTTTCAAGCTCTGAAGGCACCATAAGAACAAGACAGTTTAGGCAAGATCAAGGAATATATTTTGATAAGGTATGTGACATGCAATTGATAAGAGACGAATGGAAAATCATTATTTACTATGAAATGGATCCTTATTGGAATGGTATTACAGTACTGAATAAGTATACAAACAACTTGGAACAAACATGCAAGGCAATACGAGAACAAGGTCATTGCGATATCATATTGACACAATTAAAACACGGCATCGCCGACCTTGAGTACTACAACAGTATGCTGCTGGGTCAGCAATCAGTCCCGGGCGCCGCCAGACAGCGGCGCGGGCTCATTGACGGAGTCGGATATGTAGCGAACTCATTATTCGGCGTATTAGATCAAAGATTTGCTGAAAATTATCAAAAGGACATTCAACAACTAAGAGATAATCAAAAACATATTACTTTATTTTGGAAAAATCAAACGTCTATCATTGAAGCGGAGAACAACCTTTTAAAACGGACTGCAGATACTATTAACAAGCAGCATAAAATGATAAATCAACACATTTTACAGCTGGAAGGAGCATTGAATACGTTGAAAAGTAAAACAGAATCTACGTTGATAATGAGCGAGTTCACATTAGCCACCGTAGTAGCAAGCAATATGCTTCATAATTTGAAAACAATTCAAAACACACTTATTGACACAATAACTGACATTTTCCATGGCCGTTTTAACCCCCACTTACTCACTCCCGAACAAGTACGAGACGAATTAAGTACTATCGCTAGTCAACTGACGAAAGACCAGACTCTAGCGGTGGACGATGTGCACCTGAATATACAACGATTTTACGAGTTGTTGAAGGTGAAAGCACGCATGTTACAAGACTATTTAATATTTGAGGTGAGACTGCCTCTTATCAGTAGAGATACTTTCGAGATATTTCGAACCATATCAATTCCTCAGCAAAGAAACGATTTGATGATTAGTATAGTACCTATTTCGGAATATATTGCGATCAATTTGAAAAAGGACAACTTTATTAACATGGCTGGGAGCGATCTGAGAGCCTGTAAACAGATGGACAAGGCTCATTTATGTTACATTTTAAAACCTATTTATCAACTAAAGATGGAGTCTCAATTTTGTGAAATAGAAAATTCTAAATGTAAAACTATTACGAGAGAATGTAACAATATTTGGTTAGAGAGTCATACAATTAACAATTATATTTATTTCTGTTGTGACCGGTGTCAATTGCGCGAGATATGCGCAGATCAAGTTACAGCACTACAGCTGTCTAGCGCCGGTATACTTAGTATGGACAGTGATTGTATTATCAAAACAGAAAACTTTACGATGTTGGCACATAAGGAACGATCAAATAAAATTAATATCCATCCAGAAATATATTCACCCGTAATCGCACCTATTAATCATATTATAAATATTTCGTTGCCTCAAATTCCCTTAAACATAACAGAGATGGATGCTGATCACAGTATTGCTAAATTGGGAGAAAGGATAAAGGAAATGAAACAAGATACTGTAGATATATCATTAGACAACATGTCGTCCCATGATATTCACCACTACAGTATGATCTATGGAATCATCGTGGTAGCCGGCATCGTAACAATAGTCCTGATAATTCGTCGGGTACGGTGCCGCTGCCGGTGGAGTGTGCCCAGCACGCCGGGTGCGCCGGGTGCGTCGGCGTCGTCGGCGGGGGCAGAACAGGGCCAGCTACAGCTGGCGACCCTGCCCGCCTGCCCAGCAGCACAGTCAGTGAACGTGCGTTCTAATAGTGAATTTAGTGCAGAGCATAGTGCGCGTTCGGTGGATAGTGCAGTGAAAAGTGCGCGGTTTGTAAATAAAGCCACATCTCCCGTGTTGCATACTCGTTTTTAGTGAATGTGTGAGATGTTGGACTTCAAAAACTCTAAGATTAATTTAAGCAATAAGAATATAACCTACATACATATTTAAACAAATTTTATCGTTATCATCAATTAAGAGTTAAATCATTGTTGTTTAATAAAAATTTACTTGCAGATTGCATATTTTGCATTATACTAACATAGCAACCTAAGAAATATTGTTACTAACACAAAAAAAAACGCATTTGCATAATAATGTTACTTATCAAGCAGTTCTTATCAATCTAATAAATATTTTTTTGTATTTCCTGTTCTTGTTGCCCGGGAATATGTACGGGCAAACCCGTACAATTCTATATGTTTAAGTATTATGCTAACGTCGGCGCTGCGCGCGACTCGTTACGCCTTTTATTAAGTGAATTGAACAGTAGCAATAAATTACTCATACAAACAACATCGTTTATCATTTAACATAACAACATTTTCGGGACAGTTTTTCGGAACTTATCATAACGTATCAAGCAACTAAAGGTGTCCCAGACAGGTACATTGGACGATCCACGGAGTTTTGTAAGATGATCACGTTGTCAAAAACAATATAAGGCATTATTTAAATATTGAAAGTCACCTTTAATGCATACTGTATAAGGTCTTAATTAAAACTTACGCGTCAATGATTTATGACAGAAATGCATGCTCGTAAAATTTTACGACTTTTTGCTATATGCGGAAGAATATAGACCTTATTTATTTGACTCTATGCGCAATTCTCAATGCGCTGTTAGCAATATAGCAGGTATGGACCGTGAGGAAAGAAGACTGCTGTATTAACGACCACGCATTTGAATTTCACTAATATTATCAATTAAATCAGTTAATAGTAAGCATTAGAACAAAATTTACTTCAAATGCGTTAAATTAACATTGATTAGCTACCTGTCGAAAAAACGACACTTTACATACTATAAGTATTTTTTTCGCATTTTTTTGCTTTTTTCAACGGTCCGTGCGTGACTGAACCAAGAAGTGCTTGAGTGATATTCAAGCACTTCTTGATTGGGACACATTTTGAGCGCACGTGGTGTATCTAGGGCATTCAATATCGTTGTATAAAGAACATCAAAATTTACATTTATTTCATATCAACGTAGTTCATGGTAGACGGTCTGATTCTTATAACATGTCATTCATTGTTTTAGGATCATCAGCCCCTCTAGCATGACCACCGAAACGGGATATGATAAAGCGATATATCGAAATTAACTGTCAGACTACTGTCAAACTCCATAGCAGTCTGACAGTTAATGTCGATATATCACTTTATCATATCCCGTTTCGGTGGTCATGCTAGAGGGGCAGAGCAAGTTATTATCATCTTTCCAATATTAAACTTAATTGTGCAATTATTATTGTTATCAGGGTTACGACACTCAAGTAGGAGAACGCGGTCTGAAGCTATCCGGCGGTGAGAAACAACGGGTGGCCATAGCTCGCGCCATTCTCAAGGATTCTCCTATTATTGTATTTGACGAAGCTACCTCCAGTTTGGACTCTATTACTGAGCACGTGAGTCTAAAATCCTGTAACAACAGAGTTTTGAAATATTTAAAGCTGTCCGGCGGTTAGTCACAACGGGTGGCCATAGCTCGCGCTATTCTCAAAGATTCTCCTATTATTGTGTTCGACGAAGCTACCTCCAGTTTGGACTCTATTACCGAGCACGTGAGTCTAAAATCCTGTAACAACAGAGTTTTGAAATATTTAAAGCTGTCCGGCGGTTAGACACAACGGGTCGCCATAGCTCGCGCCATTCTTAAGGATTCTCCTATTATTGTATTCGACGAAGCTACCTCCAGTTTGGACTCTATTACCGAGCACGTGAGTCTAAAATCCTGTAACAACAGAGTTTTGAAATATTTAAAGCTGTCCGGCGGTGAAGCACAACGGGTGGCCATAGCTCGCGCCATTCTCAAGGATTCTCCTATTATTGTATTCGACGAAGCTACCTCCAGTTTGGACTCTATTACCGAGCACGTGAGTCCAAAATCCTGTCACAATAGAGTTTTAAAATATTTAAAGCTGTCCGGCGGTGAGACACAACGGGTGGCCATAGCTCGCGCCATTCTCAAAGATTCTCCTATTATTGTGTTCGACGAAGCTACCTCCAGTTTGGACTCTATTACCGAGCACGTGAGTCTAATTTTCTATATAAAAATAAGTCGGGTTTTCCTTCCTGACGCTATAACTCCAGAACGCACGAACCGATTTCCACGGTTTTGCATTCGTTGGAAAGGTCTCGGGCTCCGTGAGGTTTATAGCAAAGAAAATTCAGGAAAAATTAAAAAAAAAACTTCTTTTAAGCACCAAACGAAATGTTACATAAAACGAAGCCATCTGGTGGCGAAACGGAGTTCGCGGGGTTTGCTAGTTTTCTATATTTATCAGTTTCTGGAACATTTAAAACTTACCGGCGGTCAGAAACAACGGGCGGCAATAGTTCGCGCCATTCTCAAGCATTTCCCTAATATTGTGTTCGACGAAGCTACCTCCAGTTTGGACTCTTTTACCGAGCATGTGAGCTTATTTTCGTATATCAATCAGTTTTTGGCGGCCGTGACTCTATTACCGAGCTCGTGAGCCGAATTTCCTGTATCATTAATATTTTTGGAACATACTAATATTATTGAGGAGCTCGATGGCGCAGGTGGTTAGCGCGTTCGGCTGCGATCGTTGTAGTTAAGCAACTTTCGCAGTGGTCGGTCATTGGATGGGTGACCAAAAAAAATTTCTATCTCGAGTTCCTCCGTGCTTCGGAAGGCACGTTAAGCCGTTAGTCCCGGTTGCACCTGCAGTCGTTAGCACCCGCCAATCCGCATTGGGCCCACGTGATGGGTCATGGCCCAATCTCTCTATTCCATCTATAGGGAAGGCCTGTGCCCCGGCAGTGGGGACGTTAAGAGCTGATGATGATGATACTAATATTACAGTATATTTTACTTTCTAAATTTTTATCACTCCATCTGATTGGTAATGGTATTGGTTGACTATGTATAGGGTTGACATGTACTGTATTTGTAACAATATAGTCAATTTATTTTATTTTGTGAATAACTTCCTTTTTCTTTGTGTTTATCACTTTAAAATATTCCGAGACATTACTTGAATTGGGGCTCCCGATGCAATATTTATACTGAAATACTAGCTGAAAGACGGTGTCGACTTACCAAACCAAAAAATACCCGAAAATGGGCGTACTTGACCCCGTTCATTTACACTTAGCCGTTTACCCGAATCCCACCGGCAGTCGTATTCGGGCCTACGTCCAAGTGAAATCGCAATGCAGCGCAATTCCTCACATTGCAGGCAACTACATAAATACGAATAATATTAAAAATCAACAAACATTGTCGTATGTAAAAGGGGATGTCGTATTTATAATTGGTTCAGTACGTTGTACCTATGTAAAAGAAAAAGAATGGGATCGAAATATTTTACTTTACCTTACTATTTAATGGTACGGAACCTCCTTACATACGAGCAAGTGTTATTTCAGTTAATACCCAGCTGATAAGGTACCGGGATAAAACTCTCGGTTACAGCAATGAACTATTGAAGTACAAAGGCCGTAGCATGGAAGAACAAATCAAAGATGGCGGATTTTGGTACATGCAATTTATATTTTAAAACCTAATCTCGCGTTACATGGCGGCCGGCCGCAGCGGAACAATAAATAATAAATAAATAAATATTTCCAACACTCACACCAATTAGCCTAGCCCCAAAGTAAGCACTGTAAGGCTTGTGTTATGGGATGCTAGGGTAACGGATAGAATACATATATTGTACATATATAAGTATATTTATTTAGAAATATATATTAAACATCCATGACTGGAGTACAAATGCTCGCATTCATCACACAAACATCTGCCCCCACCGGGATTCGAACCCGGGACCTCTTGAGTCGGCGACACCATGAAACCCGGCGTACAAACCACTCGGCCACGGAGGTCGTCAAATGGTTCTTAAAGCATAATAACAATGATGCTATGCAATAATCTGTCGACCCCGAAGTCATTAAGGTCCAGATGGGACACGTGGCGACGAGGAATGACCCGCGTGCACTTGCGAAAAAAAAGGAATAAATAACCTCGTGAGCTCACTGTTCGACACACATCACTGGTGGTACCACTTTCCCTCGTTGAACGAAGCGACGGTGGCGGTGATGCCTCAGGAAGTCAACCCTCGACGTCACAGCATGCTGCACCCTGATGGTAGGGGCACAGCGGTGACACTCTGTGTACGTGAGAGTTCCAGCGTCAGTGACCTTGAGCAGGAGCGTGTATGCGCTAGGGTTGAACTTGGAATTTAGACTTGTGCCAATGAATATTTATGCATAGTAAGTTATTAAATGTAAACTGATTCAAGGATACTGGGGTAAATAATGAAGGATAGGTTTGATTTTATAATCAATTTTTAATCATTTAATGTAGGTACTATAACAAATTGCTAACTTTTATATGTTTTCTCCTTTTTCGATTCGTTTTATAATTCTTATTATTATCTAAATAATAATAAGATTGCGTAGCGTAGTCAGTCCGTGTGTGCAATGCAGTGCAACGCTATTATTTTACTATTTCGCTACTGCCATCCCTTCGGTCGAGGCAGTCGGCGACTGCCGTCTCCACGCCCCGCGCGTGCTTAAGTGTCGCTTCTTTTCGCGTAGTGTATATATTCTGTGGTAGGGGTCTACGGGCTGACGCCGCAGTCCTCAGCAGGAAGCGCGTAGGCGGAAGGAGCTCATGGGCATTTGAGCCCATCGGTGAAGCCGAAGACTCGAAGAATCGGGCGTGGGTGACCCCATGTCACACCACGTGCACGCACGATGGCCGCGAGATTAAGTTTTTACTTACATGAACTACTCAATAGACATTACTGGTGAGGGCAGAAGGCCATAAAAAAACTAAAAACTAAGGGGCATGGCGGTGTGCCACTTCATCCCCCTGGGGGCCAATCGCCTAACTGGATTGCTTTGGAAAACGTTATCGCTTACGATTTCATTTTGTTATTTCTAGTCCCCTGAGGTTTTCAAATGCCTCGCGCTCTTTTTTTTCTTTTGCATTGGTAATAACAATGTTAAAGAAAATGAGCGTGAGGTATTTCGGCGGTTAGAAATAACAAAATGAAATCGTAAGCGATAGCGTTTTCCAAAGCAATCTGGTTAGGCGACTGGCCCACTGGTTCGGTAATCGGCCCACCAAACATGGTGCCACTAGAATGTTCTATACGGCGGACTGGATTTGGTGACGAGCGACACAGCCTCCTCGTAGTAATGTCACCGGGCGACTGTCGAGACGCCAGTTACAACGATAAAGGTGTCTAATGCGCTTAGGCACACATGACGTCACATGACGTTTAGTTTTGTTTTTTATTGAAAATGTGATTTTCATATTTATTGAAAACAAGCCGTGAAATGGAATGAGAATAATTTTCTGAATGCAATGATACCATTAAATCGTAATTTGGTTCGGTATTTATAAAGATATTACGATAAACACTTTTTACAATGAAATATTATTTATGATCGTGTTTTCAGACACAGCAATGATTCCAGGAATGAATTAGTAGACGAAACATAATCAAGGATGTATGTTCGAACGTAATTAATGGTTGTTAAATTGTGCTACCTATTATTTCATAAGTTATATACCTATTGTTGACATATTATTTGCGTGATCGCCGGTCTGTGACGTCACGTCGTCAAAGAAAAGTCGTGTACAGCATCTGAAGACCTCCGTGGCCGAGTGGTTTGTACGCCAGGTTTCATGGTGTCGCCGACTCGAGAGGTCCCGGGCTCGAATCCCGGTGGGGGCAGATGTTTGTGTGATGAATAAGAGCATTTGTATTTTAGTCATGGATGTTTAATATGTATTTCTATATAAATATATTTTTATATGTACAGTATCCTATCCGTTACCATAGAATCCCATAACACAAGCTTAAAAGTGCTTACTTTTGGGCTAGGCTAATTGGTGTGTGTTGATTTTTTTTATTTCTTATCTTATTTTGATTGTTACAAATATCTGTTTTCTTTGACAGGCGATATTGCAGGCCCTCCGCGCTGCGACAATAGGCAGAACCTCTATATGTATAGCGCACCGCCTCTCCACTGTCGCCGATGCCGACGAAATATTCGTACTTGAACGGGGCAACGTCACCGAGAGCGGAACCCACGACCAGTTGCTACGGAACCCTAGCTCCCTCTACTACAAGCTGTGGGAGAAGCAGAACCGAGACGTGCCGCTGCCTAAGTGAATTATTGAGTGAAGAAATTTAAGAAATTCATCATCGACAATGGAATCCTTGACCAACTACTGCGGAATCCTAGTTTCCTCCACTACATGCTGGGGGAAAAGCAAAACAGAGTCGTGTCACTGCCAAGGGCGTCGCCAGCTTATGACTAAGGGGGGGGGGGGGGCAATGGGGCAATATTATAGGTAAGGAAGTCAATTGCTCGCACTTTGGTCGCTTTGCGGCTTGCTACATTTATTGGTCTGCCCCATTGGCGACGCCCTTGGTCACTGCCTAAGTGAATTATTGAGCCAAGAAATTTAAGAAATACATCATCGAGAATGGAACCCTTGACCAACTACTGCGGAATCCTAGGTTCCTCTACTTTAAGCTGTGGGTAAAGCAAAACAGAGCGAATTATTAAGCGAAGAAATTTAAGAAATACATCAATGATCACGGAATCTATATAGAGGGAAAGATTTATAAGAAATTCATCATCGAGCATGGAACCCTTGACCAACTACTTTAAGTTGTGGGACAAGCAAAACAGAGATGTACCTATACCCAAGGGACTTGAAACATTGGAGAAGTAAAATAATTACATCACATGTGTTTAAGGTTTAAAATTCCATTGAAGAAGTTAAATATTATGTATATATACAACAAGAGTTAAAATCGGAGGTTTTCATTCATACTCTGTTGCAGAAGTGACGTCTTTTTTTTTTAAATAAGCGGAATAAAAAGCGAGTTCTTGTCGGTTATAAGTCGGAAGTTATAATCTCTCTCTTTCTAAAGTGCGAAGTGAAATGTACGCGAATTATTTTGGTGTTTGGTGGTGCAGTATTCAATCATGAATGTATGAATTAACTATTCACATTCGGACAGAACAAAGTACTCATTAAAATATTAAAGTTGGATACGAAAAATACTGCCAAATTGAAATTTTAGTTAAAAATCTCTGTTACAGACTCTTAAACTTGACTTTCGATTTTTCGTGATCATTGTCGTCATCCATTCTACTCTAAATTGCATAGATTTTAATGCTACAGAGAAGGACATTACATAATAAAATTTATAATACATCAAATGTTGATCTTAAGAAACAGAATAATTATGGTACTTTAGTAGAAATGTCACTTCTGATATTATACCTTAACGATGCTGTATTTGACGTTGGTTGGGTCTATTGGTGCCACCGACTATACAGCTCCTAGAAGCCTTGTTTGGGTATAGAAGCAGGAGTCTTCTTTAATAAAAAAAAACTGTGATTTCTTCTTATTACCCTTTATGTAATAGGGTATTTGACAAGTTTTAGAAAACGATTTCACGTTATTGACTAATGTTTATGGAGTCCGTAAAAAGTGGATATTTATCATTCTGTTGTATATTTCAGTAAAAATAACTAAATCAAAAACTCCATTGTCAATTTGCCGCGAAAACGTTTTTCTGGACAATATGGCGTCTTACTAGTGTGTATAATACAAGATAATAAAAAATATAAGTAAAAGATAATAGTTTTCTTATCTATTGTCACGTGACCCAAAACGCCTGGGATTGGCGGAGCCTAAAATGACGTCACACGCAAGTAAACTTCCTGTTAAAGTGACATTACATTGTATCGTTTGACGTTTTATTAACAGTCGTGTGACGTCACACACTAGTAAGACGCCATATTGTCCAGAGAAACGTTTTCGCGGCAACTTGAAAATGGAGTTTTTGACATGTTTATTTTTAATGAAATACACAACAGAATGATGAATATCCACTTTTTACGGACTCCATAAACATTAGTCAATAACGTGAGCTCGTTTTCTAAAACTTGTCAAATACCCTACTATAAGGTCATAATGTTAGTAAATTATATGGTGATGGTTGGACTTTTTTTTAGCACTCCCAACGCGTGCCAACAGGCGACACTGATTGAATATTTCTCTCCGGGATTTATCTGATTTTATTAGTCTCGTCAGGTAAATTATTGTCTATAATTAGGCGTTAAGGGGCTGTGTAGTCGGTGATTGGTGCTAATCATAGTCATCGAATAGACTAGCGACACTCGTATAAAATTGACAAATCTGTCTAAAATTCTTTTCCCGCACACGTGTTCCCTCCTTTCTACAATCTGGGGTCCTTAAAGAGAGGCGTGAAGAAGCATTTCTGCAGGCCGGCAAGGTGAGGATGGTTGGTGTGGCAGTTTTATAACTGCTGTACCAGCTATCTTCGCGTTTGGACTTTATCACCACTTAATATCAGGTGGGGTAGAATCATTTGCCTACCTGGCTATATAAAAAAAGAGACATTAAGCGATGGCGCAGCCAACACCTCTATAAGATCTATAGGCCGCGCGTTCGCATTCGTCTCTTTAAAGCCGGGGCACCTGTGCCGTGTTTTCGTGTTTGGTAACATGATAACATTGTTTGCTAACACGATAACATTGTTTGCTAACACGATAACATTGTTCGCTAACCGATTAGAGGCGTGGCCTAACAGTTTTGCTAACGACGATAAAATTTGTTTTAGATAACTTGTTTTGTTAGAAAATTGGCGTAGGAGACCTCGCTTTGACACACTTTTTTGCCCAGTTTTACTACAGAACTGGACAAGGGCGGATCCAGCTTTGGCGCCAGGGGGGGGGCGTCATATAGTCGTGGTCAAGTCACAGTGGATCATCATCATCATCATCATCATCATCATCAACAGCCTATCATACTCCACTGCTGGACATAGGCCTCTCCAAATGCACGCCACTCAGATCGATCTTGGGCTACTCGCATCCAGCTCCTGCCAGCCACCTTGCGCAAATCGTCACTCCATCGTGCCTGAGGACGTCCTCTACTACGTTTGCCTAGACGCGGTCTCCACTCCAGAACTCGTCTACCCCAACGGTTATCGGTTCTTCGGCAAATATGGCCAGCCCACTGCCACTTCAACTTGCTAATCCGGTGGGCTATGTCGATAACTCTGGTTCTCTGTCGGATTACCTCATTTCTGATGCGATCTTTCAGAGAAACGCCGAGCATAGCCCTTTCCATAGCGCGCTGAGCGACTTTGAACCTGTGGACCTGTGTTTGTAGTGTTGGACCCCCATGACACCCCCCCTGGATCCGCCCTTGGAACTGGATAGGTATGGGTTATTCTCTCCGTATATTATCAGAAACATCATTTAGGAGGTGGCCAGACCGCCATCTGTAATAGTTTCGTAGTTTTCGGATCTATTTTGAAACTGTTTACTTTTTTATTAATTTTGTATGTAAATAGATATGCCTATTTGCGTTATTTCGGCATTTTACATGGCTAATCGTATTTGCTATATGTGAACTTGGATTTGGTCTTTCCTTTTCACTCCCTATAGAGCATGATAAGGATATATAAGAAATACGAAAAGCCACGCGAAGTGCTTGCATTACAAGAATATTGTTTATAAAAATAATATATTTGTTTAGAATTATTATAAATATTATGTTTATTTTCAATTTACTACTACGTGCTGACTACCTCATTTGATTCTTAAGCAAATTTTACTAGAAAAAATGTCAAACGAATACCTTTACAAGTACTTGTGTACTTATGTGTTATCTCCAAAGCGCAGTGATGGCGCTGCCTTGCAGTCTTAAGAAATACTAGAGGAAAGTCGACACGGCTGTCAGGGCCGCGGTAGCATAATGGTCAGCGCATCTGGTTAGCGGAGGGTGCGGGTTCGAATCCTGTCTGCTGTCTGGTCCGCGAATTTATAATTCAGGGTGCTTTAAAAGGCGTGAAAAAGAATTTTACCACCACCTTATGTTAAGTGACTCCATCGTCACTTAACATAAGGTGGGGCGGAGTCATTTGCTGAGAACATTTTAATAATATTTGACCCTTTTTCTCAAATAAATCAACTTTTGGTTCATAGAACTCATAATAAAAATGCTTTAACAAATATTGTTAAAATACACATTTGTTGTAAATAATATTTTATTTATTACTGTGTGTGGTATGTATACGTACATTGTTAATTTGTACAGTGAAAATAAATTGTTAATAAGTATATTATTTTGATTACAATAACGTTGTTTCATTCATCCCTAGGTGGTGTCAATGGAAAAACATATTCTGTTCAAATTTAACTCTTGCTTTGCGGAGGTCGTACCCAAATCGTAGCAAAGAGTAAAAACGGTACCCTATTTCTGAGCTTTCACTTTTAGTTTGTCGGTGGACCATGGTTAAATTTTCACAGAATATGTTTTGTAAATATGAAATTGTAAACAGTGAGTTTCTTATTATATTGGTATGTTCTCACTGCTGGGGTATTGGTCAACCGTATGAGAAGCGCGCAAGTGGTTTGGGGCCGATCAAGTATTACGTAAGCAGTATATTGGGGCAGGGGGGTCTTTGCGTTGCTTATTTTTGATGACATGGGGGGTGGGGGGTCGAGATAGTGATTACGTCAGCATCATGGATTCGGGTGTAATGGACTGAAGATTGTATACATATAAGTACCAAAAATTCGAATGAAGTCCGTTTTGTTCGTAATAGGACCTTACTCAATGTTGAAAACTGTCAATAAAGTTTGTTTCAATGAATAATATGTGCGTTAAAGTCCTCTATCCTAAGCCTATTTAAGTACTGCTGCTCATTAAGCTCATGAAAGCTAATGAATGAATAAAAAAACAGAATACATTAAAGGAAAAATGCATAAGTACCAATGTTTACGTAGGCACGTAACGGAGTAAGAGCTTTGCTTACTTTTGCTAACAAGGGGGAGGAGGGGGTAAATAATTGTAATAAATCTGCGTACGTAATACTTGAACGGCCCCTTTAGCGCGTTCGGCTGCGTAAGCAACTTTCGCAATGGTCGGTCATTGGATGGGGTGACCAAAAATCTTCTATCTCGAGTTCCTTCGTGCTTCGGAAGGCACGCAAAGCCATTGGTTCCCGGCTGCATCTGCAGTCGTTAGCACCCGCCAATTTCTTTCCTGACTAGGTACTGTAAAATACTGGGCAAAATTAAATATTCTTTACTAAAATTGTTTCGAAAGATGAACTACAATACTTGGAGGCAACCTTGTACCTTGTGAAGTACACCCACCATACTTGGAGGCAACCTTGTACCATGTGAAGTACTCCTTCCAAACTTGGAGGCAACCTTGTACCTTGTAAAGTTTCCTACCATACTTAAGCCCTTAAAGTAGGGTCAACCGTTGAGGGCAACAAAAAAAATCAACAATCGGCCATGATTTTTGTCCAAATAGTCAATCTTTTGAATTGATTTGAGTTAGGCGGAGGGTTCACGTAACATCCCTTTTCAATGTCTGCCACGCTCGAGTTAATTCTAAAATAGCTATGTACTATTATGGCTCGATTATACTTGGTCGTTAGCCCGAATTCGGGCACCCGAAGCAATATTTACACTGCAATACAGGCTGGAAGACGGTGTCGGGTAACCAAAACGAAACTAACCGAATACGGATGTACTCACCTCGGTTCATTTACACTTATGTAGTCGTTTATCTGAATTCCATTGGTAATGGTATTCGGGCTAACGACCAAGTGTTATGGAGCCATTGCGGTAGGTTCAGAATCACTATAGATAAGGGGGCGTCCATAAATTAAATGAGGTGTTTTTTTTGAATTTTCTGTCCCTCCCTTCCCCCTGGTGAGATCCCCCATCCCCCAATCTCATGTGAGATTTTACAAAATGTGGGTTTCTTACGTAAACGCGTTGGATTGTTATTGTAAAAAGAAAAAAAAAATGCTTCGTGCTTTTATTTACGACTAGTTAAGACCACCTGTCCGTGTAGGTAAACCGGAGCGTGTATGTCACATAACTGCGCAGGTTTCCACGCCTGTACAGGCAAATGAAATAATATGATTTTGATATTTTCTACCTGTGCAGTTTCTACCTTGTCAGAGGGGAGGACGCGCGGTGCTCTACTGTATAAGTTTTGTACTTAAATGTCTTGTCGTCTCGTAAGCGGAACGGATATTTTGTACTTATGCAGTAGAGCGCCACACGTCCATCCCCTATAACAATCACCGGACAACTGACGCCTGAGCAGACGACCGCCACACACGCTCATTTTTACCTGCACAGTTTAACTGCACAGGTAGAAAATATCAAAATTCATATTTTTTGAGTTGCCTGTACAGGCGTGGAAACCTGTGCAGTTATGTGACATACACGCTCCGGTTTACCTGTACAGGTAAACCTGTCAGGTAAACCGTGTATGGCTTGCTTTAAACATCTCACGTAATTTTTGACGACCTCCGTGGCCGAGTGGTTTATACACCGGGTTTCATGGCGTCGCCGACTCGAGAGGTCCCGGGTTCGAATCCCGGTGGGGACAGATGTTTGTGTGATGAATACGAGCATTTGTACTCCAGTCATGGATGTATAATATGTATTTCATATAAATATACTTATATATGTACAATATATGTATTCTATCCGTTACCCTAGTATCCCATAACACAAGCCTTTACAGTGCTTACTTTGGGGCTAGGCTAATTGGTGTGTGTTGGAAATATTTATTTATTTAATTTATTTATGGACGCCTCCTAAAAGTAACCCGACCTCTTTCGATATAATTCGACCAGTATCATGGGTTCGAATCGATTGACTCGTTATCACCGGTCGCCACACTGATCGCCATGGCAACGAGGTGCGCACAACAAAACGATTGCAATTTTTAATTTATTTGCTTTTTAATAACTGTGAAAATATCGAGATTATTGGCTCGATTTCGGGCCGAGGTTACCTAGACAATGGCTGAAAGTTAGTGATTTGGAAGAATGTCAGTTCTGAGTCTTATACCAGAGAACAGAAAAAAGGATCAAAGGTGTGTTGTTTTGATTCTAAATTCCTACGAGAATAGTTGTTTAAGTCAATATTCACCTGTTCGAAATGAGTTAGCATCTAGTGTTGGCTTACCTTATAAGACTGGATAAGTACTAGTCAAAAATATTAAATTTTTAAGTCAACAACTCATTTATTGTCTTGGTGGAAGAGCAGAGCAGAAACAATAAGATCCAGTACAATTGTCGCTCGAAAGTATGGGGTAATTTGCGTCAAATCCGGTAAGTAGTTCTGATATTCTCGTTCCAAGTTTCCAGTTTTTCCAAGTTTGTAAACTCGAGCGCTGAACGCAACTATATAAAATATCGAAAAAACTGTGGAAACTTCGCCTTTTTTTTTTTCAAAATTTGGCGATATTATAAAAAAATGTCAAATTTTGATAGTACCTTTTCTAGACGATTTTGAAGTAGGCTAAATTTTCTACAATGTGATTAGAACTGCGGTGTCAATGTAGACCCTTATAGTTTCCGAAATAAAACCTCGAAGTTTTATTTTCAGTGAATTTATACTTACTAAAGAGCTTGCGTTACCTGTAGTTCTAAATTTTTGTAGACTTGTTTATGATGTTGATTCAATTGAGATCCAATAATCCAAGTTTTGACCTCGAGCGATTAACGCTTTTTTCAGATTTTGGCGATTATAACCCCAAAAGACTAGTTTTATAAGCACTTAGATTTGCGTAGTATGTACATTACTCTTAACTTGAAAATTTTTATAAAGAACTAGCAAACCAGGCGAACTCCGTTTCGCCATCAGATGGCTTCGTTTTATGTAACATTTCGTTTGGTGATTAAAAGTGGTTTTTTTTTTTTTGAAAATTTTCCTGAATTTTCTTTGCTATAAACCTCACGGAGCCCGAGACCTTTCCAACGAATGCAAAACCGTGGAAATCGGTTTGTGCATTCTGGAGTTATAGCGTCAGGAAGGAAAACCCGACTTATTTTTATATAGTAGATGGTAATTTTACCTGTCCGTCCGTTAGTCTACTAATAGTCTTTCATCCCTCCGCCTCATGCGAACCGGTTACTGTCGGCAGTTGAAATTTTCACAGAAATTGTATAAAGGTAACAGGACGGGTTGCAGATGTCAGGAATGTTTCTCTACCCTAGTCAGAATTCATTAGGCATTCCTAGAATATAATAACAACTTATTCCGTTCAGGTCAATTAATCCTAAGCCGTTCTATATTTAAAACCTAAGTCTAAAACTAACAGCAGGTGTAAACACTTGTCGGCACAGCTATTTGTAATTAGGCCCGCACGTGACACTATTACTTCGAACAATTTGGAATTTTAACGTACAATATTGCTTAATGACAATGTAAATAGAAACAATTACGGCAAAGTGGGAGTCTGGCTCGCATGCGAAGGGTTCCGTGTCATTGTTCAAGATTTAGAACAAAATACTAAAAGATCCAATAAATTCTCGTTCAGCGACAACTCGTTTACTTGTTGCGTGGAATAGTATGGTTACTGTGGCTACCTACGTATGTACCGGGTGTCTCAAGAGAAAGTAAATATGTGTTTTGCTTATTGCGTGAACGCAACTATCCGAGCGGCGCGAGGAGTCTTAGTCTTAGTAGTACGGCGGGCTGTTTCCGCAACTCGATACCCAGTGCCTATTTTGTATGGTGATCGGCATCAGTGCTGCCATCCCAGCTCCTCCAGAAAGCTCAGCAGTCCCCGAATGTTGCTGCAGGCCTCTACTATTGTCTTCGGGCTTCCCATTAGAGAAGTCCTTTGTCTTTCAACGCCCCTGCACTCCAGTAGGACATGAGCGCTCGTTTCATCCTCCTCCAGGCAGGCTCTGCACAGAGGGCTGTCCCTATGACACCTATATTACAGAGGTGTTTGTTGAAGTAGCCGTGACCCGTGAGTATACCCACGATTTGTTTTAGGACTTGTCTAGTTAGTCTGATTAACTTACGTGTTAGCTGCAGGTTTACCTTAGGAACGGCTTCCCTAGCTTGCCTGCAGTCCGTGAGTTCTGACCAGTATGCGAATCGGTAGCCTGGTTCTTGGGAATTTAGTCGCTATCACAGAGTACTTTTAAAGTGGTCGCTATGGAACGTTTCCCGGGAGAGGACCGTGCGTTCTGCGTATGTGAGTTTTACAAAAACGGTAATTCTGCGACTGCAGCGCGTAGAAAAATCTGCAATATTCGACATATTCGTCACTTAAATGATGCGCCAAGCGCTCGGCTTATTGGAAAATGGGTCGAGAAGTTTGAAGAGACCGGTTCAACACTGGATAAACCAAAATCTGGGCGTCCAAGGTCTTCGAGAACGGTCGAAAATTACGTTACGCCGCACACGGGCCACACGCCACAGCCACAAACGCCGTCACTAGAAGCTAGAAGCAGCTAAAGTGGCTGAAGCGCGCGACAGCGGCCGACTAAGGTAAGGGAGAGAGGGGTGGGGAATCGCACGAGTGACGTGTGGCGGCGTTTTGTATCGGCGCATTAAGTGGCCGGTGCGGGCCACAAGAAGCGAGCAACAACGATTTGTAGCGTGTGGCGGCCACCGGGGCGTACCGTGTGTGGCGAGTCCATGAAAAATGTATGAAAACTACAAGAAATATGCCGGTGGCGGCGTTTTGTGGCTGTGGCGTGTAGCCCGTGTGCGGCGACACTAAGAAAGTGTTACTTAATCTGTGCGTGATGACCCAAATCTTACCATTCATAAGCGTGCTGTGAACGTGCATAGATCATCATTATTCCGCATTTTACACAAAGATTCAACTGCACTCCTACAAAATTCAGTTGTGCGAAATTGGATGCTGGTTAGAGGCTTAACTTCTTAAACCAGATGACTGAGCGCTGAGGCGACATAAGTTGGCCTCCACGCAGTCACGATTTAACATCTATGGACGTTTTCCTATGGAGTTATGGCAAATCAAAAGTTTAAGCCAGTAAACCGACTTCTTTGAAAATATCCGTGACGAAATGGAGTACTGCTCTCATCTTTGGGCGGGGGCACCCCAGTACCAGCTTCTCCCTTTGGATCGCATCCAGCGCCGATCGGCTCGAATAGTCGACGACCAGGACCTTTCCGATCAGCTTGATCCTTTGGCTTTGCGTAGGGATGTAGCTTCGCTCTGCATCTTCTATCGCATTTATCACGGGGAGTGTTCTGAGTAATTGTGCGGATTAATTCCAGCTGCTGCATTTCGCCATCGTACATCGCGACAAAAATTTCATCCCCATCATCTTGATACGTGGCTATCCACAACCGTGCGTTTTTGTCGAAATTTTTTACCACGTACGACAAAACTGTGGAATATGTTGTCGCCAGCAGTGTTTCCGGACCGATACGACCTAAAAACCTTCAAAAAAAGAGCGTACTCCTTCCTTAAAGGCCGGCATCGCATTTGTGATACTCCAGGTGCTGCAAGTGTCCATGGGCGACGGTGATCACTTACTATCAGGTGAGCCGTCTGCTCGTATGCCCCCTATAACATAAAAAAAAGAAATGACAGGCATCACGGAGAATACCTGCCGAGCAATGTCATATAGTACAGTCAATCTGTCGAAAAAAATATCGTTTCAGTGAAAAAAAAACCTAAAGGGTAAGTCTTGTTTTTTCTGTTGCCATATGACGTCAGTAAGCCACCTTGGGGATGGGCATGTTCAACTCGTAGGCATTTTTTGAAAAACTCAAAAATTTTTTGAAACGTATTTTTCTTGTTTTGTACGCATTTTAGACACTTTTTTTTCGACCATAATTGTAGAGGGCGATGAGTACTACAATTTATGTCATTGTTGCAATCTCGTACAACAAAAAATGCGCATTGTAGGTGGCGCTAAAGTCTCAAAAAAGTGTTTTTTCACTTTTTCGTCCTGAAAATATCATTTAAATGGAAAACTTTAAATGGAAAAGTTGTTCCGTACATAATTACCAACAACTTTTGTATAAACATTTATTTTGTATTACTTACCGTTTTCAAGTTATAAATTGCGCAGGTATGAAAAATCCAATAGAGCGGTTTTTGGGCAGTTCAAGTACACATTTGCAGTGCACATTTCAATGTACGTTTATACTATTTATTTTTATTTATTTATTTTTTCAAACATGAAAAACAATAAAAAATAGTAAAATGTACATTGAAATGTGCACTGTAAATGTGTACTTGAACTGCCCAAAACCGCTCTATTGGATTTTTCATACCTGCGCAATTTATAACTTGAAAACGGTAAGTAATACAAAAAAATTGTTTACACAAAAGTTGTTGGTAATTATGTACGGAACAACTTTTCCATTTAAAGTTTTCCATTAAAATGATATTTTCAGGGTGAAAAAGTGAAAAAACACTTTTTTTGAGACTTTAGCGCCACCTACAATGCGCAATTTTTGTTGTACGAGATTGCAACAGTAACATTAATTATAGTACTCAACGCCCTCTACAATTATGGTCGAAAAAAAAGTTTCTAAAATGCATACAAAACAAGAAAAATACGTTTCAAAAAATTTTTGAGGGTTTTTTTGAGTTTTTCAAAAAATTCTTACGAGTTGAACATGCCCATCCCCAAGGCTTACTGACGTCATTTGGCAACAGAAAAAACAAGACTTACCCTTTAGGTTTTTTTTTTCACCACTCAACCTACAGATTGACTGTACTAATACGCAATTTTAGTGCTCGATTAAATGAATGCCGTGAGCGCAAAGGTTCACATTTGGTCGATATAATTAATACAAAAAAATGTAATAAACATTTTTTCTCTAACTTCCTTACTTTTTTTATCGAATTTTTAAATGTGAACTTTCTTTTGAGACACCTTCACACTAATCTATATATATAAAACTCAAAGGTGACTGAGTGACATAGTGATTTATCAACGCACAGCCCAAACCACTGGGCGGATCGGGCTGAAATTTAGCATGCAGGTAGATGTTATGACGTAGGCATCCGCTAAGAAAGGATTTTGATCAAATCTACCCCCAAGGGGATAAAATAGGGAATGAAAATTTGTATGAAACTGGCAATTTTAAACCGATCGGGCTGAGACTTTGCATGCAGGTATAAGAAAAATCATAGATGAATGCCATTGTGTATTATGCAATCCTGAGAACAAAAACTGTAGTCTACACTTCAGCTCTACACCGAAGCGAAGCGAGGGTGGGCCGCTAGTATAATATAAAGGCGAAAGTCTGAGAGTGTGTGAGTGTGTATGTTTGTAACTTCTTCACGTCTAAACGGCTGGAGCGATTTTAATAAAATTTGGTATGGAGTTAGCTGACACCCTGGATTAACACAGAGGCTACGTTTTACTGCGGGAAAATATCCCTAATAAACCGCGGGTAACACCGCGGGGCACAGCTAGTATAATATAAAGGCGAAAGTTTGTGAGTGTATATGTTTGTTACTTCATCACGTCTAAACGGCTGGAGCAATTTTAATAAAATTTGGTATGGTGTTAGTGTTAACACCGCAGGGCACAGCTAGTAATAGATAAATTTCTTCAGTTTAATCGGGCTAATGGAGATACCTAGCGTTCTTTGCCTTGCCATCATTTCCATAGGAACAAGAAAGTAATACTGTTCTCTATTCGTTACCTGTACGAGTACATTGAAGTTTTACGTCGCTTGATTTAAGATTCATAATCGTTTCAGAAATTTCGACACCATACACCTTTGTCAACTTAATACAAATAAGCAAAGACCCTGGATGACCCTTTTCAGTTGTTTACTTTATATGCTTACTTTAAGTTTAAAGGCTTTTATAACTTGGATGCTAATAATAAAATATCTAAGCTTCTTCGCAGTTCAAAAGCCGTGGAGTTATGACCCGATGCTGTTAGGTACTTTTCGAGGTTCCCAAGTTTTATCACCCATCAGTGTATGCGTAATCCACTTTTCCTTTAATAAAATTTCATTTTAAAAGCTTCACCATTTCACCATTTCAGTATTTTAAGATTTATTTATTTACTTTGAAGTAAGTCTTGCTTTATGCCTCTTATTTCTTAGTATTTCTATGACTTATTATCATTTAATATTATATTACATTTTAAAATAAGTTTTAAAGGTCGGAATCAGGAGTAAAAACGCTGTCCCGCCCTTTTTTTTTGAATGAATGATTTATTTTCTGTCACAAAGTAACATTATAATTAAGTAGAAGGGTGTCGAATGACTAAAACAGTAAAAACAATGCAGTTCTTTGCGAGAGCTGGAGATTGTATTAGGTTACAAAACCTGTGTTACTACCCCTCGGCTCAAATCCTCTTAAAGCTCGTTTGCTAGAGATTCTTTAGCATAATAAATTTTATTTTCGTCATCTACCCTAGATTATGGGCGAGAGTACATATAAGTAAATGTTACTTTGAATGTTACAGAACCATAGTGAATTTAATAACAAAGCAAAAGAAAGGAAAAAAATCGTCACCGCCATATTTTTCAATACTAACAAGTGTGTGTCTAATAGATACCCATTTCACGAGTTAAAAAGCAACTCTATACGCGCTTGGAAAAACCTTTAATAACTTCTTGGTCTGCAAAGCTTAGGTATGTTCTGTATGTCAAAATATGGTATTTAAACAATGTTTAATAATGCCAAAACGAAAAAATCTGAGGTAAATTAATAAAAAAAATTTGTATGAATGCCGTTGTCACACGTTTTAGCAATTTTGTGAGTGCGTGTCTTAAACGGCTCACAATTTTTAATGATGCACACATGTAGCTACATATTTTAACTACGAGGATATTCTCAATCATCTCTGGAAGACGAAAGTGTTGCTCCTCGCTGTGCTGCAAAAAAAAATATCAATTAGTTATTCTTCAAAAAATTTTAAACAGCCAAGACCAAGCAACTTTCGTGGTAACGTATTTTTATTTAAAAACCATGTAAAAATTTAAAGATTTATTATTGTTTGATATTTTTGTTTAAACATGAAGATCGATAAGCAAACTGTAATTTTAGGTATGGAAGAGCGGAGTCACCTGTCACAGGCATTATTTGCTTAAAAGGTGGCTTCAGTCATGAGTATTTAGTGTAACTAAACCAATGTTAAAGAAAATAAAATTTATTATTATTCTCTTTATTTATTTTATACCATATTAATTACATTTCTAAATATTGATATAAAAATAAAAACATTTAAAAATATAAAAAATAGAAGCCAACCGGCAGCGGGAACAGGGTCCTAGCTACCGGTGGTTAGGGCCCGAGAAAGAGGAACTTCCTCACTATGCGAGCCGTGTCAAGGAGCACTGCCTTCTGTATCAGGCCCTTGACCCAGTCACCCAACTCGAGCCTCCGCAGATGACAGTCGAAGCTCTTAGCTATCAGGCCATTGACTGTCACAACTATCGGCACAATAATAGCCGAGTCAACATCCCACATGGCGACAACCTCATGAGCCAAGTCAAGATATTTTATTTGTTTATCTTTCTCGGCTTTCATGAGGTTCTCGTCATGAGGGATGGCCACATCAACTATCATTGCGAGGCGCTTTTCCCCATCTATCATCACTATATCAGGCTTATTAGCCTGATACATACATACATATTAAAAAATATAAATAGGTTATACATAGTAAAAAAAAGCGCGACATGCTTAGTCAACAACTTAAGTCATCGACATTGTTTATATGTATTTTGTTTATATCTTTAAATAAGATATATAAATCTGAATTATGTTAATTATCGTTATTTCCGTGGCACAACCTTCATGGCGATTTTTCAACAAAAATAAACCACGGTATGGTGAAAATTTATTTTAGCTTTAAAATAATTTTGATTGCATGTACTTTTGTCTGTTTCTACTATATACACATGTGTGTATACTTTCAAACTTTGACGCGCCATAACTTTATAACTTTTTAGTCAATTGACAGAAGAAAAAAATACGTGTCCATTATTTTTTGCTCATCTAACTTACGGACTTAATAGAATTTCATGTTTCCCATAAAACACCCCCGCACGGTGAGTCTGTACGCGAAATTGATATAACAGTTATAAATAAGCGCCTCGTGGGCCTAGCACGCGCATAAAAGCGCTTCTTACAAACAAATCAGAGCAAATTAATCAAAAGAAGATTATTTTTTTCCTTGTCTCTATATCTGTGACTGTGAGTAGGCGCGAAAGTGGAAGGAAAACTACGACACTGGTTTGAATGCAAAATAAAATACCGATGGTTTTCCATTTCCAAGTAACTGTTTATCTTTTTCGCACAGCCGGACGGTAAAATCGAATATATGTGGATGGATGTTCGGCAGTAATTATTTCGACAAACACTGCCGAACCGGCTATGCCGACCCAATTATGTGTGTAGCTACCCTAAGTCTGTACGTAGCACAGAAATAGAAAATCAACTAAGCGGTTCCTGTCCAACTATAAGGTGAAACCAGACAGATAAGTGTGCGAGAGACGGACCGATCGTGCGGCCAATAGTTCGTTGTATTTCTGTTCTTTCTTTAGTTTACTATATTTTATATGGGTCAATAAATGTTTGCAATCTTCTTCTTGTATATTAACGAGGATGCTTGTTGTTTCAGGAAAGAGTCCTTGGAGAGCGTGTACAGCAGTAGCTCTCGGTTGAACCTGCTGAACAAGCGCAAGCGTCTGAATCCATTGACTGACGGCATGTCGCAACACTCGCTGAACGGCGATCGCTACGTGACGCAGCGCGTGCTGTCCGCTAAGACGCACCGCGTCAAGCAGCTGCAGAACCAGCTGGCCGACGCGCACTACCATCTGCAGGTGATAATGTGACACATCTGAACCCGCTGACTGACGGCATGCTGCAGCACTCGCTGAACAGCGACCTCTACGTGACGCAGCGCGTCATGCAACTGCAGAACCAGCTGGCCGACGCGCACTACCATCTGCAGGTGATAATGTGACACATCTGAACCCGCTGACTGACGGCATGCTGCAGCACTCGCTGAACAGCGACCTCTACGTGACGCAGCGCGTCATGCAACTGCAGAACCAGCTGGCCGACGCGCACTACCATCTGCAGATGATAATGTGACACATCTGAACCCGCTGACTGACGGCATGCCGCAGCACTCGCTGAACAGCGACCTCTACGTGACGCAGCGCGTCAAGCAGCTGCAGAACCAGCTGGCCGACGCGCACTACCATCTGCAGGTGATAATGTGACACATCTGAACCCGCTGACTGACGGCATGCCGCAGCACTCGCTGAACAGCGACCTCTACGTGACGCAGCGCGTCAAGCAGTTGAAGAACCAGCTGGCCGACGCGCACTACCATCTGCAGGTGATAATGTGACACATCTGAACCCGCTGACTGACGGCATGCTGCAGCACTCGCTGAACAGCGACCTCTACGTGACGCAGCGCGTCATGCAACTGCAGAACCAGCTGGCCGACGCGCACTACCATCTGCAGGTGATAATGTGACACATCTGAACTCGCTGACTGACGGCATGCCGCAGCACTCGCTGAACAGCGACCTCTACGTGACGCAGCGCGTCAAGCAGCTGCAGAACCAGCTGGCCGACGTGCACTACCATCTGCAGGTGATAATGTGACACATCTGAACCCACTGACTGACAGCATGTCGCAGCACTCGCTGAACAGCGATCTCTACGTGACGCAGCGCGTCAAGCAGCTGCAGAACCAGCTGGCCGACGCGCACTACCATCTGCAGGTGATAATGTGACACATCTGAACCCGCTGACTGACGGCATGCTGCAGCACTCGCTGAACAGCGACCTCTACGTGACGCAGCGCGTCATGCAACTGCAGAACCAGCTGGCCGACGCGCACTACCATCTGCAGGTGATAATGTGACACATCTGAACCCGCTGACTGACGGCATGCTGCAGCACTCGCTGAACAGCGACCTCTACGTGACGCAGCGCGTCATGCAACTGTAGAACCAGCTGGCCGACGCGCACTACCATCTGCAGGTGATAATGTGACACATCTGAACCCGCTGACTGACGGCATGCCGCAGCACTCGCTGAACAGCGACCTCTACGTGACGCAGCGCGTCAAGCAGCTGCAGAACCAGCTGGCCGACGCGCACTACCATCTGCAGGTGATAATGTGACACATCTGAACCCGCTGACTGACGGCATGCTGCAGCACTCGCTGAACAGCGACCTCTACGTGACGCAGCGCGTCAAGCAGTTGAAGAACCAGCTGGCCGACGCGCACTACCATCTGCAGGTGATAATGTGACACATCTGAACCCGCTGACTGACGGCATGCTGCAGCACTCGCTGAACAGCGACCTCTACGTGACGCAGCGCGTCATGCAACTGCAGAACCAGCTGGCCGACGCGCACTACCATCTGCAGGTGATAATGTGACACATCTGAACCCGCTGACTGACGGCATGCCGCAGCACTCGCTGAACAGCGACCTCTACGTGACGCAGCGCGTCAAGCAGCTGCAGAACCAGCTGGCCGACGCGCACTACCATCTGCAGGTGATAATGTGACACATCTGAACCCGCTGACTGACGGCATGCCGCAGCACTCGCTGAACAGCGACCTCTACGTGACGCAGCGCGTCAAGCAGTTGAAGAACCAGCTGGCCGACGCGCACTACCATCTGCAGGTGATAATGTGACACATCTGAACCCGCTGACTGACGGCATGCTGCAGCACTCGCTGAACAGCGACCTCTACGTGACGCAGCGCGTCATGCAACTGCAGAACCAGCTGGCCGACGCGCACTACCATCTGCAGGTGATAATGTGACACATCTGAACCCGCTGACTGACGGCATGCCGCAGCACTCGCTGAACAGCGACCTCTACGTGACGCAGCGCGTCAAGCAGCTGCAGAACCAGCTGGCCGACGTGCACTACCATCTGCAGGTGATAATGTGACACATCTGAACCCGCTGACTGACAGCATGTCGCAGCACTCGCTGAACAGCGATCTCTACGTGACGCAGCGCGTCAAGCAGCTGCAGAACCAGCTGGCCGACGCGCACTACCATCTGCAGGTGATAATGTGACACATCAAAACCCGCTGACTGACGGCATGCATGCCGCAGCACTCGCTGATTTGGCGACCGCTACGTGACGCAGCGCGTGCTGTCCGCCAAGACGCACCGCGTCAAGCAGTTGCAGAACCAGCTGGCCGACGCACACTACCATCTGCAGGTGAGAATGTAAAGTAAACTATGTTTTCTTTATTACCTGACGTCACGCATCTTTTACACTCCGAGGTCGCTACACTGGAGCCTAAAAAAATCCAAAACGTCAGATATATTAAAAAAAAATGTGAAGGTTGAACAAACGCAAGCGTCTGACCCGCTGAATGAAGGCAGCACGTCGTAGCACTCACCAGTCGACGCTCATTACCATCTGCAAGTGAGAATGTTAACTTTGTTTCCTTTTATAATAAAACTAGCGTTGTCCTACCCCCCATAAAAATATATAAAAAAACTAAGCGTCACCTATTGGGTGGAGTTTTAAGTTAATTGGAATTTTCTAAGTTTTCTAATTTTCTGCGCAACTTTCTTAATTTTATTTATTTATTTACTATTTTGGAAAACCAGCTCACAAACATAATAAAAAATGTATCCATAGAAACAGTTGGCCAATTATTGGTTTTCAGTTAGCACTGCAAACACAATTTATTCAATTACGCTACCCGTTTAAAGAAATCTTCACACATTAAATGCCTCGCATTTGTCAACCTAGTGTGAAATATGTCCAATTTTTTTACTTTACATAAATCATTTAGACTGTTACTTGCTCGCAGCAGAAAAGAATTTTGACGGTACTAGTTTGAGGAGACCAGGGGCACACTGATCGGATTGAATGCCTAGCATTGCCGGGATATTAAATTATATAAAACATATAATTATTTTGATAGAGATAATTTTGAGCAAGTATATATGATATTTCACGATGCTTCCATCGGGAAAGAAGGTGAATTTGTGAGCATAAATGTGTAAGTAATTGTCAGAAACATAGGCAATTTTCAAAAGATAACACAAAAATTTAAAAAAATCATTTGTATTCGCTCAACGCTATGGATGTACTTGTTATACTGAGGATTTCAAATTTCTGAACCATATTCGAGAATGCTTCTAACAAAGGTACAGTATAACATTTTGAGAGTTTTAATCTCTTTGAAGCTGGTCGAAGTTCGTATTACGAATTCTAACGCATTATTATGCTTTCTTGACAATGTTTTCGACATGATAATGAAAGCAAAGTCTTGGAATCGTGCAATATTCCTAAGTCCCTAACCACGTTACTACTTTTTTGTGCATTTGATTTTTGGCGTCTCAATGAATACCGCGAAGGAGTGATTGACATTTTCCGTGTGAATGTAACGACTGAACATTTTTAAAGGATTTTGAAATCAAGGTTATTTCTTTAAACAATATCCATCAATCCATCATATGGCATCAAGTCGAGCCAGGTCAGATTGAAGATCCTCAACATCGGATGACGAAGAGATGGCTTTAAATATTGTCATGCCATCGGCGAAACAATGGAGCTTGGAATGCTAGAAACATACATCAATGTCGTTAAAAAATATTAACAATAAATAAATAAATATTTCCAACATTACACCAATTAGCCTAGCCCCAACGTAAGCACTGTAAGGCTTGTGTTATGGGATAGAATACATATATAAGTACATTTATATAGAAATAAATATTAAACATCAATGACTGGAGTACAAATGCTCGTATTCATCACACAAACATCTGCCCCCGCCGGGATTTGAACCCGGGACCTCTCGAGTCGGCGACACCATGAAAACCGGCGTATAAACCACTCTGCCACGGAGGTCGTCTAAGTAAACTAAAACTTAACAAAAAAAGTATATTCTAACAGAAAGATGGTTCAGAAAGTAATTTCAAGACACTTAATATCATACGTTTCATAAATTTTTAGGTCATGATAAAATTCTGCATATAAATGTCGTAGGTAGGTACTACTTTTCGACTCGTAAAGCAGTGAGGGCGACAGCTTATCAGCCTGTCACCTGCATAAAAGCCGACGGGGAACCACCTTTCTTAATTAACGACGATTTCTTAAGCATCTTGTTGTGTTCCTTTTACTCAAAGAATTTAATTGATCTATCTTTTTCCTTTGATTGGTCTATTTTTTTTTATCGTACCCAGAAAGTAGGTTACGCTTACTTCTCAGCCTTGGGCGGATTAGAAATTAAAAAAAAAAACCAGAAATCTAACAGTGCCGAACCTGTCTTAATTATGAATCACAGTGTAAATATTCCATTTGCCCCAGCCCCCGGGGACGTATGGAATAGCGTCATCCCGGGACTGGGTCTGACAAAACAATGAAAAAAACACACAAAAAACACAAATCAAATAACCCAGACCATTGTAAGAAAGTGAATAAAACAGAATAAAAAAAAAATGGTTGCCTGTAAAGTCGGTTTTACGGGCGAAGATTTTACTTTACGTGACAACGTCTTTTTCTCGGTAGAATATTTATTGATATGAATATAATTAAATTGCACAATAGGAACAAGGAATTGAATGAAAATAAGAATTGCACAAATTTTAACTATAGAAATATATTTTGTTTACTAAAACATTGTACATGTAAACTTAAACTTAACACGAGAGACTCATCGTAACGTTACCGAGCGTTACACTTTTTCATAAGTGACTCCCAGCCGCAACCTAATTTAAGACGTTGTCACGTCAAAAAAATAAAAAAAAAAACCATTTAGGACACATTCGTCAGATTCTTCCAAGCAAGAGTTAACTTTGAAACACAAATAACATATTATGTCATAAGTAGGTTCAAGATTGTTCTCGACTCTTATTATCAATGAATATTTTTGAAAAAATAATGTCAATTACTTTCGTTACACTCGTACTTATTCAAAATGTAAAGTTGATGATATTGCATCATGTCTCGAAGGATATTGAGCGAGCGAAGGATGTTGTTTCCCTCGTGTTATATTTTAATGTAGACAAAATTTTATATATGTATATCGTATCAATATCGAGTTGATCCAATAATTATTTGTTACAGGAGCTGAGCAACGAGAATAGAGTTCTGCGAGCGATACAGAAAAAGCAAGAGATTGCGCTACACAGGTTTATTATTTTTTGTTCATATTTATCCGAAAGGTGAATACTCTTAGCAGCAAAAAGGCAGAATTTTAATAAAAGTCCTGGACAAAAAGGAAAATGCTTCCGTACGATATCCACTATAGTAAAAAAAAAAGATTTCCTTCAAATTTATTTAACTCTCTTCCGTTTCATTGCAATACTACTCTGACGATTTTTTTTAAATGCAATGTTTTAAGCTGCGTTGAGCTCTTAAGCCACAGGTGAGATTGGGCCTCCTTATGTGTGTTCTACCTCTTGTATAAGGGAGAGTGCTTTGAGAAACTGTTTGATATGATGCCCATGTCCACCTTTTACAATGCATGGCTCGCCTTCGACAGGGAGTTCATTCTTATACTTTAGAGCCTCCGCTGCCTTAAGCGGGAGCACGGAGTGGACGTCCGCCGCGGAAACTGGTTCTGTACTCCGTAGCCAACGATATTTAGGCCTGTATTATAGAAAGATTCTCACTGATTAATCTAGTCTTGAGCATAGTAAGAAAGGGATGTCGCAATATATAGCACATAGCGATATCCCTTTCTAACTGTACTCAAGTAAAATTCAACAGGCGCAGCGCCCCGTCAATACAATTTCGATCGCGCGGTTGAACAGTCGATACTGGATTATTTTTGGTTAGTAATACTACTTAGCCAAAAACGATATAGACAAACAAGACAATAGAAGACAGCCAATCGAGCGTGCCCCGTCCCCCTCGGGGCGGGATCCGTTTTCACGCAGTTTCGTTCAATGAAATGACATTAAATTTTCATTATTACCATGACATGTTATTAAAATTAAAGAAATGGATAATCACATGCCAGATAGAGGCAAAATAGATGAACTATGTTATATTTCAGAACTTATTGTACTCTATTTTTGGTGATTTATTTTATTGATCGCCAACAAAGTTTCATTTATTAAAACATTTTGTTAGTTAGACACTTTATTAGTGGAACCTTAATTATAAGCGAAGCGACATGCAATACACACTTAACTAGCAATTAAATGTTATGAAATTTTGATTGTATATTTAATTTTAATACAAAGCTAATTTGAATAATAATAATAATTGACAGTAAATTCTCTTCAATGTATCCGCGAAGATCTCCATATCGGTACACTTTGACAGTGAATTGTACTGAGAAAGCATTCAATTTATAGGAGAAAATAATTCATGAAATAAACAGCACGCTTCGTTCTCTTGCTTAAGGCAGCGGGTGCCCTTAAAACCGAGCGTTTTCAAGGGAAATTCCTTGCTCGTATGATTTAGCTGTGGAATGAGCTATAATAGGTGGTTACCGAGAAAGTTGACTACAACACAATAGCTTATCTAATGAAAAAACTTCGTGGAACTGAAAAAAGCCCGTATTACAGAATGGCAACTCTTGATCTTTACTTTAGTAGCGTTAGAGAGGGATGCCCCTGTGTGCTATATTTAGCGACATCTCTTTCTGACTATGCTCAAGATTAAATTCATTACTGAGAATCATTCTACAATACGAACCTAAAAAATTTACTTTAATACTTATTTACTTCACTAACATTTTTTCAGTTTTGTGTTTATTGACTGTATAAATTACAGGTCTTTGCTCGCAACTTCTTCTTCTTCAACATATTTTGTAATTGAAAGGACAATGGGCAAAACGCACCCAGCTCCGCCAACAATGTAATTAGTATGAATCGATAGATCTATGAAAAACTAGCCTTTTTTAGTATGACACCGAAAATAAATATCCTGGGAGTCAAAATATATGACACCGTAAAAATATCCTGCTAGTCAATAGATATGACACATGGGCATATTTAAGTAGCTGAATAAATTCATTTTATATTAGTACCTTCATTTTAGATTATTAGTAATTATAATAAGATGCCATACCGTACTATACAACCAGATATACGACAAAGCCTGCCGACCATCCTGCGCTTGCTCTTACTGAGACATTTTAAAACGGTTTACGGATGGTGAAGGACTTGCAGTTGCAAATAGTCGACTCATCTTACTTCGTTGTGATTGTGCGCTCCCTGCTACTTGATTGATTTTTATCTAACACGCTTTGGATATTGGAACACGATTATCGGTTTTGTCAATTAGTATGGATGAACTCGAATCATGTGATTGAAACGTGAACAAGTTTGTGTAATCTGTGGTCGCTCCGTTTTACATGTAAGACAATTTACTATAACGAACAGAAGGTTTAAAAAAAAACTCAACCCATGCGGGGATTTTTGGATTTACTCTAACATAAGGGGGCAACCTTGCACCTTGTGTAGTACTCCCATAATTCCTGAGCACCCTATGTAGGGTCGAACTAACTAAATTAATTACCGTGTTTCATTAATGTTCGTTCGTTATAGTACTTGTACATATTTAACTTAAAAAAACTAAATACCCGCGGGATGGAATTTGATGCGTTTTGGCACATATGATCTTTAATACCTTTCAAACAAATGTAGTTTAAGCCGTGGCGGACGTGGGTGCAGCGTCCATACATTGTTGCCCAAGGTCCTTTCCAGATAATCATTTGTAGACAAATGTTACGTACAATATAGTTATCTATTTCTTTACCTGTAGTTGTGGCATAACTGTAATAGTTAGATATATGGTATTGCAGCCTTTTTTGTAGATATAAATGTCCTCTATAAAACATTACTAAATCACTTCGCTGTATTGTCAATAACTTCCGCAGCGTACATGATATAAAGTTATGTTTTGGTATTTTTTTCACACTTTGAGTTTCATTATGGAAGTTTCCATACGGAACCCTAACTTTTTTGGAAACACTCTATAGCCTATGTTCATCAGGGATAATGTAGGATATTAAATGTGAAATAATCTTTCAAATTGTGTTCTAGTTTCGGAGCCTATTCAATACAAACAAACACAATCAATTTTTTTATAATATTAGTATAGATGTACCCAGACTATGAATATGAGAAGACCAAATTTCGGTGTAGAGCTGAAGTGTAGACTACAGTTTTTGTTCTCAGGCTTGTATAATACACAATGACATTCATCTACGATCCTTCTTATACCTGCGTGCCAAATTTCAGCCCAGTGGTTTGGGCTGTGCGTTGATAGATCACTATGTCAGTTAGTCACCTTTGAGTTTTATATATATAGATTACGATATAGGTATATCGTTATATACAATTATAAGCACCTCCTTGTAATTTTACTTTGATGCACCAATGTACCAAAGATGCGATATTAGTATACAAAATTATTAAATCGCTTTAAAAAAGAGACTAGTTAATTTAGAATAGTTATGAACAACATTCTTAGACATCAATTATGGGAGTGACATATCCACGCACAAATCCCCTAAATATTAAGGTAAAATAAAGAAAAAAAACGTTTTTCACAGAATCAAGAACAGAGAAAATGTATTTTCTATCCAATTTGAGACAGATTGTTACGCCTCATATAACCAGAGCAATAACCTATTGAATTGTTATTTGATAGTGTCGAATTCTAGTTGATATTGTTTTTTAAAGATGGTGTTGGTTTTCCAATTTATATTTTCTAATATTAGAACATATATAAAAATATATCTTAATAATAGTACCTACTTATTTACATGATGCTAGTTTCTTGCATACACTTATGAGCTCTTTCACATTTTTTGCTAAAAATCGTAATTTTTAAGCGCCTCGTTTGCCCTCTTCGAAAATATTTTGACTATTTTCAATAGAAGTTAACAGTAGATCTGTTCTTCCTTTTGTAAGTTAATGTAGAATATTCACAAAAACTGTTTTCTTTTTTTGAAATGATCGTTCTACCGCAGCTACTTTACGGAAACAACGATAATATGCACAACTTCAAATCTCAATCTCTCAATAATGTTCAATAAATTAGATCAAATTAATTACTACGACATCAGAAATATGTTTTTGTAGTAACATTATGTATTTTATATTATATATATTTATTTATTATATTGATTTTCCATCTCATAAATTATTAAAAAAAAATCTATCCGCCGTGAGTTTTCCCAATAAATGATGCAGGTTTACCTCGTATTTTAAAATTGAATTAAATAGAATTACTATCAAAAACTTTCATAAAACTAATCTACTATCATTAAACTACTAAAATGTGTATATATTTTTATAATAAGTACATTAATAATTATTTTATAAGACTCGAAATATCACCCGTAAATGCAATTTACGGCGCCAGCGCCCCGTTCTGACTGAATTTCTATTGAAAATAGTCAAAAGCTTTTCTAAGGGGGTAAACGAGGCGCTCAATTTTTTTTTGATATTTTGCAAAAAATGTGGAAGGGCTCTTAAATTGCAGCAATAAATGACTTACATGATCTAAAAAGCTCATAACATTCTTGATCTGATAAACAAGTTGTGTTCCAAAAAAAATCTTAGTGTAAACAGCACACACAATAATTTCTTAAGCAATTCTAGTATTCAACTGGTCATTTGCAAACATGACTGTAGTACGTGAGGGTTTATTATTCGTTGCTGCTCTTCTCGAGGCAAGAAATATTGAGAAAAGGTCGTATGTCGTTATTAAATTATACGTAGAAAGTTTAGACTTTTAACATTATCAGTACCGGAACCGGTGTCCATGGAATCTCTCCTATCTAAAAATCTATTTCCTATCCATTTAATATAGCGTCCTTAATTTTGAACCGACTTCAAAACGGAGGAGGTTCTGTTCTGTCGGTTCGTCTGTATATACATATATTTTTATGTATGTTCACCGACTTCTCCGTCAATTATGGACCGATTTCCAAAATTCTTTTTTTATTCGAAAGTGTGCACTTCCGAGGTGGTACCATTGAAACCAAGTCAGGATCTGATGGTGGAATCCGGGGCAATCGCGGGAAACCTTCAAATTTCAAAGGCGTGCACGATGTTTTTTTATTCATGTTTACCGATTTCTCCGTCAGTTGCGTTATTGTTTACTTGGACGACGTAATTTTCACTAAAATGGATGAAATAAAAATTTTTTACCAAAAAATTAAACCGGCTTCAAAATCGAAATGGAACTAAAATGTAAAAAATTATATCTGGTTCACTATTTGGAAGTCGGGCAGGCTCAAGATTGAAACATTAAATAGATTTACGTTTCTGATCGGTAATAATACATCTTTAAATCTTGACCCGCCCGACTTCCAAATCATTTATTTATTTATTTATTTATTTATGGACCATCAACACAGCTATATTAATACAATAAAAATTTACACATATGCTTACGTATTAGGATATAATATAACTGTACTTAAAGATGGCCTCATCATGCGCTAAACAGTAAACAGTTTTTCTTTTTACATATTCTACATACGGAATTTACTACACAACACAAATATTTGCCCAATCACAGAACAATCACGACAGTCTATCATGCTCTATAATTATTTAAAAGGGGAGAACACTGCCTAATATGGTCGTAAGTTCAGAGAACCCCTTACGTACCAGACTCATTATTGGCAAACTAATTTTATTAACAATAATATTAAACAGTTAAGTATCTACTTTCCCAGTATTCTAAATATTTTATTTTTTAAAGTTGGTATTTTATCATGAAAAATATCAATAGTATGATCCTTCTTCACAAGCTCACCAATTAATCTACTTAAATCATGAACTAGATATTATTTTTTACTTTTTAGTTCCATTTCGATTTTGAAGTCGGTTTTAGTTTTTGTTTAAAGAAAAATATTTGTTTAGTTCGACATTAATGAACTCGGAATTCCCGATGAAATTGCTATAGCAAATTACTATATTGCAGCATTGCGTGCAACATGCAACATGTTTTTGTAATTTACACTGATCTGTGTCCTATAAACACGCTGTGTGCACTTATCCAATAAATCTCAATGTACTTTATTAATCAGCAGAACGGAATTTTAATACTTTTAACTCAAATTAATTTTCAACAAACCCTCATCTTAAAAGGTTTAACAACTTAAATGGAAAGTTCACCAACGCAAGTAGGTATGTGCAATTCTTGAAGCAACTTTCCAAAAAATGGTACACGCACATACAAACCTGTGCAAAGACATGTCAAATCTTGAAAGCAATAATTTCATAAACATAATTGTATTGGTGTAAATAAAGACATTATCAATTCTCTTTTGTCAAAACTGGCGTTCAATATTTCTATACAACCCTTTTTACTATGTCCGCGTGTAAACAATTGCTTACAATTCTTGCAGGTCAATTGTTGCGCCTCACTTATTGTATTAGAAGCCAGAACTAAATAAATTAAAATGAAAATGGATTTTTGGTAAACGAGCTTATGCCTCGCTTGATAAATAGTCGCTTGCGATTCTAATATAGCTGTACCACTTGAACCATTGTGTACCCTGACACCATCAACTACCCCTGGAACCCTAAGAACTGACAGCATCTAATCAGGACCAAACGGTAGAGTTGTTTCACCGTAGTCTTCTGTAAGGTGGAGGTCCTCCTTTAAAATGGTTTTAAGACATTTATTTCTCAAAACAGAACACAAAATTCACTTACATGAGAAAACAAAGAATATAATCTATTACGTGTGTTACACGAGACGTACAAAATAAACAAACAATTTAGTTGGACATACAAACACTGATATATATCACAAATCACTATTGAATATTACATTTTTGTTTACTAAAACTGTTGATAAATTACAAAACAATACAATAAAAATATTTGTTACGCAAACATCTGTATAATGTGGGTAGTCCGTTTTCTTTAAGAGAAATCAAGTCCATATTACGTATCGAAACCGTTTGCTATCAATAGCCGATACTAATTGCCTTCAGAATAATATTAAGTTATTTATATGGCGGCTGAGCAGTGGAGAGAAAGGACGCCATATTTTATGATAGTACAGTATTATATATATATACATACATCTTATGCACTATACAATTAAATATGTTTATAAGACTATAAGTTATTTTTGTTAATGATTTGAAAAAAAATTTTTTTTAATGGCATTTGATATTGTTATAAAATATTTAATATATTAAGATATCTTTAGTAACTTAAAAATTATATTGAATAATTTTAGTTGTAAAAATATAAAATTACTTACATAAAAAATAAAAATAAGGGACAGTTTACTATTATGTTGTTTTTACCTGTATGGTGATATAAATATATTTCCTTTTTGTTTTAGTAGGACCATCCTGGAAATCTTATTTATCAAAAAGAAAAATCAAAATCAATTTTATTTTTAGCTCAAACGAGAATATGTATATTTTTTATGTATCTTTTTTTGATTTGGTGGTTATGTAGTATTTTAATTTCTTTTTAAATAAGGGGAATGATTGTATGTCTTTGATATCTTTTGGTAAGTTATTGTATAGATAAATACCTTCGCATCTGATGTTATTTTTACCATAGTTGGTCCGTGGACTATACATGTATAATTTATCAGCATTTCTTAACTGATGGGATTGAATTTTTTTAACGAAAGTTATTGAGGAATGTATATCTTTTGTAAGTATTTTTCTTATCAGAATGCAACTATGAAATTTATACATTTGTGTAATTGTCATTAAATTAGTTTTACGATACACAATTTCCGAAGAAGTTCGATAATTTAAATGAAAAAGTTGTTTTATTGCTTTATTTTGCATAATTTGCAAAGATTTTTGTTTGTTTTTGCAGCTGAGCCCCAAATCTCAATTAAATAAGTTAGGTGTGGTTTTATGAGTGAATTATATATCATGTACCTTACAGATTTTGGGAAACAACGTATTGAGCCCCGTAGTATGCCCATCAGTGAAGAAAGTTTTAAACGTATTTTATCCAAATGAGGTTTCCAAGTCAATTTACTGTCTAGGATTAGACCAAGATATTTTTCAGTTTCAACCTTATGCAGTGGTTCATTATTAACAAGCAAAGGTTGAAATGCTGAAACTTTTTTGTTTTTGGCTGCAAATATCATGTAATTTGTTTTGGACACGTTGATTGTTAGCAAGTTATACCGAAGCCAATCAAACAGGATATCCAGGTCAGCCTGAGCAGAATTTATGATTGCATGTATATCGGTACCATAGTAGAACAGGCAAGTATCATCAGCGTATAATGTAACATCTGCAGCTAATTTTAAGTCTTTTAAGCTATTTATATAGATCAAAAATAGAAGAGGCCCCAGTATGGAACCTTGAGGAACCCCATAAGTTATGAGTTGTGGAGTACTTTTAGTCTCACCTATCTTCACTACCTGATATCTATTAGAAAGATAGGATTCTAACATTCTATATGCGGATTCTTTAATTCCAATAGCAGCTAGTTTTTGGAGGAGTAGTTTATGGCTAATTGTATCAAATGCCTTTTTTAGATCTATAAATATACCAAGAGCTATTTGTTTTTGGTCTATTTTACATTTGAGGTTAGTTATAAGGTCTATACAAGCTGATCGTGTATTAGATTTACTTCTAAAGCCATATTGTTTATGATAAAGAATGTTGTTGGCACTTAAATATTGATCAAGTCGGTTGTAAATAATTTTTTCAAAAATTTTGGAAATGACAGGTAGTACAGAAATAGGACGATAATTACTCGGGTCTATTCTACTTCCGGACTTAAATATTGGACTGACTTTGGCTATCTTAAGACTATCAGGGAAATGACCCGATATAAGACAGTCATTTATAGAGATTACTAATTTTTCGATTACAAGGTTCTTAATGCATTTAAGAGTTTTACAAGAAATTCCATCGAGACCAGTTGTTGTATTTGAATTTAAGTTGTCTATAATTTTGCTAACTTCATTTATATTTGTAGGAGTAAATATTGTGAGTTCAAGTGACTTTGATTCGTAGTCTTTATCATATAGTTTTTTGTATGTTGAGTTATTATGGTATTGCGGTTGGATTTTGTTAGCCAAGATGTTTCCTATGTTAGCAAAGAAAGAATTAAAACAGTTACATATATCAGGTAATTCAGTAAAATTTTCGTCATTATGCTGCAGTTTTGCTGGAGCAACGCTGTTTTTTACTTTATTAGTGCTTAAGGACTTTATTAGTTGCCACATTTTATTTGGTTTTTTGGTACAGTTTTTGAAGGCTTTGTAATAATAATTACTTTTGGCAACTTGTATTTTTTCTTTTACTTCTTTTCTAGCCTGTAGTAATTCCGTGTTGTAGTTTTCATTTTTTTCGTGATCTATCACAAACCGAGCATGTAGTAATCGATTTCTTTTCTCTATTGCTTCGATGATATTTTTGTTAATCCAATCAGACTTCGGTGGATTTAATATTTTTTCTTTCTGAATTTTACTCTTATTTATGACTTCTATTAGTTTTTCTTCGAGTTGTTTGTATTGCATATCAGTTTCCTGTAATAATAAGCCCTGTTCAAGAATTCCATACAGCTTGTCGTAGTCCATAGCAATATATGTGATCTTCTTCTTTTTTTCAGGGATAAATTTGTGAATCTCTAAGTAAATATGCTTATGGTCCGACATAGCTGAGCTAACAATAGCCATATGAAATGTATTATTCTTAAGGTTGGAGCAGACATGATCAAGAATAGTTTTTGTCTCCGAAGTTTCTCTTGTACAGTAGAGAGGTTCAACTTTATTAAGTATGCGGAAGCCGTTTTCTTTTAGGGTAGCCTTATAGTCAGTGGTGGCTTGATCTTTTTTGAGTAGATTGTAGTTAAAGTCCCCGAAGATTATGGCTCGTTTGCGATTATTGAGTTGGTAGGATAGTGTTTCAAGAAAAAGCTCTTTATTTGTTCTATCTGGTTTATAAATGACACCGATGTCCAAGCAAAATTTTTCAATATGAATCCATAGGAAGTGGTTGTTATCTTCATGAAGGTCTTCGATAAAATTATGTTGCAAGCTGGTATGCACATAGATAGATACGCCTCCTCCTCTCGTGTTATTTCGGTAATTAAAGTGGTGAGTATAGTTTAACAGAGATAGACTGAAAGCTTCAGAGTCACTTTTTATCCATGTTTCAGTGAGTACTATTAGGTGGAGTGTGTGTGGTATGGATTGTATTATGCATCTCAACTCGTCTAATTTGCCTGGAGTTACCAAACTTCGTACGTTAGCATAGAGGCATTTAAGGGATTTAGTATTTGTTACAACATTAGAATGATGAGCTGATAGTTGATATGTGACCCCATTTGTGGAATTACAGTTTTCATTACAAGCTGCAGTTGTTAGTTTTTTGACGAGCATGTTGTGATTTTGGGGATTCCTTTAATATATTTTATGACCAGATTTGCTTCACCTTTATCAGTACTTTCTTTTAATTCAGCACGCAGTTTTAACATATTTTCCTTCTGGGAAAGAGTTTGGTCAGAATAGCATTTGATGAACGATAAGTCTTTACTTATATTATTTTTATTACGTAGTATAGATTTCGCTATATCTGAGGACTCAAAACAAACTTTTATGGGACGTGAGCTTTCATTACTGTATTTTCCCAAACGAAAGCATTTAGTTGGTTCAGGACAGTTTGCATTTGCTAATTTAACAAATTTGAGAACTTCTGTTTTGTCGTGTTCATTTCTCTCTGTTCTAACCTTCGATGTTATCTCAGGTATCCCAATAATAATAATATTTTTCTCCCTTTGTAAGCGTTCGTTAATTTCAGATATCATAGCTTCATTGGTAAAGCTGGTCGATTGCGTACCATCATAGGAGGTATTGGATTTAACACTACATAATTCAGATCTAAGCTTATCGATATTTTTTTCTAAGTTGATCTTTGATATCTCCATTTTAGTTAGTTCTTCCTTAACTCTGTTTTGTTCCACAATTAGTTGGTCTGTAGTCGTTTTCATCTGAGCAATTTGGTTTGTTATAATTGATACTTGATCAGATATTGATTCAAATTTATCAGTTTGAGTTTGTGCCATGTTGGCCAATATTGACAAAATTCTGCTCTCGAACCTATCAAATTTCTCTGAAAGGTCATCTTCTGGTGTTTTTCTTTTTCGAAAAGTCAGTTTAGTCATATCTGAGTCCGACTCAACCAGCTGCCTGAGGTCTGGTTGTGATTGCGTTTCGGAGCGAACCGCTATCAACTCATTGCTATCAGCATACGGGATTGACCGCTTGCTTGGTGATCGTTGTACTGCCATTTCTATTGGTTGTCTTAACAATCTAGCAAATTATACTTAGCTGCTATTCGCCGTGAGCAATGGTGAGGAAGCGAGATGATATATTTATCCTCGGAGTTTGTACGTTTTCCTCAGGGGGTGAAGCACGGGCCGCGTGGTATTGAGCACAATGTGTTGCACTATTGAAGTGACATATGACGCGCACAATTTTCATTCAAGAATATGTTTTAAGTGATTTGATTATAAGACTGAATTTACAGTGATAGTTTATTTATATTTTTGATAAAATTCAGCGACACGTCTACTCCGTACGCTCGTATTAGAGCTAGCTTAAAATGTTCGTAAATGCAATTTTTGGTAAATAATACGGAAAAACGTTCAATGACACTCGAATTTAATGATAGCAAACACAACAATATAACAATATATAAATAATAAAAAAGGTTTCTGAGTAAAACCCTTACGATAATAATAATAAATTTTTGGTAGTAGTTCTATTTCTTTTAAACATAAAGTAAATAAACTTATTAAATTTTCCTTTCTCGTGAACACTTTTGTTATGTTGTAATTGTATTCCTATAAAAATATTTTGTAATTTTGTTATCTGATAATATTGCTGTCGTCATTTTGATTATTTTAGATTGCCATAATTTCAAGACAGGACATAAGTATACTAATTTTTAAATTAAATAATATTTATTTTTATTGTGCGCTATATATTTATATTATTGTTTTCTTATTGATTTCAATTAACATTATGCTGAATAATGTTCAATGCCTTGTTTTGTAATGCACACGGTGGTGACCTTTAATTAATCGCCGATGCTTGTATCTTGTTATCTTGTATTGGTGTATATCTTGTTGGTCGTCCATAAATAAATAAATAAATCAATGATATTTGCTCAATTAAATTACAATAGTGGACGCGCAGGAGTCGTTTGGTAAAAACCCGGAAACGGATACAAAAACTCTTATTTATAATCGTAATTATTGCTATAGCGTGCCGGCTTTACGCCTTTATTTAGTCTAGGGGTTGTCTGTGGCTGAGTGGACTGTGATGTAGTTAGTATCACCGTCCTCTAATAGATGGCTCTGCCGGTTCCCTATAAACTTTATTCACGCTATATTTATGAAGATCGTTCCAGAATGTGCTAATGTTAAACTTTTCAGTTTGTCGGCTGAAGTTATAAATTTTCAATAGATCCAAGTTTTTATTCCTTTAATTAGGAAGTAAACTAAAAGTGGAAAGTAAAGATCTGAAACTTTGAGCTTAGTTATTATCGTTATTGAAACGGAATAGTTTTCTAACAGACTGCGCATTCAGTCCAACAAACCCCGTCTTTCCCAGAAACAGGAAACCCTGGAGCTCTACTCTCTTTCTCCGAAACGAAATTTCGGTAACTAACGATTTTCAAACGAAATTTCGCCAGTGACTCTACTCTATTTTATTTTCAAACACGCACATAAAGTTCGGAATTACAAACAATTTTCGTGAACGAATGAATTGAGTCCTGTTTGTGAGTTCTTTTTATGTTTACTTTTTAAATAACGTTTTTTACTTGGAAACAATGTTACTTTATGACAACATTTTTGGTGACATTGAAAGAACCTTTTTTGACAGTGTTAGGCGACTAATTTATAGAGTTGATACAATCGACTGTATGTCAACCTAAATTTGTCGTTTAATATTTTTAAGTATTGGAAATACAATAAATAATAAAAATTTCGTTTCTTTGTTAATTTTACATGCTATAAAATGATTCTCGAGCTAAGCAGCCTGGGTGAAAAATACTCTATAAAGCATTTTAGACTTAATTCAAATAAAAATCCAAAAAAGAAAAAGTAACACTTTAACACTTTTCTTTTCGTCAATTTGAGGTTAAAATTTCGAACAATTATATGTCAAATTCAACTTTTAGTTCGCAAGTATTGTGAATTAGAGTAGGCTTGGAGAATTTAACTGTGAAACTATTTTCGGACGAACGAATTTACGAAATGAAAAAGAAATAGAGTAAGAAACATGCGAAATTTCGATCGAGATTTCGTTTTTCGTCGAAATAGAGTAGGCCTCCTGTTTCCGGGAAAGACGGGGTTTTGTTCAACGTTTAGAGAAATTTATTTATACAAAAGATTTATGCTCTACTAGCAAGAGCGGTTTGTGATTGCGTAGATTGCTTACGTGACTTTTGAGGCTCAAAATCTCACATTTGTGCTATGGAAGGCCTTTAAGCCGTAGCTTTCGCGTTCTCTGTAGAAGTTGTCAGCATTAATCGACTCTTTTTAAATGCTACTAGCTGATTCAGCGAACTTGGTAACGCCATTAAATAAAGGGTGGTAGAAGGGTGAAACTTTAGGGTTGAATGTATTTTTAATGCCACATTATAAAAAAAATGTTAGGGGTTGACAACCCTTGTCACTTAGGAGTATGAAAAATAGATGGTAGCCGATTCTCAGACCATTAGGTCTCTATTCAGTAGAAAATGCATATGTAATTTCACATAAATAGGTCAAGCGGAGTATGGTAACTAACATTGTGGCACGAGAATTTTATATACTTATAAGATATACATAGTAACATGTACAAAAATCAAGAGAGTATGCTCTATCAAGATGCTTCCTTCTTTCAAATGTTTAATATTTGTAAAAGTATTCATTTGACATTGTGAGTTACCTACAATGCGAAGAGATGGCGCTGCCTTGCAGCTTAAGAATGGCTAGAAGAATTTCGACGCGGCCGTCAGGGCCGCGGTAGCATAATTGGTCAGTGCATTCGCCCGGACAGCGAAGGGTGCGGGTTCGGGTCCCGTCTGCTGCCTGGTCCGCGTGGCATTTTTTCTAGTTATATTTTCTTTAGAATATAAGCTTCTTGATAGAAATAAAGTATTAGATATTTTTATTAGAATGTTACTTCCCATCAAATAATTATATTTTGATGAGTGAAGATAAGAATATCACATAGTTACTACTTACCTTATAAAATGATTACATCTACTTAAATTACGGTGGATGAAATTTATTTACAGTGTTGTATTGTAAATGGTAGAGTGGCATAGTATATTGACAGTCAAACGAACTTACCTGTAAGTGAAGTTCGACTGATTACTTAAACGATGTTATTTGCCCAAGAGATTATACTCAATTCACTTGTAGTAGCACGATCATTCATTATCTACTGCCATTGTACAAGTGAATTAAGTATAATCTCGAAGGGCGAATCACAGAAGTTTGATTGAAAGCCAAACGAACTGACCTGTAAGTGACGTTTAATTGAAAGTCAAACGAACTGACCTGTAAGTGACGTTTAATTGAAAGTCAAACGAACTGACCTGTAAGTGACGTTTAATTGAAAGTCAAACGAACTGACCTGTACGTGACGTTTAATTAAAAGTCAAAGGAACTGACCTGTAAGTGACGTTTAATTGAAAGTCAAAGGAACTGACCTGTAAGTGACGTTTAATTGAAAGTCAAACGAACTGACCTGTAAGTGACGTTTAATTGAAAGTCAAACGAACTGACCTGTAAGTGACGTTTAATTAAAAGTCAAACGAACTGACCTGTAAGTGACGTTTAATTGAAAGTCAAACAAACAGTTCTTAATTCATTTGTACGATGGCAGCACATAATGCGTGCTACTACAAGTGAATTAAGTGTAATCTCGAAGGGCGAATCACAGAAGTGTAATGCCCGTTAAGAGGGATGGGACATTATGTTAATGTTGTAATTATTTTTATCACTGCATGGATTAATATCTGAATACCACTCGCCTAATATCGAAAACAGTGAACCAGAACAAAATTCTTCACATAAACAATAAGAGCAACATCCTAAAAACATTTTTTTTGTTAATTCCAATATTTACTCAAAGTATTTACTCAAGTACTAAGATAATAAAGTTTTAAACTTCTCGAAGTGGGAGCATCTGTGCTCGTTCGTTGAGCCCTATTTTCTCCTTATTATAATTCTATTACTCTCATTTATTTCATTTCACAAGTTAGGTTTTTTATAAAATAGATATAAAAGTAAAATACAAAAATGTAAATACAAAAATAAATATAGTATAAAAAACCTAACCTAGAAAGCCACCAGCAGCGGAGCGAGGCCCAAGCTACCGGTGGTTAGGGCCGCAGAGAAAGAAACCGCCTGACGATGCGCGCCGTGTCCAGGAGTACTGCCTTTTGCATCTGCCCCTTGACCCAACCATCTAGCGAGAGGCTCTTTAGATGTTGATCGAGACTCTTCGCTATGAGACCGTTTACGCTAACGACTATAGGGACAATGATCGTCGAATCCACATCCCACAAAGCGGTTACCTCGTGGGCCAAGTCCAGGTACTTGCTGAGCTTGTCCTTCTCGGCCTTCACGAGGTTCTCGTCATGCGGGATGGTGATATCGATGAGCACTGCCTGGCGTTTCAATCGATCTGTCAATACGATATTAGGCCTATTGGCAATAATAGTCCTGTCCGTAATGACAGGTCGATCCCAATAGAGCGTTGCATGACCATTTTCAAGAACTGGCGCCGGTGTTACTGTTCTATTACTTATTGTTAACATGTCTGAGCTCTAAAAATATTATTATTATTCTCTTATTTAAACTTCGCTTTTGATATATGCATTCTATTTTAAGTTTTTTTTCTTTCATTTCTTCAGAATGTTCACCAGCTCATTAATTTTTAAAACCTTTTATCTGACTTGAAACGTATGCACGTATATTTGGTTTAAATGCTGCACGTGTGTCATCAGATCTCTCATAATCTTTATATATATAATTCTTCTGTGAGTGTGTATGTCACTGAACTTCTCTTAAACGACTGGACCGATTTTGATGAAATTTTTTGTGTGTGTTCAAGGGGATCTGAGAATGGTTTAGATTCACAAAGACGTGTAGACAGGACAACGTCTGTCGGGTCCGCTAGTTGATATATATTTTTTCATCCCCAGTTAGTAAGAATTTGGTCCGATCCTTTTCATGTTAGTTAACAGGGATTATGCATGTTTTTTTCTATATTTTCATTTAGTAGTTCACATCCCTTTTATAGAGCATAAAAAAATCAACGTCTAAAAATGGAATAGCGTCTAAAAAAAATTAAGAATAGCCACTGCACGAGCAGTTTAAACGCGCGCTATTTTGGAACGCTTGGATGCGACGTCACTTTACATATACGTATAAATAAGAGAGAAGAATTATCTTACAAGATACTGACATTAAATAAATGAATAAAATAAATATTTCCAACACACACCAATTAGCCTAGCCCCAAAGTAAGCACACTTATGTTATGGGATGCTAGGGTAACGGATAGAATACATATATAAGTATATTTATATAGAAATACGTAGTAAACATCCATGATTGGAGTACAAATACTCGTATTCATCACACAAACATCTGCCCCCACCGGGATTCCAACCCGGGACCTCTCAAGTCGGCGACACCATGAAACCCGGCATACAAACCACTCGGCTACGGAGGTCGTCACTTGAATTTCCTACAAGTTTTTCGCATTTATATCATTGATATCTTGCTCGTATAGAAATTTTATTAATAAATATTGATGGAGGGACCACTTGTAAGTAATAGAGTTTATCTATAATATAAAAATGAATCACAATCACAGCTGCACCGATTTCGATAATTCTTTTTTTAGAATATTCCTTGAAGTAAGAGGACGGTTCTTACGCAGAGACAAAATAAAAAAATTACCTGAAAATGTCCAAAAACAACACATACTCCCATACAAACGATTCGTAATAATACTTAAAAGTCAATTTGAACTTTAATACCATACCATAAATTTCAAATGTTAGTGGAGAGATTCTAAGGCAAAACAATTGAGCGACGTGATGCCAATAGAAGTTCTGAAAAGGCAAATATACCATTTTCAGTTTTTTTCTATAATGACTTATATGAAGAGTCATTTAAATCTACACTACAGCTCTACACCGAAGCGAGACGAGGTCGGGCCACTAGTATAAAAATAAAACGAGGCGTATTTGAATTACAGGCGTGACATTAATATTCCTTAATCTTACAAATATTTTATTATTATTGGCATTTGTCGACATCGACAAACCAAGAGACTCTTAAATCTGTATAATTCCCTCTTATTTCTTAATTCTACCGTTATTATTATGTTTCCTGTTATTTTTAGTAATAACATTGTTACTTAATATATTTCCCAGTGTTTTTTCCTTAACAGTATTTATAATTGTATGTATCAAATAGCCGATTGTTCTCAGAACAAGGTCTCCCGCCGTAGATTTACGAACCGATGACGTAGCTTCTAGACATTCATGAGTGCTTGTAACAGCCTAACCTGAATAAATGATTTTGATTATGATTACTAGGTACGAAAACTCTAACGCGGAACTGCCCCAAGTGCTGAACTCGCATAACGAGGAGATCAGGATCCAGCAGAGCAAGTACAAGCAGCTGAAGCAGCAGTATAGGGAGGCGACGCAGAAGCTGAAGGAGAGGGACATGCAGCTGCAGCAACTGCGAGACGAGCATCAACACTTGCTGGAGTTGAGCAAGGACAGGTGAGTTTGGTAGCCTTTTTTTTTGTCTGGGAAATGCTTTACGCATCCTTCAACCACCGGGGGAGCGAGAAGAAGGTATGTGGGACTCCTCCCTGCTCATTTCAGCCAGCCCTTAGGCCGGGTGAAATGAGCAGGGCCCTACCTAACGCCCTGAACAGGGCCACTAAAAACCAGAACATTCTGAGGACCGCAGTCCCCCCAATGCACGCCGGGAGTGCGGGTGTGGTCGCGGCAACCGTTGCCGACTGTCCGCGCACCCGCAAGGTGATTTTCCGCGAACGGACCCACCCCGATGAAGGTGCCCCAGAGTATCAGGGGCACCAGCATCAAGAGAGCTTGTGCAATGCAGGCCGGTCCCCCCCGAGGCAGACCCGCGGCTATCACAGGAGTGGGAGGGAGAGCGTAGTTCTCTCCGTCCCTCTCCCGCCCCCCTTGGTGAGTTTGGTAGCCTAAAGGAGCCTAGCTTCAATGTAATGCCGCTATTATACTTGGTCGCTAGCCCGAATACGACTGCCAATGGAATTCGGGTAAACGACTACATACGTGTAAATGAACGATGTCGACTACGCCCGTTTTCGGGTAGATTTCCTTTTGTTTACCCGGCACCGTCTTCTATCCCGTATTACAGTGTAAATATTGCTTCGTGTGCTCGAATTCGAGTCATATCTTTTGTGCACCCGAATATGAGCTAGCGACCAAATGTAATTGCGGAATAAGGTGTGTGTTATGAGGTAACAATTACAATAATGAAACATAATGTAACGTATATTAAAGATCGTCACTGTATAAAGTTACCTATTTCACAAAATAGAACATAGCCAGTAGAACCGCTACCGCCATTATTGAAAATATCTATTAGACAAGTTCGTCCGTCCGTTTGTGGTGCTGTTTCAGCGGCCAAACCGTAAGAGATAGATAAAGAGAATATTTAAGTTATAAGTTAAGAATAGTCTGATAAGACTACAAACCGGATTTGAGTAACGTAGCACTTCCGGTTTTCGAGAAATCACGAATTTCAAACGAAACCGCACAAAATCTCCGAAGTTCTCAATTAATTAAATACATTTTTTTTAATTGGTGAACATTTGGTTCACTGGTTTGCTAGTGAAACATAATATAACGTATATTAAAGGTCGTCACTGTATAAAGTTACCTATTTCACAAAATAGAACATAGCCAGTAGAACCGCTACCGTCATTATTGAAAATAATCAATTAAACACTCCTATATAATTTTTAAGAACACGTGTCGTGAATAAATTTTGCGGAACTGCGTGAGAAAACCTGTAAACGTAACGTCATGTGGGCGTGACAGGAATGAAGATTTATTCTGAGCATACGCTCCATATGAGTGTGAGGGTTATGTACCTTATCATCATTATCATCAGCCTATTAATGTCTCCAGTGCTGGAGCACAGGCCTTCTCTATGAATGGAATACGGAGATTGGGCAATGACCCTCCACAAGGCCCAATGCGGATTGGCGGGTGCTAACGACTGCAGATGCAGCCGGGACCAACGGCTAAACGTGCCTTCCGAAGCACGGAGGAGCTCGACATAGTTAATCTTTGGCCGCCCATCCAATGACCGACTACTGCGAAAGTTGTTTAACTTCAACGGTCGCAGCCGAACGCGCTAACTACACGCGCCATTGAGCTCCTCATTACGAACCTAATTTGTGGTAATACCTCATAAGATGGTGTCGTGTGAGGTAGGTCGTAACGTTCCCTAAAATATGGTTGAGTGAAGCGATGGCTGGTTCATGCTTCATGCTCGTGAACGTGTGCGGCCAGCGAGGATGAGTTTGCCCTAACTACTTTGTTATTTAAGATGTAAATGTTTAATTACACCTATTATAAATAACTCTATTTATATTTATACTGTGTGATAAAGCAATCAAAATGCAGGTGAACAATTAATGTATAATTTCACATTATGTAATGAAAGGTGACTTCATGAATCATCTCTGAAGTCATTCTTCAACTTCACGATTCTGTAAATGATAAAACAGGGAGAAAAAACAGCCCTTTTGAGTTTCTTGTCGGTTCTTCTCAGTACAAGGTCTCCCGCCGTAGATTTACGAACCGATGGCGTAGCTTCTAGGCATTCATATGTGCTTGTAACAGCCTAAACTGAATAAATGATTTTGATTATGATTATGATATATTTGTAAGGTCCCTTGATTGCCCTTTTCAATACGATCCTGTCACGATCACATTTCAAAAGTTTGTCACCTCTGTGAGTTGCTCGCATACGGGTTTTTATAGGGTTATCTATTCTGAGGACCCGATCGATGCGCGATGTAGAGACATTTTTTTCTATATTGTCAGAAAGTTGAAAAATAAAAACTGATGGTGAAAACCGCATGAAATTCCTTTTTTAACCTTTGAGGTTATTACGAACATACAGTCGAGTCATTTAAGTAATATAATTCATAATATGATTAGTGTCTTGTTTTAAAAGGCTGTAGTTATTGTAAGATATATTCTATACTTTCTATTCTACCATTAAATTCAATTATAAAGGGATACTTAAAATATTTTTAAGGGATTTTTAAAATATCTTTGGGAGAAGACAATGATTTCTGTAACACAGAGTTATTATCCTAGCATAGAAATCAGGGTATTCATTCTTTCATGTACCTACTTTTGTTGAGCAATAAAATTATTATAATTATTATTATTATACAGTTCAGACATACGAACAAACCACACAATAAATATAACAACACTCAAATCCTTTCTCCCAATTTTAGTAGTGTGAAGTTACAATGAAACAGGTGCGTAATATGTATGTAAGAAACTTTTCCCAAGCATAGCAAAATCTAAACTTCACTTTCAAACTCGAGGCTCTCGTTTCAATTAAGAGTTTTACCAAGTTATGGAATGAGTTTTGATGTCACTCTTAACGGGTACATGCTTCCCAAAAAAGGAACTTTGTTGATACAAATAAATACTGTGATAGAATTTATATCAGTTAGGATAAAATACAAAAGTATAACGTTGGAGTGAACATTATAAAAAGGAAAATATAAAATTGGTGTCTACGACTTTTACCTAATTAGGTATATTATAATATAAATAAAATAAATATAAATATTTCCAACACTCACACCAATTAGCCTAGCCCCAAAGTAAGCACTGTAAGGCTTGTGTTATGGGATGCTAAGGCAACGGATAGAATACATATACAGTACATATATAAGTATATTTATATAGACATACATATTAAACATCCATGACTGGAGTACATACGCTCGTATTCATCACACAAACATCTGCCCCCACCGGGATTCGAACCCGGAACCTCTCGAGTCTGCGACACCATGAAACCCGGCGTACAAACCACTCGGCCACGGAGGTCGTCAAACGAATTTGCGATGTGTCACTTTTTTTCTGGACACTGTATTCCATAATGATCTAACGTGGCGTGGAGGCGCCGCAAATCTATCAATTGCGAATTTTAAAAAAATGGATCTTATTAACAATGCAAGTACACACTTATTAACAATGCGAGGAGCTCGATGGCGCAAGTGGTTAGCGCGTTTGGCTGCGATCGTTGAACGTAAGCGACTTTCGCAGTGGTCGGTCATTGGATGGGTGACCAAAAATTAATATCTCGAGCTCCTCCGTGCTTCGGAAGGCACGTTAAGCCGTTGGTACCGACTGTATCTGCAGTCGTTAGCACCCACCAATCCGCACTGGGCCCGCGTGGTGGGTCATGGTCCAATCTCCCTATTCCATCCATAGGGAAGGCCCGTGCCCCAGCAGTGGGGACATTAAGAGGCTGATGATGATGATGATGATGATGATGAAGTACACACACTAAAATAACACACCAAGACTAAACTAGGTAAATTATGGAGTTAAATATACTCTTAAAACCTCTTTTAATAATTTTATGATCCATGACTTGCTAAAACGCATTCAATTTTCATTACAAAAAATGCCACGAAACTTTCAGAAACTTACTAGAACGCGAGAAGTTACAGCACCAAGTCACAGAGTTGACAGCCAAAGTCCAGCAGCAAAACGAGACTATCAGTATGCTCCAAAGACGCATTGCACTGGAGGCGAAGAACTTCCGCCATCAGTTGCAGAGTGAAATCAACAAACACAAAGACACTCGCCACGACCTGGACATTGCCATTAACAATGCGGACAAGCTGTCCACAATCATTGAGGTAATGAGTAACAAAAAAATTACGTAGAAAATAATGCTACACACTTGTGATTTTTATCGGTGTAACTTCTATAAAGACTAAGTAGGATCAACGCCTTATACAAACCACCTTGCGGAGGGTAGATGAGTGTGTGGTAACTGGATGATGCAGTAGGAACCGACGGCTTTACTCAGCACACTGGAACTCGAATTATTAAGTTTTTGTCACTCCTGCCATGGCCAGTCATTGTGAAAATTGCTTCACTTCCACAATAGCACAATGAATGTGCAAACCACTGTGCCATCGAGCTCCTTTTGCATTATTAGTTACCACCAAAACATGCAAACAAACGTGAAAAATGTGTTCTCTGTCTATTACAACCGACTACGTACAGGGACTTTTTCAACAAATCAATTCGTCACCTCTTAATTTAATTATTTTGCACAATATAACCATATTCTGCTATGAAAGTTTAACAGTAAACTTCAATTTGCTTTTCCCAGATGAAAGAGAAGATGCTTAGTACCGCTGCTAGTCGTATAGTAAAGTCTCCAGTCAAACCATCCTCCAACAATAGTGCTAGACCGGTGAGCCGGACTAAATCTGGACAAGATATCAACAGATCTGATGAACGGTCAAATGTTAGTAAATTTTCACATGAAGTAAGTTCACAGGATTTTTACAGTTTGTGGATTTTTATTTGTTGCTTCTTTTATTTGGTAACTAAGGAAATAAGTTTTGTAAATAAGTCTGAATTGAGTTTTTAAGATTATAATATAGCGTGTTATTTGTGCAAATCGTTCGACTATAGAAATATATATTTTCTTGCAGTTGGACCAAACAATACTCGCCAAACTTTGTGAAAGCTCTCGCCATATAAGTAGCTCCTTGTCACACGAAGAAGACAATTCTTCGTCAACAGAACCTCGATCTCGCTATGCAATAAGAAGTCGCACTAATTCCACTAGTAAATCTACGCCAATCCACACAAGAAAGAGTTCAAAAGGTCCTGATGAAATACTAGAATTAGCTAAAACCGTACAAGATGGCATGGCTGATTTAGCTATATTTGATGATGAAATAGATTTCAAAAGTAGTCCCCCAGAAGAAGTTCAGAAAAAAATAGATAATTTAAAAGCAGATCTTATAAACAAAATAAAAGGAGACGAAGTGCCATCTAGAAAAACTAGTGCTTTAAGAAGAAAGTCAACGGAGGAGTCTATTGAGGAAGAGATTGCTGAATCTGAGGAAGTCGAACGTCCTAGATCTAGAGGAAGAAGACATTCCAACGTGTCTTTTTACGAAGATGTTACGGTTGAAGAAACTTCGACTACTATTACATATAGTGATGATGATATAATGAAACGCGATAATAGCGTTTTAGAGAAGAAAATATCAGGGAAGCCTGTGGAAAAATACTGTAAAGACATAATACAGGATATCGAAAGGAGCAACAAATTGATAGAGAAGCACGTTAAACAATTTAATAGCTCTAGATTCGATAGTGACAAGCTTGTGCAACAGTTACAAGCTGTGGATAAAATTAACGATTTCGTCAACTTTAATGGCGAAATACCAGAAGAAGCGTTAACAGAGTTAAATAACAATTTCAAGATGTTGACAGACCAAGTAATAGTAGATACAAAGCCAGTAACTAGGAAAAGATCAATATCGGGCAGGAGAAGTTCAAGGTCAGATTCTAAGACAACTTTACTGGATGACGTTAGTATGAGTAACCAAGATTTACTGGACGATTTATTGGGAAAGAAATGACATAATCCGATCCCACTGAGCTATATCAGATTTTTTGTATGTATTGTATTCCTTCCAGGTGAAGACTTACAGTCGGTTCTTTATGGCCGAGTTTTATAAATATTTTATTTACATGTGGTATATCTGTGTTCAATGATTGTTATTGGCAGTTAATTATAGTAGATGTGATATGATTGGACGCGGGTGAAACTACGAAAGATGTTTGGATGTGAGACTTTCTTTATTTAAGTTTGAATATAGTTCAATCGAGATTATGTAAAATACAATATGTATTCAACTATAAATAAAATACGGTTTCAATTTTGTCTTTTGGAACAACCATTTCACACGAATTCAGATTATAGCAAAATTATACGAGTATCTGATAAGTAAACTTTGGATTATCCTGTAATCACAAACTTTGCTCATAGTAAAAGAATGTTGTTGTCATAAATTCATAGTGTCTACTTTCACTGGAAATATAGAATTTCAGTACATTTGATACCTTGAGTACGAGGTATAAATAAGAGGCTTTACATACTGTACTGATGTTGACAGCGGAAAAAATTCGAAGTATTCAAGAATGATGACAGCCTGAGTCTGATAGCTTGCGTTATGAGACTGGCGGTTTATCATAATATTGTTTGTGTTATTACTTACGTCGCCGCCCGCCTGTAATGTGTAAAACATTTTTTTTGAGTGTATGCTGTTGGTCGCAGATGACCTTTACAGCGTCACCGGGTCTGGGGACGGCGAGATCCTCAAGCCGAGAATTGGCGAGTGCCTCTAGAGGTATACCAGGCGGATGGCATATCCCCACGGCAGGAGTTTCCTTTCCGTCTAGAACCTCTAGACCATTCGAACCTGAGGGGGTCGGCTCAACTAGAGGGCGTCTCTCGGACCTCGGCTCTAGTTAGCCGTTGCCATGGGGGGATGTTAAACAATCTACAGGCGCTTTCATTTATATCTCTCCTCTCCCTTTCGCATCTTTGATGGTTTTAAACAAAGTTTTTCCATTTTTTACAATTTGCACATTTTGTACTTACATCATGTTCACTACTTATTTATTAACGACAGCACAGTCATTAAAATTATTACCTTAAATCGGTATCGACTGAATGTAAATTTTGATGTTAAGGGTCGCTTTTCCCGTACTTGAATCTTGATGTATCACCAACAAACACTATATAGATCTTAAATCCATAGGGAAACTAGCCTAATAGGAAATTGGGCCACAGCATTGTGTGCTGATTTTCCATCATGTGAATGAGTTTTTCTACATAATGTTATTTATTTAAATTATGTGATTGAGTAATAATAAAATGATTATATTTTTGACAAACGATGTTTTATTCCAATGGGCGGTTTTGTAGAATTATTTTTTAAGATTACAAATTAATATCTGTTTTGTAACATTTTGCTCTTTGATAATAACAATAACTAGATTTTATGGATCTTCTTCTTCTGTTATTTTTTGTATAGTTATTTTATAAATTACAAAAGACAAATTAAAAAGAAAAAGACCTATATCAATGGTCATATTTACAATTTAGCTACTGCATGTTTGCGTCATTGTCTCTTAATGATAACTGCAGTTCAGGTAATTTATTTAAGATTTGTTGAAACTATTTCTCGGTATTATAGAAATTTATGTTATTTACGGGATTGTTACCATGTACCTTGTTTTTAGCGAGCTTCCGATATTTCGGCACTGTTGCAAGCGCCATGATCACGGAGTAACACAGTCATGGCGCTTGCAACTGTGCCGAAATATTGGTATATTTCGGCACGGTATATATTAATGTGCCCACTACTGGGGCACAGGCCTTCCCTATGGTTGGAATAGGGAGATTGGGCCATGACCCACCACGTGGACCCAGTGCGGATTGGAGGGTGCTAACGAATGCAGATGCAGCCGGGACCAACGGCTTAACGTGCCTTAAACGACTGCAGATGAAGCGAGACAAACGGTTTAACGTGCCTTCCGAAGCACGGAGGTACTCGAGAAAGAAGATTTTTGGTCACCCATCCAATAACCGACCACTGCGAAAGTTGCTTAACTTCAACGATCGCACCGAACGTACTAACCTGTAAATGAAATAATATGTATGTAGTATTTGTAAGTACGTATAATATTTTAATTAACACTAGTTTGCTCGACGGTAGAAGAAATAATAAATTACCTGTCATTTATTTCTTTGTCCTGAATGGCGATGTATTGCGGTCGGTGCGACTCTAACGATATTTCTTTCCGTTCACGTTTTATGAAAAATGTATTTTGGCGAAACCGACAACGAGCAGGAAATAATGTACCTATTTCGTTAAACAAACGATCGACCTTTGGGACCGATCAGAAAAAAATCTAGTTTATATTTATCTTGAGGGTTAAAACTTTGAATGTTTACCATTTCTTTTGTTCTATAATCTGAGATTGTTGGGTGGTCTATAATCTGAGATTGTTGGGTGGTCTATAATCTGAGATTGTTGGCGGTTCAGAAGTACTCACATAATTACCTAAAGTCTTTAGAAAATGACAAATTATATTTTCTAAGAATAAACGCGTTGTTTTTAATAGGTTTTGTTATTATAAGCGTATTTTCATATATTGTATGGCTGACCAATATTCTGTGCTTCTGCGCTTATTCAGCTAGACAAGTTATCACTTATTTGTTTCTTAAAATTTCACGCACACGCTGAAAATTGTTCAAAATGCGTCTTTTTAATAGTTTTTTGACGTTTCACATCCTTTTCCGGTTGCGTAACCAAAATAGGGTATTTGCAAATGTAAAAAATAAAGAGCCAATTGTTAGCATCTGTGTTTACAATGAATATTGGCAGGGGTTTCTACTATATTTACAAAAAAAAACTTCATTATTTTACTAAAAACTAACGAAAAAAAATAATAGTTTTCTTATCTATTGTCACGTGACCCAAAACGCTTGGGATTGGCGGAGCCTAAAATGACGTCACACTCAAGTAAACTTCAGGTTAAAGTGACATTACATTGTATCGTTTGACATTTTAATAACAGTCGTGTGACGTCACGAGAGTGCAGGTAATAATTTTGGCTAAAAATAGGCTATAGACTATCTCCAGCTGCTAGACCGGAAGAGAAAGATAAAATCATACATGTGATGAAGGCGGCAGCTGCTAATTAGTAAGCGCAAGTAAGTAAGATAAGATAACACCAAAATACAATATAAAAATAACATTAACAAATTGAAGTAGAGTGTCACAAATGGAGGTCTTATTGCTAAAAGCGATTTCTTCCAGACAACAGTTGAAGTAGGTAGAAACAAAGATTGGGGTGTTAAATTATATTTCAGCATCATCATCATCAGCCTATTAATGTCCCCACTGCTGGGGCACAGGCCTTCCCTATGGATGGAATAGGGAGATTGGGCCATGACCCACCACGCGGGCCCAGTGCGGATTGGTGGGTGCTAACGACTGCAGATGCAGCCGGGACCAACGGCTTAACGTGCCTTCCGAAGCACGGAGGAGCTCATGTTATTAAATTTTTGGTCACCCATCCAATGACCGACCACTGCGAAAGTTGCTTAATTTCAACGATCGCAGCCGAACGCGCTAACCACTTGCGCCATCGAGCTCCTCAATTAAAATAGTATAAATATATATATAGCTCCTAAATTATATTTACATACAAGCTAAAAAAACAGTAAGTGGTAAAAACTTAAAGTAAGAAAGTAAAGTGAGAAAAAGGCTATCAGTTTCGGTAAATGGTTTCGGCAATTCTTTGTTCGATTTGGATGTGCGTATCCGTTTTTGGAAGTATCCTATATTTCACAGAACGGTCTAGCATCTGTTCAACTATTCATTTATTTATATGTTGAAGTGGCTTACCAACTAAAAACATATAATTCATCACAAGAAACATATAATTCAGAGAAAAAGTGGTACATATGCTCTTAAATTATAGGTATGTACAACTTTATGTACAAAATGTAAGTTAACTTTAGTTTAAGTAAGGAATTCCAATTAATTATGCCGAATCAAATAATAATATTAATAATACAAGAATATTAGGTATAATAAATGTCTATATCTATCTATAATTACAATCATTTCCATAAATTCATATAAATCTATTCATCACATATTACCTTAGAGAAGCATATTACCTACTAACAATTAAGAGACGAAAGACAGTTGAAACTAATAGTATTATTTTAAATGAATTATTTCAGCAATTCAATACAATATTTTGAATTGTTCATGAGGTTATCCAAATTAATTTGATTTTCGAGAAGTCAAGTTACCGAGCTCATAATATTACTGATAGAAGATTATGCGGGACAAAAAATCCTATGAGAATACAAGGAATTCCTTTATTTGTACCTCCTATACCGCGTAATAGAGTAGCTGTCGGAAGCCAGCGTTAATCGAATCGCCTGCGGGCTCACGATTTTTTAATACAGCCGAAAAATGGTTCCAATATAAATATAATGTAATCTAATATTTTCGCCTTAATTAATATATGAAGAGGGAGCTCGAGTGCGTAGGTGGTTAGCGCGTTGGGCTGCGATCGTTGAAGTTAAGCAACTTTTGGATGCGTCATTGGATGGGTGACCAAATATCTTCTATCTCGAGTTCCACCGTGCTTCGGAAGGCACGTTAAGCCGTTGGTCCCGGTTGCATCGCAGTCGTTAGCACTAAGGCTTTCAGTCTCGATACATTTTCGAGTCCCGGGAAAAAAATCGAGACTGGGTCCGGTCCCGGGATTCCCGGGTAAAACGAGACCTTAGAGACTGAAAATAAGTTTCATACTCAAGGTTTATACAATTAGGCAATTAATACAATATGTTTTAATTAAGTACTTTAATAATCAACTATTACAATATAATCAAATATAAGTAATAAAAAAGGGTTGAACAAGGTTATAACAAGAATCTAACAGCATGTGAAATCAACAGCACATCATATAGAATTAATAGATTATTTTACACAATTAATTATTTTGTGTCATCAAGCTGTCACAACAAACCAAAAAATTCACAAAATATGACGCAAATAGTTAAACTAAATATTATTTTGTTTGTAACTTATGCTTTCAACATGAATAAGATACATATCTTTTAATTTATCTGCTAAAAAAGACATCGTACTATATAATTCACATTTTTTATAAGAAACAAAAGCGAAGTTGTGAACGTATTGTATTTGAGTTAGGTTGCAATCTTTACACATTATTCAGACTTTTTTTTTATTTAATATGTTTTACGGATTATCCTAACTTTCACTTTACAGTGTTGCCACGTGCCCGAATTAAAAAATGGTAGTTATGTAGATTTTTTAGTAGATTGGTATTTTTTGTAGATTATTTAACTAAGTCTCGAAAGTCTCGAAAACTGGAGTTGAGGTCTCGAGTCTCAAAAATACGACAAAATCGGCGAGACTCTCGGAATTTTCGAGACCCAGACTCCCGGGATGAAAGCCCTAGTTAGCACCCGCCAATCCGCACTAGGCCCGCGTGGTGGTCATGGCCCAATTTCCCAATTCCATCCATAGGGAAGGCCTGTGCCCCAGCAGTGGGGACATCAATAGGCTGATGATGATGAATATATGAAGTATAACGTCAATAAATGAGGAGTTAGTTTTTTTAAAAGTACTAAATCCATACTTCTTTGGATTTTCACCCTAACGCTACGTGTATTCTAAGCAAATAGAAAAATATATTCTGCCCATTGAGCATGTCCATTACTTCCATTAAAGTAAACATTGGTTGAGCTAATCACGACTAGAACACGCTAAATTATAAATGAGTTCCCTCTTTCTGGCAGAAATCTTGTTGCTCCGAGATTTATTCGGCATAATCTTCATAACGATTATTTTTAGACATATTTTTTCCAAATGTTTATATGTATGGATGAAGTCGGGAGATTGGGCCATGAACCATCATTTACACCACGCGCCTGCAGCTAAGTGCATATTGTTGGGTGTTAACGACTCGTCAGATGCAGTCGGGCTCAACGTGCATTCTTGAACACGGAGAAGCTCGAAATGATCAATTTAAGGTCACCCATCCCATGATTGATAAAGTTTCTTTACTTTCACCATCGCCGACCGCACGTGATAAACCCTTACGCCATCGAGCTCCCCAGTGTATATATTTGTCCTTGGTGAATATCATCATCAGCCTATTAATGTCCCCCACTGCTGGGGTACAGGCCTTCCCTATGGATGAAATAGGGAGATTGGCCACAACCCACCACGCAGGCCCAGTGCGGATTGGCGGGTGCTAACGACTGCAGATGCAGCCGGGACCAATGGCTTAACGTGCCTTCCGAAACACGGAGGAACTCGAGATAGAAGATTTTTGGTCACCCATTCAACCACCGATCACTGTGAAAGTTGCTTAAATTCAACGATCGCAGCCGAACGAAAGGTGAATGTGAATGTACTTGCTATAAATTCATATTGCCTACCTTAAAGTTCACAGGTGCTTTCAGAATACCAGGCCAGTCACAACTTCAGTGATACATATCAGCCGCAATATGATGAGGCAGACAGAACACTGATTGACCATAAACTTTCAATGTGCTTGAATTTCTTTTTTGACAATTTTTTATTTTTTTTTTATTAAGAAACAAACAGTAAGACTGTTACAGTATGGTTGCAAATAATGTAAAATAAACAAGTTTAGTACCAGACTTACAGTTTCCTGAATGAAATCACTTAAATGCTAAAAAGCAAAAATGATTTTGCTTTAATATTATACAAACAACGTACTATGCCAGCAATAAATATCTAACAACATTAATACAAGTTATAAAATCATTTTACAAGAATAGCCTAATCAGATAATAAAGTACACTTCATAGACAATTCTTTAAATGTTTTTGGACTTATTTTGTCATAAATTAGATAATTTATGACAAAATAAGTCCAAATTCATAAATTTATCATTATGCAACCTGCATGCCCTTTTTGTGAAACCCTTTATATATTTATGAATATATTTATTTCATTGTTGTGTTTGGACTCAATAAAATCTTTTATAAAAGGATAACTTCTCCCAATAAAATGACGTAAAGAGATCGTCACAAAATTGTATGATGCATGAAATAACTCTTAGCACATAATAACATATATCATTGTTCATCTACAGCTTCAGCCAAGCCCTCAATGAATATATGAATTTATCTACATTGGTAAGTATCATACAAATGCTTTTTCCGTCTGGATTGTCAATTCCGTAGCTTTACGAGAATTTCCTGCACATTCACGAAGATAAATAATGCGGTGCTAGAACATTGATAAAAGCTCATAATCAATACTATTTATTAGTTTAAAGTAAAACATTCACTCATTTATATCGTTGGAATTCTCATCATTATATATCAATACTAGCTGACCCAGCGAACTTCGTACCGCCATAAAAATAAGGGCAGGTGGTAGAAAGGAAAATTTAGGGTTGTATGTATTTTTAATACCACATTATAAGAAAATAAATATTGTCCAAAAAAAATGTTAGGGGTGTGTAACGTAGTGTTCTCATCAATTTCTTGGGATAACATTCCATTATGAGAACAGTACGTTACAATACCCAATAGTTTCATTTTGGCGCGAAGGCGCATCTTAGGTTTCAGAACACTACGTTACAGGTGGGGTGTATCACTTAAGAATATGAAAAATAGATAGTAGCCGATTCTCCGACCAACGGAATATGCATATAAAATTTCATAAAAATCAGTCAGGCCGTTTCGGAGGAGTATGGTAACTAACATTGTGACACGAGAATGTTATAATAATAATAATATAATAAACGTTTATTGACTTAAAGCAAGTTACAATATTTTAAATTAATAATACAAAGATTGGTGACAAGAGGCACATTGGCGCTTAAATATTGTTAAAGGTGACTTCTGTTGCCAGTGGTAGGATAACCTGTATTACAGGCAACAGGGTCCCCTCTATATACATAAATACTGTAGCCGATTTAGGTGTACGCACATTGGTTGCATGATTACTTATATAGATTTATAAACTAGTTATAAAACTACAGAAACCGACAATAACTAAATGCTGCTGTATTTGATTACACAATAAAGTGTTCTAATTAATTATTTACTAAACACTCCGTCTCTTCGTAATCCATACCTTTCAGCCATTTGCTAACTTTTATTTTGCAGTTATACATTGTAAGGGAATGAATTGATAAAAGAGAATTTAATTTTTTATATAATTTTGCGCTCATATATTGGTAGTTTTTTCGGGCAAATGAGGTTTTACAAATGACATTAGGGAAAGGTTGCTTGGGTCGTCTAGCAACTACTGAGACAACAGGACCGGTCGGTGCCGGATTAGATTTATGAAACCGAAGAATTGAACGTAAAATATACAGTTGCCGTACAGTGAGACAATTAAATTCTTTGTATAGTTCCCGAGTTGGGTATCTGTATGGTTTCCGGAGAAGGACCTTAAGGACCGCTCGCTGCGCACGTTCCAAGTGAACGAATTTTGTTTTTGAGGAACCCCCCCATATTGGAATACAATATGAAAGAATTGACTCAATTAGGGAATTATAGACTGTGTGGAGAATAGAGGGATTAGCAGAATTTCGAAGTCTTTTTGCGATGAAGATGAATTTCCTCAAACGGTTGGATAGAGACTGGATATGTTCATACCAATTTAAACATTGATCCAGCTGAACACCAAGGTACCGAACTGATGATGTCCTGCCAATTAAGGGACAAGCACAGAGGTGGGATAGATTTGATGTACAACATTGATGCGCTTTTAGTTTTATCGAGTTTAATGGTGGCTGAGCTGAAGGCTTGATGGAAAAGGTGATGAACGTTGTCTTGTCTATGTTTAAAGTGAGTAGATTTTGGGAGAGCCAATTCATGACGTGTGCGAAAGCCCGTTCGGCATGTAATGCTGCTTCATCCCAGGTTTTTCCATGTACAAGGATGGCTGTGTCGTCAGCGTAGGAGAAGATATGACAATTTGGGATGGAATTTTGACAAAGGTCGTTAACATAGACGAGAAAGAGGGTAGGCCCAAGAATACTACCCTGGGGAACGCCGCAGTCTATAGAAACGTCATCACTTAAGCATGTGTCAATACGAACGCACTGCTTTCTATCCGAAAGATAATCTGAGAATATATTTAAAGTAGATCCCCGTACACCAAGACACTAAGATATAAGATATATATATATAAGATATTAACAGCATTAACAGCCTTTGTAGTTCTAACAACACGTGGCCTTAGATTAAAACAAAAAGGGTAGATACGGTACGCTCATACTTGCATCAAACAAAAACTGATCCATGGGACGGCGAGATCCGCGTCACTGCATTACCGATCCGAGCGAAACAGCACGTTAAGTTTCAACGGCAGCGCGAACGAGACGGCGAGATCCGCGTCACTGCATTACCGACCAATCACGCGTCCAGTACTCAACGTCACTACCGAATAAGATTCAAAACAAACAGCAATTTTTATGAAAAAATATATTTTATAGTACTTACGAATGAAAAGTGATGCCGTGGGTTTTATTTTTAGTTCTTGAATAATTTGAGCACTATTTAATAACATACTTAGGCATTGTTTATCATATAAACACAAAATACTATCAATATTTCTTTTTGGCGTTCACATGTACGTCGTTTGCATGTCAAGTTGTGACTAAAGCGATTAGGGTCGTGGACCACAATTTGTGCGGATCACTTTTGTGAGGCTAGTGCCGTATCTACTCTTTTTGTTTTAATCTAAGCACACGGCCCCGATCTTTTCTGGTCTTCGACAGACGAAGTGTTGTTGTATCTGTTGATACCTAGTACGATATACGAACATACGGCGGTTGCCAAGCTTTTGAAGTGTCCGGGAATATGAGCGATGGCTCTATACCCACTTTGTGCAAGGCGAGCATTGCAATCCTATTTTCTTTAACACCTCATTCCATATTGTAATTTGATAATGAACACGGAAAAATATGTGAAATGGCGCAAAATCGAAAGAATTTTTTAAAACAATATACGTGTTCCAAATTCATAACACATACTAAAAAGTTGAAAAAAAGAAAAGTTTTTATGTAACAGTATTTATGGCCAAACTAGTCATATGAATGGAATTCGCTGTCGGTAATGAAGTCATCGAAAGTACAATAAATCCGTATAGTCCAAAATTAGACATATTACGTAGGTAATAAGTAGTACTTGGGTTTTTATGATCCCTAAACTACCAAACGTGGGTTGTTTTATTACGGTGCTCATTACGGCTTTGTTGATCAGCCGCATTAACGGGCTGGCCACAGAACCTGCGTCCAGCGGCGCGACGAGCCATTGAACGTTGTCAAATGAAAAGGATCCAACTCAACCAAACATAGTTAAAAGATATGATTTTTTTTATTTCAGACTGTGTATAAGTACGACAAAAAAAAATAACCCGTCATATAAGTGGGTTGGTAAATATGATACAAAATCATATAACACATGTATTTTACTTCGATCTTTTTCGTGTTGACCTTAAGGAGTACTTTGGTATACTAAACTATTTTTGAAGTTATACTTCTTTAGGCGCGTTATGAAAAAATGATGAGAGTGAAATTTTAAGATGCGCGCGCATCACTGTAACACAAAAATTAACAGCATGAAGTTGGTCGCTTTAGCGACCAACTTCATGCTGTTACTTTTGTGTTTACCGCACATTAATAAAATCTACCAACAAAATAGAAATAGAATCTCTATTTAGTGGGTGCTAACGACTGCATTGTGAAGGCATATCAAAAGTATTTATTAATCTGGAACAACGGAACCAAAGCGCGATTCAGGAGACTACAGCGCCATCTCTTGACCATTGGTGTAGTAGAACCAAAAACCACATCTTTATTTTTTGTAATAAAGTAACAGTTATAGGTATTCATATTTATAATATTTATCCACATGTTTCTAGTTTGTATATTCGGAATACGTGTTTGAGTTTCATACAAGTGCAAATCACATATGTTCTAACAAATTATATTCAGTAGCGATTTTAATTGAATATTTTGATTATTTATTTATTTTTTCAAATTAAAACTGAACTTTATTGACCTTTTCCAGACTTTTTATTAATTTATTGTAATTAATTATTTGCATGCAATTAAAAACTAATTTTAAACGATGCCAAAGAAGGATAACTTCTCGCGCGCCTACATAAGTACACGCACCCATTTTTTTTCCTAAGGTTGTGGGTTGGATCTTTTTCATTTAACAACGTCCAATTTACCTGTACTTTACGCTCTCGCCGCTGTCTAGTAGTTTAAAACCACGAACATTGTAAAGCCAAGAAGGTCGAATATAGACGAAATCACCAAAGAGAGCTATTAACGGGATTGTTACCATGTACCTTGTTTTTTATGAATCTCCGATATTTCGGCACTGTTGCAAGCGCCATGATCACGGAGTAACTTTAAATTTGACAGTATTGACTATTAGATATTGTATGTAGTTAGATTTCTGAATGAGTGTCAGCTTGGATTGCTTGTCTTTTTATATGGAAAAACAATTGAATTATTTTAATTTCGGAGTCAGTTAGCATTTTTCTTGAAACGCTGCCGCGGTCGCACATTACCGTGGCCAGCCAGTAAGACTGAGGGCATTTGTTTGCCAAGTCTCCGAGAGAATTACTTATGTGGAATAACTTCATTTATTCCGCGTATGTAATGTGATGTGATTGAGGTGCTCGATGGCGCTGGTGCTTAGCACGTTCGGCTGCGATCGTTGAAGTTAAGCAACTTTCGCAGTGGTCGGTCATTGGATGGGTGACCAAAAATCTTCTATCTCGTGTTCCTCCGTGCTTCGGAAGGCACGTTAAGCCGTTGGTCCCGGCTGGATCTGCAGTCGTTAGCACCTACCAATCTGCACTGGGCCCGTGTGGTGGGTCATGGCCCAATCTCCCTGTTCCATTCATAGGGAAGGCCTGCGCCCCAACAGCGGGACATTAATAGGCTGATGATGATATTCATCATCATCATCAGCCTATTAATGTCCTCACGACGACGATGATATTCATCAAGGGCAAATATATAAACTGGGCAGCTCGATGGCGCAAGGGTTTATCACGTGCGGTCGGCGATGGTGAAAGTAAAGAAACTTTATCAATCATGGGAATGGTGACCTTCAATTTATCATTTTGAGCTTCTCCGTGTTCTAGAATGCACGTTGAGCCGGATTACATATGCAGTCGTTAACACCCAATAATATACACTGAGCTGCACGCGCTTGTGGTGTACTAGTTAAAGCAGAGCCGAGATAGGAGTTTAAAAAAAATACTTTATTTTATAACTTAACCTATAGGTACAACTATTGGCAGCTCCGCGATGGAGGCCGGTTGATATAATAATGATCTAATAAAATTAAATATTGAACGGATGTGTGTTGCAGTGTCAGCGATTCAACGTATGTGGAAATTAATCTGCTGACGCTGTAACATGAATTTAAAGAAAAACAATTTAATTAAGAAATAGCAAAAAATATAGTTAAGGCTAGGACTACACAATTATATTTTAGGATAGGTATACACTAATTATTAGGGGTTTTATCAATGTGCACACATATAACACCTCCATCCTTAGATGAGCCATTATCTCACTTGGAGAGAGAATGGCGATGCATATACAGGAGCATCGATGGTGGATCTTGCAGGAGTGTTGAGTGGTACTGCAGGGATACTGGATGATACTGCAGGAAGGCTGGATGAGACGGCAGGCTCCTCTAGATTCAGCTTCCCTTTGGACTGCTTTGTTTTCTTGTAGATTATCATCCCAATTATTATCAGAGGTATGATAATGTATATTGGTACAGTAAGCGCAATATGGCTCGATGTTATTTCAGGTTGATCTATAGCTAGGGGATCTTCTCTTTCTATAAGATGCTGTAGGTCATGTAGTTTGCTCAATGAGATATCCTTTATATCTAAGGCTGGTACAGACTCGTTAAGGTGAGCGAGAGACAGGTTCAAAGATATCAGCTTGATAGGTGTCCCGGTAATATTATTGTATTTGTTGAATATCCTGGATGAGGGTGTTGATATTGAACAGCCTGCAGGGATGGTTACTAATACACTGCCCTTGTAGATGGAATAAGTGTCAGAATCGCAGCTTGCGTCCAATTTAGTTCGATTTGGTAGGCTTAATAGATAAGTAGCTTCATCCAACTGTTCTATTATCTCCAAGGTGTTTTTAATCTTCGTAAATTTGCACTGAGATGTTATCAGCTGATGAACTATGAGGGTGTGGATGCAATCAGGCAGGCGAGATGTTATCTTGTCGTCTTCTGTGCAGATATTTAAATCTGCTAAGTGCTTACACTCTCTCTCTAGGTAGCTGTATTTATTATCATTCATTGCTAAATAAGGTTTACGGGGAATGAGTATAGTTTGGTTGAGAGTGGGGACAGGATAAAGTTTGTAAAGGGTATAGGATGAGGTATCAAGGATAGGAACCTTGAGCACTATTACTATTGTGTTATCCCTAAAATAAGAGCCTGTGCTAATTAAATCGTAATAATCCCTAACTTCATTAGACTTAACGGGTACTAATCTATCACTACTATAATTTAATTCTAAAATATCTATCATTTCCTGGATGTTGGTGGGAGTTACGACTTCATGATGACATATTCCCAATTTCGTAAAGGCTAATATATTTTCTAAAGTAGAAAGAAATGTAAAGATGGTCTCTATATTATTTTTTAATTCTAAGTAAACTGAATCTAAATAAAGTCGCTTCCTATAGTGCAAATCATATTTTGAACTAATATTGTACATCTGATTTATAGAATTTTGAATATGGTTTTGATTTTCTATGAGTCCTGAGATAGTCGTATTGATCTCACGCAATGCCCCTTTATTGATAGATATATCTTTATTAACTCTAGTTACTATTTTATTCTGATTATCACTTAGATGTCTAATAGCAGAATCATATCGAACAGCATCATTGTAATCTAGATTCCCTGAGATTCTCTTGATTAGAGATCCTAGTTCATTTATTAGGGCTCTTTTAAATCTTTTGTTAGTTAAGCTGTTATACATAGTAATTAAACTTTCAATGTTGTTCGATATGTATTGCTTCTTATAATAGTGCATATGATTATCGAACTCTACTTCCTTAAGATAAAGTTCTAAATTGTCCATATCCTTCTTTTGCTTAACAATAGTCCTAATAGAATCTTCTAATTTATCTAAATCTATGTAATGCACGAAGGTGTGCTCTAGATCTACAAGTTTCGTTTTCCCTAGTTTAAATGGAAGTATTCCGGGATTATTCTCAAGGGGGGTTATAAGAACTTCCCGTAGAGCTCTCACTGTCAGAAGACTCGCTAGGATCATCCTGGAACAAATTAATAGTATTTTTTAAAGGACGCCTAATATTTCGCCTAGCAATCCTTCGTCCCCTATCAATATTAATAGCTAAGGGATCAACATCCTTTACTATACGTACTTTATACCTAGGTTCTGTTTTTTGTCTCGTTTCTGTTTTTTCGAATACTACTTGGCCTGATGAAACAGAAGGCAAGGACTCGCGATCTTTGTTCTGATATGATATTTGCTTCTCATGTTTTTCAGAACTAAAATCGTGAATATTTTTATACAGAGCTTCGGTAAGTTTTTTATGCTCAGTAACATATTGTTGCAAGTATTCTTTGTTACGTTTAATCTCTAACGGATCCTGGCTATTTAAGTGCCCAGAAATAACTTCAAATGGTGTTTTGTTTGTCATAGAGTGAATTGAACTATTATATGCAATAACTGCATTTACTACTAACTCGCTAGTGGAGGATTTGGCGTATAATCCTGTCTGTATCCTTACATGCTCCAGTAGGGTGGAGTGAAAACGTTCTATTGTTCCGTTCGACTGAGGGTTCCGTATAGTAGTAAAATGGGTTTCTATTTTGTACATATCTAGTAACTCTTGTATAACGTTATTTTTAAATTCTTGGCCCTGGTCTGATATGATTAGCTGGGGTGTACCGTGGTGAGAGAAATATATCCTTAGAGCTTTAGCAACAGATATGGCATCAGCTGCTGTTAACAAATATGCTTGAGCATACTTAGAAAAGCTATCTATGATAGTTAAATACTTTTCTTTATTTATTGTTAATATGTCCATGAAAACTTTTTCAAATGGTTTGGTAGTAATAGGTACTAGTTGAAGTTCGGCATTTATAGGGCGTCTTTCGTATTTGGAACTGTTACACACGAGGCAAGTATTAACTATCTCAGAAACTGTTTTAGTCATGTTTGGCCAATAATATTTTCTTTTTAAAGCCGCGCAATTTTCTTGAATGCCCCGATGGTTACTTTTACCGACATGGAGTTTACTAGCAATATCTTTTTGTTTGCTTTCTTCTACAATATCCTCTAGAATAGTATCGCAAAGCAATAGGTTGTATGCGTTGTTTTTAAATATTTTTTGCAAAATTCTTACTAATGGTTCTTGATAGTCTTTATTAATTAAAATGCCTATCTGTTTATTGGGACTTATATACTCTTTGAAGAGTTTAATAATGTCTAGCTCAAAGTTATTTATACTGACTTGACTAGTATACCTAACTTTGCCTGGAAAGGAATATTTCGTTTTTGGTTTTACTATAGACATAGACTGCACGTTAATTTTCAACTGTACATTGAATTCGTTTAATGGTTTGTTAGTGTATGGCAATTCTAATATGGGGTCTTCTTGATTGCTATGGACTGTTCCTATATCATCGGCTACAGAAGCTGGGATATTATTTATCATAGAGCAATTGTCTAATTCGACTGTGTTTGCATTTAATTCTATCCTAGACAAGGCATCGGCATTACTGTTAAGTTTTCCTTTTTTGTAAATAACGTCATAGTCATATTCCTCCAACCTTAATCGCCATCGAACAAGACGAGAGTTTGGCTCTGGTAATGACATAAGCCAGGTTAAAGGTTTGTGGTCGGTTATAATATGGAATTTCCGCCCAAACAAATAAGGTCGAAAATATTTGGTAGCCCATACAATACTTAAGAGCTCCTTTTCTATGGTGGAATAGTTTACTTCACTATCATTTAAGGTGCGTGAGGCGTAAGCTATTGGTTTGTCAGAGCCTATATTGCCCTGAGAGAGAACGGCACCAATGGCGAAGTTACTCGCATCTGTTGTGAGGTTAAATTCTTGGGAAAAATCCGGATACTGTAAGATCGGATCATTCATTAGGAGTGATTTACAGTGTTGGAAGCAATTTACGTACTGGGGAGTCATTTCAATTTTAACACCTTTCTTTAAACAGTTCGTTAGTGGTTTAGTGATTTTAGCAAATTGGGGGATGAATTTACGATAATAGCCTAAAAGGCCTAGAAATCCTTTGATTTCTTTGGGTGTTTTGGGGATAGGGTAGTTTTCTATAGCCCTGACTTTATCAGGATTGGGTTTTATACCCTCAGAAGTGATTATGTGACCAAGAAAAGGGGTTTCTCGTTTTAAAAATTCTGACTTATCGAGTTGGATTTTTAAATTCACTTCTCTGAGTCTTTGGAATACGCTTTCCAGATTTAGTAAATGTTCCGGGAGAGAGGTTGAGTAGATTATAATATCATCTAAATATACTACTGTGTTAGACAAGCCCCTAAGAACGTTGTCAATTACTCTTTGGAACGTAGACGGGGCGTTCTTCAATCCCATGGGCATTCTGAGAAACTCATAATGTCCATTTTCGACATTAAAAGCGGTCTTGGGAATATCTAAGGGGTGCATCTGGATCTGATAGAAGCCACTGGTAAGGTCAAGGGTTGTAAAATAGTTACACTTCCCTAATTTATCGAGAACATCTGATATATTAGGGAGAGGGTACTTATCATTGATAGTTTTGTCGTTCAACTTACGGAAGTCTACGACCAGTCTCCATTTTTTCTTGCCCGAGGCGTCAGCCTTCTTCAGATTGGTGAAGACCATGGCGAGTTAGAGGGTTGTATAATCTTTTGCTTTAGCATTTTGCTAATTTGTTCCTGTACTTCGGTTTTATGAATATAGGGGTACCTATAACTTTTCGTGTATATAGGTATTTCGTCTACTGTATTGATTTTATGTTTAACCGAATTAGTAAATGTAAGGTCTTGACCTTCGTAATAAAATATGTCGTTATAACGTTCACAGAGCCGTTCTATACTCGCTTTCTCTTCGTTATTGAGGTGATCGGTTCTAATTAGTGATTTTACATCATGGTTGTTCTTAGTCGATAATATATCAAAATTGAAACACTCAAAGTTATTTATTGGACTACATGGCAAAGGTTCATTTAAACTAAATATTAAATCATTAGGTGTCTTATTAGAAACTTCTACATATGCCTTATTATCGCGAGCTATCGTAACGGTGTCATGTATATAACAACCGTTAACATTAGTTTCTGCGACTAAAATATCTCCATACTTATATGATACTGGTATCCTAAGTCGTTCTGTACTCACTGCTCTAATTATGCATTCAAATAGATTATTAGCACCAGATTTTAACATTTGGATTTTGTTTATAGAGTTTTCTGTTTTTAATATGTTTGCACCTAAATCAATTCGGGCTTTCAATTTATTGAGGAAATCAAGTCCTAATAGTCCATCAAAGGTATCGTGAAACTTGTATATAAAAAAATTAGAAAAGCCTGATTCCTTGAATTCTGGGAATATCGGCAAATTAATTGCGTAATCATTTTTTGTAGTGCAATGAATATTAATTACAACAAAAGGCTCGTATACTATAGGAAAATTTGAAAAATATCTTTCCACAGTCTCAGGCGATATAAATGAATGATTCGCGCCTGTATCAATTAGTAACTTTAACGGGGGATCAATAATCTGTATATACGGCAATACGCGACTGCTTTGCAAATTTATCTCAGTTACGAGGGTTCGTTTGTCTCCACGGACTCTTGAAAATTCTGATTGTCGCATTCCGGTGCGAAATCCTCCGTAATTTGTACGGGAGGTTCGTCATAACTAGTGCTCGGGCACTCAGCACTATACGTATTATATAACTCATAATACGGTTCCTGCGTATAATAATATTGTTCATTCTCAAACGGATAAGCTTCGTTCATATTAATCTCCCGTGTCTTAAAATATTTAGTTGTGGGATTTTGAAAGTTCGTGAGGTCTTGTCCTCCTGGTCTAAACTGTGGTTTTATTGCGCTTACACCACTCATGGGCTTCGGGTATTGACCTTGAGGTCTGGGTTGGATCCCGTAATTATATTGTGGTCGAGAAGTAAAGAACCTATTGGGATTCTGAAAATTGTTAATCGGGGGTCTGAAGCCTTGGTGATTTTGTATTGGCCCATTACCTCTAAATGCCTTATATGTATTTGGGAACTGGTTTGGGTTTGCAGGTCTTTGCGGTGGCATCGCCATAGGCATAGCAGCTGGCATGATGAAAGCGGAAGGCTTACGTATCTCAACTTTATTAGAGCTAGCAGACGGGAATGTAGTCTGCATGTATTTAATATTCAGTTCCTTTTGGACATATTTAAGTGCCATTGGTAATGAGGTCGGTTTCATACATCTTACTTGTGAGCCTAATGGGTCTTTTAGCCCTGCAATAAAAGTCTGGAGTGTTTGTTCAACATAAAATGATCGCTTAACCTCTTTGGTCGAATCGTCAACTATATTAAGATTAATAAAATTTACGATTTTACTTAACATCTGCTGGCAACGTACGTAAAACTCTTGGGGAGTCTCGTTCTCCTGCCGTAATAACGTTAGGTCGCGATTAAGGGTAGTTTCATCCCTTTGATCCGCAAAATTCTCAATTAATGTCCTACGTATATCCGGCCAACACGTGTTGTTCCCACTTATGTTTAAAACATCCTCTGCGTCGCCTATTATTTTATTCAGTATACCATTTAATAAAGTCGCATTTGCAATAGGATACTCTGGCACAAAGTAACTATTTGTCAAGCTATCACAAGTGGCTATAAATCTAAATAATCTATTGGGGTCGCCGTTAAATTGGGGAATACTTTTTAATAGCAAATGGACAAGTTGGATTCTTTCCTGTTCGTTATCCATTATTAAAATGTACGTAACACGCAAATCAAATAAAAGTACACAAAATATCAATCAATAAAGTGCTGGAAAAGAAAAGATTAATAACACAGTTAACTCTAGCTAAAAATAATTTTTATCATTTACACACTCGGCGCGTGAAACGTGATAGCGCGGTGTAATACGACGAGTCTATTTTTATCTTTTCAATTAGTTAATTACGGCTTAACAAATGCAAACTCTAGATTGTTTAGAATTCGTATAATAACTTGTAATATAAAATGTAACTAAAATCAAATAAAAATCTATCAGAACACTAGAAGTAATAGTGCAACGATTGGCTGGGGAGAGTCAAGGATAGCAAGAAAATGATAACAAGCACTTACAGGAACTGCATCATTTTGGTCTCCTTTCTGTGATGACTTCCAAGCCTTGTCCTTGTCCCGGCTACCGCGAAAGGTTCTGGATCCTCGCTACGACCGTAGAAACGGACTATTCCGTTTTCGATTTTCGGAAAACGCGAACGCGACGGATCCTACCGACTGCGCCAGTTAAAGCAGAGCCGAGATAGGAGTTTAAAAAAAATACTTTATTTTATAACTTAACCTATAGGTACAACTATTGGCAGCTCCGCGATGGAGGCCGGTTGATATAATAATGATCTAATAAAATTAAATATTGAACGGATGTGTGTTGCAGTGTCAGCGATTCAACGTATGTGGAAATTAATCTGCTGACGCTGTAACATGAATTTAAAGAAAAACAATTTAATTAAGAAATAGCAAAAATTATAGTTAAGGCTAGGACTACACAATTATATTTTAGGATAGGTATACACTAATTATTAGGGGTTTTATCAATGTGCACACATATAACATACTACTGGCTATCGCTATCGCTAAGTTTTAATTTTGTTATTTCTGACCGAGGAAGGTTTTCAAATGCCATGCTCTTTCTATTTCATTTGCATTGGTAAAAACAATATTAAAGAATATGAGCGAAGCGAAGAAATTACAAAATGAATTTGTCAGCGATAACAATAGCCGTTAGCCCCCTGTATCCCGCTTACCCCAACTACAATGACTAGTTTAAAGAAATCGACTTATCTGGGATATTTTGCGAATGGCCCCCAGGTGCATTTCGCCCATAATCTGTATTTTTTTTTGAGTGTGTATGCTGTTGGTCGCAGATGCCCTTTACAGCGTCACCGGGTTTGGAGACGGCGAGATCCTAAGGGGATCTCAAGCCGAGAATTGGCGAGTGCCTCGAGCTATCCCAGGAGGATGGCATCTCCCCATGGGGGAAGTCTCCTCTCCGTCTGGAGCCACTAGACCACTCGAACCTGAGGGGGTCGGCTCAACTAGAGGGCGTCTCTGAGACTCGGACCTCGGCTCTAGTTAGCCGTTTTCGTGGGGGGGGGGGGGGGAGGGGGAAGTATTGCTTTATGTTGGTACATAGATGGGTTCTTAAATTTAAAATAAAGATTCATTGTCTTAATTTCTAACAAACATTTACAATTACAAACATCAAAACATTTTACCTAAAGATTATCTAATTTTTTTTCTATATAATATCTAAATCCTTCACCTGTCTTCATAGATATATCCCCGAGCACAATTATACGCTATACCTTCAACCAGAGTTCCCCAAACTTTTTTGTGTCGTAGACCCCTTGCCATGTTTTTCCGTGTTGGGTAGACCCCTTACTTACCTGATACTGATTTTTTTTCGCTGTCGTAGACCCCTTGCAGGTTGTCATAGACCCCTTGGGGTCGATATAGACCACTTTGGGAATCACTGCCTTCAACCAATTCAGCACAGTCCACACGTCTGTGTATATAATTTCAATGTTTCTTCAGTTTTGAACGTTTGTTTGTTTGAATGGCAATAATAGTATATCATAAGACGCCATCAACTGCTATCTGAACGCATGAAACCGGGAGTTACGATTTGCTGCGAATGGAATATAATTATGAGACTATAAATTGTAATGTTCATTTCACCTTGTTCCTGAAACAATAAACGTTAATATTATTATTGACTTTGGGCTAAAGCAATAATGTGTTATTCTGTTAGAAATTACCAGCATAATACGGTATTTGTTTCTTAGGTTTTCACTCACATCACAAATTAATTAATCACAATTAAAACAATTTTTTGACGGGTTAGATGCACTGATTTGATTTATTCATATTCTGGTTAATTGGGACCTTGATAAGTGAGAAACCTCTATTATTGAGAGTTGCAATGAGGTCCCGGTTCTTTTTCATTAAATTACCTCTGTTAATGGGACTTTTTGAACCTGGTTAAATGAGATTTGAATTCTAAGACTCTTTCGATGTTTACCTCTATAATTGAGACTCTGTAGCTCAATTACCTGTATAAGTGAGACTAATTAATCAGGTTGTAACACGTTTTGACATGTTTGTTTACATACATTTCACATCGTCTTTCGCGCATGCTTTGTTTGTCAGTACTATCTCAGGTTTTGACCTAAAAACAAGGGAATAGCGGCACATTTCGACCTCTGTAAGCGGGGGCCTCTGTAAATGAGACAACTATAATTTTAAACCTGCTTAATTGGAAAACTGGATTATTGGATACCCTCAATAATTGGTACATATGTCTTGGTCCCTTGAGATCCCAATTAACGAGGTTTCACTGTATATTTATAGTGTACAATATATACATGTATGTACAATTGTACATATACATATTTCGTTTACTAGCTATAAGAGAAAGAGAGAAAGAAAATGTGTGCGCGCACTGCTTTCTTTTGCTTATACTCGTATCACCCACTCAACTCCCGTTCGCCTCGCCCGAACACTCTACGTAACGCGTAACGCATTCGCCAGCTTACCTTCCAAGTCAAGCGTGTGTAAAGAAGGTTCACTTCAAAAATATTTCGGTAACCTTATTTTACAGTATTATTCTGTGACCTGAACTACCCAGGAAGCTCATTACTATATTAATGCTTGTGTTGGGCGCTTCTGCTCCTCCCTAGGATCTCATACATTTATTTAAGGGTACTAAATAACTACTTTACATCATTACAAAATAACATTTTTTTAAAGGTATAGTTATAATTAAGGAGTAGGAGAGTCTGTGCAGAAAGAGAATGGGATTTAGATTGGAGGGCGCTGTAGTGCTTTTCTAACGTATTTGTAAGGTTTTACCCCTTTTAGACATGATTAAATACAAGAAACCGCTAGAAATCACAACAACAAACAAACCCGTATCAATACAAAACTTTGATGTTTTACAGATTGCTGGGTTTGATTGCCAAATAAAAATCTTAATGTTCGTTCCGTTTTTCGCCACGCCCATTCTCTTTCCGCACAGACTCTATGTGTTTGTGATATATGTATGTGTGTGCGTGCGTTAACGTTAACGTAAATCCATACCTAAATTTTATTAAAATCGCTCCAGCCGTTAAGACGTGAAGAAGTAACAAACATACACACTTACACACTCACAAACTTTCGCCTTTATAATATTATTGTGATGTGGCAGGGTGGCTTTTTGACTGGTTAATAATAATCTATTAAAAATGAGGGAGGAGCTCGATGGCGCAAGTGGTTAGTGCGTTCGGCTGCGATAGTTGAAGTTAAGCAACTTTCGCAGTGGTCGGTCATTGGATGGGTGACCAAAAACTTCTATCTCGAGTTCCTCCGTGCTTCGGAAGGCACGTTAAGCCGTTGGTCCCGGTTGCATCTGCAGTCGTTAGCACCCACCAATCCGCACTGGGCCCGCGTGGTGGGTCATAGCCCAATCTCCCTATTCCATCCATAGGGAAGGCCTGTGCCCCAGCAGTGGGGACATTAATAGGCTGATGATGATGATGATGATGAAAAATGAGAAATAAAAAGGTCATTCTAGTAAGCAGTTGGCTACAACCACACGAGCAAAGAAACTCAAGTGCTACAACTTGTTTCTTACTAATCTGATGTAATATTTGCATTTATTATCAGTAATTGCGATCAGGGTTACCAATCACACTACACGGGTAAAAAAAGAGACTTAGCTTTAAATACCAATACATTGGGAATTGAAATTATTGGAAACCAATATATTGGAAGCTCGGTCAAATAATTTATCAATGTAATATATATATAATATCAAAAATATAATTTACCATAAAAATATAATTTACCATTTGGATTTGGAAAACTGATTTCGCCCTGTTCGGTTACAGAAAAAAATAGCAATGAATCGGCGATGACACACTTAAAAGGAAAAAGCAATCACAAGAAAAGATTTTTTATGTTATTTAGAGATATTTTCGCTGCTTTTATTTACTGTTAATGTCGATTTCAATACTGCTTTACATAAACGAAAAGAGGCTTTGGTTCCGCTGCGACCTAAGTGTAAGCAATAATGGAATTCTGGGAATTCCTAGGTATTCTAAAACTTTCTTGGAACGAGTAGGCAATTTTGCTTCGTTATTTTGAGTAGAAAGTGTTATGTTTTACGAGTGTGCTATGTCTGTATGTTTATACATTCATCAAAAGAGTATAAGCAACATGCATTTACGCAAACTGCAAGATTATTGTTAGTGTTTTATATTATCGTAATAATATTTATAATAAACTTAAAGGTATTTTGCTCGAGTCACTAATAAACCAAATAGGTCTAAAGAAAATATAACTAGAAAAAAATCCACGCGGACCAGGCAGCAGACGGGACTCGAACACTTCGCAATCCGGGCGAATGCACTGACCAATTATGCTACTGCGGCCCTCACGGACCGCGTCGAAATTCTTCTAGCCATTCTTAAGCTGCAAGGCAGCGCCATCTCTTCGCATTGTAGGTAATCCACAATGTCAAATGAATACCTTTTACAAGTATTAAACATTTGAAAGAAGAAATAGCAATTATAGTTATATTTTTTATTATTTTAAAGCATGAAACTGCTAGATGTTTAAATCTAAAGAAAATATAACTAGAAAAAAATGGGTGCGTGTACTTATGTAGGCGCGTGAGAAGTTATCCTTCTTTGGCATCGTTTAAAATTAGTTTTTAATTGCATGCAAATAATTAATTACAATAAATTAATAAAAAGTCTGGAAAAGGACACAGTCAATAAAGTTCAGTTTTAATTTGAAAAAATAAATAAATAATCAAAATATTCAATTAAAATCGCTACTGAATATAATTTATTAGAACATATGTGATTTGCACTTGTATGAAACTCAAACACGTATTCCGAATATACAAACTAGAAACATGTGGATAAATATTATAAATATGAATACCTATTTAACTGTTACTTTATTACAAAAAATAAAGATGTGGTTTTTGGTTCTACTACACCAATGGTCAAGAGATGGCGCTGTAGTCTCCTGAATCGCGGTTTGGTTCCGTTGTTCCAGATTAATAAATACTTTTGATAGGCCTTCACAATGCAGTCGTTAGCACCCACTAAATAGAGATTCTATTTCTATTTTGTTGGTAGATTTTCTTAATGTGCGGTAAACACAAAAGTAACAGCATGAAGTTGGTCGCTAAAGCGCCCAACTTCATGCTGTTAATTTTTTGTGTTACAGTGATGCGCGCGCATCTTAAAATTTCACTCTCATCAGTTTTTCATAACGCGCCTAAAGAAGTATAACTTCAAAAATTTCACGCGGACCAGGCAGCAGACGGGACTCGAACCCGCACCCTTCGCAATCCGGGCGAATGCACCAATTATGCTACCGCGTCCCTCACGGACCGCTATTATATAGTTATATTTTTTTTAGATTTAAACATCAAGCAGTTACATGCTTCAAAATAATAAAAATTATAACTATAACAAATCGGTTAAAACTTCATGTTGCTTAAATAAGCAACATGAAGTCTTGTGAATCTTGAGTTTATGTTAGAATTAGAGTGTCAACCCTAATTAAGCGGGAGATACTACGATTTTGGTTAAGATTACGTTCTTAGTGGAAACGGTAGCGCGATTTTGGACAGACACAATGATCATAAAAGTTATAAAGTTCGAAATAATTACAGTGAACTTTAAATGAGTTTGATTAAAATAGTGAAGTATGACGGTTTCTGTTCGTATAAAGTTTGTGAAATGGTGGCAATGTTGTGTTGAAAGCGTAATGATGAAGAGGTGACACGCAATTGGTGTTATTGGTATCAAATGATCATAGTATATTGCACACGAACTGTAAGGTATCTTACAATAATCCGTTGTATAATATACAGGGTTAATTTTAAAACATCAACGACCTCTTATGGGGTTTTTTACCCATCAACAGGAACAAAATTTATTATGGGACCAACTCTGATATCGCGAAACGAAAACGACGGGTTGCATCCGGGAGTGCCGGCACAAGTGAACACTTGAATATTAACGTTGTGCATTTTTGATATTTTGGAATAGTTAGGGAATAATTTTGCATGAATTTCTTTAATTATCAGTATAACAGTACTATCATTTATGAGGTAGAATACAATATTTATTTATTGCGCTATCGCACACAAACATGACAATTTATATTACATTAAAAAGTTTATCTCTCAGAATTACTGATTTAAGCGCACCTAGTGACATCTATTGTAAAAAAATGGATTTTCTTCGCAATAAAACTGCCACCTGGACGTCCTAGATATAGACTTATTATTATAATACGATAAAATAAAATATTACTATGTTTCGTCCAATATATTGAAAGTCAACAACCTTTCCAATTTTATTGTTTTCGTCTTACGAATTTCCGATATAAAATACGATAAAATAAAATATTACCATGTTTCGACCAATATATTGAAACAACAACCTTTCCAATTTTATTGTGTGTCATGGTGCGTCAAGTTTCCATACAAAATTTGACATTGGCATTTCGGTTTGCAAACTATTCGAATTCGATAATGGTTCGTGCTAAGGGTACTATACCCCTACGAACGAACCATTATCCCCTTGTATGCTTAGATTAAAACAAAAAGGGTAGATACGGTACGCTCATACTTGCATCAAACAAAAACTGATCCCACTTTACTACATATGCAACACTCACACATCCACCTGTTTGTAAAGATGCAATCGAACGAACGAAACAGCAATTTAAGTTTCAACGGCAGCGCGAACGGGACGGCGAGATTCGCGTCACTGCATTACCGACCAGAACGAAACAGCACGTTAAGTTTCAACGGCAGCGCGAACGAGACGGCTAGATCCGCGTCACTGCACTACCGACCAATCACGCGTCCAGTACTCGACGTCACTACCGGATAAGATTCATAACAAACAGCAATTTTTATGAAAAGATATATTTTATAGTACTTACGAATGAAAAGTGATGTCGTGGGTTTTATTTTTAGTTCTTGAGCAATTTGAGCACTTTTCAAAAACACACTTAGGCATTGTTTTATCATATAAACACAAAATATTAGCAATATTTCTTTTTGGCGTTCACATGTACGTCGTTTGCATGTCAAGTTGTGACTAAAGCGATTGTGGTCTTGGGCCACAATTTATGCGGATCACTTTTGTGAGGCTAGTGCCGTATCTACCCTTTTTGTTTTAATCTAAGCTTGTATGGAAACTTGAACAAATAGTTTTAAACTTTATCTACATAAATGTTAAGAAAATTTTACTAGAATAAATCCACGCGGTCCAGGCAGCAGGCGGGGCTCGAACCAGCACCCTCCGCTATCCGGGCAAACTACCAACTATACTACCTTAACCCTCGTGTCGAATGTCTTATTTCTAGTTTATCTACTTAAAAAAAACTAGTCTTGCCGACGCTAGTCTTGCTCTCTTCAAGCTTTTCTAGCGATACTGTAACCCCTAGCACGAACCAATATCGAATTTGTATCGTTTGCGAGACGAAATGTCACTGTAAATTTTTGTATGGAAACTTGAACAGCAGCACCCCAAAGTCCGTAACGAGAACTAAAAATCAGTACCCGTAGCACGAACCAAAATCGAATTCGTAACGTTTGCGAGTCCGCAATGTCAATGTCAAATATGTACTGATTTTTAGTTCTCGTTACGGACTTTGTGGTGCTGCTGTTCAAGTTTCCATACAAAAATTTACAGTGACATTTCGTCTCGCAAACGATACGAATTCGATATTGGTTCGTGCTAGGGGTTACAGTATCGCTAGAAAAGCTTGAAGAGAGCAAGACTAGCGTCGGCAAGACTAGTTTTTTTAAGCAGATAAACTAGAAATAAGACATTCGACACGAGGGTTTAGGTAGTATAGTTGGTAGTTTGCCCGGATAGCGGAGAGTGCTGGTTCAAGCCCCGTCTGCTGCCTGGACCGCGTGGCTTTTTTTCTAGTAAAATTTTCTTAAGTTTTATGTAGATAAAGTTTAAAACTATTTAACAGTGACAGTGCTGACCGCGTCGCTGCCGTTCCGGTATGAATCGGCCCTTAATGACCTAGTTTATTCGTTATAATTATAATATGAATAGTAAACATTTGGCGACATTCGGGGGCTGGCACCTCAATACGTTTGCGGCATAATGAGCGCCATTCACGCTTCTATTTTTTCTCTATTGGAACTCCTTAATACACGGACCACGGCATTCACAACGTTGGCTTAGGATATTCTTTGGATATATTCCTAGTAAACTATGTTCGTGTATTCAAGTAGCGTAATATTAACTGCGACAGGACTGGGGAATTGATTGGATTACGTAATAAAGATTATGTTTATGACGGAGATTATTTTCCGAAAAATAACACTATATTTATTAAATAACACTAGTTTTTACGGGTTAATGCACGAAACTTTATTTATTTATTGACGTTTCGTAGACTTTACAGGCTACGTCGTCAGAATTAAACTTTTATTTAATTTGTCGAGCTACATTCGAAAGACTTTTATTGAGCGTTCGATTATTTCATTGTTCGATTTTTAAAGTTTTATTGTCTATGTATGAATTTATTATTAAATTCACTTAATAAAGTATTTTATTTAAATTCTTTTTTGTAATTTTGAGTTTATTTATTTGACCCTAACTACCGTAAACTACCACCGGTTCCAAAATTGGGAGACCTTTCTGAGAAGAACCGGCGAAACAAACTCAAGAGAGGCTTTTTATCTCCTTCTTATGATAAATTATGCAAACAAAAAGAACTAATAGTATCTGATGGTCTTGCAGTGTGTGCTCGGGGTTAGGATTTTATCTCCTGTATAATAGGTTCCCGAGCTGGTATTATATACCAACCATCTACCCTATTGAAATTTGGATATTTTTTAATCTCAATAGCCTCGCGCATCACTCGAGGAACGAACCGCCCCGCTCAGCTGCAAGGATCTGTGGTTTATCAAATCTAATGTAATGGTTTGGTCCCCCTAATGCATGTTCAAACGTCAATAAATAAATAAAGTTTCGTGCATTAACCCGTTAAACTAGTTTTATTTAATGAGTGATGTGCGTGAAAGCCTAAGAAACAAATACTATATTTATTTCTATGTAGGTAAGTAGGTTGTTTAAAAATATTTTATTATTTAAAAAAATGCCCACAGATTTCAACATAAGCTCACAAATAAAAAAAGGTTTCAACGGTGCATTCATTTTATTTATATATTGACGTTTTACGACGACGACAAATAAATAATCATTATTCCGAGGACGCATTCCTGCAAAGGATGCGAAACGTCAATAAATAAATAAAAAAAATTGTGTGTGTCAGCTCCGACGCACGACCGGAGTTTACACTCTAAAAACGATTGTCTTTGAACAGACACAAAACAAAATCAAGTCCGAAGAAGTCGGTTACAAGTAGAGATACACCAAAAACTAAAAATAGCGTATTAAAAAAAAAATTACATCAAGACGTGATAATTTTCAGAATTTTTATAATAAATAAATTAGATAATATGAAAAAAGTATTAAAAAAATGATAATAGTACATAAGACATATACATAAGACACATGGACGTTCGTAGATACGTGGTTCACGAATCTTGAAAATACCGCATCAATGGTTGTACCATACATCGTTGTCCCCATTGCTCTATCAGAAACAATATCTAAAATCAGTTCAGATTTTAAAAATTTTATTAATGTCAATCCGTCATCTTTGTTTGTCAAAGTTGCGCGACATAGGATGCGCACCAAAAACGTAACGAGTCATTAATCGATAGATTTTACTCCTCACATTTTTCTCATACCGGTAATACATAAATATTGTTTACGATGTTGCTAGTTGGGAATGTCAATTAAACGGCGTTGTTCGACTTTATTGTAGCATATTTCGCAACTCATTTGCAGTTTTAAATAAACAGCCTGGTGACAGACAGACAGACAGACGAACATTAGTGGAGTCGTCTTCTTCGGAACCCTAAAAAGAAGAAGAGTTTCATATATTAAAAGCTGCTAGTGAAATTAAAGTGACGAAAATTATACACCAAGTAGATACAAATCATATGACACTACGGCAAGGCACACTCATTAAAAAAAATTGTGTGTGTCAGCTCGGACGCACGACTGGAGTTTACTTCTTAAGTTCGATAGTCTAACCAGACGCAAAAAGAGTTTATTTAACTTAAAAAAGATTGATACTGTATGAAAGGGTAAATTAACAAATTAATGAAAATAATATACATATATAAATATATATTTATTCATTTCATCTACATTTATTATAACTAATCGACGAAATATTTTACATTAAACTTTTTACAATAGTCAATTTCAGATGTGCATAAATAAAGGTACGCTACGATACTGTGCTACGGTGTAGCACTACGGCTGCTACAGCGTAGACAGTAAAAAGGTAACGAGGTCATTCATCGATAGATTTCACTCCTCACATTTTTCTCATATCGGGCCCCTTATATATGCAAATCGATTCTTAAGGAGTAAACTCCAAAAAACAAGATCACATTGTTTTAATAGGTAAACTTTTTTATATGTACTATTAGCTGAACATTCGAATTGGATTTTTTTAATTTCATTCACTGTAACTAAAATCCGAGGTTTTCATGTATTTAACGCCATAAAACGAGTAAACGAAGACGAGGGCTTACGAGTTTGTAAATCCCAATCCGCACTAATGCCGTACAACGTTTTTCAACACATTTGTTGTTGATAGACCAGGGTCAATAATTTTAAAAATAGTGAAAAGTGAAAAAAAATTATAGTAGGATGAAACCCATTAGAAAAGGTAGAGAATGTAACAGAAATGAAAGGAAAAATAAATTACGGGATAACATGAAATCTTACTTTTTTCGAGTAATTAAAGTGTAAATTTTAATAAATAGTTCAAAATTATACATAATGATTCAGATCAATTTTTCGTATTGGAGTTTTTTTCATTATTAATTTGCAGTTTCTGAGAACATTTACCATAGTAGTGTATATTTTTTTTATACCATCAGAAAGTAGAGATTTCAACAAACAAAAAACACTCCAACTTTTTTAAAAAAGCAGATATTTTGACGTGAGAATTTTCGATTGAAAATAAGGGTGCTTTTTGGATATTAAGTCAAAATAAGGTGAAAAAATGAATATTTTAAATCAAAAAAATTACTGTTTGTTTGGGACATACAAAGGTAAGTTTTCACCAAATTTCGTGAAAAAATATTTTTTTTTGCAAAAAATAAAAATCAAAAACCAAAAACTCGGTTATTCGCATTTTTCACATGAATTTTGAGGTTATGTGAAAAAAGTGTCGATACAAAAGTTGTAGATCTTTTTATTACCTACAACTTTGCCATTTAACTTTTTTTCATAGGACTTGTAGTTTTACCGGAAATCGAGATTAACCATTTTTTACCCTTAAAAACTCACCCTCTCCCCCTCCCGACCTCAGATCGCCCGTAATTTATTTTTCCTTTCATTTTTGTTATATTCTCTACCTTTTCTAATGAGTTTCATCCTACTATAATTTTTTTTGGTCTCAAAAATTATCGACCGTGGTCTATGAAGCAAACTTTTTCTAATAAGACAATGGCGCCACGTGCACACTTTAAAATTAGAACAACATCTTTCATCTCTTTTTCTTTTTAGTTTTAAATTGAGACAAAGGTATAGATTAAAAGAGGTTCCAAAAAGGTTCGACCGAAATTAAAAAAGAAACGTAAAGAATACACACGGCGCCATGTATGAGAGCATGAGGTAAAATGTTTTACCGCACCGTCCGTCGTATCGCTCGTAATTTTGAACTTTCCAACAAAGTATACAACCTCTGTAAATGCATTTTTTGAGCAAATGTGCTGAAAAATATATGAATAAGTATTTTGACGACCTCCGTGGTCGAGTGGTTTGTACGCCAGGTTTCATGGTGTCGCCGACTCGAGAGGTCTCGGGTTCGAGTCCCGGTGGGGGCAGATGTTTGTGTGATGAATACTAGCATTTGTACTCCAGTCATGGATGTTTAATATGTATTTCTATATAAATATACTTATATATGTACAGTATATGTATTCTATCCATTACCCTAGCATCCCATAACACAAGCCTTACAGTGCTTACTTTGGGGCTAGGCTAATTGGTGTGAGTGTCGGAAATATTAAAATTAAAAAAAAAAAAATCGAATAAATAAGAATACCTACTTATTCATTTATTTTTCAAATTTTGCTTTGCTTCTTGTCTTTTCTTCTTTTCCTCTTAATTAATAAACCTATTGAGAGAGCAGGGTTTGTAAAAAAGTGAGATTGTATGTTAATAATACACATATTGTTCATGAGACGAGTATAGTAACTACTACGAAATCTCTGGTCCAGGTTGAATCCGTTTTGCACGATGTACAGTTTCTCAGTTTACGTTTTATATGCTCTGCTCGAGAAGCCCAATATCGCAGGTAGTAAGCGCACTCGGCATGCGATCGTGAAAGTTCAGCAACTTTCGTAATGGTCGGTCATTGGATGGGTGACCATAAACTTATTCACACCGCACTCGCGTGGTGAGTCACGGCCCAGTCTCCCTATTCCATCCATAAGGAAGGCCTGTGCCCATGCAGTGGGGACATTAATAGGCTGATGATGAAATGGAATGCGTAAATAGGACCACTTAGATGAATAGTTTATGAAATTTAGTGTTTCCTATAAAAAGCGCTGTTTAAGACCCCCTGCCGGCCTCTTTGCCAACTTTTTTGACATGTGCAGCGTGTAATTAAAGAGAAAATTGCATATCCGTCGATCCTTTTCAAAACAAGTATCTCAATGGCGTTATAATAAAGCGGCAGTGGATCACTAAATAGCTCGGTGATAATCAGTTCCATCTGTCAAAAGCAGTTAGCGAATGGGTCTACTGGTCATGTTATGATACATATTTTAACTTCAAAGATAGCTAGCAGTGGACCACGCGCGCTGGCCTACGTTGTTACCGACTAACTGTGGACACAATTCCAATATGTACAAAGAAAGGAGATTGCTCAAATTGGCCTAAATGCACAAAAAATATTGACATACACGGTAATTCTTGGCGTAATTTATAATTTAATTTACAGTCATTAGATTTCAACGGACACCTTTGTGTAATATATTTACTTTAAAAAGGACTTTTAATTTTACCGGTTTCACTAGATGCAAATGTGCTCAGACAATTATTATAGATGGTAGGCGACATCATAAAGTCTATTGCCATACATTTTTCGCCAAACACCTCCATAAACACATTATAATCTGTATATATATATGTTAGACTTTAAAGTTCATTCATCTATAGGCCTACGTTCCCTGACTATAAATTAATAAATAAATAAAATTATAAGGTGTGATACACTAAAAATCTAAAATATGGTTATCTTAAAAACATAACAAAAATAATGAAGCTACTGAATATGTGGCTATAGAACATAAATCTTTTAGCTTTCTTTGGTTAACGAGAGTTTAAAAATTCTCTCTAATCTGTGGCTCATTCACAATCATCACACAGTTTCTATCACAGAGTACCTTATAACCGGAAATGACACCTGATTTTAAAAGTTACTCTTATGCATTAACTTTAAAAACAGGCAACTATCTGTTAATCTACATGCTCTATAAACCTGAATCTAATCTATAATTTCGGTACTTGGCTTGATTTTCCTAGTTTTCTATATTACTTATTTGTTTTTTATTATATTAATAATGTTCAGTGTATATGATTTATAGAAGTTCTCAGGGGTGTCCGTCAATAATATTCGTTTCTACAGTAATTTATATATAATTTCGAATCTAGGAAACAATTTTTCATGATTATTGGTCTTTAGGCCAAACATGTATGAAAGCTGAGCAATCTCCTTTGGTGACTCATTTCTTTGTCGCACTATCTGTAAATGGAATGCTCTGCCCGCTCACATGTTCCCTCCTTCTTACAACCTGGGATCCTTTAATAGAAGCGTAAAGAAGCAACATGCAGGCCGGCAAGGTGAGAATGGCTGGTGTGGCAGGTAGAACGGTTGTACCAGCTACCTTCACGTCTGGACTTCACCATCACTTAACATCAGGTGGGGTGGACTCATTTGTTGGACCTACCTATAAAAAAAAATGTGTGTGTCAGCTCCGACGCACGACTGGAGTTTACTTCTTAAGTTCGATAGTCTAACCATACGCAAAAAGAGTTTATTTAACTTAAAACAGATTGATACTGTATGAAAGGGTAAATTAACAAATTAATGAAAATAATATACATATATAAATATATATTTATTCATTTCATATACATTTATTATAACTAATCGATGAAATATTTTACATTAAACTTTTTACAATAGTCAATTTCAGATGTGCATAAATAAAGGTACGCTACGATACTGTGCTAGGGTGTAGCACTACGGCTGCTACAGCGTAGACAGTAAAGACGTAACGAGGTCATTCATCGATAGATTTCACTCCTCACATTTTTCTCATACCGGGCCCCTTTTATATGCAAATCGATTCTTAAGGAGTAAACTCCAAAAAGGTGCATACCAAATCACCACTCTAGTTTTTAAATAGTGATATTTAAACTAAACTAAAGCTCGTCTTGGTTCGTCATCTGTATGTAGGTTACATTATTTACATAGTATTGATACTAAACTTTGTTACCTGTTTCACTTATCCTGGCGTATCTCCATAGTTCAAAAGAACTTTCGGGAATCAGGTAAGGTGATATTGTTCTGTGAAGTGACACAGTTTGTCAAATTAAGATAGGACAATAGGGTGTAGTTGTGGTAACTCGTCGTCGTAGTGGTTAAGTTAGTTCGCAATGTTCGGTCATCGGATGGGTGACCAGAGTTTTGTAATTCGATCAATTATCTCGAGTTCAGCACATGTGTTTTTTGGAATGAAGATGAAAATTTACCGTTAACATCTAGCGAGGCAGCTAGCTAAGCAAGTAGCAAGGCAGATGGGCGGGTAGCTTATCTAGATGAGAGCCAGGTGGGCGACCATTGACGGCGGTGGTTGTGGACTTGGTTTAAAGTTTTGTTTGGTGAGTGTTGGACCGGGAGTGTATGTGGTGGACCGGGTGCGGTGGCAATGGACCGGGTGCTTCTGCACTGGGGTATTCTATACTGGGCCCATTCCGCACTGGCCCAGTGCGGATGGGTGGGTATGGGTCTATCTCAAAATTTAAACTAGTAAGGAATGTGAAATTTTGGTATATGATGCTTCATGTGCTGTATTTAAACATGGCGTTTAACAATAAATATTAAAAATGGCGATTCATAACGTACTTTCTAAGTTGTGACGAAAACAACAAATCATTTTTCCTTCTGCTGTTTGTTGACGGAACCCTTCGCATGCGAGTCCGACTCACACTTGACCGGTTTTTTTATGTATTTAAGTAGAACAGCACTTGTGTCCGGTCAGATTAGGGTCAGATATTGCTTTGTCTACGCTCCTCCGGGTCGAGTCCTTGTTTCTCTATGGTTGAAAATGAAATTTATTTTTAATAATTGTGGTTTTGTAACCACCAATTATGTTTTCAAATAATAAGGTCAGAGCGCAAAATTAGCCGTTTCCAGCATACAAACACTAATTGAAATATAGATTTTAAAGGACAATGGGCAAAACACACCCAGCTCCGCCAACAATGTAATTAGTATGAATCGATAGATCTATGAAAATCTAGCTTTTTTATTATGACACCGTAAAAATATCCTGGTAGTCAAAAGGTATAACACATGGGCATATTTAAGTACATAGCTATATAAATTCATTGTATAGTATTGCACTTACTGAGACACCTCAAAACGCTTTACGGGGGTTGAAGGACTTGCAGTTGCAAATAGTCGACTCGTCTTCCTTCGTTGTGATTGCTCGCTCCCTATCACTTGATTGATTTTTATTAAACTCGCTTAGGACATTGGAACACGTTTATCGGTTTTGTCAATTAGTATGGATGAACTGGAATCATGTTTTCTCTGAAGCGTGGGCAAGTTTGTGTAATTTGTGGTCGCTCCGTTTTACATAGAAGACAATTTACTATAACGAACAGAATGTTTGAAAAAACCCCAACCCATGCAGTTATTTTTGAATTTACTCTAATGCGGCAGAATAACATAAGGGGGCACCCTTGCACCTTGTGAAGTACTCCCATAATACTAGAGCCTTCTATGTAGAGTCGAACTAACTAAATTAATTCCTTTGTTTCAATAATGTTCGTTCGTTATAGTACTTGTACCTATTTAACTTAAAAATAACTAAAGACCCCCGGACTGGAATATGACGTGTTTTGGCACAGATGATCATGACTATAATACCTTTAAAACAAATGTAGTTTAGGCCGTGGCGGACGTGGGTGCAACGCCCGTAAATTTTTGCCCCAATGTCCTTTATGCTATGTCTATGCGCGCCTACGTACTAGCGGTTAATAGGATAAAAATATTGTTTTCCACAAATTCCAGTCCCGGAACCTCTTCCCGACGGAAACACAACACCTCGAGGCCATGTTAGTGTTATTATATAAGGCCCAGATGGGCGCTCTACTTCAAGCAAAAATCCTCTTCGGTTTACCTTCCTTAAAGTATCTGTCATCCTTTGTTATCCGGGTATACTGACTGAACATATACTACTGAGGCCATAACGGGCGGTGTCGAATTTCCTCTAGTATATGGTTGCAGCAAAGAGTACCTTTTCATCACATTATAGGTAACAACTAAAATAATTACGTATCAAATTATGTGATAAACATTATAGCTATTAACGGGATTGTTACCATGTACCTTGTTTTTTATGTGTCTCCGATATTTCGGCACTGTTGCAAGCGCCATGATCACGGAGTAACTGGAAAGTTTAAAACAATATTTCGTTTAAAACAATACATATATGTGAAAAACAGTCGAGAAAATAAATAAATAACATAAGTAAATAAATATTTACACCAATTAGCCTAGCCCCAAAGTAAGCACTGTAAGGCTTGTGTTATGGGATACTAGGGTAACGGATAGAATACTTAAACTGTACATATATAAGTATATTTATATAGAAATATATATTATACATCCATGAGTGGAGTACAACTGCTCGTATTCATCATACAAACATCTGCCCCCACCGGGATTCGAACCCGGGACCTCTCGAGTCGGCGACACCATGAAAACCGTACAAACCACTCTGCCACCGCGGCCGTTAAATATATAAAAATAACAATGTAATTTTACTTTATTATTTTTGATTTTTATAAACAGAGAATGTATTTGTGTCTTCTTGTTAAATTCAAAATTGAAGGGTTGTAAGTCTAAAAGGTCTATAATGCGATTCAAATAAGAATAGGAAAGCCAATGACCTCCATCTGTCAAATTTCGCTTGAAAAGTACGGTTTGCAAAAAATGTTAAATGTTACTTAAAGGTCTACGCGCTAATTTAATACCGGCATTTGCATCTATTTGGATATCACTTAGAGTGATGTGCCGAGTCGGTTGTTTATAGTATCTCTTATCTATTAGACAAGTCCGTCCGTCCGTCCGTCTGTCTGTGGTGCTGTTTCAGCGGCCAAACCGTAAGAGATAGATAAAGAGAATATTTAATGTAAAGAAAAGTTTACTAGAAAAAAATCCACGCGGACCAGGCAGCGGACGGGACTCGAACCCGCATCCTTCGCTATCCGGGCGAATGCACTGACCGGGTGAATTTCTTCTTTCAAATGTTTAATACTTGAAAAAGTATTCATTTGACATTGTGGGTTACCTACAATGCGAAGAGATGGCGCTGCCTTGCAGCTTAAGGCTAGGAAAATTTTGACGCGGCTAATAGGGCCGTGATAGCATAATGGTCAGTGCATTCGCCCGGATAGCGAAGGATGCGGGTTCGAATCCCGTCCGCTGCCTGTTCCGCGTGGATTTTTTTCTAGTAAACTTTTCTTTACATTTAAACATCTAGCAGTTAAATGCTTAAAAAATAAATAAAATCATAAGAGAATATTTAAGTTATAAGTTAAGAATAGTCTGATAAGACTACAAACCGGATTTGAGTAACGTAGCACTTCCGGTTTTCGAGAAATCACGAATTTCAAACGAAACCACACAAAATCTCCGAAGTTCTCAATTAATTAAATACATTTTTTTTAAATCAGGTTTTGGTGAACATTTGGTTCACTGGTTTGCTAGTTCGAATATAATTCATAAAAAAAAGAGGTCCGAAAAGAGGTCCGAGTTAGGACTGGAGTCGGAAGACTTGGACAGGTATTCGAGTACTGGTTCGGGTATTCAAAGGGTACGCGAAGCTAGAAGGTTGTTATTAAAGTACTGGATTTAGGATTCGAATACCGCAAGTACCTACTCAAAACATGTGTAAGCGTATTGTGGATCCGAATTCAGTATTTCATATAATCAAGTACGCGAGTATCTGCTTATATAGAATAATCCTTTTCTGACTATGCTCAAGACTAGATTAATAACTGAGAATCTTTCTATAATACGGGACTTACAACCCTTGAAATCATATCAGCAAAAAATATTAATAAAAAAAGGTATGTTATGAATAAATATTAATATTAAAAGAGGTACACATAGAAATTTTGTTTCATATCAGTAATCATTGCTATGCAAATGGTAAAATGGTGTCGCAGACACTAGCAAGTTTTTAAAATACTCATTTCATTGGTAACTCGCATTTCAAGATTTTCTATATTTGTAAACCCGAAACACATTCCATTTCATAGAAGTAATTCAGTATGTCAAATGCGATGTTTTGTGTCATATTATTTTTGTGGTAAAAATCTGTTCATATGTAAACCGAAATCTTACACGACGGTATCTTACGAGGAGTTCCGTATTATAGTACAAGGCTTAACATTTCAAATTAATTTGAAGTTCTACTTAAAAATGCCTTAAATATGTTGTTATACAGTTTTTGGCTTTACAAATATTTTATATCTAAAGAAAATACAACTAGAAAATAATCCACGCGGACCAGGCAGCAGACGGGACTCGAACCCGCACCCTTCGCCATCCGGGTGAATGCACTGACCAATTATGCTACCGCCCTGATGGCCGCGTCGAAATTTTTCTAACCATTCTTAAGCTGCAAGGCAGCGCCATCTCTTCGCATTGTAGGTAACCCACAATATCAAATGAATATTTTTCAAGTATTAAAAAAACATTTGAAAGAAGAAATAGCAAACGTTGAAACCTTGGAACATTCCATCACAGAGGTCGTCATCCATTGAAAACGGAACCCAAAAACAGGAATAAATTATGCGGTCGTATCACGTTTTCATCTTGTTTTACTGAAATTGGCTCAGAACAGTTTGTATGATAATATGAGAAAATGCTATATTCCCCCACTATCTAAGTATTCATTGTAATATAATATATAAAAAAATATTTCTCTACATTCATAAAATTACCTTAGTAACTCTAACGCGTGCTGCATATACACACATAAAAAAAAGTTTGAGATTACTTGCAAAAGCTGATATATTTTCAAAATTAAACTTAATCAAGAGAAGATGTTTACGTTATAACCTTTTCTATTTATAAATACACTTTCTGATATAAAATAATAAAACCAATTTTATTTTTAAGTATAAAAAAAAACAATCCTTAGGCATTGTAATAGAACTTGGATAGAAATAAAAAAAATAGTTTAACTAAACTTAAAAACTTTTTATTAATAAATTGTTGTTTATCTAATACAAAATAACTCCTCCTCTGGTTCGTACGCATGCGGAGATCCTCCTGGGCATGCTGAGGATCAAGTTATCCAGCATTTCTTGTGGTACCTGTCCCATTCTTGAACAGCAGCTTCCCTGAGCTGCGGTACTGTCTGGGGTGGTGGCTGCCGGTTCCAAACAGCTCGCTTAAGAGCATCCCACGCGTGCTCTATTGGGTTTAAGACAGGAGAGCCGGTAGGCCAGTCTAACCTTGTGATTTCGTATTCTCGGAGAGCAGCATTGACTCGTTGAGCTCGATGTGCGGGCGCATTATCGTCAACCAGTACAAATTGGTGCCCATGGTTTACTCGGAAAGGTCTGATGATTCCATCAATAGCGACTGTTTTGTATCTGTCTGCCGTTATGAAGTATTGATAAGGGATTAAAGGTGTTCTAGCCCCAATCAAAATACCACCCCGAAAGGACACTGATTTCCCGCCTTGCTGAACCGTTCCAGTAGCCGTTCTTTACCTTTCAGAGTCTCCAGGTCTTCTCCAAACACGGACACATCGGTTACCTGGATGAGTACTGATTCGCGATTCGTCAACGAAGAGGCAGTTTTGCCAAATGTTTTCCTCTTCGTCTTCTTCGTTTTGCCGGAGCCTAGCCCACTGTAATCTCCGTCGCTGACGTTCCTCTGACTTCAAAGGTGCTCGCCAAGACCTCCGTACTCGTAATCCAGCCTTGTGTAAGCAATTCTGAATGGTGTGAGTGCTAACTTCAAGTCCGGAGGCGCTCCGTATTTCTGCTTTAAATTTAGTGGCCCTTATTGTTGGGTCGCGGGCTACCAGCAACCTGATGTAGCGCTTCTAAGCAGCTGTCAAAACAGTTGGGCGACCGCTGCGGGGTCGATCAGGTAAATTACCCATGCCGTGGTACCTCTGCAACGTGTTTACTAAACAGGATTGGGATATGGCAATTCTGAGTGCTATTTCTCACGTAGAATAGCCTTCTTCCCTCAAAGTTACAATTCTGGCTCGTAAAACATCTGATAATCCTCGTGGCATTTTTTAAATCACAATTTTCTGTGAAAAAATATTTTAAATTCGATAATATTGAGTAAGTCAGATTTTTGAATGAGTGTCAGCTTGGATTGCATGTCTTTTTATATGAAAAAAAAATGAATTATTTTATTGTTTTAATTTCTAATTTTAAAATTTAGAATCTTATCAGAAAAAGAAATTACAAAAAGTCTTCTGTAACACGAAAAACAATCTATTTATCAAAGTAATCGCAAACTTTTATGATATGTGTATATTGATAATGTCCATATATATCTTATTAAAATAGAAATTCATAATTAAATGATCAATTTAAAATAAAGTCCTTGACTGTAAATCTAAGGGTCGCCGCACACGGGCCATACGCGACAGCCACAGACGCCGCCACGAGAAGCTAGAAGCGGCTACAAAGGTAGCTGAAACACGCTACAGCCACTTGTGGCCGGTGGTCGACACTTGCCGTCGGTGGCTGCTCCTTTTTTTAACACATGTTTGCAGTATCATAATGTACTCTGACGAAGAAGGTTTGAAGGTGTGTGGTGGCGTTTTGTATCGGTGCATTAGTGGCCGATGCGAGCCACAAGAAGCGAGCAATGACGATTTGTGGCGTGTGGCGAACACCTGTGTTAACCGTGTGCGGCGAGTCCATTTAAAATGTATGAAAACTACAGAAAATATGCCGGTGGCGGCGTTTTGTGGTTGTGAACGGTGGCCCGTGTGCGGCGACACTAAGTTCCGTCACGCCCAAAAGTATATCAGTTCATTAATCCAAAACTATATAGTTAATTAAAGTGCCAAATGCCCAAATTTATAAAGCATACCGTGTTTTTGAAGTTTTATTGTCGGTACAAGGAATTTAATGAAAAGTAAAAATCGTGACAGAAATAAATTTATAATGTTTTATTGTATTAGCTCGTTAATGGTATTATGGACTGTCTGGATTTGCTCTCAAGAGTATATTTTAATATCCCCTTAAAACTGCCAAGAGGGTTCTTGGCAGTTTTAAGGGGATATTAAAATAAGATATAATTTGTTTGCGACGAGAAGCTCCAGAACGAACCTAGGCTTATTTTCTCCTATAAATAGAATGTTCTCTCAGTACAATTCACTGTCAAAGTCGACCGATATGGACATCTTCGCGGATACACTGAAGAGAATAAAATCTTTATGTTTGGTTGTGCCCACACAGTTTTTTCATTAATTTATTTTTCATAAATTTATTTAATTGTTGTTGTTCAATTATTGACATTTTTTTTTATTATTATTCATAATTGCTCTGTATTAAAATTAATGTAATTATCAAAATTTTATAAGATCTAATTGCTAGTTTAGTGTAAATTGCATGTCGTAATCGCCTATAAATAAAGTTCCACTAACAAAATATTGGACTATAAATGTGTAAATAAGAAATGTCTAAGTGTAACTTTGTTGGTGATCAAATAAATAAATAGAACACCTTGCCGTGAGAATAAATAAGAAACTACTGAAGTTCACTTTTTAATTATTGTTAACGTTACGCATCCTTTACTAGAATAAGTAAAAAATAGGTTTATTTTATGCAAGATTATTTTTTTATGAGGATAGAAATTTTATGCCACTCATGGTTCCCAACTTAGGGGTTTTGCCCCCAGATTTAGGGGCTAGAAGGGTTAAAACGGACTTTTTCAGGGGCTGGATTTTTTTGGTTTTTTAGGGGCTTTTAACAAAACTTGCAATTAAATCGAAAAACAAAGCGTGTGTTTTCTTTCAGTTTTGTGCGTAGAACGGAACACACCACGATATGAAACGACTGAACTCACTGTGTGGCAGGTTGTTTCCTAAGGCTGTTCAATTAAGGATGTTAATGTTCTTTGCCTTCCACCAATCACAACAGCTAAATAAGATTTAACAGCCTGTCAGCTCATTTTCTTTTAATTTTCCATTCGGAAAATGTATTTATTCAATAAAATAATTTACTGTAACTAAATATGTAACGTTTTAATTTATGAGCAACCAAAGAATTTAGGTAATAAGATAAGTAGGTACATATAAATTTCTATATTTAGGGGATTTTAGGGGAATTTAAAAAATACTTAGGGTAAAATTTTCGTAAGGGTTGGTAACACTGATGCCACTTAGTGCCACAACGCACGAGCCTTGAATCGCGGCGGATGGCGGTACCGCGATTGTCAATTTATTAAGACTTATAGAGAGAATACGTACGACAACGCAAGTTCGCGCAGTTTTGTCTTCAAACATAATTTTCAAACGGAAAAATGAACGAACCGTCCGCGGGCTCCGCACTTAGATTAAAACAAAAAGGGTAGATACGGTACGCTCATACTTGCATCAAACAAAAACTGATCCTACGGCTGCGCGAACGGGACGGCGAGATCCGCGTCACTGCATTACCACGGTAATATTATCTATACAGTATTGTGACTCCGCCCTGTCCTTGAAAATAAATGCCTACACCGAACGCTGCGTTGGCACGCGGTAGGGCCGCCAGCCTACAGTACGAGTATTTTATGTAGTTTTGTTTTTAACGCGAGTGTAGGTAGATTACTCGTTTGTCTCTTTTTTCATCCTAACCACTTATTTATATATTATTCCAGATATTTACACGATGGAAAAACCGAAATACCTAAATATTAGAAACAAATAACGTACTAGTAGATAGGTATATAAAAAATATTCTATAAAGGTAAGACACCTTTCCAATATTTCAGGTAATTTAAAAAATGATATCTCTGGGTGGTTATTGAAGAGTTCAAGCAACCAAAAACAGCAATTGTGCTGTTGTACGATATTGATCGTCGTTTGTTCTTTTCCATACTAAATTATGTAGGTATCTACTTAATTAAATCAAATATTTACAATACAAAACGCATGTTTAAGCACGGCTAACTGCATAAAAAACAATTCAGACCGTTCGGTCGTCGTTGCGGCGCGGCGGCGCATTCGCGACTGGGTGCACGCCGAGCGCACATCGAACTCGAGTGGCGTAGGTATGACTCGCTTTCCGACCGTTTGTATGAAGATAGAATACTGTATGATATTATTACCGTGGCATTACCGACCCGAACGAAACAGCACGTTAAGTTTCAACGGCAGCGCGAACGAGACGGCGAGATCCGCGTCATTGCACTACCGACCAATCACGCGACCAGTACTCGACGTCACTACCGAATAAGATTCAAAACAAACAGCAATTTTTATGAAAAAATATATTTTATAGTACTTACGAATGAAAAGTGATGTCGTGAGTATATTTTTAGTTCTTGAGCAATTTGAGCACTTTTTGAAAACACACTTAGGCATTGTTTTATGATATAAACACAAAATATTAGCAATATTTCTTTTTGGCGTTCACATGTACGTCGTTTGCATGTCAAGTTGTGACTAAAGCGATTGTGGTCTTGGGCCACAATTTATGCGGATCACTTTTGTGAGGCTAGTGCCGTATCTACCCTTTTTGTTTTAATCTAAGGCTCCGCATGGACATCCGTGCTTCCACGTGGCATCGCTTCGTCATTAAGATTTTATATCAATAATGGTGGATCTTTTGTGATTGTGGATTGCATCTAATTTTCATTCATTCGTTTTTAGATTCAAACTATTTGTGTCTTTCCCATCTTTCCACACTCCGAAAACTATTAATTAATACTATATCCCTTACTCATTACATTACTGGAAACCTATGAGTTGTAGACGCAGACTTAGATTGAAGAAGACGCCGCATGTACTTCAAATTGTATGGAAACCGAGCGTGTCAGTTTTTGAATACTCACGGGAACAAAATAAGTGGTGAAAAGGTATTGGCCCCGGATACATTTTTAATTATATCGTCTTACAGCTTAATATCGCATACCGTATCGGGAACGGTGACAAGAAGAAATATGTTAGCATAAAAGGAAGACCATTGGTCTCCCTTTTAGCACGCGAAGTACATACACTTGCGTTATCTTTGTCGATCTATGTCTGTGGTTGAAATTTTCGCTCGCATCGGAGCGTCCTTCTAGAGAAGTTATCTCCATGTGACAGAAGACTCACTAGTGTTATTTTACAAATTAATGTGTTATTTAAAATAAGACTACTGTGTTATTTTATAAATTGACGACCTCCTTGGCCGAGTGGTTTGTACGCCGGGTTTCATGGTGTCGCCGACTCGAGAGGTCCCGGGTTCGAATCCCGGTGGGGGCAGATGTTTGTGTGATGAATACGAGCATTTGTACTCCAGCCGTGGATGTTTAATATCTCTTATCTATTAGACAAGTCCGTCCGTCTGTCTGTCTGTGGTGCTATTTCAGCGGCCAAACCGTAAGAGATAGATAAAGAGAATATTTAAGCTATAAGTTAAGAATAGTCTGATAAGACTACAAACTGGATTTGAGTAACGTAGCACTTCCGGTTTTCGAGAAATCACGAATTTCAAACGAAACCACACAAAATCTCCGAAGTTCTCAATTAATTAAATACATTTTTTTTAAATCAGGTTTTGGTGAACATTTGGTTCACTGGTTTGGAAATACACTAGGTATTTCTATTCATATATACTTATATGTATTCTATCCGTTACCCTAGTATCCCATAACACAAGCCTTATAGTGCTTTGCTTGGGGCTAGTCTAATTGGTGTGAGTGTTGGTAATATATATATATATATATATTATTGTAATATATATATATTACAAATTAGTGTGTTATTTTAAATAAGACTAGTGTGTTATTAAAATAATACTAGTGTGTTATAAATAAGACTGGTGTGTTATTTAAAATAAGACTAATGTATTAAATAAAACTAGTTTTTACGGGTTAATGCACGAAACTTTATTTATTTATTGACGTTTTGTAGCCTTTACAGGCTACGTCGTCAGAATAAAACTTTTATTTAATTTGTCGAGCTACCTTCGAAAGACTTTTATTGAGCGTTTGGTTATTTCATTGTTCGATTTTTAAGTTTTATTGTTCATGTATGAATTTATTATTTAATTTACTTAATAAAGTATTTCATTTAAAATTCTTGTGTGTAATTTTGAGTTTATTTATTTGACCCTAACTACCGTAAACTACCGTACCGTAAATAAATAAAGTTTCGTGCATTAACCCCTAAAAACTAGTTTTATTTAATGAGTGATGTGCGTGAAAACCTAAGAAACAAATACTAATGTATTATTTTAAAAATTAGTGTGTTATCTATACTTATAATAAATCTGTAGAGAGGTCAATTCTGTACATGAAATATATTTTCAAAATAACTATCAGGGGGTGATTAGTGATCGATACTGATGCCAAAAATGCAATCAGTTAAATTTTTGTCTGTCTGTCTGTCTGTGTGTATGTTCCTTATAGAAACAAAAACTACTCGACGGATTTTAACGAAACTTGGTACAATTATTCTTCATACTCCTGGGCAGGTTATAGTATACTTTTCATCACGCTACAATCAATAGCAGCAGAGTAGTGAAGGGAAATGTTGGGAAAACGGGAGAAGTTACTCCAATTGTAAAAGCTTCCGTCGCGTGTGCAGCCTTAATGGTTAAAGTTACATAGAAATCATGTATGACGGAAATATTCTACATAAAATTGTCTAAAAAATATCCCGCAACAGCATATGTCTATCTTTTATGGTTGACTCACAATAACACGTGTAATTATATAAATAAATTAAATAAATCCCGTCCGCTGCCTGGTCCGCGTGGATTTTTTTCTAGTAAACTTTTCTTTAGATTTAAACATCTAGCAGTTAAATGCTTAAAAAATAAATAAAATCATAACTATATAAATAAAGTCATTGTTTATAGCACAAGCCTGAGAACAAAAACTATAGTTTACACTACAGCTCTACACCGAAGCGAAGCGAAGGCGGGCCACTAGTTTAAAATAAGAGCAGTGTATTATTTAACAAAGAAATAAAGCACCAACAAGAGGTAGTACCTTTTGTTGGTGTGTTGTTTCTGTGTTCGCCTCTAAACTCTATGTCACTAACAACGTTTTGAAAATACGTAATTTTCAATGGAATCTGTACTAAATTTTTACTTCTCCGACTATTACTCGTAAAATTGTAATGCCTACTTACTACTTACTTTTTAACTTCATTATTCATACAACTAAAGTCATCACAAAATATTAGGCCCATTTTTGCGCCCATGAAGTATCATATTCGAAATTAGTTCTAAACTTGAAAATAATAATTATTGTTCTTCATTATGATTAGAGACGTGGCGTTTGTCATAAAATTTATCGAATCGGCAATTTGGGGACGTACGATTAAAATTTAAAAAAATCATATTATATTACTATAGAACATGGTTTCGGAAACTTTTTATTTCATGTTTAAACTAGCCTCACAAAAGTGATCCGCATAAATTGTGGTCCACGACCCTAATCGCTTTATTCACTACTTGACATGCAAACGACGTACATGTGAACGCCAAAAAGAAATATTGCTAATATTTTGTGTTTATATGATAAAACAATGCCTAAGTGTGTTTTTAAAAAGTGCTTAAATTGCAAACCCACGGCATCACTTTTCATTCGTAAGTACTATAAAATATATTTTTTCATAAAAATTGCTGTTTGTTTTGAATGTTATTCGGTAGTGACGTCGAGTACTGGTCGCGTGATTGGTCGGTAATGCAGTGACGCGGATCTCGCCGTCCCGTTCGCGCTGCCGTGGGATCAGGTTTAACCCACCCATTAAATATATCATTTTTGGCATACAAAAAATGCCATTTGTCATTCAATGAACAGTGACAAAAAATGAGTTAACTAGTGTTAGCTAATTCTTTATTTATTAATAAGGTAAAAAAAGATTTTGTCCACTTTGTCGGCGAGGGTCACACCGCGCGACCAATAAGTAAATTAATGCCAAATTAAATTCAGACGTCGATTCAAAGTACTAATCTCTTATCTATTAGACAAGTCCGTCCGTCCGTCTGTCTGTGGTGCTGTTTCAGCGGCCAAACCGTAAGAGATAGATAAAGAGAATATTTAAGTTATATGTTAAGAATAGTCTGATAAGACTACAAACCGGATTTGAGTAACGTAGCACTTCCGGTATTCGAAAAATCACGAATTTCAAACGAAACCACACAAAATCTCCGAAGTTCTCAATTAATTAAATACATTTTTTTTAAACAGGTTTTGGTGAACATTTGGTTCACTGGTTTGCTAGTAGTCTCTAATTAGGTAAAACTAGTAGTAGTCAATAAGGAAAACTTATTATGAACTCTGAAAAGGTCAATATGTTAAAATGTAAATCAGGATTTAATCAATTTTGTGGAACCTGATTTCCGATAAAAGAAATTTTCTCTTCAAATGAAAATTTAAAAACAAATTTCGTTACGTAATTAAATTTCTTTGATTACGTTTCTCAGAAAAATAAACACTTATTAAGCACGTGTAATTAAGGCGAAACATTAATCGAACTTAATCGTTTGATGATTTCTTATACATATATATTTTTTTCTTCTAGGTAATTGATTGACTGATACAAATTCAATTCCATTAATATTTTGTCCAAATACAATAATTACTTCATTACGGCAGTTTAATTAAGGAGACACAAATAGCAAACGATTTTTACTAAATTGAAGTCAACGTCTTTTTATTTAATTTTTCTTCAATGGCCCAATTTAAAGCAATTTGTGATATTATAATTAGTCGCGTTCGGTGTTTTAACTGGTCACGTTTAAATAAAACAAAATAATTACTCTTGTAATAGGTATTATGAAAAGGCATAGGCATCCCGCAGAGCATAAGGCGATTTTCACACTTCCCCGCGCTACGCTGCGAGGTGCAGCTATGCATTCGCATGCGGGAGTGCAGATCTGCATTGTCATGTAGATTTCGCCATTGAAACTCGTGTTACTCTACATTTAGACGCGTGATCTGCAGCATTGCGCGTAATTGCGCATTTTCCGTTTTGAGTGTGTCGCAATACGCGTATTTCAATACAAGAAGAAGAACACGCAATCCCGCTCTAGGAGAAGCTAGAAGCGGCTACTAAAGTGGCTGAAGCGCGCGACAGTGACCGACTAAGGTAAGGGTGGGGAATCGCGCATGTGACGTGTGGCGGCGTTTTGTATCGGCGCATTAAGTGGCCGGTGCGGGCCACAAGAAGCAAGCAACGACGATTTGTGGCGTGTGGCGGCCACCGGCGTACTGTGTGTGGCGAGTACATATAAAATGTATGAAAACCACAAGAAATATGCCGGTAGCGGCGTTTTGTGGTTGTGGTCGGTGGCCCGTGTGCGGCGACACTACGGGAGTAACCTCCATGGCCTTCACCTTGCAAAAGACACCGGTAATATAATAATAACAAAAGAGGTGTGTGAGTTAAGGTCTCACGGGATCTCTAAAAGATTGGGTTCAGATCGGCAGAGTAAAAAAACTTTTCTGCTGCATTAGTTATCTTCAGTAGTGGAAACCATTGACAATAAAGCACATGTCTATCCAATATGCAAATCTAGATCAATAACAATTCCATCAAATTTCAGATTTTTCCATCCATTTCAGAGGATAGTTTAGTAGGGATTTTTCTCTAAAATGTGGGAGAAGAAGGTAAACAAAAGGCTCACAACAGTTTAGGAATCCATTAATGGTAATAACTACAACAAGAAATTTGGTAAATGTGTTTATTTGGTATAAACTTAAACTTCGACTCAAAACAGGGATAATTTTTGAAAATGTTTCAGCTAAAATCCACGCGGACCAGGCAGCAGACGGGACTCGAACCCGAAGGCATTCGCCCGGATTGCGAAGGGTGCGGCTTCGAGTCCTGTCTGCTGCCTGGACCGGGTGGATTTTTTTCTAGTTATATTTTCATGAGATTTAAACATCAAGCAGTTATATGCTTTAAAAAAATAAAAATTATAACTATAATTGCTATTCCTTTTTTCAAATGTTTAATACTTGTAAAAGTATTCATTTGACATTGTGGGTTACCTATAATGCGAAGAGATGGCGCTGCCTTGCAGCATAAGAATGGCTAGAAGAATTTCGACGCGGTCCGTGAGGACCGAGGTAGCATGATTGGTCAGTGCATTCGCCCTGATTGCGAAGGGTGCGGGTTCGAGTCCCGTCTGCTGCCTGGTCCGCGTGGATTTTTTCTAGTAAAACTTTTCTTTGGTAAATGTGTTTATTTGGTATAAATGCAAACTTCGACTCAAAGCAGGGATAATTTTTGAAAATGTTTCAGAAAGTCTTATTTTTCTCCGTAAAAGTTGTGAACACTGCTCATACATTAAATATAATTACACAGAATGTTTCTTTTAGGGTGTCAAGCCAGTGCGAGCTGTTAGCGGAGTATCATACCGTTTCTTTTTTGAAGTGAAACTTCTTTATCGGCGTTGGAAAAAAAATTACCGTCACATTTTTCGGTTACGCGTCACATTTTTCCGTTACGCGCCATCTTTTTTTATATTACAGCGATACTCGCTCAGCGATACTCGCTCAGCGATACTCGCTCAGCGATACTAGCTCACCGATACTCGCTCAGCTATACTCGCTCGGTTAAGCTGGCTTGGCTGTCAAAAGCCGTGCGCGTGCATTTTAACTCAGGACTGCCAATTCGTTTCTAGTTTCTACTCGCTTATCGTTCATCGTCGGAGGTGGAACATGTGCCTTAGATTACTGAGCCGTGTAATCATAACAGTTTCATAGGCAGTAATTTGTATTCATGTCTATGATAATAAAATCCTTTTGTTTAAACTTTATCTAATTTAACTTTATTTAACCAATTTCTGGAAAGTTGCATGTAGATCATTTTTCGAAAAATAAGGCCATAAAGAAGTTTCACTTCTTACGTGTGTACACTAGTACACGCACACATTTTTTTGTCGATGGGAAATGCATTTACCGCGCGCTGACTGGGCGCGCGGCGTGTGTGGGACTCCCCGGCGCGGAACAACGCCGGTCCTACCCACTAAAACCCACCGGTACCCTCCTACGCCCATGTGGGAGCGTTTCAGGATCGGCGTGTGCGCCACTTCACTGGAACGCCCCCGGGCCGGCCCGGTCCAACGAGTGGACCAGGCGACACGCCTCTGGGGGATTGCGCTAGGGTACTAGGCAATCCCCAGACGGGGTGGCCTATGCCAAATGGCACCAAGGGCACGCGGCGGCCAAGCCGCGCCCAGACCACCTTAGGGCCGACGAAGACTGGCAGTCACGGCTGCCTGCCTTCTTCGGCCCACCCGTCTACGTCGGAGGGGAGTGGCTAGAGCGTCCTCCTCCCGCTCCCTCTAGCGGAGTATCATACCTATCAATTTAACCCTCATGTATGTTCTACGATTTTTCGTGGTTTAGAATTTAACCTAAATAACCTAACCCAAATAAAAACAATAAAAAAAAAATATTGGCCAACTCTGCTTCAGCTTAATACTACAGCAACACCAGGGCTGCTGCAGCGCTGATGATTCTGGCAGGGTCTAAGGTTGATGACACAGATTATTATTATACAACCATACCAATGTACACTTAAAAAAAAAGATAATAACAACGTAGGCTGAATGTTTTTACCATCCTTAGCCTTACAGGAAAAGTACAAAAAATTTAAAAGAAAAAAATAATGATTTATCTGTGGGAGGACAGACTACAGACTGGAACCTAAAAAACAAAAGAAAAAATCTAATTTATAAAACTAATAATTAAATGAATTTGTTTTCGATACCATTTAAGTTAACTAATAATTAATACTGATGCATAATATATAAGTATATTTACATAAAAATACATATTATTGAAACAGCCATGGCTGGAGTAAAAATGCTTGTATTCATCACACGAACATTGCCGACACCATGAAACCCGGCGTACATACCAGTCAGCCACAGAGATCGTCAGATTTTTTGAATTCATTATTTATTTATTTAATTATAGAATCTTGCCAGAATCGACACCACAAACTTTTGTACTCAGTGAAATTGAGAATTCAATATTAAAGCAAGTATCTCTATAATAATGCAAGATTAAGGTACTTTATGCGAGAATAATATCCCTAAAGTCCATTCAATAAATGGGCGATAAGGAAAATGATATTGGACCGTTCAAAAGAATTCTATTGTGATTTCTATTTGAATAAAGATTTTTTTTATTTAGTTTGGGAAAGGAACTCGCGTTATCCCGATATTTTTGAAGTGAATGACGTATGTATGATTATGACGTGACATTCGGCGGTATTACTTCCGGGAAGAATCTCAGCATTGACGGTCAGTTTATCGCGTCAGTTGAACTGACGTCCATCTAAAACTTGATAATGAGTATCAAACCCAAATGTTCACCAAAACCTGATTTAAAAAAAAATTGAGAACTTCGGAGATTTTGTGTGGTTTCGTTTGAAATTCGTGATTTCTCGAAAACCGGAAGTGCTACGTTACTCAAATCCGGTTTGTAGTCTTATCAGACTATTCTTAACTTATAACTTAAATATTCTCTTTATCTATCTCTTACGGTTTGGCCGCTGAAACAGCACCACAGACGGACGGACTTGTCTAATAGATAAGAGATCATTAATTCAGAGTTTTAACTGACGACGCACCACGAAATTTTCCCTGACTACCATAGTCATACCAGACCCAATTACTTTTTTTTTGAGTGTGTATGCTGATGGTCTCATACGTACATATATACGTATATACAAAGTTTCATACGAACTTTCATTCCCTATTTTATCCCTTGGGGATAGAATTGATCAAAATCCTGTCTTAGCGGATGCCTACGTCATAACATCTACCTGCATGCCAAATTTCAGCCGGATCCGTCCAGTGGTTAGAGCTGTGCATTGATAGATCACTATCACTATGTCAGTCAGTCACCTTTGAGTTTTATATATATAGACAGCAATGCCAAAAATAAAAAAATCAGGACCACGTTGCCAAGAAACGTCGCTGTTTTAAACATCCATCCTGAACGCAATTCCTTAAAGTTTTAATTGCATAAAGAAGTTTTCACTTCTAAATACATGATTTGCGTCATAAAAAAAATATGATACCCAAAAAATTTACGAAGCTAAAAAAATACTGTTATCCGATAAACGAGAGAGCAGACACTTTATCTTTTCGAGAGCACGCTCGAGGATCTGCCTGTGACGTGTTAGTGATTCCGTGTGCGTACCTGAGTGGTGTCTAGTCCGAGCTAACGAGGAAACTGATATTGTATCATTTGCTATCTGACTCACGTTTCATCTTTGACCGTTTTTACCGCTACTGAAAAATATGTTCAATAACGAATTGTGAACGTAACATGGGAAAAGAAATTTGGGCGATTCATAAGAGTTGTAGTACTTTGCATCCAACTTTAATAAAGATCTTATTGATTCACTTCCTAAGCTCAAAAGAATATTGTCCCAAACATGGCATCAAACTAACTGATTAAGCTTGATAGTTATATGAAACTGTATTGTTATTTATAATTAAAAAGAACAACGTCATAACTAAGGAAATAAATAATAATAATATTGTAATGAACTTAATGCCTATAATTGGCGTCTACTTTAATGCATGCGGTGTTTACCTTAATAGATTGTTTCATTAGAGTGCATAGTTAACTTTGTAAATAGTTTTAAGAAATGTGTAAACAAACACTGGTAAACCATATAATAAATAAATAAATATTATGAGTTTGAGTTTGACCAATCGGGTAGAGTTGTAAGTTCAGTTTTCTTAAACGTCAGTAAAGTAGTTCTCAGGTACTGGGACGTGAGGAAATAGGAATTGGTTTCATATAATATACCGAATAATAGAGATAAGATTATGTCTTCTTACATCATTCAATGTCACTGAACTTGCGTTTGGATTTTTAGCTGGTTTTGTGCACCCATCTGGAGAAGTTACCACCTTCTAACAGGCGAGGTCAACCATAGTTAAATAACACGAGCTTCCAGCTGCAGAATTTGCCACGAGAAAGGTGATTGGATGTCTTGTCTCTTTTGTGAGTGGATGGGTCTCTGACCTCGGCTCCACCGCCATTATTCGCCCGCCGAGCCCCAACTCATCGGGCTCCAGTTCGGCGGGCCCAGTCACACCTGGGAGCCATTCGCCTAACGGAAATGCTTTGGAAAACGCTAACGCTATCGATTTTATGTATTTTGTTATTTCTGACCGCCGAAGGTTTTCAAATACCTCACGCTTATTTTTATTAATATTGTTATTACCAATGCAAGAAAAAAAGAGCGCGAGGCATTTGGAAACCTCAGGCGGCTAGAAATAACAAAATGAAATCGTAAGCGTTAGCGTTTTCCAAAGCATTTCCGTTAGGCGAATGGCCCCCGGGTCCCGCTCCGCTGTAGTCGTGCTCCAACCCGCCGGGTCCATACCGGCCTGACCCCGCTCCTCTGCAGTCGGCGTCGGCCACACCATTGTGACACTTAACAACCTGTTAAACATTGTATTTACCTGGAGGAGCTCGATGGCGTAGGTGGTTAGCGCGTTCGGCTGCGATCGTTGAAGTTAAGCAACTTTCGCAGTGGTCGGTCATTGGATGGGTGACCAAAAACTTCTATCTCGAGTTCCTCCGTGCTTCGGAAGGCACTTTAAGCCGTTGGTCGCGGCTGCATCTGCAGTCGTTAGCACCCACCAATCCGCACTGGGCCCGCGTGGTGGGTCATGACCCAATTTCTCTATTCCATTTAAAGGGAAGGCCTGTGCCCCAGCAGTGGGGACATTAATAAGCTGATGATGATGATAATGACATTGTATTTATTAGCTTTTATAACTTTACAGTTTGTCCTCGGTTCCTAGAAGCGTTTATTACCGTTACATTCAATATTGTTTGTAGATGTTTTTTCAGCTTTCTCAATCAATTGTGTGAACCTTGATCAGGTAGTTACTGAAGCAACTCACTTTACCGATCACAGTGAAACCTTGATAGATATAATTTGTAGTGACATTAAGACAACCAAAGTCACAGTGAGACAAATTCCAGACTTTGGTAGGCATGCAACGTTGACTGCCGAATTTAAGATAAAAAAAAAGAAAAATTGTCTTGTCCTCTAATAGGTGCAGTATAGGCCACTGAAGGACATAATCATAGAGCAACTACAGAAGGATTTGTCCGCTATTGACTGAAACTACTTTGCAGGGGATGTGAATAGTCTAGTTGATGGTCTGACAGCTTCTATGCTAAATCTGTTTGATCTCCACGCCCCAATTAACTCGCGTAAATTTAAACACCCTCATCATCCTTGGATCACGGGTACAATAAAATCTATAATGCGCATTAGGGATAATTACCATAAAGAAGCGGCTAGTGGTTGTGGCCATAGAAAGTAAAAAAATAAGTTACTATGACAACCACATTAATAGTAATTTGAATAATTCTAAGAAATTATAGAATAACTTAAAAAGCACTGTGCTACCAAACACAAGGGACAGTATAAGTCTTCCTCAGTGAGTTGATAACCCAGATACTTTGAATGCATTCTTCCTAGATGCACCTGGAGACAACAGCATCCACTTAACTCAGCTCACTTTCTTGGAATATCACAGACATAGCTCTGCCACTTTCTCATTTCAACCTGTTAATGTGGACACAATTGCTGCAATAATAAGAAAACTCAAATCTAATACTTTGGGTTCCGATGGTATTTCTATTGAGATGTTGCAACTGACCTTGCCATTTACTTTGCATGCCATAGCTCAAATCTATATATATAAAACTCAAAGGTCACTGACTGACATAGTGATCTATCAACGCACACCCCAAACCACTAAATTTGGCATGCTGGTAGATGTTATGACGTAGGCATCCGCTAAGAAAGGATTTTGATCAATTCTACCCCAAAGCGAAGCGAGGGCGGGCCACTAGTTGTAAATAAATCTATCTCAGAGAGCATCTTTCCTGAGGCCTGGAAGGTTGCCATAATTAAACCTCTGTCTAAGACTACTTTGCCCTCAGCTTTGCGTGACCTGCGTCCAATTAGTGTATTGCCATGTGCCTTAAAGATTTTGGAACGAGTGGTTTGTGATCAGTTCACAAAATACCTTGAGGACAACAATATTCTCCCAGTTTCAATACGCCATTGATATCAAAGCTTTTCTTGGAGTAGGTAGATGACTAAAAAGGAGAATATTTTGTTTACATTTACGAAGCATAACATCAAATTCAGCATGCAGGGAAACGAATTGAAATATTACCTAAACGCTTTTAAAAAAATATTACACGGCAATACGAAGTTTAACTGGGCTATTTACAGTTAAGCTATTTACACAAATGGGCCATGACTGCATGCTCCGTTTGATTGATAAGTTAACATCAAGTTGATTGGTTGGCGATAGGTACTGCTAAATCGTACGTTCCGAAACATTGGTCGTAATTGTAACTCGTAAAAAATACGAATAGAAATACTTTTATATAGAAGCAGAGCAAATACATAATTTATTGTATACTGTTTCTTCTTTCAAATGTTTAATACTTGAAAAAGTATTCATTTTACGTTGTGGGTTACCTACAATGCGAAGAGATGGCGCTGCCTTGCAGCTTAAGGCTAGGAAAATTTCGACGCGGCTAATAGGGCCGTGGTAGCATAATGGTCAGTGCATTCACTCGGATAGCGAAGGATGCGGGTTCGAGTCCCGTCCGCTGCCTGGTCCGCGTGGATTTTTTTTCTAGTAAATTTTTCTTTACATAATTTATGATAGAACATTACTTGTGAACATCTCGACGTATTCTCAACCGATTTTTATTTTATTTATAAATAGATCCGACAAGTGCCTCCACCCCACCTGATGTTAAGTGACGGTGAATTCCAGGACTACTATCTACCTGCCACACCAGCCATCCTCACCTTGCCGGCCTGCATGTTGCTTCTTCTTCTTTGTCAGTGCAATGTTAGTATTGTAAGAATTTATAATTTTCACCTTAATAGATTGCTGATTTGACCACACATTTGTACGTGTCACTATATTACAATGAAGTGTTAAATTTCTATTGCTTTATTTTTATTAATAATTATTAAAATCGCGTTCACGTAAAATGTATTAGAAAATAACAATTTGTTTTTCATTTTGTTTAAATAAATATTTCTTTGTTATGACCGACTGCCAGTTCCGGTGTCGATGAAAAGTGTTGAAACGATACTACCTCAATATTCTATAAAAACACGAAATTGACACCGGAGAGGGCAGTCAGTGCTGAGTTTTTGTGGAATAAAGTGCTGAAAGTTGAACGTGTTTATGTGCAAACCGACCCCCAGCTCAACAGTATGAAGGAAAATTCTTAGCAGCCAACAAAAAAAGCTAAAATCGAGCTGTCATTGTAGTTACTATAAAAATGGAGGTGGTTTTCAAATTCAACTGTATGTTTATTTTTTATTATAAAAGGAATTTTCAGTTTGCTAATCCAAAGCTCATCACTAGGTTTTATCTAAAAAAACAAATCGTGTACTAAAACAAGAAAAGAGTCAGGATGTGACTTCGTTTCCGCCTTATGTAGGTGTCTTTATAAACACAATATCAACGTCAGCGAGTCATGTCTATTATTCCGAGATAAATATATCAAATCCTGTATTCGCAGTAAGAAGGATGTTTTTTATTTCGTCAAATACATAGTTTGTCGTTTCGGATACAAAGGAAAAGTTCAAAGGTTTTCGCGACTTTATCATCTTCTTTCACGTGGCGAAAATGGAAGAATATTATTTATTTTATCGCTGTGACAACTTGGCATATTTATATTGTATTACAAAAGTATCAATGTACCTATACTGTTTGTATTAACGTCATATAAATCTTTTGTGGTGTAACAGAGCTTCAATGGTACGCCAGATTGAGACAGATAAATCTAACATATTTAACTATAAAAATTAAATAATAACTAGTTGAAATATATATTGTTTTAAACTTTCATGGTTACTAACATTATAGCTCAGGGGTTCCCAATCTTTGGTAACCCGCGGCGCAGTTAGAAGATTAATATTTTTTCACGGCGCCCTGTCCTAGTTAACTATTTGAGGAAAATAATCGAAAGAAATAAGTACCTACAATAATAGTAGCTAAGTTAGGTTGATCGTAACGAAAATTAAAACACCACATTAACACCACAACATAAAGTTGAAATTTTTTATTATAAAAGAATTTGAACGGAAAACAACAAGAAAAACAAAAGCAAAAACAAAAATTAAATACGATATTTACTCAGAAAAATCAATGTGAAGGGTGAGCTTGGTGATCTCCGCACAGTTTTTCAAAGCGGGGAATAAGACTTGACACTGCTACTCTCATCACTTGCTCAACATTAATTTTTGAGCGATATTTGTTCTTTATCACAGCTACAGCTGAAAACCCGGCTTCACGATAGATACATAGATACGATGTTGCAAACGGAATGAAAATTTTTAATGCTATGGAAGTCGAATTTGGATATTCATTTTAGATCGATAACCAAAACTCCACCAAATCGACACTCGCGAATCTTGTTTTAAAGCTGCTGTCGCAAGAAAATTCAACGAGACTCTCTTCATCTGTGATGTAAATCCTTGTGGACTTTGTGCATGGAAAGGGTAATGGATCCACGCAAATTTTACAACATCATCATTTGCAAAATATTTTGAAAATAATTCGGAGAGCTTCGCTAAGTGTTCCGTGAAAGGGTCGTCCTTTTTTCAGGTCTTGTGAAACAACCAGTTCATTTGATGCCACATAATTATACAATCGCGGGAAGCAATTTTGACCGCCTCTTTCTTTCAACTTTGTTATCCACAACTGCAGTTTCTTCCTAAACGCCGCAATCATCTCCGAAAGTTTTAGAATCTGCGTGTGCGTGTCGTTTCCGATGATGCGAACACTTAAAAAAACCAGCCAAGTGCGTGTCGGACCACGCATAAAGTAGGGTTCCGTAGTCATTTTCTGACACCTTACTTACATACTTACTGCTGTGGCGCAACGATCCGAAGTGGATCTTGGCCTCCTACACAAGATGACGCCATGCTCTGCGATCCCGGGCTAGGTCTCGCCAGCCGTCGGCACCCAAAGACTGCAAGTCCCTCTGCACCTCGTCGCTCCAGCGGTATCTGGGACGTCCAACGGGCCGTCGTCCTATCGGTTGCCCCAAATACGCCCTTTTCACGGCTCGATCCTCTCCCATTCTCTCTACATGCCCGAGCCAGCGGAGTCTAGCTGGCTCGGGCATGTAGAGTCATTTTCTGACACCGCGCTGAACAAATCGAAATTACATATAGGTACAATTTTTGAGCAGCGACATTTGTAACTTGGTTTTCCAAATGAATATATCGCAAATGTACGGCATTACAAAGTTGTTTTTACGGTCGGTCTGAATTTTTGGGCAGCGACATTAGTAATTTGATTTTTCATATAAATACTAGCGGACCCGACAGACGTTGTCCTGTCTAGTATGGTAGCGCCGTCTGTCGGATCCAATGTAAAACATTCCAAAATCAACAACTACTAATAAATTAAAAATTAATTAAAAAAACATTGTCCAGCGGACAAAATTGTAAATCTAAACCATTCTCAGATCCCCTTGAACACACACAAAAAATTTCATCAAAATCGGTCCAGTCGTTTAAGAGAAGTTCAGTGACATACACACTCACAGAAGAATTATATATATAAAGACTAGCTGACCCAGCGAACTTCGTACCGCCCTAAAAAAATAGGGGTTGTCCAGCGGACAAAATTGTGAATCTAAACCATTCTCAGATCCCCTTGAACACACACAAAAAATTTCATCAAAATCGGTCCAGTCGTTTAAGAGAAGTTCAGTGACATACACACTCACAGAAGAATTATATATATAAAGATATTGCAAATGTATGGCATTAAAAAGTTGTTTTTGAGGTCGTAAAAGTAAAAGAATTCATCACAAGATATCCGAAACGGTTCCTTTACCTGCCAATATTTGTGGTGTCCAATAATTAGAGGATTGACTCACGGCGACCCTCTGTACTTTCCACGGCGCACTAGGGCGCCGCGGCGCACACTTAGGGAACTGTTCTCTGTTATAGCTATTAACTATAACAGGGAACATATAACTATTAAGCTTATAGCTATTAACGGAATTGTTACCATGTACCTTGTTTTTTATGAGTCTCCGATATTTCGGCACTGTTGCAAGCGCCATGATCACGGAGTAACTACTCACTACTCAGTTACTCCGTGATCATGGCGCTTGCCAAAAGAAAGTATGTTTTCTTTTTTTCATTAGACATCAACCACTTCGGTTACTGAAGCAGCACTACTGTCAATGACGTATTCCTAATATGCGATATCAATAGGTATAATTTACTTAGTTAATGAGATATTCATAATATTTCTTGACCTTTGACAAAAATTGGGAAAATGAAAGTACTAGCATATTTTTCGTTATATTTAAATAAAAGATGGAGATACGTGCCGCGATCTGTAACTTCGCGAGGAGTGTATTGGAGGTGTGATGGATTGCGGGTGAACTCTTGAACCTTTTATTATATTTTTAAGCATTTTACTGCTAGATTTTGTTTTATATAAAAAAATCTTTTATAGAATAAAAATATCCTGGGCAGATCTATATAGAGATCCTTGAACCTTTTATTATATTTTTAAGCATTTTACTGCTAGATTTTGTTTTATATAAAAAAATCTTTTATAGAATAAAAATATCCTGGGCAGATCTATATATCTATACTAGCTGACCCAGCGAACTTCGTACCGCCCTAAAAAAATAGGGGTTGTCCAGCGGACAAAATTGTGAATCTAAACCATTCTCAGATCCCCTTGAACACACACAAAAAATTTCATCAAAATCGGTCCAGTCGTTTAAGAGAAGTTCAGTGACATACACACTCACAGAAGAATTATATATATAAAGATATATAAAATTCAAAGGTGACTGACTGACATAGTGATCTATCAACGCACAGCCCAAACCACTGGACGGATCGGGCTGAAATTTGGCATGCAGGTAGATGTTATGACGTAGGCATCCGCTAAGAAAGGATTTTGATCAATTCTACCCCGAAGCTAAGCGAGGGCGGGCCACTATAAAAAGTCAGCAGTATCTCTTATCTATTAGACAAGTCCGTCCGTCTGTCTGTAGTGCTGTTTCAGCGGCCAAACCGTAAGAGATAGATAAAGAGAATATTTAAGTTATAAGTTAAGAATAGTCTGATAAGACCACAAACCGGATTTGAGTACCGTAGCACTTCCGGTTTTCGAGAAATCAGGTTTTGGTGAACATTTGGTTCACTGGTTTGCTAGTTAAAGTTAACTAAAAATATCAGACTTAACGTTTCATTCTGCATGTATTTTCAGTTTTAGGTTTACTAAATCATGTCAGAATTATGTATGTACGAGTTATTTAAGTATGTATGTATAAGTATTCTTAAACTTCTCTTAAGGGTAATTATGGAATAAAAAACTTTTTAACTGAAGTACCTACTTGTTAGCGAAAAAAGAGTTTCATTATTATCGGTTGGCCATTGGTCGCATTTTTCAGAAGTTTTATATGGGGCATTAATTAATTATGAGAGTTGTGACGAGGGTCGCCTAACTTCCTCAACCCCCGGGGCTCACGTCACAATGCCATCACGAGATTTTTATGAGATCGGCGTTAATGAAAATTAAACACGGCGGTTTCGATTTTATCTTATTTTAATTTGACAATTTTTTTTTTAATTAGCTCCCATTTCATTTTGTTAATTGAAACTAAACTTCGAAAGGAGACCCGGCACTTTTCATAGAAAAAATGCTAAACTTTTATACAGTTGAATTTGGTCTCAAAATAAAGCCAAAATTATTTGCTACATAAAACTACTTTTGCCTTATTTTTAGTGAATCGTGGAAAGAAGTTATTTAATGATTAATATTTTTTGATATAGAAACCCTAAATCTTCAAGGGACAGAACTTTACTTCAAAATATTACTCAAAATATTACTAGTTTGCTTTTTCTAAATAAAAAACCAAATGTCAATTTGACAATCCTAAAATACAAACAAAAAAATCATTCGCATTTCGCATCCGCTCCCGCGTACTGTGATTGTGAATGTTCTCTGCTGTGATTGCCTTTTTATCCGTTATTTCTCTTGACGACCCGGCTTCATATAGCTGGCTATATATATATATATATATATGCTGATGACAAATATTGCCGGACTACATTACCCAATTATGAAACACAAATAAAAAAATTAAAAAAGTATACAACTTTGGCACAAAATCCCGGGTGTCCTTTGTAGATATGATATTTAATTACATATTTTATTTTATTTATTAGCTCTGGATCCTTTTTCATGCGCGACAGCAGAGATGTGGTCCACCACTACGGTATAGCGACCAAGAGTAAGTCGGATTCACACACGAAGGATTCCGTACTATTATACTCGTATGTATAATATTATAGCTCGATGGCGCCAGTGGTTAGCGCGTTCGGCTGCGGTCGTTGAAGTTGAGCAACTTTCGCAGTGGTCGGTCATTGGATGGGTGACCAAACATTCCGTTGCTCCTCCGTGCTTCGGAAGGCACGTTAAGCCGTTGGTCTCGGCTGCATCTGCAGTCGTTAGCACCCACCAACCCGCACAGGGCCCGCGTGGTGGGTCATGGCCCAATCTCCCTAATCCATCCATTGGGAAGGCCTGTACCCCAGCAGTGGGGACATTAATAGGCTGATGATGATGTATAATATTAGACAGTATATTATAATATCGAGCAAAAACGGCAAAAAATCAAGTCTTTTTTGTGGGAGTCTGTCTTAAATATTAATTTTATTTTAATTTAATTATTTTGAATACACTCAATTCAACACACTCGTGCAACTTAATGTTTTGTGAATATTTCAAGCGTCTACCTGTTGCAAAAACACGTTTATTGTATGCCCTAAAATATTTATTTTATTCTAATTTTAGTGTTTGTTGTTATAGCGGCAACAGAAATACATTATCTGTGAAGATTTCAACTGTCTAGCTATCATGGTTTATTAAGATTCAGCCTGGTGACAGACGGACAGTGTAGTTTTAGTTAGAGGGTCCCTTTTTTACCCTTTGTATTATCATCATTTATCATCTTTAACTGATAGACGTTCGCTGTTATGGTTATGGTATGGTTATTATTTATAATTATTTAAAATTACAAAAGCTTAAAACTACTTAATGTCTAAAAACTTGAAAACCAGAAATCGCTAAGTACTTAAATAATATACAATTTACTAAATTAAAAAATATATTACCCCCAGCGCCGCTGTCAGGAATGGTGACCAATAGGCTGGCAGCATTTCCACGTTTGATAGCACCGATAATAATTCGTTGACCAAGGTAGCTGCCAGCCTTATGATCACCGGTCACCTCGGTGAGTCTCTTAGGAAATTTATAATTTACATTACACATAAAAAAACGTTATTCTTAAAGGACAACCTTGTAAGGTATTATGGGAGTACTTTACAAGGTACTGTAACGTCCTTGACGTTATAACCTCCTTGTTTAGGTAAACTCTTTGCTTTTGCAATGCCTACGGTTGGCAGTTATATTAAAAAAAGTTAATGTCATGATTTTAAGATTTGAAATAAGGAATCGTCTGTCTTTTGATAGAAGGTTCCATTCTAGATTAGATCTTCAGGCACCAAGAACTTCCTCTCGTATTTAGATAAAATTTCTTTATATTCGCCTGAATGATAAAAAGAAATAAATAATTTATCTCTACCAGTATCGTTTAATTAATAAGCACGTCCCCAGGTTCTATCCATTCTGGGTAGAACTCTATATGGTGGACGCGCCGCGTTAGCTTCAAGTACCGCGAGTGAAAAGTAATTTTAAATCAAGAAAGAAGTAGTTTTATGAAGATGGAGACCAGGACCACATTCGACGGAAAAGGTGATGTAACCGATTTCTTTCGTCAATTTAATATCATCGCCGCTATCAATAATTTCAACGAGGATACAAAAAGAGTTGTGTTGTCGGCATATTTGAGTGGACCTGCATTGTTGTTCTATAAAAAAATTAACGAGTCTTGTGAGAATTTTCAGATTCTAGAAAAGAAAATTTGTGATGAATTTCCATCATCTACAAATAATATTGCAAAATTCTTCACACGACGCCAAGGCACAACAGAGGACCCACTAACTTATTTTTACGACTTAGATCATTTAGCCTTCAAAGCAGGAAATATCATTGACGACAAATGTTTTATTCAACAATTTTTGAAGTCGGCAAATTACCAAACCAAGGGGCGCTTGGGATCACAAATATATATAAACAAGCAACAATTAAAAGAAGTGGTCAAGCAGTCCAAAGAAATATACGAAGGGGGAAACAACGATCCAGAAATAAATCTCCCAATTAGACTATCCCATGTAACGCCATCCCATTCTGGAACACAAGTTGGTCAGGGAGACCGACAACAAACCTCACCAAGTCACTTTCCTAGTCCGATTCGTCATTCTCCTAATAACCCGCTTCCCGAACATGTAATGCCCCGCCACAATTATAATTTTAGACCAAGAAACAACAATATGCAGCCGACCAGGCCGCAGCCGAGCAGAAACCCAACAAATATCAATAGAGGACACCCAAACGACAGAAGGCGACTGATGTAACGGCTGGAAACATACAGCCGCCTCAAAATTTGTACATCCAGCAATATACGCGTGAGTTCAATCCATTTATTAAAGTGCTATGTCGTGATAAAGAGTTTATTTCGCTTATCGACACCGGTGCGTCTTTGTCGGTTATTTCGACTCGCGTTGCGACAGAACTTCGTCAACAAATTGTGCCATGTGATATCTCACTTCGTGCCGTAAATGGTATAAATCTTGTCGTCGCGGGGAAAATCAATTTGAAGATTATCATAGAAAACGTGTTGTTTATTCATGATTTTTATGTCGTTGAGAAAATTAATCAAGACATGATTTTGGGACAAGATTTTTTATTTTCTAATGGTGTAATATTAGATTTTAATAAACACCAACTAGTTGTAAAAAATATTATATGTAATTTTTTGACGAATTCCTGCGAAAATAACATGAAAAATTCGATAGAAATAGTGAAATATAATACCAAAAGTTTATCTAAAAGTGATTACCTATATTTTTATAATCAAGTCGAAGAAAATGATAAATATATGTTAGAATCATGTATAGTGGTTGCAAGTGATAATAGTGTGGAATTTAATATCGCCCGCGAGTTACAAAAAAATGATTATTATAATTTACAAAATTTGTTGTTAAAACATAGGTCGTGTTTTGCATTTGAAAAAAACGAGTTAGGAAAGTGTGATATTATTGAAGTGAAAATCGATACCACTGATGATATTCCCGTTCATAAGGCACCTTATAGGGTGTCCAACGAACAACACAACATTATAAGGGAACAAGTCTCTGAAATGTTGGAAAACGGAATTATACGAGAATCCAGAAGTCCCTATGCATCTCCAGTCGTACTAGTGAAGAAACCCGACGATACTTGGCGATTCTGCGTCGATTTCCGAAAACTCAACAAAAAAGTAAAAACAGATTCTTATCCTTTACCGATAATAGAAGACTTGATTGCGCACCTGAATGGAGCCAAATTTTTTGCAGACCTGGACCTAAATTCCGGATATTGGCAATTAAAGATTAAAGAAGCTGATAAATGTAAGACTGCCTTCGTTACTCCGTCAGGATTATATGAATTTAATGTATTACCATTTGGTTTAAAGACTAGCGGTGCTATTTTTCAAAGAACCATGGATAAAGTACTTGCAGGATTAAAATATAAATGTGCCGTTGTGTACGTCGACAATATTATCGTCTTTGGGAAAACGTGGCAAGAATTCTATAATGCTCTGGATCAAGTATTAACAAGACTAAGAGAAGCGAATTTGACGTTGAAGCCGTCCAAGTGCAAGTTCGGTTTCACCAAGATCACCGTGTTGGGACACACAATCTCCGGAGTCGGAATTCTTCCGGATGAAAATAAGTTGAATAAATTAAAATTTGTTAAAGTTCCGACGAATACAAAAGAAATAAAATCTGTGTTGGGTTTATTTTCTTATTACCGAAAATTTATCGATAATTTTGCCATGTTGACCATACCTTTGACTGAATTATTACGAAAAAATATCAAATTCGAATGGACAGACAGACAACAAAAAGCATTCGAGAAAATAATATTTTTGATACAACAACCTCCTTTATTAAAACATTTTGACAACTCGAAAAATATAACAACGAGATTATACGTTGACGCGAGTGACGCAGCATTAGGCGCATGCCTTATGCAAGGAAAAGAAAAAATGTTTCCGATATGTTTTGCATCGAGAAAATTGAGTGAATGTGAAAAAAAATATTCAATAACGGAAAAAGAGTGTCTAGCGGTAGTATGGGCATTAAGATATTTCCGTCACTATTTGTGGGGATTAAAATTTCAAGTAGTGACTGATCATCGGGCCTTATGTTGGTTGAAAGAACGCAGAGACATGAATGGACGATTAGCCAGGTGGGCCTTAGCCATCCAACCCCACGAATTCGAAATCGTACACTGTTCCGGCAAGGAAAACGTGATCGCCGACTTCCTTAGTAGAAATCCGTTGGAGGATAAGAACGAATCGGAAGATACAACGAAAACGAGCGAAGGCACATTGAACGAAGACACAGAAGACGGATTGCATTTATATAGAATCGAAGTGGTGCGCATAAGACAGGAACAAGAGAACGACGAATTCTGTCGACGTAATAGGCAGATTATAATCGACAGTCCAAGAGGAAGACATAAAGGTTTTGTGTTAATAAATAATATGGTTTATAAGTGTATGAATGTGCGTGGATTAAATAAAGAACTTATAGTATTACCTAGAACTTTATTTACGGAAATTATGTCTGAAATTCATGATGATCCATATACTGGTGGTCATTTAGGTTTATCGAAAACTTTAAGTAAATTTCGTTCAAGATATTTCATGCTGAATGCGGAATTAGAGATAGAACGTTATGTAAAAACGTGTGTTAAGTGTCAGGAGAGAAAGAAAAGTCATGTGGTGGCACCCTTACAGCCAATAAAAGTCAATAATTTATTTGAAATAATAGAATTAGATATTAGATAGGGCCGTTAAATCGATCTATATCTGGTAAAAAGTATATCATTACTTGTGTGGAGGCTTTATCAAAATATGCAATATGTAAGGCCGTTCGAAGGGCCACGGCACGAGCGATATGTAACTTCCTTATCCATGAAGTATTTTGTAAATTCGGATCGGTGAATACGATTATATCAGATAGAGGGTCCATTTTCACTTCAAGATTAGTAAGAGAGACGATAAGTCGTTTTGGTACAACCCAGAAATTTGCAACCACTATGCATCCACAAACAGTAGGATTAGTAGAAAGGTTTAATCAGACTCTTTCACAGATGCTATCAAAATATGTGAATGTTACGCAGACTGATTGGTGTGTATATGTTCCTTTAGTAACTCATGCTTATAATTGTTCCAAACAGTCATCAACTAAGTTTTCACCATATTCAATTATCTTTGCAAGAGAGCCGGTAATGTTATCTGATAATAGGTTAGAATGGAATGTATCCGATAGGAGAAATAGGAGGCTTGAGAATGAAAATCGAATAAGAAAAGTAAAAGAGAATCTCATAAAAGCACGTCTCACTCAGAAAAGATTATATGATCGAAAAGCTAGGTTAATTACTTATCAACCTAGGCAATTAATATTACTATATTGTCCTAAAAGAAGGTCAGGTCTTAGCAAGAAATTAGGTCGTCCGTACAAAGGCCCATATCAGATAATACGATCGCTTGGTAATAATAATTATGTTGTCAAAAGATTAAGGAATTCAAGAATAAGGATTGTACATGTAAATAGAATAAAACCATTCAGGCTACGATAGTATAGAGTAATGTATATAGGTAATGTAGAATAGTGAGATTGATTTATTGTTATAGTGTCATGTAAAGTCAATTTTATGAATAATTAGGGTTAATTCAGTATTAGGATAGAATATATATAGTTAATAATGTATAATAGGATAATATAGGTCCATAAAGAAAATTCCCTTATTATAAAAAAGGAAACGGGTTCGATTCCCTGTAAGGTTAAAAAAATAAATAAATAAATGAATAATAATGTTATACTTTGAAAATTTACCCAACTATGGAAAAGAGGCTATAAAGATTTATCATAAATGTTTTCTTGAATATTAACTTACCCGACTGAAGAAAAATGGTGTAAAGAATTTTACTAATATTTTCTTGATTGTTTTATGTACTACCACATGATGCGGACTTCCCGAGAGAGAGCAGGCTGGCGCTCATGCAGACGTCAGCGATACTGACGATGATCCACCCTGAAGATGATGGAGACACCCTCTACGAATTCGCGTCGTTTTCGTTTCAATTTGGTCGCGTCGCGTTCGTCAAAATCGTCACTTGTAGTAGTTTGACTTGGGGGTAGGGAACCCTTAGTATTCCATGGGAATTGGGTTTAATCTTGTTTGATGCTAGATGTCCTTACCCAAAATTTCTATTACGTTTGCGCATCATGGGTGTCTAATAAAGTACAAGACAATAAAGTGGTGGACCACGTCTGTATCTTTATTAAAGATGTACGAAAGTAAACATTATTAATAAATTCTTTTAGGTTTTGCTCAAATCCAGTTAATGTTTACGAATCTTAGGAAATAGTTTGAATTTCGTTTCGTACATCTACTTAGTATGGGAAGTAATGAAGTTTCAAAATATAAATTTTCTTGATATTTAATGGTTTAATAAATGGGATAGGGTAAAGTTTTGCTGATAGATGGGATAAAATAAAAATTGCTTGGGTAATTTAAGGTATAGCTAGGGTTAGCTTTGTTTTTTTGTTTTTGTCGACTGATGTCGATGTAAAGTAAAGTAAAGTTAAGGTTAGGAGGGAGATGTACGAGGGATTTTGTTAAGGTTTTGCTCCCGTAAAGTCTTTGCAATAAAACTTTGCAAACAGTTAGGGTTCTTTTCCCGTAAAGTTTTTTTTTTGCAAGTTTTGCAAACTTATTGTGAGGGCTAGTCTGTAGTAAAGGCCACCTCCCAGTTGTATTTATGTCCTTAAGCAGGTAGGGATTTTAGATAGGACTGTCGAACCCTCTCGATGTAGTAGGTAGGAAAAAAAAATTTTGTTCGGTCATCTGGTATGACAAAACAATTTTTTTTTTTTTTTTAGAGGTGCCGGAGGGATGTAACGTCCTTGACGTTATAACCTCCTTGTTTAGGTAAACTCTTTGCTTTTGCAATGCCTACGGTTGGCAGTTATATTAAAAAAAGTTAATGTCATGATTTTAAGATTTGAAATAAGGAATCGTCTGTCTTTTGATAGAAGGTTCCATTCTAGATTAGATCTTCAGGCACCAAGAACTTCCTCTCGTATTTAGATAAAATTTCTTTATATTCGCCTGAATGATAAAAAGAAATAAATAATTTATCTCTACCAGTATCGTTTAATTAATAAGCACGTCCCCAGGTTCTATCCATTCTGGGTAGAACTCTATAGTACCTTGTAAAGTACTCCCATAATACCTGAGACCTCTACGTAGAGTCGAACTAACTAAATTAATCCCCTAGTTTTATTAATGTCCGTACTTTGTATGTATTTAACTTAAAATGACTAAAGACCCCCGGGATAAAATTTGATGCACTTTGGCACAGATGATCATGACTATAATACCTTTCAAAAAAATGTAGTTTAAGCCGTGGAGGACGTGGGTGCAGCGTCCATACATTTTTGCCCAATGTCCTTTAAAAATGTAATTTTTTCGGTTTACGCCAGATAATAGATATTCTGTGTACCATACAAGAATTTTTATCGAATTATTTTAAATGAAATGAAATGATACTTTATTCAAATTGGCTTAAAAAAACCTGTTCTATATTAAATCATCCAATATTTTTACCTACATCCCACATTCACGACATCTGTTAGTTGATAAGAGTAGACGCAAGCAAGAAACACACCGAAATTTCGCAAAAGTAGCATAGAATGATGTCACTACAAATAGAATAAATTACATTGTCATCACTTGTACCGTGAAGCTCCGTGAACGAGCGTAAAAGTGAATATGAATGGTTTTAACGACATCAGAGTTCAGAGTCATCTCTGAAGTGATTTCACGGCGTTATTTCACGGCATTTCATGGCACTGTTGTGGGTGGAGCTGGCGTTCCATTGTACATCATCATTAGCCTATTAATGTTCACACTGCTGGGGCACAAGGCCTTCCCTATGGATGGTATAGGGAGATTAGGCCATGACCCACCACGCGGACCCAGTGCGGATTGGCGGATGCTAACAACTGCAAATGCAGCCGGGACCAACGGCTTAACCTTTCGAAGCACGGAGGAACTCGAGATAAAAGATTTTTGGTCACCCATCCAATGACCGACTACTGCGTAAGTTGCTTAACTTCAACAATCGAAGCCGAACGCGCTAACCACCTGCGCAATCGTGCTCCACATTGTACACGTGAATAGGGTATTTGACAAGTTTTAGAATACGATCTCCCGTTATTGACTAATGTTTATGGAGTCCGTCCGGGGTAGATATTCATCATTCTGTTGTATATTTCAGTAAAAATAACCAAATCAAAAACTCCATTTTCAATTTGCCGCGAAAACGTTTCTCTCGACAATATGGCGTCTTACTAGTGTGTGACGTCACACGACAGTTATTAAAACGTCAAACGATACAATGTAATGTCACTTTAACCGGAAGTTTACTTGCGTGTTACTTTATTTTAGGCTCCGCCAATCCCAAGCGTTTTAGATCACGTGACAATAGATAAGAAAACTGTTATATTTTTCGTGGGTTTTTAGTAAAATTATGAATATTTTTTTTGTAAAAATAGTAAAAACCCCTGCCAATATTCATTCTAAACACAGAACTTAACAATTGGCACTTTATTTTTTAATACTTTCAAATACCCTATTTAATGATAGGAGTTGGTTTATTTCTACGTTTTCCTTATTTTCAGACATTTTGATCAAGTACCAACTCATCAAAGTAAATCATGTTTCTATTCATATGATATTCTGCTGGTACCTATATCTACTAATGTTTGCCACATAAAGTAAACTGAAAACCTTTGCCTTAAGTAAAGACCTTTATGAAAGCTTCATAAGGAATCCTTAGTTTAAAGGTATACAGTTCTCGGAAGTCATGGAAGTAACAGGAATCTCTCGTTAAATATTACGTATTTCTATAGGTATAAATGTGTAGAATAATAAAGTTGTGATATTTATTATTTACTACCCCGTTTCGCTATATTTAAAACTGTAGTAATAAAGTATACTTCAGGGCAAACTTCCTCGTAAAAAAAAGGTAAATTTAAAAAATCAAAAAACCCGACTGCTTAATTATTCTTCAAATAAAAACTGAAAAGAAAAAAAACAAGTCCAGTAGTCTATAATTCTGTTAATAAGGAACAAAGCTACTTTAACAGTCGGGACCCACTGTTGAAAAATATTATGTATTCTTGAATATCTAATGGGTCCCGACTGTTAAAGTAGCTTTGTTCCTTATTAACAGAATTATAGACTACTGGACTTGTTTTTTTTCTTTTCAGTTTTTATTTGAAGAATAATTAAGCAGTCGGGTTTTTTGATTTTTTAAATTTACCTTTTTTATTTCACACTTTTTAGTTAGTATTTTAAGACGGTATGTATACACCGTAGTCTTGTTACTTCAGTAAGGGAGTTAATATCGCGGGAATTATTAAGTACCTTGCGTCGGTCTAAAAGATTGATTTATTAAGACATATAAAGACTTTACCAGCGGGGTCAAGGCTACACAGATGGGCCTCAATTTTCGCAAAAATGTGTGAAGTTAAATCAAGTCGTTACATCCATTTTTTTTTTGTTATAAAAATACCGAATAACGTATCACTGTTAAGCACAAATGCTAAGTAACTTTTACAAATATAATCAAATAAACCTATTACTTACTTTATTTTTAAATCTTTTTCATCAATTAAATACTCATCTTATCCTAACTATCAATACTAATATTATAAAGAGGCAAGATTTGTATGTTTGTAACAAATAATCTGTCAAACTACTGAACCAGTTTCAAATATTAATTCATCATAAGGTATAGCTACATTATTTATTATAACATTTTTCTTTATTTAAATACATTTTGTCCGAGTGACATAGGCTATATTTTATCCCGATAAATAAATTTCGCCCGTACAATGCCCGGGTGGATCACTAGTAAGTATAATATAATATTATAGATGCGAAAGTGAGTTTGTTTGTTGCGCTTCCGTGCCCTAATAGCTGAATCGAATATAATGAATTCCCATATAGAAGTAGATGGGAACTTAATGGTTCTTAGCTACAACATCGCAATACTTATAGGCGTAGGGTGATGAAAGGGGTGATTTACCTATAAAAATCTACATTATTTACTTTGAATTTTGCAGAATTATTACAAAACCAATATTATCGCGAGCTGATTAATAAATACCATTCCAATAAGTCTGTACTTACTAGCGAAAAATGGGTTATTTGTCATTATATTAAGTAAACCTTTTTGTAACATTAAGTAATATCGTTAAAAAAAATGAAAAACAGTAAAATTCCAAGTTTTTCATTAAAATTCAATAATCATAAATACCTATTATGATAATATATTTCTCATCATTTAATAAGAAGGAACTGTATCACAGTTTTATTGTTAGTACTTCGTATAGGATCAGATACTGCGAATACCCCATTTTTTTTCTTTTACATAGTACACCGCGCTATCACTTTGTCATCGTTGTAACTTTTTAAATATTTGTCAAAATGACATAGTGTAAAAAGCAAAGTTTATCGTCTTTAAATATCAAAAGCGATAAAAGTATTTGTTTTGATAAAAAATGATTTGGTAATACAAAATGTGCATTTTGGAAATAGATATCAAATAATATTTTAGTTTTGATTCACTATTTTAGCGGTAATGACTTACACATTAAATATAGATATATGGTGTCACGGACTTTTTTTTAGAACTATTTAAGAGATACATTTTCACTCTACATTACATTCATGTAACTTTTATTGTTTTTGCAGTGCAGGCCAAAATGGCTCGCAAATGGGAGATTTTTTTCCGTCTTATGTGACACTTATTGTTATATATTGGCCAATTCTCTCAATAACTACATAAATTATTAAATATATGTAATTATCATATATGAGCTATATTACTGTTAAGTTTCATTAAAATCCATTCAGTATTTTTTAGGTGAAAGAGCAACAAAAATCCATACAAACGTAAGATTGAATTTAAAAGCGTAAGTGGTTAATTACAACTTTAAAGCGTTGTAGATCTTAAACAATCACATAAAATGAAAAATGGTGTTAGGAACTTAAATATGATTATAATTTTTATTATTTTTTAAAGCATGTAACTGCTTGATGTTTAAATCTAAAGAAAATATAACTAGAAAAAATTCCACGCGGACCAGGCAGCAGACGGGACTCGAACCCGCACCCTTCGCAATCCGGGCGAATGCACTGACCAATTACCAATTGTGGGTTTACCTATAATGCGAAGAGATGGCGCTGCCTTGCAGCTTAAGAATAGCTAGAAAGAATTTCGACGCGGTCCGTGAGGGCCGCGGTAGCATAATTGGTCAGTGCATTCGCCCGGATTGCGAAGGGTGCGGGTTCGAGTCCCGTCTGCTGCCTGGTCCGCGTGGAATTTTTTCTAGTTATATTTTCTTTAAATATGATTTTTGATTATCTAGACAGTGATACCCCACTCGACATATTTTGTCAACTTATTTTTTTTACTTCGTCACAATATGGCGCCTAATTTTGACCATATTGAATTTTGATTACTATCATATCTTTAGTAGCACTCCCATGATTGAGACGAATCGATTGACGTATGAATCATCAAAATCAGTCCAGGCGTTTGGTCTCTAGTGTGCCACAAAGGAACAAACATACATATATAGACTGTTAAACACATAACCCTGTCTGCGCGTCGCGCTTCGCGCTCTTGCATTGCGCAGCCGGGTAAATAGGGTATTTGTCATTAAAATAGGGTATTTTAAGAGAGGCGTGAAGAAGAATTTTTGCGGGCCGGCAAGGTGAGGATGGTTGGTGTAGCAGTTTATAACTGCTGTACCAGCTATCTTCGCGTTTGGACTTTATCACCACTTAACATCAGGTGGGGTAGAGTCATTTGCCTACCTAATTATATATATAAAAAAGTTTTAGAAAACGATCTCACGTTATTGACTTATGTTTATGGAGTCCGTAAAAAGTGGATATTCATCATTCTGTTGTGTATTTCAGTAAAAATAATCAAATCAAAAAACTCCATTTTGCAAGTTGCCGCGAAAACGTTTCTCTGGACAATATGGCGTCTTACTAGTGTTTGTTGTTATTAAAACGTCAAACGATACAATGTAATATCACTGTAACCGGAAGTTTACTTGCGTGTGACGTCATTTTAGGCTCCGCCAATCCCAAGCGTTTTGGGTCACGTAACAAAAGATAAGAAAACTATTATCTTTTTCGTGAGTTTTTAGTAAAATTATGAATATTTTTTTGTAAAAATAGTAAAATCCCCTGCCAATATTCATTCTAAACACAGATGCTGGCAATTGGCACTTTATTTTTAATACTGTCAAATACCCTATTGTATAATTGAAGATGAATAAAAATCCGTTCTATATTTTTTGTGATCATTGCGAACAAACAGACATGAGATGAGAGTGGATGAGAGGCGGGGAACTTTGATTTATAATAATTTATTTAAGAAACCACATTAGCGGAATCCAAAGATGATTATAACAAACCTTACCCACGGATATTACTTTACGATGAAAAAATAAATAAGGCACTAAGCGCACTAGACGGCCAAGACCACGGTCAGTGGCTGCAATGACTACATTATCTAAAAATACCATACGAATGTTGCGCACTTGGCCGCAACGGAATTCGGTCGTTGTCAGGTGCCTAAACCGTGTTTCATCATCTTATGGTTTAAGACATTTATTTCTCAAAACAGAACACAAAATTCACTTACATGAGAAAACAAAGAATTATTAATCCATTACGTGTGTTACACGAGACGTACGAAATAAACAAACAATTTAGTTGGACATACAAACACTGATATATATCACAAATCACTATTGAATTTTACATTTTTTTTTTACTAAAACTGTTGATAATTTACAAATTGATGACTTGGTTTAAACTTCATCACCCTTTTAATATCCCCAATGCGGGTGCACAGGCTTTCCCTAAGGATGGAATAAGAAGATTGGGCCATGACCAACCACGCGGGCCCTGTGGGGATTGGCGGGTGCCAACGACTGCAGATGCAGCCGGGACCAACGGCCTAACGTGCCTTCCGAAGCACGAAGGAACATGAGATAGAAGATTTTTGGTCACTCATCCAATGACCGACCACTGCAAAGGTTGCTTAACGCTAGCGGAAACGCGCTAACCACCCGCGCCATCGACCTCCTGAAAACCATGGTTTCCATAATTAAAATAAAGGACGATGTTGCCTGAAAACTCAATATATATTTTTTTTAGCTATCAGAAATCAGAAATCAATATATCTTCATTCAAATTGGATGAATATATCTTTATTCAAATTGGATATATTACAACACTTTTGAATCGTCCAACTCCACAACATTAAAAGCATAATGTAACAACATTTACAAATCATTATGTTGTTACAAAGTCAATACAATCATGATTTATTTAATATAGAAAACCTATTGGAATGATTGGAACAGTTCAAACCCTAGCATTTTTGTCTGTAATATATCTGTCTGAGTATTTCATGGACTTACGATGTCCATGGAATATTTGGACTTGACACTACCAAAATGCACAAGCCGTGGCTGCTATAATAAAAAAAGTTGTAGACTATAGTGTTGCCAGGGGAATAAATTAAGTTTCCAGCCGCCTGCTTGAGTAGGTAATTAGCGGAAAGTGTGATGTCAAAATCTCGTTACTACCCGTTTCAGCACACGAGTAAAGAAGTGGCAGAAACAAAGTGTCATAGAATTGCGCCTGTGTGAGTGAGCACTGACACATGTCGCGTATGACTCAGAACAACAACTAAAGCCTACAAGTAATGCTGTGGAGTTCGGTCGTACACTTCTATAGACTTCCAAAGATTTCAAGAAAGAAGATTTCCAAAGAAAGTATTACCCGACCAAAAAGTATAAGTTTAGTAGTTGTTAGGTTTTATTTGAGATTAGATCGCTTTTTGATTCTATATAGTAAAGGTCGATGACGCAGGTGGATAGCGCGTTTGGCTGCGATCGTGGAACTTAAGCAACTTTCGCAATGGTTGGTCATTGGATGGATGACCAAAAATCTTCTATTTCGAGTTCCTCTGTACTTCAGAAGGCACGTTAAGCCATTAGTCCCGGCTGCATCTGCAGTCGTTAGCACCCACCAATCCGCAACGGGCGCTCGTGGTGGGTCATGGCCCAATCTTCCTATTCCATCCATAGGGAAGGCCTGTGCCCCTGCAGTGGGGACATTAATAGGCTGATGATGATGCTCAATGGAATGCCGGCTCCACCCACAACAGTGCCATGAAATGCCGTAAAATAACGCCGTAAATTCGCGCAGTGAATTCACTTCAGTGAAGACTCTGAACTCTGATGTCGTTCAAACCATTCATATTCACTTTTACGCTCGTTCACGGAGCTTCACGGTACAAGTGATGGCAATGTAATTTATTCTAATTGTAGTGACATCATTCTATGCTACTTTTGTGAGATTTCGGTGTGTTTCTTTCTTGCGCCTACTCTTATCAACTAACAGATGTCGTGAATGTGGGATGTAGGTAAAAATATTGGACGATTTAATATAAAACAGGTTTCTTTAAGCCAATTTGAATCACTACATAGTATAAAGCAAAGACGCTTCCCACTGTCTGTCCCTTTGTCCCTATATACCTATGTCCACTCGCGCCTGCTTATACCTACTACTAGCAAGGAACTTATTATGCGATTCAAATAAGAGTAGGAAAGCCAATGACCTTCATCTGTCAAATGTCGCTTGAAAAGTACGGTTTGCAAAAAAATCTTGAAACCCTTTCTTAACACTCCGTTAATTCTAGAATAAAAACCAAACATTTGTAAGCAAACAATAACAAATATTGATAAATAATATTGGTTGATATTTTTTTTTTCATATATTGAGCTTTGGTTAAGAATGTTTGTTTTTCTAAATCGTCAACCAAATGTCACTTTAAGTTGCGTTCAGGTACTCGATTTAAAACTTTCGTTTACATAAAGGATGCATGTTCGTATGTGACCTAGTAATAGTGCATGATTATTCATAACTACTCCGGCGGTAATGCAAAGATGAGCGGAATTGAAGAGCTTAATTCTGATTAACGTTTTTTCTCACAGTCTTAATAAATAAATAGTATTAAAAATTGGTTGTTTTCTTTTCTCAAACTTATTAAATAAATTTTATTACAAAAAATCTGATGTTTTTTCTCATTTAAAATTAGTAAATAAATATTAGATAAATTTTTTTTTGCTCTCTCTATCTATTTTGTTCGAATTGTCAGCTATGACGTCACAACATGGCGTCCAGTCGGTCCTATTCTTAGTTGAATCGCATTATAACTGGAATGCTTACGCAATCCTCAAAATCGTTCCAAGACCATAGCTGAATCAGTGGAATCTGTCTCGTTCTAGTACTGTACCCAAACAGTTGCAAGAGAGTGACAGATTCCACTTTCATCGTTGTCGCGCTAGGAGTATTTTTCCCCCATATGAAGGTAGAAACAAAAATGGACTTTATGTATAACTTATTAGAGTACATTTTTTGAATTCCCATATTGTTTCGTAAGCATTCCAGTTAGTGTTTAAGTTCCTTGACTACTAATCACTGGACTACTACGTTCAATAGACAGAAAGTGTATGCGGGTGGGTGCAGTACCCTTAGCACGAACCAATATCGAGTTCGAATAGTTTGCGAGTACGAAATGTCATTGTCATTTGACAACATATTTATGTAGGCACTGATTTTTAGTTCTCGTTACGTCCGTTTCAAGTTTCCATAAAAAATTGATTGATTGTTAATCTACATGCGCTATATACCTGAATCTTATACATAATTTCGGTACTTGGCTTGATTTCCCTAGTTTACTATATAACTTATTTGTTTTTTATTATTTTAATACCTGTGTACCTATTTGCAAACATAACCTCAAAATCATTCATTGTATATGGTTTATAGAAATTCACAGGGGTGTCCGTCAATATTATTCGTTTCTACAGTAATTTACATATAATTTCGAATCTGGAAAACAATTTTTCATGATTATTGGTCTTTAGGCAAAACATGTATGGAAGCTGAGCAATCTCCTTTCAAAGCGAGTTAGACGCAGGCGCAGACGTGCTTGGCGTGCGCTGAGCGGGCGCGTGTCGTCTGAACGCGCTCTAATATAAGTCTACGTTTTGTGATTAGGTGATATGAATAATAATAAATAATAATAAATGCATTTATTTGCATCTCAAATTAATACAATTAATAATAAGCAGAGATAAATGATTATAAGTTTAACAGTTCTTAAATAACTAGTATGAACTACAATCATTAGTGAGTGACAGTGATGCAAATAGGCAGAAGCTCAGCAGTGTTTTTGCCTTAATAGACAATATGCTGATTTTCAGCAACTGCCCGTAGGAAGCGCGAGGATGTAGGTACGCTGCAAAGCTGGCATTGTGATTCCCTAGTCCCACACAAACACAACACACGAACATCGTTTACTCCATTATTAAATAAAATTATTAAACATTTAATAAAATTAAATACTTTCATACTTAGGGTATTTTTTTGTGTGTTATTGTGGTTTTTATTATTTTTGCGCTAAGGCAAAGGAAAACAACAACAGCCTTTTCATATTTTTTTTTATTTTATTCTTTGTGGTACTGTTTATCCGTGATTGTGTGTTTTTGTTTTTATGATTTTTATTCACGTCAACCTTAGGCCCTGCCAGAATATCAGCGCCGCAGCGGCCTCAGTGTCGTTGTGGCATTGTGCTGAGGCAGGGACCTAGTTGAACCTATTCTGTTTTTTGTTTTATTTATGCTTTGTTTGTTGGTCAATAAATTATTTCTTTCTTTCTTTCTTTCTTTACTTTAGTTCTTGTTCTATAGTAGTGTTTACTCCCACGCGCACAGTATGCAGCTATGCATCTGTGCCGTCTGTACTCTCGTGGTTTCAGTAACGAACACACTTTGATGGTGTCCTTAATTACACGCCAACACCGGTGTAGAAGGCTTACGCTGACATTGAGATTAATCAAATCAATTACCTCCCTATACTCGGTAATATTCTATGTGTATGCGCTAATACGAAGCCCCGCCATTCATTTAACAGAAATTGATAATGGTATCGGCTTGAGAACAATGTTTGGTTCCATTAACAACGCGATTATGAATATTCTCAGTCGAGTGGATACATCGTAATGAACTTTTGAAGTTACTCTCGTATGGCTTTATGTGCTTGTGTGTACTAGCGACAAATTGTTAGGGAAGCTTCTCTTATTTGATCCGGGTGAAAGATTTAATCATAATTAATACGGTATAACAATGAAACACGCTTTAATATTAGACGATAGGTTTTCACGCACACCTTTTATTAAATAAAACACGCTGTAACGGGTTAAATGCGTTAATTTATTACTTTTTTGACGTTTCGATTCATTTTTTTCGAGCTTGTCAGAATAATATTATAATTTGACGACCTCCGTGGTCGAGTGGTTTATACGCCGGGTTTCGTGGTGTCGCCTACTCGAGGGGTCCCGGGTTCGAGTCCCGGTGGGGGCAGATGTTTGTGTGATGAATACGAACATTTGTACTCCAGTCATGAATGTATAATATGTATTTCCATATAAATATACTTATATATGTACTGTATATGTATTCTATCCGTTACCCTAGTATCTCATAACAAAAGCCTTACAGTGCTTACATTGGGACTTTGTGTGATGCGAGTGTTGGAAATATTTATTTTATTTATTTTAATTCTGATGCAGCCTGAAAAGGATGCGAAACGTCAAGGCCCGTTATAATATCATTCTGACGACGCAGCCTGAAAAGGATGCGAAACGTCAAGGTCCGTTATAATATCATTCTGACGGCGCAGCCTGAAAAGGATGCGAAACGTCAAGGCCCGTTATAATATCATTCTGACGACGCAGCCTGAAAAGGATGCGAAACGTCAAGGTCCGTTATAATATCATTCTGACGGCGCAGCCTGAAAAGGGTGCGAAACGTCAAGGCCCGTTATAATATCATTCTGACGGCGCAGCCTGAAAAGGGTGCGAAACGTCAAGGCCCGTTATAATATCATTCTGACGGCGCAGCCTGAAAAAGGTGCGAAACGTCAAGGCCCGTTATAATATCATTCTGACGACGCAGCCTGAAAAGGGTGCGAAACGTCAAGGTCCGTTATAATATCATTCTGACGGCGCAGCCTGAAAAGGGTGCGAAACGTCAAGGCCCGTTATAATATCATTCTGACGACGCAGCCTGAAAAGGGTGCGAAACGTCAAGGCCCGTTATAATATCATTCTGACGACGCAGCCTGAAAAGGGTGCGATACGTCAAGGCCCGTTATAATACGATAGACTCAAAACTGCAATGGAGGAATCACATTACGCTTTTGGCTGGTAAACTTAGTTCAGCAGCTTATGCCGTAAGAAAGATAAGACAACTTACTGATATAGATACTGCCAGGACTGTATATTTTAGTTACTTTCATAGTATCTTATCATACGGCATTTTACTCTGGGGAACAGCAGCTGCTATTGAAAGTATATTCATTTTACAAAAAAGAGCTGTGAGATCTATTTATCAATTGAGTAGCCGAACATCTCTTAGAGAAAAATTTAAAGAAATTGGCATTTTGACTGTTGCTTCTCAATTCATTTACAATTGCATACTCCTCGTTAAAAATAATATCAATTTGTATATCAAACACAGTAACGTGCACAATTTTAACACAAGGAATAGAAACAAGCTTGCATTGCCACCCCACAGGTTACAGAAGGTTTACCGATCTTTTATGGGTCAAGGTACACATTTTTACAATAAAATTCCTGATACTGTTCTTGAGTTACCCATAAATGAGTTCAAATGTCACATTAAAAGTTGTTTACTTAAGAAAGGCTATTATACTATTAAAGAATACTTGAATGACAAAACTGCATGGCTGTAACTGCAAAATTGTTTTGTATTTGTTTGCAGTGACATCAGCCAATTGCTACATACTTGACGCCAGTGAAAGTAACTCACTCAAGAAATGCATCTTTAGGTAATAAAAATAACAATATTATAGTGTTTAGTGATGAAATTGGGAAGAATATGGGCCCTCTTTTATCTAAAATGGGACATTCAATAACAAATTACTGTATGCCTGGTACCTCTTATAATGATATTTTAGAAAAGGCAAGTAAGCATAGCTACAGTAAATGCCACACCTTGTTGTTTTTTATAGGAAATAGAGGCAATTTGAATAAAAAGTTATTTATAAAATATGTGACAGATTTAAATGCATTAAATGTGAAAAAAATTGTATTGTTCACATTGCCTTACTGCAACAGTCTGCCAAAGGAGGAAAATACACACATCAAAAGTGTCTAGGGATCAACATATATTTTTGCAATAACTTTTCTCCTGATTGATATTAATTAAAATTTTCTTTAAGGATTCATCAAATAAAGTGTTTTCGTTTGTCACAGTAACGATAAACCAAGTCACCTTTGCATTAATAAAGAAATTTGCCATTTTCCTAATAAAGGGATTTTTGACATTTGAACCACTAACACAAAAGTTCGAAAAAAAGACTGAAATAACAGTTTTCTCTAAAATTTTATTGGGTAACTTAAACAATTAATAATCCGTATTTCTACCGCGAACACTAACAACACAAGAACATCGGTTTGGCATACTCAAAATGAGTTCATCCAAATCACGCTGTGGAATGGCCGCCCATGTTCGTTGCAACAACAAAAAAAGGTCTTCTTGCGACTGGATACCCTCCATATTCGGCAGAGCTCTTCTCTGTAGCATATCCCATGCATGCTCAATCGGGTTCAAGTCTGGCGACTGAGCAGGCCAAGGCAGGACATTGATGTTAGCTGCGGCGAGAGTCTGTCTTACAACTCTTGCGGTGTGCGGTCGTGCATTATCATGCATTAACTGAAATAAGGGACCGATTTGCACTTGTAGAGGAACGATGACGTCTGATACAATCGTCTCAGCATAAATTTGAGCGTTGAGGTTGCCTCTGATCCAAATCAACTCAGTTCTTCCGCCGATCCAAATACCCGCCCATACCATGATGGTTCCACCACTATAAGGATGGACTTCCTGGCAGGATTTTAATCGCTGTTGGCGTCCAGGGGTTCTCCAGTGTCGTATACGTCTTGTATCCGGTCTCATACCAAAACGAGACTCATCAGAAAAGCACACGAAACGCCATTGTTCTTCTGCCCAATTTCTGTGTTCAAGAGCCCATTGATATCGAATCCTACGATTGTGCATTGCTATAGGTGGTACCCGTAGCGGTCTTCGGGAATGAAGGTTCACTTCATGCAAGCGGTTTCTGACTGTTTGGTCGCTAATTAAGTTCCCTGAAGAGTGATGAAGCCTCACGGCTAACATCATGGCGGTTATTGTTGGAGCTCTTCGAGTTAAGATTTGAATGTATCGGTCTTGTCTCCGTGTGGTGCAGCGATACCGTCCTCCATGGCGCTCAGCCACGGTACCAGTGCTTCGGTATCGTGTCCAAAGTCGACTGATAACACTCTGACTTGTATTCAGAGCTAAAGCCACAGTACGTTGCCGGGAACCAGCTTCTATCATTCCCACGGCTCTGAGCATTTCTTCCCTGCTTAAATGACGTCGCCGCTCCATAATAACGTTGGTTTTAATCAGTAGTAGGGAAACAGTAGCACTAATAATGTCTTCAATGCGTTGTATGTTTTTATAGGGAAAATATTGACAGCTGATTTTCATCTTTTACTCGAATTTGATTCACAGTTCCTGATTCAAATTATGAAATGCACCAAAAAGGATCCATATAAATTTATAAAATCATAAATTTATTACAAAGCCACATCTCAATCTCAAGAAATCCGCATAAAAATGCTTGATCCCTAGACACTTTTGATGTGTGTATGTTAAGATACAAATTAAATATGCTTTTGTATACAATTTGTAAAAGCAATAAATATCATTTGATTGACTCTAACAATTATGTTAGAAATTTTTATTTGACGAAAGATAAATATTATCTTTCCAATTATAATAAAAGACAGGTAGCTAAGTCGCTATCATATTTCTTTTTTATGTCAGCCAAGAATTTGGCTAAACAACTTGCTCCTATTGAGCAATATTCTATTGACATGACAATCAGTAATTATTCTACTGAAACCACCCAAAATCATAATAAATTAACCAATCAGACAAAAGATAATTCTTGCACATTAAATAATAATGTAAATAAAAATAATTGTTTTGTTAATATAGGTAAAAAAAACCCATCCAAAAACATTGCAAAAACTGTTAGTTTTATCAACCTGATGCATCTTAATATTCAAGGAATGATGGGTAAGGACTTAGAAATTGAATTATTCATGAACTGTAATATATAGATATTTTTTGTATTACAGAACACTGGCTTAAAAGTTGTCAGAATATATTTAATTTCAATAATCATCAGGTTGGTAGTTTGTTCAATCGAGAAAATGCAATACGCGGTGGCTCTTTAATATTATTGAATAAAAAATTAAAATTTAAGGAACGAAGAGATATTGTGAGCCTCTCGGTTGAGCGAACAATAGAAATTGCCTGTGTGGAACTGGACCGGCTTGTTGTATTGAGCGTATACAGACCTCCATCAGCATTGTATGATTGTTTTGAAGCTATCATGGATGAAGCTCTTAAGAAAACTTACACTACAGGCAAACGGTTGATTGTCTGTGGTGACTTCAATATTGATTTATTACAAAAATCTAGTTCGAGTACTAAAATAAAAAAATTATTTCAATCATACAATCTGAAAAACTTATTCATTGAGCCTACTAGAATAGCTGCCACTTCGGCCACTTGTATTGATAATATATATACAGATATCATACCACAGACAAAACAAATTATTAATAAACTAGATAGTGATCATTGTGGCCAGTTGATTACATTTCCATATCAGCTCAAGCAGGTGACAAAAAAACACATCACTGTTGTACCAAAATCTGCTAATCGTGTGGAACGTTTTAAAACTCAATTAGATAGAAAAATGTGTTATCTAAAATATAAAGACAGTCCAAATGATTTATATAATGATTTTTTTAATATATACTGCACTGAATTTAATAATGTTTTTGTACCCAAAAAAATCTGTGTTAATGATGCTGTAACTTTTACTAAGTGGGCTACGCCTGGAATTCATAAAAGTAGAAGGACACTTTATGAACTTTATAATGAAAGAAACTGTAACACTAGTGAAAAATTTGAAGAGCATGTTCGTAAGTATTCTAAATTGTTTAAAAAAGTATGCCGCTTAGCAAAATCAAATTACTTAAGTTCAAAGATTAAGAACAGTAATGACAAAATTAAAACGACATGGAATATTTTAAACGATGAAACTGGAAAATCCAAAACTCGCAATAATAATTATAACTTAAATATTGATAATAAAAGGGTTACTTCAGATATTGAAGTTGCTACAGCTTTCGAAAATTTCTTTACTGATATTCCAGTTGCAACTACTAAATCTTTGAACTCTTCCCCCATTGCTGCCGAATCAATCTTAAGAGAAAACGTGAAACCTTGTACTAGTCATTTTCATTTTAAACATGTTGACTTCAAAGATGTAATTAAAACGTTTCACCAATTAAATAAAAAGAAAACCACGGATCTGTGGGGCAATTCCGTTGATGTTTCTGAATCGGTAATTGAGACAATAGCTCCTATTCTAGCTTGCATATTTAATGATTGTGTTGACTGTGGTGTTTTTCCTGACCTCATGAAATACAGTAAAATAACTCCTTTGCATAAAACGGGAAGTACATCAGACCCCACAAACTTTAGACCAATTTCTGTGCTACCCACCTTTAGTAAAATTTTCGAAAAAAATCATGTTAGATCAAATGCAATCACATTTTAATAAATATAATATACTTCACTGTAAACAATTTGGTTTTACACGGGGTCGTTCAACAACCGATGCCGGTGTTGAACTTATACAACAAATTTTTGACGCCTGGGAGAACTCGCAGGACGCTCTAGGTGTGTTTTGCGACTTGTCCAAGGCTTTTGATTGCGTTTTTCATGAAACATTATTCAGGAAACTCCACCACTATGGATTTAGAGATACTGATCTGGATCTTATTGCGTCATACCTGATGGATAGGATTCAGAGGGTTGACATTAACGGCAATAAGTCTGCGGGTTCGCCGGTTAAAATGGGTGTTCCGCAGGGCTCAATCCTTGGTCCTTTCATATTTTTAATTTATATTAATGACTTACCTTACTAAGTTAGAGATAAGCATGAGATAGTATTGTTCGCGGATGATACATCACTTTTATTTAAACTCAAACGTAAGGAAATAGTTATTGACGACGTGAACAGTTGTATCTCTAAGGTAGTTCACTGGTTTAATGTTAATAATTTATTGCTAAATGAAGGAAAAACGAAATGTATTAAATTTGTATTACCTAATGTAAAACAGGTAAAAACCAGTGTGAATGTAAAGGATAGGAATATGGGCCTTGTAGACACCACAGTATTCTTAGGGATTACTTTAGATTCTAAGCTTCAATGGGGCCCACATATTGATAAATTATCAAATAGAATTAGTTCTGCAGCATATGCCGTAATGAAGATACGCCAGTTAACGGATGTAGATACGGCCAGATTAGTATACTTTAGTTATTTCCATAGTGTAATGTCGTACGGAATTTTATTGTGGGGAAACGCCGCCGACATTCAAACTATTTTTGTGCTGCAGAAGAGAGCTATTCGATCAATTTATAATCTTAAAGTTAAGGATTCCTTAAGAGATAGGTTTAAAGAATTTGGTATAATGACGGTCGCATCACAATACATTTACGAAAATTTATTACTTGTAAGAAAAAATATTAATTTGTTTCTTAAAAACAGTGATGTTCACACACTTAATACAAGAAACAAAAATAAACTAACTTTACCTGCTACTAGGCTTCACAAAATCAATAATTCATTTAAAGGTCTTTGTGTTCGCTTATACAATAAAGTCCCAAGCAATATCCAAGAGTTAAGCATAAATAAATTCAAAGATAGTATAAAAAAAGCACTTATTAAAAAAGCTTATTACAAAGTGTCTGATTATATTACAGACAAAAATGCTTGGGTTTGAACTGTTCCAATCATTCCAACAGGTTTTCTATATTAAATAAATCATGATTGTATTGACGTTGTAACAATATAATGATTTGTAAATGTTGTTACATTATGCTTTTAATGTTGTGGAGTTTTTTTCGCTCGTTTTTCTCCGCAGCTAAAAAATATGTCCAATAACGAGTGGTAGGGAAAAAAATGTTTGGACGATTCAAAGGTGTTGTACTATACATCCAATTTGAATAAAGATTTATTGATTTCTGATTTCTGATTTCTGTCGTACAGATAAATTACTTTAACTCTTAGTAACTATTTTGCAGTGTGGTTTGAGTGGTTATGGGTAGTCATGCTCTCTTAAAAATCTCTTCGGCGGTGTCGTGTGAGGCGGGTAGTTGCGTTCCCTAAAATATGGTTGAGCGAAGCGATGGCTGATTCATGCGTCATGCTCGTGAACGGGTGCTGCCAGCGGAGATGAGTCTGCTCTATACTACTTTATTATTGTAATGATAGTTATTATTAAATTTAGATTGTATTTTACATTACACAACTTGTATTTATACTGTATGACACAGCAATCAAAATGTAAGTTAACATTTATTATTTCTCTGATAAAGATTTAATGGCGGTGTGGATTCTGGTATGGTTTTCTAGACCTGAACTTGGTTTTGGAGCGGTGTATCCTTGTCATTATCTATACAGACTGAAAAGGGGGGACTGATGTTGGATTTGGTTTTGGGTTGGGAGAGTAGTGCCAGAATCGACAACAGTGTTTGAGTAATCACATGCATGTGTCCTGCCGTTATGTTTATAGTTTGTTATAATAATGTACTGTGGTACTTATATATTTATTTTTCTATCTTTGTAACATAGTATCCATGTGTGGTTATGAGTAGTCATGCTCTCTTAAAAATCTCTTCGGTGGTGTCGTGTGAGGCGGGTCGTTGCGTTCCCTAAAAAATGGTTGAGCGAAGCGATGGCTGGTTCATGCGTCATGCTCGTGAACGGGTGCTACCAGCGGAGATGAGTCTGCTCTTGCTTCATTGGATACTATTAACCGTTGCACTAAACTTTAATCGTTCATTTTTTTTTGCCTAAACAGCATTACACGGCATTCCTAAACTTTGTTAAACCAGTTTTTTATATAGTCATAATTTTTATTATATTAGCATTTGTAATGGAAAGTGACTTTATGAGTTACCTCATATTGAAGTCATTTTTCAATTTGACGACTCTGTATACAATACAGGGAGAAAAAAACAGCCCTTGCTGAGTTTTTTGCCGGTTCTTCTCAGGTCAAGGTCTCCCGCCGTAGATTTGCGAACCGATGGCGTAGCTTTTCGACATTCACAAGTGCTTGTAACAGCCTAGACTGAATAAACGATATTGAATTTTGAATACCATTCTGACGACGCAGCCTGAAAAGGATGCAAAACGTCAAGACCCGTTATAATATCAATCTGACAGCGCAGCCTGAAAAGGATGCGAAACGTCAAGACCCGTTATAATATCATTCTGACGACGCAGCCTGAAAAGGATGCGAAACGTCAAGACCCGTTATGATATCATTCTGACGACGCAGCCTGAAAAGGATGCAAAACGTCAAGACCCGTTATAATATCAATCTGACAGCGCAGCCTGAAAAGGATGCGAAACGTCAAGACCCGTTATAATATCATTCTGACGACGCAGCCTGAAAAGGATGCGAAACGTCAAGACCCGTTATAATATCAATCTGACAGCGCAGCCTGAAAAGGATGCGAAACGTCAAGACCCGTTATAATATCATTCTGACGACGCAGCCTGAAAAGGATGCGAAACGTCAAGACCCGTTATAATATCAATCTGACAGCGCAGCCTGAAAAGGATGCGAAACGTCAAGACCCGTTATAATATCATTCTGACGACGCAGCCTGAAAAGGATGCGAAACGTCAAGACCCGTTATAATATCAATCTGACAGCGCAGCCTGAAAAGGATGCGAAACGTCAAGACCCGTTATAATATCATTCTGACGGCGCAGCCTGAAAAGGAGCGATACGTCAAATAAGTAAAAAAGTAACGCATTTATTCCGTGTAAGCGTAATTTATTTAATGAGGGCTGTGCGTGACAATCTAAGAAATCAAATCAAATAGGTATAAGAAACTAAAATCTGGTACCTACAAAGCAGACTCAAAATTTGTGTTGACTGATGTAATTAAATTCAAGTAAAATAAATATTTAAGGGGTACTTCCATATAACAAAGTTACCTTGGCGTTTTTAGTCGATATAATGATAAAGCGTCTAATGTTGTATAGATAATACAGAACTCTTCGTGTGTGCTTCGGACTTGCACTGGATTTTTAAACGTCATTTCGCTCTAAGAAATTTAAAAGGGTCAGAAATAATAGCCCTTTTGGCTGGTTCTCCTCAGTACTTACAGTGTTTCCCGTTTAGATTCTTGCTGACGAGGTTGATGGCGTGGCTTTTAATTTTAACTAGCATTATAAAAAGTCAGCACCGTTTCTTACTTAGCACAAACATTTTAATTAAACATAGTGTTTTTATTACGTAATAAAAAAACCTCTTCTTGAATTTTTAAAGGGGACACGTCATTTTAATTTTTTATTGTCTGCAAAGCTGAAAAATTTAGGCGCACATTTTTCGTGAATAATTTAGGTGAAATCATTTTATGGGTCAGTTTTAAATGCAATGACACAGCGGACTTTCATCTTGAATTGACTTTATTTTATAAAAAAGATCCCATTCCATCCTATCCATAACTTCCTTAATTTATAGAAATAATCCCATACTTTTGTGATCGAGCAGATAATTCTTTTCGAGTATATTGAATAATACGTATATTCTACGCTCACATTGACTTTAGAATTCAGAAAACTTTTGATGATCCTTAGTAGATAAAATTTTGAGAAAATCTATCAAATCATTTGAGGAACACATTACAATACACACTCAAACCTACACATTACAACATTGATTATGTTAGAATAGGATAATTGCGTTTATTTTTCAAAGGGACGTTATCTGGGAATAGACACGGCCTGGGTGTGTTGCGGGTAGGGTCACTAATTTTTTTTCTATCAAAGATAGTATTTTCGAACGTGTTATCTCTTAAAATATAGTAGATAGCAAAAAATTAAAAACAAAAAATAGTATTAGGTTAATATATTTACTTTATGGTATGGGTTACCTACAATGCGAAGAAATGGCGCTGCCTTGCAGCTTAAGAATGGCTAGAAGAATTTCGACGCGGCCGTCAGGGCCGCGGTAGCATAATTGGTCAGTGCATTCGCCCGGATTGGGAAGGGTGCGGGTTCGACTCCCGTCTGCTGCCTGGTCCGCGATTTTTTTCTAGTTATATTTTCTTTAGCTTTAAACATCAAGCAGTTACATGCTTAAAAAAAAATTAAAAAAAATATAGAACTATATTTACTTTATTTTTGAAATGAGTATATTTTTGCTGCTTTATACCTTAATAATTCCGTTTTTATTTTTAAGAAAGCTTTTACTTTAAGCAAAAGTCTGCTCTAAGCAAAATATAGTAGTTTCTCCTACTATATATATATTTTAAGAAATTTAGTATTTGTAAAAATATATGTTATAGTACCCATAATTTAGTAGGATACTATATTATATAATAGGGTTGGCAACCCTTGTTGTATGTATACTTTTATTACATTTGCACTTGAGCTGTCTCAATTAAGTAGTATACAAAAAATGTGTAGCGTTTTCGTTTCCCATCTTGAGAGTAAATGTTATTTATTTAATTGTATATGCCATGCCAGCTTAGTTACTACATGCAACACGTAGGCAAATCATGCAATAATTAATTAATATTGAATTTAATATAGATTATGCATATTTAATACAGATATTTGGTATTTTATTTTATTTTTAAGCATTTAACTGCTAGATGTTTAAATCTAAAGAAAAAGTTTACTAGAAAAAAACAACATAACTATAATTGCTATTTCTTCTTTCAAATGTTTAATACTTGAAAAAGTATTCATTTGACATTGTGGGTTACCTACAATGCGAAGAGATGGCGCTGCCTTGCAGCTTAACGCTAGGAAAATTTCGACGCGGCTAATAGGGCCGTGGTAGCATAATGGTCAGTGCATTCGCCCGGATTGCGAAGGATGCGGGTTCGAGTCCCGTCCGCTGCCTGGTCCGCGTGGATTTTTTTCTAGTAAACTTTTCTTTAGATTTAAACATCTAGCAGTTAAATGCTTAAAAATTAAATAAAATCATAACTATAATTGCTATTTCTTCTTTCAAATGTTTAATACTTGAAAAAGTATTCATTTGACATTGTGGGTTACCTACAATGCGAAGAGATGGCGCTGCCTTGCAGCTTAACGCTAGGAAAATTTCGACGCGGCTAATAGGGCCGTGGTAGCATAATGGTCAGTGCATTCGCCCGGATTGCGAAGGATGCGGGTTCGAGTCCCGTCCGCTGCCTGGTCCGCGTGGATTTTTTTTTTCTAGTAAACTTTTCTTTAGATTTAGATATTTGGTAGTTTTACATGGAAAGTTTTCCGGGAGTTTTGAAAATTGGTAATTTTATAGATTTTGAGGTGCTCTTTCCGAATTTCGACTTTGCCACCTCGTATTTTTGCCGCTCGCGCCGCCATATTGGAAAAATGGCGTCTAAAAGCAGTTTTTGACAGTATCTCCTTTCCGACTCATTTTACGATAAAAACAGTTGTAAACAAAATTAAACTAGAGACAATAGGGGTGATGACGGGGTACAGTAAACGAAATTCTATTTAATCCGTCAGTTAGATGATCAAAAAATAATGGACACGAATTTTTTCTTTGGGCAATCAACCAAAAAATGACAAAGTTATAGCTCATTAAATAAAACTAGTATTTACGGGTTAATGCACGAAACTTTATTTATTTATTGACGTTTCGCAGCCTTTTCAGGTCTGCATCGTCAGAATAATGATTTTATTTAAAAGTGTCGAGCTACCTTCGAAAGAGACAAATAGAGACCTAAGAAACAAATAAAGTTATAGCTCGTCAAAGTTTGGGAGTAGGGGCTCGTGACGTCACTTTTGAGTGAATTTTTACTTATAAGTGTACTCAAACGTGACGTCATGCGACTTTTCAAATCAATATAATATCTCTGCAATATTTATATTATGTGAAAAAAGAAAAAATACGTGTCGAATAATTTTTGATAATCTACCTGATAAACGAAGAAAAAAAAATTGTCATCATCCCTATTGCCTACAATTTATGTATCTACCTTTTTTTCACAAAGTCAATAGTTTTGGCGTACGAGCGCCGCAAAATGTACTTCAACGCGCATTTTGTCCAAAAAAATTTGCTTTGGTTGGTTGTGCTTGATACAATTATTCATGCACGAATTGTGATACTGTGCATCGGCTGTTCGATCGACCACATCATTAACATGCTCGAGACACTCAACAATCTTTCGACCCCAATCATCATTCAATCAACGAGCTCGAGCAAGTTCTGTAATACCATTCTAATTGGTTAAGATACATCATTTAGTCGTTCAACTTATGTATTAAAAAAAATATCTAATAAAAAATCCTTCCAAGAAAACATTAAAAGGAAACTTTGTTTATAACGCGTAAAACTTTACTTTGAAAAGCAAAATCTTAAAATACATTTTTAAAAGACCACAATAAAATATCATTAGTTCCAAAAAGCTGCCGTTGGATGGCGCTGTACCAACGGCTTCTGAATCTCCCTACCGTTACGTTTTTATAAAGAGTATAGGAGCACTTGAAACGTACACAGGATATCTGCATTATCCTCCTCTCAGGGGATAATCGGTTCAGATGAAGCTTGTAAGGCCCTTCAGTCAGGCCATAAGCATATATTACGGGTGTGTTTGTATTATTTTATTTTTTATATTTTGTGTTCAGGCATCGTAGGCCCATAGAAATATATACCTTATAGTCTAACATAGATATGAAATATAAAATAATTACAAATTCTAAATGGTTTTAGTCAGTAGGAGTCTGACATAACCTTGCAGCCGGCCGTAGAGTATCCATGAGGATTTCACACCCGCTCCCCCGCCTGGGAGGAATAAAAAAAAAACAACACAGGATATTGTAGTATTGTTGTAACGACGTTGTAATGACACTGCGCGTGGCACGACACGCACTCGGTCAGCTTTTACCGTAGTTTTTTTTTAATGTGTATGCTGTTGGTCGCAGATGACCTTTACAGCGTCACCGGATTTGGGGGCGAGATCCTAAGGGGACTTCAATCCTGGCGAGTGCCTCTAGAGGTATTCCAGGTGGATGGCGTCTCCTCACGGGGGGGGGGGGGGTCCTCCGTTGGTATTCCACATTCGACATTATACTCCCTCTAATAAATACGATATTATCTACATTAAATACTAAATCACATCAAACTTTATTCGTCACTTACTTTCCTTATAAACTTTACATATATATTAAACAAAACAAATATGAAAATATCATCATCATCATCATCAGCCTATTAATGTGCCCACTGCTGGGGCACAGGCTTTCCCTATGGATGGAATAGGGAGATTGGGCCATGACCCACCACGCGGGCCCAGTGCGGATTGGTGGGTGCTAACGATTGCAGTTACAGCCGAGACCGACGGTTTGACTTGCCTGTTTGAGCTAGCACGGAGGAGCTCGAGATAGTAAATTTTTGGTCGACCATCCAATGCCCGACCACTGCAAAAGTTGCTTAACTTCAACGATCGCAGCCGAACGCTCTAACCACTTGCGTCATCGAGCTCCTATAAAAAAAATATGTCTTGAGCAAATGACAAACGTGGTAAATAAAGCGGTCGGCAAAATTCTGATTATTCAATTCATTCATATTTAATTCATTCACCCAACATATTTCCTTTTTTTTTCTCTTTATTTTGGCAGCACACAGTCGTTTACAGTTATATCACATAATTATGCATCAGTTATGAGTGTTACACTGTTATCTTAGGTGAATATATGCGCTGAGTTCAATTGGAGCGTAGAAGAATGTAATAAATAAAATCCAAACTAAATAGGTAAAATTTGCTTGTATTGCTTTCAACGTACAAATTGACAAGAAAGAAAACAAAGGAAGAAAGGAAAAGATATGTCTCATAATATTCATAGAGTGAAACTTATTAAACTTAAAACTTATTTGTTTGGTGTTACCAACAATGAGTAAAGACCTATAGTGCTGAAAAGTGATATTTACAATATTTTTTCTAAGGTCGCACTTACTTCCTTTACAGACCTACAAGGATCCCCACCAATGCGAACGAAAATCGTAACTATCGCCGCCATCGCCACACAAATGCTATAATTTTTTTTGTATGTCGTTTACGCAGACAGCGGCGCCCCCCCGAACCGTCACACACACTCACAAAGATCCTCGTCGTACTGTAGTGTACATTAAGAAAAGTGAATGAGAAAAATTGGAGTTTACTCCTTAAGAATCGATTTGCATATATAAGGGGCCCGGTATGAGAAAAATGCGAGGAGTAAAATCTATCGATTAATGACATTAATGACCTCGTTACGTTTTTGTGCGCAACCTCATCTGCGCACCTTTCACTTTTAGCCATGGCAACGGATAAAAAACATTAAGTTGTCACAAATGTCAATAAAATAAATAAACTAAAAATAGATAAAATCGGAGCAAAATTAATGAAAACAAATAAATATAACAGAATATAGAGAAATGCCGGTAAGTGTCCAGCACTCTGGAATAGTGATTTTCAGTACAGATGGAATTATAATACATATTTACAAAATGATGACTAGTGTGTGATATTTTTGAAGTTATGTGTTTCCAGAAATACATAATAAAATATATGATGAATGTCGCTGATGTTAGATGATAAAATGTGTGACATGGAACCTATGATAGTCGAAACCATGGGACGATTCCTGAGGTATCTCTACTTGTAACCGACTTCTTCGGACTTGATTTTGTTTTGTGTCTGTTCAAAGACAATCGTTTTTAGAGTGTAAACTCCGGTCTTGCGTCGGAGCTGACACACACAATTTTTTTTTCTTTATAACAATGCGTATTTCCTTGTGTTCCGCGTTCGCACCCAATCAGCATCAACAAAATCTGAATATGAAAACATCAAAAATATCCTAAGAATAAATCAATCGGATAAGGCAATTGAAGTCGCTTCAATACAGATGAATCGGGTGATTTTTTAAAAGGTAATAGAATCAGTTTGATTGACGCTCTGATTAAATTCCGAGCACTCTTGACGTCTTCTTGACCCATTTTACGAGGGACGTTTTGTGCACCGAGTGGGTGGGTATGTTTAAGCTTGTACAGGTACATGTTTGTTTTACCACAGAATAGGCTATTTAACAGTATGAAAAAAAACAAGCTTTTATTTAAATGCGCTAAAAAGAAAAAAAAATAACTTTTACACTAAAACTTTTACTGTTAACTTATAACATCATTTCAAATTTAACACATTTGACACAATTTATATGTTATTAAAGCTTGTCGCGAGATTTTAGTACTCGTATTTACTTTCTTAGTTTTAAAATTTTAATAGGCAGCAAGTAAATACGAGTATTTAGCCCTTTAATTTGCTACCCATATTGTAGTAATGCATTAAAAATGATTGGTTCGCCATTTTAGATATGACGCCATGTTGGATTTAGAATGACATCATACAGTTAACCATGCATTGTCATCCAAACTGAACGTGTATGCAAAATTTCAGCTCAATCGGTTAAAAATATCTGTATCAAAATTGATTTTCAATTTGAAGTCAGCCATATTGGATTAAGAGTGATGTCATATTTTTTTCGAGTTACTCTCAGCAAGCCCTTTAATTTGATACCCTTATTGTAGGAATGCATTAAAAATGATTGGTCCGCCATTTTGGGTATGCAGCCATGTTGGATATTGACGTCACACAGTGTTGGCATCTGTCTGTATTTAATATGAATGTTAACTGCGATAAATAATATATTCTTTTGTGTATAACACCACAAAGGACACAAAAGTAATATTACACTGATAGAGACGCATTACACAATGGCACGATAATTATCAAAAAACATTTAATTGAAATGATTTCTTTGTTCTATCGTCACGTGACTGAAAACACCTGTAATTGGCGAAGAAAGAAGATTAAACAGACGCCACACGCTAGTAAACTTCCGGTCAAAGGCAAAGTTGTTTCACGTTTTAATGACAGTCGTATGACGAAACATACAGTTTGTCTATAAAGTCTTGACATGAATTTTGAATGTTTGAGGAACTAACATTATTCATGTGTCTGGCAACACCAAACTTATGTACATCAGCTGTCATCGAGTTTCAGTTGTGGAACAGTTTTCCTTTTGTATTTTTTTATTGTTTGGATTAAACTGTAATAAATTAAGACGAAACTACGCAGAAAGGTATAAAAATGGAAGTGATTTTTAAAGTTTTCCAGTGATGTTTCGAAGACTACCAAGCTGGACGAATTTTGTAGGATTTGGATGATGTTTATGGGCGAGGAGCATCTATGACGGGTATTTAATCGTGTTACGTGAAGCGCCTCTATGAAGAATGCTTAGCTTGCGCCGACCTCGATTCCCACGAACATTCGACATGCACGTGTAGCTGACACAGCAGTGAGCATCGGCGACTGCGTTTTACACAATCCAGGAAACGGACATTCTGATACCTAACATCGGTCGGACTCATTCACTTAGTAATAATTAATATTAAGTAATATTGTAATTCAATAAATTGTATCTTTTATTAAAATAAATTGTTTTTTTTGGACTTTCGGTTGCTACCACGCTTAATTATCGTGTAACTATTTGTTTGTAATCTGCCTGAAGTTAAAAGGCATTGTTTACATTGCACATTTTTAGGTTAGATTGACATTGTAAATAGGTAATATTGTAGTACGACCATTTCTTTTGATACGTTATTATGGTTCAACTCTGTCAGGTTTTCTACCAATTTTGAATTAATTGCTTCATGTCAATAAGTTATTGTTTCTATTCTGTTGCATATTTTTTTAACTTTTTTCAGGAAAATCAGAGAGTACAGTTAAGCGGATAGTCAAAGGTTTTAGGAAATATTAGAAAGTTTGAAACTCCTGGGAAAACAGGCAAGGCCGACTAAAGAAAGAAATGATCACATAAAGAACCATGGCCAGATGCTTTTAGTTTACCTATCACTGATTTTACTAACTGCACATTTACCAATTGTTTCTCTAAATATACTTTTTATATGCTATAAAATGATTTTTAGTATTATATTCTTAACAAGTGTGTTAAAAAACGTCGCATGATATTTGTGTGTATTGATGATTACCTAACGGCTCTGGTCTCAATGGCACCTCAGCGGTAATCACCAACATTACACACTTGTACACTATAAAGTACTATTTTATCTATAATAATTTTATTCTGATTCAATTAAATATGCTTGGTTAAACTTTTTATAAGCATAGGTACCTACTATTATATAAACAGAAACAAAATACGACTGTATAGTGTGTCTTAATTACCTATTTTACTTGAATGAACTGCTAGTATCAAAATCATTTTGGTCCGACTGTATAGGGTTGCTACATGCATACTAGAGGCGCCATCATTTAATGTCACGCCTTTATAGACAAACTGTACCAGTGAGACGCCATAATGTCCAGAGAAACGTTTCCGTGGCAACTTGAAAATGAAATTATTAATTGAGTTATTTTTACTGAAATACACTACAGAATGATGAATATCCAATTTCTATGGACTTGATAAGACATTAGTAAATAAAGTGAGATCGTTTTCTAAAACTTCCCAAATACCCATATTGCATATTGTTCTAAAATGTTGAACTTCGTATTTTACAAAATGAAAGTCTGATTCATTTATTCACTGGAAAAGCTACTTTTGCTAGCTTCAAGATGTGTTCCAAGTTATTCTTGGATACTTTATTATTGGAAAATTCGAGTTCATTGGAATGTCAATGCAGCGTATTCCAATGTAAGTATTGTAGAGAATTTGCCGAGTCAGTAGGATCACGCCCGATTCATCGGTTTAACACATAGCCAATGTACCTAGACTTTATTAGATTTTCGATAAAACGAAAAATCCACTTGCTCACGATTCGCGAATCCATAATGCGGAAGGTAACCGTTCTCTACAAAATGATGTCAAAAATAAAACAGTTTATAATGAAATGAAAATGTATGGTGTAGGAAGGCCAAAGGGGGACAACTTCCTCCGAGCTGGGTGATGTTAGCTCGGGGGCCGCGGCCCAACTGATGTTGGTCGGGCATCGTATATATGAACTGTTGGCTACCGAATTTCACTTGCGCGATGTAGGCTTCCTTACGTTGTGAACGCAGCGCCGGTAGCGCCATCTCTTAAGGAGGCGAGTGACTATTTCCTCTATGTTATATTATATCAGAGCCGCGGTAGCATAATTGTCAGTGCATTCGCCCGAATAGCGAAGGGTGCGGGTTTAAGTCCCGTCTGCTGCCTGGACCGGGTGGAAATTTTTCTAGTAAAATTTTCTTTAGATCCCACAAAGATATTTAAATAAGTTCTTGACATGACACACTATTACTCTTATTATAATTTGTTGCCTGAGATTTTAAACACCAACTACCTACACGTATTCTTCCATAGGTAATGTAATTTTTGAATCGATTCAAAGGCTCCCTTGGGATTCTTGTAAATTAAATACGGCGAAGTTGAGTGTAATTGACAAATATACATATGTATTAGTATAATGTATTCTGTCCTTGTATCCCAGAACACAAGCCTACAGTGCTTACTTTGGGGCTAGGCTAATTGGTGTGAGTGTTGGAAATATTTATTTATTTAATCAACAATAGTAAATAAGTGTGTGAGAGAGTTTTATTAGGGCCAGACGGGTTTTTTGCACTCTACCTATGTGTATTTATGTAAGTACCTACGTCACGTTCAAAAACTGCTGCCATATTAATGTGCGGTTGAGCGGAACGAGGCTCGCGAGGCTGAATTTTAATCACGGGATTGTGTAGTGGACGCCATTTTTATTTTGCATTTGAAAATAATCTTGCTTAGCTAGCTATTCAGAAGTTAGAGCAGACCTTACTTGGGTGCTAATGAGAGAATATTGCTGAGCAACCAAGACGCTTTTTGGGGTCCTGACGCCATTTTTATTTTCAATCTGAAAACAATCTTGCATAGGTATTCAGAAGTTAGAACTCAGCTTACTTCAGTGCTATTGAGAGAACACTACTGAACAACCAAGACGCTTTTTGGGGTCCTGACGCCATTTTTATTTTCAATCTGAAAACAATCTTGCATAGGTATTCAGAAGTTAGAACTAAGCTTCCTTCAGTGCTAATAAGAGAATATTGTTGAACAACGGAAACGCTTTTTGGGGTCCTGTACAAGTGATAAATGAATGATTCGTGTATCAAGGACGTAATTCCGAACAAATGTATCCGTACTTCAATAACTCGGCATTAAACAGCATCTTTCAACACAGGTGCAGTCACGTATACTGAAGGTCTTTGGACATGTCTCTAGGCGAAACTACGACACGATAGAACTCCTCTTGATTCAAGGTAACGTGGAAGGTCACCCATGAGATGGACTGACCAAATTTAATCAACAATCGGAGGTCCTATTCATAAATGTACCAGGTAGTCCACGAATAGAGCAAGATGGCGAGACATCGTATGGCGAGCTACAGCCTGCCTCATCAAGGTCACGACCACTCTGACAAGAGTGAACCGAATGAGAAGAAGAAAACGCAAGACTAATATTAGGTCTAGTACATAGATTAGATTTATTTATTGCAAAAATATAGTACAATAAGATGACATGTATACAAAACAGATTCTACATATTTTACCATAAATGGCATGCAATTTATACAAAAGACTAAATTAAAGTTAAATCAAATTAAAATAAGGGTCTTTACTATACAATTATCAATAGCATGATATATAATACAAATAATTCCATTAAGTATTATTTTAATTTAAATTATATCTATACAGAAACTTCAATCATATTCATTCATTTCATCAAAATAAACCATGCTACCCTAAATAAATAGCTAATTTACATTATTTGATTGTCAAATTTGTCATTAAAAAAATCATCTACAGTATACAATTTTTTTTCCTGGAGCCAAGTCATTAGTTTTGATTTAAATAATTTACTGGGTAGACATTTTATTGCATTACGTACACATAATCATAATCAAAACCATTTATTCAGTTAAGGCTGTTACAAACACTCATGCATGGCTAGAAGCTCATTCTATAAAGTCATTTATTTGTACGAATGCGTTAATTGGAACAGCCTATGGAATGTGATATCTAACCTCGGCGTACCTCAACATCTTGTCTCACTTCTTCGATCGCTATATACCAATAACCGTGGAGTTGTGAGGGTGGATCAAACGCTTTCAAAACCGTTTAAATTTGGTATAGGAGTGAGACAGGGATGTATCCTGTCTCCCATCCTCTTCAACGCTTACGAGAAATATATCATGCGACGTACCCTCGAAGACTGGGAAAGCGGAGATTCCATCGGTGGAGTCAAAATTACCAACTTGCGCTACGCTGATGACACCACACTCATTGCAACTGATGAAGCTGAGATGGAAAAACTGCTGGAACGATTAGAACGAGCGAGCGGAGAACTTGGCCTGTCGATCAACAAATCGAAAACCAAAGTCATGGTCATAAACCGAGCAAAGCAACTGGAGCTCAGTGGGAGACTCGATCTCCAATATGTGGACAGCTTTGTGTACCTTGGCTCTACTATATGTAGCGATGGCTCATGCGAACCGGATGTTCGGAAGTGGATTAGTATGGCAAAAAGCGCGATGATCCGGCTAGGCAGGATCCTGGACAGATAGATCGATTTCACAAAAGACCAAGGTTGGCCTGGTGAGAACTCTGGTGTTCTCCATATTCACCTACGGTGCGGAAACATGGACCCTCAAGAAGACAGACAGATCTCGTATTGACACATTTGAGATGTGGTGTTGGAGGAGAATGTTACGAGTTCCGTGGACAGCCCACCGCACTAATGCGTCAATTCTTAAAGAAGTGGGAGTCACCGTTAGGCTGTCCAATTTCTGCTTGCGTAGGAGCCTCGAATTTTTCGGTCACATAGCAAGGAAGAAAAACGATACCCTGGCAGTGCTCCTGGTGACAGGAAAAGTACAGGGAAGGCGACCGAGAGGAAGAAGCCCCACGCGCTGGACAGACCAGATCCGCGACAATATCAAAACTGGAGTCCGCGATGCACTCCACACTGCGGAAGACCGCAATAAGTGGAAAGTCGTCCACAAAATAATTCGTGGAGGTCACGACCCTCAGCAATGAGGAGCACGGCACAAGGAGGAGGATCTGTAAGAAACTGCAAACAATTACAAAAGCAAAAGCAATGGAGAAATCCCGACCACGCCGTTTTGTCATTCAAATATTCTTAAACAGTCTGATATTCTTCCTTAAGTTATCAACTTTATATACAGCTTTTAAATTCGATAACAGTATTGTCAACACATGATTCATAATGTATATCACATAGAAATGCCGGTTGGAATGGTTGGAACAGTTCGAACCCAAGCATTTTTGTCTATAATATAATGAGACACTTTATAATAAGCTTTTCTAAAAAGTGATATTTTAACGGTCGATTAATATAGTTACACTTAACTCTTGAATATTGCTTGGGACGATATTGTAAAAGCGAACACAAAGACCTCTAAATGAATTATTAATTTTGTGGTGTCTAGTAGCAGGTAAAGTCTAATTATTTTACAAGGTTCTCTATTCCGTCTCCGTCTAAACTTAACTTGACTTCCGTAGCATTAGCAGCATGGGAGAACTTGAGATAGTAAAGGTAAGGTTGCTATACTTCCACAATCATCATCATCATCATCAGCCTCTTTATGTCCCCACTGCTGGGGCATAGGCCTTCCCTATGGATGGAATAGGGAGATTGGGCCATGACCTACCACGCGGGCCCAGTGCAGATTGGCGAGTGCTAACGACTGCAGATGCAGCCGAGACCAACGGCTTAACGTGCCTTCCTAAGCACGGAGGAAATCGAGATAGTAAATTTTTGGTCACCCATCCAATGACCGACCACTGCGAAAGTTGCTTAACTTCAACGATCGCAGCCGAACGCGCTAACCACTTGCGAAATCGAGCTCCTCTACAAATTTAATAATTAACCATAACCATTAATAACAAACACAACGTAATACTATGTAAATATCTTAGGAATTCTCATAAACAAGGCCTGTATCCTGTTCTGCTGTTATACCAAAAATCATTTATTATAAGACTTAGAAAGGGACAAAAGCTTTGTAGCTTTGCCTCATAACAAAGCCACACGTTTGATTAATAAATACGTCAACCATTTTAGGACCGCTTCTAATGAATCAAATTTGTCACAGTAATTTTAAAACTAAAGGTTGCAGTAGACTTGTCAACTTGGAAAGGGATCGTTGCTGCAACAATTGGAGCCGTTCTTTATTATTTGTATGAAACTTTCTACTTATAGGAGTCGTAACGTAATCAAGGCCAAAGGGGAAGATCTTAATCCGAGCTGGATGATGGTAGCGCGGAGGCCGCGGCCCGACTGATGTTGGTCGGGCATTATATATAAATAGTATATAGGAAAGGGGTACATACAATTATACGACGATTCACGGCACAGAAGAATGTTTAATCACGTAACACAACAGTATATACATACAGCACAGCACACAGAAGGAGTAAAAGCAGAAGAAACAGTCACAGAAAAAATAGGAAGCACAAACTAAATAACATACAATTTTTAACGAATATTAGAAGCAAAAAGCGCAAGCGTTAGGTGTCGTCGTAATCTTTCGACTGCCGGCCGGGCGGCCGCGAGGCGCAAGGAATGCGCAGGAGCGGGGCCGGCCGACCGGTTATTGCTTGAACAATAGCGCGCCGGGCGCAGCCGGCGAGCTTGTTCGCTATATATAAAATTATTGCGCGTCACAGTGTTCGCTCATTTTTATTCATTAGCAAATTACATGAATTACATTCACAAATTACATTTATCTAATTAATTTTACTACGCAAACATATATTATTATTAAATATTATTAATTATTATACATAACACATTATTGACTATTATAAATTTTAATTAACAATATCGTATAAAATAACAGTCGTTGCCACATCACCCCCTTCCAGAGACCGTCACTACGGGCGATAATAATCCGGAAAGCGAACCGAACGCCCTGACCGGGTAACTTTTTTATTACTGCTTTCTTCGGTTTCAGGTGATTTTGCGGTGGTTGTGTTATTTGGTGTTGTGCGTGTATGTGTAGTGTTTGTATGAGTGTGCGTGGTATTTGAGTCGTGCAGTATGTAGGCCGGTTTTATTCTGTCTACCGATACTGTGACTCGATTGCCATTTATGAGAAGTTTGAAAACTTTATCTCCTCGTTCCAAAACCTCGTAAGGACCTGTGTATGCGGGTTTTAACGAACCCTTAATGCTATCGTCCCTAAGAAAAACGCGATCACAACTTTTCAAGTCTTTGTAGACGAAAATTCGCTGTGGGCCGATATGTCGTGATGCTGGAGAAGGTTGAAGCTTTTTAGCAACGTACCGCAGGCGGGCTAAATAGCTAGCTGCATCTGTGGTATCATCGACATCAGGCTGAAAAATTTCTCCAGGTAACCTTAGTGCCTCACCATATACTAACTCGGCCGATGTTGTTTGCAAGTCTTCTTTATAAGCAGTGCGAATGCCAAGTAATACCAATGGAAGAGATTCCGTCCAATTTTCTTTGGCGTGGCAGATGATGGCTGCCTTAAGCTGTCGGTGGAACCTCTCCACGAGTCCATTACACTGCGGGTGGTATGCAGTAGTGCGCCTGTGGTTAAAACCTATCATCTCGGACAGATGTTTAAACACCCCTGATTCAAACTGTTTACCACGGTCTGTCACAATGATTGATGGGCAGCCAAATCTAGATATCCAGCCGCTAACCAAAGCCTTCGCCACTGTCTCCGCAGTAATATCAGGTATAGGTATCACCTCAGGCCAACGTGTGAACCTGTCGACGGCGGTGAGGCAATACCGAAATCCTTGCGATAATGGCATCGGGCCAATCAGGTCTATATGCACATGAACAAATCGCGCTTTCGGAAGTTGAAAAGTTCCTAAGGAAGTAGTAACGTGGCGAGAAACTTTGGAGCGCTGACATGGCAAGCATGAGCGGGCCCACTTCCGGCAGTCCTTTTTTACACCTGGCCAAACGTAGCGATCGGCTACCAACTTGGCGGAAGCATTCGCCCCAGGATGACTCATACAGTGTAAGCTGGTAAAAACCTGGTGGCGAAATTCTTTCGTGACGTATGGTCGCAGGTTGCTTTCATCCATATGACAAAACACCTCGACGTTGGCACCAGGCAATAGGATTTTCTGAAGTTTTAGGGATGTATTGTTACTTTCCACTAATTCTCGCAGCTCACGGTCCTTTTCTTGAGACAGGGCTAACTGGGTAAGGTCTATGGGCTGAGTTATCTCCTCAATACGAGATAAGCTGTCGGCCACAACATTATCCTTACCCGATATGTGCCTTATGTCAGATGTGAACTGCGAGATGAAATCCAAATGCCTGAATTGCCTCGGAGAACAACAATCTTTGCGAGGGTGAAATGCAAAGCACAGAGGTTTATGGTCCGTATAAACTACGAAGTTCCGAGCCTCGACCATATGGCGAAAGTGCTTTATGGCTTCGTAGATGGCCAGCAGTTCTCTGTCATATGGAGAATATTTTCGCTGCGAAGGACTTAATTTACGGGAAAAGAATGCTAATGGCTGCCATGGTTCCCCATCTCTGCATTGTTGCAGTGCTGCCCCTATTGCAGAATCTGAGGCGTCTGTGACTAGCGCCAGGGTTGCTTCGCAGTCTGGGTGTGCCAGCATTGTAGCCTGACACAGACTACTCTTGCAGGCGTTGAATGCTTCCACCTGTTCAGGCGTAAAGTGTACAGGGTGCGAGCCTTTAACTGATCCCTGTAAAAGGTCATTCAGTGGAGTTTGGTGTTGGGCTGCACCAGGTATAAAGCGCCTGTAAAAATTAATCATGCCCAGAAACCTTCGAAGCTCACGGACGGTTTTTGGCACGGGGTAGTTACTAATAGCTTCCACCTTGCTTGGGAGTGGTGTAGTTCCCTCTCCTGAGATTCTGTAGCCCAGCAAAGTCACTTCGGAGACCCCAAAAATACACTTAGCTGCATTGATGACCATGCCATATTTTTGCAGTCTAGTAAAGAGTTGTCGTAGGTGGTTTTCATGGGTAGTGGCATCCCTCGAGAAGATCAAAAAATCGTCTAAATACGCATATACAAAATCAAGGCCCCGGAGCATTTCGTCGACAAATCTTTGAAAGGTTTGACCGGCATTACGAAGTCCGAACGTCATGAACGGAAATTCGTAAAGTCCAAACGGTGTTGTGATGGCGGTTTTCGAAATATCGTCTGAGTTAACTGGTATCTGATTGTAAGCTTTCACAAGGTCAATTACACTAAATATTTTACAACCGGATAGCGTGTGTGAAAAATCATGTATGTGCCGGATAGGATATTTATCAGGCACTGTCCTAGCATTGAGTCTTCGATAATCCCCACAAGGTCGCCATCCGTTATCTTTTTTAGGAGCTAAATGTAAAGGAGATGACCAGGCTGATTCTGAGGGTCTGGCTATACCACTACGGAGCATAGCTTCAAACTCCTCTTTGGCAATTTTTAATTTATCGGGAGCAAGCCGTCGTGGATTAGAAGAAATTGGCGGACCGGGTGTAGTTCTGATGTGATGTACTGTATTGTGTGCAGGTGTGCGGTGTATACCTGATGGGCGTGTAATGTCAGGGTATTCGCGTAGTATGTTATGATATTTTGACTCACCAAAAATCACCTTAACCGAAGAAATTACCTCCGATGAACGGGCAGACAAAGCCGGGGTGGTGAGGGTAGTACTGCTATCAATTAGGCGTTTGTTCCTGCAATCGACAATTAAGTTATAATAAGATAAAAAATCTACTCCTATTATCGCTCTAGTTACATCAGCGACAATAAATTGCCAAGTAAAGTCACGACGCAAGCCTAGGTTTAGTACAAGATTTGTATAGCCATACGTTTTTATAGCGGTTCCGTTAGCCACACACAATTCAAAATTAGTAATTTGACGCTGTTCACGTACTAAATGTCTAGGAAAAACACATAAATCACTACCTGTGTCAACCAGATACTGCACTTTCGAACGTTGATCCGTTACGAACAAGCGACCCGGAGATGGACAATCGTCGGCCGCCATTACCGATTGCCCCTTTCGTTTCCCGCCATTTTATAATCACAGGGGGTTATGCATCTCGTTGCTTTTTCTCCAAATTTTGAATGATACCAGCATAGGCGGTATTTTCTATAGTTGGACTGCGAACGCTTTGAACTGGAACGGTTGCGGCTGTGGTGGCTTGGCGATCGTCCGCGGGGTCGTGACAGTCTCTCAACCTTGGCTGTTAGGGCTGCTACCTGCCTCGTCAATGCTGCGATCTGACTAGACATCGGATCCATGGTCCGCTCGTTCTGGTGTGACGCGGTGGCGACGGCAGACGTTGACGCTACTTGTGGACCGACGACGTCGTGGATGCGATCAGCTAGATCAGCGAGTTCATCGAGGGCAGCTTTTGGTTGGGAAGCGATGATAGTTTGCGTACTGTTCGGTAAGCGACTCGTCCAGATTGTACGCAAGAACTCTTCCGGCACTCCTGGTCCAGCCAAATTTAGAAGGTGTCGGTAAAATTGCGATGGCTTCCTGTCTCCCAACTCTTCATGCATCAGCAGCTGTTTGACCTTCTTCTCCCGGGATGCAGATAACCGTTTCGTCAACTCCGATTTCAATTTTTCATATTTGCTATTTGCGGGTGGGTTGCAAATAATATCCTCAACTTCGCTTGCGAATTGTGGCTCTAAATGGCTTATCGTATGATAAAACTTCGTTGTATCGCTTGTAATATTGGATAATACGAATTGCGCTTCTAACTGCGAAAACCATAGCGACGGTTTTTCAGGGTAAAAAGGTGGCACTCTCACGCCTACCCTATATGATTCGGCGGCGGCAGTTACGCCGCTCTTCCCTGCCTCAGTATTTCCTGCTTCGTTCATCTTTGTGTTCAGACGGGGTCACCAATATAGTATATAGGAAAGGGGTACATACAATTATACGACGATTCACGGCACAGAAGAATGTTTAATCACGTAACACAACAGTATATACATACAGCACAGCACACAGAAGGAGTAAAAGCAGAAGAAACAGTCACAGAAAAAATAGGAAGCACAAACTAAATAACATACAATTTTTAACGAATATTAGAAGCAAAAAGCGCAAGCGTTAGGTGTCGTCGTAATCTTTCGACTGCCGGCCGGGCGGCCGCGAGGCGCAAGGAATGCGCAGGAGCGGGGCCGGCCGACCGGTTATTGCTTGAACAATAGCGCGCCGGGCGCAGCCGGCGAGCTTGTTCGCTATATATAAAATTATTGCGCGTCACAGTGTTCGCTCATTTTTATTCATTAGCAAATTACATGAATTACATTCACAAATTACATTTATCTAATTAATTTTACTACGCAAACATATATTATTATTAAATATTATTAATTATTATACATAACACATTATTGACTATTATAAATTTTAATTAACAATATCGTATAAAATAACAGTCGTTGCCACATATATATGGAGTGTTAGCATCCGAATTTCACTTGCGCGATGTAGGCTTCCATACGTATTGATCGCAGCTTCGGTAGCGCCATCTCTTGAGGAGGCGAGTGATTATTTCCTCCATCCGTTGGATATACGTGTGGCATATAGATGTCACCGCCACATACCTATAACCCTTACATACTGTTTTATCTATTCGCTGATCTCTCCTGTGCTCAAAAACTTCCAATCAGTGTACACATTTAGACGTCATCTTAAAAAACATTTTATGAACCTGCAATTAACAGCAAATAACTAAACTCACTTTCGGGATATTCACAAAAAAAAATTGTCTGTGAAGACGCTCCGGCAATCTGCGAACGGTTTTTCGGGCCACGGATACAGAATTTCGTTCGTCTTTCTCGGCCCGGTTTTTAATGAAAAATGTTATTTTGTGATGCTATGCCACGTAGTAAAATAGTCCGATCCCGTGGTTTTATTACGTGTCGTCATGTCTCCATTTTGTTTTATTCTTGATATTTTTTTTCTCTTTTCTTTTGTGTGTATCCGAAGGCAGAGAGCTGATCCTTATAGTTTAAGTTTTTTGTTTTTGTGATTTACTTCACATCCTTGGGCACGGGATGATTGATTTTGCTTTTTGTTTTTGTTTAGTGTTAATATTAATAGATAAAATTATCTTCACTTATTTTGTATGTTAGGTGATTGTCTTGTATCTCCGTCCGTTGATGTCCAAATTAGGTCCCTCCAGAATATCAGCGTTGCAGCGGCAATCCATTTTTGCCGTTGCAACATTATGCTGAGGTGAGGCCTTACCTTTTGTTTTATGTTTGTTGTGTATTTATTGTAATTGTTAATGTATGTTGTCAATAAATATATTTCTTTCTTTCTTTCATTATATCAGCTGTTAATATTCCCTAGCAGATAATTAAATGTTATCTAGTACCTATATTAACCGTTGTCCTATTGTGATAACTGGCATAATATTTTCTAAATGCTGGTGCACTTGTTTGCCTAAAATAAATATAGTTAAACCTTTATGTAAGTACGACACATGGATCACTGGAAAAAGTAACTTTACTCATTGAAGTATATGCAGTAGTAAAGGTTAAGGAGCTCGATGGCGCAAGTGGTTAGCGCGTTCGGTTGCGATCGTTGAACTTAAGCAACTTTCGCAGTAGTCGGTCATTGGATGGGTGACCAAAAATTACTATCTCGAGCTCCTCCGTGCTTCGGAAGGCACGTTAAGCCGTTAGTCCCGGCTGCATCTGCAGTCATTAGCACCCACCAATTTGCACTGGGCCCGCGTGGTGGGTCATGGCCCAATCTCGCTGTTCCATTCACAGGGAAGCAGTGGCGGACTAAGCCCGTCAGAGGCCCGGGGCGGCAAAGCTGAATGAGGCCCCTCACCTTAAAAAAAAATTTAGTTTCTTATGTTTGTTTCGTTAAAATCTGATAAGTGAAATTTAAATTCGAATTAAATTATTTCGGCTAAATAAACATACATACCTAAAATATGGTACATAATGACTAGAAACTACGGATAATAATTTCTAGGCTAAATTATTCGAATAATTACTTACTTTTTCAAAAACGCGAAACTGCATTATTTTAACTCTGAACTCATTTACTTTTATACTGCAACAAAAATAAAAAAACAAAATTACACTTTTTAATAAAAGATAATATCGCGTTTATTACTTAACAATTTGAAAAAAGGCTTATCCGTTCTCGGAACGCACTAATAAACTATTAAATATAAAAATACCTATATTTTAAATGAGGCCGATGTTTATTTTTCAACGTAAATATAATGTAGTGAATGTAAATGTAGGCGTACAAGAGTGAATTACAAAAAGCTACAAAAACGGGATTTCCCCCAGCCTATTGAACGCGTTCAGTTAAAAGAATATTAGTACCGCGTAAAAAGACTAGATGGCCGTAGTATTTTGATCTAGATGAAAATAAACCTACATACTACCAAGTACATTTTTAAAGTCTTGTTCAGCATTTGATCAGGGGAACGCGTAGGCATTTGGGGGCCCCCCAAGATCGGAGGCCCGGGGCGGGCCGCCCTTTCCGCCCCCCTGTTAGTCCGCCACTGCAGGGAAGGCCTGTGCCTTAGCAGTGGGGACATTAATAGGCTGATGATGATGATGAAAGGTTAAGGAAGATTAGTTTGTGACGTCATAGACATGTCATAAGGCAGATTTTTATAACACAAACCTTTTTTCAAATAAGACCAATTTAAGTCTTAGGGTTATTGGTGTTCTTTGGTCAAAGACATTACTTGTGTGTCAAATGCATGTTCTATATTCTGAAATATTGTTAAAAACATATTCCATCTACTCAATGTTTATCTGCCATAACAGTGTCTTTTGGCTGTAGTCAATGAGGGCTACAAAAAAACTACCGTTTTCTGTCTCACCAGATGGCGCCACTGTTGAGTGAGGTCCTAAATTGTAAGTTTTAAAGTTTATTAATACGCACATGAAATCAAAGGTTACATTTAGATCGTATTTTAACACAAAAGAACCATATCTTAAACATAATAGGCCATGCCACAGTGACGCCCAGTTCCGTTTTATTCAGAAAAAAATGGAACAATCATTTTTTTAAGCTCAAATTTTTAATAACTGACATTCATTGCCGCATAACTTATATTTGCCATAATTAAGCCGAATTGTTACCAATTATTCACAACATTATTTTAATAAGAAATAAACCCGCGTAGTCAACTAACAAGCAATAACATTTGACATTTCGGAGACCTCACGCTACACTAGCGCCTCTAGCGGCGGATTCATACGCGTTAGCCCTCATTGCGAAACAATTACAAAGACAATTACAAAATTCGCTGCATATAGCCACTCTTAAAACCCATATTTGCAGTTTAAACTATAATCTGGAGTATTATGTTCTATGTTATTAATAAAATGCAACCGCAGAAAATTACGCGAGGCCACTTCATTGATATTCTAGGGTCTCGACGTTCATCTCATATATATTGCAAGTGGTTACTCTTGCAATATATATGAGAAGGCTGAAATACACTGTGGGCTACGAAAACGCATATAAAAATCATACTGGAAGTAAAAATTAATAATAAATCTTTTTATACCATGCCACACTTTGTAAAAAGTAATATTAAAATATTTAAGGCTAGAACTCGTGAACCTCATATTGGAAAACTTTGTGTAGTCCCCTGTAATACGACACTATTTAGGAAAAGTGTGTTTTTCAATGCTCATTATATTTATAGTAAATTACCTGAAAGTGTGCGAAGAATTACCGTTACTAATATATTTAAAAACAAATTACAACATTTTGAAGTTATACTTCTTTAGGCGCGTTATGAAAAAATGATGAGAGTGAAATTTTAAGATGCGCGCGCATTACTGTAACACAAAATATTAACACTGTTACTTTTGTGTTTACCGCACATTAAGAAAATCTACCAACAAAATAGAAATAGAATCTCTATTTAGTGGGTGCTAACGACTGCATTGTGAAGGCCTATCAAAAGTATTTATTAATCTGGAACAACGGAACCAAAGCGCGATTCAGGAGACTACAGCGCCATCTCTTGACCATTGGTGTAGTAGAACCAAAAACCACATCTTTATTTTTTGTAATAAAGTAACAGTTATAGGTATTCATATTTATAATATTTATCCACATGTTTCTAGTTTGTATATTCGGAATACGTGTTTGAGTTTCATACAAGTGCAAATCACATATGTTCTAATAAATTATATTCAGTAGCGATTTTAATTGAATATTTTGATTATTTATTTATTTTTTCAAACTAAAACTGAACTTTATTGACTGTGTCCTTTTCCAGACTTTTTATTAATTTATTGTAATTAATTATTTGCATGCAATAAGAAACTAATTTTAAACGATGCCAAAGAAGGATAACTTCTCACGCGCCTACATAAGTACACGCACCCATTTTTTTAATAGGAAAATGTTACTATACGGTCCGTGAATTTGTGGAACACAAAAGTTTTTAGACTAAATATAGAAAATGACATGCATGAAATCATTCCAATCTTATATTCATCGCTTATTGACATTTTGAATAAACTATGTTAAATTTATTAATGTGACATTGAAATAATTAATGTTTTATAGAAATATTATATTGCATGCCGATAAGGCAGAATATGGCTGTACTGTACTAAAATTTATCTGTGTAATAACTTTGCAACCTGTATTCGCAATAAAGATGATTTGAATTTGAACGTTAATACATTTAATATGCAATGAGAAGTATACAAAAAAGGCATCGAAACTACCACGATCTAATTTAATCCAGAGTCGCAATGTATGAAATAAGTTTTCCTGTTCCTCAGTTAAGTAAGTAAGATCAAAAACAAAGAAATTTAGAAAGGCCGAAAAAAACTGCGAAAAAACAATTTAACAACAGGCATTGCAGTCGGAAAACCTCTTACATTAGAAATAGTTTCAGAGAACTGCCCTATGAATTAGGCTTGTTGAAAATACATCGATGTATCGATATTATTTGTTCGATAGATCGATATTTTTTGCCGATATAATTTGATTCGATATATCGATACATCGATACAAAATAACCAATATCGAAATTCGTATCAAAAACGATATTTTTTTAATTATTAGCGGCATATCACGATCTAACTAAATTCGTATCTGGAAAAATCGTAACTGGATCTCAGATTAATGATATTCAACATATCTATGAGCTGTGCTGTATTTAGTATTGTCTATTATTTGTAAATCTGTTTCGCTGGTGAATTGGTTGTGCTGATTTCCATTATATTCTGTGAAGTGTGTGACTGTCTAGTCTTGTTTACGAAAAAGACCCTGCAATCATTTTCATCATTCGAAAATAGAGTCTATTTTTAGGGAGATAATTTTCGTTCCATTATTATTCCGCGTGTCATATTTCGTGAGATACTGTACGATATTTTTAGGAAAATTGGTCCGATATATCGATATATTGATGTTTTTTTCGCGATATATCGAAGCCGATGTTGATATTTTTTAAAAGATCGATGTATCGATATATCGATATTTTTTTCAACTTTCGACATCCCTATCATGAATGCCATGTACCATGTTTAGTATCTGGCGGGTTTTATATTTATTCTTTTTTTTTCATTACTTACCTTTTCTATAGGACCAATATATGCACTTTATATAAAGGAACTAGCCTATATTGTGGGTACAAATCGTGAGTATTCCGGAAACTTAACCAGCGGAAAATAAAATACAGATCTCGTGTTCTGCAAGACTTGAAAGGGCATTGAAAATTAATCTAACTATAATATAGATTATTAAAATATATTTGTTTCTTAGGTTTTCACGCACATCACTCATTAAATAAATAAGATATTAAATAAATATAATAGAGAAGATAAATAAGAATAATTATTCTGACGATGCAGACCTGAAAAGGCTGCGAAACGTCAATAAATAAATAAAGTTTCGTGCATTAACCCGTAAAAACTAGTTATTATTTTTTTTTTTTTTATATTTAAAACCAACTTTTCCAAACTATTTTTAACATCATCTTAAAGTCCATTGAATTCCGCGTCTTTTGAGCCCTCATACGTCCTCGTGGCCCTAAACCTCGGGGTATCGGGGGAGTCGCACATTCAGCGAAAATGGGGGCCTACAGGAGCGGAAGAAAAATCATTTTCAATGTTAAAATGGCGGCGAAGTGAGTTATCCTATTGGCAGTGGGACGTAGCAAGGAGAACCGATGACCGTTGTGGCAGAAAGGTTCTTGAATGGCGACCACGCACCGGCGACGCCGACACTCAGTGGGCAGGCCCACTGCGAGGTGGATCGGGCCGATGATCTTGTGAAGGTCGTGGGAAGCTATCCATTAGACGCGAGTGACGCAGGACCTATCGGTGTGGAGATAATAGGGACGACGACTATTTTTTTTCTATGTTTATCAGGTAGATTATCAAAAAGTATTGGACGCGTATTTTTTCTTTTTTCACATAATATAAACATTGCAGAGATATATTGATTTGAAAAGTCGCATGACGTCACGTTTTGGTACAATTTTCACTTAAAAGTGACGTCACGAGCCCCTACTCCCAAACTTTGATGCGCTTTATCTTTGTAATTTTTTGGTTGATTGCCCAAAGAAAAAATACGTGTCCATTATTTTTTGATCATCTAACTGACGGACTAAATAGAATTTCGTTTACTTTACCCCGTCATCACCCCTATTGGGCCTATGAGACCTATGCTCAGCAGTGGGTATTGTTGCAAACCGACATGAAACAGGAGACCTGCACCACAAGATAAGATCCATCACAAAGACTCTTTCTTCTAGAACATGGGCTGTAGAGAATCCTCAAGGCCAGCTCCTGACTGAAATAGGCACAATAGCTGAGGCTTGGAAGGGGTACTGTCAGTTATTATTTAAAGACCCCCACGCTCATAACTTTCCTCCAACAGAGCCCAAGGACGAAGAAAAAGAGCCATCTATTCTTAAAGATGAAATTCGAGCCGCCATCAAAAAACTTAAGAACGGAAAAGCCACAGGAAGGGATGCTATACCGATTGAAACCATCAAAGCATCGGGAGAGTATGGTGTAGAAGTGTTTCATACCCTGTGTAACAAAGTCTGGGAAACAGGAACTTGGCCCCAAGAATGGACTCACACTGTCTTTGTGCCTCTACACAAAAAGGGCTCGACTAAAATATGCAGTAACTACCGCCTCATTGCTCTTATCTCACATGCAAGCAAAATATTACTGCATATTTTGAATGAGAGATTGAAAGCGTACCTATCCAGGGAAATTGCCCCGGAACAAGCTGGCTTCGTAAAAGGAAAAGGAACCCGTGAACAGATCCTTAATGTGCGCCAAATCATTGAAAAGGCTAGGGAGTTCAATAAGCCAACCTACATCTGCTTTGTGGACTTCTCAAAAGCATTCGATTCGGTGAGGTGGCCAGTACTTTGGGAGACTCTCCTGGACATGGGAACACCAAAACACCTTGTTCACCTTTTGAGAACACTATACGAAGACGGAACAGCCTCAGTCAGAGCGGACGACATTTTATCGTACCATTTCCACCCCAGCGCCGGAGTCCGACAAGGTTGTATTGTGTCTCCGATACTGTTTAACATCTACACAGAACTCATTATGAGAATAGCACTCGAGAATTGGTCAGACGGAATCAGTATTGGAGGCTATAAGACTTGCAATTTGAGGTATGCGGATGACACCACTCTGTTTGCAACAAGCGCCAGTAACATGGAATCTCTGCTAAGTAAAATGGAGCAAGTTAGTCGTGATTTTGGCCTGAAAATAAATCGCAGTAAAACCAAGATTATGATTGTCGATCGTGCTAATAACAACTCGCCAGAAATTACTAAAATCGCGAACTGCGATGTCGTTCAGTCATATATCTACCTTGGATCACTGATTTCAGGCAACGGTGGATGTGCAGATGAAGTCGAGCGGCGCATAGCAATCACGAGGTCAGCTATGGACAAACTTCAAAAAATATGGAGAAACAGGAACATCACAAAAGCCACGAAAACACGACTCGTCAGGGCATTAGTGTTTCCCATATTCCTCTATGGTGCTGAGACGTGGACTTTGCGGGAGAGTGAGAAAAAGAAGATAGACGCTCTAGAAATGTGGTGCTGGAGGAAAATGCTTGGCATACAGTGGACACAATTCCGAACCAATGCATCCATCCTCCAGGAACTGTCCATCAAACAACGTCTGTCTTCCATCGTACAAGGTCGTATTCTAACTTTCTTTGGCCACATCTCACGCCGAGAAGATGTGTCAGTGGAACGACTGGTGGTGCAGGGCAAAGTCGAGGGCGTAAGGGCGCGCGGCAGATCACCAATGCGCTGGACTAACCAAATAAAAGCGGCACTGAACGGTCCACTTCATGAGTGCACTAGAAAGGCCGCAGTGCGGGACGAATGGCGGCGTATTGTGAAGCGCGCCACCAATCCTGATGTGACGACCACGACCACTCTGTCAAGAGTGTAGCGCCGAAGAAGAAGATGATGATGATGAAAATCTTATTTGTGATGTAGCATCTGAAGTTCTGGTGTGAAAGTGCTTATTTTTAAATTGTTGTGATAACTAAACAAATTTTATAACGATTGTGATACTTTGCTCCTTAAATGTTGCCTTCAAGTTTTAATTTTATTTGAAACTTTTGTCGCGTGAAGCAGGCGACACGTATATTCGTAATTGTTTCATCTGTTATGTTAAAATATAATAAAGTTTCCTCGTCACGACGTTTTCCAGACTGTTGCCGCTTAAACATACTTTGTTTCAGATCCTTTTCTTTGAACCTTACGATGAACGAACGAGGAAGTTACCCATGTGCTCTCTGCTTCAGAATTTAAATTAAATATATTTTTTAATGATATTTGTTTATTGGGTTTTCTCGCACACCACTCATAAAGTTTAATGAGTTACGCTAAAACGGGTTATTAAGCGAAAATATTTGAATATAGGAAAAACTATAAAAAAAAATTAATGCAGCAGACGGGACCCGAGCTCGAGAAAAAGAAATATAACTTTAATTGCTATTTCATCTTTCAAATGTTTAATACTTGTAAAAGTATTCATTTGACATTGAGGGTTACCTATAATGCGAAGAGATGGCGCTGCCTTGCAGATTAAGAATGGCTAGAGGTATGGCTTAAGATTTCGACGCGGTCCGTGAGGGCCGCGGTAGCATTATTGGTGAGTGCATTTGCCCGGATTGCGAAGGGTGCGGGTTCGAGTCCCGCCTGCTGCCTGGTCCGCGTGGAATTTTATAGGAAAATCCTTTCACTTATGTACTCGAAAACAGAAAATAAAATCTAGACTTCAAACTACTGGTGGGGCTACCAATAATATTGTTTCCATACAATAAGTCCAAAACAATGCTGAGTTTAGCCTTAAAAACTACGTAAAGGTTTTGATGTCATTTAGTAGATTTTATGTCGAGGACCTCAATGGCGCAGTATTTAACGCGTTCGGTTTGCGATTGTGGAAGTTAGGTAACTTTAGCAATTTTCGGTCATAGGATGGGTGGACCAAACATTTATTATCTCCAACTCTTCTGTGCTTTGGAAAGCACATTAAGCTGTTGGCACCGGCTGCATCAGCAGTTCAGAATCACCAAATCGCACCGTCTTTTATTTCATTAGTATGGAATGTCTGTACCCTATCAATTCAATTAAATTTAATTCAATATTCATTTATTCAGTTTAGGCTTTTACAAGCACATTCGAAAGTCGAAAGCTACACCATCGGTTCGCAAATCTACGGCGGGAGACCTTGTACTGAGAAGAACCGGCAAGAAACTCAGCAAGGGCTGCTTTTCTCCCTATATTATTTCGTACAATGTCGTCAGATTGAAAGCTGGCAACAAACTTATAACCATGTATTTCAACTTCCATCACCTAATGTAAAATAAGTTACAATAAATATACAAAAACCTCGAAATATTCGGCATCGATTTCGAATAGTGAAATTGGATTCATTTTTTTTGCCTAAACAGCAGGACACGGCATTCCTAAACTTTGTTAAACCAGTTTTTTATATAGTCATAATTTTTATATTATTTGCATTTGTAATGGAAAGTGACTTTATGAGTTACCTCATATTGAAGTCATTTTTCAATTTGACGACTCTGTATATAATACAGGGAGAAAAAAACAGCCCTTGCGGAGTTTCTTGCCGGTTCCTCTCAGTACAAGGTCTCCCGCCGTAGATTTGCGAACCGATGGCGTAGCTTTTCGACATTCACAAGTGCTTGTAACAGCCTAGACTGAATAAAAGATTTTGAATTTTGTTTTCTTTTTTAATTTTGATCTCGATACTCTTCAAATGTCAAGAAGTTATGTTAGGAAATTTGAACAGCGCCACAAACGATGTAACGACAATTAAAAATCTTCCATACCAAACTTAAAGCGTATCGAGATCGAATTCAACTATTCGAATTCAATATTGGTTCGTGCTAAGCTCGAGGGGGTACATAAATAAATAAAGAAATAAATATTTCTAACACTCACACCAATTAGCCTAGCCCCAAAGTAAGCACTGTAAATGCCTGTGTCATCTTAGATTAAAACAATAAGGGTAGATACGGCACTAGCCTCACAAAAGTGATCCGCACAAATTGTGGTCCACGACCCTAATCGCTTTAGTCACAACTTGACATACAAACGACGTACATGTGAACGCCAAAAAGAAATATTGATAATATTTTGTGTTTATATGATAAAACAACGCCCAAGTATGTTTTTAAAAAGTGCTCAAATTGCTCAAGAACTAAAAATAAAACCCACTATAAAATATATATTTTCATAAATATTGCTGTTTAGTTTTGAATCTTATTCGGTAGTGACGTCGAGTACTGGTCGCATGATTGGTCGGTAGTGCAGTGACGCGGATCTCGCCGTCTCGTTTGCGCTGCCATTGAATCTTAACGTGCTGTTTCGCTCGGGTCGGTAATGCAGTGACGCGGATCTCGCCGTCCCGTTCGCGCTGCCGTGGGATCAGTTTTTGTTTAATGCAATTATGAGCGTACCGTATCTACCCTTTTAGTTTTGATCTAAGTGTGTTATGGGAGTTTGGGTAACGGATTGAATACATATATTTAATGCATATATAAGTATATTTATATGGAAACATAAATTAACATCCATGACTATGTTGCAAATGCCCGTATTCGTCTTGCTTACATTTGCCTCCACCGGAATTCGAACCCAGGACCTCACGAGTATATATATGTCACTGGGCCACGGGACTCGTCAATTAATAGGCTGATGATGTAGATAAAACTAGTTTTTACGGGTTAATGCACGAAACTTTATTTATTTATTGACGTTAAGAAACAAATCAAGCCCTTACCGCCAAATTATCGTAAGCGACACTTTTGTCGAAATGCGTTTTTTGTGGAAACTAATATTTTAAACTGTAACGGACCCATCTCTGTTGATATTTCCCTCCAAAAGAACACCGTTATAATATAATAGAGGGAAGAATAGAGGGAAATATCAACAGAGATGGGTCCGTTACGGTTTAAAATATTAGTTTCCACAAAAAACGCATTTCGACAAAAGTGTCGCTTACGATAATTTGGCGAGTGTCGCTTACGATAATTTGGCGGTAAGGGCTCGAAATATGATGATGTAGACATAACAATTTGTAAGGAAGACCCGCAATCACAGGTGCAATCGATTGGATGCGAACATTTTGCTAGATTCTACGTAACGTTTGTCGAGAAGATTTTTTACAACCGCCGGCCTAAATAAATATTGAACACGAGCGTTCTTTATTTACTGAAGCTTAAAGTTAGCTATTTGCTAAAACCTAATGATCTCAAGATATAGGTATATACCTTGAACACTCAGACTCGAAACAATAAAAAGAAATACATTTTGCATTACACGAGCGGTCGGAGATTTACGAGTACAAGGGTATTTGACATTATTAAAAATAAAGTGCCAATTGTTAACATCTGTGTTTAGAATGAATATTGGCAGGGGTTTTTACTATTTTTACAAAAAAAAAATATTCATAATTTTACTAAAAACCCACGAAAAAGATAATAGTTTTCCTATTTATTGTCGGAGATTTACAAACAGGCCAGCAATAGGGTATTTGACATTATTAAAAATAAAGTGCCAATTGTTAACATCTGTGTTTAGAATGAATATTGGCAGGGGTTTTTACTATTTTTACAAAAAAAATATTCATAATTTTACTAAAAACCCACGAAAAAGATAATAGTTTTCCTATTTATTGTCGGAGATTTACAAACAGGCCAGCAATAGGGTATTTGACAGTATTAAAAATAAAGTGCCAATTGTTAGCATCTATGTTTAGAATGAATATTGGCAGGGGTTTTTACTATTTTTACAATAAAAAAATATTCATATTTTAATAAAAACCCACGAAAAAGATAATAGTTTTCTTATCTATTGTCACGTAACCCAAAACGCTGGGGATTGGCGGAACCTAAAATGACGTCACACGCAAGTAAACTTCCGGTTAGTGACATTACATTGTATCGATTGACGTTTTAATAACATTCGTGTGACGTCACACACTAGTAAGACGCCATATTGTTGAGAAAAACGTTTTCGCGGCAACTTGAAAGTGGAGTTTTTGATTTGGTTGTTCTTACTGAAATATACAACAGAATGATGAATATCCACTTTTTAAGGACTCCATAAAAATTAGTCAATAACGTGAGATCGTTTTCTAAAACTTGTCAAATACGCTAACCTAGATTTATAAAAGTATAATTATATAAAAGTATATCAAAGCTTTATTAAATCATGAAAAACCTTTAACAGATTCCTTATCACTTTTAAGAAACTTAAAATTGGTTATATAATGTATTTCTATTATAGCTATTAACGGGATTGGTAACAGTCAATCAAAACCTTGTTTTTATGAGTCTCCGATATTTCGGCACAGTTGCAAGCGCCATGATCACGGAGTAACTGAAGTAATTGCGGGTAGATGTTATTGGCAGACATATCGGTCTACTCTCTGACGTCGTCTTTTACTGCGCTCGATACCCCTACCACTGGTCACATTCTCACGAGTGAATACTCGCACCTGTTCCCGACACACAATACTCACAGTATCAGATCGTGGAACGACATACAAATGGTATCGTGTAAAACAATATAATATATTTCTAGTTTGGATAAGAAGATATTTTACAAAATAGAATTTACCAACTGTGTTTGGTTGATAGCATTGCCGCCCATCATAACTAATCATAATTATTGTTTTCTTTTAAAGAAAGGAGCAATGTTTTGTTGTACGAACAATATGATAATTATCTTTCAAGGTTTTAAAGAGTTTTATGTCAGTTATAAAATGTAATTGTTCTATTTATGTTGTATTCATTTTTATATTATATTGATATTCACTTTTAATCGAGTCTTCGGATATCAGTCTGCAGCTTAAACAGCCAGGGTCACTTGAGTTAAGTAATCATTTTCCTATTGTTGTTTATAACTTTTATTGGAATGATATTATTGCTATAATATAATAATAATATATTATGTCATTTACAATATAAATTACTTCTGTAATCTTATATATTAAAATAAGAGATTAGTTATTTGTGAGTTCAGTTTTTATACTTTGTTTTGATATTTTGATTTAAATAATCAAGAAATAGTATTTTTTAATATCTCTAATCTATAAAATTCTCATGTCACGGTGTGCGTAATTGAGCTATGCCTAAAGAGCTCGACCGATTTTCGTTGCATGTTTTTTAAGCCGCGTATCCACTAGAGGCAGCCTCGCCTCGACTTGAAGCTAATAGCCTCAGTTTGAGGCTGCTCACTCTGAGGCAACGGCTACGAATCAGCTCGAGGCGTTTCGCCTCAGCTTGATCCGCTGGCGGCGCACTGCGCAGTTAAAAGCCAAAACGCTTTCTTCTACCACCAACCCCAATTTTTTTATGGATGGCGGTACGAAGTTCGCTGGAACAGCTAGTTTTCTTTATAAAATAAAAATCTGAGTCTATTGAACAGTTTTATTTCAATTTCATTGCTTTTCAATACTTTATAGAAGTTCCAAAGAGTTTATAAAATTAATAGGTAATAAATTATAACAAGTGCATATATTTTGTTTGCCCAGTAGAATTTACAGTCGGATTGAGTAGATACGTGTAAATTGAAAAGGTATATTACAACTGCCAGCTGGTAAAAACTGGTTGATCTTCTTTGAGACTTAAAATTTTAATCAACGCATGCTTCAGAATTCTGCCAAGCTAGAAAGTGACCCCTTTCATGTAAGTGAGTACAGCAGATTGTCGGTCGACTAAGCTAGGTTCAGTGCGTTTGCAGTTTATTAGCCCTTAGTACGCGTTTGACATGCTGAGACTTAAGCGGGCTACTGACATCCCTGCCGCAGGGCCAATCTAGGATGCACAGCGGTCGGGGCAACATCGGTTTGTTACTACACACATGCCTGCTATTCAGTGTTCGGTTATAAGTTTAGCTAAGCACACGCGATGATAATGGCCCCAGTATTATCAAAAAATAAAAAGATCGATAGGTAAGGCCTTGGCTCTTTCTATGGTGTTAGCGCAAAAAGGAAATACTGGTTGAAGAACTGGCAATAGAAAAAAATGTATTATAAATAAATAATGTTTGTGTTTTTTTATCCCACATGTGGGGCTTGTCTTTAAAACTTCTATCACTCGAGACTAAACTTCATGCTCATTATGATCTGCCGCCATCTAGATCGAAATATGTGCGCTCCATGTGAGAGTTACCAACCAACTGATTGAGAAATTGCCCTGGTCACGCTACACACGCGGCAAGGTACAGGGCGGCAGGGATAATCTAGGAACCAAGGGTGGTTTCGCGCCACTGCCGCCCTGCCAATTTAGAAAATTCCCCCTGCTTGCCTACACACATCACAATTAAAAGGCAATTAAGGGTCATCCCCAATCTTACTCCCTAGATTGCCCCTGCGGCAGGGATGTCCAAAGCCCGCTTTAGCTACCAGATGTTGTGTGTCACAGACATCCTGTGCTCTCTGTAATAAAAAGTTCCCCACGACACTTAATTGTTTTTTAGGATTTTCCTTTTTTCGTGGCGATACTAACTCACACTCTACTCTACCTCTAATCCATTCATGAATCCGGTAACTCTGTGACGAGTACGGTGACTTTGCAGTCTTATGTAAAGTGCTTTTTAGGGTTCCGTAGCCAAATGGCAAAAAACGGAACCCTTATGGATTCGTCATGTCTGTCTGTCCGTCCATATGTCACTGACACATTTTTCCGAAACGATACTGTTTAAACTTGTTAAGTAAATGTATTCTGTGAACCGCATTAAGATTTTCACACAAAAATAGAAAAAAAAAACAGTTAATTTTGGGGGTTCCCCATACTTAGAATTGAAACTCAAAAATTGTTTTTTCATCAAATCCATACGTGTCAGTATCTATGGATAGGTTTTCAAAAATGATATTGAGGTAAGTATCTAATATCTCTTATCTATTAGACAAGTCCGTCCGTCCGTCCGTCTGTGGTGCTGTTTCAGCGGCCAAACCGTAAGAGATAGATAAAGAGAATGTTTAAGTTATAAGTTAAGAATAGTCTGATAAGAATACAAACCGGATTTGAGTAACGTAGCACTTCCGGTTTTCGAGAAATCACGTATTTCAAACGAAACCACACAAAATCTCCGAAGTTCTCAATTAATTAAATACATTTTTTTTTTAAATCAGGTGTTGGTGAACATTTGGTTTACTGGTTTGCTAGTATTTTTCTTAACTGAATAGTTTGCGCGAGGCACACTTCCAAAGTGGTAAACCCCCCACTCCCCCTGTAACTTCTAAAATAAGAGAATGATAAAATTAAAAAAATATATACGATGTACATTACCATGCAAACTTCCACCGAAAATTGGTTTGAACCAGATCCAGTAAGAAGTTTTTTTTAATACGTTCTAAATCGCAAACCGCAATGTACATACCTTTCATTCAATCAACTCAATAAAAAAAATACACTATTATTAAAACATCGATCGAAGTTACAACGTACAACAAGAACTTTTATATTATTAAATAAAACTAGTTTTTCACGGGTTAATGCACGAAACTTTATTTATTTATTGACGTTTCGCAGCCTTTACAGGCTGCGTCGTCAGAATATTTTTTTTATTTAATTTTGTCGAGCTACCTTCGAAAGACTTTTATTGAGCGTTCGGTTATTTCATTGTTCGATTTTTAAAGTTTTATTGTCTATGTATGAATTTATTACTTAATTTAGTTAATAAAGTACTTTATTTAAAAATATTTTTTGCAATTTTTAATTTATTTATTTGACCCTAACTACCATAAACTACCACCGGTTCCAAAATTGGGAGACCTTTCTGAGAAGAACCGGCGAAACAAACTCAAGAGAGGCTTTCTATCTCCTTCTTATTTTAAATTATGCAAACAAAAAGAACTAATAGTATCTGTTGGTATTGCAGTGTGTGTTCGGGGTTGGGATTTTATCTCCTGTATAATGGGTAAAAAAACTAATTTTATTTAATGAGTGATGTGCGTGAATACGTAAGAAACAAATACTTTTATTTCGAGTTCGACTCGCATTTGGCCGCTTTTTTATAAGCACGACACGTCGAAAAGTGACCTAGGGGTGCTATTCTTACCACAACCTAGTTTGACTTTATCCTATAAATCTTTAAATGTAGGTTACGTATTATATGTTGACAGCAATAGCCTACGTGCACTCCAGGGTCCCCGGGGTAACTCGAACCGTAATAAAGCTGTCCTCGACAACACATCGGTTAACATGATCCAGTTCGGGTTTTCTAACCTGTGATTTTACTGGACTCCATTTCATTGTAAGTGGCTGTGAAGTGTGGGAACTCTGTTTATCTTATTTCGAATTATTAATCTATATATATAAAAATGAAACCCGTTTTCCGTTGTCACGACATAACATGAAAACGGCTTGACCGATTTGGCTGATTTTTTTTGTAGTTTTCTAATACTCTGTACAAGGTTCTTACGGAAAAAATTATAAAGAAAATCTCTCAGAAAGATTGAAAAATATAACCTAACGAATGTCAACGTCATTCAATTTAAAACAAAAAATCTGTGGCAATCTGTGACACCACATCGATAACCGCGCTGACAAATGTCAACGTCATTCAATTTAAAACAAAAAAATCTGTGGTAATCTGTGACATCGCATCTTAAATAGGTACTCATACATAAGATAGGTCAGCTATACAAAATAAAGTAGTGCATCAAAGCTACGCTAAGGCGGTACGAAGTTCGCCGGTTCAGCTAGTTTTCTTATATTTTTGGATTTTTAAGCATTAACTTTTGCTATAAGTTTAAATCTTAATAAAATTTTACTAGAAAAAAAATCCACGAGGACCATTTTACTATTTTTCTCTTCTTCTGCGTTCTTTTTATTTGACAGGTGATTTTATTTTACAGCGGGTTAACTCATTATTAGAAAATTATTTGTGATAGCAATTGTTTTTCTTTACAAAATCTTACCTACATCGTCAGCCTATTAATGTCCCTAGAACTATGTATGGAACAGGGATACTGGGCCGTGACCCACCAACCGGACCGAGGGCTGATTGGTGGGTGCTCATAACTGCAGATTCATCATCATCAGCCTATTAATGTCCCCACTGCTGGGGCACAGGCCTTCCCTATGGATGGAATAGGGAGATTGGGCCATGACCCACCACGCGGGCCCAGTGCGGATTGGTGGGTGCTAACGACTGCAGATGCAGCCGGAACCAACGGCTTAACGTGCCTTCCGAAGCACGGAGGAGCTCGAGATAATAAATTTTTGGTCACCCATCCAAAGACCGACCACTGCGAAAGTTGCTTAACTTCAACGATCGCAGGCGAACGCGCTAACCATGTCAGATGCCCCATGGTTTGTCACTAATAACGAGCTACATGATAATTTGCAAATAAGAACCATAAGGGAAGAGATCCAACATACACAGTCATAAAAGAAGGTCATACGAGTGAATAATTAGCCTCTTCTTGAGGCTGAAGAGGCTTATTATTAACAAGCGGCCCGCCCTCGCGTCGCTTCGGTGTAGAGCTGAAGTGTAGACTACAGTTTTTGTTCTCAGGCTTGTATTATACACAATGACATTCATCTATGATTCTTCTTATACCTGCATGCAAAGTCTCAGCCCGATCGGTTTAAAATTGACAAAGTTTCATACAAAGTTTCATTCCCTATTTTATTCCCTTGGGGGTAGAATTGATCAAAATCCTTTATTAGCGTCATAACATCTAGCTGCATGCCAAATTTCAGCTCGATCCGTCTAGTGGTTTGGGCTGTGCGTTGATAGATCACTATGTCAGTCAGTCAGTCACCTTTGAGTTTTATATATATAGATTTGCTTTACCTCAAATTAAACCATTATTATTCACTCGAATGGCCTAGCTTGCCAACTAAAAAAAAAAAAAACAAAAAGAAAGACACGATTGAAACACCGTGTAATACTGGAAACCGACTAGACGTAGTTAATGTAACAGGAGTAGATATAACTAGTTTTTTACGGGTTAATGCACGAAACTTTATTTATTTATTGACGTTACGCAGCCTTTACAGGCTACGTCGTCGGAATCAAATTTTTATTTAATTTTGTCGAGCTACCTTCGAAAGACTTTTATTGAGCGTTCGTTTATTTCATTGTTCGATTTCTAAAGTTTTATTGCCAATGTATGAATTTATTACTTAATTTAGTTAATAAAGTATTTTATTTAAAATGCTTTTTTGTAATTTTGAGTTTATTAATTTGACCCTAACTACCGTAAACTACCACCGGTTCCAAAATTGGGAGACCTTTCTGAGAAGAACCGGCGAAACAAACTCAAGAGAGGCTTTCTATCTCCTTCTTATGTTAAATTATGCAAACATAAAGAACTGATAGTATCTGTTGGTCATGCAGTGTGTGCTCGGGGTTGGGATTTTATCTCCTGTATAATGGGTTCCCAAGCTGGTGGTATATACCAACCATCTTCCCTATTGAAGTTGGGATATTTTTTAATCTCAATAGCCTCGCGTATCATTCTAGGAATGAATCGTTGCTCAGTTGCAAGGATCTGTGGTTTATCAAATCTTGGTAGCTCGACAAAATTAAATAAAAATTTGATTCCGACGAAACGTCAATAAATAAGTAAAGTTTCGTGCATTTATCCGTAAAAAACTAGTTTTATTTAATGAGTGACGTGCGTGAAAACCTAGGAGTAGATATCTCCAATGGGAGATACACTAAGGAAAAGACATCAAATTCACACAATAAATTTGCTTACAGTCTACGACTGATTGCAGATCTTGATAAAAAAAGTATTTTCTTTTTAATGTTGAAGTCTTATTTACTTAAGGATTTATTCAAGCTCCTCGAGCATTTTTTAGGTTTCAATAAAATCGTCGTTTGGATTAGGCCTCAAGGGTTTGATTGACGTCACAAGTTTGTCAAACACAATCACACGAACACCACACCCGTTAGAACGTTTACGTTGACGTTTGTTTAACGTGGGATTTTAGGTCGTCGACACGATTCTCAACTTGCCATTTATTGCGATTGGGTCAGAAAGGATTCTGGGCTCGGACGAATAATCTCGTCTATGATATTGGCCGTGTGAAGGACGTGATGATCTCTAAGTAATAAAAAAGCTTATTTCTTTACATTTTTTTTTAAATTAAACCAGGGTGGGATTCTATTAAGTGTTCAATAGAAGAAACAACTATTTCATAACATCCATCCATACTGTCACAAACACTCTCGAACCATAACATCGAAATTACTGGAAACAGTGAATGACCTCGATGAAGTTCGAGTGGAGCAGGTCATTCTAATACGAGCTCTATGCAGTGCGGGGTTAGGGGGAAAGTGCAATGACATCTGCACTTGTTTACAACTCGTTGTTTACTTATAAGTAAGTACTCGCCGGTTCAGTCACCTCTCAATTTCACTGGACTTTTCTGGAATGCGTCGATTGGCTTATATAAGCACGTTAATCGCCGCGCAGGCTTAGATTAAAACAAAAAGGCACTAGCCTCACAAAAGTGATCCGCATGAATTGTGGTCCACGACGCTAATCGCTTTAGTCACAACTTGACGTGCAAACGACGTACATGTGAACGCCAAAAAGAAATATTGCTATTATTTTGTGTTTATATGATAAAACAATGCCTAAGTGTGTTTTTAAAAAGTGCTCAAATTGCTCAAGAACTAAAAATAACACCCACAGCATCACTTTTCATTCGTAAGTACTATAAAATATATTTTTTCATAAAAATTGCTGTTTGTTTTGAATCTTATTCGGTAGTGACGTCGAATACTCGTCGCGTGATTGGTCGGTAGTGCAGTGACGCGGATCTCGCCGTCTCGTTCGCGATGCCGTTGAAATTTAACGTGCTGTTTCGTTCGGGTCGGTAATGCAGTGACGCGGATCTCGCCGTCCCGTTCGCGCTGCCGTGGGATCAGTTTTTGTTTGATGCAAGTACGAGTATGAGCGTACCGTATGTACCCCTTTTGTTTTAATCTAAGCGCACAGGGGACAGTTTAGTTTCAAAGGCGAACAAAGTGCAAGGGTGCAAAAACTTTTTGAACTTTGTTGTGAATAAAGAACTGTCAAGCATGAACTGGACTTGCATATAATTTCGAAGCTCATCCCGATACGTAACAATATTAATATTTTAAAGGGGAAAGTGTGTCTGTCTGTCTGTCTGTCACATCCGCACTCTGAAACCACCGATTTAGATGTTTGATATTTTTTGGGTGGAATTTTGTGTGGAAAACAGACTTTTCACGCAGACGAAGTCGCAGGAAACAATTAGTTCATAATATTTCTTTTTGTAAGTTTTTTTTTGTATACGAATAACTATAAATAATAAAATAAAATTTTAATAATGTGTGTGTATGTGTAAGTATGTGTATTTGTGTGCGCGTGTATACGTGTGTGTGGTGTGTGTACTCATAAATGCGTGTGTGAGAAAGATTTTTTTTCTAATATAAAATAATATAGTATGGTAGAGTAAAAACTTCTTGATTAGAATGAATAGTGGTAAGTACCTAATTATTATTACGCTGAAGTAATTGATATTGTTTCTATTTCCCTTTTAGAAGTTATTGTTTGAAAATAATTAATAATCCACAAAATTACAATACATGTAGCAGAGTGCCAAGCTCTGTTGGTTCCTGCACGTGGCAAGAATTTCAAATGAGAGAATGACGAAACAGATTTACGACGCTATAGCGAAAATATGTAGATACCCGGGAAAAGCAATATTCACATTGCGATCAAATTCTGAAGGTGACGTCAGAAGCAGTACAAAAAAGCGAGCGTGCATGAAAATAATTTTGAAGCGAAAGATGTGTAATCATACAGCAACACGACCGACATGGCCAGAAGGGGAGTAGGCATACATTAGCTTCCCCTCTGTCGCATTGGGCATAAAAATTGGGCATACACATGATATATTATGTGTGCACGATTTGGCGGTGTATTGTGTCATTGTTAATGCCCATTTCGGGCCCCGTGGTCACAAAAATCATCATCATCATCAGCCTATTAATGTCCCCCCTGCTGGGGCACAGGCCTTCCCTATGGATAGAAATATATTTTATAGTATTGAAAAATATATTTTATAGTATTTACGAATGAAAAGTGATGCCGTGGGTTTTATTTTTAGTTCTTGAGCAATTTGAGCACTTTTTAAAAACACACGTAGGGATTGTTTTATCATATAAACACAAAATATTAGCAATATTTCTTTTTGGCGTTCACATGTACGTCGTTTGCATGTCAAGTTGTGACTGAAGCGATTAGGGTCGTGGACCACAATTGGTGCGGATCACTTTTGTGAGGCTAGTGCCGTATCTACGCTTTTTGTTTTAATCTAAGGCTAAAAATACACTTTTTGACAATGATTTAGCATTTTTTTTTCCATGAAATGAAATTTTGATACGCTTGTAAGTTTCTATCCGTCGATTTTCCGGGCAAGAGGCTTAGCGTAGCCTTTTTCACCGCTTCTGAGACTTCTGGCGGTGCCAAATTAATAAATTCATCACTACTAGACGACATTTAAACGTAAAAACAATACAGCGAAAAGAAAAAGCGCGCGGAATTATTTTAACTTTTTCACAAATTCATGATGCGCGCGCCTCCGCGCTTTTTTAGGCAAGGGAACATAAAACAGCCAGTGTTACTTAATATTAAGTAAATTAATATTTTTGTGCATTTGTTATAGACAAATGGTTATAATTTATTGTCAAAATGAACCAAATTAAAGAATTAAATGTTTATTTATTATATTTTTGCTCCCAAAGTTAATTTTATTAAGAAAATGTTGGCTACCTTTCTGGCATAAAAACTCTTTGCTAAGATTTAAAAAGTATCGTTCGTTTTTAGACGGAATATAATAAACCGTGCGTTTTACTTTACATTACCGCACGCGTGTGAAATGTGATAGATTATGATATTGAAATTGGTGCAATAAGAGACGCTTTACGAGCACATGTGATATAAAATATTTTACCTATAGACCAGACATTACCAATAGTTCCTTTTCTAAGTATCCTTAAAATATACATGTTATATGAAAGTTGTTTAATATCTTGTTTATACTGTACATTTATGCCTGTAATAGATTACAGGCATTGATGTATAGGTTCAAAGAAAATTTCGATAGCAGAAGTTTAGGTACCTAGTAAAACTACATCTCAACTACTCAAGTTATTAACATAAACGTACCTGTCTAGACCTGGCAACCCTAAAGTTGGGGGTAATTGAGCTGTTTGATTCACATCATATTCTTTCAGATAACGTAAAATTAAAAAAAAAAACCTTTTTATGAAATGAAATGAAAAGAAACCTTTTATTTGCCATCTTAACAAAAGAAAAACTTATCAATACAACAATCAAAAATAAAAATAAAATAAAAAATGAAATACCAAGAAAACTTAACCTAAGAAAACAAAAAATAAAAAAAAGAACATAAAAATCAAAGATAGCCAATCAGGACCCTGCCTCAGCTGACACAGTGAGAAAGTACTTTCTCACTGTCTTTAAATGCAATTAACTTAAATAAATGGATGGCACTCAAATGTCACTGAATTTAATGAAACGTATTTGCGACTTATTGTTAGGCAAACCGTCACTAATGCGTTTTAAACTCATTAATCCTTTATTAATTGAAAAGAAGTTTAAAAAAAAAGCGTGTGTGTCTCGGAAGACAGAAGTGATAACTTAAACATTGAGAGAGGAGACCTGCCTACCGCTGTCGTATGCGTGATAGGAAGGGAAGCCAGACAGACTGGCGCCGTAACGCGTTACGTAACGAAGCAGTTTACCCCTCCCATAAGAAAAAAATGTGTGCGTGTACTAGTGTACACACGTAAGAAGTGAAACTTCTTTATGGCCTTATTTTTTTCGAAAAATGATCTACATGCAACCTTACCTTACCTTGTGTGAAACACGAATATTTGCTGTCGATACTTTTTTTTTAAAGTTGACAGAAGAAGCAATTGTTCGGATGAGGTAAATAGTGCATCTTTTAAAAAAAAGATGGCGCGTAACCAAAAAACGTGACGCGTAACCGAATAAAAATGTGACGGTAAATTTTTTTCCAACGCCGATAAAGAAGTTTCACTTCATCATCATCAGCCTATTAATGTCCCCACTGCTGGGGCACAGGCCTTCCCTATGGACGGAATAGGGAGATTGGGCCATGACCCACCACGCGGGCCCAGTGCAGATTGGTGGGTGTTAATGACTACAGATGCAGCCGGGACCAACGGCTTAACGTGCTTTCAGAAGCACGGAGGGGCACGAGATAGTAAACGTTTGGTCACTCATCCAATGACCGACCACTGGGAAAGTTGCTTAACTTCAACGATCGCAGCCGAACGCGCTAACCACTTGCGCCATCGAAATCAGGGGCGGGATATTGGGACTTTAACCACAATGGATATCGTGCACACGTCTAAAACGAGGCTTCGTTAGCGAATAGGTATTATGTAAACAAATATGGTCTGCTCATGACAGGCCGGGCGGTGGGAGTCGAGAGCGGCTATTCACCGGCCGCAGATTAATCTGGGTCAATTTATTTTCTACGCGGCTCCTTAATTCCTTGGAAACTTCCGATACTGATGCTGACTAGGGATGTGAAAAAATAATCGATTATGAAAAAAACCGATTAAAAATCGATTGTTTTAAATTAAAAATCGATTTTAATAGGTGATTTTATTTTTAGGAACAATTGATTAATAATCGTTTTTTTTAATAATCATTCAAGCAATTATTACTGATTATTCATCTATAACTCCCCGACTTTGTTTGGTTTTCTGGCCCGGAGTCCGGAACGCGAAGTACCAATGAATAGACTCGTTCTAATCTTACCGACTTGTCCTAATTTAAGCCTATTGCGATGTTACAAAGCTGTTATACTACTTTAAGCCGAGTAAAATTCCTTTTCTTGACCTCGTTAAGCGCCTAGATAATTGTATTTATTCTCCCGCGTACACTAACTTAGATAATTGGTGATGAAACGAAATTACATGGTGCGTGAAGTGTGCTACAGCAGTTAATAGGAGGGATTCGACCGAAGGTATTTAATTTAGTGGTAATACCTACACTGTCGAACAAACTATTGTTGAATGCTGAACCAATTACAAGAGCGAAAAGTTTTCTTCAATAGAGAATTTACTTTTTGGACTCCTTGGAACAAAGAAACAGTGTTAACATATGGATCAATAAGATCGAGTAGATTTTTTGTCTATCAAAAATTTAGTCGCGTGTATATATAGGGTGTTACAAAAATACAAATAAAGCTTGAAGGGCGTTGAAGTACGTCATTTAAGGAGTCTTCTCTAATTTTCTTAAAATATTTGCAAGAAGTTTGAACTTTTTATAAAAACAGTTATTTTTAATGATTAATAATAATATCAATCATTTTAAGACACGTCACTAGTTTGAGGTCATGCACCTTACCAGGAGTAGCATTAAATCTGCTGTAATAAAGAAAATTAGAGAAAACTCCTTATATGATGTACTTCAACGCCCTTCAAGATTTATTTGTATTTTTGTAACACCCTGTATAGTCGCGTGTGACGCTCGTAGCGTTGGAGCCTTCGCCGTGTGACGCTCGATGCGAATTTCCGTTTCATAGGATTTTTCCGTTGACTCCCGAAAAGAAGTTTCACTTCAAAAAATATTCGTGCGCACCAGGTATTGAGAAGGGATGCTATGTGAACCCCTGTAGGTCCTATTCAAAAGGTTGACGATTTGGACGCTATCAAAAGTCTGTCTTGTATCTAGGTTAAGAAAACTTATCTAAGTCTTTAAAACGATGAAACATATGGCTGACCGTCGGATGATCAAGATGGTGTATTTTGCTCTCTGCCAGTCCCTGACGGAATATTGTATCACGTCATGGGGAGACATTGCGAAAACACTTCTCCTTGAAGTGGAGAGGGCTAGCGGTGGGTCGTTCTTAAATTTTCTGGCGACGAAACGCAACCGTTTTCGCTTAAACGAAAACTAGTCCTCGAAACGGTTCTCGTTCGCAACTGGTTTTGGTTGCGGCTGGGTGATGCAACGAAACGACACGCGACGGTCGAACGAATGTAACGCAACGAACCTGAACTAAATGAAATCTTGTTATCGTTCGTTTCGTTGCTGCGAACGAGACGACGAAACATTGAAATGTAGTGTTATAGGATAATCAACTTTAAATCTTCAATAATAAAGATTATATTTTTGTAAAATCAAAGTTTAATTATCATAGAGCGAAACGGCCGGCAAATTTACTTCGTCGTAAAGTACATATTGGCGTTCAGTCAATCCGAGAACTAGTTGTTCGACGAAGACTGTTTTGATCCGAAACGTAAAACGGTTCTATCGTCGCGGACCACAAAACGGTCCTTGAAACCGGTTCGTCTTTAGAACGCTCACACCTAGAGACGGCCCATCGATGCATTCTAAAGGTGGCAGCTGGTATATATTTCATATGTAAATGTACTTTGCCGCAGTTACCTAAAATTAGCATAGTTTTTAAAATTATACCTAATATTACCTAAGCCTCAAGTCACGTTATACCCTGTTTATAAGATGCATGTAGTCAGCGGGAGAGTCCTGGTGACCTGTGTCTTAGGTTTCACTGACACCTAATTAAGGCACCAGTCTCTCATAATACTATAACATATTGTCCTGGTCCTTTCTTATTTTTAATTTATATTAAAGACTTGCCTTACTACGTTAGAGATAAGCACGAGATAGTATTGTTCGCGGATGATACATCACTTTTATTTAAACTCAAACGTAAGGAAACAGTTATTGACGACGTGAACAGTTGTATCTCTAAGGTAGTCCACTGGTTTAATGTTAATAATTTATTACTAAATGAAGGAAAAACGAAATGTATGAAATTTGTATTACCTAATGTAAAACAGGTAAAAACCAGTGTAAATGTAAAGGATAGGAATATGGGCCTTGTAGACACCACAGTATTCTTAGGGATTACTTTAGATTCTAAGCTTCAATGGGGCCCACATATTGATAAATTGTCAAATAGACTTAGCTCTGCAACATATGCCGTAATGAAGATACGCCAGTTTACGGATGTAGATACGGCCAGATTAGTATACTTTAGTTATTTTCACAGTGTAATGTCGTACGGAATTTTATTCTGGGGAAACGCCGCCGACATTCAAACTATTTTTGTGCTGCAGAAGAGAACTATTCGATCAATTTATAATCTTAAAGTTAAGGATTCCTTAAGAGATAGGTTTAAGGAATTTGGTATAATGACGGTCGCATCACAATACATTAACGAAAATTTATTACTTGTAAGAAAAAATATTAATTTGTTTCTTAAAAACAGTGATGTTCACACACTTAATACAAGAAACAAAAATAAACTAACTTTACCTGCTACTAGGCTTCACAAACTCAATAATTCATTTAAAGGTCTTTGTGTTCGCTTATACAATAAAGTCCCAAGCAATATCCAAGAGTTAAGCATAAATAAATTCAAAGAAAGTATAAAAAAAGCACTTATTAAAAAAGCTTATTACAAAGTGTCTGATTATATTACAGACAAAAATGCTTGGGTTTGAACTGTTTCAATCATTCCAACAGGTGTTCTATATTAAATAAATCATGGTTGTATTGACGTTGTAACAACATAATGATTTGTAAATGTTGTTACATTATGCCTTTAATGTTGTGGAGTTTTTTTCGCTCGTTTTTCTCCGCAGCTAAAAATATGTCCAATGACGAGTGGTAGGGAAAAAAATGTTTGGACGATTCAAAAGTGTTGTACTATACATCCAATTTGAATAAAAATATATTGATTTCTGATTTCTGTAAACCACAAGTTGTATACCACAACGAACTTTTTTTTTCATGTGAGAGAAAAATAAATAAATGATTGATTGATTGATGGCTGTTTCCCTCTGTTTCTGTTTGTGTGATTGATGATGTCCCAAAATCCCCGATTGGGCTCCCCATTTTTTTTTGTATGATATGCCTTACGCTTCCTTCAACCACCGGGGGATCGAGAAGAAGGTATATGGGACTCCTACCTGCTCATTTTAGCCAGCCCTTGGACCGGTTGAAATGAGCAGGACCCAACATTACGCCTTGAACAGGGATACTAAAAACCAGACAATACTACTATATATCCTTCGAGTTAATAATATGCCTTTCCGTAAAGCTAAAAGTAATAAAACGTCAACTTCATGACACAGAGAAGTGGCAATATCTGTCATGTCAATTATAATTGTTTGCCAAATGAATTTCTTTCCAGGAATGCCTACATAATATGCGATATTTCAAGAAACAGACATACACAATAGTATGTTTGTTAGAAAATAATCTTATGATGGGTTCACGAATAAAATATCCTGTAATCGTAAAGAAGTGTAATAGGGTACCTATTAAAAATAACTTAAAATGTATTTGTAATGTAATGTCAAGATTCACAATATCTACCACATCTGACTTTCAATTCAATATACTAAGATATCTATAAGTAACAACCTTAAAATATATAATAACTAAAATACATTATTAAAAGGCTCCTTTAGGCAAGGTTCCAAAGATACTGGCAGCGTTCCCCCTTTGAATAGCTAGACTAATTCTTTGTCCGAGGTAGCTGCCAGCTCTTCGGTCTCCCGTGATGTCGACCAACCTTTTTGCTATTTCCTTAAAAAGCCTTTCAGCGCTAGGACTCCACGGACCAAGGGTGTCGACACCGAATGGGACAAAATCATATTCGGAGCCTAGACCCCTGTATTTGCATACCTTAGCTTTTCCAGCCGCTTCGCAAGCCGCACCAGCTCTGTTGTTGGTTTAGATTCACAATTGTTGTAACATAATGGAAATTCAGGGAAATTTATATGAACATGTTGCGGGTAGTCCATGCAATTGTGGGAAGAATGTTGGCAAATAAATTGTTCTAAGTACCACGAACCAATATTCAATTCGGATAGTTTGCGAATACGAAATGTCACTGTCAAATGTGTACTGTTATTTAGTTCTAGTTAGGTCCGTTATGGTGTTTCTGTTCAAGTTTCCATACAAAATTTGACAATGACATTTTGCACTCGCTTACTATTCGAATTCGATATTGGTTCGTGCTAAGGGTACTAACAATATTTTATTTTCGCGTTTCCCATCCATATGGGAAACGCTCGGATACGTATGATAGCACGAACCATTATCATGCATTTTTGATATTTTGGAATGGTTGGGGAATAATTTTGCACTAATTGCTTAAAATACAATATTTATTTCTCGCGCTATCGTACACAAACATGGCATTTATTTCATTAAAAAGTTTATCTCTCAGAAAAATCAACTTACATGAATCACATTTAAGCGCACCTAGCGACATCTATTGTAAAAAAATGCATTTTATTCGCAATAAAGCTGCCACCTGGGCGTCCTAGTTAGAAACTTATTATTATAATACGATAAAATAAAATATTACTATGTTTCGTCCAATATATTATAATACTCTTTATTGCATCATGTTCAAAACAAAGTCAAATACAAATATTAGGTAACATTATAAGATAGTACGGAACTTTTAGTTTGCGTATCAAACTCACACGTGTCCCCTAATTCCTATTTCCTATTTCTGTCCTTTCTTTATTCTGTCTCATACAGCATTATTAATGCTTTGCCGACCCTTAATTGAAAGGATGTGTGACATAGAACTACTCGTACATGATAATTTATTATTTATGTGGCTTAGGATTATCCGCTCTTCTCATAACACAACTTAGGATGGGTGTAAATGAATCAATGCAACCCACGGCTCGTCCTCATCGACGAATGTGTCGTGCAGTGTTGCCGGGTTACCCGATTTTACAGGAGGTCTCCTGTTTTTCTGAAATTGCTCCTGTTCTACTGTTTTTGTACATGAATTTTCTGTTTTTCTTAGAATACGTTTTTCTTTTTTAAATAGGGCATTTGACAAGTTTTAGAGAACGATCTCACGTTATTGACTAATGTTTATGGAGTCCGTAAAGAGTGGATATTCATCATTCTGTTGTGTATTTCAGTAAAAGTCAAATCAAAAACTCCATTTTCAAGTTGCCGCGAAAACGTTTCTCTGGACAATATGGCGTCTTACTAGTGTGTGACGTCACACGACTGTTATTAAATCATGATGATGATGATGATGATAATTATGTATATTTTTTTGTAAAAATAGTAAAAACCCCTGCCAATATTCATTCTAAACACAGATGCTAACAATTGGTACTTTATTTTTAATACTGTCAAATACTCTATTGCATATTGAGTTGCAGTTTCCGCCATTAATAATGTAGGTAACCTTAATTATTATTAAATAAATATTAATGGAAAAAGAAGTACTCCTCTGCATCTACTGTTTGTTCTTGTAGTTCTTTTCATACATCTACTGCTATTTTCTATAACGCCTCCCGATTTTTAAAATCGTACCTGGCAACACTGGTGTCGTAATATGTTGCGCAGGGTTTTTGGCGGGATTTCATCGAGTGTGGTTGGCGTCTTATTTTAATTATTCTTAAATTCGTTCATAGTGGATATTGTGAAATAAAATTGGAGTGATTTTGTATTACAACCTGTCTGCGTAACTGAAGAATTAGTAGAATCGTCAAAATATACGCTATTCCGGTCAAGTGGACGTGAGAATTTTATTGTAGTATTGACTACCTCACAGAAGCTTATCGAAAAAGCCAGCTCGATACATTTTGTGCCAAACACTCCAAGAAACATTAGAATGCGTCACACCGACATTCTAATGTAAAAAGAAAAACAGAATAATTTAACTTAAGACTAGGCTGTATGGGCATTGTTCCCCTTGCCTTCCCTGAAAAGGGAGAATTTAACAAAAAAAAAAGAAATGTTGCGCAATTGTTTGTCTGACCGTTTAGGGACACTTACAGAACACACATTTACGTTAGGCAAGTAACAATGGAATGCCTAATAGGCTAGTTTACTCATGTCGAATTGTATTAAATAAATGTTTATTTCTTAAAGTGTTTAGTCTAAGGAACCTTAATATATCGATTTCACTTCATAAAAGCAGAAGATTGCTGTAGAAATTTAATTTTAAAAAATATTTTTTAGTCTATATTTTTTAAACACTAAAAACGCTGTTCGCCACATTCGCCATGATTTTGACGTCTCTTGTGGTAAACAACTAAATGTCATTCGCGTGTAACGTGTTACTGTAGGTGGATTCTTTTGTCTGACTAAATTTATCTTAAAGCACTTTTAACTTTAGGAAAGAAAAAAACAGTAAACTTAGTTTTTTTTGACTAAACAAATTATGGATGCCGGCTTTGTGAAAGCTGAAATCACAAATCTGCCAAGAATTGACGCATTGATGGTTGGTGAATTTGTTGCACTAAACCCCGATTTCTGCTCTGCGAAGCAGAGAAACGACAAGGCATCTATGTAAGTACAGTGCATTTAGTATTACAATGTAGTAATAAACATAAAACTGATACAACATATGAATAAGTGTAATAAAGTTGCGTAGGTTAATTTCTTTCGGCACTTTAATCCACAACTTTCCTGGAGTCTTCAAGGATGTGTTTTTATATTCTCGTACAATACAGTAATGATAATTACTTTTTTATTTTTCGTGGTATTTATTAGAAATCATGTTTTTTTTTATTATAAACTCAGTTAGAAGTAATTTTCTACGTGTTTACGAGTTTTTGTTTACCACAGTTCACGTCATAGCATAGACAATCTATAGACTAAAATGGCCGACAGCGTTTTTGTATGTCCATGAAAAGTCTATTTTAAAATTAAAGATTTGTAGCTTTCTAGGTTTAAAAAAAATACAATACATTTTTTTTCGGTCTAATAGAACATTTATTAACCATTTAAAACCTTTTTCCAAAAAGGGTCAACTAGCCTATTGATTCGCGTTTTGGATGAATTTATAGGACATTTTTAACTTCGATCAACTCTTATTAATCTTTTCATCTATGTTTAGAATTTCAATCATGGTTTGTCATTTGAAATAGGTACAACGATTTATAAACAAGTATTAATTTTATTGTTTTCTAGCACACCTAATGGTTACAATATATTTCTTATCTAAGTATAAATTTGTCACAGATTCAAAGGACCATTAAATATTTCTAACACTCACACCAATTAGCCTAGCCCCAAAGTAAGCACCATAGGCTTGTGTTATGGGATACTAGGGTAATGGATAGAATACATTATATACTTATACATGTATAATTATATTTATATAGATCTTTATATTAGATCATTGTTTAAACAATAAAAATTTTTGAGTTATAAATGTACTAAAAAGGTTGAATAAAATATAAAATGAACAATATCAACACAATAAAACAGCAATAAAATAATAATACTTAAATATAAATCGATGCACATATATAAAATACTCATATAACCATATATCTCATTCATATCTTATTCATCATTCATTCAGTTAGAAGTATGATATCACGGACTTTTTTATAGATATTGATGTCCTCTATAAAACTTTAGTACATCACTTTGCTTTATTGTCAATAACTTCCACAGTAAATGAACTAGGCTCAAGGTAAATTCAAAAAGTTCCGATGCTTCTTGAGCTGACTTTGGGATAATTTCGATGAATTGAAGTATGTAGATTAAATATTTAACTAGCAAACCAGTGAACCAAATGTTCACCAAAACCTGATTTAAAAAAAAAATGTATTTAATTAATTGAGAACTTCGGAGATATTGTGTAGTTTCGTTTGAAATTCGTGATTTCTCGAAAACCGGAAGTGCTACGTTACTCAAATCCGGTTTGTAGTCTTATCAGACTATTCTTAACTTATAACTTAAATATTCTCTTTATCTATCTCTTACGGTTTGGCCGCTGAAACAGCACCACAGACAGACGGACGGACGGACGGACTTGTCTAATAGATAAGAGATACTTAGGTAAAAACTAGTTGATTTTATTTATTTATTTTAAACTTTATTGACCAAAATACAATAGTATGGTACAAAAAGCGGGCTCAATGCTAATAGCATTCTCTCCCAGTCAACCTTTGGGAAAAAAATAAAAACGCGAACGGCGGTATAAAGCTTAATATACACATAAATATTAAAATAATAAATAACATTAAAAATATATACGAATTAACATAGATACATATATAAATACATACTACGAAAGGAATACACATACATACATACATACCACAATTATATTTAAATATATATATACACATAACTATACACATGATGATGATTAATAAAGTGACTCTTTATCTTAAATTTTGGAGCAGATGAGTGCGAACATTCCTTTTAAATATAAGTTTACTAGCTGACTCGGCGAACTTCGCCCAAAAGTAATAATTTGCAATAAATTAAAATTGCGACTATAATTTGAGATTTAAACTATCCTATCTCTCAAGTTGAATCGAACTGCACATGGTGTGCGGATTTTATTATAATCGGTTCAGTGGTTTAGGAGTCCATTGAGGACAAACATTGTGACACGAGATTTATATATATTAAGATTTGGAGATCTTCTGATGGAGTCGGGTAGGTCATTTCACAGCCGTATGGCTTGAAGAGTAAAGGAGTTGGACATAATTATGCTTTTAGCCTAGGAGTAAAAAAAAACCTAGCAGCCGGACATTAATAGGCTGATGATTAGGGAGACATTTCTTTTTCGGACACGTTTAACTATTTCGATTCCCGCCCCTTTTTCTAACATAAATTTTCTTATATTCGTTATTTTTGAAGTTATACTTCTTTAGGCGCGTTATGAAAAAATGATGAGAGTGAAATTTTAAGATGCGCGCGCATCACTGTAATACAAAAAATTAACAGCATGAAGTTGGTCGCTAAAGCGACTTTACTTTTGTATTTACCGCACATTAAGAAAATCTACCAACAAAATAGAAATAGAATCTCTATTTTATGGGTGCTAACGACTGCATTGTGAAGGGCTATCAAAAGTATTTATTAATCTGGAACAACGGAACCAAAGCGCGATTCAGGAGACTACAGCGCCATCTCTTGACCATTGGTGTAGTAGAACCAAAAACCACATCTTTATTTTTTGTAATAAAGTAACGGTTATAGGTATTCATATTTATAATATTTATCCACATGTTTCTAGTTTGTATATTCGGAATACGTGTTTGAGTTTCGTACAAGTGCAAATCACATATGTTCTAATAAATTATATTCAGTAGCGATTTTAATTGAATATTTTGATTATTTATTTATTTTTTCAAATTAAAACTGAACTTTATTGACTGTGTCCTTTTCCAGACTTTTTATTAATTTATTGTAATTAATTATTTGCATGCAATTAAAAACTAATTTTAAACGATGCTAAAGAAGGATAACTTCTCACGCGCCTACATAAGTACACGCCCCATTTTTTAAGCATGCAACGCCTAAATGTTTAAATCTTTAATCTATACTATCTATAATTTTTGCTAGAAAAAATTCCACGCGGACCAGGTAGTAGACGGGACTCGAACCCGCACCCTTCGCTATCCGGCGAATGCACCATATAAATAATACAATAAATAAAAGTTTTTCCAGGGGCTCTTAAGCGCCGCAAGTATGATTGCCTCAGCGAAGACCTCACATTTGCGGTGTTTGGAGTCGAAACTCTGGGACCCTTAGGGTTCCGGGGCCCACCATCTTTTCAAAGATATTACGAAAAGATTGGTGGAGACCACTAAAGACCACAGAGTATCCTGGGAACTTTTGCCTACGGGGAAGACTTAGGGCAGCTATTTTTAAACCTAACATAGTTTTAAGTTTTGTCTAGGAGCCCAATTTTTTTTCGCCTAGGCTTTATCTATGTTTATAAACACAAAAATTAAATTTCTTCTCCCACTATTCCCGCAGTCCTGCATAGCACACGCGCGCTATCACTTTATCATCTTTGTAACTTTTTAAATATTTGTCGAAATGACATAGTGTAAAATGCAAACTTTATCGTTTTTAAATATCAAAAGCGATAAAAGTATTTTTTTTGGAGTTTACTCCTTAAGAATCGATTTTCATATATAAGGGGCCCGGTATGAGATAAATGTGAGGAGTAAAATCTATCGATGAATGGCTCGTTACGTTTTTGGTGCGCATCCTATGTCGCGCAACTTTGACAAACAAAGATGACGGATTGATATTAATAAAAATCTGAATTTAGATATTGTTTCTGATAGAGCAATGGGGACAACGAGGTATGGTACAATCATTGATGCGGTATTTTCAAGATTCGTGAACCACGTATCTACGAACGTCCTTGTGTCTTATTTAAGTTACCATAAACCACTTGTCACTGTAATTAATAATGCAGACAATGTTGATTTAATTAATATTTAAACAAATGATAATAGTCTGATAATAATAATTACATAATTTATCAACATTCCTAATGATATATTTATGCACATCGGAAATTGACTATTGTAAAAAGTTTAATGTAAAATATTTCGTCGATTAGTTATAATAAATGTATATGAAATAAATAAATATATATTTATATATGTATATTATTTTCATTAATTTGTTAATTTACCCTTTCATACAGTATCAATCTTTTTTAAGTTAAATAAACTCTTTTTGCGTCTGGTTAGACTATCGAACTTAAGGAGTAAACTCCAGTCGTGCGTCGGAGCTGACACACACAATTTTTTTGATAAAAAATAATATTGTAATACAAAAAGTGCATTTTAGTCAAATAATATTTTATTTTAGATTCACTATTTTAGCGATAATAGCTTGCAGTGTAGTTTTAGTTTAATATTTAAATGTAAATATTTTTTTTCTTGATGGAAAATAATTAAAAGCTTTTGTTTGTTTTGAGAATTTCAATATCGCATTGTCACTTTCAAATTATATAACGTACTTAGTATAGCGTTACTACTTGTACAGCGTTTTCATGATTCTTTGTGCTTTAATAATTTATTCATAACTAGCGACCACCAGCGACTTCGTCCGTGTTTACTTAATATAATAGCAATACAAATTAACAACAGCTCCTATGTAAGTATAAATGTATGAGTTTGAAAAATAGGCGTACATTTTTAGAAACAGCAATATTGTATGACATATGTCACAACCGTTACGATAGTATTAAGCCAGAAACTATTAACGTGTCGTGTCGTGTCGTGGCGCGCCAGAAGCACATCGGTTTCATACATTTACTATCTCTCTTTAACCCATAATAAATGTATGAAACCGATACGCCATGTCACGCCACGATACGATAATATGTTTCTGGCTTTACGTTAACCAATAGATTAAGATATAAGGTACCCACCAGAACTCACTGTCGTAATACCTGTAAATTGTTTGCTATTGCCCGTTGTCGAACCAATGCTGGAAAAAGATCACCGTTCTATCGTATGACTAGACTAATACGTATAATATTTTTTTTAATTCTTTGGATATGGCAATAGAAAACAAATATACATACAGACAAGCTTAACATCGCGTCTCTCACTTATTGGTCGGTCCGTTTTTAGTTTAGAATTTCTTTTTATAATTTGCGGTAAACGTTGCTGGTGTCACAATAATACATATAATGTATTATGTACTAATTACTCAAAATGTATTGTGTCATTGTTTGTTTACGTTAATAAAAAATAAAATACAAAAAACCTTATTATTGTACACCACAGAGAACATTACACTAAATGTGATGTTACACACAATGTGTACAAAACCAATTAAAACTTGTGTAACAATGGGCGGCCTTATCGCTGAGAGCGATCTCTTCCGGACAACCTTTGGATGGAGAGGATTAGAACGAAGTGGGAGAGACGGCGGCGTAAATCACTTGAGTGATAAAGGGTAATAATGTATACTTTCATTATACATAAATATATTAAATAAATACATAAACACAAATAAATACGACGATCAGGGCCGCGGTAGCATAATTGGTCAGTGCATTCGCCCGGATTGCGAAGGGTGCGGGTTAGAGTCCCGTTCGCTGCCTGGTCCGTGTGGATTTTTTTCTAGTAAAACTTTTCTTTAAATTTAAACATCTAGCAGATAAATGCTTAAAAATAAATAAAAACATAACTTTAATTGCTATTTCTTCTTTCAAATGTTTAATACTTGACAAAGTATTCATTTGACATTGTGGGCTACCTACAATGCGAAGAGATGGCGCTGCCTTGCAGCTTAAGGCTAGGAAAATTTCGACGCGGCCATCAGGGCCGCGGTAGCATAATTGGTCAGTGCATTCGCCCGGATTGCGAAGGGTGCGGTTCGAGTCCCGTCCGCTTTTTTCCGATTTTTTTCTAGTAAAACTTTTCTTTAGATTTAATAAACATTTAGCAGTTAAATGCTTAATAATAAATAGAAACATAATTTTATCCTTTTCCTACTTATGGTACGTTGTTCTTCATAATTACAACCTTCCATGTAGTAGAAAGGGTTTGTTCATCGTTTATTCAATCTCCTAAACGGGCGTCTTGGCATGTGACGTCACTCACAAAGCACGTCACGTAATTCGCCCAACGTGGTAATTACATTAGAACTGATGGGAAAATTGTTGCACGCCAACTCTTGCGCCCCATTAACCTCGAGTTGTCTACACAGTTCGCAGCAAACTTTAATCGTTCCGGTCCACCATGATTTCGATATCCGATAACGACGGTAATCGGCCCGACGACTCGCAGATTAAACTTTGAGGTAACAGCCATTTTGTTGTGTCCCCCCCGAAAAAGTTGTTCTTCAATCAAAAGTTTTGCGTCCGCTGTTCCAGCGACGCGATGGTTGGACTACTCGATGATTCATATCATTCTATAAGACTGATATTGCGGAGAGCGTCGATCAACGCTACTGTTATTTAGGACAGTAGCACTTATATCTAAACATGTTTTGTGGTACTAATAAACGAAAACAAAGCGAGTGTGCTTATGACCACACGACTAAAGTAAAACTTCTTTAGCTCCATCTGTATATATATATATATGTCGGAGAGCGACTATTCACTTTGTCATTAGCGTTCACGGGCTTAGTGGGCGTCATTGGGGCTTGATACAGGCACAAAACAAATCAATCACTCAATCACTGTTCGTATAATTTTAATTACGTTATTTTAACAAAAACAAAATGTTTCACACACACTTTACTTTACACTAAGGACACTTAAATAACGTAACAACCGAGTAGCGGGTTCAAGGTACCAATCTGACTTCACTGAACTACCGTATCACCTTTCTAGAAATGAACCGCTACGATTTTTTTTTTTTTTTTTTTTGTTTCCTCCCAGGCGGGGGAGAGGGTGAGAAATCCTCATGGATACCCTACAGCCGGCTGTAAGGTTATGTCAGACTCCTACTGACTAAAAAACACCCTTTATTCATGCTTATGGCCAGAAGGGCCTTACAAGCTTCATCTGAAGCGATCACCCCCCGAGAGGGGGATGATGCGGCGCTGCGTTAGTTTAAACTAGTGCATAGTTTAAAATAACGCAAAATGCGCTTAGAGGACAAGTGCACTCAGATGTGCACTTGAAACGGGAGGGGACTGAGAGGAATCGAACCTCTCTGTGTCGGGGGGGCGGGGGGGACTCATCGCGGGTGTTGGATCCTCAGCGGCCAAGAGGGCCGCGAGATCGCGCGTGAGTTTATTGTGTGTGGCTGTGAGTGCGTGTTTGGGCCTGCGGGGCCTGAATCGAGATGGAGTGTGTGGAGCGTATCCCGACGCCGATCTAATGAGTGTGTTAGAGTGCTCTTCTGCAGCTTTGAAGAACCGTTCCGAGCACTCTGTGAGGTGTGTTTGAATTGTGTCGAGTTGTAGGTCCCTGTGGAGGTCCGCGTTGCGGACGTACCACGGGGCCCCTGTGGCTATGCGGCAGAAGCGATTTTGAAGCACTTGAAGTTTGTTCAAAATCGCTTCGTCCGCGTGTGCGAACACTGGTGACGCGTAAGTGAGGACCGGGCGTATGCAAACTTTGTAAAGCGTTCGCTTGTTACGAAGTGACATTTTGCTGTATTTACCGAGCATCGGGTGGAGGCGGCTCATATAAAAGCGCGCGTTCGCGACTACGCGTGTGATGTGTGCACGGAAGGTGAGTTTTTTGTCTAGTGTGATCCCTAGGTATTTGACTGTGCGGTGCCACGGTATTGCTATGCCTTGCATTCGCAGAGACCGCGCACCGTGTTGTATGGTTTTGGTGCGGCGCTTGGGATCGAAGCAAATGGCCGAACTTTTGTCCGGATTTACGTCGATTCTCCAATCGCGGAACCAATTCCCAAGTGTTGTGATTGCCGGTTGGAGCTTGGCTATGATTTGATTGGTACTGGCTCCCCTAGAGTAGAGGGCCGTGTCGTCCGCGAAGAGAGCGAGCTCGACACCCTTGGTCTGAGGGATGTCATTGGTGTACGCTGTGTATAGCAGGGGGGAGAGAGCGGACCCCTGCGGTACACCGGCTCGTAGTGGGCGGGGCGTTGATAGTGAACCTTCGTATCTATAGCGGAAGGTGCGGTTTGATAGAAAAGAGGCTACTAACCTAACTAGGCGGTCAGGTAATTTTAATTGATATAATTTAAAGATTAATCCGTCGTGCCAAACCTTGTCGAAGGCTTTGGCGACGTCGAAGAAGACTGCAATAGTTTTATATTTATTAAGTTGGAAGCCGCTTAGGGCGTGCTCCACTATGCGATGGATCTGTTGGGGGCAGGAGTGTTTGGCTCTGAAGCCGAATTGGTGGTCAATGATAATTGGATCGGATGGTGATAGGAGGTGCTCTCTTAGTCTGGTCAGTATGGTTTTTTCGAAAAGTTTCGCCATTGCCTTGAGGAGGCTAATAGGGCGATGGCTACTGGGGAGGTGCGCGGGTTTTCCGGGTTTGGGGATGCCTATCACTATTGCTTCTTTCCAGGCGGCTGGGAAGTAGCACAGATCAAAACATGCGTTAAAGAGAATTGCAAGCAAGGTTAGCATTTGGATGGGAAAGTGCTTGAGCGCCTTGTTAGAGATGCCGTCGGCGCCCGGGGCCTTGCGTTGCTTAAAGTTTCTAATGGTCTGTCTGAGTTCGTCTGTCGTGACGGGGTCTAGGGGGTTGTCGATGAGTGGAAGGGCGGCCCGCCGGCGGACCTCCTCCTCCACTCCGCGAATATGTTGCGGGTTAGTTTCCTGCGTACTAGGCGTGCATTGCGCCGCTATGCTGTCTGCAAAACACTCAGATTTTTCGTCGTCTTCGAAGGCGACGGTGCCGTCGGGGCGAGTGAGCGGGGGGGTGTGAGTGGTGACGTCTCTACGGAGCGCTTTCGCGATTCTATAGTACGCAAGATGGGATGGGGTAATGTCCGCCATGAGTTCCTCCCAACGGGAGTGTCTCAGAGCGGCTAATTGTGACCTAACTTGTCGCTGAAGGCGATTAGCTGTAGCCCTATACTCGGGGGTGGGGTATAATTTGGCTCTCCGGAGAGCGGCGTTTTTGGCTTGGATAAGGTTCCGGATGGCCAGCGGGAGCTTGGGCTTTGGCAGCTCAACCTCCCGCGAGTTTTCCTTCGCCTTCTCGGTCACCAGAGAAGTTAGAGAGTCTATTGTTTCGTCGATCTTGTCGGTGCTGTCGAGACTGTCCGGTGAGTTAGGGAACGGGGACTCGGGGGAGTCTAAAGCGGTCTCGAGAGCGGAGCGGTATCCGTCCCAGTTGGTGAATAGCCTCTTAGGGGGCGCGGGGGCGTCTAGTGGGTCTTGGGGACCTAGAACTAGAGACACCGGTCTGTGATCTGACCCCAGGTCGTCGAGCGTTTCGATCGAGCTGAGGCGAAGCGACACGTTTTTAAGGATCGCGAAGTCCAGGACGTCGGGTCGGTTTTGTACATTGTCTGGGTAGTGGGTGGGCGCGTAGGGACAGATGACATCATAGCCAAGCTCCTCGGTGATGTGTAGTAATCTGCGGCCAGAGGTGGTGGTGGTCTCGCATGTCCAGTCGGTGTGTTTGGAGTTAAAGTCACCGAACATTATGACTGATGTACCTAGTGAAGTGAGTGTTTCGAAGTCTGCGCGGTGAGGGTGTGTACCTGATCTAATGTAGACTGAGGCGATGATTAAGGACTGGTGTCCTGTCATCGCCAGCCTACAGATGGTGGCTTCCATGTTTGTGAGCGCGGGAGTGGGTATAGGTGTGCAGTGTAAATTGCGTCTATAGTAAATTGCGGTGCCGCCGCGCGCGTTGGCACCGTCGTTCCGGATTAATTTATACTTAGGGATCGACAGCCCCTTCATTTGAGTTGGTTTGAGCCAAGTCTCCTGAAGGAGCAGAAAGTCGGGTTCCCTATCTTGCAAAAATAATTTAATTTCGTTAAGGTTGGATTTTAAGCTGCGCGTATTAAATGAGACAAGCGAAGCGCCTTTCGGCTTGGTACGCCCGGGGTTTAGTTGAGTGATTGTTATGTTAGTGTTTTGCGCGGTCATAATTTAAACAACAGTGGTGTTTGTTTGAGTTATCACCGCGTGTTTTGTGTATAGTGTTTTTGTTTGTGTTCGGAGTCTGGTTATTTTCCAGTGTTATAATGAAAAAATTAATCGAACGCGGCAACGAGTTCGGGGTGTTCGGCTATAGCTATAGCCTTTTCAAGGGGTGTTTTAGCTAGCCGGAGCTTCGCGGCGAGAGTGTGGATCTCGGCGATATTCACCCTCTTGAGCGAGGAGCGAATAAGCGCCATGTCCTCGGCCAGAGAAACGTCTTGGGCTGGCTTAGCTTGTGTTGTTGGTGTGGTGTGTTGTGGTGGGTGTGGTTTTGGGCGGGCCCTGGCTGGTCCCCAGGCTGTCGGGGGCGCCGGGCTGCGAGGGGCGGCCGCCTTGGGTAGCCCCGGGAAGTTTGTGGTGGTGTTGTTCGGTGGTGGTGGGTGTGTTTTTGTCGCCGTGGTTGGCTTTGTGTGTGTGTGAGTGTGAGTGTTGGGCCTGGGGCGTGGGGCCCGCGGGCAACCCCTGTAATTGGCCGGGTGGCCTTCTTGGCCACAGAGCACGCATGCGGGTGCCCCGGGTGCGTCACGAGTGCGGGAGCACTCCTTGGTGAAGTGGGGTACGAGGCACTTGACGCACCTCGGGGCCGCCGAGCAGTTGGCTGCTGCGTGGCCATATAATTGGCACCTGTGGCATTGCCCAGGGGTGCCTCGCCGGTGTGGGGCCTCGACTTTGATATTGTCGAGACTACAAACGGTTATGGGACCTTTGAAAATATCCCTAGCTGCCGGGACCGAGGTCAAAATGACAAGGGCCAACGGGTATTGTTTCCCAGTCCGGCTGTGCATTTTGTGCACTGCCTCGGCTGGGAAGCCTTGAGCGATTAGGTCGCTCAGAATGAGCTCGTTGGAGAGCTCGAAGGGGACTCCTCTGAGTACCGCGCGGACTTTGCGCTCCTCGGGGAGGGCGTATGTGTGGTAAGGGATTGTGTGTGTGGTTAGAAGCCTTGTGAGGCTCCTAAATGTGTCGATTGTGGGTGTGGTGATTTTAATGGCGTGACCAGTGTTCGACGCCTGTGTGTAATGTATGTTCTGAGCTTTGCAAAGGTCCGCGACCTTTGCCCATTGCGCCTTATCGCGCAGAAAGACGGGCAGCGGCGGCTTTGCCTTGATAGGTGCGGCGGTGCACCTAGTGTGTGGTTTTGTGGTGTGTGTAGTGAGGGGTTGTGTGGTCGGTTGGGCGACCGTGAGAGGGGTGAGAGGGCTGAGAGGGACAGAGAGAGAAGGCGCCGTTGGAGACGCGGTGTCTGCGCGGCGCTTGGAGCGCCGCTTCTTCTTGCTCACCACAGTGGTGAACACAGACTCGTCGGACGCCGACACAATGGTCGAGTCGGAGTCACACGTCGAGACCGGGCTCGAGGCGGGGCGCTTGCCCGCGCTCGAGGGCCCGGGGAGGCAGGGGGTGTCGGGGCGGGGGGGGGTTCGGGGGAGGGGCTGGCGGGAGAGTCGCGCATGGGGCGCGCTCTCGCGACGAGCTCCCTGATGGCGGCCTCATCCAGGGTGAGGCCGAGGGCGGAGAAGAGGGACAGTACCTGTTGTGTGATGTCCATGTTAAGTTTAGTGTAGTGTGTCGAGTTGGTATGTATGTGATGTGTGTATGTGAGTGCCCTGACTGTGGCGTGAAGCCGCAGGTCCTAACACCCTATACGACAGCGGTGGACTCCCCTGCCCGCGGCAGGGGGTCGGTTGAGGCTGAAAGAGATGTGTTCCGATATTCCTAGTGAATATGGGAACAACCGTCACCCTTGGGAAGGCCCTAGTGCAAATGGGATCGGGTCTTCCGGTTTCCGAGCTCAGGAGAGCTCGAGACGTACCGGGGCTACGCCGACCAGTTTCGTTAACACCGCTAGGTATCCACTGGTCCAATCTTGTGTCTCACGAATGAACCGCTACGATCAGTTCCTCGCCTTTAAATACGCGCAAAAACTACCTCCCACTTGTGAAAATCAAGATGGCGCCTCGACCCCACTCGAGGCCCGTGCTCTGCTATTATTGGACGCGACATAAAATGATTTATTAGCGACTTCTATTCAATTACTAAGTTACTGAACAATTCAAAAATTGTAATTAATTTAAATCAAATTAAATTAAGATTTTATAAAATTATTTAAAGTGTAAACGATAGTCTTTTCACGCTTGGTATTCAACAATCAACTCTACTCGTCACATCCTCCGACATATATATTATGCTTAAGAAGCATTTACTGACCATACGCGTTACAGATAGCTCTCTATGCAGAGGATGTCTGGAAGCAGATGAAACTGCCGCTTATGTGATCCTGGAATGCATATGAGAGCCCCAGGAGACTACTGCGCTTCTGGAAGGAGCTGGGCTGGCTGAGCTAGCTAGCCCAATATACCCTGCACGCACAATGGACTAAGTAAGGAGTCTACGTGCGGAAATGGAGGCCCACAACAAATAACAAGTAGCTAAGAGAAAGAGAGAAATAAAATGTGCGCTCGCACTGCTATCTGCTTTCTCTTGCTTATCCCCCACTCAACTTCCGTTCGCCTTGCCCGAACACACTTTTCGTAACGCGTAACACATTCGCCAGCTTACCCCCCAAGTCAAGCGTGCCTAAAGAAGTTTCTGTTCAATTCTTGTTCAGTGTGGATTGGTGGGTTCTAAAGATTGCAGGTGCAGCCGGGACCAACAGGTTAACATACCTACTGAAGCACGGAGGAGCTCGATAAAATATGTTTTTGGTCACCTATCCAATGACTGACCATTGCGAAAGTTGCTTAACTTCCACGATCGCAGGCCAAGCGCGCTAACGACCTGCGCTATCAAGCTCCTTCTCCTAGACAACTAAATTGCTGCAAACTTCAGTAATATTTGTCCTTCTCTGCGGATTTTAATCTGCTGTCTTCACACGTAGCTCGTTGGGCGGGGCGCGACTAATGAGTCCATTAATGACCTCCTAGATGTAACCTTTTCGACTCCGGGAAAATGTGGGTTAAGGTGATTAATTTTCATGCGTTCTGTTATTTCATTAGTGGCGCAGAACTAACAGCGTAATAGGGTGGATTTATTAGACAACTACAATGAATTGGAGTAGCATTTTGATGGATGCCGTATGTTCTGACCGATGAGCTTCGTAGCGAAATAGTTCTGTTGGTGTCGCCAAATTGCGGTTGTGTTATGGACAGTGCTGTCTGATGAGGAAATTAAAAACGCGGAAAGGTGAGTACCAGAACGTGGATTTTCAAACAAATTTATTTATTTTTTGTTTCATTGATCTCATGTGTTGATTAGGACTCCCCAAGGTTGTATTTTGGGTCTATTCCTATTCCATTCTTATTTTTATTTATATAAACGATTTGCTATGGTTTTGGAGAAATTCTTTGAGGTTGTATTGTTTTTTGATGACACATATTTATGATTTAAGGATGATAGGTCCAAGAACAACTATGACGATGTAAATGATGCTCTCTCACAAGTATTGCATTGGTTTTATTGTAAACTAGCTTTTGCCCGCGACTTCGTCCGCGTTTTCGTCGTTTTTCGTAAAAAAGTAGCTTAGGTCCTTCCTCAGGGTTCAGTGGTTTTGATGTGACAGACAGATTAACTTTCGTATTTTAGTAGGGAAATATATATTATATTTCTTTTTAGATAATGTATGCCGTTCGCGGTCAGCTGTGAGACTTGATTCCCTCTCAGTGTAGGTTTCGGACTCGCGAGATTATGTATGCCGTTCGCGGTCAGTTGTGAGACGTAATTCTCGTTGTGCAGCAGTTTCAGCTTCTCGGGATAACGTATGTTGTTCTCGGTCAATGGTACGCCTTCGCTCTCGTTGAGAAGATCTTTGAGACGTCCGTGATGTAGCTCATCTTGCTCTTTTAGCTGCTAATCCATCTCTCTCTCTGGAGAGTTTTCATTGGCTCGAAAAGTTGAGGCTCTAACTCTCATAGAGTTAAACCGATTTGCTCTTTCCTCTGCCGATTCTTGAGATCGCGTAATTCTCATTCTCTTAGCTTTACTCGAAGTTCGAGATAAAGATAATGGTTTTTTAGGTGGCATTGTGTAATAATCTACGGTAACGAAAAGGCTGTCAGTTACCTAACAAAATTACCTACGTTAGAGGTCCTAACTTTAGCTACCTTACACTTAAAATCTTAATGACTATTTACACTAAAATATTCTTATAGAATTATACCCAGAAATATATACAACTCACAACAAAGAAGAAATGAAAATAAAGCTGAAACGCCTGTGCAATACTATCTACCTATATCTACTTCACTTAAAAATAAATACCTATAACTACTTTAATTAATAAAAGTACCTACGCTTAATAATTTGTAATTTGAACGAATATTTAAACACTACCAAAACAACTAATACGTGGTCCTAACTTTAGCTACCTTACACTGTAGTGTTTGTTTTTAAACAGAGCGTGACACTGACACACGTAGGACAGCTGTTTTGTCTATGATAGCGAACCGCTTACGTCAGCGTAGCTGTCAAACTTCATTGATTGGGTTGGTAGCCTTGAGGGAAGAGTCGATTTTCCTATTCGACTAAAATATTCGCCTTGAGACTTATAAAAAAAAAAAAAAAAAAAAAAATCTCTGTGGGGGCGCGTGGATGAATGGATGGAGTTTGACAGTTGTTGAATTTTGAATAGTCTTTCCCAGATCGATTTGAGTCCTCATTATCGGGTGCTGTTTTTAATCGATTTTGAATTTTACTCGAAATTGAATTTCCTCGCTGATTTGGGTAGGTATTCCCTTTTCCTCAGCTTACGGCGAGCGTAGGTATATAGTTTTGAGTTTATTCTTCGGTTCGTCTCGAATGCGGCGGCTGTCTGTTTGACTGTGGCCTTTGCCTTCAGTTGAAGTGGGAAACAAATCATAGACACATGTTTGGGAGTGGACGATCCGTCTATCATCTATGAGCAATTGTCAAAACAACTTTTAAAAATTTCACAATCTGTTTGTGGTACAGTTAACTTTTCATCTTTTCTTCTGCCCAAAGTATAATAAACGGCATATTATTGTCGTCGGAGTCGTGAGATAGATCCGAAAAGTTTATATCCCGAAGGATATTGGCGGAAAAAGCGCGGAGTCGCTAACCGAACTGAGTTTCGTGGACGAACACGAACCTTCGCAAGGCGATTGCAATAATAAGGCGGTAACTTGTGATAGGAAACAAAATACTTACGGATAGTTTCATATTTCGAACGGCTTGTACGTTCCCCTCAAGAAATACTGGAGGACTAAAAAGGAGACTTTTTTCTGTACACGGACCAGAAGGGACGCGGGAGTTTATTTGCCAGCCGCTCTCCGGTTTTATGTAACCCGGCCGTAACAGCAGACAGATTATACACAGCTTAACCTATCATAATCAAGGTATTTCTCTACTAACCCCGGGCGAACGTGGAAAGGAACCACCAGGCGAGGTTGGACCCCGACTTACCCATTTCCATATATTTACATATATCTATATAACTGGTTATCTCACTGAGAACTAGAATTAACTAAGTTTGTCACCAATATCGATCAAACGAGCCGTAGAACCTCTGAAATCCACTAAATAGCTTATTCAGTCTAGTCTATGTGGTATTTGTGGATAAAAAATATTAGTAAGTATTATATTGTAAGTACATGGTAAAGTGTTATGAATGTCTGATATTCATATAATTATAACCTTTCATGACAACTTGTTGGTTTATATACACATTAACTTTGAACTACTGTATTCAGCTTAGATATTTATAATTAGTGAAACATAGTTATTATATAAATAATAAACATAGTTAGACTTGTTGATTTATATAAGCAATAACTTAAAACTACTGAATTCCTATGCTTTGGTATCTAAAGTGGATAAAATATACTTATAACATTATCTTAATTTTTTTTGGTTTTCTTTTATTGTTCCCCCGGTGCTCTGAGTGAGCGAAAAGAGGGCAGTGGAGGGGAATTTAACATCACAACACTTGAAATCTAAGTGACTATTTAAACTAAAATATTCTTATAGAATTATAACCAAAAATATATACAACTCACAACAAAAAGGAAATGAAAATAAAGCTGAAACGCCTGTGCAATACTATATACCTATACCTACTTCACTTAAAAATAAATACTTATAACTAATTTAATAAGAAAAGTACCTACGCCTAATAATTTTTAATTTGAACGAATATTTATACACTACCAAAACAACTAATACCTATTTTACAAAATAACAACAAAAGAAATTCAAATAAACTATTTAAAGACTAAAAGTCGCGCTGATAAGCACGGTTTCTCAATATCAATTATTGTCTGTCAATAAGGTCGAACGCTCTAAACGCACACCGCCGCCGCGACCCGGCAACCGTTACACAAAAATAATCCTTATAGCATGATTCAGTATTCACGTGCGACGGCGCGATGGCTTATTTCATGTATAAGTTTGGTGTTTCTATACCGATTTCTATGATTATTTTTTTCTTGAATAGGTAATAATGTTAACTTTTTTAAATTAGGGATGAGTGAGAGTATTATAAACGTAAGAGTAAACAAATATAATCAGAATGCTCCGAACTGCTAAGCTATCAGGAGTTACACGTGTTATTGTGAGTCAACCATAAAAGATAGACATATGCTGTTGCGGAATATTTTTTAGATAATTTTATGTAGAATATTTCCGTCATACTTGATTTCTATGTAACTTTAACCATTAAGGCTGCACACGCGACGGAAGCTTAAAAAATGGAGTAACTTCTCCCGTTTTCCCAACATTTCCCTTCACTACTCTACTCCTATTGATTGTACCGTGATGAAAAGTATACTATAACCTGCCCAGGAGTATGAAGAATAATTGTACCAAGTTTCGTTAAAAACCGTCGAGTAGTTTTTGTTTCTATAAGGAACATACACACAGACAGACAGACAGACAGACAGACAAAAATTTTACTGATTGCATTTTTGGCATCAGTATCGATCACTAATCACCCCCTGATAGTTATTTTGAAAATATATTTCATGTACAGAATAGACCTCTCTACAGATTTATTATAAGTATAGATAAGCACGGTTTCTCAATATCAATTATTGTCTGTCAATAAGGTCGAACGCTCTGAACGCATCGACAGCCAAATATTGAATGAAGCTCGCTTTCTTTTTTTTTTTGTTTCCTCCCAGGCGGGGGAGCGGGTGTGAAATCCTCATGGATACCCTACAGCCGGCTGTAGAGTTATGTCAGACTCTTACTGACTAAAACACACCCGTGTGGGGTGCCTATGGCCTTAGGGGCCTTACAGGCTTCATCTGATGCGATCAACCCCTGAGAAGGGGATGATGCAGCGCTGCCTTAGTAAATACTACTGCTAGTGCGCTTAGAGGACGGATGCACCCTGATGTGCATCCGTATCGGTTTGGGACTGAGTGGCTGAAGGTCTCTCAGGATCGGGGGGGCGGGGAAGCTCGCTTTTGGACCTCCCGCCTTTTTATACCTTACCGCGCCGCCACGACCCGTGTCGAGCGCGGCAGCCGTTACACAAAAATAATCCTTAAAGCATGATTCAGTATTCACGTGCGACGGCGCGATGGCTTATTTCATGTATAAGTTTGGTGTTTCTATACCGATTTCTATGATTCTTTTTTTATTGAATAGGTAATAATGTTAACTTTTTTAAATTAGGGATGAGTGACAGTATTATAAACGTAAGAGTAAACAAATATAATCAGAATGCTCCGAACTGCTAAGCTATCAGGAGTTACACGTGTTATTGTGAGTCAACCATAAAAGATAGATATATGCTGTTGTGGGATATTTTTTAGACAATTTTATGTAAAATATTTCCGTCATACATGATTTCTATGTAACTTTAACCATTAAGGCTCCACACGCGACGGAAGCTTAAAAAATGGAGTAACTTCTCCCGTTTTCCCAACATTTCCCTTCACTACTCTGCTCCTATTGATTGTAGCGTGATGAAAAGTATACTATAACCTGCCCAGGAGTATGAAGAATAATTGTACCAAGTTTCGTTAAAATCCGTCGAGTAGTTTTTGTTTCTATAAGGAACAAACACACAGACAGACAGACAGACAGACAAAAATTTTACTGATTGCATTTTTGGCATCAGTATCGATCACTTATCACCCCCTGATAGTTATTTTGAAAATATATTTCATGTACAGAATTGACCTCTCTACAGATTTATTATAAGTATAGATAATTTAAAACTGAATACATAAAATTCGCTTTATCAAATGTTAGAAACGAATCAGTTGAAATTAAATAAAACAAAGAAAAGCTAGATTTAGTTAAATCAACGCTTTTCTTAGCTAAAACTATAGACTCACAATTCAGTCAAAGTTCTCATATTTAACTTTTAGCTGGTAAAGAAAGGATATTACACTTATAATCAATATTTGAATGATAAAACTCAGCCGCTTACGAGTTGAAGTAGACAATATCTATTGCTTTTTTATCTTTAAGCACTGCAGCATGGTAGGTAAATTGTTTTGGAGATGCAGCACGATATTTCCTCAATACGTTCAGAATTGAGGAGCGTCTGTTCAAAGGGGTCTATTTCCGTATTTACTGATTTATTGAAAGAAAGAAAGAAAGAATTTTATTAGCCTTAAAAAAATAGATTATACAAAACAAATACAATAACAGAAAAAAAGGCCAACTAGGTCCCTGCCTCAGTATAGTGCCACAGCGATGCCAGGGCCGCTGCGGCACTGATATTCTGGCAGGTCCTAAGGTTGACGAGGCTATATCAAACAATTAATTACAAATATTCATAATAAGAAAAAATATGTAATAGAATTATAAAGAAAAGAGATAAAAAAAAAAACAAAAAAAAGAAGCACAAAAAAAGAAAACAAAAGAATGGAAAACAAAACAGAATATAAAGACCTGTAACAAAACGGGGAATAATTAGAAAAAAATGGTTGCCTGTAAAGTCGGTTTTACGGGCGAAGATTTTACGTGACAACGTCTTTTTCTCGGTAGAATATTTATTGATATGAATATAATTAAATTGCACAATAGGAACAAGGAATTGAATGAAAATAAGAATTGCACAAATTTTAACTATAGAAATATATTTTGTTTACTAAAACATTGTACATGTAAACTTAAACTTAACACGAGAGACTCATCGTAACGTTACCGAGCGTTACACTTTTTCATAAGTGACTCCCAGCCGCAACCTAATTTAAGACGTTGTCACGTCAAAAAAAACAGTTAATTATAAAAAAAAAATCTCTACTTACTAAAACAAAATACTAACTTATAAAAGGGTGTTATAAAAAACTATCTGAACATGCTTAGTGAAAAACAGAGTATCTTTTTGTACATTGTGAATATGTAATAAACGAATTGAATTGAGAGTGGGTGGCGTGTTCCCCAAAGATGTGACCGTTTTGGCCACATCTGAGAATAATAATTAAATAATAATTTACAGTTGTTTTAAGTGTTGGCCAACAACCCAGAATCAACCCCCGCAAGCCTGTTTACGTAAAGTGAAAAAGTTTCGTGAATTCTACTTGTATTCTAAGATCCTATCACAGCCTGTGTTTAGTCTTGATCGAAATCGATTATTTCTCCTTCAAATTTGAACTTCAATTCGCGGTTTTATTCAAACGGTACTATTTTAGCTCATTTAAAAGTTTTTGTTCGACACTTAATATTTTTTTTCTCAAACTTTTTGAAGTTTTTTTTTTCTCAATTGGAAGCCACATCCATGCCAAATACATGAAACAACTTGGCATCGATTAATCGTCACTACTTTCCAAGACAAAAAAACATGCGTTATGACAAACTCTATCTAAATATAAAATATAACTAGAAAAAATTCCGCGCGGACCAGGCAGCAGCTTAAGAATGGCTAGAAGAATTTCGATGCGGTACGTGAGGGCTGCGGTAGCATAATTGGTTAGTGCATTCGCCCGGATTGCGAAGGGTGCGGGTTCGAGTCCCGTCTGCTGCCTGGTTCACGTGGAATTTATTCTAGTTATATTTTCTTTAGATTTAAACATGAAGCAGTTACATGCTTTAAAAATAATAAAAATTAAAACTCTATCTAATTTGCATGATTTTTTTTATCTTAAAAAGCAACGACAAAGAGTCAATGCCAAGCTATTCCATATATTTTGGCATAAATATAGCTTCCAATTAAAAAAAAACTTCAAAAAGTTTATTTGTTGATGCTATTTATTATCATTCCTGATCAAAAGATGTTATTTTCCGAATATCCGACCAAAATGTGCTATTTCCATTTTTAATTACTTAATTTTGTGCTTTTTAATAATAACAATAATAAATAAATTTTATCTAAAAATAAGAGGCCTCCTCATGAATTACCTGAATAAAAAAAATACACTTCACATACATCATGAAATCAGCATACGGTTTTTTTATTTTATCAACATTTTCTTTTTATGTTATGAGGGGCATACTAGCAGACGGCTCACCTGATAGTAAGTGATCACCGTCGCCCATGAACACTTGCAACATCAGAAGTATCACAAATGCGATGCCGGCCTTTAAGGGAGGTGTACGCTCTTTTTTTGAAGGTTTTTGGGTCGTATTGGTCCGGAAACGCTGCTGGCGACAATATATGACTTAGTATGGGAATAGCCCCTTTCGAACAGATGCTCCTCAATTGTAGTGTGAGCCGTCTTTCAAGATTAAAATACTCATCCGATAACGAAAGCTCTTTAAAGTAATGTTTGAGAGCAGTCGACTTTGAGTTATTAAAGCATAATCGGAACCCGGAAAACATTACTAATTTCCTTGTTATGAAGAAAAAATAAAGTCAGGAAATTAGGTTTCTTTCTATTGCTTTGAACTCTTTGGCGAACGCACAAATGTCGATTAATGTAATAAGCAGATACGATTATGTTTACTTTACGACATATACGAGTGCACTCGGCGTCAAAAAAATCGCAAAATCGAAAATAAATTTCAAGCGTTATAATACAATCATTTATCTTCACCAATATTGGTGTCATTTGAAAGCCTATTAAATAAACTGAAAAAACAATTCAATTATTTTTGTTTTTGTATTGGAAGAGTGCAAAAAGCAATAAAGGTTACAAAACAATAAAAATCCTTAATTAAGCCTTAATTAAAAACAGATTAATTACACAAAAGAATACAAAATGGTTCTTTAAACTAACCTAAAACCTAGTGTTATCCCCCTTTGCCCGGAGGACAGCTTATATACGCTCCCTCATGGATTTTACGAAATTAAGGAGATTTTACATAAAATTATTCAGTAGGTATGTACATGCAAAATTTCGAGTCATCGCGTAGTTGTAAATTGGGTTAATACCGCTCATTTGTTCTTTATGTTAATTCGTAATTGACATACATATAAGCGTCCCTATTATCTAAGGTTTAATTTACATACTAAAAGAAAAGTTCTAAAATATAACTAACAGGTGGCGTTCTCATGCGCTTTCTTAATCTATGGAGTTAACATAGCGTTTTTCGGCCATTTCAACATTAGAGAACCGATTTCCTAGAGATGTCGATACGATAAATCCGTCGTCTCTCTCCGAGGTGCAGCGACGTCTACCAGCCCCAATCCTCCGGACATGGCCACCGGTCTCCAAGAACCGCTAGTATACTCTTCGGTCCGAAAAATGGCATTTTACGAGCAAAATTGCTATTTATTTATAGTCACATTTCTGGTATCAATTTGTTTAATATAATGAAATGGGTTTTTTTTTAGTTTATTTAATGGGCTTTTAAATGAAACCAATATTGGTGGGGGTACATGCGCGTGTTAAGGGTTATAAACGCATGAAAGTTATTTTCGCGGAGTTGCGATTTTTTCACGCCAAGTTTTTTCACCTATGCAACTTTTTCGATGGCATATACGTTTTAGGTAGGCGGTGTCGCCGGCTCGAGAGGTCCCGGGTTCGAATCCCGGTGGGGACAGATGTTTGTGTGATGAATACGAGCATTTGTACTCATGGATATTTAATATGTATTTCTATATAAATAAACTTATTTATATAATGTCTATGTGTTCTATCCGTTACCATAGTATCCCATAACACAAGCCTTACAGTGCTTTCTTTGGGGCTAGGCTAATTGGTGTGAGTGTTGGAAATATTTATTTATATATCTTCTGTAAGGTGGAGGTGACTTCCCCCAGACGGGCGCTCCGATTCGAGCGGGAAATCCGGTATGCCCTTCATCTCTTAATTTGTAGCAAGCCATCAGTAGCACACTGGGGGGGATTCGCCTAACGGGATTGCTTTGGAAAACGCTATCGCTTACGATTCCATTTTGTTATTTCTGACCGCCGAAGGTTTTCAAATACCTCACGCTCATTTTCTTTAATATTGTTATTACCAATGCAAAAGAAAAAAAACAGCGCGTGGCATTTGAAAACCTCAGGCGGCTAGAAATAACAAAATGAAATCGTAAGCGTAGCGTTTTCCAAAGCAATCTCGTTAGGCGATCAGCCTATTAATGTCCCCACTGTTGGGGCAGAGGCCTTCCCTATAGATGGAATAGGGACTTCAGGCCGTAACATGACCCACCACGCGATCCCAGTATGGATTGGTGGGTAATAACGACTGTAAATGCAGCCGGGACCAACGGCTTAACGTGGCTTCTGAAGTATGGAGGAGCTCGAGATTGTAAGGTTTTGGTCACCCATCCACTGACCGACCATTCAAAAAATTAAAAAAAAAAACAAAAAATACTTTATTTCTATAACCAATATTATGCTAGTGATACAATATTTGAGAATCCCTAGTAGACAAGTTTATTTGCCTGTGTCAGGAACTCTCACTCTTCCATAACTTTTCCAAACTTAATACCATATTGGTTACAAATATATAACGATTTTTACATTTTGTATGTTTAGTCTAAAGTGTTCAATATATCTGTTATGTTTGTGTGTGTGTGTGTGTGTGTGTGTGTGCGTGTGTGTGTGTTTGATTATTACAAATTTTGAAGCAAGTTTTCAGTATCATTATAGTTCTTAGTTTTTAACCAAGTACATTTTTTTACAATCATACATATTTAGATTAGATATACCTAGCTTTTTATTTACTTCGTTGTAAATTTTACAACTCTGTATATCAAATTGCCGCCCAGCAAAGGTTGTGTTATGCTGAGAGATTTTTATGCACTTTCTTCTTCTTTGAGTTTTGCGCCATTGCGCGGCATCGAGCTCCTTCACTAAGACACTATGGGTAAGCTATAGCATACAAAGTACCAGTAGGTACTGTGCACTTTTATGGGAACTAACGCAATTTCAACTTAGACTGGACTAGAGAAAATTTCATTCTAAACAATAATAGGCTTACGACGCGACGCGACAAGGATAACTTTTTATTAAAAAAATTCTTAATAGAAAACCTACACGTAAGATGTGTACGAGCACTGGGTAACAGCTGAAAATCAGGGTTGATTGGAGCTTAGCAGAATATTTTGGTTGGGTATTTTATTTACCGAATCTCTGTAGTCAGTATATTCGTTAAAGAATTCATAAAATTTTCTTGCGTTATATGTGTTCAAGCGGATCATAAATAAATCTCATACCATTCCTAATTAAAATACTAGTGGACCGCCCTCGGTTAGCTTCGTTGTAGACTACAGTTTTTATTCAGGCTTGTATTATAAATTCCTATATATTTACCGATACACCTATCCCCACTGTTTATATATCTGGGATCTATGCTCACGCCAGATGCCAATGTAAATGTAGCGTGGCAGAAATGGCGGTCGCTGACGGGAGTTCTGTGTGATACCCGTATGCCCATAAAAACAAAGAGTAAAGTATACAAGACAGCCGTCAGGCCAGCCTTACTGTACGGTTCCGAATGTTGGACAGTCAAGAAAACGCATGAACAGTGTTGCCAGGTCCGATTTTCTAAAATCGGGAGGCGTTATAGAAAAAAGCAGTAGATGTATGGAAACAAAAACAGTAGATGCAGAGGTGTACTTTCCGGTTTGCACCCCCCCCCCCCCCCCTAGAATTGGTAAATCAAATCAAGATAAAGACCAGTAACGAATGTGTTTCTGTGGCTTCTGCCTCCCTTAAAGCTATTTTTTCTTTAGACAATTACATTTGTTTTATAATTATTAAGGTTATCTACATTATTAATGACGAAAAATGCAACTCAACATGCAATTTAAAAAAGAAAATCGTATTCTAAAAAAACAGGAGATTCATGTAGAAAAACAGTAGAACAGGAGAAATTTCAGAAAAACAGGAGATCTCCTGTAAAATCTGGAGACCTGGCAACACTGCGCATGAACAGATGGCACATGTAAACGAAATGAAGATGCTGCGCTGGGCGGGTGGGGTGACCAGGAGGAACAGAGTTCGGAATGAATACGCACGGGGGAGTTTTAAAGTCACACCAATCACAGACAAAATGACGCAAAATCGCCTTAGATGGTATGGTCACATCATGAGACGGGACGAAGACCATGTAGTGAAAATCGCACTAAGCTTGCCAGAACAAAAGAGAGGTAGAGGCCGCCCGCCATCGACCTGGTGGTCAAACATTGAAAGAGACCTTAAGAAAGCCCAATAGGGAAGATGCAATATTTTTATTTTTGTTTTCATTTTAAAGAATTCCATGTAGATTAAACCACAGATATATTAAAAAATTAAAACATTGCGATTTAAATTGACAATTTAAATTTTCGCGCGAAAACGAACCTATGGATGCGATGACGTCACTCCTGTCTGTCACTGGTCGTAATTGTTCGTTGCTGGCTTTAAATTTTCATACTTTTGCATATTTTTTCGACTTTCGAAATATTTTTTTGAAAAATTCAAAATGTACTATCCATCAACATCATGTGATCATAACAATACCACTAATATTCCGTAAAAAAGCCGTGTTGACTCATGTTTTGGGCCAATCTACTTCAACAAAGTTCCCAAATAAATTGTTTTTGACTGGAACTTCTGACCCAAAACTGAAAAGAAGTGGTTTCAAGCTGCGAAGAGAAATGAAAATTATTCTCCAAAGACCATTATTCGATGCTGAGAAGACGCAAAGTTGCCAGGCTTTCGGTGTTCTATCGGTTGCATTTCGGTGAGTGCGCAGAGGAATTACATGAGCTAATTCCTCCCGCCCCATTCTACTACCGGACGAGCAGGGAAACGGCAAGGCGACATCGATTCACGGTGGCAGTTCCAAAGACTCGCACTAAGCGATTCGCGTCTAGCTTCATCGTGCGGACTGCCAAACTGTGGAATTCCTTGCCTGAGCCCTTGTTCCCCGAGCACTACAATCTAGCGGTCTTCAAAGCAAGAGTGAACCGGTTTTTATTAGGTAAGCGCGCTCCATCGTAGACCATAATATTGCTTTCCATCAGGCGAATTATGGTCAAGCGCTTACCTATTAACGAATAAAAAAAAATAAAAAAAATCACTTTGACGTAAGTCGGCGAATATGCTTGTTATATGCTTAATTAATCTGCTTGTACGTAAAAACGCATTAGTAACCTATCTAATACTTACAAAACCTGTCTATAACATTTTACAGTTGGAGAATGACGTCGAAAATTAGATATAGTGTGGCACAATCTTCACATTGGCAGGACTGAACCAAGCTTTGCGTTTCATTTAAAATAACTGTAACACGATAACCAAAGTAAAGTACGTAAAGAATTACGTACTTTATGCTCCGGAGAACTCGACCTTTTACTGTACATAATTTTCCATCTCTTTTAATTTGGACATAGCCGATTGCATTATCGCCGTAAGATTTGTAGAAGCCGCTGAATAAAATACGAAGTTTAACAACTACGATTTTTACATACCGTAGTAATTTAGTCCCTTTCATTTCTACACTTAAAAACTCTGCACTTTGGACAAAAAAGTTATAACCATGTCAACGCTAACTCTTGGTAAATTCCTGGAGTCTGCTTTGATAAACGCAACTTTCATTTTTATTAAATGTAAAAAACGCAATAAATATTCCCATAAAATAATATTTACTATAACAACCGTAACCTCAAAGAAGTTGTCATAACAGGAGTGACGTCACTAAACGCTGATTGGTGTTTTAAAATACGTTCCGTTTCAAGTAGTTTTAATTGGTAATAATTGTTAAAAAACAACATTATGTAAAATAAAAACGTTGCAGTGGCATTTCTTTTATATTTTTGTAACATTTTAATCATAAAATTTTCATATATATTATATATGCATCTTCCCTATTGCCAAAACCGACAACCCAGGACAGATCAACATGGCGCCGTAGAGTGAGGAGACCCGACCCCAGATAACGGGAACAAGGACGGAAGAAGATTATAAACTTTACATGAAAAAATCTAACTCATATTTTTTGACGTGACAACGTCTTAAATTAGGTTGCGGCTGGGAGTCACTTATGAAAAAGTGTAACGCTCGGTAACGTTACGATGAGTCTCTCGTGTTAAGTTTAAGTTTACATGTACAATGTTTTAGTAAACAAAATATATTTCTATAGTTAAAATTTGTGCAATTCTTATTTTCATTCAATTCCTTGTTCCTATTGTGCAATTTAATTATATTCATATCAATAAATATTCTACCGAGAAAAAGACGTTGTCACGTAAAATCTTCGCCCGTAAAACCGACTTTACAGGCAACCATTTTTTTTGCGTAGCTTAAGACTCGTAGTAGGTAAGACATGCATCCATCACATTTATCACCAATTTCTCAAATCGGTCGAGTAATCGAAGCCTATTAAAACAACCAAAAAACAATCAAATCTTTTCTCGTTATAATATGCATTAGTATAGAAGTATAGATTCGTCTTACGTCATTTAGGTATATAGGCATGTTGTTAATGATGTTAAAGAAGGTTTACATCGTAAGTTTTTAATACACGTGAATTTCGAATCTCAGATTCAAAATAAACTTAATTTATACAGTAACAGCTTTGTATTTCTAATTGACCTGCAATATATATTACAGTAAAACCCGTTTAACACGATTTCACAGGGACTCAATCAAAAACGCGTCTTAAGCGGGAAAGCGTATTAAGCGGGATTGCGGGATAGAATGTTGGTTATGTACGTTATAAAAAAGTAGTGTTTTATTATTACGTTTTTATTAAATTAATTAAAAAATAATCACTTATTTTAGTTTGTAAAAAAGATTTTGAGGCATTAGCGATTACAAAATTTTCACATAAATTAACTTTTGCAGTGCGTCTTCGCTTTGATTCAAAGAAGTTACATAGCGTCTTAAATCATTACAATTCAAATTCAAATTGCATTGAGGTACATTATCCATATGTAAAATTTTAAATGTTTTGCACGGCATAGATATACGTATATTTTTTAAACTATTTTTAAGTGGTATCTTTAGTGATTTCCTGTTTAATTTATTTTTTGTTTTCTTCTCTGTTCCTGGAAATAATGCTTACAGTTAATAATATTTATAACTCTAATGTTAATGAGGCAAAACTATGTCTATTTCCTTATATATACTGAACCGACATCTTTTTGTGGGAATCTGATGACCTGATATACAAGCATTTTTATGCTTAGTTTAGGTGTCAGTCTCTCACAAAGTTCTACATAGCTAATTAAATAACTACCATAAGGTTATTCAACAATAAGTGTTTAAAATGTATTTGTAAACGGAGGAGAGAAATAAATAAATAAATGAAAAAAATAAAATAAAAAAAAACTAGGGTATTTAATATTGTCGGCCGAAACGCTTAACAGATTTCGATGAATTTTGGTAAGTATACCTAGAGGTAACTCCCTTTTCTTTGCAAACTCAAAGGAGTAGGAGTAGGAGTTTCTACCAATACTTGTAATAATGAACAACTCCGCACAAAAAGTTATAGGTAATTGCATCTACTCATACATTACAACGATACATATAAAGTTATTACTTGTGTTGGCGACCGACACAGGCCACCCCGTCACATATTTTTCAATTTTATTACTTGTAATTTTATGTTTATTATTATTATTGTATATGAAATTATTGATTTGCTTGTCTTTGTGAGCGTTGTGTGTTTCCTGTTTATCGTGTTATGAAATAAATTGTTATGCATTTTAAAAAAAAAATTACCGACTAATAATGCCTGGGCGTGTGACAAAATCGGAGTTGACTCATCTTCTTCTTGATCATTATCATTTAGGGCCTCTTTTTGTGTGTTATTCACATTCTCTCAAAAAGATATTGAATTGATTAAATTTGGTACGGTGCCACATTGTTATCAATGGAAGAATATCCAGGAAAACCCTTGGGTTCGCTTAGCGTGCAACGCTCGACGGTCGTCACGTCAATCGCTTGCCGCTGCCGCAAGAGATAATATATGTGTGGTACATGTTTGCGATTTAGGCGTATTAAACGGGATGACGAATCGTATTAAGCGTTAAGAAATGTATGAAAATATGTCTTAACTTGCAGGGACTGACGCAAAATGGCGTATTATGCGAGAAATCGTATTAAGCGTGATCGTCTTAAACGGGTTCTACTGTATGTAGAAAATGAGTCGTGGGAAAAGTCCTACATTGAATAAGGAAATTGTCCCATATAAAGTAATGTGCAAGTTTTCCACGCCAACACCTCCATGGTGGGGAGGATGGTGGAAGCATTTGATAAGAGAAGTGAAAGATATGCTTTATAGAATCATCAGTAAAGTGTCTGTAGACTTGGTCGAATTTTCTTAACTGTATGGTAGTTTAGAATGTTTAGGTAATAACATTGTTTGAGTACCGTGTCAAAATCAACTTGGAATTTGTTAAAATATGTTTAGGTATTTTTCGCCCTAGGGAGTGATGCTAATGATGTTAAAGAAGGTTTTATCGTAAGTTTTTAATTTATGTGAAATATTACTTTTTCATTGGTGACGTCACATGATTGTCAGATTCAAAATAAACTTAGTGTCGCCGCACACGGGCCACACGCCACAGCCACAAACGCCGCCACGAGAAGCTAGACGTGGCTACTACAGTGGCTGAGTGTCGCCGCACACGGGCTACCGACCACAACCACAAAACGCCGCCACCGGCATATTTCTTGTAATTTTCATACATTCTATATGGACTCGCCACACTCGGAACGCCGGTGGCTGCCACACGCCTCAAATGGTCGTTGCTCGCTTCTTGTGGCCCGCGCCGGCCACTTAATGCGCCGATACAAAACGCCGCCACACGTCACTCGCGCGATTTCCCACCCCTCTTCCCCTTACCTTAGTCGGCCGCTGTCGCGCGCTTCAGCCACTTTAGTAGTCGCTTCTAGCTTCTTGTGGCGGCGTTTGTGGCTGTGGCGTGTGGCTCGTGTGCGGCGCGAAGCGCGCGACAGCGGTTGACTAAGGTAAGGGAGAGAGGGGTGGCGAATCGCGCTAGTTACGTGTGGCGGCGTTTGTATCGGCGCATTAAGTGGCCGGTGCGGGCCACAAGAAGCGAGCAACGACGATTTGTAGCATATGGCGGCCACCGGCGTACCGTGTGTGGCGAGTCCATATAAATGTATGAAAACTACAAGAAATATGCCGGTGGCGGCGTTTTGTGGTTGTGGTCGGTGGCCTGTATGCGGTGACACTAATATAAACAGTAAAAGCTTTGTATTTCTTATTAACCTGCAACATACATTATATACAAAATAAGTTGTGGGAAAAGTCTCCCACACACGTGATGTTTACACAACATTTTTACACTTATAATTTTTATTATTTTAAAGCATGTAACTGCTTGATGTTTTTTTAAATCTAAAGAAAATATAACTAGAAAACCGTGTTGGTTACCTATAATGCGAAGAGATGGAGCTGCCTTGCAGCTTAAGAATGGCTAGAAGAATTTCGACGCGGTCCGTGAGGGCCGCGGTAGCAAAATTGGTCAGTGCATTCGCCCGGATTGCGAAGGGTGCGGGTTCGAGTCCCGTCTGCCTGGTCCGTGTGGAATTTTTTCTAGTTATATTTTCTTTAGATTTTTACGCTTAACCTACACCTTTGAACACAAGATGGGATATTATAGCAAAAGGGTATGTAAGTACATATGTAATTAATCAACACTAAAACTAAAAACCTTAAAAATAAAATTAATAACTAAAATATATTATTAATAAAAAGAGTCCCTTTAGGCAAGGATCCGAAGATACTGGCAGCGTTACCCCTTTGAATGGCTAGACTAATTCTTTGTCCGAGGTAGCTGCCAGCTCTTCGGTCTCCAGTGATGTCGACTAACCTTTTTGCTATTTCCTTAAATAGCCTTAAAGCGCTAGGACCCCACGGACCAAGGGTCTCGACACCGAATGGGACAAAATCATATTCGGAGCCTAGACCCCTGTATTCGCTGCCAGTATCTTCGGATCCTTGCCTAAAGGGACTCTTTTTATTAATAATATATTTTAGTCATTAATTTTATTTTTAAGGTTTTAGTTTTAGTTTTATTGTTCTAGTATTTATATATATATATATATATATATATAGTAATTAAGTAATTAGATTATGTATTTTTTTTATGTTTCTTTAAATATAAATGTCACATTACTGGAATTAAATTAATCAACTCTTTCAAGATTTATGATATACGTAACACCGATTTATACCGTTCATTATATCACGCACGGCAAACTCGTAAAACCTTGCATTACTCTTTATGGTGTAGGTATGCACTCCTCCGGTTATATTGTATTTTCGTCAACATCTCAATGGTGATTAAGTGTGTCGATATAATATTCAAGTTTATTACACCCATAATTCTGATTAGATCTTTCAGAACAACCGTTGTAAATGTTTATGGTATCAATTCATTTTATTGGGAAGACTTATATGTTGTACTAGCGGCCCGCCCTCGCTTCGCTTCGGTGTAGAGCTGAAGTGTAGACTACAGTTTTTGTTCTCAGGCTTGTATTATACACAATGACATTCATCTATGATTCTTCTTATACCTACATGCAAAGTCTCAGCCCGATCGGTTTAAAATTGACAAAGTTTCATACAAACTTTCTTTCCATATTTTATCCCCTTGGGGGTAGAATTGATCAAAATCCTTTCTTAGCGGATGCCTACGTCATAACATCTACCTGCATGGCAAATTTCAGCCCGATCCGTCCAGTGGTTTGGGCTGTGCGTTGTGAGATCACTATGACAGTCAGTCACCTTTGAGTTTTATATATAGATTGTGTAAAGATATAATTTATTGGGACCTTGCACCTTTGCACCCTCTTAAAATGAAGACAAAAAATAGAATAACAATAGAATAATGCCTACGTAACGTAATAAAGCATTAATTTTTTGATTTCTGAGTGTGGCTTGAAAATTAACGCAGGTTCTTCGGTTTTTCCCATCATTCAAATGACATTTGGAATATGTTGTACAGAAAAGACAACACTAATTTTTAAACTAACAATGCTACGCCCTTTTGTATAATTAATCGTAAGCACCGTTTTAATCTGTTTAGAGTTCCGTACCTCATAAGGAAAAAACGGAACCCTTATAGGATCACTTTGCTGTCCGTCCGTCCGTCCGTCTGTCAAGACCATTTTTCTCAGTAACGCGTGGAGGAATCAAACTGAAATTCATATCTAATGCTCAGGTCTACTGTCCCTTGGAGCTGTGAAAAAATCAAATTGCTAAGCCAAAGCAATCAAAAGAAAAGTCGTTTATGCCGCAAATTTTCGAAACTCGCACGGGAAGATAAATAAATAAATATCCTTATGTTTTTATTTATTCGTAAGCATTTAACTGCTAGATGTTTAAATCTAAAGAAAAGTTTTACTAGAAAAAAAAACTACGCGGATCAGGCAGCGGACGAGACTCGAACCCGCACCCTTCGCAATCCGGGCGAATGCACTAACCAATTATGGTACCACGGCCCTGATGGCCGCATCGAAATTTTCCTAGCCTTAAGCTGCAAGGCAGCGCGATCTCTTCGCATTGTAGGTAGCCCACAATGTCAAATGAATACTTTTTCAAGTATTCAACATTACATAGTTATGTTTTATTTATTCTTAAGCATTTAACTGCTAGGTGTTTAAATCTAAAGATAAGTAGAATTTTTCTAGTAAAACTTTTCTTTAGATAAATATCCTTATTTATTTATATTTAACCCAGTTAACCCAGTAACCTACTTAAATATATTATTATGTCTTTGAACTTCCGGTCACATACCACCAAAGGATGATGCACGTCCTCAATTTGTTCACATATGTCATTATGAGTGTTTACATTTTTCATCAAATTATAAGCAAACTTCCGTGATGGTATGTAACCGGACCGATTTCTTAATAGGTTATACGAGGATATTTTTCGAGGATGCTCTCTTTTTAATGTTTTATACCAAATACCCTTTGTATTTGATCGTTCATCAAAATTATTCTTTCTACTCCTTTACCCACTCTAAGTGTAACTGAGATAAGAGTGTTATGATGCTAGGGTAATAAATAAATAAGTATATTTATATAGAAACTAGCGGCCCGCGCTCGCTTCGCTTCGGTGTAGAGCTGAAGTGTAGACTACAGTTTTTGTTCTCAGGCTTGTATTATACACAATGACATTCATCTATGATTCTTCTTATACCTGCATGCAAAGTCTCAGCCCGATCGGTTTAAAATTGACAAAGTTTCATACAAACTTTCATTCCATATTTTATCCCCTTGGGGGTAGAATTGATCAAAATCCTTTCTTAGCGGATGCCTACGTTATCACATCTGCCTGCATGCCAAATTTCAGCCCGATCCGTCCAGTGGTTTGCGCTGTGCGTTGATAGATCACTATGTCAGTCAGTCAGTCACCTTTGAGTTATATAGATACATATTCAACATCAATGACTGGAGTACAAATGCTCTTAATCATCACACACACATCTGCCCCACCGGGATTTGAACCCGGGACCAGGTAATTACATTTTTGTTTGATGTTATCACAAAAGCTTTATTTTACCATTGTTTACACATTTTATGCAATATTTAAAATGAATACTATTTTAGCAAAATCGATAAAATCGTCTACTATTTTGATTTCATTGGTGTTGATCCCCTTGATATTTTACCAAGGTAATCTACGTTTTCCTAATTTATTTTGTGATTACTTGTATTATTTCTTATAAATATACTTATTGACAAGTTTTTATAGCAAATCTAGCTTAAAACTATTGGTAACGCCAAAACATATTCTAATCAGAGGACAGAGGACCACGCGCGCTGGCCTACGTTGTCACCGTCAAACTGTGGCCACAATTCCAACGCGCACAAAGAAATTTGGTGACTCATTTCTTTGTCGCACTATCCGTAAATGGAATGCTCTGCCCGCTCACGTATTCCCTCCCTCTTACAACCTGGGATCCTTTAAAAGAAGCGTGAAGAAGCAACATGCAGGCCGGCAGAGTGAGGATGGCTGGTGTGGCAGGTAGGACTGCTGTATCAGCTATCTTCACGTCTGGACTTCACCTTCACTTAACATTAGGTGGAGTGGAGTCATTTGTCGGACCTATCTATAAAAAAAAAAACTCCTAATTCCATACCGTGTCATTCTCTTTTCGAATTAACCGCATCCCAATCCATCCTTCTCCTTCAAACACTGCGCCTTATGCTTAAAAGGGAAGAAGACGCAATATATTTGCCTGCAACGACTGATGGCCGAAAGCAAATGGCTGTGTCAGCAGGCTGTCACCGCATCAACAAAAAGAAATTGGTCTGTCACGGCGAAAGAACGAAATGGTCGAATTTGTCATTTCGCCGCAAGCTATTGTGATTATATTTTTCCCCATTAAACTCCGATAAAGAAGTGTGTGAAGATTAATAAACAATTTTAATTAAATAAACAGTTTTCCTTGAAAATAGGAGGTTTTGTGTGTGATAGCTATCAACAACGACTTTCTTGACCGCCATCTTTAACCGCTGGCATCAGGAAGAGACTGCTGCAGGAGAAGCTGTCGTACGAGCCAGCGTCACCGTCGAGGCCCTCCGTAAGTAAGCACAGTGTTTTGTCCTCATCCTATCCCATAGACCAAACCCGCTTAATATTTCGAACCAACACCTACAGTCCACTCTCCGGGGTTTCGACCCCACCAGATATCATTTTACCGCATTCGGCTTCATCATCATCAGCCTATTAATGTCCCCACTGCTGGGGCACAGGCCTTCCCTATGGACGGAATAGGGAGATTGGGCCATGACCCTCCACGCGGGCCCAGTGCGGATTGGTGGGTGCTAACGACTGCAGATGCGGCCGGGACCAACGGCTTAACGTGCCTTCCGAAGCACGGAGGAGCTCGAGATAGTAAATTTTTTGGTCACCCATCCAATGACCGACCACTGCGAAAGTTGCTTAACTTCAACGATCGCAGCCGAACGCGCTAACCACTTGCGCCATCGAGCTCCTTATTTAACATACATTCGGCTTCACTAATTATAAAATAAACTGTCATACAAAAAGCATTAGGTACTCGACAGCAATTTTACTGAAACTTATTTAAATTTTATTAGTGTATCTTTCAGATATTTAAATATTATTTAAGGATAAAAAGATAATTAGTTTTAAAGTAAAAAAAAACATACATATTACTATGATTTTGATTCCATTTCTCGTTGTCACATAAAATGTAACTTGATTTATCTTCGGACTCAGTCGGCCAACAGTGATGCCTATTCGATAAATATACTAATAATAATGTACAATTTTATGTTTCCCTATTATTAGGTAAAAAAAGTATAGTATAATGATAAATTGCGCCAGGGGAATCACCTGAATTATCCGAATCTCAAGATTCGCTCTTAACATTATCTACTTAGCTAAGTTACGACAAATAACAAAAATGGGTTTTCAATTATTGGAGCTGGCCAGGAAAGCTCATAAGTTATATACCACTTACCTACCGTTCGTATTAAACAATTTCGTCACCTCATTTTTATGAATCTGCCCTGAGGTGTCAATTTATTTGCTGACCTCAATACTTTTAGTGAAGAAAACACGGAGCTCATAAATGAATTATGATGTAACTCCACAGATTGTTTGCCATAAGGAATGGGACAGATTGTAGATAAAACAGAATGCCCCTATAAAAACCTGACAATAGACTCGGCATATAATTTAGATGGCGCTGAGACTCTATCACTATTGTTACTAGACCTTGGCATACATGAACCAAAGTCCCTAAATGAAATTAAAAAAAAAACTGACCAAGTTTTAGTCGGAATCGCGCAGCGAGGGTTTCGTAGAAACCTGTATGTATATCATCATCATCATCATCATCATCATCAGCCTATTAATGTCCCCACTGCTGGGGCACAGACCTTCCCTATGGATGAAATAGGGAGATTGGGCCATGACCCACCACGCGGGCCCAGTGCGGATTGGTGGGTGCTAATGACTGCAGATGCAGCCGGGATCAACGGCTTAACGTGCCTTCCGAAGCACGGAGGAGCTCGAGATAGTAATTTTTGGTCACCCATCCAATGACCGACCACTGCGAAAGTTGCTTAACTTCAACGATCGCAGCCGAACGCGCTAACCACTTGCGTCATCGAGCTCCTCCTGTATGTATATAATAATTGTTAAAAAAATAATGTGTGATGTAACTAAAAATGTAGGGTTTTGCAATTTTCCCTTAATCTGTGCTATGAGACGTTGCTTCGTACCAGATTTCAAGATTCTGAGTTCACGGGAAGTACCCTGTAGGTTATGATTCCCTTGCGAGCTTTTTTTTTATAGATAGGTCTGACAAATGACTCCACCCCACTTCATGTTAAGTGACCGTGAAGTCCAGACGCGAAGATTGTAGATACGGCTGTTCTACCTGCCACATAAACATTTGCCAACATTTGCGGCATAAACGACCGTATTTTTTTGATTGCGTTGGCTTAGAACTTTGATTTTTTCGCAACTTCAAGGGACAGTAGACTTGATAGTATAGGTATATTTGATATAAATTTCAGTTTGATACCTCCACACGTTTCTGAGAAAAAGGGTCTTCACAGACGGACGGACGGGCGGACAACAAAGTGATCCTATAAGGGTTTCAATATCATGTTTAGCCTCAATTTTTTTTGGAACTAGTTCCTTTCCATAATCTTCCACTTTGTTCATCTAACAGTCTTCTTCTTTTCACTCTTCCTAACTTTTCCAAGGCGTAAAGCCATTCTTTTACCGTACATGCTATCGAACTTTGGAATTCCCCGCCCGTAAAGATAAGGCGTGCCCAAACTTTAGACTGTTTTAAGTCTCTAGTTAAGGAGCACTTTTTGTCGGAGGAACTTAATTTTTCATAAATCTTTCATTAGAACTTACCGGTTTCGGTAGCGTTGTGAAGTATTTGAGTATTTATGTTTGCAAGTATTTATATATTAAAATTTTCTCTTATTGTATTGTTTTTTCTTTTTTAATTTTTTTCCCCCATTTTCGTCTTCTTTCCCTTTTGATTTGGTTATTTTTACTGAAATACACAATAGAATGATGAATATCTTCTTCTCTCTATTTTTTTACGGACTCCATAAACATCAGTCAATAATGTGAGATAGTTTTCTAAAACTTGTCAAATACCCAATTATAATTTTTGGGATACTTGCGCTAGGTAGTCTGTCTATCTTTACATCGTATATCTATGGCTGGCTGGCAGACCGACGTCTGTCTTCATGACATCACGTTTATTAAAAAAAAAATCATGCCAACAATACTTATGGTTCCAACAGTTCTTACCGCGTGTGGCGCGACATTCATACATTTTTTTTAAAAAACATGATGTCACGAAGATAGGCGTCATTCTGCCAGCAGACAGCGGAGGTATATATAGAAAAAAAATGTATTCATGTAATGCATAAGAATCTCTAGCAAACGGGTTTTAAGAGGATTTGAGCCTGGGGGTCGTAACACAGGTTTTGTAACCTAGTACAATCTCCAGCTCTCTCAAAGAACTGCATTGTTATTACTGTTTTTTGTCATTCAATACCCTTTAAATTAATTATAATGTTACTTTGTGTCTTTGTGAGAGAAAATAAATAAATCATTCAACCATTCAATATAGAGGGCGCTTCAAGCTATTCTTGTAGGTATAGTCACAAAACTAACTTAGTTCAACAAAGAAAATAAATTCTCTTCAACAGATTTAAACTGAAGTTAACTAAGTTTATTATCAAATCCTATGGATTAGAAAACTACAGAGACGAATAAAATTTTGAAGTCGCAAAACCTTAATGAGCTTCATTATTATAACGAACGAAAGTCTCACGCTGCGTCTCAAAAACTACTAAATGGATTTTATGCGATTTTCAGGATCAGATAATTTTTCACAGAAGCTTTTATATGTAGATACCTAATACATGAACTCAGTATAGTTTACACGAAATCAAAACGATGATGGTTTATAATTAAAATATTTTTTTACTGTCAATTCTAAAAGATCGAATGCAGTGTATATTGATTAAACTATTTCCGGAGTTAGCCCCCAGCTGGCCTTTGCTGCCCTGGTCATCTGTTAGTGTATTCCTGTTGCCTTCTTATATATGTTAACTATATGTTTATTAAATGTTACTCCATTGCCAATTGTAATCCCCGATATCTGTAAATTATATACAGGGTGTAAAAAAACTTATGACAAAGAATAAAACTACGCATTCTGTACACCCAAACAAGTAATATAACAAAATATTATACGTGGGAATCATTTGTATTTTTAAGTTAAAAAAAATACATTTTTTTCCAGTACGCAATGTATACGCGGGGCGCTACTGTAGCGCTGCGCAATGAATGTGCCTGTGTGTATGTGTGCCTGTGTGTATGTGTGTGTGTGTATGTGTGTGTAAGTGCGTCGATATAAAAGTTTCTAAATAACGTTTTGAAAATATTAATGTAGAAAACTTGAAAAAGAAGGTGACTTTGACCTTCAATATCTCCATAACCATAAATTTCCCAGGTGTGGTCCAGAAGAAAAAAATGATCGTCATGATGTGGAGAATACATGGCCTTCGACTTCGTTAAAGGTTCATTTACACCCTGTAAGTCACAAAGGAACTTCGCCCATGCTGATGCGCGGAATATCGTATTTTTGCTTTTACGTGACAGTCTTTGCATTTGTTTTATGTGCCGCATATCTGAGTTTCTTCTGCACACCCCATAGACCGGGAGATGATGACACAAAATACTTGGTCATTTGTACCAGTATGGCGGTTCTTCAGGGGTCTAATTACGTAAAGGCAAAAAGGAAAATGATGGTCATAGCGCTCGCACCGGCGGCCCAATCGCGTGGGCGTTAATCGAACGCGTCGGATAAATAACGAGTGTCGAACGATTTGTTCCACAAAAATGCTTATATTTTCAGATAGTCGAAAAAAAGAAGTAGGCGGTAGCGTAATGCCATACTTCTCGGGTGTGACTTACAGCCCGCCATACCGACGCGAATACATTAACTTAAATAAAACAATTCAATCATTTGTACCAGGCTAATTTTTGCACAGCTAATCATCGTCGAGTAGCCATTCACGAAAATCACCTTGCCATACTTTTCCGACAGTTCCCAATGGCCGCCATACCGCTGCAAAGGAGTAATTTTTTTTTTTCGCCAAACGATTTGTACCAGTATTGCATTTGAATTTTTGGAAAGTATTTGGCAAAATGTGACCGTTATTATTTTTCCCATACTTCTAGTAGGGGGAAAAAGTGCTGCCATACTTGAAATACTTATTTATTTGACACGTTTTAAAAATACGACTGCAAAATACGTAAAATCATTTTTTACATCATGACATCATTGTATTCTCGTCATTTGGATGCAATTGTACGTAAAAAAAAATATTACAGATTGTAAACATGGGGCGGATGACTGTCGGACTTGAGCTAAAAGGTGAAAAAGAAAAAAAAAATTTGACGATTTGTACCAGTATGGCATTTGGATTTTTGGAAATTATACGATACATTGTGACCATTATTATATTTGCCATACTTGGAGTAGAGGGAAAAAGTAGCGCCATACTGGTACAAATCGTTCGAATTACGAATAAAATCTTGGGACTTTGAAAAAATATTGTTCACATTCGCCACCTCCCACAGGTATGGCATTATCAGACTTCTATTTATGATCATACGGGGAACTGTTAAAAAAAGTTTCAGGGTGGGACAAATCGTTTGGCGAAAAAAAAAAAATTACTCCTTTGCAGCGGTATGGCGGCCATTGGGAACTGTCGGAAAAGTATGGCAAGGTGATTTTCGTGAATGGCTACTCGATGATGATTAGCTGTGCAAAAATTAGCCTGGTACAAATGGTTGAATTGTTTTATTTAAATTAATGTATTCGCGTCGGTATGGCGGGCTGTAAGTCACACCCGAGAAATATGGCATTACGCTACCGCCTACTTCTTTTTTTCGACTATCTGAAAATATAAGCATTTTTGTGAAATCGTTCGACACTCGTTATTTATCCGACGCGTTCGATTAACGCCCACGCGAATGGGCCGCCGGTGCGAGCGCTATGATCATCATCCTTTTTGTCTTTATGTAATTAGACCCCTGAAGAACCGCCATACTGGTACAAATGACCAAGTATTTTGTGTCATCATCTCCCGGTCTACCACGCATCAACATGCATTAAGGTCTCATTAGCTTGATTTTGTATCTCCCGAGCCGTGTCCCCGACGAATACGAGTACTGTAACGTCCGTGAAAGCGTAACAATAGATCCCCTTGTCATCCGAACTCTCGAGCAGTGGGATTAAGTTACAGTTTTGAGGTGCACAATATCGGACTTGCTATAGACCCTTGGATGCATCCTTTGTTGGTTGGTTTCGTTACTTCGTTACTTTTATACCCTTTTTTTTTGTGTCTGGAAAATGCCTTACGCATCCTTTAACCACTGGGGGAGCGAGAAGAAGGTATGTGGGACTCCTCCCTGTTCTCTTCAGCCAGCCCTGGAGCTCGCTGATGTGAACAGGCCCCTATCTACGTCCTGAACAGGGCCACCAAAAATCAGGCAATACTCCTGCACCGTCACCCGACACGCACTATGAGGACCGCGGTCCCCCTAGTGCGTGCCAAGAGGGCGGGTGTGGTCGCGGAACCCGTCTCCGAATGGCCGCGCACCCGCCCCTTACTTTCATACGTAACCGTCACTTCTCTATTCGTTAGGTATTCATCTAGCACTTTTCTAACGTCCAGAGGGCAGTTTTCTTCAGCTAATCTTAGGCGAATGGCTGAGCACCACAGCATTATCAAAAGACCCTTCACTGAAGACCTATGCCTGTATCGTTCATCAAGAGAGGCATTCGCTCGGTCTCGCTTGAGGAATGGAACAAAAGGTACCAACAAGGGAAGCTGCGCGCCGTCAATAAAATATTTTGCCCTGATACCATCAGGGCATACAAGACTATCTATCGATCTAGGTGAAACGATACTAGCCACCAATATAACTACACAAGTGATGACGGGGCACGGTGGGTTTTCAAAGTACTTGAACCAATAGGCTAGTTGACCCTTTTTGAAAAAGGTTTTAAATGGTAATAAATGTTCAATTAGACCGAAAAAAATGTATTGTATTTTTTGAGGCCCAGAAAGCTACAAATCTTCAATTTTAAAATAGACTTTTCATGGACATACAAAAACGCTGTCGGCCATTTTAGTCTATAGATTTATCTATACTATGACGTCGATAGTAGTAAACAAAAACTTCAACTTTATCGACTCATAGTAAAATTTATTTTTGGAAAGATCACTTTGATGTAAGTACTCATTGAATAATATTTTAAGTCTCTTCATTAATTATCAGTTTTAATAATACAAGTATTAAAGTTATGTATGAATGACAATTAGTTGTTTACTAAAAGAGACGTTACAATCATGGCGGATGTGGCGAACAGCGTTTTTAGTGTTTAAAAAGTATAGACTAAATTTTTTTTTTTAAATTAATTTTCTACAGCAATCTTCTGCTTTTATGAAATGAAATCGATATATTTAGGTTCCTTAGACCAAATACTTTAAGAAATAAACATTTACTTAATACAATTCGACATGAGTCAACTAGCCTATATCGTGCGTCGGCGACCCTGAAATTGATCAAACCGTCCCGCATGTTTTGCTAGAATACCCTGTGTATAGCAAAGAAATATATGACCTAGAAATCCAAATAGACATTAAACTTAATATTGAAAATATACAACATGTTGAGGAAAGCAATTGTAAAAAAATGTTTATGGCCTACTATATAAATATAGCTAAGAAATGTATAATAGAAAACTTAATAAATGGAATATATTGGAGGTAGCATAGTAGAATTATTATGAAAAAATTCTAAAAGATCTATAATAATAATAAGAAGTAAAGTTTGCTTGAGATAACATTTAAGTCGTAAATCTCAGTCAATGAAGGCTAGGCAGTCAGTAAAACCGGCTGATTTACATGTAAATTTGTTGAATAGGTAATTAGGCACCCAGCAGTAAATTTAAGCTTTTGAATTAAATAGGTTTCTTGTGATTTTGCGAGAATTCGCTCATTACAGTACTGTTTAACGGGGAATTAAAGGATAAATACTGTATTACTAATATAATGCTGTGGCATTGCAAAACCCATATTTCTCGCATTTTCTATTTCAACCTCTTCGATATAATAAGATCGCAAAACAGTTATTTTTATTTACATTATTTTTTTAACAATAGGCAAGAAGAATTATCTTTTGTCTGATTAAGATTTTGAGTGGTTTCAGGAGAATAATTACTGATTGTCATGTCAATTGAACATTGCTCAATAGGAGCAAGTTGTTTAGCCAAATTCTTTTCTGACATAAAAAAAATATGATTGAGACTTAGTTACCTATCTTTTATTATAATTGGAAAGATAATATTTATGTCATGTCAATTAAAAATTCTAACTCAATTGTTAAAGTCAATCAAATGATATTTTTTTGCTTTTACAAATTGCGTACAAAAGCATATTTAATTTGTATCTTAACAAATTTTCCTCCTTTGGCAGACTGTTGCAGTAAGGCAATGTGAACAATACAATTCTTTCCACATTTAATATATTTAAATCTGTCACATAATGTATTAATAACTTTTATTTCAAATTGCCTCTGTTTCCCATAAAAAACAACAAGGCGTGGAATTTACTGTAGCTATGTTTACTTGCCTTCACTAAAATATCCTAATGAAAGGTAACAGGCATACAGTCATTTGTTGTTGAATGTTCCATTTTAGATAAAAGAGGGCCATTTTTCTTCTTAATTTCATCACTAAACATAATAATATTTTTATTACCTAAAGATACATTTCTTGAGTGATTTACTTTCACCGGTGTCAAGTGTGTACCTATTGGCTGATGTTGGGAATCAATAGATATAGACTTTTGTTGCAAAGTGGAGGAGTCAAAAATTTTGTTATTTATGACATTAGTGCGGTAATTTCGTTATTACAGACAAGTAGTCGAAATGTTACCATAGTCATAGTTTATAATACCAATCGGCACGAATGTCATATAACGTTTTCCAACAACGAACAACCTTCGGGATGTTGTAAATAATGCCCTAATATGGGTTAGCATGATCAACAGCCTATTAATGTCTTTAATTCTGGGGCACGGGCCTTCCCATTGGATGGAATAGAGAGAATGGGTCGTGAAGCATAGTACGGGCCCAATACATTGCATGACATTGGTATGGAGTTTGCTACTGTACCGTGGGTCTGCGGATCACTGGCTCTCAGTCTATTAACTTTAAAATACTAAACATTGCCTTATACGCTTCTGAAATTACCAAGTAAATGTATCATTTTTTGGAAGATACTGGCTCCTAATAAACAGGTAAATCCTATATTTTTAGGAGCCAGGGTCCCTTATGATTTGTATTCTGGTATTTGTCCAATAAAGATTTTTATTATTAAAAAAAAAACATAATTTAAGTATGAAGCATGAATTTTTTGTAATAAGAAAATGGCACGCATTTCCCTAATGGCACCAGGTGCGGGTGGTAAAAATTAGAACAACACCTTTCGTCTCTTATTCTATTTATTAGTGGCCCGCCCTCGCTTCGCTTCGGGGTAGAATTGATCAAAATCCTTTCTTAGCGGATGCCTACGTCATAACATCTACCTGCATGCCAAATTTCAGCACAATCCGTCCAGTGGTTTGGCTGTGCGTTGATAGATCACTATGTCAGTCAGTCACCTTTGAGTTTCATATAATATAGATTAAAGCGAGACACATTATAAACTATCAGAGGGCAATGAAACCAAACAACTTAATATTGACAGTACTTTTATTCATGCTTTCAACTTTGTTACACAAAATGGACAGAGTTATTGCTTGTTCCGTGTGCTGAGTTCGAATGTGTCGAGAAAATATCAAACACCCCATTTTATCTCCCTACCCCCGTTTTACCGACGCGACCCATTTGACGTTAGCATAATTGTTATATTGTCTGTGATAGTCAATACCACAACTATGCAAGAAAGAGAAGTTTAAATACAATTAAACTACTAAAATCAAACAAATATCTAACAATGGGTATAGACTAAAACCGCTTCGGAGGAGGTTCGATCCAAATTAAAAAAAAACAGCAAAGAATACGCACGGTACCATGTAATGAATTTTACAGCACGCTCCGCCGTATGGCCCATTATTTTAAACTAGCAAACCAGTGAACCAAATGTTCACCAAAACCTGATTTAAAAAAAAACTGTATTTAATTAATTGAGAACTTCGGAGATTTTGTGTGGTTTCGTTTGAAATTCGTGATTTCTCGAAAACCGGAAGTGCTACGTTACTCAAATCCGGTTTGTAGTCTTATCAGACTATTCTTAACTTATAACTTAAATATTCTCTTTATCTATCTCTTACGGTTTGGCCGCTGAAACAGCACCACAGACAGACGGACGGACGGACTTGTCTAATAGATAAGAGATTTTTGAACAATCGAGAATCGAGAAAATGTGTTGAAACAGGATTTTCTGGAGGTCGATAATAATTCAGGGAACAGTACCTACCATTACTACGAACCAACATAGAATTCGAATAATTGAATACGATCTCGAAATTCATCAAATGTAAAAAAAATGGGTGCGTGTACTTATGTAGGCGCGTGAGAAGTTATCCTTCTTTGGCATCGTTTAAAATTAGTTTTTAATTGCATGCAAATAATTAATTCCAATAAATTAATAAAAAGTCAGTCAATAAAGTTCAGTTTTAATTTGAAAAAATAAATAAATAATCAAAATATTCAATTAAAATCGCTACTGAATATAATTTATTAGAACATATGTGATTTGCACTTGTATGAAACTCAAACACGTATTCCGAATATACAAACTAGAAACATGTGGATAAATATTATAAATATGAATACCTATAACTGTTCCTTTATTACAAAAAATAAAGATGTGGTTTTTGGTTCTACTACACCAATGGTCAAGAGATGGCGCTGTAGTCTCCCGAATCGCGCTTTGGTTCCGTTGTTCCAGATTAATAAATACTTTTGATAGGCCTTCACAATGCAGTCGTTAGCACCCACTAAATAGAGATTCTATTTCTATTTTGTTGGTAGATTTTCTTAATGTGCGGTAAACACAAAAGTAACTTCATGCTGTTAAAGTTTTGTGTTACAGTGATGCGCGCGCATCTTAAAATTTCACTCTCATCATTTTTTCATAACGCGCCTAAAGAAGAGTAACTTCAAAAATGACGGGTTGTACTCCGGGAGTGCCGACAGAAGCGAAAACTTGAATATTAACGTTGTGCATTTTTGATGTTTTGGAATGGTTAGGGAATAATTTTGCACGAATTGCTTTAATTATAAAATATCAAAAGTACTATCATTTATGTGGTAGAATACAATATTTATATTACATTAAAAAGTTTATCTCTCAGTATTTCTCATTTAAGCGCACCTAGAGACATCTATTGTAAAAAAATGCATTTTCTTCGCAATAAAGCTGCCACCTGGACGTCCTAGATACAGACTTATTATTATAATACGATAAAATAAAATATTACTATGTTTCGTCCAATATATTGAAAGACAACAACCTTTCCAATTTTATTGTTTTCGTCTTACGATCAGGACACGTGGCCTGTGATGCGATCAGCACACGTGTCATGACGCGAGTATAACATTTTTTACCTACACAAAAAAAAGTGTGTAAAGAAGTATTCACTCCAAAAATGTATGTGATTGCTGTAATTTCCATACAAAACTTCTTGACAGCTTCTCGATACACGACATAGAATTCAACTATTCGGATTAGATATTGGTTCGTGCTAGGCGCCGTGGCTAGGGGTACATTTTCTTAAATAACTTGTACTATATTAACAGAGCTTCAGGTACAAAGATAGTAAGTTAAAAATAAGCTATTATATCAAAATATATAATAATGTAATTATTTATGAACGATTTAGTCGAAAACCTTTATGTAATAATGCGATTTTGTAGTCTATTTTTTCCACTAAGCAATAAAACCTTATAGCGACATTCGCCAAACACAATATAATACGCGTAACATAAGGTTATTTATAACACCTATTACTTGTGATGTATATTGTAACAATTTATGAAATATGCTTTTTTAATTTGTCAGCTCCTAATTTTTTTTATAATTCCAAACCAGGGAGATTTTAATTTCCTCCTATTAATAGCGACGTGAGATCTGCTCGCACAAAAGTTATTATGATCAGTGTTGCCACCTTGGATTTTTTTAAGGCGCCAAGTCAAAGGTAAAATAATCGCCAGATTTCAAAAATTTGGATTTAATAAAATACACCAGAATCCGCTAAATTACAATTACATCTCTGATAACAAAAAACCCTAATTCAAATAAAAAACCAGTGAATATGTATGAGATGCTACAGAAATAACTGTGAGTAACCACATAGAACATTATGAAATTTCGGAAAGTTAGGGCATTTCCCCCTTAAAAATATGTTGCTAGATTTCATGTTAAAAAACCACTAAAAAAATTTACCCGCTAGATGATGAAAATATACCACTAGAAGCCCTGAAAAAGCACCAGTTCTGGTGGAAAAACCACCAAGGTGGCAACACTGATTATGATCGACATTCTATTACTTCATCTTATAATTGCATTTTAATTTAACAAAATAAGAAGCTGTGGTGATTCCAGATGTGAAGGAAAAAAAGTTTACGACACATCAAACTTGCGGAAACATTAGTATTGAGTTTGTGATGAGATGCTCGATAGCGCAGTTGCTTAGCGCATTCGACCTGTGATCGTGAAAGTTAAGCAACTTTCGCAATGTTCAGTCTTTGGATGGGTGACCAAAAACTTATTATATCTAGTTCTCTATGCTTCGGAAGCCACGTAAAGCCTGGTGAAAACTTGAATATTAACGTTGTGCATTTTTGATATTTTGGAATGGTTAGGGAATAATTTTACACGAATTGCTTTGATTATCAGTATAAAGTACTATCATGTATGTGGTAGAATACAATATTTATTTATTGCGCTATCGTACACAAACATGACAATTTATATTACATTAAAAAAGTTTATCTCTCAGAAAAATCAACTTACATGAATCATGTTTAAGCGCACTTAGCGACATCTATTGTAAAGAAATCAACTTACATGAATCACATTTAAGCGCACCTAGTGACATCTATTAAAAAAAAATGCATTTTCTTCGCAACAAAGTTGCCACGTGGACGTCCTAGATAGATACTTATTATTATAATACGTTTAAATAAAATATTACTATGTTTCGTCCAATATATTGAAAGTCAACAACCTTTCCAATTTTATTGTTTTCGTCAGATCCCCTATCAGGCCACGTGTCATGACGCGATCAGCCCACGTGTCCTGACGCGAGTTTAACATTTTTTACCCAAAAAAAGTGTACAACGCCGCTAAAGAAGTTTCCATTTCAAAAAAAATATGTTTTACGTCCATACTCAGTGATGCGGATACTGTGTCCGAATATATTTTCTCCAAATCGTCGGCAACTCAAATTTAAGTTTGATCACTTAATCGTTTATACAGAACAAAGAGAGTTACTGCATATCTTTCTTCATATCAAAACATTTCTTACTTCAAGTTCGCTCCGCCTCATTAAGATGCAAGTGCCTTAAGCTTTGTCGTAGAGCTTTGAACTTTATCGCGTCTAGGTAGATGCAATTTCGTGTTTTGCTCGGGTGGCCTAAACTTAATAAACGCTAGCCGATAAGAGATGGATTAGATTGAAAACTGTCGGTGTTCCAGATGGGACGACATGATAACCATCGGCAAGATGCTCAGTTTGTTTCTTTACGCCCTGTTAGAAGGGGTTGGAGCTATAGAGAATGGTATCCTTTCCGACATAGCAACAAAGTTTTATTTAATGATTGATGTGCGTGAAAACCTAAGAAACAAATAAGTATTATCTCTTATCTATTAGACAAGTCCGTCCGTCCGTCCGTCCGTGGTGCTGTTTCAGCGGCCAAACCGTAAGAGATAGATATAGAGAATGTTTAAGTTATAAGTTAAGAATAGTCTGATAAGACTACAAACCGGATGTGAGTAACGTAGCACTTCCGGTTTTCGAGAAATCACGTGATTTCTATTTCAAACGAAACCACACAAAATCTCCGAAGTTCTCAATTAATTAAATACATTTTTTTTCTTGGTGAACATTTGGTTCACTGGTTTGCTAGTTTAGTTTAATTTGGCAGTAATAGGAACTCAATCCACTTTAACTTTCCAAAGAAGAAATAAGAGGAAAAATAACTTTATTCAATTTCGGGTTCGAATCCCGTCTGCTGCCGCGTGACTTATTTTCTTTGGATTTAAAGAAAAAAGCAGTTACACTGCTTGATGTTTAAATATAAGTAATGCTTAAAAAAATGGTTGCCTGTAAAGTCGGTTTTACGGGCGAAGATTTTACGTGACAACGTCTTTTTCTCGGTAGAATATTTATTGATATGAATATAATTAAATTGCACAATAGGAACAAGGAATTGAATGAAAATAAGAATTGCACAAATTTTAACTATAGAAATATATTTTGTTTACTAAAACATTGTACATGTAAACTTAAACTTAACACGAGAGACTCATCGTAACGTTACCGAGCGTTACACTTTTTCATAAGTGACTCCCAGCCGCAACCTAATTTAAGACGTTGTCACGTCAAAATAAAAATTATAAACTTCATTAAAGTTAGTTATCTCCTAGTTTTTTTCGTACCACTTGTTCAGTATATCTTTTAGCTGACAAGAAGAACAGGCGAAAGATTTTTGTTAACTTTTTATGAAGTAGAGATTTTTATATACGTTTCAATACAATTATTATTAATCACGTTGTTTAGAAAGTTTTCGGAAAGTTTTTTTTACTTTCATGAACGACGTCGGATACGTATATCACGTATAAATCCGTATTTGTGCCCGAATGTCTCAATAACAGATTTGTGCTTCAAACCGTTTAACGCAGGGATTTTGTATGGGCGACATCAACGGCCCACGTCAAGATTCAATAATCGTTAGGCACCTCCTACACTACACGACCATGCTCTAGCTAGTTGACGCAGCGACCAATTAATCAAAGAAACTATACTTCCGGACACAGCTATAGGCATACCTAGCATTTAAAGATAAAAATAAAGTTACATTGAGCAAAAAGTTTAAGGCAATTTGGAAGCTGATTTATAAACCATCTTTTTCGTGTGTTTAAAAATATATTATTATGCTCAACCTAACATATATTTCTGCTACAGACCGTTGAAACTTATAACTCTAAGAGGGCCGATAGATGTGTCTGGGAGTGTAGTATATTATGACCGTCTCGCACAAGATGACTACAAGCTCAGCTAGTAGCCTGAGTGATAATGTGAACTAAGGAAACTACATGAACATCTTCCACAGTTCCTGTGTGAAGTGAACATCTGCGTCATGTTTTAAAGTTTTGATATAACTTTTCAATCGACTATACTCTATGAAATAAAACAGAAACAAAATATCCACGCCAAACTTTCTAGTACCTGGGCTTAGCTGCGGATGGACAGACGGACAGACGGACGACGGATGATGAAGCTGTTAAAGTTCTTTTTGACTGCGAAACCTTAAAACAGAGACCTTGTCATGTACTTGTCAGTTTTTCCCAATACAAGGTTTGCCGCTGCATTCTTGCAAACCGAGCGTGGCTCCGTGACGTTCACAAGAGCTTGCAATTGCAACAGCCTAGACTAAATAAATTATTTTGAGTATGAATCTCTCACCAGATATCTAAGACTACTGCACAATGGTCGGAGCGACCAAGTTAAAAAAACATACAATTTTTTCCATTTACGTGGTCGCACCGAACATAAAAACCTCTTTCTGTGGTCTGTGCGTGGTCGTCTAGTGTGCGAAGTGCCTTAATGGATCGTTCACCATTCAATTTAATCCTTCATTGGCCTCAAACATGTTACCTTTGTGAATTTATTAGTATAGCCATAGCTAGCAATGCTTACGTTGCCAATTGATTGTTGTTATGTTATTTATGTAAGGGATAAGTGTCGATATATTGCGATTGAAAGGGTTCAAGTATTTGTAAACAGTTTGAGGATCAGCACAATGTGATTGATTGAACCAATTAGCTTCCTCAACGTAAGCAGTTTAAGACAAAGAAGGAATGATGTTACAAACAAGGTTGTCTTACTGTGATTTAAGAATTTTGGTGCACTTCATCATCATCATCAGCCTATTAATGTCCCCACTGCGGGGGCACAGGCCTTCCCTATGGACAGAATAGGGAGATTAGGCCATGACCCACCACGCGGGCCCAGTGCGGATTGGTGGGTGCTAACGACTGCAGATGGCGGCGTAACGTGCCTTCCGAAGCTCGGAGGAGCTCGAGATAGTAAATTTTTGGTCACCCATCCAATGACCGACCACTGCGAAAGTTGCTTAACTTCAACGATCGCAGCCGAAAGCGCTGACCACTTGCGCCATCGAGCTCCTCAGTATATTGGTGCACTTAATTATTTTTAATTGTTGCCTAACCTGCCGCACCTTTGAAGCTCTGCCAATCCCGCAAGATGCCATCCAAAATTGAAAAGGTACTCCATCTTTATATATATAATTCTTCTGTGAGTGTGTATGTCACTGAACTTCTCTTAAACGACTGGACCGATTTTGATGAATTTTTTTGTGTGTGTTCAAGGGGATCTGAGAATGGTTTAGATTCACAATTTTGTCCGCTGGACAATGTTTTTTTAATTATTTTTTTTTATGGCGGTACGAAGTTTGCTGGGTCAGCTAGTTCAATATAAAACTTTATTTAAGTAACAGCAAGATGTCATCTCAAATTGACAAGGTACTCCATTCAATAAAAAACTTTATTTACGTCACATACGAAATTAAATCGAATAGATAATGGCGCGATTACACTTGGTTGTTAGCACGAATATCGATCGAATATCACACGAATAGCCAGAAGAATTCGGGTAAACGACTTAGTGTAAATGAACGGAGTCGAGTACATATTCGGGTAGTTTTCGTTTTGGTAGCCCGACACCATCAGGCAATTCACATTAGTGCTGCAGAACTATCGATATTAAAACTATCGACAGTTTACATCGAAAATCATGTATCCTATCGATAGAATCGATACAACCGATAGTATCGAAACTATCGATAGCTCAGAACAAGGCAATACTATCGAATGAGTGCAATACTATAGATACTATCGATATTATTGTAGTTCGTTAATAACAAACTGTTGATAGTATTGATACTATCGATACTATTGATTTAAACTGCAACAATACTATCTGTTCGATAGCTTAGTGTCTTCCATATGTGGATATCTCAATAAAAATCGGATATTCAGATTATAGAATATTATTCATAGTAAAATACAGATCTTATTAAAAATTATGTGCGTACGTTGTCTTTTATGAATTCGAATGCAAGAGGGAGGAGTGAATCTATATAAATCAAAATGAGTGAATGTAGTAACGAATCGGTACGAAATGAATGTATGAACGGACGATGATGACGGACCGATTGCAGCTTCCTTCTTCGAAGGATAGATGGCGTTAACACTATCGATACTAGCGATTATTTATATTAGACTAAAGTTTGTGATTGACTATAATACTATCGGATGAGTTCTTCCAGCCCGTATTCCACTGTAAATGTTACTTCGGGTGTCCGAATTCGAGAAATGTCTTTCGTGTGCCCGATTACGGGCTAACGAACAAGTGTAATTGTGCCATAAACTAAACAAGTTTTGTTTTAAATAGAAAGACATATAAAACACCCTCATGACTGTTGTAGCCGGTCTACGCCCACTGTCGTATTTGCTTACAGTGAAAAAACCAAGGACACAACTGATCTTCTTTTGTCTGCATCGCACTGATCTGCTGTAGAATAGAATGGAATGGAATAGAATGGAATAGAATGGAATAGAATGGAATAGAATGGAATAGAATGGAATAGAATGGAATAGAATGGAATAGAATGGAATGGAATGGAATGGAATAGAATGGAATGGAATGGAATGGAATGGAATGGAACGGAATGGAATGGAATGGAATGGAATGGAACGGAACGGAACGGAACGGAATGGAATGGAATGGAATGGAATGGAACGGAACGGAACGGAACGGAACGGAATGGAATGGAATGGAATGGAATGGAATGGAATGGAATGGAATGGAACGGAACGGAACGGAATAGAATAGAATAATTCTTTATTGCAAAACTGTTACATTTACTGTCGTCAAATTGAGCGCTACCTACTAATTATAATTAGTGGCACAAATAATTACCACACACAATTTTACATTGGACAGCCCGTCTCGGAAAGAATCTTCCAGTTTAGAGAAGACTGTAAATAGTAATAATTTTATTAATTGTGCGGTATTTCTGATGGTGTGTAAGGTCGCAGGGCTCCACGGGGTAGGGGATGGGTTCGGATTGTCAGGAGCGGCGTATTTCCTTTGCGACTGGTCATAGCTTTTTTGCGTTAAAAGAGCAGCAAACGAGCATATTATGATGTGAATTAGTGTTGAAGATCGATAGTCGACTATCGATGATTAATCGATAGTCTATCGATAGCCAACCAATCGTATGACAATCGATCGGCTTATCGATAGTATCGATACTATCTATAGTACTAGACTAAAGTTTAGTACTAGACTAAAGTTATAATAGTAATAGACTAAAGTTTGTGATTGACTATAATACCTGAAAATTGTAAACAATACTATTGCAAATTGTTAAACTATCGATAGAATGTTTGCAAATAAAATCGACAGTATCGATACTATCGATAGCACAGAAAAAGCCAATATTATCAGATGAGTTAAATACTATCGATAGCATTGTAGTTATAGTAGTAGTAGATACTGTCGATTTTATTTGCAAACATACTATCGATAGTTTAACAATTTGCAATAGTATTGTTTACAATTTTCAGGTATTATAGTCATTCATAAACTTTAGTCTAATATAAATAATCGCTAGTATCGATAGTATTGTTGCAGATAAAATCAACAGTATCGATAGTATCAATACTATCAATAGTTTGTTATTAACGAACTACAATAGTATCGATAGTATCTATAGTATTGCACTCATTCGATAGTATTGCCTTGTTCTGAGCTATCGATAGTTTCCATAGTATCGGTTGTATCGATTCTATCGATAGGCCTATCGATAGGGTACATGATATTCGATGTAAACTGTCGATAGTTTTAATATCGATAGTTCGGCAACACTAATGTGAATTGCCTGATGGTGAGTGGCCACCATAACCTATAGAAGCTTAGTTAGATACTAAAAACATAACTCTCGTTATAGCGGTACCTACCCTGACCCAATCCTTACTTACCTCGAGCTGAAACCTTACTCACCGAGAGAAACGCAACGCCACCAAAAAGTTATAATTTTCTTTTAAAGCATGTAATTGCTTGATGTTTAAATGTAAAGAAAAAAATTTTCTAGTTATATTTTCTTTAGATTTAAACATCAAGCAGTTACATGCTTTAAAAAAAACTAGCAAACCAGTGAACCAAATGTTCACCAAAACCTGATTTAAAAAAAAATGTATTTAATTAATTGAGAACTTCGGAGATTTTGTGTGGTTTCGTTTGAAATTCGTGATTTCTCGAAAACCGGAAGTTTTACGTTACTCAAATCCGGTTTGTAGATTATTCTTAACTTATAACTTAAATATTCTATTTATCTATCTCTTACGGTTTGGCCGCTGAAACAGCACCACAGACAGACAGACGGACGGACTTGTCTAATAGATAAGAGATATATAAATATAATTGCTATTTCTTCTTTCAAATGTTTATTACTTGTAAAAGTATTCATTTGACATTGTGGGTTACCTATAATGCGAAGAGATGGCGCTGCCTTGCAGCTTAAGAATGACTAGAGGAATTTCGACGCGGTCCGTGAGGGCCGCGGTAGCATAATTGGTCAGTGCATTCACCCGGATAGTGAAGGGTGCGGGTTCGAGTCCCGTCTGCTGCCTGGCACGTGTTTAAATTTTTTTTCTAGTTATATTTTCTTTAGATTTGCCACCAAAAAGTGTTATTTTATCTACTGTAAGGTAACTTCCTCTATTAAATAAATTTTCTGCGCTTTACATAAAACAATAGTGCTTGTAAACTGTATGAATGATTTGAAGTTTGATTGCTCCAGCCATGCGGCCATATCAGCCCATACGGCCAGATGCGTCACAGATATAACAGACTAGGAATGCCAACGCCGGCTTGAATCGGACACGACCGCAGAACAAACGACCGCTCCTCTACACTTGACACTGAAGTTCAGTCGTGGTTTGACTGCGCGACTGTAACGTCGCTTCTGTCGTTCCGTACGCAAGTCGGCACTTAGCGCTTACACGTACCAAGTTTCTTTGGAAAAGCTACGGTAACGGACTTTTGGTATTCGCGTTAGTTAAAAGTATTTTCGCATTGTGAAAATTCTCGAATTTCCCGGCTATTGCGTAAAGTTTGAGTGAAAGTTGTAAAGTTTTTTCAAGATGTTGAAATAAATCAAGGGTCGCGGAAATGATTATTGCGTGTGACTTTTGACCTTATTAGTAATTGTGTTAAAGTTGTATAGTGCCAATAATTTGTGGATTATTGTATAGTAGCAATAATTAATTAAGTTGGAGTAAAGTTGTGGTCAATTTGTGTGAGCATCTGATGAGATTTCGTTTCATTTTTTTTATCAAAGTAAGTGGTAAATGTATTCATATCGAAGACAAAGAATATGGTGTTTGGTTTAAAAAAAATACTTATAATCTTTTTTGTGTATAATTAATACTAGCTGACCCGGCAAACTTTGTTTTGCTTTAATAACTATTTCTAATCACTTAGGGGTATGAAAAATAGATAGCTGATTCTTAGACTTACTGAATATGCATATAAAATTTCATAAATATCGGTCAAGCCGTTTCGGAGGAGTATGGTAACTAACATTGTGACACGAGAATTTTATATATAAGACTAGCTGACCCAGCGAACTTCGTACCGCCATAAAAAAATAGGGGTTGGTGGTAGAAGGGTGAAAATTTAGGGTTGTATGTATTTTTGAATGATGTATCATAAAAAAATAAAAAAAATAGGGGTGGATTACCCTTAACATTTAGGGGGATGGAAAATAGACGTTGTCCGATTCTCAGACCTACCCAATATGCACACAAAATTTCATGAGAATCGAGAAAGCCGTTTCGGAGGAGTTTAACCACAAACACCACGACACGAGAATTTTATATATTAGAAGATTAATTAATATTTTGTTGCATATTCTTATGGTTATATCATGATGAGAAGAGTATGGTGATATCAGAACTACTTATAATACAAAACAAGTTACTACATATATATGTTTTCTATCATTAACACTTTTTAATTCTCATGAGTGATTTGCCAACCCCTGAAACTATGTAACCAGTTGTTTACTTAATGCTTACATTTTTAAATTTGACTAAAATCTGATTACCTATTAAGAAAAAGAAACGAAATAAAATTTAACCACGAACAAGGCTAGGTAGCTTATATTGTCGTAAACATGCACATTCACACCACATGAAATAATAATCATATATAGCAAGTCTTATAGTACAAATATCTATATTTATTTTAATTTTATTTTATTAAGAAAAACAACAGCGTATACATCAACAAATACCAGATAGTATTTTACAGGTAAGTATGGTCTATTTTTTAATTACAGATTTCCCCTAATTTAAAAATAGCAAGTGTACATCGGAGATGATTAATTATATGACAACGAATAAATTTATTAACAGCCATTAGAAAATAAAAATAAAAATACAATACAATTTTTTCTAGTAAACTTTTCTTTAGATTTAAACATCTAGCAGTTAAATGCTTAAAAAATAAATAAAATCATAACTATAATTGCTATTTCTTCTTTCAAATGTTTAATACTTGAAAAAGAATTCATTTGACATTGTGGGTTACCTACAATGCGAAGAGATGGCGCTGCCTTGCAGCTTAAGGCTAGGAAAATTTCGACGCGGCTAATAGGGCCGTGGTAGCATAATGGTCAGTGCAATCGCCCGGATAGCGAAGGATGCGGGTTCGAGTCCCGTCCGCTGCCTGGTCCGCGTGGATTTTTTTCTAGTAAACTTTTCTTTAGATTTAAACATCTAGCAGTTAAATGCTTAAAAAATAAATAAAATCATAACTAAAAATACAATATACAAACAATAAACAAACATTTCAATTCATTTAATATTGCTGTTTGACTTTGTATTTAGAAAACAATTGAGAACAAAGTTATATTATTGAGAATTCATGAATAAGCATGGTTGGTTTCAGGTTATTTTCTAGGAGAAATCATCGTTGAATCTGACTCTGAATGTCTAGGAATCAATCAATCCGCAAATTTCTGTACGATTTTATCATTTTTATTCTCTAATTTTGTTACCGGAAACCTTTCTCTTAATATTGCCATCCTTTGTTACCCTATCGTTCTTAGTATCTCGGCTCTTAAATGATAGTCGTAGTAGGTAGGGTATTTTTATGAATTCAGAAATCAATATATCTTTATTCAAATTGAATGTATAGTATAACTCTTTTGAATCGTCCAAAAAAATTTTTTTCCCTACCACTCGTTATGGACATATATGTTATAGCTGCGGAGAAAAACGAGCGAAAAAAATTCCACAACATTAAAAGTCTAATGTAACAACATTTACAAATCATGATGTTGTTACAACATCAATACAATTATGATTTAATTTAACAAAATTTATGAGTATGGAAAATACTCAAAGAAAGTTCATAGGTTCGATCTCTAGTCGCGTCTACGAAGAAATATACCTGTTTAAATTTACTAGAAAAAATCCACGCGGTCCATGTAGCAAACGGGACTCGAACCCGCACCCTTCGCTATCCGGGCGAATGCACTGACCATGATGCTACCGCGAGCCTGATTACCGTGTCGAATTTTCTCTAGCATTTCTTAGGCTGCAAGGCAGCGCCATCTCTTCGCATTGTAGGTAACCCACAATGTCAAATGAATACCTTTACAAGTATTAAACATTTGAAAGAAGAAATAGCAATTGTAGTTATATTATATAACTAATATAATTGTTCTTTACCTTGACTAAAGTTAAACCTCGTTTAAAATTGATGCTGTCGCTTTTGTTTGCTAATAAGAAGACAGAGACAACATTACATTTAAACCATGACAGACTTTAGCCCACGTTTTGGATTAAGGCAGTGAGTTGGTGATAAGTACATATAGATACTATCTTTGTTTCTGAGTTCGATTAGGCAAGTTACGCACTTGGATTAAAAAAAACCTCCATCTCGCCTCAAACAGGATTTATTTGCGAGGTTCAAGTGAAACATAATAAAAAATAATAGCAATTGACGTCGTAAAAATGTATTGCAGGTATTTCGATTTCAGACGAGTTTTGAAAAACGGATTTGAGTGTAAAAGCACCCCTAGGGTGCTATGCCGTTGGACGAGCATTGATATTGTTCAAAGTTCTCCCAAAGGTGCTATCTACCATCAACGCTCGGGAAAATTGTCACCGTGAATATGTTACAGGTTTTTTTGATGTGTAACATCTTTCCTCTCGCTTTCCTGCAATTTGTGGGAGTCATCATCATCTTCATCATCATCATCAGTCTATTAAAGTCTCCACTGCTGGGGCACAGGCCTTCCCTATGGATGGAATAGGGAGATTGGGCCATGATCAACCACGCGCGCCCAGTGCGGATTGGTGGGTGCTAACGACTGCAGATGCAGCCGGTACCAACGGCTTAACGTGCCTTCAGTAGCACGGAGGAGCTCGAGATAGGAAATTTTTGGTCACCCATCCGATGACCGACCACTGCGAAAGTTGCTTAACTTCAACAATCGCAGCCGAACGCGCTAACCACTTGCGCCATCGAGCTCCTCAATTCATTAATATCATTATCATTTCAACTATGTTTCAAATATCAAATCAAATAGCGCTTGATTTGATATTTGAATCATAGTTCAAATGGCTTATTCCTTTTGTAGTAGTTTTTATTTCTTTTTTTACTAATATAAGGTGAGGTTTCAAATGTTACACATCATACGCGACTACTGTAAGGCTCGCTCGGTTTTTTTATTCTATTTAATAGTAGATAAATTTAAAGTCTGAAATAATGAGCTGGATGGAAGTTAACGAGTTCGTTCCTCGACTTCGCAAGTTAATAAGGCGCTTTCGCTAAGTCCTGTCATTAGATCTCTAGCTCATACAGCGACATCGGATTTTTGAAGTTATACTTCTTTAGCCGCGTTATGAAAAAAATATGAGAGTGAAATTTTAAGATGCGCGCGCATCACTGTAACACAAAAGTAACATAATGAAGTTAGCCGCGGGCGCGTTATGAAAAAATGATGAGAGTGAAATTTTAAGATGCGCGCGCAACACTGTAATAGAAAAGTAACACCATGAAGTCGGCCGCTAAACAGCACATTACTCGTAAGTCTCGAAAAAAAGCTTCCAACAAAATAGTAATAGGATCTCTTAGTCGCACATGTTGGGACGCTCGTCGCCTCTGATCACTGTTTTCATATTTATAATATTTATTATTTGATAAAACTGTAAGAATGTGCGGGAGGGCGAAGGGGGAGTGTGAGAAGACTGACGTCAAATAAAGATAGGCGTAGGTAGAAAATACTTATATTGTGATTACTATTCAATATTTGTAGAAGAATTGGTATTACTGTATCCCACAAGGGTGGAAGTACATGTATACTATTATCAATGAGAAAAACCATCAGTATATTGTTTTAAACTGAACTTAATTGACTGTGTTAACTATCCTTTTCCAGTCCTTTTATTATTTTATTGTAATTATTAATTATTTGCATGCAATTAAAAATATTTTTAATGATGCTAAAGAAGTATAACTTCTCACGCGCGTACATAAGTTACACGCATCCTTTTTTTTTTTTCAATCGACGGAGAAGGTTCTCAAGTCGACTTTGATAATTCTTTTTTTTTTATTGGAAAGGGTATATACTTCCAAAAAAGGGTAAATTTGGTAACAAAAATCCTACCTTAAGGTTGGGAAAATAGGGGTGATTGTTCACTCACGGATGTTGATTTTGAGTTGTATATTTCAAAATATAAGCCACAAAAAAATATAAAATAAAAACATACTTAACAAAAAAACTAACCCACCGAAAAAACTGAAAAATAATATAACTTTTATATATATATATCTTAGTCCACTGTTGGACATATGCCTCTCCAATTGCACGCCACTCAGATCGACTCAGATCAGATCAAATTTTGGGCTACTCGCATTCAGCTCCTGCCTGCCACCTTGCGCAAATCGTCACGCCATCGTGCCTATATATACAATAAATATATATTAACAAAAAATATTAATAATAATAATTATAAAATAATATATATATATATTTATATATTGTTAAAACGTTTTCTACAACTGTAGACGTTAGTGGCTGTTGTATATATGTGGTCTTATCTATAAAGCTTCTGCCTATAGGCGCAGAGTGCTATACTTCGGGCTAGGGGGCAACTCAGAATTTATTGTAGTGGAAACCATTCATCCTTTTTACTATTATTTCGTGCTGTTTATTTCAACATTAGAACTTAACCAAAAAAGGGTTAATGAACTGCAATGATATTCTGTAAAATTTTCACGCGCGGATCCACATCTGAACCGCACGTAGAAATTTTGCAAATTGCACTGCTGAATGATAAAGGTTTCTTCTTGTGCAGTCGATGCGTTGTAAAATCAATAGTTTGGAACTATATAAAAATACGAATTATTAATAGACAGGAGAAGAGGTAAAATACAATAAGACACAGACAGAGCTTATGCCAAGAAAAACACTTTTGAAAATACAAAAGCTAAGTAAAAGGTAATAATAGTATATACTTATTACCGACAACCTGTTTGATGTGTATATAAAAAAAACTGATGTTCAATATGATTCGCTGGCGTTTTCAGATATTGTTTTTATTTTTCAAATCGCCCAACAAATAACTCAATTTAGAGGGTTGTTTACTTTTTTTTTTTACAAATCCTCTTTAAGAATTGTAACAATAAGCTCTGCGGATTTAGAGAAAACGTTTTTGGTGGCGGAGTGACAAAGTAGGTATGATGTATTTCCTTTTTTTTGGCTTTTGCACAAGCATATATACATAAATATTGTTACGTGTCGGGATGGGGTTCGAAATTATATGCCAGTTCACGCTGGACAGTTCTTTATTCACCACACAGTTCACACAATTAACACACAATGTTAATTTCAAAACACTCACTAAACACTGTATTTCACTATACAGGTCTCTAAACAATCTCACTTGAACACTTTTGTTGCACTTTGATCGCCTTTGGATTCGCTCCGAAATCGCTGTTGAAACTCAACTGTCTCTGCGCGGCGCCAATCGCGCTTATATACGCCGATCGACGCATTCTAGAAAGTACCTGTTAAATTGAGAATTAGCTAGCACCCGCGAGTACGAAATACCTACTTATACCTACGCAGGTAACGCGCATAACTTGCAAACAAGTGCAGATGTCGTTGCACTTTCTCCCTTACGCCGCACTTCATAAGGCTTAGTTTAGAATGAGCCGCATTACTCGACCTCTGTCGCGACCTGCGGTGATTGGCAAATTCGATCTCTAGCACTTTCGCGGTTCTGTTTCGAGAGCGCTTGTGACAATATAGTTAAAACAAACAGTGAGGCAATAGCAATTACAGATTTTTCTTTTATTTTATTTTTTTATTTTTATTTCATTGACAAAGATTCACCAACAACATATAATGTTACATTACAATTTGAAAAAATATATAAATACCATACTTAAAGATATGCTTTAGTTATAGGTGAATACAGCATTCATATAAATACAAATAAACTACAATGACAGATTAAACAAACAAAAAATATATCCACCATCATGAAAAACAGGTATACTGAATTATAATATTATTTAGTCTGTGTTACGGTCCAATTTATTTTTTCCACAAACAACCTCTTAAGTACGCGCTCAGAGTCATGGAAAACGTCGACACAGCAGTCTTGTAAATCATTGTAGGTACACATACACCGGTATAGAGGAGCACATTCACCAAGTCTAGTATTGTTGCGAGGGAGATCAAAGCTTTTTGACATCGGATGTCTAGGTATTCGACAAGGGACTTTAATATTCACCTGTTTCTAATTTTATGATAGTATCTTGTTTTACGGTATAAAATATTCTTTATTACGTTCATTAATGGTGTGTAAAATTCACAAAGGGGATTGCTCAAATTGGCCCAAATGCACAAAAAATATTGACATATACGGTAATTCTTGGCGTAATTTATAACTTAATTTACAGTCATTAGATGTCAACGGACACCTTTGTATAATACTTTACACTTTAAAAAGGACTTTTAATTTTACCGGTTTGGAAAACATACACGAATCATTTATGGCTATGGGTGTAGTAACATTCAGCCAAATACTGATCGAAGTTGTTTATATAACATAAAAACAAATCTATTTTGAAAAAATCTATAAATAAATCATTTTTGAAGTTATACTTCTTTAGGCGCATTATGAAAAAATGATGAGAGTGAAATTTTAAGATGCGCGCGCATCACTGTAACACAAAATTTTACTTTTGTGTTTACCGCACATTAAGAAAATCTACCAACAAAATAGAAATAGAATCTCTATTTAGTGGGTGCTAACGACTGCATTGTGAAGGCCTATCAAAAGTATTTAATAATCTGGAACAACGGAACCAAAGCGCGATTCAGGAGACTACAGCGCCATCTCTTGACCATTGGTGTAGTAGAACCAAAAACCACATCTTTATTTTTTGTAATAAAGTAACAGTTATAGGTATTCATATTTATAATATTTATCCACATGTTTCTAGTTTGTATATTCGGAATACGTGTTTAAGTTTCATACTAGTGCAAATCACATATGTTCTAATACATTATATTCAGTAGCGATTCAAATTGAATATTTTGATTATTTATTTATTTTTTTCAAATTAAAACTGAACTTTATTGACTGTGACCTTTTCCAGACTTTTTATTAATTTATTGTAATTAATTATTTGCACGCAATTAAAAACTAATTTTAAACGATGCCAAAGAAGGATAACTTCTCACGCGCCTACATAAGTACACGCACCCATTTTTTATTACACTGTGGTATTAATATCTACAACTATATTATCATTTAGCCACTTCATGCAAATGTGCTAAGACAATTATTATAGATGGTTGGCGACATCATAAAGTCTATTGCCATACATTTTTCGCCAAACACCTCCATACACACTATTATCTGTATATATGTTAGACTTTAAGGTATCTATCTATGGGCCTACGTTGCCTAACTATAAATTAATAAATAAATAAAATTATAAGGTGTCATACACTAAAAATCTAAAATATGGTTATAATATAAACATAACAAAAATAATGAAGCTGCTGAAGATATGGCTGTATAACCTAAATCTCTTAGCTTTCTTTGGTTAACAATAGTTTAAAAATTCTTCCAAATCCGTGGCTCATTCACAATCATCACACGGTTTCTGTCACAGAGTACCTTTTTATAACCGGAAATGTATAGATGACACCTCATTTTAAAAGTTACTCTTGTGCATTAACTTTAAAAACAGGCAACTATCTGTAAATCTACATGCTCTATATACCTACCTGAATCTAATACATAATTTCGGAACTTGGCTTGATTTCCCTAGTTTACCTTATTTGTTTTTTATTATTTTCATATGTTCAGTGTATATAGTTTATAGAAGTTCTCAGGGGTGTCCGTCAATAATATTCGTATCTACAGTAATTTATATATAATTTCGAATCTAGGAAACAATTTTTCATGATTATTGGTCTTTAGGCCAAACATGTATGGAAGCTGAGCAATCTCCTTTAAACGGACACGAGAATACAAAACACAGCTTGGCGAAATTGACTGAATGCTAGCAAAAGAAGATAGTGATTACAAACAAAAAGTTTATTTTGTTTCTTCTGTCCAAGACGTAGCATGTGGCCACGAAATATAAATGTTTAGGTGATTGAAATATATGGGTGACCCCGTTCTGGACTGACAGCGGAATACGATTGTATTCAAAACCTATTAGAGCATATGTGGTAACTATTGTAGGCTAGAAGCAGGCATCCTGTCACTTTTGTTATTGAATAACAATATAGACCTCACCATGGAGGTGAGATTGTGATATAAACAAGTTAAAGTTCGTCGGGTAAAAGTTCACTGCCTGTATGATATATTATAGTTACTTAAAAGAATAAAAATATAACTATATTTTTATTTTTGAAATGAAAAGAGAAAAGAAGTTTTCTTTAGCGGCGTTGTACACTTTTTTTTTGTATGGGTAAAAAATGTTAAACTCGCGTCAGGTTAAACACGTGGGCTGATCGCATCATGACACACAATAAAATTATTAATAATAATAATAATTTATTCTCAGACAATATTATACAGTCCATAGAATGTTAGTAACAATGTGCCTTAAAAAAATGGATGCGTGTAACTTATGTACGCGCGTGAGAAGTTATACTTCTTTAGCATCATTAAAAATATTTTTTAATTGCATGCAAATAATTAATAATTACAATAAAATAATGAAAGGACTGGAAAAGGATAGTTAACACAGTCAATTAAGTTCAGATTTAATTTGAAAAATTAAATAAATATTCAAAATATTCAATTAAAATCACTACTGAATTTAAGTTATTAGTCCATATGTAATTAGCACTTGTAAGTAACTAAAACACGTTGTGTCTATATAGAAACTAGAAACATGTGGATAAATATTATAAATATGAAAACAGTGATCAGAGGCGACGAGCGTGCCAACATTGTTTTTGACAACGCGATCATCTTATGGAGCTCCGTGGATCGTTCAAAGTACCTTTCGAACAGATGTCTAATAATGGTGGATTATTAACCACTAAGTGGTTGGAAAAAAAATCTTTAGATTTAAACATCTAGCTTTTAAATGCTAAAAAAAATAAAAAAATAGTTATATTTTTATTCTTTTAAGTAACTAAAGGAGGAGCTCGATGGCGCAAGTGGTTAGCGCGTTCGGCTGCGATCGTTGAAGTTAAGCAACTTTCGCAGTGGTCGGTCATTGGATGGGTGACCAAAAATTTACTATCTCGAGCTCCTCCGTGCTTCGGAAGGGAACGTTAAGCCGTTGGTCCCGGCTGCATCTGCAGTCGTTAGCACCCACCAAACCGCACTGGACCAATCTCCCTATTCCATCCATTGGGAAGGTCTGTGCCCCAGCAGTGGGGACATTAATAGGCTGATGATGATGAGGTATCTATAATATATCATTCAGGCAGTGAACTTTTGGTGTTCTACTTACTAATCCCGGAAAGGGTATATGGGGTTAATGTTTGTAAGTAATTAGAACAGAACAAATTCATCTCTGTAAACAACCAAGGTGGGCAATTAAATAACCGGGTCATGCCGTGGAACGGATGTTACAGGTCGCACACATATAAAATATATTTAAGAAGTGATCTTGAAGGTGTATTTTTTATGCTAAAACACCTAACTTGTACGTAGTATTTTGCAGTGATGTTGGTACGATGTGTGCGAAATTGTGTATTGGATTTAACTATTCTATGGTGTCAATTCTGGCGTGATTCTCTTAACTTAAAACTAAATTTTACATCAGTCTCTCCTTTTCATTCTGTTTAAAGAATGACAAGGATACACTGTTGTCAAATGTAAGTTTAGGTTTAGAGAATCATGCCAGAATCGACACCTATATCATGATTAATTGGTTTGTAGTGTAATTTTAATAGATTTGTATTATCTGTGTTTACCTACCTTCAAATGTGAGCATAAAAATTGAAATATTATATTTTAGTCCTTATTTTCATTTTTTGGTTAAAGTATTGGTTTGTTATAATATTATAATATAAAAATGCAGTCGGAAATACTTTTTGTTTTGAAATTACTTTCGATGGATTGTGAATTGTGAATATTTTTGTCTCATTTTAATTTTCCTCTCTAGTAATAATACAGTTTTGTTTTTATTTATTTTTAAGCATTTAACTGCTAGATGTTTAAATCTAAAGAAAAGTTTACTAGAAAAAAATCCACGCGGACCAGGCAGCGGACGGGACCTTTCGCAATCCGGGCGAATGCACTGACCATTATGCTACCACGGCCCTATTCATTTGACATTGTGGGTTACCTACAATGCGAAGAGACGGCGCTGCCTTGCAGCTTAAGGCTAGGAAAATTTCGACGCGGCGAATAGGCAACACAATTTTTGTTAAACTATAGCAGATTTAACGATTCATAATTTTTATGTACATTGCACTTGTTCCAAATAAAGTTGTTATTATTATTATTTCTATCATAATTTAACCGAAATTCAAAATTTCATATAGGTATATGAAAAACTGAGTCAAAGTGTTACGGGTGTTACATTATTTTGCCTATTGAATTTAGGTAGAATCGTATGAATGCAAAACTCTGCGAATTTAGATAAAAAGACTATAATTATGGTCACAGCGGACTTTGACCACCATAAAAAAATAGGGGTTGGTGGTAGAAGGGTGAAAATTTAGAGTTGTATTTATTTTTGTATAATGTATCATAACAAAATAGAAACAAAAGAAATTGTCCAAAAACAATTTTAAGGGTGGACATTTTAACCCTTATCATTTAGGGGGATGAAAAATAGATGTTGTCTGATTCTCAGACCTACTGAATATGCATATAAATTTTCACGAAAATGGGTCGAACCGTCTCGTAGTAGTTCAATTACGCACACCGTGACACGAGAATTGTATATATTAGATTAATAGAAATGGATTGTCTGCTTCACTAATTGTTAGGAACTTTCGTTCCCTAAATCTAATGTAATACTAACTTTAGTGCGTAATAGGTGTAACAAGTGCGCAATGAAAACAGAGTTAAAACAAAATGTCTTTATTTAAAAATATTTTATTGAAAGAACAATGCCCACTTTCCATACATTTGAAAACCTGATAATGAAAGTTAATGTATAAATATAAAGTATACTGGAAAGATTACGTATAAATAAAGAAAATAATATCCTATATTCATTATATCTCAAAATAAAAAAATATGAATTCTTTTTTAGATTACCTTTATTTTTTTGCTGTGGCAACACTGAAGTGTTCAGATGTTTTTTTTGCATTATCTGCAATTTCATTTGTTAATTTATTCACGACAAATTACATAAGAAGAAAATGTATTTGGATCAAGTTAAATGACAAATGCAGTACAGTTATTTGTGAATTAATTACTTTATGTATACAAGAAAATTGGATAACCAAACAACAATTGTGAAGAATAATTTGTCCCAAGAGTGTAATAAGCAATTTATTTTGAGCAACATCAAGTGGATTGTTTGAAAACTCATCTTACAGCGATTCTTAAATTAAATTAAAAATAAAATAATTAAATTATTAATTATTATTTGTTAAACCGAGTAACGAATTGGGGCCGACTTAATCTAGTCCAATTTAACCCTACGAAGAGACAAGTATGCGCGTTCACCGCAAAAAAAATACCATTTGTCGTATCTCCTCTTTTTGAGAACACTCCTCTAACTGCCTCAGCTAGTATTGGAATTCTTGGCGTTGATATATCGAGCGACATCCAGTTTCGGGATCATTTAGAGGGCAAGGCCAAATTGGCCTCTAAGAAGCTTGGTGTGCTCAATAGATCGAGAATGTACTTCACACCGGCCCACCGACTGCAGCTTTATAAGGCACAGGTTCGGCCTCACATGGAGTACTGCTCTCATCTTTGGGCGGGGGCACCCCAGTACCAGCTTCTCCCTTTGGATCGCATCCAGCGCCGAGCGGCTCGAATAGTCGACGACCAGGACCTTTCCGATCAGCTTGATCCTTTGGCTTTGCGTAGGGATGTAGCTTCGCTCTGCATCTTCTATCGCATTTATCACGGGGAGTGTTCTGAGGAATTGTTCGGATTAATTCCAGCTGCTGCCGCCATCGTACATCGCGACAAAAATTTCATCCCCATCATCTTGATGCGTGGCTATCCACAACCGTGCGTTTTTGTCGAAATGTTTTACCACATACGACAAAACTGTGGAATATGTTGTCGCCAGCAGTGTTTCCGGACCGATATGACCCAAAAACCTTCAAAAAAAGAGCGTACTCCTTCCTTTAAGGCCGGCATCGCATTTGTGGTGGAATGGATACTCCTGGTGTTGCAAGTGTCCATGGGCGACGGTGATCACTTACCATCAGGTGAGCCGTCTGCTCGTATGCCCCCGTTTAAAGTTTAATATAGAAAAACACATAAAATACTATGTAAAATTATTTGACACACATAAAAAACAGAGTTAAAAAAATATTCTTTTCAAGTGGCAGTGTGTAAAATGGAACGTAGCAAACACTGGATAGTTGACGTGCGTTCGGAAACTGTAACTTACACATACAGTAAAATATTGAAATGATAAAAAATCTTTTTGGAGTTTACTCCTTAAGAATCGATTTGCATATATAAGGGGCCCGGTATGAGAAAAATGTGAGGAGCAAAATCTATCGATGAATGACATTAATGACCTCGTTACGTTTTTGTGTGCAACCTCATCTGCGCACCTTTCACTTTTAGCCATGGCAACGGATAAAAAACATTAAGTTGTCACAAATGTCAATAAAATAAATAAACTAAAAATAGATAAAATCGGAGCAAAATTAATGAAAACAAATAAATTACAGAACATAGAGAAATGCCGTTAAGTGTCCAGCACTCTGGAATAGTGATTTTCAGTACAGATGGAATTATAATGCATATTTACAAAATGATGACTAGTGTGTGATATTTTTGAAATTGTGTGTTTCCAGAAATACATAATAAAATATATGATGAATATCACTGATGTTAGATGATAAAACGTGTGACATGGAACCTATGATAGTCGAAACCATGGGACGATTCCTGAGGTATCTCTACTTGTAACCGACTAGTAGTGTAGTTTTGTGTCTGTTCAAAGACAAGCGTTTTTAGAGTGTAAACTCCGGTCGTGCGTCGGAGCTGACACACACATTTTTTCCTACGTTTCTTTTACTATGTTGATTATTTATTGTTTTAAATTTATAATGAGATTAGCTTGAGATTGACGTATATGTCATTTCTATACATGATCAGGTCTAAAATGGGCATTGTTCTTTCTTATAGTTTTCGTTTCTTAGATATCTACTTTGAAGACCATTTTTTTTGTCATAAGATCTGTTATATTTATAAAATATAATGTGAAAACACCTAAACCTATTGAACTACTTACATGTACTTACTTAAATTTATACTCTTTTTAGAATACTTGGATTGGGTAAAATTGAAATTATAATTTTCGAAAACGATTGCGTTACAATAATTTTCATTGCTTTTATATTATTGCGTCATTTTCGACCATTTTTAGGGTTCTGTACCTCAAGAGCAAAAAATGGAACCCTTATAGGATCCCATTGTTGTCCGTCCGTCTGTCAAGACCGTTTTTCTCAGGAACGCGTGGAGGTGTCAAACTGAAATTCATATCTAATACTCAAGTCTACTGTCCCTAGGAGCTGTGAAAAAATCAAACTTCTACGCCAAAGCAATCAAAAGATACAGCTGTTTATGCCGCATATATCCGCAAATCTTCGAAACTCGCACGGGAATCAAAACCTACAGGTAACTTGTTTCCCGTGAACTTAGAATCTTGAAATTTGGTACGAAGTAAGGTCTTATAGTACAGATAAAGAAAAAATGCGAAAACCGTAAATTTTTAGTTACATCTTAAAATAAAAATCATTTTTGAAAATTTTAAAGTTATTTAAGCATTAGTCGAACTAGCTACTAATGCTTCTAAGACAACGTCAAATGAAAGCAATTAACTTCTTCTTATTACTTTTAATTACACACTTTATAACTCTTTTCAAACGTCTTCACTTATCGACACCGTGAGGAAGAATGTGCAAAAGTGGTCATTCCCCCGTAATTTCTCTCTCCATTCCCACTAAAAACTTCTCGCCTGTGATTGATCGTTTATTAATGCCGCGGGAAAATAAAGCGTTCTGATTAGCCAACGACAAAAACCCGTTGACCAATAGCGTTCGAGCTAGATTACGCGGCAAGGCATTGAGTTGCCATCATAGAAAATTCAAATGTTGCCAATTTAAAAATAAATTCATACCGATTTTCTACGAATATCACTAACCCTAACAGTTACTACCTCTTTTCTCATGAACGCGTAAAGGTATTAAATTGAGTTTGTACGGAACCCTCGGTGCGCGAATCCGACTCGTACTTGGCCGTTTTTTTTAGATACATTACCAGGTTTTCACCTTATAGATCTATATCAATATAAAAAATATTTTCCTTATTCCAAAACTAAAACCATTAATTAGCGACTGTCGTGAGAAACCGGGGTGTTTGATATAAAATTCGGATTCAGGAAAAAAAATAGTATTGTATTTTTTTTGGTTTTTTAGGTACCTGCTTAACCCATGCAAGTGCCATCTTGTCTGGGAAGGTACTTAATAATTTATTATTAATAATAAAATAATGCTTTCAATAAGTCAATTTGAATAAAATTATAAATATTGAAGGGCTACATTTATAAATGTCACCATCAGCCTATTAATGTCCCCACTGCTGGGGCACAGGCTTCCCTATGGATGGAATAGGGAGATTGGGCCATGACCCACCACGCGGGCCCAATGCGGGTTGGTGGGTGATAACGACTGCAGATGCAGCCGGGACCAACGGCTTAACGTGCCTTCCGAAGCACGGAGGAGCTCGAGATAGTAAATTTTCGGTCACCCATCCAATGACCGACCACTGCGAAAGTTGCTTAAATTCAACGATCGCTGCGGAACGCGTTAACCTCTTGCGCCATCGAGCTCCTCACATTTATAAATGTATAGAAAATAAAAGTCGACGGCCGGCGCTGGCTTGTAGCCTAAGAAATACCAGAGAAAATTCGACACGGCCAATAAGTTCTAAGCGGAAAGTGCAGGTTCGAATCCCGTCTGATGCCTGACACGCGTGGTTTTTATTTCTAGTAATATTTTCTATAGATTTATAAGGTACCTATTATTTTATTAATTCATTCATAGAGTCATTTGGAATCACTCGCGTCGGCTACACTGACTCCGTCATCTACCTTACTTACCTCTTTTACCGACAGAAACACAATACCGCATCAAAAGCTGGCAGAATTCCATACATCCTAACTTTTTTTACAGCTTCGCATATTTTACAACATAACAACACAACTAAGTATGCGTGTACCAAAAGTATTTTTAATATTCACGATATGACAGCGTCGCAACAGAAATTCGAGAAGTGATCAAAGATAAAATGTAATTGAACACAAATTTCAATGTTTGCTAATGTCGTTTGATTACGTATCTATTAAATTTATTACGCAAAATATAATTGCTATGAAATATACGTACGTCATAAGTCAGGGCATAAGTATTGTCACACAGTAAAAACTTTTCTTTTAGAATGCTGGCCACAAAAAAGTTTATTGAATTCAAATTTCGATTTGTTCATGAAAATAAAAAATAAAATGTATACTTTTTAGAATTTTACTCATTTTTAAATATGGAGTGGACGCTTAAAGAATACCGTGTTGCAGTTATTGCGTTGCATCCTCACACGGAGGGAAAGTATATTAAATATTGAAGATAGGATATTTTCCTGAAAGATGACATCGTTTTTATTTTAATAACAACTAGAACTGCATTCACAGTTTTTTTTTAAAATCGCCTGCTACAACTGGGAATCAATCTCGTGAAATTTTGAAAAGAAACAGTACATATTTTAAGATAACCATCGAAAGGGTTAATTTAATCACAAGGATTATTTTTTGCTAAATAACATAGCAGTTTTTTTTTATTTTCTTACAAATCTGGTTACAAAGAATATCCATATAAATATATGCATACAAAAAAAAACATCAACTACTTTGCAACCTACTAGATGCAAGCACAACATGCATTTCTAAAACTACCTAACTACTAAGGATATATACTAAAAGATAAATATAGCTCATATAGGTTAAACTCTAACTAAAAAATTTAAGTGAAAGTTAAAACTAAAAACTAATACAACCTAATCAGAGAATATTGAATTTAAACATTTTCTGGTTGAGGTTTTAGAAACTTAAAATATGTCCAAATCATTTCGAATAGCATTATAGGTTGACAACATTCTATAAAGAGGAAAGTGATTCCCGAGTCTTGTCTTACAGGGGGGCAGTATAAAAGTCTTTCAATTTTGCAGCCGGCTATTAATTCTAGGAACTGAAAATTTTATATGCTCTAAAATATCTCTATCAAATAGCATTGATTGATGACGCGACGATTGATTGAGAGAGCACCGAAACGCCTGTTTGTGGTATGTCACTTTACAGTAATAAGGGACACGTGCTCTAGGATTGGTCTGATAGTATGGGATGAGTGTATGATGGCCAATAGGAAGGCAGTTGATGCCGTGGACAGAACCCTGCAGGACATCCGCAGGAACGAACATTTGATGGGTGGTGTCACAGTTCAGTACCCCTAGCACGAACCATTGTCGAATTCGAATAGTTTGCAAACCGAAATGTCAATGTAAATTTTTGTATGGAAACTTGAACAGCAGTGGCACAAAGTACGTAATATAACGAGAACTAAAAATCAGTACACCTTTGACAATGACGACCTCCGTGGCCGAGTAGTTTGTACGCCGGGTGTCATGGCGTCGCCGACTCGAGAGGTCCCAGGTTCGAATCCCGGTGGGGGCAGATGTTTCTGTGATGAACATGAGCATTTGTACTCCAGTCATGGATGTTTAATATGTATTTCTATATAAATATATTTATATAAGTAAAGTATATGTATTCTATCTGTTACCCTGGTATCTCATAACACAAGCCTTATAGTGCTTACTTTGGGGCAAGGCTAATTGGTGTGTGTGTAAAAAAAAATGACATTTTGACTCGCAAACGATACGAATTCGATATTGGTTCGTGCTAGGGGTACAGTTCAGTGGCGATTTCCGACAAACGCTTCCCGTGGTGACGCGGAGATCGAGGGCTGACGAGGTGAATGCTTCGTTGAAACGATCTTAGTTGTGGTCACGAGTTCGTATTCTGCGCTTGACCATTAATATGACAGCTCGTCTCGGCGGCAATGCATGTGCTGAAGAATTCTCCGATGTCCTTCTAAGTCTTGGCGGTTCCTCTCTCCTCTGGTAAAGTGCCTTTTACCAGAGGAGAGAGGTGGACAGGTGGTGCTTCCAGAGTCTCTCGGTAGAGTTGTATCCAGTTTGACACTACAGAAAAATTATTGAATACTGCTATTTAATTCGTGAAATAGGTAATTATAAAATGTACGTAATATAAAAAGAATATGTATGATTACGATTCCACAAACAATCACTATTTTATTTATTGTATAATATAAGGTAGGCTGTTTTTCTCATACTAGATAAATACACGCGCACATGCACATCCAAACACACAACACATACACACACACGCACAAACACAACACACACTTGCTAGTTTTTAAATATAAATAGAAATGTAAGCGTTATCCAGTGAAGCCGCATTTCCTGATAAATGGCGGTAACGATCTTGTTTTTTTCTTTCTTTTGCTTTGTTATTAGTTCAATATGGTTCTGTAATATTCAATCAAACGGGTTTTAAGAGGTTTTAAGCCTGGGGGTCGTAACACAGGTTTTGTAACCTAGTACAATCTCCAGCTCTCTCAAAGAACTGCATTGTTTTACCGTTATTGTAATTCAACACCCTGTTGTAATTATAATGTTACTTTGTGAGAGAAATAAAAAATAAATCATTCATTCAAATCATTCATTCACTTTAGGAGAACTCATTCGCTCTGTGTACGGGGACATCAGTCGTATATCGCACCAGCAGAATTCTTGGATGTGTTAGCGGGCCATTTTGACGCCAAAAAATGATCAGGCTGCAGCAATTAACGAATGCGTTCTCCTATCCCGTGGATTTTCTGGACTCCCTGTCAGCAATTGGATTTCCAGCGCATACCATCAAGCTGAAAGTCGGTGTCCCGTTTACGCTTCTCTGCTTAGATTAAAACGAAAAGGGTAGATACGGTACGCTCATACTTGCATCAAACAAAAACTGATCCCACGGCAGCGCGAACGTGACGGCGAGATCCGCGTCACTGCACTACCGACCAATCACTATCGAATAAGATTCAAAACAAACAGCAATTATTATGAAAAAATATATTTTATAGTACTTACGAATGTAAAGTGATGCTGTGGGTGTTATTTTTAGTTCTTGAGCAATTTGAGCTCTTTTTAAAAACACACTTAGGCATTCTTATAGCATATAAACACAAAATATTAGCAATATTTCGTTTTGGCGTTCACATGTACGTCGTTTGCATGTCAAGTTGTGACTAAAGCGATTAGGGTCGTGGACCACAATTCATGCGGATCACTTTAGCGAGGCTAGTGCCGTATCTACCCTTTTTGTTTTAATCTAAGCTTCTCCGGAACCTATCTCATCCGAAGTTGTGTAACGGGACCCGCCTTAAAGTCATCTCGCTCCACAGACACACCATTGAGGCGGAAATTCTTACGCAGACGACTTCGCAGCGAAATACCACTCATTTGTTAATCATGAACGCTCAGAAACTATAATATCTACAAACTTAAAATTTGGCAGGTAGGTTCCTTATAGGATGTAGATATCCGCTAAGAATTTCACAAAACTCCACCCCTAAGGGAGTAATACGGGGGTTTAAGTTGGAAGAAACAGCTATGTTTTTGAAGTAAGAGATTTGAAAGAACATCGACGAAATCGGCCCTAGCATGCCCAAAAGAATGTCCTTCACTATTATTTTTCTATTATTTTTTTAACTTATTAGCAATTAATCATAGTGAACGGACAAAGTGTTTAAAAAAATAAAAAATAAAAGTTCTGTTACTAGATACTACAGTCATCATCCAACTTGGCACTCCTTTTTATTGAAAATACAGCATTAAAAATCAACTGATAACTGGATTCAATAGGTTTCAGTCTATAATAACGTTTTATTTTAATAGTTTATTGGCTTCGTGAATATTTTATTATTAAATGGGTGATTCTGTTAAAAAGTTGTGCCAAAATTGTTTACAGGCGACCATAGGTATTTATCAACATAAAAATAGAACTAGGTACCTTAGTTAACAATACTTATTACTAGTATTTATATTATATTTATAAAAAGATTATTTCTGAAATTATGTAAAGATAGTTTATACTCCCATCCCATGTAATATCTGTTTATTTTTATAAAAATCATAATGATAACCAGGTACATACCTAATTACCAATAGTAAAATATAGAAACAGGTAAATGGAAAGACTGAACATTTCATTTGAAAAGAAATCTATTATTACTACAGGTACCTAGGTATAGGTATCCTAGGTGCCAACTGACAACGCTCATAAATCAATATGAATACATATAAGCATTTATTAGTTTTATTATTAATTGCATTTTATGTTCATTTAATGCATATTATTTAAGTGCTTACATAGAGGTAAACACGAAATCTATTCAGAATATATAAAATGTACATCTTTTACGATTAAGTATAATAATTATAACCTCAAAATCTAATACATTCTGTAGTAGGCCACGATTCCTCAAGTTGTCCGTATCTCAACAAATGCCTAATTAGAGTTTATAAATGATTCCGAACACAACTAGCATTTTCTCATTGCTGGGCGTTCTAGGACATTCAATGTATGGGGAACGAGCAATGTCCTTTAACATGTTTGTATGCTCTATAGAAGAGGTGTACTAATAATGTATCTTTAGAAAAAAAACCCCTTTTGGGGTCAAAAAGTATCTGCAAATAAGTAACTCCACGAGTAGGAAGTCGCAGGTTATAAGGATGTACACGCAAACGCAACTTGATATCGTAGCAATTTGAGAGCGATATCTTCATACTGTACGATTTCGTCAGTAGGCATTAGCGACTGTCGAAACATTTTCTTATTTTAATGAACGTTCAAAAACAAAAGGTATTTAGTAAAAAACAATACAAAGTGAGCCTCCCCGAATACCGTGGTTTATATATACTAAAATATATCAGAGAAAAGTAAAACTAATGATGAAAAAAGTAAATACACCTAACTCTCTCCGCGAATTGCAAAATATGTCAACAAACTAGTGGCCCGCCCTCGCTTCGCTTCGGTGTAGAGCTGAAGTGTAGACTACAGTTTTCGTTCTCAGGCTTGTATTATACACAATGACATTCATCTATGATTCTTCTTATACCTGCATGCAAAGTCTCAGCCCGATCGGTTTAAAATCTTTCATTCCCTATTTTATCCCCTTGGGGGTAGAATTGATCAAAATCCTTTCTTAGCGGATGTCTACGTCATAACATCTACCTGCATGTACCTGCATGCCAAGTTTCAGCCCGATCCGTCCAGTGGTTTGGGCTGTGCGTTGATAGATCACTATGTCAGTCAGTCATCTTTGAGTTTTATATATAAAAATATATAGATTGAGGACGTGCATCATCTTTTGATGGAATGTGAGCGGAATCAGGTTTAAAGAGACAAATTTATAACAAAATTTCAAATAAATTAGTTGGATATTGGGATTGTTCAGAGTGTTCTGAGCAACCCCGAATCTGAAGCAGCATTGTATTTGTGTAGTTTAGTGGAATGCTGCTAGTAAATTAAACAAGTACGAGAATCATTTTTATAATTCTTAATTAAGTAGTTCAGTGCTTATTAGTTTGTTTCGATGGAGCTGTCATGTTATCGGACAAAAGATCCTAAAGAAAAAACATAAAAAAACAATAAAAAAATGTCGCACAATTATGCGATGTCTCACCTATATCATCAATCGATGCAATTCTGCGTCGCGTCGCGTCGCGTCATGTTTAAACACGCTAAAAGTGATTATATACTCGGCAAGTAGGGTTGCCAAAGTTTACAGCCGGACAGACCAGCCAGTTTGGCCGGATATTTGGGTAAAAAGGCCTGACACCCTACATTATAGAGGATTTTTGGCTCAATAATATTATGTGGGACACTAAATTTTATGTAAAAGCGACCGACAGTCTAGTCGCTAACGCTTGACGCTCGCTCGTTTGCGAAATGTAAAAAAATTGTGTGTGTCAGCTCCGACGCACGACTGACTGGAGTTTACTCCTTAAGTTCGACAGTCTAACCAGACGTAAAAAGAGTTTATTTAACTTAAAAAATATTGATACTGTATGAAAGGGTAAATTAACAAATTAATGAAAATAATATACATATATAAATATATATTTATTCATTTCATATACATTTATTATAACTAATCGACGAAATATTTTACATTAAACTTTTTACAATAGTCAAATTCAGATGTGCATAAATATATCATTAGGAATGTTGATAAATTATGTAATTATTATCAGACTATTATCATTTTTTCAAGTATTAATTTAATCAACATTGTCTGCATTATTAATTACAGTGACAAGTGGTTTATGGTTATTAATGTCAATCCGTCATCTTTGTTTGTCAAAGTTGCGCGACATAGGATGCGCACCAAAAACGTAACGAGGTCATTCATGGATAGATTTTACTCCTCACATTTTTCTTATACCGGGCCCCTTATATATGCAAATCGATTCTTAAGAGTAAAATCCAAAAAGTTTAACGTTTCCTTTGACCGGATATGCAATCAAAAAGCCTATGTCCGGCTTTATCCGGATGCCTGGCAATGCTATCGGCAAGTGACTAGTACAAGGTAGTTTATAATTGCTGGAAGTCATCAAAAATAATGAATATTAATTTGAATTAAATTGGACAACAGACACATTTGTCTGATCCCAATATAAGCAATTGTATTAACGTAATTGTAAACAACACAACTATGTCGGATGCAAGAACAGTTAGATTTTCCACATTCATTCGACCGGAGATCGAACCCTTGATCTCGATGACTACAAGCGACAAGATCACAAAATCTCTCTGCAAACTAGTGTTGAGTAGGACTTACAAGAGGCGGTACATTTGTCCCGGACATGACGTCAAAATGTAAGAGCGGCTCAAAATTTTAAAATGTACTACTTCACATTAAATGTCGCGATAGTCGCCTCTCGTTACTCACTCACTCTTCGTAAGTCTGAGAGAGGGAGCGAGGCATGACATTTCATTTAGGTCCTTTACGCACTATCCATCTGTATCTCTATCTCTTTTATGTGTATAGCGCTGTCCTCCATGCTGGATACAGCAAGATTGATAGTGCGTAGAGGAGGTGCTACTCGTGCACACAAACGTAATGTCGAGCTTCTGTACGCCTCAATGTCATATTTGTAGTCGTCACTTTAAATGTATTGCCGAGCTTCAGTACGCCTCGCCTCATTTGAAGTGGGACATTGTACTGCCTCAGTACAAAAAAGAGGCTACTCTTACAAACTCTTTTTCAAGTCGTGTCCTACCCAACACTACTGCAAACCATAAGATTTAGATAATAATAAGTACTTTAAATAATAGGGAGGAGACCTATACCCAGCAGTGGGTGGATAAAGGTTGAAGAAGAAGAAGAAGAAGTACTTTAAATAAATTAATTTGGATAAAGAATTATTTCGTTTCACCTTAGAATGTTTAAGAGTCATGGAAATCGCACTACTGTAGATGAGCTGAAACACTATGCTGGGAAGTATGTGTTAACTGGATAGGAAAGTTAATACATACATCCAAGCATAGAATTTGCAACAAATATATTATTATTGGAAAATGAGGATTGATCATGCGATCGTGGAAGTTAAGCAACTTCCGAAATGGTCAGTCATTGGATGGGTGATAAAAAGTTATTATTCCGAGCTCCTCCGTGCTTCGGAAGGCACGTTAAGCCGTGTTGCTTCCGGCTCATCTGCATTCGTTAGCACCCACCAATACGCACTAAGCGCACGTAGTGGGTCACAGTCACAGCCCCAACTCCCTATTCCATCCATAGGAAAGATCTATGTTCCAGCAAACATTAACATGCTGATAATTATTGGAAAATAAATCACAGTTTGGTGTTTAAATCTAAAGAAAATATAACTAGAAAAAAATCCACGCGGGCCAGGCAGCAGACGGGACTCGGAACCCGCACCCTACGCTATCTGGGCGAATGCACTGACCAATTATGTTACAGCGGCCCTGATGGCCGCGTCGAAATTCTTCTAGCCATTCTTAAGCTGCAAGGCAGCGCCATCTCTTCGCATTGTAGGTAACCCACAATTTTGGAAGGTTGCGGGTTCGAGTCCCGTCTGCTGCCTGGCCCGCGTGAAAAATTTTCTAGTTACATTATCTTTAGATTTAAATAAATTATAATTAACTATCAGTATAAAGAACCTAAATATCAATAAGTAGTGTTATTTTATCTCACTCTGATGTCATATTGTAAAGTATAGTCCACTAGAAATATGAAGTGGTTTTAAAGCAAACAGTTCCTAATCCGTCGCTGCCGTGGCGTTTTATTTTGAGAAGTTGCCGATGCGTTTTTTAATCAGACACGTATAATAAGCATGTCGTAAGATGAAATTAAATTGTTGACATTTCTCTCTGTTTTGATAATCAGCAAATAAAAATGGCAACATACCGTGGCTGAGCTTACGAAATCACGTGTCTCATTGAAACATTCTAAATTGATTCTAAATCTTATTCCTACAACCTCACAAACTACTTCTATATATTAGATAGTACAGATAACGAAGCGAGATTTGCTGATTGCAAATCAAAATGGCAACATACCGTGGCTGAGCTTACGAAATCACGTGTCTTATTGAAATATTCTCAATTGATTCCAAATCTTATTCCTGTAACCTTACAAGCTACCTCTTTATATAAAAAAAGTACAGATAACGAAGCTAGATTTGCTGATTGCAAATCAAAATGGCAACAAACCGTGGCTGAGCTTACGAAATCACGTGTCTCATTGAAACATTCTCAATTGATTCTAAATCTTATTCCTGCAACCTCACAAGCTACCTCTATATATAAAAAAGTACAGACAACGAAGCGAGATTTGCTGATTGCAAATCAAAATGGCAACAAACCGTGGCTGAGCTTACGAAATCATGTGTCTCATTGAAACATTCTCAGTTGATTCCAAATCTTATTCCTGCAACCTCACAAACTACCTCTATATATTAAATAGTACAGATAACGAAGCGAGAATTGATGTTTGCAAATCAAAATGGCAACAAACCGTGGCTGAGCTTACGAAATCACGTGTCTCATTGAAACATTCCCAATTGATTCTTAATCTTATTCCTACAACCTCACAAACTACCTCTATATATAAAATAGTACAGATAACGAAGCGAGATTTGCTGATTACAAATCAAAATGGCAACATACCGTGGCTGAGCTTACGAAATCACGTGTCTCATTGAAACATTCTCAATTAATTCCAAATCTTATTCCTGCAACCTCACAAACTACCTCTATATATTAAATAGTACAGATAACGAAGCGAGATTTGCTGATTGCAAATCAAAATGGCAACATACCGTGGCTGAGCTTACGAAATCACGTGTCTCATTGAAACATTCTCAATTGATTCTAAATCTTATTCCTACAACATCACAAAATACGAGTACCTCTATATATTAAATAGTACAGATAACGAAGCGACATGTGTATGTGTTCGACATCCGTCTGATGAGACCGAAAGAATTAAATAATTTCATTTAAAAACAGGTCATATGAGAGTTAATTCTACCGTAATTTGAATTCATTTTAGGACATACACTTGAATTTACCAATTACCCGCCGATGTTGGACAAAAAGGTAAATTTGTTGTCGGGTGAGTGAAAACACCCGAGTGATCGTACGAAGTGGAAGAACAAAGTGGGGATGTGTAGTGACCTCTGTGACCTCGGCATAATAATTATCGCTCAGACGACGTAATTGTGATGAGGTAAGATTAATTTTATTATAACCATCAAAGGTGTATTTATCTATTCAACCTGCAAATAATTGTGTTGAAAATTGTTTCATTTGCACGATATTAAATTTGCAGAAATTCCCGGAAAGCGGAACGAGCGATGGTTAGAAAACCCGGAGCTCTATTTTTGAATCACTCGTCTTGCGTCGAACGCTCGATTTGTACTAAATTTCATTCGACATAATTAATTCCGTATTTTTGAATCGCTCGAGTGCAACGAATGGGTGAGACCACTCGCTGCATGGCGAATGGGGGAGGCGGATGATAGAATAACTGTCAAATTTTTGTGCCATAAGACGACGATAATCTATCATTATCATGCTTTATATGAAGCGAAAACGAGATTTTTTTAAAAAAGCTTTTATTTTTCTGCGTTAAATGAGCGGAATTTCATATTTCGCAATAAACAGGTAACACTGGTAACGAATGATTCAAAAATACGGAAAATCAGTATTATGCGACTTGGAAGTCGAAGGTGGCTTATGTCGCATTCGACGATACTGTGTCAGACGAGTGATTCAAAAATAGGGCTCCAGGAATTTGTGTTTTGTTACGAACGTTATAATTTTAATCGAGTTTCGTTATATAAACAGTACGTAAAGTCAAATAATTGAAAACGTTGGCGGTTTTAAATTACCGACTGTGCATTCGAGAAGCTTGTAAATATTTTACGCTTAAATAAATACAACAAAACAAAAAAGGATAAAAGTCATAAAAAGTATTTTTATCCCCCAACTAGGGTTACTATTTGAAAAGTCCTGACAAAAAGCCAAATTTCTATAAAATTCCGGATATATTAGTCACAAAATGCAAACATCACCCACTTAGTTACAGTGATATTATACGCGTGGTAGCAGACGCTCGCATCGCGAGGGGTCTCGTTGTTGATTTTTAAAGATAATTTATATTTTGTTTTAAATTAATGAGAACTTAATAAAGATTTATTTGACTTATATGATATATAAGTAGTTTTACTCATATTCCATCTAATTAAAAAAACCGGACAAATTAAAAAGCCGGACAACAGGCAAAGGATCCGGACATGTCTGGACAAATCCGGGCGGATGGTAACCCTACCCCCAACCCCTTAAACTAAGGGTTGGAAGTCTTTATGAGACTACTCAAATTTTGATCCTTGATGTCTTAAAAAAAATATATAGACTCCTTTTTGGTATGTATAACTATAAAAAAAAATTAAAGAAAAATTTTATGAAAAAAAAACATGTCACAAGTAAAGTTACGATTTAGGAATTTGAAATGTCCCGACAGAAAATATTATATTTAGATAAAAGTCCGGACATTTAGTCACAAAACGGAATCATTACCTACTCAGTTACAATGGTATCGTCGGCATCAAAGCATAGACTCTTGCATTATGAAAAAAATCCGGACAAATTAAAGAGCCGGACAAAGTCCGGACTAGAGTCCAGAAATCCGGACTAATCCGGACGGATGGTAACCCTAGTCACAGGCAACCAGCAAAAAGAAATATCGTCGGCATTAAAGCATAGACTCTCGCATTATGAAAAAAAAAATTGTGTGTGTCAGCTCCGACGCACGACCGGAGTTTACACTCTAAAAACGATTGTCTTTGAACAGACACAAAACAAAATCAAGTCCGAAGAAGTCGGTTACAAGTAGAGATACCTCAGGAATTGTCCCATGGTTTCGACTATCATAGGTTCCATGTCACACATTTTATCATCTAACATCAGCAACGATGATGAAGTTTATATCGATTGTAGAATTCAATTACGAGGTAGGGGCCAACTCGAGTAAAGTGATTTGTTATGCGTACCATAAAAAACTATGGCAATAAAGATAACTTTCTTTCCGACAAGTTCCGAATAAGTTCCGATTTAAATCTCCTTATGTCTTCGGAAGAGTAGTAATCCCAACAGTTCGTAAGTTCTCGAGGAAGCCATTCGAGTTTTTACTGCGATAGTTAAAGCTGTTCTAGTCGTAAACTGCATACCTACACCTAAATAATGGAAAGTCCATCTCGTTGGCAGTATCTAAGAGTTTTTTTGACCTACGATAAGAAGAAGGTATAAATTTGCTTTTCCATCAGTGACTAGGAATACAGCCGGCAATAAAAAAGACGGTTTTATTACTTAACAATCACACATTAGGGTTCTTTTCTGTTATCTAAATTCCAACCACTGTCCGATGCTTAAATTCGTAACCCGTATTTATACGAATGACATTACTCGAATTTGGGCACTCGAAACAATATTTACACTGAAATACGGGCTGGAAGAAACAATATTTACACTGGAATACGGGCTGGAAGAAACAATATTAACACTGGAATACGGGCTGGAAGAAACAATATTTACACTGGAATACGGGCTGGAAAAACAATATTTACACTGGAATACGGGCTGGAAGAAACAATACACACGGGTGAAGTAAATGAATAAATTTTAAATATGAGGGGTTACTTTTGGGGGGCAAAAGAGAAAATTAAAATTAAGCTCAGTTCTTTATTTTAAGTGAAATTATGTTCTATTTTTATTTGATTGCATGGCTTTTAGAATAGGATTTAAAAGAATAATATTAATGGCTCTAAAAAAGCTTTTAATCCCTTCAAAAAAGTCTGCTGAAAAATGTTGATAACAACCACAATAGAAAGCCACGATCTTTTCAAAAGAAAAATAGAGAGCACTACCTTCATAGCACTCAACGTAGTAATAAGAAGTCGCTCAGCACTCAGCCAAGTCAACATTAATTAGATTTTTTTGTACTGTTTCATCTGCGATCAGTCCAACTTGACTATACAACTAACTTGACAACTAGAAACTAAATTGGTATCGATACGCTATCGCGAGGAGCTCGACGGCGCAAGTGGTTAGCACGATCAGCTGCGATTGTTGAAGTTAAGTAACTTTCGCAGTGGTCGGTCTTGGATGGGTGACCAAAAATTTACTATCTCGAGTTCCTCCGTGCTTCGGAAGGCACGTTAAGCCGTTGGTCCCGGCTGCATCTGCAGTCGTTAGCACCCACCAATCCGCACTGGGCCAGCGTGGTGGGTCATGGCCCAATCTCCCTATTCTATCCATAGGGAAGGCCTGTGCCGCAGCAGTGGGGACATTAATAGGCTGATGATGATGATGATGATGATGCTATCGCGATGAAATCTAAGCGTTTATTAAAAACAATATTTAAACTGCTAACATTTGACTTTTGGATTTATAAGCCTCCCGCCTATAGACGCATCATTATCGGTTTATAACTTCAGATTCGTTATTGCGATATTTTGTAATTCTTCTATTGCGTCGTTATTATCGCAGCAGCGTGTAAATTTATACACGTTCTAAATCATAATTTACTAAAAACAGATATCCTAAAAACGCATCCAAATCAAATAAATAAATTTCATCCCCATCATCTTGATGCGTGGCTATCCACAACCGTGCGTGTTTGTCGAAATTTTTTACCACGTACAACAAAACTGTGGAATATATTGTCGCCAGCAGTGTTTCCGGACCAATACGACCCAAAAACCTTCAAAAAAAAGAGCGTACTCCTTCCTTAAAGGCCGGCATCGCATTTGTGATACTCCTGGTGTTGCAAGTGTCCATGGGCGACGGTGATCACTCACCATCAGGTGAGCCGTCTGCTCATATGCCCCCTATAACATAAAAAAAAAACGCATCCGATGTTATCGACCGATATAACGCGCCTAATCTATTGTATCGCTTAGACTATATTCTTAGCGTCGATTGGTTAGCAGCATTTGTTAGGTCTAGTACCCGTTGGACCCTCAAGTTTCGACCCGAAAGCAAAAAGTGCCCATTGGAACTCTTTTTTGGTGCCCATTGGACCTTCTTAAAAATTTTGTATTCAATGTGTCCATTGGACCTCTTTTTTGGTGCCCACTGGACCTTCTTAATTTTTTTATGTTCAATGTACCCATTGGATCTCGTTTTTGGTGCCCATTGGACTTTCAAGATTAGACCCTAATGCCAGTTGGACCTTATTGACAGTTTTGTTAAGCACAATACAGTTAAAAGTACAGTCATGTAGAAAATTGCAGACAAAAATAAAATTAATAGTAGGTATTATAAAGCCACTAAATAAATACTGTATAAGTACTTACTCCAAACAGTAAGTACTCCTCAAAAAGTTTATAAAGAAATTCGTTACAGTCGCGTGAATCAGAAAAAGCGATTTTCTTATGTCGAACGAATATGATATAAACAAGCGATTAAAAATTGGTCCCTATTATTAAAAATTAAATCTATCACGCATACGAATTCACCATAGTACAAGATCTACTGCAGTCGAGCGATAAACAAAATAAACCAATTGATATTGGTACATTGCTAATGATGATGACAGTAGTGCAGTCTGCCTACGGATTTGGACCCTTAAGTAGAGATACAGTAGACAAAATATTAGGGGTGATGACGGGGTAAAGTAAACGAAATTCTATTTAGTCCGTCAGTTAGATGATCAAAAAATAATGGACACGTATTTTTTCTTTGGGCAATCAACCAAAAAATGACAAAGTTATAGCGCGTCAAAGTTTGGGAGTAGGGGCTCGTGACGTCACTTTTGAGTGAATTTTCACTTATAAGTGTACTCAAACGTGACGTCATGCGACTTTTCAAATCAATATAATTATCTCTGCAATGTTTATATTATGTGAAAAAAGAAAAACGTGTCCAATACTTTTTGATAATTTACCTGATAAACGAAGGAAAAAAAGTCATCATCCCTGTTCAATAAACCAAAATACAAACAACCGGCACCTCGGGGCCCATGAATAGGGTCCAAAGCTGGCCAAAACGGTTATTTCCATTTTTCTCTGTCATGGTATCATAAAATGTGTTTTTGTTACAAAATTTACCGATCGATCTGTAAAAATCCCATGTGTAAAAATTCAAAAACAATAATTGATTTGCAAAAAATCGTCTAAAGCTCATATTATCGTGAAAACAAATATAATGTTTCCACGAACAGCTCTCAGCATATTAAAAAAAAATGTATGCGTGTAACTTATGTACGCACGTGAGAACTTATACTTCTTTAGCATCATTAAAAATATTTTTTAATTGCATGCAAATAATTAATAAAAATCTGATGGTTTGATTTGATGATTGATGATGGTTAGTGACCATGAAAGTTTAAAACAATATACTGATTGATGGTTTTTCTCATTTAATCTAAGTAAATAAGTTTTGTAACACCATAGTATTAAATATCATCACGCCGCCCGTTACTAGATGGCGCTGTACGCATGTGAATCGCGCTATCCTATACCGACACCGAATGTATGGCACATCATAGGATCAAATATCATCACGCCGACCGCTACTAGATGGCGCTGTACGCATGTGAATCGTGCTATACTATACTGACACCACTTGTATAAGGTGTTCTTGGGCAATTGACCAAGTCATCGCTTCGTAGGTAGGGCCTATTGTCTTTTACGCTATACGCTTCCACCACGTGGGACGTCTTAGTGTCTTGATAATAGTATACATGTACTTCCACCCTTGTGGGATACAGTAATACCATTTCTCCTACAAATATTGAATAGTAATCACAATATAAGTATTTTCTACCTACGCCTATCTTTATTTGACGTCAGTCTTCTCACACTCCCCCTTCGCCCTCCCGCACATTCTTACAGTTTTATTAAATAATAAATATTATAAATATGAAAACAGTGATCAGAGGCGACGAGCGTCCCAACATGTGCGACTAAGAGATCCTGTTACTATTTTGTTGGAAGCCTTTTTTCGAGACTTACGAGTAATGTGCGGTTTAGCGGCCGACTTCATGGTGTTACTTTTCTGTTACAGTGTTGCGCGCGCATCTTAAAATTTCACCCTCATCATTTTTTCATAACGCGGCTAAAGAAGTATAACTTCAAAAACAAAATATTATATATTGTTTGCCAGAATCTTGTTCATTACTGTAAACGATGATGATATATTAAATATATAAATAATAATAAATAAATATTTCCGACACTCAGACCAATTAGCCTAGCCCCAAAGTAAGCACTATAAGGCTTGTGTTATGGGATGCTAGGGTAACGGATAGAATACATATACTGTACATGTATAAGTACATTTATATAAATACATATTAAACATCCATGACTGGAGTACAAATGCTCGTATTCATCACACAAACATCTGCCCCCACCGGGATTCGAACCCGGGACCTCTTGAGTCGGCGACAGCCATGAAACCCGGCGTACAAACCACTCGGCCACGGAGGTCGTGTCATATGGCGAAACACTTTGCCTACGAGTTTGACTTCCACTTGTCTTTAACAATATAATATAAGCAGATGAATTCCAAAGTCGACCTGAAACTACAAAAATAAATTAATTAACACATACCAAATAATTTTGTTTTAAGTATTCCAAAGTATTGACTTTTCTTGGTAATTGAAAACGACGTTACGTACATTTTCTACTATACGATAAGTTATAAACATTACATTATCTCGTATTTAATTAATATTCTGAAGTGCTAATGTGAAACAGAAGTATATGATTATAATTTCTTAGAGTTGCTCAATAATATTTGTCAAGTTCGGAAGGTTATTACATGTGCGCGCAAGTTCGAAGCTAACACTTTGTATTATATTATTTTCTTTCTTCTTAGTGTCGCCGCACACGGGCCACCGACCACAACCACAAAACGCCGCCACCGGCATATTTCTTGAAGTTTTCATAAATTTTATATGAACTCGTTACACACGGTACCCCGGTGGCCGCCACACGCTACAAATCGTCGTTGCTCGCTTCTTGTGGATGCAAAACGCCGCCACACGTCACTCGCGCGATTCCCCACCCCTCTCTCCCTTACCTTAGCCGGCCGCTGTCGCGCGCTTCAGCTACTTTAGTAGCCGCTTCCAGCTTCTCGTGGCGGTGCGTTTGTGGCTGTGACGTGTGGCCCGTGTGCGGCGACACTTATTCAACCTCAATATTTTGCTATATATTAGGAATTTCGAAGAACTCGTTAAATGTCTTCGTGACATAAATTTGAGATACCTGCCATTTGCACAGGCAACTTTGAAGTTGTATAATATTAGGTTATTTCTTTCTTTATTCTCATTCAAGCGTGGGACAGCATTATTTTAACCTTCAACATTTTATTACACACATTATTTGAGAGAGCTAATTAAAACTCTTCGTGACATACTTTTGCGAAATTGCAGCCAGCGACGCGACGGCGCTTGACAATGAATTGTTCTTCATTCCCATTATGTTATGTTTAGAGTTTGTGTAAACAACTTTGTTTACGAAACAAGCGAGACAATTCGATTTACAATTTTGCTTCACGGGCGAGTGGGCAGGCTGTGGTCCGCTGACTTAGTACAAATATGATATAGGATTGAAAACACTTGATTGAAGGCAAATATATTTACCTCTCCAATTTTAACTTATGGTGCTGAGAGTTTAGAGGTTTAGTTTGCAAAATTTTTGCCTAACTCGGAAATCGTTTCCACATTTACCTTTAATTTTTCTTCAGAATTAGACATCTAGCAGTTAAATGTTTGTAATAAAAATATGATTATCTTAAATAATATTGGTTAGAAAAATAAACAAATAATTAATTATATATATATATTAGTTGGAAAAATCAAGAAAAAAATTAGTTTCATAGGTGATCATTAGCTCGTTACACGCAATGAGGCAAATGTAATAAAGCGATAAATTAATAAAATAAAGAAAATCATCAAGAATTAATTATGAAACACTTTCTGTTACATTAAGTACATCGATACACTTTGTAATAAAAACTATAAACGTTTTAAGCAATTTACCTTCTAAAAAAACTCTTTCATTACTCTTTCTTTACCCTTCTCAGCTTCCGTAGTCACAATAATTATATTGTCAAGATCAGAAAAGGGTTCCGAAAAGCAATTAATGCAATTATTAAGTGAAATTAAAACAATATCCACTCGCTTTGTAAGCCGCTCGGAGTATTTTATTAAACGATCTGTGATTGCGGAAGTATGAAAAAGAAAGTTGAACAAGAAATCAAATCGATTATTTTGATTTAAGCTTGAGTGGGTCTTGAAGAAAACAAAAATGATAACATTAAATTCAAACAGTATTTTATAACCCATAAGTTTATTTCTTTTTTGGATTCATTACATTTTGATTTTAATATTGTGGACTTTTGTTTAATTAATCATATAATTTACGAATTTGATTAATCAACATAAGAATAGCTTATTGATAAAAAAATAAAAACGACTTCAAAATTGTATATAAAACTAAAAAGTAATAAATAATCTTTGGTTCATGATTTGGAAGTTGGGCGGGGTCAAGATTGAATCACGTATTTACCGATAAGAAATAAAAAAATACGTGTAATATTTCAACCTTGGCGCCGCCCGACTTCCACCACGAACCACATATTATTTTACTTCTTGGTTTAATTTTTGATTTTAAAGTCTGTTTTATTTTTTGTTTAAAATAATTTTTATTTAACCCATTTTAGTGAAAATTACATCGGCCACGTAAACAATAAACAAAAATGCTTCTAAAATAAAAACTACTATGTCAAACTGAATATATTTTTTATGGAACCAAAAGGCAAGTATTTCCGATCGAACAAAAAAGGAATTGCAGAAATCGGATCAGAAATTGTGAAGTAATCGTTGTGCATATAAACAAAATATTGTGAAAATTACATAGTTCAAATAACAAAAATATTTTTAATACAAAAACTACTGAGCCAAATTGGATTAAAATTTAACAGAACCAAATGAAAACCATTGCAAATAGAAAAAAACAACAATCACATAAATCGGTTCAGTAATTTTGAAGTAATCGTTGTGCATATAAACAAAATATTGTGAAAATTACATAGTTCAAATAACAAAAATATTTATAATACAAAAACTACTGGGCCAAATTGGATTAAAATTTAACAGAACCAAATGGAAACCATTGCGAATAGAAAAAATCAATAATCACACAAATCGGTTCAGAAATTTTGAAGTAATCGTTGTACATATAAACACCATATGGTGAAAATTACATCGTCCAAATAACAAAAATATTTATAATACAAAAACTATTAAGCTGAACTAGATTAAAATTTAATGGGACCAAATGAAAACTATTGCGCATCGAACAAAAACATAATCACGTAAATCGGATCAGTAATTTCGGAATCTCTCCTTTTTGAAGTCGGTAAAAAACGGTTGTAATTGTAAATATATTTTATTTTAATGTACCATCAAGTTTTAAAAAATATTTTGTATGTATATCGTTACTAGTAGGTGCCTGCGGCTTTGCCTGCGTGGATAAAATTCTTGCCAATACAAATTTCCTCACCCTTTTCATCGACTCATAGAATTGTTTCTGTGGTAATAATTGAAAGTCAAACGAACTTACCTGTAAGTGACGTTCGACTGATATTATACGATGTGATTCATCGTACACTACGATGGCAGCACATAATGGCAAATCGTAGTGTACGATGGCAGCACATAATGCGTGCTACTACAAGTGAATTAAGTATAATCTCGAAGGGCGAATCACAGAAGTATAATAACCCTATGTTACATAACCTTACAGCCGGCTGCAAGGTACCCATGTGGATTTCACACCCGCTCCCCTGCATGGATAAATTACAAGGACTCAATCTATAGAAATCTATATCAATCTATCTAATATCTATAGAAATTTAATCTAAATCGGTTCAATGGTATAAGCGTGAAGTGATAACAGACATACAAACAGACAGATACACAATCGCGTTTTACAAGTTTAGTATGGATTTTGGCGCATCTAAGTAATACAATGGAGTCGTTTGACATCAGTACCCCTAGCACGAACCAATATCGAATTCGTATCGTTTGCAAGTCCGAAATGTCATTGTCAAAATAATATGTACTGATTTTTAGTTCTCGTTACGTACTTTGTGCCGCTGCTGTTCAAGTTTCCATACAAAATTTGACATTGACATTTCGGTTTGCAAACTATTCGAATTCGATAATGGTTCCTGCTAGGGGTACTGGTGCATGCGTGTGAGAAAAGAAAACACTGTTCATTTAACTATAAGTAGTTTCGGATACATCATCATCATCATCAGCCTATTAATGTCCCCACTGCTGGGGCACAGGCCTTCCCTATGGATGGAATAGGGAGATTGGGCCATGACCCACCACGCGGGCCCAGTGCGGATTGGTGGGTACTAACGACTGCAGATGCAGCCGGGACCAACGGCATAACGTGCCTTCCGAAGCACGGAGAAGCTCGAGATAGTAAATTTTTGGTCACCCATCCGATGACCAACCACTGCGAAAGTTGCTTAACTTCAACGAACGCAGCCGAACGCGCTAACCACTTGCGCCATCGAGCTCCTCAGATTTTCGGATACAAATAGATCGTATTATGAGTTTTGCACGCCCTCCGTCATCGGTGCGGACGGCACGAATACTATCATAATATAATCAACGCGACGTTTAATGGCTCAGTTAATTTCACTTTGACGGCTGTACATCAAAGTTGAACGATTTCGACACACATTAAACCGTTTTTATTTCATGTAACACGTTTGGGCTGCGGATAGGGTTACCACTATGATAAAATCAAAAATCCGGAGAAAAGGATTGATTTCCATTTAAAAAATTAATTTTGTATTTTCATTAGCTGACCATGTCCTAATTTCAGAACTGTTTTAATATTGTGTTTAGGCACTGTTAGGTCTATTTCATAAAAAAATGTTTAACATAAGTTACTTTTGTAAAATATATGACTGTTTGTTGCCAAATTAAAAGAAGAAAAAAAAATCTCGAGATTTTTACAGTTTGAGAATTTTCTCTCAAACTTACTTAAAAATTAAAAAAAATCGTAATATTATCGTTTATACTCGGCTTGTTCTTTTAAATCAATATAATTTGAAGAGCTTAACATGTGGCGCATTATATGAATCCATAATTAAAGAAAAAACCTTACTTAAAAATGTATCTTCACATATTTAGTATGAGAAAACTGAATAAGTACCTACTTGGATAATAAAGTACTGATTTTAATTGTGCAATAATTACCAATAGAAGATTATTTTTAGTTTTTTTTTTAACTTTTTATTAAAGAGATCTTTAAAATTTAAGCTGTATTTTATTGGAAATTCAAAAAATCCTCAGATTTCATGAGTGTTTAGTCTAAAACGGGCTAAAATAGGGTAGTCTGGAAAAAACTCTCACGGCGAACGCGCGGTCGTTTTGTCTATATACTTAAACTAGCCGCTGAACGGCGTAGTGCTCGGGCCGAGTTTTATGCAACGGAATTTGCATCTTGAATATTGTTTTTCGGTATTTAAATTACGCGATCGGCAGTGCGTTTTAGTAGTTTTGTTGGGTTCACTGTGGACAAAAGGAGTTGTGCAGTGCTAATTGAAGGAGCTTTGCGGACAGCGTACTGGACCCAAGGTTGGAGCAGTCAAGCTCGCGTTGGAACACCACACCACACCGGACTTAGGTTCTACTTATCACTCATAACACTAAACATACAGTACACCTTGATTTCATTTAGTTTGCATTAACACTATTCAAATTGTCTAGGTGCGCGTCATTAATCCTCAAGTGAGTTATAGTTTAGGTTTGCTTTTATGTGTTATGTTACATTGTGAACTTTAAGTAAGTTTGCATGCTATTGGTTTTTCGTATTTTAGATATAATTGTCATAAATTTATTTTCAAGGGCCCAGCACGATCTTTATTCTCAACAATGAGATTTGCAAAATCCAGCCGCAATCCTGAGAACAGTCCAAAAATCCTGAAATCTCGGACAAATCCTGAGATATGGTAACCCTAGTTGCGGACGAGCGAGCTGAAATGCGTAATTATTGTAATCTTGTTGTGAATACAGAATGTTCTATGGGATAGGTTAATTGTTTAATCGGATTTTTGGATGGTTAAACATCCTCTGAAGAGCTGGATAACCTGGGTGGTTAGCGCGTTCCACTGCGATCGTTGAAATTAAGCTACTTTCGCAAATGTCAGTGACCAAAAATCTTCTATCTTGAATTTCTCCGTGTTTCGGAAGGCACGTTAAGCCGTTGGTTCCGGCTGCATCTGCAATCGTTGGCACCCGCCAATCCGCACTGGGCCCGCGTGGTGGGTCATGGCTCAATCTCCCTATTCCATCCATAGGGAAGGCTTGTGACCCAGCAGTGGGGACATTAATAGGCTGATGATGAAACATCTTCCACTTTTTAAAAAACATAGCCTAGTTGTATTATTGAGGAACAATGTAGCTTTTCTACTGGCAAAATAATTTCCTTAATCGGTATAGTAGTGTGTTTTTTGTTTATTTTTATTTTATTACAAAAATTTAAAAAATATACTTCATTTATAAGTATAATTCAATTATTGTATACTAAGTTTATTTCGCTATGCCCTATACATGTACGGAATCTTATAATGGAGCAGTATTCCATATAATGCTGGTCTCAAATTTTGTAAGGTAATTTTTCAACTTGACGACTCTGTATATAATAATACAGGGAGAAAAACACAGCCCTTGCTGTTGTTGTCGTTGATTGTCTATTGTTACATATTTGACATTATGTGATGGAAGTTGACCTCAATACATGTTTGCAAGTTTGATGTCAACTTTCAATTTGGCGGACACTGTATGAAATAAAACAAGGAGAAAAACTCAGTCCTTGCTGAGTTTCTTGCCGGTTCTTCTCAGTACAACGTCTCCCACCGTAGTTTTGGGAACCGTTGGCGTAGTTTCTCGACTTTAAGAAGTGCTTGCATGCACTGTTTTTAGAATGCACTGCATTCGCCCGGATTGCGAAAGGTGCGGGTTCGAGTCCCGTCCGCTGCCTGGTTCGCGTGGATTTTTTTCTAGTAAACTTTTCTTTAAATAACGTATTATTTATACTTATAACAACGACAATATGAGCACATGTAATTGATGTATTGTTACGATTCATTAATATGAGTAGATCGTTAATCTCATCATGCCAAAGTTTCGGAGCGTGAAGTTGTTGACTAGAACTTCACGCATATATAACATCATGTAGTATGGAATAATTTTCCAGACTTAGACACTTCAAAATCAAACTATTATAATGTAATAATGTAGGTTAACAATGGCGCAGTAAGTATTTAGAGCACTGGTTATGCAATCGTGATAGTTAAGCAGCATACACAATGGCGGGTCATAAGATGGGCGACGAAATTGTATTAAAGTCAAAGACAAAATTTCTTTATTCAAATTGGAAGCGTATAACATTTTTATTTATTTATTTCCATGTTCAGAATAGCATTAAACAATGACATGCGAAAACAGCTAAAACCATGTTAAACTGCGCTATGGGAGTTTATATTTTCATTGCCATACATATAACATAGTATTATGTATAATGATATACAATTGAGTTACAGCAAATTCAGACACGGTTCCCAACTTAGGGGTTTTGCCCCCAGATTTAGGGGCTAGAAGTGTTAAAACGGACTTTTTTAGGGGATAGAATTTTTTGGTGGTTCTTTTAGGGACTTTTATCAAAACTTGCAATTAATTCGAAAAACAAAGCAACACACGCTTTGTCTTTCAGTTTTGTGCGTAGAATGGAATGCACCACGATATGAAACGACTGAACTGGCTGTGTGGCGGGTTGTTTCCTAAGGCTGTATGGACTAAAGTTAAAAAAACAGCTAAATAAGATTTAACAGACTGCCAGCTCATTTTCGTTTGATTGTCCTTTCGGAAACTGTATTTATTCAATAAAATAATTTACTGTTACTAACTAAGTAACGTTTTAATTTATGAGCAACGAAAGGATTTGGGTAATAAGTAGGTACTTAAAAAAATCTATAATTAGGGGATTTTAGGGGAATTTAAAAAATACTTAGGGGTAAATATTGGTAAGAGTTGGTAACACTGAATTCAGAAAGTAATCTTTCAACTTATAATTTACATTCATATGTGTGATGTTGTCTCGTAATTCTGTCGGGCAATTTATTACTCTTTTGTCCTATCCGTAAAATATCGTTAAAGGGTGTTAAGGTATATTTTTAGCTGTGGAGAAAGGCGAGCGAACATACTTACATAGCACAGCGCTAAATTATGTAGCAATATTTACAATAGTGTATATATGTATATATCAATACAGGGAGAAAAAAGCAGCCCTTGCTGAGTTTCTTGCCGGTTCTTCTCAGTACAAGGTCTCCCGCCGTAGTTTTGCGAACCGATGGCGTAGCTTCTTGACTTTCACAAGTGCTAGTAACAGCCTAGACTGAATAAATGACTTTTCATATCATTTCATTTTCATTTCATTTTCATTTCATTTTCATTTCATTTTCATTTCATTTTCATTTCATTTTCATTTCATTTTCATTTCATTTTCATTTCATTTTCATTTCATTTTCATTTCATTTTCATTTCATTTTCATTTCATTTTCATTTCATTTTCATTTCATTTTCATTTCATTTTCATTTCATTTTCATTTCATTTTCATTTCATTTTCATTTCATTTTCATTTCATTTTCATTTCATTTTCATTTCATTTTCATTTCATTTTCATTTCATTTTCATTTCATTTTCATTTCATTTTCATTTCATTTTCATTTCATTTTCATTTCATTTTCATTTCATTTTCATATCATTTTCATTTCATTTTCATTTCATTTTCATTTCATTTTCATTTCATTTTCATTTCATTTTCATTTCATTTTCATTTCATTTTCATTTCATTTCATTTTCATTTCATTTTCATTTCATTTTCATTTCATTTTCATTTCATTTTCATTTCATTTTCATTTCATTTTCATTTCATTTTCATTTCATTTTCATTTCATTTTCATTTCATTTTCATTTCATTTTCATTTCATTTTCATTTCATTTTCATTTCATTTTCATTTCATTTTCATTTCATTTTCATTTCATTTTCATTTCATTTTCATTTCATTTTCATTTCATTTTCATTTCATTTTCATTTCATTTCAGTGATTTTAGTGCGGTAAGTTGGTCATTACAAACGAGTAGACCAATGTAACTGGACTTACCATAGTGATGGGTTTGTAAATATCAATTCCTCACGATTGTCATACAACGTTTTTCAACAGATTTGCGAGAAAACAGTATTCCTACCTAATTTATGTAACAAATCCACCAATTCCCACACCACCACTAAAGCAAACATTTTCTAATAAGAAAATGACGTGCATTTCCAAAGTGCACCACGTACTGGTGAAAATTAGAACTACATCTTTCGTCTCTTTTTCTTTACAGTATTAAAGTGAGACAAAGGTATATATTTAAAGCGCATTCAGGGAGGTATGACTGAAGTTAAAAAAAAACGTAAAGGATACGCACGGCGCCATGTATGGAAGGGTACGGTAAAATGTTTTCAACACATTTGCTCAAAAAATGCATTTACGAAGGTTGTGTACATTGTTTGAAAATTTAAAAAAAACTTGGATAATCCAAAAGTGCCCTCACATTCACCAAACAGAAACCCAGTAAATAAATTCCATTGAATTTCATTAATATCTTTAAAACGGTTATCAGTTCAATCATGGTAAGAAGTAGGGTTCATCCTCAGTATGAATGGAAATTAATTCAAAAATATTTATTACAATTAATTGCGTATATTTTTCCAAAACGTGCAGACAAACAAGTGCACAGACCAACGGACGTACTAATAATTTTTTAACTACATTTTTTTGTTATAATACTAAAAAATAAATGAAAAAATACGCTGACTTTATAACTTAATGTCTAGTTTTCAAAAAACAAAAAACTTTCTTTATTGATTCGTTACATATAAATATTAGATAAGTTACATATAAATATGTCACGAATCTCAACAATTTTTTTCTACAATTATTTGACACCTGTACCCCCAGCACGAATTATTATCGAATTCGAATAGTTTGCAAACCGAAATGTCAATGTCAAATTTTGTACGGAAACTTGAACGGCAGCGGCACAAAGTACGTAACGAGAACTAAAAATCAGTACACATTTGACAATGACATTTCGGACTCGCAAACGATACGAATTCGATATTGGTTCGTGCTATGGGTACTGTACCCCGAGTAGTTTTGATCAAGTTTGCATACAAAATTTGACATTGACATCTCGTACTCGCAAACTATTCGAATTCGACATTGGTTCGTGCTAAGGGTACATAACATGTAGTAATGTCACCTTCATCGGTAACTTTGTATTTTAAGTTTTTGTTATTATTATTAAAGTTGAAGGCGGGGTAGTCGACACCACAAGAAAACTCTTATCAGTTCCAGTAAAGTAAATTCTGTGTGCGGACCTATTTCCATTGTATCCACACATTTTCCATCTGGTTAAGCACTCAAGACACAAATTCATACACATCACAATATCCACTATGAATAAATTTAAATAGAAAAACCAGCCAAGTGCCACGCTCAGTGTATGGTTCCGTAGTTGCCTGTAGTTACCACAATTTATTTGAACAAAAGCCTTTATTTTCTACCTATATCGGAAATTAGAAAAACCAATTAATATCAAAAGAAAAGTTTACTAGAAAAAAAAAATCCACGCGGACCAGGCAGCGGACGGGACTCGAACCCGCATCCTTCGCAATCCGGGCGAATGCACTGACCATTATGCTACCACGGCCCTATTAGCCGCGTCGAAATTATCCTAGCCTTATGTGCTTACCACACGCACAAGCTTCACCACAGTTTGGCCTGCGCAAGCATCTCGCACGAAAAAACTGTACACTTTGTGCGTTACCACACGGCACAGGTAAGTACGCGCAAGCCTCATTCTTATCGAAATCATTGGCGTGGAAACAATGTTTTCTAATGAAGAAACATTTCTTATGCTACTATTTTTCAAGTATTTGCTATTTAAAAAAATATGTAAAAACGATAGGATATGTACATAATATGTGCAAGTAGGTAGGTATTAGGCATAGGTATTTAGTTGCAAAAATTATGTTCTTACCTCTTTCATTTTATTAATCATTCTTTCGTAGGCGTCGTTCTTTTTATTTCGGTCGGAATAATCTTTAGATTTAATTTTCCAGAGTGCAGGCAGAGATTTGTATAAACTAATTAATTCAGACGTGAATTCGCGATTGTACGTACGCAAATCTGCCATTTTTGAGTGACGATGACGAACGACCTCATGAAACGACGAGCGAGCCTCGACTCGAAATACACTCGACTGTGGCTTGAACACTGAACGCCCAACCACACGCACAGACAAGTACGCGCAGGCCGGGCTTGCGCAGGCAAAATTTCAAGCAAGTCGAAAAATGCGCAGGCCGCGCTGTGGGGTTGGCGCGTGATACAGTTTTACCAACTACACGCACCGTGTTCCGTGTACAAACCGGCCTGCGCAGGCAAAACTGTGGTGAAGCTCGTGCGTGTGGTAGGCCTATTAAACATTTGAAAGAAGAAATAGCAATTATAGTTATGAATTTTTTTTAAGCATTTACTGCTAGATGTTTAAATCTAAAGAAAAGTTTACTAGAAAAAAATCCACGCGGATTTTTTTTCTAGTAAACTTTTCTTTTGAAGTTAAATGCTTAAAAATAAATAAAATCAAAAGCCTTTATTTTCTACCTATATCGGAAATTAGAAAAACCAATTAATATCAATCTATATATCTTACCTAACATACCTAAATCAAGTCAAACTGCATCTCAAATTCAATCTGTACCCCTAGCACGAACCAATATCGAATTCGTATCGTTTGCGAGTCCGAAATGTCATTGTCAAATGAGTACTGATTTTTAGTTCTCGTTCTCTTCTCGTTACGTAAATGCCACTGCTGTTCAAATTTCCATACAATATTTGACATTGACATTTCGGTTTGCAAACTATTCGAATTCGATAATGGTTCGTGCTAGGGCGGGTACTGATATATTTTTTTTTCAAATTACAAATGATAACCGCCGATTTTTTTTTTGATTCCTCCCAGGCGGGGGAGCGGGTGTGAAATCCTCATGGATACCTTACAGCCGGCTGCAAGGTTATGTCAGACTCTTACTGACTAAAACACACCCGTAGTTCATGCTTATGGCCTGAAGGGCCTTACAATCCGTGCGGTGACGGAGAAAGAATACAACTCACCGCCCCTTTTCTTCCCGTGGGTGTCGTAAGAAGCGACTAAGGGATGTCGGAGCTTCCATCCGCTCTTCTGGTGGTAGGGTGCCTAACACTCGCCTGGTTTGTTACCACCGTGCGCATGGTGAAAAACCCGTGAAGTGCTTCTCGCGCGTTTCGGGGTCAGCCAGCGTACAACCAGAGCTCGAGTGGAAGTTGTCGCGAAGGATTCGGTCCAGGGGAGGCATCCGTGGAACCGATGCCGGGAGGACTGCATCGACCCGTCGGCCAGGGAGACCCGTAGAAACGGCTGTCCCGCTGGCCGCCCGTGGCACAGTACACAGGGGCCCAAGCGTTCCTAACCAGTTCGTGAGGCTGCCCCATCATGTCACGCATAATCTCGGGGTGGACCGTCGTGCCGGTTGGTGACCGGGGCGTGGGGTCCCGGCGGCCACTCCCGGGGGGGTGCGGGGGCCCTTCCGTTCGGCGGGTCGGTGCATCTCCACTGCAGGCAGTCAATCGGGAAGACAAACCCCCCTTATTTGCCCGGACTCTTCGCGACGGCGTCCGCTCGTTTTCGCGTCTCTTTTTTTTTCACTTCCACCATGGCAGCCTCAATAACAAAGTTTGGACGTACAGCGGTGCACACCCCCACGCCTTCAACGCTGTTTGAGGTCGAGTTCTGCAACATACGCGGACTCCACTCTAACCTCAACGCTGTCCACCACCATCTCGAGACAGCACGGCCAGCATTGTTGTTCCTGACGGAGACACAAATACTTCCGCCTGCTGACACAGGCTACCTTAATTATCCCGGCTACGTGCTTGAAGAGTCCTTCAAAGCGAAAGCCGGTGTATGCCTGTATGTTCGGGCGGATGTTTGTTGTCGCCGTCTCCGCTGCTTGGAAGATCCCTCCTTTTCCATGCTGGGGGTACACGTCGACTCTGGCCCCCGGGCCAGAGTCTACGTGTGCCTCTACAGATCCCACACCGGCGATGTTGAGACAACTCGACTTTTTGAACACCTTAGTCGGGCAGCAGATGACGCGCAGGAGCGATTTCCCAATGCAGAATTGGTGTTTTTGGGGGACTTTAATGCTCACCACAATTTGTGGTTAAGTTCTTCCAAAACTGACCATGCAGGGATCTCTGCTCACACATTCGCTCTCACGCATGACTTGAAGCAACTGGTTGATCAGCCCACCAGGATCCCAGATATTCCAAGTCAAGCGCCTTCTTTACTGGACCTTCTGCTCACGACCCATCCACAGGGCTATCAGGTTGTGGTAAGAGCCCCCCTGGGCTCGTCCGACCACTGCCTGATATCTGCCAAAGCACCACAGGCCAAGCCTCCGCGTCCAGCAGTGGTCAAGCGCCGTATCTGGCATTATGGGTCGGCAGATTGGGACGGTATGCGTGATTACTTTGCGTCCGTCCCTTGGAAGCAGCGCTGCTTCAGTGACAGGGACCTATCGGGCAGTGCCGTTGCCATTACTGAGGAGATTATAATGGGTATGGAATACTATATTCCTCATTCTGATCTCATCAGTAAGGGCACACGTAACCTCTGGTTCAATCACGACTGTGCTGAAGCTGCTTCGTGTAAGCAAGCGGCATATCGTGCTTGGATCAGAGATCCCCGGGATCCGCGCTCTCAAGGATCCCGGGGTCGATTCACTCAAAGCAGCCTACAATTCTGCTTCCAAGGCCTGTAAGAAGGCTTACATCAGAGCGGATGCCCAGAGTGTTGCACGTGTTGGCCAGGAACTTATAACGCATCCTGCGGGCTCCCGTAGCTACTGGCGTTTGGCCAAGGCCGTGCAAAAAAACTTCTGCCAGCCCTCGCTGCCACCTCTGAGATGCCCAGACGGAACACTAGCTCATAAGCCGCAGGAGAAAGCCGATTTACTGGCAAAACTCTTTGCGGCTAACTCCCGAATCGATGATTGTAATGCACTGCCACCATCATTACCTCACTGTGGCACAACGATGCCTGATATTAAAATCAGGCAGCGTGAGGTTCGTGCCGAATTGCAATCACTCGACGTCCGGAAAGCTAGTGGACCTGATGGCATCCCAGCAGTAGTACTTAAAAAATGTGCAGCGGAGTTGTCTCCCGTGCTCACGCGCTTGTACCAATGCTCGTATTCTTTGGGGCGTGTGCCGGAGACTTGGAGAGATGCTAACGTGCAACCGGTGCCCAAAAAAGGGGATCGCTCAGACCCGGCAAACTATCGGCCAATAGCAGTCACCTCAGTTTTATGTAAAGTTCTAGAAAAGGTCCTTAATAACCATCTGACCCGCTACCTGGAGGATCACTCCCTGATTAATGATCGTCAATATGGATTTAGACCGAAACGATCGACGGGTGATCTTCTAGCGTACTTAACTCATATCTGGGGTGAGGCTATCGACGAGCGTGGCGAGTCGTTGGCTATCAGCCTTGACGTTGCCAAGGCGTTCGACAGGGTCTGGCACAAAAGCCTTCTCTCCAAGCTTCCGGCATACGGTCTGCCAGCCCAGTTCTGTTCTTGGGTAGCTGACTTCCTGCATGAGCGTAGAATTCGTGTCCTTACGGATGGTAGCAGTTCGCGGTTCATGTCAGTGAATGCCGGCGTTCCCCAGGGCTCCGTCCTATCCCCCACTCTCTTTCTGCTGCATATCAATGACTTGATTCCTCTTGGGAATATTCATTGCTATGCAGACGATAGTAAAGTGCATGCGGGGTATCTCGGACAAGCAGCGGCTGGGCAGGCAGTAACCAGGGAGAAACGGGAAAATCTTGTCATTGAACTCAATCAGGCTTTGGACCACATTTCCGAATGGGGTACCAGGAGATTGGTTGGGTTCAATGCCAAGAAAACTCAGGCTTGCGCTTTCACGGCAAAAACATCGCCATTCCTTCCCCTTCCATCTCTTCAGGGCACAACACTACCGCTGCAGAGCAACATTTCCATGCTCGGTATGGAAGTTCGCTCAGACCTGAATCCAAACGACTACATCGAAACCGTGATCAAAACAGCTTCACGCAAACTCGGAGTCCTGAACAAGGTGCGGCGTTTTTTCACGCCCGATCAACTGTGCTTGTTGTACAAAACGCAAGTGCGGTCCTGCGTGGAATATTGCTCGCACCTCTGGGATGGCTCCGCCAAGTACTTGCTCGATGCTTTGGATAGGTTACAGCGGCGCGCGATCCGCATCATAGGCGATGAGGAGGTGACTAAACACCTTGAGCCTCTTCAATTACGCCGTGACGTGGCGTCACTAAGCGCGTTCTATCGTTTGTACCACGGCGAGTGTTCTGAGGAGTTATTCTCTCTTATCCCACCTTCCCCTTTCCTTCAGAGGACCACGCGCGCTGGCCTACGTTGTCACCGTCTTACTGTGGCCACAATTCCAACGCGTACAAAGAAATTTGGTGACTCATTTCTTTGTCGCACTATCCGTAAATGGAATGCTCTGCCCGCTCACGTGTTCCCTCCCTCTTACAACCTGGGATCCTTTAAAAGAGGCGTGAAGAAGCAACATGCAGGCCGGCAGGGTGAGGATGGCTGGTGTGGCAGGTAGAACTGCTGTATCAGCTATCTTCGCGTCTGGACTTCACCTTCACTTAACATCAGGTGGGGTGGAGTCATTTGTCGGACCTATCTATAAAAAAAAAAAAAAAAAAAAACAAGCTTCATCTGAAGCGAATATTCTCTGAGAGGGGGATAATGCAGAGAGAGGGGGATAATGCAGGATAACCGCCGATCTTTTCAAATGCTTATATACTCTTTTTTGTAAGAGTAACGATAGCGCGATTCAGAAGCCCACGCCGTTGGTACTCTTGGTAGCTTTGTCAAACTAATGATATTTTATTGTGCTTTGTGAATAGAAACTATAAAGGTTCCTTGTCAGGACTACGGAACCCTAAAAATATTCCTTAAAGGGTTAAAATAGTCTTAGGAATCCCTAAGTAATTTTAAAGGACCTATTCAACGATATACCACACGATGGAGTAGATGATGAAAAAAAATCCTGACAAGGAAACCTTATAGTTTGGTCATGTCCGTCCGTCCGTTCCCGGTTTTACTTGGAGAACATTAGCACTAGAGAGCTGTAATTTTGTGGAGATATATGTATCAATCACGCTGACAAAATGGTAGAATAAAATTTAAAAAAAAAAAAATTTAGGGTAGCTCCCCTACATGTAACCCGGGGATGTTTTTTTTTCATCATCTACCCCATCGTGTGGTATATCGTTGATTAGGTCCTTTAAAATTACTTAGGGTTTCCTAAGGCTATTCCCTTGAAGGGATATTTTTTAGGGTTATATTTTTGGATTAGGGGATCCGTTTGCAAAATATTGAACTTTAAAGTGCTAATTTTTGTTCGAAAAGGGCGCCCTCTCACCCCTCTAAAAACTAAACTATTGGCTAGCTTGAAAAACCTGGAAATATTCATATATTCAATAAAATTTCAATAGTTATACAACGCTACCGCGAGTACTAACGGCAACGGTTTCTGAGTCGCGCAAACGTTACGTTTTTATAAAAACTATATAAGCACTTGAAAAGATAGGCGGTTACTGGGCCTCTCTATGGGTCTCACCCAGTGGGCTTGACCGCGCCAAGGGCGACGCGTGCTGACGTAGAGAGGGGGGATAGATCCCAAGGACAGTCCCGTTTGTTATCATCATCATCATCATCAGCCTATTAATGTCCCCACTGCTGGGGCACAGGCCTTCCCTATGGATGGAATAGGGAGATTGGGCCATGACCCACCACGCGGGCCCAGTGCGGATTGGCGGGTGCTAACGACTGCAGATGCACCCGGGACCAACGGCTTAACGTGCCTTCCGAAGCACGGAGGAACTCGAGATAGTAAATTTTTGGTCACCCATCCAATGACCGACCACTGCGAAAGTTGCTTAATTTCAATGATCGCAGCCGAACGCGCTAACCACTTGCGCCATCGAGCTCCCGTTTGTTAACAGCCCTCGAACCCGATACGTCTAAGGTGGGCAACACGCCCAGTACAGATTCTTGCGAGAAGAAGAAGAAGCCGGCGGTTATACGCCCTCAGGGGATGCTTTTAGTCAGTAAGAGTCTGACATAACCTTGCAGCCGGCTGTAGGGTATCCATGAGGATTTCACACCCGCTCCCCCGCCTGGGAGAAAACAAAAAAAAATCGGCGGTTATCATGCGTATTTAAAAATAATAATAATGTGAATCGAGTTTGAGATTGAGACGCAGTTTGACTTTGATTTAGGTATTTTAGTTGAGATACATATATTGAAATTGGTTTTTCTAATTTCCGATATAGAATATAAAGACTCCTGTTCAAATATATTGTGGCAACTACAGGCAATTACGGAACTCTACACTGCGCGTGGCACGATACGCACTCGGCTGGTTTTTCTCTTTTGAATGTTTATTCTATTTAGAAACGTTTAGTCCAATAAAAGTTTCACGGCTACGCGCATCTCTTTTGTTAACCTAAAAATGGGTAAATTAGGACAAGTGACAATTAAAATCGCTTTAATCGTTTATACGAGACTACGCTAAAAACAATCACGCTGAACTTATAAAATCCTTAAGTTTGCGGCGCGGATAATCCTCCAAAGTCAACTTGACAATCGTAGAAAGAGCGAATAAGAAACGAATAACATTAATTTGATTGTTTTCTAAGGTTAACATTACGACCCCGTAAAAGGAATGGGTCGTGACCTAGTGCACTGTCTCGTTCGTTTGTTAGGTACTCTCGGCCGATACTCGGTACGTATAAACATAGCCTCCGCGGCCGAGTGGTTTGTTCGCCGGGTTTCAAGGTGTCGCCGACTCGAGAGGTCCCGGGTTCGAGTCCCGGTGGGGGCAGATGTTTGTGTGATGAATACGAGCATTTGTACTCCAGTCATGGATGTTTAATATATATTTCTATATAAATATACTTATATATGTACTGTATTCTATCCGTTACCTTAGTATCCCATAACACAAGCCTTACAATTCTTACTTTGGGGCTAGGCTAATTGGAGTGAGTGTTGGTAATATTTATTATTTATTTATTTATAGCGGCCCTATGTTTACGTACGTACCGAGATTACAGCCTTGCTCTTTTGCTCGGTACTCTCGGCCGAGTACTCGGTACATATAAACATAGCGGCCCTATGTTTATACGCACCGAGAGCACTGTCTCGCTCGTTGGCTTGTTTATTTATTTATTTATTTATGGACCATCAACACAGCTATATTAATACAAACAAACTTACACATATGCTTACGTATTAGGATATAATATAACTGTACTTAAAGATGGCCTCATCATGCGCTAAACAGTAAACAGTTTTTCTTTTTACATATTCTACATACGGAATTTACTACACAACACAAATATTTACCCAATCACAGAACAATCACGACAGTCTATCATGCTCTATAATTATTTAAAAGGGAAGAACACTGCGTAATATGGTCGTAAGTTCAGAGAACCCCTTACGTACCAGAAGACCCATTATTGGCAAACTAATTTTATTAACAATAATATTAAACAATAATATTAAATTAATTGTTACGCGTGTTCAATGCGTTATTGCTATACAGTAGACCCGCGGTAATCCGGACCCCGTCTAATCCGGCGCCCCCGATAATCCGACACGCTTATCACTGTTGATTTGCACATAAAATCAATTGGAAATGATTTTTAGATTTGTAATTTGTAGGATTACAAGTTACTCTTATTTCAAAAATGTCATGTCATGTCATGCATGTCAGTAAGACAGAATATGGTTGAACTAAATATAATTTGAATGTTTGTACACAACAACAACGTGTATTCGCAATAAAAATGATTTGATTTGAATTTGAAAAAATCCTGTCTATAGAAGGTAGTCTTAGGGTGCGGCCAGAGTGCACTCAGATTCAGATTCAGATTCCGAAAACAAGCGCGAGAAATAAACAGTGTAGTTGAAGGGTACAGCCAGAGTGCACTCCTGATTCAGATTCAGATTCAGACTCAGAAAAAAAGCGCGAGAAAAAGCAGGCAACCTGCTTAGACTACACTGTTTATTTCTCGCGCTTGTTTTCAGAATCTGAATCTGAATCTGAGTGCACTCTGGCCGCACCCTTAGGCAGTACTCTGTAATCCGACAAATTCGATAATCCGGCATCGTCCTGCAAAACGTTTGCCGTATTACCGCGGGTCTACTGTATTTGTATAGAGTACATTTTGTATTGGGTTGGCTACGAAGTTACATGCTGGTGCGATTATAAAGACGCAATAAAAGTATGACGAAATATTGCAATAACGCATTTGATGTTAAAGACCGTTAATAACGCGCCTATGGGCGGGAGGCTTAAAGCTCTTTTAATAGTAATCGTAATAATTTATTCGATTTAGGCTGCTACAAGCACTCATAAATGTCTGGAAGCTACGCATTGGTTAGTAAATCTGCAGCCGGAGACCTTGTACTGAGAAGAACCGGCAAGAAACTCAGCAAGGGCTGTTTTTTTCTCCTTGTATTATTCTTTACAGAGTCGTCGAGTTAAAAATTACTTCAGATGTTAGTCATGAAGTCACCTTTCATTACATAATGTGAAATATACATTATTTTATTCACTTGCATTTTGATTGCTGTGTTTTTACTATAAACGAATGTTAGAATTACTATTGGGAAATAGCGCTTCCATGAAAGCCCTCTTAATACGCTGATTGGAGTGCGATGAAGCAGATATTTCTACTTAAGGGTGAGGCCAAACGAGCGTAATTTTGTGAGTGGTGAGTCGCAGAATTTCGGTCGCAGAAATTCTGCTGCATTCGGTTTCATACAAAAAGGCAGTTGGTGCCACACGACAACGCAAAATGAGTTAGTTGTCTGCCGACTCAATGCGCATAAGCTCGTCCGAATTTCGGTCGGGGTGAGGGTAGGGCAAGGAAGGGGAGTGGGGAAGCAACAGTTTGTTACAAGTTGGGTGGTGTAATAATTCTTGAAAAACACGTAATGGCATATGATAGTACTTTTCAAACATATCTGGATTTGCACATAAACGTTCATATAAAATATGGAACTGTCATATCAGCCTCTGACTATTCAGTGGGTTTACCCAGTTTCTTTTTCTGGCCTCATCTTCTGAATATGCTTCGTAAATACACAATATTTTTAATGGATCCATTGCACTCGACGACACGAACACCCCGTACTAACGCTCAATAGTAACTGAATAAATTACGTTCGTATGGCAGCTCAACAGAAATTCAGTTGAACGTAAAATAAGTGACCGAAAATAAGCGACTCACAACTCACAAAATTACGCTCGTTTGGCTTCACCCTAAAGAATATAATACGACTGAGTTGATCCGCTGATGATTCCACGAAATGTCATTTCGTAAAAAAGATTTCCATCAACGGAAATTAGTATTTTTTTATTGTAAAAATCATTGTTATTTTTGATCAAAATTATTATTGCTATTATATGCTTAAAAAATAAAAATTATAACTGTAATTGCTATTTCTTCTTTCAAATGTTTAATACTTGTAAAGGTATTCATTTGACATTGTGGGTTACCTACAATGCGAAGAGATGGCGCTGCCTTTCAGCTTAAGAATAGCTAGAAGAATTTCGACGCGGCCGTCAGGGCCGCGGTAGCGTAATTGGTCAGTGCATTTGCCTGGATAGCGAAGGGTGCGGGTTCGAGTCCCGTCTGCTGCCTGGTCCGCGTGGATTTTTTTCTAGTTATATTTTCTTTAGATTTAAACATCAAGCAGTTACATACTTAAAAAATATAAATTACAACTAAAATTATTATTGTTTGTAGGAAATATATTTTTTATGTAAACAAATATATAGAGTAATTGGCAGCGGAAAAGGTTATTCCTCATTTTTTGATGCCTTTTCCTTTAAAGGGGTTGGAAAATAACCTACGATTTGCTTGAAATTAAGCGATCATGACGCACATGAGGAGCTCAATGGCGCAGGTGGTTAGCGCGTTCGGCTGCGATCGTTGTAGTTAAGCAACTTTCGCAGTGGTCGGTCATTGGATGGGTGACCAAAAATTTCTATCTCGAGTTTCTCCGTGCTTCGGTAGGTACGTTAAGTCGTTGGTCCCGGTTACATCTGCAGTCGTTAGCACCCGCCAATCCGCACTGGGCCCGCGTGGTGAGTCATGGCCCAATCTTCCTAATCCATCCATAGGGAAGGCTTGTGCGCCAGCAGTGGGGACATTAAGAGGCTGATGATGATGATGATGATGACGCACATGCATGCTTGTATTTCGTTAAGATTTCTTGTTACGATTCTACAGTAGGAAAATATCATGTCAATGCAATGTTCTGTCATACCACAAAGCCTAAAGTCATTATTTTGTGCCATGAAGAATGGCAGGATGTTGATATTCAGCCAGAGGCCAGCTATATATAGCTTTGTGCAAATTAATGTTTATTTGTTTATTAAATGTTTAATATTACACCAATGATTAATATTTCATCATCATCATCAGCCTATTAATGTTCCCACTGCTGGGGCACAGGCCTTCCCTATGAATGGAATAGGGAGATTGGGCCATGACCCACCACGCGGGCCCAGTGCGGATTGGCGGGTGCTAACGACTGCAGATGTAACCGGGACCAACGACTTAACGTGCCTACCGAAGCACGGAGGAACTCGAGATAGAAATTTTTGGTCACCCATCCAATGATCGACCACTGCGAAAGTTGCTTAACTTCAACGATCGCAGCCGAACGCGCTAGCCACCTGCGCCATCGAGCTCCTCCGAGATAAATATTTATCTACAGCGAAATTAAAATTAGCAGTAGGAAGCTCCGCTACACGGTGAAGTGAAGAACCGAAATTAATTACGTTTGTTGGATTATGTACTTATTTACTTTTCAGCCATGTTTTTGGGTGTGAGTGGGAGTGATTATGAACCCGAAACCCACTGAGAGCAAAAACTACGGACTTCACGGCTGTAAAATATTCGTAGGATATCTAAAAGTAGGTCGGTTTTCGTTTGTAAACTTAGTTTATTCAAACTATTTCACAGATTTTGATGTGGCTTTGAATTGATTTTTAAGTATTTGTGAGTTTGACACGACGAATTAAATTAAAATAGGTTTTGTACTTCTCAAATATTCTTAATTGGGTGGGAAAGCGGAAAATCTAATATATAAAATTCTCGTGTCGCGGTGTTTGTGGTTAAACTCCTCCGAAACGGCTTTCCCGACTCTCATGAAATTTTGTGTGCATATTGGGTAGGTCTGAGAATCGGATAACATCTATTTTTCATCCCCCTAAATGTCAAGGGTAATCCACCCCTAAATATTTTTTTTTTATTTTAGATATTTTTTCTTTAAATTTTTTTATGATACATCATACAAAAATACATACTAACCTAAATTTTCACCCTTCTACCACCAGCCCCTATTTTTTTATGGCGGTACGAAGTTCGCTGGGTCAGCTAGTTATTATATATATTTTGTTATTTTCACTTTTCCGCCTTACCTTTTAAAATGTTTGGCTTTACGCTACAACGCTTCGATTCCCGATACTGCCGAGTTTAACTATGTTTTTATAAGCTTTCATAGATGTAAGTTACGTTATGTTTTAATAATTAATATAAAGTTATAATGATACCTGACATGTAAGCTGTGTAGCGATCGTGTCCTATCGCTGTTAAATGTTAATCTTCAAGTACAAACATAAACATTGCAACTAGAGCCGACGATGAGTGTGACGCTGAGATAGCCTGAAACGCGCAAATAAAGCGATTAAAGCTCCCAAGTATATTATACAAGTTCCGACGATGCAAAGCTCAACTGAAGTGTTCTTGACTGAAGAGGTGGGGCAAGTGGCTAGCGCTCGGTCTGTTATGGCTCAATTACATTTGTTCGTCCGTATTCGGGAGTACATTCTTATGTACTAAAAATAAAAATTATAACTATAAGTACATTCTATAATTGCTATTTCTTCTTTCAAATGTTTAATACTTGTAAAGGTATAGTTAAGAGATAAGTTTAAAGAATTTGGAATAATGACGGTCGCATCACAATACATATACGAAAATTTATTACTTGTAAGAAAAAATACACAAAAATAAACTAACTTTACCTGCTACTAGGCTTCACAAAATTAATAATTCATTTAAAGGTCTTTGTGTTCGCTTATACAATAAAGTCCCAAGAAATATCCAAGAGTTAGCCATAAATAAATTTCAAGATATTATAAAAAAACACTTATTAAAAAAGCTTATTACAAAGTATCTGATTATATTACAGACAAAAATGCTTGGGTTTGAACTGTTCCAATCATTCCAACAGGTTTTCTATCTACTATATAAAAATAAGTCGGGTTTTCCTTCCTGAAGCTATAACTCCAGAACGCACGAACCGATTTCCACGGTTTTGCTTTCGTTGGAAAGGTCTCGGGCTCCGTGAGGTTTACAGCAAAGAAAATTCAGGAAAACTTAAAAAAAATTTTTTAATCACCAAACGAAATGTTACATAAAACGAAGCCATCTGGTGGCGAAACGGAGTTCGCCGGGTTTGCTAGTATTAAATAAATCATAATTGTATTGACGTTGTAACAACATAATGATTTGTAAATGTTGTTACATTAGACTCTTAATGTTGTGGAGTTTTTTTCGCTCGTTTTTCTCCGCAGCTAAAAAATATGTCCATAACGAGTGGTAGGGAAAAAAATTTTTTGGACGATTCAAAAGAGTTGTACTATACATCCAATTTGAATAAAGATATATTGATTTCTGATTTCTGGTATTCATTTGACATTGTGGGTTACCAACAATGCGAAGAGATGGCGCTGCCTTTCAGCTTAAGAATAGCTAGAAGAATTTCTAGCTTTAATGTCTTCATTACTCGAATTCGGGCACCCTTAGCAACATGTATTTTATGTAACACTTCCTAACTCATTCACAACATTTTTTTTACATATGAAATAAAATATTTACAATCATAAAACTAGAAAGAAACTCAATTATGTAGATGAAATTAAAATACTGTAGCCCTACCGCGGATACGCCCCGCTCGGCCGTAGGCAGTTATTTCAAGGACAGATCCGAGTCGCAATACTGTATGGATAATATTACCGTGGTATCGGGTAACCAATACAAATATTCCCGAATACAGGTCCAAAACTAAAACTAACCAAATACGGGCGTACTCGACTCGGTTCATTTACACTTACCTAGTCCACTAATATTCGGGCTAACCGTAGTTGTATCGACCAAGTGTAGTTGCGCCAACAAGGAATTTTCGCAATGGTAGGGTTATATTAAAGGTTGAGTGATCGACATTTTATTATCATGCGCACAGTGGCCGCGTGGTCATCATGGGTTATGGCGTAATTTCTCTATTCCATCTATAGGAAAGATCTGCGCCCCAACAGAGTGGGGGAGGTCGAATGTTTTCCGGCCCTTTTGCGCAAAAAAGCAGATTCATTGCTCCACCGGGTTCGCGGTAGCCGCAGCAGAGTCGTGAGGCATTTAGTTGATCGTGGGGATTTTTTTTGTAGATAGGGTTATATCGGTTTTAAATATAATTTACTAACATAGTATTAAGTTATAGTAATATATGTTATTAACGGGATTGTTACCATGTACCTTGTTTTTAGCGAGTTTCCGATATTTCGGCATTGTTGCAAGCGTAACACGGAGTTACTCCGTGATCATGGCGCCACGGAGTAACTCCGTGATCATGGCGCCAAACATGGTAACAATCCCGTTAATAACATATATTACTATAATGTTAGTGACCATGAAAAACAATGTATAGTATTAAGTAGTGATGTAACGAATGTCATTTTAGTAGAGTGAGTAGTGATGTAACGACGACCTCCGTGGCCGAGTGGTTTGTACGCCGGGTTTCATGGTGTCGCCGACTCGAGAGGTCCTGGGTTCGAATCCCGGTGGGGGCAGATGTTTGTGTGATGAATACGAGCATTTGTACTCCAGTCATGGATGTTTAATATGTATTTCTATATAAATATACTTATATATGTACAATATATGTATTCTATCCGTTACCCTAGCATCCCATAACACAAGCCTTATAGTGCTTACTTTGGAGCTAGGCTAATTGGTGTGAGTGTTGGAAATATTTATTTATTATTATTATTTATTATTTTTTGAACATTCACGAATGCGAATGCGAATGCGAATATTTAGTTTTTTTTTTAAATTGGCGCCAATTGTAATATGGCATGGTGGCAGTCTCGTTCGAATTGCCGAGTTGATATGAACTCATCCGACTTAAGTGTCATTCCGCTCGCACCGGTCTTTCCGTAAACAAAACAAGTGAATTTTGAGGTTAGTGATTGTGAGTGGTAATAGTGATTTATTAACATGAGTAAATCGAATTCTAGTGAAACATGGACTTATTTCACACTTTTCGATGCTGAACGAGCTAAATGCAAACTGTGAAACAATGAATATTCAAGGAAAGGCAGAACTACAACGTCTTGAAATTGTTCTTTTCTAATATTCATATTCGCAAAACATTCGCAACGAATGTGAATATTCAAAAATATGCGAATATTCGCGAATGCGAATGCGAATACGAATATTCGTTACATCACTAGTATTAAGTATTTATATACTAACACATGGATCTATATTGTCCGCATAATAAATGATTTGAATTTGAATTAATAGGCTGGTGACGTCGATGAAAGTGTTCTTCGACAAGTGGTCACAGACAAATACATATGCCTACACAAAAAATTCCGCTTTCTAAATGTAAAACGAATTTCGTTTAACAACAATAAAATAAAATAACAATAAATAAATATTATTAACAAGAAATATGTTTTGGATAGATTGATTCACATAATAATAATATAATATAATTTTATACGATTCTTAATTGCTTAATCGGAATGTATGATTGTCTGATTTTAAAATATATAATACTAGCTGACCCAGCGAACTTCGTATCGCCCTAAAAAAATAGGGGTTGTCCAGCGGACAAAATTGTGAATCTAAACCATTCTCAGATCCCCTTGAACACACACAAAAAATTTCATCAAAATCGGTCCAGTCGTTTAAGAGAAGTTCAGTGACATACACACTCACAGAAGAATTATATATATAAAGATGTTTGTGATTGATGACGGTTGATATTTAGTAATTTGGTATGTACATAGTTTTCATTGTATTAATAAATTATAATTCACTTCAAATTAATTATTAATATTTTTTTTTATGGGATAAATGATGAAATATATTAATTTTGATAGTAGATATTTATATTACGTAAATTCAAGAAATTTTTATTTAAATTGTATATAAGTATATTGTAAATTTTATTCATAAGAACACCAAGTATTGCTTTACCCTGACAGGGTTCATGTTACGTAATTTACTTATAACATGTATTTAATCATCTCTGTCATGTAGTTAACATGAATGCAATAAATGATTTGATATTTGAATGTTCAAGAATATACACAAACTTTCTTAGTCCGTTGCAACGTATCTGTTACTGACATATTAAATTGAAAATCGTATTTATGATGAAGAACAAATATATCTTAGGGGAACGATTGCCACTTGTCTTTGCGAGTGATACACGTAGAAAACACATTTCCCGTTTGTCTCGTTTAGGCTGCGTTTCCACCAGAGATGTGCGAGGATGCATAGCGAGGGATGTGTTTGTAAAGAACCAATAGAATCGCTTCATTTACCTCGCCTCGGTCAGCACAGCTCTGGTGGAAACGGCTCAGCGGAGTTAGATTTTTGCACATACAAAACAAGCGAGGGATGTGTACGAGGGATGTGTTGCGAGGAATGTGTGTTGAGAAGGATGTGTTGCGAGGTTTGCGCATACTGTACCACACATTAATGCGCATTTTTACAAGCTTTTATTTAACTTGCTATGTATGTTTGTTACGGTCAAATCTTACAACTCAATTTTAAAGCACTTGCCCTCAACCGATTAAGCTGAAATTTGGTATGCTCGTTCAGTTCGGATGACAATGCATGCTTAACAGTGTGACGTCATTCTAAATCCAATATGGCGGCATACCCAAAATGGCGGACCAATCATTTTTAATGCATTCCTACAATATGGGTATCAAATTAAAGGGCTTGCTGAGAGTAACTCGAAAAAAATGTGACGTCACTCTCAATCCAATATGGCGGACTTCTAAAATTTGAAAATCTATTTAGAAACAAAGTTTAACTAAATTTTCTTTTTTTCTTTTTAGCGCATTTGAATAAAAGCTTGTTTTTAAAAAGGTTTTTGTACCTTAATTTTATTACAGCTCCGCTACACATCCTCGTAGGCACGTTTTCATCGCACAGCTTTGGTGGAAATCCCCACACATTTTCACAGCACAGCTAGACATCCTCGCACGACACATTTCTACCGCACATCTCTGGTGGAAAAGCAGCCTTATATTGTGACTCGTTGCCATCTCAATTCGGGCAGCGACTTCGTAAGAATCCCTTTCATACATTCAAAATGGAGGCTTTTTATGAGTGAGTACGTGTTTGAACTCTGACGCTTTGTCGGAATACACATATTATGTTTTCGGGGTAGCGCTTTGTTTCATTCAAACGGGCAATTGTAATTTTAATAACGTTTTTTTGATATACACGTGTAGTAGTTATTGTGTTTAAATTGAGAGCTTACCGACTACGCTTGAGAAACCTATTGTTCTTTATCCAAGCATCCATCCATACTTCACTACATAGTATAAAACAAAGTCGCTTTCTCTGTCCCTATGTCCCTTTGTATGCTTAAATCTTTGAAACTACGCAACGGATATTGATGCGGTTTTTTTTAATAGATAGAGTGATTCAAGAGGAAGGTTTATATGTATAATACATGTATAATATAGTAGGGAAACACTGATAATTTTAGAGGTTTATAATGTAAGGTCGTAAATAAACACATTTTTTGCGCTTACATTGCAAACGCTGGCTGAACCCTACGAGGTAGATCAAAATAAAGTACTACAGTATTGTACACCTTAAAAAGGACTACAAAAAAGTTCGCGATGGTATATGTATATCTCTTAGGGATAACCCACACTAACCATTTTTTATCCTATACATTTTACGAGAAATAATAGCTTATTTATGAAGCAATTTTCAGCAATACAACATTCACCCTTAACCAATTAAGTACCTTAAATACATTGTGCATTTAATACAGATCAATTTGACCCTTTAAAGCATGCAATTCAAATTAATATTTTCGAAGATATTACAGATTAAAAATGGTATGTCATTGTATTAATACAAGCCTGAGAACAAAAACTATAGTCAACACTACAACTTTACACCGAAGCGAAGCGAGGGCTGGCCACTAGTGTTATTATATAAAACTTCATTAGTAAATGTATGTACTTTCCTAATTACTTTATATCCAATGACCTCAAACTCAAACTCATTTATTCAGTCTAGGCTGTTACAAGCTCTTGTGAAAGTCAAACGCTACGCCATCGGTTCGTAAATCTACGGCGGGAGACCTTGTACTGAGAAGAACCGGCAAGAAACTCAGCAAGGGCTGTTTTTTTCTCCCTATTTTATTATTTACAGAGTCGTCAAATTGAAAAATGACTTAAGAGATGATTCACGAAGTCACCTTTCATTACATAATGATTAAATATACATTAATTGTTAACCTGCATTTTGATTACTGTGTCATACAGTATAAATACAAATAGTGTATCTCCTATTAATTATAACAATCTTCTTTTTCTATCAGAAATCATCATCATCATCATCCGCCTATTAATGTCCCCACTCCTGGGGCACAGACCTTCCCTATGGATGGGTTAGGGAGATTGGGCCATGACCCACCACGCGGGCCCAGTGCGGGTTGGTGGGTGCTAACGACTGAAGATGCAGCCGGGACCAACGGCTTAACGTGCCTTCAGAAGCACGGAGGAACTCGAGATAGAAATTTTTGGTCACCCATCCAATGACCGACCACTGCGAAAGTTGCTCAACTTCAACGACCGCAGCCGAACGCGCGAACCACTGGCGCCATCGAGCTTCTCAGATCTATCAGAAATACTGAGTTTAATTTCATGTGTTTCAACGTAATGAGAAAAAAAAATCTTCTAACGAACGTACAGTACTTACCCCACACGATGGATACACGAAATGAGTTCACAAAAATAAACAAATATCTCTATCAAGAACGTGAAACCATTAGCGTCAATCAATAACGAAAATTGTTCAGCACTTAACACATATTTACAAATCCCAATATTACGAAAAGAACAACGGGCTTATTCTAAAAACTGACTATCGATATTACGTGTTCATCACCGTCGTCCATCTTTCTTTAACTTGCATAGTTTAAAATATCGCAGAGTAAGACAAAAACACGATATGTACTAATGAACATTTTGTTGAAATTTAAACAAAAATGTTGTGCAAGAACCACGTCTGAAGTGAAACTTCTTATCTTAAATAACTTAACATAGGCGGTGCATAAGGCATAGGGGGAATAGAGCGGCGCAGGCATCCCTCATATATATGTATATATAAAGGGTGTAAAAAAACCGATAAAGAAATCGAAGGCCACGTATTCTTCATATCATGACGATCATTTTTTTCTCCTGGACCATACCTGGGAAATTTATGGTTATGGAGATATTGAAGGTCAAAGCCAAAATTTTTTTTTCAAGATTTATACATTAATATTTTCCAAACGTTATTTAGAAACTTTTTTATCGACGCACTTACACACACGCACACACATTCACACAGGCACATTCTTTGCATAGCGCCACAGTAGCGCGCTGCGCTATAAATTGCGTACTGGGAAAAAAATGTATTTTTTTAACTTAAAAATACAAATATTTCCCACGTATAATATTTTGTAATATGACTTGTTTAAGTGTACAGAATGCGTAGATTAAGTTTTTGTCATGGGTTTTTTTACAACCTGTATATAATTTCGCGTGTGATGATCGTGGCGCTCGTTTCAGCCTTCGCCGAGTAACCCTGCAACTTCATGCTTGTCGGGAAGATCTGCGCACGCATTCCACACACACACACACACACATATATATATATATATATATATATATATACTAGCTGACTCGGCGAACTTCGTACCGCCCAAAAGTAATAATTTGCAATAAATTAAAATTGCGACTATAATTTGAGATTTAAACTATCCTATCTCTCAAGTTGGATCGAACTGCACATGGTGTGCGAATTTTATTATAATCGGTTAAGTGGTTTAGGAGTCCATTGACGACAAACATTGTGACACGAGATTTATATATATTAAGATATATATATATATGTGTGTGTGTGTGTGAGTGGAATGCGTGCGCATTTTTATGTATATAGTCGTGTGACGCTCGTGTCGCATTTCTAGAAGGATTTTTAAAAGATCACTTTAAAAACCAGACAAGTGCGAGTCGTTATAGTAATTTAAGTAATTTACGGGATTGTTACCATGTACCTGTAACTTGAGTTACTCCGTGATCATGGCGCTTGCAACAGTGCCGAAATATCGGAAACTCGCTAAAACAAGGTACATGGTAACAATCCCGTAAATAACATCTCTTATCTATTAGACAAGTCCGTCTGTCTGTCTGTGGTGCTGTTTCAGCGGCCAAACCGTAAGAGATAGATAAAGAGAATATTTAAGTTTTAAGAATAGTCTGATAAGACTACAAACCGGATTTGAGTAACGTAGCACTTCCGGTTTTCGAGAAATCAGGTTTTGGTGAACATTTGGTTCACTGGTTTGCTAGTATTACTATAATGTTAGTGACCATGAAAGTTTAAAACAATATAAAGTGCGGGACGGTCTGGCCCACTGAGGGTTCTGTTCACATTTGTAGGTACGCATCATAAATGGCCGTATAACTTTTTACTTCAACTTTCTTATTTGTAAGTTTTCACTTTCCACAGCTTCAAGGGAACGTAGACTTGAGTAAATTTAAAGTTTAAATTTAAACTCGATCCCTACACGCGGTACCTAGATAAAGGGTATTGACAGACAGATAAACGGCCGTATCTTCATTTTACGTTAACTTAGAAGTTTTAATTTTTCATAACTTCAGGGGACCGTAGACTTGAGTACATATATATATATGGTTTTAAATTGCAACTCGATATCTCCGCGCGTTTCCGTGATAAAGGGTCTTTACAGACAGACGGACGGACAGTCGGACAACAAAGTGATCCTTTAAGGTTTTCTGTTTTTTCTTTACAGGTACGGAACCCTAAAACAATATTTCTATTGAAACGAAATGAAATGAAATGAAATGACATGAAATGAAATGAAAAGACATTTATTCAGTCTAGGCTGTTACAAGCACTTGTGAAGGTCAAGAAGCTACGCCATCGGTTCGCAAAACTACGGCGGGAGACCTTGTACTGAGAAGAACCGGCAAGAAACTCAGCAAGGGCTGCTTTTTTCTCCCTGTATTGATATATACAGAGTGGTCAAGTTGAAAAATGACTTCAGAGATACTTCTGAAGTCACCTTCCATTACATTATTAGTATAGTAGTAAGTATAGTAGATAAAAATATAAAGTTAGAATAAATTTTATATTTAGTATATAGGAAGCGGCATTAGATAGGTACCATATTACTGTTACAAAAACTGACTCATACATTAACGTCAGTATTATTGCCAGTAATAGCTGTGATTATTATTTTGTTATTAGAGTGTCTAAAATGGGTAAGAGACATAGGAAGGCTACGCGTCCGCGATACAGCGAAGAAATGAGAAATTCTCGTCTCAATAAACAAGTCAATGTCGTTACATTTTGTTTCGTTAAACATTGTGGGACTTTACGCCTGTGATTTCTTTACCATGTCAAGTCGAGAAAAAACTTTGGAGCCTTGAAACAATTCAAATTCACAGAATGTTTATTTCTTTATGCGTACTGATATTTCATTTCTTTATTTTTGCGAGAAAATTATTTACCTATTTATTTCGTCAGTTAGATAATGAAAAAATAATGGATGCTTGTTTTTTTCTTTTGTCAATTAACCAAAAAATAACAAAGATGAAGCGCCTCAAAGTTTGGGAGTGGGGGCTCGTGACGTCACGTCTAAGTAATAATTGTACCAAGACGTGACGCCATGCGATATTTCGAATAATAGCGTAATAAATACAAATATACAAATTCTTTATTTTGATACAATAATTTCCGAATTTCTTTTAAGTAAATATATACTTGTATTAGAAATTCCCGCTCTCCGTGCTAAAAGACATGGTACATTGAATTATTGAGCACCTAAATATTTTAATAATAGTGAACTCTAAAAAGTAGCAAAAAAAATATATCATTTATTTTTACAATATTTCTTTAAGTCGATATGTTTGTCTGTGCTTATGCATGCTTGCATGTGGGTGTATGAGTGTGTGAGTGTATGTGTACGTGTGTGTGCGTGTGTATTTGTGTCTGAACAAAGAGTGTATTGTTGAAAGTGGTTCTACTGAGATACCTATAAAACACCAAAATGCAAAAAATCAATGGAGAAAAAATGTTTTAGGTAATCCTTCCCCTCCTCACCACCCGGGTACTCTGAAATAACAAAGGAGTTGGCAGAGCATCATGGGTGCAACAGCATAATGTATAAATATTTCTTCTAGCTCTAGAGCTTCCACTAACCAAATTTAAATCTCAGATCAAGAATTCTCTTATGAATAAGGGCTAATATAAAGTTAATGATTATCTAAATGATCGTAATGCATGGACATAGTGTTTCTTGTTATTTGTTATTTGATGGGTATGAGTCAGTTTTTGTAACAGTAATATGGTACCTATCTAGCGCTGGTTCCTAAATACTAAATATAAAATTATTATTGTAACTGTATATATCTATATCCTAAATAATGTAATGGAAGGTGACTTCAGAAGTATCTCTGTAGTCATTTTTCAACTTGACGACTCTGTTTATAACAATACAGGGAGAAAAAAGCAGCCCTTGCTGAGTTTCTTGCCGGTTCTTCTCAGTACAAGGTCTCCCGCCGTAGTTTTGCGAACCGATGGCGTAGCTTCTTGACCTTCACAAGTGCTTGTAACAGCCTAGACTGAATAAATGACTTTTCATTTCATTTCATTTCATAGAAATAAAATCAGCGACTTCACATTGTTTCCGATCCGTTTCCGGTTTTATCGTTACGCTCGCAAGATAAGCTGCCGTACGATTTACCAACTGATATTAAAAACTTGGCTTTGAGCCAGGCCGTAGCGCGAACTGAACATTGTATTTGATGAGTGAGAAACTTCAAAGAAAATATGCAAAATTATTGTCGACATTGCGCTAAAAAAAATTAGTCGACATTGCGTTAATGCATCACTCAGTTGGCAACCAATCGGAGGGGCTTTTTTTTATGTGCATCACTTAAATGTGCTTCTGAAGCGCCAATTTTATTTTAGAGATTAGCATGTCTCTAAGTGTCGCTGCACACGGGCCACCGACCACAACCACAAAACGCCGCCACCGGCATATTTCTTGTAGTTTTCATACATTTTATATGGACTGGCCGCACACGATACGCCGGTGGCCGCCACACGCTACAAATCGGTCTAGTACCTCGTCGTTGCTCGCTTCCTGTGGCCCGCACCGGCCACTTAATGCGCTGATACAAAACGCCGCCACACGTCACTCGCGCAATGAGGGCTATCGCGTATGAATCCGCCGCTAGAGGCGCTAGTGTAGCGTGAGGTCTCCGAAATGTCAAATGTTATTGCTTGTTGGTTGACTACGCGGGTTTATTTCTAATTAAAATAATGTTGTGAATAATTGGTAACAATTCGGCTTAATTATGGCAAATATGAGTTATGTGGCAATGAATGTCAGTTATTAAAAATTTGAGCTTAGAAAAATGATTATTTTCCCATTTTTTTCGAATAAAACGGAACTGCGCGTCACTGTGGCATGGCCTATTATGTTTAGGATATGGTTCTTTTGTGTTAAAATACGATCTAAATGTTCTGTTCTTTGATTTCATGTGCGTATTAATAAACTTTAAAAGTTACAATTTAGGACCTCACTCAACAGTGGCGCCATCTGGTGAGGCAGAAAACGGTAGCCCTCATTCACCACCCTTCTTTCCCTTACCTTAGTCGGCCGCTGTCGCGCGCTTCAGCCACTTTAGTAGTCGATTCTAGCTTCTCGTGGCGGCGTTAGTGGCTGTGGCGTGTGGCCCGTGTGCGGCGACACTAAGGTGCACGACATGTCAAATCTGATTTCACATCGTTCAATTTCGAATATTTGAAATCTTAGAGAACCACCTCTAACTTTAACTTATTTTCATTTAAGAATTTAAATGCTAGATGTTTTTATAGAATTCAATTTATTTATTTTAGCCATTTAGCCATATCAAATATATAAATACAATAATAATAATTAACAATACAAAAACCTAATTGGAAAAAAATATTTCTACTTCATTATGTCTAAAAAGTATGGCTCAATCACATTTGGTCGCCCGAATTGGGATGCACAAAATACATTACTTAAATTCGGGCACCCGAAGCAATATTTACACTGGATTACGGACTGGAAGAGGGTATCCGTAGACGGTATCCGAATTCCGTTAGCACTCGTATTTGGGCTAAAGACCGAATGAATGTAAACGCGATATAAGGCCTCAATTCCAAACGCTCGTTTTTATCAGCTGATAAAATCCGATGCTTTATAAAGATATTGCACTTTCATTTTTTTTGTTATAGGGGGCATACGAGCAGACGGTTCACCTGATGGTAAGTGATCACCGTCGCCCATGGACACTTGCAACACCAGGAGTATCACAAATGCGATGCTGGCCTTTAAGGAAGGAGTACGCTCTTTTTTTGAAGGTTTTTGGGTCGTATTGGTCCGGAAAGACTGCTGGCGACAATATATTCCACAGTTTTGTCGTACGTGGTAAAATATTTCGACAAAAACGCACGGTTGTGGATAGCCACTTCTATTGTGCCGCCATTATCGCAGCAGTGTGTAACATTGCAGCCGTTTTAATCCATAATGCAATAAAAAAAAATGCGGGTGGCCAAAACAAAATATTTAAAAATAAACAACTCGTCTCATTCAGTCAGCCATACTCTTCATCTTCTGCAACCTGTACTAGCAAATGCTTTAAAAAAAACAAAGTTTTCTGTCTTGGTTAATAGAATATTCACTCAATTCGAATTTGAATCCAGCAAAGAGACTAAAATAAGTTTTTTTTTCTTTATACATTATTTTTTACATAATGTTTTTTATATTAAAAATAATGTAACTTGACTTATTAACAACACTTATTAAGTTATCAAAAGGAAACGCAAATCTCATCAACAGTTCAAATCTATATCCAAATCACAAAAACAAATGACTGTAAAAGATGATTCCAACACTAATTGAAAGAAACAAACCAGTTTTCACCCTAAACGGGTGAGTGATTAACGTCAAACGAGAGTGTCAAACAGTGTAGAGTGTCAAACAGTGTAGAGTGTCAAACATTGTAGTGTTAAACAGTGTTAACAATGACTCACCGGACACTTAACACGACGCTGCAGAGTGGGGGTAATGATACGGACGCGTGGGGGGGCATATCCCCCTTCGACTCGGACCTGGATGTATTCTATAGGCCGGATGTGGTCATCATAGTGATGTACGTCGCCGTGCTGACCGCTTCGCTGTCAGCCAACACGCTGCTCATCTTCATCGTCATCAAGTTCCAGTACATGAGAAAGTGAGTGGTAGTTTTAATTATTCCTTTCTATTGTTAATTAAGAGACACAGGATCCATCTTAGTCCAGGTGTCAACCCACCATAGTCTGATTGACACTTACCTGTGTTTTTTGTGTAGAATGTTTTTATATCGCTGTTTTTATGTAGCCATCATCTTATTAATACCTGAATTGTAAACATTGTGATTGCAAAATAACGGTGTCCAGTTTGTCCTATAAATAATACCATATTATTATTATTGACATAATTATTATTATTAACCTAGACAATCTACACTATGCTGCAGGAGGGTAGGATCATACGGTGGGGTGGTAAAATAAAAAAAAAAGTTTAAATAAAAAAAAATACTATGAACAAAATACGTTTCTGAAATACAAAATATTTCTATGAACCATTTATAGGATAGCTTTTTTTACCAGAACAGTTTCCCAACAGCCATCAATATTAAAAAAAAGAAAATTAAGTTTTTTATTTTGTTACTGACCGGAAATCGAACTGGAGACCTCGGAGGTCTCAATGCTGGTTGGTTTCCGGAGACTCAAGACTGCTTATTATAGGTATTTATATAGTCACGGGACACCCGCGTACTTTTGTCCGGTCCGGTTTCTCGGTGTCATCGGTTTTTCGGGGGACTTATTGTACGCGGTATTTTTAATCCGCCGCGTGCGTTACTCGTTGAAGTTGCAAGCGATCTATTTTGTCGAACAAAAAACTCCGCGGGCCGGACGCCCTCGTCTGCGCAGGCTTTCACAACGAGTTGTCAGAGAATTATTGTGATATAGGTAGGTATTTTAAAAAAAAAAAAATTTTTTTTTTATTAGGGATAACAAACAGTTGTACTATATATTTTAAGTGAAGGGTTACAATTATGTTATACTTATTGTACAACCAACAACATTATCCACAGATTAATACTAGGATTGTTTTGTTTTATATATGTTTCTATTATTCTTTTTCTATACTAAAAGAAAAATATGTTGTACACTACACAAATAAGTATCCAGTAGAAACAAAAAGCTTGTCGAGGCGTACCAAGGCAATACATATATTATACATCTAGCTAAAATACATATTATGATAAATGATCATACACTTTGGTCTTGAAAGAAGTGTCTGAGAGCAGGAAAATGTCAATATCATGTGAGCTCAAACTATCATTAAAGGTGTTCATTATTCTGTTCAAGGTTAGGTTAAACCTATTTAACCTAAATACAATTAATACAGTTCAACAATGATATCAAAGTTAACTTAACCTAAACACAATTAATACAGCTCACAAACAATATCAAACCCTGAGCGAATAAGTGACGGTCGACGGTAATATTATCGAAAATCACGAGACAAAGCTGTGTACACAACATTAATTAAATACGCACGGTCGGTCTCATTGTATTTGCTGACAGCATTTCTGATCGGAACCTATCTAGATATAAGATTTGTTGTTTCAGCGACATTCCGAAGTGCGCGCAATAAGGGGGTGTATTGAACTTTCGAGAAGCTCAATATTGCTGGCAATTTTGTAGGTTGCTGTCGCAGTGGTCAGTCTTTGGATGGGTGAAAGAATGATCATATTAATATTAATGAGCACGGTAATATTATATACAGTATTCTATCTTCATAAAAATATGGGTGCGTGTACTTAAGTACGCGCGTGAGAAGTTATACTTCTTTTTGGAATTATTAAAAAATAGTTTTTAATTGCATGCAGATAATTAATTACAATAAGATAATAAAAGGATTGGAAAAGGATAGTCAACGCAGTCAATAAAGTTCAGTTTTAATTTGAAAAATTTAATAAATAATCAAAATGTTCAATTTAAATCACTACTGAATAAAATTTATTAGCACATATAAATTTCGCATTTGTATAACATTATAACACGTGTTAAGAATATAGAAACTAGAAACATGTGGATAAATATTATAAATATGAAAACAGTGATCAGAGGCGACGAGCGTCCCAACATGTGCGACTAAGAGATCCTATTACAATTTTGTTGGAAGCTTTTTTTCGAGACTTACTAATTTAATATGGCAAAGAACAAACGACGATATTGTGCTGTTTCTGGTTGCTTGAACTCTTCAATAATTAAACTTTTTATACGAATGCGTATTTATTATACTATAAAATTTAATAATAAAGCTTTTCGTACGTCTCAGTCGAGTCGTTAATATTTTTCTGTCTCAAATCTATTTCTTTTTATTGAATATTACACTTAAAATAACATGTATTTTATGTAACACTTCCTAATTCACTCCCAACATTTTTTTTGCATATGAAATAAAATATTTACAATCACAAAACGTAAAATATTTACAAAGAAAGAAACTCAATTATGTAGATGAAATTAAAATACGGTAGGCGGGCAGCCCTACCGCGTGGATAGCAGTAGGCAGTTATTTCAAGGAGAGAACCGAGTCACAATATTGTATAGATAATATTACCGTGTCCGGAGCTTTCTTTCTGCTATTGCAAAACACGCTTGGCCGTGATTGGTTTATTTATGTGAAAAGGGTGCAAATGCACGAAAGACATTACTCGAATTCGGGCGACCGAAGCAATATTTACACTGGAATACGCGCTGGAAGACGGTGTCGCGCAAACAAAAGAAAATCTACCCGAATACGTGTGTATTCGATTCCGTTCATTAAAAAAAAAAACAAAATCAAAAATTTATTCCTATCACCAATATTTTTATTTTATTACTATTATTTATTTGGGATAACTAACAACTGTGCAATATTGTACGTAATGTAGTAACACTAAAAATATATCACAACACAGAGATTATATTTTAAAACATCATAAGTTTGCAATATCTATTATACTTGCAAATCGGTGGTATAACTAAAAAAAACCTTACAAAACACAATTTTAAATGTTCGGTAAACAATCAGTAATGGCCTTTTTATATTGAATAAAAGACATTGTAAAGTCCAAATCAAAATCAGATAGGTTGTCATAAAAAAGTTCATTATTCGACGTAGATGTGCGCGTTCTCCTGCATTCGTTTTGCACTGTTTGGGGAAAAATAGTTTATGAGCATAGGCATCTCTTATCTATTAGACAAGTCCGTCCGTCCGTCCGTCCGTCCGTGGTGCTGTTTCAGCGGCCAAACCGTAAGAGATGGAAGAATGTTTAAGTTATAAGTTGAGAATAGTCTGATAAGACTACAAACCGGATGTGAGTAACGTAGCACTTCCGGTTTTCGAGAAATCACGTGATTTCTATTTCAAACGAAACCACACAAAATCTCCGAAGTTCTCAATTAATGAAATACATTTTTTTTTTGGTGAACATTTGGTTCACTGGTTTGCTAGTCTCTTATAATATAATGCTTGTGATACAATATTTGAGAACCCCTAGTAGACAAGCTTATTTGCCTGTGTCAGGAATTCTCGCTTTTCCATAACCCTTCCAAACTCAATACCATATCATACACTTAGGCGTTTACCCGAATTCCATTGGCACTCGTATTCGGGCTAACGACCGTGTAATCGCGCCATCATTGTTATCGACTGCAAAATCGTATAGACGCCTGCGATACCAGGGAATCATGGAAGCAGTGTTTCCACTTTAAAGATTTCCTTTCCCCATGCCTCAATTCAGATTAATTTCCCCTTCTTAGGACATTTTTCCCCTCAAAAATTATTCTGCTGTAGTTTTTAGATTTGGCACTAGTGTAGTAACTAAAAAAAGGTCTTATACTATCTTATTCTAAAACAGATAAATAAAATATATAAAATCTGCACGTGTTGCCACAGTTTCTTTTATACGGCAACACTCTAGTCCACGTTATAGTCCATAAAAAAATTGTTCCGTGCCGCATTATTTTAGGCTATGCTTTACCCATAATTTCCCGCAATTTCTTTTCATGTCTTTCCCCTTTTTCTTCCCCTCTGGACCCTAATTTCCCCTTAAAAGGGGAATTTCCCCTCATTGTGGAAACACTGCATGGAAGAAAAAATATCTAAACTATACCAAATTTCATCTAAATCGATACGATTTTTGGACGTTAATATATTATTTTATTTTCCATTTTAAAATCTTATTTACTTATACAACGGCTAGAGCTAATAAAGGTGAACAAAGATTTTATGTTCATTGTTGTTGTTCGGAAATAGCAGACAACTGTTATCGGAACGTGTAAGATTTCGGGAATGAACTTTTGATATACGGATATGTAACTTTTTGCGGAAGTAGGTAATTGCTAATTATTTAGCATCATTTATATGAATTTTTAAAATTTGGTTAAAACAAACGGTTAAAAGTCACTACATAATATACATAAATAAAACATTGTTTTTAGTTCTAAAGAAAAGTTTACTAGAAAAAAAAATCCACGCGGACCAGGCAGCGGACGGGATTCGAACCCGCATCCTTCGCTATCCGGGCGAATGCACTGACCATTATGCTACCACGGCCCTATTAGCCGCGTTGAAATTTTCCTAGCCTTAAGCTGCAAGGCAGCGCCATCTCTTCGCATTGTAGGTAACCCACAATGTCAAATGAATTCAATTCAATTCAATTTTTGGTGATTATGGCTGCGTCTCATTAGTCAAATGAATACTTTTTCAAGTATTAAACATTTGAAAGAAGAAATAGCAATTATAGTTATGATTTTATTTATTTTTTAAGCATTTAACTGCTAGATGTTTAAATCTAAAGAAAAGTTTACTAGAAAAAAATCCACGTGGATTCGCCCGGATAGCGAAGGATGCGGGTTCAAGTCCCGTCCGCCTGGTCCGCGTGGATTTTTTTCTAGTAAACTTTTCTTTAGATTTAAACATCTAGCAGTTAAATGCTTAAAAAAAATCATAATTATTTTTAGTGTTAATATATCTATGACGCAATCTGGTACGGGGTATGGCCATTGTCCTTTGACATGTTTATGTGAAATAATAGTTTTTGAGTTATGAGGGGGTCAAAAGTAATTCCGAATGGTTCGTGTAATATTGGCGCTCACACATGGTGCTGCTCGCCAGTTCTGTTAGCTTGAACTTGCTTGACACGCTACAGCGTGTCAAGATTAAAGTTTAATTTAAAATATTACATAACTGATTAGATAAAACTAGTTTTAACGGATTAATGCACGAACTTTATTTATTTATTGACGTTTCGCAGCCTTTTCAGGTCTGATTGTCAGAACAATGATTTTTTAATTTCTTTGTCGAGCTACCTTCGAAAGACTTTGATTGAGCGTTCGGATATTTCATTGGAAGATTTTTAAAACTTTATTGTCTATGTATGAATTTATTAGTTAATTTAGTTAATAAAGTACTTTATTTAAAATTCTTTTTGTAATTTTGAGTTTATTTATTTGACCCTAACTACCGTAAACTACCACCGGTTCCAAAATTGGGAGACCTTTCTGAAAAGGACCGGCGAAACAAACTCAGAGAGGCTTTCTATCTACACAACATAAGAAGGAGATTGAAATCCAATAAATAAATAAGTTCGTGCATTATTCCGTTAAAATTAGTTTTATTTAATGAGTGATGTGCGTGAAAACCTAAGAAACAAATATATAACTGATTAGATTAATTATACTGTAAACAGCGTATAAAATTAAAACAGAAACGCTTTATTGCCTCTCAGAGAACGTGTTAATAACGAATATTGCAAAATAATTATGACGATATTGCTTCCATCGAGAACGGGTTTAATTTTGGATAAAACAATCTTGCTAATGGAATAATATTGATAGATTGAGAGGGCTTTCCCGGAAATATGATTGACAAATAAGCATCCGCCTATTGATGCTGATAACGATGTCCTGACTGCTTGAGTACAGGTCTACTTTATTTAAGACACTAGTGGCCCGCCCTCGCTTCGCTTCGGTGTTGAGCTGTAGTGTAGACTAAATTGAGTTTTCATATAAATATAAAAAAAAAAACTGAAATTCGTATCAAATATAATCAGAATGCTCAGATCTGCTAAGCTATCAGGAGTTACACGTGTTATTGTGAGTCAACCATAAAAGATAGACGTATGCTGTTGCGGGATATTTTTTAGACAATTTTATGTAGAATATTTCCGTCATACATGATTTCTATGTAACTTTAACCATTAAGGCTGCACACGCGACGGAAGCTTAAAAAATGGAGTAAATTATCCCGTTTTCCCAACAATTCCCGTCACTGCTCTGCTCCTATTGATTGTAGCGTGATAAAAAGTATACTATAACCTGCCCATGAGGGTGAAGAATAATTGTACCAAGTTTCGTTAAAATCCGTTGAGTAGTTTTGGTTCTAAAAGGAACATACATACAGACAGACAGACAGACAAAAATTTTACTGATTGCATTTTTGGCATCAGTATTGATCACTAATCACCCCCTGATAGTTATTTTGAAAATATATTTCATGTACAGAATTGACATCTCTACAGATTTATTATAAGTATAGATAAGAAAAACTGGTCATAACACCTTAAATGACCTAGTGCTTGGTGTACGTGGCGACAATGAAACTTTAAAACAATAGACAGTAATATTAGTCTAGACTCGAATTATTTGATTCTAGAACTATGAAACGGATAACCTACAGATGTATTATTATGTATACCTTAATGAGAATGTAGATACCCAATAAGTCAAACAGTCTTAAATTGATGTGATTGAGAGCACAGTGAGTATTTATATGATTTATGTATTGAAACTACGTACGAGTATATTGTTTGGAAAATCAACGGGGCGAACTCGTGACATTTTGCTTGGATGATTCCTTTTACCATCGGTCTATACGCGATACGCATATTCCTCAGATCTCATTACACCTGAAGAAATTTTGACTAGAAAATAACTCGGTTCAGCAGGACGAATCTGTAAAATGATACTTTAGGCGTTGTTTATTATGCATTCTTTGATTATTTGTACGCCTAGCTAGCTAGATGGAGGAATCCAAGTAAACCACGCAAAGAAAACACAAATAATTACGCGCGTGTGTGCGTGAATCTAATGGCGCGATTACATTTGGTCGGTAGCCCGAATACGACTGCCAATGGAATTCGGGTAAATTACTGACGGAGTCGAGTACGCCTGTTTACGGGTAATTTTTGTGTAAATATCGCTTCCGGTGCCCGAATTCGAGTAATGTCTTTCGTGCATCCAAATACGGGCTAAGGACCAAGTGCAATTGAGCCGTAATGTCAGATTATCTAATGTGTACGTATGTAGTCAGATTGTCTAGTGTGTACGTGTGTAGCGATGATCATATGTAACATAGGTATTAGATATTTTTTTCGCCGCTTTCGTGCAATTAATACGGTGTCTAGGCTGTATAAAATCAAAATGTGCATTACTTAATGAGACCAATAAAATGTCGCTATATCTGTTGAATAAACCAGTTGTCAAAAATCCGAATCAATGGATGCCATACCCGCTATGCTACCGACACTTTAATGGCCGTGTAGAATTTCTTCTGGTATTTATTTGTTTCTTAGGTTTTCACGCACATCACTCATTAAATAAAACTAGTTTTTACGGGTTAATGCACGAAACTTTATTTATTTATTGACGTTTCGCAGCCTTTTCAGGTCTGCATCGTCAGAATAATGATTTTATTTAAAATTGTCGAGCTACCTTCGAAAGAATTATATTGTGCGTTCGGTTATTTCATTGGAAGATTTTTAAATTTTTTTTATTGTCTATGTATGAATTTATTATTTAATTTACTTAATAAAGTATTTTATTTAAAATTCTTGTTTGTAATTTTGAGTTTATTTATTTGACCCTAACTACCGTAAACTACCACCGGTTCCAAAATTGGGAGACCTTCCTGAGAAGAACCGGCGAAACAAACTCAAGAGAGGCTTTCTATCTCCTTCTTATGTTAAATTATGCAAACAAAAAGAACTAATAGTATCTGATGGTCTTGCAGTGTGTGCTCGGGGTTGGGATTTTATCTCCTGTATAATAGGTTCCCAAGCTGGTGGTATATACCAACCATCTTCCCTATTGAAATTTGGATATATTTTAATCTCAATAGCCTCGCGCATCATTCGAGGAACGAACCGCCGCTCAGCTGCTCAGCAAAAAATTTTAAAAATCTTCCAATGAAATAACCGAACGCACAATATAATTCTTTCGAAGGTAGCTCGACAATTTTAAATAAAATCATTATTCTGACGATGCAGACCTGAAAAGGCTGCGAAACGTCAATAAATAAATAAAGTTTCGTGCATTAACCCGTAAAAACTAGTTTTATTCTGGTATTTAGTTTTTATTCCTTCTACTAGGCAGCGCCATCTCTTCGCATTTTAGGTAAACCACACTGTGAAACGAAATAATTTTAAAAATATTAAATATTAAAAAAAAACGAGTGTGCTTATGACCACACGACTGAAGTGAAACTTCTTTAGCTTCATCTGTATGTATGTATATATATATATATATACAGTCAGGTCATAAGTATTGTCACACAGTAAAAACTTTTCTTTTAGAATGCTGGGCACAAAAAAATTTATTGAATTCGAATTGTTCATGAAAATAAAACTGTATACCTTTTAGAATTTTATTCATTTTTAAATATGGAGTGGACGCTTAAAGAAGACCGTGTTGCAGTTATTGCGTTGCATCGTTGCGGTTACGCGCCATTTCAAAGTTTTGACATACTGAAAATTTTGAATATAACCAAAAGATTCGTTTATCGTACCATCAAACGATACAGTGAACTCTAGTGTAGATAACAGGTCAAGAAGTCGTCGCCCTCGGTCTGTTAGGACTCCAGCAGTGATAAAAGCTGTGAAGGCGCGATTTCAAAGAAATCCCAAACGTAAGCAGAAACTTTTGGCCCTTCAGATGGGGTTAAGCAGAACCACGGTGAAAAGGGTGTTAAATGAAGACTTAGGGCTTCGGGCATATCGAAGAAAAACAGGACATCGTTTGAATGCTCGTCTAATGGACCTGAGACTGAAGAGATGCCGCGCTTTGTTGAAGCGGTACGCGGGAAAAAAATATCGGGAAATTCTTTTTTGTGATGAAATAATTTTTACCGTAGAAAAGAGCTACAATAAACAAAATGATAAGGTGTACGCACACAGTAGTGAAGAAGCGAGCAACCGTATTGCGCGTGTCCAACGAGGTCATTTTCCATCCTCGCTCATGGTATGGTTGGGAGTTTCTTATTGGGGCTTAACAGAGGTACATTTTTGTGAGAAAGGTGTAAAAACGAATGCAGTTGTGTATCAAAATACAGTCCTGACGAACCTTGTCGAACCTGTTTCTCATACCATGTTCAATAACAGGCACGGTGTATTCCAACAAGATTAAGCGCCAGCTCATAGAGCGAAGAGCACATAAGACTGGCTGGCGGTGCGTGAAATCGACTTCATCCGGCACGAAGACTGGTCCTCCTCCAGTCCAGATTTAAGTCCGTTAGATTACAAGATATGGCAACACTTGGAGAAAAAGGCGTGCTCAAAGCCTCATCCCTATTTGGAGCCACTCAAGACATCCTTGATTAAGGCGGCCGCCGATATTGACATGGACCTCGTTTGTGCTGCGATAGACGACTGGACGCGCAGATTGAAGGCCTGTATTCAAAATCAAGGAGGTCATTTTGAATAAACTTTATCGTCATAAGAATCTATGTTTTGTTAAGTTCATTTTGGTATATAAATGGGTACATAATGAATAAACTTGTTTCAATTATTTTATATTAAACATGTGACAGAATTTATGACCTGACTAGGTATATGTACAATATATACATGTACATATTTCAATGTGTGCACGCACTGCTTTCTCTTGCTTATATCCCCCACTCAACTCCCGTTCGCCTCGCCCGAACACACCTTTCGTAACGCATTAGCCAGCTTACCCCCCAAGTCAAGCGTGCATAAAAAAATTTCACTTCAAAAAAGAAATAGTCATTGTAGTATACATCTTTATTTTAAGCATTTAACGGCTTGAATTAACAATTGAAAATGTTCATATTATCGCGGTAAAAGATTAAATAGATGCTATAGAAAAAGTCGTGGATAGAACCTAGCGCTACATGTAACAAGAGACCTCTGTCAATAAACAGCCCGTGCCGTGCTGTCATTGACATTGGTTCGGTCACCAAACGATTTGATAACGAATCTCTACGTTGCTGATTGGATTCCAATCCGCAATTCGTTTTGCGGATATACGTCGATGTATAGATACTAGAGGTTGCTTTCCAATTACAGCATTATTGCGCATTATGCGGCATAATGCTTAACGTTGAGTGTTCCAACTACAGCAACGCTTCGCACAATTGAGCACTCTCAAAAGTGATGCTTTCATGTGATGCGTGCAATGGTACCAACTTAGAGAAAGAAAATTAACAAGTGTTTTATCTTTAAGTTGGCATTGATCGAAATGTTTTATTTATATGTTATCGTTAGTAATATTATTTATTGTTGAAAAATTATTAAAGCTTTCGTTTCATTAAATAGTTTTTTTTTAAATAATCAAAGTTCATTCAAACTGTTAAAAAATAAATATAAGTATGGATGAAGGTAGAAACATTGACTTTTTTTTTTCAACACTGAACTTAGCGCACTGTGCTGGTGCATTTGAAAACTAATTCACGTTCCAATTAAGCATCAGCATAATTGGGCATTGTGCGGCACTGAGTCGCATTATGCTCTGTAATTGGAAAGCATACAGAATAACCTATCCATTTGTCAATAGATTTGTTAAAATACAGACGACAGGCTTATGTCCGCTACCTTGTCTGCAGTAACTGTAGAAAATTGGTCGAAAAAGAAATGAAACTTAAAATGTTAAATTACTTCAAATGAGCATCGCATGAACACGTAATGGTCCGTACTCACGGTATTACCCTAACTCGATAAAAAGCAACGCGTGCATCGTAGAACTCACAACGCGAAAGCTCGTTCTTAGGACGCGACCAACGATATAAAATACCCTAGATACACCACGTGCGCTCAAAATGTGTCCCTATCAGGAAGTGCTTGAACACGACTCAAGCACTTCTTGGTTCACAGTCACGCGCGGACTTATATATATAATATTATAAAAACTTCGTGATAACTAGTTGCGTGATTTAGGAAAAGTAAATGAATATACATAATGATAGGAAAAAACGATTTAATTTCACAGTATAGGTATACAGATATAGATAATGTTACTTTGATACATTTTTATCGAATTTCAAGTGTATCCATATTGTATTTTGTTCGCGTGTTGATAATCCCACAGGAAACTGAAAATGTTCTGGCATTTTCACACATTCTATACTCAATGAGATTAAGTGTATGTGGTAGGATAGTTATTTGTCAGTTTTACTTAGCAAGTAGTGTACTTTCCTTTATATTTGTTGAAAATAGATTATTACACTTTCAGTAAATCACACGAGATCACAGTGAGCTGTTGTATCGGAATATAATAGATTGAAAGAAATAAAGTCCATATTCTTCCGCATAAAGCAATAAGTCGTACAATTTTACGAGATTACATTTCGGACTGTCAGAACTATTTGACGGATGCGTTTTAATTAATACCCTACACTGTATGCTTTAAAGGTGATTTTCAATGTTTAAATAATGCCTTATATTGTTTGACTACGCGATCATCTTACGGAGCTCCGTGGATCGTCCAGTGTACCTTGTGGACAGGTTTCGGGCATGATTTTGTTCGTGTTGGTGTAACTAGGGTATTTAATATCGTTGATTGCAATGCGTAATAATGTGAGATATTCAAACTTTCTGATTGAAAAGTAGAGTCGAAAATATCAAATCATCATTTATTATTTGTTGCTATCCATACGCAATTCAATTTCGGGTTTGAAATGGGATCGTGTTATCAAAGTTTCGAATATTTTCAAAGTTTATTTGTCATTATCGGCCTCTGAAGCCTAAAACTAATTCTGATTTTACAACAATGTTGAAGTTTTACCTTTTGTAAGTATTCAGATTATCAATATTGTGAAGTAACTTAAAATTTAATTTATAACAATAATAATTTAGTAGCACAAAAACCAATTTCGAATTTATACTCGCAGTAACAAAGTGTTCTCCCTTCGTGGAAATTCGACCTCATTAAGTTAATATTATTGAGGTTATTCTGTCAAAGAGAATTTTAACACATGTTTGTGTGCTTAAAACTTAATTCATTAATTTTAATTTATTTTTAATATTTTTTTAAATTTTAATTAATTGCTTTAATTTGTTCATGGAGTAAGTCATTGGCCTTACTGTGAACCCCATAAAGACGCAAGCTATCATAATTGACAGCTTCTACTTCATTTCAAGGATCGATTTTGAACATTTACCTTCTATAACCTTTGTTGGGACTTTTTTTTCCTAAATGGCTTCGCACGGCTTGTGCATTTAGCCAATGTCAAGTGTTAAAATGTTTACAAATTCTATAGCACTCGTGGTCAAAGTAATAAATCAAGTCAAAGTAAGTGGCAGTCAAGTCAATCCCCCTTTCCCTATGTTTCAGTAAATGTGTGGGGATTTACTGGAACCTCCCCGTGGACTTCTTGAGGGAACGTCGAAAGACACTTTCCGCTATTTTGTTTCACTTGCCAACACTTGTGCATGTTCCCGAATACTTAATGGTTAATAATCCACCATTATTATACACTAACATCCGCCACAACACAATTTTTAACAAGAAAAACAAAACTGCTAAAGTGACGCTTTCCGATCCCGCCAAAAAGTCTTTGGGACTATTATTCCTTTATCAAGCACTATCAAAAACCTTGGAGTGGTCTTTGATCAGTGTTTCTCTCGGAGGCCTTAGGTGGAGGCGGTCAGAAAGAAAATTGTAGGTGCATTCAACTCACCGTACTCACTTAACCGCTTACGCAACTTTTTCCCACCACTACCAAAGTCAATCTGGCGCAGACTCTTTTACTGACTACCCATGACTATGCTGACGCCTGTTACACTGACCTTTATGAGAAACTCCTAAATAAACTGGAATATCTGCATAATTTATATATTATACTAGCTGACGCGGCGAACTTCGTACCGCGGTAAAAATAGGGGCAGGTGGTGGAAGAGAAAATTTAGGGATGTATGTATTTTTTAATACCACATTATAAAAAAATAAATATTATCCAAAAAAATTTTAGGGGTGTGTAACGTAGTGTTCTATCAATTTCCTGGGATAACATTCCTCCTAAGCCATATGAGAACACTACATTACAATACCCAATAGTTTGAATTTTGGCACGAAGGCGCATTGTAGGTTTCAGAACACTACGTTACAGGTGGACAACCATTATCACTTAAGGATATGAAAAATAGATAGTAGCCGATTCTCAGACCCCCGGAATATGCATATAAAATTTCATAAAAATCGGTCAGGCCGCTTCGGAGGAGTACGGTAACTAAAATTGTGACACAAGAATTTTATATATTAGATTTTTTTTAACCTCCGAAAGTACGACCATGTCTCTCACTTCCATTCTAAACTTAATTGGCTCCCTATTCGCCGGAGCACGGACTTTACGCTCCTTTATTCCATACTTTTCTTACTGACTTCTCCACTTTACTTAAAATAATGCTTCTCGTTTCTTTCATCTACTTCACAGTGCACTTTGCGCACTTTTTTAACCTTACCTTTAAAATTCCACATCATACAACCGATTTCTTTTCCTATTCCTTCTCTGTGCATTTTTTACGTCTATGGAACTCATTACCGGAAAACATTCGCAAGGCTCGTACTCTGAACTCGTTTAGAGATCAAGTTCGGAATTATTTCCTGTCCCAACCTGAAAGTTTAACGTTTTCTTTCACTGTTATGTTTCATTCCCTGATATGTCTGTTTCCCTTGTTATTATTTACTGTTACTGTCACACCCCTCTTCCATGTCCTTCTTATTTATTTATCCTTTTCTTATGGGTTGCCTGGAAGAGATTGCTGCCTAGCAACAAGGCCGCCTGTATTGTGTACTGTTCTGTCTGTCATGTTTTGTTTCTTTTGAATCCTGTGTGGTGTACTTCAATAAAGTGTATTATTATTATTATTAATTTATGGTTGTTTTAAAAGCATCCATGTTGCTTCAGATGACTGTTCGGTGCAACAGAATCACTCTCACCTTCAATTCCAAAGACTCCTAAATTTTAATCCCGATATTTATTTATTTGTGAAGAACAAATTGCTTAAATAAAACTTGTTTTTACGAGTTAATGCACGAAACTTTATTTATTTATTGACGTTTCGTAGCCTTTACAGGCTACGTCGTCAGAATCAAACTTTTATTTAATTTGTCGAGCTACCTTCGAAAGACTTTTATTGAGCGTTCGGTTATTTCATTGTTCGATTTTTAAAGTTTTATTGTCTTTGAATGAATTTCTTATTTAATTTACTTAATAAAGTATTTTATTTAAAATTCTTTTTTGTAATTTTAAAAAGGCTACGAAAGGTCAATAAATAAATAAAGTTTCGTGCGTTAACCCGTAAAAACTAGTTTTATTTAATGAGTTATGTGCGTGAAAACCTAAGAAACAAATAACAAATTGCTTGTTTTCTAGCCATAATTGCTTAATATTTTCTCCAACTCTTTATTTATTATAGGTCACTATGTAGTATAAATCAAAGTCGCTGTCCGCTGTCTATCTGCCCCTATATATGCTTAGATCTTTAAAACTACGCAACGGCTTAGGATGCGGTTTTTTAAAAAAGTGATTCAGGAGGAAGTTTGCATAATATAGTAGAGAAACACTGATAATTTTAGAGGTTTATAATATTATGCCGTAAATAAACACATTTTTTTGTACTTAAATTGCAAACGCTGGCTGAACCCTACGCGATAGAACAAAATAATGTACTACTGTATTGTACTTCTCAAAAAGGTCTACAAAAACGTTCGCGATGGTATATGCCTCTCTTAGGGATAACCCACGATAACCTTTCCTATCCTTTACTTTTTACGAGAAATAATGGCTTATTTACGAAGCGATTGTAAGTATACAGCATTAATCCTTATCCAATTAAGTGCTTCCAATACATTGCGCATTAAGACCCGTATTACAGAATGACAACTAACTGTTGATCTTTACTTGAGTACAGTTAGAAAGGGATATTGCTATGTGCTATATATTGCGACATCCTTTTCTAACTATGCTCAACACTGGATCAATCACTGAGAATCTTTCTATAATACGGGCCTTAATTTAGATGAATGTTTTTGAAGATATTACATATTTATATCATTTAAAATGCAGGGACATAGCGGTTGCCGAGGCACCGCCCCACATAAGGTTTTTTACATTGCAGCAGGTGAACAAAAATCGTTTTTTTTTATTGAGCCGAATGTATAGATTAGGCACCTACTGGTTGAAACTCCAACGGATATTTTCGTATCAAAAACTGACCCATATTTTGTTATTGTGAAATTTGTTTAAGTGTCGCCGCACACGGGCCACACGCCACAGCCACAAACGCTGCCACGAGAAGCTAGAAGCGGCTACTAAAGTGGCTGAAGCGCGCGACAGCGGCCGACTAAGGCAAGGGAGAGAGGGGTGGGGAATCGCGCGAGTGAGGTGTGGCGGCGTTTTGTATCGGCGCATTAAGTGGCCGGTGCGGGCCACAAGAAGCGAGCAACGACTATTTGTAGCGTGTGGCGGCCACCGGCGTACCGTGTGTGGCGAGTACATATAAAATGTATGAAAACCACAAGAAATATGCCGGTAGCGGCGTTTTGTGGTTGTGGTCAGTGGCCCGTGTGCGGCGACACTAAGAGTTGTATCGTTACACTCGTACGTTCCTTGCGTAAACGCAGAGAGTGAGCTCCGATATTAAAGTGTTTTGCCGTTATTTCCGCATATGTAATATCGAACTACTGTTAATGTGAATACCTTAAGTTCAGGTATTTCTGAACTAAATAAAGTTTCGTGCATTAACCCGTAAAAATTGTTTTATTTAATGAGTGATGTGCGTGTAAACCTACGAAACAAATAAATAAAGTTATTTTCAATTATTTTCACCTTACCATGAGATTTATAATTAAAGGATATAAAGAGTGTATTTTTGCGGTGTAAATTTGGGTGATTTTTAAGATACTTTATTTGTTTCTTAGGTTTTTACGTACATCACTCATTAAATAAAACTAGTTTTAACGGGTTAATGCACGAAACTTTATTTATTTATTGACGTTCCGCAGCCTTTTCAGGTCTGCATCGTCAGAATAATGATTTTTTATTTAATTTGTCGAGCTACCTTCGAAAGACTTTTATTGAGCGTTCAGTTATTTCATTGGAAGATTTTTAAAATTTTATTAACTATGTATGAATTTATTAGTTAATTTAGTTAATAAAGTACTTTATTTAAAATTCTTTTTCTAAGAATTAATATCTCTTTAAGGAGATAAAAAGCCTCTCTGAGTTTGTTTCGCCGGTTCATCTCAGAAAGGTTTTGGAACCGGTGGTAGTTTACGGTAGTTAGTGTCAAATAAATAAACTCAAAATTACAAAAAAGAATTAAAAAAAGAACCGAAATCATTAGAAATCATTTCGACTCTTTTTTAACTCTTACGGCTGCTGCATATTTATCTAATGTCATAGGTACAACATTTTACAACACATTTGCGTAAAAACAGTACCTACACTGAATTTAGGTAATGAAGCAAACTAATTGTACAAAAGAAAATGGCGCGCATTTCCAAATGCCGCCATGTGTGGTGATGCAAATTAAAACTACATCTTTTTAGTATCAAAGTATTAGTTTTAGTAATAAAAAACGTAAATGATACTCAGGGCGCCATGTTTGGGAGCGTGCGGTAAAACGTTTAACTGTTGTACGTTTTCCGTTGTATGGCGCGTAATTTTTAACTTCCGAACAATGTATATTACCTCCGTGTAGGGGTGACCCCTACATAATGATATTAAGTTAAGGAAGAAAGACAACTGTTGAACGCATGACGAGCATTGATTTATTAAGAAAATCAATGTTTTTAAATAGCTAATACAATGACGTATTATGATGCATTTCTTAGATACAGCTACGTGATAAAGTAGGTTATGCTTGCTCTGCAGATGTACAAGATTACTGTACGCGACTCGTACACTCCGTAAATGCATTTTTTGAGCAGTTGAAAAAATCATAAAGTATGTTATGCTTGCTCTGCAGATATACAAGATTACTGTACGCGACTCGTACACTCCGTAAATGCATTTTTCAGCAGTTGAAAAAATAATAAAATAGGTTATGCTTGCTCTGCAGATATACAAGATTACTGTACGCGACTCGTACACTCCGTAAATGCATTTTTGAGCAGTTGAAAAAATAATAAAATAGGTTATGCTTGCTCTGTAGATATACAAGATTACTGGTACGCGACTCATACACTCCGTAAATGCATTTTTTGAGCAGCTGAAAAAATATTTTTGCCCATCTATAACGCACCAAATGCCATGTGTGCGGCGCGTGCCTATAGTACATCACAGTAATATTATAAAGGCGAAAGTTTGTGAGTGTGTGAGGGTCTATGTTTGTTACTTCTTCTAAACGGTTGGCGCGATTTTCATAAAATTTAGTATGGAGGTAGCTGACACCCTGGATTAACACATAGGCTACGTTTTACTGTGGCAAAATATCCTTGTTAAACCGCGGGTAACACCGAGGGGCACCACAACTAGTATATATATATATATATAGGGTGTCCCACGGCTACCTCACACGGAGGGAAACTGTATTAAATATTGAAGATAGGATATTTTACTGAAAGAAGACATAATTTTATTTTTGATAATAAATAGGACTGCGTTCACAGATTTTTTTAAAATCGCCTACTACAACTAGGAATCAAACTCGTGAAATTTCGAAAAAATAAACACAAGATAATTTATTATAACCATCGAAAAGGCTTATCATAAGGATTATATTTTGCTTAATAACATAGCATTTTATAATCTTTGATCAATGATCGAAGTGTATAATACAAGCATGAGAACAGAAACTACAGTTTAGACTACAGCTCTACACCGAAGCGAAGCGATGGCGGGCCACTAGTAATTTATATTTACAGTGGACTTTTAGATTGTGTTATTTAGAATTGTTGTTCGCGTCGGATGATGTAGCTCCTAGCACAGAGCAAGAGAGAAAACCTTTATGGCGATTCCCTTAGGATAACCCGCGCCGTTCAATTTAGGGATACAAGTTGTTATCGCCATAGGGACATGCGAAATGCTTGCAAAATGCTTCCACAAAGTCGCAATGAGTTCTCGGAAAGAAGAACTACATCTTGGAATGGTATAAAGAGGCGATTTTATCGTTCACCTCTATAAAAGAGTGCGGGATATTTGACGTATAATATAAAAGTACAGACAACCAAAAAAAAATTGTGGGTGTCAGCTCCGACGCACGACTGGAGTTTACTTCTTAAGTTCGATAGTCTAACCAGACGCAGAAAGAGTTTATTTAACTTAAAAAAGATTGATACTGTATGAAAGGGTAAATTAACAAATTAATGAATATAATCTTTATATATATAATTCTTCTGTGAGTGTGTATGTCACTGAACTTCTGTTAAACGACTGGACCGATTTTGATGAAAGTTTTTGTGTGTGTTCAAGGGGATCTGAGAATGGTTTAGATTCACAATTTTGTCCGCTGGACAATGTTTTTTTAATTAATTTTTAATTTATTAGTAGTTGTTGATTTTGAAATGTTTTACATTGGATCCGACAGACGGCGCTACCATACTAGACAGGACAACGTCTGTCGGGTCTGCTAGTATACATATATAAATATATATTTATTCATTTCATATACATTTATTATAACTAATCGACGAAATATTTTACATTAAACTTTTTACAATAGTCAATTTCAGATGTGCATAAATAAAGGTACGCTACGATACTGTGCTACGGTGTAGCACTACGGCTGCTACAGCGTAGACAGTAAAAACGTAACGAGGTCATTCATCGATAGATTTCACTCCTCACATTTTTCTCATACCGGGCCCCTTATATATGCAAATCGATTCTTAAGGAGTAAACTCCAACAAGTTTGAATGATAACTTTTATTTTTTAAGCATGTAACTGCTTGTGGGTGGGTAAATAACTGTGGGTTACTTACAATGCGAAGAAATGGCGCTGCCTTGCAGCTTAAGAAAGGCTAGAAAGAATTCGACACGGCCATCAGTGCCGCGGTAGCACAATGGTCAGTGCATTCACCCGGATAGCGAAGGGTGCGGGTTTAAGTCCCGTCTGCTGCCTGGTCCGCGTGGAATTTATTCTAGTCATAGTAGATGTTTTATTTAGATTTAAATAAGTTCTAACATTGAAAGCGACTTGCTTTGTTAACTTTACAAATCCAAAAATCCTGAAAAAATCTTTTAATATCGAAATTTTTGTACGCCGGGTTTCATAGTGTCGCCTTCTCGAGAGGTCCCGGGTTCGAATCCCGGTAGGAGCAGATGTTTGTGTGATGAATACGAACACTTGTACTCCAGTCATAGATGTTTAATATGTATTTCTATATAAACATACTTATATATGTACAGTATGTGTATTCTATCCGTTACCCTAGCATCCCATAACACAAGCCTTACAGTGCTTACTTTGGGGCTAGGCTAATTGGTGTGAGTGTTGGAAATATTTATTTACTTATTTTATGAGTTACCCTTCAACTGTTAGGACATATAAATACAATTAACATATAAATACATTAGTCTTTCTGTCTGTTTGATAATCTCTATTTGTGGATAATAGCCTTTTAATTCCACAGTAACCTTTAATTAATTTTCCGCAACCAAAAGTACCTTCGTTATTTTGATTCAAGATTCAGATATTAGTTCGTGATAAATTAGCAAAATCTTTCACGTTTATAAAAGATAAATACCTTTGGTAGGTATTAGTCTGAAGAAATTGGTGTTTTCTGTCATAATTAGGGTAGATAAATGACTACATCCCACCGGATGGTGGTGGTAAATCCCAGACGTGAAAATAGATTTTTAACCCCTGACGGAAACTTTTAACTCACACAATTAGCCTAGCCCCAAAGTAAGCACTGTAAGGGTTGTGTTATGGGATACTAGGGTAACGGATAGAATACATATACTGTACATATATAAGTATATTATAACCTTAAATATATATGTACAGAAATAAATAATATTTAAATACAAATTTCCTAAACCTACTTATAAATAACATCCTATTTACAAAATAAAAAATAAGTCACCCCCATCGCCGCCGGGCGCCTAGCAACAGAAGAGGCTCTATGAGGCGTCCTTGGAAACAGCCAACATCAACAATGGCAGAAAATTTTAAGTTTATAAAATCCAAACATATAACATTATATATCTTGCTCACATGCAGGGACACGCAGAAAAGTCTTGTCTACAGATATACGGGGCACTTTTTTCCGATTACTGTTGTAAATAATTTTAAATTTAAAATTATGATGAGACGAGACGTGACTAAACGTTTAATTCTAATTTTTTTTTAAGTATATTTAAATACATATTGAACATCCATGACTGGAGTACAATATTTTGTTCTGTTTACCTTTGTGTATTGTTTAAATAGTGAAACCTACTCTTGTGAGATTATGTCGATCAGCTTTAATATCATTTTTGTTACTATAATGCTAAAAACAACGTATTATCGGGTTCGAAACCCGGTGGAGGCAGATGTTTGTGTGATGAATACGAGCATTTGTACTCCAGTCGTGGATGTTTAATATGTATTTCTATATAAATATACTTATTTAAGTTCAGTATATGTATTCTATCCGTTACCGTAGTATCCCATAACACAAGCTTACAGTGCTTACTTTGGGGCTGTGTTAATTGGTGTGAGTGTTGGAAATATTTATTTATTATTTATTAAAGAGTTCAACTAAATTGACGTCTCTGCATGCGTTACTTATATAGCAAGATTCTATGACTCGATAAATCTACTGTCAACAGTTCAAATAGTTCGATTTTTTTAAGCCGAACATTTTCATTGCCGTCACAAAGCAAAAATTTTTAATACAAAGAATTCATTTTACTAAGGGTAACACAAATTCCTTGCTTCAATCACTTTTCAATTCAAATAGACAGTATTTTCACATCAAATATTGGCAGTTTGGAACAACTGAATCTCGACTTCGTGATTGTAAGTAACAAAATCAACGCGCGGCTTCTGCGGTGTGGAGTAGAATATTAATCACGTTTTTAGAGTTCACTACTCAGGGAGTGACAAGCGGAATCCTCTGCCGTGTGTCTGTCCTTGGGTTCAATCTTTTAGGAAATAGACTAAAAAAGTGTTCCCAGAAATATAAAATCCAATGAATGCTTCATTAACTTAGGTTTTTGGAGTTTACTCCTTAAGAATCGATTTGCATATATAAGGGGCCCGGTATGAGAAAAATGTGAGGTAAAATCTATTGATGAATGACATTAATGACCTCGTTACGTTTTTGTGCGCAAATTCATCTGCGCACCTTTCACTTTTAGCCATGGCAACGGATAAAAAACATTAAGTTGTCACAAATGTCAATAAAATAAATAAACTAAAAATAGATAAAATCGGAGCAAAATTAATGAAAACAAATAAATAACAGAATATAGAGAAATGCCGGTAAGTGTCCAGCACTCTGGAATAGTGATTTTCAGTACAGATGGAATTATAATACATATTTACAAAATGATGACTAGTGTGTGGTATTTTTGAAATTGTGTGTTTCGAGAAATACATAATAAAATATATGATAAATATCGCTGATGTTAGATGATAAAATGTGTGACATGGAACCTATGATAGTCGAAACCATGGGACGATTCCTGAGGTATACTTGTAACCGACTTCTTCGGAGTTGATTTTGTTTTGTGTCTGTTCAAAGACAATCGTTCTTAGAGTGTAAACTCCGGTCGTGCGTCGGAGCTGACACACGCAATTTTTTTTTTTTTACTTTGACAGACAGAAAAATATAGTACTTATTGCTATCATCTGTATTAAATATGAATATTCTAACAGCGATTGTACTATTATGTGGTAACAAATAAATAATTAATAACTTTTCTGAAAAAAAATTGAGATAATTAACCCCTCTCAATGCAGGAAGCGAAATTTGATACTGTCATCATACGTCATCTATTCACGGAATGGCGGATGAAGTCAAAATGGCTCCGGCTCGATAAAACAAAATATATTACGCTGTAGCCAAACCATTAATTATCATTGCGTGGACGAGAATTTACTAATTGATAAATTTTCTTTCAGTCAGGTACAAAAATTATGGATATTATCAATACGTTATATTTTTTTGAGATGCCCAAAGTTTACACTATGTTACGCACTTTACGATAAAAATGAAAAAACGGGCAGATGTCGAGAATCTTAATTACAATTAACAAATTTTGATTAACTTCAAAATTATGTTTGGGCCAATAGAAATTACCGCTGTCCTTCTCCAAACACATTTTGTCATTAATTAACTAATTATGAATTCTCTACGGTTATAAATGACTGATCCGTTTTGCGGATATAATTTTACATCCGTGGAAATAGCATGATTTTTTGGTAGTTTCATACAGTTCTTTAAACAGATTCAGCATTATAGCTAGTAAACGGGATTGTTACCATGTACCTTGTGTTTTATGAGTCTCTGATATTTCGGCACTGTTGCAAGCGCCATGATCACGGAGTAACTGAAGTAATTGCGGGTAGATGTTAATAGCAGACATATCGGTCTACCCTCTGACGTCGTCTTTTACTGCGCTCGATACCCCTACCACTGGTCACATTCTCAATATTCACTCGCACTTGATCCCTCCACACAATACTCACAGTATCAGATCGCGGAACGACACTTTTTCGATTTTTGCGGTTTTTACACATACGATGATACGAACCACTGGATTCAGCATAGTTAAAACTGTTTTGTTTATTCAAGGAGAGTATAATATGTTTTTGACTCCATTAGCATAAACTGAAGTAATCATGAGATCGTTTTCGAAAGCTTGTCAAGTACAATATTCTATTGCTATCGCATGGTTATTGTATAAAAAGTTGCTTTTGTGTGCAGCCTCTGTCACAATTATATTATCAAATCTCCCAAGCGAATTGCTTCAAAGTAGAAGTCAAAGTTTCTTGACTTTAATTGGTATCATAATAAGACTAAAGATTTTTTTTGGATTTTTTTCTAGTAAAAATTCTTTAGATTTAAACAGTTAAATGCTTAAACAATTTAATCATAATAGGTCTTTTTTGAATCATCCTAATTTTCGTAAATCTTTGAAGAATAGCGAATGAAAAAAAGTTTTATGAACTTAACAATATTTATCAAAACATTGTCAATTGATTTATGTGTCGGGAACAATTGCGAGTGAATAGTAAGAATGTGACCAGTGGTAGGGGTATTGAGCGCAGTAAAAGACGACGTCAGAGGGTAGACCGATATGTTTGCCAATAACATCTACCCGCAATAACTTCAGTTACTCCGTGATCATGGCGCTAGCAACAGTGCCGAAATATCGGAGACTCATAAAAAACAAGGTACATGGTAACAATCCCGTCAATAGCTATAATGTTAGTGACCATGAAAGTTTAAAACAATATATTGTCAATTAATGAACTAAAGCAACACGTTTGGTACTTGTTTCAAAGATATTATGCCGCCTCTTCACTTGACAACTGTCTGTCTTTATCATGCTTTATAAGGAATGAAAAGGACACACTGATGTCCAGTTTACATATAGCAAACACGAATAGCCAAGCGAAGTGCAGGAATTTAAATTTGCAATTCGTACAGGCCCTGCCAGAATACCGTCGCTGTTATTGTGGGAATATTCCCTTCCTACTATAACAACATTTTGCTGAGACAGGGTCCTGAATGGCCTTTTTTCTTATATGGAGAGCCATATTGTTGTTGTCTGTTTGTTTTTTATTTTTATTGCTATATTTATTTTTCGACGAAGAATTTCGACGCGGTCCGAGAGGGCCGCGGTAGCATAATTGGTCAGTGCATTCGCCCGGATTGCGAAGGGTGCGGGTTCGAGTCCCGTCTGCTGCCTGGTCCGCGTGGAATTTTTTCTAGTTATATTTTCTTTAGATTTCAACATCAAGCAGTTACATACTTTAAATAATAAATATTATAACTATAATTGCTATTGCTTCTTTCAAATGTTTAATACTTGTAAAAGTATTCATTTGACATTGTGGGTTACCTTTAATGCGAAGAGATGGCGCTGCCTTGCAGCTTAAGAATGGCTAGAAGACTTTCGACGCGGTCTGTGAGGGCCGCGGTAGCATAATTGGTCAGTGCATTCGCCCGGATTGCGAAGGGTGTGGGTTCGAGTCCCGTCTGCTGCCTGGTCCGCGTGGAATTTTTTCTAGTTATATTTTCTTTAGATTTAAACATCAAGCATTCACATGCTTTAAAATAATAAACATTATAGCTATATTTATTGTTTTTTTTTGCCTACGTATGTGTGAGGCCAATAAAAGCCTTTTCTTTTTTTCTTTAGATTTGTGATCGACAAATACGGAACCCGTACCGTTTTTTGCAAGTGGCCTGACACGTGCTTGGCCAGTTAAATTAACCATAGTTTAAATTAACCATAACGCAATTATACCATTAACTGTACGAAACCTTCGGACCTTTTTTTATTTTTGAACGAAAAAAGACACTGGTATATTTTATTGGAAGAGCTCGATGGCGCGGGTGGTTAGCGCGTTCGGTTACGATCGTTGAAGTTAAGCAACTTTCGCAGTGGTCGGTCATTGGATGGGTGACCAAAACTCTTCTATCTCGAGTGCTCTGTGCTTCGGAAGGCATGTTAAGCCGTTTGTCCCGGCTGCATCTGCAGTCGTTAGCACCCGTCAATCTGCATTGAGCCCGCGTGGTGGGTCATGGTCCAATCTCCCTATTCAATCTATGGGGAAGGCCTGTGCCCCAGCAGTGGGGACGTTAATAGGCTGATGAGGATATTTTATTTGCCATTTTACTTAACATATAGGTTCACCTCACCTCTCGGTTGAGGTTTCAGACGGGATGCGAACCCGGACTTCCGCTATCCGTGGCGGACGCACTAACCAATTTTTTTATGCTACCGAGACCCTAATGGCCCTGCCGAGTTTCCTCTAGTGTTTTTTAGGCTGTAAGGCAGCGTCATCTCTTCGCATAGGAGGTAATCCGCTCGGATAACTAAAGCGACTGGATGTTTTTCTAGTAATATTTTCTTTAATTGGGTATTTGACAGTATTAAAAATAAAGTGCCAATTGTTAGCATCTGTGTTAAGAATGAATATTGGCAGGGGTTTTTACTATTTTTACAAAAAAAATATTCATAATTTAACTTAAAACCCATGAAAAAGATAATAGTTTTTTTTATCTATTGTCACGTGACCCAAAACGCTTGGGATTGGCGGAGTCTAAAATGACGTCACACGCAAGTAAACTTCCGGATAAAGTGACATTACATTGTATCGATTGACGTTTTAATAACAGTCGTGTGACGTCACACACTAGTAAGATGCTATATTGCCCAGAGAAACGTTTTCGTGGCAACTTGAAAATAGAGTTTTTGATTTGGTTATTTTTACTGAAATACACAACAGAATGATGAATATCCACTTTTTACGGACTCCATAAACATTAGTCAATAACGTGAGATCATTTTCTAAAACTTGTCAAATACCCTATTTTAAACATCCAGCAGTTAAATGCTTAAAATAAAAAATGTAATAAGATTTCCTTTTAATCACGATATCATGTCAAGTTGCGTACTGTACAAAAAACCGATTATCAGTGTATATGTCAATATCACCGGATATTAGTGACTTTCAGTTTTACTTCTTTTTTAACTTACGCCCAGAATCGCGTAATGGCCATTAGGTCATAGTCATAATATCTATATATATAAAACTCAAAGGTAACTGACTGACATAGTGATCTATCAACGCACAGCCCAAACCACTGGACGGATCGGGCTGAAATTTGGCATGCAGGTAGATGTTATGATGTAGTCATCCGCTCAGAAAGGATTTTGATCAATTCTACCCCCAAGGGGATAAAATAGGGAATGAAAGTTTGTATGAAACTTTGTCCATTTTAAACCGATCGGGCTCAGGATTTGCGGAAAATTGATCGAAAACAATTCATCGAATTACAATTCTTCGAACACAATTCATCGAAAAAACTATTCGTCGAAAAACAATTCTTCGAACGGTAATTCCAAAAAGAAAATGAAAATTTAGCAGGAGGGATGCTAAAACGAGGTGGGGAAAGGGGAAAAAGTATGAAAAAAAAAAAACGTTGCACGTACAAAAGTGTCGTTTCTGGCGCTTCGCCGGCTGCTGCCGCGGCACGCTCGCTCCGCTCGCTCGGCTCGCGCGTTTTTGGTCATCATACTAACCTAACCTAATGAACTCTTTAGACTTTATTCATTGCGGGGGTCTTCGCCCCCCGAGCCCCCCTTGCGGGGGCTGCGCCCCCCCCCGCCCCACTTCGGTTCTGTCACTAATAATATGAAATATAAAAAGCATGAAATTGTTTTTCGGGGAATTACCGTTCGAAGAATTGTTGTTCGACGAATTATTTTTTCGATGAATTGTGTTCGAAGAATTGTAATTCGATGAATTGTTTTCGATGATTTTTCCGGTGAGGCGGGCTCAGACTTTGCATGCAGGTATAAGAAGAATCACAGATGAATATCATTGTGTATAATACAAGCCTGAGAACAAAAACTGTAGTCTACACTTCAGCTCTACACCGAAGCGAAGCGAGGGCGGGCCGCTAGTTAGTCATAATATTTATTGCTTCATGTTGGTTACATTTAGTTCTTAAATTTAATAACAGCTCGCAAACGTGAGCCCTGCAAAGGCATTGCAAATTATAATAAAAGTATACATATATTAATTTAAAATTTGATAAAATTACAATAGGATAATAATTTAAGATAGATAGAAAAATTAAATTAGTTAATAAAAAATATAATTTTAAAATTAATTCATATAATACTTTAAGCAATTATAAAATACATTTAGGGTTAGGTCAAGAAACGTATGTCAATCAAAACAAAAAAATAAATAAACAAGTAATAATTACATTCAAAGTAGGTAATAATCAATTTAAAATTCATTCACATAATATTTATTATAATTAAGTTTAATAATTTCGGTTTAGGTCAACAATTTACGTCAGAGAAATCAAATCAATTAGTCTAATATCATTAATTATAACGTCATATACAAAATTTATAAACTCAAACTCATTTAATCAGTCTAGGCTGTTACAAGCTCTTGTGAAAGTCAAACGCTACGCCATCGGTTCGTAATTCTACGGCGGGAGACCTTGTACTGAGAAGAACCGGCAAGAAACTCAGCAAGGGCTATTTTTTTCTCCCTGTTTTATTTCATACAGTGTCGTCAATTGAAAGATGACATCAAAAATTGAAAACATGTGTTGATGTCAACTTCTATCACATTAATATTATTAATTAACAAAAGTTAAGTATAACTAGGTACTATTTTTAAATTTAGAAGTGGCAATTAAACAATTTTCAACCAAATCAGCAAAGTAAAACGACTTAGTCTGACGACTGACGTAATGTCATACACACACACAAAAAGATTACAGGTTAGTTGATTGAAATGAAAAATTAGCATTCAATGAACAGATTACTTAGTACGTGCATAGTGTTTGGGTTAAACTAGTAAGGCGTGGATTTTTTTTATGTCAAAAGATATTTTTTTTCAACTAAGCTCGTAATCGAGATATTTTTTCTTAAAATTTTTGTCTACTATTTTTGGGTCTTGTTATTTCCTTCTTTCGAGACATTGTCTTTCATATTATCCTAAGGACGAGACATCAAATACTCGTAAATTCAATGTTTTTCTATGAGTAAGATCATTAGGGTAAAAACAAAAATGCTTCTCTATTGTTTCTTTTAATTGACAGATCAGAAAAAGAGGTTTCGCTGTTCATTCGGATTGGACACGAAGAATTTTTATCAACTTTTAATTTGCACCTTTTTGTCTCATAACATGGCAACTCCATAAAACACCTTTCATATTTTTGCTTGGCGTACTCAGGATTATGTTTAAACTTAGTTCTTGATTTGTGAATTACTTCAAAATAAAAATTGTCGTAGAAACATACCTAGATTAAACTTATATTACTGGAAATTGATTTATTGAAACTGGCTGTAAATCTGTTAACCAAATCTCAAATGTTTCATCAAATTGACAAAATCAGAAAAGAGGTTTATCTTTTTCTATTCGATGTTTGAATCGGACACAAAATAGTTGTTTAATCATTAATCCATCTATACACGTAGCTGTATCTACGATAGACACGCCGGACAGACGGGCTTCAATCGGCCGTCAATAATGAGGGACGGAACGGACCTGGAGAGCGTCTGCCCTTTAGTCAAACCATTAAACTCGATGGAGTCATTAATCGAAAGAAAGGAACGAACACACAGAAAATTTCCTCTTTCATTAGTCGACACGATTTATTACCGGCAAATGTAAAGTTCGCGTGCTTTTGAATACGCCCGTGTTTCTTGGGAGCTTGGTTCCTGGCGGCGGACAATTTGCGGTACAACGGCCACGCTTAGCTACCTCAAAGGTGCAATTGTGGTTTCATCAACGTTTTTAATGGCAACCTTTGCTATTGTGTATTTTTTAATTGCCTTCGAAGGCAGTCGATCGAACGGGCAACCTGATGCTAATTGATCACAGTAGACCATGAACATCAGCAATGCTAGTTACACAGTCATGCAATGCCTTTCGTGGAACACTCTATGTAAGCCACTCTTGAAGTGGACCATGTTATAGTACTGAGGGGACACTGTGGTGGAGGGAAGCTCATTCCATTCAATCCATATTTTTATTGTCCGTGGAATAAAACATCGCCGGAAACGAACAGTTGTGGACTTCGGTGTTTCCAGGTCTATCTATCTATGCCAGCTTTGGGTTCGTCTTCGAACATAGGCCTCCTCTTCAACTTTCCACCGACTTCTGTCCCCGAACACTTGCATCCAGTTAATTCCAGCCCGTTGCCGGTTAACATCTGTCCATCTTTTAGGTGGTCTTCTTCTGCCGCTGGTGTGATTGCGGGGTCTCCACCCTAGGATCTTTCTGGCCCAGTGACCGTGGTTAATCTGTGCAATGTGTCCTGCCCATCACCATTTACGTCTCTTTATCTCTTCCACCACGTCGCTGACCCCTGTCCTTTCTCTAATCCACCCACCCATTTCTAGTTTTCAGGTAATATGGGTGAGCTCGACTCCGAACACGGATGGTGCGGTGGTAAAATGGTGCTGTATTAACAGAAACAATTCCTCAGAGCACTCACCATGAAAGAGCCAGAAGATCACGCAGGCAACCACAGTCTATTCGCAGTTGTAAAGGCTCCAGATTTTCCGCTTGTTTGAGATAATGGGCAATCTGAATCGCGTGTCTTTGTATATAATCTAAGAATAGTAAATAACAAATAATACTAATGAACGATGGGAGGAAAAGCGAAAGTCATCTTTTAATTCGATCTACATTTGGCAAAACCATGTCACTGAGTTTAAGATCAGGCATTTTCGATCTAGGATAAATATTGATGTTAACACTTACGTAGCTACATGAATATAATTTTATTAATGGTAATTGAGCAATGAAATTTGTTGCAAGTGAACGACTTTTAGGCGATAATTCGTAATCAAACAACTTCACAGATGCGCCGGCTGAGGGGCGGCACCGACTGATGACAACGATCCAATGACGCATAATAGCTGGGAATGGATTTAGATTCGAAATTTATGAAATGTTGGACCGATAATTATTCCTTTGCAAAGTGTACGCCACTTTGCAATGGAATACTTATATAGTGTACTTTTTAATGTGCAAGTTTTTTATAACGCCATAAAATATTAAAAATATCAACATTATCAACACGCATCGGTTGTTCAGTGGCAGAAAGCTCGCGTGCTACGCGGGCGACCCGAGCTCGATACCCAGACGAGGAAGGACTTTTTATTAATTATTTTAAAGATTTTTCTATAAATTTGATGAAAATTAATGTTGAGGTACTTGGTAGTGCAGTGGTTAGGGCCTTCGGTTTACGATCTTGGAAGTTTACGATAAATGTAATCGGAGTCCTGAATGAGGTGCGGCGTTTTTTCACGCCTGATCAACTGTGCTTGTTCTACAAAACGCAATTGCGGCCCTGCGTGAGATATTGTGCGCATCTCTGGGATGGCTCCGTCAAGTACTTACTCGATGCCTTTGGTAGGTTGCAGCAGCGCCTGCCCGCATCATTGGCGATGAACAGGTAACTAACAAACTCGAGTCCCTAAAATTACGCCACGATGTGGCATCACTAAGCGCATTCTACCAACTATACCAAGGCGAGTGTTCTGAGGAATTAGTCTTTTTTATCCCTCCTTCCTTCAAAGGACCACGTGCGCTGACCTACGCTGTCACCAGCTACTGTGGCCACTATTCCTACACGAACAAAGAAATTTGATGACTCTTTTCTTTGTTGTCCTATTTGCAAGTGGAATTCTTTGCCCGCGCACGTGTTCCCCCCTTCCTACAATCTCCTCCTCCTAAAGGGGTCATTTAAGAGAGGCGAGAAGAAGCAGTACTGCAGGCTAGCACTGGCATCGACGGACAGATCTGCGTCATCGCCTGGTTTGCTCCGCGTCTCCGCGTGGGTCAGCATTTTACCACGTCATTGTGCGTCAAATAAACTTTCGACTGTGGTTATAGAACTTAAAAATTGTTAATACCAAAGTCATTTAGGATGCTGATTATGTTTATCAATGTGGTTTTAAATAGGGATGATGACTATCTTTTTTTCTTCGTTTATCAGGTAGATTATCAAAAAGTATTGGACATGTATATTTTCTTTTTTCACATCATATAAACATTGCAGAGATATATTGATTTGAAAAGTCGCATGACGTCACGTTTGAGTACACTTTTAAGCGAATAATCACTAAAAAGTGACGTCACGAGCCCCTACTCCCAAACTTTGACGCGCTATAACTTTGTTATTTTTTGGTTGATTGCCCAAAGAAAAAATACGTGTCCATTATTTTTTGATCATCTAACTGACGGACTAAATATAATTTCGTTTACTGCACCCCGTCATCACCCCTATCGCTGGGTGTTGTTCAATTTTAAATATAAATCTACCCTACGTCAAGTTCCATTTTGAAAATGTCCTCAAGTATTTAAAACCCGCGCGGGACTGCGGAACTTAGTATGTTTTACTCCGCGCCGGTAGGTAGATCCTGCGCGCGAAACGTACCATCGTTAAACGACGCTTGATCAGTGTGTTGCAGGTCGCGGGATTTCGAAACGAAGTGAGATACTTATGGTAGCCATACACACTACGAGAAATCGTTACGATCAGACTGTACAGTTCGAACGGAACAGTTTATCGTACGTGGCGTACGTATAAAAAACTGTGCAGTTTTATAACATACACGCTACGATTCGGTACCGTTCGGAATATCTCTCATCTATTAGACAAGTCCGTCCGTCCGTTTGTCCGTCTGTCCGTCTGTCTGTGGTGCTGTTTCAGCGGCCAAACCGTAAGAGATAGATAAAGAGAATGTTTAAGTTATAAGTTAAGAATAGTCTGATAAGACTACAAACCGGATTTGAGTAACGTAGCACTTCCGGTTTTCGAGAAATCACGAATTTCAAACGAAACCACATAAAATCTCCGAAGTCCTCAATTAATTAAATACATTTTTTTTTAATTGGTGAACATTTGGTTCACTGGTTTGCTAGTACAGTCTAATCGTAACGATTTCTCGTAGTGTGTATGACTACCATTACATACAACGCGACGGAGCGTAGTGCAGTGGATTAACTGCCTAAACAGAATTTAATTTACCTGACCCGTCATCACGCCTATTACTTAACCTGACTAATGGTAACATGGTAATTAACTACCTTGTAATCGCTATCAGAGAAGTAGTTGATTGCACACACAATATGGTTCACTCACTAATAGTTACAATTAAGTGTCGCCGCACACGGGCCACACGCCACAGCCACAAACACTGCCACGAGAAGCTAGAAGCGGCTACTAAAGTGGCTGAAGCGCGCGACAGCGGCCCACTAAGGCCGTATACAGAAAGAAAGCCAAAAGCCGATCGGCGCTTATCGGCGCCTATTGGCGCTGATCCTTTTTCGATGGACCGGCGCCGAACGGCGCTGATCGGCGCCGACACGCGGTGATCCGAATAATAAATAATTTGTATTTGAATTATTATCCTTAGATTAAATCAATCTAAGTTATAATCTTTTTATAAATCTAATAACTTTATCTTTTATTAACTAATAGCTAAAATTATTTGTTTCATACTTACCGAATGGTGACAACAAGTCTTTCTTCTGGAAGGATTGGTTGTTTATGCCAATTGCACCAATTTTTCATCAAACGGTTTTTCACTAAATCCAAAATGTAATACAATGTTTCTTGAATCATTCTTGTATATGTATAAAATCTTTGTTCATCAAATTTCATTTTTTAAAAAAAAATGATGGTATTCTCCGAAACGTTTCCTTTCTCTATTTATAGAATGTATAGCTTTTTTTCGCATTTTTAAATACACATGTTCTAACAAAACCAGATCATCGTCCGATGAGTCCGACATTTTGCTTGATCTGCTTTAATCGGCTTCCTTTATGTAGGAAGGTTCGGCGCCGATAAGCGCCGATAAGCGCCGATCGGCTTTCGGCTTTCTTTCTGTATACGGCCTAAGGTAAGGGAGAGAGGGGTGGGGAATAGCGCGAGTGACGTGTGGCGGCGTTTTGTATCGGCGCATTAAGTGGCCGGTCCGGGCCACAAGAAGCGAGCAACGACGATTTATAGCGTGTGGCGGCCACCGTCGTACCGTGTGTGGCGAGTCCATATAAAATGTATCGAAAACTACAAGAAATATGCCGGTGGCGGCGTTTTGTGGTTGTGGTCGGTGGCTCGTGTGCGGCGACATTAAGTGTGTCAATCGCTTGAGACATCCCAACTTGAATATCGATTATTCAAATTTAAACTGTTACAATCATTTATGCAAATTATTGTTCCAATAGTTAAGTTACGATTTAACTGAACTATCTTAGCGCCAAGATCCTTTATACAACGCTAACAAAGCATTCTACGAGTAGGAAAGTTGGATACAATAGAGAGACCTCTTCTAGTATCAACAAAACAGTACTAATAAAAATACGTGCCTGAAGTTGGCCTAAAGTGAAAACAAGTTGCAGCAGTTATAACGTTTTCAACCGTACGTCCCACTGCCAAGGCACAGATTCAAATGGCTGCTAGGTACTTTCTAGAGAAACTTGAAAGATTGTTCGTCACAATAGTATATTTTATACGAAGGTTCCGACTGTGAGGGCAGGGAGGATGTACTTACTAGCCATTCCATAAAGTGTAGTGAGTAAAGGTGTGTTGATGAAGATTTAGCACCGAAGCCACTCAAAGCTCAGGTGTAGGGGAAAACATCACAATGTATAGAAATAATAACTTCTTAAACAGTGGTACAGTCAATCAATCATCAATATCGTGAGTGGTTGAAAAAAAATAGTGTGAAATCAGAAATCAATATATCTTTATTCAAATTGGATGTATAGTACAACACTTTTGAATCGTCCAAACATTTTTTTCCCTACCACTCGTTATTGGACATATTTTTTAGCTGCGGAGAAAAACGAGCGAAAAAAACTCCACAACATTAAAAGCATAATGTAACAACATTTACAAATCATTATGTTGTTACAACGTCAATACAATCATGATTTATTTAATATAGAAAACCTGTTGGAATGATTGGAACAGTTCAAACCCAAGCATTTTTGTCTGTAATATAATCAGACACTTTGTAATAAGCTTTTTTAATAAGTGCTTTTTTTATACTATCTTTGAATTTATTTATGCTTAACTCTTGGATATTGCTTGGGACTTTATTGTATAAGCGAACACAAAGACCTTTAAATGAATTATTGATTTTGTGAAGCCTAGTAGCAGGTAAAGTTAGTTTATTTTTGTTTCTTGTATTAAGTGTGTGAACATCACTGTTTTTAAGAAACAAATTAATATTTTTTCTTACAAGTAATAAATTTTCGTAAATGTATTGTGATGCGACCGTCATTATACCAAATTCTTTAAACCTATCTCTTAACCATATGTGCACGGACCATACATCTGATGTGCAACTTTTTTTCCTTAATAACCTTACATAAGGCGATGCATAAAGCATAGGGGAATGGAGTAGCTCACTAGTGGCCCGCCCTCGCTTCGCTTCGGTGTAGAGCTGTAGTTTAGACTATAGTTTTTGTTCTCAGGCTTCTATTAAACACAATGACTTTCTTTAAATACCTAATTACTATAGGCACGCGCCGCCGCCGGCCCCCCGGCCAGTACCGCCCGAACCGGTATGTTCCTGCATTTTAAATCTGTAATATCTTCGAAAATATTCATTTAAATTACATACTGTAAAGGGCCATATTGATCTATATTAAATGGACAATGTATTTAAGGTACTTCATTGGATAAGGATTAATGCTGTATTGCTTAATGGTAATCACGGAGTAACTTGGTATTGTGATCATGGCGCTTGCAACAGTGCCGAAATATCGGAGACTCATAAAAAACAAGGTACATGGTAACAATCCCGTTAATAGCTATAAAATAAGCCATTATTTTCTCGTAATACATAATTAAAAAGTGGTTATTATGGGTTATCCCTAAGAGATAGGCATAAACCATCGCGGACTTTTTTGTAGACCTTTTCAAAGTGTACAATACTGTAGTACATTATTTTAATCTACTCGTCTACTATATTATGTATGTATTATACATATAAACCTTTCTCTTGAGTCACCCTTTATATTAAAAGAAAACCGCATCAAAATACGTTGCGTAGTTTTAAAGATCTAAGCATACATAGGGACATAGGGACAGACAGCGGGAAGCGACTCTGCTTTGTACTATGTAGTGAAGCTCGTGTACATATCCGTTTCATCTGTCAAGAAAAGAAAAAGAAAAAAGTTGGAAACGAAGTTACACTTGAAAAAAAATGTTTTGCCTATTAGTGTCCTCACTGCTGGGTCGCAGTCCTTTTCTATGGACAGAATAGAGAAAATGACCATGCAGGTCCAGTGTGGTAATGACTGCAGAAGGACAGATGCAAACGGGGACCCAATGGTTTAAAGTGCCTTGCAGAGGAGTTCGAGATGATAATTTCTGTTCAAATAATAACAAGAATGTTAATACTTTGAGGAGCTCGATGGCGCAAGTGGTTAGCGCGTTCGGCTGCGATCGTTGAAGTTAAGCAACTTTCGCAGTGGTCGGTCATTGGATGGGTGACCAAAAATTTACTATCTCGAGTTCCTCCGTGCTTCGGAAGGCACGTTAAGCCGTTGGTCCCGGCTGCATCTGCAGTCGTTAGCACCCACCAATCCGCACTGGGCCCGCGTGGTGGGTCATGGCCCAATCACCCTATTCCATCCATAGGAAAGACCTGTGCCCCAGCAGTGGGGACAATAATAGGCTGATAATGATAATGATAAAAACTGTTTGCATTAAAGGTGACTTTCAATGTTAAAAAAATGTCTTATATTGTTTTTGATCGTGATCATGTTACGAGCTCCGTGTATTCAATGTACCTTTTGCCCCTCAAGCATGACCACCGAGACGGGATATGTTAAAGCTATAGAAAGTAACGTGAATCACGTTACGTGATGTAGGATTTTTTACCGACTTCAAAAAGGAATAGGTTTTCAATAAGTTCTTTTTGGACGCGGAAAAAAAGATTGATAAAAGAACAGAAAATAATTCAAAATAGTATTTTTTAATTTTTTGCATTCTTTATTGCCAACGTCCATACCACGTTGAATACACCGGTTCTCGTCCGATCACCGAAGTTAAGCAACGTCGGGCGCGGTCAGTACTTGGATGGGTGACCGCCTGGGAACACTGCGTGATGTTGGCTTTTTTGCTATTTTAATTTGCTTTTGAATATTTTACATAATTAAGTAACATACAAAAAGAAACTTAAGATCTAAAGAAAGTGAATTTTCACTTAATCGAAAGCTGTTGGTCCCGGCTGCATCTGCAGTCGTTAGCACCCGCCAATCCGCACTGGGCCCACGCGGTGGGTCATGGCCTAATCTCCCTATTCCGTCCATAGGGAAGGCCTGTGTCCCAGCAGTGGGGACATTAATAGGCTGATGATGATGATGATGATGATAATGAATGTTAATAATTATATTTGCATTAGATAACATGGTACAGCTACACCTCAGTAGCTATTAATCATCCAGAACATCAAGGTGGGTGTGGCAAGTTACTTTTTTTAGGAAAAAAAACATAATTATACTCATATTAGCCAAGATACTAATTACCCTCGTTAAGTTGTCATACTAAACTAATATGGCGCCTACTTAACATTCTTTGTTCAGGGGAATATGATAAATTTGTAAGCCTAGGCAATGGTAATTATCATCAGCATATTAAGGGTCTACCTGGCTAAGTAACGCAGCTTTGACTTTAGAGAAAATCTCAGTATTTCACTGTGTTTGGGACCAAGAGTCAGCAAAAGTACTTGGCGAATTGGGATTCGTTGAAATGTTAGAAGTTTGTACTTGAACTAATGTATTCTAAAAAATCCCATAACAAATCAAACAGAAACTTGATCTGGTGCTGAATCCTTGATCTTATATTTAGGTGTGAGCGTTCTAAAGACAAACCGGTTTCAAGGACCGTTTTGTGTTCCGCGACGATAGAACCGTTGTACTTTTCGGATCAAAACAGTCTTTGTCGAACAACTAGTCCTCGGATTGTCTGCACGCCAATATGTTCTTTATGTTGTAATAAATACAGTCTATAATAGATCGCAATGATATGAGGCCGTTTCGTTCTATGATAATTAATTAAGCTTTGATTTTACAATAATATAATCTTTATTATTGAACACCTGAAGTCGATTATCGTAAAACACTACATTTATTTCGATGTTTCGTCGTCTCGTTCGCAGCAACGAAACGAACGTTAACAAGATTACATTTAGTTCAGTTCCGTTACATTCGTTCGATCGTCGCGTCACCCAGCCGCAACCAAAACCAGTTGCGAACGAGAACCGTTTCGAGGACTAGTTTTCGTTTAAGAGAAAACGGTTGCGTTTCGTCGTCAGAAGTTTTGAGAACGACCAACCGCATTTTATAGACAACTACTTAAAGAATCGTACTGTCGCAATCTATACCGCGATTACAAGGGCTTAACTTGACATCTATTAACTAAATGATTTTTTTTTTTTTTTTTTTTGTTTCCTCCCAGGCGGGGGAGAGGGCGAGAAATCCTCATGGATACCCTACAGCCGGCTGTAGGGTTATGTCAGACTCCTACTGACTAAAAAACACCCTTTATTCATGCTTATGGCCAGAAGGGCCTTACAAGCTTCATCTGAAGCGGTCACCCCCGGAGAGGGGGATGATGCGGCGCTGCGTTAGTTTAAACTAGTGCATAGTTTAAAATAACGCAAAATGCGCTTAGAGGACAAGTGCACTCAGATGTGCACTTGAAACGGGAGGGGACTGAGAGGAATCGAACCTCTCTGTGTCGGGGGGGGGGGGGGGACTCATCGCGGGTGTTGGATCCTCAGCGGCCAAGAGGGCCGCGAGATCGCGCGTGAGTTTATTGTGTGTGACTGTGAGTGCGTGTTTGGGCCTGCGGGGCCTGAATCGAGATGGAGTGTGTGGAGCGTATCCCGACGCCGATCTAATGAGTGTGTTAGAGTGCTCTTCTGCAGCTTTGAAGAACCGTTCCGAGCACTCTGTGAGGTGTGTTTGAATTGTGTCGAGTTGAAGGTCCCTGTGGAGGTCCGCGTTGCGGACGTACCACGGGGCCCCTGTGGCTATGCGGCAGAAGCGATTTTGAAGCACTTGAAGTTTGTTCAAAATCGCTTCGTCCGCGTGTGCGAACACTGGTGACGCGTAAGTGAGGACCGGGCGTATGCAAACTTTGTAAAGCGTTCGCTTGTTACGAAGTGACATTTTGCTGTATTTACCGAGCATCGGGTGGAGGCGGCTCATATAAAAGCGCGCGTTCGCGACTACGCGTGTGATGTGTGCACGGAAGGTGAGTTTTTTGTCTAGTGTGATCCCTAGGTATTTGACTGTGCGGTGCCACGGTATTGCTATGCCTTGCATTCGCAGAGACCGCGCACCGTGTTGTATGGTTTTGGTGCGGCGCTTGGGATCGAAGCAAATGGCCGAACTTTTGTCCGGATTTACGTCGATTCTCCAATCGCGGAACCAATTCCCAAGTGTTGTGATTGCCGGTTGGAGCTTGGCTATGATTTGATTGGTACTGGCTCCCCTAGAGTAGAGGGCCGTGTCGTCCGCGAAGAGAGCGAGCTCGACACCCTTGGTCTGAGGGATGTCATTGGTGTACGCTGTGTATAGCAGGGGGGAGAGAGCGGACCCCTGCGGTACACCGGCTCGTAGTGGGCGGGGCGTTGATAGTGAACCTTCGTATCTATAGCGGAAGGTGCGGTTTGATAGAAAAGAGGCTACTAACCTAACTAGGCGGTCAGGTAATTTTAATTGATATAATTTAAAGATTAATCCGTCGTGCCAAACCTTGTCGAAGGCTTTGGCGACGTCGAAGAAGACTGCAATAGTTTTATATTTATTAAGTTGGAAGCCGCTTAGGGCGTGCTCCACTATGCGATGGATCTGTTGGGGGCAGGAGTGTTTGGCTCTGAAGCCGAATTGGTGGTCAATGATAATTGGATCGGATGGTGATAGGAGGTGCTCTCTTAGTCTGGTCAGTATGGTTTTTTCGAAAAGTTTCGCCATTGCCTTGAGGAGGCTAATAGGGCGATGGCTACTGGGGAGGTGCGCGGGTTTTCCGGGTTTGGGGATGCCTATCACTATTGCTTCTTTCCAGGCGGCTGGGAAGTAGCACAGATCAAAACATGCGTTAAAGAGAATTGCAAGCAAGGTTAGCATTTGGATGGGAAAGTGCTTGAGCGCCTTGTTAGAGATGCCGTCGGCGCCCGGGGCCTTGCGTTGCTTAAAGTTTCTAATGGTCTGTCTGAGTTCGTCTGTCGTGACGGGGTCTAGGGGGTTGTCAATGAGTGGAAGGGCGGCCCGCCGGCGGACCTCCTCCTCCACTCCGCGAATATGTTGCGGGTTAGTTTCCTGCGTACTAGGCGTGCATTGCGCCGCTATGCTGTCTGCAAAACACTCAGATTTTTCGTCGTCTTCGAAGGCGACGGTGCCGTCGGGGCGAGTGAGCGGGGGGGTGTGAGTGGTGACGTCGCTACGGAGCGCTTTCGCGATTCTATAGTACGCAAGATGGGATGGGGTAATGTCCGCCATGAGTTCCTCCCAACGGGAGTGTCTCAGAGCGGCTAATTGGGACCTAACTTGTCGCTGAAGGCGATTAGCTGTAGCCCTATACTCGGGGGTGGGGTATAATTTGGCTCTCCGGAGAGCGGCGTTTTTGGCTTGGATAAGGTTCCGGATGGCCAGCGGGAGCTTGGGCTTTGGCAGCTCAACCTCCCGCGAGTTCTCCTTCGCCTTCTCGGTCACCAGTAAAGTTAAAGACTCTATAGTTTCGTCGATCTTGTCGGTGCTGTCGAGACTGTCCGGTGAGTTAGGGAACGGGGACTCGGGGGAGTCTAAAGCGGTCTCGAGAGCGGAGCGGTATCCGTCCCAGTTGGTGAATAGCCTCTTAGGGGGCGCGGGGGCGTCTAGTGGGTCTTGGGGACCTAGAACTAGAGACACCGGTCTGTGATCTGACCCCAGGTCGTCGAGTGTTTCGATCGAGCTGAGGCGAAGCGACACGTTTTTAAGGATCGCGAAGTCCAGGACGTCGGGTCGGTTTTGTACATTGTCTGGGTAGTGGGTGGGCGCGTAGGGACATATGACATCATAGCCAAGCTCCTCGGTGATGTGTAGTAATCTGCGGCCAGAGGTGGTGGTGGTCTCGCATGTCCAGTCGGTGTGTTTGGAGTTAAAGTCACCGAACATTATGACTGATGTACCTAGTGAAGTGAGTGTTTCGAAGTCTGCGCGGTGAGGGTGTGTACCTGATCTAATGTAGACTGAGGCGATGATTAAGGACTGGTGTCCTGTCATCGCCAGCCTACAGATGGTGGCTTCCATGTTTGTGAGCGCGGGAGTGGGTATAGGTGTGCAGTGTAAATTGCGTCTATAGTAAATTGCGGTGCCGCCGCGCGCGTTGGCACCGTCGTTCCGGATTAATTTATACTTAGGGATCGACAGCCCCTTCATTTGAGTTGGTTTGAGCCAAGTCTCCTGAAGGAGCAGAAAGTCGGGTTCCCTATCTTGCAAAAATAATTTAATTTCGTTAAGGTTGGACTTTAAGCTGCGCGTATTAAATGACACAAGCGAAGCGCCTTTCGGCTTGGTACGCCCGGGGTTTGGTTGAGTGATTGTTATGTTAGTGTTTTGCGCGGTCATAATTTAAACAACAGTGGTGTTTGTTTGAGTTATCACCGCGTGTTTTGTGTATAGTGTTTTTGTTTGTGTTCGGAGTCTGGTTATTTTCCAGTGTTATATTGATTGAAAAATTAATCGAACGCGGCAACGAGTTCGGGGTGTTCGGCTATAGCTATAGCCTTTTCAAGGGGTGTCTTTGCTAGCCGGAGCTTCGCGGCGAGAGTGTGGATCTCGGCGATATTCACCCTCTTGAGCGAGGAGCGAATAAGCGCCATGTCCTCGGCCAGAGAGACGTCTTGGGCTGGCTTAGCTTGTGTTGTTGGTGTGGTGTGTTGTGGTGGGTGTGGTTTTGGGCGGGCCCTGGCTGGTCCCCAGGCTGTCGGGGGCGCCGGGCTGCGAGGGGCGGCCGCCTTGGGTAGCCCCGGGAAGTTTGTGGTGGTGTTATTAGGTGGTGGTGGTGGGTGTGTTTTTGTAGCCGTGGTTGGCTTTGTGTGAGTGTGAGTGTTGGGCCTGGGGCGTGGGGCCCGCGGGCAACCCCTGTAATTGGCCGGGTGGCCTTCTTGGCCACACAGCACGCATGCGGGTGCCCCGGGTGCGTCACGAGTGCGGGTGCACTCCTTAGTGAGGTGGGGTACGAGGCACTTGACGCACCTCGGGGCCGCCGAGCAGTTGGCTGCTGCGTGGCCATATAATTGGCACCTGTGGCATTGCCCAGGGGTGCCTCGCCGGTGTGGGGCCTCGACTTTGATATTGTCGAGGCCACAGACTCTTATGGGACCTTTGAAAATATCCCTAGCTGCCGGGACCGAGGTCAAAATGATAAGGGCCAACGGGTATTGTTTCCCAGTCCGGCTGTGCAACTTGTGCACTGCCTCGGCTGGGAAGCCTTGGTCGGTTAGGTCGTTTAGAATGAGCTCGTTGGAGAGCTCGAAGGGGACTCCTCTGAGTACCGCGCGGACTTTGCGCTCCTCGGGGAGGGCGTATGTGTGGTAAGGGATTGAGTGTGTGGTTAGTAGCCTTGTGAGGCTCCTAAATGTGTCGATTGTGGGTGTGGTGATTTTAATGGCGTGACCGGTGTTCGACGCCTGTGTGTAGTGTATATTCTGAGCTTTGCAAAGGTCCGCGACCTTTGCCCATTGCGCCTTATCGCGCAGGAAGACGGGCGGCGGCGGCTTTGCCTTGATAGGTGCGGCGGTGCACCTAGTGTGTTGTTTTGTGGTGTGTGTAGTGTGGGGTTGTGCGGTCGGTTGGGCGACCGTGAGAGGGGTGAGAGGGCTGAGAGGGACAGAGGGCGCCGTTGGAGACGCGGTGTCTGCGCGGCGCTTGGAGCGCCGCTTCTTCTTGCTCACCACAGTGGTGAACACGGAGTCGTCTGACGCCGACACAATGGTCGAGTCAGAGTCGCAGGTCGAGACCGGGCTCGAGGCGGGGCGCTTGCCCGCGCTCGAGGGCCCGGGGAGGCAGGGGGTGTCGGGGCGGGGGGGTTCGGGGGAGGGGCTGGCGGGCGAGTCGCGCATGGGGCGCGCTCTCGCGACGAGCTCCCTGATGGCGGCCTCATCCAGGGTGAGGCCGAGGGCGGAGAAGAGGGACAGTACTTGTTGTGTGATGTCCATGTTAAGTTTAGTGTAGTGTGTCGAGTTGGTGTGTATGTGATGTGTGTATGTGAGTGCCCTGACTGTGGCGTGAAGCCGCAGGTCCTAACTCCCTATACGACAGCGGTGGACTCCCCTGCCCGCGGCAGGGGGTCGGTTGAGGCTGAAAGAGATGTGTTCCGATATTCCTAGTGAATATGGGAACAACCGTCACCCTTGGGAAGGCCCAAGTGCAAATGGGATCGGGTCTTCCGGTTTTCGAGCTCAGGAGAGCTCGAGACGTACCGGGGCTACGCCGACCAGTTTCGTTAACACCGCTAGGTATCCACTGGTCCAATCTTGGATCTCACGTATGAGCGCAGGCGCGTCGAGTCGACTCGGAGCAGGCTGCTGTGCGGCGGGGCGCACGGAGCAAGGAGGCGGCGGTGCGACGTGGCGCACGGTCCGCGGTCGGAGCGAGAATCGTTGAACTAAATGAAGAACTAAAGTTGTTATTATATGAAACTAAGGAACTCAAACCATAGTGCGAGTAACAATTGCTACAGCGCCATCTTGCTTCTAATAAAAGAGCTATATGAACTTAAACACACTGAGATAGATGCCTTTCAGTGGTGTTGTATTTCTTTCGGTGAGCAAGTTTCCCGCGTTTTTCGTTCGTGAATATTCTCTAATATATATTTGTGTCTTTGAAATGAAATACAAACAACGGGATGTTGCCTCATTGATTTTTATCATTTCGTGACTGTGAAATGTTTGTTTTTTGAAGTGAAAACTTCTTTAGCGGCGTTGTACACTTTTTTGTATGGGTGAAAAATGTTAAACACGCGTCAGGTTAAACACGTGAGCTGATCGTATCATGACACACAATAAAATTGGAAAGGATGTTGACTTTCAATATATTGAACGAAAGTAATATTTTATTTTACCGTATTGTAATAATAAGTCTCTATCTAGGACGTCCACGTGGCAGGTTTATTACGAAGAAAATGCATTTTTTTTAACAATAGATGTCGCTAGGTGCGCTTACATGTGATTCATGTAAGTTGATTTCTTTACAATAGATGTCGCTAAGTGCGCTTAAACGTGATTCATGTAAGTTGATTTTTCTGAGATAAACTTTTTTAATTTAATATAAATCGTCATGTTTGTGTTCGATAGCGCAACAAATAAATATTGTATTCTACCACATACATGATAGTACTTTTATACTGATAATTAAAGCAATTCGTGCAAAATTAATCCCTAACCGTTCCAAAATATCAAAAATGCACAACGTTAATATTAAAGTTTTCGCTTCTGCCGGCACTCCAGGAGTGCAACCCGTCGTTTTTTTCTGTGTGTGTATGTTGTTTGTCGCAGATGTCCTTTACAGCGTCACCGGGTTTGGGGACGGCGAGATCCTAAGGGGACCTCAAGCCGACAATTGGCGAGTGCCTCTAGAGGTATTCCAGGCGGATGTCATCTCCCCACGAGGAGAGTCTCCTCTCCGTCTTGAGCCTCTAGACCACACGAACCTGAGGGGGTCGGCTATACTAGAGGGCGTCTCTGAGACTCGGACCTCGACTCTAGTTAGCCGTTGTCGTTAGCTAGGGGAGTGAGATGTTATGTTAATACGTAGGTTATGCGTCAAGGATAAACTTTTGGACCACATTTTTTTTTATTCGGTAATAGGTAAACGCTTGGCTATAATTCGCCTGATGGAAAGCAATTTTATGCACATTTGGATTTTAACATCATTATTTTTATATAAAACTAGTTTTTACGGGTTAATGCACGAAAACTTTATTTATTTATTGACGTTTCGCAGCCTTTTCAGGTCTGCATCGTCAGAATAATGATTTTATTTAAAATTGTCGAGCTACCTTCGAAAGAATCATATTGAGCGTTCGGTTATTTCATTGGAAGATTTTTAAAATTTTATTGTCTATGTATGAATTTATTATTTAATTTACTTAATAAGGTATTTTATTTAAAATTCTTGTTTGTAATTTTGAGTTTATTTATTTGACCCTAACTACCGTAAACTACCACCGGTTCCAAAATTGGGAGACCTTCCTGAGAAGAACCGGCGAAACAAACTCAAGAGAGGCTTTCTATCTCCTTCTTATGTTAAATTATGCAAACAAAAAGAACTAATAGTATCTGATGGTCTTGCAGTGTGTGCTCGGGGTTGGGATTTTATCTCCTGTATAATAGGTTTTATCATTATTTTTTTTATGGAGAAGCAGTGAAGAAAACTGGTAGTAGGAAAAAATGAATGATTCAAAAGAGTTGTATTGTGCATCCAATATGAATATATTTTGTTTTGACTTTTATTGACTGTTAGGTATAACCTTGGCGACTACTAGTTCAGTAATATTAATTACTACTAGTAATATTAATTAAATCAAAGTCGTACTTACTGTAAATGATTTTAATTTATAACGGACGTAACAAATTGACGACCTCCGTGGCCGAGTGGTTTATACGCCGGGTTTCATGGTGGCGCCGACTCGAGAGGTCCCGGGTACGAATCCCGGTGGGGGCAGATGTTTGTATGATGAATACGAGCATATGTACTCCAGTCATGGCTGTTTTAATATATTTTTTCTAAATGAATATACTTATATATGTACATTATATGTATTCTCTTACCCTAGCATCCCATAACACAAGCCTTACAGTGCTTACTTTGGGGCTAGGCTAATTGGTGTGTGTTGGAAATATTCTAAAAAAAAAACATTTTTTGTTTATTTTCCAATATAAGATATCTTTTTTTTTTCTAATAAAAAAACATTTTTTTGTTTGAAAATATTCTAAAAAAAATCAAACAAAAAATGATTTTTTTTTAGAATATTTCCAACACACACTAATTAGCCTGTTTGTTGGAAATATTCTAAAAAAAAAATTTTTTTGTTTATTTCCAATATAACATATAACTAAGTTTAAGACACATATCTATCGCCAAACTGTTATCACGGTTTTGAGGCGGTGCGCTTATTTCCATTTTATAAATATCAATTTAATCACTGAAACTCTATTTTACAATTATTTATGTTAACTGAACACTTCAATTTACATAATAAAGAAAATACATTTTTTTTGCTATTAGTTTCATTTTCATTCTTTTCAATATTATCAACTTAACTATAATTTTACATTTTATACTCCATTATCTATGTATATATAAACCCGTTTTTTTTTACTTCCTCTTCATTTGTTTTATTTATCTATACGTATACTAGCTGACTCGGCGAACTTCGTACCGCCCAAAAGTAATAATTCCAATAAATTAAAATTGCGACTATAATTTGAGATTTAAACTATCCTATCTCTCAAGTTGGATCGAACTGCACATGGTGTGCGAATTTTATTATAATCGGTTCAGTGGTTTAGGAGTCCATTGAGGACAAACATTGTGACACGAGATTTATATATATTAAGATATAAAACTCAAAGGTGACTGACTAACATACTGATCTATCAACGCACAGCCCAAACCACTTAACGGATCGGGCTGAAATTTGGCGTGCAGGTAGATGTTATGACGTAGGCATCCGCTAAGAAAGGATTTTGATCAATTCTACCCCCAAGGGGATAAAATAGTGAATGAAAGTTTGTATGAAACTTTGTCAATTTTAAACCGATCGGGCTGAGACTCTGCATGCAGGTATAAGAAGAATCATAGATGAATGTTATTGTGTATAATACAAGCCTGAGAACAAAAACTGTAGTTTATTCTCTAGCTCTACACCGAAGCGAAGCGAGGGCGGGCCGCTAGTTGTAACATATCGACACCTCCTACGTATAATATCGTAAGTGTATTTGATCAACTTTACAGTACAGCACTTTTAAGATTCGCATGCACATTATTGGTTCCCACGAAGACAGGTATTCTTGTACGAGAATCAAAATTGGCATACGCCTATATATTTATAATTGGAATGTAACCTTTGATAAGATTACTTGAATATTTTGGTGGATTTCTTTAAAAGTCACATACGGTTTTTTACATTGGAAAAGTTCAGTAGTATTTTATTGTATATATGTACTTCCCATACTTTACACTGAACTGTGTTAATGGTTAAATATCGTATGATATAATTACAGTTACTTACATCGATATCTCAATAGTGAATTTCAAAATCTGTGAACTTACGATAGAATGTAAGCAAAATATTAAATGAAATTTTAAATAAAATAACTTTAATTAAACTGAAAAGTATTTTATTTTGCAATCACAGCCTTCAAAATCAACATTGGTAAAAAATTTCGATTCTCGAATAAAAGTTATCAGTCAGTTCAATTCACATCTAAAGAAAAATTATAATTATGTCAATAACAAAACAAGATTGATACGAATGACATGTTATATTTTTTATTTCAGCATTGACCAATCAAATGTTTGTTTATCCCAACAAGCAAATTCTTTTAAAAAACCCTAATAAAATTTCAAAAAATTAAACAAATCTATTCCAAAGAAAAAATCAACAATATTTTACTTTCTATTTGTTTACCATAAGAACTTTCAGACTAATTTTTCAGTCTATAAAAATTACAAGTCACATAGTTACCTAAAAAGTTACTTTAAGATTTTACTATAAAAAAAATAAATCCGAATCTGAGTCAATATTAAAATTATTGTCGCTCTCTGGTAAACTTTGGAAAAAAACATGGTGAGTACTGGGAAGATTTGAGACTTGCACATATTCACTAAGTCATTTTTTTGCCTTGGGAATAGGCAGACAGGTTTCATAAAGTGCTTATTACAAACATATTGTGTCCTGGATGCCTTCAACATAAAACATGACAATCATCCGCAGCTAAATCATATTTATAAAATAACTTACAGGGTTCTTCCGGTTTTATAAGGATTTCTCTAATTTTATTCCATTGCACTTTATCCCCATTAGTGCTTTTCACCCAATTTCCCTTTAATAAAGCTTTGTAATTAAAAAAGTTGGTAAACTGCAATTCTTCGACAACCGAAGGCTTTCCAGTTTGTTTATCCCAACAAACTAAACAATACAACTCAAATGGTGTATAAATAAGCTTATTCTTAGCAGTTTTCTCAATTAATGCGTGGACGCTGTTACCTTTACTTTGGGTATGACCGACTTCTTAAAAGCAATAATGAATAGTGACTTTAAACGTAATAGCTGCGTGCATATACATAGCATAAACAATTCGATTTCGGTTTTGGCCTACACAATAGTCCGACCAAAACCGAAATTCACGTGTGCCTTGATCCTGTATTTAGCTATATACTTTTTAAATAAGCAAACTAGCAACTTCGTTGGCCCCGCGTCTCCCTTGTCTTTCTTTCCAAAAAATAGCAGTTTTAAGTATTTTTTATTTTAGTGCAGAGGCGCCACTTCCGTTCGACGCAAACATTGCAGGAATAAATGAAATGATGGATTTGTTAATTGATTCTGAGGAAATGTTTGAAGTAAATAATGTTTTGCTTATGGAACAAAGTCAGCAATAGTAATACATGCAATAACGTTCTTATACTATAATTACTAAGTTTTATTTCAGACAACAAAAAATATTGTTATAAAATCACATATTTCGTTCTTCTTTTTAGGTCCTGATGATGAGTCTTCAGCGATTATTGCCTTTCACGGTTACCTAAATCCCAAAACCTCCCCATAATTCTCTCGTCATTACTACTATTCTAGTTGAACATTTTAATCTGCATTTCGTATGACATATAGGTCCCGAAGATTAACAGTACCGTCGCGACTCTTATACACCTTGCCCAAGTTTCTTAGTAGTTTTCTTTTGTTGTCTTTTCATTTAGTAACATGACGACGTCTGATATTTCCCTTGTCCTTTCTTAGGTTGCTCTTTCTTTTCCTGGAAGTTTGTGGTGTCGCTTCTGAGTAAGAAGATAAAGGCGTTTGCTTGCGGAGTATAAACCAAACCAGTGTAAGTTGCATCAACAGATTGTAGTGGTGAAATATCTTTTTGAACAAACCAGGGACAGAATTGGTTATCATAATCAAAATCTAGATGATTTATTGTACAGTCTGGCGAAGGATGTCGCGCAATGCTCTCATTAATCGTTGAAGACTCATCATCAGGACCTAAAAAGAAGACGAAATATGTGATTTTATAACAAAATATTTTTTTTGTCTCAAATAAAACATAGTAAAAGTAATACATTATAGTATTAGAACGTTATTACATGTATTACTATTACTGACTTTGTTCCATAAGCGAAATATTATTTACTTCAAATATTTCCTTCAAAATCAGTTTACAAATCCATCATTTCATTTATTCCTGCAATGTTTGCGTCGAACGGAAGTGACGACTCTGCAAAAAAAATTGAAAATACTTAAAACTGCTATTTTTTGGAAAGAATAATATCGTAAATTATTGGTTGTAACGTAGTACAATATACTAAGTATCACATACAATAGAAAAATACGTTGACATTTCAACGTACACTATCGGAAGTTTAAATACGACAACCATTTATATTTTTATCTCATCGTATAGTATCGTAAGTAGTCACTTAAGATAGTTGAAAAGTATCTGATATGGAAGTATAGTATAGTAAGTCATACTTACGATATTTTACTATGGGAACTATACGATTTTAAGTTATTATATAAACATATTTATTTTAATATTAGAAAATACATATTTACCCTCAATCTTCATAGACTCTTCAACAATAGCGTTGTCGGTAGTGTCGGTACACACGTCAACATCATAGTTTGAATTATGAACGGTCAACTGTTTTTGTGAATTCAAGTCATAATTTCTAGTCGCTGCATCCATCATTCGTCGCGATCTCGACAACATAATTATGGTTTAATATAACACTGTAGATTATTTTATGTCAATAGAGTGCTAAATAACAAAAAATGCAAACGTAAACAGCGCGCGACAGTCACCCCCGCGTACTCAATGGTTATTAACACTTACGATTCGGTCGCGCAGCTCAGCGATGCCCCCGCACCCGCGTATCATATGGGAAGTGTGCTATACCACATATTACTTCGAGTGAGATGAACATACGATAGTCTGCGGTCTTATTATCTAGTGTTTTATTGCAGATATTTGTTTTTGGATCAGTTCAGGCGATAATATACTATTAATTATATATAAAACTGCAATAAAGTAATTTTACACATTTTGTTGGTTACGATACTATACGTAGGAGGTGTCGATATATTCTTTCAATTTTCTTTCCAAAGTGAACTTAGTTTTAATTATTGGTTCTTCTAATAACAATGATATAATAATGTAGGTGCTATTATCTGAAGGATACGTGAAAATAGAGTTATCCGACCGAGTTAGTGTTGCCGATCGATAGTCGACTATCGAGGATTAATCGATAGTCTATCGATAGCCGACCAATCGTATGACAATCGATCGGCTTATCGATAGTATCGATACTATCGATAGTATCGATAGCACAGAACAAGCCAATACTATCGGATGAGTGAAATACTATCGATACTATCGATAGTATTGTAGGTCGGTAATAACAAACTATCGATAGTATCGATACTGTCAATTTTATTTGCAACTATACTGTCGATAGTTTAACAATTTGCAATAGTATTGTTTACAATTTTCAGGTATTATAGTCAATCACAATCAACTATTAGAATTAGCACAGCTCGATAGAAATTGTATCGATTCTATCGATAGGCCTATCGATAGGGTACATGATTTTCGATGTAAACTGTCGATAGTTTTCATATCGATAGTTCGGCAACACTAGACCTAGTATCGCGAGGCGAGGAACGTTTTAATTACTACGGACCCCCCCGGATTAGGGGCTTATTCGAAGCGTTCGTGATTGAAGTATCTCACATTTGTAGGCAACTTGTAGAATTCTTTTTATCCGATATCAGCAGTGCTATTACAATACAATACAATACAAAACACTTTATTGCACACCACAGAAAAAATTACAATAAATACAGAGCCATTTAAATCAAGTGTTACAATGGACGGCCTTACCGCTAAAAGCGATCTCTTCCAGACAACCTTTGGATTAAAAGGAAGTGGGAGAGACGGCGGCGTAAATTTCAATGTAATTTATTAATATATACAAATACATACAAAAACAAATACACATATATTTTATATTTATAAATATATCCATATAAACATATACATACAAATACATACACAAATCTAGTCCAGTCGGTAGAAATTACAAAAGAGATTATAATACAACAATTTCACAAAGACACACAATGAGACTTCACGAGATTCTTAAAAATAGAAAGATTCTTAAGAAACTGGGAGAGAATTTCACAGCTGAACGGCTCGTACAGCAAATGAGTGACTGTAAAAAGTTGTACTGTGTACAGGAGTCATGAGGGTAAGATCTGATTCTGATGACCTAAGAGATAACATGTTAGAAGTGACTTAGGATTGAACAATATGTGGAAGGGAAGAGTAAAAATATGAGTATTCCGGCGAAGGCGAATAGGTAGCCACTTGAGCTGCGAACGAAATTGAGAAACGTGATCATATTTGCGCAAACCAAATATGAAGCGAATACAAAAGTTTTGTAGTCGCTCAAGCTTATTAAGCTGGTCCTCTGTGAGATCAAGATAACAGACGTCGGCGTAATCAAGAATAGGAAGCAATAATGACTGTGCAAAGGCAACTTTGGTGGTGACGGGCAGGAAATTACGTAGTCTCCTAAGTGACGCTTTGCTTACGTGAAGCTATTCTTTGAGAACAAACTCAGTTTTACCGCGGAATCCTCTTATAGATTCAAAATTTAGAAAAATTGATGGTGTCGCCGACTCGAGAGGTCTTGGGTTCGAATCCTGGTGGGGGCAGATGTTTGTGTGATGAATACGAGCATTTGTACTCCACCCATGGATGTTTAATATGTATTTCTATATAAATATACTTATATATGTACAGTATATTTATTCTATCCGTTACCCTAGTATCCCATAAAATAAGCCCTATAGTGTTTAGCCTCAAAGGCTAGGCTAATTGGTGATAAAAGATCAGTACCCTTAGCATGAACCAATATCGTGAAAATAGAAATTTGTTCGTGCTAAGGGTACACAAATTCACAACAAAATAATTCACATCATTTTAACGCATCTCAAACAGTATGGAGGAAGGCCAAAGGGGGAGATCTTCCTCCGAGCTGGGTGATGGTAGCTGGGGGGCTGCGGCCCGACTGAAACCAGAAACATATTAACGTGTCGTGGCGTGACGTGGCGCATCGGTTTCATACATTTATTATGGGTTAGAGAGAGATAGAGAGGTTAAAGCGTCGGACACGACACGATACGTAAATATGTCTCTAACCATAGTAAATGTATGAAACCGATGTGCTTCTGGCGCGCCACGACACACGACACGTTAATATGTTTCTGGCTTGATGTTGGTCGGGCATTGTATATATGAACTGTTGGCTGCCGAATTTCACTTGCGCGATGTAGGTTTCCTTACGTTGTGAACACAGCGCCGGTAGCGCCATCTCTGGAGGAGGCGAGTGTTTATTTCCTCCATGTTAGTTATATGTGGCGCATATAGATGTCGCCGCCACAAGTGCGAACAATTTTCTATCAGTACCACTCTTTAATAATGCCGAGAGAATATAATTGTCTGAAGGAAATACCTTTAAAGTTACAGGAAATTATCCCAAAAGTCGTTCCAGGAGATTTAGAGTCGGCAACCAAAATTTGCAGTTCCGTTTTTGAGGAGAATCAATTTCGCTATTAATTTTACTGTAATATCGTCTGGATTGTGAGAAAATGGATTTCTATTGAATCGGAATCTATCTATTGTTGCGCTTGTCGACCAATCACTCGACAGTTGGTTACAAATTGTGATAGTAAATTTCATTAACAAGATTGAAATTAATTACTCAATTGATAATTACGAACCGATTGTTAGCATTGGTTAAAGATAATAATATTAAGGTAGTAATGTTGAGGAGCTCGACGGTACGGGTGGTTAGCGCGTTCGGCTGCGATCGATGAAGTTAAGCAGTCGCAGTGGTCGGTCATTGGATGGGTGACCAAAAACCTTCGATCTCGAGTTCCTCCGTGCTTCGGAAGGCACGTTAAGCTGTCGATCCCGGCTGCATCTGCAGTCGTTAGCACCTACCAATCCGCACTGGGCCCGCGTGGTAGGTCATAGCCCAATCTCCCTATTCAATCCATAGGGAAGGAATGTGCCTCAGCAGTGGGAACATTAATAGGCTGACGATGACGTTGATTTAATTTCGTCACCTTATCTTTCTGGGTTCATAACTGAAAATCAGTGATTTACTCGCTGAGTGAATATACGCTGAGTTTTAGCCAATATGCATCGCTGCGAGAACGAACGAGATTATTACAATAATAATTATGTTTGTTGATTGTTGTATTAAAGCTTAAACTATTATAGAAATTACCAGCTGAAGAAAATAAAATAAAACTAAGATAATCAAAACGACCGACATCTTCAATTTTTACTCGCTGACTGAAAGCTTAAATAATAATTATGTTTGCTGATTGTTGTATTGGACTAATATGATTTTAAAATTTGTGTTTTTTGTCAGTTTTCTATGTGTGCATGTTGATGCGAATAAAGTTTTTATTAATTATATTAAAAAGACAGAAAAAAACTAATCTCCTACATTACGGAATTACAATTATGAATATTGGTGTCATAAAACTTACCAACTTGGTACTCGAAACTTTTTGATGCCACAGCGCACAGTCAAAATAGTTGGAGATTTTCAAGAACACGGAAAACTCTTTAATTGAATGTAATACCCAATAGATTATTTTTTCCTTGTAAATTGCATGTTTTACGGGTAAGATTTTTTTTTCTATATGGCTTTGCACGGTTCGTGCATTAGGCAATGTCAAGTGTAAAATGTTTACATATTCTATAGCACTCGTGGTCAAAGTAATAAATCAAGTCAAAGTAAGTGGCAGTCAAGTCTATCCCCCTTTCCCTTTGTTTCAGTAAATGTGTGGGGGTTTACTGGAACCTCCCTGTGGACTTCTTGAGGGAACGTCGAAAGACACTTTCCGCTATTTTGTTTCACTTACCAACACTTGTGCATGTTTCCGAACACTTAGTGGTTAATAATCCACCACACAGTGTTTTATGGAGGAACCAAAAAAATTTACACCTTAAGGTTTTTGCATAAATCAATTATGTAAACCCTAACCAAAAAAATTTACACCTTAAGGTTTTTGCATAAATCAATTATTTAAACCCTAATAAAGGCAAGAGTTCAATTCCCAGATCACTATTTTAAGTAAAAAAAAAATATGAAGTAGCAAAGTTTTTGATATTTGCGCATGAAAAAATTAACAATTTAATTTCCTCAAAAGACGGTTCCATATCTGTCCATGAGATATTTGCCACTTGCTAAGGAATTATTGATGGCATAATTTTGTAATTTTATTTTATTTATAAGTGTCCTAGTTTCCAAGAATAATAGTTTTTTTTAAATTTCATTTTTTAATTTTTTTCTCCAAAAATAGGCAAAAGTGGAACCTGGATTTAATTCAAAATTCAAATTCATTTATTTGGGACAACTCAGATCCAACATGTTAGTATACAAATTATGATTAAAACTAGGTTAGTAATTATGATTTTATGATTGATTTTATTATTATGATTAATTAATTAATTATTCATGCACCGCAAAGGCACTGCCTGCGCCCGATGTATAGAGGAACTCTTATCTACTACTTCGGACATCAAGCGCGTACAATGTCTCCTTAACGGTGCATGCGGATCATCTGCCACTACTTTCAGAATGCTGCCGTCGCTCTCTCTCACCCTTCTAATTAGGGAGGCCACTTTTTTACGAAGTATGGCGTGGAAGCCGTCCGTTCTGGTCTTCGCGAACATTTCAGAGGCGCTGCAAAATCGAGGGAGAGACAACATCATCCTGAAAATATTATTATATTGGACACGTAGGGCGTTGAGCGACTTCTGGGTATACCTCGTCCACAGACCCGCCGTGTAAAGACCTTGACAATAAGCTTTGAACAGTGTAATTTTGACCTGGTCCGAACAACGGGCAAATCTACGGACAAGCATGTTACCTCTAGTCGCCAACGCCCTACGCTCCCTTTCTATGTCTACATCATCCTTAAGGTCGTCAGTAAGGATATGCCCTAAGTATTTAAATTGGTAAACCCTTTTTAAGTTTAGCCCATTCAGTGTTAACTGCGGGTTTACTGGGCATTTACCGGCGGCCTTAAAGATCATGTATTCACTTTTGCTTACATTATAAACTAGCCCATGTGACACAGCATAGGCTTCACATATTTTTAGGAGCTCAGCGATAGAACTCGCGGTGGGGCCCAGCAACACCATGTCGTCCGCATAGCTAATACTATTAAGACTAACACCAGCCAGCCGACAACCGACACGCGCGCTGCTGAGCTCCACCACGAGATCATTCACATACAGGTTAAAGAGCTTCGGAGACGTCAACCCCCCCTGTCTCACCCCGCACTCCATACTGTACAGCTCGGAGAAACTGCCAGACCATTTTACAACATTGGTTTGGTTTCCATACCAATACCGAAACACATTTATAATTTCCACCGGTATACTTCTGCTCTCCATCTTTTTCCATAGCACATCATAGGATACGAGATCGAAGGCCTTGGACAGGTCCAGAAAGCAGGCGTACACCGGTGTCTTTCGGTCGGTGTAATATTGGACAGTATGCTTGAGGCTGAGTATTGCGCTTTCTGTGGAGAGTCCAGGCTGAAACCCGAACTGAGCGTCATGTATGTTCAGGTATTTTTTTAGACATGAGTCAAGCAGACTGTCCAATATCTTGGCTACCGTTGTAGCGAGCGAGATTGGGCGATAATTTCCTTTATCCGAGATGTCTCCTGTCCTGTTCTTCACTATGGGCACAACGGTAGTTTTCATTAGATCAGCAGGCAAATATGAGTGGCTGATGCACATATTAAAGAACAAGGACAGAACCCTCGGCAGGTGTACACCTGCAAATTTCATGTGCTCGATACTGAGCCCGTCGTGCCCGGGAGATTTACCTCTGCTCATTCTTTTAATTATAGTTTTTATCTCCTTAGCCGAGAATCTGAACAGAGCGCCCCCCCGTACACGACCATTCTCAGCCCCGAGTATTGCATCAGATTTACCCAGTGGAGATTGCACCTTAAAATGTTCCCGAAACAAGTTGGCGATGTCCCGTGGATTACTCTTACCACTAACAGTCGCTGGTAACCCAGGCTTAAGATCCAGTTTCCTGGTAGCTTTCCAGAAAGTTCCAAAATTTTTGTCCGCCCTAAGACTTGCTATTTTATCCATTTTCAGTTGTTCCTGATTTTTCATGCACCATTTTAGTCGGCCTTTGTACTTTTTTTGAGATTCGTACATTTGGTCGTACACTGTACCCGATATTGGTCGACCATGTGACACCCAAACTTGGAACTTATGCCTGGCTTCTTGATGAGCTTCACGTACATGTACGTCCCACCCACAATACACTTTATGCTTTTTATTTCTCATCTTTTGTTTAGTCTGAATAGCGGCGTTTCTTAAAGTGTTAATTATCTGATAATATAAATCATCGAGAATAACCCTATGACTGACCGACGCGCATGATCCATGGCTGCAGCCCACAAACTCTGGAGGGAAATCAATATCCCGCAGGCCCTCGTGACATAAATTACAGTACCTGTTTATCTGGTTCACATCTCTTTCCCCCCAAACCACTGCACTGCACTGCTCACCTTGAAACATCCGCTTAGGGCTCACTATAAATAAGTTACACTCTATGTAAATAGGCAGATGATCCGATATAAAAACATCCTCTATAGTTCCTACCTTAGTAATAGTTTTCCAAGCCGAGAGGGAGACCACAATGTGATCCAGCCAGGACCTTGTTTTATGGTATGGATCAATGTACGTATATGTGTCTGACGCAAGAGTTTTTACGTCCGCACAAATCCACGACCGATCCGAACAGAAGTTATTTAGTTCACTATAGAAGTACTCATTTGGATGCGCATTAAAGTCTCCCAAGAGAAATGTCGACTCAACGTTACTACTATTTTCAATAGCGCTTATTTCACTAAGGACTTCTGTAAAAATTGGTAGATTTTGGTATGACTTTGTCGGCATGTACACTGAGAATAAAAGTATAGACCGACTACCCCTGGTACCCTTTATAGCAACCAATCTCTTACTGTTACATTCAATCACCGTCACACTATCAAATAAGTCCTTCCGCCAAAGGATGGCCACCCCACCGTACGGTCTCCCTCTCAGTATGCTGGCAGAGGAGTCTACGGCAGACTTACCGGTATAATCAAAATTATTTGATATCGTTCCCAGCAGTGGGATATCGTGTTCAAGGAGCCAAGTTTCTTGAAGACTAACCACACTGCTTGTTTTACAAATATTTCGAACATCTTCGATTGATGACTTAAGATTTTTACAGTTAAAACTAGTAAATTTACAAATTAGCTTTTCATCGTTATTCATTATATTTAAAATTAAAATATACTACTTTGACTAATGTTGCTTACTTCGGTACATAAAGCGCACAAAACGCCTAAAAGTAATACCCTCAGGCCAAAAACTATCATTTAAAAATATATTTAATTTTTCTTTACTAACAAACAATTTATACGCATTATATTTCTTAGAAGATTTCATGTTAATCACTTTAATACTTATAGTTTCCTTAGTCCTTTCTTTAACATAGTTAATAATGTCCTGCTCACTCGTTTCCTTACTAACATTTGAGATAAATAGCGGTATTTTGTTCTCAGCCGCCTTGAACTTCATTTCACCTGTTGTTGACGCTCGTCCTTTCTGCCCTAAAAGTTTATAACGCTTTGCACTTTTAGACTGCTGTAACTGCCATTCATACTCTTTCGGAATTTGCGTACAGTCTTTAACCACAGGTGTAGTAACATTATCACTTAAAACACGCAAATCAACGCAGCTCGGCGAAGCAGTAGTTGCTATGATAACATCATTAACGACGTCAGAGATAAGCTGCTCGCCGCCTGAGTATGAAGCCGTAGCATTCGAAACCGCAGTCCTTTCCGCGGCCTCAATGTTTGTTGTCTCGCCTCCTTCCCGCTGATCATCCCCTCCCGCGCAGGTCTTCGTAATGATCTCATTCGCACTGTTCGAAACCGCAGTGCGGGCCTCACCTGGTCTAGGATAGTTTATTTCACCCGATTGCGCGCATTGAAAAGAGACCGACTTATCTGCACTGTGACACCCGTCGGGCGACTTTGTTGGCGTAGAATGACCGTTATTTTTCGCATCAGCTGATGTTGTTATCGGAACGTATTGTAGTCCGGCCGGGCCACTACTAAAATCATAGACACTTTCTTGAAGGCCTGCTCCTCTACGTTTATTAACATATCCATAAGACGAAGGGCAGTGTTCTATCACAGACGCATGCTTCATGTTTTCAATTTCAATTTTTAAAACATTGATCATCTCTACAGTGGCTGCATTATCTTGAAGAGACTTCACCTGTCTTTGGAGATTTCCAATGTCCTTAAGCAATCGTGTACAGTCAATATGGTCGAAACCCACACTCGGAACCAAGTGCAAGTCCTTAGCCACAAATATCGGCAACTGTTCAGCGTTCACACTCTTCATAACACATATCATATCATCCAGATCTCTGGACATTTTGGCCTTTCCATCTCCACGACGCAATGGCATCTTCTTCCTTTTCGGTAGCGAATCAAATAATAACATTTTCGCTAGATTTACTTTTTCAGCACTGAATGACGAGGTTACCAGTTGGTGTATACTCTCCTCATCCATGTAATCTAGCACATTGGCTAAAAATGCCAGGAGTTCATTAATTACTACATTGCAATTAGCGCACTTCACAATTCCAGTAGTCATTTTACTTCACGATGAGTCACGAGTCACATTAGGTGAAACGCGTCCGCGCCCGCGTTCGCTTACGCGCGTATTTAGTACAGAAAGGTTCTATAAGCCAAGTTCTATCACCCATAATAAAATCAAGTTTCACTTTTGCGGTTTTAAGAAGTTATGACAGAATTTAGATAAAGGTCAACTTTCATGATCTAGGGTTGAAAAATATGTCCGTTTTTATAGTTGGCACCCGATGACAGTAACAGTTCATAAAATCCTCATGCACGGTGAAGAAATTATTGCGTCCAGTGCACTGCCCATCGGTATGCTATCTGAACAAGCAGCTGAGTCCCGAAATAAATTCTGGCGTTCAGACAGAGAGCATCATTGCCGAAAAATGAACAGGAGAACCACAATGACGGACCTCTTTCACCGTGCCCTAGAATCATCAGACCCGTTTATTTCTATGACAAATATCAGCGAACGTCGAAAATATTCTAAGCGATTTCCCTTGCCTTCAGCTGTTTGCGAGCTCTTACAACCAATTGATGCAGATCGATTGCCGTTATTCGAAGCAGAGGAAGATGCTGAAGATGAAGATTTTTCGAACGTCGCAAATGAAAGCAACCTAGAATTATTAAACGACGATGATTAATTTGTATAAAAGTTAAAGTAGAGGTGTTGCATAAAGAAGGTGCCGGCAGGTGATGACACTATCCTAGATTGATTTTAAATGTGAATGAATTTCTAAATCCAAAATTTCATCACAATCGTTAGATCCGTTTCCGAGAAACCAATTACATACCAATATATTTATATAGGTACATACAATAATTGCTCGTTTATAGTATAGGATGTGTGTTAATTTTTTTCAAACAACATAGTTTATTTTTTCGTTGCCATTTAGCGTGTAAGGCAAAATTAAAATGTGGTCGTCAAAATTAAAACATAAAGTATTCCTACATTATCACATCTACATTAGGTAGGTAGTATATGTAAGTATATTGTATTCGTCTATAAGTACAACACTTATTCAATTATAATATAATATAATTTATTCAATTGATTGACGGTATTAATAACAAAATAAATTAACATTTTCATTTAACTCATAGTTGACCTTTGTAACAACCCTAGATCATGAAAGTTGACCTTTATCTAAATTCTGTCATAACTTCTTAAAACCGCAAAAGTGAAACTTGATTTTTTTATGGGTGATAGAACTTGGCTTATAGAACCTTTCTGTACTAAATCCAGGTTCCACTTTTGCCGATTTTTGGAGAAAAAAATTAAAAATCGAAATTTAAAACAACTATATTTCTTGGAAACTAGGACACTTATAAATAAAATAAAATTACAAAATTATGCCATCAATAATTCCTTAGCAAGTGGCAAATATCTCATGGACAGATAAGGAACCGTCTTTTGAGGAAATTAAATTGTTAATTTTTTCATGCGCAAATTTCAAAAACTTTGCTACTTCATATCTTTTTTTTTACTTAAAAAGTGATCTGGGAATTGAACTCTTGCCTTTATTAGTGTTTAAATAATTGATTTATGCAAAAACCTTAAGGTGTAAATATTTTTGGTTCTATAAAATACTGTGCACCATTATTGGACACTAACATCCGCCACAACAGAATTTTTAACAAGAAATACAAAAAAAACCGATCCCACCAAAAAGTCCTACCGGTAAGATTTGCAAAACGCTTTAAATTGACTGTGACAGCTGTCACCGAGATGTTCATGAACCAAGGACGTCGTACCATTCAGCCTTGTTGATGGGTGAAAAAAATATTTGTTTAATTATACTGAAGACATACACGTAAATCTCTTTATGTATTTGTATGTTCCGGGATATTTGTGCGCTTCTTCTTTAACCACGCTGTGTGTTTTAGAAACACATACCTATCATAATTCTTTTGAATGAACGAAGTCTTTGAAATGTGTGCCAAATACATTTCAATGTGTAGTAACATAACTTTTAGTTGAATGTTCGAAAGCTTACTAATAAAATTCTTATTGATGTATATTTTACAATCACTAATTGAATAAAATAGTTTATCGTTTATATATAACTAGCGGCCCGCCCTCGCTTCGCTTCGGTGTAGAGCTGAAGTGTAGACAATTTTTGTTCTCAGGCTTGTATTATACACAATGACATTCATCTATGATTCTTCTTATACCTGCATGCAAAGTCTCAGCCCGATCGGTTTAAAATTGACAAAGTTTCATACAACCTTTCATTCCCTATTTTATCCCCATGGGCGTAGAATTGATCAAAATTCTTTCTTAGCGGATGCCTACGTCATAACATCTACCTGCATGCCAAATTTTAGCCCGATCCGACCAGTGGTTTGGACTGTGCGTTGATAGATCACTATGTCAGTCAGTCACCTTTGAGTTTTATATATATAGATTGAGATTTAGAAAGTCGGAAGTGTAACTGCTCAAACTATGATAGGAATTACCAGTAGAAGAAAAAAAAAAAAAAACTAAAATAGTCAAAACGATAACTATGATTATGGATTAAAAAGATAAAATAAAAACATGAAAAAATATCTTTAGATTTAAGAGCCTGTACACATTTTTTGCAAAATATCTTAATTTTTGAGCGCCTCGTTTACCCCTTTAGAAAAGATTTTTCTATTTCCAATAGAAGTAGACAGTAGATTTATTTTTCCTATTGGAAGTTAATGTAGAATATTATACTATTTTCCTTTTTTTTTGTACTGATCGTTCTACTGCAGCTAGTTTACGGGAAAAAACGATAATATGCACAACTTCAAACGCCTCAAACTCTCATTAATGTTCAATAGATCATTACTACGACTTTAAAAACATGTTTTTGTGGTAACATAATGTATTAGAATTTTGATTTTCCATCTCATTAATTATCAAAAAAAAAAATATCTAACATCCGTGAGTTTTCCCAAAAAATAATGCAGGTTTATCTCGTATTTTGATATTGAATTAAATAGAATTACTATCAAAAACTTTCATAAAACTAATCTAGCATCATTGAAATACTGAAATAGGAATATATTTTTATAATTAGTTCATTAATAAATCTATCTATAAATATATAAGTCAAAGGTGACTGACTGACATAGTGATCTATCAACTGAACGGATTTTCATGTTGATACCACTATCGGTAAAATTTTTGGCTGGGAAAATTTAAGAATATGTAATTAAGTACCCGAGAGAAACTTCACAACTGGTGAAGTATAAATGTGTAGTCGTAATCGTAGCTAATATTATAAATGCGACAGTGAGTTTGTTTGTTTGGTTGTTTGTTACTCAATCATGCAAAAACAACTGAACTCTAAAAAAAAGTTTACTAGAAAAAAATCCACGCGGACCAGGCAGCGGACGGGACTCGAACCCGCACCTTTCGCAATCCGGGCGAATGCACTGACCATTATGCTACCACGGCCTTATTCGCCGCGTGGAAATTTTCCTAGCCTTAAGCTGCAAGGCAGCGCCATCTCTTCGCATTGTAGGTAACCCACAATGTCAAATGAATACTTTTTCAAGTATTAAACATTTGAAAGAAGAAATAGCAATTATAGTTATGTTTTTATTTAGTTTTTAAGCATTTAACTGCTAGATGTTTAAATCTAAAGAAAAGTTAACTAGTAAACTTTTCTTTAGATTTAAACATCGTTCGAGTCCCGTCCGCTGCCTGGTCCGCGTGGATTTTTTTCTAGTAAACTTTTCTTTAGATTTAAACAATTAGCAGTTAAATGCTTAAAAAATAAATAAAAACATAACAACTGAACTCATTTGGATGGAATTTGATACGTATATAGTTTGTGACCTGGATTGAGATATAGGATATTTTTATCACCGAAAAATTATAGGTAAATGTGGTATTCTCAAAAAAGAAAACAAAGATAACCCCGACAAATAAAAGAATTGCGAATGGAACAAAATACAAATAGGACAAAATGAGAATAAAACCAATCTCGTCTGCGTGGAAATATCTGCGTTAAACCCACTAGCATAAGGTCTTTACTTCCATAGCAATGTCTGAATTACGCTATTTTAAGCATCATCGTAAGAAGAATTTGAGTTGTTGCCTTGAAAAAATTTCACGAGTCGCTGCATATTGATGTATCTATTTATACTATCAGCGCGGGAAAATCGACAGCTGGCACGTTTTACTATCTCACTTTCGCTCCTAGTCTAGCGTGCGAGAGTCTTTGTTTAAATACTAACTTGAGACGTGAAGAAGCAACAAGCAGGCGGGTAAGGTGAGGATGGCTGGTGTGGCAGGTAGAACTCCTGTATCAGCTATCTTCGCGTCTGGACTTCACCGCCACTTAACATCAGGTGGGGTGGAGTCATTTGTAGGAACTATCTTTAAAAAAACGAGTGTGCTGATGACCACACGACTGAAGTAAAACTTCTTTAGCTCCATCTGTGTGTGTATACAGATGTGTATACATATGTGTATACATATGTGTATAAATATGTGTATACATACATGTATGTACATTTTCTTATGTCATTTACTAGCTATAAGAGGAAGAGAGAAAGAAAATGTGCGCGCGCACTGCTTTCTCTTGCTTCTTCTTCTTCTTCTTGTTGCTACGGGCGTTTCCGCAACTCGACGTCCTTATGGCGCCTGTTTTGCGTGAGGAGGGTGTATGGCCGGAATCACTCCAGCCAGCCCAGCTCCCCCAGGAACGCCCCCAGGGCCTTCACATTGGTGACTGCCTCTTGAAGGTTTCCCGGTGAGCCGAGGTATTTCGCCCGGTATTCGGCCACTCCGTTGCATTCCAGCAGAACGTGAGTAGCTGTTTCTTCTGCCTCCATGCATCCTCTGCATAGGGGGCTGTCCGTGACACCTAAGTTAAAAAGATGTCTGTTAAAATGTGCATGTCCAGTGATAGCACCCGTTACCATGCGCAATGTAGGTTTGCTTAGCTGTAGGAGAGTTTTGGAGAAGGCAGCGTTCACCCGTGGCAAAGCGAGCTTGGTCTGCCTGCACGTCTCCAGGTCGAGCCAGTATTGTTGGTGTAGTTCGGCAGTGTGCTCGCGGATTTTATTGACGAGACAGCTTACCGGTATTGGGACGATTGGTTCAGGACCTGTTGGGGTCGTGTCAGATCCCTTCCGGGCCAGCTCATCCGCAGCGTCGTTTCCGCGTGATCCACTGTGTCCCTTGATCCATTGGATGGTGATGGAATTGCTTGACCCTACCTTGTTTAAGGTTTGGTGGCATTCCTGTAGGAGGCTCGATCTGACTAAGCAGGCATCTAGAGCTTGTAGGACTGATTTACTGTCGGACAGTATTCGTATTTCCTGACCTGTTACCTTTCTTGAAAGGATCGCTGTTGCCGCCAGTGTGATGCCCATACATTCAGCTTGGAACACTGTGTTGTATGGGCTTAAGGGGAACGCGATGTGTATGTTGAGGTCCTCAGAGAAAACACCCGCGCCCGTGCTCGATGAGGTTTTAGAGCCGTCGGTGTAGATCATGAGAGCCTTGTGTGTTACCTTTGGATCGTTGTCATCCAGTAGATGTATTCTATACTTTTTGTCAAATATGAAGGCGGGTATTATTTTGTCACATGCAGCATCTATGAGCGGAGTGTTTACCCATTCCTTCAGTATACCGTTGAGATGCTTTGCTCTTTCGAACCTTACCAGTTTCTCTTGCTTATATCCCCCACTCAACTCCCGTTCGCCTCGCCCGATCACACTTTTCGTAACGCGTTCGCCAGCTTACGTAAAGAAGTTTCACTTCAGAAAAAAAAAACTTAAATCTCAATATGATTTATGTTGCTATTTGTTCCGCTTATAAATTAATAATTGATTTTAGAGGTTAAAAGTTAAATCACGAGGCATAATTTTCCTTTAAATGAACAAAATCACTATCATACGATCTAAGAAAATAAAGTCAAGATTAATGCTTTCACGATATAGCGTTAACGACCCAGTTAATGACCACAACCGGTCATTAATCTTAAGGATCTGTATCCAACAGATGGCATTCAAACGTATTTCTTTTACTTTCATTAGAGTGGTATCCATTTATTCAATAAATAAATAAAGTTTCGTGCATGGACCCGTAAAAACTAGTTTTATTTAATGAGTGATGCGCGTGAAAACCTAAGAAACAAATATGTTAACTAGTACGGACTGGAAACTGTTAATAAGATCCGCCAATTGGAAGGTCTGAAGACAAAGCGCGCAAGAAAACTAACATCGTTGAATTTCCTGAAGAGATGCCGAGACCACAATCTCATCCCACCTTGTGTGAGAATCACACCAAAAAAGGACATACGTGGGAGCGCCAAGATCTTACAAGTGGCAAGTAAAAAGCTACTTTGAAGGATTATAGAAGTGCATCGTACGAATTTGAAATAACCAAACGCTCAATAAAGATTTTCGAAGGTAGCTCGACAAAATTAAATAAAAAATAATTCTGACGAAGCAGCCTGAAAAGGCTGCGAAACGTCAATAAATAAATAAAGTTTCGCGCATTAACCCATAAAAACAAGTTTTATTTAATGAGTGATGTGCGTGAAAACCTAAGAAACAAATAATGTATTCATTCAGGTTAAGAAATAGCGAAAGTTACCCCGAACGACTAGTCTAGTCGTCTGGGGTAACTTTCGCTCCACCTTACTTCATGTGTTGCTGTTGGTGACTAAGGTTCCAGGGTTCTACAGGTTGCCGGGTTGGACCCTAACTTAGCCTGGTTAGGGTCCAACCCGGCAATTTGTAGTACGTAAGGAAAATTGTTACACTAGTTATATTCACAACTCTACTCTAGCAATACTTGACATAAGATAGATTGGAGTCATTCGCTCGGAACTAATGGCATTGTATTTAATTTCTCTTCCTAACTAATAGGAATAAGCTATTTGACAGTATAAAAAAGAAGTTTTTAGCAAAAACATTAAACCGTCGGAAGAACTGAAATTCAGAAAAAATATTGAACCTTCTTTATCTTTAGTCAAAATAATGTTTAGATGTCATGCATGTCTGATAGATCTGAGTTCCCATTTACTACTCACAAACTATGGCACCGACTCCAAACATTAATTTGACTAAGGATAAAAAAAGGTTTTTTATTTTCTGTTTTTCACTTTTTCCGGCGGTATAATTATTTTACCAAAAAGTTTTTATTTTATTGAAGTTATACTTCTTTAGGCGCGTTATGAAAAAATGATGAGAGTGAAATTTTAAGATGCGCGCGCATCACTGTAACACAAAATTTTAACAGCATGAAGTTACTTTTGTGTTTACCGCACATTAAGAAAATCTACCAACAAAATAGAAATAGAATCTCTAAATAAAACTAGTTTTTACGGGTTAATGCACGAAACTTTATTTATTTATTGACGTTTCGCAGCCTTTTCAGGTCTGCATCGTCAGAATAATGATTTTTTATTTAAAATTGTCGAGCTACCTTCGAAAGACTTATATTGAGCGTTCGGTTATCTCATTGGAAGATTTTTAAAATTTTATTGTCTATATATGAATTTATTATTTAATTTACTTAATAAAGTATTTTATTTAAAATTCTTGTTTGTAATTTTGAGTTTATTTATTTATTTGACCCTAACTACCGTAAACTACCACCGGTTCCAAAATTGGGAGACCTTCCTGAGAAGAACCGGCAAAACAAACTCAAGAGAGGCTTTCTATCTCCTTCTTATGTTAAATTATGCAAACAAAAAGAACTAATAGTATCTGATGGTCTTGCAGTGTGTGCTCGGGGTTGGGATTTTATCTCCTGTATAATAGGTTCCCAAGCTGATGGTATATACCAACCATCTTCCCTATTGAAATTTGGATATTTTTTAATCTCAATAGCCTCGCGCATCATTCGAGGAACGAACCGCCGATCAGCTGCAAGGATCTGTGGTCTATCAAATCTAATGTAGTGGTTTGGTCCCCCTAATGCATGTTCATTATACATATACGTTCACAATAAAAATTTAAAAATCTTCCAATGAAATAACCGAACGCTCAATATAAGTCTTTCGAAGGTAGCTCGACAATTTTAAATAAAAAATCATTATTCTGACGATGCAGACCTGAAAAGGCTGCGAAACGTCAATAAATAAATAAAGTTTCGCGCATTAACCCGTAAAAACTAGTTTTATTTAATGGGTGATGTGCGTGAAAACCTAAGAAACCTAAGAAACAAATAGAATCTCTATTTAGTGGGTGCTAACGACTGCATTGTGAAGGCCTAACAAAAGTATTTATTAATCTGGAACAACGGAACCAAAGCGCGATTCAAGAGACTACAGCGCCATCTCTTGACCATTGGTGTAGTAGAACCAAAAACCACATCTTTATTTTTTGTAATAAAGTAACAGTTATAGGTATTCATATTTATAATATTTATCCACATGTTTCTAGTTTGTATATTCGGAATACGTGTTTGAGTTTCATACAAGTGCAAATCACATATGTTCTAATAAATTATATTCAGTAGCGATTTTAATTGAATATTTTGATTATTTATTTATTTTTTCAAATTAAATTGAACTTTATTGACTGTGTCCTTTTCCAGACTTTTTAATAATTTATTGTAATTAATTATTTGCATGCATTTAAAAACTAATTTTAAACGATGCCAAAGAAGGATAACTTCTCACGCGCCTACATAAGTACACGCACCCATTTTTTTATTATTTTTGTGGCTTTAATTTTTGGAATATACAACTCGGCATCAAAATCTGTGAGTGAACACTCAACCCTATTTCCCTACCATTAAGGTAGGATTTTTGTTTTCAAATTTATCAAGGACTAAATTTGAGGTATCCTTGGATAGGGCTCCAATAAAAACCGGCCAAGTGCGTGTCGTGCCACTCGAAGTGTAGGGTTCCCTAGATATTTCATCGTGGTATTTTTAAATAATTTATTAAACTTTGTTTTTCAGTTCAAGATTTCACGCTATATAAGCAAGCAATAACTTTATCTCAATCACTTTTAATATGTTCTTCTTTTTTTAATTAGGTAAGGAATTTTCTAATACCTAAATTGAACGATTATAACTCTTAAACTAACTTATCTATCTTTACTCTCATAATTTTCTATGAAAGTTTATGAAAAGCGTTATGATCATGATTTTTTTAGGTTTTTCAAGCTAAAAAATTATAGCTTTGAGGGGCGAGAGGGCCTACTCAAAGAAAAATTTGCACTTAAAGGTTAAATATTTTACCAATGGATCCCTTAATCGAAAAATAGTCTTAGAGTCTGCGCGGAAAGAGAATGGGCGTGGCGAAAAAAGGAACTAACATTAAGATTTTTATTTGTTTCTTAGGTTTTCACGCACATCACTCATTAAATAAAACTAGTTTTTTTACGGGTTAATGCACGAAACTTTATTTATTTATTGACGTTTACAGGCTACGTCGTCAGAATCAAATTTTATTTAATTTTGTCGAGCTACCTTCGAAAGACTTTTTATTGAGCGTTCGTAGTTTACGGTATTTAGGGTCAAATAAATCAACTCAAAATTACAAAAAGAATTTTAAATAAGGTACTTTATTAACTAAATTAAGTAATAAATTCATACATAGACAATAAAAAATTTAAAAATTGAACAATGAAATAACCGAACGCTCAATAAAAATTCTTTCGAAGGTAGCTCGACAAAATTAAATAAAATTTGATTCTGACGACGTAGCCTGTAAAGGCTACGAATCGTCAATAAATAAATAAAGTTTCGTGCAATAACCCGTAAAAACTAGTTTTATTTATTAAGATTTTTATTTGGTAATCAAACCCAGCAATCTGTAAAACGTCAATGTTTTGTATTGATGCGGGTTTGTTTGTTGTTGTGATTTCTTGCGGTTTTTTTGTATTTAATAATGTCTAAAAGGGGTAAAACCTTACAAATACGGTAGAAAAGCACTACAGCGTCCTCCAATCTAAATCCCATTCTCTTTCCGCACAGACTCTAGCAACCGCTAATGCGTTTTAAAAGACCTATTCAACGCTACCCCACACTATAGGTAGACGATGAATAAAAAATATACCCCCACTTTACATGTAGGAGTTACCCCAAAAAAAAGGTTTTATTTTTCCAAATTTATATGGGCCAACTTTGGAGCATATAAATTTGGAAAAATGTAAATTTGGACTTTTAAATATTTTTTTTTTCCTAGTATACTTTTCTTTAGATTTAAACATCTAGCAGTTAAATACTTAAAAATAAATAAAAACATGAAAAAAACAATTATCAAAATCAGATTTCTCTGTAAAAAGTTATGTGTGATCATAAATAAAACAAAATATATTGTGAAATAATCTCCTCCGTGATTTCGTTTGTTGAAATAAAGGATCAATTATTATTATGTATGTTTAACATGAATATCGGGAGTAATTTCAATATTCTGAGAAAAAATGTTGATAATATTACTAAAAATCACGAAAAAGAAAATATTTTTTTGATCTATTGCCACGTGACAGAAAATGCCTACGACTGACTGAGCCTAAAATGACGTCACTTGTTTGTAAATATAGTGTCAAAGTGGCATTACTTTGTACCGTTTAACGTTTTAATGAGAGGCATGTGACGTCACCTGCCTGTAAGACGCCATATTTCCTAGAGCTATGTTTCCGCGGCATATTTGAAAACATATTTTTTTGTTTTCGACCTTTTTTAATGATATACCTACGCAACAGAATTATAAATATCCACTTTTTATGGACTCATTTTACACTAATAAATAACGTATGAACGTTTTGAAAAAAATACCAGTGTGCTTATAACCACACGACTCAAGTGACACTTCAATAGTTCCATCAGTATATATATATTAACATATATGTGTGTGTATGTGTACATGTATGTACATATAAATATTTCATTTACTAGCTATAAGAGAAAGAGAGAATGAAAATGTGTGCGCACACTGCTTTCTCTTGCTTATATCCCCCACTCAACTCCCGTTCGTCTCGCCCGAACACACTTTTCGTAACGCCTAACGTAACGTAAGTCAAGCGTGCATAAAGAAGTTTCACTTCAAAAATCAAATAGCTTAATCAATACCGTTTTAAATTTAAGACGATCTATTAGATTCAGTTCCGTAGGTTCATAATCATTTTACATATATCTTTGTCTGATGATTCGCGTTATGTACTTGCGTTATGCTTTCCTTACGTCCTATCTTGGTGTACAGTACTCGCCAGAAACATTCACAGTACATGTTTATAACAAGCGAACAGCAAAATCGAATGCTCAAGGGTGCGAACCCGAGATAAAACATGTTAGTACATGTTGGAGAGGAAGAAGCATTTTATGTGATCGAATTTCTACATATTACACATGTTCAATCAAATATTTGTATACGCATTAATGTTCAATTTGATGTGACAACCGTGGGCGTAATATTGCCAGAGTTAAATGTGTTCCCGCAAGGAAATATTTGAACAATATAACAATATGCTTCCTACACAAAATATTAAAATCTCTGCTTGATTACTGACGATGTGAAATATTGAATTAATATTTTATTTATTGGCAGCGTTTTTATTTTTGCGCGAGAATTTGAAATGAGGGATACCGTAATATAAAATAGCACACATCTAAATTGCCAGGGTTTTAGTATTTTTTGTCTGCAAAAAAAATTAAGAGCCTCATGCAGCTAAATCTTGACTCATCTAAAACTAGATTTAACGTATAGAAAAATGACAAAACATCAATATCACTTTGAAACCATTGTATGGGTTAAATGGGCTGAATTAAGTTTTAAGATAGAAATTTAGCAAAATTGTTGCAAGTGGTCCTAAAACTAATTTTCTACAAAGATTTTACTTTAAGTCCCGTCATAATAATATGTATAAGTTTCAAATGTCAAAATACTTTGTCATCATCATCATCATCAACAGCCTATCCTAGTCCACTGCTGGGCATAGGCCTCTCCAATTGCACGCCACTCAGATCGATCTTGGGCTACTCGCATCCAGCTCCTGCCAGCCACCTTGCGCAAATCGTCACTCCATCGTGCCTGAGGACGTCCTACACTACGTTTGCATAGACGCGGTCTCCACTCCAGAACTCGTCTACCCCAACGGTTATCGGTTCTTTTTCAAATATAGCCAGTATATAAATACTTTGTACAAGCGAAAGTATATAGTAATGCTTTAAGAGCTGCAGAAACACCTGCTGAAACTCAGCAAAGACTTGATGAGCAAGCAGAACGACAAGCTTTTTTGAGGTCATTCGAAACACCTGAACAAGCACAGGCGCGCAGAGATTTAAATGTACGGCATCTTCAAGCAGAAAGGTGCCGTAATTTTAATAGGAATAAGCTACTTTTTTACTCACTATGTCAAAAGAGGATGATAACCTCAAAAAGGAAAACCACGCGAGCATAGCCGCGGGTAACAGCTAGTAAGTATATAAAAAAAATGTGTGCACGGACCACACATCTGAAATGAAACTTCTTTTCTTCAATTATCTAACATTAGGCGGTGCATAAGGCATAGGGGAATGGAGCAGTGCACGCTTAACTCTTATACAGGGTGTTACAGAATTCCGAAATAAAATTTGTAGGTATGTATTCCGAAATAAAAAAATTTAGGTATCTGAGCGGGGCGCAGGGGCGCCTGGTGGAGAGAGGGGGGTCTGTTTAGGTAGTAGTAATCGTACGCATTTATAGGGTTGTCATAGGCAGGTGTAAAACGATATTTTTATTAATTTAATTAGAAAATAAAAGTGGTCTGAAAGGCGTCAAACTTTCGTAGGTAATTCTATACAAGGAACAAAACCAAACCCTAAAGTTTTATTTCGGACTTTTGTCACACCCTGTATATTATATCTCGTATTAACGCACGTGACGCATTTCTGTTTCATCTTTCCTATAGGATTTATCCATTTACACACAAACCGAAAAGAAGTTTCACTTCAGAAAAAAATATTAAATAAATCATTTTGTACAAAATAAAAAAAAAAAGTATGGTAGTTTTTGTAAGTAAATTGTGGGTAATTAAGCCAAGTTAACAGACGGCCCCAATTAATTCCGTACGTTGCGTACTTAGTCCCAAGCTAGATAATTTTGATGTGCGTAGTAAAAGAGACGCAAGAACCGCTTTTATAGCTTATTCACAGATGCCAGTTAGCGTTGCCACAAAAAATGGGAGTTAAATTCCCGTAATGCCGGTCAAGAGTAATTCACAAGTCAACTTCAGCAAACAAGAGGTCATACAATTTTATCCGGTTCATTTTTAAGGCGCATTGTTTCACCGATGGTAAAAATTTGCTATAGGAAAATAAATAAATATTTCCAACACTCACACCAATTAGCCTAGCCACAAGCTAAGCACTGTAAGGCTTGTGTTATGGGATGCTAAGGTAACGGATAGAATACATATACTGTACATATATAAGTATATTTATATAGAAATGCATATTAAACATCCATGACTGAAGTACAAATACTCTTATACATCACACAGAAATCTGCCCCACCGGGATTCGGGCCACGGAATCTGAATTTCGTTCGCTAAACAATGCCGATCGTAGTCTTTCTCGGCCTGGTTCATAATGAACAATGTTATTTTGTAATGCTGTGCCGCGTTGTAAAATGGTCCGATGACGTGGTTTTATTACCTGTCGTCTTGTCTCCATTTTGTTTTATTTATTCCATAAGATGGATAACACAAGTAATGTTTTTTTTCCCCCTCTTCTTTTTGTGTATCCGAAGGCAAAGAGCTAAGCCTACACAGCCTCTTAGATTAGGTTTTTTGGTTTTGTGATGGACTTCACATTCTTGGGCAATGGATGATTGTTTTTGCTTTTTGTTTAGTGTTAATATTATTATATTAATAACTTCTCTTATTTGTATATTAAGTAATTGTCTTGTGTCTCTGTCCGTTGGTGTCCAAATTAGGTCCCTCCAGAATATCAGCGTTGCAGCGGCAATCCATTTTTGCCGTTGCAACATTATGCTGAGGTGGGGCCTAGTTGACGAAGGACCATTTGTTTTATGTTTTATGTATATTTATTGTAATTGTTAATGTATGTCGTTAATAAATGTTTTTCTTTCTCCTTATTTATATATTATTTGACGTATAATTTTGACGACGCAACCTTACGTCAATAAATAAATAAATATTTCCAACACTCACACCAATTAGCCTAGCCCCAAAGTAAGCACTGTAAGACTTGTGTTATGGGATGCTAGGGTAACGGATAGAATACATATACTGTACATATATAAGTATATTTATATAGAAATACATATTAAACATCCATGACTGAAGTACAAATACTCGAACCTGGGACCTCTCGAGTCGGCGACACCATGAAAACCGGCGTACAAACCACTCCGTCGTCAAATAAATATAATTCCGACGACGACGAATACCAAACGTCAATTAATAAATAAATCAGTGCATCTATACTGTTGAAACTGGTTTTATTTAGATTATAACTTAATATAAAGTGATTGTAATTAATATTCTTGTTTAAGAACAATTAATCGACATACCTACACAATTATACACAGTGCCGCTTACCAAGCCAAGCCTAAGAGAGCCGACGAGTCACGAAACAAGTCACTGAAACGATATAGACTAAGATTTACCCAACACATTTATACATATATACTAGCGGCCGCCCTCGCTTCGCTTCGGTGTAGAGCTGAAGTGCAGACTACAGTTTTTGTTCTCAGGCTTGTATTATACACAATGACATTCATCTATGATTCTTCTTATGCCTGCATTCAAAGTCTCAGCCCGATCGATTTAAAATTAACAAAGCTTCATACAAACTTTCATTCCCTATTTTATCCCCTTGGGGGTAGAATTGATCAAAATCCTTTCATGACAAATTAAGCCCGATCCGTCCAGTGGTTTGGGCTGTGCGTTGATAGATCACTATGTCAGTCAATCAGTCACCTTTGAGTTTTATATATATATATATATAGATAACTAGCTGTCCCAGCGAACTTCGTACCGCCATAAAATAATGGGGTTGGTGGTAGAAGCGTGTGGTAGAAATTTAGGATTGTATGTATTTTTGTATGATGTATCATAAAAAAATAAAAACAAAAATTATGTGCAGAAAATGATGAAATTTAAGAGTGGAAAAATTTAGGGGGATGAAAAATAGATATTGTCCGATTCTCAGACCGACTGAATATGCATATAAAATTTCACGAAAATCGGTTGAGACATTTCGGAGTAGCTCAATTACGCTCACGTGATATTTATTTAAGCATTTAAATGCTAGATGTTTAAATCTAAAGAAAATGTTACTAGAAAAAATTCCACGTGGACCAGGCAGCAGACGGGATACGAACCCGCCCCCTCCGCTATCCGGGCGGATGTACTAACCATTAGGCTACCGCGGCCCTAATAGGGGTGATGACGGGGTACAGTAAACGAAATTCTATTTAGTGCGTCAGTAAGATAAACAAAAAATAATGGACACGTATTTTTTCTTTGGGCAATCAACCAAAAAATGACAAAGTTATAGCGCGTCAATGTTTGGCAGTAGGGGCTCGTGACGTCACTTTTAAGTGAAAATTGTACCAAAACGTGACGTCATGCGACTTTTCAAATCAATATATCTCTGCAATGTTTATATTATGTGAAAAAAGCAAAAATACGTGTCCAATACTTTTTGATAATCTAACTGATAAACGAAGAAAAAAAAAATTAGTCATCATCCCTATTCTCTGTGGCGAATTTTCTATAGCATTTCTTAGGCTGCAAGGCTGTCTGTTAAATGAACCCATTTATGTTAAATCTTAAACCAAAATAAAAAAAAGCTAAATTCAAAAGTTCAAAATCTCGACTGCTTAATTAATTATACTTCAAATAAAAACTGAAAAGAAAAAAAAATCCGTCTTATGTGACACTTATTGTTATATTTTGGCCAATTCACTCAATAACAACATAAATTATTATATATTATATGTTATTATCATATATGAGCCATATTACTGTTAAGCTTCATTAAAATCTACTCAGTATTTTTTAGGTGAAGGAGTAACAAAGATCCATACAAACGTAAGATTGAAATTGCGCAAGAGATTAATATACAACTTTAAAGCGTTGTAGATTCTAAACAATCATATAAAATGAAAAACGGTGTTAGGAACCTAAACATGATTTTCGATTATCTAGACAGTGATAGCCCACTAGAAATATTTTGTCAACTTATTTTTGAAGTTATACTTCTTTAGGCGCGTTATGAAAAAATGATGAGTGAAATTTTAAGATGCGCGCGCATCACTGTAACACAAAAATTAACAGCATGAAGTTGGTCGCTTTCGACCAACTTCATGCTGTTACTTTTGTGTTTACCGCACATTAAGAAAATCTACCAACAAAATAGAAATAGAATCTCTATTTAGTGGGTGCTAACGACTGCATTGTGAAGGCCTATCAAAAGTATTTATTAATCTGGAACAACGGAACCAAAGCGCGATTCAGGAGACTACAGCGCCATCTCTTGACCATTCGTGTAGTAGAACCAAAAACCACATCTTTATTTTTTTTACTTCGTCACAATATGGCGCCTAATTTTGCCCATACTGAATTTTGATTATTATCATATCTTTAGTAGCACTCCCATGATTGAGACGAATAGATTGATGAATCTGAAAAAAATAGAATCATCAAAATCGGTTCAGGCGTTTGGTCTCTAGTGTGCCACAAAGGAACAAACAAACATATATAGACTGTTAAACACTATACCCTGTCTGCGCGTCGCGCTTCGCGCTCTTGCATTGCGCAGTCGGGTAAAAAGGTCACGTACAGGTCATAATTCATGCTGATGTCATAATAATCTCCTTCCTGTTTGAAGAGTCACGTTAAGCCGTAGGTCTTGTCTATGTTAACAGTCGTTAACACCCACCCCTTTGTTTGTTCTGAAGCGTAGTAGGTAATCCAAGGACCCAGGTAATCTTCGGTTCTAATTTCCTTAACATTGAAGATGTTAATGTTTAGTACACTTAATATAAATAACACTATTTGTATTTATACTATACTAGTGGCCCGCCCTCCCTTCACTTCGGTGTAGAGCTGTAATTTAGACTATAGTTTTTGTTCTCAGGCTTCTATTAAACACAATGACTTTCTTGAAATACCTAATTACTATAGGCACGCGCCGCCGCGCCGCCGGCCTCACGGCCAGTACTGCTCGAACCGGTATGTTCCTGCATTTTAAATCTGTAATATCTTCGAAAATATTCGTTTAAATTACATGCTGTAAAGGGCCATATTGATCGATATTACATGCACAATTTATTTAAAGTACTTAATTGGATAAGGATTAATGCTGTATTGATCAAAATCGCATTTTCGTAAATAAGCCATTATTTTCTAGTAATAGTAATGAAAAAATGGTTATTGTGGGTTATCCCTAAGAGATAGGCATATACCATAGCGGACTTTTTTACCTTTTTAAGGTGTACAATACTGTAGTACATCATTTCGATCTATCTCGTATGGTTCAGCCAGCGTTTGCAATGTAAGCCCAAAAAAATGTGTTTATTTACGACCTTACATTAAAAACCTCTAAAATTATCAATGTTTCTCTGCTATATTATGTATGTATTATACATATAAACCTTCCTCTTGAATCACTCTATCCATTAAAAGATATTGCATCAAAATTCGTTGCGTAGTTTGAAAGATCTAAGCATTCATAGGGACATAGGGACAGACAGCGGGAAGCGACTTTGCTTTATACTATGTAGTGATGACACAGCAATCAAAATGCAGGTAAACAATTAATGTATATTCAATCATTATGCAATGAAAGGTGACTTCGTGAATCATCTCTGAAGTCATTTTTTAACTTAGATCTGTAAATAATAAAAAAACAGGGAGAAAAAACAGCCCTTGTTGAGTTTCTTGCCGGTTCTTCTCAGTACAAGGTCTTCCGCCGTAGATTTACGAACCGATGACGTAGCTTCTAGGCATACATGAGTGCTTGTAACAGCCTATAGTGAATAAATGATTTCAAATTATGTTTATGATTATGAGTACTTGGTTCATGAGGTTAAAGTTGCGATTTTCTTATTGTAATAATTTATATGTATATATAAGAGATTAAGATTGGATATTCCGGAATAGATCAAATTACACAATAATAGGTCCCGACTGTTAAGACAGCTTTGTCCCTTACTTAACAGAATTATAGAATACAGTACCCTTAGCACGAACCAATATCGAATTCGTATCGTTTGCGAGTCCGAAATTTCATTGTCAAATGTGTACTGATTTTCAGATCTTTTTACGTACTTTGTGGCGCTTCTGTTCAAGTTTCCATACAAAATTTGACATTGACATTTCGCACTCGCAAACTATTCGAATTCGATATTGGTTCATGCTAAAGATACTGGACTTTTTTTTTGTTATATTTGTAATTTTTAAGCATTTAACTACTAGATGTTTAAATAATAAGAAAATTTTACTTAAAAAAAATCTACGCGGACCAAGCAGCAGACGGGACTCGAACCCGCACCCTTCGCTATCTGGGTGAATGCACTGACCATTATGCTACCGCTGCCCTAATGGCCGTGTCAAATTTTCTGCAGCATTTCTTAGGCTGCATCTTTTCGCATTGTAGGTAACTTACACCCACTTGTTTTATTATCTTTTCAGTTTTTATTTAAACTTCATTTTTAGATTTATTGATTTTTTTTGTACTTTTTGGGTTCTTTTTATTATCAACCATTAAAATAAGGGAAAATAATTTTATATTTTATACTTCGATGGTTGTTTTAATAAAAAGGACCGAAAATGTACAAAAACAAAAATTTAAAATACAATAAACCTGCCAGCCTAAAAATGTACTTTAAACAAAAACTGAAAATAAAATAAAACAAGTGGGTGCGTTATTTGTTAAAGTAATAAAAGCTTATTTATATAAAAGTATTTCCCCTTATTTTTATGGTTGATTTAAATTTACTCATCATTGAGTAAATCTCATGTTCGTGTCGTAATAGGGATGACGACTAACTTTTTTTTTTCTATTAGGTAGATAATCAAAGAGTATGGGACACGTATCTTTTCTTTATTCACTTATTCAAAACATTACAGAGATTTATATTGATTTAAAAATGTCGCATGACGTCACGTTTTGGTACATTTTTTACTTAGAAGTGACGTCACGAGCCCCCATTGTCAATTTTTGGTTGTTCCACCAATGTAAAAATACGTGTCCATTCCATCATCAGAAAGGCCCTGAAATATGCGTAACAATGGCATCGTATTTCTCCTCTGTATACGAAGACCATAGTCTAAATATTAACTTAGATTTACTGGATAACCCTATAAAAAGTTCCAACTATTTAACTACTATAAGTATTTTCCAAGATAAGGTTTTGAATGCTATAAAAGGGCTTGACCGTTTTAAAGAAGCCGGATCAGATGGCATACCATTCCTCTTTCTGTTATTTTTGGAAGATCTTTGTCCTCTGGAGTATTTCCTAGAATTTAGAAGGAGGCTATTATAGTGCCTATTCACAAGTCCGGAGACTCGACATCCGTAATTAATTACAGGCCAATATCCAATCTGCCGGTATTTGCAAAGCTACTGGAATTACTTATGTATCCTGTGTTCACTCATCACATGAAAGAAATATTGATACCTGAACAACATGGATTTGCTAGTGGCAGATCTACCACCACTAACTTAGTATCTTTTGCCAACGATGTAATCGAACTTATTGACTCTCGCATTCAAGCTTATGTAATCTATGCCGATTTTGCAAAAGCCTTCGATAACGTTGACCACCGCATACTCCTTAAAAAGCTAGAACAATACGGCTTTGCTGGCAACCTTCTCAATTGGTGTGGATCATACCTACAATCCCGCATGGGAAAAGTGGTGATGGATGGCTATTGCTCCCTACCCTATAATATCCCCTCTGGGGTAGCTCAAGGCTCTCATATTGCTCCCATCTTCTTTAACCTCTTTATAAACGATATTTCATTATCTAGTTTCTAGTTATATTTTCTTTAGATTTAAACATCAAGCAGTTACATGCTTTAAAAATAATAAAAATTATAGATATTTCATTATGTTTTAAATATTCAAAGTTTTACCTTTATGCTGATGACCTGAAAATAATGAAGGGGATACAACAGCCAGGGGACTCCCACCTTCTACAAGATGATCTCAATCGTTTGAGTCAGTGGTGTAGCAACAATCGTAAGTCACTAAATATTGAGAAATGCCACCACATAACCTTCACGAAAAATGTAAATCTCTTGAACAGCCACTACTTTATATGTGGGCAAAGGATCGGAGAGGTTGATACAGTTCGTGACTTAGGTATATTTTTAGATAAGAAATTTACTTTTAACGCCCATTATAATAAAATTAAAAAAGGCTTTCTAATAAGAAATAGTAAAAATTTCAAAAATAAATCTACAAAAAAAACTCTCTTTAATTCTCTTGTGAGGCCTGCCATCGAATACTGCAGTGCTGTCTGGTCACCCTTCTATAATGTTCATCAATCTAGATTAGAACGAGTACAAAAAAGATTTCTATATTATTTATCTTACCAATGTAATGAAGCTAAAACATTGACCTCATATAATGCTCGATTAAAAAGATATGAGATAATGGATCTCAAACTAAGAAGACAGATTCTTGATCAGGTATTTCTTTATAAACTTGTCAATGGTATATTTGATTGTCCGCAGTTACTCTCGAAAATTAGATTTAGCTGTCCTCGAAAGTTACCACGAGCATCCCGCTTCTCAGTATTTATTCCAAATCAAACCAAAACAAATCTGGGAAAATCAGCACCACTCAATAGACTTGTAAGCTTATATAATGACCTCTCTAAAAACAACACCTTAGATATTTTTACCAAAACCTTGTCTCAATTTAAAAGAGAATTGTATGACGTACTTAGTAGTAAGTTATATTGATTAAGTACTTTAGTATAATTAGTTATATAGATTATGCTACTGGGCAGTAGTCGGCCCGACTACGAACATTATAAATAGATATAGACAATGTCGAATAACTAAAAAGAAAATAAAAAAAAACGGAGTTTGGTCTGGGGTGCCGCCTTGTGGCCAAAACTAGCTCATAGTTGCTGAATGATAAAATTTGTTAATTTTAGTTGCTTCCTATTGCGCATGCCGTGGCAACCTATAGTTAAAGCGACACTAATCCTAGCTTTAAACTGCTTCTGTAACTACTAGCACTGACGCTGTGTTATGCTTTGTTGGTTGTCCTTAATAAATAAAAAAAATAATTAAAAAAAATGTACCATCTATCTTTAACCAGTTCAATGTACTTCCGCCGTGCGAACTGTACGACATAACTACAAGGCCTAACAAAATCTAGCATACGTTAAATTGTAATAATAAAAATTACATTTATCATCCTTAAATCGTACCGTTTTCTCAATAGGGTTTTCTTTCAGAATATCAATCTCGATTAAGCATCGGGGAGTGGTTCCACACAAGCGTCGCTACCCCATAGCTCTGTATACGTGAACGTTGCGAAAATAACGACGCAAACTTTTTCATTGTTGTACTGAAATAGTTTAATGTAGCGTGAGGTGAGCGTTCGGCCACCGATGTTGGCAGACTCCATTAGTTTGTGCTTTTTGTTTGAAAGATCAGCCGATACGGTTTTGCTTTCATGGATTTGGTCGGTTTGGCTTTTGTTACATTGATGACCTGTACGGTTTTTGTTGGTGCGAAGGCGTGGTGCTCGTGTCAACGGGTATATTGTTGCCGTATTGTTCAGTCGCTTGGTTTTTAGGTTACAAAAGGAAGGTGGAAAAGAGTTAGGGCATAGTGGACTTGCCGCTTTAAGAAACTTCTACCTGACAAATGGCAGTAGTGAAATCAAATGAAATAAAATGAAAAGTCATTTAATCAGTCTAGGCTGTTACAAGCACTTGTGAAGGTCAAGAAGCTACGCCATCGGTTCGCAAAACTACTTTTTTTGTCCCTGTATTGATATATACAGAGTCGTCAAGTTGAAAAATGACTTCAGGGGTACTTCTGAAGTCACCTTCCATTACATCATTTAGGATATAGATACAATCAATTTTATATTTAGAAATATACCACCCTGTCCTATGGTGGCGTAGTGTTTCTGTTATTGTGTAAGGTCTCAAGGTTCTAAGAAGGTAGAGCATTGAGTTCAAGCTAGACTAGTGAGTATAAATACACTTCAGTTGTCTTCACGATTAGATTTCAATTGCAATTTATACCACGTGAGTTGGGGTAGTTTGTCACTTTCATAAAAATACCATTGAGGATATAAAATAAAATATAAATTAAAAAATAAAAATATCTTTAATTCAGTTTAGGCTGTTTTAAACACTTGTGAACGTCGAGAAGCTACGCCATCAATTCGCAAATCTACAGCGGGAGACTTTGTACTGAAAAGAACCGACATGATATCAGCAAAGGCTCTTTCTCAGCTTTTATCAGCAAAGGAATCTTCAAGTTGAAAAATGACTTCAATATGAAATAATTCATGAAGTCTCCTTTCATTACATAATTTGGAATAAATTAAGTAGGAAGGCCAAAGGGGAAGATCTTCCTCCGAGCTAGATGATGGTAGCTCGGGGGCCGCGGCCCGACTGATGATGGTCGGGCATCGTATATATGAACTGTTGGCTACCGAATTTTACTTGCGCGATGTAGACTTCCTTACGTTGTGAACGCAGCGCCGGTAGTACCATCTCTTCAGGAGGCGTAAGATTGTTTCCTCTATGTTAGTTATATGTGGGGCGTGTAGATGTCGCCGCCACAATTATATAAATACTAGTGGCCCGCCCTCGCTTCGCTTCGGTGTAGAGCTGTAGTGTTGGCTATAGTGTTTGTTCTCAGGCTTGTATTATACATAATGACATTCTTTTAATACCTAATTACAATAGGCACGCGCCGCCGAGCTCCCTGCCCGGGAGCGTCGAAACCGCTATGTCCCTGCATTTTAAATGTGTAATATCTTCGAAAATATTAATTTAAATTACATGCGTTAAAGGGCCAAATTGGTCTATATTAAATTCACAATGTATTAAAGGTACTTAATTGGATAAGTATGAATGTTTTAATGCTGAAAATCGCTCCGTAAATAATCTATCATTTCTCGTAAAAAGTATAGGATAAAAAATGGTTATTGTGGGTTATCCCTAAGAGATAGACATATACCATCGCGGACTTTTTTGTAGATCTTTTTAAGGTGTATAATACTGTAGTACATTATTTTTATCAATCTCGTAGGGTTCAGCCAACGTTTGCAATGTAACCACAAAAAAATGTGTTTATTTACGACCTTACATTAAAAACCTCTAAAATTATTAGTGTTTCTCTACTATATTATGCATGTATTATGCATATAAACCTTCCTCTTGAATCACTCTATCTATTAAAAAAACCGCATCAAAATCCGTTGCGTAGTTTCAAAGATTTAAGCATACAAAGGGACATAGGGACAGAGAAAGCGACTTTGTTTTATACTATGTAGTGAAAGTTAAGTATTCACATATATGAGTTTACATGAGGCACGAGAAAACTTTTGACTGTTAGTGAAAAATATATTCCAAGTCCCGCGGATAAGCGTACAATGTGCGAATAAAGAGCAATGTCACGATCTCAGAAACGGTGAGCGATCGGTAGGATCGGATAATACTTAAAGGGAGCGGATTTGAACGAGTGTGGAGCTACAAAGGGTTCATAAGTGCAGTTTCATGCGGCCATTCTTATCCCGTAGCTACGAGTAAAAGAAATCCTGAATGGGTGATACGGAAAAACATGATAATGTATTGGAAAGATTTGGGTTATGTCACCGGTTTACATAAAGGATTTCATTGTTGGTTTATGTTAGGCAGATAGAAAACCGCAGGATTTTCACTAGAAAACAGAAATCAATATATCTTTATTCAAATTGGATGTACAGTACAACACTTTTGAATCGTCCAATCATTTTTTTCCCTACCACTCGTTATTGGACATATTTTTTAGCCGCGAAGATAAACGAGCGAAAAAAACTCCACAACATTAAAAGCATAATTTAACAACATTTACAAAACATTATGTTGTTACAACGTCAATACAATCATGATTTATTTAATATAGAAAACCTGTTGGAATGTTTAGAACAGTTCAAACCCAAGCATTTTTGTCTGTAATATAAGACACTTTGTAATAAGCTTTTTTATACTATCTTTGAATTAATTTATAGTTAACTCTCGTTAGATTTCTATTCGGGTGAAAGATTTCATTTATTTTCGTCGGAACCCAGTCTAAGAACCCATTTTTAAAATATTAACGTAACGCTGGGTCATATTTGCTATTCTTTTGAATTCCATGTTATAACAAAATGTTAACCTACGTAAGAGGAGGAGCTCGATGGTGCTAGTGGTTAGCGCGTTCGGCTGCGATCGTTGAACTTAAGCAACTTTCGCAGTGGTCGGTCATTGGATGGGTGACCAAAAATTACTATCTCGAGCTCCTCCGTGCTTCGGAAGGCACGTTAACCCGTTGTTCCCGGCTGCATCCGCAGGCGTTAGCACCCACTAATCCGCTCTGGGCCCGCGTGGTGGGTCATGGCCCAATCTCCCTATTCCATCCATAGGGAAGGCCTGTGCCCCAGCATTGGGGACATTAATAGGCTGATGATGATGAACCTTCGTAATATCCTTTACTCGAATTGTTATATAAACCTTGACGTCCTAGTTATACAAAATCTTAAAGATTTTATCAGAGTGGGCGAAGTTTCTCATACTCCATAATACTTTAGTTAAGAAACTATTAAGCAAGAGTTATTATATTTCATCGTTAAAGTAGAAGCTTCACCTAAGAAACAAAAAAGAAGCTTCACACTTGGTATAGTTATCGTCTTTGAGCTACAATAATAATGTTGACATATTTTGGTAAAAAACAAAACGAAAATTTCATTTAGTTTGCAAAGTTTTGTGAGTCAGCGCAGCGCGTTATAGTATGGGAGCCCAAGCGGGGATTTTTGGATTTACTCGAGCGCGGCAGAATAACATATGGGGAGCAACCTAGCACGTAGTTAAGTACTCCCACTATACCTGAGCCATAGTATAGGGCCGAACGTCTAGGGCAGCAAAAACAAAATTCCAACAAACGGCCATGACTTTTAGCCGGGTCCAAATCGTCAGTCTTTTGAATAGGAGCTACTGGAGGGTTCACGTAACATCCCTTCTCAATGTCTGACGCGTTCGGTTATTTTTTCCTATATTCTACCCCTTCGTACGGCCATTCACATATCATGCAAACTGCGGCAGATCAATATTTTTTCAGTTCTTACAAACGTTACATGAACCCTCTAGTAGCTTATATTTAAAAGACTGACGATTTGGACGCGACCAAAAGTCATGACCGTTCGTTGAAGTTTTGTTTTTGCTGCCCTAGATGTTCGGCCCTACATAGAGGGCTCAGGTATGCTGGGAGTACTTATCTAGGTGTAAGGTTGATCCCTATATCTTATACTAGCGGCCCGCCCTCGCTTCGCTTCGGTGTAGAGCTGAAGTGTAGACTACAGTTTTTGTTCTCAGGCTTGTATTATACACAATGACATTCATCTATGATTCTTCTTATACCTGCATGCAAAGTCTCAGCCCAATCGGTTTAAAATTGACAAAGTTTCATACAAACTTTCATTCCCTATTTTATCCCCTTGGGAATAGTATTGATCAAAATCCTTTCTTAATGGATGCCTACGTCATAACATCTACATGCATTCCAAATTTCAGCCCGTTCCGTCCAGTGGTTTGGGCTGTGCGTTGATAGATCACTATGTCAGTCAGTCACCTTTGAGTTTTATATATATATATATATAGATTGTGCTCCCCTACTGTAGTTTTCCATACATTAGAACAATGATTGCTGCTAAGCGCTATACTGTAACTGGTCTGACCCAAAAAACTATGCTTTAAAGTTGCAATGATTTCATGGCCTGTATCGTTGTGGAGTTGACAGAGCTTCAGACACTTATGTGAAATAATATTGCGACATTTTACATTACCAGATCGAATTTACTTAAATACTAGTCATAATACTCAAAATATATATATATATATATATATATATATGTCGGCGGATGGCGTCTCACTCGCTCCTTCGAAACGTTAAACCGACAACAAATGTCATCAGTCAGTGTACCATTGCTTTGGAAACGTCAAGTAATGACAGTGACAGCTGTCATCACTTGGGAGTGGTCTATGCTAAGGGTAGTATGTTATGCTTCATTGGAAGGGGCATTCAGCATTCGGCATTCAGACGTGAGCCGCGGTAGTGAACGGACGTTAACAGAGAACTCTCCGCGCTTCACAAAGCAATCCGTTTGTACCTTGGCAATCATAACTGATTTTGTAAAGTAATAAAAAGATTCAAATTAAACGTTAGCTTGGTCACTAGACTACAGTTTTATTTTCGGGAAATATCATTGAATAACCAAGATGGCGGATCAAGAAAAACCACGTGGCCAACCGCCTATATCCCGCTCGCCCATCCGACATAGACACATCAAAAGTGTCTAGGGATCAACATATATTTTTGCAATAACTTTTCTCCTGATTGATATTAATTAAAATTTTCTTTAAGGATTCATCAAATAAAGTGTTTTCGTTTGTCACAGTAACGATAAACCAAGTCACCTTTGCATTAATAAAGAAATTTGCCATTTTCCTAATAAAGGGATTTTTGACATTTGAACCACTAACACAAAAGTTCGAAAAAAAGACTGAAATAACAGTTTTCTCTAAAATTTTATTGGGTAACTTAAACAATTAATAATCCGTATTTCTACCGCGAACACTAACAACACAAGAACATCGGTTTGGCATACTCAAAATGAGTTCATCCAAATCACGCTGTGGAATGGCCGCCCATGTTCGTTGCAACAACAAAAAAAGGTCTTCTTGCGACTGGATACCCTCCATATTCGGCAGAGCTCTTCTCTGTAGCATATCCCATGCATGCTCAATCGGGTTCAAGTCTGGCGACTGAGCAGGCCAGGGCAGGACATTGATGTTAGCTGCGGCGAGAGTCTGTCTTACAACTCTTGCGGTGTGCGGTCGTGCATTATCATGCATTAACTGAAATAAGGGACCGATTTGCACTTGTAGAGGAACGATGACGTCTGATACAATCGTCTCAGCATAAATTTGAGCGTTGAGGTTGCCTCTGATCCAAATCAACTCAGTTCTTCCGCCGATCCAAATACCCGCCCATACCATGATGGTTCCACCACTATAAGGATGGACTTCCTGGCAGGATTTTAATCGCTGTTGGCGTCCAGGGGTTCTCCAGTGTCGTATACGTCTTGTATCCGGTCTCATACCAAAACGAGACTCATCAGAAAAGCACACGAAACGCCATTGTTCTTCTGCCCAATTTCTGTGTTCAAGAGCCCATTGATATCGAATCCTACGATTGTGCATTGCTATAGGTGGTACCCGTAGCGGTCTTCGGGAATGAAGGTTCACTTCATGCAAGCGGTTTCTGACTGTTTGGTCGCTAATTAAGTTCCCTGAAGAGTGATGAAGCCTCACGGCTAACATCATGGCGGTTATTGTTGGAGCTCTTCGAGTTAAGATTTGAATGTATCGGTCTTGTCTCCGTGTGGTGCAGCGATACCGTCCTCCATGGCGCTCAGCCACGGTACCAGTGCTTCGGTATCGTGTCCAAAGTCGACTGATAACACTCTGACTTGTATTCAGAGCTAAAGCCACAGTACGTTGCCGGGAACCAGCTTCTATCATTCCCACGGCTCTGAGCATTTCTTCCCTGCTTAAATGACGTCGCCGCTCCATAATAACGTTGGTTTTAATCAGTAGTAGGGAAACAGTAGCACTAATAATGTCTTCAATGCGTTGTATGTTTTTATAGGGAAAATATTGACAGCTGATTTTCATCTTTTACTCGAATTTGATTCACAGTTCCTGATTCAAATTATGAAATGCACCAAAAAGGATCCATATAAATTTATAAAATCATAAATTTATTACAAAGCCACATCTCAATCTCAAGAAATCCGCATAAAAATGCTTGATCCCTAGACACTTTTGATGTGTATATATATATATATATATATATATATATATATATATGTATATATACAGGTGTAAAAAAACCTACGACAGAGACTAAAACTATGCATTCTATACACCCAAACAAGTAATATTACAACATATACGTTTCCCACGTATATATACATTTGTATTTTTAAGTCAAAAAAAATACATTTTTTTCCAGTACGCAATTTGTAGCGCGGCGTGCTACTGTGGCGCTACGCAAACAATGTGCCTGTGTGTAAGTGCGTCGATAAAAAAGTTTCTAAATAACGTTTTTGTAAAAATATTGAAAAAAAAATTGTGACTTTGACCTTCAATATCTCCATAACCATAAATTTCCCAGGTATGGTCCAGAAGAAAAAAATGGTCATCATGATGTGGAACATGCGTGGCCTTCGGCTTCGTTAAAGATTTTTTTACACCCTGTATATGTGTACAAACACAAAACACTCATAAAACGCATGGTATCAAATTTCATGACAGTAACGATAACTAATAGTGATATATAAACGCGTAATCAGACACACATTAATCATCTTAATACGCAATCATGTACAGAAATCCATATTGAATTTAGATTTCACATGATAAATCACCTTGTTAGCAGCGGTTATGTTCGAAAAACTTCCAGACTGCCTAACTTTATGTCTTTCTTTGAACATACACTGAAATAACGTTGACATAATTTATATTTATAGCTCTGAAATAGCGGTCAAATAATTTCTATAGATTTTTATGCTTGATTATTTCAATATCACCTCTGTCGACCAATCGTTTACAAAAGTACAGCTAAATTGAGAGGTAGTGCACAGCAGATTTCCCATTTGAATTGGAGCGCCCTTCTGGGGAAGAAATCTCCACCCCTCAGAAGACCATTTTGGTAGCGTTGTGTTTCTGTTGTTGAATAGGGGATTGGGTTCAGGCCGGCAAGATAAAGAAAGAAAGAAAGAAAGAAAGAAAGAAAAAAAATATTTAGTATCATGACCATTTTGATAACATACATAATACATACACAAGTACATGGTGCTCAAAAGGTATCTACTTAGCATAATGTCGGAGCATCTAACGATGCTTCGATGCTGATCTTCCGCAGATACCTACTAATATTAAGTGAAGGTACCGCTACGCGCAGAAATAAAATTTATTTATATGTGTACAACTGTGGATAATATAAAATGGGCAATAATAATCTATAATGAAATGGAACGCAACACAATATCAAATGGAAGCACAGGGACATATACATGCATATATCTACACAAATATAATACCATATGAAGATGGCTGGAGCGGCACACTTTCTGCGTCATCACCCATTTTTGCGACTAGACTTCATTTACACTTAACATCAGGTGGGGTGGGATAAATTATTATGCCTCTCTAAAAAAATAAACTGAAGGAGATTTCAGACGTAGCGAACCTACCTCGGAACGTACATCTGATTCATGTTATGGTGGCACGTAATCGAGAAAAGAAGCAGAAGTATTTAAAAAAGGAAACTTATTAATAAAATCAAAAGTATTAGGTAACTATTTACAGATAGTAAAGATAGTGATCCGATGGTAGAATATGAACTGCTTAATCAATGACTGCAGTAAGTAGATAAGATCTGCTACAACAGTTGTCATGTTGTTAGTTAAAATGAAATTTGTAAGCTGATACCAACAAGTTTATGCTAAAACACAACACAAGCATTAACAATATAACGAAATTATACAAGGTAAAAGAGAAATAGCTGTTAATATTTAGAAGTCTTGCAAGGCACAAGTTATTTTATTGAATATAGTGACCATAGTCAATACTTTTAATGCAACACGGTTAAGACTTTATTCAGTGGGTGCACGGTGCTTCGTTTGCGTAACCGTATTAAATAGTTAATCATGCAAAGTTATCTGCAAAGAATCCTTGACAACTGGAAGAAAGGATTCGTAATTGGCGGTAAGCGTATTTCCAATCTGCGATATACCGATGATACGGTAATAGTCACCACATCTATTGAAGATATGAAGCTCTTAATAGAAAAATAGGTAATTGAAAACAACTAGCTTGGCCTGGCAGTGAACAAGCAGAAAACTAAGCTTATGGTGATGGATCGCGCTTGGAAGTTGACAAGTGACGGTAGCCTTAATTGTATCCAGGGAATGCACATGGTGGAAGCTTACATTTATTTGCGGTCCCAGATTAACAGCATTGGTAGCAGTGTTCCAGAAATCAATAGCGAAGCACGCAATGGCACGCCTTCAAGTTTTCTGGATAAATCGCAGCCTGAGTAACCATACTAAAACACGTTTGTGCGATCCCTGATTTTCATTCACTATTTCCTTGTATGGAGTCGAAACATGGACCATACTAACCATGGAAAGACAAAGAATGGATGCATTGGAGATGTGGTGTTGAAGACGATGCTTAGGATACCCAGGACAGCTAGGCGCACAAATGTATCCATTCTATCACAACTCAACATTAAAACACGCCCATCCATCTATTTGAGTAGAGTCTTGAAAAGCTGGTCGTGGTTGGCGGAGTAGAGGGCAAGAGAGCCCGTTGTCGTTCGCCAAGCGGTAGACGGTAGATGGTCTGAACAAGTGAGAGCTGAAAGTTCTTCAAGCAAATTTCACCAACAGTAAGAGCAACCATGAACAGAGACCGATGGCGATGTAGGAAGGCCAAAAGGGAAGATCTTCCTCCGAGCAGGCATGATTATAGCCCGGGGGCCGCGGCTCGACTGATGTTAAACGGGCATGTATATATAAAGAGTGAACCTCCAAATTTCTATTGCGCGATGTAGGATTCCATACTTTTGAGTGCAGCGCCGCCGGTAGCGCTATCTGTTGTTATGGATCGGCAAGCTTGCTTCTTCAATTATGTTTGGGGCGTATAGATGTCGCAACTACATCATTCAGTTCCTAGACCAGAGGTCAATTGTTTTCAACAAAAATCATAAAGATTTAAAGAAAATATAATTAGAAAAAAATCCATGCGTACTGCTGCCTGGTCCGCGTGGATTTTTTTCTAGTTATGTTTTCTTTAGATTTAAACATCAAGCAGTTACATGCTTTAAAATAATAAAAATTATAACTATAATTGCTATTTCTTCTTTCAAATGTTTAATACTTGTAAAAGTATTCATTTGAAATTGTGGGTTATCTATAATGCAAACAGATGGCGCTGCCTTGCAGCTTAAGAATGGCTAGAAGAATTTCGACGCGGTCCGTGAGGGCCGCGGTAGCATAATTGGTCAGTGCATTCGCCCGGATTGCGAAGGGTGCGGGTTCAAGTCCCGTCTGCTGCCTAGTCCGCGTGGATTTTTTTCTAGTTATATTTTCTTTAGATTTAAATATCAAGCAGTTACTTTAAAATAATAAAAATTATAATCATAAAGATTGTCAATATCAATTAGTGATCCCGATCCTCAGTAATGACGAAACTATTAAAGAGAACAGATAATTATGCGCACAGACAGATAAACTAACTTTCGTATTAACAACATTAGTATGGATTTACTTATTCATGTGTACAATGTAAATGCAGAGCTCTGCAAATATTTCCTACAAATACAAACTGCGTTACCATAAGCGAGTTCTGACTTTGTAATCATATAGATAGAAGACGCTGACTGTAGCGAAGTACCAATATATTATGTGTTTTACTTTGAACGTGTGCAAGTAGTTTACACGTTGAACTGTGCTGATGTTAGTACAAATAAAGCTACCGCCAACCCGGTACCACTACTGAATTGTGTTTCTTTTAAACAGCTGTCGCAATAACGACTGACTGGCGCATACATATGGCACATAAGACATTAATGTCCTTTTTCCATTTTTCATGTTCTTCTATATATATAAAACTCAAAGGTGACTGACTGACATAGTGATTTATCAACGCACAGCCCAAACCATTGGACGTATCGGCCTGAAATTTGGCATGCAGGTAGATGTTTTGACGTTGGCATCCGCTAAGAAAGGATTTTGATCAATTCTACCCCCAAGGAGATAAAATAGGGAATGAAAGTTTGTATGAAATTTTGTCAATTGTAAACCGATCGGGCTGAGATTTTGCATGCAGGTATAAGAAGAATCATAGATGAATGTCATTGTGTATAATACAAGCCTGAGAACAAAAACTGTAGTCTGCACTTCAGCTCTACACCGAAGCGAAGCGAGGGCGGGCCGCTAGTTTTCTCATAAACTATGGTTTTTACTATGGTTTACAAATACGTAATTAACATTTACATAAAAAATAAACTCTAAAGTTGAATCGATAGAAGATCATTTTTCACAAATAGCGAACGACACGTTCTCTCGTAATATTATCGCCCGTAAATTGACTTAACAGACAACATTTTATTTTTAATATTAAATTGGTTGCTGTAAATAATGCTGATGACGCAGCTGGTTAGCGCGTTCGGCTGCGATCGTTGAAGTTAAGCAACTTTCGCAGTGGTCGGTCATTGGATGTGTGACCAAAAAACTTCTATAACGAGTTCCTCCGTGCTTCGGAAGGCACGTTAAGCCGTTGGTTCCGGCTGCATCTGCAGTCGTTAGCACCCGCCAATCCGCACTGGGTCCGAATGGTGGGCCATGGCCCAATCTCCCTATTCCATCCATAGGGAAGGCCTGTGCCCCAGCAGTGGGGACATTAATAGGCTGATGATGATGATGAAATAATGCTGCGTTTCTACTTACGCTCAAAACAGAGCTGAATGAGCCAACATTTGCTCGCTCGGTAAATGGAAACATTGGAGCAAGTGAACGATTTCGTACAACGATGTTTGACTGGACTCAGGGACCGAATGCTCTCTTGCTCAATCATAAATGGGAAAAGCGCAACATTGTTTTGAGCATTCCATTTACAGATCGAATAAATGTTTGCCCTCTCGGAATTATTCTAAGCACTAAATGGAAATGAAGCGTTATTAGAGACTACCCAAGCATTTATTTCTCGTCATATTATTTCCTATTGTCTTATCGTATCATGTTATGTTAATGTTAAAAGACAGGTCTTACAATTAAAACACATCCTACTAATGCTATTGTCATGTCAAGTCTTGCCGAGATGAGACCATATGTCATATGTGATTCTCGCACTGTCAAAAAGTTATCAGATCTCATGTAGAGCCATGCTTCTTACTCTACTGGCCCTAACTCTAAGGCCTAACTTCATATACTCTACGCTATAGTCAAAAAAAGGGGTTTGGCCATTTCGCTTCATTGACATAATTATGGGCGTAAAAAATGTATTCACTGTTCATTTCCATATTTCTATTTACTTCCTCCTATAAGAAACGTAATATCAAGGTTCACTTTCAAAAAGCAAGTTAAATTAGCCTTACTGAGTTTGCAAACTTTAGGCATACGCACTAAATGTCGTTTTGGTGGAGTTTCTTCTGTTAGAATTCAATCTTCTTGACATTCAAATTAAAATTTATATTTTATATTAATAGTTACACAATACATATTTATTTAATATTGTCTACACAATTTTGTTTTTTAATGATTACTTACATACATTTATTTATTAGTATTTACAAAATTTCATTAACAAATATTGCTAGGTAAATTAATAATGAAGTAAATGATGTTCGTGTATTGTGTTAGTGTGGGACTAGGGAATTACAATGCCAGCTTTGCAGCGTACCTACATCCTCGCGCTTCCTACGGGCAGTTACTGAAAACCAGCATTTTGTCTATTAAGACAAAAACATTGCTGAGCTTCTGTCTATTTGCATTATTGTCACTCACTAATGATTGTAGTTCATACTAGTTATTTAAGAACTGTTAAACTTATAATCATTTATGTCTGCTTAATATTAATTGTATTAATTTGTGATGCAAATAAATGAATTTATTACTATTATTATTACTATATTTCTTTACTGTTATACAATAGGTAGTTCTTGTAGTAACGAAACGGCAAAACCTTAAGGTTCAAAAAACGACGAAACGCTTCGAAAAACAGTAGTGCCCCTGTGCTTCGTTTGGCTAGTCTTGTCGTCTTCTTCTTCTTGTCAAATATATCGAGAAATTGAATACAAAACGATATAATGCCAAGGGAAAAGGAAAAAAGTTGAAAAATTGTTTCCATATCCAAAACTGCAATTCCATATAATTTCATCATTATACTGTTTATTAAATGAAGACAAACCTATCACAAACATGTTATTTACTGAATTGGCATTCATAATTAGTGGTTAAAGGACTTACCTGAAAGTGAAGTTCAATCACAATTATACGAAGTTCAATGTTCGAAGACATCAGCCACACAGCCTTCATCATCATCAGCCTAATAATGTCCCCACTGCTGGGGCACAGGCTTCCCTATGGATGGAATAGGGAGATTGGGCCATGACCCACCACGCGGGCCCAGTGCGGGTTGGTGGGTGCTAACGACTGCAGATGCAGCCGGGACCAACGGCTTAACGTGCCTTCCGAAGCACGGAGGAGCTCGAGATAGTAAATTATGGTCACCCATCCAATGACCGACCACTGCGAAAGTTGCTTAAATTCAACGATCGCAGCGGAACGCGCTAACCACTTGCGCCATCGAGCTCCTCACAGCCTTACCACGAAGTATCTTCATCGCACGTTTAGAGAGAATATTAAAAAAATTATCTCTGTCATCTGTCAAGTCATTAATTTTAGACTTTAAGTTTTATTTTATATTAAGTTATTATTAAGTAATTAGTTGATTATGTAAGATTTCCTCGTTTTGTTTTTGTAATTTCCTGTTGTTCGTATCTTATTTTCACTAAGCAAGTTGTTTATGTTGGCCCTGGAAGCCAATGCTTTAAATAAATTAAAAAACAAAATTTAGAGTTGAAGTACTTTCAACAGCGCATTATTATGCCAAATTCGTAAATATTTTACTTTGCCATTTTGAGCTACGAGAATTTTCGTGTAGAGTTTGATGTATTGATTTATTGGGTTAAAAAAATTAAGTATTACATTATGTGCTGGTGACTGTACCAATGATTTATAAACGATATTATTAAGTAAATCACTGTATCTATCATCAATATTGAGATAGGCTATTCGTTATCGTCAAGATAATCGTTTCTTTGAATCGCATACAGCTTCTAATCTGAATAGGGCACGACCCCTATATCTCGCCATTTGAATTCCTTAATTAATTCCCATGAAACTGGTAGCCTGTTCGTATTAATTTCATACCCGATATAAACACATACGACTTGCAAATTTTCATCACGAGACATTGAAATTCAACCGCACAGAATGGTAATTAAGGCGCTTGTGTAGTATGTGTTTAAGTTCCTAATTCTGATATTCATCCAACTCTTACTACACAAGAGAAATTAGCTAAACTCACTGCTTCATTATCTCACTTGTTGCCTTAATCTTTATATATATAATTCTTCTGTGAGTGTGTATGTCACTGAACTTCTCTTAAACGACTGGAGCGATTTTGATGAAATTTTTTGTGTGTGTTCAAGGGGATCTGAGAATGGTTTAGATTCACAATTTTGTCCGCTGGACAATGTTTTTTTAATTAATTTTTTTTATGGCGGTACGAAGTTCACTGGGTCAGCTAGTATTTTATATTTTTGTAGAAGATTCATCGAAAGAAAGCGAATATAAAATATTCGCGAAAGTATTTTAGTGGTTCCAAAACACATAAACTCAAAACTCAAACTCATTTATTCAGTCTAGGCTGTTACAAGCTCTTGTGAAAGTCAAACGCTACGCCATCGGTTCGTAAATCTACGGCGAAAGACCTTGTACTGAGAAGAACCGGCAAGAAACTCAGCAAGGGCTATTTTTTTCTCCCTGTTTTGTTTCAAACAGTGTCGTCAATTGAAAGATGACATCAAAAATTGAAAACATGTGTTGATATCAACTTCCATCACATTAATATTATTAATTAACAAAAGTTAAGTATAGCTAGGTACTACTTTTAAATTTAGAAGTGGCGATTAAACAATTTTCAATCAAATCAGCAAAGTAAAACGACTTAGTCTGTTATATTAAGCCCAAGGTAATCATTTATGAAATCTTTAACAGTATAGTAACCTTTCTTAAGGAGACATGTTTTTATAGACACTTTAAACTTATTGAAAGGTAAATTAATTATTTCTTTTGGTATTTTATTATAGTAACATATGCCTTGACCCACAAATGAACCAAGAACCTTTTGGAGTCTCATAAATAAATATTTCAACATTCACACCAATTAGCCTAGTTTGGGGCTAGGCTAACTGGTGTGAGTGTTTGTGTAACTGTGAGTGTTAGTGTTTTCTTTGTGTGTATGCTGTTGCTCGCAGATGACCTTTACAGCGTCACCGGGTCTGCGGACGGCGAGTGCCTCTAGGGGTATTCCAGTCGGATGGCATCTCCCCACGGGGGGAGTCTCCTCTCCGTCTAGAGCAGGGTTTCCTAACCTTTTCAATACTGCTACCCCTGTAAGCTATTAGGAAAACAGATTTTACCCCGACTTTGAAGTGACATCAGTCCAAGAAATTCCAAATTGGCCGCTACATCTTTGTCTCTAATAAGGTCATCATCAGGAGAAAATCTCGCCTCACTTCCCACACTCAGCACCCCGAGGGCTCGCTACCAAGAAGAAGCGCATACTCTATTTAGTAGAATTATTATAAAGTATTTCTTATTATTTAGATTTGACTAAATAATTAATTTCTTTGTTACCCCCGAAGTATGGCTGATTTACCCACGGAGGGGTAATTACCCCTAGGTTCGGAACCCAGGGTCTAGAGCCTCTAGACCACTCGAACCAGACGGGAGAGTGTTACTGTAAGTTAGAGTGGTAGTGTAAGCACTGTTAGGCTTTTGTTATGGGATGCCAGAGTAACGGATAGAATACATATACTGATACATTTAAGTATATTTATACAGAAATACATATCTCTCTATGAGGAGCTCGATGGCGCAAGTGGTTAGCGCGATCGGCTGCGATCGTTGAATTTAAGCAACTTTCGCAGTGTTCGGTCATTGGATGGGTGACCAAAAATTACTATAGCTACTCCGTGCTTCGGAAGGCACGTTAAGTCGTTGGTCCCGGCTGCATCTGCAGTCGTAAGCACCCGCCAATCCGCTGGGCCCGCGTGGTGGGTCATGGCCCAATCTCCCTATTCCATCCATAGGAAAGGCCCCCAGCAGTGGGGGCATTAATAGGCTGATGCTGATGATGACGACATATAAACATCCATGACTACAAATGCTCGTATACATCATACAAATATCTGCGCCCACCGGGATTCGACATTAATCTTGACCTCTAAGACCTCTGAGTGGGTGACACCTTAAAACCCGGGGTGTACAACACTCGGCCATAGGGAAAAAAAATTTTGGACGATTCAAAAGAGTTGTACTATACATCCAATTTGAATAAAGATATATTTCTGATTTCTGATTTCTCATTTCTCATTTCTGATTTCTGAGTGAAAACCAAAAGTTTTAGATTAGAGATGCACCGAATATTCGGCCGAATATTCATATTCCGAGTGCCGAATGATTGCCGAATAATTAAATTATTATTATTTCAAAACAATGATTTCCTTCCATAATTAAGTTTAATTAAAAAGGTATGGTTCATTGTGAGAACTGTTGGTACACAGTTTTTGAAGTTATACTTCTTTAGGCGCGTTATGAAAAAATGATGAGAGTGAAATTTTAAGATGTAACACAAAAAATTAACAGCATGAAGTTGGTCGCTAAAAAAAATCGCCATTTTTATAAATGAATACATACATAAAGTCACGCTTTTCTGCCACAGGGGTAGGCAGAGATTATTTCTTTCCACTTGCTACGATCCTTACATACTTATGATTTTATTTATTTTTAAGCATTTAACTGCTAGATGTTTAAATCTAAAGAAAAGTTTACTAGAAAAAAAAATCCACGCGGACCAGGCAGCGGACGGGACTCGAACCCGCACTCTTCGCAATCCGCGCGAATGCACTGACCATTATGCTACCACGGCCCTATTAGCCGCGTCGAAATTTTCCTAGCGTTAAGTTGCAAGGCAGCGCCATCTCTTCGCATTGTAGGTAACCCACAATGTCAAATGAATACTTTTTCAAGTATTAAACATTTGAAAGAAGAAATAGCAATTATAGTTATGATTTTATTTATTTTTAAGCATTTAACTGCTAGATGTTTAAATCTAAAGAAAAGTTTACTAGAAAAAATTACATACCTTACATACTTCTTTCGCTACATCTACTCTCATGACAGTCCTCATACATGCTCGACAATTACGGGTAGTTCTGACATTTTATAAATAAAAGACTCACTTATTTGTGTAACAATTCTTTCATCATCATCATCATCAGCCTATTAATGTCCCCACTGCTGGGGCACAGGCCTTCCCTATGGATGGAATAGGGAGATTGGGCCATGACCCACCACGCGGGCCCAGTGCGGATTGGTGGGTGCTAACGACTGCAAATGCAGCCGGGACCAACGGCTTTACGTGCCTTCCGAAGCACGGAGGAGCTCGAGATAGTAAATTTTTGGTCACCCATCCAATGACCGAGCGAAAGTTGCTTAACTTCAACGATCGCAGCCGAACGCGCTAGCCACCTGCGCCATCGAGCTCCTCTAGTTCATATATGAAATATAGTAAGTCTTATTTAGTAATAATCATCAATTAAATATTTATTTTACCGAACCGAATGATTTGACCGAATCATTCGGTTCGGTACATTTTGAACCGAATATTCTGCCGAACATTCGTATTCTCTATTTTAGATAAATTCTTGAACAAAATGAAAAGCTCATTATTTGTTTTACAATTCCACTTGTTCCCGCATTAATTAAAGTTGAATACGTTTTGACAAGTATTTTTGAGCGACACGATTACATTTGGATAAGTTCGTACCGTTGCGGCACCATATCTATACTTATAATAAATCTGTAGAGATGTCAATTCTGTACATGAAATATATTTTCAAAATAACTATCAGGGGGTGATTAGTGATCGATACTGATGCCAAAAATTCAATCAGTAAAATTTTTGTCTGTCTGTCTGTCTGTATGTTCCTTATAGAAACAAAAACTATTCAACGGATTTTAACGAAACTTGGTACAATTATTCTTCATACTCCTGGGCAGGTTATAGTATACTTTTCATCACGCTACAATCAATTGGAGCAGAGTAGTGAAGGGAAATGTTGGGAAAACGGGAGAAGTTACTCCATTTTTTAAGCTTCCGTCGCGTGTGCAGCCTTAATAGTTAAAGTTACATAGAAATCATGTATAACAGAAATATTCTACATAAAATTGTCTAAAAAATATCCCGCAACAGCATATGTCTATCTTTTATGGTTGACTCACAATAACACGTGTAACTCCCGATAGCTTAGCAGTTCGGAGCATTCTGATCATATTTGTTTACTCTTACGTTTATAATACATATAATAATAATAATAATAATAACTTTATTGCTTAAAAAACTGTGTACAATTATGCAGTTGGAATTGCAATAATAACATAGTCACAACAGTGTGCCCATAACGGGCATGCAATGGTAAAATTTATAACTTAAAACTATCTTAATTTAAAAAGTACATTTTAGAGCCTAAATTATATTAAGTTTTACGAGTATAATATTCATCAAGATTATAAAAAACATTATTTAATAACCAGCTTTTTAACTTAAATTTAAACAGTGGCAAATTGTGCGCTTTAATTTCTGCAGGCAAATGATTGAAGATCCTAATGCTAGTACTGAAAGCGCTATTATAATACAAGTGATTATTTATCCTAGGTATGCATATATCATATTTGTATTTATTACGCGTATTCGGACGTAATGTGGTTTTATTTTCAAAGTATTCTGGATTTTGCTTAATAAAAATTGCTGATTGTAATATATAAATATTGGTCAAAGTGAGATAGCCCTTATCCTTAAAAACATTTCGTAACGTTTCATCTGAATACATATTATATATTATGCGTAAACAACGTTTTTGCAATAGGAAAATGGATTGAACGTTCACTGAATTACCCCAGAACATCACACCATAAGTCAACAGCGGGTAAACTTGTCCGAAATAAGCGGCTCTGGCTACATCTACTGATGTTGTTTCAGTAAGTATAGAGAGTGCATAACAATGACTACATATTTTTTTGTGTATTTTTTGAATATGGTCTTTCCAGTTTAAGTGAGAATCAATAGTGACGCCAAGAAAATTAATTTCGTCAACTTCTGTTACTTTTGTATTGTTTTGTGAAATTTGTAATTTATAAGACAATGTTTTGTCTATTATTCGGTATAGAAACACCAAACTTATACATGAAATAAGCCATCGCGCCGTCGCACGTGAATACTGAATCATGCTATAAGGATTATTTTTGTGTAATGGTTGCCGCGTTCGACACGGGTCGCGGCAGCGGTAGGGTATCAAAGGTCCGAGAGCGAGCTGTCTAAATCTGTTTTCTGCGTCGGTCCCCCCCTGGGGGACGATCGCTTCCGATGAAGCCTTAGAGGCCTTCCCGGCCAGAGGCAGCCCCTACGGGTGTTTTTTAGTCAGTACGAGTCTGACATAACCTTGCAGCCGGCTGTAGGGTATCCATGAGGATTTCTCATCTGCTCCCCCGCCTGGGAGACCGAAACCGTGCTTATCAGCGCGACTTTTAGTCTTTAAATAGTTTATTTGAATTTCTTTTGTTGTTATTTTGTAAAACAGGTATTAGTTGTTTTGGTAGTGTTTAAATATTCGTTCAAATTAAAAATTATTAAGCGTAGGTACTTTTATTAATTAAAGTAGTTATAAGTATTTATTTTTAAGTGAAGGAGGTATAGGTAGATAGTATTGCACACGCGTTTCAGCTTTATTTTCATTTCTTTTTTGTTGTGAGTTGTATATATTTCTGGTTATAATTCTATAAGAATATTTTAGTTCAAATAGTCACTTAGATTTTATGTGTAAGGTAGCTAAAGTATTCGTTAAAAATATTCGTTCAAAGTGTAATTTAATCATATAGGATGAATGTACGATGGCCCATCGAAAAGCAGTAGAAGCGGTAGACAGAACTTTAAGAGATATAAGACAAAATGATCGACCCATGGGCGGTATCACAGTTTTATTTTGTGGTGATTTCCGACAAACCTTAACGGTAATACCACGGGGAACCCGAGCTGCTGAGGTTAGGGCTTGCCTGAAAAGCTCTTATTTGTGGCGTGATATACAATCGGTGCATTTGACTATAAACATGCGAGTGAGAACTGTAGATAACCCGGATGATCGTGAATTTTCTGATATATTATTAAAGAAAATACCTTCACCAAAGATACCTATCCACTGCTACACCAAGGAAAACTTATTCTGACGCCTGAGTTATGTTGTATAGTGCAATCCCAACAACATCTTACATCGTCAGTTTACGGTGACGTAACAAATATATTAAATAAGAACAATTCTTGGCTATGCGAAAGGTCCATTTTAACTCCTCGCAATGACCAGGCATCTGAGATTAATAATAAAATACTGTCGAATATCCAGGGGGAAAGCAAAGTTTATAGTTCAATAAATAGAATGGCCGATGTACAAGAAGCCACTAATTACCCGATAGAATTTTTAAATTCTTTAAATATGCCCGTACTTCCTTCTCATGAAATTTGTTTAAAAATTGGCATTCCGATTATTCTGCTCCGAAATTTAAGACCACCACAAATTTGCAATGGAACTCGGCTTAAAGTAACCCAGTTGCAACAAAATGTAATCGAGGCTCAAATTTTAATAGGTTGCGGTGCAGGAGAAACCATCTTTATTCCCAGAATTCCCATAATACCAAATAATTTTCCATTCCAATTTAAAAGAACGCAATTCCCAGTATCGGTGTCTTATGCAATGACAATAAATAAGGCTCAAGGGCAGACCTTTCAGACCAGTAGATCTCGGTGTCAGTTGTTTTTCACATGGTCAGTTATGTCGGTCTTTCCCGGGTTAGCAGTCCTAGAATTTTTTATGTTCACGTTCCGGACGGGACAAATTTCAACGTAGTCTACCCGGAAGCTTTGCGCTGAAGTATTTTCATTCTTTATGTACTTAAGACTCATGTGAAAGCGATCTAAACAATATTACCAATACATTAACATAATAACATACAAGGAGTTACACGCTGATGGTCTCGGGGCACAGTGATAATAATAATATTCTGCGGTTCCTTATTGCGATATTTTTAACAGTATTATATTTCCCTACTAAAATACGAAAGTTAATCTGTCTGTCACATCAAAACCACGGAACCCTGAGGAAGGACACATGCTACTTTTTTACGAAAAACGACGATAACGCGGATGAAGTCGCGGGCAAAAGCTAGTTATATAAATAAAGTCATTCTTTATAGCACAAGCCTGAGAACAAAAACTATAGTTTACACTACAGCTCTACACCGAAGCGAAGCGAGGGCGGGCCACTAGTTCGAAATAAAATCGGGTGAAGCGCTACGTTTTAAATGTAGTTGGTCTTGTGAAATTAGTGTTGCGGTTGCTAATGTACTAAAAACACACTAAAAGCTAGAAAATGACATCGCGACGGTACTATCGTAAATGTACAATCAGTTTTCTCGCAAAGAGAATGACATTATCAACTTGATTTAACTTAGTACTTCAAGTTGATTATATCATTCTCTTAAGCTCTTCTATTTTGATTTAGCATTAAACTCATTTGCAACTTTAATCTGTGAAGTTTTTCAACAAGACATTATCTTGGATTACTTGGTTGTCCAGCTCATTATCATTTTGTCGAAGTTGTTTTCTTAGATCATGAATTTTATAAGTTTCGATTGAAAAACTTTTCCAAGGAAGAGAAATGATTTGTTTTAAACTTTCATCGTCGCTAACATTATATCCAATATTGTAATTCCCCAATATTTAAGCACTGTTGCAAGCGCCATGATCACGGAGGCGTAAACCGTGATCATGGCGCTTTCAACACTGTCAAAATATCGGGGTTCCCTAAAAACCAGGTAAATGGTAGCAATCCCGTAAATAACATAAATTACTATAACATTTTATTTATTTTTGACAGAGCGCGTGTATTGTATGACGATATTAAAAGAATAGCTGGAGTGAAATAGTTAAATCTAAAGAAAGTTTTACTAGAATAAAATTTACGCGGTCCAGGCAGCAGACGAGACTCGAAGCTGCACCCTCTGCTGTTCGGACGGATGCACTGACCATTATGCTAACACGGCCCTACCGCGCTGCCTTGCAGCCAAAGAAATAGTACGAAAAATTTAACCCTTTCCCGAATTAGTCCTTTTAACCCCAAGTTTACACCAAGAAACAAGTCATACACTAGTTTTAAAAAAACTAGTAGATTACTTGTTGTGGCTGTTTAAAACAATATTTCGTTTACACTGCATAGAACTAGTATCTGACAAGTATACATCACTTATTAAATTCACGTATTTTGTGTATCCACCAAGTTTGGACCTTTTAACCGCCAAGGTCTGACAAAAACTTTGGGGTCCAAATCTTCGTCGGAATTTTTCCGACCAAATACCACAATGTACTTGCTTAATCTGCCCTTTCTGTTTAATAACACTGTATAATAATAAAATAATGTTAATATTTGGTAAATATTTGATATTTTAATCGTTAACAATTGATTACACTTTAGTTTCTTAATTAGGAGACCTAAAAATAATCTCTAAACTTAGGGAAATAACTGATATTATTATTATCGTAAAAGTGTATTGATGTTCAACGCCACTGTCGGTAAAATTGGACAATAGGGACGGGATATAACTAAAGATTTACCGATACAAAATCAATATAAATTTTAACATTAATAAGTAAGTTAATAAGTTTAGACTTACTAATTAACTATAAAATAAATAAAACAATAGTTGCATTAAAAATAAATTTGTATTTTTTATTTATTTTCTTCGAAAATAAGTAGATAATGAACTGAAATTTTGTATTTATTTCAGTCATTCAGTCAGAGGACTGAATAGATATAATATAATAGCCTGCATGCTTAGGATCGAATGTTGTTAGTTCACCCGGCGCCACGGTCGGAGAAAGGCGACTACGTTTTGACGTCATAAACGAGGGCCGCCTTCTGGAACTTTCCATTGGTGTTGTGCTTATTATACGTGTAGTTATAAAGTTCGTGTTTTCGATAAATGTGTATTGAAATTCAACATGACTACTATTAAAGAATTAATTTGAATCTGGTTATTAGGTATTGATATTGTCCAAAGTATAATAATGTTTGGTCAATAACTTACCGATGTCCATATTCTAATCTAATATATCTCTCGACAAATTTTTTTGTGAGGAAAACAATAAATCTTTATAAGCCCTTTTTGTTTCATTGCATAATCAAAATACCTACTAATATCAGAAATTAAATTGCAAAGTCACTTTCTATTCGTTACTTGCCTTTTCAAGCTATGCTATTTAATAGCACTATTTAGATGAAATTGTGAAAATGCCAAGCTGGGGAGGGTTTATCGATCTACCGTGGAACATCCCTATTTTCTGTGGCTATGCTTGGCGCTAGGGCCACGGCAACTGATATGAAGTGCGGCAGTTAAAGAGTTAATACTTGCCTTGAGTGTGAACAAAAAAATGAAGACATTGTTTGAAAGTTAAATACTTGTATTATGCCTTGGTGTAAACGCGGGGTAAGACCCGGGAGCCATTTTGAGAATTAGGCAATGATGTCGATTCTGGCATGATTCTCTAAACATAAAGCTAAACTTTACATCAATCCATCCTTTTTATTCTGTATAGAGAATGACAAGGATACACTAATGTCAAATTTAAGTTTAGGTTTAGAGAATCCTGCCAAAATCGACACCACTGTGCGACTCAATGTTGAGTTTTAAATAGGTATGTATTTCAATAAATTCTGCTCCACTAAACTCACTGTGCTCCAAATGTAAAGTGCGAATAATATTTTAGTGACAAATCAATTTGTACTATTCTATTTACTAATGTGCTTTAATATGAAAAAGGTAAAAAGTATGAGATTTGGAATTAATTATATAAATTACGAAGTCTGGTGAGCGTCAAGGCAAGTACTCACATTTTAATTGGACCACGGATATTTCCGCGAAGCATTCATAGATGTTGTGTTGGGGTGTAGCTTACCACTTTGCGTAATTAATTTATATTGCGAACTACACCAAACTAAATATATTATCATTTTATATGGTTGCAGGGATTACTAAACCAGGTTGACTTTCACAAGAGCTTGTAACAGCCTAGACTGAATAAATGAGTTTAATGGTTCGTAATGTATTTCAAACCTAAACCCCCCTTATTAACAGAGACAGAACAAGGATTATTGACGACCTCCGTGGCCGAGTGGTTTGTACGCCGGGTTTCATGGTGTCGCCGACTCGAGAGGTCCCGGGTTCGAATCCCAGTGGGGGCAGATGTTTGTGTGATGAATACGAGCATTTGTACTCCAGTCATGGATGTTTAATATGTATTTCTATATAAATATACTTATATATGTACAGTATATGTATTCTATCCGTTACCCTAGCATCCCATAACACAAGCCTTACAGTGCTTACTTTGGGGCTAGGCTAATTGGTGTGAGTGTTGGAAATATTTATTTATTATTATTAGTTAGTCCATGTTTGGTCTGTATTCATTCAATGAAAAATGGCATTTGTTTGACATGAACAAAACATGGCATAACTAGTCTAAGTTTAGAACTAGTTTATTAACAGGGGTGTTAGTATTTTATTTTGTCATAAGACTTTGATTGTAATAGGGGTGATGACGGGGATAAAGTAAACGAAATTCTATTTAGTCCGTCAGTTAGATGATCAAAAAATAATGGACACGTATTTTTTCTTTGGGCAATCAACCAAAAAATGACAAAGTTATAGCGCGGCAAATTTTGGGAGTAGGGGCTCGTGACGTCACTTTTGCGTGAAAATTGTACTTGTCTATTTGTAAAACGTGACGTCATGCGAATTTCAAATCAATATATCTCTACAATGTTTGTATTATGTGAAAAAAGAAAAAATATGTGTCCAATACTTTTTGATAATCTACCTGATAAACGAAGAAAAAAAAATTAGTCATCCCTATTGATATTTGACATACATGGGATTGCGATTTAATAAGTTTAGGCTTTCATTTGAATTCAAAATTTTGTTGCAAGTGTCCCTTTATATAAAACTTCGTTGAAGTAATTAGAACACTTCTGGACCGCAATCTACGCCTACAGCGCACGGAGCCCTAACTACCCACATATCTCCGGGGAAAAAAATTGAAGTTTTTTCGCCCGAGAGATAGCCTGGCACCATCCTGTGTCAGCGGAGACTGCCGCGCACCCAGCTGCAGGCCTGAGCGCGCCGCAAGGCGCTGCTCGGCCAGGTTCGCGCCGGCGTAGCCCCTACAACACGCAACACCAACATGGACTTCGGAGTACCGAGGATCCACATCCCAGAGGAAGCCTCCTTGGCCCAGACCAAGGCCCTCTTTGTGGCCGACATGATCGACACAAAGTCGACCCGCGCTCAATATGAGTTTGACGCGGTGATGGCGTGTCGACTCATCGACTCCGGCCTACTTTCGCCCAGAATGGCACTATGGCTCTGGAGTTTCGTACGCCTCCTGGAATACGACCCGAGCTCCGCTACCAACCACGGCCCAGATGATGCGGGAACCATCCAGGCATGCAACTCAACGCTGCGCTTCCAGACCCTCACGATTCCGCCAGCCAAGAAATACTACGGCATACCCATACAAACGAAGCCACAACAGATGAAGGAGAGACGCCCCCGTCCGGAAGGTCCGCGCGGCTTGCGCCCCCACCGATCCCTCAGCGTGGGCGACACCCCTTCACCGGAGCCTCTAGTCGTCCAGAGAGAGGACCCGGACCCGATACCGACGCAAGAAGCCACCCCCGCAGCTCAAGAACATCAACCGACTGCTTTACCGACGCAGTCGGTAAGCTACGCTCAAGCAACCGGAATTTCTGCGACTACCCACCTCGCCGCAGAAAATTCCCCCACCACCGCCGCACCTCCCACCACCGCACAGAAAGCGCAACCACCCTCCGACGGCGCTCCCACAACGCGGCGGGAACGCAAATGCCCGCCCATCGTGGTCGAGAGGCTGCCGGACTGGCCCACGCACATGCGCGCCCTACACGACGCACTCGGTCGCCCTCCAAGCGTACGCCCGTTTGGCACGGGTGTGCGGTTCCTGCCGAAGGACGACAATGAGAGCAACGTCGTAACAAACTACCTGAACAACCTCAAGGGAGCGAGCGGGCTGAGCTGGTACTCGCACGCTCGCCCCGAAGACCGCAGCATCAAGGTGGCCATCAGAGGGCTGCCCTTGCACACTACGCCTCAAGATGTCACCGCGGCCCTTGGAGAAAAGGGTCACACAGTGGAATATTGCAAGCAGATCCCGGCGCGAGCAGGCCGCGCCGGTAGCCTGTTTTTCGCCGCGTTGAAGCCGACACCTGACACGATCTCGACGATATATACAGTGAGGGAGCTCCTGTATATACCAGACATCCAAATCGAGGCCTGGAGAGGGAAGAAGACCCCCGCGCAGTGTCACCGCTGCCAGGGGTTCCGCCACTCCAGCCTGGGTTGCCACCGCCCGCCAGCCTGCGTGCGTTGCGGTGACCCGCACGCCGCCGCCGACTGCCCACGCCCGCTTTCAACACCGGCAACGTGCGTGAACTGCGGGGGCGCTCACCCCGCAAATCACAGCGCGTGCCCCGCACTACAGCGTGAGGCGCGCAATCGACGCGCCACGACCGTGGCCCGAACAGGCCGCCCACCCACTGCACCAACACCAGCACCACGACAGCAGCCTGCCGAGGTGAGCGAGCACGCGCCGGCCACACTGATGGCCCCCGCGAACGCTCCTCCCTCGCGCATCACCCCGAAGCGCCGCAGGAAGAGGAAACGCCGCGAGAGTAAGCCGTCCGACTCGGCCGACTCGCCCCCCGCCACCCCTACCAAAGATGAGCAAAATCGAAACACGCCGCCAGTACCGCAAGAAGACGCAATGCAGAAGTTGCTCCAGTTCGCCGACCTGTTCGCGGATTTTATCAAAAAATTCGGGCAGGTCGGCACACCGAAAACCGAAACTACCCCCGCACAAGATCCTACCCCCTCGCGCTAAGTCCGTCGCCCGCTCGCTGGTCGCTCACTGGGCCTCCCTCATGGGTCTCACCCGGTGGGCTTGACCGCGCCGAGGGCGACGCGTGAAAACGCGGAGGGGGGTAGACACCCACAGACCACCCCGTACGTTTACGGGGCGCGAACCCGCAGCTTCTGAGGTGGGCACACAGCCCAGAGCAGACTCCCCGCACGTCGCGGCGCCTCCGGCGCCGGCGACGCGCGAGAAGAAGAAAAGGACGTAGAACACTTCTAACCGAGATATACACTTTGAAAAATAGATTGTTTTTGTTACAGTTTTTTTTGTAAGTACCATATTTAAACTAATCTTCCAAGTTTGTAATATAACCACCACAACCGGCAAGACTGAATCAGCTAGTAATATAGAAAAGTTCATTTTCTTCATTTTGGCTGGACCGGAAATAGCGACAGAGGTCGACAAATATTGGCTGATGTCACATTTTATTGCTCCGATCCCAACGTAAGTGGGTAAAATAACTCGAGTTATAAAAATTTATTAAATTTCTAAGAGGTCCCTTTTCGCCATATCTGGTGAAGACAGGATCAATGATTTTACTTTCAACATTTTGCTCTCGTTACAAATGACAGACTTTGTGATGACACGTAAAGAGTTCAAGAAAAAAAAAAAAGATTTACTATTTATTCTTGATTCAAGACTTCAATTCCATAAACAATGTATGGCAGGTGCACAGGTTAAAAGAGTCCGCAAAGAAAAAGAGAATCGAGACATAATAATATTTTTCCTACATCATCATCATCAGCCTATTAATGACCCCAGGGCACAGGCTTCCCTATGGATGGAATAGGGAGATTGGGCCATGACCCACCACGTTCGGATTGGTGGGTGCTAACGACTGCAGATGCTGCCGGGACCAACGGCTTTACGTGCCTTCCGAAGCACGGAGGAGCTGGAGATAGTAAAATTTTGGTCACCCATCCAATGACCGACCACTGCGAAAGTTGCTTAAATTCAACGATCGCTGCGGAACGCGCTAACCACTTGCGCCATCGAGCTCCTTTTTCCTACAACAAGACGAAAATTATAAGTATAAAGTACCCGCAATGAATTTGGAAATGCAAAGTGAATGGTTTACCATAGGTGTCCTGCATTCCATTCAGCTCTGAAGTGACGCACTTTACTACCTGATTGATCTCCTGCTCTACTAAAATAGAGATGATGACTAATTTTTTTTTCTTCGTTTATCAGGTAGATTATCAAAAAGTATTGGAAACGTATTTTTTCTTTTGTCACATAATATAAACATTGCAGAGATATATTGATTTGAAAAGTCGCATGACGTCACGTTTGAGTACACTTATAAGCGAAAATTCACTCAAAAGTGACGTCACGAGCCCCTACTCCCAAACTTTGACGCGCTATAACTTTGTCATTTTTTGGTTGATTGTCCAAAGAAAAAATACGTGTCCTTTATTTTTTAACCATCTAACTGACGGACTAAATAGAATTTCGTTTACTGTACCCCGTCATCACCCCTATTCTATGACAATGCCTTCCAAAACCCTCCCAGACCAGAGTAACCTAGCAAGATGAGGGAAAGCCTCTGAAAAATCGTGCTATACTTGTGGTGAGGTAATAGGTACTAGGCAAATATTGGTAGGTTGCAAGGTGCTCCTTGATAAAGAAAGAAAGAAAGAAAAACATTTATTGACGACATACATTAACAATTCCAATAAATACACAACAAACATAAAACAAAATGTACATCGTCAACTAGGCCCAACCTCAACATAATGTTGCAACGGCAAAAATGGATTGCCGCTGCAACGCTGATATTCTGGAGGGACCTAATTTGGACACCAACGGACGGAGATACAAGTCAATCACTTAATACACAAAACAAAAACAAAAAAAACAATCTATATGATAGGGAATATTTTAATAGTACGTATGAAAAGCATTATAAAATACCAGAGGATATTGGTGTTTCGGCATCAAGGCCGGACATATTCCTCTTTTCTAGGCATATCAAACATATAGTACCAATTGAGCTTAGTTGCATGAACAGTCGTATATCTAAAGTAGTCTACTAGTTCAATGTTAATAATTTATTACTTAATGAAGGAAAAACGAAATGTATGTACTTTGTATTACCTGATGTTAAACAGGTTAATGTAATATATTATGTTACTAACGGGATTGCTACCATGTACTGTTAGTGCCTGAGCTTAGTGGATGTTAAAATAATAAAGTTGTTACCGAAAATAATTACGTGTTTATTGTTTGTTCACAAAATGTTCTTAAAATACTATAATAATGTATGTTAATGAGTGCGTTCGCTTATGCATCGAAATCTACACTAATTTATATTTGCACCGCGGCTAATGACCTAAATTAGGCCAGGCGCCGTGACGGTGTTAAGTATTGCAAAATAATTAATAAGCAAAATATAAATGTTCGGTTATGCACCGAACATATTCCCGGGGCGGGAAAATTGAGGAAACTTAATACAAAAGATAAAGGGTTAGTTAAGCTGATGAAACTAATTGATAAAACAAAAATATTTTCTTATATCTAATGTTAGAACAATGATAAATTGAAAAAAAATAAAGATAAAACTGTTCTTATTAATATTTCATGGCATTCTAATAGTTTTTCGTGTCAATCTTCACTAAACACTAATTTCTTCGGCACGTAGCCTGGCTTTAACACTTTTAGTTCTGTTTCACTATTATATTTACCCGTACCCGTTGATGATGAAGTCACCGCTGTTACCTCTTTCTTGTTGTTTCGCACTCGCCGGCATATTACCATGATACCAATCAATACAATTACTCCTATTATTGAATAAATAAGGGTATAATGATGAATATCATTATATGACATATCGCTTGTCTCTATTGAGAATTCAGTTTCCTTCATAGTTCTGATCTTCTGTTCGATCTCTCTCGATAATTTATCATCAGTGTTTATGTTTTCTGAAGTATATTGCTCCAAACTAATATTGATTATGTGGTTAATGGGCGCAATGAAACTTGTTTCAAAATTATCCTTTATGTTAATTTCGCTTGTTTGGCTTTGATGCGTATAAACAGTAAAATTATCTGTTTTTATTATGCAATTACTTTCCGCGTTTATTAGACTCGGACTAGACAGCTGGTAGGCAGTAATCAGATCCTTACATATTATTCGTAATTGACACCGAGCACAACACATGTACAAGTAGGTATTCACTTTCGATAAACTATACCAATTGTTTTGGCATGCGGCTTTGTTTACATCGCATTCATTAATTTTCACTCTGTTTTTCATGCAGAGATCTTTATCATTTTTCATTTTGAAAACGGGGCTTTGAAGGCTGCAGATGATGGTTAGGCTGTCTCTTGGTATACAGTTTGTAAAATCTTCCTCTGACACTGGGATAAATGAATCCTTTTGCAAGTTAATGGCTATTAAATTTGATATAGGGCGGATGCTTATTGTATTGTTTTCCATTTTTCGTGGAATCGGTATAACTTGGTAAAGGTCAAATGCGTCTCTACTGATCAGTGGAATTTTAACTTCAAATAAAAAGTAGTCTGTGGTCATTCTTGCTTTTACTCTCAACAATTTGTATAATTCTCCCATTTCAGAATGTATGTTATGAATGGGTAGAGTGACATCGGTAGCTAATAATCCGGAGATCATGTTGAGTTCCTTTGTTAACTGGTCTGGTGTTAATAGATGTAGGTTGAAGTGTCCTTGATACAAGTCTGTTGCGGTATCTAACAGCGTATCTTGAATATTTTTTAGCGTTTGTAACATGCTCTGTGCAGTTATGGCTGATAAAGCAAAGTTTATAGACTGTTCCTGTTTCGTTGTTTGTCTACTTAAATCAATTACTTCTTTTTCAATCTTGTTAAATTGTTTATTGATAATTTTGTGATGTTTTGATATTATGTCTTCCGTCCTTTTTACTAAGTTGTATTGCGATTCTACGAGCGATGTTTGATTTTTCCATAATTTATATAGATGTACTTGATTTTGTTTTATTTTGTTTATGTCCTTAGTGTATTGTTCAGCGAATCGTTCGTCTAATACACCGAACAGACTGTTCGCCAGATACCCGACACCGTCGATAAGGCCCCGACGCTGTCTGGCGTGCCCGTGGAAAAGCTGACTTAACAACAGCTGGTTATAGTACTTTACTTCCGAGTACTGGTGATTCAAATGATTCATAATAATATTGCATTGCTCGTTCCCATTACCTGGCGCACAAGAGTTTTCTAAATATTGATATATTTTTTCAAATGCCGTGTTTCCTTCCCAATAGGGTGACATGTCATAGTACACCACTAGTGTCCAATGATCTCTGCTCAGTTGTAATTTTGTTTTATGGTCGAAATATAACGTTTGATTTTGTTGAAGTTCTGTGATAGTAGTTACACCAAGTATGTTTGTAAATAATGTTAGAAAATAAATGAGCGTCATAAATATTGTCGATAATGTTGCTTTCTTGTTACGTGTCGTTCGTGTATGTTTTTGTTGCTGACCAGGTTGTTCTTTTTCGCTAGTTGACTCCAAATCAATTCTGTTTGTAACAGGAAGCAAAGATAATTTAACTACGGGCCTCTTTATTGGACCATTTGGTGTTTGAAGAGTCACAACTCGCACGTAACCATCTGATCCCGGGTGGGTTTCGATGACTCTCCCGATGGCCCATTTTCCTGCTGGTAAATTGTTTTCACGTATTATAACAATATCATGGATTTTAATGTTTTGTTGAGGGCTCATCCATTTTCTTCGCGCCTGTAATTGTGTCAAATATTCAGACTTCCATTTATTCCATATTTCTTGAAATATTTTGTTTGTTAAGTACCACCTGCTCCTTGCGTCTTCGGCTGTGTTAATAATGGTACCTCCTGGTCTTCCTGTTAAGAAATGCGCTGGCGTTAGCACTTCTAAGTTTTCTGTATCCTCAGTTAGGGCGCACAGAGGCCTAGAGTTGAGGCAAGCTTCTATTTGGGATAGAATGGTAGACCACTCTTCAAAAGTAAGCTTTTGTTCTCCCACGACGCGTTTCAAATGATGTTTAAGGCTTCGTACGGCACGTTCCCACAAACCGCCCGCACTTGGCCATGACGGCGCGTTAAAGTGCCATTCGATTCCCATTTCTGCTATTTCTGATAAAAAGCTGTTTTGAAAAGATTTCATAATTTGTTGGTACTCTTGCTTTAAAATGTTATTGGCTCCTTGGAAATTGGTGCCGTTATCGCTGTAAATATGGGCCGGAGTTCCACGCCTGGCAGCCATTCTCCGCAGGGCAGCAATAAACGCCGAACTGGTGAGGTCAGATACGATTTCCAAATGCACAGCTTTTGTGACCATGCAGATGAAAACAGCAACATAACCTTTGGTCGTCTTCGCACCGCGGCCCTTGTTGAGTTTGACATCCATGAAACCAGTATAATCTACTCCGGTGTGGTAGAATGGTGGGGCTGGGTTGACTCTTGCTTCAGGAAGGTCACCCATGAGTTGATGTTGATTCAGCGGATGGTTTCTTTTGCAAATGACGCAATCTTTTAAATGTTTCTTGATAACTCGGAGTCCGCCGGTTATCCAATAATTTTTCCTGAGATGTGCTAAAGTGAGTGATGGGCCACCGTGAAAAGTTTGTTGATGAGCTTGAATAATAAGTAAGCTGGCAATACGACTATTGGCTGGGATGATAATAGGATGTTTTGTACTCAAACTCAGATCTCCGTGTCTTATACGACCACCGACTTGTAAGATATTGTCAGAATCTATAAATGGATTTAAGTTTAAAAGATATGATTTAGATTTCACAACTTTGTGCTTACATAGATGGTCAATATCCTCAGTGAACTCATTTATTTGCACGTATTTAATAATTGTCAATTTAGCTTTTTTCAACTCTTGCAATGTGATATAGTGTGGTAACTGCTTACGCTGCGGGTTCAATGCTCGCTGTATCCACGCAGTTATGCGAATGATTTTTGTTATATTACTGTATTTAATTAACATATTATTAATTACGTTATCGCAATTTTTCGTTTGAACGATGTTTGACTGCTTTATATTTTTTGATCTGGTTTCTAAATTTGTATCATATTTTCGCAGCTCTGATTGTTGCTTATCGTGCTCAGGGAGCCAGGACGGACCCTCCCACCATAAGGAATGTTCTTTTAACTGATTAGGATAGAGTCCCCTGCTCGCCGCATCTGCTGGGTTTTCATTAGATTTGACATAACGCCAACAGTGAATAGGTATAATTTTGACGATTTTTTCAACTCTATTCGAGACGAAAGGCTTCCATCGGCTCGATTCCCCTTGTATCCAACCCAGAACTGCCATGGAGTCTGTCCAGCAATAGAGTTCGATATGATGTTGATTTAATGCTAATATAATTTTGTCCGTTAATTTTGATAACAATGAAGCTCCGCTAAGTTCTAATCTTGGTAGAGACATTGCTTTTTTGTGCGGCACGAGCTTGCTTTTGGCCGCTACTAGAATGGATTTTTGATTATTGTTTACTCTCGCGTATACAACACAAGCATAAGCTTTCTCTGACGCGTCACAAAAGCCATGTAGTTGAATGACGTCAGTGCCGCTGCATGATAACCATCTAGGTATTTCAAAACTACTTATCAAATGTATGTCATTTTTTAATTTTGACCATTCCTTGTAAATGACGTCAGGAACGACATCATCCCATTTCAAATTCATTTTCCATAAGGTTTGAAAAAGTAGTTTATGTTTTGTTGATAATGGAGCTAGCCAACCCAGAGGATCAAATAACTTTGAAATGTCGGACAATAAACTCCGTTTTGTAGGTTTAATGTTATGTTTTGTAACTTGATAATTAAATGTAAATTTGTCAGTGGATGAGTTCCAGCATAATCCCAATGTTTTCGAGTTATCGTCCGTTTTGAAAGTAAATATTGTGTTTTCATTTCTGTTAACATCTTTTTTCAAATTTAGTAATAATTCGCTGTTATTTGATGACCACTTCCTCAAGTTCATGCCTGCCCTTTTCAATAACAGAGTAAGGTCTGCTATAAGCTTTTGACCTTCAGATATAGAATATGACCCATGGACAAGGTCATCGACGTAAAATGATGACTCCAGCACCTTTGACGCAGCGGGAAAATGTTCTTGTTCGTCGGCAGCTAACTTTCGTAATGTCATCATTGCTAAGTATGGAGCTGCCCTTGTTCCATAAGTTACAGTTGTTAGTTTATAAGATTTTAGTGGCTGTTCAGGTTTTTCGCGCCATATTATTTTTTGTAAGCTCTGATCCTGTTCATTTACTAGTATTTGCCTATACATTTTTTCTATATCAGCTGTAAATACGTACTGATATTGTCTCCACTTTAAGAGTAATGTTTGTAAATCTTGTTGGAGATTAGGGCCCGCGTACATTAAGTCGTTTAGACTGTAGCCACTGTTTGTTGAAGCGGAGGCATTAAACACTACCCTGTATTTTGTTGTGCTTGACTCGACGCGACTGACTCCATGGTGCGGCAAATAACACTCTATGCTGGAAACCAAATCGTTGTCAAGTTTCATATGTTTCAATGTTTCATATTCGCCCATGAATTCCTTATAGTCCTTTGCTAGTTGTTTCTGTTTATTAAATCTTTTTTCCAAGTTGAGGAATTGAGCAATAGCAATAGGAATTGAAGAGCCCAATTTTTTCTGAATTTCCGATTTTAGGGGTAGCCGAACCTCATACCAACCATCCTCTTTTCTTACTGTTGTGGTGTAAAAAAAATTTATGCATTCCTGCTCTTCACTAGAAAGGCAGCCGGCCTCTGTTATTTCTTCAATTTCCCAAAATCGTTCAATGTTTTCTATGTTGTTCGTGATGACGTTGCAATGATAATGTGTCTTTGCATGACCGCATAGTAACCAACCCAACTGTGTCTGTTGAGCAATGGGTACTGTTTCGTCTTCTACCTTAATTATGCCGCTCAAAATGATTTTTGAGTACACATCAGCACCTAGTAATATGTCTACAGGACGACTGTTATAGAAGTCAGGATCAGCTAAATTTATGTTTGATATGAAATTCCAAGACGGTTTTTTGAATGTTTTGTTCGGTAGATTTTTTATTAAACTGTTCATAATGAGTACCTCTGCATGGAACGTGTATTCATTGTATAACGAAGTACATTCGATGTTTATAACGCCCTTACATGAGTTTTCCCTTTGACCTACTCCAAAAATAGTCCCATTGCATTTTTGTCTTTTTAAACCTAAACGCTGTGCTGCATTTTCGCTGATCAATGAGATTTGGGAACCTTGATCAATTAAAGCTCGCATTTGAAGGGGAGTTCCGTCCGCAGCTTTTACTTCAAGAATAGCTGTTGCCAATAAAATCTCCGAATAGTCATTTTGAGACACATGTGAACCAGGTTCATTTGCCTTTTTTGAAGTCGATGACCTGGGTGTCACCGTGGGCATTGCTTGATTGTATGCGTCATGCAACAAAGTATTATGCTGAGCAGTGCATTTACGGCATGTTCTAGTTGATATGCACATATTACCATTGTGACTAAAAAGACAATTAGCACAAAGTTTCAAATTATTTACTGTTCTAAGTTTTTCGTCATTTGACATTTCTAAAAAGCTCTTACAATTATAAATGCCATGATCTTGATTACATAACGGACATTTAATAAAGGATGAAACTTGTAGAGATTTCACCAACGGTTTTGTGTTTTTATGTTGAAAATTGCTTACGTTAGGTGATTTATTAGAGTGCAGTCCTTTTGAAACTAAAGCTTGATGATATCTCTGATTTTGAAAAAATGGCTTTTGGCGGACGGAGTGCGTCTCCTTTTCTACATTATTCGATCTCTGTTGATTAGTTTCTTGTTTGCGCCGCGATGATTCTAATGCAGTAAATTTTCCTTCGAGAAAATCTAAAAACTCTTGTAACACTGGTAGCTCTCTTGGGTTTTTCAAGGATTCAATGTAATCGGCATGAGTTTCCGAATCTAATTTTTGTGATAGTAAATGAACCAAAATCGGATCCCATGTTGTAATGTCGACCTCCAGGTTTTTTATTGCATTGAAGGTTTCTATTGCGACGTCGTGAATTTTCTTTATTTGACTCATTGATTGTAGTTGCATGTTAGGGAGCCCTAAAAGGGTGTTCATATAAGATGTAAAAATAAGTTTTTTATTGTTATAGCGATTGCTTAAAATATTCCAACCCGCAATGTAGTTCTCGGAACTAATGGTGAGATGTTGAATGAGCCTTTCTGCCTCACCACGCACCTTGCTTTTTAAGAACTGCATTTTCTGAGCACTTGACAAACACGGGTTGTTGTGGATAGCTTCTGTAAACAAGTCCTTAAAAGATACCCACTGGTTATAATGACCAGTAAAAACGGGAATATCTAATTGAGGAGTAGATTTCTCGCGATGTGCCATTGACCACATTTTTGTATTAATCGACTTTTTCAAATTGTTAAATAATTTTTCATAATAATCAAATTTTTTCTCATATGTTATATTTTCGTCGCCCGCTTCATAAACTATTTCCCAGTGTAGACTGTCTACCAAGGACCAACGAGTTTGTAAAGACCTTAACGCGTCTTCAAACTCCCACTTTTCTGTAATAGACTCAACATCAATGAGCCCTACAGTTCTTTGAAATGCTTTAAAGTTCGCTTCTTGTTTTCTTAGCATGTTACTTATGTTACTGTTCGGAACCGGCGTAGTTCTGGACGAGGTTCCAATAGGATCAGGCGTGTATTTCTCTCTTATGCCTACTGGTGTTGAGCATCTAATGTCAACCTTAGGTTCTATGTTAAGGGTACTTGTACTTGGCTTCGAAGAAAAGCTTTCAATGTATGCTTTAGTGTCAAAATAATATTTCTTTGTTTGTTCATAATCATTTTCGGTGAAATACGAATAAGCTGATTTATCAGTAATTTCGTCTAATTTAGAATGATTTGCCTGAAAATCTGCCCAATATTGGTAAAGAGTTTCCAACCGCCTTTTGATATTAGTAGGGGTCTTCCGCTCTGATGAATCTTTCTTAAAGTTGGTAAGTAATTTTTCCATCGCACCCATGATCTCACCTTGAGTTTCGATGATGTTGACATAGTCTTCCATGATGAAAAGAGTAAAATTAAAACGACCTTACTTGAATGATGATAAAGCTGGAATCACCTGGCCACCACGCCAAGTTTCCTTGCTGATAGGGCTACGAATCCTTTCGTAACCGGCACGTCAGTAACTACAGTGTTACTGGTGTTGCTTGATAGTCCACTAAATTCACACACCACTGTATTCCAATGTTCACTGTTCTTTCACCTCAAAAATCACGATATTACGCGCGCGAGGTATAGCTCGAAGGACCATATGTTAGTGCCTGAGCTTAGTGGATGTTAAAATAATAAAGTTGTTACCGAAAATAATTACGTGTTTATTGTTTGTTCACAAAATGTTCTTAAAATACTATAATAATGTATGTTAATGAGTGCGTTCGCTTATGCATCGAAATCTACACTAATTTATATTTGCACCGCGGCTAATGACCTAAATTAGGCCAGGCGCCGTGACGGTGTTAAGTATTGCAAAATAATTAATAAGCAAAATATAAATGTTCGGTTATGCACCGAACATGTACCTTGTTTTTAGCGAGTTTCCGATATTGCGGCACTGTTGCAAGCGCCATGATCACGGAGTAACTGACAGAAACATTAACAGTTACTCCGTGATCATGGCATTTGCAAACGGTGCCGAAATATCAGAAACTCGCTAAAAACAAGGTACATGGTAACAATTCCGTTAATAACATATATTACTATAATGTTAGTGACCATGAAAGTTTAAAACAATGTATGGTTAATGTAAAGGAAAATAATGTGGGCCTCGTAGACACCACAGTATTCTTAGGGATAACCTTAGATTCTAAGGTTCTATGGGGCCCACATATTGATAAATTGTCAAATAGACTTAGCTCTGCAGCATATGCCGTAATGAAGATACGCCAGTTAACGAATGTAGATACGGCCAGATAAGTCTACTTTAGTTATTTCCATAGTGTAATGTCGTAAGGAATTATATTGTGGGGAAACGCCGCCGACATTCAAACTATTTTTGTGCTGCAGAAGAGAGCTATTCGATCAATTTATAATCTTAAAGTTAAAGAATCCTTAAGAGAGAAGTTTATAAAATTTGGTATAATGACGGTCGCAACACAATACATATACGAAAATTTATTACTTTTAAGAAAAAATATTAATTTGTTTCTTAAAAAGAGTGATGTTCACACACTTACTACAAGAACCAAAACAAGCTGCTACTAGGCTTCACAAAATCAATAATTCATTTAAAGGTCTTTGTGTTCGCTTATACAATAGAGTCCCAAGCAATATCCAAAAGTTAACCATAAATAAATTCAAAGTTAGTATAAAAAATCACTTATTATAAAGCTTATTACAAAGTGTCTAATTATATTATAGACAAAAATTCTTGGGTTTGAACTGTTCCAATCATTCCAACAGGTTTTCTATATTAAATAAATCATGATTGTATTGATGTTGTACCAAAATAATGATTTGTCAATGTTGTTACATTGTACTTTTAATGTTGTGGAGATTTTTGGTTCGTTTTTCTTCGCAGCTAGAAAAATATGTCCAGTAACGAGTGATAGGGATATATGGACGATTTAAAAGAGTTGTACTATACATCCATTTTGAATAAAGATATATTGATTTCTGATTTCTGACTGTACACATGGGAAACTAACATTCCAAAAGACCACATAATAAATTTGTATAAATATTACGATCTAATCAGTGAACTGACTAAAGATGGCTATCTAGTTAATTTAGATGCGGTAGAAGTAGGAGCGAGAGATATACCAGCAAAATCTCTCTATAACCTTCTAAAAGACCTAGGCCTGTCGAGAACTGCAGTAAGTTCAATTTTGGAATGAGTAACTAAGCCTGCACTTACAGACTCCTATCAAATTTAGCTAGGAAGAGCGGGCAACTCTTAAAGGGGCCTTCTTTCAACCTTTCTTTTGTCTGGTAAATGCTTTACGCATCCTTCAATCACCGGGGGAGCGAGAGGAAGGTATGTGGGACTCCTCTCTGCTCATTTCAACCAGCCCTTAGGCCGGATGAAATGAGCAGGGCCCTACCTAACGCCCTGAACAGGGCCACTAAAAACCAGACAATACTCCTGCACCGGTCACCCGGCGTACATTCTGAGGACCGCAGTCCCACCAATGCACACCGGGAGTGCGGATGTGGTCGCGGCAACCGTTGCCGACTGTCCGTGCAGGCCTTCTTTCAACCTACACCTGGTTCGCAAGTCCCGGGAACTGCTCAGAGTTTCTCTCTCACACACGTTGGACCCGGCCTCCCCACGGTGAATCCATGGATTTCTAAGAAGTTCGTCTCGTTTCTTATCAGAAGCTTAAATTAAAAAAAAATAGTTGTGTTGGTAACGTATAAAAAGCCTCAGTATTGCTTTTGTCACGGCACACATCGGGATTGGCGGGGCGAATAAACTACGTGCGGTGACTATGAGCGCGGCCTAGAGCCACGGAGCGACACGCGGCAATTTTGAGCGCGGCCTAGAGCCACAGAGCGACACGCGGCGATTTTGAGCGAGGCCTAGAGCCACGGAGCGACACGCGGCGATTTTGAGCGCGGCCTAGAGCCACAGAGCGACGCGCGGCGATTATGAGCGCGGCCTCCACAGAGCGACGTGCGGCGATTTTGAGCGCGGCCTAGAGACACAGAGCGACGCGCGGCGATTATGAGCGCGGCCTTCAAAGAGCGACGTGCGGCGATTTTGAGCGCGGCCTTGTCTAGTAGTGGAGTAGTCACGTGCCGGCTCTCGTGGCCGCTTCACAGTGCTGTGTGTCGTTTGCGTATTGTGTTATGTTCGTCATTGAAAAATTTGACTTATGATATGAAAATTAGGGTTTAACTTAATTTTTTAACTTCTCAGTATCTTCGGCGCGCTTCACTTGGTATGTGATGTGCCTGTTTAGAATGTTAAACGATAGAAAGCAGACATCGAAGAATTCATAACATTATTTGGATTTTATTTAAATGTTTTAAGCGTATTGACCTCAAAAATTTTCTGTTCAGACTGCCTCTTCACCCTAACTTCGTGTTCTTTCGGCTAATGGAGTAACAAGTGCCATTTGTGTCCGCTCTCTCGTAGACTTAATGCAAACGGCTTAAACTGTCTTCAAAGTTTCTGAAAGTCGTAAGTTTGACAAGAGATTTAGTTTATCGCTATTATAATATTTCGGTAATCGGTCATCTACTGGACGACCTCCGTGGATCAAGCGGTATGTACGCCCGTTTTCTAGGTGTTGCCTACTCAGAGCTCCAGGGTTCGAAACACGGTGGGGTAATGGTCTGTGTAATGAATACGAGCATTTGTACCTGAGTCATGGATTTTTATACGTATTTCTAAATAAAAATATATTTATTATATGTATTCTACCCGGTATCTAGTAACCCCTAACACAAGCTTTACAGTGCTTTTATATATAACTAGCGGCCCGCCCTCGCTTCGCTTCGGTGTAGAGCTGAAGTGTAGACTACAGTTTTTGTTCTCAGGCTTGTATTATACACAATGACATTCATCTATGATTCTTCTTAAACCTGCATGCAAAGTCTCAGCCCGATCGGTTTAAAATTGACAAAGTTTCATACAAACTTTCATTCCCTATTTCATCCCCTTGGGGGTAGAATTGATCAAAATCCTTTCTTAGCGGATGCCCACGTCATAACATCTACCTGCATGCCAAATTTCAGCCCGATCCGTCCAGTGGTTTGGGCTATTCGTTGATAGATCACTATGTCGGTCAGTCACCTTTGAGTTTTATGTATATAGATTACTAAAATGTAATCAATTTCAATATAATGTACCGCTACGCTAATCTGTATGTATGTTAAACATATTTATTTATTTATGCCTATTATATTTAAATTGATTACATTTTAGTAATTATCGATAAGAATCCGAAACATTTAAGTATTTTCTTGACAGGAATTGCTTTTATCAGAATTTAATTGCCCTCTCCCGGCGTCCTTCCGCTGGTTAAGGATAGGAATTTAATTCTGAGAATTTATTTGTTGAACTATTAATTGCCTACAAAGTTTCAATTACTAAATTTTAATTAAATTAGCGATGGTTGAAAATGTAGGAAGTAAAATAATAGCTTTAATTATATACATGCCTAGTGACCGTATTAACTGCACAAAAGCGGCCCAAAAATATCTACTATATATGGTAGAAACGCTCTTTGCTACTCACTCACACATTGACTGCTTTCAAACAATTTGATATCAGAGTCACGCACACATTGCGCGTAACATGAGCCCGTTTTCTTTGCGCGATTTAGTCATAATATTTAGTGCTTCATATTGGTTACATTTAGTTTTTAAATTTAATAACAGCTCGCAAACATGAGCCCTACAAGGGCATTGCAAATTATAATAAAAGTATGCAAATATTAATTTAAAATTTGATTAAGTTACAATAGGATAATAATAACAATTTAAGATAGATAGAAAATTTAAATTAGTTACTAAAAAATAGAACTTTAAAATTAATTCATATAATACTTTAAGCAATTATTATTTATTAGGATTAATCAAAGATTAAAAGAGATAGTTTAGGTAATGCCACACCGTTTACAAGTACGGATTCAAAATTCAAAACCATAATGTGCGAAAAAAATAAACATACTAAAATTACTTCCATGAGTTTGAGTCAATTTCAGAACATAATAGCAAAAAAGCTAACATAATCTATTATCTTATGTGTAAAAAAAATTCACTAATATTACTAAAGAACGTTTAAGATCCGTAATGATGTATGACATGTAGTTTCATATTTACTTTTCGATAACTTAACGATTGATGGGGTCGCGGAAAAAGATCATAAATTTTCATTTAATACATATAGATTGCCTTGTTTCCAAGGGCTAAGCTGTCGCGTTCATTTTTCTCAGACGTATTTGATGAATCCCTTTAATAATGCTGTTTTTGGAATAAGAAGCTTTTTATGTGATAGTTTTTTGTTTTTTAACCGACTTCACAGTAGGAGGAGGTTCTGTGTTCGACTGTATATTTTTTATTTTTTTATGTATTTTCACCGATTTCTCCGTCAATGGTGGAACGATTGCCAAAATTAGTTTTCTATCCGAAAGAGTGCACTTCCGTGATGGTCCCATTGTGGAACCAAGTCAGGTTCTGATGATGGAATCCGGGGAAATCGAGGGAAACCTTCAAATTTCAAAGGCACGCACGATGTGTTTTCCCTTCAGCTGTCGACCGCCATAATAGCGATGATACGTTATCTGTCACGCCCCCTATCGTAAGACAGGGAGGGAGCAGCATGACGGCACTCGGTGTCTTTAAAATCATATTTCTCGAGATTATTGTATGAAGCATATATAAAATTTGTTTAACTATTTAATCTTAAAGATATTTACTTGCTATTTATTGATATTTTGAACCAATCATCGCAACAAATAACCTTTGTGTTTTTGTAACGTAATCGAGCATGTGCAAACTTACCTCTGGTCCAAAATCAAAAGTTTCACCCAAAATCAAAAGTTTAACACTTCACAGACTACATATCTGGTAATAATTATCTCACCCTTCAATAATTTCCTAGGAAATTTATCACAATTTAACTTAAACTTCCACAATTAAACGCAAAAGACGCGGCAGTGTTGACGACGAACCGTCGACTAACTTCATATGTAAATATTTTTGGTTTTGGCTATGGAATGCTACGTCAATCTTTAAACAAACCGTTAGGTTGGTTCTTCAATATTATTTTGAGCTCTAACCCAAGAAGCTTAAGTCCAATTTATTAATAATTCACTTATGTGAAGTTCCCAACCTTCCCAACTATCCACTAGCCGTCTGGCGGTTAGTACACAGATCTGTACATTTTTTTTTTTCACCGTCTGACTGAGGCTCGACAGCGGAGGGGATACTAGTAATAGAGATATCAGTTAACCTGAGCATATAGCGCCATCTAGCGATTCATGACATAATCACAAGTCATGTACTACTGAAGCGGTACCGGCAGCTTTAGATGCGATTATTAATATGAAAAAAGGAAAAAAACATACTGTGTTAAAGCTACATTATTAGATAATTTACCTACTATTCGTTTACACAGTTTTTTTTGATAATTGTCTAAAAATGTAGCTTTAGCACAGTCTGTTAGAATAAATAAAGAAGTTTTATAAATCAATTATTTTTATGTATATTATTAAATATTTGCATGACATTCTTTTAATATCATCTTTAAAATTTGTACAATTACGCAGCTTTATGGTGCCGTTTAATAATTTATTTACCTCACCACACCAGTTATATATAAAAAATCTACAAGTCGGATCTATCATAAAAGTTTCATTGTTTTCTTTAGCCGTGTTGTGTATTTGATATTCTTTTCAGTTAGCTTCTTCACCACTTTTTTTAAGTTAGTATATAACATAACATACATAACATGTTTACCGATTTCTCCGTCAATTGAGTTATTGTTTACTTGGACGACGTAATTTTCACTAAAACGGATGAAATAAAAAAAAGTTAAACAAAAAATAAAACCGACTTCAAAATCGAAAATTCAACTAAAAAGCAAAAAATAATATCTGTTTTTATTTATTTTTTAATTATTTACCTACAATGCGAAGAGATGGCGCTACCTTGCAGCTTAAGGCTAGGAAAATTTCGACGCGGCCATCAAGGCCGTGGTAGCTTAATTGTTCAGTGTATTCGCCCGGATTGCGAGGGTGCGGGTTCGAGTCCCGTCCGCTGCCTGGTCCGCGTGGATTTTTTTCTAGTAAAACTTTTCTTTAGTTTTAAATAATATCTGGTTCATATTTGGAAGTCGGGCGGGCCAAGATTGAAACATTAAATAGATTATTTATAGTAATAATAGATAGTTTCTGATCGGAAATATACATCTTTCAAACTTGACCCGCCCGAATTCTAAATTATGAACCAGATAATATTTTTTACTTTTTAGTTCCATTTTAGAATTAGAAGTCGCTTTTTTTTTATATTCGTTAACGCATTTTTGGTATTTATTTTTTAATTCAAAAAGGCTTGTCCCACCGCCTACGATGAACGAGAAGTGAGGCGAGCTAGAAACTAGATATGAGTTGCAGAACAGCGGAAAGTGAGTGTGTAGTTCTGAAAGTTTTATCGCTGGACTATAAGGAGCTATGGGCAAATTGAAAGCGCTAGTTAATAAGATTTTGATTGAGGATCTCGATGGCACAAGTGTTTAGCGCGTTCGGCCACGATCGTTGCAGTTAAGCAACTTTCGCAGTGGTCAGTCATTAGATGGGTGACCAAAACTGTACTATTTCGAGCTCCTACGTACTCCTTTGTGCTTCGGAAGGCACGCTGAGCCGTTGGTCCCTGCTGCATCAGTTGTTAGCACCTACTAATCCACACTGGGCCCTCGTGGTGGGTCATGGCCCAATCTCCCTATTCCATCCATAAGGAAGGCCTGTGCCCCAGCAGTGAGGACATTAAGAAGATGATGATGTGAATAAGATTTTTACTTAAAAGATGGGAATTTTAAAGTTTTATAGAGGACATCAATATCTACAAAAAAGTCCGTGATATCATGACGTCTAATTATCACAGTTATGTCACAACTAGAGGGGGACCTCTGCAGTTTCACCCGCGTTAATTTGAAGAAAAAGGTTACAGTGAGTCAAACTTTAAATATGGACATATACTGTAGTGAATTTTTTATAGAACTTTTAGAGGGAAACAATTCCGTTATACATAATTTTTTGTAACTTTAACCGTTCATCCAGTTTACGCAACGGAATATCACAAATAGAATATTTTACTCGCTTTCGTAACATTTTTCATCGATGCTCCGCTGCTTCTGGTCGTAGCCTGATGTTATATAGCCTAAAGCCTTACTCGATAAATGCACCATCCAATACAAATAGAATTTTTCAAATCGGAACAGCAGAGCAATGGTGCATTCGGTACAACGGGTCCTAAACTATGCAACAAATGTTTTACTTGGAATAAATAATAATAATAAATATTTCCAACACTCACACCAATTAGCCTAGCCCCAAAGTAAGAAAGAACTATAAGGCTTGTGTTATGGGATACTAGGGTAACGGATAGAATACATAAACTGTACATATATAAGTATATATATATATTTATAGAAATACATATTAAACATCCATGACTGGAGTACAAATGCTCGTATTCATCACACAAACATCTGTCCCCACCGGGATTTGAACCCGGGACCTCTCGAGTCGGCGACACCATGAAACCCGGCGTGCAAACCACTCGACCACGGAGGTCGTCAAAGTCGGAATGGAAGGTTTATAATTATTTTGAAGAAAGTTATTGAGAATAAAACAAGCGTTTGAACAAAAACTATAGACTACACTACAGCTCTACACCGAAGCGAAGCGAGAGCGGGCCACTAGTCTATATATATAAAACTCAAAGGTGACTGACTGACATAGTGATCTATCAACGCACAGCCCAAACCACTGGACGGATCGGGCTGAAATTTGGCATGCAGGTAGATGTTATGACGTAGGCATCCGCTAAGAAAGGATTTTGATCAATTCTACCCCGAAGCGAAGCGAGGGCGGGCCACTAGTATTCTATAAGTGAGCAGTATCCACTAGTCTTCTAACAGCGAGTGTGCGAGTACGACAGGTGGCTTGGTCTAGTTGCAAAGATAAATGATGCAGTCAACGATATGGTCCAGTCAATGAAAGCTTAACTTTGCCATTTTGAGTTGATCACCTGCAACCAACGCAAAAATTTCCGTAAGGGTTCGTAGATTAATATACTAAAATTTCAGGGTGCTGCATTGACGGCAAAAGGTGCAAAAAATTGCAAAATGGTGCAAACACAAGTTTTTCGTCAATATCTCGCTACTGGCTGGAAAATTAGAAAAAATATCCAGCACAAAGTTGTAGAAAATTAAATTTCCTACAAAAAAGGTATCAACATTTTTTCGCGTATATCCCATAGTTTTTGCACAAAATGCATTTGCAAAGGTGCAAAATTAAAAAAGAATATAAATATGGGAAACTATTTTTCTATCTGTTCTGCTTGTGTCTGTGCCCGTGATTTCTTCTGTTTTTCTCTTTATGTGTATGTGGGAAACTGTGAAACTTTAATAGACTATTTTACCGAATTTTCATTCGTTTCATTACATATCCGCATATAGTTTCCCAAATCTGGTTAATTAATTACTGTGTTTTGTTTTGTTAAACCGGCCTGACTCCAGATCAGAAGGTTGCGTGTTCAGATCACGTCGGGGTCACCAGATATGGGAAACTATATGCGGATATGTAATGAAACGAATGAAAATTCGGTAAAATAGTCTATTAAAGTTTCACAGTTTCCCACATACACATAAAGAGAAAAACAGAAGAAATCACGGGCACAGACACAAGCAGAACAGATAGAAAAATTAAAAATTTAGAAACAGATAAGAAAATAAATAATTATGATAGCGCGTAAGTCGGGGGCAGAGCGAGGACGGACATGCATTCGCCGCGGGATCGAGAAATGCACTGGCCCGGCGCACGAAATATGAATGTCTGCTGCGCCGGCGCAGGAATGTGGAGAACAAAAGATTGCGATAAGAGAAACGGTCAAGTGCGAATGGTTTTGTTATAGTAGCGCGCGCACCCGTCCTCGCTTGTGCGAATTATTTTAGAGTTAAATTATTTTAATTACATAAATATTTCTTAAACCAAAATTTATTACATATGAAATTACAATGGTAACAAAAATAAGAAAAAGTTAATTAATTAATAAATATACGCTACATAAATATTGTTAATAGTTTTTTGCCATTTTAAAACGACCCTACGGGTCAAATTCAACAAATAATTTTTATTTGTCATTTCGGTGGGATTTTTTAATAACAATGTTTCCTACATGAAGTTTAGTAACAAAAAAGACTTTTACCTTATTTGCAACATATGCGTAAGTGGGCATCAAATATCATCATCACTTACTGAAATATTTAAGGATAAATTTTCGGGAGTCCACTGAAATGAAAAGTGTCTACCGAAATGGTAAAAAAATACCACCGAAATGATACAGCCAAGAACATCGACTATGTGGTAGAAGGGTTCCCTACTTTGAATCTAGATAAAATCCTTATTCTTTGTAAACAGTTTTGATCGTTATTTTGTAATAAGAATTATTAATTAAGAAGTAATTAATTGTTACTCCTATCAATTATTATTTTACAACTTTGTATTGTATTTGTATTGAGAATGTTTTCTATTTTCCCAGCCAGTCGCGAGATATTGACTAAAAACTCGTTTTTGCACCATTTTGCAATTTTTTTTGCACCCTTTGCCGTCAATGCAGCACCCTGCAACTTTAGTATATTAATCTACGAACCCTTACTGTAATTTTCGCGTTGGTTGCAGGTGATCAACTCAAAATGGCAAAGTTAAGCTTACGTTGACTGGACTATAAGGGAACTGGACCTATTTGATGATTTTCTTCTAGTTAATTATTGTGTTTTGTTTTTATAATTATTTTAGGACCAGCCGCCGACATGACCAACAATACGCGATATTAGGCCTCCCGCCCATAGGCGCGTTATAAGCCGCGGCACGAAACTCTAGCGCTGACCGTTATAGCGCAGAAGTAAAAATTAAGATGTCTTGGGGGGAAACGAGGTGCGCGGGTGGGCGTGCGTTGCGCCGATTGGCTCTCCAGACATACCCATACGTAGCTATCCCCTACGCGCTTTGTTCAGCGCTGGAGTTACGTGCCGCGACCTGTTTTATCAGTTGATAATATCGAATTCATTATAGCGATATTTCGTGACACTTCTATTGCGTCGTTATTATCGCAGCAGTGTGTAAATTCGTAGCCGTTCTCATATATAATGTCATCATCAATCATTAACAGCCTATCCTTGTCCACTGCTGGACATAGGCCTCTCCAATTGCACGCGACTCAGATCGATCTTGGGCTACTCGCATCCAGCTCCTGCCAGCCACCTTGCGCAAATCGTCACTCCATCGTGCCTGAAGACGTCCTACATTACGTTTGCTTAGACGCGGTCTCCACTCCAGAATTCGTCTACCCCAACGATTATCGGTTCTTCGGCAAATATGGCCAGTCCACTGCCACTTCTACTTGCTAATCCGGTGGGCAATGTCGATGACTCTGGTTCTCTGTCGGACTACCTCATTTCTGATACGATCCTTCAGAGAATCGCCGAGCATAGCCCTTTCCATAGCGCGCTGAGCGACTTTGAACCTGTGGACCATCCGTACCTTCAGTGCCCACGTCTCGGCTCCGTATGTCATCACAGGTAGGACGCACTGATTGAAAACTTTCGTCTTTAGGCACTGTGGGATCGACGATGTCAGGACTTGACGTAGCTTCCCAAATGCTGCTCAACGTAGCTGAATTCTTCTATTCACCTCATCCTCAAAGTTGTTTCTACCTAACTGCAATGTCTGCCCGAGGTATACATATTTTTAAGACATATATAATGTACTAAAAACAAAACATAATGTACTAATATCGCAATAACGCATTCGGTATAAGTATTGACCGCTAATGAAGCCCCTATGGGTGGGAGGCCTTATAAACCTATTTGTCTGTCAACAGAGTTTTACAGTTGAGTGTTGATAAAAAGCTTTATCATAATATATCACAGTAAGTAGGTACTCATGCTACGGAGTCTGGTACGACCGAACAGTTTTTGTAATTTATAAATTTCGGAAAGCGCAATGATATCGTTGTTCTGAAATCTGAACGCTCAACCCTTTATAAATGAATTACGCGCGAAGATTGCTGGCGACCCGGGACGGGTCGGGAACCGAAAATAATAATTTATTAGGAAAAGCTGCTTTGCGATATTTCAATTTTTTATACGAGGCGTAACAAATAACCCCACCCCACCTGATGTTAAGTGTAAGTGGAGTCCAGTCGCGAAGATAGATGATGCGGCAGAAAGTGCTCCAGCCTTCCTCACGTTGCCGGCCTGAACCCAATCCCCTACTCCGCGGAGCCCCCGGACCTCACACCTGGCTCCCGCAAACTTTACGAGCCCCCACAGTGGCAGCCCACTGAGGACCCCGTAACTCTTACGGGCGCTTTACGGCATAATATCCGCTAAAAAACCCTGCGAATACCCTTTAAGCTGCTTAGTGCGAAACCTCGGGATCCCCGTTTAGGGATTCTTTCGCGTCTCCGTACCTAGCAGCCTCCCGGCCTAGCCGGGGCTCCACGGCAGGGTCTCCCGGGGTATCGCGGGGACCCCGCAGACGTGCGCAGGATGGCCCGCGTGTGGGGGCTGAATACGCGGCCTAGTGCCCACCGTACCGCCTCCCGTCCGCTGCGGAGGACTACTTCCTCCCTCCGCTGTCCCCCTCTTTGCAGGACAGAACTACAAGATGGGGGCTGCCGTCACGAGATACCTCGGTGGCCGGCACGGCACAATGCGCCGTACCCGCCAGCTAGGGATCCCCGCGGGCAGGGTCATGGGATGGGCGTAGCTAGGGCACGCACTCGTCCTCTCCCCCCCCTCTCCCCCCAGCCCTGGAACCTTCCTCACCAGCAGAAACACAACACCACCAAAAGGAAGTGCTATTTTACTGTAAACATCTGTAAGGTGGAGATTGTTTCCCCAGACGAGCACTCCGACTCGAGCGAGAAATTTGCTGTGCCCTACCTCTCATAACACATATTTCGGACACATCGCTCGCAGAAACCCTGATTGCCTAGAGAAGCTGATGGTGGTTGGCCAGGTTGACGGGAGAAGATCACGCGGTCGGTCACCTACCCGCTGGTCAGACCTAGTAAAGTCGCTCACTGGCCTATCAATAACCAAGGCTTTAAAGACTGCCGAGGACAGGAATGCTTGGAGAGACATAGTACATCGGGTGATCAACATTTCAAGTTAGACACGACCTTCAGCAATGCAGATAGTGACTAAAAAGAAGACCTCTCATAATAATATTAATATTCTCAAAAGCTAAGTAAATACAAAATATAACAGGCGGCCGCTTATCACCGCGAGCTCGTAAAAGTCGATGTGGCAGAGAGACGATAGATTTTATGTTCACTATTAAGGTCGGCGACAGTTTGGCGGCCTTACATTGTCACGAGGGGAACATGATTGATAAAAGGGCAGGTGTACTTTTTTTATTGGAATTTTCAATCGTTTAAGCGATACACGAAGGACGTATATAACGAAACAATATATTTTAGTACAAGTATAGGTAAGTAGATGAGCTCGATGGCGCAGGTGGTTAGCGCGTTCGGCTGCAATCGTTGAAGTTAAGCAACTTTCGCAGTGATCGGTCATTGGATGGGTGACCAAACATCTGCTATCTCGAGTTCCTCCGTGCTTCGGAAGGCACGTTAAGCTCCCGGCTGCATCTGCAGTCGTTAGCACCCGCCATTCCGCACTGGGCTCGCGTGGTGGGTCATGGACTGATCTCCCTATTCCATTCATAGGGAAGGCCTGTGCCCCAGCAGTGGGGGCATTAATAGGCTGATGATGAAAGTTTATTAATCGCCCATCATCATGACCGGCTACAACGAAAGGTTTAGCCTTCGCGATTGCAAACCGAAAACTCTATTCATTCTGTCATCGCTTCAAACTATGTTATTATGTAAATAGTTTACCATAGATAGTGCAAACACAAACCTTTGTCTGTACGAAGCTCAACTTTGACTTGCTAATAGTTGTTTATATCTATTTTGTTTCGTTTTTTTACAATACAATAAAATACAACACAATACAATACAATACAATACAATACAATACAATACAATACTCTTTATTTTCACACCACAGAAGACATAAAACATGAAGTACATAATTAAAGAATAAAGTGTAATAATAGGCGGGCTTATCGCTAAGAGCGATATCTTCCAGACAACCTTAGGATAGAGAGTACAAGAAAGGAGCTGGAGAGACGGCGGTGTAATTAACTACACAAAACAACATAAAAATCATTCAAACATATACGATCAAAATCTATATGTATAATACTTAAAGGTGACTGACTGACATAGTGATCTATCAACGCACAGCCCAAACCACTGGACGGATCGGGCTAAAATTTGTCATGCAGATAGATGTTATGACGTAGGCATTCGCTAAGAAAGGATTTGATCAATTCTACCCCTAAGGGGATTAAATACCGAAGCGAAGCGAGGGCGGGCCACTAGTAAGAATATAAAATAATACACACACATACATATACCTACATGAATACATAATTATATACATACATATGTATAAATATATACATAAATACATACATACTAAGCCGGAAAGTTCTTGAGTGGAGACCATGACTCGGTAGTGTAGGACGCCCTGAGACAAGATGGGATGATGATATTCGTAGGCTGGCTGGAGTGGGCTGGATGAGAGTAGGACAAAATCGGGAGCAGTGGCGTGCATTAGGGGAGACCTATGTCCAGCAGTGGACGAACTTGGGTTGATGATGATGATGACTAGAGATGCGCCGAATGTGGGTTCAACCGAATATGAATGTTCGGCAGAATATTCGGTTCCAAATGTACCGAATCGGTTAAATTTGTCGCGGCAAACAGGTTTATACAAGTCCGTGCTGCACTCTACAAGAGACGGGTGCGTTCTAATTATAATTATAAATATTGTGGTACTGTGGGATAAAGGCGTGACTTTATGTATGTATTCAGTTATAAAAACTGTATACCAACAGTTCTCACAATGAACCATACCTTTTTAATTAAACTTAATTATGAAAGAAAAAAAACTGTTTTGAAATAATAATAATAATTTAATTACTCGGTAATCATTCGGCACATCAACCGAATATTCGGCCGAATGCGAACTTTAAAAAATATGCCGAATGTACCGAAATCGAATATTCGGCCGAATATTCAGCGCATCTCTAATGATGACATACATACTTACGTCTAATTCAGTCAGCTAAGATCAACAAAAATGGAAGGGTGACAAAGACAGATAGTGAGAACTAACAAGATTTTTAAAAAATGCGGAAAGATTTTTAATATTTTTAGTTATTCTTATTTCTTATTTCAATTTGTGTGAAATATGAATGCTTCAATGATAATGGATGTCTCATTTATTACTGTAATATTAATTCTAGGGAAACGGGGGTACAGAATAAATTTCATAAGTGAACGGAGTATATTTAACTGAAGTTCTCAGTAAGATCCTCAAATACACTTATTACTGTTCGAGAGCAATATTCGCATAACTCTGAATCTGTTAAAGCATATTTTATTCTTTCACATAAAGTCGCAGTAATGTCGCTTTACCAACACTGCAAGGAATGTTGGTCGTTATTTTGCTGTATTAGACTGAGAGCCAGTGATCCGCAGACTTACGGTATAGTAGCAAGCTTCATATTTATGCTAGGTATACTAATTCATCTGCCGTAAATCAAATGGTGGTTCACTATTGTATTCTACTATATTTGCTAAAATAACGCAAATTTTATGAAATTTTGGAAACTATGATATTATATAAAATATAGTAGGAACCGGATAAAGTGTCTGCCATTAAGTTTTTTTTATATAAAAAAATATATATTTTAAGATATCAAAACGGCAGACATGCTGCGATCACGTTTTTGAAAGTCGATTTTCGTGCTTTTCGACTTCTCGGCACGCCTAAAGGAACCCTCTATGGGAAGCCACCACCATTTGATCTACGGCAGATGAATTAGTATCATCAGTTTATTAATGTCCCCACTGCTGGGGCGCAGGCCTTCCCTATGGATGGAATAGGGAGATTGGGCCATGACCCACCACCACGCGGGCCCAGTGCGGATTGGCGGGTGCTAACGACTGCAGATGCAGCCGGGATCAACGGCTTAACGTGCCTTCCGAAGTACGTAGGAACTCGAGATAGAAGATTTTTGGTCACCCATCCAATGACCGACCACTGCGAAAGTAGCTTAATTTCAACGATCGCAGCCGAACGCGCTAACCAGCTGCGCCATCGAGCTCCTCAAATTTAAATCATAATTTTGAATTAGTATAACTAGCATTAATATGAAGTTTTCTACTATACCGTAAGTCTGCGGATCACTGGCTCTTAGACTATATATAAACCTACGTATGTATTTCATACAAGGGACGCGGCTGCCGCGGTGACGCGTACGAATTGCCTCCGGTGTGGGGAGTTAAAACGCCGCCGCCACCGTAACTCCGGGGCCAAACATGTAGAATTTGACTGTGAGCCAGAAACGCTCTATTGAATGTGATCAGAACCATTAATCTTGCGGGATTTCTGCTGCTATTCGTGAATATACCGCACCGAGAACTGAGCCGGTGAACATGGATTCACTTACCGGGAAAATTAGCGAGTACGGCTAACTATTAGGTATTAGTGATGGAACGAATGTCATTTTCTTAACATTCGCGAATGCGAATTCGGATGTGAATATCTGGTACCGACATTCGCGAATGCGAATATTTAGTTTTTTTAAATTGGCGCCAATTGTCTATGGCATGGTGGCAGTCTCGTTCGAATTGCCGAGTTGATATGAACGCATCCGACTGAAGTGTCATTCCGCTCGCACCGGTCTTTCCGTTAACAAAACAAGTGAATTTTGAGGTTAGAGTTTGAATAGTGATTTATTAACATGAGTGAATCGAATTCTAGTGAAACATGGACTTATTTCACACTTTGCGATGCTGAACGAGCTAAATGCAAGCTATGTAACAATGAATATTCAAGGAAAGGCAGAACTACAACTTCATCAAATTGTTTTTTTCTAATATTCATATTCGCAAAACATTCGCAGAGATTTTGCGAATACGAATGTGAATGCAAATATTCAAAAATATGCGAATATTCGCGAATGCGGATGCGTATATTCGTTACATCACTACTATAATAGGTATGATTAAATTCACGTTATTATTGTTCATTAAAATTCAAATTCTTCAGTCTAACTATAAAATTACTTTATATACTAATATAAAAGTTAAAGTTGGGCATAGGCAAAACTTATTAGACTATTCAAAAGAGCTGAATTACACTACCAATTTCAATGAATAAATTTATTTGATTTCAGTAGGTGCTCTTAACTTAAATTGGTTTTCTTTATGTTTTTTTACTATTAGTTTTGCAGACGGCGGTTTCTAAGTTTTTTAAAATAGATTTCTTTTTCTTAGGTACATTTTTCATAATAATGATATCAAAACTCTTTGCTTTGATTTCGTATTTGTCGTATCAATTTTTTGAAGCGAAGACTTTTTCTGGCGCTTTTGGCATTTTTTTATATTGGAAAATACCTTCGAACTCGCGACACCGTAACCGACACCTCTGTATATAATTATTTGTTTTTTATTTTTGCCCAGCGTTGTTAGTAGTGACTTGGTCTAAGGTAACAAACGCTCTTTCGAGTGCAAAAGGTGTTCAGTTCAAACTCAACGGGAGGTTTTTTTTATGTTTGTTTTTTTATAATGTATCCTTGTTTACATTAAGTTCTTTAGGCGCGTTGGATATTTTGGAGATAAGTATTTTTATTTTTAGTTTTGCTTAAATATTTTTGTGATTAATTTTTCACTTTTTTAATTCTTTTCTGTGTCATCGACATAAGAAATTAAAACTGTGTTGTAGTTTAATAAAGGACATTCATTTATTCACAATAATAACCTGGACCCATATCAGCACCTTGTGACACTCCATATGACCTTGTGTAGTACCACTCGCGGGTACCAAATAGCGGAGGAAATGGAAATAATCTGAAAACATTTGCACAAGGCGCGCTACACAAAACCCGATATTGTTTCTCGAGTAGGTTTTTTGCTATTATCGAAAATATCTTGAAAGCGAAAAAAGTAAGGGCGTTAGTTGGTACGTAACATAAAGATGTGGGAAATATAATGCGATCTCATTTATTTTTGATCATACAAAAGAAGGTCATGGTTCATACACAATATTACCTGTGTTATATTTTTCTGTTTTTTTTTTTGATCTGGGTCTATATAAAAAAGCGGTTCCTAGTTCGGAACTTATATTATTCAAACTGGTCATTGTTTGCAATGAATTGTTATATTTCAGGTTTTTTTACCAAAAGTCATAAATAAATACAAATACAAGTGCTTTATTTCCATACCTTATTATTACATTATATATAACTATTAAATATGAATTGGAAAAAGGAACAGGCACAGCGCAGCTGGTTTCAAGCCTACCCATCGTCAAATTTTTGTGGTCAATCTTAAGTAATATTTAAAATGTCAATGTTTTACTTGTCACTTACTGGCCGCAAATCGAACAGAGCCTCTAAAGGTAGCAGTTTTATGTATATACTAGCGGACCCGACAGACGTTGTCCTGTCTACACGTCTTTGTGAATCTAAACCATTCTCAGATCCCCTTGAACACACACAAAAAATTTCATCAAAATCGGTCCAGTCGTTTAAGAGAAGTTCAGTGACATACACACTCACAGAAGAATTATATATATAAAGATGGTACAACAAGTTTTAACGCGTGGACGGCACGCTGCTGGCATAAACACCTGATTTAAAAAAAATAGGTGCGTGTACTTATGTAGGCGCGTGAGAAGCTATCCTTCTTTGGCATCTTTTAAAATTAGTTTTTAATTGCATGCAAATAATTAATTACAATAAATTAATAAAAAGTCTGGAAAAGGACGAAGTCAATAAAGTTCAGTTTTAATTTGAAAAAATAAATAAATAATCAAAATATTCAATTAAAATCGCTACTGAATATAATTTATTAGAACATATGTGATTTGCACTTGTATGAAACTCAAACACGTATTCCGAATATACAAACTAGAAACATGTGGATAAATATTATAAATATGAATACCTATAACTGTTACTTTATTACAAAAAATAAAGATGTGGTTTTTGGTTCTACTACACCAATGGTCAAGAGATGGCGCTGTAGTCTCCTGAATCGCGCTTTGGTTCCGTTGTTCCAGATTAATAAATACTTTTGATATTATAAACATGAATACCTATAACTGTTACTTTATTACAAAAAATAAACCAACCAACTTCATGCTGTTAAAATTTTGTGTTACAGTGATGCGCGCGCATCTTAAAATTTCACTCTCATCATTTTTTCATAACGCGCCTAAAGAAGTATAACTTCAAAAAATACATACTTCGTCGAAGTCAAATATGGCTCAAATATTTCTGAATTAAAAACTGTGTACCGACCTTTCAATCACACTGTAGAACTAAATTACGCTTACCTTTAACGTTGAATAATGAAACTAATTCCAAGAGACTGATAAGATGATGTTTTTTTTTCTAACAGCGATTGTCTTCATGTCTCGTTAAAGGTCGGGTCGTCCCTCGGAGACTAAAAATTTACTGGTGATGTGGCATTTAGGACTTGTTTAGACGACACGCGCATGCTACATAAATACACCATGTGAGTCAGTATCCGTGACAAGCTTTGAAATCTGTTATTTATAAGAAGAATGTGAATTTGATACAAAGCACCTGAAACCTAAGTCAGATTATCACACGCGAAGGTTTAAATGTGATTGCAGCCGGAACGTACATTTGAAGCTATTACGATGTTACTGCAGCGTACATATTTAAAAAAACGGGATACAACTTTTTTACGTAACGATGAAGAAAATGTTTTACTATAATCCGAAATACAACCTCGCCATGTGCGAAGCAAAACGTCCACTCTTTCGTATGTGTTTACACTAAAATGGATTAAAGCAATTATTTTTGAATAATAAAAAACCGACTTCAGAATCGAAATTGGAACTAAGAAGTAAAAAATAATATTCGATTCATACGAAATCGTTTAAATTTTTTGTGTTTTTACCGCGCGAATAGATGATTTTTGAGGGATGCATAGCAAAATCCTATGCCCACGGAGGGATAAATATGAGATGAGGATATGAAGTTATTCTCAGGGATAGGGCCTGAACATGGAAATAGGCTTACGTAACTGGTTTGAATAAGCGTAGCGAAATCCTTCGTCCATGGCTTTGACCATGGGTTGCTTGTTTTTTCTTTAAGCGTAGGCAAAGCTTAATACTATCACAGATGAGATTAAGATTACAGCTTCGGTCCTCGGAATAGTATGGGGAAAGCAATAAGCATTGTGTTCCAAGAAACAAATCGACGTTGTCTTTTTTGTGTTGTTTCTCAGTATATATTAAGATTTTTGGAGTTTACTCCTTAAGAATCGATTTGCATATATAAGGGGCCCGGTATGAGAAAAATGTGAGGAGTAAAATCTATCGATGAATGACATTAATGACCTCGTTACGTTTTTGTGCGCAACCTCATCTGCGCACCTTTCACTTTTAGCCATGGCAACGGATAAAAAACATTAAGTTGTCACAAATGTCAATAAAATAAATAAACTAAAAATAGATAAAATCGGAGCAAAATTAATGAAAACAAATAAATAACAGAATATAGAGAAATGTCGGTAAGTGTCCAGCACTCTGGAATAGTGATTTTCAGTACAGATGGAATTATAATACATATTTACAAAATGATGACTAGTGTGTGATATTTTTGAAATTGTGTGTTTCCAGAAATACATAATAAAATATATGATGAATATCGCTGATGTTAGATGATAAAATGTGTGACATCGAACCTATGATAGTCGAAACCATGGGACGATTCCTGAGGTATCTCTATTTGTAACCGACTTCTTCGGACTTGATTTTGTTTTGTGTCTGTTCAAAGACAATCGTTTCTAGAGTGTAAACTCCGGTCGTGTGTCGGAGCTGACACACACAATTTTTTTATTTCAATACATTTATTGATGTAAGGAGTACACATACTATTTCTTAAAGTTGTTTCTTTATGTATTTTTTTTGTCGATGTATGTATGTAGTATTTTTCTTTCAGTTTATGTTAGCCTGAAATTCTTATGGGACAAAAACACCCATCTGTGCCTACAAGTATGAAACGAAAGATCTATGAAAAATTAACCTTTTAAGGGTTCCGTAGTCCTGACAAGAAACCCTTACACCTTGTGAAGAACTCCCATAATACCTGATCCCTCTATGTAGGGTCGAACTAATTAATTTAATTCGTTTCGTTCGTTATAGTACTTGTGCCTATTTAACCTTAAATAGCTAAAGACACCCGAAGTGGAATTTGCTGCGCTTTGGCACAGATGATCATGACTATAATACCTTCCAAACAAATGTATTTTAAGCCGTGGCGGACGTGGGTGCAGCGTCAATACAATTTTGTTCAATGTCCTTTTCAGTAACATTAAATATGAAGATTTCATACCCATTTGAACTATTCTTCTGATTTAGGCAGAAAAAAAATAAAAATTAAAACGATTATTTCTTGAAATACATGTTTATTATTATTATTAATAATAATAATAATGTTTATTGACATTATACTTTTTACAATTTATGTTTGATTCCCCTGTATTCCAAAAAAGGCCTTAGCCTGTACTATGGAATCCAGTGTCCTCTCCAATTATGCACTTACAATATAATCTTAGCAGTTGTACTGGGCATAACAAAACATTACTATTTTTATGTGTGTGTATAGTGAGTGTGGGTGTAGGTGTGCTTGCGTGTGTGTGTGTGTGTGTGTGTGTGTGTGTGTGTGTGTGTGTGTGTGTGTGTGTGTGGGTGTGTGTGTGTATGTAGATGCGTCTTGTCTTGAACCACATAAATATCAAGAAATAATTTATAAACACTGTGCTATACTTCCTATATCTACACTTTTTTATCTTTTTAATGTTATTTAAATGAATATATTAATTCTTAATGAACTCTTAGATTACATCATATTGGCATAAACCATTTTATTCTCAACCACGTCCATACCATTATAAGAGACGCACATAATCACCTTGTGGCCGAGTGATTAGTACACCGGGTTTCATGGTGTCGCCGACTCGAGAGGTCCCGGGTTCGAATCCCGGTGGGGCCAGATGTTTGTGTGATGAGTTGCATTTGTACTCCAGTAATGGATGTTAAATATGTTTTTCCAAATAAAAATATACTTATTTATGTACTGTACATGTATTCTATCCGTTACCCTAGTATCCCATAACACAAGCCTTACAGTGCTTACTTTGGGTCTAGGCTAATTGATGTGAGTGTTAGAAATATTTATTTACATAAATTTTGATTTGATGAACACAATTGAAGACTGAATTTTGTAGCTAAAATTTCTTTCAGCCCTTTTTCATTTCAAAGAAAAGGATTGAATATTTTCATGGAAAAACCAACACTTTATTTACAAGGACAAACTTGTTAGTACAATGGAATTGTATAACTGGTTTTTCCTTTTTTATTTTCCTATATTTCTTTCTTCTTCCATATTGATTCTTGGAAAAAACGAGCTTTTAAAAAAATACACGAAAATCAGTAATGTATTGTTTTTCAATTCTTTACATAATTTAAAATATGCTTATATAAAGCAGAAACGGAAATCGTTAGAAAGGGTCTTCTGAAAGCCATGATATTCCGTAGTCTTAATAATTATGAGCAAATTTTGTGCGTGTCAGAAGACAAATTTTATTAATCAAGACTATTCTTCTAACCACAGCATTGAACCGGATTTTGATCACTAAGGTACTATCGCGGAATTTTGCGCTCTGTCACTTGGCGAACAAAATGCTTTGAACGGTTTTCTACAGTAGTTTTTACTACGCCCCGCCTTCGCGTCGGACGCGCCAATCCGGGCCGCCGCACAAAAGTAAGACAGAGAGCATTTCATTGATTGAATAATGAATTGAATTGCATTTGTTTTAGTTGCAATTTGTCATCCGCATCGTGATCGAGACAGCGCCATACGAAAAAGTAAGACAGCGATAATTACATGTCTATGAATGAATTTTTACTACGTCGCTACCGCAAGCGATTATGGCATTATGGGTGACAGAGTGGGTCTTTCCGCGAGTGTACATTCGAGGATCTCGATAGCTCAGATGGTTACGCGTTCGGCTGCGATCGTTGATGTTAAGCAAGTGGTCGGTCATTGGATGGGTGACTCAAAATCTGTAACGTACCTTAATATGGTTTCGACTCATGGTTTCGATTATCATAGGTTCCATTTCGCACATTTTATCATATAACATCATCGATATTCATCAGGCATCATCATATATTTTATCATTTATTCCTGGAAACACATAATTTCAAAAATATCACACACTATTCATCATTTTGTAAATACGTATAATAATTCCATCTGTACTGAAAATCACTATTCCAGAGTGCTGGACACTTACCGGCATTTCTCTGTATTCTGTTATTTACTTGTTTTCACTAATTATGCTTTGATTTTATCTATTTTTAATTTATTTATTTTATTGACATTTTATGACAACCTAATGTTTTTTATCCGTTGCCATGGCTACCCATGACACGGATACTCTCTCCAACTACGTCTATGACTATTCAACCTCCACAGACCACTTACTTTGATTCTTTTTGGCTCGATTCGAACCGTGTCTAAATTCAAATGGTTCCGGACCTATAAAAGGCCGAGCCTCCCTGATCATTGATTCAATTCTACGGCAAAAGTTGCCTACTCAACTTTTGAAAGCTCGCTACCGAGCTCTAAATTAATAAAAGGCCTTGTCCCGGGGCCGACTGCCCCGGGACTCAAGAAAGACCTCAAAGCTTTTTAGCACCTATTGGCTCTTTAAATCAACTTCCTAACTCCAATACTATACTACTATACACGTTCTCGCAACCTCATCGGTGGGACTGCGCCTGGACTCCAGCTTCTTCGGCCAGCCTCCAGCTGCTTCAGCCCGCCTTCTACCGACTCCTGCCGTTTCTTCAACGCCCGCCTCTGGCCGATATACGCCGGCCAAACTACCAGCAGCGCCGCCAGCAACCACCAGGGGAGGCCAAGAACTAAGACGGCTGCACAGGAGCGCTTCTGCCTCCAAGGAGCGCCGTCCATCTACCTGTAGCACGACCTACCGTTCAAGCTGCCCCTGAAGATCGCCGACGACCCACGCCCTACCGTTCAAGCCGCCCCTGAAGATCGCCGACGACCCACGCCCACTTCACAACCCACACACTACACACACATTCCATATTTTTTTTTAATAATCTGTAAATACCACTTTATCTTGTAAATATATATTCCTATACTGTTCTTTTGATTTTTCCTTCCTTCCTATCTAGTTTTATTTTGTTGCTACACAACAAATCTTCTATCTCGAGTTCCTCAGGAAGGCACGTTAAGCCGTTGGTCCAGGCTGCATCTGCAGTTGTTAGCACCCGCCAATCAGCACTGGGCCCGCGTGGTGGGTCATGGCCCAATCTCCTTATTCCATCGATAGGGAAGGCCTGTGCCCTAGCAGTGGGGACATTAATAGGCTGATGCTGATGTTGAGGTACATACGATATTTGTATTAAACGTTGCAGTTACTTAAGCTAAAGTTTAAGAAAGGTCGAAAATTTTCAGGTTAATAAACAGTTTCAGTTTTCGCGAGGCGATAAATAAATATATAATTGGCAAATTTCCGTGACCTTCCCCGTCCGTGTTTTGTACAGTTTTAACCTTTTCACCTAATTAATTAGAAACTTAACTGCCACACTGATAGAACGCATTTTACTGTGATGCATTTGTGATGATATGAATTTTAGAATACGATAAAGTGACTCGTTGGGTCATCGGAAAGACAGTATATTATTCATCACATATCAAATAAGTACTCTATGAATAAAAAACGACGGGTTGCACTCCGGGAGTGCCGGCAAAAGTGTGCATTTTTGATATTTTGGAATAGTAGAGAATAATTTTGCACGAATTGCTTTAATTATCAATATAAAAGTACTATCATGTATGTGGTAGAATACAATATTTATTTATAGCGCTATCGTACACAAACATGACATTTTAAATTACATTAAAAAAGTTTATCACTCAGAAAAATCAACTTACATGAATCACGTTTAAGCGCGCTTAGCGACATCTATTGTAAAGAAATCAACTTACATGAATCACATTTAAGCGCACCTAGCGACATCTATTGTAATAAAAAATGCATTTCCTTCGCAATAAAGCTGCCACGTGGACGTTCTAGATAGAGATTTATTATTATAATACGATGAAATAAAATATTACTATGTTTCGTCCAATATATTGAAATTCAACAACCTTTCCAATTTTATTGTGTGTCATGATGCGATCAGCCCACGTATTTAACCTGACGCGAGTTTAAAATTTTTTACCCATACAAAAAAAAGGTACACAACGCCGCTAAAGAAGTTTTCACTTAAAAAAAATGACTAACCTGAGTATAAATCTTTGTTTCTAATTCGAGAATGAATTTGATTTCCTTTTTTGAAAGACTGAAGATTTGAAGCCTTAAATTACCTTGCAATAAGGTCATTAATACAAGCAAGATCTCGTCGGCAAAGATTTAGAGTAATTATTCAAAGGATTAAGTAATGAAAGGCCGTAACTAAGAACAAACTTTAATTGGTTTAAAGCTCGTCCTAATTTTTCACGCTCAGCTTATCCTATAACTCTGTGAGAATAATATGTCTGTATAATTAAATAAAACTAGTTTTAACGGGTTAATGCACGAAACTTTATTTATTTATTGAGGTTTCGCAGCCTTTTCAGGTCTGCTTCGTCAAAATACTGATTTTTTATTTAATTTTGTCGAGCTACCTTCGAAAGACTTTTATTGAGCGTTCGTACATTAACCCGTTTAAACTAGTTTTATTTATTGAGTGATGTGCGTGAAAACCTAAGAAACAAATATGTCTGTAAATTTTCACTTATTTATTGGGATCTTTGCTTGATTAACTAAATTGAAGATAAAACTGGTTCATCATCATCATCAGCCTATTAATGCCCCCACTGCTGGGGCACAGGCCTTCCCTATGGATGGAATAAGGAGATTGGGCCATGACCCACCATGCGGGCCCAGTGCGAATTGGTGGATGCTAACGACTGCAGATGCAGCCGGGACCAATGGCTTAACGTGCCTTCCGAAGCACGGAGGAGCTCGAGATAGTAATTTTTGGTCACCCATCCAATGACCGACCACTGCGAAAATTGCTTAAGTTCAACGATCGCAGCCGAACGCGCTAACCACTTGCGCCATCGAGCTCGAAAACTGGTTAAACGGTATTAAAACTTGCGAATCGGAAAGGGACTAAAACCTCGAGATAAATTTCTGGGATAATGCCATAATATACTTATTATAATAATCTTGCTAAAATACTTACTTACATACTTAAGCATTCGACGACCTCCGTGGTCGAGTGGTTTGTACGCCGGGTCTCAAGGCATCGCCAACTCGATAGGTCCCGTGTTCGAATCCCGGTAGAGGCAGACGTTTGTACGATGAATACGAGCATTTGTACTATAATATATATTTCTGTATAAATCTACTTATATATGTATCAGTATATGTATTATATCCGTTACCCTAGTATCCCATAACACAAGTCTACATTGCTTACTTTGCGGCTAGGCTAATTGGTCTGAGTGTTCGAAATATTTATTTATTAAAATATTTAAAATGGCTTATATTAAAACATCTTTCTTAGAAGGAACGCACAAAATTTCATCTTCCGACCTCCGAATAATGGTAATCAAAACATTGTATTCGATTCTCTGGTAGAATAATTATGATCCTTATCAGAATTGAAGAAAGTCAAATTTAAAGCTCGTTATGAAGTGCCTCTACAAACAAATTACAAAATTATTTCCCCGTTTGACATTCCATTCAAAATGCCGCGGCTGAACCTTTGCGTTCTAAAAACGATTAGGGAATTCGACCTTAATAATCTGAACTTGATAAAAATAGCCGGGGGAGTAGAATACATACATAAACATTAACATGGCAATTAAATACATTTGACTTGCTCATTTGTGACATACCCAAGCGTATAGAATTGGGTCATCTATTTGCTAGAAAAGTATTTTAAATTTTCTTTTTCTATCTTATAATTAGAAATGAAATGAAATGAAATGAAATGAAATGAAAAGTCATTTATTCAGTCTAGGTTGTTACAAGCACTTGTGAAAGTCAAGAAGCTACGCCATTGGTTCGCAAAACTACGGCGGGAGACCTTGTACTGAGAAGAACCGGCAAGAAACTCAGCAAGGGCTGCTTTTTTCTCCCTGTATTGATATATACAGAGTCGTCAAGTTGAAAAATGACTTCACACATACTTCTGAAGTCACCTTCCATTACATTATTTAGGGTATAGATATATAGTTACAACAAATTTTATATTTAGTATATATAGGAAGCGGTATTAGATAGGTACCATACTACTGTTACAAAACTGACTCATACCCATCAAATAAGAAATTACAAGAAACACTATGTCCATAATCATTAACTTTATAATAGCCCTTATTCATAAGAGTATTTTTAATGCTGCTATTAGTTAACATAAAAGACCTCTTAACCCTTAATAGTTATAAATATATATACTTCCGGACCTAGTATATTAGGTTTATTGAAGTGAAAACTTCTTTAGCGGAGTTGTATACTTTTTTTTGTAAGGGTAAAAATTGTTAAACTCGCGTCAGGTTAAACACGTCGGCTGATCGCATCATGACACACAATAAAATTGGAAAGGTTGTTGACTTTCAATATAATGGACGAAACATAGTAATATTTTATTTAATCGTACACGTGGCAGCTTAATTGCGAAGAAAATGCATTTTGTTTACAATAGATGTCGCTAGGTGCGCTTAAATGTGATTCATGTAAGTTGATTTCTTTACAATAGATGTCGCTAAGTGCGCTTAAACGAGATTCATGTAAGTTGATTTTTCTGAGAGATAAACTTTTTTAATGTAATATAAATTGTCATGTTTGTCTACGATAGCGCAATAAATACTTTTATACTGATAATTAAAGCAATTCGTGCAAAATGATTCCCTAACCATTCCAAAATATCAAAAATGCACAACGTTATTCAAGTTTTCACTTCTGTCGGCACTCCCGGAGTGCAACCGTCGTTTTTTTACATTTCGCCGGTCCCTAGTTAAAATTAAATGTTACATTGAGCAAAAAGTTATTACCTATGCAGTGTTGAAGCTGATATAATAACCATCTTTTCGATTGTTTTTCAAATTATTGCTCAAACATAAACATATATTTTTGATACAAACAGTTGAAACTTATAACACTAATTGGACCGATAGATTTTTGGAATTATATATATATATACTAGTGGCCCGCCCTGGCTTCGCTTTTGGGTGGAATTGATCTTAGTGGATGCCTACGTCATAACATCTACCTGCATGCCAAATTTCAGCCCGATCCGTCCAGTGATTTGGGCTGCGCGTTGATAGATCACTATGTCAGTCAGTCACCTTTGAGTTTTATATATATAGATAGATATATAACTATTTAGGGTTAAGAGGTTTTTTTATGATAACTAATAGCAGCATTTCATCTTTAAAAAGAAAGCCAGCAATTGAAGTGGCTTCAATAAAATATTTCTCATTTTTCTAAGTATAAAAGTGGGAAATCCTATTACAAATTGGCTTTTGGTCCTTCGAGCAGGATAAACATAAACACGCCAATATACCATTGTACAAGTATCACAACTGAGAGTTATTCAGAGACAGCAACATCTTGGAATACCCTCTACCTGGGCTTAGCCTTGTTATGACAGTTTATGCAAATAACGACCCTCCCTAACTCGCTCACTTTGAAAACGATCCAAATAGATAAATATAAGCGGCTGCGATCCAACACTTGGGCGTCTTGAAGATTGCCGACCCACGCCGTGATGAGGGTCGCGACGAATTGTGGGTAGTTTCGTTTCCTAGTACCTATTTATACTTTTTTTAATGTGGATTTAAAAGAGAAAATGACTTTACCCTTATTAATAAAAGAGGAGTAAGCTTAGAATTGTTAAGCTGTCAGTGTTGCTAGGTCCGATTTCAAAAAATCGGGAGGCGTTTTAGAAAAAAACCGTAAAGAGCTGCAAGAAAATTAGTAGATGCAGAGGCGTTAATTTTTTTTGCACCGCAAAAGTTACAACGTATTTAATAAGTGTTTTTAAACTTAAAAATTTAGCAAGTTTAGGCTCACGTCTTATGTCCTCGGGTAAATTATTGAGTAAGTATAGAACTCGTTTTTTTAACGTTCTATCTCCTTAGTATATTTTTTTCAAATTTACCTTTGGACATTGACCTTGTGCCAGTTTTATGTTGCACCAAATTAGTGAAACGATCCTGTTTACTATGATTGTTTACAAGTAGAAGATATTTGTTTCAGGCTCGCCGGTAACATTTTACATATTTTATATAGTTTAGAGTAATCTCTTTACATTGATTCTTTGTCTTTTTATTTACGAGTAATTTTAAAAATCTTCTCGACGAGCATGAAAATTGGAGGGTAACTCGACGAAGGCTAAAACGCTACGAGCGTCATGCGCGTCACACGCGGCAATATATATATACGAGTGATGCGGATGCTGCTCCATTCTCCTATACCTTATGAACCGCTTCATATTATCTCTTATCTATTAGACAAGTCCGTCCGTCCGTCTGTCTGTGGTGCTGTTTCAGCGGCCAAACCGTAAGAGATAGATAAAGAGAATATTTAAGTTATAAGTTAAGAATAGTCTGATAAGACTACATACCGGATTTGAGTAACGTAGCACTTCCGGTTTTCGAGAAATCACGTGATTTGTATTTTGTAATTATCACAATTTTAATTAACTATTTAAAGGTTATTTTTTTTATTTTTTAACTAAATAATTTCAAACGAAACCACACAAAATCTCCGAAGTTCTCAATTAATTAAATACATTTTTTAAATCAGGTTTTGGTGAACATTTGGTTCACTGGTTTGCTAGTGTTATTTAATAATAGAAGTTTGACTTCGGATGTGTTGGCCGCGCACACTATTTTTTGTAAATTTAAAAGTTTGAATGTGTAGATGCTTTTTCGTTAATCACGCAACTGAACCTATTTGGATGGATTGAGATATTGGATAATTTTTATCCCAGAACATGTTATGTTCCTGTGGGATTCTCAAAATAATATCACTAAACTATATACTAGCACGCAGTCACGTTCGAACGCTAGTTAAAATTTATGGATTTACAATATGATATTCTAATAGTCAAATTGATCGATTAATATTTATTTAGTTATTTTATTTTAAGAAGGTTTACAGCTGTCAATCACTAATTAAATAAACAAAAAAGAATATCTAAAAGCCAATTAAAAACCTCCACATATTAAACATGCATAAATAACTATTAATATTTAACAATCTTTCATCCTACTATTATATGCTTACTCATATCATAACATAATATTTTTATTAGAGTTAACAATTATATTATCTTTAAAAAAGAAACAGACGCAAGTCTGAATATTGAGCATACCCACTTATTTAATTAATACCCATTTAAAATAATTCGAACGTCGCCGGGCTTTATAGTAATACTAGTTGACCCAGCGAACTTCGTACCGCCCTAAAAAAATAGGGGTTGTCCAGCGGACAAAATTGTGAATCTAAACCATTCTCAGATCCCCTTGAACACACACAAAAAATTTCATCAAAATCGGTCCAGTCGTTTAAGAGAAGTTCAGTGACATACACACTCACAGAAGAATTATATATATAAAGATAAGTTATTTACGGGATTGTTACCATGTACCTTGTATTTACGGGATTGTTACAATTTCAATCGTGAGGACAGGTTTAAATTGTCGAGTGTCTAGAATCCTGTGGTTCGTATGTTTCAAACCGGAAATAATCAAAAAAGTGTCGTGTCGCGATCCGATACTGTAAGTGTCGTGTGTAGAGAACAGTTTCGAGTGAATTGTGAGAATGTGAACAGTGGTACGGGTATCGAACGCAATAAAAGACTTCGTCGGAGGGTAGACCGATATGTCTGCCAATAACAGCCTACCCGCAATTACTTCAGTTACTCCGGAAACTCGCTAAAAACAAGATCATCATCATCATCATCAGCCTATTAATGTCCCCACTGCTGGGGCACAGGCCTTCCCTATAGATGGAATAGGGAGATTGGGCCATAACTCACCACGCGGGCCCAGTGCGGATTGGTGGGTGCTAACGACTGCAAAATGCAGCCTGGACCAACGGCTTAACGTGCCTTCCGAAGCACGCAGGAGCTCGAGATAGTAAATTTTTGGTCACCCATCCAATGACCGACCACTGCGAAAGTTGCTTAACTTCAACGATCGCAGCCGAACGCGCTAGCCATCTGCGCCATCGAGCTCCTCGAAAAACAAGATACATGGTAACAATCCCGTAAATAACTTATGTTACTATAATGTTAGTGACCATGAAAGTTTAAAACAATATGTCGCCGGGCTTGTCAAGAATAATTGTCAAAGTCATTCTCAATACTATACTTGTTGTAAGTTTCACATCCGCGAATTACGAATGTTGTTGTTTCGATAATTTGTGTGAGCAAAGGGTACATTGAGCAGCGGGCGACATTTAGCAATACACAAAATCATCTTCTACTCTTCACAAAGTTTGATACAGTTTCTGTGACATGATAACTGTTTAATTTGAACACGAAAATTGAAGACAGACGAATATTTCTTCGAGAGTCAAACAATTGTTCTTTCCCCTTGCGCTGATTACGATCGTTTGTACCATTTCTAGTTTTGATTTTACGAATGAGTTAATAGAGCTTTGATCTCCGTCACAATCACTAGTTGAATAAAATTGACAAATCACCCCAAGGTTAGGTGTCTGACGGCTGATTTCTACGTTGTAATTAATACTTATTAAGCAATGAAACTGGGTCGAGCGTTATGAAGAAATTAGACAAATTTATAACTTTACATTATCTCTTACACTTAGGCCCGTATTATAGAAAGATTCTCAGTGATTGATGTAGTCTTGAGCATAGTTAGAAAGGGATGTCGCTATATATAGCACATAGCGATATCCCTTTCTAACTGTACTCAAGTAAAGATCAACACTTAGTTCTTTGGCCCGTATTACAGAATGATAACTGTCTTGATGATTAATAATAATGTGTCCGGAACGAATCAGAGAGGATGGAATTGATAAATAAATATAATATTCCCTTATTTGTTTCTTAGGTTTTCACGCACATCACTCATTAAATAAAACTAGTTTTTACGGGTTAATGCACGAAACTTTATTTATTTATTGACGTTTCGCAGCCTTTTCAGGTCTGCATCGTCAGAAGACCTGAAAAGGCTGCGAAACGTCAATAAATAAATAAAGTTTCGTGCATTAACCCGTAAAAACTAGTTTTATTTAATATTCCCTTGTATGATATTGGTGAATGTATAAATATTCTAGCTTTTCCGCTTTCAGAAAAAGCTAGATTATTGAATAAAATTGTTAAAATTGGTATAAAACGTAGGCTATGAGCATATGATTTGATCTTCGAGGGTGACATAATCAATATGATTAAACCCTCTGTAACAATCATCATCATCATCATCATCAGCCTATTAATGTCCCCACTGCTGGGGCACAGGCCTTCCCTATGGATGGAATAGGGAGATTGGGCCATGACCCACCACGCGGGCCCAGTGCGGATTGGTGGGTGCTAACGACTGCAAATGCAGCCGGGATCAACGGCTTAACGTGCCTTCCGAAGCACGAAGGAGCTCGAGATAGTAAATTTTTGGTCACCCATCCAATGACCGACCACTGCGAAAGTTGCTTAACTTCAACGATCGCAGCCGAACGCGCTAGCCACCTGGGCCATCGAGCTCCTGACAACATTAATGAGTATAACAATAAAAAAAAGGTCTCATTGTTGAAAGCGATACGACTCGTATGACCCTGTCGCGTTCAAGTTGACTTCAATGTTGCGGCTGCGGCAAGGAGGCTGTTCGATTATTTTGAGGTCAGGTACAATAGGGGTGATGACAGGGTACAGTAAACGAAATTCTATTTAGTCCGTCAGTTAGATGATCAAAAAATAATGGACACGTATTTTTTCTTTGGGCAATCAAACAAAAAATAATAAAGTTATAGCGCGTCAAAGTTTGGGAGTATCGGCTCGTGACGTCACTTTTGAGTGAATTTTCACTTATCAGTGTACTCAAACGTGACGTCATGCGACTTTTCAAATCAATATATCTCTGCAATGTTTATATTATGTGAAAAAAGAAAAAATACGTGTCCAATACTTTTTGATAATCTACCTGATAAACGAAGAAAAAAAAATAGTCATCATCCCTATTATCGAGTGCTCGAGTCGGAAGACTCGGATAGGTATTCGAATACTCGCGCGGGTCTACCCGCGCACGTCTGCGGAGTCCCTGTGATACCTCGGGAGACCCCTACCGTGGAGCCCCGGCTAGGCCGGGAGGCTGCTAGGTGCGGAGACGCGGAAGAATCCCTAAACGGGGATCAGGACTTTTGTAGCGGATATTATACCGTAAAGCGCCCGTAAGAGTTGCGGGGTCCTTGGTGGGCAGCTACGGGGGGGTTCGTAAGACTTGCGGGAGACAGGTGTGAGGTCCGTTCGGCGGTGTGCCTCTAAAAGGCGCCGTCGTCTGTAAAAAGATTATTTACCTGCGTAATTAAAAACAAAAAAACAGGTATTCGAGTACTAGCACGAGTATTCGAATACTTTTCTGGTCTCGAGTATTTTTTGAATCGGACCTTGTTCGAGTCTCCTCCCTCCCCGGTCTATATTCTTCGAGTTGACCTGAATAGCATTTCACGACTATATATATATTATCAGCAGTCCTTTACGACTTTCCGCTGGTACTTGGTCAATGTCATTTGATTGAATTGTAGATGACGATGCTAAGGAGTCTAATGACTCCATATCCATCTCAGATCAGAACTCTCATCCAAGCTTTCGTTTTCATTTTGCTTACTTTTTTTCTATTATCGCTGTATAAATCAAAGGATGTATTTTTTTCAAATGTTAATAAATTTATGGTGTTTCCAAAATTAACAAATGTTTTTTTACACTCTTCGCACTCCACTTTTATGAAAACTGAATTTTGAAGACAAAAAGTCACTGACTTTTACTAGTACTTAACTATTTAGAAATTATACAAAACAATGTTCTCAATTCAAAAGCCTATACTATTCGAATAACATTTTTCCTTAACAAAACAAACGTCCTAATCCCAAACCTTATTCTATTTATAAAGCTCGAAGGAACCCCCGGCTTAAGTCGAAATCTATTTCTTACTGAATTTTATTCCATCTTCGCGTGAAAATCCTTGTCGGGTGCATTTTAGCATAAACTGAGGCGTATTTTTTCTGCATTAGTCGGAACAGTTAAATGGACAGCTTTTTTTATAATACCGTGACCTGAATACGAATTAAAATGATGGTAGAACTGTTTTGCGCTAAACAGAAAGTTGTCAATAAATTCATCATTCCAAAATTTTTGTCATAATTATGATTATGTCAAGCAGTCGAGGAAAACTTAGTTGTACTACGTAGAAAAAAATATAAATTGTATTAACTTTTTAAACACCCTCGAGGTGTACTATGGATGGAGTAAGGAGACTGGGCCATGACCCACTACACGGGCCCAGTGCGGATTAGTGGGTGCTAACGACTGCAGATGCAGCTGGGACCAATGACTTAACGCGCTTTCCGAGGATCTCGAGACCATAAGTTATTGGTCACCCAACGAATGACCGACCTTTGTTAAAGTTGCTTAACTTTCACGATTGCTAATCACCAGCGCCATTGAGCTCCTCCCTTCTGTTCAGTATAAGTTGAGATCAGTGCCGAAGGTACTGATGCGGTAGAAAAATGTGCCGCTGCTAAACCCGCCAATACATGTTGGCCGAGCTTAACCCAATACGAGCATTGGCAAACTAATACAAGCAAGCGCTAACGTCTAGATATTGGGAAAGTTTGAAGAAGACCAATGCAAGTGGCCAATATAGACCAGCTTTCTGGAGCTGCCCATACGTTGGTGCACTATCAGTTATTATGGTCTTTTTTTTAAATTAAGGTAGACAAATGACTCTACCCCACTTGATATTAAGTGGTAATAAAGTCCAAACAAAACGTGAGGAGCTCGATGGCGCAGGTGGCTAGCGCGTTCGGCTGCGATCGTTGAAGTTAAGCAACTTTCGCAGTGGTCGGTCATTGGATGGGTGACCAAAAATTTACTATCTCGAGCTCCTCCGTGCTTCGGAAGGTACGTTAAGCCGTTGGTCCCGGCTGCATTTGCAGTCGTTAGCACCCACCAATCCGCACTGGGCCCGCGTGGTGGGTCATGGCCCAATCTCCCTATTCCATCCATAGGGAAGGCCTGTGCCCCAGCAGTGGGGACATTAATAGGCTGATGATGATGATGATGATGAAAGTCCAAACGCGAAGATAGCTGGTACAGCAGTTATAAACTGCTACGCCAATCATCCTCACCTTGCCGGCCTGCAGAAATGCTTCTTCACGCCTCTCTTATAGGACCCCAGGTTATAGGAAGGAGGGAATACTTGCGCGGGTAAAGAATTCCATTTACGAATAGTACGACAAAGAAATGAGTCACCAAATTTCTTTGTTCGTGTAGGAATAGTGGCCACAGTAAGTCGGTGGCAACGAAGGCCAGCGCGCGTGGTCCTGGTCATCATGTCAAATCATGGTCAACGTGACACAAATGTTGGCGAGCGACAGTGCCGACAAGCGACGCCAAATGAGGTCACAACGTTGGGGCAAGGCAAGCTACACCGAGCGATGGCAAGACAAGACAAAAATGCTGTCTACACGTTGGTATTGGCCTTCGCTTGGCTAACATTTATTAATGGTTTAACAACCTCACCTTGCCTGCCAAAGGCTGAATTATGTGCTTGACAAACCGCGCTGTTGGTATGGACGTACCGACAGACGATTTTGAAAAGGCATTTAGTGCTACCATCATCCATCATCATCCGCCTATTAATGTCCCCACTGCTGGCGCTCAGGCCTTCCCTATGGATGGAATAGGGTGATAGGGCCATGACCCACCACGCGGGCCCAGTGCGGATTGGCGGGTGCTAACGACTGCTGATGCAGCCGGGACCAACGGCTTAACGTGCCTTCCGAAGCACGGAGGAACTCGAGATAGAAGATTTTTGGTCACCCATCCAATGACCGACCACTGTGAAAGTTGCTTAACTTCAACGATCGCAGCTGAACGCGCTAACCACCTGCGCCATCGAGCTCCTCGTAGCTCTGAGACGCGATGTGTTATGTTCACAAGTTCTTCATACGCACGGTCACTTTGTCAGGGTATCGCTAAACGCATACATACATTCTCATGGCTTGTCGACGAGCTCGACCGACAGTAGTGTTGAGTAGGACTTACAAGAGGCGGTACATTTGTCCCGGACATGACGTCAAAATGTAAGAGCGGCTCAAAATTTTAAAATGTACTACTTCACATTAAATGTCGCGATAGTCGCGTCTCGTTACTCACTCACTCTTCGTAATTCTGAGAGAGAGAGCGAGGCATGACATTTAATTTAAGTCCTCTATGCACTATCCATCTGTATCTCTATCTCTTTTACGTGTATAGCGCTGTCCTGCATGCTGGATCCAGCAAGATTGATAGTGCGTAGAGGAGGTGCTACTCGTGCACACAAACGTAATGTCGAGCTTCTGTACGCCTCAATGTCGTATTTGTACTCGTCACTTCAAATGTATTGCCGAGCTTCAGTACGCCTCACCTCATTTGAAGTGGGACATTGTACTGGCTCAGTGCAAAAAAGAGGCTACTCTTACAAAATATTTTTCAAGTCGTGTCCTACCCAACACTAACCGACAGTTTCTGACAGAGCGAGACGTACAGGTCGCGGCACGTAACTCTAGCGCTGAACAAAACGCGGAGGGGATAGCTGCGTATGGGTATGACTGGAGAACCAATCGGCGCAACGCACGCCCCCCGCGCACCTCGTTTCCCCCCAACACTTCCTTATTTTTACTTCTGGGCAATAACAGTCATTCGTGCCGCGACTTGTAGCTGTACGCACATAGTGATTCGTCACCGCAGCGGTATGCGCGGTCATATATTTGTATAGATATAGCAATTGTTACGTCTGACTGACGTCAGCGCCGAACGTAGGTCGAGCACTATTATTCAATTCCTTTCTTCGTGGAGTCATAAAGATAGTATTATGTTACTATTTCGGGGTGAGGGTTATTTTCTTAGTGATAAAGTAAAGTTTACTTCTCAATATAAGTGCTTCAAATCGAGCGTCTTATCTACTATGGTCTACCAAAATTCAAGTTAAAATATTTTGATTCAAAGTTGATCCTTAATTCAAATTTGACCCTGTCACACAGGTCTTTATCCTATTATAGGGGTCAGGGACTACATTATATTCAAGTATGTAATCAATTTATGTGACAACAAATAAATTATTATTTAAAAAAAAATATTATTAATACTACTCTTTTTAATTGCCCAAATTTTTTCCACAATCTGTTTTTTAATTGCGATAAGAAAAAAACTCCAAAGTATTCAATAAAATAATATAACAATACTTACCAAAGTTCAGTATCATACATGATCCGAGACAAATATATTTAACCAAAGCCATTAATATGTATTTGACATAATCTTTAAGAACTCCATCAATCTTATTTTAAAATGAAATTCACTTGTTTAGTCAGATTATGTACGGATAATGTGGCAGCAGCTGTTCTTACGTTTTTATTTCAATCCAAGTTCTTCAATAAAATTTATTTTCGTATTACAGAAGAAAGCATTTTTATGGTACTCCGTACTTTAAGAAATTCAAAAGCAACTTTGTGACTAAGATTAGGACGCCTCAGTTGGAGCTAGAATTAAGAAGATCCGTATCAAATATTACCTACAATTCATTGGAACATTTGACGCGCAACAGAGCTTTAAATTGAAGTTGCCCTAAAATAATGTAGCGCATTTTAGTAGCGCAAATTCAAGCTTTATTAAAATGGAATAAAGTTGACTTTACAGTATCATCAAGTGTGGTTCTTCAGTGGCTTTTCATTTTATGCTTTAGATATAAAATTCATTATATTGTTAAATCTTGGTGTTAAAGTAAAATTATCAAGTCTGTGTATCTCCTGCCAAATTAATTAGAATTGTGTCTTACTAAGATCCAGTTGCTGCCGTAATTTATAATTCAAATTAAAACTTAATTCTGTTTAATTAAGTCATTCTATTTGTCGATTTGTTTAACGTTGAAAAGAATGGGAATTAAACATAAAAATATTTTTATTTGATTAAGAGCGTTTGCGCAAGTGGGAATAAGTGTAATGAGGGTGTGCTCGTAAAAGAAAATGAGTTGAAATTAAAATAAGGAATTTATTTTTATTAAGATTAAATGTTAACTTCATCAGGGGACATTTATTTATTTATTTACTCTTTATTGTTTTGTTACAAATGGCGGACTTAATGCCACATGGCATTCTCTACCAGTCAACCATCGGGCTAAGCAGAGACATTATGCGGTCAAGTAAATTAAAGCATTATATATAGTTAAAGAGAAATAAACACAAAATTAAATTCATAAAACTACATGTTACTTAATATAATAATTAACATCTATAAATATACCTAAATAACTACATATATATAACATATTTATATATTTATAATACGATAAATACATGTTTACATATTTTTCATGATTGTCTCACTATAAAATAATGAACTCTTCATAAAATGTTTCACCATTAATTTTAACCCCTTCATTTTTTGATATACCACAGTATATGCCACAGTATTTTATTGATATATTTTTTTTTTATAAAAACCTTCTTACAGGCGTATAGAAAACAGCTACTTTAGCGTCATATTGTTTTAAACTGTCATGGTCACTAACATTACAGTAATAGGGATGATGACTAATTGTTTTTCTTCGTTTATCAGGTAGATTATCAAAAAGTATTGGACACGTTTTTTTTCTTTTTTCACATAATATAAACATTGCAGAGATATTTGAAAAGTCGCATGACGTCACGTTTGAGTACACTTATAAGTGAAAATTCACTAAAAAGTGGCGTCACGAGCCCCTACTCCCAAACTTTGACGCGCTATAACTTTGTCATTTTTTGGTTGATTGCTAAAAGAAAAAAATACGTGTCCATTATTTTTTGATCATTTAACTGTTTACTGTACCCCGTCATCACCCCTATTTATGTTGTTGACGGGATTGTTACCTTGTTTTTAGCAAAATTCGTTCATATCGGAAACTCGCTAAAAACAGGTACATGGTAACAATCTCATAAATAACATAAATTTCTGTTTCCAGTCAGTCACCTATAATCTGGGGCTCTTCAAGTCGCGAGTGAATCGGTTTCTTCTAGGCAAGCGCGTCCCACCTTAGGCTGCTACGTCGCTTTTCATCAGGCTCGTGACCGTCAAGTGTAAGCCTATATAATGCAAAAAAAAACTTAAGCATTATACCCTTTACAAATAACGATTTTGTTAGCTTTGCCATTTTTGAAGTCAAAAGATTCAAATGCTGGATTTTATTCCAAAAAACATTTTCATGGTAATTCATCAATATTAATAAGCTCCACATTCCCTTACGGCATTTGGCAGAGTATAATAGACACGGAAGTTAAAAATTTGGAAAGTAAAAATCGTTTCTAAGCTTCGATCAAAATAATCGAAGTTTCTAATACTGGGTTCACACGAGGCGATTTAAATTGACAAACTTTTATCGTTAGACAAAAATTGAAAAAAAAATGAATGAACATGTTCTGACTGTTCAATTGAAATTGATACAAAATTGATAACCAAGATGGCGAAAAGTGAATAATACAGGGAATGTGTATTGAATATTTGTAATGTTTTGAGAAAAAAAATAATAGATAAATGTTGTTAAAAAAAATTGTGTCGACGTCTCTAAGCATTGTTTCATAAAAACTATTGTTCCTAATATAGTTCTACGAAGCTTGTATTAAATACTCTCTTAATTTTACTGTCTTAAAATAATCAAACACTTGCCTGCCGTAGACGCATCATTGAAATAAACTGAAACGCGGCAAGTTCAGACGAGGTGGCCGCAGAACTTTTTATTTATATTTTGAATAGATTGCTGTTGCTTCAATTTGTTTGAAAGTCAGTCCAAACGGTTCACATTAAATGTCGGTTCTTTTAGTAGTTGCCTCATGTGAACCCGGTCAAAAGTCAAAGTCAAAATATCTTTATTCAAATTGGATGCAAACTGCAACTCTTTTGAATCGTCCATATTTTTTTCCCTACTTACCAGTTAAGGACATTTTATAGCTGTGGAGAAAAATTGGCGAAAAAAACTTCATAGCCTTAAATAATTATGTAACAATATTTACAAAAAAAATATTGTTACGGTGTCAATACAAAATTATTTCATCTTCATCATAATTATAGAAAAAGCATGCCGTAACGTTTGGAACAGTTTAAACCAAAGCATTTTTGTCTGAAATATAATTCAGACACTTTATAATAGGATTTATTAAATAAGCTAGGCTTTATTAAATAGTATAAAGCAATACCTCGAACCAACCACATAATGCCATGAAAATATTTTTATAATGAACTGACCTTTACTAAACAAAACTTCACCGCGGTATCAGTCAAAAAGTCAAAATATCTTTATTAAAATTGGGAGCATAGTACGTAGTAGTTATTAGACATTTTTTTACCTGCGGAGAACAACGAGCGGAAAAAACTTTAGCAGCAACATTTAAAAAAGAATAATGTTACATTTACAAATCATTATGTTGTTACAACATCAATACAATATAGTTTAATATGTATAAAATATTTAGAGCTATTGTTACGTGCCGTGACCTGTAAAGCTCTACAAAATGGTCTTGTCCTCGTAGCGCTATGTCGCCTTGAGCCTGAATTATTTTAAGAAGTTTAAACCTAGTAAGAAATAAAGTAATACTAAAATTCACATCAAAGCACAGTATGAGAAATGGGTGTTTCGTGGTTTTACTAGGTTTAGATTTTGTTCCTGAGACATACACACATGAAAAAAAGTTTGCGATCTCTTTGAAAAAATAGATTGTTTTTTGTGTTACAGAAGACTTTTTTGCAATGTCTTTTTCTAATAAGATTTTAAATTTTAAAATTAGAACGTAAAACAATAAAATAATTCCATTTGTTTTTCCATGTAAAAAGACATGCATACCAAGCTGACTGTCATTCAGACATCTGACTTAGTCAATGTTATCGAATTTGAAAGTTGTGATTTAAAAAATGCCACAATGATTATCAGATGTTTTACAATTGTTCTTTTTTATCTACTTCTGTATGTAATATGGGTTCTACGCCTGAAATAAATGTTTATTATTATTATTCATATCCCAACTGCAGGCGCAGGCCTTCCCTATGGATACAATAAGTGACTGGGCCGCAACTGCAGATGCAGACGGCACCAAACGGCCTGACGTGCCTTCTGAAGCAGCCTCTAGCTCGAGATTGAGAAGTTTTTGGTCACCCATCCAATTGCGAAAGATGCTTAACTTTCACAATCGCCGGCCAAATGCGTTAACCACCTGCGCCATCGAGCTCCTCAAATCGGGACATCACCATAAGTCAGGAGAAATTTTCTACAGGCTGTAAAAAAAACCTGAAAAAAGATTAAAACTACGCATCCTGTACACCCAAACAAGTAATATTACAAAATATTATACGTGGGAAACGTTTGTATTTTTAAGTTAAAAAAAAACAATTTTTATTCCAGTACCCAATGTATAGCGTGGCGCGCTACTGTGGTGCCACACAAACAATGTGCCTGTGTGTATGTATGTGCGTGTGTGCAAGTGCGTCGATAAAAAAGTTTCTAAATAACGATTTTACAAGAATCTTGATAAAAAATTGTGACTTTGACCTTCAATATCTCTATAACCATAAATTTCCCAGGTATGAGCCAGAAGAAAAAAAATATCGTCATAATGTGGAAAATACGTGGCCTTTGACTTCGTTAAAGGTTTTTTTACACCCTGTATACCCTTCCTCTCTGTGTATCTGTCTACTTAAGTTAGTATCTTAACATCAGAGCAGACATCAGGTTTTACATATTTAAATCTAAAGAAAATATAACTAGAAAATATTCCACGCGGGCCAGGCAGCAGACGGGACTCGAACCCGCACCCTTCGCAATCCGGGCGAATGCACTGACCAATTATGCTACCGCGGCCCTCACGGACCATTGAAACCTAGATTTACACATCAAGCAGTTACATGCTTTAAAAATAATAAAATTTTTACATATTTATTCATTTTCATGAGGTTGTCTCAGACTGCATAAAAATAAATACCTTTCAGAAAACAGATTAGCACGAAGCATTTTCTCTGGACAGACCGGCCTTGACAAATGTTTGCTTATTCTGTTGATAAGTTACCGTAATTTATTATTGTTAGTTCTAGCAACTATTTGGTGTAGGGCAAGGGTGCGTACATCACAAGTTGAGTGAGGCACACTATAATAATATATCAGAGAGACATGTGTTTTTGGGTCAAACTAAATGCTTTGCTGGCACTCCGTTTCATTACCGAGCTTGTTTTCAATTGTAATTAATTTGTTTTGGTAAGAAACATTAATCTATCTACATTGTCGTGGCCTAAGTTATTGTTAACGTCCTTTTTAAGAACAAAGAGCCGATTTTTACTTAACTGTTCAATAAATTCATACTCAATCAAACAGAGACTCACAATACACCATTGAACACAAGTTAACTCTTTATTTTGGCCGAATAATACGATATCAGACATATAATTTTTTGCATTTGCAAATCGGAAAAGTACGCCATTGCATCTACTGTTCTTTCTTATAGCTCTTTCCATATATCTTCTGTATTTTTCTAAAACGCCTACCGATTTCTAAAAATTGGACCTGGCAATACTGCGCTCGATAATAAAACAACAGCTTCGTAAATGCGGCAACTCATTGACGTAGTGTGTGTATGTGGCAATTTGCAAGGTTTTATACGCCACTAGCGGCCCGTCCTCGCTTCGCTTCGGTGTAGAGCTGAAGTGTAGACTACAGTTTTTGTTCTCAGGCTTGTATTATACACAATGACATTCATCTATGATTCTTCTTATACCTGCATGCAAAGTCTCAGCCCGATCGGTTTAAAACTGACAAAGTTTCATACAAACTTCCATTCCCTATTCTATTCCTATTTTTATGTGCGTTGATAGATCACTATGTCAGTCAGTCACCTTTGAGTTTTATATATCTCGTAGATAACGAATGCATATTTTTCGAGTTTTAGTTGATCGGTGACTGTAATGGTTTGGGCATGTATGAATATTACGCCAGTTAGGAAATTACTAGTCAAGTATATTGACTTCTGAATTTTGTTTTCGATCCAATAAAACAGGAATAGCATTAAATTGGTGATCTAAAATTTAGTTTCTTATAATCTTCCATGCTTCAGAAACTTTACTTTTTTGTTTATCAACAACACATCGAGGAATCTTCAACTCATGCCCTGCTTTCCTTGATTTATATCATCATCATCATCAACCTATTAATGTCTCCATTACTGGAATAGGGAGATTAGGCCATGACCCACCACCCGAGCCCAGTGCGGATTGGCGGGTGCTAACGACTGCCGATGCAGCCGGGACCGACGGCTTAAAGTGCCTTCCGAAGCACGGAGAAACACGAGATAGAAGATTTTTGGTCACCCATCCAATGACCGACCACTGCGAAAGTTGCTTAACTTCAACGAACGCAGCCGGACACTCTAGCCACCTGCGCCTTGATTTTTTTATTTATGTTTTATGTTTGCTATTGCTATTCTGCATAATATTTATGTTTGAGGACAATTCATAGTTTCCGCATATAATTACAAAGAAATAATTAACAAAGTCGGCATGTAGTGCACATGATGCTTAAATGAATTTTTAAGTGGGTATGTATACTAAATATGTATATCTTTATATATATAATTCTTCTGTGAGTGTGTATGTCACTGAACTTCTCTTAAACGACTGGACCGATTTTGATGAAATTTTTTGTGTGTGTTCAAGGGGATCTGAGAATGGTTTAGATTCACAATTTTGTCCGCTGGACAATGTTTTTTTAATTAATTTTTAATTTATTAGTAGACGAAGTTTGCTGGGTCAGCTAGTATATTATATAGAAAGACTAGCTGACCCAGCGAACTTCGTACCGCCCTACAAAAATAGGGGTTGTCCAGCGAACAAAATTGTGAATCTAAACCATTCTCAGATCCCCTTGAACACACACAAAAAATTTCTTTGGGCAATCAACCAAAAAATGACAAAGTTATAGCGCGTCAAAGTTTGGGAGTAGCCGGCTCGTGACGTCACTTTTAAGTGAAAATTGTACCAAAACGTGACGTCATGCGACTTTTCAAGTCAATATATCTCTGCAATGTTTATATTATGTGAAAAAAGAAAAAATACGTGTCCAATACTTTTTGATCATCTACCTGATAAACGAAGAAAAAAAATAGTCATCATCCCTATTGGTAGAGGCATAGTGTTAACTGATTACGGAGTAAGTGTGAAGTTATTTCAAGTAAGTACGTTTTACTTGAAACAAGTTTGTATAAACACCATTTTGTTATCACAGGAGTTCAAAACAATGTTAATTTTAAAGATTTAGTGTTATATCACAAAAAAGTCACATACTGTTAAAGTCTGTGCGGAAAGACATTTGATTTAGATTGGAGGGCGCTGTAGTGCTTTTCTACCGTATTTGTAAGGTTTTACCCCTTTTTGACATGATTAAATACAGATAACCGCAAGAAATCACAACAACAAACAAATCCGTATCAATACAAAACTTTGACGTTTTACAGATTGCTGGGTTTGATTGCCAAATAAAAATCTTAATGTTAGTTCCGTTTTTTGCCACGCCCATTCTCTTTCCGCACAGACTCTATAAGCTATGTTTCTTAAAATCGTTTTGAACTCATTACTAACTTTTTTCTGCTAACAAAATTCAAAACACCGCTAAACTATTACCACAGATATAAATAAAATAATAATATAAATAAATATTTCCAACACTCACACCAATTAGCCTAGCCCCAAAGTAAGCACTGTAAGGCTTGTGTTATGGGATGCTAGGGTAACGGATAGAATATATATAGAAATACATATTAAACATCCATGACTGGAGTACAAATCGTAGCTCGTATTCACCACACAAACATCTGCCCCCACCGGGATTCGAACCCGGGACCTCTCGAGTCGGCGACACCATGAAACCCGGCGTACAAACCACTCGACCACGGAGGTCGTCAAACGTCAACCACTCGACCACGGTATGAAAGCCTTGGTAAAAAAAATGCGATTCATCGAATAAACCTAATTTATAAAACAAAATAAATTACGTTCGTACGGCACGGTAAACACTTTGAAATTACCGCGATCGAGCCCAGGTGTAATCTCACGAATGATTTATGCTTTCTAAACGGGTGACCTAACAGCTCGACGTACATGCAAATGAGAACCTAAGTAAACACAATCAAGCGCTGTAAATTGTACTATGTTTACGTTTTAAGAATATAATTTACTAAAAATAGATAGATAACAAGTATGAGGAAGGCAAAGCTGTATTAAAAAAGCGAGTGTGCTTATGACCACACGACTGAATTGAAAATTCTTTAGCTTCAATGATCTGAAAATCATAAACTTAACCTGAAGATTTGTTGATAGAAAAAAAATCCACCAATCCACGTTGGGTCCGTTATCACCCACCAATCCGCACCGAGTCCATTGTCACACACCAATCCGCGCTGGGTCCGTTATCACCCACCAATCCACGCTGGGCCCGGTATCACCCTCCAATCCGCACTGGGTCCATTGTCACCTACAAATCCGCGCTGCGTCCATTATCACCCACCAATCTGCACTGGGTAAGTTATCACCCACCAATCTACGCTGGGCCCGTTATCACCCACCAATCCGCACTGTGTCCATTGTAACCCACCAATCCGCGCTGGGTCCGTTATCATCAACCAATCCGCACTGGGTCCATTATCACCCACCAATCCGCGCTGGGTCCGTTATCACCCACCAATCGGCGCTGGGTCCGTTATCATCCACCAATCCGAACTGGGTCCGTTATCACCCGCCAATCTACGCTGGGTCCGTTATCACCCACCAATCTGCGCTGGGTCCGTTATCACCCACCAATCTGCACTGGGTCCGTTATCACCCACCAATTTGCGCTAGGTCCGTTATCACCTACCAATCCGCGCTGGGTCCGTTACCACCCACCAAGCACTAGATTCATATATTTTCTAACGGCTATTGTTCATTGTTTACCGATGAGTCACCGATGACACTAATCGTAACACACTCGCCAGTTTTTCCCCCAAGACGAGCGTGCCTAAAGAACTTCAAAAACAATCAATTGATGAAGAGGTATATAAGGATCAACATTCTCGATATCTTCAGAGACCGAACACTTTTGATTCACCAGTAAAGACAAAAAGCAGGCAGAGGATGATGCTTGTTACAGAACCAAATTAAAACAGAATTGGATTTATAATTTTTATTATTTTAAAGCACGTAACTGCTTGATGTTTGAATCTAAAAAAATATAACTAGAAAAAAATCCACGCGGACCAGGCAGCAGACAGGACTCGAACCCGCACCCTTCGCAATCCAGGCGAATGCACTGACCAATAATGCTACCGCGGCCCTCACGGACCGCGTCGAAATTCTTCTAGCCATTCTTAAGCTGCAAGGCAGCACCATCTCTTCGCATTATAGGTAACCCACAATGTCAAATGAACAATTTTACAAGTATTAAACATTTGAAAGAAAAAATAGCAATTATAGTTATAATTTTTATTATTTTAAAGCATGTAACTAATGTTTAAATCTAAAGAAAATATAACTAGAAAAAAATCCACGCGGACCAGGCAGCAGACGGGACTCGAACCCGCACCCTTCGCAATCCGGGCGAATGCACTAACCAATTTTTCTTTCTGACGGATTTTTTTTCTTTGCAATTGACTTATGAGAAATCTCTTTTGGAAGATCCAATATTTTTCCCTACTGCCCATTCAGGACATCTGTTAGCTTACAAGAAGAACGGGAGCGAGAAACGCATCAGTGTGTTCCAGTAGTACGTAGAGACATTTACATAAGATGATGTCGCTTCCAATACAGTTTCATAATTTACTGAACAAAAAACAATATTGAAATGTCATAAGTACACCAAATAAGTCTAAGTAAACTAAAAACCTTAAAAAATAAAATTAATAGCTAAAATACTTTAATAAAAGGAGGCCCTTTAGGCAAGGTTCCGAAGATACTGGCAGCGTTCCCCCTTTGGATAGCTAGACTAATTCTTTGTCCGAGGTAGCTGCCAGCTCTTCGGTCTCCTGTGATTCGACTAACCTTTTTTTAACCTTATTTACTGAACATTAATCTAAAGGAAAATTTACTAGAAAAATTGCACTCAGTCTTGGCATCAAACAGGATCTCATCCACTAAACACTTAGCTTCATGATTAATATTGGCATTTCTTTCTATAGATAATTTCAAATCAAGAAGCGACTTTATTCCCTCGTCGCTCGCTAGACTCTCAAGGAATGACAGCATCCCTTTGAAGATCAATGAATAAAGATTGGCTTATTATAATTTCTGATGTTTGCATTAATTTTGGACGCTCTTAGTTTCATACTATCAGCATTTCCGCAGTAGAAGGTATTCTGTTTGGGGTTACTGCTATAGTATCTGCAGTAGCATGATGATCTATTGACAACTTCCGTTTCCAGGTGGTTTGTACGTCGGGTTTCAAGGTGTCGCCTACTCGAGAGGGTTTGGTCCCGGGTTCGAATCCCGGTGGGGGCTGATGTTTGTGTGTATTTGATCTCCAGCCATGGATGTTTTATATATCTAATATATAAAATTCTCGTGTCGCGGTGTTTGTGATTAAACTCCTTCGAAACGGCTTACCCGATTCTCATGAAATTTTGTGTGCATATTGGGTAGGTCTGAGAATCGGACAACATCTATTTTTCATCCCCCTAAATGTTAAGGGTAATCCACCCCTAAATTTTTTTTCAATTTTAGATATTTTTTTTTTAATTTTTTATGATACATCATACAAAAATACATACATCCCTAAATTTTCAACTTTCTACCACCAACCCCTATTTTTTTATGGCGGTACGAAGTTCGCTGGGTCAGCTAGTATTTGTATATAAATATACTTTTATACATGTATCAGTATATGTATTCTATCCGTTACCCTAGTCTAACCTATCCCATATCACAAGCCTACAGTGCTTACTTTAGGCTTATTGGTTGGAGTGTTGGAAATTTTTATATATATAATTCTTCTGTGAGTGTGTATGTCACTGAACTTCTCTTAAACGACTGGACCGATTTTGATGAAATTTTTTGTGTGTGTTCAAGGGGATCTGAGAATGGTTTAGATTCACAATTTTGTCCGCTGGACAACCCCTATTTTTTTAGGGCGGTACGAAGTTCGCTGGGTCAGCTAGTATTTATATATTACTAGTGGCCCGCCGTCGCTTCGCTTCGGTGTAGAGCTTTAGTGTAGACTAAAATAACTCTATATTAATATAAAAAAACTGAAAAAACTATATTCGCCTTTTACAAACATCTATTGACATCACGCCACTCAATTGTTTTGCCTTCCCGAAACCTCTCCACTAACATTTGCAATTTATGGTATGGTATTAAAGTTCAAATTGACTTTTAAGTATTTTTACGAATCGTTTGTATTTGAGTATAGAAGACTGTAGTTTTTGGACTTTTCTCTGCGTAAGAACTATCCTCGTACTTCAAGGAATATTCTAAAAAAATAATTATCGAAATCCGTTCAGTTGTCCTCGAGATTTGCGCTTAGAAACACAGTTAGCGATTCATTTTTATATTATAGAATATTTATTTAATGTAGGTGTTTGAGGTTATTTGATTGGTATCCGTTTTGTATATTTACGGATGCATCTATTGTATATCCTATGACGGGGATATAATTGGTTTAATTATGAATATAATATAGTTAAATAAATGTTTATAGTTAGTCATATGGAATAAAAAATTACGTCGATTTTGTGATTAGCAATTTTACTTTCGAATCCCCATGATTCAATAATTCTAAAGAAAAGTTTTTACTAGAAAAAAAAATCCACGCGGACCAGGCAGCGGACGGGACTCGAACCCGCACCCTTCGCAATCCGGGCGAATGCACTGACCAATTATGCTACCACGGCCCTAATGGCCGCGTCGAAATTTTCCTAGCCTTAAGCTGCAAGGTAGCGCCATCTCTTCGCATTGTAGATAACCCACAATGTCAAATGAATACTTTTTCAAGTATTAAACATTTGAAAGAAGAAATAGCAATTATATTTATGTTTTTATTCTTTTAAGCATTTAACTGAATGTTTAAATCTAAAAAAAAGTTTTTACTAGAAAAAAAACCACGCGGACCAGGCAGCGGACGGGACTCGAACCCGCACCCTTCGCAATCCGGGCGAATGCACTGACCAATTATGCTACCATAGCCCTAATGGCCGCGTCGAAATTTTTCTAGCCTTAAGCTGCAAGGATTATGTCGTAGATCGTGTGGATTTTTTTCTATTAAGAAACAAACTTTCCTTTAGATTTAAATATTTAGCAGTTAAATAACTTAAAAGAATAAAAACATAATTGTAATAATTGACAATAATAATGTCAAATCTCTTTTATACGCTGCTTCAGCTGCTTGCTTCTTATTTACATCAGTTTGCCGTGTAATTAATGCATTTTTAACTAATTGCTAATGTAAGATTTGACCAATGAAACTTGCCAGAGTGAGTTCATTTTTAAGGAATGGCGGCCCTTTGCTCAACTCGATTTTTCAAGAAAATTTCCTAAATTGGAGTCAATAATAAGTTGATTAATGATCGTGACGAATGGAAATGGAAATATAAATTGCATCGGAGCAAAATTAAATTTGGAACAGAGCAGGCGATTAATTGCTCACATTTAACATCGTTAGTGAGGAGCTCAATGGCGCAAGTGGTTGGCGCGTTCAGCTGCGATCGTTGAACTTAAGCAACTTTCGCAGTGGTCGGTCATTGGATGGGTGACCAAAAATTACTATCTCGAGTTACTCCGTGCTTCGGAAGGCACGTTAAGCCGTTAGTCCCGGCTGCATCTGCAGTCGTTAGCACCCACCAATCCACACTGGGCCCGCGTGGTGGGTCATGGCCCAATGTCACTATTCCATCCACCGGGAAGGCCTGTGCCCCAGCAATGATGATGATGAACATCTTTAGTTATTCTAGATTTGTATATTGTATTAAGAAGATTATAATTACCCTATATACTCTATAAAATATGTTGCCCTGAGGCTTAGACAAGTTGTCATTTTTCTATTCGTGTGAATGCTAACATTAAACCTTAAAATAATTCACAATCAATACAATTGATTCAAACTTTAATTACTCCGTACAGGGGGCCATTCGCCTAACGGAAATGCTTTGGAAAACGCTAACGCTTACGATTTTATTTCTAGCCGTCTGAAGTTTTCAAATGCCTCACATTATACATTGAATATGTTTTTAAAAGAATACTTGTGGTGTGATCTACAATCGATACCGAAGCCAAAAATATAGTTTTTAGAATTTTTGTCTGTTTGTCGTATGTACGGGATAAACTCAAAAAGTACTGCATGGATTCATACAATTTGGCACGAATATTATTAAGTAGTCGGGTCAACATATATACTACACATTATCACGCTATCACCTACGGGGAGAACAGTGAACCTTTATTTCTTCAACGCATTCTGTAACAACGTGTAATCTAACGACGCATATTTGAATGTTGATATTATGTTAAGTGTAGAGGTGTACTAACAATGTATCGTCAGAAATAAACCCCCTTTTGGGGTCAAAAAGTATGTGCAAATGACTAACTCCATGCGTACGAAGTCGCGAGCGACCGCTAGTAACAGCATAAAACTGAGCTAGATGGCATGCCCTGAAGAACACCTGCATACAGCATTGGATGTACAGACATGGGGACTGAAGAAGAAAGTTAGTACTGTTTTTATTAAATTTTATAGAGTCTGTGCGGAAAGAGAATGGGCGTGGCGAAAAACGGAACTAACATTAAGATTTTTATTTGGCAATCAAACCCAGCTATCTGTAAAACGTCAAAGTTTTGTATTGATACGGTTTTGTTTGCTGTTGTGATTTCTTGCGGTTTTCTGTATTTAATCATGTCTAAAAGGAGTAAAACCTTACAAATACGGTAGAAAAGCACTACAGCGCCCTCCAATCTAAATCCCATTCCCTTTCCGCACAGACTATCTACTTTTCAGTTTTTTTTGTAAGTAATTCGCCCAATTAGTGTTTGTTCCAATTGCAAAATATTTAAATTCACTCAGTAAGTTTTATTCACAGTTAACAATGAATATAATACTTACAGCTTGTCGAATGACAATGGTATAAAATATGAAATGTAATCTATGTCAGGTCGTGAAAATTGATTTTATGTACAGTATATAAAAGTGGTATTATAGAATTCACGCTTCATTTGATGAGAATCACGAAAGATGTTTTGTGTTTGTGCGATCAAAAGTCTTCATAACGATATCGTTCCGAATTTTTATGACATCCTTCTTCCTACTTAACTAAACTTTTTCAATTTGCGTTTCCTCTTGAACAAAGTCAACGCCAGTATAAGTATTTAAATTATCATAGAGCGTGGTTCATAAAAAAAAATATGTGTCTCTCGCTAAGTTTGCCGCGGGCATTTGAATTATTATGATTAACATTTTTATGAATTCGTGTGGCTTTATCACTGTCGTGGAATTTGTTGAGATTTGTGAGCCCCTTTGTTTTCTTAAGTCTAGCAAATTTCTTCATTCCATCTATGTAAGTTTAAACGGTCTTAAGAAGATTTCTGATATTGGAACAATAAGTAATTATTTCTGATGCCGCAATAAGTACGAATAAAAAAATACTTCATACAAGAAACGTTATATTTTCGATGATGTTTGTTTGCTCCCTGAATTTTTTTAAGCTATTGCATAGATTTTATCGCGGGCTTTGAGTGCGGTGACCGAATCAAAGAAATTTCGTAACGAAAATAACCTGACAACAGTGCATATGAACACAAATTCCACCTTTCCAGTATCGGTCGAGACGGCGTAGTGTGTTAAATTTTTACCATGGGACCAACGTTCGACCCATCACCGCGGTTGTAGGTTCAAATCCCGCACTCGTATTTTTTATTATATTTTTTTTCCTTATTTAAATATTTGTTTTAGACTTTAGTACCTGTTCTTTTTTTATTTGTCTCCCTTTTATTTAGACTATAATTATAATTTAAATTTTTGGACTAAAGATGGTAAACTGTGGAGTTTGTGGAAGATTTTTGGCGCCGGGCAATGCTGTTGTTTGCTGTGCTTGCCCAATAAAATATCATGAAGCCTGCCTCGCCATCTATTAATATCAAAGAAAAAACTTGAATCAATATCAAAGAAAAAAAAATACTGCATAAATAAAATAAATAAATAATTATAATTGCATAAGTTGATAAATAATGCTATGCAATAGCTTTACCGCGGCAATCCCCGAGTGCCACAGATATATATATTTTTTTGAAGTACCTATAGAGTGCATAACCGACTCGGACTTTGTCGTTTATAAAGATTATGGTTGAGATTCCTTAAACTAGTACCTACTCACTGAGGATGACTGTGATGAATTTGACAATCAATTTATCCAACATGATAATTTTAATAACTGAACTACTTTATTTATTTATTTATTTCTAAAAATACATACCAATAAATATATTTTTACATTAAAAACACATCAAAAAACCACTAAAGTTTGAATGATGCGTCACAGTTCGCCGCACATCATAATTCATCATTGTCACATAAAATATTATTTAAAAACAATATTTTAAGTTTACATTTCATATTGTTTTCATTAAGCGAATCTTTAAATTCTGGGTCCATTTTGTTTATGAGACAAGGTAACAAGTAATCTACAGTGCGTCTGCAGTAGATGTTGAGTGCCGTTGTCGTGGCCAGCAAGCCGCGAGTGATCGCCCGGGTACCTTTATCGTGAATAATGGGTTTTCTAATAGAAGTATTGAAGAATTCTTCTATTTTTTTCTTTCTTTGACGACCTGCGTGGTCGAGTGGTTTGTACGCCGGGTTTCATGGTGTCGCCGACTCGAGAGGTCCCGGGTTCGAATCCCGGTGGGGGCAGACGTTTGTGTGATGAATGCGAGCATTTGTACTCCAGTCATGGATGTTTAATATGTATTTCTATATAAATATACTTATATATGTACAGTATATGTATTCTATCCGTTACCCTAGTATCCCATAACACAAGTACAGTGCTTACTTTGGGGCTAGGCTAATTGGTGTGAGTGTGGAATATTTATTATTTATTCTTAAAAAGATAGAAGATATTGTACGTCAGAGAAGAACCATTACTATAGGTATTTTTTTTAAATCCACAACTTAGTCTAAATAATTAACGAACATCCCCTTCGTTTACCCGTACCATGGCAGGCTGGCGCCATACAATATTTTCCATTCAAGCGACTTGTTAGTCATGTGTGTAGGAAAACTATTCAAGTGTCGGCGTAAATATCGAAATTCAATTCCGTTTATTACATTATCGTTATTAATACACCTATGATAGACGACTTTTTAAAGAAATATTAGCTATTTTATTATAATTGATGTTTTTATAATCACATTCACTTGTGTTTTGGTGTCATGGACATAGAAAAAATATTGTGATGACGCACTCACCCCTGATTAATGATTCTGTAATGACATCAATTAATAATTTACGAAAGTCAACATTATTATGAGTCATAACTTATCGTTGGTTTTCGTTGAGTTGTTGATGAAGTTAAACACTATTTTAGGATATCTAGGCCATCTTGTTTTTCTACGTACGTACGGTAAATACTTAATAATGTCTTAATAAACATACTTGTGACTCAATTATTTACGAAATTTGTATTTATGTTTTTATTTATTTTTAAGCATTTAACTGCTAGATGTTTAAATCTAAAGAAAAGTTTACTAGAAAAAAATCCACGCGGACCAGGCAGCGGACGGGACTCGAACCCGCACCCTTCGCAATCCGGGCGAATGCACTGACCATTATGCTACCACGGCCCTATTCGCCGCGTCGAAATTTTCCTAGCCTTAAGCTGCAAGGCAGCGCCATCTCTTCGCATTGTAGGTAACCCACAATGTCAAATTAATCCTTTTCAAGTATTAAACATTTGAAAGAAGAAATAGCAATTATAGTTTTGTTTTTATTTATTTTAAAGCATTTAACTGCTAGATGTTTAAATCTAAAGAAAAGTTTACTAGAAAAAATCCACATTTTTTTGATTATTTTCAAATACGAACCACTGGATTCCAGACACTTGATACTGTGAGTATTGTGTGTCAGGAACAGGTGCGAGTCAATAGTGAGAATGTGGCCAGTGTTTATAATGTAAGTGACCATAAGAGTTTTAAACAATATCTTTATATATAAAACTCAAAGATGACTGACTGACATAGTGATCTATCAATGCACAGCCCAAACCACTGGACGGATCGGGCTGTAATTTGGCATGCAGGTAGATGTTATGACGTAGGCAGCCGCTAAGAAAGGATTTTGATCAATTCTACCCCCAAGGGGATAAAATAGGGACTGAAAGTTAGTATGAAACTTTGTCGATTTTAAACCGATCAGGCTGAGACTTTGCATGCAGGTATAAGAAGAATCACAGATGAATGTAAATGGAGTCTACACTTCAGCTCTACACTGAAACGGAGCGAGGGCGGGCCGCTAGTAACGTATAAAGTTTCACTTTAAAAACCGATCGAGTGTGAATGGTGTACTGAGAGATTCTTAAATTAATGCCTTTGCGTACACTATATTGATACCGTCGCGAGCATTTCAATAAATGGCATAAAATGTGCACAAAATATTTTTTGTCACTGCTAAAAGGGAGCATGGACCTAAGTGCTTAATATTGATTTCAGCTTGATGACTCCACGCTTTCTTGAGTTGAACGGTTTTGTCAGGCTGCTGTCCGGGCGGATAATAAAGTGATCCTTTTCTATAGTTTGTTTTTACTTTCTCCTTCTCGACATCCTAGAATATACTATTTTTCACCTCAATGATGTTAAAAAATGTGAATTTATCACTACAGTCGTGGACTAGTCATAGCAGTTATATTATAGCTATTAACGGGATTGCTACCATGTACCTTGTTTTTTATCATGGCGCTTGCAACAGTGCCGAAATATCGGAGACTCATAAAAAACAAGGTACATGGTAACAATCCCGTAAATAACTTATATTACTATAATGTTTGTGACCATGAAAGTTTAAAACAATAAAAGAAAAGTGAATTCTATATTTTATAAATAATAAACCTTGTTTCTTTTGGTTACCGACGGCAACTTACCGTTATAAATTGAGAACGAATTTGTCAATTTCAACAATTCTTTAAATTTTTATAAACTATTTAGATGGTTCAAAAGAAACTAAGAAATATTTCAGTAAATTAAAGAAAGCTCAACCTAACTGTTGACTTCTCTGCTGGCGGGTTCGGATTGCAGCAGTTTTTCGAGGTCCAGGTGGTTTTGATTTTTGATGAATAAAAAGACTGAAATACTTCAACTCACTGAATTTACTTTAGTGTTTTCGTTTACAAACTTGTACAACCTTAGAAATTACTACTTATAATAATTTAATAAAACAGCAATCGCTGACATGACATGACCGTGCCATCAAAAATTTTCTCTCTGTCCCATTACCAACCTCATACGTTTTAAGAGACCGCGGATGACAGTTTTTAGGTAACCTGACGACCTAAACAGTAGCGCCAAATTCAAATGACAAGAATGGCGGCAAATTCAAATTGAGTAATTTACATGAGGAGCTTGATGGCGCAAGTGGTTAGCGCGTTCGGCTGCGATCGTTGAAGTTAAGCAACTTTCGCAGTGGTCGGTCATTGGATGGGTGACCAAAAATTTACTATCTCGAGCTCCTCCGTGCTTCGGAAGGCACGTTAAGCCGTTGGTCCCGGTTGCATCTGCAGTCGTTAGCACCCACCAATCCGCACTGGGCCCGCGTGGTGGGTCATGGCCCAATCTCCCTATTCCATCCATAGGGAAGGCCTGTGCCTCAGCAGTGGGGACATTAATAGGCTGATGATGATGATGATGATGATGACATGAGTGATGATAAACATGTTAATTTTGAATTAACACTAACTTACAAATATAACGATCATAAGATTCCTACCAAACTCTAAAGCTAAAGCATTGACATCATTATTTTATGACAAGTTGAAGAGAATACGCAGAATATGCAAGTATACGTTTAAACATTCAATTTACGCGTCAACGCCGTAAAATTCATCCTCCCGCTCGTAAACTCAAATTATTGCCTCGTCAAAGTCACGTCTTCATAATATTGTTTATTTTATAACCATGTGATTATTTCTGCTCAAGGTCGGTAAAAAGCGATGACAGAAACCAACAGACATTACATAATTTGATCCCCCCTTCCCCTTTCCACCACCGGACGACCAGGCGCGGCGAGGGCTTCCACCCTTATGTTGTCGAAGTTCCTGCCATTCGCACGAAGCGATTTGCTTCGGCCTTCATTATGCGAACGGCTAGGGAGTGGAACTCCTTGCCGAGGTCTGTTTTCCCGGACCAATATAATCTGGACATCTTCAAGGCCAGAGTTAACCCTTATGTTGTCGAAGTTCCTGCCATTCGCACGAAGCGATTTGCTTCGGCCTTCATTATGCGAACGGCTAGGGAGTGGAACTCCTTGCCGAGGTCTGTTTTCCCGGACCAATATAATCTGGACATCTTCAAGGCCAGAGTGAACAGGCATCTTCTAGACAGGCGTGTACCATCCTAGGCCTCATCATCACTTTCCATCAGGTGAGATTGTGGTCAAACGCATTGCCTATTATGCATAAAAAAAAGACAGCCAACCAGGCTGTGCATTCTGTAAGCACAAACTCACTTTTCACTCCGGCATCCAGGTCTGATTTGAAATTAGAACACAAATCTCCAATCCCATCGCAGATTCCGCGATGAAAAGTGAGTTTCATCTCGAATATATGGCGGTAACAATCTTTTTCCCCCATTTTCTTCTTTTTGTTTTCCTTTCTTCTGCTTTGTTATTCATTCACTATAGTTCTGTAACATTCAATGTAACATGTACTTATATTTACTCTCGATTATAATCTAGGGTAGAAACGATAAAAAAAGTCGTATTATGCAAAACAATCTCTAACAAGCAAACGGGCTTTAAAAGGATTTGAGCCTGGGAATCAAAAGAAAGATGAAAAGTGAGTTTGTGCTTACAGAATACACAGCCTCGTTAGAATAACACGGCAATTGACTGTATCAGGCAAGCTCTGGTGAAAATTCTCCTAAGAATTTTAATCTGGTGATCAAAATGCTGACAGCTACCTTGGTCAACGGATCAACCTTACCAATCAACGTGGAACTGCTGCCAGCGTATTGGGCACAATTCTTGACGGCGGCGCTGTGGATGATACATTTTTTGTTCTGCAAATTGTATCTAATTTCGTAGGTAATATATAATATAGTTTTAAGATATTTCTGATTTTAAGTTTTTAACATAAAGTAGTTTTAAGATTTTTTAAATCTAAATATTTCTATGTAAATAGCCAAATAAATCAATTTTCTATTATACGGTAGCTAAAAAAAAAAAGCTCTTGATTTTTAAGTCATTCGTTTCATGTCGGTCATGAATTATCTCTAATAATAGTTGATCCCGCTGTGCCGTCGTCAGTGTCTTAAAATGTTAAAACAAACTTATACGATAGTTTCCGGATTGATCTTAGATCCAAACAATGTGAAATACAACACAATCTTATTTTAATTAATTTAACTTTATATAAGATTTTATTTAATACACACACACACACACACACACTCGCACACACACACTAACACACATACACACACGCATACACTTAAAACATTTGGCCAAACCTCAATTAATTTGTTAGTTTATTTTATTGCTGATCACTTGTGTACATGTTTTCTTTTTCTTAATTAAATAAATTAACTGAGGTAACCAATATAGCCAAATTATCGCTTAACTGAAGTATATCGAAATTATAACAAAGAAAACTGATGTTCTTTGCGGCGGAAAGATTCTGAAATGGCGACTACCTAACGCTGAATAGGCCTGGGTAAGCCCTCAGCCACTGGCAATCTGGTGAACGCCACTGGAAATCGTAGATGATAAATGATCTATGTAATGGACATAGATGGACATAGAAAACAATGATGATAACAATATTAAATTTGTTGTCTTTGTTTTACAATTTGTATAACTCTGCCAACCATGCAATGAATTAAAGCCGTGAAGTATTGTTTGTGAACTAAATACAACTGTCCTAAATATCAACAGAAATTTTATATATACCTAAGAGCGGCTCGCTGGGAATTTCAAAATTTATCTCTGAATAACCGAGAGTCTGTTGTGTACGTTTCAGCCAAAAGTTCAAGCTCAAGACAAGTCACTGATAAAGGATTACATAATGTTACAAAAAGGTCTCATGTTTAAACAGGAACTTCTAATTTAATTACATTTATGAATTATTCATAAGTAATTAAGGTTATTTGTATTTAAATTTTGTACATTTAGTCCAGGCAACGAATGCTCAAAAACAGGTATAGAGGGAAATGCTTGGAACACAATTTTTGACTTCGTAACTTTGTTAGGACTAGTTAGGAAGTAAACATATCAAAAGTCCCCATCCGTAGCCCTTAAGCCGGGGGGAAGGGGGGGGGGGGGAGATTGAAGGCCCCATTTTAGGGTTTTCGCATATATCTCGGAAACTATGTTAAAGTCTCATGTCGCTAGAATGCATAGTATCCGAGATATATGCGAAAAACCTAAAAATGGGACCTTCAATCCCCCCCCTTCCCCCCGGCTTAAGGGCTACGGGCGGGGACTTTTGATATGTTTACCTCCTAACTAGTCCTAACAAAGTTACGAAGTCAAAAATTGTGTTCCAAGCATTTCCCTCTATACCTTTTCTTTGCCTGGACTAATTAGGTAGTTTTTAAGTTGTTGTGTGTAGTTTTATTTTCTAAATATTGTTATACTGTAAATATGAATGTATGATTGTTTTTTCTCTCACAAAGTCACAAAGTAACATTATAATTAAGTAAAAGTGTTTTGAATGACAATGATAGTAAAAACAATGCAGTTCTTTGAGAGAGCAGGAGGCCTACTCTATTTCAACGAAAAACTAAATTTCGATCGAAATTTCGCACGTTTCTTACTCTGTTTCCTTTTCATTTCGGAAATTCGTTCGTCCGAAAATAGTTTGACAATTAAATTCTCCAAGCCTACTCTAATTCACAAAACTTTCAAACTAAAAGTTGAATTTGACATATAATTGTTCGAAATTTTAACCTCAAATTGACGAAATGAAAAGTGTTACCTTTTCATTTTCATTTTGGAACTTTTATTTAATTTAAGCCTAAAATGGCTGCTAGAGTATTTTTAATCAAGGCTGCTTAGCATGAGGAACATTTTTTAGCATGTCATATTAACAAATACACCAAATTTTAATTAATTATTGTATTTCTAATACTTCAAAGTATGAAACGACAAATTTAGGTTGACATTAATACATTGAAGAATTTTAGTGTCATAAAGGCGGATGTCATCATTTGAAAAAAAAAAGTTATTTTTCACTGTTTGGAAACATTGTTTTTAAATTTTAATTATAAAGCTAGTTAAGCTACTTATTTAGCTAAGTAAAAGCAAAGATAATATTTACGTATTGTTTGTACTTATTGAAATATTAGCCGATAAAATTGAATTTTTATTTTATTCTGTCCTGTAAAGTTGGCAAAATCAACATCCGCCCTAATGCTTCTAAACTCTAGATATAATGAAGTGCATCAACTCTACAAATTAGTCGGCTAACACTGTCAAAGAAAGTTCTTTTAAAGTCATCAAAATTTTTGCAGTATAGTATTATTGTTTCCAAGTAAACCAGGTAATCTAAATAGTGGAGATAAAAGAACTCACAAACATGACTCATTCCATTCGTTCACGAAAATTATCTGTAATATTGAACTTAATGTGCGTGTTCGAAAATGAAATAGAGTAGAGTTATTGGCGAAATTTCGCTTAAAATTCGTTCGTTACCGAAATTTCGTTTCGGAGAAAGAGAGTAGAGCTCCTGGAGATTGTACTAGGTTACAAAACCTGTGTTACGACCCCCAGGCTCAAATCCTTTTAAAACCCGTTTGCTTGCTAGAGATTGTTTTTCAAAATATGATTTTTTTATCGTGTCTACTCTAGATTATAAGCGAGAGTACATATAAGTACATGTCACATTTAATGTTACAGAACTATAGTGAATGAAAAACAAAGCAAAAGAAAGAAAAAAAGAAAAAAGGAGAAAAAAGGGGAAAGAAGATTGTTACCGCCATTTATATATATATATATATATACATAAACGCCGGCATATATTTATATAAACGAAACTTACTACATTTTACAATGAGTTTTTAAAATTTTCTTAATTTCCCTCTTTTAAAGGATCTAATCGTTAGCCCGTAACCAAGTGCACGAAAGACATTACTCGAATTCGAGCACACGGCTGGAAGTCGGTGTCGGGTTACCAAAACGTAAACTACCCGAATTCGGGCGTACTCGACTCCGTTCATTTAGGCGCTTTGCAGACGACGGGGCGGGGCGGGCCGGTCAATTTCGCCGCGAATAATAGCACAAAGTGAATGCTATACTTCAAACGCACATAGCGGTCAAAAAGACCACGTCGCGGGTGCCCGGCGGGCAGTGGCGGCGCGGCATATCCGCGGCTGCCCGCCGTGGATCATACAAACCAGTTTATATGCAGTAACGCAGACGGCGGCGCGGGGCGGTCATGGACTATTCACTAGAACGAACGTCCTAAACTGACCGCCTCTGCCCGTCGTGTGCTTTGTGTACGCGGTGCGGGCAGCCGCAGACATCGACGGACAGACGCGGTCTTTATTGCTTCGCGGACAAAATGCCCGGCCCGCCCCGTCGTCTGCTTAACGCCTTACACTACACAGTACCACAGACACGCAAAGTACCCCGATTTTGCACGTCTGTGGTAGGTATTTAACGTCCGCAAATGCGTCTGCCATCAAACCGTTAGTTGTCAGTTTTTGTTTTGCATAGTATGAATAAACTGGTGCCATTTCATATGCTTCATTGCCTTAAGAAAAAACAAAACAGATAAATAAACGTCAATGTGGTGAAACGCTCGGTCGGAACGAATTTTAAAATAATCATAATTACATAGGTTGCTTTCCAATTACAGCATTATAGCGCATTATGCGGCATAATGCTTAACGTTGAGTGTTCCAACTACAGCAACGCTTCGCACAATTGAGCACTCTCAAAAGTGATGCTTTCGTGTGATGCGTGCAATCGTACCAACTTAGAGACAGAAAATTAACAAGTGTTTTTTCTTTAAGTTGGCATTGATCGAAATGTTTTATTTATATGTTATCTTTAGTAATATTATTATTGTTGAAAAATTATTAAAGCTTTCGTTTCATTAAATAGTTTTTTTTTAAATAATCAAAGTTCATTCAAACTGTTAGAAAATAAATATAAGTATGGCTGAAGGTACATTGACTTTTTTTTTCAACACTGAACTTAGCGCACTCTGCTGGCGCATTTGAAAACTAATTCACGTTCCAATTAATTATCAGCATAATTGGGCATTGTGCGGCACTGAGTCGCATTATGCTCTGTAATTGGAAAGCATACATAGCTACACACAATACGCTCAGAAACAAGTGACGGTTGTGACGTTAAAAATCTTCCACTTTCTTTTCGCTAAGTCCGTATCGTCCGAAAAATAATGAAGCCCGAAAAAGATGTTCGTTCTAATTTTTTTTTTTTTTTGTTTCCTCCCAGGCGGGGGAGAGGGTGAGAAATCCTCATGGATACCCTACAGCCGGCTGTAGGGTTATGTCAGACTCCTACTGACTAAAAAACACCCTTTATTCATGCTTATGGCCAGAAGGGCCTTAAAAGCTTCATCTGAAGCGGTCACCCCCCGAGAGGGGGATGATGCGGCGCTGCGTTAGTTTAAACTAGTGCATAGTTTAAAATAACGCAAAATGCGCTTAGAGGACAAGTGCACTCAGATGTGCACTTGAAACGGGAGGGGACTGAGAGGAATCGAACCTCTCTGTGTCGGGGGGGCGGGGGGGACTCATCGCGGGTGTTGGATCCTCAGCGGCCAAGAGGGCCGCGAGATCGCGCGTGAGTTTATTGTGTGTGACTGTGAGTGCGTGTTTGGGCCTGCGGGGCCTGAATCGAGATGGAGTGTGTGGAGCGTATCCCGACGCCGATCTAATGAGTGTGTTAGAGTGCTCTTCTGCAGCTTTGAAGAACCGTTCCGAGCACTCTGTGAGGTGTGTTTGAATTGTGTCTAGTTGAAGGTCCCTGTGGAGGTCCGCGTTGCGGACGTACCACGGGGCCCCTGTGGCTATGCGGCAGAAGCGATTTTGAAGCACTTGAAGTTTGTTCAAAATCGCTTCGTCCGCGTGTGCGAACACTGGTGACGCGTAAGTGAGGACCGGGCGTATGCAAACTTTGTAAAGCGTTCGCTTGTTACGAAGTGACATTTTGCTGTATTTACCGAGCATCGGGTGGAGGCGGCTCATATAAAAGCGTGCGTCCGCGACTACGCGTGTGATGTGTGCACGGAAGGTGAGTTTTTTGTCTAGTGTGATCCCTAGGTATTTGACTGTGCGGTGCCACGGTATTGCTATGCCTTGCATTCGCAGAGACCGCGCACCGTGTTGTATGGTTTTGGTGCGGCGCTTGGGATCGAAGCAAATGGCCGAACTTTTGTCCGGATTTACGTCGATTCTCCAATCGCGGAACCAATTCCCAAGTGTTGTGATTGCCGGTTGGAGCTTGGCTATGATTTGATTGGTACTGGCTCCCCTAGAGTAGAGGGCCGTGTCGTCCGCGAAGAGAGCGAGCTCGACACCCTTGGTCTGAGGGATGTCATTGGTGTACGCTGTGTATAGCAGGGGGGAGAGAGCGGACCCCTGCGGTACACCGGCTCGTAGTGGGCGGGGCGTTGATAGTGAACCTTCGTATCTATAGCGGAAGGTGCGGTTTGATAGAAAAGAGGCTACTAACCTAACTAGGCGGTCAGGTAATTTTAATTGATATAATTTAAAGATTAATCCGTCGTGCCAAACCTTGTCGAAGGCTTTGGCGACGTCGAAGAAGACTGCAATAGTTTTATATTTATTAAGTTGGAAGCCGCTTAGGGCGTGCTCCACTATGCGATGGATCTGTTGGGGGCAGGAGTGTTTGGCTCTGAAGCCGAATTGGTGGTCAATGATAATAGGATCGGATGGTGATAGGAGGTGCTCTCTTAGTCTGGTCAGTATGGTTTTTTCGAAAAGTTTCGCCATTGCCTTGAGGAGGCTAATAGGGCGATGGCTACTGGGGAGGTGCGCGGGTTTTCCGGGTTTGGGGATGCCTATCACTATTGCTTCTTTCCAGGCGGCTGGGAAGTAGCACAGATCAAAACATGCGTTAAAGAGAATTGCAAGCAAGGTTAGCATTTGGATGGGAAAATGCTTGAGCGCCTTGTTAGAGATGCCGTCGGCGCCCGGGGCCTTGCGTTGCTTAAAGTTCCTAATGGTCTGTCTGAGTTCGTCTGTCGTGACGGGGTCTAGGGGGTTGTCAATGAGTGGAAGGGCGGCCCGCCGGCGGACCTCCTCCTCCACTCCGCGAATATGTTGCGGGTTAGTTTCCTGCGTACTAGGCGTGCATTGCGCCGCTATGCTGTCTGCAAAACACTCAGATTTTTCGTCGTCTTCGAAGGCGACGGTGCCGTCGGGGCGAGTGAGCGGGGGGGTGTGAGTGGTGACGTCGCTACGGAGCGCTTTCGCGATTCTATAGTACGCAAGATGGGATGGGGTAATGTCCGCCATGAGTTCCTCCCAACGGGAGTGTCTCAGAGCGGCCAATTGGGACCTAACTTGTCGCTGAAGGCGATTAGCTGTAGCCCTATACGCGGGGGTGGGGTATAATTTGGCTCTCCGGAGAGCGGCGTTTTTGGCTTGGATTAGGTTCCGGATGGCCAGCGGGAGCTTGGGCTTTGGCAGCTCAACCTCCCGCGAGTTCTCCTTCGCCTTCTCGGTCACCAGTAAAGTTAAAGACTCTATAGTTTCGTCAATCTTGTCGGTGCTGTCGAGACTGTCCGGTGAGTTAGGGAACGGGGACTCGGGGGAGTCTAAAGCGGTCTCGAGAGCGGAGCGGTATCCGTCCCAGTTGGTGAATAGCCTCTTAGGGGGCGCGGGGGCGTCTAGTGGGTCTTGGGGACCTAGAACTAGAGACACCGGTCTGTGATCTGACCCCAGGTCGTCGAGTGTTTCGATCGAGCTGAGGCGACGCGACACGTTTTTAAGGATCGCGAAGTCCAGGACGTCGGGTCGGTTTTGTACATTGTCTGGGTAGTGGGTGGGCGCGAAGGGACATATGACATCATAGCCAAGCTCCTCGGTGATGTGTAGTAATCTGCGGCCAGAGGTGGTGGTGGTCTCGCATGTCCAGTCGGTGTGTTTGGAGTTAAAGTCACCGAACATTATGACTGATGTACCTAGTGAAGTGAGTGTTTCGAAGTCTGCGCGGTGAGGGTGTGTACCTGATCTAATGTAGACTGAGGCGATGATTAAGGACTGGTGTCCTGTCATCGCCAGCCTACAGATGGTGGCTTCCATGTTTGTGAGCGCGGGAGTGGGTATAGGTGTGCAGTGTAGGTTGCGTCTATAGTAAATTGCGGTGCCGCCGCGCGCGTTGGCACCGTCGTTCCGGATTAATTTATACTTAGGGATCGACAGCCCCTTCATTTGAGTTGGTTTGAGCCAAGTCTCCTGAAGGAGCAGAAAGTCGGGTTCCCTATCTTGCAAAAATAATTTAATTTCGTTAAGGTTGGACTTTAAGCTGCGCGTATTAAATGACACAAGCGAAGCGCCTTTCGGCTTGGTACGCCCGGGGTTTAGTTGAGTGATTGTTATGTTAGTGTTTTGCGCGGTCATAATTTAAACAACAGTGGTGTTTGTTTGAGTTATCACCGCGTGTTTTGTGTATAGTGTTTTTGTTTGTGTTCGGAGTCTGGTTATTTTCCAGTGTTATAATGATTGAAAAATTAATCGAACGCGGCAACGAGTTCGGGGTGTTCGGCTATAGCTATAGCCTTTTCGAGGGGTGTCTTTGCTAGCCGGAGCTTCGCGGCGAGAGTGTGGATCTCGGCGATATTCACCCTCTTGAGCGAGGAGCGAATAAGCGCCATGTCCTCGGCCAGAGAGACGTCTTGGGCTGGCTTAGCTTGTGTTGTTGGTGTGGTGTGTTGTGGTGGGTGTGGTTTTGGGCGGGCCCTGGCTGGTCCCCAGGCTGTCGGGGGCGCCGGGCTGCGAGGGGCGGCCGCCTTGGGTAGCCCCGGGAAGTTTGTGGTGGTGTTATTAGGTGGTGGTGGGTGTATTTTTGTCGCCGTGGTTGGCTTTGTGTGTGTGTGAGTGTGAGTGTTGGGCCTGGGGCGTGGGGCCCGCGGGCAACCCCTGTAATTGGCCGGGTGGCCTTCTTGGCCACAGAGCACGCATGCGGGTGCCCCGGGTGCGTCACGAGTGCGGGTGCACTCCTTGGTGAGGTGGGGTACGAGGCACTTGACGCACCTCGGGGCCGCCGAGCAGTTGGCTGCTGCGTGGCCATATAATTGGCACCTGTGGCATTGCCCAGGGGTGCCTCGCCGGTGTGGGGCCTCGACTTTGATATTGTCGAGGCCACAGACTGTAATGGGACCTTTAAAAATATCCCTAGCTGCCGGGACCGAGGTCAAAATGACAAGAGCCAACGGGTATTGCTTCCCAGTCCGGCTGTGCAACTTGTGCACTGCCTCGGCTGGGAAGCCTTGGTCGGTTAGGTCGTTTAGAATGAGCTCGTTGGAGAGCTCGAAGGGGACTCCTCTGAGTACCGCGCGGACTTTGCGCTCCTCGGGGAGGGCGTATGTGTGGTAAGGGATTGTGTGAGTGGTTAGTAGCCTTGTGAGGCTCCTAAATGTGTCGATTGTGGGTGTGGTGATTTTAATGGCGTGACCAGTGTTCGACGCCTGTGTGTAATTTATGTTCTGAGCTTTGCAAAGGTCCGCGACCTTTGCCCATTGCGCCTTATCGCGCAGGAAGACGGGCGGCGGCGGCTTTGCCTTGATAGGTGCGGCGGTGCACCTATTGTGTGGTTTTGTAGTGTTGTGTGATGTTGTGTGGGTTTGTGTGGTCGGTTGGGCGACCGCGAGAGGGGTGAGAGGGCTGAGAGGGACAGAGAGAGAAGGCGCCGTTGGAGACGCGGTGTCTGCGCGGCGCTTGGAGCGCCGCTTCTTCTTGCTCACCACAGTGGTGAACACGGAGTCGTCTGACGCCGACACAATGGTCGAGTCAGAGTCGCAGGTCGAGACCGGGCTCGAGGCGGGGCGCTTGCCCGCGCTCGAGGGCCCGGGGAGGCAGGGGGTGTCGGGGCGGGGGGGTGCGGGGGAGGGGCTGGCGGGCGAGTCGCGCATGGGGCGCGCTCTCGCGACGAGCTCCCTGATGGCGGCCTCATCCAGGGTGAGGCCGAGGGCGGAGAATAGGGACAGTACTTGCTGTGTGATGTCCATGTTTAAGTTTAGTGTAGTGTGTCGAGTTGGTGTGTATGTGATGTGTGTATGTGAGTGCCCTGACTGTGGCGTGAAGCCGCAGGTCCTAACACCCTATACGACAGCGGTGGACTCCCCTGCCCGCGGCAGGGGGTCGGTTGAAGCTGTAAGAGATGTGTTCCGATATTCCTAGCGAATATGGGAACAACCGTCACCCTTGGGAAGGCCCAAGTGCAAATGGGATCGGGTCTTCCGGTTTCCGAGCTCAGGAGAGCTCGAGACGTACCGGGGCTACGCCGACCAGTTTCGTTAACACCGCTAGGTATCCACTGGTCCAATCTTGGATCTCACGTATGAGCGCAGGCGCGTCGAGTCGACTCGGAGCAGGCAGCTGTGCGGCGGGGCGCACGGAGCAGGGAGGCGGCGGTGCGACGTGGCGCACGGTCCGCGGTCGGAGCGAGAATGAGTTCGTTCTAAAAATTTTAACCTATTTTATCCAATAAAACTAGTTTTTCACGGGTTAATGCACGAAACTTTATTTATTTATTGACGTTTCGCAGCCTTTACAGGCTGCGTCGTCGGAATCAATTTTTTTATTTAATTTTGTCGAGCTACCTTCGATAGACTTTTATTGAGCGTTCGGTTATTTCATTGTTCGATTTATAAAGTTTTATTGTCTATGTACGAATTTATTACTTAATTTAGTTAATAAAGTACTTTATGTAAAAATCTTTTTTGTAATTTTGAATTTATTTATTTGACCCTAACTACCGTAAACTAACACCGGTTCCAAAATTGGGAGACCTTTCTGAGAAGAACCGGCGAAACAAACTTAAGAGAGGCTTTTTATCTCCTTTTTTATGTTAAATTATGCAAACAAAAAGAACTAATAGTATCTGTTGGTCTTAACGTCAATAAATAAATAAAGTTTCGTGCATTAACCCGTGAAAAACTAGTTTTATTTAATGAGTGATGTGCGTGAAAACCTAAAAAACAAATTATTTTATCCAGTCGTATTATACTTGGGGAAAATTAAACTCGTGTGATATAAAAAATATTATGCAGGGTTGAAAGCTAAAAGCACTTTCAGCCAAAGCTGCTTATGGGTGTGTTCGTAATTTAAGTTCACGTAACACAATTTCACTATCTAACAAACGTATGTGAAAGCAGAATTGATGTTCTTAATGAGTAAATGATTCAAATTGACTTTTTAAATCACGAGGGAAATAAAAACCTCTTTTTTTATATATTAGTAATTTTAGTAATTAGTTTTGATATAAATAATTACAACAATGTTTTACAAAGTAGCAATAGGTCCATTTTCATTCCATAAAATTATGTATGATAATTTATAAAGTGACTAGCTTCGCTTCGGTGTAGAGCTGAAGTGTAGACTACAGTTTTTGTTCTCAGGCTTGTATTATACACAATGACATTCATCTATGATTCTTCTTATACCTATATGCAAAGTCTCAGCCCGATCGGTTTAAAATTGACAAAGTTTCATACAAACTTTCATTCCCTATTTTATCCTCTTGGGGATAGAATTGATCAAAATCCTTTCTTAGCGGATGCCTACATCATAACGTCTACCTGCATGCCAAATTTCAGCACGATCCGTGCAGTGGTTTGGGCTGTGCGACGTGCGTTGATAGATCACTATGTCAGTCAGTCAGTCACCTTTGAGTTCTATACCTATACTAGCTGACCCAGCGAACTTCGTACCGCCCTAAAAAAATAGGGGTTGTCCAGCGGACAAAATTGTGAATCTAAACCATTCTCAGATCCCCTTGAACACACACAAAAAATTTCATCAAAATCGGTCCAGTCGTTTAAGAGAAGTTCAGTGACATACACACTCACAGAAGAATTATATATATAAAGATAGATAGATTGATGGAATGAACATCGAACTAAAGTTTTTAATCCAAGAGTTTTAGTTCTTATTGAAGTGAAACATTTTTTTGGACAGGGTGTTAATCGAAAAATCCTATGGAAAAGATGAAACGGAAATACGTCACGAGTATACATAGTCTTGCCATTTAACGTGGCAATGTTGCCAGCCTAATGGGCACCATTCTTGACGGCGACGCTGGGGGTGACATATTTTTCATTTTGTAAATTAGATATTATTCATAAGTAGCTTAAGGTAAATTGTGTTTAAATTTTATACATTAGGTGTTATTAAGTTGTTTTGATTTTATATTCTTTAAATTGTAATACTGTAAATAAAAGACGTAATATATACAGGGTGTAAAAAACCTTTGACGAAGTCGAAAGCGACGTATTTGTCACATCATGACGATAATTTTTTTTTCTGGATCATACCGGGGAAATTTATGGTTATGGAGATATTGAAGGTCGAAGTCACAATTTTTTTTCAAGATTTGTCAAATACTTTATTATAATTTTTATTATTTTTAAAGCATGTAACTGCTTGATGTTTAAATCTAAAGAAAATATAACTAGAAAAAATTCCACGCGGACCAGGCAGCAGACGGGACTCGAACCCGCACCCTTCGCAATCCGGGCGAATGCACTGACCAATTATGCTACCGCGGCCCTCACGGACCGCGTCGAAATTCTTTCTAGCTATTCTTAAGCTGCAAGGCAGCGCCATCTCTTCGCATTATAGGTAAACCCACAATGTCAAATGAATACTTTTACAAGTATTAAACATTTGAAAGAAGAAATAGCAATTATAGTTATAATTTTTATTATTTTTAAAGCATGTAACTGCTTGATGTTTAAATCTAAAGAAAATATAACTAGAAAAAATTCCACGCGGACCAGGCAGCAGACGGGACTCGAACCCGCACCCTTCGCAATCCGGGCGAATGCACTGACCAATTATGCTACCGCGGCCCTCACGGACCGCGTCGAAATTCTTTCTAGCTATTCTTAAGCTGCAAGGCAGCGCCATCTCTTCGCATTATAGGTAAACCCACAATGTCAAATGAATACTTTTACAAGTATTAAACATTTGAAAGAAGAAATAGCAATTATAGTTATAATTTTTATTATTTTTAAAGCATGTAACTGCTTGATGTTTAAATCTAAAGAAAATATAACTTAAAGAAAAAACTTTATTTAGAAACTTTTTAATCGACGCACTTACCACACACATACACACAGGCACATTCTTTGCGTAGCGCCACAGTAGCGCGCTGCGCTATACATTGCGTACTGGAAAAAAAAATGAATTTTTTAACTTAAAAATACAATTGATTTCCACGTATAATATTTTGTAATATTACTTGTTTGGGTGTACAGAATGCATAGTCTTTGTCATAGGTTTTTTTACACCCTGTATATATGAGTGATACAGCGTCTAATGTTAGGTTATTTAAGAAAAGAAGTTTCACTTCAGATGTTTGGTCCGTGCACACTATTTTTTTTTATTTGCCTTATAAATCTCTTTGGATGCACGTAAATATTGCATCCAAAGTTTTCTGAAAATCAAACGATTTTGGAACGCATGGAGAATAATCATATAAATAATTTAATTAATTTTTCAAAATGTTTGAATTTGGTACTGTCGCCATATTTGCGATAGATAACAAAGCGTAAGCAAATTATTAAATAGAAGATACATTTAAATGTACCCAAACAATTTTATTAATTAATGTACCAACAGCCTTGTTTCGGCTGTTTTTCGAACTTTATATATGTACGATTTAAATTTTTGTAATCAGAAAACTTATAGAAATTAATACAATGTTTAATACAATATGGAATAATGATTGACAGTTAAATGACTTAGAATAATGTATGTAATTAATAATGTTAAATTTTAATTTTGACGAAACGTAAGCGGATTTAATTGAAATTATAATCTATGGGACATGTATTTGAATGCATACCAGTGCCTGAAATAAAAATGATTTATTGATTATTAAATAACAAAAAATTAAAAAATACCTAATGTTTCAAATTGATAATGCAAATTACCTTAACCTATTTACCTACTTGTAGAATAAAATTTACTCGACAAAAACCAAGCGTTCAAGGCAGCAGGCGGGACTCGACCAATTATGCTACCACGACCAAAATCTGCCTGGATTGCGTGGAATTTTACCAGAAAAATAATCTTTAGTTTTAAACATCTAGCAGTAAAATGCTTAAAAATATAAAAAAAATAGGTTTTTTTAAAGTTTTAGAGTAGCTAATCGCTAAAGGTTTTCACTCAAGCCAACCTCCGTAGTTGCCAGAAGCGTTCCAAAGCTCCTGATGGTTTAGTAGATAGGTATAACATTAAGTGCACTCTGCTGTATCTGTGTGAGCGCTGAGCTGCAAATTTCTGAACGTTTCTTGAAGAATCCTCCTCATCCTCCTCCTTGCCTTAATTATGTAATTGCTAAATTTTCAGCTAGTTAGCAAAAAGGTTTGTTAGAACAAGTACTTTAATACAGTTGAAAGAGGTAATGTTTAGTGTCGCCGCACACGGGCCACCGACCACAACCACAAAACGCCGACACCGGCATATTTCTTGTAGTTTTCATATATTTTATATGGACTCGCCACACACGGTACGCCGGTGGCCGTCACACGCTACAAATCGTCGTTGCTCGCTTCTTGTGGCCCGCACCGGTCACTTAATGCGCTGATACAAAACGCCGCCACACGTCACTCGCGCGATTCCCCATCCCTCTCTCCTTTACCTTAGTCGGCCGCTGTCGCGAGCTTCAGCCACTTCAGTAGCAGCTTCTAGCTTCCCGTGGCGGCGTTTGTGGCTGTGGCCTGTGGCCCATGTGCGGCGACACTTAGTGTTTTATTCATAGGTTTGACAATTTTTAACAATCCATTCACACAATAACAACATTCAAAGTTACGTCACAAATTTATTGAGACAAAATCTAATTGCAAAATAAATATGCTTTTTCACGTGTTTCATCCAAACTAAGCGACACCATCAGATTATAACAATTATGGGCATGTGGTTTTTGCAAAATATTTTTGTTTCCGAATAAAGGTTCATCCTTCGTGAACCTTAATTCATGACAAACGAACCTTGGTTCAGGGTTAGGTAAACCAATTTAGGCTTGTTGAAAATATATCGATGTATCGATATATCGATATTTTTTGTTCGATATATCGATATTTTTTGCCGATATGTTTTGATTCGATATACCGATACATTGATACAAAATAACCAATATCGAAATTCGTATCAAAGACGATATTTTTTTAATTATTAGCGGCATATCACGGTCTAACTAAATTCGTATCTGGAAAAATCGTAACTGGATCTCAGATTAATGATATTCAACATATCTATGATCTGTGCTGTATTTAGTATTGTCTATTATTTGTAAATCTGTTTCACTGGTGAATTGGTTGTGCTGATTTCCATTATATTCTATGAAGTGTGTGATTGTCTAGTCTTGTTAACGAAAGAGACCCTGCAATCATTTACCTGAGAGGCCCTGCAATCATTTTCATCATTCGAAAATAGGGTCTATTTTTAGGGAGATAATTTTCGTTCCATTATTATTCCGCGTGTCATATTTCGTGAGCTACTGTACTATATTATTGGGAAAATTGGTCCGATATATCGATATATCGATGTTTTTTTCGCGATATATCGAAGCCGATATTGATATTTTTTAAAAGATCTATGTATCGATATATCGATATTTTTTTCAACTTTCGACATCCCTAAACCAATTCCTCTATAAGCATGTAGGTAAATGTAATTTATTGGACTTCAACTGATCATATTACTGCCCCCTAAAATGTTATTAGAAATACTCGGGCTTATAGGTACCTCAATAATGTTTATTCCAAAAGCAATTCCAACTAAGTCGAAAGCTTCGCTGAATATTCGTTGACCCTTTAAAAATACTACGTATCATTGCGTAAAAGTCAACGTAATCGATTCATTGCGATCGCCTTTTTGCATGAACATGTGACATTTACGTAAAGGCTTGGCGAAAATCCCCAGTGAACCTCCACTGATCCGCATGATGTTTCGGCAAAGAAACCGCTTCATTGCACATAGACTAGAAAAATTGTCTCGTAGGAGTACAAGAATATCTTAGAAGTTTTATTACTACTGAAACTTTATTTACTGTAGGGCAATTTTTTTTTTCAGTTTTTGTAAGATCTACTTTGTAAGTAGAACCAACTAGTTAGAAATGATATGGACTACTAAGGGGCCGTCCATAAATTACGTCATCGATTTTTTCAGATTTTAGACCCCCCCCCCCCTACAATCATCCTATCGTCATTTCTTAATGACCCCCCCTCACTTCTCCCAAAATTGACGTCATTACCAGTTTGACAAAATTAAAACATTGCAGATTTGAGAAAAGCTAGTATTATATGTAATATTATTGTTAGAGTATTTTATCTGTAGTTATTACTGTATTTGTGTACATCTATGTTGCATTATGTATGTTTATTATGAGTTATTTTAGTATTGTACGCGCCTTAGCCGCCTCTCACATTTGCAGTCTCACTTACTAGGTGTGCTGGAAGAAATTTCTTTTTAGAAATAATCTTTTTGTACGTGAACAATAAACTATAAATAAATAAGAATGACGTCAATTTTGCAACACCCCCCCCCCCCCTATCTATCATTTACCGTCATCTGCAGACCCCCCCCCCCTAATTTAGAATGACGTTATATATGGCCCCTAACTGCGCTAAAAAGTACTAAAATGTAAGTAGTAGAGAAAACGACAGTATAATAACACTACCTTTTGGTGTTTTCTTTTTTATATACATAGGCCCGACAAATGACTCCACCCCATTAAGTGAAGGCGAAGTTCAGCCGCGAAGATAGCTGATACAGCAGTTCTATGCCACACCAGCCATCCTCGCCGTGCATTTTGCTTCTTCACGACTCTTTTAAAGGATCCCAGGTTGTAAGAAGGAGGGAACACGTGAGCAGGCAGAGCATTCCATTTACGGATAGTGCGACAAAGAAATGAGTCACCGAACTTTGTAAGCTTTGGATTTGTGGCCACAGTGAGACGGTGACACCGAAGGCCAGCGCGCGTGGTCCTCTGAAGGAAAGGGGAAGGTGGAATAAGAGAGAATAACTCTTCAGAACGAGGAGTTCGATGGCGCAAGTGGTTAGCGCATTCGGCTGCGATCGTTGAAGTTAAGCAACTTTCGCAGTGGTCGGTTATTGGATGGGTGACCAAAAATTTACTATCTTGAGTTCCTCCGTGCTTCGGAAGGCACGTTAAGCCGTTCGTCCCGGCTGCATCTGCAGTTGTTAGCACCCACCAATCCGCACTGGGCCCGCGTGGTGGGTCATGGCCCAATCTCCCTATTCCATCCGTAGGGAAGGCCTGTGCCCCAGCAGTGGGGACATTAATAGGCTGATGATGATGATGAACTCTTCAGAACACTCGCCGTGGTAGAGACGATAGAACGCGCTTAGTGACGCAAGCAACGTCATGGCGTAATTGAAAAGGCTCGAGGTAGTTGTTGTTGTTGTTGTGTTACTGTCGGCGAGTAAGGTTCCAGGGATCCACGTGGTAGGGGATTGGGTCAGGGAAGGCAACGGCGCGACCACAGAACACAGAAAGAGGTTAGAAGGGTCTTCAGAGACCTTTTTTACGGGAACCGATGTCGCCGGCTCGCCCGCACTACACTTACACCTAATAGATATTAGCCAATCAAACGCCGTGACATCAAACAATCGAACCAATCGGCGCTCACACCCCATCGCAGCAAAGCAATCGTTGCCAAGTTTTGGTCAAGTTATGAGCATTTGCTCACAACTAACTGTGGCGCGCCTGCCCCGCCACAATGCCCTTCTAACATCTTTCTGTGTTCTGTGGGCGCGACTGATATTTTTGGTTCCACAAGCGTCTATATGCCGTAGTGGCCGTTTGTTTTCTATCGAGGTAGGCAAATGACTCTACCCCACCTGATGTTAAGTGTTGATAAAGTCCAAACCCGAAAGCAGTTATAATGCGATTCAACTAAGAATAGGACCGAATGGGCGTCATATTGTGATGTCATAGCTGTCAATGCAAACCAATTAAGTATTGTGAGCAAAAAAAAGTTTTTATTTAATAAAATTTATTTACTAAGATTGAGAAATAAAAACTGATTTATAATATTTATTTATTAGGACTGTTGTCACTGTGACTGTGTGGTGTGTGACTGTGTGTTAAGAATCTAACTCATTTATTCCGCTCATCTCTGCATTACCGCCGGAGTAGTTATGAATAATCTGCACTATTACTAGGTCACATAAGCACGAACATGCATCCTTTATGTAAACAAAAGTTTAAAATCGAGTTTCTGAACGCAACTTAAAGTGACATTTGGTTGACGTAAAAAAAATCAATTGACATTAATTTTATCAATATTTGTTATTGTTTGTTTACAAATGTTTGGTTTTTATTCTTGAATTAGCGGAGTGCTAAAAAACGGTTCCAAGTTTTTTTTGCAAACCGTACTTTTCAAGCGACATTTGACAGATAGAGGTCATCTTTTCTATTCTTATTTGTACGGGTTATACACCTTTAGAGAAGAGATTGGTAAATAGAAAGACACTGGAAACAATGACTGAGAGTTTATTGAGATAATTTACACTACTATAACAAAGTCTATAAATAGGAAAACTAAAGTTAAAGTATGGTGAAAGAATGGTTTACGTATGGTGAAAAGGTAAGAGTGAGTACGCGCGGTTGGTAAGGCTACCGGATAGACACTAATTATAGATTCAATATGTTATTATTGTGAAACAATGAAATTAATAAATTATAAAGTAATAAGTCGCGCAGCGGGTCATATTGCTGACGCGTTAACCTACTTAATATAAGTTTAATGTGCGGCTAAACCCGTACATTATTTGAATCGCATTATATAAACTGCTTCACCAACCATCCTCACCTTGCCGACCTGCAAAAATGCTTCTTCACGCCTCTCTTAAAGGACCCCAGATTGTAGGAAGGAGGGAACACGGGACATCAGGCGGGCTATATAAATAAATATAAATAAATAAATATTTCCGACACTCACACCAATTAGCCTAGCCCCAAAGTAAGCACTATAAGGCTTGTGTTATGGGATGCTAGGGTAACGGATAGAATACATATACGAGTATAAGTATATTTATATAAATACACTAGCTGACCCAGCGAACTTCGTACCGCCATAAAAAAATTTGATTAAAAAAATATTGTCCAGCGGACAAAATTGTGAATCTAAACCATTCTCAGATCCCCTTGAACACACACAAAAAATTTCATCAAAATCGGTCCAGTCGTTTAAGAGAAGTTCAGTGACATACACACTCACAGAAGAATTATATATATAAAGATATTAAATATCCATGACTGGAGTACAAATGCTCGTATTCATCACACAAACATCTGCCCCCACCGGGATTCGAACCCGGGACCTCTCGAGTCGGCGACAGCCATGAAACCCGGCGTACAAACCACTCGGCCACGGAGGTCGTAGATATGCTTGTCTTTCACCCGTTTAACACTAAAAATACTTGTTTACCATTTCCTTTTGACTTTTTTTTCCTTTACTATTCTTAGGTTATTTTTTTAAAGTCCAAATATATTTACATACATCGTATAGACATACGTTAAAGCACCCGTCTACGTATTATTGATTAACTCGATGTCGCGGGTGGTTAGCGCGATCGGCTGCGATCGTTGAAGTTAAGCAACTTTCGCAGTGGTCGGTCATTGGATGGGTGACCAAAACTCTTCTATCTCGAGTTCCTTCGTGCTCCGGAAGGCACGTTAAGCCGTTGGTCCCGGCTGCGTCTGCAGTCGTTAGCAAACCGCTAATCCGCACTGGGCCCGAGTGGTGGGTCACAGCCCAATCTCAATATTCCATCCATAGGGAAGGCCTGTGCCCCAGCAGCGGGGACATTAATAGGTTGATGATGACGTATTATAGTATCATCTTACTGGGATCAGGGTTTGTTACCATGTACCTTGTTTTTTATGAGTCTCCATATTTCGGCACTGTTGCAAGCGCCATGATCACGTCAGTAACTGAAGTAATTGCGGGTAGATGTTATTGGCAGACATATCGGTCTACCCTCTGACGTAGTCTTTTACTGCGCTCGATACCCCTACCACTGGTCACATTCTCACTATTCACTCGCACCTGTTCCCGACACACAATACTCACAGTATCAGATCATGGAACATGGTAACAATCCCGTTAATAGCTTGACGACCTCCGTGGCCGAGTGGTTTGTACGCCGGGTTTCATGTTGTCGCCGACTCGAGAGGTCCTGGGTTCAAATCCCGGTGGGGGCAGATGTTTCTGTGATGAATACGAGCATTTTTACTCCAGTCATGGATGTTTAATATGCATTTTCTATATAAATATACTTATATATGTACAGTATATGTATTCTATCCGTTACCCTAGTATCTCATAACACAAGCCTTATAGTGCTTACTTTGGGGCTAGGCTAATTGGTGGGATTGTTGGAAATATTTATTTATTTATTTAATAGCTATAATGTAAGTGACCATGAAAGTTTAAAATAATATATCTTACATCAAGTACTAATATCAGCCGATATAATTTTACAAAACTTGACACAACATAAACATATTATGAACATTCAATATTCCATGTTTTGATTGCTTTCAGAAAGTGACAACGATCTTGTTTACAATAATAATGTGAAAGGCACAAGAATTGGGTAACATAACACACTTTACTTCGTTCAAAGTAAGTGGCAGATGGTATTATGAAAATCGCTACATATAGAAAATCGATTTTACACATCTAAATAAAATTGAAAATGTCTTGTCTAAAAACTTTTCCTTCGTTTATGGATCATATAGAATTTATGGTAAGATTAAAATATTTAAATTATACGTTTATTAGGAAATAGATAAAGATTTATTTGTTTCTTAGGTTTTCACGCACATCACTCATTAAATAAAACTAGTTTTAACGGGTTAATGCACGAACTTTATTTATTTATTGACGTTTGCAGCCTTTTCAGGTCGCATCGTCAGAATAATTCGTTGTTCTGACGATGCAGAATAATTCGTTATTCTGACGATACAGAACTGAAAAGGCTTATTTTTTTATTGACGTTTTGCAGCCTTTTCAGGTCACATCGTCAGAATAATTCGTTATTCTGACGATACAGACCTGAAAAGGCTTATTTTTTTATTGACGTTTTGCAGCCTTTTCAGGTGGCATCGTCAGAATAATTCGTTATTCTGACGATATAAAATAATTCGTTATTCTGACGATACAGACCTGAAAAGTCTTATTTTTTTATTGACGTTTTGCAGCCTTTTCAGGTCGCATCGTCAAAATAATTCGTTATTCTGACGATGTAAAATAATTCGTTATTCTGACGATACAGACCTGAAAAGTCTTATTTTTTTATTGACGTTTTGCAGCCTTTTCAGGTCGCATCGTCAAAATAATTCGTTATTCTGACGATGTAAAATCATTCGTTATTCTGACGATGTAAAATAATTCGTTATTCTGACGATACAGACCTGAAACGGCTGCTAAACGTCAATAAATAAATAAAGTTCGTGCATTAACCCGTTAAAACTAGTTTTATTTAAATAAAGATTTGTTGCAGGATATAACTGAAAGTAAGGACTTAGCTAGATTTGTAGCTAACGTATACAACTCAAAGAACAATACTCACTTTCACATACCATTGTGAACTTGAGAACGGAAATAAATGTAAAATTAAATGTAAAAAAAACTAGTGTAACTTATGACCACACTACTGAAGTGAAACTTCTTTAGCTCCATCGTTTGTAAAATATTTATTTATTTATTTTTCATTTGGGGAACATACAGTTTTACACCTTTCAATTAATTAACCCTTATAACTTTTCCATAAACCAGTTAAGTTTCCACAGACTGAAACATTCATACACTTACATAATTTACTTAAAGTTACGTACAATATTTAGAGTTACGTGAATAAAAGAAAATACTAAGTGTTAGGGTAAAATGACCTTATAGCATTCATTTCTAAATTGATTGTAAGAAAGGCAAAGTATATCCAATCACCTGAAGTATTTATTATAGCTGTGAATGCATGCTCTAGAAACGAAACAAACGTGTTGACAGACCTAGTACTATTTGGACAACGGAAACAAATCCTCTGCAAAAGGAACGGCAAATCTACAAGGTCATTAATAAGTTTGTAAAGAAATAATTGATCCCTAACAGTTCTGCGATGTTGCAAGGATGTAACTTATAACTTTGTTTCACAATCATCAATAATTAAGTTAACATTGATTCTGTTTTCTAAGTACTTTAGAAAGGAGACCCGGCACTTGTCATAGAATAAAATATGCTAAACTTGTATACAGTAGAATTTGGTCTCAAAATAAAGCCAAAATTATTTGCTACATAAAACTACTTTTGCCTTATTTTTAGTGAATCGTGGAAAGAAGTTATATAATTATTAATATTCTTTGATATGGAAACCCTAAATCTTCAAGGGACAGAATTTTACTTCAAATATTACTCAAGTGACTGTAAAAGCCATGATTCCTTTGTTTTTTCTAAATATAACACCAAATGTCAATTTGACAATCCTAAAATACAAACAAAAAAATCATTCGCGTTTCGCATCCGCTCCCGCGTCCTGTGATTGTAAATGTTCTCTGCTGTGATTGCCTCTTTATCCATTATTTCTCTTGACGACCCGGCTACATATAGAGGTTATATTTACAAACCTACATATTTGACATTGACAGCTAGCTGCTGATGACAAATATTGCCAGAATACGTTACCCAATTATGAAACACAGATAAAAAATTAAAAAAGTATACAACTTTGGCACAAAATGCCGGGTGTGCCTTTGTGTTGAATTCTTTCAATAGCATCAATGTATGTATTATACTGAGGATTCCATACACAAGAGGCATATTCAAGGTGTGGTCTCACAAATGCATTATACAGTATTATCAAAGTTGATGCGCAACGGAATTCCTTTCCAATACGCATGATGAAACCTATATCGTGTTTGTACATATGCATATTTCATTTACTAGCTATAAGAGAAAGAGAGAAAGAAAATGTGCGCGCGCACTGCTTTCTCTTGCTTGTATCCCCCACTCAACTCCCGTTCACCTCGCCCGGACACACTTTTCGTACCCCCCAAGTCAAGCGTGCGTAAAAAAGTTTCAAATCATTTCTAGTTTTTACAATATGAAAATAAAAAATAAAAAAAAAAAAAAAAAATATCTATCTACACAGCAGGCAGGTAAATCTCGCGCCAATCTTTTATATTATATAAATTGTGTTATAAGTTCATAGTAAAAATTTTAAAGGAAATTTTGTTCATAGCGCATTTAAATAAAAGCTTGTTTTAGAAAAAGTTTTTTTACTGTTTTATTTATTTTTTTAATTATCGATGGACATAAGCGTAAACTTCAAAACCATCATATTCGCAGCTAGTCTTTTCATTTCATACCCATATTGTAGGAAAGCATTTAAAACTTAGGGCGCCTTCATTTTAAGTCCGCGATATATATTGGATTTAGGGTGACATGACTTTCATATTTTAGGAGTGCACCCTAAATGACAGGTCCGCCATATTGTATTTTCCACCATATTGGATTGAAAATGAGTTACACAGATCATCATGCATTGTAATCCAAAGTAAACATATATGTACAAAATTTCAGCTCAGTCGAAGGAAACATTTATTTGCTTCAAAATTGAGTTGCAAGATTCCACCCGAACAAACATACATACATAGATACATTGCAAGTTAAATAAAAGCTTTTAATAATAAACTTAAATTATAGTAGATAGATTAGGGACAGGTGATTAAGTAATGATGTCGCGTTTTTATATTTTTTGCTTACGAAAAAACTTTCTTTACGTTGAGCCGGAAATTGGATCTGCTAGACTTGATGAGCTAGTACCTAAATGTCGTAGGAAAATTAAGCAATTTATTTTTTATGTTTTTATTTATTTTTAAGCATTTAACTGCTAGATGTTTAAATCTAAAGAAAAGTTTACTAGAAAAAAATCCACACGGACCAGGCAGCGGACGGGACTCGAACCCGCACCCTTCGCAATCCGGGCGAATGCACTGACCATTATGCTACCACGGCCTATGTTTTATTAAAAAATATTAAAGAATTAATAATATACATAATAAATAAACACTCATGGGGATCTCGATGGCGCAGGTGCTTAACGCATCCGGCCTGCGATTGTGGAAGTTAAGCAACTTTCGGAATGGTCTGTAATTGGATGGGTGACTGTCATTAGCAACCTATCCGCACTGGGCCCGATTAGTCCTGGTCTCTCTATTCCATTCATTGAAAGGCCTGTGTCCCAGCAGTGGAGATATTAATAGGCCTGGTGAGGATGATGAACCAGTCATACCTACCAGTTCCAATTTTTGCTAATTACAAAAAATACGTCATTATGATGTTCCTCAGTGCATTCGCCCGGATAGCGAAGGGTAGGGGTTCGAGTCCCGTCTGCTGCCTGGTCCGCGTGGAATTTATTCTAGTTATATTTCCAAAGGGTTTAATTTAAAATTAGATTCAAGAGTAAGGTCTAGTGGGAGACAGCGTTACAAGGGGTACATTGTAACATAAATAAATATTGCCGTAACATCACACGCACTCTCGCCGCGCATTGGGGGGACTTCGGTCCGGAGGAGGCAGTCGGGGCAGGAGTATTGTCTGGTTTGCATTTACCAGAATAATAAAAATAACCTTTATTTCTCACCATAATCACAATGTTGTTATTAATGGCTACATAAAAACAATGATATAAAAACATTCAATATTTTTTACCAAAAATAAAATGTATGTATTTTTCAGATTATGGTGGGTTGACACCTGAACTAGAATGAGTCCTGTGTCTCAGGTAATCAACCCTCCACCCTATTCAAAAAGATGTGTACCATTTAGTAAACAATTCATTAATCCAGATAACTGTTCTTAAGTTATAAATTAAATGGAATAGCCAAAGGAGTTTTTTATGAGTGTATGTGTGTGTGTGTGTGTGTATGTGTGTGTGTGTGTATGTGTGTGTACTTGTGTGTATGTGTGTGTGTACTTGTGTGTGTGTGTGTATGTGGATGCATCTAAATAAATTAAAAAAATAACCTAAAGTAAGCACTGTAGGGTTGTGTTCTGGGATACTAGTGTAACGGATAGAAAACATATGCTATTAAGTATATTTATATAGCAATACATAATTAAACATCCATTACTGGAATACAAATGCTAGTATTCATCACACAAACATCTGCCCCCACCGGGACTCGAACAGGGGACACCTTGAAACCCGGAGTACAAATCACTTGGCCACGGAGGTCGTAAAACATAAGGAATATTTATTTATTTAGTCAATATCTCTGCCTTATTTGTCTAAGGTCTGTTTTGACATGGTTTCATTAGTTTCATATGCCGCCATCTTAAGCAGCTGTCATTAGACGTCTAATGGCCTGGTGTAATACAGAGATATTCCTTTTGTAACACTGTGCCCCTTGTGGCACTGTCCCCCACTGGGCCTGAAGCCATCCATCTACATTTATAAGTAAACTGTATTAAACAAAACATCCAGATAAGACCAAACTCAATTTTTACCTTGCTGTCACGTTGCGAGATGAAGTGCGTAATCAAGACGCTGAAATGGTAAAACTTTTACGATACAACTTGTGGAGTTATTTATGTGGGCTAAAAAAGTTCCGCAAAGTAGAAAGTTTTCACCAGAATAATTAATATTTTGAAACCATACATTTTTAATGATCTTCCCCACATAGCAAGTGATGTAATTTTGTGAATTTTTTAAATGAAAAGCCTCGGTTATGAATGGCAACTAGATACATTTTAATTATATCCTGGAGAATAAATATAAATATTTCCAACACACACCATTTAGCATAGCCCCAAAGTAAGCACTGTAGGCTTGTGTTATGGGATACTAGGGTAACGGATGGAATACATAACTGGTACATATATAAGTGCATTTATATAGAAATACATATTAAACATCCATGAATGGAGTACAAATGCTCGAATTCATCACACAAACATGTCTAACCCCACCGGGATTCGAACCCGAGACCTCTCGAGAAGGCGACACCATGAAACCTGGCGTACATACTACATGGTCACGGAGGTCATCACAGAAGAATCCACAACCAGTGCATCATCATCATCATCAGCCTATTAATGGCCCCACTGCTGGGGCACAGGCCTTCCCTATGGATGGAATAGGGAGATTGGGCCATGACCCACCACGCGGGCCCAGTGCGGATTGGCGGGTGCTAACGACTGCAGATGCAGCCGGGACCAACGGCTTAACGTGCCTCCCGAAGCACGGAGGAACTCGAGATAGAAAATATTTGGCCACCCATCCAATGACCGACCACTGCGAAAGTTGCTTAACTTCAACGATCGCAGCCGAACGCGCAAACCACCTGCGCTATCGAGCTCCTCCAGTGCATGCGCTCTTAAATTTGACTTTCGATTTTATTCTTCCAAATATCATATCAAGGAGCTCGATGGCTCAAGTGGTTAGCGCCGTCTGTGAGTCATACGACCACACTAAAGAGACATCAATACATCATCAATTAACTTGTAGGTTAGATTAAAGTTGATGCAACACGTACGAAAGTAATAGACCACAGTTCGCACGTCGTGTGTACGTGTCGTTGAGTAATCCCGAAAAACGGGCGGAACCAGGCAGCAGCTCTACTCTCTTTCTCCGAAACGAAATTTCGGCAACGAACGAATTTTAAACGAAATTTCGCCAGTGATTCTACTCTATTTCATTTTCGAACACGCACATTAAGTTCGGAATCACAGACGATTATCGTGAACGAATGGAATGAGTTATGTTTGTGAGTTATTTTTTCTACACTTTTTAGATAAAGTAAAAAACGTTTTTTTACTTCAAAACAATATTACTTTATGACAAAATTTTTGATTACATTAAAACAACCTCTTTTGTCAGTGTTAGCTGACTAACTTGTAGAGTTTATGCAATCGAATGTATGTCAACCTTAATTTGTCGTGTAACACTTTAAAATATTGGCAATACAATAATAAACAAAAAATTGATTTATTTGTAAATTTTTCATACTGAATAATATTTCTCACGCCAAGCAGCCTAAATTAAAAATACTCTAGTTGTAATTTTAGATTTAGTTCAAACAAAAATCCTAAAACGAAAATGAAAAGGTAACGCTTTTCATTTCGTCAATTTGAGGTTAAAATTTCGAACAATTATCTGCCAATGTCACTTTTAGTTCGAAAGTTTTGTGAATAAGAGTAGGCTTGGTGAATTTAAATGTCAAAGTATTTTCGGACGAGGAAGGAACGTAGTAAGGAACGTGCGAAATTTCGATCGAAATTTCGTTTTTCGTTGAAATAGAGTAGGCCTCTAGTCCCGCGCGGAAGATTTAATTTTGAGCTGAAACCGGGACATTTCACCAAAATCGTGACGTCTTACAACGATCGTTGAAGTTAAGCAACTTTCGCAGTGGTCGGTCAATGATTAAGACCAGAAATTTACTATCTTGAGCTCCTCTGTGCTTCGGAAGGCACGTTAAGCCGTTGGTCCTAGCGGGATCTACAGTCGTTAGCACCAACTAATCCGGGGCTAGACCTGCGTGGTGGGCCAAGGTCTAGTCTCCCTATTCCATCCATAGGGAAGGCCTGTTCCCCAGCTATGGAGACATTAATAGACTGATGATGAAAAGACTATCACATATATAAAAGTCAGTCATCTTTGGACTGACTGACTGACATAGTAATCAACGCACAGCCCAAACCACTGGACGGATCGAGCTGAAATTTGGCATGCAGATAGATGTTATGACGTAGGCATCCGCTAAGAAAGGATTTTGATCAATTCTACCCCCAAGGGGATAAAATAGGGAATGAAAGTTTGTATGAAACTTTGTCAATTTTAAACCGATCGGGCTGAGACTTTGCATGCTGTAGACAAAAACTGTAGTCTACACTTCAGCTCTACACCGAAGCGAAGTGAGGGCGGGCCACTAGTTTATTTATAAAATTCTGACTCGTTTTCAAATAATTCTTTCATTGTTTTTGTACTGATTTCACTTACCTGATATAAGTGGGATATATATAGACAGATACTTATTAAATCTATTACGAGTAAGCCCTTACTTATCTAACGAACCTCAAACATAACTATTAAATTTACGAGCTCGGATGACTTACATTACCATACCTTATAATGAACCTCATGTAGGTACTGAGTGTATTATTTCAAGGGCAGCATGAAGCTAAAATTAAGGTTGATTGATGTTTACATCTTACGAATATTTAACTAGAAAAATACAAAAAACAGCGTGTGTACAGAGTACGCATGTCAGAAGTGAAACGAACTGTCATAATAATAACTATAAAAATATATACAGGTCGATGCGTTCCCTAAAAAATGGTTGAGCGAAGCGATGGCTGGTTCATGCGTCATGCTCGTTAACGGGCGCTGCCAGCGGAGATGAGTCTGCTCTTGCTTCATTGGGTACTATTAATCGTAGTATTAAACTTTAATTTTTCATATATTTTTTTGACTAAACAGTAGGACTCGGCATTCCTAAACATTCCTAAACTTTGTTAAACCAGTTTTTTTACATTTTTTTTATTTTATAGTCATAAATTTTATATTAATTGCATTTGTAATGGAAAGTGACTTTATGAGTCAAATTGAAAAATGACTTCAATATGAGGTAATCATATTACCTTTTCAATTTGATGACTCTATATATAATACAGGGAGAAAAAAACAGTACTTGCTGAGTTTCTTGCCTGTTCTTCTCAGTACAAGGTCTTCCGCCGTAGATTTGCGACTTTTCGACATTCAGAAGTGCTGGTAACAGCCTAGACTGAATAAACGATATTGAATTTCTTTTTAACATAATAACATAACGTACTTGAAAAAGTATTCATTTGACATTGTGGGTTACCTACAATACGAAGAGATGGCGCTGATTTGCAGCTTAAGGCTAGGAAAATTTCGACGCGGCGAATAGGGCCGTGGTAGCATAATGGTCAGTGCATTCGCCCGGATTGCGAAGGGTGCGGGTTCGAGTCCCGTCCGCTACCTGGTCCGCGTGGATTGTTTTTTCTAGTAAACTTTTCTTTAGATTTAAACATCTAGCAGTTAAATGCTTAAAAATAAATAAAAACATATTAACAAAATTAAAAAAACAAAAAAACTGTCCATTAAAATTATAAATCGTCACACTAAAATCTTCTCCTACTTAGATCCTAGTCTGCTGTATCTATAAATATATAATAATGCAAAATATGTATGTGTATATATTTGTATAGGTATATAGTAGGTATATATTTGTGTAGATATATGTTATTTATTTGTTTATAATCTTTACATGTTCAAGAAAATATGTATATTACTTTGTTTTATCTTGCTGGCATACTGCAACTTCCTTTTCGTTTAGCTATCCTTTACCGCAAAGGTTGTCTGGAAGAGATCGCTTAAAGCGATAAGGCCTTGGCCCACATAATCTTATTGTTTACTTTTTTGTATTCTTTTGTGTGTGTGGAATAAATAATTTATCTGTCTATCTATCTAAAATCTGACGGCCTTGAAAAGTTAATGCGCGCAAACAAGTTTCACTTCAAAAATCTACTCTTTCCAGACATTAGATGTTGTTTACATGTTAGAAGTTTAGAAGTCGTACCAGTAGTAATACTGAAGTAGCAGTAGTACTACCAGTAGTAACACTGAAGTAGCAGTAGTAGTACCAGTAGTAATACTGAAGTAGTAGTAGTACTACCAGTAGTAATACTGAAGTAGCAGTAGTACTACCACTAGTAATACTGAAGTAGTAGTAGTACTACCAGTTGTAATACTTAAGTAGCTGTAGTACTACAAGTAGTAATACTGAAGTAGCAGTAGTACTACCAGTAGTAATACTGAAGTAGCTGTAGTACTACAAGTAGTAATACTGAAGTAGCAGTAGTACTACCACTAGTAATACTGAAGTAGCAGTAGTACTATCAGTAGTAATACTGAAGTAGCAGTAGTACTACCAGTAGTAATACTGAAGTAGCAGTAGTACTACCAGTAGTAATACTGAAGTAGCAGTAGTACTACCAGTAGTAATACTGAAGTAGCAGTAGTAATACCAGTAGTAATACTGAAGTAGCAGTAGTACTACCAGTAGTAATACTGATTTATAGTACTTGCACTTTTTAGTAACGCGAAACTTTTATTACATCGTCACATTTTTTTTCGGTCCTCTTTAACCTTTTCCATTACATTTTAAATTGTTATTAATAAAAACTAGCAAACCAGTGAACCAAATGTTCACCAAAACCTGATTTAAAAAAAAATGTATTTAATTAATTGAGAACTTCGGAGATTTTGTGTGGTTTCGTTTGAAATTCGTGATTTCTCGAAAACCGGAAGTGCTACGTTACTCAAATCCGGTGTTTGTAGTCTTATCAGACTATTCTTAACTTGTAACTTAAATATTCTCTTTATCTATCTCTTACGGTTTGGCCGCTGAAACAGCACCACAGACGGACGGACGGACTTGTCTAATAGATAAGAGATTAGTTTGCACGGACCATACATGTGAAGTAAAACTTCTTTTCCTAAATAACCTAACATTAGGCGGTGCATAAAGCTACATATATATTTATATATATATATATATATATTGTCGCGTATGACGCTCGTAACGCTCGTAGCGTTTCAGCCTTCTTCGAGTTACCCTCCAACTTTCATGCTCGTCGGGGAGAGCTGTGCACGAAAAATTGGAGCTACAATGCTGTCGATTCTGACAGGGTTATCTAAACAAATACTTAGACAACTGTATATCCACCCTTGTCATTCTTTATACAAAATAAAAAGGACAGATTGATGTTAAATTTAGTTTTAAGTTTAGAGAATAATGCCAGAGTCAACACCAATTTATCCACAACATTTCGACATTTCTATGACATAATTGCCGGCACAAATAAGTTTGTCTGTTGCTATAGTTACGTTGACAAAAACTCGATGGCATCGCATCCCAAGTTTTGTCAACATATTCTAATGCGAACCATTTAGAAAAACTGAAATGTTAGATCTTTGCGTTACGAGCTCAGCTCAGTGCAAAAACTACTGTTTAATTGTAAGCTATGTTAAAATTTTGTATTGGTAACTAAATATCTAATATATAAAATTCTCGTGTTGCGGTGTTTGTGGTTAAACTCCTCCGAAACGGCTTTCCCGATTCTCATGAACTTTGTGTGCATATTGGGTAGGTCTGAGAATCGGACAACATCTATTTTTCATTCTCCTAAATGTTAAGGGTAATCCACCCCTATTTTTTTTTTCAATTTTAAATATTTTTTCTATTTTTGTTATGATACGTCATACAAAAATACATACAACCCTAGATTTTCCCCCATCTACCACCAACCCCTATTTTTTTATGGCGGTACGATGTTCGCTGGGTCAGTATATATATGTATATATAACGGTATCCAGTCGCATCGGATGCGCGCATCCAAGCCAGGCATCGTTATCGCGCATCGTTATTCTATAAACGCCCACTCCTAAAATCTTATAGTCCTCCACCCACAAAATATTAAACGGATTTATACAATGATCAATTACTCTCGCATTGCTTACGCTACGCACCTCGCACACTATACGACCACGATCACTGCCAGTCGTGGGCATGGTCGCGACCTTGGCTGCAGGAGCTACGGTTGAACTGCGACCAAGATTACGGAATTTGCGGGTCGTTTGTTTAGTTCACCTAAAATAACTCTGTGTCAGAAGTTATTGCAGAATATTTTTTTCGTCATATTGAGTTACGGAACGACACGAAGCGTGTTCACTCACAAACTGTCCTGATGGCACTGAGAATGACTGGTCACGGCCTGGCTGAATTCGCAGTCGCAGAGCTAGTAAGCCAGCGCTCATAGCAAACACAACGACCAGTCGTGCCGGCCCAGTGTGCGGCCAGTTTGCCGCTGCGACAAAGTGTGTGAAGTTCATAATGGTTTTTTAGTAATTCTGGTCGTTGGTCGTGGCTATCTAGTGCGCGAGGAGCCTAACCCTAACCTCGTGCGCCAGCGCTTACAGCAAACGCAACGACCACTCGTGCCGGTCCAGTGTGCGGCCAGTTTGCCGCTGCGGCAAAGTGTGCGAAGTTCATAATGGTTTTTTAGTAATTCTGGTCGTTGGTCGTGGCCATCTAGTGCGCTAGGATCCTAACCCTAACCTCGTGCGCCAGCGCTTACAGCAAACGCAACGACCACTCGTGCCGGTCCAGTGTGCGGCCAGTTTGCCGCTGCGGCAAAGTGTGCGAAGTTCATAATGGTTTTTTAGTAATTCTGGTCGTTGGTCGTGGCCGTCTAGTGCGAGAGGAGCCTAACCCTAACCTCGTGCGCCAGCGCTTACAGCATTCGCAACGACCACTCGTGCCGGTCCAGTGTGCGGCCAGTTTGCCGCTGCGACAAAGTGTGCGAAGTTCATAATGGTTTTTTAGTTATTCTGGTCGTTGGTCGTGGCCATCCAGTGCGCCAGGAGCCTAACCCTAACCTCGTTTTTTTGAGATTCCTTCTCACTGCTTATAATAGCACTAAGGATCAGAGTTAGTCATTAAAGCTTAATTGATTACTTTTGTTAGGTACGAGATTACTCCACAGACAGGCTCTCAAATTTAAGTGGAAAATCCTACATCTTATGTAACTAACCTTGCTTAAGTCTGAGTAATTGTCCTGAAATAAGTTACCTTGTTCAATGTGAGTTCCGTTTAATAGGAACTTGGAGGTAAAAAAGGTAGGTACATTTTTCTTTATAAGTAGACCTGAAAAAATAATCGAAGTTACCTTGTATTTTCGTCAACGTTAATTTTTCAATATTTTATAAATTTTATTGGTTTTTATCATTTCGTATATTTATGCATATAATAAAATGGTACGAAAGTAAAAACTGTACATTGAATACTTTTTTAAAAGAATCCTTAGGGTGCGATCTACAATCGATACCGAAGCCAAAAATATAGTTTTTAGAATTTTTGTCTGTTTGTCTGTATGTATGTCCAAGATAAACTCAAAAAGCATTGCATGGAATTAATTCAAAGGACATCGACAAAATCGGCCCAAGTGTGCACAAAAGAATGTCGTTCACTATTATCGTATTACCATTATTATTTATTAAAATCAACTGATAACTAGATTCAATAGGTTTCAGTCTATAATAACGATTTATTTTAATAGTTTAGGTTTTGTTATTATTTTATTTTTAAATGGGTGATTTTGTTAAAAAGTTGTGCCAAGATTGTTTACGAAATAGGACAAGTTGGGATGAACAGACTGTACACAATTTGCTGTCATGTCCTTGTCATGTCATCTTTAGAGCCTTAAGAAACTGTCTCATCCAAATTCAAAGCTTCTGCCAATGAGGTTCACAAAATTATTTCTAATACCAGTATTTTATTTTAATTCAATCCTATTCATTTCCATTTTGAATAGATAGCCTTAATAAATGCAATAAAGGCGACAATAGGTATTTATCAACATAAATTAATAATACTTATCACTAGTATTTATAATAGATTTATAAAAAGATAATTTCTGAAATTCTGTAATGATAGTTTATACTTCAATCCCATATAATATCTGTTTATTTTTATGAAATTCATAATGATAACCAGGTACAAACCTAATTACCGATAATAAAATATAGAAACAGGTAAATGGAAAGCCTTTGAACATTTCATTTGAAGAGAAATCTATTATTACAACAGGTAGGTATAGGTATCATAGGTGCTAACTGCCAACACTCATAAATCAATATGAATATAAGCATTTATTATTTTTATTATTAATTGCATTTTATGTTTATTTAATGCAAACTATTTAAGTGCTTACATAGTGCATAGAGGTAAACGCTAAATTTATTCAGAATATATACAGTGTACATCTTTAACGATTAAGTGTAATAATTATAATCTCAAAATCTAATACATTCTGTAGTAGGCCACGGTTCTTATTAAGAAGTCGGATCAACATATAGGCTACATATTATCACGCTATCAACTGCGGAGAACGAGCAGTGAACCTTTATTTCTTCAACGCATTCTGTAACAACGTGTAATCTAACGACGCATATTTGAATGTTGTTATTATGTTAACCATGATATAAGCTAGCTTCACACTATAAGTAACTTAGGCCGATAAACATAATAGACAATTTTACAATTTACGGTACGGGCGAAATGTCCACCATACGAAATGACCATGTCGCTTTGTATTCTTCAGAGCAAAAACAATTTTATGACACCATCCTTGAAAGCAAAACTAGGGTAAAATGTTTTTCTTGGATGCTCCTGGTGGAACAGGAAATACATTTATTACCACTGGCATATTTGCAGGGGTGAGAGGAGCTCGATGGCGCAGGTGGTTAGCGCGTTCGGCTGCGATCTATGTAGTTGAGCAACTTTCGCAGTGGTCGGTCATTGGATGGGTGACCAAAAAATTCTATCTCGAGTTCCTCCGTGCTTCGGAAGGCACGTTAAGCCGTTGGTCCCGGTTGCACCTGCAGTCGTTAGCACCCGCCAATCCGCACTGGGCCCGCGTGGTGGGTCATGGCCCAATCTCCCTATTCCATCCATAGGGAAGGCCTGTGCCCCAGCAGTGGGGATATTAAGAGGCTGATGATGATGATGATGATGATGATTTGCAGGGGTCAGGAGGCAAGGCAAAATTGCCATTGCTGTAGCGTCGTCGGGATTCGCTGCCACACTGCTTCCGGGTGGCAAGACAGCACATGCCATGTTTAAAATTCCCATCGGTTTAGAGAGTGCCGAAGCGCCTGTTTGTGGTGTATCACGTAACAGTGATAAGGGACACGTGCTCAAGGTTTGCTCACTGATCGTATGGGATGAGTGTACGATGACCAATAGGAAGGCAGTTGAGGCGTGGACAGAACCCTGCAGGATATCCGCAGGAACGAACATATGATAGGTGGTGTCACAGTTCTGTTCAGTGGCGATTTCCGACAAACGCTTCCCGTGGTGACGCGGGGATCAAGGGCTGACGAGGTGAGTACTTCGTTGTGGTCACGAGTTCGTACGCTGCGCTTGATCATCAATGTGAGAGCTCAGGTCAGTGTCAATGCACGTGCTCAAGAATTCTCCAATGTCCTTCTAAGCCTTGGCGAAGGCACTCTACCAGAGGAGAGAGGTGGACAGGTGGTGCTTCCAGAGTCTCTCAGTAGAGTTGTATCCAGCTTAGAAGAACTCATTCGCTTTGTGTAGGACATCAGTCGTATACCGCACCAGCAGAATTCTTGGCTGTGTGAGCTAGCCATTTGGACGCCCAATAATGATCAGACTGCAGCAATTAACGAATACATTCTCTTGGAAATTGAGGGGAATGAATTGGTCTACACCTCTATAAAGTTTGAATTTCTGAACTTCCTATCAGCAAGTGGACTTCCAGCGCATACCATCAAGCTGAAGGTCGGTGTCCCGATAATGCTTCTTCGGAACCTATCTCCTCCGAAGTTGTATAACGGGACCCGCCTTAAAATCATCTCGCTCCACAGACACGCCATTGAGGCGGAAATCCTTACGGGTTGTGGCGTCGGCGAGGCAGTATTTATACCACGTATTCCCCTCATACCTCATAACTTCGCGTTCCAGTTCAAGCGCGTACAGTTTCCCGTGAGTGTTTGCTTCGCGATGACCATCAATAAGTCGCAGGGGCAGACACTGAGGGCAGCGGGTGTCGACCTCAGGACGAGCTGCTTCTCACACGGACAGCTGTACGTTGCTTGCTCCCGTGTCACCAGTCCTTACTCTCTTTACATTTTGACTGTGGAGAGCCAAACCACTAACGTTACAAAAGACAGTCTCCCTCTGTTACTGCACTTTCTGTAGATATGTTATTTTAAAAGGTATAATCGTAGGTATTTTTGTTGCTGTATAGCGTTCACGCAGATGACGTCGCAGCGAAATACCACTCACTGGTTAATCACGAAATCTCAGAAATTATAACATCTGCAAACTTAAAATGTGGCAAGTAGGTTCCTTATAGGGCATACATATCCACTTAGAACGAATTTCTCGAAACTCCACTCCTAAGAGGGTAATACGGGGGATGTAAGTTTGTATGAAAGTCCTATGTTTTTGAAGTAAGAGACTTTAGAATTAACTCCACGCGTACGAAGTCGCGGGTGGCCGCTAGTTATGTATAATATTATATAGCGCCTGTCTATGGAGATATCTTATTAATATTACATAATATTGTCACAAACGCTCTCGAAACCTAACCGCGAAAGTGCCAGCGATCGAATTTGCCAGATCACCGCGGGTCGCTATATGAGGTCGAGTAATGCGGCTCATTCTAAAATGAGCCTTATGCAGTGCGGCGTAAGGATGAAACCTGCGTGCCGTGTTACCTGCGTAGGTATAGATAGGTATTTCGTACTCGCGGGTGCTAGGTAATTTTCAATTTAACAGGTACTTTCTAGAATGCGTCGATCGGAGTAGGCGCCGCGCAGAGACAACGAATCCAAAGGCGATCAAAGTGCAACAAAAGTATTCCAGTGCGATAGTTTAGTGACTTGTATAGTGAAATACAGTGTTTAGTGAGTATTTTGTAATTAACATTGTGTGTTAATTGTGTGAACTGAGTGGTGAAAAAAGAACTGTCAAGCGTGAACTGGCATATAAATTCGAACCCCATCCCGACAAGTAACAATATTTTAAGTAACAACCCACCAAACCAACCACGCTCAGTATTTTTAAACTTTTCACAAAAAGCATGATTTATCTTAGACCCCGTCATCGCTTTATATCAGGCGGGTGGGACGTGGTTCAAAGGGCAATGATTCGTTATAAAAATAAAAAGTAATCTTGCCTTGAAACAAAACAGAAGCGCCAGAATAAAATTTCGTTAACATTAAGATTGAGCAATGTCATCGCCATTGTCTAACTATCTTTGTTTTCACAAAAAACCCTAGGATTTCCACGAAAATTTAATTTATCATATCATCCTACGGAATAAATATGTATACATGTATGTTTTACAACGTTATATTTATAAACTAGTGGCCCGCCCTCGCTTCGCTTCGGTGTAGAGCTGTAGTGTAAACTATAGTTTTTGTTCTCAGGCTTGTGCTATAAACAATCACTTTATTTATATAATTACACGTGTTATTGTGAGTCAACCATAAAAGATAGACATATGCTGTTGCGGGATATTTTTAAACAATTTTATGTAGAATATTTCCGTCATACATGATTCCTATGTAATTTTAACCATTAAGCACACGCGACGGAAGCTTAAAAAATGGAGTAACTTCTCCCGTTTTCCCAACATTTCCCTTCACTACTCTGCTGCTATTGGTTGTAGCGTGATGAAAAGTATACTATAACCTGCTCAGGAGTATGAAGAATAATTGTACCAAGTTTCGTTAAAATCCGTCGAGTAGTTTTTGTTTCTTTAAGGAACATACACACAGACAGACAGGCAGACAAAAATTTTACTGATTGCATTTTTGGCATCAGTATCGATCACTAATCACCCCCTGATAGTTATTTTGAAAATATATTTCATGTACAGAATTGACCTCTCTACAGATTTATTATAAGTATAGATATACTAAAGCTGCAAGTTTAATACAAGGAGACACCAGCTGCGGTCAAGATAGCTGCCGCAACTTCGTCACGTGCCGGAAACGACTCCGCCAATATAATATCATTGATTGCAAACATTGCAGCATTTGGTTTTGAAAATTGTTTCTTGCTATTTAGAGACTTTTCTTTGCACTTGTTGTTAGTAAATTCGTTGATTGTCTCTTGTTACATATTTTACATTATGTGATGGAAGTTGACCTCAACACATGTTTGCAAGTTTGATGTCAACTTTCAATTGGACGACACTGTATGAAATAAAACAGGGAGAAAAAAGCAGCCCTTGCTGAGTTCCTTGCCGGTTCTTCTCAGTACAAGGTCTCCCGCCGTAGATTTGCGAACCGATGGCGTAACTTTTCGACATTCACAAGTGCTTGTAACAGCCGAGACTGAATAAACGATATTGAATTTTGAATCATATTCCATTTGTTTACAAGGATTTTTTGGGTACACCTCAGTTTTGGGTATTGAAAGTGCCAATTTGGTACAGTAACGTTTGAGGTTAGGCAGAGCTAAAAAGTTTAGCGTCGAGTAGGGTCAAGCTGATAAATACGAGTCTTAAACCCACCATTCACTACACGCACCGCGAGCCGAACCCCGAGCCGTACCCATTTGTGAACAAATCCGTCATTGCCCACACACTACACGAGCGCCGAGTTGCAGTCCAGTCGCTTATTTACTTTGATACCTCACGCGTATCGTTCTTCCCTATCCTACTGTAGGAAGGCCAAAGGGGAAGATCTTCCTCCGAGCTGGGTGATGGTAGCTCGGGGGCCGCGGCCCGACTGATGTTGGTCGGGCATCGTATATATGAAGAGTTAGCTTCCGAATTTCATTTGCGCGATGTAGGCTTCCATACTATTATTGATCGCAGTGCAGGTAACGCCATCTCTTGAGGATGGTGAGTAATGATTTCCTCCATCCGTTGTCTAAATAAGGGGCATATAGATGTCGCCGCCACACTACCATGCCACCAGTGCTTTACAAACACACAAAAGTCGCTTTAGTAGTCAATTCTTAGTGTAATACTTTTAACGGAGGAAAATAAGAAAAAGCGCATCTGGACAAAGGAATGGCTGAAACAGCGAACAAAATATACTTATTTAAAATTGCTGCAATGCATCCAGCCCTGTGAACCACCTGTTTCTCTCTTAGATTAAAACAAAAAGGGTAGATACGGTACGCTCTCGCAACAAACAAAAACTATTCCCACGGCAGCGCGAACGGGACGGCGAGATCCGCGTCACTGCATTACCGACCCGAACGAAACAGCTCGTTAAGTTTCAACATCAGCGCGAACGAGACGGCGAGGTCCGCGTCACTGCATTACCGACCAATCAGGCGACTAGTACTCGACGTCACAAAAATTAAAAAAAACAACAATTTTTATGAAAAAATATATTTTATAGTACTTACGAATGAAAAGTGATGCCGTGGGTTTTATTTTTAGTTCTTGAGCAATTTGAGCACTTTTTAAAAACACGCTTAGGGATTGTTTTATCATATAAACACAAAATTTTATCAATATTTATTTTTGGCGTTCACATGTACGTCGTTTGCATGTCAAGTTGTGACTAAAGCGATTAGGGTCGCGGAACACAATTGGTGCGGATCACTTTTGTGAGGCTAGTGCCTCACAAAGAGAATGGGCATGGCGTAAAACGAAAGTAACATAAAGATTTTTATTTGGCAATCAAACTCAGCAAATTGTAAAACGTCAAAGTTTCGTATAAATACAGATTTGTTTGTTGTTGTGAATTCTTGCGGTTTTTTTGTATTTAATCATGTCTAAAAGGGGTAAAACCTTACAAATACGGTAGAAAAGCACTACAGCACCCTCCAATCTAAATCCCATTCTGTTTCCGCACAGACTCTAGTAAACAAATTAGTGTGTTAAGGAGTTTTGCTTATAATAGAACCTCTCAAATCAAATTGATCTAATCAAACTCAAAAGACTATAATAGAATTCTGTCTAAAAGTCCTCCCGAGCTATTTTCTATTCAATCTTGACAAATCTCTAAAATGTATTTAAAGATTACTTTGCCAGAGGCACTCAACAGTACAAGGGGCCTTCGACACGCTTTTAATTCAAAAATAAACGATACAAATAAAAGGCAGTTTTTCGTTTTGTAATTTCTACAGTAGCCTTTTGTACGGGCAAGTGGCGTTGCGTTTGTTTGTTGAGCATTGGAAAATTTGACGCCTCTTCAATTTCTAAATACATTTTTTATTTTATTTTGACTAAACGTAACAATACATTGACTGTGGGTCCCACACTAGGAGAAACCTTTATCGTGGGCACCCTAATATAATAAAAAGGATGGCGTCACATTAATAATTTATATGTAATTATTATTTGTAAAACAAACGTAATGAAATCAAAATTGAAATCAATATTGTATGTATGTGTATGTCTGTCTATGTGTGTTTGCGTGCGTGTGTGTGTTGGTGTGTGCGTACGTGCGTATGTGTGCGTGTGTGTGCGCGTGTGTGTTAGAGTGTGTGTGTATGTGGAATATTGAAACATTTGAAAGTAGACAAACATTAATATCTACCGGTTTCGTCATGTTTTCTTCTTAGTAAAATTATCTCCTTTTTTTGTATTCTCCAGAATTACATTTGATTGAAATTTACAGAATTTTTTAAACGACTATAAGTAGAAGATCATTATAGCTGTTAGTTTTTATGGCGGCATCACAAAAACAGTTGGAATCTTAAGCTATTTACCTTTACTCCGGAGAACTTTGCTTGCACATTCAGTTGAGTGTCATTGGTATTACGCTGATAATGGGCTCAATACTGAAATGATTATCTAAACTTAAATTCAAATTTAACAAGAGTAAAGAGTAAGCATTAAAACATTGCTGTTGTTATTGTGTTATTGGTCACAGAACTAAAGGTTGCTGCGCCCATGTAATGCCTATAATTTGGTATTTAAATTGATCTAGAAACCAAGGAAATGTCAATACCGCTGCTCAATATTTAAATGATAATCTGTGTATTAGGTTACACCCACCAACCCGCACTGGGCCCGCGTGGTGGGTCATGGCCCAATCTCCCTAATCTATCCATAGGGATGGCCTGTGCCCCAGCAGTGGGAATATTAATAGGCTGATGATGTATTAGGTTAATCTATGACGTGTCTTGTTTTAACCTTTCATGGTCACTCACATTATAGTAATATAAGTTATTTACGGGATTGTTACAATGTACCTTGCTTTTTATGAGTCTCCGATATTTCGGCACTGTTGCAAGTGCCATCAAAAATAAGGTACATGGTAACCATAATAGCTATAATGTTAGTGACCATGAAAGTTTAAAACAATATATCATACAATTGTTCAAATACGTTTTCTACGATTTTGCCTCAAAGCTAGCATATTTTTTACAAACATGACAAAGGTGACCCACAGGGGGCTCAAAATCTTGTAAGACTTCAGTGGCAATTCTCTCAGAAAAGAATGCTTAAGATGCATGACATATACAATCAGACCCGGTAACCTGTAAATAATAACACTATTTAATTATAAATAAGCTAATGTTAAGCCAGTTTCAGCTAACAGGTATGAAATTTCCACTCTTGGTGCAATATTTGGTTTTTGTTCTTAGACTACAGTTTTAGTTCTCAGGTTTGTATTATACACAATGACATTCATCTATGATTCTTCTTATACCTACATGCAAAGTCTCAGCCCGATCGGCTTAAAATTGACAAAGTTTCATTCAAACTTTCATTCCCTATTTTATCCCCTTGGGGGTAGAACTGATCAAAATCCTTTCTTAGCGAATGCCTACGTCATAACATCTACCTGCATGCCAAATTTCAGCCCGATCCGTCCAGTGGATTGGGCTGTGCGTTGATAGATCACTATGTCAGTCAGTCAGTCACCTTTGAGTTTTATATATATCATCATCATCATCAGCCTATTAATGTTCCCACTGCTGGGGCACAGGCCTTCCCTATGGATGGAATAGGGAGATTGGGCCATGACCCACCACGCGGGCCCAGTGCGGATTAGTGGGTGCTAACGACTGCAAATGCAGCCGGGACCAACGGCTTAACGTGCCTTCCGAAGCACGGAGGAGCCCGAGATAGTAAATTTTTGGTCACCCATCCAATGACCGACCACGGCGAAAGTTGCTTAACTTCAACGATCGCAGCCGAACGCGCTAGCCACCTGCGCCATCGAGCTCCTCTTTATATATATAGATATATAATATAGATAGATTATATTATAGGTATACTATACATATATATACTAGCTGACTCGGCGAACTTAAGCAATAATAAAATACGATCTCGTAGCTTCGTAGTTCACCGTAGCAGTTTCGTAGCGAGCACGTAGACAAAGAGTTCGTAGTCGATTAGGTTTTATTCGGATACTTGAAAAAAAAGCAAAGATTAATATCGTATAAGTATTTATATTGAAGATTTCTTTTTTGAGAATGTGATAAGCCTCTATAATAGCATACTATTTCCCAAGTTTTTTTAAATATAAGCTTAAAACCAATATGATTTTATGAATTATTTATACATCATACTATTACGTCGGGGTTAGCATCTTTTTTCAGCAAAATATTCTTCTATTCTTTAGTAAAATATTGAGTGAGGCTCTGAGATTCTTCCTTTGAATAAGGTTTTCAGAGAGCGCAAATGATACTAAATAGCTAGGGTAGCTGTTTGCTGCTTCTTTACCATACTTTTTACCTAGAATCTGTTTTAGTAAGTAATAATAACCTGCGATTGGTGCTGAAGTTTTGTAACCATTAAAATATCGCGCATTCATTACCGGACTAGCTCGATGGCGCGGGTGGTTAGCGCGTTCGGCTGCGATCGTTGAAGTTAAGCAACTTTCGCAGTGGTTGGTCATTGGATGGGTGACCAAAAATCTTCTATTTCGAGTTCCTCCGTGCTTCGGAAGGCACGTTAAGCCGTTGGTCCCGGCTGCATCTGCAGTCGTTAGCACCCGCCAATCCGCACTGGGCCCGCGTGGTGGGTCATGGCCCAATATCCCTATTCCATTCATAGGGAAGGCCTGTGCCCCAGCAGTGGGGACATTAATAGGCTGATGATGATTACCGGACTCCTTCGTCATAAGTAAACAATTGTTTTAAAAAAAAATGCTCTGTATATCATCATCATTATCATCAGCCTATTAATCTCCTCACTGCTGGTGCACAGGCCTTCCCTATGGATGGAATAGGGAGATTGAGCCACGACGCGGGCCCAGTGCGGATTGGCGGGTGCTAACGACTGTAGATGCAGCCGGGACCAACGGCTAACGTGCCTTCCGAAGCACGGAAGAACGCGAGATAGTAGATTTCTGGTCACCCATCCAATGACCAACCACTGTGAAAGTTGCTTATAATGCGATTCAACTAAGAATAGGACCGACTGGGCGCCAAATTGTGATGTCAGAGCTGTCAATTCAAACCAAATAGGTAGAGTGAGCATAAAAAAGTTTTTCATCAATGAAACTTATTTACTAAGATTAAGTGAGAAAAGGCATCAGATTTTTTAATAACATTTATTTATTAAGACTGAGAAAAAACATTAATCAGAATCTAGCTCTTCTATTCCGCTCATCTCTGCATTACCGTCCGAGTAGTTATGAATGCACTATTACTAGGTCACATACGAACATGCATCCTTTATGTAAACGAAAGTTCGAAATCGAGTTTCTGAACGCAACTTAAAGTGACATTTGGTTGACGAATTAGGTTATCAACCATTCATGGTCAAAGCTCAATAAGTGAAAAAAAAATTCAAACGATATTTTATTTTATTTTTTCTAGTAAACTTTTCTTTAGATTTAAAACATCTAGCAGTTAAATGCTTAAAAAATAAATAAAATCATAACTATAATTGCTGTTTCTTCTTTCAAATGTTTAATGCTTGAAAAAGTATTTATTTGACATTGTGGGTTACCTACAATGCGAAGGGATGGCGCTGCCTTGCAGCTTAAGGCTAGGAAAATTTCGACGCGGCTAATAGGGCCGTGGTAGCATAATGGTTAGTGCATTCGCCCGGATAGCGAAGGATGCGGGTTCGAGTCCCGTCCGCTGCCTGGTCCGCGTGGATTTTTTTCTAGTAAACTTTTCTTTAGATTTAAAACATCTAGCAGTTAAATGCTTAAAAAATAAATAAAATCAAACGATATTAATTATCAATATTTGTTTACAAATGTTTAGTTTTTATTCTTGAATTTCATTACAAGTTTTTTTTTGCAAACCGTACTTTTCAAGCGACATTTGACATATAGAGGTCATTGGCTTTCCTATTCTTATTTGAATCGCATTATAACTTAAACGATCGCAGCCGAACGCGCTTACCATCTGCGCCATCGAGTTCTATATATATATGCAATAATAAAGAATGTTAATTTGTTCCAGCGTGACCAACATATTCCTGGTGAATTCATTCAATGGACAATTCATCATTATCATCATCAACCTATTATTGTCCCCACTGCTGGGGCACATTCTTTTCCTATGAATGAGCTAGCGAGACCACGCAGACCCAGTGCGGATTGGTGGGTTCAAACGACTGAAGATGCAGCCGGGACCAACGCCCTAACGTGCCTTTACGCATGGAGGAGCTCAAGATAATAAGGTTTTGGTCATCCATCCAATGACCGACGAATGCGAAAGTTGCTTAACTTTCACGATCGCAGGCCGAGTATGCTAACCACCTGCGCAGGATAGCATAATCCTTTGAAAGCTTACAGAGGACGAATATTGACCAAGAGCCGACCACTAGAAACAATAAATCAACCCAATTATAGATAACTAGCGCCATCGAGTTCTATATATATATGCAATAATAAAGAATGTCAATTTGTTCCAGCGTGACCAACATATTCCTGGTGAACCTGTCGGTGGCGGACCTGCTGGTAACGCTGTTCTGCATGCCAGTGCAAATCGCCAAGTCGGTCACCCTCATCTGGTACTTCGGCGAGGTCATGTGCAAAACTGTCAACTTCCTACAGGGTGAGTTCTGTAGGAAAACCTAAAGGTGAAGACCTTTCTCCGGTCTGGGTAATCTTATCCCGACTTCCGCACCCCGACTGCCTTTTTTTGAAGTGAAAACTTCTTTAGCGGCGTTGTACACTTTTTTTTTGTATGGGTAAAAAATGTTAAACTCGCGTCATGTTAAACACGTGGGTTGATCGCATCATGACACACAATAAAATTGGAAAGTTTGTTAACTTTCAATATATTGGACGAAACATAGGAAAAATTTATTTTACCGTATTATAATAATAAGTCTCTATTTAGGACGTCCACGTGGCAGCTTTATTGCGAAGAAAATGCATTTTTTTTACAAATGATGTCGCTAGGTGCGCTTAAATGTGATTCATGGAAGTTGATTTCTTTACAATAGATGTTGCTAAGTTCGCTTAAACGTGATTCATGTAAGTAGATTTTTCTGAGAGATAAACTTTTTTAATGTAATATTATTAAAGCAATTCGTGCAAAATTATTCCCTAACCATTCCAAAATATTAAAAATGCACAACGTTAATATTCAAGTTTTCACTTCTGCCGGCACTCCTGGAGTACAACCCGTCGTTTTTTAGTGTGTATGCTGTTCGTCGCAGATGCCCTTTACAGCGTCACCGGGTTCGGGAACGGCGAGATCGTAAAAGGACCTCAAGCCAAGAATTAGCTCTGCCTAGAATTAGTAATATTATCTATACAGTATTATGACTCCGCCCTGTCCTTGAAAATAAATGCCTACACCGAACGCTGCGTTGGCACGCGGTAAGGCCGCCAGCCTACAGTGTTTTATGTAGTTTTGTTTTTAACGCGAGTGTAGGTAAATTACTCTTTTGTCTCTTTTTTCATCCTAACCACTTATTTATATATTATTCCAGATATTTTGCCCGATGGAAAAACCGAAATACCTAAATATTAGAAACAAATAACGTACTAGTAGATAGGTATATAAAAAATATTCTATAAAGGTAAGACACCTTTCCAATATTTCAGGTAATTTAAAAAATGATATCTCTGGGTGTGTTATTGAAGAGTTCAAGCAACCAAAAACAGCAATTGTGCTGTTGTACGATATTGAGCGTCGTTTGTTCTTTTCTATACTAAATTATGTAGGTATCTACTTAATTAAATCAAATATTTACAATACAAAACGCATGTTTAAGCACGGCTAACTGCATAAAAAACAATTCAGACCGTTCGGTCGTCGTTACGGCGCGGCGGCGCATTCGCGACTGGGTGCCCGCCGAGAGCACATCGAACTCGAGTGGCGTAGGTATGACTCGCTTTCCGACCATTTGTATGAAGATAGAATACTGTATGATATTATTACCGTGCTTTAGTTATACCATTCGAACCTGAGGGGGTCGGCTCATCTAAAGGGGCATCTCAGAGGCTCAGACCTCGGCTCTAGTTAGCCGTTGTCGTAAGGAGCGGGTAAAACGCTCAAGTTCATATTAAATGTGCCTTGTATATCGCGTCGTGTGTAGACCAGCCTGACTGACGTTGGTCGCGTTCTACATTTATGTGAGTGTCTTTAAATTTTGTTTGCGCGTTGTAGGTTTTCCATACTATTGTTGACTTCATATAGCCATCATTGAGTTCTTAGCCAGTATTGATATTTCTTGACAAAACGTCGAATATCTTGTTCTGCTTCAATTTGTATGGGGGCATGTAAATGTGGGCGCCACAAGTTCTGTAACAAAATATCAGTTAGTTTTCTATATATATATATATATATATATATATATGGGCTTATTGGTGAGCCTAATTGAAAATAAAATGATTGTCATTTGATAATGTGGTAGCGGTTGGTTGAATATACTCGTAAATCTTTTCAAAACACATTGAGGGACTTCTTTTTGATGAAATGTCATTATAGTGTTGACGAATTTATGAGAAACGATTAGGTTGACATTTTACTTTTTATTTTAAATTTAACCAATTTGACATCGTGGATTTGTATTTTTTCGTTTTACTTATTAATTGTAACAATATAATTTGACATCAAAAATTTATTATTTTATTTATGTGTGCCTTTATTTTGTATTATTATTTCCAACACAATTATATTGTTTGATGGAACAAAGGAATTGAATTTTCAGAGTAAAGATAGACCCATATACTGTAATAATAATACCCAGGTAATGGACTCCTTTAATGAGCATTAGCGCTCACCTCCATTTCACGTTCCCCTTATCTGCCAAGCCTTTGCTAAGTGCCTATATTGACAATCACTTGGCGTAACATTGGTAAATATTTATCGCATTTAGAAGTTGTTTAAATTCGAATTCTGAAATAGGACCTACTTAATTTTGCGATAAAGATTATCGCTAATTGCAATAAAAAAACGAGTGTGCATATTACTGCACGACTGAAGTGAAATATATAAATATATATGTGTTTATTGAGGAGCTCGATGGCGCAAAGGGTTAGCGCGTTCGGCTGCGATCGTTGAATTTAAGCAATTTTCGCAGTGGTCGGTCATTGGATGGGTGACCAAAAATCTTCTATCTCGAGTTCCTCCGTGCTTCGGAAGGCACGTTAAGCCGTTGGTCCCGGCTGCATCTGCAGTCGTTAGCACCCGACACTCCGCATTGGGCCCGCGTGGTGGGTCATGGCCCAATCTCCCTATTCCATCCATAGGGAAGGCCTGTGCCCCAGCAGTGAGGACATTAATAGGCTGATGATGATGATGATGATGATATATGTGTGTGTGTGTGTGTATGTGTGTACAATATATTTATGTATATACATATACATAATTCATTTACTAGCTATAAGAGAAAGAGATAAAGAAAATGTTCGCGCGCACTGCTTTCTCTTGCTTATATCCCCCACTCAACTCCCGTTCCCGCCGCACGAACACACATTTCGTAACGCGTAACGCATTCGCCAGCTTACTCAAGGAAATTCACTTCAAAAATGTTTAAATACCTATATTAGATTGTTATTTTCAGAAGGGTCTCACAGACAAAGGCGGCCAAACCTTATTGGTCAATCGTTTTTAAACACTCGCTTACATTGGAAGTAGGCTTGCCAGATGGCCGGAAAATCCGGGATTTTCCCGGAATTTAGCGTCTTATCTCGTTTCCAGTATTTGGATCATATTGACCCGAATTCCGATAATGTGCTAGTTTCGTGACAAATTAAACTAATAGCGAAATAATTCTGAAATAAATAATTCCCCATCACCCATCGATTTGATTTTATTATTATATATTTTACTTCCGTAGTGTTATGTCATATGGCCTTTTGTTGTGCGGCTCAGCTGCTTATATCGAATGTATTTTCATACTGCAAAAGAGAGTTGTTCGCGACATATACAATTTAAAGGCAAGAGAATTTCTTAGAGATAAATTTAAAGAAATTAATATTTTAACATTCGAAATCGGAACACATTTACGAAAATTTAATATATGTAAGAAAAAACTATGATTCATTTGCAAAAAAAAGTCAAACCCATAACTTCAACATGAGATTTAAGAACAAGCTTGCCGTTCCCTGTTTCAGACACCAAAAATCAAGAGGTTCATTTCTGGGTTGTAGTATTGCATTGTTTAATAAAGTTCCCCAAGATCTGATTGAGCTTCCACTGAATAAATTTAAATCTCAGATCAAGAATACTCTTATGATTAAGGGCTATTATAAAGTTGATGACTACCTAAATGATCGTAATGCATGGACATACTGTCATTTTTCATAACAGTAATAGTGTACCTATTAGATAGCCGCTTCCTATGTTCCAAATATAATGGTAATTATAAAATTTATTGTAACTATATATTTATATTCTGAATGATGTAATGGAAGGTGATTTTTTAACTTGTCGACTCTGTATATAGCAATACAGTGAGGAGAAAAAACAGCCCTTGCTGAGTTTCTTGCCGGTTCTTCTCAGAACAAGGTCTCCCGCCGTAGTTTTGCGAACCGATGGCGTAGCTTCTTGACCTTCACAAGTGCTTGTAACAGCCTAGACTGAATAAATCACTTTTCATTCTTTTCATTTTTGCTTTATTTTTTCGGGGGGTACAAATGTTCCGGAATTGATAATCCAGCATCTGGGAAACCTAATTGCAAGTACCTGGGTGTGAGTTTGTGGCGGGATTTCATCGATTTCAATTATTCTTAAATTCGTTCATAGTGGATATTGTGAAATAAAATTGGTGTGATTTTGTGTCACAACCATCTGCGCAACTGAAGAATTACTCGTCGGTCAAGTGGACGTGAGAACTTTATTGTCGTGTTCACTACCTCACAAAAGCTAACCGAAAAAACCAACTCGATACATTTCGTGCCACACACTCTAAGAAACATTAGAATGCGTCACACCGACATTCTGATGTAAACAAGAAGATAAAGATTTGTATTTATGTATACGACTGAAGGACTTGTATCCATGGTCATAAATAATTTTAAAAAAAGTACCTGGCTGTGTGAGACACTTTACACTTTTACTATTATAATATAACTAGCAAACCAGTGAACCAAATGTTCACCAAAACCTGATATAAAAAAAATGTATTTAATTAATTGAGAACTTCGGAGATTTTGTGTAGTTTCGTTTGAAATTCGTGATTTCTCGAAAACCGGATGTGCTACGTTACTCAAATCCGGTTTGTAGTCTTATCAGACTATTCTTAACTTATAATTTAAATATTCTCTTTATCTATCTCTTACGGTTTGGCCGCTGAAACAGCACCACAGACAGACGGACGGACGGACTTGTCTAATAGATAACAGATTTTCTTTAGCATACCAAGGCTCCTCTACAGGTAATCAAAGATATAAATGATAGCTCTCACAACTTCCGATGTTACAAAGTGTTTATTGTACAAATAATAAAATAATAGTTTATTTATATGTTTATGTGTTACATCTATTATTAAGAATGTCGTAAAAGCTCTTCTTTTATGTGCCTTTAATTCATTAGTGTGAGTTTTCCCTATTTTCCTGAAACTGCAATTAAGAAAAAGAAGAAGTTTCATTTCCGTCTAAGGTCTGTTCGCATTATTTCAATTGGAATTCTTTCTATTTGTTTTTCGTGAAACGGCTAAGATGACTTTGAAGTTAGGGAATAGCCGACTAACTGAAAAATCAACTGTTCTTTGGCTGTTTGTATATTATATATACAGTGTGTCCCACGGGTTTACCACACGGAGGGAAAGTATATTTAATATTGAAGATAAAATATTTTACTGAAAGAAGACATCATTTTATTTTTAATAATTAGTAAAACTGCATTCACGTTTTAAAGATACACATTTTTGGCAAAATTTAGACAATTTCCAATATAAGTAAACAGTAGACTTATTCTTCCTATTGTAAGTTAATTTAGAATATTTGCAAATACAATTTTTTTGTACTGATTGTTCTACTGCAGCTAGTTTACGGAAAAACGATAATATGCACAACTTCAAACGCCTCAATCTCTCAATAATGTTCAATAAATTAGATCAAATTAATTGGTATGACATCAGAAATATGTTTATTTGTAACATTATGCATTATAATTTTGATTTACATCTCATTAATTAGTAGAAAAAAACATCTAACCTTCGAGAGTTTTCACAAAAAATAATGCAGGTTTACCTCGTATTTTGATATTGAATTAAATAGAATTACTATCAAAAACTTTCATAAAACTAATCTACCATAATTGACTGTTATATGTATATATTTTTATAATTAGTTCATTAATAATTATTTTATAAGACTCGAAACATCACCCGTAAAATGCGATATATACTAGTGCAAATCTACCTACGCGCCGATCAGTACGGCAGCGGCGCAATTTTGTAAAAGGGCTCTTAATAATAAATAGAACTACATTTATTGTTTTAAAAAAACTGGGAATAAAACTCGTGAAATGTGAAATAAAAAAACCACATATATTTTATGATATCCGTCGAAAGGGTAAACATGAGAATTATTTTTTCCTAATCAACATGCCATTTTAAATAAGCTATTTACACGCCATACCACACACCTTATATTATAAAGGCGAAAGTTTGTGAGTGTGTATGTTTGTTACTTCTTCACGACTAAACGGCTGTAGTAATTTTAATAAACTTTGGTACGGAGTTAGCTGACACCCTGGATTAACACATAGGCTACGTTTGACTGCGGGAAAATATCCCTAATAAAGCGCGGGTAACACCATTAGACTTATTCTTCCTATTGTAAGTTAATTTAGAATATTTGCAAATACAATTTTTTTTGTACTGATTGTTCTACTGCAGCTAGTTTACGGAAAAAACGATAATATGCACAACTTCAAACGCCTCAATCTCTCAATAATGTTCAATAAATTAGATCAAATTAATTGGTATGACATCAGAAATATGTTTTGTTGTAACATTATGCATTATAATTTTGATTTACATCTCATTAATTAGTAGAAAAAAACATCTAACCTTCGAGAGTTTTCCCAAAAAATAATGCAGGTTTACCTCGTATTTTGATATTGAATTAAATAGAATTACTATCAAAAACTGTGGGCACAGATAGTAATATATAAAGTGTAAAACTGTGCTTCACGCACATCACTCATTAAATAAAACTAGGTTTTACGGGTTAATGCACGAAACTTTATTTATTTATTGACGTTTCGTAGCCTTTACATTCTACGTCGTCAGAATTAAACTTTTATTTAATTTGTCGAGCTACCTTCGAATCAACAAAAGTCAATAAAAGTCTTTCGAAGGTAGCTCGACAAATTAAATATTTATTTATTTAAAAGGTCTCTTAAAAAAAATATTTTCTGGCTCTTCGCCCGCTGACGTCGCGGCACGTCATGGTCACTAACCTAACCTAACCTAACCTAGTGTGAAGTATCACCACTTGGGCCCTGGAAGTACAGTTTAGCCATAAAGTCCACTAACCTAATTCGTCCCACCTGATGTTAAGTGTGAGTACGGTCCTATTACGCAGTGAGCTTACGGATGAATTACGTGCCGTAAGTACCCAAACTACGTTGCTCTAGTGAAATCTAGTCTGTACGTGTAGTAAAAAATAAGATATAAAGGGCGTAGAGGTGTTTGATGGCGCAGCGGTCAACGCGTTCAACCTACGATCGTAAAAGTTGAGCAACTTACGCAATGGTCGGACATAAGATGGGTGATCGGAAATTTATTACCTCAAGGCAGAATAAGTTATTAGTCCCTGATGCATCTGCAGTAGTTAGCCTTCACATGAATAGGTGTTGCGGCTCATACCCAAATATGAATGTTTGATGTTTTGGGAATGCAATTGTTCAGACGAAAGTATGTAAAAAATTTAGACCGTTCGTCTTGAATATGTTTATTTCACTAAAATAATAATATCTGTAAATAATGACGACCTCCGTGGCCGAGTGGTTTGTACGCCGGGTTTCATGGTATCGCCGACTCGAGAGATCCCGGGTTCGAATCCCGGTGGGGGAAGATGTTTGTGTGATGAATACGAGCATTTGTACTCCAGTCATGGATGTTTAAATATGTATTTCTAAATAAATATGGTTATATATGTACAGTATAATGTACTCTTATCCGTTACCCTAGCAACCCATAACTCAAGCCTTACAGTGCTTACTTTGGGGCTAGGCTAATTGGTGTGAGTGTTGGAAATATTTATTTATTTATTTTTATTTAATATTAATTTAAGATAAAATTAATTGGTATGACATCAAAAATATGTTTTTGTTGTAATATAATGTATTAAAATTTTGATTTTCTATCTCATTAATTATCAAAGAAAACATCTAACCTCCGTGAGTTTTCCCAAAAAATAATGCAGGTTTACCTCGTATATTGATATTGAATTTTAATAGAATTACAATCAAAAACTTTCATAAAACTAATGTACCATCATTGAAGTACTGAAATATGTATATATTTTTATAATTAGTTCATTAATTTCTTAGGTTTTCACGCACATCACTCATTAAATAAAACTAGTTTTTACGGGTTAATGCTTTTTATTTAAAATCATTATTCTGACGAGGCAGACCTGAAAAGGCTGCGAAACGTAAATAAATAAATAAAGTTCGTGCATTAACCCGTTAAAACTAGTTTTATTTACCTGAAGAGGAGTTTTATTGGAGCTAGGGATTTTTAAGCTAATTATTAGAGATGGGCCGACTTTAGTATTTGCCGACTAACCGACTAGTCGACTGATCGGATGATTTTCAAGCAGGAATTCTTCAAGGAATAGAATATTGACTTACAAAGTCTATTAAAACAACGTATTTCACTGTTCATCATTCACAAATCATTGCAATAATGAATTACTTTTGATGAATCGTCTAATTCCGCTTTTACGCATGTCTATCGGCTAATGAAACAAAAAAGTGAAAAAGGACAATAATAATTGAGAATTCGAAGTATGATAAACACAGATTCACTCACTAATAGTAGAGGAGCCCAAGTGGGGATTTTTGGATTTACTCGAGCGCGGCAGAATAACATATGGGGAGCAACCTTGCATCTTAGTTAAGTACTCCCACTATACCTGAGCCATCTATGTAGGGCCGAACGTCCAGGGCAGCAAAAACAAAATTTCAACAAACGGCCATGACTTTTGGTCGGGTCCAAATCGTCACTCTTTTGAATAGGAGCTACTGGAGGGTTCACGTAACATCCTTCTCAATGTCTGCCGCACTCGGTTATTTTTTCCTATATTCTACCCCTTCGTACGGCCACCCCCATATCATGCAAACCGCGGCAGATCAATATTTTTTCCGTTCTTAGAAACGTTACATGAACCCTCTAGTAGCTTATATTCAAAACACTACGATTTGGGCGCGACCAAAAGTCATGACGGTTTGTTGAAATTTTGTTTTTGCTGCCCTGGACGTTCGGCCCTACATAGAGGGCTCAGGTATAGTGGGAGTACTTAATTAGGTGCAAGGTTGCTCCCCATATGTTATTCTGCCGCGCTTGAGTAAATCCAAAAACCCCCGCTTGGGCTCTCCGACTATAATGGATATATCCGATTAACATTGTGAGGAAAACCCCGCATGCGGCAGTTGCACGTGCAAGTATGTAAAACCATTTTTACGTCTTCAAATACCTAAGCTTCAACTCACGCGAGCTGGCAAGTAACTGACAAATCCTTTTATACAATATAAATCTCTTTTAAAGCTGCTTTCGCGATCTTTAAGGAAATTTCCATTAACGGATGGTAGGGTTGGAAAAAACATTTTGGAGTATTCAAAAGATTTGTATTGTGCATCCAAATCTTACAAAGATATTATGAATTTGACTTTGAATTATAAAATGTCAGATACGTGCACGAATGTTTATGTAATGCTTATCCCACACCTGCGCGATATTTTTTTTATTTTTTATTTTTACACAGCAATTAGCCTAGACCCAAAGTAAGCACTATAAGGCTTGTGTTATGGGATACTAGGGTAACGGATAGAATACATATACTTTACATATATAATTATATTTATATAGATATACATATTAAACATCCATGACTGGAGTACAAATGCTAGTATTCATCACACAAACATCTGCCCCCACCGGGATTCGAACCCGGGACCTCTCGAGTCGGCGACACCATGAAACCCGGCGTACAAACCACTCGGCCACGGAGGTCGTCGTATTAACCATTAAATTTGCAATGCTGGACACTTAGTTTAGTTAGCTGTGTTTTTTGGGTTGAGATCATTTGCAAATGATAAAAAGGATTGTAAAAACTATTTGTACCTATTGATACCATCAAAGGTATCTCATAAGTTAACAGGATGGGCAGTGTTCAGACCCCTATCCGACAAATATATGAAGGACAATTTAGCAGCTCTGTGATGTTTGTAGCTGTCATTAATATACATTGCGACAAGCGTATTTCATGACTTAATAGAGATTCGATGTAAATGCGTTTGCTAGCGTATAGCGTAGCCCTTTTACGCGCTGCCACCTTTTGTGACAATCAAAAAATAAATATATTCATAGATACACAACTAATAGGTATTTAAATAAATAAGTAAATATGTCCAACACTCACCAAGTAGCCTAGCCCCAAAGTAAGCACTGTAAGGCTTGTGTTATGGGATGCTAGGGTAACAGATAGAATACATATACTATAAGTATATTTTTATAGAAATACAAATTAAACATCCATTACTGGAGTACAAATGCTCGTATTCATCACACAAACATCTGTCCCGACCGGGATTCGAACCCGGGACCTCTCGAGTCAACGACACCATGAAACCCGGCGTATAAACCACTCGACCACGGAGGTCGTCAAATCGGAGGTAAATAACATCGTGGGAATGCACTTTGCACTCACAATTTAATTGAAACTTTCTAATTGTATTATTTCATAATATAAATATCTTTTCGTTTGTTATCAATAATAAACGCCCACTGCATCGACCTCTCCCCTTTTTCCATAAAGATGCGCATTTCATGCGATAATCCTTCTTCACAAGCAAAACCAAAACCCACTGTCCTTAATATCAATAGTACAAAAAATCTATATGCACATATAGATTTTTGGTCTAGCCTAAAAAGGTGGGAATATTGAACAAAAATAAGGATGATTTTTAGATTTTATTATTTTTATTAGTTCATTGATTTCCCCAGTATAATTATGTTATTTATTGCAATCGCTCAACCGTTTCTTTGTACTAAAAGATTAAGGTCCCAGAAAGAAGAAAGGATCTCTCAAATTTAAATCAACTTTTTACTTTCACAATGTTACTTGGGTAAATAAGATAGATATAATTGTAAAATTAAAAATATAGCCACAAGAAAATTCTCTCTATTATTAAAATGATTTTTTTTTTGGAATCGTCTTTACATTTTTTTTGCTTTATTAGAGACTACTCAGCTTAAGTGAGATATACATAATAATGTATGCAAGTATGTTAAAAACTGCACAGTTATAGAATTGGTTTTCTAATTTTCTCTTACCTGGTTTATGCCGGCTCGGTCTTATTAAATTGCGTGTAAAAAGGTTTTCATCTATGCTAGCGTGCCCTATCTTTAACCATAATTGGTGCGTAAGGCGCACGTGTCTAGATCAACCGTGAGCTTATATTATGTAAAAAGAAAGAAGTCGCGGGGTGTCTGGCAGAAAAAAATAAAAATATAACATAAAAAAAATAACAAAATAATAAGTACTACAGAAATGTTATTGTCTCCGTTAGGACCTGCGCTGCATACGTTATAATACCTTGCTCTGATTTAATAATAATAATACTAGCAAACCAGTGAACCAAATGTTCACCAAAACCTGATTTAAAAAAAAATGTATTTAATTAATTGAGAACTTCGGAGATTTTGTGTGGTTTCGTTTGAAATTCGTGATTTCTCGAAAACCGGAAGTGCTACGTTACTCAAATCCGGTTTGTAGTCTTATCAGACTATTCTTAACTTATAACTTAGACATTCTCTTTATCTATCTCTTACGGTTTGGCCGCTGAAACAGCACCACAGATAGAAGGACGGACGGACGGACGGACTTGTCTAATAGATAAGAGATTCTTTATTGTAATACACCATACAAGAAAACACAAGTAAATTAAAAAACATGATAGATAGAACGTACACAATATAGGCGGCCTTATTGCTAGGCAGCAATCTCTTCCAGGCAACCCATAATAGAAAGATAAATAAATATGAAGGAGAAAAGGAGGGGTGTTATAGAAAATAATAATAATATCAATGACAGGAAAACAGATATATCTAAGGAAGGAAAGAGAGAGGATGAAGGAAATTTGTTTACATCACTGTTGGGATAAGAAATAACTCCGAACTTGATCCCTGAACGAGTTCAAAGTGCGAGCCCTTCGAATAGTTTCTGGCAAAGAGTTCCATAGACGTACAGAATGCACAGAGAAGGAATAGGAAAAGAAATCAGTACAATGACTTGGAATTTTTTTGATTTAATTAAAAAAGTAAATAATTTATTTACTCATACACATATACTAAGGACTTCGAAACAAAGATATATTATAGCTATTAACGGGATTGTTACCATGTACCTTGTTTTTTATGAGTCTCCGATATTTCGGCACCGTTGCAAGCGTCATGATCACGGAGTAACTGAAGTAACTGATCACATTCTCACTATTCACTCGCACTTGTGCCCGATACACAGTGGTAGGGGTATCGAGCTCAGTAAAAGACGACGTCAGAGGGTAGAAGGATATGTCTGCCAATAACATCTACCCGCAATTACTTCAGTTACTCCGTGATCATGGCGCTTGCAACAGTGCCGAAATATCGGAGACTCATAAAAAACAAGGTACATGGTAACAATCCCGTTAATAGCTCTAATGTTAATGACCATGGAAGTTTAAAACAATATAATGTAGATATAACCAACAACTGGTATCAAAATGTTAAAGTATGCAACTGGAAAATTCCGGGACGTCTAAAATTTAAACAGCGGCATTAGAGGAAAGATCTAAAATAGGTTTCATTCCTGAATTAGCAAAGTTCCTTGTTCATAATGTTACACAAAGTCACTAACGGTATATAAAAATAATCGTCGAAAATTATGTATGCTCATCACTTCCGTAAGACTAACTAATTAAAGAACTCAATGGCGCAAGTGGTTAGCGCGTTTGGTTGCGATCGTTGAAGTTAAGCAACTTTCGCAGTAGTCGGTCATTGGATGGGTGACCAAAAATCTTCTATCTCGAGTTCCTCCGTGCTTCGGAAGGCACGTTAAGCCGTTGGTCCCGGCTGCATCTGCAGTCGTTAGCACCCAACAATTGGGCCCGCGTGGTGGGTCATGGCCCTATCTCCCTATTCCATCCATAGGAAAAGCCTGTGCCCCAGCAGTGGAGACATTTATAGATGATGATGAAGTAATTAAGGTAATTCTTTTTTTTATTATGTTCGTTATTGTCAGGACATGGTTTGTTTATAAGAAAATTTTCAAAAAGGCACAAAAAATTGAATGCAAGAAACATTTTTAAAATAAAGTTAGTTATTCCACCATCTTCCGCAATTGACAAGTCATGTCACGACACGCATGAGGCTGAAGTAAGTCGTAAGGGTCGACTAAGGGATTGACTGTGTTAGGAGAATATTGGGCAAAGTACTGGAAACCAATCTTAACCCCTTTTAAATATGCTAATATTACCTTCGATGGTTCAGCCATCACAAAGCTTCGTCCTCTCGCCCGGTCGATACTGACGTGAATTTTCCTTCTAACATACAAAATTGCTGTGCCTTTATTTCAGGTGAGAATACTACTAGGAAGGTCTGCTCGATAATTATTCTTTCATAATTCTTCGTTTTACATAGCCCACCGGATTAGCAAGTTGAAGTGACAGTGGGCTGGCCATATTTGCCGAAGAACCGATAACCGTTGGGGTAGACGAGTTCTGGAGTGGAGACCGCGTCTAGGCAAACATAGTGTAGGACGTCCTCAGGCACGGTGGAGTGACGATTTGCGTAAGGTGGCTGGCAAGAGCTGGATGCGAGTAGCCCAAGATCGATCTGAGTGGCGTGCATTTAGAGAGGCCTATGTCCAGCAGTGGACTAAGATAGGCTGTTGATGATGATGATGATGAATTCTTCATTTTGTCGCTTGCGTCAGAATCGAAACGTAACGCCTAACTTACATTTGGTTGAACTGTGGGGTTCTCCCACAATCTCATTTATACATATTATATAAGTATTTAGAAACATATCAAATATTATATAATATGTATTTAAAATTTATAACTACAAATAAATATTAACATTAAATATAAAAACCAGATTTATTTACATTTATATAAAATAACAATTATTATTTACACATTATTTACATTTAATATATTACAATATTTATTAATTGCATTCATATACTGTCATCACAAGCACATACATTTATTCACAAACAATTACACTATATCGTGCCGTGCATCAGTTGATCGACGAACGTCGTATGGCGAATGGACACGCGCACTCGCTCCACCGCCTATTGTTCGGCAAGCCGGCCGGCTCACGCGCAGAGGTCACGTTGCACGACAGTCGGAACCTATACTCTGTACCGTACGCACGATCAATTGCTCCGCGCTTGCTAACTCATAACCGTATTATTGTTATTGTTTACGTTTGCTTTCACTGTGCTTTTCCTTTCTTCCTCTGTGCTTGTTTATCACTGACTGTGCTCTGTACTCCTTCTATTCTGTGCTTGTGCAAATAAACTGTTTACTGTTGAGTGCTGGACTTATTGTTTACGCCGCCTCCTGACTGCACCGCAGATAAGTACAACCGAACTATTACCTACCTATCTACGTACGCCAAACTGCGTTCGAAGAGTAATGCAATTAACAACGAAGGAGATGCAGCTTATGGTGGTCGATTGACCATTCTCCCACCGACGCATGCACAGTGGTAGTCTGCGTCATTATAAACATGAGCAAGATGCAATGACATAAATGTTCGTTCGGGTAGACCCTAGCATGAACCATTATCGAATTCGAATAGTTTGCAAACCGAAATGTCAATGTCAAATTTTGTATGGAAACTTGAATAGCAGCGGCACAAAGTACGTAACGAGAACTGAAAATCAGTACCCCTAGCACGAACCTTTATCGAATTCGAATAGTTTGCAAACCGAAATGTCAATGTCAAATTTTGTATGGAAACTTGAACAGCAGTGCCACTTTGGACGTAACGGGAACTAAAAATCAGTACACATTTGACAATGACATTTCAGACTCGCAAACGATACGAATTCGATATTGGTTCATGCTAGGGGTACTGTACACATTTGACAATGGCATTTCGAACTCGCAAACGATACGAATTCGATATTGGTTCGTTCGTTCTAAGTTGGAATCGGTAGAACAACTCAAAAGAACTCTGAAGACATTTAAATCTAAGGATTTCTTTTTCTGAAGATAGTTTTAATATCTTTGAGTTCGGCAACGGTTTATGAGAAATCTGGCATTGGGGTAGGCAGTTGCTTCTTCTGAAATAACGGCCATATTGTTAGATAAAAATTGAAGATAGATAGAAAGTGATTCGGGGGCGGAATGATTTACTCTCTAAAGATTTTTGCCAAAAAAGTGACAGTTATTCCAAGATCGCCAATGAAATAAGGGCTTGCCTCTATTAATCAATTTGTAGTGCCATGAAATGAATTTTCATTTGGCAGTAACTATGAGAGTTACCTATCAATCTACAGAAGATTCTTCCAAATAATTGCTAACTATGGTGGAAGCTATTTTCCTGACAAACGGATAGCCTTCAAATTATTGTAAGCGGTACGAAGTACGCCGGGTAAATAAAATAGGTCACAATGAGTTGACTTTTTAAAAGCATACAATAAAACGAAATATTTATTTGTGACTGCCAAGTTTCTTAGAATCAGATTGACCCAAACGGCAATACCTCGAGCTATTTTGCTATGCCACACAAAGGACTTATTGATATTGAAGGAAATATTTACTTCAGTATTCGGTGACCTTTGAAATATAAACGTCTGGGTGACCGGTAGTTCGCAAAACTGTTTTTTTTTTACTCATATTATAGATCATATAAAGAGGTCAAAGTATATTATCAATTACTCGTGTAACCTTAAAAAAAACGTAATTCTGTCAATGTATGTCACCGCAGAGCTGGTTTTTATTTCTTTCGTTTACATTTGTATATTTTCATTTTTTTTAAAGAACATTGTTCTGCGTCCATACATTGTTAGCCTAAGAACCAACAATCATGAAATATTACTTTCTAGGTTCGAAATTGCAAGTAGATGACTGTAAAAACAAAGATTATTAACGGACACTTCTGAGAACTTAAATTGTCAGGAAAACTAAAATTTTTTTGAGGTTGTGTTTAATATTCAATGAAACATAGGTCAACCTATGAACTTAGCATGAACTCAGTATGAAATAAAATAATATTATAACTAATTCATTTTCATTCGGTGTGATTTTAAAGAATAACTACTTATTAGGGAAAAAACTTGGTTAGGTAGGAATCATGAATAAATAAAAACTGTAGTTTTGCTTCTTATTTATGACTATTTTTCACATAATTGTATTATATTTTATTTTGTATTTATTTGTATATCACATGTTTATTGTGTAAATATGCAGCGTGAATGTGTATCAGGTGCTCTTGAATAATTTGGCAGTATGATCCTCTCAGGATGTTGTAGCACAGATTCACTAGCACTTGGTAATAAGGTCTCTGCTCTTTGGTAACATCGATGGCATATTAGTATATAGTTAAAATGTTTAATTAAAGGAAAAACAATCGCAAATATACACACAAAACAGGTAATCCGAAACGAGAATGCACGAATGCCACAAACTACTAATGCAAACTGCCTGCACCATAACCACAGAGTATCGAATTTTATGCCAGCCCTTCGCTTGACAACAGTCTGTCCTTGCCATGCTTAATAAGGAATGAAAAGGACAGACTGATGTTAAGTTTTCAAATAGCAAACACGAATAGCCAAGTGAAGTGCCGGTATAAGGAGAAAAGAGTGTTTTGTTTGCAGCGCTGTCATAGATTATACACATAAAGTGGTAATTACAGTCTCAGTTTTTTTTAAACTTTTAATATAGCTTACTTAACTGGAAGTGTCCGTCACAATCTAAATACTGATAATTATCGCAAAAACTATACTAAGAATTATCATAAATGCCAAATTGGTGTAGGTTCTTAGGCCAATTTTAACATTTTCCTTTAGCGCAAACAAAACGTCAATTCGTTTATTGGTCACATGCGAGACTTTTTTGTTATGATTGGCGTCTCGTGTATGACCAATAGGGTATTTGACAGTGGTGTCGATTCCGGCCTAATTCTCTAAACTTAAAGCTAAATTTAACATCAGTCTTTCCTTTTCATTCTGTATAGAGAATGACAAGGATGCACTGTTGTCAAATTTAAGTTTAGGTTTAGAGAATCATGTCAGAATCGATACCATTGTTAAAATAAAGTGCCAATTGTTAGCATCTGTGTTTAGAATGAATATTGGCAGGGGTTTTTACTATTTTTACAATAAAAATATTCATAATTTTACTAAAAACTAACGAAAAAGATAATAGTTTTCTTATCCATTGTCACGTGACCCAAAACGCTTGGGATTGGCCGAGCCTGAAATGACGTCACACGCAAGTAAACTTACGGTTAAAGTGACATTACATTGTATCGTTTGACGTTTTAATAACAGCCGTGTAACGTCACACACTAGTAAGACGCTATACAGTCCAGAGATACGTTTTCGCAGCCACTTGCAAAATGGAGTTTTTCATTTGGTTATTTTTACTGAAATACACAACAAAATGATGAATACCCACTTTTTACGGACTCCATAAACATTAGTCAGTAACGTGAGATCGTTTTCTAAAACTTGTCAAATACCCTATTAACGGATTAATTGATGCGCTAATTTTTAATACAATTTTGAATGATGTTTTATTATGATTTTATTTATTTTTTAAGCATTTAACTGCTAGATGTTTAAATCTAAAGAAAAGTTTACTAGAAAAAAATCCACGCAGACCAGGCAGCGGACAAGACTCGAACCCGCATCCTTCGCTATCCGGGCGAATGCACTGACCATTATGCTACGACGGCCCTATTAGCCGCGTCGAAATTTTCCTAGCTTTAAGCTGCAAGGCAGCGCCATCTCTTCGCATTGTAGGTAATCCACAGTGTCAAATGAATACTTTTTCAAGTATTAAACATTTGAAAGAAGAAATAGCAATTATAGTTATGATTTCATGTGATGTTTCATTTCTCCCACTTGGGCAAGTCTCCCGGGTTCCCTACTTGTCCAACCTACATCTTATATATAAAATTCTCGTGTCGCGGTGTTTGTGGTTAAACTCCTCCGAAACGGCTTTCTCGATTCTCATGAAATTTTGTGTGCATATTGGGTAGGTCTGAGAATCGGACAACATCTATTTTTCATCCCCCTAAATGTTAAGGGTAATCCACCCCTAAATTTTTTTTTTCAATTTTTATTTTTTTTATTTTTTTATGATACAGCAATACATACAACCCTAAATTTTCACCCTTCTACCACCAACCCCTATTTTTTATGGCGGTACGAAGTTCGCTGGGTCAGCTAGTAGTTTATAATTTCGACATCACGACACGACGAAGTTTAATGATATATAATATAATATCATCGAACTTCTTGTATCAATTTTAAAAGTACAGCCCCAGGAGTTTTAATAATAACTTTTGCTGTTTCCGTAATCCCATTCCAATAAAGTAAGTGTCAACGTGATATGAGAAGTGACAAAGGTATTCCTTTGGCTACGTGAGAACATTAAACCAAATATGAAATGATATGTAAAATTTTACAGATTTTTATGAGAACTAGGAACCTGCGAATATTTACGCATCAACCTAACCTAATCTAACATTTTCCAGAATGAAAATAAATAATAAATAAATAAATATTTCCAACACTCACACCAATTAGCCTAGCCCCAAAGTAAGCACTGTAAAGGCTTGTGTTATGGGATACTAGGGTAACGGATAGAATACATATATTGTACATATATAAGTATATTTATATGAAATACATATTAAAACATCCATGACTGGAGTACAAATGCTCGTATTCATCACACAAACATCTGCCCCCTCCGGGATTCGAACCCGGGACCTCTCGAGTCGGCGACGCCATGAAACCCAGCGTATAAACCACTCGGCCACGGAGGTCGTCAATAAAGTATCCTATTAGTTCTATTTGTTTGCATAATTTAACATAAGAAGGAGATAAAAAGCCTCTCTTGAGTTCGTTTCTCCGATTCTTCTCAGAAAGGTCTCCCAATTTTGGAACCGGTGGTAGTTTACGGTAGTTAGGGCAAATAAATAAACTCAAAATTACAAAAAAGAATTTTAATTAAAATATTTTATTAAGTAAATTAAATAATAAATTCATACATAGGCAATAAAACTTTAAAAATCGATCAATGAAATAACCGAACGCTCCATAAAAGTCTTTCGAAGGTAGCTTGACAAATTAAATAAAAGTTTGATTCTGACGACGTAGCCTGTAAAGGCTACGAAACGTCAATAAATAAATAAAGTTTCGTGCATTAACCCGTAAAAACTAGTTTTATTTAAGTATCCTATGTCTCAATGTAGGTAATAAACTATTATATATTCCAAATTAATCCAAATCCGTTCAGCCGTTTTTGCGTGATTGAGTAACAAACACAAAAATTAACATTATGAGATTTGTAGAATAGTATGATTCGCAACATTACCCTTTAGTTTGAACGTATTGGTAAATTGAATTAAATTGAACAATTTATAAATGTGACAAATAGATGCTTCATCTAATGTTGCCATTTTAGACCCTCTGCAGTCTATAAATAATGTTGCAGAAATTAATACGATACTTAATTTATATTAATAGGAAAATACCTCGTTCCTGCTATACAGGTATAAGATATTCATGCAATTCGTTAATAGAAAGCTTTATAGAAGGAATACTATATTATTGGACTATTCCATTCAAATAGCAATCGGCTTTGCGACTTATTGCTACTTCACCGATTTTGTATGAAACGTTATTAAATGCCAATCCTTAGATACCACCACTTTTTCTTTTTTCGCATTTCAGCAAAACATTACAGAAACATATTAATTAGAAATGTCGCATAGCGTTATTTTCATTCAGATGGCAAAATGCATAAAAAATCTTCAATTGAATTTTATAATATTACTATCTGTCCCAGCGAATTTCGTACCGCCATAAAAAATAGGGGTTGGTGGTAGAAGGATGAAAATTTAGGGTTGTATGTATTTGTATATGACGTATCATAAAAAATTAAAAAAAAAATATCAAAAATTGAAAAAAAAATTAGGGGATTACCCTTAACATTTAGGGGGATGAAAAATAGATGTTGTCCGATTCTCAGACCTACTCAATATGCACACAAAATTTCATGAGAATCGGGAAAGCCGTTTCTGAGGAGTTTAACCACAAACACCGCGACACGAGAATTTTATATATAAGATTATTAAAAAAAATCATTTTCATGTTGGAGGAATCAATCAATGATAAACTAGTTTTAACTACTCTTCTTCAAACTCTTCACAATTAATTATTCAAATAGTTATCACTGACATCATAAGGTAAATTTCAATGGTTCCGAAACCTAAGAGTGACTACTGGACTGTATTCCTAAAGGTCACAGCTCATTGACCCACCCGGAACCCGACCAGTATCGACTCGAATCGTCCAGTAGATAATCTTTGTATGTATTTCTATGGGTATAATGCGATTCAACTAAGAATAGGACCGACTGGGCGCCATATTTTGACGTCATAGCTGTCAATTCAAACCAAATAGGTAGAGTGAGCAAAAAAATGTTGCTATTTAATAAAACTTATTTACTAAGATTAAGTGAAACAAAACATCAGATTTTTTAGTAAAATTAATTTACTAGGCTTGAGTAAGAACACAACTGATTTTTAATAGCATTTCTTTTAAAGACTGTGTGAATAAAAACATTATCAGAATCTAGCTCTTTAATTTCGATCATCTCTGCATTACCGCCAGAGAAGTTATAAATAATCATGCAGGTCGCATACGAACATGCATCCTATATGTAAACGAAAGTTTCAAATCGAGTTTTTGAAAGCAACATAAAGTGACATTTGGTTGACGATTTAGGTTATCAACCATTCAACCAAAGCTCAATAAATGAAAAAAAAACGACTAATATTAATTATCAACATTTGTTATTGTTTGTTTAAAAATGTTTGGTTTTTATTCTAAAATCAGCTGAGTGCTAAAATAGTATTCATATTCATTTATTGCATCTTGTTGTATACACAGGTGTTACAAGTATGGTTAGGTTAGGTTAGGTTAGGTTTTACGTTCGCGACCCCTGCATTGGCATCGCGCATTGATAATTGGCGTGTCCTGGAAGAAGTGGAAACCCTTTCTGATCACCTTTATATTAGGTTTAGGATATCCTCTTCCCAGAGACAAGTGGCTTCCAGAGCGGCTAGAAACAACCAAGCCCGATTTCCTAGATGGGCCCTAACTCGACTGGATGTTGAAATGGTTGAGGAGGCGGCAATTGTTGCTACCTGGAACACCTTCCCGAATGAAGACGTAGATCAGATGGCTGCAAAATTCCGAGCTGATTTGTCCTCTGTTTGTGATGCTGCTATGCCCCGTGTGTCCGGCAGCGGCCCGAATAGAAAACAAGTTTACTGGTGGTCACAGGAAATAGCCGACCTACGAATCATCAGTAATAGGGCTAGGCGGGAGCACAAAAGATGCCGAAGACGCCGCCGACACACAGCTGAGGAGGAGGAGCGCCTCCATGCTGCTTATAAAGAAGCCAAGAGGCTGCTCCAGATGGCCATTACTAAGGCCAAAGAGGATGCCAGGGAGGATTTTCTTTCCAGCTTGGACGACGACCCGTGGGGGCGACCCTATCGCATGGTGCGCGATAAGATGCGGAACCGAGCCCCTCCCACAGAGTCATTTGAGCCGGCACTCTTGTCGGGTATTGTTTCGGAGCTTTTTCCAGAGCGTGCTAATTTTACTCCACCCTCGGTGGACCTTGCAACTGAATTTGAGAGTCCACAAGTAATTGAGTCTCCACCACCAATAACAGAGGCGGAATTCGGAGCAGCTGCAGATCGTCTTCGGTCAAAATCAAAAGCCCCAGGTCCGGACGGTGTGCCCAGGAAGGTCTTGTTCCTGGCACTAAAGCACCTGGGAGAACGCTTTCGTGGGATTCTTGATATGTGCCTTACAACTGGACGTTTCCCCGCCGTGTGGAAGGAGGGCCGTCTGTGTCTGCTCCATAAAGAGGGACGACCTCCCGAGTCCCCGTCTGCTTACCGACCTATCGTTTTACTAGACGAGGCGGGCAAATTTTTCGAGCGGGTGCTGGCTACTCGTATCCTCCAGCATCTTCGGGAAGTTGGGCCGGATCTTTCGGAAAGCCAGTTTGGATTCAGGACTGGCCGGTCTACTATTGATGCCGTGCTGGAGCTTCGGGAGTTTGCGAAAGCAGCTGTAAGGGAAAAAGGATGCGCTGTTGCGGTATCTCTAGATATCCGCAACGCTTTCAATACTCTCCCATTCCCTGCCATCATAGAGGCGTTGCGGTACCATAGAATACCCAAGTACCTGCAAAAAGTGGTGACTGACTACTTAAGGGGCCGCAAGATTCTTTTTAAGGGACAGCAAGGACAAATGCATGGCCGTACGATGGAGTGCGGGGTTCCTCAGGGATCGGTTTTGGGCCCCCTTTTATGGAACCTTGCCTTCGACTGGGTACTCAGACGTCCCCTTCCGCAGCGGGCTAAGATCATCTGCTACGCGGATGATACATTAGTGGTTGCCCGCGGTCGTGATTATGAAGAGGCAGTTAGGACGGTTGAAATAAGCTGCATCCTAGTGGTCGGCCGGATGAGACAGTTGGGGCTTGAGGTAGCCACACACAAAACGGAGGCTATAGCTTTTCATGGTCCTAGACGCAAGCCGCCACCTGGTACCGAAGTCAGAGTGGATGATGTGAGGGTCCAAATAGGACCTTCAATTAAATACCTCGGGCTCATATTGGACAGCCGGTGGACGTTCAGCGAACACTTCCGCCGGTTAGTCCCAAGGCTGACGAATGCAGCAGCGGCGCTAGGCCGCCTTCTGCCTAACATTGGTGGTCCCAACATGACATGTCGGCGACTCTTCGCCGGCATAATAAGATCGATGGCATTGTACGGTGCCCCAGTGTGGGTAGAGTCTCTAACTGTCCGAAATAAGGCTCTGCTGCGACGTCCGCAGCGGACAATGGCGGTGAGAGCCGTACGAGGGTACCGCACGGTATCGTGGGCGGCAGCTTGCGCATTGGCTGGTGCTCCCCCATGGGAGCTGGAAGCGCAGGTCTTGGCCGAAACCTATCGGTGTCGGACTGAGGCTAGAGCCCGTGGGGAGCGCCCCGCTCTTGAAGAAATGAGGCATGTACGTAACGAGGCACAGGAGGCCTTGCTGGAGAGGTGGGCGATCGACCTGGAGTCTGCCAGGTATGGTACGCGCACCGTTGATGCAATACGCCCAGTACTATCTGACTGGGTGACACGAAATCACGGATCACTCTCTTTCCACCTTGTGCAGGTGCTGACCGGACATGGGTGTTTCGGACGCTACCTGCACAAGATTGCACGGAGGGAGGAGACTCCGCAGTGCCACGATTGTGGCGCTGCAGATGACACTGCGCAGCACACTTTAGAGGTGTGTTCCGCCTGGGACTCCCAGCGCCGCGATTTGGTGGCTGTGATAGGAGGGGACCTCTCCCTGCCCGCAGTGGTTAGGGCCATGCTGGACAGCGAGAGGGCTTGGCTGGCGATGACCTCATTCTGCGACGAAGTCATGGCGCAGAAGGAGGCCGCGGAGAGGGATCGTGAGGACGCTGCCCACGCGGCCCTAATCCGACGTAGACGGCAGGGCGGTAGGATGCGTGCATTTGACCGCGTCCTTCCTCTGTAATCGAGGCCAGCAGGCGGGGATTGGGTAAATTCACGCCTGCATTGCACGGCCTTGACAGTCTGGGGGTGATGCCTAGATGTGCTCGGGCATCGCCCCGACCGTGGAGTGGCCCGGCGTACAGCCGGGCCCCGCCGGGGCGGTGTGGTTTGATTCCCAATAAGGAACCCACGCCGTCATATCCGGCAGAGGAGGGCACATCCCGGAGTTTTAGTGGGTAGGGCCCCCCCATCCCGAGCAGCCACTGAGCCAGCCCTAGGGTTGGCTGAGTGGGTGGGCGGGAGGTGGGGGGAGGAGTCCCACATAACCCCGTCGCCTACCCAGCGGCGGGGTATGCGTAACGCATTTCTCCGGGTAAAAAAAAAAAAAAAAAAAAAAAAAAAAAAAAAAAAAAGGTTAGGATCCGAGATTTTTTTGAAAACCGTACTTTTCAAGCGACATTTGACAGATGGAGGTCATTGGCTTTCCTATTCTTATTTGAATCGCATTATATACGCTCACTATATCAACTCCGTACTGTCGCCGGATCGCCTCGCTCGCAAGCTGTCCGCGCGCGGGCGACTGGTGGACAACTCGGTGACCACCTGTTGCTCGCACGCTTACTGTGTGCTGTATGCGCACTGCTCCTCAGTCACGGTAATAATATCATACAGTATTCTATCTTCATACAAACGGTCGGAAAGCGAGTCATACCTACGCCACTCGAGTTCGATGTGCTCTCGGCGGGCACCCAGTCGCGAATGCGCCGCCGCGCCGCAACGACGACCGAACGGTCTGAATTGTTTTTTATGCAGTTAGCCGTGCTTAAACGTGCGTTTTGTATTGTAAATATTTGATTGAATTAAGTAGATACCTACATAATTTAGTATGGAAAAGAACAAACGACGATCAATATCGTACAACAGCACAAATGCTGTTTTTGGTTGCTTGAACTCTTCAATAACACACCCAGAGATATCATTTTTTAAATTACCTGAAATATTGGAAAGGTGTCTTACCTTTAAGAATATTTTTTATATACCTATCTACTAGTACGTTATTTGTTTCTAATATTTAGGTATTTCGGTTTTTCCATCGGGCAAAATATCTGGAATAATATATAAATAAGTGGTTAGGATGAAAAAAGAGACAAACGAGTAATCTACCTACACTCGCGTTAAAAACAAAACTACATAAAATACTGTAGGCTGGCGGCCCTACCGCGTGCCAACGCAGCGCTCGGTGTAGGCATTTATTTTCAAGGACAGGGCGGAGTCACAATACTGTATAGATAATATTACCGTGCCTCAGTGGACCATGTGCTGCCTTTTTTTAAAATCTGGGACATGCCTTACGCATCCTTTAACCACCGGGGGAGCGAGAAGAAGGTATATGAGACTCCTACCTGCTCGTTTCAGCCATTCCTTGGGCCGGATGAAATAAACAGGGCCCTACCTAAAGTCCTAAACAGGCCAGTAAAAACCAGACAATACTCCTGCACCGGTCACTCAGTACGCATTATGAGGACCGCGGTCCCACTAATGCGTGTAGGGCGTGCGGGTGATGTTGCAACACTCTGTGACGAATGGTCGCAAGAACCATGTGCTGCCTGCGAATTGACACCCATCGTTGTCTACCCTGACTTTAACTACTATCCTTGGAAGTTCTAGAAAGCATACTTACTGCAGCTTAACAACACTAAGTGTGATTTGGCTGTAATCATCTGTAACGTGAAGGTACTCCCTCTGTTACTCTGGCCTTTTTCTCACTAGTTGTAATTTTTCTAGCAAAATGCGAGAGTTTGTGAGAATGTCCCAAAACTACTGTAATTTTAGATAAAAATGACTATGTAATTACTGAACACAGAGGCATTCCTCACATAAGTGATTAATACACACACACACACACACACACCCACTCACACACACACAGACACACATATACCTCTAAGAAAATATTAGCAATTTTAACTGTTCGTATTGTGAGTCTTATAATTTAATTTTAGTTGGCGTTTTATTTATTTCAAAATTTTTATATTAACCTAAAAAAAGTGTTTTCGATTATTGTATAAATATCATCATCTAGATACTTAACTGCAGTGATGAGAGAGCGGGTTCTCCTGGTACAGGTTTTATTTAAAACTTACTAGGAGGACTCATAGACTAATTGTACTATTGTGTTATTTAAAAAAATAAACAAATTCTCATTTCACTTTTCAAATTTTTCAATAGAAATATTTATTTGTTTCTTAGGTTTTCACGCATATCACTCATTAAATAAAACTAGTTTTTACTGGTTAATGCACGAAACTTTATTTATTTATTGACGTTTCGCAGACTTTTCAGGTCTGCATCGTCAGAATAATGATTTTTTATTTAAAATTGTCGAGCTACCTTCGAAAGGACTTATATAGAAATATTTGTTTACAGGTGTGGCGGTTGCGTCAAGCGTGTTCACAATCACAGCGATGTCAGTTGACCGGTACCTGGCCATCACGCAGTCCCTCCGGCAGCCCTGGATGCCTTCGAGGAGGGGAGCTTGCAGCCTCCTGATGCTGCTGTGGTTGCTAGCGTTAGCGATCTTTGCACCACTACTAGCTGTGACCGCAGTCGAGAGGGAACCTGTGCCGTACGTGTCCAGGACAAGGAATGGATCGGTAAGTTCTTCATCATCGTCGTCATAATAGTTGAAAACATTAGTAAGTAACAGAAGTGGGATTTGGACAGCGCGGTTCTTTTGCTTTTGCTTTATAACAACCGCTTGGGAATAACCTAACCTAACCTAACCTAACCTTACTCGTACATCTTAGAGAAGACAACAGTGTAATAATGCATCCTTTTGTTGGTGTTATGTTCTCTCCCTTCTTCTTCATTGCGACGGGTGTTTGCCAAACTCACATCCTCATGGCGTTTGTTTTGCGTGCTCAGGCTAACTTGCTACTACCAGTAGACCCGGTACTGCAAAATTCTCTCTGCATGAGTATTTATACTAACTCATCGCATCATTTAGCTAGCAACGAAAACTTCTCTCCAATTTGCACTGTAAGCCCGGTTTCGATTCGTGTTGAAAATCCCTTTTAGATTTAGGCTTTAAACCGACTGAAGTAAGAAAGTACTGTAACGCTCGCAGCGTGCAGCCTCTTTGCTTGTCAAGCACCTTATTAAAAACGGCTGGCAGTCTTATTTAAAAACAATAATATATATGTTACTCTCAAAAATGGAAACCGCAGTGAGCGGAAAAACAGCTCACAACGCATTGAGATCGAATAGCATGTCAGCCACGACACGAATTTCGCTATTTGGTCTTTCTGTGATTGCCACAACGCGTCGTGCGCGTTTTCATTTGAGCCATAACACGAATTTCACCATGTGGATGTTTTACTGTGATCACAACGCGTTGTGAGCTATTTTTCCGCTCACTGAGCGTTTTCTATCTTTGAGCGTAACATATACATTCAAATAATCGAATTCGAGTACTTTTTGTTTCGTTTCGTTATTTCCAGATACAAAATGTGCACAGACGCGAAATGTTGAGATCAATATAATTGTAATTATATTCCTAAAGTCTATAAAATATATCGAAAAGTTCAATTATTCAGTATTTTTTTTCTTGAAACTTTTTCATTAACCGACATGCTTTTTAACTTGTTCTTATTATCTTAAGTCTAGGTCAATATCCAAGTACTTTTACCATTAAATATAACTAATTTTAACGGGTTAATGCACGAACTTTATTTATTTATTGACCTTTCGCAGCCTTTTCAGGTCTGCATCGTCAGTTTTTTTTTTATTTACTTTGTATTGAATAATAAATAAATAAAGTTCGTGCATTAACCCCTTAAAACTAGTTTTATTTAATGAGTGATGAGCTTGAAAACCTAAGAAACAAATATACTTTTACCATTCTGCACAATGTTTCCATTTCACTTATTATGCTGGGGCCACACTAAAGGGAAATGCAATTATGTAACTATCGCGATATTGAACATTTAAGGAACAGTACGCGCGCAATCTGAGTGCAGCTCTGAGGAATGCGGTATTGCTAGGAAACACAGCTCGAATTAATACACTGCGGGCGTACGAGGCGCTGGAGTGTGCGCTCCCAAACCTCATAACCCGGCTGCACTACGGTAATATTATCTACACATCTCTATTGTGACTCGGCCCTGTCCTTGAAATAACTGCCTACGGCCGAACGGGGCGTATCTGCGCGGTAGGGCTGCCCGCCTACAGTATTTTAATTTCATCTTCATAATTGAGTTTATTTCTTGTTTTGTGATTGTAAATATTTTATTTCTATATGTAAAAAACATGTTGTGAATGAATTAGTAAGTGTTACATAAAATACATGTTATTTTAAGTGTAACATTTAATAAAAAAATATAGATTTGAGACAGAAAAATATTTACGCTTGGACTGAGACGTACGAAAAGCTTTATTATTAAATTTAATAGTATAAGAAATACGCATTCGTATAAAAAGTTTAATATTATTGAAGAGTTCAAGCAACCATAAACAGCACAATATCGACTACTGCTCTTTGCCATATTAAATTATGTAGGTATTTACTCAATTCAATCAAATACTCACAATACAAACGTTTAAGCACTTCTAACTGCTTAAAAACAATTCACACCGCTCGGTCGTCGCCAGTCGTCGCTGCGGCGCATACGCGACGCCCACCGGGTGCCGCGCGAACTCGAGTGGCGTAGGTATGACACGCTTTCCGACCGTTTGTATGAAGATAGAATACTGTATAGATAATATTACCGTGACTGCACTCAGATCGCGCGCGTACTGTACATTAAACGTCCATCATCGCATTAATTATTAATATTATTCATATTATTATTCATAACGTCCACCATCGCATTAATTATTAATATACTCATTAGTATTATTTACAACAAAATAAGACTAATGAGGCGATTTTTTTTTTTGAAATACAAACCTAGTATGTAATAATCATGTTAATTGACATATTATTTTATTTTAATTTTATTTTATTGACATATTTATTAATTTTAATTACTGACAAATTTAATTTAATTTTATAAATGAGTTTCCATTTCTATTATATTTCTACTGTTAATAAGATCAATTGAGTAAGTTATATTGTTAAACAAATGGAATCAGAAGACATTTATGCATAATTTGAGATTAATTTGAGATCTATTTAGTTTAGGATTATTGCAATACCCTAACTGGGTTCTTGTTTGGAATGATATATATATATATATTTGTAACAGCATGTAAACAGCAAGAATGCAATAAATGAATAAATGAAATGAATAAATTACGGCATTTTCCTTTTGTGTAGCCCCAGGATTAGTGATAATAGAATGTGATGAGTCACGTTATCCTAACCACACAGAATCAACCTCATGTATTAATAAGGATGGTAAAATATCATATTGAAAGCTAATAATTCGGCATATTGCAATCGTTAAGTACATAAATGGATTCGGGCGTTATGATAATATTTACAAATCTCTCCATATATCGAAATTGTGTTACTGACAGGTCCAATGTAAGGGTGGGTATCATTATGGATTCAACGCAAACAGATCTTTTGCTTTATTCACTACTGTGGTACTGTAAGGTTTCCAGAAGGGAATCCTTGGAGGCGCAGCTGTACTAAAAATACTGAATTATTGAAATTGTAGCTATATTTTAATGTTATTTTGTAATGACCCCTTTTTTGGACAAAATAACATATAAGTTAGGGTATATTAGGTAAAATTTTAACACATACTGTTTGATATAGATATGGTAAATGTGGTGTTTACCTATAATTAATTGTTATATTGATATAAGTGTCTCCGTGTCTTTAATTGTAATTGCTTAAGTGTTACAATTGTTAGTAAGCCTTTTAAATAAATAAAAAAAAATATAGAATTTCGGAATAGAATTAAAATTTGTTTAATCTCTACCTTTCGAGTCTGTGCCCGTTTTATATCTGGCAACATTGAATCTAGACAAAATGTACTCGAATTTTATGATTTGAATTTATATATTTTCGTCAACGATATTAAATACCCTAGCTACAACATCACGAACAAAATCGTGGCCGAAACCTGTCCAACCCCTCTAGCATGACCACCGAAACGGGATAAGATAAAGCGATATATCGGCATTAACTTAAATTTTGACGACCTCCGTGGCGGAGTGGTTTGTACGCTGAGTTTAATGGTGTCGCCGACTCGAGAGGTCCCGGGTTCGAATCCCGCTGGGGGCAGATGTTTGTGCGATGAATACGAGCATTTGTACTCCAGTCATGGATGTTAAATATCTATTTCTATATAAATATACTTATATATGGACAGTATATATGTATTCTATCCGTTACCCTAGTATCCCATAACACAAGCCTTACAGTGCTTACTTTGGGGCTAGGCTAACTGGTGTGTGTAAAAAAAACACTACTGTCATACTCCACTGTATTCTGTCAGTTAATGTCGATATATCGCTTTATCATATCCCGTCTCAGTGGTCGTGCTAGAGGGGAAAAAGGTACATTGAACGATACACGGAGCTCGTAACATGATCACGATCAAAAACAATGTAAGACATTTTTTTAACATTGAAAGTCACCTTTAATGCAAACAGTTTTTATCATTATCATTATCAGCCTATTATTGTCCCCACTGCTGGGGCACAGGTCTTCCCTATGGATGGAATAGGAAGATTGGGCCATGACCCACCACGCGGGCCCAGTGCAGATTGGTGGGCGCTAACGACTGCAGATGCAGCCGGGACCAACGGCTTAACGTGCCTTCCGAAGCACGGAGGATCTCGAGATAGTAAATTTTTGATCACCCATCCAATGACCGACCACTGCGAAAGTTGCTTAATTTCAACGATCGCAGCCGAACGCGCTAACCACTTGCGCCATCGAGCTCCTCATGCATACAGTATAAGGTCTTAATTACAACGCATGTGTCTTATGACTTATGATAGTTCGAAATGCAATCTCGTAAAATTTTACGACTTATTGCTATATGCGGAAGAGTAGCGACCTTATCTCTCTAACTCTACGCGCAATTCTAAATGCGCTGTTAGCAATATAGCAGGTACGGACCCCGAGGAAAAGAGACTGCTATACGGCGACGTAAAACCTACCATGCATTTGAATATCAAAAATATTTTATATTAAATCAGTTTATAGTAAGTATTGGAACAAAATTTGCTTCAAATGCGTTTAATTAACAAACATTGGTTAGATACCTGTCGAAAAAAAGACACTTTACGTGCTATAAGTATTTTTTTCGCATTTTTTCACGAAGCTCTGCGGCTTCTTAACTTTTCAACGGTCCGCGCGTGACTGTGAACCAAGTAGTGCTTGAGTGGAGTTCAAGCATCAGTGGTGTATCTACAGTATTTAATACCGTTGATTATCGTTTTTAATATGACTGTCAGCCGAAGGCACTTGACAAGCACAGAGGCTGCATGCTGCGGGCGTTACAGTACTTAAGTATTATTCAACATAAAATTAAAGAATTGGAAAGTAACTCTGGCTGTTACTCTTTCTTTTTCATTGAACAGATTTTGATAAATTTTCGCAAAAAGATCGGGGAAATTGCGACGATTAAACCTTTTCAATATTTTCGAGTGCTTGTGGTTCCGATACTTTTTCTGTTTACAGCTTTGATGACGTTGATTCTAATTTGGAATATAGGAAAAATTTCTTAATTTTATTTACGTTTTTGATAAAGGAAAAGCGGGATGATTGCTATACGACGATCATACGAGATTATTAAATCTCTGAAAATAATTATTAATAATGATTTCCTCATTTAAACGCTGTAACATACTGTGGTATAACTTGTACAGATTGCAATTAGGGATGAAACGATACCATCTAGGTATCGATACTTTTACTCGATACCGTATCGGTCATAAAGTATCGATGCCTACTCGGTATCGAATGAAAAGTATCGATACTTTCTTGTATCGATTAATTTTGACGAACAATACAGTCACAGTTTTGATTTAACGAAAACAAAATAACGGCTCACGCCACGCGATGAACGAATGACTGACTGAATAAATTGTAATAAATATTAATCATACGCAAGGCTGCTAACTGATCAGTAGAAAAGATGCGTTCGCGAAACAAAAATAATATATAGAGTAAATAATCTGCCTAAGATTAATTTTGATACTTCTCAGTGAGTGACCGACCGAGTACCGATACAAGTACTTACTTCACGATACTACTTGTTACTCAGTTCTAAAGTATCGATGCCAAAAGTACTTGGTATTGAAAGAAAAGTATCGAGTAGTTACTTGTATTTACTCGTATCGTTTCATCCCTAATTGCAATGATATTTCTGGAATTTTGAAAACCTTAAAAGTTCCTTCTTGTCTTGTTCTTCTTATTCCTGGAAATCTTCAGATGTTAGTATTAGTAATAACACAAGGCGTTCAGCCACTCTGGACTGGGAGTGAAATTAAAACCTTTGAATGCGTCAGCTGCAACATTTTCAGTTTTTCAGTGCTGATTGTAAATGTCTATGAACATGTTGGAATCTTGTATGCGATGGGCTGACAACCTATTTCTATCTTAGACAACTTTTTAAACCCAACCAATGCCAAATGTACCATTTTTGATGTGTAGCTATGAGAGTGGTGTTTATGGTATTTTAAATTACCACTGTAAATAAGATCAATTGAGTAGGTTATATTATAGAATTAATGAAATCAGATGACATTTATGCATGATTTAAAAAATAAAGTTGTTTTATACAAATTAGGTTCTTCATATAGATAATTGTTTATTAATAACCTGCCCAGGAGTATAAAGAATAATTGTACCAAGTTTCGTTAAAATCCGTCGAGTAGTTTTTGTTTCTATAAGGAACATACACACAGACAGACAGACAGACAGACAGCCAAAAATTTTACTGATTGCATTTTCGGCATCAGTATCGATCACTAATCATCCCCTGATAGTTATTTTGAAAATATATTTCATGTACAGAATTGACCTCTCTACAGATTTATTATAAGTATAGATAGATAATCATACAAATTGTGTTGATATATTGCAACTATGTATATCAAATATCATTTACTAGCTTCCACTTGCGACTTCTTTCACGTTATGATTAGTTTTTTTTTATTATTATTATTTATTTATGTTTTAGAAACAGGTACTGAATATTTTCCCAAAATGAAAAATCAATTGTGACAATCTAGGTAATAAAATAAATGCCAAATTTCATCACAATCCCTTCAGCCGTTTTAACGTGAAAGAGTAACAAACATCCACACATACCTAGTCAGGTCATAAATTCTGTCACATGTTTAATATAAAATAATTGAAACAAGTTTATTCATTATGTACATAATGACAGGCCTTCAATCTGCGCGGCCAGTTGTCTATCGAAGCACGAACGAGGTCCATGTCAATATCGGCGGCTGCCTTAATCAAGGATGTCTTGAGTGACTCCAAATTGGGATGAGGCTTTGAGCACGCCTTTTCCTCCAAGTGTTGCCATATCTTGTAATCTAACGGACTCAAATCTGGACTGGAGGAGGGCCAGTCTTAACGACGAAACTCCCAACCATACCATGGAATTTTGTTTGTTGTAGCTCTCTTCTACGGTAAAAATTTTAATCGGAAAAAAGAATTTTCCGATATTTTTTTCCCACGTACCGCTTCAACAAAGCGCGGCATATCTTCAGTCTCAGGTCAATTAGACGAGCATTCAAACGATGTCCTGTTTTTCTTCGATATTCCTAAAGCCCTAAGTCTTCATTTACCACCCTTTTCACCGTGGTTCTGCTTAACCCCATCTGAAAGACCAACAGTTTCTGCTTACGATTGGGATTTCTTTGAATTCGCGCCTCCACAGCTTTTATCACTGCTGGAGTCCTAACAGACCGAGGGCGACCACTTCTTGACCTGTTATCTACACTAGAGTCTTCATTGTATCGTTTAATGGTACGATAAACGAATCTTTTGGTTATATTCGAATTTTTCAGTATGTCAAAAATTTGAATTGGCGCGTAACCGCAACGATGCAACGCAATAACTGCAATACGGTTTTCTTTAAGCGTCCACTCCATATTTAAAACTTTTTTGTGGCCAGCATTCTAAAAGAAAAGTTTTTACTGTGTGACAACACTTATGACCGGACTCTGTATTTCATTATAAACATTCGCTGTTTAATATATGTAGGAAAAAATTAAAAACCCTTAACCTATAATATTTCATTTGAATACTCAGATATAAATCTTATAATACATTATCTATAACAAATCCCTCTAATAAACGATGAAATAACATTCCATAATTTCTTCATTAAGGGATTAAATTCTCACGGGATATAATATGAGGGTACACGGCTACGATTACGTGTTAACAACCAGTATCTATTTCGGGTAAATTTTAACCGTTTCACTTAAATTCCCTATTATTTATGTTTGTGATTTTCACTAATAAGCACTTTTGATATTCTAAAAGTTATGTCCTCGACTCGTATATCTTCTCCGCTGGGAAACATAGCATTGAAAGCGAGTGGCTGGCTGTAATTTAATTATTCAATATAAAGGGATGGCTTACAACCCCTATAAAATAAAACTTAAGGCTATTTCTGATATCGTTATACTGACCCATTTAAGATTAATAATTCGTGTGATTTTTGGTAGATACCTTTAACGAGTAGTTATTTGTTGGATTTTATAGAGGATTTATGTTCCATTTAACTTTTATAAAAGGATTATTAAATTAAGAAGACCATAATAAAATAACACTATTTTTTGGTGGTGTTGTCAAATAGATAATCTCTTCACCCACGGTGTAGAGATTAATCTATTTGCATAATTTGTTACCTGCTGCTGACTGTACTAAATATTCATTGAAACTTTTATATTATCGCATTTTTTTTAAATGGCTTCGCACGGCTTGTGCATTTAGCCAATGTCAAGTTTTAAAATGTTTACAAATTCCATAGCACTCGTGGTCAAAGTAATAAATCAAGTCAAAGTAAGTGGCAGTCAAGTCAATCCCCCTTTTCCCTATGTTTCAATGAATGTGTAGGGATTTACTGGAACCTCCCCGTGGACTTCTTGAGGGAACGTCGAAAGACACTTTCCGCTATTTTGTTTCACTTGCCAACACTTGTGCATGTTCCCGAACACTTAGTGGTTAATAATCCACCATTATTAGACACTAACATCCGCCACAACACAATTTTTAACAAGAAAAACTGAACTGCTCTTTGTGACGCTTCCCGATCCGCCAAAAAGTCCCCTATTATCTCCCTTAATAAATCAGTTAAAAGAGAACAATAAATCATTCATTCATTCATTCTAATTCGGTTAGCATCAGAATACATACAATACCCATGATATCGACAATATTGTAATAATCCATAATACGAACCCGAGTTATAATAATGTTTATCAAACATATAAGGGCTCTTATATGGGATAACCGGACGGTATAACTTTATCAAATAACGCGCATTGCTGTCGGTCGGCAAATAATTTTGTATGATTATGTTTCCTTGTATGGGCTCAAGTGTCCTTTTTTATAGCAAGGGTCGAAAGGCGATTTCCAGTTAATGTAATTTTTATTTTTGCTTACTTTTTTCACAGTTTTGTTTCTTTTTTTTGTATAAATTAAAATTAAACAAAAAATAAAAAACTACTTCTGGACAATCGAAAATGGAACTAAAAAGTTAAAAAATTATATCCTGTTCACATGAAGTCGGGCTGGGCCAAAAATGAAACAGAATAGATTTTCATTTCTAACTGGTATCATCATCAGCCTATTAATGTCCCCACTGCTGGGGCACAAGCCTTCCCCATGGGTGTAATAGATTAGATTGGGCCATGACCACGCGGGCCCAGTGTGGATTAGTGGGTGCTAACGACTGCAGATGCAGCCGGGACCAACGGCTCAACGTGCCTTCCGAAGCACGAAGGAAATCGAGATAGTAAATTTTTGGTCACCCATCCAATGACCGACCACTGCGAAAGTGGCTTAACTTTAACGATCGCAGCTGATCGCGCTAACCACTTGCGCCATCGTGCTCCTCTATAATGAATTGGTATACGTGTTACAATTTTGACCCCGCCCAACTTCGAAATGATAGTAGGACCGGCGGGTTTCGTGTGAACCGGATCATCTTTTACTTTTTGAATTTGAAGTCAATTTTTTTATGTTTTTAAATATTATTTAATATATTGCCTACACATACAAATCGACTAGACAGTCTGATTAACCGCTGAGCTACGACGTATTATGAAACTTACATCACCCGTCTAAGTTAACAAAAATGCTAATAAAACTAAAATTAACTGGTCAAACTAAATTATTTCTTATGGGAACAAATGGCAAGTCTCTCCCATCAAACAAAAAAAAAATCATCCACGCGGACCAGGCAGCGGACGGGATTTTTTTCTAGTAAACTTTTCTTTAGATTTAAACACCTAGCAGTTAAATGCTTAAAAAATAAAAAAAAACATAAAAAAAAAACACTTAAATCGGATCAGAAACCTTTACGTAATCAGTGTCAGGGATTTTTTTTTTATTTCATGTTTTACGGCCTTTTCCACCATTACCATTTCGGCCTTTCATTATTCGGTATCTCTAGCTTGTTTGTTTTATTTATATATCTTCAAAGGTGTTTTTCACGTAATTATATAGGGTAGGGTATGTATTTGTGTTTTTTAAGATAGATGGCAATTGTCTGGGAATGCTGCAGTTTTGGTAGATCTGAATTAAGCCTATTATCTATCAGTTATTTTATCTATCAGTAACATCCTCTGTATATGAAAAGCAGGGCAGTCCAAGATAAGATGTTGCAAGGATTCAACATTATTTGTATTACAGTATCTGCATCTGTTTGAGTCTTCTAGTTTGATTCTGTGTAAATATTCATCAGGGATATTAAATAGTCTCCTAAAAATTACATAGACCAAGCCAACAAAAATCTCATAAAATAAAAAATGGGTGCGTGTACTTATGTAGGCGCGTGAGAAGTTATCCTTCTTTGGCATCGTTTAAAATTAGTTTTTAATTGCATGCAAATAATTAATTACAATAAATTAATAAAAAGTCTGGAAAAGGACGAAGTCAATAAAGTTCAGTTTTAATTTGAAAAAATAAATAAATAATCAAAATATTCAATTAAAATAGCTACTGAATATAATTTATTAGAACATATGTGATTTGCACTTGTATGAAACTCAAACACGTATTCCGAATATACAAACTACAAAATAAAAAACTACAAAAATAAAGAAGTGGTTTTTGGTTCTACTACACCAATGGTCAAGAGATGGCGCTGTAGTCTCCTGAATCGCGCTTTGGTTCCGTTGTTCCAGATTAATAAATACTTTTGATAGGCCTTCACAATGCAGTCGTTAGCACCCACTAAATAGAGATTCTATTTCTATTTTGTTGGTAGATTTTCTTAATGTGCGGTAAACACAAAAGTAACGCATGAAGTTGGTCGCTAAAGCGACCAACTTCATGCTGTTAAAATTTTGTGTTACAGTGATGCGCGCGCATCTTAAAATTTCACTCTCATCATTTTTTCATAACGCGCCTAAAGAAGTATAACTTCAAAAACATACCGGAAAAATTGAGAACCTTCTCCTAATTTAAGTCGGTTAAATCGGATGGTGTTTGCCCACGTCTAGCTTTACGGAAAGCGATAACTTGACCCAAGAGGGATGTAATTTCCATATTTTGTATAGACTTGGATAGCACGTATCAGGAAAAAGCGAATCCCGCAGAGAATAGGGTATTTGACAAGTTTTAGAAAACGATCTCACGTTATTGACTAATATTTATAGAGTCCATAAAAACGTGGATGTTCATCATTATGTTGTGAATTTCGGTAAAAAAACTAAATCAAAAACTCTATTTCAAGTTGCCGCGAAAAACGTATCTCTGGACAATATGGCGTCTCACTGGTCTGTGACGTTACACGACTGTCATTAAAACGTCAAACCATACAATCTAATGTCACTTTATCTTTACTTGCGTGTGACGTCATTTTAGGCTCCACCAATCCCAAGCGTTTTGGGTCACGTGACAAAAGACAAGAAAACTATTATCTTTATCGTGGATTTTTAGTACAATTATGAATATTTTTTTTATAAAAATAGTAAAAACTCCTGCCATTATTCATTCTAAATACAGATGCTTACAATTGGCACTTAATTTTTAATACTGTCAAATACCCTATTGGCCGGGCTTTCTGCAAATAAAAATATATGTGTCGAATATCTAACCATATATCGGCGGCACTCTGCCTCTGATCTTCCGATAGTTAAATGGCGAGGCGACAATCAGATCAGCTTTCTGTACAACCGACTAAAAGCAGGGTTTGATAATACCGCAAAGTGCATTTGTTTAACGTTTTTGCGATAAAAGTTTTATTTTTAAACAAGTTGTGCCAAGGCGAAACTCATTTCATACCTTTTTTTCAATATCTAATACCGTACCATTTATATAGTATAATTCATCATCATCATCATCATCAGCCTATTAATGTCCTCACTGCTGGGGCACAGGCCTTCCCTCTGGATGGATTAGGGAGATTGGGCCATGACCCACCACGCGGGCCCAGTGCGGGATGGTGGGGGCTAACGACTGCAGATGCAGCCGGGACCAACAGCTTAATGTGCCTTCCGAAGCACGAGATAGTAAATTTTTGGTCACCCATCCAATGACCGACCACTGCGAAAGTTGCTCAACTTCAACGACCGCAGCCGAACGCGCTAACCACTGGCGCCATCGAGCTCCTATGTATAATTATTCATCGAAATATTCGCAATGGGCCTCGACTAGATATCCACATGGAAAAAATAGTACTGGAATTCTTGTGAGTATTTTAAAAAATAACTTTCCGTCAACTGTCAAATTGAGTGATCAAATGTCAACTAAACGCGCTTTTTCTTTATTTTTTACTCAGATTAGTGAAATCTACGGTGGCTGTGTGTTTCGGTGGACAGCGGAGCGGCAATACGATTTGTGAAAGCTATTTTCAATTCAATGATGATACGAAAAAAGCTTGAGGAGCTCGATGGCGCCAGTGGTTAGCGCGTTCGGCTGCGGTCGTTGAAGTTGAGCAACTTTCGCAGTGATCGGTCATTGGATGGGTGACCAAAAATTTAATATCTCGAGCTCCTCCGTGCTTCGGAAGGCACGTTAAGCTGTTGGTCCCGGCTGCATCTGCAGTCGTTAGCACCCACCAACCCGCACTGGGCCCGCGTGGTGGGTCATGGCCCAATCTCCCTAATCCATCCATAGGGAAGGCCTGTGCCGCAGCAGTGGGGACATTAATAGGCTGATGATGATGATGATGACAATGATCGCGAAAAAAGCTTACGTCTTAATTAAATAGGGAATGTACTGGCGTTTAGCGAGTGGTACAACCGGCTATCCAATCAAAAAATAGCTCGCGTTCCGCTGCTTATTTTGACCGATCCCGCTCGCTGCTTCACTGTACTGAAAATACAGCTATGGAAATTTTCACAACTCCCTTTTAAAAGCATTCGCAATTAATTTTACTGCAAAAAACCACGCGGACCGGGCAGCAGACGGGAGTCGAACCCACACTTACGTATCTAATTTATGTATGATGATATTGAATGTGATATAGATGATAAATTATTTCTAAATAATTTTGCGAGTATGTGTTTCTGTTTTTTTGTTCTTTTTTTCTCTTATATTGTTATGCCGATAGTCAGTTGTCAAGAGAACTAAAGGTGTCAATTGAAAATCAGCGTCAGGTCCCACAAACCTGACAACATGCTGAATTGACAACCTGTTTTGGCGCAACCGCGAGATAGCAACAGAATAAATCACAGTTGTAACGACAGTTATTATTAGTTATTAGTGTGTGTTACTTTTTTGTGTTGTTTGTTTACGATAATTTTTCTTTTTCTTGTATTTTTTTGTTCTCAAAATCTTGTATCTGCTGTCTCGTTGTTTGTGTCAAAATAAATGTATTTTCTTTCTTTCTTTCTTTCACTTTCCGCTATCCTGGCGGATGCACTGACAATTACTCTACCGTGTCCCTCATTGTCCGTGTAAACAAACCCCAATTGTCCGTGTAAACATAAAGCATGAAATGCCAAAAACTAACGGGTTGCACTCCGGGAGTGCCGGCTGAAGTGAAAACTTGAATATTCACATTGCGCATTTTTGATATTGTCACAAACGCTCTCGAAACGTAACCGCGAAAGTGCTAGAGATCGAATTTTCCAGATCACCGCGGGTCGCGATAGAGGTAGAGTAATGCGGCTCATTCTAAAATGAGCCTTATGCAGTGCGGCGTAAGGGAGAAAGTGCAACGATATCTGCACTTGTTTACAAGTTATGCGTGTTACCTGCGTAGGTATAAGTAGGTATTTCGTACTCGCGAGTGCTAGGTAATTCTCAAGTTAACAGGTACTTTCTAGAATGCGTCGATCGGCTTATATAAGCGCGATTGGCGCCGCGCAGAGACAGTTGAGTTTCAACAGCGATTTCGGAGCGAATCCAAAGGCGATCAAAGTGCAACAAAAGTGTTCCAGTGCGATAGTTTAGTGGCTTGTATAGTGAAATACAGTGTTTAGTGAGTGTTTTGTAATTAACATTGTGTGTTAATTGTGTGAACTGTGTGGCGAATAAAGAACTGTCAAGCGTGAACTGGCATATAATTTCGAACCCCATCCCGACACGTAACAATATGAATTAAGACGTCACACCAAGTATTCCAAAATAGGGAGCGTTTAAAATGCCCACGCAATGTGACTGTTTTATCATTTTTTAGACAAAGTATAAAATTTTTCTATGCTGAAAAAGGACTGTTTTAATACTATACATAGGGGATGTTAACTACTAAATAAAAGTCAAGGCTGTCAAAAATAATTATATTGTCAGTCCAGCAAATACCTCGTTGGAGAAGCAACAATTTTCTGGTTCTTACTATATTCGGCATAATTCGAAACTGTATTTTTATGTAATCTGTTATATGCTGTGACGCGCTTTACCTGTGTGTGTTATCGCACTGCAATTTGTTCGTTTCATATCTGTTATTCATAATAAGTAGTTGAATAGTGTTTATAGGTTTGTTGAAAGCCAGTTCCCAAACAATGAAAAAAAATGATGTGAATGTCCAAACAACGCATTCCTAGTTTAAACCCTATGTGGTTTTTTATGAATGTTGTAGTAATTAGAGTCGGTAGTCATTTGGGACCGGGACCAATGGTCCTGATGGGGACATGGAATTAAAAAAATATTTTGAGGCGGCATTCTGGACCGAAGGTGGTGGTCCCGAATGACACCTATGTTTAATGATTATTTTAAGTGGTAAGTTGGGACCAAAAATATAATGTTTATGTTATATGTTTAAACGGTAATGAAATAAAAAAAAATATGTTTATATATTTCTGGGCTACCTACCCATTTATACCTAGCTTTCATTTATTTTTGTTTCTTCTATAAATATACAGTACTAGCTGTGCCCCGCGGTGTTACCCGCGGTTTATTAGGGATATTTTCTCGCAGTAAAACGTAGCTTATGTGTTAATATAGGGTGTCAGCTAACTTCATACCAAAGGACATTGGGCAAAAATGTATGGACGCTGCACCCACGTCCGCCACAGCTTAAACTACATTTGTTTTAAAGGTATTATAGCCATGATCATCTATGCCAAAGCATATCTATATATATTAAGTATATATTAAGTTAAATTGGTACAAGTACCATAACGAACGAACATCTTTAAGGTACAACCTCAATACCACTATACACACTGTACACAATAGTATGTTAATAGCACTAAGAAACTTTCGGATGTACATACAATTTAATACCATTAAATCGACAATTTAATCAACACTTAACAGGGGAGGGGTCGCGCTACCGGTCGAGCAGTCCGGTAAAATAAAATAATTAGTTTTAATTCAACAATCAACAGTATACAACCATAATAAACATAACACTAAGAAACTTTCGGATGTACATTCAATTCAATAACAGAGGCTCATGTATTATGAGAGTACTTTACAAGGTGCAAGGGTGCCCCCTTATGTTATTCTGCCGTACTAAAGTAAATCCAAAAATTCTCGCATGGGTTAGGGTTTTTTCAAACAGTCTGTTCGCTATACTAAATTGTCTTCTATGTAAAACGGAGCGACCACAAATCACAGAAACTTGTCCACGCTTCGGAGAAAACATGATTCCTCAGTTTATCCATACTAATAATATTAAGACATAATAAGACAAAACCGAGAATCGTGTTCCAATGTCCAAAGCGTGTTAGATAAAAATCAATCAAGTGACATCCGAGCCCACAATCACAACGAAGTAAGACGAGTCGACTATTTGCAACTGCAAGTCCTTCAAACTTCAAGTAAACCGTTTTCTGGTGGCTCAGTAAGTGCGAGGGCAGGATGGTCGGCAGGCTTTGTCGTATATCTAGTTGTATAATACGATATAGCATATTATTATGGTTACTAATAATATAAAATGAAGGTGCTATTAAATTAATTTATTTAGCTACTTAAATGTGCCCATGTGCCGACTGACTACCAGAATATTTTTTACGGTGTCATATTAAAAAATGCTAGTTTTTCATAGATCTATCGATTCATACTAATGAAATTGTTGGCGGAGCTGGGTGTGTTTTTGCCCATTGTCGTTTTATTGAAATCGCTGGAGCCGTTTAGACGTGAAGAAGTAACAAACATACACACTTACAAACTTTCGCCATTTTAGTATTAATGTGATGTGATAATAAAATTAATTAACACTCACACCAATTTGCCTAGCCCCAAAGTAAACACTGTAGGCTTGTGTTATGGAATACCAGGGTAGCGGATAGAATACATATACTAGCCAGCAAAACTAAGTACCTATCACATTTTGAAAAATTATATTTTTTTGGTAGATTTAGCTAATTTTATCAGCTAACTTTGAAACTGTAGTACAAAATTAAACTGTTTTTGAGTCCCTTTTATTTCCAGAGTATATCTTATACTTAAAAAGTTATAGCAATTTTAAAAGAGTGATACTTAACAAAAGTTTACTAGAAAAAAAATCATGCGGACCAGGCAGCAGACGGGACTCGAACCCGCACCCTTCGCTATCCGGGCGAATGCACTGATCAGTATGCTACTGCGGCCCTGACGACTGACATAATGGTCAGTATATTCGCCCGGATAGCGGAGGGTGCGGGTTCGAGTCCCGTCTGCTGCCTGGAACGCGTGGAAGTTTTTTCTAGTATACTTTTCTGTAGATTAGCAGTTAAATGCTTAAAAAATATAAACATAACTAGAGTGATACTTAGTTTTGCAGGCCAGTGTATGTAAGTATATCAATGAATCAATCAATACTTTATTGCGTTCTACAATGTTTTCTTAGATCTTAGTAGGTACTTTGCTTCGATCATTGTAGACCCTGAACAGGGCACAGCAAATAGAGAAAAGGACGCATTCGCAAATTGTTTTAGTTAATACGTATACAATTTATCAGCCAAATACGATAATTCTTTACCCAACAATAAAATATATATTAATATCAACATTATTCAATCATTTTAGCTCAATATTATATTATTTGATTTATTATCTATGTCATATTCTATAGCATATCTATTAGACAAGTCCGTCCGTCCGTCCGTCCGTCCGTCCGTCTGTCTGTGGTGCTGTTTCAGCGGCCAAACCGTAAGAGATAGATAAAGACAATGTTTAAGTTATAAGTTAAGAATAGTCTGATAAGACTACAAACCGGATTTGAGTAACGTAGCGCTTCCGGTTTTCGAGAAATCACGAATTTCAAACGAAACCACACAAAACCTCCGAAGTTCTCAATTAATTAAATACATTTTTTTTAATTGGTGAACATTTGGTTCACTGGTCATGTTATATTATATTAAATTTTATTATATACAAATTAAATGTCAGGTTTATTGAAAAATTAAATTGTAAATATCATTACTTTAAATTATTATCTTCTAAAATTCCTTAACCGTGTAATAACATTAGCTTAATAGTACCTTTTTAATAATTTTTGGGTGAATATATTAATCAACCTTTTCCTCAACTAACGTTTTAGGTAATTTATTATGAATTTTGACAGCCATTAGAAGTGGACCAGATAAGTTCATTTTAAGCCTCGTAGTTGATATAAGTAGTTCATGTCCATGTCGTGATGTGTATGATATTTATAAAGAAAAAAATGGATGCGTGTAACTTATGTACGCGCGTGAGAAGTTATACTTCTTTAGCATCATTAAAAATATTTTTAATAATTACAATAAAATAATAAAAGGACTGGAAAAGGATAGTTAACACAGTCAATTAAGATCAGTTTTAATTTGAAAAATTAAATAAATATTCAATTAAAATCACTACTGAATTTAAGTTATTAGTCCATATGTAATTAGCACTTGTAAGTAACTAAAACACGTTGTGTCTATATAGAAACTAGAAACATGTGGATAAATATTATAAATATGAAAACAGTGATCAATGGCGACGAGCGTGCCAACATTGTTTTTGACAACGTGATCATCTTATGGAGCTCCGTGGATCGTTCAAAGTACCTTTCGAACAGATGTCTAATAATGGTTATTAGACACTAACATTCATAACGCGCCCGCGGCCAACTTCATGGTGTTACTATTGTGTTACAGTGATGCACGCGCATCTCGAAATTTCATTCACATGATTTTTTCATAACGCGCCCGCGGCCAACTTCATGCTATTACTTTTAGGTTACAGTGATGCGCGCGCATCTAAAAATTTCACTCTCATCATTTTTTCATAACGCGCCTAAAGAAGTATAACTTCAAAATAATTATTATTAAATATTCACGGCTGAAGTACAAATGCTCGTATTTATCACACAATCATCTGCATCCATCGGGATTCGAACCCGGGACGGGTTCTTGGATCGGATCGGAAGACGGATCCTCACAGCTTCTCCCTCGAGTAAGCGACTCCTTGAAACCACCTTGAATACCACTCGGCGGCAGAGGTCTTCAATATCTAATAGCTTATTGGCGACTTATTATTCGGTTTTTTAGATTTTTTTTTAATTTAAGTGCTAATTGTTATACCATTAAATCAGTTTTTATTATTTTATTTTATCCTGTTTACTTAAAACTTTATAAAATTTCTCGTTGAACTCTTTTATTAAGTATTAATCAGACCCCAGCGCAAACTAAATTAGAGTTATTAAAACTGACGTTTTCAACTAAAAGCATTTGGTAATTACTTCTTATTACTTTCACAAACTGAAGTTTGGAGGAAACTCTTGTTAGGGTACTTTGCGAATGTTTAATTGAATAAAAAAACCTGTTCGGCGTGTTGAGCCGTCTCCCTTTGACAAAATATAACTTTTCACTTTGAAGACGGTTCATCGACTTTATATACCTTTTATAAATGACAAACAGCTTCCGCATGTTCTTTTACGATGAAGTTATTTAATTTAGACACCTGTAAACTCTCTCGTATATCTTCCTGGTGTCTATCTTAACATTAATAAACTTAATAAGTATGAGTTTAAGATCAAGGTAAAAGAGTGGATACTAACCCGCACTTACAGTGAAACGGAACATATACTACTTTAAAATATAGATGACATTATTACAACACACACAATATCTCACATATACACACAAACACATACACACTCACACACACATACAAACACACACACATTAATTTATAACGTTTTTGTAATCATCCGGTGTCTCGAATCGAACCACTGCCTTTCATAACACAGGTCTTACCTAGCATGAAAGTCAGGGGTCCTACATACAAGACTATAAGATAGCAAACCATTCCATGTCTATTTTAAGACCATATTGTAGTAGTACTTGTAAGGTTTGTTGAATAAACATTATTATTATTATTGTTTGTTATTGTTATCTCTCTCAGTATCTCTTATCTATTAGACTAGTCCGTCCGTCCGTCCGTCTGTGGTGCTGTTTCAGCGGCCAAACCGTAAGAGATAGATAAAGAGAATGTTTAAGTTATAAGTTAAGAATAGTCTGATAAGACTACAAACCAGATTTGAGTAACGTAGCACTTCCGGTTTTCGAGAAATCACGAATTTCAAACGAAACCACACAAAATCTCCGAAGTTCTCAATTAATTAAATACATTTTTTTTAATCAGGTTTTGGTGAACATTTGGTTCACTGGTTTTGCTAGTCCAAGGTTAACTTTATAAATACGGCCAAATTCCGTACAGCCAAATGAGGTATCGAAAAGTATCGGAGCGAATAATTCAAATCCCTTTCCAGAGGCGCAAAAAGAAAAAAAAAACCTGGCAGGCGTCAAATGAAAAATCGTTTTTAAGCGACTGGCGATAGCATTCAATTTACTAACAACCTTGAGAGGAATTGAAACAATCTGTAAGAATAAGTGAGTCCAATTTAAATTCGAGCCGTAATGGAGTCTGAGATTCGCCGATCTAACAGCCCCTGGATTTGTTCAGATTTTCGTTCGACCTTCCAGTTTTTCTTCGTGTGAACAAGAATTGTGGAGGATGAGTATTGACGTTTATGACGGGTTGCTTACGAGTCCCCTGGTGTTAAGTGTAAGTGGAATTCATATAAAAAGCTGTAAAGGCGAACAGTCTTTTTTTTTTTTTTTTTTTTTTTTTTTTTTTGTTTCCTCCCAGGCGGGGGAGAGGGTGAGAAATCCTCATGGATACCCTACAGCCGGCTGTAGGGTTATGTCAGACTCCTACTGACTAAAAAACACCCTTTATTCATGCTTATGGCCAGAAGGGCCTTACAAGCTTCATCTGAAGCGGTCACCCCCCGAGAGGGGGATGATGCGGCGCTGCGTTAGTTTAAACTAGTGCATAGTTTAAAATAACGCAAAATGCGCTTAGAGGACAAGTGCACTCAGATGTGCACTTGAAACGGGAGGGGACTGGGAGGAATCGAACCTCTCTGTGTCGGGGGGGCGGGGGGGACTCATCGCGGGTGTTGGATCCTCAGCGGCCAAGAGGGCCGCGAGATCGCGCGTGAGTTTGTTGTGTATGACTGTGAGTGCGTGTTTGGGCCTGCGGGGCCTGAATCGAGATGGAGTGTGTGGAGCGTATCCCGACGCCGATCTAATGAGTGTGTTAGAGTGCTCTTCTGCAGCTTTGAAGAACCGTTCCGAGCACTCTGTGAGGTGTGTTTGAATTGTGTCGAGTTGGAGGTCCCTGTGGAGGTCCGCGTTGCGGACGTACCACGGGGCCCCTGTGGCTATGCGGCAGAAGCGATTTTGAAGCACTTGAAGTTTGTTCAAAATCGCTTCGTCCGCGTGTGCGAACACTGGTGACGCGTAAGTGAGGACCGGGCGTATGCAAACTTTGTAAAGCGTTCGCTTGTTACGAAGTGACATTTTGCTGTATTTACCGAGCATCGGGTGGAGGCGGCTCATATAAAAGCGCGCGTTCGCGACTACGCGTGTGATGTGTGCACGGAAGGTGAGTTTTTTGTCTAGTGTGATCCCTAGGTATTTGACTGTGCGGTGCCACGGTATTGCTATGCCTTGCATTCGCAGAGACCGCGCACCGTGTTGTATGGTTTTGGTGCGGCGCTTGGGATCGAAGCAAATGGCCGAACTTTTGTCCGGATTTACGTCGATTCTCCAATCGCGGAACCAATTCCCAAGTGTTGTGATTGCCGGTTGGAGCTTGGCTATGATTTGATTGGTACTGGCTCCTCTAGAGTAGAGGGCCGTGTCGTCCGCGAAGAGAGCGAGCTCGACACCCTTGGTCTGAGGGATGTCATTGGTGTACGCTGTGTAAAGCAGGGGGGAGAGAGCGGACCCCTGCGGTACACCGGCTCGTAGTGGGCGGGGCGTTGATAGTGAACCTTCGTATCTATAGCGGAAGGTGCGGTTTGATAGAAAAGAGGCTACTAACCTAACTAGGCGGTCAGGTAACTCTAATTGATATAATTTAAAGATTAATCCGTCGTGCCAAACCTTGTCGAAGGCTTTGGCGACGTCGAAGAAGACTGCAATAGTTTTATATTTATTAAGTTGGAAGCCGCTTAGGGCGTGCTCCACTATGCGATGGATCTGTTGGGGGCAGGAGTGTTTGGCTCGGAAGCCGAATTGGTGGTCAATGATAATAGGATCGGATGGTGATAGGAGGTGCTCTCTTAGTCTGGTCAGTATGGTTTTTTCGAAAAGTTTCGCCATTGCCTTGAGGAGGCTAATAGGGCGATGGCTACTGGGGAGGTGCGCGGGTTTCCCGGGTTTGGGGATGCCTATCACTATTGCTTCTTTCCAGGCGGCTGGGAAGTAGCACAGATCAAAACATGCGTTAAAGAGAATTGCAAGCAAGGTTAGCATTTGGATGGGAAAATGCTTGAGCGCCTTGTTAGAGATGCCGTCGGCGCCCGGGGCCTTGCGTTGCTTAAAGTTTCTAATGGTCTGTCTGAGTTCGTCTGTCGTGACGGGGTCTAGGGGGTTGTCAATGAGTGGAAGGGCGGCCCGCCGGCGGACCTCCTCCTCCACTCCGCGAATATGTTGCGGGTTAGTTTCCTGCGTACTAGGCGTGCATTGCGCCGCTATGCTGTCTGCAAAACACTCAGATTTTTCGTCGTCTTCGAAGGCGACGGTGCCGTCGGGGCGAGTGAGCGGGGGGGTGTGAGTGGTGACGTCGCTACGGAGCGCTTTCGCGATTCTATAGTACGCAAGATGGGATGGGGTAATGTCCGCCATGAGTTCCTCCCAACGGGAGTGTCTCAGAGCGGCTAATTGGGACCTAACTCGTCGCTGAAGGCGATTAGCTGTAGCCCTATACTCGGGGGTGGGGTATAATTTGGCTCTCCGGAGAGCGGCGTTTTTGGTTTGGATTAGGTTCCGGATGGCCAGCGGGAGCTTGGGCTTTGGCAGCTCAACCTCCCGCGAGTTCTCCTTCGCCTTCTCGGTCACCAGTAAAGTTAAAGACTCTATAGTTTCGTCAATCTTGTCGGTGCTGTCGAGACTGTCCGGTGAGTTAGGGAACGGGGACTCGGGGGAGTCTAAAGCGGTCTCGAGAGCGGAGCGGTATCCGTCCCAGTTGGTGAATAGCCTCTTAGGGGGCGCGGGGGCGTCTAGTGGGTCTTGGGGACCTAGAACTAGAGACACCGGTCTGTGATCTGACCCCAGGTCGTCGAGCGTTTCGATCGAGCTGAGGCGAAGCGACACGTTTTTAAGGATCGCGAAGTCCAGGACGTCGGGTCGGTTTTGTACATTGTCTGGGTAGTGGGTGGGCGCGTAGGGACATATGACATCATAGCCAAGCTCCTCGGTTATGTGTAGTAATCTGCGGCCAGAGGTGGTGGTGGTCTCGCATGTCCAGTCGGTGTGTTTGGAGTTAAAGTCACCGAACATTATGACTGATGTACCTAATGAAGTGAGTGTTTCGAAGTCTGCGCGGTGAGGGTGTGTACCTGATCTAATGTAGACTGAGGCGATGATTAAGGACTGGTGTCCTGTCATCGCCAGCCTACAGATGGTGGCTTCCATGTTTGTGAGCGCGGGAGTGGGTATAGGTGTGCAGTGTAGGTTGCGTCTATAGTAAATTGCGGTGCCGCCGCGCGCGTTGGCACCGTCGTTCCGGATTAATTTATACTTAGGGATCGACAGCCCCTTCATTTGAGTTGGTTTGAGCCAAGTCTCCTGAAGGAGCAGAAAGTCGGGTTCCCTATCTTGCAAAAATAATTTAATTTCGTTGAGGTTGGATTTTAAGCTGCGCGTATTAAATGACACAAGCGAAGCGCCTTTCGGCTTGGTACGCCCGGGGTTCAGTTGTGTGATTGTTATGTTAGTGTTTTGCGCGGTCATAATTTAAACAACAGTGGTGTTTGTTTGAGTTATCACCGCGTGTTTTGTGTATAGTGTTTTTGTTTGTGTTCGGAGTCTGGTTATTTTCCAGTGTTATAATGAAAAAATTAATCGAACGCGGCAACGAGTTCGGGGTGTTCGGCTATAGCTATAGCCTTTTCAAGTGGTGTTTTAGCTAGCCGGAGCTTCGCGGCGAGAGTGTGGATCTCGGCGATATTCACCCTCTTGAGCGAGGAGCGAATAAGCGCCATGTCCTCGGCCAGAGAAACGTCTTGGGCTGGCTTAGCTTGTGTTGTTGGTGTGGTGTGTTGTGGTGGGTGTGGTTTTGGGCGGGCCCTGGCTGGTCCCCAGGCTGTCGGGGGCGCCGGGCTGCGAGGGGCGGCCGCCTTGGGTAGCCCCGGGAAGTTTGTGGTGGTGTTATTAGGTGGTGGTGGTGGGTGTGTTTTTGTAGCCGTGGTTGGCTTTGTGTGAGTGTGAGTGTTGGGCCTGGGGCGTGGGGCCCGCGGGCAACCCCTGTAATTGGCCGGGTGGCCTTCTTGGCCACACAGCACGCATGCGGGTGCCCCGGGTGCGTCACGAGTGCGGGTGCACTCCTTAGTGAGGTGGGGTACGAGGCACTTGACGCACCTCGGGGCCGCCGAGCAGTTGGCTGCTGCGTGGCCATATAATTGGCACCTGTGGCATTGCCCAGGGGTGCCTCGCCGGTGTGGGGCCTCGACTTTGATATTGTCGAGGCCACAGACTGTGATGGGACCTTTAAAAATATCCCTAGCTGCCGGGACCGAGGTCAAAATGACAAGAGCCAACGGGTATTGCTTCCCAGTCCGGCTGTGCAACTTGTGCACTGCCTCGGCTGGGAAGCCTTTATCGGTTAGGTCGTTTAGAATGAGCTCGTTGGAGAGCTCGAAGGGGACTCCTCTGAGTACCGCGCGGACTTTGCGCTCCTCGGGGAGGGCGTATGTGTGGTAAGGGAGTTTGTTTGTGGTCAGAAGCCTTGTGAGGCTCCTGAACGTGTCAATGGTGGGTGTAGTGATTTTGATGGCGTGACCAGTGTTCGACGCCTGTGTGTAGTGAATGCTGTGTGTTTTGCAAAGGTCCGCGACCTTTGCCCATTGCGCCTTATCGCGCAGGAAGACGGGCGGCGGCGGCTTTGCCTTGATAGGTGCGGCGGTGCACCTAGTGTGTTGTTTTGTGGTGTGTGTAGTGTGGGGTTGTGCGGTCGGTTGGGCGACCGTGAGAGGGGTGAGAGGGCTGAGAGGGACAGAGGGCGCCGTTGGAGACGCGGTGTCTGCGCGGCGCTTGGAGCGCCGCTTCTTCTTGCTCACCACAGTGGTGAACACGGAGTCGTCTGACGCCGACACAATGGTCGAGTCAGAGTCGCAGGTCGAGACCGGGCTCGAGGCGGGGCGCTTGCCCGCGCTCGAGGGCCCGGGGAGGCAGGGGGTGTCGGGGCGGGGGGGTTCGGGGGAGGGGCTGGCGGGCGAGTCGCGCATGGGGCGCGCTCTCGCGACGAGCTCCCTGATGGCGGCCTCATCCAGGGTGAGGCCGAGGGCGGAGAATAGGGACAGTACTTGCTGTGTGATGTCCATGTTTAAGTTTAGTGTAGTGTGTCGAGTTGGTGTGTATGTGATGTGTGTGAGTGCCCTGACTGTGGCGTGAAGCCGCAGGTCCTAACACCTATACGACAGCGGTGGACTCCCCTGCCCGCGGCAGGGGGTCGGTTGAGGCTGAAAGAGATGTGTTCCGATATTCCTAGTGAATATGGGAACAACCGTCACCCTTGGGAAGGCCCAAGTGCAAATGGGATCGGGTCTTCCGGTTTCCGAGCTCAGGAGAGCTCGAGACGTACCGGGGCTACGCCGACCAGTTTCGTTAACACCGCTAGGTATCCACTGGTCCAATCTTGGATCTCACGTATGAGCGCAGGCGCGTCGAGTCGACTCGGAGCAGGCAGCTGTGCGGCGGGGCGCACGGAGCAGGGAGGCGGCGGTGCGACGTGGCGCACGGTCCGCGGTCGGAGCGAGAATGTGGCGAACAGTCTGCAAGGTTACATCTTTATATCCTTTTGGAACGAAGTTCTTTTACGGAGGGTACTAAATTGGTAAACGGGGACTAGGCGAAAAAAATTCAGATTTTTCAGTCACAACCATCAGCATATTATGTGTATTATAGCTATTAACGGGATTGTTACCATGTACCTTGTTTTTTATGAGTCTCCGATATTTCGGCACTGTTGCAAGCGCCATGATCACCATAATTAATTGAGAACTTAGGAGATTTTGTGTGGTTTCGTTTGAAATTCGTGATTTCTCGAAAACCGGAAGTGCTACGTTACTCAAATCCGGTTTGTAGTCTTATCAGACTATTCTTAACTTATAACTTAAACATTCTCTTTATCTATCTCTTACGGTTTGGCCGCTGAAACAGCACCACAGACAGATGGACGGACGGACGGACTTGTCTAATAGATAAGAGATTCCGACGACGCATCCTGCAAAGGATGCGAAACCTCAATAAATAAATAAAATCAATGCATTTAACCCGTTGAAACTTATTTTATTTACATTCGTTTATGGTTTTCATTTAGCACAAATTCATTTCCGCCAAGGCTGTAAAAAAAAATTTACTGTAAGCCCAGCAGAAATCTCGTGAAAGCAAGAACGTATTTGAATTATTTTAATTTTATTCGGCACGATTCAAAATTATTTTAATTAATTGGTTTTCAACCGAAAACAGGTTTTATATTTATACCATAAATTACACAATATCAAGCTAATTGTTAGCGAGTTATTTATTTGAACCCCTCTACCGACGGGTACTGTCGCAGCTGGCGCCCAACGTGGGGCACGAACATTTTGCAATTAGTGATGGCCAAGAAGATCGAAAATGGAGGAAATAACAAGGGTAACGCTTTCGCCTATACCACACTGTTACAGCACATAACTACACATAATATATTGTTTTAAACTTTCATGGTCACTAACATTATAGCTATTAACGGGATTGTTACCATGTACCTTGTTTTTTATGAGTCTCCGATATTTCGGCACTGTTGCAAGCGCCATGATCACGGAGTAACTGAAGTAATTGCGGGTAGATGTTATTGGCAGACATATCGGTCTACCCTCTGACGTCGTCTTTTACTGCGCTCGATACCCCTACCATTGGCCACATTCTCACTATCGGTATCGAGCGCAGTAAAAGACGACGTCAGAGGGTAGACCGATATGTCTGCCAATAACATCTACCCGCAATTACTTCAGTTACTCCGTGATCATGGCGCTTGCAACAGTGCCGAAATATCGGAGACTCATAAAAAACAAGGTACATGGTAACAATCCCGTTAATAGCTATAATGTTAGTGACCATGAAAGTTTAAAACAATATATTATGTGTAGTTATGTGCTGTAACAGTGTGGTATAGGCGAAAGCGTTACCCTTGTTATTTCCTCCATTTTCGATCTTCTTGGCCATCACTAATTGCAAAATGTTCGTGCCCCACGTTGGGCGCCAGCTGCGACAGTACCCGTCGGTAGAGGGGTTCAAATAAATAACTCGCTAACAATTAGCTTGATATTGTGTAATTTATGGTATAAATATAAAACCTGTTTTCGGTTGAAAACCAATTAATTAAAATAATTTTGAATCGTGCCGAATAAAATTAAAATAATTCAAATACGTTCTTGCTTTCACGAGATTTCTGCTGGGCTTACAGTAAATTTTTTTTTACAGCCTTGGCGGAAATGAATTTGTGCTAAATGAAAACCATAAACGAATGTAAATAAAATAAGTTTCAACGGGTTAAATGCATTGATTTTATTTATTTATTGAGGTTTCGCATCCTTTGCAGGATGCGTCGTCGGAATCTCTTATCTATTAGACAAGTCCGTCCGTCCGTCCATCTGTCTGTGGTGCTGTTTCAGCGGCCAAACCGTAAGAGATAGATAAAGAGAATGTTTAAGTTATAAGTTAAGAATAGTCTGATAAGACTACAAACCGGATTTGAGTAACGTAGCACTTCCGGTTTTCGAGAAATCACGAATTTCAAACGAAACCACACAAAATCTCCTAAGTTCTCAATTAATTAAATACATTTTTTTTTAATCAGGTTTTGGTGAACATTTGGTTCACTGGTTTGCTAGTAATGACTAACTTGAATAACTTGTTTTATTTAATGAGTGATGTGCGTGAAAACAAAAGATACACGTAAACGAATATATTAAAATTAGTATTGGCCAAGAAGATCGGATGCGGAGGACACAAAAAGGCGAAAGGTTGCGGTTATGCCGCACAATTACAGTACATATGATTAGAGCGGTTATATCATAAATAAATTCAAAGATAGCATAAAAATAGAACTCATTAAAAAGCTTTTTACAAAGTGTTTGACTATATTACAGACAAAAATGCTTGGCTTTGATCTTTTCCAATCATTCCAACAGGTTTTCTGTATTAAATAAATCATGGTTGTATTGACGTTGTAACAACATAATAATGATGCGTAAATGTTGTTACATTATACTTGTAATGTTGTGGAGTTTTTTTCGCTCGTTTTTTTCCGCAGCTAAAAAAATATGTCCAATAACGAGTGGTCGGGGTAAAAAAGGACGGTTCAAAAGAGTTGTACAATTTAAATAAAGATATATTGATTTCCGATTGCTCAAGTATTTTATCAGTGATAAACATACACGGACTGCTATATATCGACGAACTCCATGGCCGAATGGTTTGTACGCCGGGTTTCATGGTGTCGCCGACTCGAGAGGTCCCGGGTTCGAATCCTGCTAGGGGTAGATGTGTGTGATGAATTTGTACTCCAGTCATGGATGTTTAGTATGTATTTCTATATAAATATACTTATATATGTACTGTATATGTATTCTATCCGTTACCTTAGCATCCCATAACACAAGCCTTACAGTGCTTACTTTGGGGCTAGGCTAATTGGTGTGAGTGTTGGAAATATTTATTTATTTATATTTTCAGTGCACTTTTCAAGTTATTTTATTGTGTTTTTTAATTTTGTTTTAAGTTATTCTTTTTTGTGAATATATTTAAGTTTTGTGAATGCAGTCCGCGACCCAATCCAGTGATGGCACGTCGAACACGACCCTTACATGTACACAGTGCCACAAATCATTCAAATCTTTGAAAGGCCTCAAAATACACACTACAAAAATACACAGGAAATGTATTAGCCAAAATAGTTCACCTTTAGACATCCATCTCATTATTCCGAGTGGGCCTACTTATGTAGCCAACGATCCAATTCCTTTCCACACATATCTTAGCCATTTGAAAAATAGTATACCCATAGTTAAAAGAATCCCTCGAGGAGCTCGAATAACTGTTGCTACACATTTATCACAATTAATTCAGAAATGCTACATAAGTAATTGTTCTCAAGACTGGCAGAACCTATTTTTATTTTCATTACAGCACACTAAATATCTTAAAAACTAATGAACTGAATTTATCCTTAACACAAAAGATCAAGAATAATTGTGCTGTAAGCTCCTTGCCTTCTCCCGCACCTCTAATCAAACACAATGCCCCTCGGAATCGCATCAAACTCATTGAAAATAAAATCTATGACGGAGATCTCAAAGGTGCCGCTCGCCTTTTGTTCTCCAACGACGTGCTATCTCCAGATACCCCTGACACCCTTCAGGCCTTACGGACAAAACATCCCCCAGCTCCAGTAAACCCATATTTTTTCGATCCACCAACAGCAGGGCAAGCATGCCTTGAAATTCAAAACAAAGATGTTACGGATGCGATTTTGTCTTTTAAACCAGGTTCGGCTGCAGGTTTGGATGGAATCTCACCCCAACATTTGAAAGACTTAACGTCGCATTCTGTGGGTGATGCAGGAAAGCAACTTATAAATTCGATCACTAATTTAATCAACTTTATGTATTCCGGTAATGTCAATCAAGAAATTGTTCCCATTCTTTTCGGCGCGAACCTCATTGCCCTCACCAAAAAGGACGGAGGGGTGAGACCAATTGCTGTTGGATCATCTACGACGTCTGGCCTCCAAAATAGCTGTTCGACATATTTTACCAAAATTAAATTCGGAATTTGAACCCGTATAGTTAGGCTTTGGTGTAAAAGGAGGATGTGAGGCAGCCGTCCATGCCCTACGCTCTTTCTTAACTTACGGACAGCCTGACGTGTTGCTCAAAATTGATGTCAAAAATGCATTCAATTCGGTAAATAGGGATACCCTGCTGACGGAAATAAAACAACATATACCGGAAATATACAATTATCTTCGTCTCAGTTACGCTGACCCAACAAAATTGTTATATCGTTCTAATGAACTGTCCTCAGAAGTAGGTTGTCAACAGGGTGATCCCCTTGGGCCTGCAATTTTTAGTTTGGCTATAAATCTGATAATAAAAAAATTAAATTCTAAATTCACCGTTTGGTACTTGGACGACGGAACCCTAGGAGGTGATGTGGATACTGTGTTTTCGGACCTTTTTTTAATCAAAAACAAATTTGAAGCCATTGGTTTGGAGCTTAATTTTAGCAAATGCGACCTTTTTATAAATAACTGTGACTTAAATTTAAATGACGTTAAACAAAAATTTAATATTTTGGCTCCAAATATTAAAATAGTTAACAGTAATTCCCTAACCCGACACTACACCGAAGATATCCCGGACGTCAGCCTGTACGAGATTAGTATAGCTCTGAAACAGCTCAAAAACAAAAAGGCGCCGGGTGATGACGGAGTTACAGCCGAGCTTCTGAAAGCAGGTGGACGACCAGTCTTGAAATCTCTTCAGAAGCTATTTAACTCTGTCATACTCGAGGGCAAAACGCCTAGCGCATGGCATAGGGGAGTGGTGGCGCTTTTCTTCAAGAAGGGCGACAGGTCCCAATTGAAGAATTACAGACCCATCACGCTCCTGAGTCATGTATACAAGCTGTTTTCGAGAGTCCTCACGAATCGTCTCGCGCGCAGGTTTGACGACTTCCAGCCTCCCGAACAAGCCGGATTCCGAAAAGGGTTTAGTACCGTAGACCACATCCATACGCTGCGGCAGGTTATACAGAAGACTGAAGAGTATAACCTGCCATTATGCTTGGCGTTTGTGGACTACGAGAAAGCCTTCGATTCGATCGAGACATGGGCCGTGCTTCGGTCACTCCAAAGGTGCCAAATAGACTATCGATACATCGAAGTGTTGCAGTCGTTGTATGAAAACGCCACTATGTCAGTTCGACTCCAGGACCAAAACACGAAGCCAATCCAGCTGCAGCGTGGTGTAAGACAGGGTGACGTTATATCACCGAAACTGTTTACAGCTGCGCTGGAAGACGTTTTCAAACTTTTGGACTGGAGCGGACTTGGCATCAACATAAACGGCGAGTACATGACGCACCTTCGATTTGCAGATGATATCGTAGTCATGGCTGAGACCATGGATGACCTTGGCACAATGCTCGGCGACCTCAGTAGGGTGTCCCAACAAGTGGGTCTCAAAATGAACATGGACAAGACGAAAATTATGTCGAATTCCCATGTCGTAGCCACTCCAGTGACTGTTGGGAGCTCTACACTGGAAGTTGTTGACCAGTACGTATACCTGGGACAAATAGTCCAACTGGGTAAGTCCAACTTCCAGAAAGAGGTTAATCGACGAATCCAACTCGGCTGGGCAGCGTTCGGGAAGCTACGTAGCATCTTCTCGGAATATCTACCGCAGTGCCTCAAGACGAAAGTCTTCAATTCGTGCGTGTTGCCAGTGATGACATACGGAACCGAGACGTGGCCGCTTACAATGGGTCTTGTAAGAAGGCTCAAAGTCACCCAAAGGGCAATGGAGAGGGCTATGCTCGGAGTTTCTCTGCGTGATCGAATCAGAAATGAGGAGATACGCAAGAGAACTAAAGTCACCGACATAGCCCACAGAATTGCAAACCTTAAGTGGCAATGGGCAGGGCACATTGCTCGCAGGACCGATGGCCGTTGGGGCGGAAAGGTCCTCGAGTGGCGACTGCGTACCGGGAAACGCATTGTTGGCAGGCCCCCCACAAGGTGGACCGACGATCTGGTAAAGGTCGCGGGAAGCCGCTGGATGCGGGCAGCATGGGACCGATCGTTGTGGAAATCCATGGGGGAGGCCTATGTCCAACAGTGGACGTCTTTCGGCTGAAATGATGATGATGAATTCCCTTTACCTTTTAGGTTCTCCAATTTTTGATGAATCTATTTCTGAATATTTTAATAATTCAATTAATAAATTCCAAAATTCCGCTGACCGTCTCCTTGAAATTAGTCCACATTATGCACTTTGCATCTTAAAATTCTGTCTTTTTGTCCCAAAATTAACGTATGTCCTCCGTTGCTGCTCCTTTTGGAATCATCCAGATCTTTTGGCACAAGTAGACGGCTTAATCAAAAATAACTTAGAATCAATTCTTAATATGCAGCTTAACGAGCAATCTTGGACCCAAGCATCCCTACCCATCCGTTATGGTGGTTTAGGGATTCGCAAAATTTCCAGTGTCGCTTTACCAGCCTTCCTATCTTCTGTCCATAGTTCAGCAAATCTCATAAGTAAAATTTTAAGGGCATCCCCTTCAAACTTTGAGATTGCTGGCTTGGAAGAAGCTAGAAACTCTTTCTTAATTGCATGCCCAGGTCAAAATTTTCCAGTTTCTCCAAATTCACAGAGGAGCTGGGATGACATAAACTGTAAATTGACGTATGATAACCTTTTGAGCTGTAGTACAGGTTCGGCGCGTGCTAGGCTTTTGGCCGTGGGTGCGCACGAGGCCGGCTACTGGCTTCACGCGACCCCCTCGGCAAATACAGGAACATTTCTTGAGCCTGACACGCTCCGAATCGCAACCTGTCTACGGCTTGGGGTCCCGGTCTGCGCTCCTCATAAATGTCCCTGTGGCAGTGATGTCGACAAGCTAGGACATCACGGACTGTCTTGCCAAAAAAGTGCAGGCCGCTTCTCGAGACACGCCGCACTTAACGATATCATACGCCGGTCCCTTGCCACCGTCAACGTGCCAAGTCTACTTGAGCCAACTGGTATTGCAAGAGACGATGGCAAGAGACCGGACGGTATGAGTTTGATTCCATGGAAGATGGGTCGGGTGCTAGTATGGGATGCAACCTGTTCAGACACGCTGGCCCCTTCCCATCTACATGGAACCAACAACAGAGCTGGTGCGGCTTGTGAAGCTGCTGAAAAAGCTAAGGCAGGCAAATACAGGGGTCTAGGCTCCGAATATGATTTTGTCCCATTCGGTGTCGAGACCCTTGGTCCGTGGGGTCCTAGCGCTTTAAGGCTATTTAAGGAAATAGCAAAAAGGTTAGTCGACGTCACAGGAGACCGAAGAGCTGGCAGCTACCTCGGACAAAGAATTAGTCTAGCCATTCAAAGAGGTAACGCTGCCAGTGTCTTCGGTTCCTTGCCTAAAGGGACTCCTTTTAATAATATATTTTAGTTATTAATTTTTATGTTTTTAAGGTTTTTAATTTTAGTTTTAGTTTTATTATTCTAGTATTTATATTTTACTTATATATAGTAATTATGTAATTAGATAGATACTTATTTGTTTATAGTTAGTGTATTTTATAGTTTTATGATGTGAAATTGTTAATGTTAGTTGTATTTTATTGTTATATCTTCTTAAGTTATATGCCGATTTATTTATTATTATTTATATATGTGTGTGTGTGTGTGTGTAAAGAAACGGAAACTCAATAATGGTTGTTTCTTTCTTCCTGTATTATATACATCAGTAAGGGGGTCAGTGATTATGTGCCTTTTTTATTTCTATGTACATTACACTGTGAGCTCTACAATTCCAGTAGAATAGGTCCCGTACTTGAATAACTTCTCTGTCAAATTACTCAGCAGAGCTATTTTATCCTTCTTATCTCTTGTATCTCGCCCGCACCTGCTTAGGGGTTTATCTAAATACTAAAATTTCCCTCGTGTAAAGCTCAAGTTTTTTTGCAAGAAAATGTCTCGGAAATTTCTGGAGCACACCCGCTTCTACGATTTAAGATATTTCTCAAACTAGGTGTAAATTTACCGCACTGTTATTTCGTCACGCATGGCTTGTTTTTTCCTATTTTCCGGGCGAACATTACTCCCAACACACGTTCCCACAGCCCATTGGTTCTTTAGAAAAGTATTCACGAATCTGACGTATTCATTAACTGCGATTGATATAAATAAATAAGTACGGTTTTCCTGTAATTAAGTGTAATGCGAACGGTTTTGTGGGTACTTTTAGGGTTTTTATTATAATATTCTATGGAAAAACTTCTGTATAAGCACAATTTATTCTGTTGATGAATTTATGAATGAAAAATAAATTTAATTCAATTTAACTTAATTATGCTTGACTTAACTTAACTTGACTTATGCTTGATGAATGTTTATTTGATTTGATTTAGTTTGACTTAATTATGTTTGACCTATTAATTTGATTTGATTTAACTTGAGACGATATGATTTTGATTTGACTATTATGATATGATATGATTATGATGACATGATATGATATAAATTTACTTGATTAATTTTTAAAATGGATTGATTTTGTTTAAATTTGGTTGGACCTGATGTGATTTAATATGATCAACAATTAAGTGAAATTAATGTATTTAATGGTAAGCTTAAGTTTGTTGCAACACCCCAACGGGGTCATGTACCACTCTCTATTAAGTATGTTAGACCTTATAATAAAAAATGTACATGAGCAATGTGATATAAATAAATAATTAAAATTTGTGCTTGCACGTGCGGAGAAGTGTGCCATGTGATTTTTCCATAGTTTAAGTTTTATGGTTATAATCATAATCAATCAATCATAATCAAAATCATTTATTCAGTTTAGGCTGTTACAAGCACATATGAATGTCTAGAAGCTACGCCATCGGTTCGTAAATCTACGGCGGGAGACCTTGTACTGAGAAGAACCGGCAAGAAACTCAGCAAGGGCTGTTTTTTCCTCCCTGTTTTATCATTTACAGAGTCGTCAAGTTGAAAAATGACTTCAGAGATGATTCATGAAGTCACCTTTCATTACATAATGTGAAATTATACATTAATTGTTCACCAGCATTTTGATTGCTGTGTCACACAGTATAAATACAAACAGAGTTATTTATAATAGGTGTAATTAAACATTTACATCTTAAATATCAAAGTAGTTAGGGCAGACTCATCTCCACTGGCAGCACCCGTTCACGAGCATGACGCATGAACCAGCCATCGCTTTGCTCAACCATATTTTAGGGAACGTAACAACCCACCCGCCTCACACGATACAGTGCAGACACACTTATAGTAGGGAAGGGCTATAAGAAATACGCAAATTAACAAACACACACTACTGATCCATGCATTGACTCACTCATAATGATTCTATAGAAGTAAACTTCGGCAGAAGGATCCACCCCCCACGACAACGGCTAACTAGAGCCGAGGTCCAAGTCTCAGAGACGCCCTCTTGTTGAGCCGACTCCTTCAGGTTCGAGTGGTTTAGAGGCTCAAGACGGCGAGGAGACTCCCCCGTGGGGAGATGCCATCCGCCTGGAATACCTCTAGAAGCACTCGTCAATTCTCGGTTTGAGGTCCTCTTCGGATCTCGCCGTCCCCAAGCCCGGTGACGCTGTAAAGGTCATCTGCGATCAACAGCATGCACACTCAAAAAAACCAGGCAGAAGGACCTGAGATGATTTTTTTTGTAAAATTTTATCGTTTTATATATGTACTACTTATCACACTTCCAGACACGCCCACTTAGTATTAATAGTTTCAATGATCTGTAGCAAAAATATTATAAAGTAAGGTTGAGCAATCTATATATATAAAACTCGAAGGTGACTGACTGACATAGTGATCTATCAACGCACAGCCCAAACCACTGGACGGATCGGGCTGAAATTTGGCATGCAGGTAGATGTTATGATGTAGGCATCCGCTAAGACAGGATTTTGATCAACTTTACCCCCAAGGTGATAAAATAGGGAATGAAAGTTTGTATGAAACTTTGTCAATTTTAATCCGATCGGGCTGAGACTTTGCATGCTGGTATAAGAAGAATCATAGATGAATGTCATTGTGTATAATACAAGCCTGAGAACAAAAACTGTAGTCTACACTTCAGCTCTACACCGAAGCGAAGCGAGGGCGGGCCGCTAGACATAATATATTTTTTAAAATACACGAAAAAGATCAAAGTCATAACTGCGCCAAACCACTTTTTCTATGTTATATTTATTTTCAGCTAGAGACCGTCAAAATCATATAGATCAAAACTTAAAATGCATGCCGATAAATGTGTTTTTGAGTATACTTTTTTACCTCTGCATCTTCGCGTGAGGTTAGCCAAAAATGTATTAAAAAAGAAATTCATAGTCTACCTATAACATATTATATAAAACCACGTAAAAGAATATCTCCCGCGATGTTATTCATCATTATGCGTGTTTTCACAGCTTTCACGCGTGACTTCAGCGGGCGTCAAGTCATAATATCAACATGCAAACGACTAAACCCCTAACGTTGATCGACTGATATAGCACAATACATGAGTATGACGTACGCCTCATCATGTAACCCAATTTCCTAGGCACCGCCAACATGTCAGAGCTAGGGTTATCTGGCGCCTTTATCTTATTAAAGCTTCGTGACATTTAAGCGGATTGCAGACCGAAAACTAAGCTATTCCGAAGCTAAGCTGTGCCAGCTTAGTTAAGCTTAGAATGACCAAGAACTAAGCGAAAGCTCTGCTAGTGCTGCAAAGTTCAATAGGATAGTTGACACTTTTTGGACAAATATGTTTTAAATGGTTAATAAAATTGTTCAATTAGACCGAAAACAAATGTATTGTAATTTTTTTTACCTAGTAAGCTACAAAACTTTAATTTTAAAATAGATTAGCCATTTTCGTCTATAAATTATCTATGGTATGATGGGAACAAATAGTAAACAAACATTCGCAAGCACGTAGGATATTATAACCTATCTGAATTTACATTACACGTACGTACAGATACTGAACCTTACTTAATAATATTTCTGCTACAGATCATTGAAACTATTAATACTAAGTGGGCGTGTCTGGAAGTGTGATAAGTAGTACATATATAAAGCAATTATATTCTACAAAAAAATCATCTCAGGTCCTTCTGCCCGGTTTTTGAAGTTATACTTCTTTAGCCGCGTTATGAAAAAAATATGAGAGTGAAATTTTAAGATGCGCGCGCATCACTGTAACACAAAAGTAACATAATGAAGTTATCCGCGGGCGCGTTATGAAAAAATGATGAGAGTGAAATTTTAAGATGCGCGCGCATCACTGTAACACAAAAGTAACATAATGAAGTTATCCGCGGGCGCGTTATGAAAAAATGATGAGAGTGTAATTTTAAGATGCGCGCGCAACACTGTAACAGAAAAGTAACACCATGAAGTCGGCCGCTAAACCGCACATTACTCGTAAGTCTCGAAAAAAGCTTCCAACAAAATAGTAATAGGATCTCTTAGTCGCACATGTTGGGACGCTCGTCGCCTCTGATCACTGTTATCATATTTATAATATTTATCCACATGTTTCTAGTTTCTATATTCTTGACACGTGTTATAATGTTATACAAATGCGAAATATTTAAGTGCTAATAAATTTTATTCAGTAGTGATTTAAATTGAATATTTTGATTATTTATTAAATTTTTAAAATTAAAACTGAACTTTATTGACTGCGTTGACTATCTTTTTCCAATCCTTTTATTATCTTATTGTAATTAATTATCTGCATTCAATTAAAAACTATTTTTTAATAATTCCAAAAAGAAGTATAACTTCTCACGCGCGTACTTAAGTACACGCACCCATATTTTTTTTTGAAGTTATACTTTCTTTAGCCGCGTTATGAAAAAAATATGAGAGTGAAATTTTAAGATGTGCGCGCATCACTGTAACACAAAAGTAACATAATGAAGTTAGCCGCGGGCGCGTTATGAAAAAATGATGAGAGTGAAATTTTAAGATGCGCGCGCATCACTGTAACACAATAGTAACACCATGAAGTTGGCCGCGGGCGCGTTATGAATGATAATGGTGGATTGATGAAAGGACATCTGTTCGAAAGGTACTTTGAACGATCCACGGAACTCCATAAGATGATCGCGTTGTCAAAAACAATGTTGGCACGCTCGTCGCCTCTGATCACTGTTTTCATATTTATAATATTTATCCACATGTTTCTAGTTTCTATATAGACACAACGTGTTTTAGTTACTTACAAGTGCTAATTACATATGGACTAATAACTTAAATTCAGTAGTGATTTTAATTGAATATTTATTTAATTTTTCAAATTAAAACTGAACTTAATTGACTGTGTTAACTATCCTTTTCCAGTCCTTTTATTATTTTATTGTAATTATTAAAAATATTTTTAATGATGCTAAAGAAGTATAACTTCTCACGCGCGTACATAAGTTACACGCATCCATTTTTTTTTTGATTATGTATGCTGTTGGTCGCAGATGACCTTTACAGCGTCACCGGGTTTGGGGACGGCAAGATCCTAATGGGACCTCAAGCCGAGATTTGGCGAGTGCCTCTAGAGGTATTCCAGGCGGATGGCATCTCCCCACGGGGGGAGTTTCCTCTCCGTTTGGAGCCCCTAGACCACTCGAACCTGAGGGGATCACAGATCACATCATGTATCAGCCATTTATATAGTCTTTAAATCAAATATGCTTATTTTAATTTAAAGTAAATCGGTGAGTCAGTTTTGGATGGATGTATAAAAGATTTGAAAATCAATTAGCTTTTTTAGGTGTAAATATACCTAGGTTCCTACAAATAAACGGAAAATCTAAAAGCTTAAAAGGTTTTTCGAGGCTCATAATTCCAAACTCCACTCAGATTTTACTGCGTTGCTAAAATGTTGGATTGAAAGTTAAATGAGTTTTGTTTTGTTTCAGGTTTGGGTGGAGAGAACTATAGAATTCTGTACGGAGAAATGGCCCGACTCCATCAGAAAAGAGCTGTTCGGCACATTTAGTTTCATCCTGGTTTACGCAGTGCCGGGTGAGTTCTGTTACTCCATAATTTGTGAAGGACAAAATTTTACATCTAAAGAAAATTTTACTAGAAAATATTCCACGGGGGTCAGGCAGCATACGGGACTCGAACATGTATCCTTCGCTATCAGAATGTACTTACCATTATGCTATCGCGGCCCTGATGGCCGTGTCGAATTTAGTCTAGCCTTTCTTAAGCTGCAAGGCAGCGCCATCTCTTCGCATTGTAAATAACATAAATGTCTATAACGTTAGTGACCATGAATTTTTATTTCGGTTGTAAAATACATTTTAAAATAATCAAATTCATCGACTGGTAGGCGGTACGATGTTCGATTGGATTAAAACCTCTTTTGCCAATGATCTAGTGACATTATATATCGAAACTGTGGATTTTGTGTATCTGTTTCAAATAATTATTTTATTTGAAAACTTTTAGGAGAATTAGGGCGAAATCGGCATCCCCGTTTTTTTGAAGTGAAAACTTCTTTAGCGGCCTTGTACACTTTTTTTGTATGGGTAAAAAATGTTAAACTCGAGTCAGGTTAAACACATGGGCTGATCGCATCATGACACACAATAAAATTGGAAAGGTTGTTGACTTTCCATGTATCGGACGAAACATGTCACATTTTATTTTACCGTATTATAATAATAAGTCTCTATCTATGACGTCCACGTGGCAGCTTTATTGCGAAGAAAATGCATTTTTTTTACAATAGATGTTGCTAGGTGCGCTTAAATGTGATTGATTCATGTAAGTTGATTTCTTTACAATAGATGTCGCTAAGTGCGCTTAAACTTAATTCATGTAAGTTGATTTTTCTGAGAGATAAACTTTTTGAATGTAATGTAAATTGCCATGTTTGCGTATTAAATAAATATTGTATTCTACTACATACATGATAGTACTTTTTGAAGTTATACTTCTTTAGGCGCGTTATAAAAAAATTATGAGAGTGAAATTTTAAGATGCGCGCGCATCTGTAACACAAAAAATTAACACCATGAAGTTGGTCGCTTTAGCGGCGTCGCCCGCCGCACCGTACGCATGGGCGGCCACTCGCGGTCCTAGCGCGGGAAACACGTACAACAAACATCGGGAAAAGTTACGAGTTTTGAATTTAGAACAGAGACTGTTCTAAATTGAAAAATGAAACCCGTTTTCCGTTGTCACGACATAACATGAAAACGGCTTGACCGATTTGGCTGTTTTTTTTTTGTAGTTTTCTAATACTCTGTACAAGGTTCTTACGGAAAAAAATATAAAGAAAATCCCAAGGGGATAAAATAAGGAATGAAAGTTTGTATGAACCTTTATCAATTTTAAACCGATCGGGCTGAGACTTTGCATGCAGGTATAAGAAGAATCATAGATGAATGTCATTGTGTATAATACAAGCCTGAGAACAAAAACTGTAGTCTACACTTCAGCTCTACACCGAAGCGAAGCGAGGGCGGGCCGCTAGTTTATAATATTTATCCACATGTTTCTAGTTTGTATATTCGGAATACGTGTTTGAGTTTCATACAAGTGCAAATCACATATGTTCTAATAAATTATATTCAGTAGCGATTTTAATTGAATATTTTGATTATTTATTTATTTTTTCAAATTAAAACTGAACTTTATTGACTGTGTCCTTATCCAGACTTTTTATTAATTTATTGTAATTAATTATTTGCATGCAATTAAAAACTAATTTTAAACGATGCCAAAGAAGGATAACTTCTCACGCGCCTACATAAGTACACACACCCATTTTTTTTATACTGATAGTTAAAGCAATTCGTGCAAAATTATTCCCTAACCATTCCAAAATATCAAAAATTCACAACGTTAATATTCAAGTTTTCACTTCTTCCGGCACTCCCGGAGTGCAACCCGTCGTTTTTTTTCGTATAAGCGGTGAGACCTATCTGGATAATAGACTTCTGAATTACAGAGTATTGCTATCAAATTACAGAAAACAGTGTTGATTGCTTGAAATCTTCTGTAAATCAGAGAAGTTGTTTTCACTGATAGGGATTCATCTTCAATCATTCGAACGAATATCTAGCCATTCGTCAACGACATCACATTTGATTCAGCACGCGAAATGAAGGTTTTTTCTAACTCTTGACGTTTCCGCTTCATTTCATGCTTAATTTACGACAAGCCCTCCCTAATATTTCTGCCGCTTTGTAAGCCCACACAGGCCTCTCTGGCAGTAAGAATGATTTCCTCAATCATGCCAAATTAACTACGAAATTCCAAGGGAATGAACAACTGTCGCTTAAAGATATTATGAGGCTTATATTCTTTTCTTGGAGGATGCATTTTCAGAACAAAGTACCAATTCCAATTAATGAGGATCATTACTAGGTACAGTATAATGATCTAATAAGCTTATTAACTGATATATTCTTTATAAATCATCGAATCGATTCATTCGTCGCGATTTTATAACTAATTTTATGGTAGTCAAAATTCACCGGCGGCCGAAACGTGTGACGTCAAAGAGCTCGATCGTAGTTCACTCCGGTTGAACTTTATTAGCGTCTCTACGTACGCTCGCGCCCGAGCGCTAGAGCTCTGTGACGTCACAGACACCACGCGGACAGTTGAAAATTCTTTTAGTAATTTGGTCATAACAGTCTTCTTTCATAAAAAGTCTTTCGAAGGTAGCTCGACAAATTAAATAAAAGTTTGATTCTGACGACGCAGTCTGTAAAGGCTACGAAACCTCAATAAATAAATAAAGTCTCGTGCATTAACCCGTAAAAACTAGTTTTATTTAATGAGTGATGTGCGTGAAAACCTAAGAAACGAATTCGTCAATATATCATATTTTCCGTAGAGCAAAAATTTAACAATTGTGTTTTATAGAACCTAAGCTCTATAAATCTGCATTCTCAACTAACATTGTTACGGTTCCTCATTATGTCTAGATACAAGTGGTCGCGTAAGGACCGAAATTCTGGCATTTTTGAAATAAAAACTTCTTTAGCGGCGTTATACACTTTTTTTGTATGGGTAAAAAATGTTAAACTCGCGTCAGGTTAAACACGTGGGCTAATCGCATCATGACACACAATAAAATTGGAAAGTTTGTTGACTTTCAATATATTGGATGAAACATAGTAATATTTTATTTTATCGTATTATAATAATGAGTCTCTATCTAGGACGTCCACGTGGCAGCTTTATTGCGAAGAAAATGCATTTTTTTCCAATAGATGTCGTGCGCTTAAACGTGATTAATGTAAGTTGATTTTTCTGAGAGATTAACCTTTTTAATGTAATTTAAATTGTCATGTTTGTGTACGATAGCGCAATAACTAAATATTTTTCTCACATACATGATAGTACTTTTATACTGATAATTAAAGCAATTCGTGCAAAATTGTTCCCTAACCATTCCAAAATATCAAAATGCACAACGTTAATATTCTAGTTTTCACTTCTGTCGGCACTCCCGGAGTGCAACCTGTCGTTTTTAATTTGAACGGTGTTGAGGTTCTTACGTAAAATTTTCATTTAGTGACACAAACTAATATATGACGATATACCTTATACATAAATACTTATAATACATAACTATATAAATACTAAGTCTGTTAATTTTAATCTTATAAATAATAATAAATCTTTATTGAAACACAAAACATTTGTACATAAACACAGTTTGCGTTAACATCCGCAGTAGTCGAAGACTGTGTCGCAGATGTTAGCGCCCACCTCTGAACAGACGGGCGTTTCAGACATACATATTGTTTTGACAAAGTACTTTTTATATATATATTCAATTAAATTAGATTAACTTAAACAAATACTAAACTATGTTAACAGAAATTCATGCATGTGTGTGTGTGTATCTGTCTGTTTGTGTGTGTATGTGTGTGTGTGTGTGTATGTGTGTGTGTGTTTGTAAGTGTGTACGTTTCTTTTTTATAGATAGGTCCGACAAATGACTCCACCCCACCTGATGTTAAGTGAAGGTGAAGTCTAGACGCGAAGATAGCTGATACAGCAGTTCTACCTGCCACACCAGCCATCCTCACCCTGCCGGACTACATGTTGCTTCTTCACGCCTCTTTTAAATTATCCCAGGTTGTGAGAGGGAGGGAACACGTGCGCGGGCAGAGCATTCCATTTACGGATAGTGCGACAATGAAATGAGTCACCAAATTTCGCGTTGGAATTGTGGCCACAGTAAAACGTTGACAACGTAGGCCAGCGCGCGTGGTCCTCTGAAGGAAAGGGGAAGGTGGGATAAGAGAGAATAACTCCTCAGAACACTTGCCGTGGTACAGACGATAGAACGCGCTCAGTGACGCCACGTGACGGCGTAATTGAAGAGGCTCAAGGTGTTTAGTCACCTCCTCATCGCCTATGATGCGGATCGCGCGCCGCTGTAACCTATCCAAAGCATCGAGCAAGTACTTGGCGGAGCCATTCCAGAGGTGCGAGCAATATTCCACGCAGGACCGCACTTGCGTTTTGTACAACAAGCACAGTTGATCGGGCGTGAAAAAACGCCGCACCTTGTTCAGGACTCCGAGTTTGCGTGAAGCTGTTTTGATCACGGTTTCGATGTAGTCCTTTGGATTCAGGTCTGAGCGAACTTCCATACCGAGCATGGAAATGTTGCTCTGCAGCGGTAGTGTTGTGCCCTGTTCTCAAGGGGAAGGAATGGCGATGTTTTTGCCGTGAAAGCGCAAGCCTGAGTTTTCTTGGCATTGAACTCAACTAAGTTCCTGGTACCCCATTCGGAAATGTGCCAAAGCCTGATTGAGTTCAATGACAAGATTTTCCCGTTTCTCCTTGGTTACTGCCTGCCCAGCCGCTGCTTGTCCGAGATACCCCGCATGCACTGTACTATCGTCTGCATAGCAATGAATATTCCCAAGAGGAATCAAGTCATTGATATGCAGCAGAAAGAGAGTGGGAGACAGGACGGAGCCCTGGGGAACGCCGGCATTCACTGACATGAACCGCGAACTGCTACCATCACGTAAGGACACGAATTCTACGCTCATGCAGGAAGTCAGCCACCCAAGAACAGAACTGGGCTGGCAGAACGTATGCCGGAAGCTTGGAGAGAAGGCTTTTGTGCCAGACCCTGTCGAACGCCTTGGCAATGTCAAGGCTGATAGCCAACGACTCGCCACGCTTGTCGATAGCCTCACCCCAGATATGAGTTAAGTACGCTAGAAGATCACCCGTCGATCGTTTCGGTCTAAATCCATATTGACGATCATTAATCAGGGAGTGATCCTCTAGGTAGCGGGTCAGATGGTTATTAAGGACCCTTTCTAGAACTTTACATAAAACTGAGGTGACTGCTTTTGGCCGGTAGTTTGCCGGGTCTGAGCGATCCCCTTTTTTGGGCACCGGTTGCACGTTAGCATCTCTCCAAGTCTCCGGCACACGCCCCAAAGATTAAGTATTTATATAAATATACTTATATATGTACAGTATATGTATTCTATCCGTTACCCTAGCATCCCATAACACAAGCCTTATAGTGCTTACTTTGGGGCTAGGCTATTTGGTGTGAGTGTCGGAAATATTTATTTATTTATATTGTATTGACAAAGTACTTTATATATATATATATATATATATATATATATATATATATATATATATATATATATATATATATATATATATATATATATATATATATATATATTCAATCAAATTCGATTAACTTAAACAAATACTAAACTATGTTAACTTATGTATACTAAACTCATGCATGTGTGTGTGTGTGTATCTGTCTGTCTGTGTGTGTATGTGTGTGTGTGTTTGTAACTGTGTACGTGAGTGTGATAAGTGTGTATTCCTTATGTAAAGCTCTATTACTTACTTCTTTAAGTTTTGACTAAGTCATTGTTAGTTATTATGTGGAAAGTAAACAAGCAAACTATCAGTAGCTATGATAGTAAGCTATAACCGCTATAACTATGGAAACCTGTAACACCTGGAGTATTCTTCATGTCGAATTCTTTATAGCCTTTCTTAAGTTGCAATGCAGCGATATTTCTTCGCATTGTAGGTATCCCATTTCATCGGTAAAAAGTACTCAGTCTTAGTTATATAGTATTACCATGGTAATGAGATTCTCAAGCTCCTCTTAAGTTTTTCAAAAATCGATTAATTTTTTTGGTATTCCGTCCAGTTTTCGAGTAAATTTATATCGATATAAAAAAAAAAGCTTTTCTCCATCACACTGCTGCAATCGGTAAATATTTTGATTACGCCATACTTACTGTTTTGGGGAATTTTGTAATGAAACACTGACATCACTGTGAAAATGTCAAGATGGAGTCGTAAATTTTTTTACGATTTAAATCTTTCCTTATATGATGATATAGTTTTATGTAAAAAATGAATTACTTTTCCACCCACAGGGTCAAATGAATACCTTTACAAGTATTAAACATTTGAAAGAAGAAATAGCAATTATAGTTATAATTTTCATTTCTATAAGCATGTAACTGCTCGATGTTTAAATCTAAAGAACTGCTGCTGCCTGGTCCGTGTGGAATTTTTTCTAGTTATATTTTCTTTAGATTTAAATAATCATCGAGCATTCATATGCTAAAAAAATAAATTATAAATGCAAAAGTCTTTTGTATTACATTTCTTCTAGTATTTTACTCTATTAAATAGATTTGGTAGCGATATCTATGCACCAGACCAAATCATAAAATTGTTTTACTTTAAAAATATACGTTGTAGCAAGAAAAAAATCGCAATGCCTTGAAATTTGAATTAATTTCTGAAATGTATTGTATATGTCGTAGGATGCTATGATTAATAGAATTTTATATCAAAAATCCTAAGGATTTTGCGGACACAAAAGTCGCCTTAATAAGATTGTGCAAAGCATTGTTGGTTACTAAAAAAATATTATTAGGTTAAGTTAGTGTCATGTTTTTATTTATTTTTAAGCATTTAACTGCTAGATGTTTAAATCTAAAGAAAATTTCGACGCGGCCATCAGGGCCGTGGTAACATAAATAATTGGTCAGTGCTTTTGCCCGGATTGCGAAGGGTGCGGGTTTGAGTCCCGTCCGCTGCCTGGTCCGCGTGGATTTTTTTTTCTAATTTTTTTCTAGTAAAACTTTTCTTTAATTTAGTGTTGTGAACATGAAGCGTGAGCTGTGGGAGAGTAGCGAGCGAGCGAAGCGCCAGTTTTTTTTATTAAGATTGAGCAATATCATCGCCATTGTCTAATGCATTTCTAGGATTTACGCGAAAATTCAATGTATTTTATTTATTTACTAATTTAGTACACACACAATAAAACAGATAAGAAGAACAGGAACACGAAATTTGTATAAGGGCACTGCTTATTTCATATTGAAATTTCTTCAAGCAGGCCCGCGAAAGGAAATAACATAAAAAAGGTCGTCAGTACGTGCCTCCTGAATATAAATAACACAATACAATACTTACATAAACAAAACCTACATATACATATATCTACATATCGCACGTCACAAACAATAGTGTATTAAGTCGGCAAAGCCATTTATTTTTTTATTTAACTAAATTTTTTTCTCTATAAACTGGTAAGATAATAGGGGTGATGACGGGGTACAGTAAACGAAATTCTATTTAGTCCGTCAGTTAGATGATCAAAAAATAATGGACACGTAATTTTTCTTTGGGCAATCAACCAAACAATGGCAAAGTTATAGCGCGTCAAAGTTTGGGAGTAGGGGCTCGTGACGTCTCTTTTGAGTGTATTTTTACTTATAAGTGTACTCAAACGTGATGTCATGCGACTTTTCAAATCAATATATCTCTGCAATGTTTATATTATGTGAAAAAAGAAAAAATACGTGTCCAATACTTTTTGATAATCTACCTGATAAATGAAGAAAAAAAAAATAGTCATCATCCCTATTGTTTTTTAAAATTCAAAATAGTTTTTGAATTATAGCAACACATGTCAAACAACACACATTTCTAGGCAAAATTTATGATTGTGAGTATTCTAAACAGTATTAAGTTAAGTTAATACTAGCGGTGGGTCGTTCTCAAAATTTCTGACGACGAAACGCAACCGTTTTCTCTTAAACGAAAACTAGTCCTCGAAACGGTTCTCGTTCGCAACTGGTTTTGGTTGCGGCTGGGTGACGCAACGAAACGACACGCGACGCGACGGTCGAACGAATGTAGCGCAACGAAACTGAACTAAATGAAATCTTGTTCACGTTCGTTTCGTTGCTGCGAACGAGACGACGAAACATCGAAATAAATGTAGTGTTATACGATAATCGACTTTAAATGTTCAGTAATAAAGATTATATTATTGTAAAGTCAAAGCTTAATTTGTCATAAAACGAAACGGTCTTATAACATTGCGTTCTATTATAGACTGTATTTTCTTCTTCATTAAGTACAAATTGGCGTGTAGACAATCCGAGGACTAGTTGTTCGACGAAGACTGCTTTGATCCGAAACGTAAAACGGTTCTATCGTCGCGGAACACAAAACGGTCCTTGAAACCGGTTCGTCATTAGAACGCTCACACCTAGTTAATACCCTATTGCCCGTTCGGATTAATACAAGTTTGAAGTTTTATTTCAAATAATACCCTCTGGCCTGTTAAATTTTATTTAATATGTTATTATCACCGAAATTATTTTAAAATGATACTAGTTGTAATTTTAACATGAGCCATTTGAACTGCTTATAGGGTATTTATTCTCTTTACCCAGTCACATAAAAGTGCTTTTAAAATAAAAACTACTGATGATACACTAATTAAACTTACTCAACACAAAGAACGATAATGTACGTTTAAATCAAGGTATCATTTTAAACATTTGAACAAGTAGTTCCGCTTCTATGATTTTTTAAAACTTCAAAACGCGATATCTCAAAACACCATTTTTGAAGATAATACCCTTTTGTTTGTGACGTACGATATATTATGTACAAATGAACATATATACTTAAGTAAAATAAAAAAGTGTTAAAAAGTAGAAACAATACAGTTCAAAAACAGTGATTCAAGAGGATAGATAGTGTTCCTACAACCATTTTTTTAATGTAGCAACAATTGGGCAGTCTCTGATTCCTGAAGGCAGCGAGTTCCACAAGCGGACGACATATACCGTGAAAGAGTATGATGCAAATTCAGTTTTATGAATAGTATTTATCATTGTCATGCTCCGATATATACATCATGGACCTTGGAATCAGCGAAACCTTTATTCAGCAATCGTCTAAAAACGTAAACAAACCACACGAAAAGTTTTATCAAAACCACAATCGAAACATAATTTGTGCCTCAATTAATTATTCATGACAAAAGCTATATATTATAGTCCTACGTTAACATGATACAAGTCGGATTTTTCGGCTCAGTAATAATAGTTTGGCGGGTGACACTTCATAGAATACGCCGCACCATTTGATCTCATATTAGATTGCTTGTGTCAGAGATAATCATGTTTATTGGCACTCGACTATATCGTATTTCACGTTTCTGTACGTAATATAAATGATAATTTGATGCGATTAGAATAAGTTATAGTTAATATTGTTAAAATAAGACTTTTATTAAAATACTAGTGGCCCGCCCTCGCTTCGCTTCGGTATAGAGCTGTAGTGTAAACTATAGTTTTTGTTCTCAGGCTTGTGCTATAAACAATGACTTTATTTATATAATTACACGTGTTATTGTGAGTCAACCATAAAAGATAGACATATGCTGTTGCGGGATATTTTTAGACAATTTTATGTAGAATATTTCCGTCATACATGATTTCTATGTAACTTTAACCATTAAGGCTGCACACGCGACGGAAGCTTAAAAAATGGAGTAACTTCTCCCGTTTTCCCAACATTTCCCTTCATTACTCTGCTGCTATTGATTGTAGCGTGATGAAAAGTATACTATAACCTGCCCAGGAGTATGAAGAATAATTGTACCAAGTTTCGTTAAAATCCGTCGAGTAGTTTTTGTTTCTATAAGGAACATACACACAGACATACAGACAGACAAAAATTTTACTGATTGCATTTTTGGCATCAGTATCGATCACTAATCACCCCCTGATAGTTATTTTAAAAATATATTTCATGTACAGAATTGACCTCTCTACAGATTTATTATAAGTATAGATATTGTATTAGGAGAGTGGATTTTTTCTTTTCATTATACGTACATAATATGAAATATGCTATCGCAACTAGAATAGATTATATTATTTGCAATTTGGTTATCTTACGCAGAAAGATTTGGTTCAAAAGACGATGGTATAGTGGTTAGTGCATTCCTGGAAGTCCACCGTCAAATTAGAATGGTCTAGAAGCTCCAGACAGAGAGTAGACTGGTGGGCCAAGAGGAGATGCCATCCGCTTGGAAAAGTCTTAGAAGCAAATCTCGGCTTTAGGTCCCTTTAGGATCTGGCCGTCCCCAAGCCCGGTAACGCTGTAAAGGTCATATGCGACCAACAGCATACACATTCAAAAAATAAAAACATGGTAGTTAACCTCTCGAGCGGCCAGGCGGATGCGCCGCGAAGGGGTCAATGGACCGACCACCCACCGAGGCCCCCCGCGGTGTGGGAATGGTTGCATTGTTTTTCCGATTTCTCTGTTATTTTGTAAGAATACCCTACACAAACTATATATATTTGGATGGAGCTACTTCCGCAATGGTAGGTCATAGTAATCAATAATCAAAATCATTTATTCAGTTTAGGCTGTTACAAGCACATATGAATGTCTAGAAGCTACGCCATCGGTTCGTAAATCTACTAGCTCAGCAAGGGCTGTTTTTTTCTCCCTGTTTTATCATTAACAGAGTCGTCAAGTTGAAAAATGACTTCAGAGATGATTCATGAAGTCACCTTTCATTACATAATGTGAAATTATACATTAATTGTTCACCTGCATTTTGATTGCTGTGTCACACAGTGTAAATACAAATAGAGTTATTTATAATAGGTGTAATTAAACATTTATATCTTAAATATCAAAGTAGTAAGGGCAGACTTATCTCCGCTGGCAGCACCCGTTCACGAGCATGACGCATGAACCAGCCATCGCTTCACTCAAGGATGGGTGACCACAGATTTCATTTTAAAAAGTTAGTCCCAGCTGAATCCACAGTCGTTATCACCAACCATTACGCACTATCATGGCATTCACTCTTATACTGCTAACTGACGTCGTCTTTCTTGTATAGTAAATTAAGACAAAGTTATTGATTGAAAGCGCTTCCAAAGGTTTTTAAATGAAATTAAAAAAACCGTAAAGAATATGCAAGCCACCATGTATGGGAGCGCGCGGTAAAATGTTTGCTCGTAAAACGTCTCTTATTGCATCAATTTCAATATCATAATCTATCACATTACACACGCGTGCTGTAATGTAAAGTAAAACGCACGGCTTATTATGTTCCGTCTAAGCCCGAACGATACTTTTTTAAATCTTAGCTTTTTAAACCCGAACATTACTTTTTTAAAGTTTAGCTTAGAATCTTAGCAGAGCTTAGATGTCTTCTTTATGTCAGAAAGGTAGCCAACATTTTCGTAATAAAATAAACTTTGGGAGATAAAATATAATAAATAAACATTCAATTCTTTAATTGACAATAAATTACAACCATGTATCGGTAACAAATTCACAAAAAAAAAATTACTTTATTAGTAACACTGGCTGTTTTTTGTTCCTTTGCCTAAAAAAGCGTTGATGCGCGCGCGTCGCTAATCTGTGAAAAAAATATTTCTTTTTCTTTCCGCTGTATTGTTTTTATTTGAAAATATTGTCAAGTAGTAACGAATTTATTAATTTGACACCGCCAGAAGTCGAAAAAGGCTACGCTAAGCCTCTTGCCCGAACAATCCACGGATAGATACTTACAGTCAAGCGTATCAAAATTTCATCTTATGGAAAACAAACAAAGGTGCAAATTCATTTTCAGAAAGTACATACTTAGATAGTACTATTTCCTCGCAAATGTGTTATAAAACGTCGTACGACATAGACAGACGTGCGGTTTGACAATTACAGACTCTGCCTTCTTATAGCCCTCACCTACGGCTCGGGCTAACAATATCGCCTCGGCTGTAATTCTCAACTTACCGCACTTATATCATAACTAGCAAACCAGTGAACCAAATGTTCACCAAAACCTGATTTAAAAAAAAAAGTATTTAATTAATTGAGAACTTCGGAGATTTTGTGAGGTTTCGTTTGAAATTCGTGATTTCTCGAAAGCCGGAAGTGCTACGTTACTCAAATCCAGTTTGTAGTCTTATCAGACTATTCTTAACTTATAACTTAAACATTCTCTTTATCTATCTCTTACGGTTTGGCCGCTGAAACAGCACCACAGACAGACGGACGGACGGACGGACTTGTCTAATAGATAAGAGATGTACTATTATCGCACGCACCGTTGAGTGACTCTTTATTTTGAACTTTCGAACAATGTAAACAAATGTGTTAAAAAAAATATAACAATAGGAACTAGTAATACTTGTGAATATTCCGACCTTCCTATTGTTAATAGGTCAGCTACAGAATACAATAGCCTAAGGGGAGTTCCTCAAAAAACGAAATTCCCTTCTATTCTCTATATTGTATTAGAGATCATTAGTGAAGCTATCATTAGGCAGGCTCAGCTCTTTAATTTTTTTTATTTTTATAAAATTATTTACCAAATATTTTTGTGAAACTCAGATGATTTTAATGTTCAATCAGCCGTGACTATTGAAATAAGATTATATTAATATAATATTTATATTGAAGCTATTCACTTTTGTTGGAAACCCATGTTGAATCGGAGCCGACAAAAAATCTAATATATAAAATTCTCGTGTCGCGGTGTTTGTGGTTAAACTCCTCCGATACGGCTTTCCCGATTCTCATGAAATTTTGTGTGCATATTGGCTAGGTCTGAGAATCGGACAACATCTATTTTTCATCCCCCTAAATGTTAAGGGTAATCCACCCCTAACTTTTTTTTTTCAATTTTAGATAATTTTTTTTTTATTTTTTTATGATACATCCTACACAAATACATACAACCCAAAATTTTCACCCTTCTACCACCAACCCCTATTTTTTTATGGCGGTACGAAGTTCGCTGGGTCAGCTAGTATTATATAAAATGCTCTGCCTCTGGAGTATCCGATAAAATCCTTTTTTTTTTGTCTATGGGAAATCCATTTACGGACCGTACCGCGCGCTGGCTGGGCGTGACTCCCCGGCGCGGAACAACGCCGGTCCTACCCACTAAAACCCACCGGTACCCTCCTAAGCCCATGTGGGAGCGTTTCAGGATCGGCGCACCTCTGTGTGCTCTGTGAACCGCCACTTCACTGAAACGCCCCCGGGCCGGCCCGGTCCAACGAGTGGACCGGGCGACACGCCTCTGGGGGATTGCGCTAGGGTACTAGACAATCCCCTGACGGGGTGGCCTATGCCGAATGGCACCAAGGGCACGCGGCGGCCAAGGCGCGTCCAGACCACCTTAGGGCCGACGAAGACCGGCAGTCACGGCTGCCTGCCTTCTTCGGCCCACCCGTCTACGTCGGAGGGGAGCGGCTAGAGCGTCCTCCTCCCGCTCCCTCTCCGCGGCCTCCTTCTGCGTCATCACCGATTCGCAGAAGGAGGCGGCAGCATCCGATAAAATCCTGGACCGACATCCGACAAGTGGGAACGACCTTTTACTATAACTTTAACCAGCCTCGCTTGGACAGTTAATTGTCACTGTTAAATTATAACCTTATTTTGACTTTCGTCAAATGGTGCCGTTTCTTACCTCACCCGGTACTTTAACTGAACACTTAGTTGGTGCAACTCACGCTATGTCTTTCATCATCGTCATCCTTTTAATGTCCCCACTGCTACGGCACAGGCCTTCGCTATGGATGAAAATAGGGAGATTGGGCCATGACCCACCACGCGGGCCCAGTGCGGATTGGTGGGTGCTAACGACTGCAGATGCAGCTGGGACCTACGGGTTAACGTGCCTTCCTAAGCATGGAGGAACTCGTGATGATAAATTTTTGGTCACCCATCCAATGAACGACCACTGAGAAAGTTGCTTAACTTCAACGATTCCAGCCGAACGCGCTAACCACTTGCGCCATCTCTATGTCTTTACATGGTAAAATATCGCAAGACTTGTAATAGATATTTTGAAATTGACAAAAAAAATAATAAGCAAAATCGTAAGTAAGGTCGACGTACTGTCACTTAACATTTTCGACACTATTCTGTTGATACAAAAATAAATCATTTCCGTATTATAAATTAACCAGTTCATTACTGTCTAAAATGTTTTATTCATTCCCTCACAACATTATTGTGTGACTGTTTTTATAACACTTAAGTAGGTATGCAAAACATTTCAATCCGGTTGGCGTGACATAACAATATTTGCTTAAACAAATCCATTATCGGGCAGCGCTCGCTGCACTGAACTAAATTGAAAAAATAAACAGTAATTGGATTGGTTTTTCCATTTAATGCCTACCGGCTCGATTTCATTCATCACAGGGTGGGATATTGTTCTTTATGGACTATAAAAATAATATATTATTTTATTTGTTTGTCAATGGATAAGCACTGGTAAACTATAAAATATATATGAGTACGCGTGCAAATTTCATTTGATCGCACTTCAAATAGCGGCCCGCCCTCGCTTCGCTTCGGTGTACAGCTGAAGTGTAGATTACAGTTTTTGTTCTCAGGCTTGTATTATACACAATGACATTCATCTATGATTCTTCTTATACCTGCATGCAAAGTCTCAGCCCGATCGGTTTTAAATTGACAAAGTTTCATACAAAGTTTCATTCCCTATTTTATCCCCTTGGGGGTAGAATTGATCAAAATCCTTTCTAAGCGGATGCCTACGTCATAACATCTACCTGCATGCCAAATTTCAGTCCGATCCGTCTAGTGGTTTGGGCTGTGCGTTGATAGATCACTATGTCAGTCAGTCACCTTTGAGTTTTATATATATAGATAGGTACATTTATTGCTCTGTTTATACATTAAATATTTTTGCTGCAGACATTTATTTACCTTTCAGTCGCACTTACAATATTTATAAAGTGTTGAATGTAACATAGGCATCGTTTTGTATCAAATGGTTTTATATTCATATAGGTATATTTATTGCTCTATTTATAAATTCAAAATGTTTGCTTTTGTTTGCTCGTGATATTTATTACTCTTATCTACATGAACACTACCCATAGTTCGAATTCGAATAGTTTGCGAGTCCGGAATACCATTGTAAAATTATGTATGAAAAGTTAAACAGCAGCGCCATAACGTACGTAACGAGAACTAAAAATCAGTGCACATTTGACATTGACATTTCGCACGCACAAACTATTATTATAATTCGATAATGGTGCGTGCTAGTAATAATACGGATAGACGGAAGGTGACTTAAGAAGTATCTCTGAAGTCATTTTTTAAATTGACGACTCTGTATATAACAACACAGGGAGAAAAAAACAGCCCTTGCTGAGTTTCTTGCCATTAATTCTCAGTACAAAGTCACTTCACAGACTAGACTTGTAAGAATTTATAATTTTCACCTTAATATATTGCTGATTTGACCACACATTTGTACGTGTCACTTTAATACAATGAAATGTTAAATTTCTATTGCTTTATTTTTATTAATAATTATTAAAATCGCATTCATGTAAAATTTATTAGAATTTAACATGTTTTTTTGTTTTTATATTGTTAATTATAAGATGTATTAAATAAATATTTCTTTGTTATGACCGACTGTCAGTTTCGGTGTCAATGAAAAGCGTTGAAACGATACTACCTCAATATTCTATAAAAGCACGAACTTGACGCCGGAGAGGGCAGTCAGTGCTGAGTTTTTGTGAAATAAAGTGCTAAAAGTTGAACGAGTTTATGTGCAAACCGACCCCCAACTTACAGACTGAATAAATGATTTTTGAGTTTTGAGTTTTTAAGACATATTAATTATAACTAACCTTACTAAAATTATGACTCTGTTACGATATCTCAACCGCTGAACTTGTTATGTTGAATGGCATACGATGGAAAAGTTAGTTCCTTTTTGTCATGAAAAAAAAGAAAAAAAAAATAGTCATCATCCCTATTAGGGATGATGACTAATTTTTTTTTTCTTCGTTTATCGGGTAGATTATCAAAAAGTATTGGACACGTATTTTTTCTTTTTTCATATAAGCATTGCAGAGATATATTGATTTGAAAAGTCGCATGACGTCACGTTTGAGTACACTTATAAGGAAAAATTCACTCAAAAGTGACGTCACCAGCCCCTACTCCCAAACTTTGACGCGCTATAACTTTGTCATTTTTTGGTTGATTGCCCAAAGAAAAAATATGTGTACATTATTTTTTGATCATCTAACTGACGGACTAAATAGAATTTCGTTTACTGTACCCCGTCATCACCTGAAAGACGTAGATACAAGGTAAATCTACTATATAAAAATAAGTCGGGTTTTCCTTCCTGACGCTATAACTCCAGAACGCACGAACCGATTTCCACGGTTTTGCATTCGTTGGAAAGGTCTCGGGCTCCGTGAGGTTTATAGCAAAGAAAATTCAGGAAAAATTAAAAAAAAAACTTCTTTTAATCACCAAACGAAATGTTACATAAAACGAAGCCATCTGGTGGCGAAACGGAGTTCGCCGGGTTTGCTAGTATCTAATATAATTAGCCCACTTGTATCAAAGTTTCGCGTCAATACTCATCTTGTTTAAGCTTCATTCTATCTCTCTATTTATAAATATATAAATAAATATTTCCAACACTCACACAAATTAGCCTAGCTCCAAAGGAAGCACTATAAGGCTTGTGTTATGGGATATTAGAGTAATGGATAGAATACATTTTCTGTACACATATAATTATATTTTTATATAAATACATATTAAACATCCATGACTGGAGAAGAAATGCTCGTATTCATCACAAACATCTGCCCTCACCGGGATTTGAAACCACACTATGAAACCCGGCGTACAAACCACTCGACCACAGACTTTAGACGATTGATAAAGATGGAATTATCTATTGAACATGAAAATGTTTTAATTTGTTCTAACAATTTTGGTGTAGTCGTAGTCGTAGCAATAAAATTCATTTGAAAACATGCACCAATGACTCTCATATAGAAGAACTAAAAAGACTCTTATTTCAGCTAGTGCGCGACTAGTGTCTAGTCAAATTGAATGTCCCAGTAATTAAATCCTTTTCTATATGATAGATTTCGAGTTTAGATTAGACTAGCAAACCAGTGAACCAAATGTTCACCAAAACCTGATTTCTCGAAAACCGGAAGTGCTACGTTACTCAAATCCGGTTTGTAGTCTTATCAGACTATTCTTAACTTATAACTTAAATATTCTCTTTATCTATCTCTTACGGTTTGGCCGCTGAAACAGCACCAAAGACGGACGGACGGACGGACTTGTCTAATAGATAAGAGATTAGAGTCCCAGGGCCGGTGAGGAAGCGACGAACCGGCATATATTTAATAGTTGATCTGAGAAATGAGAACTCGCGTCACTAGTCTCTCGCTGAGCGACAAAAGCTATCAAAGACAGTATTGTCTTGTCAGTATTTGAAGGCCAAGCGAGCATCGCTGAAAGAGTATTCTCTCAGCGATGCTCGCTTGCCGTTCAAAACGCGTGCTCGTGCGTGCAATGTCGCTCAGGACTATCACCGCTGTCGCACTCTCTCACTCGGTAATATCCCAGCGACAAAACTATCGGAACTACAAACTCGCTTCCCGCTGCCCGCCAACTCGTTTCTAGTTTCCAACTCTACTCGTTTCTCGTTCATCGTCGGTGCTGGGACAAGTGCCTTCGAAAGAGTGATTTTGCATTTGTTTTTTAAAGTTTGTTTTTTTTATTATTTTTAGGTTCCATCGTGGTGGTGTCTTATTCGCTGATGGGTCGCCGCCTATGCTCGGTGCTGCCCCCATTTGACCAGACGGAGGGCAGTGCAAATAGTCAACAGGTAAAGTACCTATACCGCTTAACTGAGACCTCGCCTGCGGGGTACAGGGAGTGGGGGAGGACGAGAACGAGGACCGTGACACGGTAATATTATCTATACAGTATTGTGACTCGGCCCTGTCCTTGAAATAACTGCCTACGGCCGAGGGGGCATATCCACGCGGTAGGGCTGCCCGCCTACAGTATTTTAATTTCATCTACATAATTGAGTTTCTTTCTAGTTTTGTGATTTGTTAGTTGCAAATATTTTCTTTCATATGTAAAAAAAAATATGTTGTGAATGAATTAGGTGGTGTTACATAAAATACTTGTTATTTTATGAGTAATATTTAATAAAAAAATATAGATTTGAAACAGAATATTTACGCTTCGACTGAAACGTACGAAAAGCTTTATTATTTAATTTAATAGTATAATAAATACGCATTCGTGTAAAAAGTTTAATTATTGAAGAGTTCAAGCAACCAAAAACAGCACAATATCGACTATTGCTCTTTGCCATATTAAATTATGTAGGTATCTACTTAATTCAATCAAATATTCACAATACAAACGTTTAAGCACGGCTAACTGCTTAAAAAACAATTCACACCGTTCGGTCGTCGCTGCTGCTCATTCGCGACTGCATGCCCACCGGGTGCCGCGCGAACTCGAGTGGCGTAGGTATGACACGCTTTCCGACCGTTTGTATGAAGATAGAATACTGTATAGATAATATTACCGTGACCGTGATAGGTGTGGACGGCGGGCACTTTTAATTATGACAAGAATGCTTAACTGAGTCCACAGACGAGGACTCAGTTAAGCGGTCTACCTAAAATTTAATGTCTTAAGCATTTAAATGCAAAATGTTTAAATCTAAAGAAAATCATACTAGGAAAATTCCTTGCGGACCAGGCAGCAGACGGGACTCACACCCTCCGCTATCGGTTTTGGTGATTTTCTATGCACTCTTTTCTGTTTTTTTTTTATTTATAAGCATTTAACTGGTACATGTTTAAATCTAAAGAAAATTTTACTAGAAAAAGATCCACGCGGGTCAGACAGCAGACGGTACTCGAACCCGCCCCCTCCGCTATCCGGGCGCATGCACTGACCATTCTACTACCGCGGCGCAGATGACCGTGTCAAATTTTTCTCTATCATTTCTAAGGCTGCAAGGCAGCGCCATCTCTTCGCATTGTAGGTAACCCATAATGTCAAATCAATACCTTTATAAGTATTAAACATTTAAAAGAAGAAATAGCAATTATAGTTACTAGCCATTTAGCTGCACTCGTTTAGCTATAGAGTGAAAGTAAAGTACGTTATTGCAATTCACGCTAAAACTTTAAACAGTGATTTTTCCTCATTTAAAGATTCCATTGGGAGATGAGTTACAATTTACAGGTATTCACACTTAACGCAAAGCATACACATTTACCCTTAATAAATTGAATTTAATAGTTTCATAGTGGTCCCATACTTTTATTTGCTTTTATAATTAAAACAGTAGTGTCGACTAGTTGAAACCAACTTACGCTGCCATAAAGTACGGTGGTCGTTATATTTAGAGCGGATGCGAGCTGAGAGACTTGAGTTTCGCCGCACACGGGCCACCGACCACAACCACAAAACAACGCCACCCGCATATTTCTTGTAGTTTTCATACATTTTATATGGACTCGCCACACACGATACGCCGGTGGTCGCCACACGCTACAAATCGTCGTTGCTCGCTTCTTGTGGCCCGCACCGGCCACTTAATGCGCCGATACAAAACGCCGCCGCACGTCACTCGCGCGATTCCCCACCCCTCTCCCTTATCTTAGTCGGCCGCTGTCGCGCGCTTCAGTCACTTTAGTAGCTGCTTCTAGCTTCTCGTGGCGGCGTTTGTGGCTGTGGCGTGTGGCCCGTGTGCGGCGACACTTAGTGGCGACAAAATTTGTGGCCTTTTTCTAGGGATTCTAGTTTCTTTGAAACACAAGTTTCGAAAAAAAGGATAACATAGGAGCATTGAATGAGTAATTTTATATTTTATACATGAGAATCAATTCTTTAGTTATAAAAAACAAGGAGGAATCAGCCGAGAACGTTTGTATGAAAAAACATTACTCATAGTCATAGTCATTTATTCCTTAAACAATTTTCATCGTATTGGAAATCACAAACAATTTACAATAAAATTAGTAGATAAAATTAAAATTACAATCCAATTAAATATGATTAGCATAAAATTTCAAAAATTCTTATTTAATAACATTTCAAAGTCAATCAAACAATTCACAATTAATTAACTACTTCATGCAATATTAATAAAATTAAATATTATTAAAATTGCAGCATACAATTTGAAATAAAACGACTATAATTTAAACATGTCAAAGAAATTTACGCACCTCCCCTCGTAATAGCGTCTTGTTTAAGCTATTGCAATGGTATTTGTCATTTGCCACTACGCTTAGCCATTCAACAGCCATTCTCATGCTGACTGCTATATTATGTCTCAACACAAAGATGCTTCATGAAAAGCAAGCATGCATGCAAACGACCGATTCCGGCCGTACTTAAAAACATCAATTAATTATTATCGCTGTTACTTTTTTCTCGTTTATTTGCTATACAATCAAATAATACAGTATGTTATAGATATTAACGGGATTGTTACCATATACCTTGTTTTTTATGAGTCTCCGATATTCCACGATCTGATACTGTGAGTATTGTGTACCGGAAACAAATGCGAGAATAGTGAGAATGTGACCAGTGGTAGGGGTATCGAACGCAGTAACAAACGACGTCAGAGGGTATACCGATATGTCTGCCAATAACATCTACCCGCAATTACTTCAGTTACTCCGTGATCATGGCGCTTGCAGCAGTGCCGAAATATCGGAGACTCATAAAAAACAAGGTACATGGTAACAATCCCGTTAATATCTTTAATGTTAGTGACCATGAAAGTTTAAAACAATATATAATACAATATGTGCCTTTGGTGCCTTTCTCATCGGATACGTGCGGTATCGTTTCTTTTTCGGTTCTGTACCGAATTTTCACAGATCATTTACCGAGTGCATGTAATTAAGAAAGAGTTCACTGAGTCGCTTTGGTATTGTCTGTATCAGTCAATTTGATAATCATGGACATAGAACAAAGAAGGTCATATCGCGGCTGAGTTTCTGAATTTTCTTGACCAATAGTATGTACCTTCACTTAAACTCCGATTTAAATTTAGTTTACCAGTTATTCGTCTTTCGTTTTTAAAGACGAAAGTCTTCAATCCGTGCATCCTACCTGTCATGACATACGTAGTCGATACATGCTCAACGCGCTATGGAAAGGGCTATGCTTGGCGTTTCTCTGAAGGATGGCATCAGAAATGAGATAATCCTACAGAGAACCAGAGTTATCGACATAGCCCACCGGATTAGCAAGTTGAAGTGGCAGTGGGCTGGTCATATTTGCCGAAGAAGCGATAACCGTTGGGGTAGACGAGTTCTGGAGTGGAGACCGCGTCTAGGCAAACGTAGTGTAGGACGTCCTCAGGCACGGTGGAGTGACGATTTGCGCAAGGTGGCTGGCAGGAGCTGGATGTGAGTAGCCCAAAATCGATCTCAGTGGCGTGCAATAGGAGAGGCCTATGTCCAGCAGTGGACTAGGACAGGCTGTTGATGAACCAGTTATATTTACGCGAAATATTTGTTTCAAAAGGTTAATAAAGAAAACACTCACACCCTCTCTCTTTTCTCTTTCATCATCAGCCTATTAATGTCCCCACTGCTAGTGTACAGGTCTTCACTATGGATGGAATAGGGAGATTGGGCCATGACCCACCACGCGGGCGCGGTGTGGATTGGCGGGCGCTAACGACTGTAGATGCAGCCGGGACCAACGGCTTAACGTGCCTTCCGAAGCATGGAGGAACTTGACTGACCACTGCGAAAGTTGCTTAACTTTAACGATCGCAGCTGAACGCGCTAACCACCCGCGCCATCGAGCTCCTCCTTTTTCTTTATAGTATAAGTATAAATAACAAACACTGTAGCAAGCAAAACGGAACAATAACGCACCACATCCGAGGCGGTCCAGAACTGGTTTTCGGTAACTAAATTGTACAGATTTGGCACAGAAACACAAATCCAGCTGCGGCCACAATTCCAATGCGTAGAAAGAAATTCGTTGACTCATTTCTTTCTCGCACTGTCCGTAAATGGAATGCTCTGCCTGCTCACGTGTTCCCTCCTTCTTTCAACCTGATATCCTTTAAAAGAGGCGTGAAGAAGCAGCATGCAGACCGGCAAGGTGAGAAAGGCTGGTGTGGCAGGTAGAACTGCTGTACCAGCTATCTTCACGTCTGGACTTCACCGTTATATCAGGTGGAGTGGAGTCATTTCTTGGTCCTACCTATAAAAAAAAAACAAAAACGAAAGCGCTTTTAAATGACAGTAAATTTATTTCACTTCTCTGAGTACGGCTGTTGCCTCATAATGATTAATGAAAGCGACAATAATCAAAGGCTGGTGTGGCAGGTAGAACTGTTGTACCAGCTATCTTCACGTCTGGACTTCACCGTTATATCAGATGGAGTGGAGTCATTTCTTGATCCTACCTATAAGAAAAAAACAAAAACGAAAGCTCATTTAAATGACAGTAAATTTATATCACTTCTCTGAGTACGGCTGTTGCCTCATAACGATTAATGAAAGCGACAATAATCAAATTCTGTTACAACTCTTCAAGTTGAAAAGGCTTTCAAAATTCTGATTATCGTAGTCCGTGTACCCAATTAAAATTGCTTTATGAAACGATTATGTTTACCCACCTACACCCACCAATGGGGTTATCTTGCTTACGTTCCGGGGATAATTAATTTTCACACTAATTACTGGCAGTTTCGCAAGGAAGATGATTAAGCACCAGTTACTTAAGGGCTCCCAGTTAATCAGGAATTGTTCTAGTTTCACAACAAAGTTGATATATACACTATATAGCTGTCTAGAGGTCGCCCGCGACTTCGTCTGCGTTCACTTAGTTTCTTGAAAATTCCTCTGAAACCTAACATTTTTTCGGGACAAAAGTATCCTATGTGTTAATCCAGGATGTCAGCTAACTCCATACCAAATTTTATTAAAATCGCTCCAGCCATTTAGACGTGAAGAAGTAACAAACATACACACTCACATAATCACAAACTTTCGCCTTTATAATATATGTGTGATGTGTGATATAGCTGTCTGGTTTCACAAGTCTGTACATTGAATGTATTTGCCAAAAATTGATTGGGAATCTTAGATTATGTATCCCACTAGAAACATTTTCATTTAAATGTTACCAAGACCAGAGCATATGTCAGAAAACTATCAGACCTCATGCAGAGCCAAGTTTCTTACTCTACACGGCCTAGCTTTATAGTCTTAGTCAAAATATTTATTTTAATTTTTCATTTCACATCTTTCTATTTCCAAGCCAGTGCGAAATTTAAATAAAGCCTTTGATAAGCTTGAACAACCTTAGAAACACAACACTACCAAAAGGCAATGTTATTTTACTGTGGTCTTTCTGTAATGTAGAGGTTAGTTCCCCAAACGAATGCTGTGGATGACGAATTTCAGTGGAAATGTTCTTTCCTATTAGCCTGAAGAGTTAGCACGCTGAAATGGCAATGGGCAGGCCACATCGCTCGAGGATCTGACAACCGTTGGGTAAGAAAGGTCCTCGAGTGGCGACCACATACCGGACGACGCAGCGTGGGGCGGCCCCCAACAAGGTGGACTGACGACATCGTCAAATATGCTGGGAGCCGCTGGATGCGGATAGCGCAGGACTGCGCATTGTGGCGTTCTATGGGGGAGGCCTATGTCCAGCAGTGGACGGAGAAAGGCTGATGGATGGATGGTTCTTTCCTATTGAAGTGATAACTTCTTATGGGAGGGTAAACCACTACGTTAAGTAACGCGTAATTGCGCCAGTCCGCCAGGCTTTCTTTATCACCCACCAATCCCCTTATCTTCCTCAAATCCCCCTTTCACCCTCGAGTCCCCTTTAACCCTTGGATCCCCTTTTCACCCTTGAATCCCCTTTACACCCTCCAATCCCTTTTCATCCTCCAATCCCGTTTTCACCTTAATCTCCTGTGCTCAAAAAGGGATAGTTTAAGTTATCACTTATTTCGTGCGTCCCGAGACTGGTCACTATTATTAAACGGACAAAGGAAATTGGTGACTCATTGCTTTGTCGTACTATTCGCAAGTGGAATTCTTTGCCCGCGCACGTGTTCCCTCCTTCCTACAATCTGGGGTCCTTTAAGGAAGCGTGAATAAGCATTTTTACAGGCCGACAAGGTGAGGATGGTTGGTGTGGCAGTTTATAACTGCTGTGTTATCTTCGTGTCTGGACTCTATCACCTCGTAACATCAGGTGGGGAAGAGTCATTTGCCTACCTGACTATAAAAAAAGACGCATACACTTTTTTATATTTAGTGACCTTTATAATTTTTATTGAAGTTCTACTTCTTTAGGCGCGTTATAAAAAAATTATGAGAGTGAAATTTTAAGATGCGCGCGCATCTGTAACACAGAAAATTAACACCATGAAGTTGGTCGCTTTAGCGACCAACTTCATGTGCCGCGCTGCCATCACCGCGTCGCCCGCCGCACCGTACGCATGCGCGGCCACTCGCGGTCCTAGCGCGGGAAACACGTACAACAAACATCGGGAAAAGTTACGAGTTTTGAATTTAAGACAGAGACTGTTTTCATATCTATATAATTATATAAAAATGAAACCCGTTTTCCGTTGTCACGACATAACATGAAAACGGCTTGACCGATTTGGCTGTTTTTTTTGTAGTTTTCTAATACTCTGTACAAGGTTCTTACGGAAAAAAATATAACGAAAATCCCAAGGGGATAAAATAAGGAATGAAAGTTTGTATGAAACTTTATCAATTTTAAACCGATCGGGCTGAGACTTTGCATGCAGGTATAAGAAGAATCATAGATGAATGTCATTGTGTATAATACAAGCCTGAGAACAAAAACTGTAGTCTACACTTCAGCTCTACACCGAAGCGAAGCGAGGGCGGGCCGCTAGTTTATAATATTTATCCACATGTTTCTAGTTTGTATATTCGGAATACGTGTTTGAGTTTCATACAAGTGCAAATCACATATGTTCTAATAAATTATATTCAGTAGCGATTTTAATTGAATATTTTTTATTTTTTCAAATTAAAACTGAACTTTATTGACTGTGTCCTTTTCCAGACTTTTTATTAATTTATTGTAATATATATTTGCATGCAATTAAAAACTAATTTTAAACGATGCCAAAGAAGGATAACTTCTCACGCGCCTACATAAGTACACGCACCCATTTTTTTTACTTTAAAGCATGTAACTGCTTGATGTTTAAATCTAAAGAAAATATAACTAGAAAAAATTCCACGCGGACCAGGCAGCAGACGGGACTGGAACCCGCACCCTTTGCAATCCGGGCGAATGCACTGACCAATTATGCTACCACGGCCCCAACGGACCGCGTCGAAATTCTTCTAGCCATTCTTAAGCTGCAAGGCAGCGCCATCTCTTCGCATTATAGGTAACCTTATAACATTATAGGTTGCGGTAGCATAATTGGTCAGTGTATTCGCCCGGATTGCGAAGGGTTCGAGTCCCGTCTGCTGCCTGGTCCGCGTGGAATTTTTTCTAGTAAACTTTTCTTTAGATTTAAACATCTAGCAGTTAAATGCTTAAAAATAAATAAAATCATAACTATAATTGCTATTTCTTCTTTCAAATGTTTCATACTTGAAAAAGTATTCATTTGACATTGTGGGTTACCTACAATGCGAAGAGATGGCGCTGCCTTGCAGCTTAAGGCTAGGAAAATTTCGACGCGGCTAATAAGGCCGTGGTAGCATAATGGTCAGTGCATTCGCCCGGATTGCGAAGGATGCGGGTTCGAGTCCGTCCGCTGCCTGGTCCGCGTGGTTTTTTTTTCTAGTAAACTTTTCTTTAGTTATATTTTCTTTAGATTTAAGAGACCTTTTTCTTCTATTTTCAGAGGATACGCTTAGTACGAGAGAGGAAAAGAGTTGCATGGATACTGCTGCTACTCGCAGTATTGTTTGCGCTGTGCTGGCTCCCTTACAACATTCTTCTGCTCCTCGTCGACGTTAACGCTGTCAAGGTGGACTCCGTTTCTTCTGTACTTCCTTACACGCTCTTACTAGGTGAGTAACTTCCCTATTCTTATACAGGGCATCCCACGGCTACCTCACACGGAGGGTGAAAAGTCAATGGAAGGTGACTTCAGAAGTATCTCTGAAGTCATTTTTCAACTTGACGACTCTGTATATATCAATACAGGGAGAAAAAAGCAGCCCTTGCTGAGTTTCTTGCCGGTTCTTCTCAGTACAAGGTCTCCCGCCGTAGTTTTGCGAACCAATGGCGTAGCTTCTTGACCTTCACAAGTGCTTGTAATAGCCTAGACTGCATAAATGACTTTTTATTTCATTTCATATAAAATATTGAAGATGGTATATTTTACTGAAAGAAGACATCATTTTATTTTTAATAATAACTAGAACTGCATTCACAGTTTTTTTTTTATCGCCTGCTTCAACTAGGAATCTAACTCGTGAAATTTCGAAAAAATAAACACAACATATTTTGTGTTGATCATAAGGATATTTTTTTGCTAAATAGCATAGCAATTTAATGAAAGAAGAGTAATTTAATTTAACATCTTATTTGAGTATAGCCGTGTGAGGTAGCCGTGGTACGCCCTGTATATAGCATTCTTATATAATAGTCACCCATTCCTTATTTAACAGTCAGAGTTTTTTACGTGTACAATTATCATGCGTGCTTTACGTGTACATACCAAGTCAATCTAAACTAAATTTGCAATTTCGGAATATTGTTTATGAGACCTCGATAATAATACCTCAATATCATCATCATCATCATCAGCCTATTAATGTCCCCACTGCTGAAGCACAGGCCTTCCCTATGGATGGAATAGGGAGATTGGGCCATGACCCACCACGCGGGCCTAGTGCGGATTGGTGGGTGCTAACGACTCCCGCTGCAACCGGGACCAACGGCTTAACGTGCCTTCCGAAGCACGGAGGAATTGAGATAGAAGATTTTTGGTCACCCATCTAATGACCGACCGTTGCGAAAGTTGCTTAACTTCAACGATCGCAGCCGACGCGCTAGCCACCTGCGCCATCGAGCTCCTCCTCAATATAATTACAGGTAATTTGAGAAATGACAGTTTTTTAAATTAATAGTCGATATCTCTAAACATGGTTTTCAGGATTCCAGCGATACCTCAATATTAAAAATTAATGAAGATACACTCGAGAAACATAATCCTCTTTCTGCCGTCTAAAATTAGGTCCTTAATATAATTGAAAACGTTGTTTATAAAAAGATTGTCCTATAACAATTCGCTTATTTTATTAAGCCGAAGCAACTTATATATTTACAAAGTTCACTATCACTTAATTATAAATAAGTTTGGATTATATTATGTGTTAAGCTTTGTGCTTTAACCAGTTAACCACGTACGTCAAAATCTAGTAATCTAAATATATTATACTGATCAAAAAAGTTTAAGCAACATTTGTCCGGTTTTGAACTTCTGAACGTTTTTACTATTGTAATATAGTATTCATACTATACTATTATAAAAGCGATTGAAACGTTTCTATTTTTAAAATCAGCCAACTATATCTTCGAGAACAAAAAAGATTGTATACCAATCTACGCTAAGAAAAAAATTTAAAATCTATTAATAAATCATAGTTTCTTGATGCGTGTTATTAGACTTTTCTTGGTTCATCAACGATTCTAAATGTGTAAGAATTTTACAAATCGGTCTAGTAGTTTCGGAGCCAGGAGAAATCTTTTCTCTTTATAATATTAGTTTATAATGGGGGATGAAATTTTGTATGAAAAATTTTATTCCTTGAATTAATAGACTTGTAACTTGGTTCGAATACTTATAGAAATAACTTATAAAGTTTGTCATTTTTAGTTTTCCTAAAACGGGATTGGGTGGTTGTCGAAGTTTTATATGAATGAATTTTAGCCCGCATTTCCATTAACTCGAAACTTGGTATATTTACTAAAGACCATAAACAAACAAAACAAGTATCTGGGTTCTTTGAAACTTTTTCCCTAACAGGGTTAAAAGGAGGAGTATTTTACTGCGAGGCTTGATTAAATCGGAACAAGGCTGAACGAATTTGGCTAAAATTTGGCGCACATATAGTTTATTACCTGGATTGAGACAAAGACATAGAAGTTCCCAAAAAATCTGAAGTCAACGTGGACGACGTCACAGGCGGCCTTATTTGGAGTCGGTGCCATGCCAAACCAAGTAATCAACTAAACAAAAAAGTTTAACTGTAAACATTGCGCTTTCTCAAATAAATCACTAAACCTCTTATTCAGATAGTGCTCCATCGGTTTGGCCTTTGGTGTGAACTGTCACGCAAAATAGGCACCTGGTATCGAGTTGCGAAAAACACCCACCGTTCAGAAGAAGAAGAATGGTGTGAACTGGCCAGAAGATACTGTTGCCTCTACAGACCAGGAAATTGCTGACCTTTTTGCGAAACAGTTTTCTTCTGTGAATGCTGAGGATAAGTCAAACTCAACTGTTTCTGACGAAAACATTGTACCGTTTGCATATGACTACATCTCTTGCAGAGTATATACCGAACGCGAAGTATTAAAGAGCATTTCGCAACTAGATATAAATAAGGGAGCCGGTTTTGATAACATGCCGCCTTTATTTGTTAAGCGTTGTGGATCTTCTATCACCCTACCACTGACAATTATATTTCATAAATTGTTAGGTAAAGGAATATTTCCGTTCCGGTTCAAAAAGGCAAGAATAGTGCCTATACTTAAAAAAAAGGTGACCAGTCAGACATCAGGAACTATCTAGCGATTTCCGTCTTGTCTTGCTTTTCAAAATTATACGAATCACTTGTCTACTCCTTGGTCTGTGCCCATGTAACGGATGGACTGTCAGATTTCCAGCATGGTTTTAGAAAGGGACGATCAATTGATACAAATTTAGCTTCATTGGTATTGTTACGTGTCGGGATGGGGTTCGAAACGATATGCCAGTTCACGCTTGACAGTTCTTTATTCACCGCACAGTTCACACAATTAACACACAATGTTAATTACAAAACACTCACTAAACACTGTATTTCATTATACAAGTCTCTAAACAATCGCACTTGAACATTTTTGTTGCACTTTGATCGCTTTTGGATTCGCTCCGAAATCGCTGTTGAAACTTAACTGTCTCTGCGCGGCGCCAATCGCGCTTATATACGCCTATCGACGAATTCTAGAAAGTACCTGTTAAATTGAGAGTTAGCTAGCACTCACGAGTACGTTGTACCTACTTATACCTACGCAAGTAACACGCATAACTTGTAAACAAGTGTAGATGTCGTTGTACTTTCTCCCTTAGGCCGCACTTCATAAGGCTCATTTTAGAATGAGCCGCATTACTCGCGACCCGCGGTACTCTGGCGCATTCGATCTCCAGCACTTTCGCGGTTCCGTTTCGAGAGCGTTTGTGACAATATTAATATTTAAGGATTCAACACTCTTCGTAAAATTGTCGTGCTGGTCGTTAAGAAATTGAATAGATTTTTGCAGAGTTTCAATATCATTTTGAGAAGTAATTTGTTTTAAGCCAACATCCTGCAATGTATTTTTCATATCTCAAAATTCCGAACGAATATTATTCATCTCCTTTTTCAACTACTGTGATGTCTTGTTAATTTCGGATAGGTCTTCTTTTATTGAAGTTATACTTCTTTAGGCGCGTTATGAAAAAATGATGAGAGTGAAATTTTAAGATGCGCGCGCATCACTGTAACACAAAAATTAACAGCATGAAGTTGGTCGCTATTTTAATTTCATTTTCTTCGACCATTTTCAAATTAAAACTGAACTTTATTGACTGTGTCCTTTTCCAGACTTTTTATTAATTTATTGTAATTAATTATTTGCATGCAATTAAAAACTAATTTTAAACGATGCCAAAGAAGGATAACTTCTCACGCGCCTACATAAGTACACGCACCCATTTTTTATTTTATTCAAGCTGTCGTTGATTTGTGATGTTTCTTTGCCGATTTCAGCTCCAGTTTTGTAACATTGACATCATTTTTTTGAAAAATGTATCGTTGAGATCTTCACTCATTTAAGTTATTTAATTTAATTTTCATAATTCTTCGTCCATCTTGCTTAGAGTAGTGAGATCCGGAGTTGACTCGGAGTTTCTACTAGGTGAACTCAACAGTGGCATGTCTAACAGTAAATTATTCTATGAACAGGTGCGTTAATGACCGAGCTCACTGAATGACGCAACCCGTACAGCAAAATTAAACTTTATTACGTTACTACTAAGTTATAGAACTGTTAAATTATATTAAAAAAATATTCATCATCATCATCATAAGCCTATTAATGTCCCCACTACTGGGGCACAGGCCTTCCCTATGGATGGAATAGGGAGATTGGGCCATGACCCACCACACGGGCCCAGTGCGGATTGGCGGGTGCTAACGATTGCAGATGCAGCCGGGACCAACGGCTTAACGTGCCTACCGAAGCACGGAGGAACTCGAGATAGATGTTTTTGGTCACCCATCCAATGACCGACCATTGCGAAAGTTGCTTAACTTCAACGATCGCAGCCGAACGCGCTAACCACCTGCGCCATCGAGCTCCTCATGTTGAGCGATATTGACTATTAATATAAAATAATATATATGTTGGCCATTTATTAAAATACCTATAAGTAATAATGTTCCAAAGTTGCACATTTATATTGACTTGGCATGTACACGTAAAGCACGCATGATAATATGTAAAATGCGTAAAATAAAAGTAGATAAAGGAGAATTAATCATCATCATCATCATCAGCCTATTAATGTCCCCACTACTGGGCCACAGGCCTTCCCTAAGAATGGAATAGAGAGATTGGGCCATGACCCACCACGCGGGCCCACTGCGGAATGGTGGGTTCTAACGACAGCAGATGCAGCCGGAACCAACGGCTTAACGTGCCATCCGAAGCACGGAGGAGCTCGAGATAGTAAATTTTTGGTCACCCATCCAATGACCGACCAATGCGAAAGTTGCTTAACTTCAACGATCGCAGCCGAACGCGCTAAACAACTTGCGCCATCGAGCTCCTCAGCTCCAAGTAGAATTAATAATAAGTTAGAAAACCCGACTGCCCGGCCAAAAAAACCGACTAAACGGTTTAAAACACGTTCATAAAGTCATCGCAATCAGTAATGTCGTATGTTTTTGTTCATATCTTGGCAAAGTTATCGGGTTACTCATTTAAAATTTACTGAAATTCAGCGAAGGTTCGACCCCAGTTTACGCATCACGAAACCCTTTCATGACTGACATGTAGATTAATCTGCTCATATCTTTCATACAGTAATATTGCCATTTCAACCTTAGATTAAAACAAAAAGGGTAGATACGGTACGCTCATACTTGCATCAAACAAAAACTGATCCCACTGCAGCGCGAACGGCGCTGGCTGAACCCTACGAGATAGATCAAAATAATGCACTACAGTATTATACACCTTAAAAGGTCTACAAAACAGTCAGCGATGGTAAATGTCTCTAAGGGATAACCCACAATAACCATTTTTTATTCTATACTTTTTACGAGAAATAATAGCTTATTTACGAAGCGATTTTCAGCAATATAACATTCATCCTTATCTAATTAAGTACCTTAAATACATTGTGTATTTAATACAGATAAATTTGGTCCTTTAAAGCATGTAATTTAAATGAATATTTTCGAAGATATTACAGATTTTAAAATGCAGGGACATAGCGGTTCCGGCGCTACCGGGCGGGGGGCCTGGCGGTGCGTGCCTATTGTAATTAAGTATAAGAAGAATGTCATTGTGTAAAATACAAGCCTGAGAACAAAAACTATAGTCTACACTTCAGCTCTACACAGAAGCGAAGCGAGGGCGGGCGGGCCACTAGTTATAACATAAAACAAGCTGTCAAACGATATAATGTTTCATCGCTGCCGGAAACCGTCTACCACTTTTGAACAGTCTCCTTTTACTTAATAGTGACGTCCAGCACGGTTTTACTCATTTATATCTAAACAACAATGACACAAATAATCCCAATATTTTTTTTCCAGGACACGCAAACTCGGCAATCAATCCTATAGTGTACTGCCTGATGACGCGCAACTTCAGGCGGTCGCTACGCAAGCTCGTCTGCCACGACCCCGGTAACATAAACTCTAGTACTCATTTTCATGTAAGTTCACGCAGATCGAAGTACGTTGTCTGATAACATTACAAATTGTTGTCAAAAATTAGTAAAATTGAGTCTAGATTGAAGTTCAGTATGCTTCAAACTAAGTTGTGAAGTTGGCACAAGTGGCGGCACTCTGCTTCTCCTATATCTGCGCGACGAAGTTTTGGGTAGCTTTGGTACTAATAGTAGGGGAGTGCAAGCGGGGATTTTTGGATTTATTCGAGCCCGGCAGAATAACAAATGGGGAGCAACCTGGCACCTAGTTAAGGACTCCCAGCACACCTGAGCCCTCTATGTAGGGCCGAACGTCTATGGCAGCAAAAACAGAATTTCAACGAACGGTCATGACTTTTGATCGCGCCCAAATCGTCAGTCTTTTAAATATAAGTTACTACAGGGGGCATTGTAACGTTTCTAATAACGGAAAAAATATTGAAATATCTGCCGCGGTTTGCATGATATGGCGGTAGCCGTACAAAGCGGTAGAATATAGGAAAAAATAACCGAGCGCGTCAGACATTGAGAAGGGATGTTACGTGAACCCTCCAGTAGCTTCTATTCAAAACACTGACGATTTGGACCCGACCAAAAGTCATGGCCGTTTGTTGAAATTTTGTTTTTGCTGCCCTAGACGTTCGGCCCTACATAGATGGCTCAGGTATAGTGGGGGTACTTAACTACCTGCAAGGTTGCACCCCATATGTTTATCTGCCGCGCTCGAGTAAATCCAAAAGTCCCCGCTTGGGCTCCCCCTACTATAAGAGTAAATACGCTGAAATTAGCGTTCCAAATTTGAAACAGACGATAGCTTGACTGGTTATAATTTGACATGCATAAAGGAGGTTGTGGGAGACGATAAAGGACAATGCCAGAAGTTCTATAGAGGTTTAACCCACCCGACAAAATTGGTGTACACGAATGCGACAAATGGCATTTGATAGCTGTAATATTAGGAATCAAAATAGTAAAGTTGTAAATTCTCTAGAAGCTGCGGTTATTGAATAATATCCAAAGAGTACAATTATCATACGTTCCTCGAGCTGCAATTTGAGCAGAAAATTGGAATTGCTATAAATTATTTAGTAATTATTATTGAAACAAAACGCATATGCCATGTTTTCGTTCTTCTCCTAACGGAAACAGTAGATACAAATTATTTTAATATTTATTTCGTTTCCGCCGCTTTTACAAAGTAATAATTATATCGGTACCAGAAAAAAAGTCGTATGTATTTTTACATAAATTTAATATTACTGTCTATGGTGGGTCAGCATCTGTCATTGTCATTTGTATGAGCAGCTGAAGAAGTGTACTTAATGAATTCAAAGTCAGAACGCTAAATTTAGCGCATTTTAGTACCAAAGCTACATCACGCAGGTATGGGATAAGCATATAGACATAGAAAGGATAGAACGAGTACCTATTCATTACTGAACTACTGGTCACTCGATCGCTTCGTCTATTTCATACTTGCCTGCTTCTGCCGGTTGGTCGAACAATATTGCTTTATTTCTTTTGATGTGGAACATCTATGAGCGCACGTAAAACCGATTTCTGGCGTAGTGACTCATGCCGTGGCGACGAGTCGCCACGCTATACGTATATATATACAGTCTATATGCAGCAGTGTGTACGGTGTGCACATAGATAAATGATTGGTCTCGCTACAGCGACAACAATCATTTATCTATGGGTGTGCACAATCGCAATCGAATTCAATTTTTGTATTTAATGAAAATAAAAATTACTTTGTCCACTCTCCTACAGATCATTGTAGATCCCATCTCAAATCCCTCCTAAAATGTCCCACCCATAACACTGGCTTGGCTGTGGAATTCGCTGCCAGCAGGAATTAGAGATTCAAGTTCTGACTCGGTGTTTAAAAAGCGTCTAAAGGAACATTATTGAGCTTCATGCCCTTAATCATGTCCTTTCTTTTTCCATTGTTTCTTTTCTCCTCTTTTCGTCCATAATATATGTATATATATATCTTTATATATATAATTCTTCTGTGAGTGTGTATGTCACTGAACTTCTCTTAAACGACTGGACCGATTTTGATGAAATTTTTTGTGTGTGTTAAAGGGGTTCTGAGAATGGTTTAGATTCACAATTTTGTCCGCTGGACAACCCCTATTTTTTTAGGGCGGTACGAAGTTCGCTGGGTCAGCTAGTATATTTATATATGTATTTGTGTCTATATCTATTATTATAAGTATTAGTACCTATGTATAATTGTGTATGTCCCCTATTATTAAGTATTTAACGTATATATTTAATCATAATTAGGTGTACACGCTGACTGGCTTTTCAATGTGCTTTCCTACAATGGTCCTGCTGGAAGAAATTTCAGGTTGAAATAAGCTGTGCCCTTGTACTATTATCTTATTTTGTAATATCTTTCTATTTATATTTTTGTGTACAAAATGTATAAATAAATAAAAATAAATGTTTATTAAATAAACAGCCATAATTTTCTAGAAAAAAAAACTCGTAATATTTTAATTTGTTAAATCTAATCTAATGTATTTATAATAAATAAAACGTGCATTGTGTCATTTTCAATGTTATTTGTTGGTTTTCTCGTACACTATCGACATTAAAGACCACTTGCACCAACAATCTTGTTCATATTAGTATGTGTTTCAATTTAACTTACCACTTTATCTTTGTCATCTCTTTTAATGTAATAGCCATGGAATGACTCTTTAAATATATCATTTTGGTGCAAGTGGGCTTTAAACATTGATAAAATATTTACAATACGCAGGGTACGCAGGGATAAGGGTACATTTATATGCTTCACATTCTAGAGTATGAACCGGAGCCATTCCCGCCTTCTAGTAACTACCTGACCGCAATCGCGTAAACAACTCTGGATCTAAGATCATCATCATCATCATCATCATCATCACCATCATCAGCCTCTTTTATGTCCCCACTGCTAGGGCACAGGCCTTCCCTATGGATGGAATAGGGAGATTGGGCCATGACCCACCACGCGGGCCCAGTGCGGATTGGCGGGTGCTAACGATTACAGATGCAACCAGGACCAACGGCTTAACGTGCCTTCCGAAGCACGGAGGAACTCGAGATAGAAATTTTTGGTCACCCATCCAATGACCGACCACTGCGAAAGTTGCTTAACTACAACGATCGCAGCCGAACGCGCTAATTAACCTGCGCCATCGAGCTCCTCCGTCCGATAGGATCTAAGATACGCCGTCTCAATTCTATCACTTATAATGTTATTAAAAACCTTACCTATTGTTTCTGTATCAACTTCATAGATGCATGAAGATATTTAAGGCTAAACAGGATTTAGCTAAAATTTGATTTATGAACATTCGTGCAAGTAGCCGTTGAAGTCTTTGGTCCGAATGCTAACATTGTAAAAGTTGAATTAGCCGTATATTCTAATCTTCCTATTTCAAATAATACCGTCAATAGTAATTATAATTATCCTAAATCATAAAGTAACATGTATCGTCCAAGACCAGTTTAAATAACTCTGTGTCTTTTTGGTTTACTTACAGCAAGCTTATTCCCAACAGATGCAAGGATTGCGTCAAAAATCCAACACGTCTAGTATGAGGACGTGTACAACAGTGACCTTCAGGAGTAGTAACAACTTGGCAAGGGCTCCATGCAACCCTACTATACAATATGGTCGGGGTAATAGAGCCTCCATGAGAGAAAATAGTTGGAACCGATATACGAAACCGCAGTATTTGTAAATAACGAAAAATGAAAAATATACAAACTGTATGAGTGTTAACGAATGCCAAAGAAATATTTATAATAAAAATCGAGAATCACAAAGTGTATAAAGTGTTGTGGGGAATGCAAGGGCTTCTTGCAACCCTACTTTACAATATGGAAAGGTTAACAGGACCTCCGTGAAAGAAAACAGTAACAGTTGGAATCGATATACAAAATCGAAATATTTGTAAATAACGGAAAGTGAAAAAATAACAAACTATATCAGTATATATTTGTCTTAGGTTCACGCACATCACTCATTAAATAAAACACGTTTCAACGAGTAAGATGTACTTATTTTATTTGTTTATTGACGTTTCGCCTTTTCAGGTCAGCGTCGTCAGACAAATGATTTTATTTGCTTTGTCGAGCTACCTTCGAAAGACTTTTTATTGAGTGTTCGGATATTTCATTAGAAGATTTTAAAATTTTAATGTCTATGCACGAATTTATTATCTAATTGAATTAATAAAATTTCAAATTCTTTTTTATAATTTTCAGTTTATTTATTTGACCCCAACTACCGTAAACTATTTATATTTTATTATTTTCGGTAACCCATACAGTCTTGCTGGTTTGGGACATGCAGGAATAAGGAAGTTGTAATGTCGAGATCCAACGTTTCGGAAAGTGATGAACTCATTAAGTTCTTCTTAAGGATCTTGGTGGTCGGATCACTCTTCACAAGTTTATATGTGTTGCCATCCGATAGAAGTTGTAATATCTTGACGTTGTAATCTGCCGTATCCATTACTACCGTGGCGTTTCCTTTATCTGCACGAAGGATGGTAAGGTAACAATAAAAATTTAAAATTTTTCAATCAAATATTCGAACGCTCAATATAAAGTCTTTCGAAGATGGCTCGACAAAAATAAATAAAATAATTAGTCTGACGACACTGATCTGAAAAGGCTGCGAAACGTCAATAAACAAAATACCCGGTGAAACGTGTTTTATTAAAATCGAGAATCACAAAGTATCTTAATTGGTGTGAGATGAGAATAGTGATATTAGTACAAAAGACTTGCAATGTAAACAAATTAAATCATTTTAAAGCAAAAAATATATAGATATGGTCGCTTTTACGATTCTGAATGAACTATAAATATTATAATATAAGAAAATATTGTAATGTGATCATTTTTTTACACAGGTAAATAAATAATTGCAATTGCTAATAAGCTTTTGTAGGCATTAGCCGTATATCCAAATTTTAAATTAATAAAAAGTCAAGGCTCAATTTGTCAGTTCCGTTGATGATATTGTAATACAATGACAAAAAATTGGGCTTAGGTACAGCAATTTTGTGATATTCATACTATGTAAATTATTAATCACAGTACATCGCCGCTTTTGTTAGTATCTATATTCGAAATGATCTAAAAACAGAATAAATTTTCATGCGGTTATCACCATCCTTTCAAATATTCCACCAAATATTTGTGATTTGGTTTTTGAGAAAATACTACGATGTAAACGTTAGAAATCAAATCAATTAAATGAACATTTATCTGTGAACAGTTTTTTTATGAATAATGAATGAAAGAAATGAAAAATGAAATTAATGTGCTTAGTGAAAAGGTTATTATTACATATATTGATAATGCATAAACAAATAAAAAATTTGGTTCACAAGTTTAATAAGGAATACATTGTGGATATTGTTAAGTTAGTCAAAATATTCATCAATTAAGTTTATTAAGTCTAGTTAAGGAAAGTCAAAACTAACGTAAATGTGAATTTCTATAAACCTGTAAGAGAAAAGTTTCGACACCAGATTCGTGGAATCGAAAGAATTTAATTTGGTGCTTACTCAATCATAACCCTAATGATTATGTTAACTATTATGTCCTCTCAATTTGAAGGTTTCTTCTCTAAATGAACTGAAATGAAATGAAGCTAAGAAATTATTCATATTGATGTTTTCTTTTATCAATAGTAAATAATTTTACAGCACTTTCTATAATTATGGAAATATATTTGTAAATACTATCACCGCTATTCGATACGTATTGTGGTTTTTTTTACAGTAACAATAATTGTCTGATACTGGCAAGAAAAAAAAATATTTTGGAGCACTCTCAATTTTTCAAAGCTATTTAATTTTATGTTTTTAAATGGAGTGTGGTTCATATAACATTTGATTTAGACTATTGAGTTTTCAATTACTTGATTCCTTTTGCATGTAATAAAATGTGGTGACTTCAATATATATTTATCATCAAATTACCAAAATATGAATAAACATGACGAATAGTGATTTATTAGAAGAAACGACAATTAGCTTAGCGACTATTATGTAAAGGGTAGAGAATATTGTGCGAATTATTTATTTGTTTGTAAAATATTACAAAACGTTGTTTTGTTTTTAGATTATAATAGTTATTCTGTCGAACCCTTTGAGGTTCTTAGATCACAAGGCTGTGCGAGGAGGATAAGTGTACGAAATTATAAGAAAGAACAATTAAACAAATTATTGTAAATTAAGGATAAACGCGTAGCTTGACGTATCATAGCCAGCATAAGACAAAAATATCGATTTACTTATAACTACATTTTGTGAACTCTTTTATTTTATATAAAGCTTTATTTGTAAAGAGTGCTTGATATATTGTAATATAATTTATAAAATAATCTGTAAATAAAGAGATACCTATAATATCTAAACTTACATTAATTTAATGATCGAAGAAAGATTTTCTGTGATCTCGCTACTATGCTATTTTGATGATGAAACAGCGTTACGATCTTTGTTGATCGAAGGTCACAATTAATGGCACAAAATTACAAGTGACGATGGAAATTCACTTAAATTGTTGTCAAGCAGCATTGTAGATACGGTTGATAAATTATCGCATTGTTTCGTGGCTACAACGACTAACTTTGTGATTTTCATTTCGACATTTAAAATATCTGGCAATAAATCCTGCTGACAGAATGTCTCTGACAGTATTTGTTACTAATTGTCTACAATATTCTTTACAACTTTCTTAAGAATCAGTCCTTGGACTGTAAGTAAAGTGGATAAAATTGTTGCGTACCTGTGCCACCTGATACCTGAAAATTGTCTCCAAATGTTCATTGTACACACTCATACTAATCTTGTATCCATATTTTGTCCATCAGAAAATAAGTAAGAACTGACGGCCTTGAGTTCTTATCCCATTAACCATCTCGCAAAATACAAAAGAGCTTTTTTATATCCAAAGAAAAGTTTAACTAGAAAAATTCAACGTGGACCAGTCAGCTGACGGGACTCGAACCCGCACCCTCCGCTATCTGGGTGGATCCACTGACCAATTATGCTACCGCGGCCCTAATAGCTGTGTCGAATTTCCTCTTATATTTCTTAGACTGCACGCCAGCGCCATCTCTTTGCATTTTAGGTAACCCACGACGTCAAATGAGTACCTTTACAAGTACTGAAGCTCTTTCGACCTTTAAAACTTTAGATTTTGACACACCATCCCATACAGTAATACAATAGCTTATTAATCGATAGGCATAACGCTAGGTGCCATCTTGATGTCACTTCCTTAGTTTTAAAAAAAAAACAATTTACGGGTCCTCGCTGACAGCAGATCAATGTGGTAGTCAAAGCTATTTTTTTTTGTCAATTATACGTAAGTATGTACTTAATGTTAGATGTTTGAGTAATTGGAGAAAATGAACACGCCTGACTAGTTAAACAAGAATGTGCTGATATATAGTAGTGTTCATGTACAGAAACTCCTGTATTTTGGATAGACAAAGAAATATATTTAGTTTCTTTAATATTATATGTTAGAGCGTTATCAATGAGCCAGGAACAGGCTCAATCAAAACCCGATTGTGAAAAATTATACGCCTGTCGCCAGGAATCACCATGATATATTGAGGCAGTGTCGTCAGCCTAGGTTATATTTTTGCCAATGTTCCATTGAATATTACACAAGTCATTGATAAAAGCGAGAAAGAGCGTAGGTCCTATTACGCTTCCTTGGGGTACTCCATAAGTTATAGGTATATAGGTACTGGTATATTCTCCCATCTTCATGCTTTTCAGCCTAGTTGTCAAATTATCTTGGAAGAATTTTAGTGGCGTATATCGAATACCCAGTTTTTCAAGCTTATTTAACAATAGTGGTGTAGAGACTATGGCAAAAACCTTGGTTAGGTCCAGAAATAATGCAATATTTTTTTTTTCTTATCCAATTTAGAAACTATATAATCCTTTAGCTCATGAACAGCATCGCTAGTCGACTTGTGACCTCTAAAACCAAATTCAGACTTAGCGATGAGATATTTGGATTCAAGATAATCGACTAAACTTTTTGGCAATGTCGGGAGTATGGATATGGTTTTGTTATTATTAACACAGACTATCACCACCCTTATGAATAGATATTACATCATCAAGTTTGAATTTATCGGGAAAATCACCAGTGGAAAACATTAAATTAAAAATATGGTTCAACGGCATTCAAATATGTTGTATTACCCTTTTTTAAATTAAATATGACATCTCTGACCTCAGATTTGGTAGTGGCGGTTATAAAAAAATAAAATGTCTTAGTGGATAAGGTTGAGGTTTTATTGCGATCTATAATTTGCACTCTCTCTGGTTTCTCCCGATTGAAGCAAACAATTAATTTACGCCATTAACTAAGCATAGGGGGTCGGAAGGGGAACTTAGTCTGAGATAGTGTTATGTCCTTTTTTTAAAATTTGTCACTCGTTTAAAGTGTCCCGAAGCGATTTGTTGCTAGTCTTAGAAGCCCTATAATTTGAGTGTTTTCATAATCTCTTTTTAGTCGTTTCAGTAACGTGTTACAAAAATTCCTATACCTATTGTAAATAGTTTTACTTATTGCATTGTTTGAATTTTTTATGTTTTTGATGTATTTTATTCGTATTTTGTATACATTTTAATTGACCTACTGTAATCCAAGGCTTGATTACCCGTTTGCGATTTGACACCGTGGAAAATTGTGTGTATGAAGTCATTTAATCCATCAACTCGTAAATTAGTCAGGGCGTGTCCGTATTCACATTATCTGTATCGTAAATAACAATCAAATTTAATTACTCCATATGAAATGTCCAATTTATATTGTTGATTTTCTATGATTAAATTGGATTTTGTTTTGTGAAATAAATATTACAGAGCCAATATCCGCGATTGATGTTTCTGTTACATACCAGTAAGCTAGTAGTTTTGTTTTGATCATGAGATTATCTAAACATGTTCTTCTATGCGTAGAAAATAAGTTTGCAGGTAAAATATGAAAAGACGCTAATAGATCAAGGTATTCATTTGAGTATATTTATTAATTAACTTTATATCTATGTTAATATATGTTATCCAGATATTAATGAAAATCTTTTAAATATGTTGGATCGTCTTCTCAATAACTGCATTCGCTTCATATATGGCCTACGTAAATACGACCATATCTCACATTTTCGTCATCAACTCAAATGGCTCTCTATTCGTGAGCGTAGGAACCTTAGAGTTGTTTGTGCTCTTTTTAATCTTCTTTACGATCCACATACACCAGCTTACCTGAAAAGCAGATTTAGGTTTCTGTGTGATTCTCATGACCGTGTCCTCCGTTCAACGGACAACCTCCTTCTGCATACTCCCGTCCATTCTTCTGGCTTCGTCTCATATTCTTTTACCATCACGGCTGTACGACTCTGGAATGACTTGGCCCCTAATATACGTAAAGCTCCTAACAAACTTGTATTTAAGGGATTGGTTCGTGTGCATTAACTTATTATAATTAATCTGCATTCTCATATTTGACTGGCATAATTATGTGTATGTTTATTATGTATTGTGGATATATCTTTATATATATAATTCTTCTGTGAGTGTGTATGTCACTGAACTTCTCTTAAACGACTGGACCGATTTTGATGAAATTTTTTGTGTGTGTTCAAGGGGATCTGAGAATGGTTTAGATTCACAATTTTGTCCGCTGGACAATGTTTTTTTAATTAAATTTTTTTATGGCGGTACGAAGTTCGCTGGGTCAGCTAGTCATATATATATTTAGATGTATATATTGTATATATATTTTAATATTTGTGTATTCTATTGATACATATATATATTACCTACCTGGTTTATTTAGCATATGTCTTTATTGCACCCCCGTATTTTTATTTCTCACGCTTTTACTGGTCGACTGACAGAGAATGCCTTATGGCATTATGTCCGCCATTTGCTGTTTGTTTTGCAATAAAGTATAAATAAAAAATAAATAAATAAATATCCCCCATTACAATAATATTGGCGTTGTTTGAAACAGATAAACGGTCCCATAACGATTGCATAAAAGGATCGATGTTTTTATAACCAGGTGGTCTATCAATAAGAATTGTTTTATGGTGAATCTCATTGGTAAGACAGTCAAAGTGGCTCGTAGTTGGGGTTTTTGAATTTAACTAGTAAATTGTTTTTGAAATTATCCATTAATAATAACATATTGACGACCTTCGTGGTCGAGTGGTTTGTACACCAGGTTTCAAGATGTGGCCTACTCGAGAGATCCCCGGGTTCGAATCCCGATGGGGGCAAATGTGTGAGTGATAAATATGAGCATTTGTACTCCAGCCATGGATGTTTAATATCTATTTGTATATGAATATACTTATATATGTATCAGCATATGTATTCTATCCGTTACCCTAGTATCCTTTAATACAAGCCTATAGTGTTTACTTTGGGGCTAGGCTAATTGGTGTGAGTGTTGGAAATATCTCTTATCTATTAGACAAGTCCGTCCGTCCGTCCGTGGTGCTGTTTCAGCGGCCAAACCGTAAGAAAAAGATAAAGAGAATGTTTAAGTTATAAGTTGAGAATAGTCTGATAAGACTACAAACCGGATGTGAGTAACGTAGCACTTCCGGTTTTCGAGAAATCACGTGATTTCTATTTCAAACGAAACCACACAAAATCTCCGAAGTTCTCAATTAATTAAATACATTGTTTTTTTTTTTTTGGTGAACATTTGGTTCACTGGTTTGCTAGTTTATTATTATTTCTATATGCATTGAGTGCATTAACTATCGAGCGAATAACGTAACAAAAATAAAATCCCAATCTGTATTTGTTATGTTGAGCATAATTAGAAGACCTGAAAAGTTATTATTTATACTGCTGTTTTTTTGATGAATTTCTTTACCTTGAGGTTCTATTATTATTGTTGCAGAATCCTCTATATCACATATTTTGATTAGTTAGTTCATCATCATCATCAGCCTATTAATGTCCCCACTGCTGGGGCACAGGCCTTCCCTATGTATGGAATAGGGAGATTGGGCCATGACCCACCACGCGGGCCCAGTGCGGATTGGTGGGTGCTAATGACTGCAGATGCAGCCGGGACCAACGGCTTAACGTGCCTTCCGAAGCACGGAGGAGCTCGAGATAGTAATTTTTGGTCACCCATCCAATGACCGGCCACTGCGAAAGTTGCTTAATTTCAACGATCGCAGCGGAACGCGCTGACCACTTGCGCCATCGAGCTCCTCGTTTATTTAGTTAGTTATAACTAACTTATGTTAGTAATAGAGGATTCATCTTAGTCGCTATCTTCATTGCTGAAGGTCGTATCCAACTTGAAATGTTAAACACCTGATGTACTTTGCTTTTCCACGTATTCCTTGTCCTGTCTTTGGCAGTCTTTATAGCCTTTGGGTGCGGCTAGAGTGCACTCAGATTCAGATTCAGATTCAGATTCTGAAAACAAGCGCGAGAAATAAACAGTGTAGTCGAAGGGTACGGCCAGAGTGCCCTCCTGATTCAGATTCAGACTCAGAAAAGAAAAAACGAGAAAAAGCAGGCAACCTGCTTAGACTACACTGAATATTTCTCGCGCTTGTTTTCAGAATCTGAATCTGAATCTGAGTGCACTCTGGCCGCACCCTTTGTTATTAATAGGCCAGTGAGCGACTTTACTAGCGGTCTGACCAGCGGGTGGGCGACCGACCGCGTGATCTTCTCCCGTCGACCTGGCCAACCACCATCAGCTTCTCTATTCTGCCAGCAATTTGTGCGAAATATTTTAGTATGGAGACCTCGATGGCGCGGATGGTTTGCGCTTCAGCTGCGATCGTTGATGTTAAGCAACTTTCGCAGTGGTCGGTCTTTAGATGGGTGACCAAAAATCATCTATCTCGGGTTTCTCCGTGCTTCGGAAGGCACGTTAAGTCGTTGGTCCCGGCTGCATCTGCCGTCGTTAGCACCCGCCAATCCGCACTGGGCCCGCGTGGTTGGTCTTGGCCCAATCTCCCTATTCCATCCATAGGGAAGGCCTTTGCCCCAGCAGTGGGGACAGTAATAGGCTGATGATGATTTTAGTATGCTCTGGTAACAGATAGTGGACAACCTTGTGGTATTGCCGAGTTCCTTAAAGAGGGGACACGTTGGTCCAGCGATTAGATTGAAAAATAGAAATAAATAGAGGATTGCCTTATAGCAAAATTAGCAAGATTATTATTTATTTCATGTTTATTATAGAATTCTTTCACTATAATTTTGATTGGGAAATAGGGTTGATTAGATGGTGAACTAGGTACAGTGTGGCCTACAAGACGGATGCATGTATGATCCTGGTTATTTATCCAATAAAGTTTTGTGTATTTCTAAACTACATATTGTATAAAACTTTCTTATGTATAACAAACAAAATATTCAAATCTGAGAACAACTCAGAATTGCATGTGAAGTGTGAATTTGAAGAATATTTTTTGTGAATATATAGAGAGAACAGCAGCTCTACTCTCTTTCTCCGAAACGAAATTTCGGTAACGAACGAATTTTAAACGAAATTTCGCCAATAACTCTATTTCATTTTCGAACACGCACATAAAGTTTGGAATCACAGACAATTTTCGTGAACGAATGGAATGAGTCATGTTTGTGAGTTCTTTTATCTCCACTTTTTAGATTACCTGGTTCACTTGGAAACAATATTTTACTAAAAAAAATTTGATGACATTAAAAGAACCTTCTTTGACAGTGTTAGCCGACTAATTTGTAGAGTTGATGCACTTCATTATATGTCAACCTAAATTTGTCGTTTAATACTTTGAAGTATTGGAAATACAATAATTAATTAAAATTTGGTGTATTTGTTAATTCGACATGCTAAAAAATGTTCCTCATGCTAAGCAGCATTGATTAAGAATACTGTAGCAGTCATTTTAGGCTTAATTTAAACAAAAGTTCCAAAACGAAAATGAAAAGGTAACACTTTTCATTTTGTCAATTTAATGTTAAAAGGAGATTGGTCAAATTGGCCTAAATGCAAATAAAATATTGACATATACAGTAATTCTTGGCATAATTTATACTTTATTTTACAGTCATTAGATTTTAACGGCCACCTTTAAATAATATATTAATTTTAAAAAAGGACTTCTATTTTTACCGGTTTGGAAAACATACGAATCATTTTTATTGGCTATGGGTGTAGTAACATTCACAAAGACTGATCGAGGTTGTTTATATAACATCAAAACAAATCTATTTTGTAAAGATTGATAAAATATATTTTTTTTTTATTACACGGGTGGTATTAATATCCACAAATTTATTATCATTTTTACTACATGCAAATGTGCTAAGACAATTAATATAGATGGTTGGCGACATCATTAAGTCTATTGCCGTACATTTTTTGCCAAACACCTAAATAAACACATTATAAGGTGTGATACACTAAAAATCTAAAATATGGTTATAATAAAAACATAACAAAAATACCTAATGAAGCTGCTGAAGATATGGCTGTATAACCTACAGCTCTTAGCTTTCTTTGATTAACGAGAGTTTAAAAATTCTCTCTAATCTGTGGCTCATTCACAATCATCACACAGTTTCTGTTCGTGTTTTTAAAAACATGCACATATCTGTTATTTTACATGCTCTATATACCTGAATCTAATACATAATATCGGTACTTGGCTTGATTGCCCTATTTTCCTATATAAGTTATTTGTTTTTTTTATTCTAATACCTATGTGCCTATTTGCAAACATAACCTCAAAATCATTCAGTGTATATGGTTTATAGAAGTTCTCAGGAGTGGCCGTCGATAATATTCGTTTCTACGGTAATTTATATATAATTTCGAATGTAGGAAACAATTTTTCATGGTTATTGGTTTTTAGGCCAAACATGTATGGAAGCTGAGCAATCTCCTTTCGAACAATTATATGTAAAATTCAACTTTTAGTTAGAAAGTTTTGTGAATTAGAGTAGGCTTGGAGAATTTAATTGTCGCACTATTTTCGGACGATCGAATTTTCGAAACGGAAAGGAAACAGAGTAAGAAACGTGCGAAATTTCGATCGAAATTTAGGTTTTCGTTGAAATAGAGTAGGCCTCCAGGTATGGTCAATAAGTAGCGTAAAAAAAAGTTTCTACTTGTAAAAAAAGTTCCATAAAAATTTGCGCGCTTTCTCGTGCAACAAGATCATGCGTTTTTGTGAGAGTTTTTCTTTTTCGAGTTCAGACTTCAGAAACGGAGAATCATCGGTGAAGTCAAAGGTATTCAAGCTCAGTTGAATTTTCATTGAAAATTTCCAGAAAGAGGTAAGATAAATTTAACTTAAAGGACAGTAAAAATGGTTCGTCAGAAAAAAATAGTTTTTTGTAAGTTAAGTAAAGCAATAAAAATATATGTAGGAACATAAAAAAGGTACACATCTTTTTAATCTTTGTTATGAATTAAGAGATAATCTGCTAACAGGCAAAGGTACAAACCACAGATATAGAAAAACGGACAGACAAACAGTGGACGCTTGTTAATAAAGTTTAGCATTAGGATACGGACGCCTTAAACTGAGTTAAATAAAGTACCTGCCATTTTCTACTTTCTTCTTCCACCTACAAGTAAACCTCGACCATTTTATGTAATTTCTTTCGGTTTGGGATTAAAAAGTAGATATTATGAAGACCAAATGTTTGGTTACTTTTTCTGTACAGTTGATTAAGTTATTAAAAACGAACTCTACAGATTAATGCGGCGAATATTATTTACGCGCGGCACGCCTTCTAAAGTAGAACCACGTTGGCGAGTAATGTTCGCATTTGTCAATAGATGGCGCTGTGAGGAAAATCAACCTTCATTTTCAAGAGTTGCGAAATAAAAGAGAAGATGATTTTAATCGTGGACAAAGTAAGTAATTCCTACATTACATATTTTCATTTCATGTGGAGCACATAAAATGTAAAAACGAGTTGCACGACCATCGCTCATAATATACTTCCAGACACACTTGTGTTATAAGTATACGCGTACAAAGAAATTTGGTGACTCATTTCTTTGTCGCACTATCCGTAAATGGAATGCTCTGCCTGCTCACGTGTTCCTTCTTACAACCTGGGATCCTTTAAAAGAGGCGTAAAGAAGCAACATGCAGGCCGGCAAGGTGAGGATGACTGGTGTGGCAGGTAGAACTGCCGTACCAGCTGTCTTCACGACTGGACTTCACCGTCACTTAACATCAGGTAAGGTGGAGTCATTTGTCGGACCTATCTATAAAAAAGGAGTTTCAAATCTCTGTAGTAAAACTATATGTTTATGGTTGAATCATAATTTTGAAAACACACGAATTGATGCTTATTAAATCAGCTTCAAAACTGCGTAGGTAATTACTTTTGCCCATTGAAACATTTATTTTAACTAGGGGCCGTCAAAACTTAAAATTCTAAGTGGGCCGGTAGATGTGTCCGGAAGTATAGTTTCTGGAGTTAATCTAGCGTGGCCGCACCTCCGATTCCTCCCACACACGCCTCCGATTTCTCCCACACAGACCACAACCACTAACACTATACAACTCGCAAACTTGCACAGTAGCTTAGCATTACGCAGACACCGCACCGGTAATATAAGAGTGCGAAGACCCGGTCTACATACGACACGCTATACCAGGTGCAGGTACCTGGGCGTTTTTCCCCGCCCCCCACGACAACGGTTAACTAGAGCCGAGGTTCGAGTCTCAAAGAAGCCCTTTAGTTGACCGTACCCCCTCAGGTTCGAGTGGAGAAGTATGCCATGTGATTTTTGCATACTTTAAGTTTTATGGGAAGGCTATAAGAAATACGCAAATCAACAAACACACACTACTGATCCATGCATTGACTCACTCATAACGATTATATAGAAGTAAACTTTGGCAGAAGGATCCGCCCCCCACGACAACGGCTAACTAGAACCGAGATCCAAGTCTCAGAGACGCCTTCTAGTTGAGCCGACTCCTTCAGGTTCGAATGGTTTAGAGGCTCCAGACGTAGAGGAGACTCCCCTCGTGGGGAGATACCATCCGCCTGGAATACCTATAGAGGCACTCGCCAATTCTCGGCTTGAGGACCCCTTACGATTTCGCCTTCCCCAAACCCGGTGACGCTGTAAAGGACATCTGCAACCAATAGCATACACACTTAAAATATAAATAATAATGGCGTAGCCAGAAGCTTTTATACCAATGCGGAGCGCGGTCAGTGGGAAACGGTTGCCGCGACCACACCCGCACTCCCGACACGCATTGGGGGGACATCGGTTTTCACAATGGAGAAGTATACGCAAAGCTTGACATAGATGGCGCGGCAAATGCTTGACCCAAACCACAGCCGAATGAATATAATAAAACATTAAATTAAAATTTATTAAATTTTATTTATTTAAACAGAATTCTGACGATGCAGACCTGAAAAGGCTGCAAAACGTCAATAAATAAATAAAATTTCGTGCATTAACCCGTAAAAACTAGTTTTATTTAATGAGTGATGTGCGTGAAAACCTAAGAAACAAATATAATAAAACATATTTTTTTATGTTAAAAATATTAAATACGTGGTAAAATGTATTTAACATGGTCTGTAATACAGAGTTGAAAAGGAGGGGAGCATCTGTGCAAGGCAGAAAAGCTGAAAAATTAGTATGCTAGAATGCTCATCCTCAGTACATAGATTCATTTTCCATGATTATTTAAATAGTTCATGGATCTCAGTAACTTTATCAGATCTCAGTACAAATCTATCTTATTTTTGCATCAGTCAGATATCTCATAGAGTTTGGTTACCTCTGGCTAAAATGGGAAGTATGACATTGGGTTTTTTTTACAGACTTGAGACATATGAACACAATTTTAATTTTGGTGTGGTTTTTTCTGATCAAAATGAAGACATACAGATGCAATTACCTGCCCCAGACACATACCATGATGTAATCAGCAGCTCAGTTTTACCCCCCCTTTCAAAGCAACACACAAAATTATATTTTCGTCAGTAAATATGCAGTTTGCTCCCAACAACCAGGTACTGCACAACGCGGCATTTGTAATTTGTTTAATAAAAAGCTTACAAATGAATATAAGCTAATAGGTATGTATTTGAAAGAAGTTTTGGGTCAAGCGATTACAGCGCCCCTAGTGGCCAAATTTTGCATATTTCTTGTCCGTTCGTGTCGGATGACCGGTGAATGAGTATTATCTTGTTTTTAGTGGTCCTGTTCAGGAAGTTAGGTAGGTCCCTGCTTATTACATCCGGCCCAAGGGCTGGCTGAAATGAGCCGCGAGGAGTCCCACATACCATCTTCTCGCTCCCCTGGTGGTCGAAGAAAGCGTAAGTCATTTCCCAGACAAGGGTCCTGGCCAAGTTTGTAAGCGTTTAGTTGAACAACACACGAGCTGCAAACCGCGACGGATGGCGGACAAGGATGGACAAGGCACTGGCATCCGTGTCACCACGCGGGTGGGCCATAGAAATTAACATCCGCCGTGGTTTAGCGGCTCGTGCGTTGTTGCACTTATTTTCAATTAAAATGTCAAATGCATCAGATTGCGATTGTCATAATTGAAAGACTCATGTGATCAAAGCCTTCGATGCGTTGTCATCAGTCGTTAATATCGGTTGCGTTATTGCGATGAAGTGTCATACTTCTATTGTGTCGATTGTAACGTACCTCAGGAATCGTCCCATGATTTCGACTATCATAAGTTCCATTTCACACATTTTATCATCTAACATCATCGATATTCATCAGGCATATATTTTATTACGTATTTCTGGAAACACACAATTACAAAAATATCACACACTATTCATCATTTTGTAAATACGTATTATAATTCCATCTGTACTGAAAATCACTATTCCAGAGTGCTGGACACTTACCGGCATTTATTTTTATTCTGTTATTTATTTGTTTTCATTAATTTTGCTCCGATTTTATCTATTTTTAGTTTATTTATTTTCTTGACATTTGTGACACTTTAATGTTTTTTATCCGTTGCAATGGCTACCCATGACACGGATGCTCTCTCCAACTACGTCTATGCCTATTCAACCTCCACAGACCACGTACTTTGATTCTTTTCAGTTCGATTCGAACCGTGTCTAAATAGTTCCGGACCTATAAAAGGCAGAGGCTCCCTGATCTTTCATTCATTTCTACGGCAAAAGTTGCCAACTCAACTTTTGATAGCTCGCTACCGAGCTCTAAATTAATAAAAGGCCTTGTCCCGCCGATTGCCCCGGGACTCAAGAAAGACCTCAACGCTTTACAGCACCCTTTGGCTCACTAAACCTTACTCTACTCTCTTCAACAAACTTTCAACCTCATCAGCGGAAGTGCCGCCTGGTCTCCAGCTTCATCGTCCGGCTACCAGCTGCGCCTGCCGTTCATCATCAGCTCCTGCCACCGGCCGATATTCGCCGGCCAACCTACCAGCAGCGCCTGCCAGCCACCAGCAAGGCAGGCCAAGAATTGGGAGACGCCTCACCAGGAACGCTTCAATCTTCAAGGAGCGCCGTCCATCTGCCTGCATCACGGCCTCCCGTTCAAGCCGCCTCTGAAGATCGCCGACGACCCACGCCCACATCACATCCCACACTTCACACACTCACACCATATCCCTATTTTTTTTTCTTTATTGTTCTGTAAATACTTTATTCTTGTAAATATATATATTTTATAACCTCTACATGTTTCTTTTTTTTGAAGTTATACTTCTTTAGGTGCGTTATGAAAAAATGATGAGAGTGAAATTTTAAGATGCGCGCGCATCACTGTAACACAAAATTTTACTTTTGCGTTTACCGCACATTAAGAAAATCTACCAACAAAATAGAAATAGAATCTCTATTTAGTGGGTGCTAACGACTGCATTGTGAAGGCCTATCAAAAGTATTTATTAATCTGGAACAACGGAACCAAAGCGCGATTCAGGAGACTACAGCGCCATCTCTTGACCATTGGTGTAGTAGAACCAAAAACCACATCTTTATTTTTTGTAATAAAGTAACAGTTATAGGTATTCATATTTATAATATTTATCCACATGTTTCTAGTTTGTATATTCGGAATACGTGTTTGAGTTTCATACAAGTGCAAATCACATATGTTCTAATAAATTATATTCAGTAGCGATTTTAATTGAATATTTTGATTATTTATTTATTTTTTCAAATTAAAACTGAACTTTATTGACTGTGTCCTTTTCCAGACTTTTTATTAATTTATTGTAATTAATTATTTGCATGCAATTAAAAACTAATTTTAAACGATGCCAAAGAATGATAACTTCTCACGCGCCTACATAAGTACACGCACCCATTTTTTTTTGTCGCTACACGACACGTTATTATCGCAGCAGTGTCTAACTTCGTAGCCGTCCTAATACATAATGTACTAAAAACAGATATCGCAGTATCGCATCCAATATTATCGACCGACAATAAAGCCCGTTTAAGGCTGAGGCATGGCGTTGCGAACTGTCGGACATTAATTAATTTTCTATTTCAACGTGACGAAGCGTTAGCCATCACTTTGCTAATAGTATTCAGAGCAAAATTATACTTAAAATTAATATGAAATCATAACAATTAAACGGGAATTATCTCCGTCTGTGGTTACCACAAACAGGCTCCGTAAATTATGAGTGACATCAAACAATTTGTAAGATTAATGAAGCTCGTTGGTGGGACGAAGCTTTTTTAACATAGGTACATATAACTTGGTGTTCATTCAAGCCTGGGGGCCAATCGCCTAACGGGATTGCTATGGCTATGGCTATCATTTACATATTAATTTTATTATATTTGGCCATCAAAGATTGTCAAATACCTCGTGCTCTTTTTTCTTTTGCATTAGTAATAACAACATTAAAGATAATGAGCGTGAGGTATTTGAAATCTTAAGCGGGCAGAAATATGAAAATGAAATCGTACGCCATAGTGACAGCCATAGCGATCCCGTTAGACGATGGCCCTCTGATCTACTCCCGTTTGAATAATCAAATAGGTGTGTTGAGGACAGCGCGTTTTATTTATAACTGTAAATATAAATTTAAGTAAAACATGTACAAATAAAGCATAAGCACAAAGTCTATTTATTTCCCCTAGGCTAAGAATTGACATTATACTAAAAGATAACTAGAAATAAGATTTGATTAAATGATTGAGAAAAAGGTAACATTATTTTCCCCACAAAATAAGAATGTTAGGTACTACCGGAGAATACTCGGGCCATACCGTAAAGAGGCCACCGGTAGTACGCGCGAATACTCGAGCTATACCGTAAAGAGGCCGCCGGTAGTACGCGCGAATACTCGGGCTATACCGCATGGAAAGCCGCATAGTTAAATAATAATTTGTAATTTAATCGTAAAATATTGTAGATTTAGGTATAAGTTATGATAAGAACAACACAATATTGAAAACGTCGAAGAGTATCATTTATACACTCCACCACAAGGCGATTGGTATTCAGTGTCACAGTTCGAGTGCATCTCATAGTGAAAACAGAAGTGCAAGACTACCCATCTCTTATCTATTAGACAAGTCCGTCCGTCTGTCTGTGGTGCTTTTCAGCGGCCAAACCGTAAGAGATAGATAAAGAGAATGTTTAAGTTATAAGTTGAGAATAGTCTGATAAGACTACAAACCGGATTTGAGTAACGTAGCACTTCCGGTTTTCGAGAAATCACGAATTTCAAACGAAACCACACAAAATCTCCGTGGTTCTCAATTAATTAAATACATTTTTTTTTAAATCAGGTTTTGGTGAACATTTGGTTCACTGGTTTGCTAGTTTAGTGTTATCCATAGGAATACCTCCTTATGGTATATGGAATACCTCCTATATCCTTCAGTACTTCGGACACGTGACCAGACGACAACAAAGACAATCTTGAAAAGCTCATCCTCGTAGGTCATGTAGAAGGAAAAAGGAGCCGCGGAAGATCACCCGCCCGATGGACTGATGCGGTCAAGCAAGTCTGCCAAACTGACATTCAGACATCTATCCGGTTGGCTGAAAACCGCAATGCGTGGAGGGAGCTGGTACACTGGGTGCCCTCATGTCACGACCCTCAGTCATGAGGTTACGAGGAAGAAGAAGAAGAAGATAAGAATACCAACCGGCCACGAATCCAGGTTCGGTTTTGGAAAGCCGGCTCAAGGCATCCACCTCAGGAACTTCTGGACTGGCCGTTGATGCAAGGTATTGAGCAACCTTTCTTATGGTTTGCGAACTATTACCATTTGTTTTAATCCACGCAGTTCTTTTTTTATATTTTTTTTTAAAGATAGGTCTAGGTATCTTTAAAAAAAAATAGTCGGACCTATCTTTAAAAATAAATAATCAAAGGTTGTCAAATACCTCGTGCTCTTTTTTTTCTTTTGCATTGGTAATAACAACATTGAAGATAATTAAAGATGAGGTATTTGAAAACCTTAAGCGGACAGAAATAAGAAAATGAAATCGTACGCCATAGTGAAAGCCATAGCAATTCCGTTAGACGATGGCCCCCTGATCTACTCCCGTTTGAATGTTCAAATAGGTGTGTTGAGGACAGTGCGTTTTAATTATAACTGTAAATATAGATTTAACGAAAACATGTACAAATAATGCTTATGGTTTTCCACCCCACCTGATGTTAAGTGAAGGTGAAGTCAAGACGCGAAGATAGCTGATACAGCAGTTTTACCTGCCACACCAGCCATCCTCACCCTGCCGGCCTGTATGTTGCTGCTTCACGCCCAGGTTGTAAAAGGGCGGGAACACGTGAGTTGGCAGAGCATTCCATTTACGGATAGTGCGACAAAGAAATGAGTCACCAAATTTCTTTGTACGCGTTGGAATTGTGGCCACAGTTAGACGGTGACAACGTAGGCCAGCGCGTGTGGTCTTCTGAAGGAAAGGAGAAGGTGGGATTAGAGAGAATAACTCCAAATCTAAGTTCGTCAAATTGTGCCAATTTTTAGATTTACAGTCCATTTAAATATACTTATATTTAGCATCGCCGGCGCAACCAACAGTTATCATTCGCTTAAAAAAATATATAAATATCTAATTGTATCTAATTGAGACGCTGTTTGACTTTAAATAAATAAATAAATATTTCACACAAATTAGCCTAGCCCCAAAGTAAGCACTGTAAGGCTTGTGTTATAGGATACTAGGGTAACGGATAGAATACATATACAATACATATATAAGTATATTTATATAGAAATAAATATTAAACATCCATGACTGGAGTACAAATGCTCGTGTTCATCACACAAACATTGGGGGCAGATGTTTGTGACTCGAGAGGTCCGGGATTCGAACCCGGACCTCTCGAGTCGGTGACACCATGAAACCCGGCGTACAAACCACTTGACCACGGAGGTCGTCATATTATACTTTGATTTAGATACGTAGTTCGATATTAATTGTTTATCTTTTTATTTCCGATACAGATAATAATTACTTCTGCTAAAATATAAACAGTTTAAGACGTACTTTCAATTTAAAAGACATTAAATTACCTAATTGAACAAAAAGTTTCCGAAATTCGTTAAAACATGTTTACGGGGGGCAATTGAATTTCTAACAATATCACTTTGTGCACAAGTTGAGATTCGATAAATTGAGTTAATAGCTCCGAGAAAACTTCCAAACCTACTAAGAGAGGAGCGTTTATTTCATAAAAAACTTTGCTGAACTGCTTTCTGTTAGCTGCAAGGCGGTGCCGAGCTAAATGATCAAATTACGTTCCTTTTTATTCGACTACGAGACGAAGAGTTAATATTTATTTATAATTTTTATTTTTTAAGCATGTAACTGCTTGATGTTTAAATCTAAAGAAAATATAACTAGAAAAAAATCCACGCGGACCAGGCAGCGGACGGGACTCGAACCCGCACCCTCCGCAATCCGGGCGAATGCACTGACCATTATGCTAGCACGGCCCTATAACACTTGTTATAAGGTTTGTGGACAAAATAGCGGCCGCCCGCGATTTGTGTGCCAAATTTCACCCAAATCCGTTCAGCCATTTTTGCGTGATTGAGTAAAAAACATACAAATATACAAATTTTCAGATTTATATAATTAGTAGAAGGAGGAGCGCGATGGCGCAAGTGGTTAGCGCGTTCGGCTGCGATCGTTGAATTTAAGCAACTTTCGCAGTGGTCGATAATTGGATGGGTGACCGAAAATTTACTATCTCGAGCTCCTCCGTGCTTCGGAAGGTACGTTAAGCCGTTGATCCCGGCTGCATCTGCTGTCGTTAGCACCCACCAACCAGCACTGGGCCCGCGTGGTGGGTCATGGCCCAATCTCCCTATTCCATCCATAGGGAAAGCCTGTGCCCACCAGTGGGGACATTAATAGGCTGATGATGATGATGATGATTATTAGTAGGATCTCTTATCTAATAGACAAGTCCGTCCGTCCGTCCGTGGTGCTGTTTCAGCGGCCAAACCGTAAGAGATAGATAAAGAGAATATTTAAGTTATAAGTTAAGAATAGTCTGATAAGACTACAAACCGGATGTGAGTAACGTAGCACTTCCGGTTTTCGAGAAATCACGTGATTTCTATTTCAAACGCAACCACTCAAAATCTCCGAAGTTCTCAATTAATTAAATACATTTTCTTTTTTTTTTTTTTTGGTGAACATTTAGTTCACTGGTTTGCTAGTTAAAGGATAATCGACAACATGACATCGCACGTCGGTCTGTCGATTAGTTAGCCAACATACATTAGATCAGATTTCTTCAGTGATGGCTCCCTCAGGATTTGGCCAATATCTGGTGTTTATGTCCAAAATTTCTTGTCTATGTTTGTTCGGTGAGGGCTTATTTATTGTTTTAAACTCTGCTTATGGTGTAGAAGGGCTTTGTGCAAGTACCAGGGCCTAGGATTTGGGAAAAGAATAAGGAAAAACAGAAAGGAAAGGTTAAGGTATAATATGTTGAGCTGCCTGAAACAATAAGTAATAAAGCTGAGATATGAGTACCAGTGAAACTATATCTACAATTTAATATTGTTAGAATCAATATACATACACAGAATATTCACAAAATCTGAATAAACTAAAGATAATATAGTTAAAAAATCAGTAGGAAGATGGACATCAACATACATTGCGGTTTAGCCAGATTTCGTTTTGTCATCAAACGGTGACATTTGGTTAGACAGGTATCAACATATATATCTATGGTATCAAACTAAGCGAGTTCCGTTTTATGTACAATTTTTTTGTTGCGCCAAGTGCGCGTTGTGCCACGCGTGCGCCTATACTGCGCGCAGTATAGGGTTCCGTAGTTGCATGTCGTTACTACAAACAATATATTTGAGCAGGAGTCTTTATTTTCTGTATCGAAAATAAAAAAAAAACAGTATCAAACTATGGATTTCAACCGGACTTTTTGGCGGGATTGGAAAGCGTCACTTTAGTAGCAGTTTTGTTTTTCTTGTTAACAATTGTGTTGTGGCGGATGTTAGTGTCTAATAATGGTGGATTATTAACCACTAAGTGTTCGGGAACATGCACAAGTGTTGGCAAGTGAAACAAAATAGCGGAAACTGTCTTTCGACGTTCCCTCAAGAATTCCACGGGGAGGTTCCAGTAAGTCCCCACACATTTACTGAAACATAGGGTAGGGGGGAGCTCGCTGACCGCGCGAGCGGGAACCCGGTGTTATCAAACGAAATATTTTCAAGGGCTTATATATTCTTTATAAAAACGTAACGATAGCACGATTCAGAAGCCGTTTCCGTAGGTACTCGCGTAGTAGCTAATATGTCTTCTTAGATTTTGTTTTTCAATGTATGGTTTTACCTTACTATAACTTCATCTATGTCACTATTACTATTTTCTTCTAAGGAATTCTCAGTAGGTAAGAAATTGTCTTTAACCAAAGTTGAACGGCTATAAGGGGGAGGGGACGCCCTACTCGAACAAACATAAGCACTTTAAAGTTGAATATTTCGCAAACGGATCCCTAAATTGAAAAATGTCTTAGGTACACCCCACACAACGGGGTAGACGCCGAATAAATGAAAAATATACCCAGGTTACATGCAAGGGAGCTACCCCATAAGAAAATATTTTTTATAATTTTATTCTACCATTTTATCGGTGTGATTGATATACATAATATCACTAAATTACAGCTGTCTAGTGCTAACAGTCTCCAAGCAAAACCCGGGGACGGACAGACAGACGGCATTGACAAAACTATAAGCGGATCTTGTCAGGACTACGGAAGCCTAAAAATGATGCAATTTAAAATAAAAAAAATAAAAAAAAATTAAGTAATTTATTCTTCATTAAGTTTTTTTTTATGTGTTTGTAGTATATAGTTGCTGACTGTCCTATACGCTATTTTTGTATCTCTTCCAGACATTGATAGTTTGAAAGTCTTTCAATCCAAAGCGCATTTGATATAACATTTAGTTAAATTTTAAAAATTCTTGAATCATCATCATCATCATCATCAGCCTTCCCTATGGATGGAATAGGGAGATTGGGCCATGACCTACCACGAGGGCCCAGTGCGGGTTGGCGGGTGCTAACGACTGCAGATGCAGCCGGGACCAACGGCTTAACTTACCTTCCGAAGCACGAAGGCGCTCGAGATAGTAATTTTTTTTTTCGGTCACCCATCCAATGACCGATCACTGTGAAAGTTGCTTAAATTCAACGATCGCAGCGGAACGCGCTAACCACTTGCGCCATCGAGCTCCTTGTAACCTTATTCAAGTACTATCTAAATCGTTTAACAATAGTTACAATAAGTCGATACCTTTTTTTCTGTTTTATTTGAATAAGTTCTTAAATACACAAACAATCACCAATCTAAGTTTGAATTACTGAATATTTCTCAGGCTGGTTCTCCAATATCGATTTACCAATGTTACCTAAAAAACAAATATCCGAGCAATTGAATTCCGTTTATCTAAATTTCTATCAAGTTAATGTTATTGGGTTCCTTTGTAATCCGCTCAACTTAGTTCCGGAGCTTAGCTCTGAACCCATTCACTTGGCTAAGCTAATCGCATTTCTTGAAAACATTAAGCGGTCAATGCGACTAAGTTTATTCCGGCGATCCAATGACAATGTTTGTTGAAGAACTCTTCTAAGACAACTCATTTGTAATTCAAATTTAGCTTCCGGCTACGTCTTTGGCATTCATAAAGGCCTTTTTATAAACTTTTGCGCTGAGCACAAGTTTATTGGTGGTCAGCGCACATGTTACGTGAAAAGATGGAAAAGTGAAGCAGCAAAGTCACAGAAAGGTCCCAAAGTCACAAATGAAATCGAGGAAGACAGCATACAAGTCGGGAAAATGAAATAAAATTGACAGCTGGACCAAACTGGAAAAGAGTTGCTCAAGACGGACAACAATGGAAATCTTTGGCGGAGGCCTTTACCAACAGTCAAATGACGACCTCCGTGGCCGAGGGGTTAGTACGCCGGGTTTCATGATGTCGCCGACTCACACAATAAAATTGGAAAGGTTGTTGACTTACAATATATTGGACGAAACATAGTAATATTTTGTTTTACCGTATTATAATAATAAGTCTCTATATAGGACGTCCACGTGGCAGCTTTATTGCGAAGAAAATCCTTTTTTTTACAATAGATGTCGCTAGGTGCGATTTAATGTGATTCGAATAAGTTGATTTCTTTACAATAGATGTCGCTAAGTGCGCTTAAATGTGTTTATGTAAGTTGATTTTTCTGAGAGATAAACTTTTTTGATGTATTAAAAATTGTCATGTTTGTGTACGATAGCGCAATAAATAAAATATTGTATTCTACCACATACATGATAGTACTTTTATACTGATAATTAAAGCGATTCGTGCAACATTATTTCCTAACAATTCTAAAATATCAAAAATGCACAACGTTAATATTCAAGTTTTCACTTCTACCGGCACTCGCGGAGTGCAACACGTCGTTTTTTTTTTATAAATAAGTAGTCCGCTGAAGTTTCTGCGAACCCTTTTTCGACCACTTTTTGGTATCTGCTGGATATTATGATACAATATAGCTATACTTATTATGGTGATTTGAGATGGAAAGTGGTCGGTTATGTTTATTATTTTTAAGCTCTTGTAATCGATGGTGTTTGAAGTTGTAAAGGAGTTTCAATCTTACTATCTCTCATTTAGCAGATATAATCCGCACAAGCCGTACCTGCTTGAGAAATTTATAAAATGTCTAGCTGACCCAGCGAACTTCGTACCGCCATAAAAAAATAGGGGTTGGTGGTAGAAGGGTGAAAATTTAGGGTTGTATGTATTTTTGTATGATGTATCATAAAAAAATTAAAAAAAAATGGGGGCGGGTACCCTTAACATTTAGGGGGATGAAAAATAGATCACGTCCGATTCTCAGACCTACCCAATATGCACACAAAATTTCACAAAATAAACGAAAAATAGTTGATGTGGCCAGGCGAGGTCGACGCCGGGGGGAACGACCGCGCGCGCACAGCTGACGCGGCGCGTGTTCATACTAAACAGCATCTCAAGATCGCTCTCAGAGTTGAGATCGTTCTATTCATACGGGCCTTAGATGTCATCTTACAATGACAAAATTTAAATAAAGAACAAGTGTTATCTTCTCATTAGCAGAGAAAAATACCTAAAAAGTTAATAATAATTTTGTTACAAAAACAAATACTTATTGCAGTTTAATACTTGGGTCAGAAAGAAATTTATAACTAGGTATTAGACAGTACTTACGAGACCGGCGATGTAGGAAGTACAACGAGGAACGAGGAACATATTCATTTTTTTCACTAGAACTTTTTATCAAATCAATCACACTGGTAGTACACTAATTAGTTGTTTCGAATCAAAAAGTATTTACGCTAGCAAAAAAAGAGACTAAAATTATTATTTGCAAAATTGTTGCACTATACCACCATTTTGCTGCAAACAAAGGTAGGCACGTTTGCGGACGTGTCTTTCTACCTTTTTTAAAGTGTCCCTGTCACTTCTCACTGCACAAAATGCAACTTCTATGCGTCTTTTTAGTTCCTCGTTATTACTAATGTCGTGTCCGGTTTGGCCGTATACGAAGTCTTTAATACGACCCCACAAAAAAAAAACCATTGGTGTTAGATCGGGAGAACGAGCGGGCCACGGCACTGGTCCCCCACGACCGATCCACCTTGTGCCATACGTATCACTCAAGTAGTCCCGCACCCGCTGAGAGTAATGGGCGGGAGCCCCATCATGCTGAAAAGACATCCCTCTATGGTAAGACAAAGGGATATCTTCCAGCATGTTCTCGACTTGGTTCTGCATTTAAGCGGTCTAAAAACACTGGCCCGAGAAGTTGGTCTCCTAAGATTCCCGCCCACACGTTCACACTGAAGCGTCTTTGGAAGTGTGAGGGTCTGACTTGACGCGGGTTCACGTCACTCCAAAAGTGGGAGTTGTGAATGTTAAACATTCCAACTCGGGTGAATGTAGATTCATCTGTCCACAAAATCTGACGGCGCTCTTCGCGTAGCCACGTGCAGAACTGCAGCTGAGCTGGTAAATCCGGTGGCGCCAACTCTTGCACTTTGGTCAGATGATAAGGATAGCTGGGACTGCCTTCCTCTTCGTGTAAAAGCCGCCACACGTAATATTGGCTTACACCAAATACGGCTGCGGCATCTCTGGTGCTTGCCATTGGATGCTGACGGAAGAAAACCGGAATTTCTTCTTCCAAATCGGTATAAATACGAGGTCGCCCAGAGTCAGTCGCCGGTGCGTTGAAGAGTCCAGTTTCGCGGAATCTGTATACGGCGTTGAGTATGGTTTGCGGACATACTCGTAAACCAAACCTATCTTCGTAAAGCCTTGCGGCTCTACTGAGCACTTCGTCACACTCGCGATAGCAGTACACCATTTCTAAATATTCTTGGTTCGTATACCGAGGCATAATGAAATTATCACAGTGTTTGTCACTAAGTCAAAAGATGCGCACGCGCGATTGATATACTTGCGACTGCCCTTTGCATGCATTGCAATCAAAGCAAAGCACCGCGCGCGGGGAAGAGGGGAGGTGGGCGGGCGAGCGTCGGCGTACATAAAAGGCAGGACTTTTTAAGGTGCTTTCACATAATCATGCCGAAATAGCCCGCGCCGTACTACTTACTAAGACTAAGACTAAAGTAAAGCCTTGTATTTCTATAGTCAAACATTTACAAAAAAAACTGCCGTTGATATTTGTTACTGCCTCAGTAAGGCACCTCGCGCACTAGATGATTATGACCACGACCAGGAGCCGCGAGGACCAGATTAACTAAGGCACGTCGTGCACTAGGCCACGACCATGACCAGCCGTGGTCGTGGCCGTCACCACAACCTTGATCGCAGAAGCTACGGTTGGGCTGCGGACAAGTTTGTGGCAACGACCACGACTGGTCGTAAAGCGACCATATTACTGGTCGTTTCTTTATTTCATTAATAAATAACTCTTTCAAAGCTCATTGCAGAAAAATATCTTCGTCCTATAGAGTTGCGGAACGATACGAAGCGTGCTCTTTCACGAACTATCAGCATGACACTGAGAATGACTGAAGCGACCAGGCCGCATTTGCGATCGCAGATCTAGAGTGCGAGCGCTCATAGCCAGCTATACGGAAGATAGTCGCAACGACCAGTCGTACTGGCCCGCACTAGATCTGCGACAGCGAATGCGGTCAATCTCAGTGTCAAGGTCATGCGGACAGTTCGTGAATGAACATGTTTCATACCGTTCTTCGACTGAATATGACGACGATTTTTTCTACAATAAGTTTTGATACAGAGTTATTAATTAATGAAATAAACGACCAGCGATATGGTAGCGTCACGACCAGTCGTGGTCGTGGCCGCAGACCGCAGCCGCAGCCCAACCGCCTCTGCGACCAAGGTTGCGGCCACGTCCACAACTGATCGTGGCCGCAGTCGTCTAGTGCGCGAAGTGCCTTAATCGAACAACATGATAAACATTTAACATTTCAAAATTATAAAGTTGTTGTATCCACAACAATTCATTCATTTGTTGATAAAAATGTTGGAGAACTAGCGTCAGATTGTTCAATACATCGCTATTGCTGATTTAGTGTATTCGCACCTTTAGCGAAACTTTGGCGAATCGTGCTGTTTCTTTCTTCTCTGAAAGGAAAACGCGCACTATAAACGAAAACGGATTCACATCATCAAAGACGCCGCGACCGGCGCCAGCGCTGCACTTGTCTTGCCAGCGGGCGCGCGGGCGGCGCGTCTCCCGACCGTGCTTGCCGCAAAACAACATATTGTGTGCGTGTGTGTGATTGTGACTGTGACTGTGATTAAATGTGTTTGGAATTTCATGACGTGGGCAAATCAGTCACGAAGAGTTATTTCCTTCACTAAGCTCGTAAGTTAAACCGATTTGCTCTGTATAATTTTTCGCCGTTTGCTCAAGTTTTAATTAAACGAGGCAACTAACATCAACAATAAAAAAGAAGTTCTTACACTAACAGACAGTCTTTACCGATTTAAAATCGTGACAGTCATATTAACTTTATAGGATTTTTAATTGCTCTAACAGAAGATTTATTTTATTGATTAATTACCTGTGCTTTATGAAATAATATTCAAAGGTATTGTGTATCAGTGAATAAATAATTATAATATAGCATATAAGACTATTTTGTTGTAATGTTTTTAAATAGTGTGGAATCAAAGCGGATAGTAGGTAAGCGCCGAGTCATCTGTGCGTGTCGTAGGTACATAGGCAGCCGCCGGCGCAGGTCGTCGCCCCCGGCCGGGGCTGATCTGGACTGGAGGCATTCATTAAGTTTCCGTTTTTTTAGGAGTGCTTATTTTAAGTGGTTTTACAACTTCTATGTGGACGTGTTTAAAATGAACTCATAAGGAAGAAATGACAAATAATAACCAAATAAAACAAGTAAAAAAAAATTTTAAAAAATCCGAAAAAAATCAGGCATACTGTATACACGTAACCCACCAATCTCACAAAGTTTCATTGAAACATTCAATTTCACCCTATATTAGATTACAAAAGAAGACCAATTTAGAAAAAAATGACAGGAGAATCATAGACATTTTCAAACATAAAATTAAATATGTTGAAATAAAAAAATACTCATATAAGTTAGCCTGTTGGTATAATTGAATTAAAAACTATAAATAGTCATTTTTTATTTTATAAAGTAGCCTGGTAACCCTCTTCAAATATTAAAGCGTGTCAATCAATTAATTTTCGTCCTACAATCTCCAGTACCTACTTAATAATTTAGAATAAATTATTTTATAATTTGATCTTAAAATAAATATATTTACTGTAGGTTATTATAATTTGATCTTAAATTTACTGTAGGTTATTTTCGTCATACCTTTGTATATTTTTGGTAGAAAGACCATGAAAATGTTCGTAGCGATGTTTGGCTCTATGCTTGGCTCTATTCGTTGTTCTGCTCGATGTCCTGTTAAAAGTGAATTCTATAGAAAGAAATAAATAAAAGCTTTCAGTGAAAAATTACTTAACTGATGGTGAAATCTCCGTTTTGTTGTGTGATAATATGTGAGTGGTTAACACGTATATTTACGTTACCTTATAATAGTAGTAGTAATAATTTGTTAATTATTATTTCAATTATATTATTGCCAGAGCATTAATCTGCAGCTTTGAGTAAAAGACTCCACGACCTCAACCACACGACCACATTAGAAATTTCAGTCTACAGTCTAGGTCTAATTGCCTAGAAAAAATTGGTTTGGTTTTATGAAACCATTATGAAAAAAAAATGTTCTTTCTCTGCTAGGAATTGAACCCGGGCCGCCCGCGTAACAGGCAACAGTAGCAGCTTTCTACCACTGAAACACCGATGCTCGTTGATAAAGTCAGATTTTTTATAACAGTTAAAAATGACTTGCTAAAGAAAAGAAAGAAATAATTTTATAAGCTATAAATAACAACATTACATTGTTCTATAACAAAATCAATAACAATAAAAAAGGTAAACTTGGACCCAGCCTCAGCATAGCGCCTGATATTCTGGCAGTGCCTAAAGTTGACGAGACTATTACGTTTTAAATTATGAGGTAATACATAAAAAAAATCGCAAAATGGTATACAGGGCCGCGTTTTAGAATTATTCAAAAATTATCACACGAATAGATTTGCTACAGTCAAAATTTCAAATAAAGTTAGTAGTATGACTCCTAGGGGCACGGCTCAAGGTTCCATATTTGGCCCAACTGAATATTTATTGTACGTCAATGTTATAGTGAACACAATAGGCATGGACCATGTATACCAGTTTGCGGATGGGTCCTGCCTGGTTGTAGCTAGCAAAAACATTACAGAAGCTTGTTCACTCGTTCCACAACGTGAGCACCACAATTCCTAAAATTGTTTCACATAGCCATGACTGCCTCCACGCACCGGTGCCGCAATGCACTTGTGAATATATTGAAAATGTTAAAAGTCATTCTCATGTTGGACTTGTGATGTGTGATCAGCTGGGGTCCACATATACACCATATCTGTGCAAAGTTAAGATCTATGCTTAGTAAGTTACCTTACAGAATTTTAAGATTAATATACAGGATGTAAAAAAACCTATAACGAAGTCGAAGGCCACGTATTTTCCACATCATGGCGATCATTTTTTTCTTCTGGACCATACCTGGCAAATTTATGGTTATGGAGATATTGAAGGCCAAAGTCAAATTTTCTTTTTCCAGTTTTATACATTAGTATTTCCAAAACGTTATTTAGAAACTTTTTTATCGACGCACTTACACACACGCACACACATACACACAGGCACATTCTTTGCGTAGCGCCACAGTAGCGCGCCGCGCTATACATTGCGTACCGGAATAAAAAGTATTTATTTAATTTAAAAATACATTTTTTTCCCACCTATAATATTTTGTAATATGACTTGTTTAGGTGTACAGAATGAGTAGTTTAAGTCTTTATCATAGGTTTTTTACACCCTGTATTTATCACTAGCTGATTCCATCATTAGATACGGTTTGAGTAGCTACGGTAGGTCATATCATACTTACTTGCAAAAAATATATAAAACTAGAGGTCGCCCGCGACTTCGTCTGCGTTAACTAAGTTTCTTGGAAATCCCTCTGGAACCTAACATTTTTTTCGGGATAAAAGTAGCCTATGTGTTATTCTGATCTATAAGCTACATTACTGTAAAGTTTCATTAAAATCCGTTTAGTAGTTTTTGCGTGAAAGAGGAACAAACATCCATCCATACATCCATCCAAACAAACTTTCGCCTTTATAATATTAGTAAGGATACAACGAAAAAATGCTTCAGACTATTATACCGTCAAATATTAAATTAAAGTACAAAGATGACGATTCAGGATTGTTTAAGCACTGTAATGTAATCAACATTTATGATAAAATTAATTATTTCATTCTTAAAGGGCAGACAGACTGACCCAGACAAATTGTTAATCCATTATCAAAGACTATTAAATCTCAGTAACTTAAAAAATAATTATTTATTTACTACTACAAAGTACAACGATATTTATGGTAACAGAAATATTTGTTACCCTTATTCACAGGCTATTCAAAATAAAATAAAATCTTCTAGACCCTTTGTTAATTTTAACAATTGTTAAAAAGGTATTGTTTAGAAAAGGCAGGCAGGCAGGCTGTTTGGCGTGACTGGCTGTGGAGCGACTCTGCAGCACAGATAAATCTTTAAGGTTTTTGTGCTGTAATGATGTTTATAATGTATTTTAATCACACTAATATTATAAAGGCGAAAGTTTGTGAGTATGTGAGTGTGTATGTTTGTTACTTCTTCACGTCTAAACGGTTGGAGCGATTTTAATAAAATTTGGTATGGAGTTAGCTGACACCCCGGATTAACACATAAGCTACGTTTAACTGCGGGAAAGTATCCCTAATAAAACGCGGGTAAACCCGCGGGGCACAGCTAGTTAGTAAATAAATTGAAAAAACAAATAAATAGAAATATATCCAACGGTTACATAATATACACATACAATACCAAAATCATAATCTATAAATGGATACACCTACTCGTTTTATTAAGTCGTTTCCACGTGCCTCTCTAAACAATGAACGCAATGTTCGGAAATATTTTGAAACCAAAAGTACAATCAATCACTTAAATAATTTTAATTCGGAAATTAGTTCCTAAATCAATGAAAACTTGATAAATTGTTCAAGTACCCACCCACAAGCTCGAGCTGTGATTTTATCCGTTTAGTAAATTTTCACAAACTCATCGCCGGAATAGAGAAGAAGTGATGAATTACCAAATTCAGTTGCGAATATTGGCCGGATATTACGTCGTAGATAATAAAAATGGAAATACCATATTTTAGTTGAGAACGGATTTAATGATATCGGAAATAAGACTAATTTCAGTTTTAACATCAATTTAAACTGGAATGCTTTGTTCGCAGTCTTTATTAGAAAACAATTTCATTAAGGGAATATTACAGTTTCCGCTCGTGCTTGAGCACCCATCTGGGGAAGTAAACGCCATCTTAAAGAAGAACACAGTCTAATAACTAGGGATGGGCGTTTTTAGAATAACGATGCGCGATAACGATGCCAGGTTCATATGCGCGCATCCGATGCGACTGGATGCCGTTATTGGATGCCGATGCCATCTAGTTTTTGTCAACGTTACTATAGTAACAGTGCCACAAACTTATCTGTGCCGGTGGAGATGTCGCTAGTGATGAACAAAAATGTCAAAATGCTATGGATAAATTGTAGTTCAAATTTTTGCCACCGGAAGAGAAAAGTTTGTGGCATTGTTGCCATAGTAACGTTAACAAAAACTAGATGGCATCGGCATCCATTAACGGCATCCAGTCGTATGGGATACGCGCATCCAAACCTGGTATCCTGCCTGCGTTCAAAATCTACGCTCTGAGTGAAACTTTTTATGTAAAGAAATGGTTTTCGATTACATTTTCAAGTCCTGATTCAAGGAATCGAAGAGACACACCCAAACAAAACACGCATCTGTAGAAATTCATATTGCATCGTATCCTGTGAAACAAGATATCGACATTCAGTTGACATCGATGCGGGCATCCGATGCGATATATCTGATACCGATGCGCATCGATATCAAAAATATCTAAAAACGCCCATCTCTAGTAATAACAATTCCTTTGGCGGTGTTATAGTAAGCTAACTATTAATAGGACATATTAATAGGTAATTGATAAAGGTAATGGGCATTAAACCTGCCACTTTTAAACTGTTTTTTTTTTACATCGCCATTAATGTTTTCGTTCATTCACACATTTAGGAAACATCACAAAACACATTTCCTACATATTATGCAAATAATAGGGATGATGACTATTTTTCTTTCTTCGTTTATCAGGTAGATTATCAAAAAGTATTGGACACGTATTTTTTCTTTTTTCACATAATATAAACATTGCAGATATATATTGATTTGAAAAGTCGCATGACGTCACGTTTGAGTACACTTATAAGTGAAAATTGACTCAAAAGTGACGTCACGAGCCGCTACTCCCAAACTTTGAAGCGTTATAACTTTGTCATATTTTGGTTGATTGCCCAAAGAAAAAATACGTGTCTATTATTTTTTGATCATCTAACTGACGGACTAAATAGAATTTCGTTTACTGTACCCCGTCATCACCTCTTTTTACTTCAGGTAAACAGGTTTGCGGGGGTAATATTTTCCCGCAGTAAAACGTAGCCTATGTGTTAATCCAGGGTGTCAGCTAACTCCAATACCAAATTTTATTAAAATCGATCGAGCCGTTTAGACTTGACGAAGTAACAAACATACACACTCACACACTTACAAACTTTCGCCTTTATTATTAGTGTAATTAATAGATTTCACCATTTTATATGTAAGTTAATACTGAGTATGTTATTAGTCTAAATATAGTTATTAGTCTCGCCAAGCTTAATAGCCAGAATAGCCAGAATATCGGCGCCACAGTGACCGGCCCTTTTTTTTATATAACGCAAGTAAAAATCTTTTTACAGACGACGGCGCCTTTAAGAGGCACACCGCCGAACGGAACTCACACATGGCTCCCGCAAGTCTTACGGACCCCCCAGTGGCTGACCACCGAGGACCCCGCAACTCTTAAGGGCGCTTTACGGCATAATATCCGCTAAAAAAGTCCTGCGAATACCTTCTACACTGCTTTATGAGAAGCCGCGGTGTCCCCGTTTAGGGATTCTTCCGCGACTCCGCACCCAGCAGCTTCCCGCCCTTGCCGGGGCTCCACGGCTGGGGTCTCGCGAGGTATTACGGGGACCCCGCAGACGTGCGCAGGTAGGCCCGCGCGTGGGGGCTGGGTACGCGGCCTAGTGCCCACCGTACCGCCCCCCGTCCGCTGCGGATGGCTGTATGGGCGTACCCGTGTAACTCTCCGCCACCCCCATTTGCAGGAAAGAAATACAACAGTTTTTTGGCGGGTGTTCATCCATTGTGGTTGGCGTCTTATTTTAATTATTCTTAAATTCGTTCATAGTGGATATTGTGCAATAAAATTGGTGTGATTTTGTGTTACAACTGTCTGCGTAACTGAAGAATTAGTAAAATCGTCAAAATATATATGCTATTCCGGTCAAGTGCATATATATATATGCTATTCCGGTCAGTGAAACCAATATTTCATGCAGCCAAAGCCGCAGGCGGCCTATAGTATAAAAATAAGTAACGTAATGTAATTGACATAAGTTGTCCATTCGGTGTCGATCGATACCCTTGGTCCGTGGGGTCCTAGCGCTATGAGGTTTTTTAAGGAAATATCAAAAAGGTTAGTCCACATCACTGGAGACCGAAGAGCTGGCAGCTACCTCGGACAAAGAATTAGTCTAGCTATTCAAAGGGGGAACGCTGCCAGTATCTTCGGAACCTTGCCTAAAGGGACTCCTTTTAGTAACATATTTTAGTTATCTTAATATATATAAATCTCGTGTCACAATGTTTGCCCTCAATGGACTCCTAAACCACTGAACCGATTATAATAAAATTCACACACCATGTGCAGTTCGATCCAACTTGAGAGATAGGATAGTTTAAATCTCAAATTATAGTCGCAATTTTAATTTATTGCAAATTATTACTTTTGGGCGGTACGAAGTTCGCCGAGTCAGCTAGTTATATTATATTTTTTAAGGTTTTTAGTTTAAGGTTCATTGAAATATGAGTGCGATGATACTGTGATACATTCCGCAGTTATATTACCGCTTAAATATTAAGAACAGAAACGGATTATCCGCCCAAAGTGGACAGCAAACTCCATCGTAGACTTCCGTGGTCGAGTGGTTTGTACGCCGGATTTCATGGTGTCGCCGTCTCAAGAGGTCTCGGGTTCGAATCCCGGTGGGGGCAGATGTTTGTGTGATGAATACAAGCATTCGTTCTCCAGTCATGGATGTTTAATATGTATTTCTATATCAATATACTTATATATGTACAGTATATGTATTCTATTCGTTAACCTAGCATCCCATAACACAAGCCTTACAGTGCTTACTTTGGGGCTAGGCTAATTGGTGTGAGTGTTGGAAATATTTATTATTATTATTATTACCTTGCAGAAGACCGCAGCAAAATAGCGCTACCTTTTAGTAGTGTTGTATTTTTACCATTGAGTAAAGTTCCAGGTACTGCGATCGTTGAAGTTAAGCAACTTTCGCAGTGGTCGGTCATTGGATGGGTGACCAAAAATCTTCTATCTCGAGTTCCTATGTGCTTCGGAAGGCACGTTAAGCCGTTGATCCCGGCTGCATCTGCAGTCGTTAGCACCCACCAATCTGCACTGGGCCCGCGTGGTGGGTCATGGCTCAATCTCCCTATTCCATCCATAGGGAAGGCCTTTGCCCCAGCAGTAAGGACATAAATAGGCTGATGATGATGATGAAAGTTCCAGGGCTCCCAAGAGTAGGGGATTGGGTTCAGGCTTCTGGGTAAGGATGGCTGTAGCGGCTACCTTCTGCCGCATCATCGTGACTAGACTCCACTTACACATAACATCAGGTGTAGTGCCCCATATATAAAAAAAAATATTCTTAGGCACAGAGAGTAGTTTTCAAGGCAAAATTCCTAGGTGCTCTATAAAATTGTATTATTCGGATTTTTTTAAGTGAAAACTTCTTTAGCGGCGTTGTACAATTTTTTTTTGTATGGGAAAAAATGTTATACTCGCCTCAGGTTAAACACGTGGGCTGATCGCATCATGACACGCAATAAAATTGGAAAGGTTGTTGACTTTCAATATATTGGACGAAGGATAGTAATAATTTATTTTAACGTATTATAATAATAAGTCTCTATCTAGGACGTCCACGTGGCAGCTTTATTGCGAAGAAAATGCATTTTTTACAATAGATGTCGCTAAGTGCGCTTAAACGTGATTCATGTAAGTAGATTTTTCTGAGAGATAAACTTTTTAAATGTAATATAAATTGTCATGTTAGTGTACGATAGCGCAATAAATAAATATTGTATTCTACCACTTACATGATAGTACTTTTATACTGATAATTAAGGCAATTCTTGCAAAATTATTCCCTAACCATTCCAAAATATCAAAAATGCACAACGTTAATATTCAAGTTTTCACTTCTGCCGGCATCAGCATGAAAGGATGCTAGTGAACCTACGCAATGAGTGGTGAAGGTAGAATGTACAAACATACCCCTTGGTGAAATATATTTTATACGTGAAACTCTAGGGTATGTTTGTTGGAAAACATGTAAATGTATTACGTCTTTTTTCAAGCTTTCTTTGTATTTATTGACTTTTTCCAAGATTATAATAATAATAAATATTTCCAACACTCATACCAATTAGCCTAGCCCCAAAGTAAGCACTATAAGGCTTGTGTTATGAGATACTAGGGTAACGGATAGAATACATTATACTGTACATATATAAGTATATTTTTATAGAAATACATATTAAACATCTATGACTGGAGTACAAATTGCTCTTATTCATCACACAAACATCTGTCCCCACCGGGAGTTTGAACCCGGGACCTCTCGAGTCGGCGACACCATGAAACCCGGCGTACAAACCACTCGGCCACGGACGTCGTCAAAAATTGGTCTATTTTTTAACATCATCAGCCTATTAATATCCCCACTGCTGGGGCACAGGCCTTCCCTATGGATGGAATAGGGAGATTGGGCCATGACCCACCACGCGGGCCCAGTGCGGATTGGTGGGTGCTAACGACTGCAAATGCAGCCGGGACCAACGGCTTAACATGCCTTCCGAAGCACGGAGGAGCTCGAGATAGTAAATTTTTGGTCACCCATCCAATGACAGACCACTGCGAAAGTTGCTTAACTTCAACGATCGCAGCCGAACGCGCTAGCCACCTGCGCCATCGAGCTCCTCATTCTCTCCGCTCCTATTTTTTAACATTAGGTGGATACTTGGTAAAGCTTGCTGGCTTTCACTATATTTTTAACCCACTATTTTAGTTGGTCGTATAATAAATTTTCTCTATTTATTTTGTAATATAAGTTACAACTTTGGCAATCAAAGAAACGATGAGCAAAACACTATTTGTAAACTAAGTCTTCTCCGTTTCTCGTAAACACTAATTGGATCACAATTCGGTTCCAAATATTGATTTAGAACTGTCTGCGTAATAAAGAGCTGGCGAACTGTTGAAACAAAACTTCTATTCTATGATTCCGTCGTGAAGAGGAGGGAAATATTTGCATTTCTAATAAACAACATTAATTGATTGAATTTCTAATCAACAACACCATTTAAACGAGAATAATTGATTGAATACCATTTTTCAGATGTTTAGAATTACTTAACTTTTTGTACGCTAGATGGCAGGATTAGTTCTCTGAATCACGTTACCGTTTTGTTTTGTTTGAAATATAAGTATGTTATGTGAAAGCAATAAACGCTCTCTCGCTATTTAAAATTGCAATAGGTGTTTAATTCATTTAGTTAGCTCCACCTCATTTTTGGGACACTAAACATCTGAGTTACATTAAAAAAAAATTAGACAAAAAAGTTAGGAAATTTAGCAATAAACAAAAAAGTACTCTACAATTTTTTTCGTAAAGTCAATAATTTAGGAGATATAAACTCGTATAGATCTCCGTGCTCTCTCTAACTTCAACTAAAGTTATTTGGCAGCACCACCTCATGTAGTAAAACAGTATGTTAGCAATGATTGGCAGAGTGCAAAAGGGACCATTTTAATCAATCCTTCGTCAGCAACATCTCTGAGGTTCCTGAAGACGACTATCAGCTTACGTATTCTGGTAGCCGACATGTCAATATGGCACTGAAAATTTAGTTTATTGTGCATTTAAATGCCCAGGTATTTCGTGCTTGTGACCTGTTTAAATCTAGGACACGTGCAAGTTGAGCTGTACTCAGAACAGCTATGAATAAGGCACCACTTGCAGATGGCGGTGTAACTGTTCTTAAGACAAAAACATTATGAATACAGTTTTGTTTGCGTTCAAAGTTGAGACATTTGCCTTCAACCAGCGCATTACCATATCAAACCTCCCTGTGCATTATTGAAAACATTGTGCCATATATTTCCACGGAAAAGCAATACCGATAGTAATTATGTATGACTAGCGGCCCGCCCTCGCTTCGCTTCGGTGTAGAGCTGAAGTGTAGACTACAGTTTTTGTTCTCAGGCTTGTATTATACACAATGACATTCATCTATGATTCTTCTTATACCTGCATGCAAAATTGACAAAGTTTCATACAAACTTTTATTCCCTATTTTATTCCCTTGGGGGAAGAATTGATCAAAATCCTTTCTTAGCGGATGCCTACGCCATAACATCTACCTGCATCTTAGATTAAAACAAAAAGGATAGATACGGCACTAGCCTCACAAAAGTGGTCCGCAAGAATTTATAAAATATATTTTTTCATATAAATTGCTGTTTGTTTTGAATCTTATTCGGTAGTGACGTCGAGTACTGGTCGCGTGATTGGTCGTTAATGCAGTGACGCGGATCTCGCCGTCCCGTTCGCGCTACCGTGGGATCAGTTTTTGTTTGATGCAAGTGTGAGCGTACCGTATCTACCCTTTTTGTTTTCATCTAAGACCTGCATGCCAAATTTCAGCCCGATCCGTCCATTGGTTTGGGCTGTGCGTTGATAGATCAATCAGTCAGTCACCTTTGAGTTTTATATATATAGATGTATGATAGTAAATCCAATGAGGTTTATTTTATGAAAACCCCTAAAGGCAGCAGTTTTCAGTTTTGTGTGCCTTTCGTTAGCTGCATTTAAATATCGCAACTGCAAGGGCAGAGACCTCTTCTACATAATATTATTATGTGCAGAATCATGAAGAAAGGTTTGTAAAATCAACACTCATTCGCAAGGGGCTTAGACAAGTGGCATTCGTTACATTCGTATAAATGATAACATTCACTTTTAAAAATTGTAATCTTCTTAGATTAAAGTAATCTTGCACCTAATCGTTTTAACATTTATTGTGTTTCATATTCTATTCATCGAGGAAGACTAGACTTTATAACATGAAAATATTTATTTATATTTGTTTCTTAGGTTTTCACGCACATCACTCATTAAATAAAACTAGTTTTTACGGATTAATGCACGAAACTTTATTTATTTATTGAATAGGGAAGATGGTTGGTATATACCACCAGCTTGGGAACCTATTATACAGGAGATAAAATCCCAACCCCGAGCACACACTGCAAGACCAACAGATACTATTAGTTCTTTTTGTTTGCATAATTTAACATAAGAAGGAGATAGAAAGCCTCTCTTGAGTTTGTTTCGCCGGTTCTTCTCAGAAAGGTCTCCCAATTTTGGAACCGGTGGTAGTTTACGGTAGTTAGGGTCAAATAAAAAAACTCAAAATTACAAAAAAGAATTTTAAATAAAATACTTTATTAAATAAATAAATTATTAAATTCATACATAGACAATAAAACTTTAAAAATCGAACAATGAAATAACCGAACGCTCAATAAAAGTCTTTCGAAGGTAGCTCGACCAATTAAATAAAAGTTTGATTCTGACGACGTAGCCTGTAAAGGCTACGAAACGTCAATAAATAAATAAAGTTTCGTGCATTAACCCGTAAAAACTAGTTTTATTATATTTATTTATTTCACATTGCTCACGTACATTGTTTATTATAAGGTCATACATAGTTAATAGTGAGTGGTACATGACCCCGTTGGGGTGTTGTAACGAACTTGAGCTTAACATATAAATACATTAATATCACGGCGCAAAAATGTTGTAGCTTATTTATTGTTCATATTAAATCAAATGAGGTCCAACCAAATTTAAACAAAATCAATCCAATTTAAAAATTAATCAAGTCAATTTATATCATATCATGTCATCATAATCATATCATATTGTTACGTGTCGGGATGGGGTTCGAAATTATATGCCAGTTCACGCTTGACAGTTAATAAAGATTCACCACACAATTAACACACAATGTTAATTACAAAACACTCACTAAACACTGTATTTCACTATACAAGTCTCTAAACAATCGCACTTGAACACTTTTGTTGCACTTTGATCGCCTTTGGATTCGCTCCGAAATCGCTGTTGAAACTCAACTGTCTCTGCGCGGCGCCAATCGCGCTTATATACGCCGATCGACGCATTCTAGAAAGTACCTGTTAAATTGAGAATTAGCTAGCACCCGCGAGTACGAAATACCTACTTATACCTACGCAGGTAACACGCAAAACTTCTAAACAAGTGCAGATATCGTTGCACTTTCTCCCTTACGCCGCACTGCATAAGGCTCATTTTAGAATGAGCCGCATTACTCGACCTCTATCGCGACCCGCGGTGATCTGGCAAATTCGATCTCTAGTATTTTCGCGGTTACGTTTCGAGAGCGTTTGTGACAATATCATCATAGTCAAATCAAAATCATATCATAACAAGTTAAATATGAGCGGAGCGTTAATAATAAATATGCCAAAAACAGAAAATATATTCGCGTGATGTGTAAACGCATAAAGTTAAGCTATAATATATAGGTATACCTAAGGGTGCCCGCCCACGTCAGACTATTTTAAGGACGGATAATCGGGCGAACTTGATTATGTATTTTGTGTCTGTGATATGTAAAGGTGATTGATCATACTCTATGGCACAATCAAGATGGCGGACATACGCTTATTGTACAAGAGCTAGAAGTTTATTAAAAGAATACGATATCAAAACAGTATAGGGATGATGACTATTTTTTTTTCTTCGTTTATCAGGTAGATTATCAAAAAGTATTAGACAAGTATGTGTTTTTTTCTTTTTTTACATAATATTGACATTGCAGAGATATATTGATTTGAAAAGTCGCATGACGTCACGTTTTGGTACAATTTTCACTTAAAAGTGACGTCACGAGCCCCTACTCCCAAACTTTGAAGCGCTATAACTTTGTCATTTTTTGGTTGATTGCCCAAAGAAAAAATACGTGTCCATTATTTTTTGATCATCTAACTGAAGGGCTAAATAGAATTTCGTTTACTGTACCCCGTCATCACCCCTATTGAAGTTTTCCTTATTTAGATTACACATAACACAGTGTCTGACCTACACAAATATATATAACTAGTGACCCGCCCTCGCTTCGTGTTGAGCTATAGTGTAGGAAGATTATATTTTTTTGTTTTCAGGCTTGTATTATTTCTTTACATAAATTTAAGCATTCCATGAAAATTTATTTAACTGATAATGAATATTTTGTTGTGTAGTTTTGGACCCGTTGTACCGAACGCACTATTTTTATGGTTGAACGCGCAAATCTCAGAAACTAATGTAAAATTTCACAAAAACGGGTAAAAATATTTCATAATATGGGACATTCCGTTGCGTGCGCTGAGTAAATGATTAATGTTACACAAAAATCATGTACGACAGAATTATTCTCCTTTAAAAGTTCTAAAAAAAAGACCGCGACAGCATATACCAGCATATACCCATCTTTTAAGTTTGACTCACTATAAACTTTTTCTCAAATTAACGCGAGTGAAACCCCAGGGGACCGTTAGTTGTGACATAACAGTAATAGTTTGTCACAACTAACGGTAAGACATATGATATCGCGGACTTCTTTGTAGATATTTATACGTTCTCTATAAAACTTTCCGATTAGAAAATATCGAAAATTCTAGTTTACTCTGAGCAAAAAAGCTACCAGATCTTGGATCCCCCGTAGCCTCGCACAGGCGAGCAGACATATCCTTAAGAAATACTTTTGCAGCAGCGCCCCAAGGATCCATTTGTAGAAAGGCCAAAGGGGAAGATCTTCCTCCGAGCTGGGTGATGGTAGCTCGGGGGCCGCGACCCGACTGATGTTGGTCGGGCATCGTATATATGAAGAGTTAGCTTCCGAATTTCATTTGCGCGATGTAGGCTTCCATACTATTATTGGTCGCAGTGCAGGTAAACGCCATCTCTTGAGGATGGTGAGTAATGATTTCCTCCATCCGTTGTATATATGTGGGGCATATAGATGTCGCCGTCACACATTGTCTCTACAGCAAAAGGCAGGAAAAAATATGTCTCACCCAAATCCCGGTACTTGCGCCTCTTATTACACTCAGCTGTTATAGCTGCACAGGGTTCAACTGAGGTCACATTAAGGTGACACGGAGCCAAAGTATCAACGAACGCTGCATCCCAAACCAGACACTTTCCCATACTCCAAGGCATAAGTGACATTATCAAGATCTGGTAGCTTTTTTGCTCAAAGAATTAGTTTGGCGATACACTTAGATTAAAACAACAAGGGTAGATACGGTACGCTCATACCAACATCAAATAAAATATGATCCCACTCAACCACATAAGCAACTCTCACACACGCACACGTCCATATATAAATATTCAATCGAGCGAGCGAGACAGAAAATATTTTTACAGTTTTACGAATGAAAAGTGTTGCCGAGGCATTTGGTATTTGATTTTAAAGTATTTGTGTTCTTTATAAAAGCATCGAAGGCATTGTTTTATCTTCATAACACAGAATATACGCAATATTGTTATATTGAGTGCACATGCAGCGTGTTTGAATGTCCAATTGTGACTAAAGCGAATTATGGTCATGCACCACAATTTAAGCGGATCACTGTTGAGCCGCGAGTGCCGTATCTTCCCTTTTTGTTTTAATCTAAGGCGATACAGTGAGGCAACGCTGCCAGTCTTCTGGGTACCGTGCCCCGCACAGGCGAACTCAATGAAATATTAAATTTGTAATTATTTTTCTACCTTTTGTTGACATTTATAAATTAACATAAGTATAAGTATATAGCAGAATAAAAAATGTGTGTGTCAGCTCCGACGCACGACTGGAGTTTACTTCTTAAGTTCGATAGTCTAACCAGACGCAATAAGAGTTTACTTAACTTAAAAAAGATTGATAGTATATGAAAGGGTAAATTAACAAATTCACCTTTTAAGTGCGGCTGTCGAACCAGTCCGACAAAAAAATATCTCTCTCAACGCCGGCTACCTAAGACTAGTTGTACTAGTTTAGACCTTAAAATTGAAACAAATAATATCAGAATGGTTTGTGTCGTATGTCAAATGAATGAGAAAGAACCAACCTATTCATTCAAAGATTTACAGTCTACAAGAACAATACTCATTCATGTGACCACTATTTAAAAATATTCGTGCTCCTCCTCTCCTGTGCTGTTGACTTACGAGTACTTTTCAGTGTGTTTTGTTTGTGAAATCCTACAAAGAAGTTAAAAAATGGGTAAGTTATCAATTCTTTATACATTTCTTTTTATATTTAAAAAAAACCGTGTACTAATCCATGCTTTAGTTTTTGAATAATTCGAAGACAAACAAAAACAACCTAAAATTTTTTCGTACTATCCATTTTTCATGATTTTTTTTCTGTTTTATTACTTTATTATTTTATCCTAGTTTTAATTCAAACTTACAGCAAATTTACGAAAGAAGTTAGATTTTACAAAACATTTGTACTTATAAAGATACTTTCACAATAAAATTCAAATATTATAGGCAAACCGCAAAATGTTCGCAAGACGTACGCACACATGCAAAACATGACGTTTAGGTGTGTGCGTGAATTGCTCCGGCTATTGAACAAGGGTGTTCTTTTTATCTACTGTTTTGAAGGAAGTGTTTGTTCTGATTTGAAGATAATTATTTATTGAGATTTTATGTTCATATATTTTTTAGCATATGTTAGGTGATTAGATTTGTCCAGTAGTGATGCTGTAGCATCGATAGGTATATTTAATCGATTATAAATACAGGGTAAGCGAGAATCCAAGGGACCCGAATGTTATTCTCGCTTATTAGAGGTTTCTCACTAAAGCAGTTTGTCACTTACAAAGTTTGAGTGTAGTTACTCTAGAGGTTAATAAAAGTCAAGAAACATGGTACTAGAGCGTTAAAAAATACATACATAATAAGTACACATTTGTTTTTAGAAACATATTTTATTTATTCGAAGAAATCAGTTAATTTTTTCTGAGTGTCGTTCTTACAATTATGAATCTGTTTTTCAATTTCATAAAGTTTATCGAAAAATGAAGAATCCATTTTATAAATTCTTTTTTTTTATATAAAAGGTAGATTCCGGCAAGTTAAAATCACTCATAATTGCGTTTGCGCTTGGTTTACAATTATTATATATATTATATATATTATAATTAATAAGTTTATCATTCAACAAAATCACTTTAATTTTTCGTTTTAACATTTTGAGGGAACAACGTAAACCGCAGGTAGGGACAAGCGCACATGTGCGCTGCAGCCATTGTCGTTTTCGATGGAATTACAAACAATTTCATCGAAAACAATGACGCTTTGGCTTTCTTTGTTTACAAAAAAGGATATCGTTTGGCTTGAACTTTGAGTTGCGAGTTTTGAGATGTGTATTGAAATATTATTGTAAATAGTCTCGATGGCGCAAGTGTTATTTAGCGCGTTCGGCTGCGATCGTTAAAGTTAAACAACTTTCGCAGTGGTCGGTCATTGGATGGGTGACCAAAAATTTATTTATATTATAATTTAAATTGTTGTTTTTATATTTCTATAAGTTGAAATATATAATTATGTTTATTATTATTCAGATAAGTACATACATACCTAACACTAGAAGAAAATTTAATATAATAAGTACGTTAACATTAATTATGAATAAATTATTATTTTGTAAACCTCAGTTTTATTTTTAAACTTCACTAATCTTACTTTGGAACCCGCTGTATACGCTCTTGTACGTACACAGCGGAAGGTCGACTTTAGACGTAAAACTTGAGTAATAAGTAGCCACTTAGAGAATTTTTATTTATTGATTTTGGTCGATAAAACATAATGAAACGCATATAAATAGAATGCTCATTTATAGAAGTTTTTTTTTACTGTAAATAAAAAGGCATTGTATAGTAATTTTAGAAAAAACTGTGCACAAAACAATGCTCATAACTTTTTGCGTGAGTTCGATGTCTGATCTTGAAAACTTGGTAATTCCTGTTATATTATTTGCTAATACGATACAGTTTGGTCGTGATATTCAATATATGTAAATTACTGATATTTCAAACGAAAATTTGCTAAGTTATACCTTATAATTATGACACAGTATAATTTCGAAAAACCGGGATCAACCCGCGCGAATTGCTTCCGTGGTGAAATTTTAGCGCTTTTTCAAACTCCAAAAAGTTGTAGTTTTATATTTACAATATTTATAAAAATTACCAATTTGTTTAGGGAATTTTATGTTTAATCTTATAAAAATATGTTTTTTTGGTAAAATTGACATTTGGTAGCTAATATATTCCATCTTTACTACAAAGTAGTTAATTTTTCAATTCTTCTAAGAACAAGCTCATGTTTCCGCTCCAAATATAAACAAAACGTGTTTATTTTGTGTTAGTCAGCTAGTTTATTTCATTATCTTTCTGATAATATAAGCATTGCCGAGCTTTGTTAAGTCTAAGTCGTAAAAAATACGATAAGATCGAGTCGAGTGTCCAATGGCGCGCTCAAATCTTAAGTGCGCCGGCCTCTACGGTATCGCATGCGCGAGGCCGCGCGGGCCCTCATAGGTTAATGAAAATAATATACATATATAAATATATGTTTATTCATTTCATATACATTTATTATGAATAATCGACGAAATATTTTACATTAAACTTTTTACAATAGTCAATTTCAGATGTGCATAAATATAGGTACGCTACGATACTGTGCTACGGTGTAGCACTACGGCTGCTACAGCGTAGACAGTGAAAACGTAACGAGGTCATTCATCGATAGATTTCACTCCTCACATTTTTCTCATACCGGGCCCCTTATATATGCAAATCGATTCTTAAGGAGTAAACTCCAAAAAGATGCTCGTTTACTCTCAATTTAACGGCTATTTCTAGCGTGAATGCTATGCGTCGATTGGCGTATGTTGGCGCGATCGGCGCCGCGCAGAGTTGAGTTTCAACAGCGATTTTGAAACGGGTACAAAGATGATCAAAGTGCAACTAAAGTGTTCAAGTGCGATTGTTTTAAGACTTGTATAGTGAAGTACAGTGTTTAGTGAGTGTATTGTGATTAACATTGTGTGTTAACTGTGTAGTGAATAAAGTACTGTCAAACGTGAACTGGCATATGATTCCGAACCTCATCCCGACACGTAACAATATTAGTATAGAAGTCTATATTTTCTGTAAATTCTAAAAATTGTTTTCGCTAGAATAAAAAGGTTGCTTCTTATCTACGGCGAGAGGCTTACTGCTGGACTACTGAATATTAATATTTGCTAGTTTTAGTTTGTGGGAAATCCACAGTTAGTCAGTGACAACAAACGTGATTAGGCATAGCCTTGCAAATAAAGCTCATTGTAAAAAATAAAAAATAAGCAATGTAAAATTTTACGCCATTTATTACTTTTACAGTCTTCAAATTTACACTGGTATTAAATATTTTTTTCTAATATATAAGGACGTAGCTTTTCTTTAACCTTTAAAAATCTGCAATCTTGAATGTAAACTGATTTACTCATAAAACAATTTCTCAAATGTGCTATATAAAGATATTTCCTGATCTAAAACATAATCTAATATGTAAAATTCTCGTGTCGCGGTGATTGTGGTTAAACTCCTCCGAAACGGCTTTCCCGATTCTCATGAATTTTTTTGTGCATATTGGGTAGGTCTGAGAATCGGACAACATCTATTTTTCATCCCCCTAAATATTTTTTTTTTCAATTTTAGGTAATTTTTTTTTTTTTTTTTTTATGATACATCATACAAAAATACATACAAAGAGGGGATGAACAAGGGATTGTACAAGGGAGATTTTGGTACACGGAGGGAGAAAATTCTTCAAGCGGTAAAGCGAACCAAGTGTTCCGTTTATCTTGCGGCACATATTTTCCATTTGGCCATCCCAACTAAGCATGTGGTCAAGAACAAGCCCAAGGTTTGTTACTTTTGTAGAATACGGGATCACTGCACCATTGAACATAACAGCAGGAATTGTGTTCGAATGCAGCTGCGAAATTTGTCGAGAACTGCCGATAATGATCGCCTGACATTTATCAGGGTTGATGGTAATTCCAAAGCTGTCAGACCACTGGCGTATCCGAGAAATATTTTGATTAAGCAGACTAATTGCCCTCCCCAGATTAGGTAGGGTGTCCTGGGCATACAGTTGAAGGTCGTCCGCATACAGATGATAAGAGGTGGAAAGAACGGAAGTGAGGGAGTTAATAAATAGAGAGAAAAAGGTTTCTCCCTGTGGTACACCAGCGAGTAAGTCGATCCAGTCCGAGGTTGATTGATTGATTCTTTACAGCTTGTTGATGCCCTGAAAGGTAAGAGCAGAACCATTTAAGCGAATTGGAAGAGCACCCTATTTGCGCTAGCAGAGCAAGAAGAATGTCGTGGTCAACTGCATTAGAAAAATCGAGAAGAACTAACACAGTCAACCGCGACTCCTCCATGCCATCTCGTATGTCCTCAACTATTTTAATAAGCGCCGTAGAGATACTGTGTCCAGGGCGGAATCCAGACTGGAAGGGGGTAAGAAGTTGGTTGCGATAGACATAAGACGAAAGCTGTTTATGGACAGCAGCTTCGAGAATCTTAGAAAGGTAAGGTAGAATAGCTATAGATCTAAAGTGACTGTGAGAGCTGGGGCTAGAAATTTTGGGAAGAGGGACAGAGAAAGCCTTTCGCCACACAATAGGAAATAAGCCGTATGATAGAGATTTGTTCATGATAAAGGTCAATATAGGAAGTAGAGGGTCCAATAATAAGATAGGCATGCTTCTGTTGATATTATCAAATCCTACAGCCTTGGACTTGATAGAAACTGCTAACTTTCTAATATCATCCTCTGTGAGTGGGCTACAGGAGAAAATGACAGTGTCAGGAATTTTGCGTACAAAAGAAAAATGACGGTTGAATTCGTTTGAAGAAAAAGGAACACTGAATTGGGATCGAGTTTTGCCAATACCAATTGAGTTAAGAAACTCCACATTTCGGCTGGAGATGAGTCCATAACATTCTGATGTATATAACGTCGTTTAGCACCTCTTATCATCTGATTGCAGCGGTTTCTTGCACTCTTGAAGGCCATCCAATTGATATCTGTGCGGCATCTTTTAAAAATACGAAAGGCCTTGTCCCTTCTACGCATAGCAATGCGCACCAAAGGAGTTATCTAAGGAGCAGGTGGTCGCCTCAGCTTGACTGCTTTAATTGGTGCATGGTGATCAAACAATTCAATAACCGCAGCATTGAAGGCGGTGACCATATCATTCACTCAGGACGCATCATATACAGGCGACCAATCGATGGCCTTTGCTTCCATTACAAGCTTCTCTATGTTAAGCCTCGCGAAATTTGTAATGTGTACTATAGCCGGCTTAGCTTTAGGGGGTTTCAATTTGAATGCTAAGAAAATTAGATCGTGTTTCGAAAACCCCGGTGCAGACAGCTGACCATGTTTCAAGACATGGTCTGGGGAGGATGTTACAATATGGTCAATCCATGAGTCATGAGTGATGATGTTATGATGAGTAGGACCAAGCGGTAAAATAGAGAAATTCACAGACTCAAATATTGATCGGAAACCTCGTGAGGAAAGAGAATCTTTTAAAAGATCCGTGTTAAAGTCGCCCATGATTATGTGATGATTGTAATCTGAGGAAAAGTTATCGATAAGAATTTCAAGATCTGTTAAGAAAGGGACCGAAGGGGGGCTGTAAATAACACCAAGCAATACTTAAGTATATTTAACGTCAATTTCTAAAAATAAATATTCCATGCAATCGTAACGGGAAGAAGAGGATGTCAAGATCTTATAAGGGATAGCCTGAGATAAATAAAAGGCGACTCCCCCTCCACCCTTACCTATTCTATCATTTCGGATAAGCGTGAAACCTGGTAGGTCAACAGACACTGAGCTCAAACAGGGCTACAGCCAACTTTCCGAAATCAGAATATCATGGATTACAGATCTGGGCGTGAAAGTGTTTAGTAGTTCTGTATAGTGGCAAGGAATACTCTGAGCATTAATGTGGCAAACGTTCAAAGTTTCAGTGACAGTGGCACTGAATTCTTTCAAAACGAGAGAGCCCAAATAAACCACTTTATCAAACGAAAAGTCGTCGCTGAGTGAGCAAAAAGACGAGTTACCATCCTCTGCTGAACAGTATTCACTGATATCCGACATAGGTTCATATAATAAAATATAAATATAAAATAAGAAATATAATAAATATAGATTTATCAGAATAAATAAAATAAAATGGAGCAATAAATTGCTTGAATAAAACTGCTATTTTGAGACCTGAAATTTAATACGTGGAATGAAAATCGCGCGGTGAATTATCGCATTGCGGACAAGCCCTTAACGTTCAAAGGTTAAACCTTTGTTGAAAGGTCAATAGGAAAGCATTTGATAACCCGACGGTCCCGTTCAGTATTCTAGACTAACAATAGGCTATTGGTAACGTGAAAAATATTGTCGTATTCTTTATATTGTTGAATTCAAAGACATTATTATACTGTTGTATTAAACCAATAGATCCAAAGTTCAAAAGACATGGTTTTTAAATTTATCTTGTCACGGTTTAAATTTAGGATTGCACTAAATAAAACGACAAATTAAGATTACTATACAATATACTACAAGAAAATATGTAAGTTGTACAAAGACCAGGGTCGTAGGTAGGTTGGAGGTTGGAGCCAGAGAATTCACTGGAGCGGCACTCCCCGGTTAGGTGCAGCGTCTAGATCCCCGCTACCACGGCTACCTACCCGACAGTCTGATCTTCGTCAGCCCTCAACTAGTGGTTTTCACGGATCGAGACACCCGTACGTAGTTCCCAGTATGGGATGCACCAGCATTAATTATTATGGAAATCAAAACTTCACAAAAAAGATAAATACGCATCATAGGCGATGAGGAGGTGACTAAACATCTCGAGCCTCTTCAATTACGTCGTGACGTGGCGTCACTAAGCACTTTCTATCGTCTGTACCACGGCAAGTGTTCTGCGGAGTTATTCTCTCTTATTCCACCTTCCCCTTTCCTTCAGAGGACCACGCGCGCTGGCTTACGTTGTCACCGTCTAACTGTGGCTACAATTCCAACGCGTACAAAGAAAGTAAATGGAATGCTCTGCCCGCTCACGTGTTCCCTCCCTCTTACAACCTGGGATCCTTTAAAAGAGGCGTGAAGAAGCAACATGCAGGCCGGCAGGGTGAGGATGGCTTTGATAAGCCAAAAAAAAAACAAAACGTTAGAAATTGCAACAAGGAAGAATGACTTGTAACTCAATTTTTAGCTTCCAATGACACAGCCCGTTCGTATCAACAATTGTCTTTCGACGCGAGCTCCCCCCCCCCCCCCCCCCCCCCCGGGCGCATTCCTCCCGCGAACGCCTTCTGCGAGGTCTTGTTTACAAAGCACGCTTTGACGCAACGCGTTAGATTGAATATACAGTGTTAGAACATTTACAAAGCAATTAACGAACGTTACAATCTTACGAACGAAAGAAGGTTTCTTTCAATCTAATTTAGTTTTTAATTGACTATTTATTAAAATTTTAATAAAAACATAACTATACTGAGTAAACAACCAGCATCCCTAATAATTAATTAACCTTACGGAAGGCGACAGTAAGTTAACCTCTTGGTTGTATATACTTAAGTTTATGTAAACCACATGTCGCGATGTGTGTCTTAGATAAACTCGGAAACTACTTAACTTATCTTGGTAAAGTTTGCCTCACTGTGTTTAATTAAAATAACTAATTTATTCCTTGATGACTTAAAACGGAGTTATGGGCTAAAGCCATGTGTAGTACAGTCAATCTGTAGGTTGAGTGGTGTAAAAAAACCTAAAGGTTAAGTCTTGTACGAGATTGCAACAATGACATAAATTGTAGTAATCAACGCCCTCTCCAATTATGGTCGAAAAATTATGGTTAAAAATTTTTTGAGGGTTTTTTGAGTTTTTCAAAAAACGCCTACGAGTTGAACATGCCCATCGCCAAGGTGGCTTACTGACGTCATTTGGCAACAGAAAAATAAGACTTATCCTTTAGGTCTTTTTTCACTGAAACGATTTTTTTTTCGACAGATTGACTGTACTATGTGTGGACAGCTAGTATATTATGAATAACATACAAACGAATTACGTTACAGATTACACAATACAGTTAGGAAGTCTCAAACAAAAACAATTTAATTTTACTAAATACTAACTTTAATTTCGGATGCAAGGAGAATCACAATTTTAATTCTAAGTAATTTAAGTCGCGACCCGATCGATATTAGAATCGAAGTGACCTTTTGAAGTTATACTTCTTTAGGCGCGTTATGAAAAAATGATGAGAGTGAAATATGAGAGCGACCAACTTCATGCTGTTACTTTTGTGTTTACCGCACATTAAGAAAATCTACCAACAAATTAGAAAAAGAATCTCTATTTAGTGGGTGCTAACGACTGCATTGTGAAGGCCTATCAAAAGTATTTATTAATCTGGAACAACGGAACCAAAGCGCGATTCAGGAGACTACAGCGCCATCTCTTGACCATTGGTGTAGTAGAACCAAAAACCACATCTTTATTTTTTGTAATAAAGTAACAGTTATGGGTATTCATATTTATAATATTTATCCACATGTTTCTAGTTTGTATATTCGGAATACGTGTTTGAGTTTCATACAAGTGCAAATCACATATGTTCTAATAAATTATATTCAGTAGCGATTTTAATTGAATATTTTGAGTATTTATTTATTTTTTCAAATTAAAACTGAACTTTATTGACTGTGTCCTTTTCCAGACTTTTTATTAATTTATTGTAATTAATTATTTGCATGCAATTAAAAACTAATTTTAAACGATGCCAAAGAAGGATAACTTCTCACGCGCCTACATAAGTACACGCACCCATTTTTTTTTTGAGTGTATATGCTGTTGATCGCAGATGACCTTTACAGTGTCACTTATTTATGAACTGTAATAATATAGATATTTTTGTATAACAGAAGAAGTTCTGTTATACAAAAATATCTATATTTGCTTAAATGCCATCAGTTCATAGAATAGTGATGTAATAACAACTTTGTGTTTTTCACTATTTTGAAAAAAAAAAAACTTAGGCCCGTTGTTTCTTTTCTAAATTTGTTTCTTTTTAATCTATTTCCCATATTTGTTAGAAGGTTGGTTGGTAATTTTCAATCAAAAATGTGTGGTAGGTTTTAAAATAGACAGACAACTTTAGTATTTAGACCTGTATTTTCATGTTACCCTGTTCCATACACAATAAAGATTTATTTTTATTATTTAAACTCATAAGCATTAACGGAAACTTCCTTAATAATTTTGAATTCTGTCATCATCATCATCATCAGCCTATTAATGCCCCTACTGCTGGCCTTCCCTATGGATGGAATAGGTAGATTGGGCCATGTCCCACCAAGCGTGCCAAGTGCGGATTGGCGGGTGCTAACAACTACAGATGCAGCCAGGACCTACGGCTTAATGTGTCTTCTGAAGCACGGAGGAACTCGATATAGAACATTTTTAGTCACCCATCCAATAACCGACCACTGCGAAAGTTGCTGAACTTCAACGATCGCAGCCGAACGTGCTTACCACCTGCGCCATCGAGCTCCTCAATTTGTACCAGTAAAAAAAAACATACTCCAAAAAAAATTTACTTCAACGTTTTTTTGCATCTTTAGTTTAGAATAGAAATTGTAGTTATTTTTACTCTGTTTGTATATGAAACTTTTGTTATAGGTATTTTTTTTTTAATTGTTCACAGATTCTCATTACTGACCCCAACGATTATCCAGAAGCGAATGTGAAATACAGATACCTGGCAATGGGCGAGAGTATGGACATCAAAGTCGACCCCATGGTCTTTCAGACAGAGAATGCTTTACGAAGGTATGATATTCACAAAATATTTTGAGACTTAATTAATTTATTTGTTTCTTAGGTTTTCACGCACATCAGTCATTAAATAAAACTAGTTTTTACGGGTTAATGCACGAAAACTTTATTTATTTATTGAATTTCTTCTCAGGAAGGTCTCCCAATTTTGGAACCGGTGGTAGTTTACGGTAGGTAGGGTCAAATAAATAAACTCAAAATTACAAACAAGAATTTTAAATAAAATACTTTATTAAGTAAATTAAATAATAAATTCATACATAGACAATAAAATTTTAAAAATCTTCCAATGAAATAACCGAACGCTCAATATAATTCTTTCGAAGGTAGCTCGACAATTTTAAATAAAATCATTATTCTGACGATGCAGACCTGAAAAGGCTGCGAAACGTCAATAAATAAATAAAGTTTTCGTGCATTAACCCGTAAAAACTAGTTTTACTTAATTAATTTTTCACCATCATCTCAGCCAACAACTGCTTCTGAGCATAGGCCTCCCGCAAGGATCTTCACCTCGACAGTCCTGCACAACTCACATCCATAACCTTCCCGCAATCTTTTCCATCCGTTCGAATTGACCGTCGATTCGTCATCATCATCATCAGCCTATTAATGTCCCCACTGCTGGGGCACAGGCCTTCCCTATGGATGGAATAGGGAGGTTGGGCCATGACCCACCACGCGAGGCCAGTGCGGATTGGTGGGTGCTAACGACTGCATATGCAGCCGGGACCAACGGCTTAACGTGCCTTCCGAAGCACGGAGGAGCTCGAGATAGTAATTTTTGGTCACCCATCCAATGACCGACCACTGCGAAAGTTGCTTAAGTTCAACGATCGCAGCCGAACGCGCTAACCACTTGCGCCATCTAGCTCCTCCGTCGATTATTGTTATAAAAAGTGTCACAAGCACATCACAGGCACATCAACTGGTGACATGAACTTATAGGATCGACTAATAGGAGTGTGGTGCGGAGATATTTTTTTTTAATGCTTAAGAGGCTAGGCTTTTGACCACAATCTCGCCCGATGGAAAGCGATAATGAGGCCTAAGATTGTACACGCCTGCCTAGAAGTAGTGATGTAACGAATATTCGCATGCGCATTCGCGAATATTCGCATATTTTTGGATATTCGCATTCACATTCGCATTCGCAAAATCTCTGCGAATGTTTTGCGAATATGAATATTAGAAAAAAACAATTTGAAGAAGTTGTAGTTCTGCCTTTCCTTTAATATCCATTGTTACACAGTTTGCATTTAGCTCGCTCAGCATCGCAAAGTGTGAAATAAGTCCATGTTTCACTAGAATTCGATTTACTCATGTTAATAAATCACTATTACCACTCACAATCACTAACCTCAAAATTCACTTGTTTTGTTTACGGAAAGACCGGTGCGAGCGGAATGACACTTCAGTCGGATGAGTTTAATCAACTCGGCAATTCGAACGAGACTGCCACCATGCCATAGACAATTGGCGCCAATTTAAAAAAAAACTAAATATTCGCATTCGCATTCGCGAATGTCGGTACCAGACATTCGCATCCGCATTTGCATTCGCGAATGTTCAAAAAATTACATTCGTTACATCACTACCTAGAAGATGCCTGTTCACTCTGGCCTTGAAGATGACCAGATTGTGGTAGTGGGGACGGTGGAAGTGATTGCATAGTCCATAGGCCCAATTCTCGCGGCAAAGATATTATATCACCTTCGATATATATCGAATGATCTGGCTTTTATCGAAGGAAAACCTTTTTGCCCTATTCTCACCATGTCGCAATAGATATTTATCTACGGATGATCAGTAGACATACATCGACTGGTGAAGAGCCTTCGATATATAAATATCTATGGATCTTGGCATGTCAATCTTGTTATTTCCACTTTTTTTACCTATTATTTATTGTGTTGTCGTGTGTCTTTGTCAATTATTGTTACCTCAAGATGTTGTTAACTGCCTTCATAAATAATTGGTAAATAAAGAAGTAGGTAAACAATGGTGTCGATTCTGGCGTGATTCTCTAAACTTAAAACTAAATTTAACATCAGTCTCTCTTTTTCATTCTGTATAAAGAATGACAAGGAAACACTGTTGTCAAGTTTAAGTTTAGATTTAGAGAATCGAGCCAGAATCGACACCAGTTTATATTAACGATGGATGAGTTGATTCATGTTTTCGTCAATGCTTTAATAAATGACGTGATTGCTGCTGCTGTGCTAAGGCGCCGCCGTTGTGAGAGCAAGAGGACCCATTTGAAATGAGGGACGCCGACTTCATAAAAAAATTACGTTTAAACAAAAATTTGGTTAGAAATCTTTAAAGTTATGAATGACATTGGTATCGATTCTGACACGATTCTCTAAACTTAAAACTAAATTTAACATCAGTCTCTCCTTTTCATTCTGTATGGAGAATGACAAGGATACACTGTTGTCAAATTTACGTTAAGGTTTACAGAATCATGCCAGAATCGATACCATTTTCTTATTGACGATACGGAGTTTTGGCGGGATTTCTGCGAGTGCGGTTGGCATCTTATTTTAATTATTCTAAAATTCGTTCATAGTGGATATTGTGAAATAAAATTGGTGTGATTTGGTGTTACAACCGTCTGCGCAACTGAAGAATTAGTGGAATCTTTAAAATATACGCTATTCCGATAAAGTGGATAAAGCGAGAACTTTATTGTAGTGTTGACTACCTCACAGAAGCTTAGAGAAAAAGCCAACTCCATAAATTTCGTGCCAAACACTCCAAGAAATATTAGAATGCGTCACACCGACATTCGAATGTAAAAAAAAGAAGATTAATGTAACTAAAGACTAGGCTTTATGGGCATAGTTCCCTTTGCCTTCCCTGAAAAGGGAGAATCTTAAATAATATTGACGTTTCATTATACTTAACGTTGAAATTATATACGCATACAATTTAGGTAAAGTTGAGATTTCTTATACTCAAAAAATGTATACTCATATTTAATATGAATGGAATTCATAAAATATCATTTTGTTGCTTGTAAAATTCTGCTCTAATTTATTATTATTTTATATAGACTTTGATGTTAACTTAATCGAGCAAAACGGAACGCATTCGTCAGTGAAAGAATATCTACGATAGATATAATATAATTGGAATATCGAAAATCCACGAGAATAGCATTTTTTACCATCAGTAGATATTTTCAATGGATATCCCTACTTTCGGTATTATCTCGAAGACAATATAATATCTACGCCGTGAGAATTGGGGCCCAGATCGTCAGTCCTCCTGGTGAGGCCCGTCCGGTAATATGAAATGAAATGAAAAGTCATTTATTCAGTCTAGGCTGTTACAAGCACTTGTGAAGGTCAAGAAACTACGCCATCGGTTCGCAAAATTATGGCGGGAGACCTTGTACTGAGAAGAACCGGCAAGAAACTCAGCAAGGGCTGTTTTTCTCTCCCTGTATTATAATATGAGGAGCTCGATGGCGCAAGTGGTTAGCGCGTTCGGCTGCGATCGTTGAATTTAAGCAACTTTCGCAGTGGTCGGTCATTGGATGGGTGACCAAAAATCTTCTATCTCGAGTTCCACTGTGCTTCGGAAGGCACTTTAAGCCGTTGGTCCCGGCTGCATCTGCAGTCGTTAGCACCCGCCAATCCGCATTGGGCTCGCGTGGTGGGTCATGGCCCTATCTCCCTATTCCATCCATAGGGAAGTCCTGTGCCCCAGCAGTGGGGACATTAATAGGCTGATGATGATGATGATTGTAATATACAGAGTCGCCAAGTTGAAAAATGACTTATAATTAAAATGACTTAATTAGGTGCATGGACGATTAGAGATTCTTCCCTTACTGCTTAATAAATAACTATAGATACTTAATTATATATCTCAATCGATCATTATGATCTTTGCATTAAAGCTGTTAGCTGAATTAAATTAGCTGAATACTTCCAACTCAAAATATAGGTGTAAATAAACTTACTACCTATTGAATGTATAGAATGGTGACATGTACCTACATTCTTTAACCTATGTTATTACTTATGATTTTATTTATTTTTAAGCATTTAACTGCTAGATGTTTAAATCTAAAGAAAAGTTTATTAGAAAAAAATCCACGCGGACCAGGCAGCGGACGGGACTCGAACCCGCATCCTTCGCAATCCGGGCGAATGCACTGACCATTATGCTACCACGGCCCTATTTTTTTCTAGTAAACTTTTTTTTAGATTTAAACATCTAGCAGTTAAATGCTTAAAAATAAATAAAATCATAACTATAATTGCTATTTCTTCTTTCATATGTTTAATATTTGAAAAAGTATTCATTTGACATTGTGGGTTACCTACAATGCGAAGAGATGGCGCTGCCTTGCAGCTTAACGCTAGGAAAATTTCGACGCGGCTAATAGGGCTGTGGTAGCATAATGGTTAGTGCATTCGCCCGGATTGCGAAGGATGCGGGTTTGAGTCCCGTCCGCTGCCTGGTCCGCGTGGATTTTTTTTTCTAGTAAACTTTTCTTTAGATCTATGTTATTACTACTTACTACATTAGAATGACTACAATTTTTATAATATCTACCTACCTAACATGTACAAAACTTAAATTTGTAAACTTATACCTACATATTTACATATAATTATCACAATTAGGTACTACTACACTAGATATTCTTACTACTTATTTTATTATTATGTGTACCTACCTACATTTAATATGACGACGACGAACCTCACCTAACTAATGTATAACCTAGCTTTAAGTGAAATTGTGTTATCACATAAGTGGCAATGTTTGTCTTTGTGAATAATAAAGATATTTTAAACCTCAAACGCTGTTTACTCATAGGGTTGATGTTCAGAAGCGAAACTGCTGGTTTCACGACGAGGTACCATTGGGATCGACCGATCGATACAGCACTGAGACTTGCACCAGTGAATGTAAGATGGCCACGTATCAAAGGAGCTGCAACTGCGTGCCTTACAAATATCCTCGAAGTAAGTATGCACTGTTATACCGGCCATACACACTACGAGCATCTATCTTGAAGGAGCTGGGTATCAAGACGCGTCTCTCTTCTGTCTGCATGCAGCGCCTCCTAAAATACTTCGGTCACGTAGCTAGGAGAAGCCCGGATAATTTTGAAAAGCTTCTGGTCGTGGGAAACGTGGAGAGCAAGAGGAGTAGGGGCAGGTCTCCATCCCGGTGGTTGGACATAGTTAAAGAAACTACGAATGGCAACTTGCAGGCGTCCATCCGCCTTGCAGAACACAGAACGGTCTGGAGATCGTTGGTGAAATGTGCTGTCCTGAAAGGTCACGACCCTCAGCCATGAGGAAACGACGATGAAGAAGAAGAAGATGTTATAAAACTGCACAGTTTCCTATACGTACGCCACGTCCGATAAACTGTTCCGTTCGAACTGTACAGTCTGATCGTAACGATTTCTCGTAGTGTGTATGGCTAGCATTAGATATCAGGGATGATCGATATTCATTGATGTTGTATAAATATTGATGTTTTACTGGAAAACATCGATGTTTTAACATCGATGGGTTGACTTTGATATCATCGAAACATCGTTGTTACTAGAATAAAAGTATCGAAACGTCAATTATTCTTTGGGGCGCCGTCTAGCTTGCATTAGGTGTACTAGCTTCAATTAAATGGTCAGCTTCTGTACCAGCAACGGAACAGACTAAAAGGATTAACACTTATCAAAGTTAATTTTTTTACAGTGTCCCTAAAAATGCTGGGAACGTTAATTTTTCTTATTATTTTTGTGATTTCTACATGTCTCAGGAAGAGCGGGCGTTTAAATTTAATGTCATTTTCTAATAATAAAAACATTTTATAAATATAATAGACAGTTTTATTTGTTTCCAAATACATCGATGTTTTAGACATACCGATGTTTCTCTATCGATATTTATCGTACATCGACACATTTGATTCGATGTTAACATCGATGTCAACATCGATGTTTTTCTAATATCGATCATTCCTATATCACTATCTCTGCATCATCATCTTTTGCATACTAACGTCCCCATTGCTGGGGCACAGGTCTTCCCTATGGATGGAGAAGGAAGATTAGGCATGACCCACAACGCGGACCCAGTGCAGATTGGTGAGTGCTAACGACTGCAGATGCAGTCGGAACCAACGGCTTAACGTGCCTTCAGAAGCACGGAGGAGCTCGAGATACTAAATTTTTGATCACTTGGGACCGACCACTGCAAAAGGTGCTTAACTTTAGAAGAATGCGTTAACCACTTGAGCCATCGAACTCCGTAATTCACTATCTCTTAGAAGAATACTATTTTGGGACTGTAAAACAACCGCATGAAAGAAATAAAGAAAAGCAAATGCATATATAAAGCAGGCAATTTTGAGGATTATAATAAGTATACTAGAAAAAAAAAATGGTTGCCTGTAAAGTCGGTTTTACGGGCGAAGATTTTACGTGACAACGTCTTTTTCTCGGTAGAATATTTATTGATATGAATATAATTAAATTGCACAATAGGAACAAGGAATTGAATGAAAATAAGAATTGCACAAATTTTAACTATAGAAATATATTTTGTTTACTAAAACATTGTACATGTAAACTTAAACTTAACACGAGAGACTCATCGTAACGTTACCGAGCGTTACACTTTTTCATAAGTGACTCCCAGCCGCAACCTAATTTAAGACGTTGTCACGTCAAAAAATCCACGCGGACCAGGCATGCTTAAAAATAAATAAAAACATAATTATAATAAGTATTTCAATCAGCATTAAAAAAGGACAAAAATGTTTATGGTTACTAGACAAAAAATAAAACAAATTAAGCTTAAACGGCATGCACTGGCTATCACATTACCGATGTAGTATTTTCCGTAAACAAATGCGTGGACTCGAAAACAGCTACGATGATAATGAGCTAGCTAGATTTCAATAATACGCAATAAACGATCAAATTTTATCCCCCGTTGTAGCCTCCCTCTATTTGCCTTAAGCCACCATATTGAGTGTCGGTTCTTGTCTTTTCAGTGATGATGTGTCAGTGTAAGTAATGTTATGTCCGGTCCGTGAGGGCCGCGGTAGCATAATTGGTCAGTGCATTCGCCCGTATTGCGAAGGGTGCGGGTTCGAGTCCCGTCTGCTGCCTGGTCCGCGTGGAATTTTTTCTAGTTATATTTTCTTTAGATTTAAACATCAAGCAGTTACATGCTTTAAAAAATAATAAAAATTCATAATGTTATGTAGTGAAGACAGCTGATGTTACAATCGGCATTGAGCCACCATTTTCAGCATCCTTACCATATAGCAGACGGGACTGGAACCCGCACCCTTCGCTATCCGGGCGAATGCACTGACCAATTATACTACCGCGGCTCTGATGGCCGCGTCGAAATTCTTCCAGTCGTTCTTAAGCTGCAAGGCAGCGCCATCTCTTCGCCTTGTAAGTAACCCACAATGTCAAATGAATACTGTTACAGTAACATGCTTAAAATATAAAAAATATAATTTAAATTGGTATTTCCTCTTTCAAATGTTTAATACTTGTAAAAGTATTCATTTGCATTGTTGGTTACTTACAATGCTAAGAGATGGCGCTGCCATGCAGCTTAAGAATGGCTAGAAGAATTTTGACGGGGCCATCAGGGCCGCGGTAGCATAATTGGTCAGTGCATTCGCCCGGATAGCGAAGGGTGCGGGTTCGAGTCCCGTCTGCTGCCTGGTATGCGTGGCATTTTTTCTGGTTATATTTTCTTTAGATTGAAACATCAAGCAGTTATATGCTTAAAACATAAAAATTATATCCTTACCATATATAAATTTTAGGTAATAAACTGCTAAATTTCTATATCCAAAGAATATTAAATAGAAAAAAAGCAATTCAACCCAAATAATAGACAGGAACCAGCGCCCTTTGCTTTCCGGGTGAATGCTTTGAGCTCTGACCCCTATTAGCATTAGAGAGCTGAGTCCTGATCGGCCATGTTTCGAATTTTCTCGAGGGTGTCAATTGTATTGTGAATTTAAGAGAAGGGTATAATAGAAATTCTGCTGAAATTGTAGTGAACTTGGGTAAAGCAACCTTCATCTCACAGAAAACGCAATGAAGCAACTTTTTGATAGTGATGTATTCTGTGGAAATTAAGGTTTTCAGTGTTGCCAGTTCAGCAAAGCATGGATAGCTAAAGTGGCACATTTATTTTTTAAGTTAGTGTTATATTTTCGGGTATTTCAGCCTTAGATTAAAACAAAAAGGCTAGATACGGTAGGCTCATAGTTGCTTCAAACAAACTGAACGCGAACGGGACGGCGAGATCCGCGTCACTGCATTACCGACCCGAACGAAACAGCACGTTAAGTTTCAACGGCAGCGCGAACGAGACGGCGAGATCCGCGTCACTGCACTGCCGACCAATCACGCGACCAGTACTTGACGCATTTTTTATGAAAAAATATATTTTATAATACTTACGAATGAAAAGTGATGCCGTGGGTTTTATTTTTAGTTCTTGAGCACTTTTTAAAAACACACTTAGGCATTGTTTCATCATATAAACACAAAATATTAGCAATATTTCTTTTTGGCGTTCACATGTACGTCGTTGGCATGTCAAGTTGTGACTAAAGCGATTAGGGTCGTGGACCACAATTCATGCGGATCACTTTTGTGAGACTAGTACCGTATCTACCCTTTTTGTTTTAATCTAAGATTTCAGTGCGCCTTGTTTGAATAAAAGGACAACAAGGATCATAAACAAAAAGTCGACAAGTAGAAATATTTTCAGGAATTCGTGTAATGTCATTCAGTAAAACGTTCGCAGTCCAACAGGCAGGTTCGCCCCCGTAGCAATAAATCAACATTTGTCTTGACACTATTTCGTGACACAAGTTTCGTCTGGCGTTGACGCGGGGCGGTGTTGCTCGTCTCATTGTATTCCGTTTTGGGATAGGGAATTTTCCAACCATTGATCACGCGCTAGCTTTGGAGTGTTTAGACGCTGACTCAGCGGAAATGCTAGCTACGCAAGTTTCGGAACACCGGGCAATGTCACCATTATGACTCTGTCATTCATACCGTGAGTAAAAAGCTTTTTAGTTCAAAGTAGCAATCATGGTGGCTGAATAACAGATATTAATACATTTCGGACGAGTCACAAGTGATTAGATTGCTTTACAATATTAGTGGCTTTTGGAAGGCCAAAGGGGAAGATCTTCTTCCGAGCTGGATGATGGTAGCTCGGGGGCCACGGCCCGACTGATGTTGGTCGGGCATCGTGTATATGAAGAGTTAGCCTCCGAATTTCATTTGCGCGATGTAGGCTTCCATACTAA